>CP125975.1:398806318-401306318 GCA_030063025.1 Avena longiglumis
TGGGTTCCCAACTATCTTCTACTTTCCTAGGAATAGAATCTTTGTGTTTTAACTTCTCTTCCTTAATTTTAACAAGAGCATCTGTAATGTGTTTGGTGAAAGCAACATGCATATCACTAGCATCAGGACTTCTAGAAAGCTTTTGCAGGAACATAATCACTTCAGAAATATTGCAACCATCAAGATCAAAGTCAAACTTAGCATCACTAGTAGTAGACTCATTGGGCTTAGGCATTGTAGGAGGAGGAATAGGGACTTCTTGTGGTTTATTGGCATCCATATTGGTGGTGGTGATGGTACGCACACTATTGTTTCTAGCAGTTTCAGCTTCCCTTTCCGACTTAGCATGAAGTTGGGCTAACAATCTAACATTTCATCAATAGTAACTTGTATGGCATGAGTAGCAGCAAAGGCACTTTCCATGGTTTTAGTTTTAGCAGCCATTTTATTAATCAAATAGGATTGTTCTTCAGACAAAGAGGAAATATTTTTCTCAACATTTAAAAGCTTCTCCTCCATAGTCTTGTTGAAAATGGTTTGTTTACTAATAAAGTCTTTGAGCATGACTTCAAGTTCAGAGGGAGCACTTCGAGCATTGTTGTAGGAGTTTCCATAGGTATTGCCATTATTAGGAGGATAAGGCCTATAATTGTTGTTACTACCAAAATTATTCCTATAGGCATTGTTGTTGAAAGTTTTGTTTATAATGAAGTTCACATCAACTTGCTCTTCTTGAGCAACCAAAGAGGCTAAGGGAACATTATTTGGATCTAGAGGAGCTTTCCTATTTATAAGAATAGCCATAATGACATCTATCTTATCACTCAAAGAGGAGGTTTCTTCAACAAAATTTACCTTCTTACCATGTGGAGCTCTCTCAGTGTGCCACTCAGAGTAATTAACCATCATATTATCAAGGAGTTTTGTTGCAGCACCCAAGGTGATGGTCATAAAGGTACCTCCAGCATCTGAATCCAACATATTTCTTGAAGAGAAGTTCAAACCTGCATAAAAAGTCTGGATAATCATCCAATCAGTAAGTCCATGAGTGGGACAATTCTTAACTAAAGATTTCATTCTTTCTCAAGCTTGAGCAACTTGTTCATTATCAAGTTGTTTAAATTTCATAATATCACTTCTCATAGATATAATCTTATCAGGAGGGTAGTACTTCCCAATAAAATCATCTTTTCACTTAATCCAAGAATCAATACTATTTCTAGGCAAGGATAGCAACCATTCTTTAGCTTTTCCTCTCAAGGAGAAAGGAAACAACTTGAGCTTAATAATATCTCTATCTACATCCTTATACTTTTGCATCTCACAAAGTTCAACAAAGTTATTGAGATGGGCAGCAACATTATCAGAACTAGCACCAGAAAATTGCTCTCTCATCACAAGATTCAACAAAGCAGGCTTAATTTCATAAAAGGTAGCATCAGGAGCAGGTGGAGCAATAGGAATGCTTAGGAAATCATTGTTGTTTGTGCTAGTAAAGTCACACAACTTGGTGTTCTCAGTAGAGTTCATTTTGGAAAAAGTGGAGCAAGCCAAAACAGTAGCAGCAACTAGAGCAGGAACTAATTTTTTTGTGTTTTTTATAAGAGAAATCAAACCAAACTAAACTAATTTTTTAGGAGTTTTTGATAAAAAGAGGCAAACAAAACAAAGCAAAACAAAGGAAGCAAATCAAAAACAAATAAAAGTGAAAGGTTGAGAAGGACTCCCCTTGTGAAGACGTCCTTAGACTCACCGGCAACTGCGCTAGAAAAAGGCTTGATGAGTGCAACAGCACTTCATTCGGAGACCCCAAGAGGAAGGTATGATGAGCACAACAACAAGTTTTACCTCAGTTAGAAACCAAGGTTGTCGAACCAGTATGAGGAAGGAAACGACTCAAAGGTGTTGCTAGCAACTTGGAGACTTGCACAACACAAACTCAAGACTTTGCCCCAACGAATCAGTGAGGTTTTCAATATCACCGGTTTGCTATAACAAAGGATTAACTGTATGATGTGGGAGGTAATGGTGGTTTGCAACAAGTAAACGGTAAACAGTGGAAGATGTATCAATGGTAAAGATTGGACCGGGGTCCATAGTTCACTTGAGGTGTTCTCCTTAGATAAACAAACATGGAAATGCTGGGTAAACAAATTACAGCAGGGCAATTGACATGACTGAGCAAGGCATAACAATGCAATACTAGACATCAAGATCCTATGAGATTCGATTGGGCAATACAACAAGATACATAGACCGCCATCTAACTGCATCTATGACTAGAAGTCCACCTTTGGGTTATCATCCGAACCCCCTCCAGTATTAAGTTGCAAGCAACATACATCTGCTTTAAGCAATCTTGATCAAGAACGGACCTCACAAGATCTAGACATGAAATCACAAAGGAGGAGATACAACCATCTAGTTACTACATGGACCCGTAGTCCAAGGTGGAACTACTCACGCTTCATACCGGAGGTTGGCATGATGAATAAGAAGGCCTCCAGGATGATCTCCCCTTCGGCAGGGTGCGAGGAAGATCTTCAGATCCCCCGATCTAGGGATGATGGTGGCGGCGGCTACAGACGGTTTCATGGAATATTGATCGAGTACTTAGGGTTTAGGCATCGGGGGCTTCTTATAGGCGAAGAGGCGAGGCAGGAGGGCCACCAAGGCGGCTGCACCCCCTAGGCGCGGGATGGGCCCACCCACGCAGCCAGGGGGTTTGGCCCCCTGGTGGGTCTCCTCCGTCTCGTATTCGGGCTTCGTGTTCCCCACGGTAAAATATTGACTTTGGCTTTTGTCCCGTCCAATTCCGAGAATATTGATTTTCTGCCTTTTTGGAACCAAAAACAAAAGAAAACAAGCAACTGGCACTGTGGCATCTTGTTAATAGGTCAGTACCATAAAACATATAAAAACACCTCAAAGTGTGGACAAAGCAAAGCAAAGTAGATACTAAACAATCATGGAACATAAAAAATTATAGATAAGTTTCCGACGTATCAGCTGTGGTGCTCTGCAATGCTCTCGGCATGGGAGAGAAAATGGACGCGATGTTCTTGGGTGGTGCATGGCTTGCCTGCACTCGAGGGTTAGATAGGGGGTAGCAGTGGACGGTGGCATGTCTCCTAGACATCGTGGACGGGCGCGACGCTTCCTCCTGCGAGTTGTCCATGGTCGGATGGCAATGGCGTCTCGGGTGGCGCGTCACTGGTGCAAACGGTAGAGGGGTAGCTGCTTCAATGTATTTCTGGGCACTGGGGGAGACAAGGGCTAGTAGTGGCGATAAGTAGTGGACAAGGCATTGATCAAGAACAGTAGAAGTTAGGCAAGTTTGATCTGTGCTCACCAGGTGTTTGATGAAATGGCCGCATGAATTCATCATTTGAATTTTTGGATGAATTTTGGTGAGTGATCTGGTCACAAGATTGGTAGTCTGAGGTTGCTTGGGTTTGCCAAGGTGAAGTGGTTTGGTTGTTTTTTGAGAAATGGCCATCTTAGTACCTACACTTGATTCAATTTTGAATTGTCCTTTAAATAGATTTGGAATTTTTTTCTGTTAGTTTGTAAGGTGGGCTTGGGTTCATTGTTACTTGGTCTAGCCAAGGTGAAAAGAATTGGATTTGTTTCTGTTAGAAAACTTGGGCTAGGAACACTCAAAGTGGTCTAGTGGTTAACTTTGGTCAAAATGACCATTTGCTTATATTGCTTATTTTTATTTTCTCTTCATTTGATTCAGCTTGGAAATGATCTAGATGATATTGTTTTCATCTTTAAACCATTCCTTATCATTCATAGCAATCAAACATGGCAATTGCAATCATTCATGTACTAATCACACACACATGCATTCATATTAATTTTAATAATAAAAGTTTTTGTTAACCCTAAACTTAGGTGATTAGAACTTGATAATCTTGATTAATATTTTTGGATGTTACAGAGACTCTAAACAACATTCGGTCTTATTACTCACATTCCATATCTACTAAACAACATCGAATCCTTAAGTGTGTCTCCCTACGGTTCGTAAATTAAGCAGACATGACCGAGACTCTTCTCCGATCAATAACCAATAGATGAATTTGGAAATTCATATGGCTCCCACATATTTCTATTATTACTTTGTGATCGAATAAACCATTTACATATGCTAGCAATTTGACTTTATCTCATGATATTTTACTTATCTGAGGTCTGATCGTCGGTATCTCTACATACCTAGTTCAATTTCGTTACCGATAAGTAATCTTTACTCGTTCTTGTGATATGTGATCCCTTGTGAGCCAGTCACATGCTTGCAAGCTAATTGGATGATATTCCACCGAGTGTGCCCAGAGTATATCTATCTGTCATATGGATGGAAAAATCCCACTCTTGATCCATGTGCCTCAACACATACTTTGCAAACACTCAATGCCACCTTTATAACCACCCAGTTATGTAGTGGTGTTTGATTTCATCAAAGCATCCATCCGGTGATGGTGATTAGCATGATCTCATGGTCAAAGGAATCAGGTTACTATGTATCAGAAATCTTATAGCAAACAAACTATTGAAATGACTTGATCTTTATGCTACGCTTATCTATAGGAGTATGTCCACCACACCATTCTCCTAATGATATGATCTTGTTGTTAATAACATCTCAATGTTCATGATCAGGAAACCATGATCATCTATCAACCAACAAGCTAGTATTATAAAGAGGCTTTACTAGGGACTCTAATAAGTTTACAAATCACACAAGTTTTAATGTTTCCAGTTAATACAGCTATAGCATGAATGTAATCATTCATAAACACAAAGTATAATAATAACTACTTTTATTATTGCCTCTAGGGCATATCTCCAATAGTCTCCCACTTGCACTAGAGTAACCTAATCTAGATTACATGGTAATATACCGAATACCCATGGCGGTTTGGTGTTGGTCATGTTTTTACCTCGGGAGAGGTTTAGTCAACGGATCCGCCACATTCAGATTTGTGTGTACTTTGCAAATCTTTGTGTCACCATCTTGTACATGCTCTCAAATAACGTGAAAAAGCAGCTTGATATGCTTTAGCTTCTTGTGTGTCCTTGGTTCTTGCGCATTGGCTATGGCGCCCATGTTATCACAGTAGATAGACATTGGGTCCAGCGCACTGGGAACCACACCGAGCTCTATAATGAACTCCTTCATCCATATCGCCTCTTGTGAAGCCTCCAAAGCAGCTATGTATTCCAATTCAGTTGAAGATCTCGCCACAACGCTTTGCTTTACACTCCTCCAGCTCACTGCTGCACCATTCAAAGTTGTACCCAGATTGAGATTTAGAATCATCTGGATCGGTGTTTCAACTAGCATCGGTGTAACCATTAACAAAGAGTTGTTCATCAGCTCCATAAAAAAGAACCATATCCTTAGTTCTTCTCAAGTACTTAAGGATGTTTTTGACCGCCGTCCAATGATCCACCCCTGGATCACTTTGATATCTTCTATTTAAATTAACAACATATGCAATGTTGGGTCTAGTACATAGCATGGCATACATGATAGATCATATGGCTGAGGCATAGGGAGTTGATGACCCACAAGTATAGGGGATCGCAACAGTCTTCGAGGGTAGTATTACCCAATTTATTGATTCGACACAAGGGGATCCAAAGAATACTTGCAATCCTTAACAAATGAGTTGTCAATTCAGCTGCACCTGGAAATAGTTCTTGCTCACAGAAGTTTATCAGTAGCAACAGTTTTGTAGTAGCAATAGCAAAGTAACAATAGCAGTAAAACGAAGACAGTAGTAACAATAGTAGCAAACAGTAGGATATGAGTGCGGTAGGCATAGGTATGGATGGGTGGGTGTTGCATGGACGAGTCTAAACATGTAACTTCAAGATCTAGGGCAATTGCAGATAAATAAGAATAAGCATCAAAGTACTAAACAATCATAGGTGCTCAGAATGAGAACTTGCACAACATCTTTTGTCCTGCCAGCCCGTGGCAGCGGGGCCTCAAGGGAACTACTGGAAATTAAGATGCTCCTTTTAATAGAGCACCGGAGCAAAGCATTAACACTCTGTGAACACATGTGATCCTCACATCACAGCCATCCCCTCCGGTTGTCCCAATTTTTGTCACTTCGGGGTCTTTGGATCCGTACAATGATATGTGTACACAACTTGCAGATAAGATCACAAAAAATACTATCATAATGATTCAATAATAAGTTCAGATCTGAGATCATGGCACTCGGGCCCAAGTGACAAGCATTAAGCACAACAAGTTGCAACAAAGTCAAATAGCACTAATATAGATACTAGGAACCATGCCCTAACAATCTTATTGGATTACATGATAGAACTCATCTAATCCCTACCATCCCCATAGCCTACAGTAGGGGATTACTCACTCATGGATGAGGGACACATTGATGGTTGATGGAGAGGCGTTGGTGATGACGATGTCGATGATCCTCCCCAAACTTCCCATCCCGGCAGGGTGCCAGAACGGAGTTTCTGGTTTCGAAACACGGTTTCTGGTGGTGGCAGTGCAACGGAACTCTTTTTTGGAAAAACGTCGAACCCCCCTCGGGTTTTAGGTCAGAAGGAATTTTATAGGCGAAGAGGGAGGCCGAGGGGGTGCTGGGCTGGCCACACCTCCTCTAGGCGCAGGCTGGGCCCACCCGCGCGACAGGGGGTGTGGGCCACCCAGGGCTCCCCTCCGTATCGTACTCTGGCTCCGTGGATCTTCTGGTGAAATAGGATTTTTGGCATATTTCCCGAGATTTTTCCTGATAGTTGATTTTCTACACAAAAACTAGACACCAAGGTAATTCTGCTGAAAACATCATCGGTCTGTGTTAGTTGTATCCAAATCACACAAGTTTAGAGGAGAAACAATAGAAAAAGTGTTCGGGAAAGTAGATATGTTTTGTGCGTATCAACTCCCCCCAAGCTTAGCTTATTGCTTGTCCTCAAGCAATTCAGTTGAAAACTGAGTGCGATAAAAGAACTTTCATGAACACATTTGCTTCATATGATGTATATATTCTCAGCACAGGAGTAGATACTTAAACCATTCATAATAAGAAGTATGCAACTAAGTCTACTCAATAGTCATTGTAAGCTATGAAGAGAAACCAACTCAATAATAATAAGTAGCATGAAACATAAACATAAGCAACATTGCAATGCTCATAAGAAGGTATGATTGTCGTGGTGGTGGCACGGCAGATGCCATGGGTAGACTAAAGTATGGGGCCAATGGATGCTAGTGGGATCTGGGGAGGGAAGATGCAGTTGATTCTACACACAGAGGACTAAGACTAAGATCTTTATTTCTCCTTCCTTGGGCTACAAGTGCTCCTTGAGATGTATACAAGGGGAAAAGAAGAACTTTACCAGCACAACGGTACTAAAAATGAGCCTCTCTCTCTCAGGGTCCAAACCTCTCCTTATAAAGGAGAGCCTTGGGTTCCTTTAGGGCTGATGTGGCGAGCATATTCGAGGAATATGCTTGTCCCAATATAGTAGTTCGGCGCCCCCTTTCCCCGTCGCTCCCCTAATGACGACAAGGTTCCAGAGGGCCCCTCTTGTGCGCCTCGGGCTTCAGGACTGTCACCTCCGTGACCTCCTTCTGCCTCTCTATCGCTCTGCGCCTTTGTCCCTAGTGCTTGGCTACGCTCAGATTCTCCCTAGCCTGCGGCTAGAGTTTGACTTTAGGCTTCTCCTTCTCCTGCAAGCAGATCATTCGCCCCGCCACAGTAACTCGGCTCGTCCCTCACCTGCATCAAGATTACCCGGGTTAACCCGGCCGACTTACGCAGTATCTCGGCCGGGTACTGCCTTGCCATCCTTATAAGGGTCCTGCCCTTTCCTATCTCGGCCGACTTCTACAGGATTCGGCCAATTCGGACTATAACTCGGATACTAGACGGGGGACATCCTTTCTTCTTTCCCCGTCTTTACCCTATCCGGGGTCACCTCCCCAACATTAGTCCCCGAAGCTGGTATGGCCCCGCCGGTAACCTCGGCCGGGCCGTATCAGTTTCATGACACTCGTTCCGCATTGTTTCCGAGTTATTTCTTTCTCCTTCGAGGTATCCTCGTATCTTCTCGCATACGCCTTGTCCTACGTGTCACCCCCATCATTGTTTCTCTAGTTTTTTGTTCCTCTACAGTATTTACTGACAGACTACAGTTACTACTGCGCCTGTCGCGCCGGCGCTGCGACACCTCGTGTGGCGCTTCCGTTGGGGATCGTGTCCTTCTTCACTACCGTGTGGCCCTTGGTGCGGTTCCTCTCAACGACGTGCGGTCGTGCGGCGCACACGATCTACACGGCCAAATGCCATACCCACGATCCCACTACCTCGCTTGTGCCTTAGTTATAAAGAGGGGCGCTGCGCTGGGGGATTCACTTTCCCCTTTTTTCGCTGCGCCTTCTTCTTCGCTTCGCCTGCGCTCGCAGAGCCCGGCCACAAGATTCATCTGAACCTCCGACGGCGAGGACTCCGCCGCGTTGTTTCGTCTGCCTCGTCCGTGTTCTCTAGCTTCGGCGTCGTCGCCGGTGAGTTCTTTCCAGCCGCGTCGCCTAGGCTTTCCTCTGGATTTCTCTTTTCCCATTTCGTTTTCGTGCGGTGGTTCCTTTGCTCCTCCGTCGCCGTTTCTGTGTAGAATCACGACGGGGCCCTGTAGTTCTAAACTTTCCTCCGCCGCTAGTTCTTCCTCCGCTGACTTTTCCGGCGAGCCCATGTCTATCTCCTTTAGCGGTGCCCTGGTAGAGGATGACGATGCTGGCTCTGGGCCCGAGCGAGGCTCGTGGCAGGGCTCCTCCGTTACTTGCCACGAGATCGAGTGGCTTATCCGAACTCGGAGGATTCCCGCCGAGTTCTCTGCTGCCACCGTGAGTCCTCTCCGGATCTTAGGGAGGGCGAGTATGTAGTTTTCATGTCGCATTTCTCGCGTGGCTTTGGTCTCCCTCTTAGCGACTTTGCTAGAGAGTTTCTCGACTACTTCGGCCTTCAGCCGCATCATCTTCCTGCTAATGCCATCGCCTCTCTTTCTGCTTTTATCTCTGCCTCGGAGGGATACTTCGGCCTATGGCCGTCCGTGCACGTCTGGTCTAAGTTCTTCTAGATTCGTTCTAACGTTGTCCCTGACAAGTCTCTGCACCCTTCCGAGAATTTGCTTACTCAATGTGGAGCAGCGTCCATTACACCTCGGAGGAAATCCGTGTTTCCTTGTGTTACAGGGCTAGAGTCGTGCAAGAAGTGGCACAAGTCCTTCTTCTATGTCAAGAACACGGGAGCGGAGGACAAGATTCGGCTCCCTGCATTCTCCATTGGTACGCCCTCCAAGGTGAATTCGACTTATAATCCGAAGAAGAGTCACGCCTTGGCCGAGGCTTTTGAGATTCGGCTTAAAGAGCTGATCCGCGCCGGGTTACGTGGCGAGGATTTGATGGCTACCTTTATCAGTAGCCGAATCTGCCCATTCCAAAAACGGATGCATAAACTCTGCTACATGAGAGGTCCTCTTGACCCCAACCGAGTCTCGACCGTGGAGCTGGACAACTATCTCATCTTTAAGCGTGTCCGAGCTATCTTCAAGACGGAGATGCCTGAGGACTGGGCTTGGGGATTGAAGCCGTTCACCCGCGAGCGTGCCCCTCCCGAAGTAAGCTTTACCACTAACGCTTTGTTTTCCAATTGTTTTCGTAACCGTTTTCGCTGATTTTCCTCTTTCTTGTCTTACAGAGGTTCGCAGAGCAGAAGGACGAGGATGCCGAAGTTTTGTTGCTTCCGTGGCCTGCGGACCGGAATACCCCGGACATCGGGGAGCCGGACTCGGAATAGTTCGTCCCTAAGTCGGATCTTGCCCCGGCTCGTGCTCGTGGAAAGACCTCATCCCACGAGGAGGAAGGTGATTCGGATGAGGTCCAAGTTCTAGAGGTAGTTTCCGCAATGCCCATTTCTTATGCATTTCCGGCTTCTACTTTCCCAGCTAATCTGGCCGGTCAGGTTCACGACGCCGAGCCTATTGCTTCCTGGCCCCCTGTTACCTCGGGGAAACGTGGGGCTCCTGCTGGTGCCTCAGAGGCGGCCCCCAAGAAACGAATGAAGAAATCCGCACCGAATCCTCCCAGGCGCAAGACCATGCCTGGAGTCGCAGGGTAAGTTCCTTTTGCACATATTTCTTGTTTCTCTCTTTCTGCTTTTCAACCTGACGCCCTTCTTTCTTTTTTATTTTCGTAGTGCTCCACTTTCCGTTAAACCCGGCGGTCCTAGCATGACTAGCCGTGTGACTCGGCAGTCGTCTCCTCCGCCTGCCGAAGATACCAGGATTCCTAGTCCTGTTCATGTTGCATCTCCTCTAGTTCCGAATCGATCGCCCCCTCGCCACGATGTGCCAGAGACTCCTCTTGTTTACGTTGACTCCACTCGGCCCTCCGAGATTTCCACCGAACCAGTTGCCTCTTTTGTGAATCCGAGCCTCTCTACCGAGCCTCGTTCTACCCCCATGGTTTCTATAGTAGCTCCAGTTCCAGCCGAGGACGTCAATATCTCGGCGCCTTCTGCGACCGTGACCCCTCCGGCTCCTAAAGACACCCTTCCCGTTACCGAGGTATCATCTCCTGCCGATGCCTCCTCTAAAGCAAGAAAAGCTATCGTCGCCAAGGCTTCCACTTCCCAGAAAGGTCTTGTCGGCTCTTCTCAGCCGAGTATCGCCGATGTGCTGCGCAAAGGAACTGCTTCCACCAAAACCAGAGTTACTCCGGCCGCCGGCACCCAGCTCGCTCTTCATAAAAGTCCTGTGGCCACGGTGGTTACACAGCATGTCCGGGGTAAAGTCCTAACTCGGACGGCAAGTGGGAGTAGCCTCGGCTCACTGGTGGAGTATGCCAATAACTGGAATGCTGCCGATCAATTTGAGGGTAATCCCAGCATCAGCCGTTCCAGCTTTCCGACATTAGCAGCCGCTTGGATCAAGCCGCCAAGATCGTCCTTGATAATAACATGATGAATGAGGTAATTGTTGTTTTACGGAGTCTTGATTAATTCTCCAGATGCTACTATATATACTCTAGTCCCCGAAACTTGCAAGCGAATAACTTGTTATTTGCTTGGAAGTTTTATGATGCTTTACTTTGCTTGATTTTTGTCTAGCTAATTTTTTAATATCCAGCCATCTAGATCCGGGTTAAATTTTGCTTGACTCGGGTCTGTTTTGGCTTTGAACATCCAACCACTTAGATCTGGGTTAAGTTTTGCTTGACTCGGATCTGTTTTGGCTTTGAATATCTAGCCACCTAGATCCGGGTTAAGTTTTGCTTGACTCGGATCTGTTTTGGCTTTGAATATCTAACCACCTAGATCCGGGTTAAGTTTTGCTTGACTTGGATCTGTTTTGGCTTTGAATATCCAGCCACCTAGATCCGGGTTAAGTTCTGCTTGACTCGGATCTGTTTTGGCTTTGAATATCTAGCCACCTAGATCCGGGTTAAGTTTTGCTTGACTCGGATCTGTTTTGGCTTTGAATATCCAGCCACCTAGATCCGGGTTAAGTTTTGCTTGACTCGGATCTGTTTTGGCTTTGAATATCCAGCCACCTAGATCCGGGTTAAGTTTTGCTTGACTCGGATCTGTTTTGGCTTTGAATATCCACTCATCGTATGCTCTATTGCTCAGATTGCACATGACCGGCGGACTGCTGAATTTCAAAGATTGCTTTTTTCGCACAGAAAACTGGAAGAAAAATATGAAAAAGTTATTCCTGTGGTGAAAAAAGCTGGTAAGTCGATAATTCTTTTCATCATCTCCGACATTCCTATTGTTTTGTATGCGAGATGTCGGCTCACTTTGTTGATGAACAGGTAACATCAATAATCTCAACATCCGTCTTGAGAAAAAAGTCAAGAGCCTGGAAGGTTAGTTTCCCTTTTATATTATACCTTTCCCTCTTTAAGATGTGCGCTAAGTTTCTTTTATATCGTTTGGCTTTGGTAAAGCCGAGTTACAAACCTTTGCAGCATCTCACCAAGACTGCACGCCCATGCCTGATGTGATGCTGCGTTTTTTAGAACAAAGCGCTACTCATTCGGCGCAGCTAAAGGAAAAAGACGATGAAATAGCTCGCCTGCGCGCCGAGGTGGAGGCCCTTAAGCTTTCTCAGAAATCCGAACTAGAAAAGGTCGACAGGAGTTCTCCAAGAGAAAATCGCTAGCTCGCAATTGCGTAAAAAATAAAGAGCTCCTCGAGGCTGCCGAACTGAAAACTCAGGGAATGAGCGTGGAGATCGCTCGCTTTGAGAAGAGCAAGATTGTCTGGGCTAAATACCTTCAGCAAATGATGAGTTATATTCATCGTAAGCTTCTTAGCAGGGCCGGATTATCTTTTTATTTTTCCCTGCTGCCCCCTGATGCATTCGTGTTTTGCACAGATCATTTTCTAGAAGCCAAGCCCGTGCGCTCTAAAGCAGTTCTTGCTGCTCGTGTGCGCCGAGGTGTCCCTGTTGACGCAGACTCGGAGTACTGGCGGAAGATTTCGGTTGCCGCCGCGCCGCATTGGTCCGATGAAGATTATGGGCGAGATTTGGTGCAGCTATCCGCATACCATGTTCTTCGTCGAATACTTCTGGGACTCCTGATATCAATGAGGTCCAATTGCTGGTGAAAAGATTAATGGTGTCCGAGAGGCAACTAAGTCTTTGGAGGGAATCAGCCGGACGAGTTGGCGCTGATATGGCTCTCACTGTTATTATGTCATGGTATGAAGATATTTCTCTTGATATCTTGAGAAATTTGCGCACTGCTTCCCGTTGGGTTGAGGACCCCACTTTCGTCGCTCTTCGACAAGCTCCCGCCTTCCAGCTCGTTGAGTATGCCGACGTGCATACCTGGAATGAAGGTCCGAGTTTCCTTCCGAACCCGGACGACGAGGTCGTAGTCGAGGATGCGTCGGATAATAACTCAGCTGAGCAAGGGGAAGATGAGGATGACTCGGCTACTTCTGGTGATTCCAGTTCGAGCTCGGATGGCAACGGCGACGCGCGATCCTCCTCCAAAGGTACTGGTCACTCAACTGCACAAACTGATGCTCCTCAGCAGCCTCGGGCTTCCGCCGAAGTCGCACCTGGGTCCGTGGAGGGTGAGGCAACCTCGTCCGAAGCTCTGCCTACCTCGGAGTATCTAGCCCCTGACCAAGTTATTGCCTCTCCAGCCGAAAACCTTTAAGTCATTTCTTATCCCTAGTATGCCGGGCGTACGATGTACATGGAACATTTGTCCGTCTTCTGTATGGCACGAATTTCTTTTGCCGTGTGCTGCTGAGACATATATGTTTGTAGTTGTTATCACTTTGTTTAAGTGGTTTTGTTTGCCCGGATCCTTGCTTTGATGGCCTGCGATTTCTTGATTTTAGGACATAGCTTTGCCTTTGTATTCCTGTGGTTTAGCCAATTAATTTGGGTGTGATCTTCGAATATCATACGAGATTGAGATGTTCTTACTCTGAGTGTCGAAGTTTGATACATTCCTTGTATCAAAGGCTAAACACTACTTCGGAACAATATACGGCAGTCCCCGAGTCGCTGCCTATAGCGCCGAAGTCTAGTGTGTAAACCAAATTTCAGAAATAATATAGGACGGTTGCCGAGTCGTTGCTCGAGTTGCCGAGGTTTAGTGCATAACATAAAATTGGAGCTACATATGGCAGTCCCCGAGTCACTGCTCCGGATGCCGAGGTTTAATACACAAGATGAAATTGAAATAACATATGGCAGTCCCTGAGTCACTGCTCTGGATGCCGAGGTTTAATACATAAGATGAAATTGAAATAACATATGGCAGTCCCCGAGTCACTGCTCTGGATGCCGAGGTTTAATACATAAGATGAAATCTAAATAACATATGGCAGTCTCCGAGTCACTGCTCTGGATGCCGAGGTTTAATTCATAAGATGAAATCGAAATAACCTATGGCAGTCCCCGAGTCACTGCTCTGGATGTCGAGGTTTAATACATAAGATGAAATCGAAATAACATATGGTAGTCCCTAAGTCACTGCTCTGGATGCCGATGTTTAATACATAATTGGTTCTTGACCTTGAGATACTATGCTACGAGTAAAATGGACGAAGTAAAGCTATGTTCCATGGCCGCTTCGTTTCTTCGCCGGCCTTGTCTGCCCTGTTCTTTCCAGGGGATTGAGCATCGAATAAATAATGGGCATCATTGTGCAATGCTTTGCTCATGATGAATGGTCCTTCCCATGGATGTGATAGTTTGTGCATGCCGGTCGTGCGTTGCACCAGTCGGAGAACTAAATCTCCTTCTTTGAATACTCTTGGATTCACCTTCTTGTCGTGATATCGCCGCAAGTTACGCTGATAGATAGTCGATCGTGATAGCGCTAGCTCTCCGCTTCTTCTAGCAGGTCAATGATATCTTCCGAGCTATTTCATTTATTTCGAAGTTGTATATTGAGTAACTCTTGGCGAGTCATGTATTATGTCACGGAAGCACGACTCGCCCATATACCAGAAAGAATGGTGTATAACTTGTTGATCTGTTCGGAGTAGTCCTGAGGCTCCATAATACTGCTGGTAATTCCTCAATCCAACATCCTGCTGACCTTTGCAATGGTTCGACTAGTCGTGGTTTTATTCCGGACAACACTAGTCCATTAGACCTTTCCACTTGCCCATTGGATGCTGGGTGAGCCACAGATGCAACATCTAATCTTATGTGTTTCTCTTGGCAAAACCTAGCGAAAGCTCCTTCTGCAAAGTTTGTGCCGTTATCTGTAATAACATTGTGCGGGTACCCATATCTTAAGATAATATCTTTGAGGAATTTCATTGTTGTGGGCCCATCACATTTTTTTATTGGTTTCACTTCAATCCATTTTGTGAACTTGTCCACCATAACCAATATGTGGGTCATCCCCCCTCGGGCCGGCTTAAATGGTCCCACCATATCTAAGCACCACACAGAAAACGGCCAAGTAATGGGTATCATTTTTAACTCGGACAACGGCATGTGTATCTTGGTTGCATATCTCTAACAACCATTGCATTTTTCAACCAGCTCTTTGGCTTCCTTCAACGCCGTTGGCCAATAAAACCCATGCCTGAATGCTTTGGCCACTAAGGCACGAGATGAGGTGTGGTGTCCACATTCTCCTTGATGTATATCAAGGAGGATCTCCTGGCCTTCTGCCGAACTCACACACCTTTGCAATACACTTGTGACGCTTCTTTTATATAGCTCATTATTTATGATTGTATAAGCTTTATCTCTCCTTGTTATCTGTCTTGCTAACACTTCATTATTCGGCAAAATCGCATCTCTAAGGAAAGAGAATATGGGTTGCGCCCATACCGGTGTGATTTTCTCTGGTGCGGTCTCACCGTCTATTTCCATGTTTTCTGCCGACATGACTACCTCGGCTTTCTCCATAGCTATGCTTACCTCTGCTTCCCTCCTCTCGGGGAGTTCCGGGTTATATTGCTGGTCTAGTTCCATCGGCACATTATCTTCTGCTGAATTTGCCGGAATAAAGATGGATTCGGACTCTGGTGATGGAGTTATTGATGGTTTCCTGAGGTGCTCTAGGGCAATACCTGGGGGAATTGACTGCCTGGTTGATCCTAGCTTTGACAACGTGTCTGCAGCATCATTCTCTGCCCGAGGTATGTGGTGAAATTCACACCCTTCAAAGTATCCACTGATCTTTTGCACATGAAATCTATACAAAGCCATATTATCATCTAATGTGTCCCAATTGCCTGAGACTTGCTCTACCACCAGATCCGAGTCCCCATAGCATAAGATTCGGCGTATGCCAATTTCTTTTGCTACTTTCAATCCATGGACCAGTGCTTCATATTCGGCTACATTGTTTGACGCGGCAAAATGTATTTGCAAAGACATACTTGCCTAATCTCTTTGGGCGAGGTTAACACTATTCGCCCCCAAACCATTTCTTAGTTTGGAACCGTCAAATGCATCGTCCAATAATTTTGGTCCGTAATGGTGGCTCATCGCACCTTGGACCAATCTACGAAGAAGTCGGCGACTGCCTGAGATTTGATTGCATCTCTCCTATCGAATTGTGGAGCATATGGTGACAACTTACTTGCCCATTTTGCTATTCGGCCACTCGCGTCTGTGTTGCTCAATGTGTCGGCTATGGGTGCTTCACAGATCACTTTGATGGGATATTCCTCGAAGTAATGTTTAAGTTTCTTTGCCGACATATACACTCCATAAGCCATCTTCTGATAATATGGGTAATTTTGCTTTGAAGCGGATAACACCTCGCTCAAATAATACACCGGCCTCTGTACCGACTTACCATCTTCGAGTCGTTCTACGACTCACAAAGACTACATTCGCTGGTAGCCGCTATATAGAGTAACATAGGCTCTTTCGATAATGGAGAAGCCAGAATGGGTGCTGTGCTCAACATCTTTTTCAGCTCATGAAATTCACTGTCTGCTTGTGGAGTCCAAATGAACTTATCTGATTTCTTCATCAGTTGATAGAGTGGTAGTGCCTTCTCTCCCAGCCGACATACAAACCGGCTGAGCGAGGCCAAACACCCTGTGAAATTTTGTACGTCATTTAGACACCTTGGCAACTCCATTCTTTCTACTGCCTTTATCTTCGTTGGGTTGGCCTCTATACCTCGGCTAGATACAAGAAAACCGAGTAATTTTCCTGCTGGCACGCCAAATGTGCATTTTCCCGGGTTAAGCTTCATTCGGAACCTTCTTAGGTTCGCGAAAGTCTGCCGTATATCATCTAGTAGCGTTTTGCTTTCCTTGGTTTTGATGACCACGTCATCTACATATACTTGTACATTTTTTCCTATCTGGTCGTGTAGACATTTTTGCATGCATCTCTGATATGTTGCTCCTGCGTTTCGCAGGCCGAATGGCATTGTGCGATAGCAATAAGCCCCGTACGGGGTAATAAACGCAGTCTTTATTTGATCAACTGGATTTAACGGTATCTGGTGAAAACCAGAATACGCGTCTACAAATGACAATAACTCACAACCAGCGGTCGAATCAATGACTTGGTCTATTCTTGGTAATGGAAAAGGATCTTTTGGACACGCCTTGTTCATGTTCGTGTAATCGATACACATTCGCCATACAATGGCTACATTCGGATCATCTTTCTTCTTTTCTACTAGCACTGGATTCGACAACCAATCTGGATACTTTTGGAATTATGCCCTAGAGGCAATAATAAAGATGTTATTATTATAATTCTTGTTCATGATAATGTTTATATTCCATGCTAGAATTGTATTAAGCGGAAACTTTAATACTTGTGTGGTTTGTGAACAACACCGTGTCCCTAGTACGCCTCTATGGACTAGCTCATTGATCAATGATGGTTAAGGTTTCCTAACCATAGGCATGAGTTGTCAATTGATAATGAGATCATATCATTGGGAGAATGATATGATGGACAGACCCAAACTAAGCGAAGCAATTAGATCGTGTCATCGTGTTCGTCTTTGCGAAGCTTTTCTTATGTCAAATATTGTATTCCTTAGACCATGAGATAATACAACTCCCTGGTATCGGAAGAAAGCTTTGAGGTCATCAAACGTCATCCTATGAGAGGGTGATCATAAAGGTGTCTCTCAGGTGATCGGAAAGTATCTGTTGGGTTGTATGTATCGAGATGGGATTTGTCCCTCCCAAGTCAGAGAGATATACTTCGGGCCCACTCGATAATCGATATCAACACCGCTTGCAAGCATGTGGTTAAGGAGTTAATCACAAAGTGATATCGGATTACGGAACGAGTAAAGTACTTGTGAGGAACGAGATTGAACTAGGTATGATGCAAGACGATCAAATCTCGCAAGTAAAATATCGCGAGACGAAGGGAATATATATATGGGATTGATTGAATCTGGCATCGTGGTTCATCCGATATGATCATCGATGAATGTGTGGAGTCAATATGGGTTTCAGACCCCGCTGTTGATTATTGATAGAAGATCATGTCGCATATTCTCGAACCCAGGTCACACATAACGTGTCTCGACGCTAGGATAGATTGGATAATTGGTTTATGAGTTTTGTTCGAGTCTCGGATGGGATCCGGACATCACGAGAGGTTCCGAGTGGTCCGAGAATAAGATTCATATAAGGCGGTCAGTTTTGGAGTTCGTAATTGTTCCAAGTTAATCGGTATTGTACCGAAGCTTCTAGAACCTTCGGAAGGGGACCAACGTGTCCCCACATTCCGGAGGGGCATGGGCCTATGAGGGAGTGCCCTGGCGCATTGGGCCAGGGGCACAAGGCCCCATAGGGCAGCCGCCAAGAGAGGTTTAAACTCTAGATAGAGCTTCTAGAAGGGGTTTCCTTGCCCCACTCTTCCTCCTTGCCGGCTTTGGCTTGGGAGGGGCTGGGCTGCGCCCACCCTCTATATAAAGAGGGTGGGCGCACCACCCCTACACCTTCCCTCCAACCCTAGCCGCCGCTGCCCTCCCTCTCCTCCCGTGCTTGTAGGCGAAGCCTGCCGCAGAAATTCTCCACCAATTGCACCGGCCGTCGCGTTGTAGATCCAACCCATCTCTCCACCATACTTGCTGGACCAAGGAAGGAGGATACGAGGTGCTGCGCGTGTGCATCTCAAGGAGGCACCGCCACTTGTGGTGCTAGATCGGATCGGATCGCGAGAGGAGGAGAAGCGATACTACATCACCCACGCCCGACGTAACGCTGTCTTGAATCTTCAAGGGTATGAAGATCTAATCCAATCTCTCTCGTTGTTTGCATCTCCTAGATTAGATCTTGGCTTTCCCTCTGTTTGCATCCGTAGAAAATTTTGATTTACTATGCCGCGAAACCCTTCAGATACAGCACCTCCATGATGAATCCGGCCGCGAGGAGCCGAGCTATTTCATCCCCTATTATTTTTCTCCTGTCTTCGGCGAAGCGGCGGAGAGGTTGCTTCACCGGCCTTGCTCCTGGCCTTACATTCAGAGAGTGCTCAGCCAACTCCCTCGGAACACCTTGCAGATCCTGAGTTGACCATGCAAATATGTCCCGATTCTCACGGAGGAAGTTGGTGAGCTCGCTTTCCTATTTAGCATCCAGGCCTGCACCAATAGTAACAGTACGTTCTGGGAATTGCTCATCTATCTGAAACTTCTTCGTTTCTTTAGTCGGCTGAAAGGAGACACTTCCATGTGGATTGGCTAGTGCCGGCATATTCAGCTGTGCCGACTGAGCGAGGGCTGCTACCTCCCGAATCCTTCTTTTTTCTCTTGCTATAACCAATGATTCGGCCAAATTTGACCCGGCTGAAGCACATTCCATTGACTTCTTGTAATCCCCTGCTACTGTTACCACTCCTTGTGGTCCGGGTAGCTTCATTTTCAGATAACTTACATGACAGCTGCCCATGAATTTGGCCAACGCGGGCCGTCCGAGTAAAGCATGATAATAACTCTCTAGATCCACCACTTCAAACTCTAAGTTTTCTGCTCTACAGTTATCTCTTGTGCCGAATAACACATCCACTCGGACCTTACCAATGGGTTCGCATGAAAGTCCTGGCACTATCCCATGGAAAGTGGTCCTCGTGGATTGCAGCATGTTCTGCGATATTCCGAGTTTGTGCATGGTATCTTTGTACATGATGTTGATACTGCTCCCATTATCAATGAGAACCTTTGAAAATTTCACATTAATGCTTGGTCCAACAAATGTCGGATCCAACACGAGTGCATACGACCCCGGATTTGGCATTATCTTGGGGTGATCCTTTATGATCCAAGTTACTTCCTGATCTGACCAAGGCACATATCTTGGCACCGCCGGCATAACTGCATTTACTTCCATATGCCGGCGCTGCACACTCTGCTTGTCTTCTCCGTTGTTCGCTAGAACACGCAATAAGATTGATGATGTTCTCTGTAATCATTCGCCCAAGATTTCTGGATTTGTCCTTCCATCCTAGCCTTGGTTCATCACCTGATGTACCGCATCTCTCCGGTCCGAGTTATCGTATCTCGGGGGAGGAGGTGGTAACATCAGTTGTTGTGCATTTGCTCGATCAAGCGTGATGATCTTGTTGATGTACTTGAAGGGCACCGCTGAATACTCGCTGGGTTTCCCATTGCATTTTTCATCCATGCACATTGGCGGGTCGTATGGTTGGCTGGCTGGATGGGTTTGACGTGAAATTTACACTGATCTAACATAGATTCGAACGTGTACTTCGGCCTCTCTTGCCATTGCTTCTTTTGTTCTGGAGTCCACTGTCTTTTTCCTTCATTCCTTGGTGTCCACTGCTGAGGACCATTATTTTGCCGTTGGGTCGTTCCGTGACTCGGATGATCCTGCCATCACGCCACTTGGGCGAATTATATCTATAATCCGGCCTTTCGTCTCTTCTTCTTCCTCTAAAGTCATTGCGCCTGGATGAACCGGCCAAATCTCTTGCATATTGGCCTTGTTGCTCCCGATGATCTGCCGACATTAATTCTGGTTGCGTTGGATCTCCTAATGCATAGGAGTCCGCTATTCTGATAGTTTCTGCCAATGTGGTTGGCATATCTCTTTGCAGTCGTTGCCACAATACACTAGCATAACGGCATCCTTGTGTGAACCAAGCTATTGCTTGCGACTCTATGACTCCTTCACACGAGTTTCTCAGGTTACACCATCGAGTTAAAAACTCTCTATCTGTTTCATTCGGCCTCTGCTTGCACATGGCTAACTGTTGCGGCCTGTTTGGCCTCTTATACGTCCGGTAAAGTTGTCGAACATTTCTTCAAAATCTAACCAAGATTGATACCGCCTTCCCAGAGATTATTCACCATACCCTAGCTGGTCCTTCCAACATTCGTGGAACATACCGTACTTCCCATCGTAAGTTCCCACCGCTATTTTCACAAAGGTGGCATAATCAATCAACCGTCTTGTGGTTTGGTACTCCCATTATATGTTTTGGTGCCTCTCTAGCTGAAAGTTCGGCACAGGTGGTTCGCCCATGATGTGTGGTCCAAAGCACGTCGGACCCGGTGGACCCTGTTCTTCCAACAACTCGGACCGGTATAGCCGGTCTAGCTTCACTCTTGCATCATTTGATGGCAAATCTCTGTACATAACTCTGTCTTGCATTCCATAGTGGTTATTTCCACCATGGATCGCATATTCCATCTCGGAATAACCATCATTGTACCTTTCATTCACTTGATTTTGGCGAGCTGGCCTCGCTTCTCTTTCCTGCCAGGGTTCTTGTCTTGGCTGTGGGTTGAGCGGCGGCTCTCTCCTTACTTCAACCGGGGTATTGTTCTCATGATTGCCTCTTCCGAGTTCTCTTCTGCCGAGGTCTCCATTGCCTCGGCTTCCGCCGTCTTTCTCAATACGGCCGGGATTCCTCTCACCACTGTTACCTCGGCTTCCATTGCCTCTGTTCTCGTTTGCCTTCCCGGCTATTGCCGGATCATACGGAACAATTTGCTTGTTTCTCTTTCCTGAGGTTACTTCTTTGTCATTTCGTGCATTATTTCCGGGTGAGGATGCTGCTGCCACGGACAAGGCAGGTGCTGCTCCAGCCGAGTGAACCATTCGCGAGGCCCCCGGCCTCGCCGGGTCTGCCCTGAGCATTTCTTCGTTTTGCTGGTTCGCGATGCGCACCAGCTCATTCACTCTTTCTTGCTGTTTCTGCCGGGCTTCGCCGGTCAACCCCTCTAACTCTAATGCTGCGGCATTTGCCGCTCTTAGGTTCTTTGCCGGGATACTGTACCTCGGCAAGCCCAAATCAACTGATTCCGCCTTATGAGCATCATGCTCCTTGTTGATATCATCTATGAGGTTTTTCCCTCTCAATCTTAACTCGTCCAACCGTTCGGGCACGACGTCAAGCTTATTAGCTTTGGCATATTCTCGCAGGGTCCTGTTTAAGGACTCCCGCAAGGCTGACACCTTTTTTGCCTCTACCAGCACCTTTTGCCTGGTTTCTTCTAACTCGTCCTGAGCATTGGCCGGATCAAGTATCGGCGCTACAGGTGTAGTCAAGTTTTCTATGGTTGCCTGAAGAATGTTTTCTGGCCTTTCCAGAGGTGGCCCTCTTACTCTTGGTGCTTTTGGGGTAGTGTCCTGTACCTCGGCCTGGTTGGTCACTGGAGGGATTACCTCGGTGGGTAGTGGTGCCGTCTGCCTGGGCGTGCCCTGCACGCCTGTGGCGGGGTCTCTGGTTGACCCGGCAGCCGCTACTCTCGCTTGCACTCCGGCCGCGACCATCACCTCGACGCTGCCTGCGGGACGCGCTCTGCGTGGACGGCTCGCAGCGCTAAGGGGTGGCTCTCCTGCAACAACAACTTGGTGAGGATAAATGCCTGAGACGTCGACGCCGACGTAGACCCTGTGCTCGCCCAAGCTGATGAAGACACCATTGCGCGGGGGATTTTTTCCCCTGAAGCTGCCCGCATTGTCGCTGACGTAGTCACAGAGATCAAATCTCCGGACCAAGCCAGAAAAAACGCGCTCGCCAGTGTTGATGAAGTTTCCCGTCCGGATCATAACTCCAGCTAGCACCGCTGCTGGCCCCTGATGGCGCCAACTGTCGTGGTGGTGGCACGGCAGATGCCATGGGTTCGCTAAAGTATGGGGCCAATGGATGCTAGTGGGATCTGGGGAGGGAAGATGCAGTTGATTCTACACACAAAGGACTAAGACTAAGATCTTTATTTCTCCTTCCTTGGGCTACAAGTTGTCAACACCCGGATTTTTCAATCCTAGATGCCTGTTATGCCATACATCGCAATCCCAGGATTACCATTTTTGCGAGACATAACAGAATTGGTTACCATAGTACTTCATCCATTACAAACGATACATCAGTTCTTACACAAATAGGGATCTCATGATCCAGTTCTTAGAACAACATCAAGCAGCGGAATACGTAATAATAACGGTAGCGTATGCGAAGCTCCATCTTCGGGGTCACAGGCAATGCTGACGATGGGAGATGATCCTAGTTGTCGTAACCTTCCTGGGGTCCATCTTCCAGGTACTCCTCTTCATAGTCTGGCCATGGGAATAGCCAGGGACAAAGCCATGAGTACTCTTTAAGTACTCGCAAACTAATACTAACAGATAAGGGGTTTTTGGATAATAGGACACTAGGCTCTAGGGTTGTTTTGCAAAAAGCCAGTATTATCTCTACTAAGTCCAAAGCTGGTCACAATTTTATAACTCCTAAGTGGGATCTTGTAATTCAGGTCACAACTCTGTTGTGGTCAAGTCAAAGTCTCAATTCACTTCACAAAGTCATTTTGAAAAGTCTGACGGGGGAAGTATGGCCCAGCTGTCCATAATCATGACGACTATTCGAATAGTTTGACACTGCAGAGATTGTACACTTTCACCACAACATTCGATACATCCGTCAGAACAAATCCTGAATTCACCATACTCGATGCGGATAATCAATCCTAACCTTTCAATTACACGCCTTAGTATAAGCACCTCTCCTGTGAGTTTGGCCTCCCAACCATGACCACTCATCTTGGGTCTGCAGGTGGACAATCTTCACAAGGTAGCCTCAGCTCAGACCTTGGCCGGGAGGGAACTAATACTAAGGTATATAAGTTTCCAGTCAAGCCCTACCCAATATTCGGGTATTGTGGTTGTACGGTAAAATTGGAATGGTATCGCATCCAGACAACCATCAGTTTTATAAAGGGCTAAGGCTCATGCCTCAACATTTTCATCACCAAAATCATTTGGTGTTCAGAAACACATGTCAAAACATCTCAGCAGAATGATCCATCATTCTAAGGTTTTCATAACCATTTTCACCAAGTATTCCCATATAAAGTTGATCAAGTTTTATGCTTAGCACTAGCATCTATAAGTTGGGGTAGGCACTAATGAGGGGTGGTAACTAGTGGAGTTTCAACTAAGTACAACCTTATATCTTAGGATGATATCAAGGTTTTCTAGCTTAGGCCAAATTTTATGCTCTTTATGCAACCTTCAGCACAACTGTCTAGTATCTACCAAACTCTTAGGTAGACTCTAAGTAAGCTTTGATAAAGAAATAAAGTAAGAAGCTTGCCATAAAACTAGGATTGGTTTAGCAAGTGGGTATGATCACATATGCTTAAGGCATAAAGTAGTCATCTCACAAGTATGGGTTTGTGGCATCAGTAAGGTATCTTGCAAGTGTTAGCTTGCATAGGTCAACTTGATTAGTAAGGCTTGCACTGGTATAGTATTAGCTTGCCTTGTGCAGAGCAGTGGTTGAAGGTCTCCTCGGCTTCCTCTTCGTAGTATCCTCCTTCCTCCTCGTATCCTTGGTCGATACTAGCGTCTATGAATAAATACGAGGTACACAATCACCAAACAATACTTAACTACTTGCAATCATCACACACAAGGGTCCTATAGATGATCTAGCATCATCTCTAACATTACAAGTTTAAGGCTTGGTTTAAATCCTTTTTATTTTTAGAAAAGTAATTTCTACTCATTGAAAAACTACTTAAGATTTAATATTCTCCAAACCACATATGGGATCATGTTGACACATGTCATCACCACACATTGTAGTCCATGGGAATGTGATTTAAAGTGGTGTCACAATTTAATAAGGTTTTACCCTTTTATTTTTAATTAATTAAAGTGGCTAGAAATGCTTATGAAGCATTCTTTTATTACTTGAACTTTATTTCTGCAAGTAAACCTATATATTTTTACATATTCTGAAAGGTATGGTTAAATGCGATTTTTGAGTGTTGGAATCAACTCAAAAGATTTTATGGTTTAAATTTGAAAAATGTTTGAATGCGGAAAAGCTTCTGCCTTGTTATTTTTACTATGGGTGATCTACAGATCCAAATGACTTGAATCCAACGGGCTTGGATTAAGCATTCACAGACCTTTCCAACAAAATTGGTTTCATCCAATTTGGTGCACTGAATTGATCTGGGTTGATTTTTTAAGTTGGGTGCTGAAGTGTTTTTGAAAAGAAATAGAAAAGATTTAATTTGAATTGTTGGGCTGCGCGGGAAATTCTAACGGGCCGGCTTGCTAAGCGCAGTGCTCCCGCGGGCTGCTTAAGTGGGTGTCCCCACTCGTCAGTGACACGGGGCTGGGCGAAGCGGTATGGGGCAACATGGATCGTTTGATCTAGTTCTAATCCAACGGTTGTGGGTCATCGTCGACGCGAGACAACTACGGCGAGAACGAAACCTAGCGCGGCCAGTGAGGGGTGCTGGGGGCTCACCGGGGTATGGGCGAGGGTCGGCGAGGCTGGCGAATGACGAAGTCGACGACAGCGAACCTCCTGGTACCGGTGGCTTCTCCTGGGCTCAATCGCTCCCTTCTTCTCCAGAGGCGGCGGGCTCCGGTGAAATTCCGGTGGGGTGGTGCTCGGCTTGCTCTAAGAATGGTGTGGCATGGTCAGTGGGGAGAGGGGAGTGAGATGGTGTGAAGAAATCGTGCGGGGGTGGCCTCTATTTATAGTCGAGCGAGGGGACCGTCGGGGCGCACGGTGAGCTCGTCGGGGGCGACGTTACAGGAGGCTACTGGCATGGGCAAGGGTAGGGGACGGTGTTGTGTCTCCTGGCGATGCTCAACGACATGGTCGCGAGGCATGGGCGGTGTGGTTTAAATGCAGAGCAGGCGGTGCTCAAGGCAGGCGGCGTCTTCGACGGGCGGTGGTTGTATGGCACGGGGCGGCAAACGGGGGTGTCTGGCGGTCTCCTGGGTCGGTGGTGATCGTGTGTGCACGCGGTGAGGGCGGCGCGCGGTCTGTGGGTGATGGTCGAGGGTGGCGCTCTGGCGCACGCTCGGCATGGTTTGGGCGTGTCTTGTGCGCGTGGTCCAGGGCTTGGCAACGCTCGCGGTTGGGACAGGCAGTGGCGGTGGATGGTGGGCTGCCTCCCAGACAAGGTTGGCATGGCTAGTTCTTCCTCTAGCCTGTTGTCCACAATGGGGTGGCATTGAGGTGCTCGGCTGTTCACCATTAATGTCAATGGCAAGCTCACAGGGGTGCTAGTGCTGGGCTAATCTTTCTAGATGATCTACTGAGGTGTGTGTGAGCTAACTAGGGAACAAGTTAGGCAAGAATCACTGCACACTATAGTGTTTGATGTTTTGTTTGATTTGTATCTGCAACCTGTTTGATGAAATGGCCGCATGAAATCAAGTTTTGAATTTTGAAATGATTTTTGGTGTGTTTGCTAGATTGGTTCTGGTGAGTCTGCAGATGCTTGGGTTTTTAAAGTTGAGCTTGTTTGAGTGGGTTTTGAAAAAGTGGGATCTTCCCATATGAAGAAGATTCAATTTTGAATTGTCATTTAAACTATGCATTTGAAAGTTTCTGGATGATCACAAAGTGGGCCTTGATACTTTGTTATGAGTACATTCAAGGGGTGCAAAGATCCAGAAAAGTTTCTGTTGGGTTTTGAAAGTTTGAGACAGCCAAAGTAGGCATGGGAGTTAAATTGGTCAAAATGACCATTCTCTTAATATATTTGTTTTGATTTACTTGTATTTAGGAAAAGTGTGGGAAATGTTTTAGATGATGTTCTTTTCACCTAAGAAACATTTTACAAGCAATGGATCACACAAACAAGGTGGTTTTTAAAGAAATTCAAAATCCATGCATACACATATACATGCATTCATGAATTTATCTAGAAAAGTTTTTGTTAACCCTAATCTTGATGATTAGTGTTTGTTGATCTAAGTTTGGTATTTTTGGGATGTTACACAAGTGCTCCTTGAGCTGTATACAAGGGGAAAAGAAGAACTTTACCAGCACAACGGTACTAAAAATGAGCCTCTCTCTCTCAGGGTCCAAACCTCTCCTTATAAAGGAGAGCGTTGGGTTCCTTTAGGGCTGATGTGGCGAGCATATTCGAGGAATATGCTTGTCCCAATATAGTAGTTCGGCGCCCCTTTCCCCGTCGCTCCCCTAATGACGGCAAGGTTCCAAAGGGCCCCTCTTGTGCGCCTCGGGCTTCAGGACTGTCACCTCTGTGACCTCCTTCTGCCTCTCTGTCGCTCCGCGCCTTTGTCCCTAGTGCTTGGCTCCGCTCAGATTCTCCCTAGCCTGCGGCTAGAGTTTGACTTTAGGCTTCTCCTTCTCCTGCAAGATTCGTATCATTCGGCCCTGCCTCGCGTAACTCGGCTCGTCCCTCACCTGCATCAAGATTACCCGGGCTAACCCGGCCGACTTACGCAGTATCTCGGCCGGGTACTGCCTTGCCATCCTTATAAGGGTCCTGCCCTTTCCTATCTCGACCGACTTCTACAGGATTCGGCCGATTCGGACTGTAACTCGGAAACTAGACGGGGGACATCCTTTCGTCTTTCCCCGTCTTTACCCTATCCTGGGTCACCTCCCCAACAATGATAGAGTGGTATCTCGCTTGCCTTTGTTTGTAGAGCACAATATAAAAGCCAAGGCACCTCTGAAGTTCAAGTGAAGACTAGAAGTAAAGATATCAGAGATACAAGCATCAAAGTCATGACATAATTAATCATGTTTTGAGACAAACACAAAAATGACAACAATGCTCTTAATAAGGTGCTCATAGAATAAGTGGTGACTCAACAAGGAGGTGAAAAGGTTTTGAAAGGCTTCCAAATGCTGAAAGTAAGGTACTAATTAGATTTGAGCTCTCATTTCCCCTAGTATGGTCATCTTTATGAGGTTAATGGTGAAAGTGATGTCCAATATGACTTATATGCTTGACAGACCATAAACTGGAAATCCCATGTCCCTTGAGTACGAGGGTCGCTCCTCATGCTACTCAACTTTAGTTACCTGTAAGTTCTTGTCATCGTAAATACATGCATATCATAGAGAACCGCCAACGGGGTACCCTTTGCACATGACACAGGAGCTATCCCATAATCAAAATGACAAGGCAAGCAGACAATGAGCATCTCAATGATCTTTTTATTTGCTATTTGCATAGGTTTTTATTGAGGATGCTTCACGTATTTCTCATTATGGTTTGCTGCAAGTTTCCACCATGATTAGGCATGGCTTAGGATAGCGGCCCAGGCGTTTCTCTAACACATATAGATAACTCCATGAACTCACAAGCTCCCCTTTTATTTCACACCGACGACATCCGCAAACAAAAGAGCATGGCATCAACTGGATATGTATCCATAGGTGTTGAAAGCCTTCCCCGTGATAGCATGGTTCTGCTAACTCCCAGCCTATAATTTGCAATCATATAACTTTCATGGACAGTCACAATGGTTTAGGTTTATTAAGTGCAAGGAATAAAGTGTGCCATCAAATTTGTGAGACCTTTACTAACTAACTTTCTCAAAACAGTCAAACCTTTTATTTGGAAGAAAACAAGGCATAATGAATATGCACTGAATAGCAAATGATGCTAATAGGTAGGTATGGTGGACATTTTTGGCAATATTGGTTTTGGGGAGTTGGGTGTACAAGCAGAGCTCATACTCAGTGCAAGTGAAGGCTAGCAATAGAGAGGGAGCGACAAACAAGAGAGCAATGACTGTCATAATCATGCTTGCAACATAACAAGACAAATTATGGCATGAAAATGATACAAGAACTGTGAGGCAAAATAAATCATCGAGGCTTACTGACTATTGTTTATTCATATGCATGCGTGATCATGTGCCAAGTCGATTCACATGAGACATTCAGAGGAGGATACCACAATATCATACCAAGTCATGAATAAAGCAATGCAAGCAAACACTCATATGACATGCTACAAACTATTAGCAAGATGGAGCTAATCATAAGAGAGCAAGAACTACTAAGCATCCATAAATAACATACACCTTACATGAACAGACTAAGCATGCTCACCATGATGAGTATTATGTACAAAAATGAAAACAAATAGAGTTCGTTACCAGCCTCGTACCACACCTCAAGTTGTCTTAATCTTCATTATTGCTCTTCACTTGTGTGGCTTGAATAATAACATGAAACCAAACTCTACTGAGGACGGCTAAACCCTGCAAAAAACTCACAAAACCAAAGAAGAACAACAAATATTTTTGGTGTTTTCGATTTTTAAAACAAGCAAACAAAGCAAAATCTTTTTGGATTTTTCTTTAAGGCAAACCAAAGCTAAAAATCAAAGAAACAAACCAAGAGAAACAACGAAAATATTTTTGGTATTTTTGTGTTTTAAGAAAGCAGAAACAAAAACCAAAAAGAAAGCGAAACAATGGATATACAAAGAACCGACAAAACATGATATATAGATGAGTGTGATGTCGGTATACCTCCCCCCAAGCTTAGGATTTTGGCCTAATTGGGCTCAACTCCATGGTGGCCAAGAAGGTGCACCTCCGTAGTACGACGAGGAGGCCCCTTCGTCCTGTTACGAGCTCGAGGACTCCCCTATGTAGTTCATAGAGGGGTCGTATGAGGGTGTGTCCCCCTGATAGTGTCCATGGAAGCCAAGAATGCACAGCTGTTATCACCGTATTTTGGCCAAAGACGGAGATGGGCCGTGATCAAGATGGGCTTGGAAGATACATATATTCAACGTGTTGTTGGATCGGCCTAGTGCGTAGATTTGGGCTGAATTGCCCGTGTATCTTGTATCATAGTAGGATTCGTGTTTGTTTAGGTTCCGTTTATGTTTAGGTAAAGATAGAGTTGTAGAGTTATTCCAAAAGTAGATAGTCTCCGGACTATAAATATGTACCTAGGGTTATTGAGAAAAGGGAGAACAACCACGTTCACAACAAACACAATCTCGGCGCATCGCCACCCCTTGTTCTTAGGGTTTCTTTCGGGTAAGTGCCATCTCGCCTAGATCGCATCTTGCGATCTAGGCAGTATCTACTTATTTCGTTACCCGGTTTTACTCGTACTGAAGCGTTGTTGATGGCGAGTAATACCATTATCATAGATTGTTTGAGCCTAGCATCGGCACTGTTTCATTATCATCGTCGAAGTTATGCTACCTTTAGCTATCTCGCTACCTTTGCACCGTGTCCCAAAGTGCAAGGGTAGCGCCTTGCTTGATCTTTATTTAGTCGATTCGATCTGTTATAGCTGTGCCTTGTTCGTCAAGGTTTAGTTTAATATCTACGTAATCAGGCCTTACAAGCGGGTTGAGCGATCCGGTAATGCATAAGGATGTGGCTTATTCGTTCTAGAGAGGATGTTCGGTAATTGGCTTTATGTTGGTTATTAGGCCTTCTCTAGGGTTGATATTCTTCATCTTTTATGCGTACTAGGCTCAATTACGCGTGGACGTTCGATACGTGGTGAAAACGTTAAACTATCGTAGATCGATTTAACTTGTAACGAGCAAGCAAAACCCCATGCTATCATGAGTCTAACGCAGAACCATGGGGCAATCGGCTTTAAGAGCCGATTTACAGGGAAACCTGGGAGCCGATCACGGCTCGAATTTTACGTATACTTGTTTATCATGCAGGAAATCAATCGAGCAATCCTTCACCTTCGACCAGGTATAGGTCGTGGCATCTCGAACCAAGCGGGGCGTGTGCGGAGCTTTTGCGGGCCGCCCGAGGGACCAGGCCCACCAGTCTGGAGCCTCCGCTCTCCGTGTTGTCGATCGCTGCTCGCGGTGGGTTTTGGGCAACACATTACGCACGCCCGGTGGGACATTCAACAACGTCTACATCGACACCCGACGCTGCGATGGAGAAACAGACGATCACTTACGACGATGCACTGGCGAACACAAGGCCAAATACGGCGAGATCAAGGCCCTTCGAGGAAGACCTCATCAGCTCTTTTGAGAGGACCCACGCATGGCATCGGTGGAAAGGGTTCTCCCGAGGGCGCTCTTAATGAGGTGGATCTGCATTCCTTGAGGAGCGCACCAGGGCTCTACGCGGAAGTCAACTACATGGTGGCTCATTCTTTACCGCCATTCGAGAGCACGTGAGCGCTTTCGGCGGGTCGCATCCGCGTAGTCGAGAGATCATGAAGCATCGTACTCCCGTCGGGACCTACTTTAGGGACTCACCGGGGAAAGACCGCTCAGACCAGGCCGCAGATCCGTTCGCACTTGCCGCTCGTAACCCGGGCAGCGGCTTCGTCGTCTACAAGGTGGAGGCGACCCAGCGATGCCAATTCTGTTCGAGCCACCTAAGGAGATCCCACACGGATATATATGCGCCTCGTGCGGACTGCAATAACGACACGCACCAAGCAGATCGCAACATGGAGTTTCTGGCAGGAACCCTTGGGCCAGGACCTTCCAAGGTGTGTGTCGCAGCGATGGCTGGATGGACCACGACAAGCAGTGGCTAGCCAAGTATGCCCTGGAGCAAGTCATGAGAATCTAGCCCCTACAGCTCAAAAAGTGGAGCAAATCGGTACCATCACGAGGACCAGTTCGACTTTGTGCGAAGAGAAGGACAATCGGCTATTCAAAGCCGTACCCAATGAAGTTTGATCTGATTCCGCTGCCACCCAAGTATAAGCTCCACGAGTTCTCAAGATTCAGCGGTCGAAGGGTCAAGCTCGATCGAGCACATAAGCGATACAGCACAGCGGGCATGATTTGACATCGGATCGATGCGTAAGATTCTTTGCGCAATCTCCGGCGGACCAGCCTTGGTGGTACACCTCACTACCACGATTCAATTCATACACGGAAGCAAGCGGAAGAAGCGGTTCCACATCGGTAGCATTCGAGGCTACCGAGGCTGGCATTGCGGAGACTGGCGGCGATGCAAGGAGAAAGCTGGCGAGTACATCCGGTAACCAGATCCAAGAACCGATGTTACTCGGCTCGTTTAACTAAGAAGGAAGCGGTCGAGCTGGCAGTCTTGGGTCTCTTAGCACCCATCAAGGACCTGGCGTTCCAGGTAGAGTACAACTCATTGGCGCACATGGCCCGGACCCGGCGATGTATGGAGCGCCACCCTGAGTTGTACCAAGACAAATTCAAACGTCCGATAGGCCTGGTCGATGCAGAAGAAGACGATCCTACGCAGGACCAGGAGGTGGCCGTAGCTGAATGGGCTCGGGGGGCAGATCCTGTGGCCTGCAGATGGGTGAAATAGCAAGGGCCTGCGAAAGGGTTCGACTTCGATGTGAGCAAGGCTGAGCAGATATTCGATCTCTTTGAAGGAGAAGCGGTGAGGTTACCGAAGGCCACAAAATCCCTACGGCTCGGAGATGAGCGGAGACCATCTGCAAGTGGCATCATTCGTTCACTCACACCACCAGCAGTGCAAGGAGCTTCCGCCAAATCCAAATGGCGATAGAACAAGGTAAATCGATCACAGGGCGATTCGCCATGAAAGTGGACACAAACCCATTTCCCGGCGTCAACATGGTAGAACTCAGTCGCTCCGCGAGGCGTAAGCTGGAGTTCTCGTTCGGCGTTAACATGGGAGGGTCTGGATACCACCATGACACGTACAAAGAGGACGGTGGTCGCTCCCGGGGCAAGGAAAGAAAGGAGGCTAGTCCATGCGACCGGCCCAGCCACAATGACAGGCGGTACTTAACAGAGGAACAAGTGAGGAGAGTGCGATATCAGAAGCCACATTCCACGCATCTCCTTAACAAGTATGAGCGCCAGTACGACCAACGTCGCCAGCACGACAGAGACGACGGAAGATATGAGCACCTTGCTAGGGGACCGTCGAAAGAGAAGGAAGGCGCAGCTAGGCATTGGGATTGTCCTTTCTTCAAGTATTGCTGGGGCACAGGAATGAGCCGATTGCCTACAGTCGACAACTGCCCGGAATGCAACCAGCAGAAAGAGGACACGAGGCCAGTGTCAGTATTCAAACGCCTAGGGCCTCTTCCATCCCAGAGCCGTCACAAGGAGTCCGCTCGGGCAGGAGAACTCGAGAAGCCAAAGGATGACAAGGTCGAAGACAGGTATCACCGTCCAAGGTGGTGCCCCGACGGACTCAGACACACCCAGAAGCGTAGAGTGCAGCACAGAACTTAGAGGAAGGCAAGCGCGGATTCCACGCTTTGAAGAAAGCACGGCCTGATCTGGCCGTCAAAGCGAGGCAGGCGGTGGAAACGGAAGACCGCCCAACCAGGAAAGAGTGGCGCCCCAAACCGGTAAGATCCGATGCAAATACATCGGCTAGCACAAACATGGTGTTCGTGCTCCCGTCAGAATTCTGCGCGCCAAGAACCGATGAGCTACTCGTGGCACAATTCGACTGCGGCCCACGGCCGGTTTTCTTCGAGAAGCCACGTGAGAAGGGTTACAAACATCTGAAAGCCCTGTACCTGCGAGGTTACATCAATGGGCAACCTGTCAGCAAGATGTTGGTGGACACCGGAGCGGCAGTCAATATCATGCCATACTCCATGCTACGACGTTTGGGACGCTCCACTGCGGATCTAATCAAAACCAACGTCACGTTGAGCGACTTCAACGGTCAGTCTTCGGGAACGCAAGGTGTACTGAACGTGGACTTGACAGTGGGCAGGAAAACCGTACCCACGTCATTCTTCGTCGTGGACAGCAAGAGCACTTACACTGTCTTGCTAGGAAGGGATTGGATTCACGCTAATTGCTGCATCCCGTCCACTATGCATCGATGCACGATCGGTGGGATGGAGGAAGTGGAGGTCATCCACGCAGACGATTCCATCGAGATCTCCATAGCTGGCATGAGCGTGCGGGAAGCGAAGACCAAGAGCCGATCTGCGAATCAATCTAGGCGGCTGCGGCGTATTGAAGCTACAAAAAGCGGGGTGAGGCTGGTCTTATCCGCGGCCTTACAGAGTAGAAAAGCCCACGATCATCAGGGTACGGCCGATCCCTGCGATCGGCCACAAAAAATAAAAAGCAGCGATCATACGACAAGCAGTTCATGTAGTCGTAGCACAAAGATGCTCTGCCACTGTAAAATAATAAGGTGTAAACCATCCTCGACAGATGCAAAAAAGGGGCGATTCGGCGATCGCCCAAATTATTTTGTTGTCCTCACCCACCGTTTGCCTGTGTTTAGCGTCGATTTGACGGTGGCGGAAAGCTAAGTGCGGGTTTACATCCGCTGATGAGCTAGAAGAGATCGACATTGGTCACGGGATAAGCCACGACCAACATTTATCGCCAGAAAGTTAGAGCCAAGTCTGCGGGGCCCGATGATAGCCTGTTGAAACAATATCAGATTAGCCGCTGGGACTACGAGAGATGCTGGATTGGACAGAGCATCATCGAGCATCGTCTCCGCTCAAAAAGGATTTCGCGTTCAGCCGAGCACGACAAATGAAGGCGAAATTCTGGCGAAGTCAAGAAAGAGGTCGAGAAAATGTTGACGGCCAATTTGATCGGACCATGCGGTATCTTTGAGTGGATTTCTAGTATCGTGCACTCGAGAAGAAGGGTGGCCAATGGCGGGTTGCTATAGATTTTCGAGATCTCAACGAGCTACCCCAAAGGATGAGTATCCGATGCGGTGGCGAAACATTAATCAATGCAGCTGGTCATAAAATTTTGAGCTTCATGGGCGGCAATGCCGGTACAACCAGATCTTCATGGCTCCGAAGACATACACAAGACTGCATTGAGTCCCGGGGTCCGTGGGGTTATTTGAATATGTGGTCATGGCGTTTGACTGAAAATGCGGCGCCACGCGTACCAGCGGGCCATGAATTATATCTTCCATGATCGATCGGCAAGCGGTGGAAATCTACATCGATGGCGTGGTGGTCAAGTGCGCTTCAACGCACGGACACTTGGACGATCGCAGCGCGTCTGGACCGAACAAGAAAATTCGGCCTACGGATGAATCCAAAGAAGTGCGCCGGGTGACGGTCGGTTCTTGGGTTTTTGGTCCATGAGCGGAATTGAGATCGGCACGAAAAGTCGAGGCGGCGAACGATGAAGCCACCCACCACAAAGAAAGAACTGCAGTCCCTTATCGGCAAGATCAACCGTTAGGCGATTCATCTCCAATCTGGAAGGATCGAGCCGTTCATGGGATTAGTTAAAATCAAATGACGAGGAATTCATTGGGGCGAGCAACAACGCGCTTTGGCGAGATCAAAGAATATCGACAAAGCCGCGGTGCTAGTTCCACCTCGGCTGACGGGCCATTCTACATTTACTTGTCGATGGTGACATCCATCGCCTCGGTAGTGGTGCAAGTTTATGATGGGCTGGAGCGGTCGTCTTTTACATAAGGGGAGGATCTTTGGGCAGAGACAAGGTACCCTGATATCGATAAATTGTGCCTCTGCCTGTTTTTCACCTGCACCAAGTTGCGACACATTTTGCTATCAGGAGAGATCATCATCATATGCAAATCAGACGTCATAAAGCACATGCTGTCGGCTCCTATGTTAAAAGGCCGGCTGGGCAAATGGATGTTTGCATTGTCAGAGTTTGACATCCGGTATCAACCCGCGAAAGCGATAGGGACAATGGCTGATCTTATCGCTGAAAGGATCAACACTAACATAGCGACCTTTGTCCATAGGCGTGGGCTATGTTTTTCGACGGATCGGTTTGTGACGATGGCTGCGGCATCGGCATTTTACCGATATTAAGCCTCGGGGGCAACATTTTCCTTCTCCATCAGATTATCTACCTCTCGCACTAACAATGTAGCCGAGTATGAGGTGATATGCAAGGGGATGGAGTTACTCCTCGAAGCCGGAGCGGAAGCAGTGGAAATTTTTGGAGACTCCAAGTTGGTGATTTCCCAGCTCACGGAGGACTACAAGTGCGAGAGCGAGTCCCTCTTCCCATTATGGCTGCACCTTGCCAGCTGATGGCGCAATTCGATACGTCAACTTCACTTGGATCCTGAGCGCAGAATAAAGGCGAGCGATCTTGCGAGATAGCCAGGTACAAGGATGTGGTAGAAGGAGCCGATGTTGATGCAGTTCCTAGAAGCGGATCGGAGAGCCGATATCTTCAATTACTTGAAAGATTGGCTGGGGCACCTAAGCGGATAAGGTACAAAGCCATGAAATGCGTGCTTATTGGGGATGACATGTTTTACAGGACTTTGGAAGGACTATTGCTCAAATGCACGGGGACCGAGGCCAATCAGCTCCTACGAGGTACACGAAGGAGCTGTGGAACTCACCAATCGGCTCATAAGATGAAATGGTTGATCGCGATCGGGTTTTATTGGCCCACTATGCTTGAGGACTGTTTCAACTACTACAAAGGGTGTCAAGCATGTCAGAAATTTGGAAAAATCCAGATGGTACCCGCGTCAGCAATGAACCCCATCATCAAGCCTTGGCCATTCCGAGGATGGGGCATGGACATGATCGGCAAGATCAATCCTCCGTCAAGCAAAGGCCACATGTGGATTCTGGCTATCACTGACTACTTCACTAAATGGGTAGAGGCTGTCCCGATGAAGTCAGTAAACTCGAAGGATGTTATCAATTTTGTGAAGGAACATGTCATCCATAGATTCGGGATTCCCCAAACTATCACGACCGATGGAGGTTCGGTTTTTATTTCTCAGGAGTTTAGAAAGTTCTGCGAGGACATGGGGATTAAGTTGATTAGATCATCTCCATACTATGCTCAAGCAAATGGGCAAGCTGAAGCGTCCAACCAGAGCCTTATCAAACTGATCAAGAGGAAAGTCGATGAGCACCCAAGACGTTGGCACGAGGTTTTGTCAGAGGCGTTATGGGCTTATCGCATGTCATGTCATGGAGCAATAAAAACCTCACCCTACCATCTAGTATATGGACAAGAAGCCCTACCTGGTGGAAATTACGGCTGGATCGAGACGCGTTACTTTTCAGGACGATCTAACAACTGAAGAGTACGCAACCCTGATGAGTGACAGTGTGGAGGATTTAACCGAGCTCAGGTTATGGTCACTGGAGAAAATCAAAGAAAACAAGGCCAAGGTGGCTCGTGCATACAACAAGAAAGTGAATGAGGTAATTGTTGTTTTACGGAGTCTTGATTAATTCTCTAGATGCTACTATATATACTCTAGTCCCCGAAACTTGCAAGCGAATAACTTGTTATTTGCTTGGAAGTTTTATGATGCTTTACTTTGCTTGATTTTTGTCTAGCTAATTTTTTAATATCCAGCCATCTAGATCCGGGTTAAATTTTGCTTGACTCGGGTCTGTTTTGGCTTTGAACATCCAACCACTTAGATCTGGGTTAAGTTTTGCTTGACTCGGATCTGTTTTGGCTTTGAATATCTAGCCACCTAGATCCGGGTTAAGTTTTGCTTGACTCGGATCTGTTTTGGCTTTGAATATCTAACCACCTAGATCCGGGTTAAGTTTTGCTTGACTTGGATCTGTTTTGGCTTTGAATATCCAGCCACCTAGATCCGGGTTAAGTTACGCTTGACTCGGATCTGTTTTAACTTTGAATATCTAGCCACCTAGATCCGGGTTAAGTTTTGCTTGACTCGGATCTGTTTTAACTTTGAATATCCAGCCACCTAGATCCGGGTTAAGTTTTGCTTGACTCGGATCTGTTTTAACTTTGAATATCTAGCCACCTAGATCCGGGTTAAGTTTTGCTTGACTCGGATCTGTTTTACTTTGAATATCCAGCCACCTAGATCCGGGTTAAGTTTTGCTTGACTCGGATGTTTTAACTTTGAATATCCAGCCACCTAGATCCGGGTTAAGTTTTGCTTGACTCGGATCTGTTTTAACTGAATATCCACTCATCGTATGCTCTATTGCTCAGATTGCACATGACCGGCGGACTGCTGAATTTCAAAGATTGCTTTTTTCGCACAGAAAACTGGAAGAAAAATATGAAAAAGTTATTCCTGTGGTGAAAAAAGCTGGTAAGTCGATAATTCTTTTCATCATCTCCGACATTCCTATTGTTTTGTATGCGAGATGTCGGCTCACTTTGTTGATGAACAGGTAACATCAATAATCTCAACATCCGTCTTGAGAAAAAAGTCAAGAGCCTGGAAGGTTAGTTTCCCTTTTATCTTATACCTTTCCCTCTTTAAGATGTGCGCTAAGTTTCTTTTATATCGTTTGGCTTTGGTAAAGCCGAGTTACAAACCTTTGCAGCATCTCACCAAGACTGCACGCCCATGCCTGATGTGATGCTGCGTTTTTTAGAACAAAGCGCTACTCATTCGGCGCAGCTAAAGGAAAAAGACGATGAAATAGCTCGCCTGCGCGCCGAGGTGGAGGCCCTTAAGCTTTCTCAGAAATCCGAACTAGAAAAGGTCGACCAGGAGTTCTCCGAAGAGAAAAATCGGCTAGCTCTGCAATTGCAGAAAAATAAAGAGCTCCTCGAGGCTGCCGAACTGAAAACCCAGGGAATGAGCGTGGAGATCGCTCGCTTTGAGAAGAGCAAGATTGTCTGGGCTAAATACCTTCAGCAAATGATGAGTTATATTCATCGTAAGCTTCTTAGCAGGGCCGGATTATCTTTTTATTTTTCCCTGCTGCCCCCTGACGCATTCGTGTTTTGCACAGATCATTTTCTAGAAGCCAAGCCCGTGCGCTCTAAAGCAGTTCTTGCTGCTCGTGTGCGCCGAGGTGTCCCTGTTGACGCAGACTCGGAGTACTCGATGGAAGATTTCCTGGTTGCTGTCGGTGCTGCAGTTGGTCCGATGAAGATTATGGGCAGAGATTTGGTGCAGGCAGCTATCCGGGCATACCATGTTCTCTGGCCGAATATACGGGACTCGATATCAATGAGGTCAATTCTGTGAAAAGATTAATGGTGTCCGAGAGGCAACTAAGTCTTTGGAGGGAATCAGCCGGACGAGTTGGCGCTGATATGGCTCTCACTGTTATTATGTCATGGTATGAAGATATTTCTCTTGATATCTTGAGAAATTTGCGCACTGCTTCCCGTTGGGTTGAGGACCCCACTTTCGTCGCTCTTCGACAAGCTCCCGCCTTCCAGCTCGTTGAGTATGCCGACGTGCATACCTGGAATGAAGGTCCGAGTTTCCTTCCGAAACCGGACGACGAGGTCGTAATCGAGATCGTCGGATAATAACTCAGGTGAGCAAGGGAAGATGAGGATGACTTCGGCTACTTACGGTGATTCGATTCGAGCTCGGATGGCAGCGGCGAGCGATCCTCCTCAAAGGTACTGGTCACTCAAGCACTGGCCGATGCTCCTCAGCAGCCTCGGGCTTCCGCCGAAGTCGCACCTGGGTCCGTGGAGGGTGAGGCAACCTCGTCTGAAGCTCTGCCTACCTCGGAGTATCTAGCCCCTGACCAAGTTATTGCCTCTCCAGCCGAAAACCTTTAAGTCATTTCTTATCCCTAGTATGCCGGGCGTACGATGTACATGGAACATTTGTCCGTCTTCTGTATGGCACGAATTTGTTTTGCCGTGTGCTGCTGAGACATATATGTTTGTAGTTGTTATCACTTTGTTTAAGTGGTTTTGTTTGCCCGGATCCTTGCTTTGATGGCCTGCAATTTCTTGATTTTAGGACATAGCTTTGCCTTTGTATTCCTGTGGTTTAGCCAATTAATTTGGGTGTGATCTTCGAATATCATACGAGATTGAGATGTTCTTACTCTGAGTGTCGAAGTTTGATACATTCCTTGTATCAAAGGCTAAACACTACTTCGGAACAATATCTGGTCCAGGTCAATTGCCTATAGCGCCGAAGTCTAGTGTGTAAACCAAATTTCAGAAATAATATAGGACGGTTGCCGAGTCGTTGCTCGAGTTGCCGAGGTTTAGTGCATAACATAAAATTGGAGCTACATATGGCAGTCCCCGAGTCACTGCTCCGGATGCCGAGGTTTAATACACAAGATGAAATTGAAATAACATATGGCAGTCCACGAGTCCTTTGCCCGGATGCCGAGGTTTAATACACAAGATGAAATTGAAATAACATATGGCAGTCCCTGAGTCACTGCTCTGGATGCCGAGGTTTAATACATAAGATGAAATCTAAATAACATATGGCAGTCTCCGAGTCACTGCTCTGGATGCCGAGGTTTAATTCATAAGATGAAATCGAAATAACCTATGGCAGTCCCCGAGTCACTGCTCTGGATGTCGAGGTTTAATACATAAGATGAAATCGAAATAACATATGGTAGTCCCTAAGTCAACGCTTTCTGGATGCGAGGTTTAATACATAATTGGTTCTTGACCTTGAGATACTATACTACGAGTAAAATGGGCCAGTAAAGCTATGTTCCATGGCCGCTTCTTTCGCCCTTATGCCTCGCCTGTTCTTTCCAGGGGATTGAGCATCGAATAAATAATGGGCATCATTGTGCAATGCTTTGCTCATGATGAATGGTCCTTCCCATGGAGGTGATAGTTTGTGCATGCCGGTCGTGCGTTGCACCAGTCGGAGAACTAAATCTCCTTCTTTGAATACTCTTGGATTCACCTTCTTGCTGTGATATCGTCGCAAGTTCTGCTGATAGATAGCTGATCGTGATAGCGCTAGCTCTCTGGCTTCTTCTAGCAGGTCAACAGTATCTTGCCGAGCTATTTCATTTATTTCTGAAGTTGTATATTGAGTAACTCTTGGCGAGTCATGTATTATGTCATTTGGAAGCACGACCGCCCCATATACCGAAAAGAATGGTGTATAACTTGTTGATCTGTCGAGTAGTCACGAGGCTCCATAATCTGCTGGTAATTCCTCAATCCAACATCCTGTGACCTTTGCAATGGTTCGACTAGTCGTGGTTTTATTCGGACAACACTAGTCCATTAGACCTTTCCACTTGCCCATTGGATCTTTGGGTGAGCCACAGATGCAACATCTAATCTTATGTGTTTCTCTTGGCAAAACCTAGCAAAGCTCATACGCAAAGTTTGTGCCGTTATCTGTAATAACATTGTGCGGGTACCCATATCTTAAGATAATATCTTTGAGGAATTTCATTGTTGTGGGCCCATCACATTTTTTTATTGGTTTCACTTCAATCCATTTTGTGAACTTGTCCACCATAACCAATATGTGGGTCATCCCCCCTCGGGCCGGCTTAAATGGTCCCACCATATCTAAGCACCACACAGAAAACGGCCAAGTAATGGGTATCATTTTTAACTCGGACAACGGCATGTGTATCTTGGTTGCATATCTCTAACAACCATTGCATTTTCAACCAGCTCTTTGGCTTCCTTCAACGCCGTTATTAATAAAACCCATGCTGAATGCTTTGGCCACTAAGGCACGAGATGAGGTGTGGTGTCCACATTCTCCTTGATGTATATCAAGGAGGATCTCCTGGCCTTCTGCCGAACTCACACACCTTTGCAATACACTTGTGACGCTTCTTTTATATAGCTCATTATTTATGATTGTATAAGCTTTATCTCTCCTTGTTATCTGTCTTGCTAACACTTCATTATTCGGCAAAATCGCATCTCTAAGGAAAGAGAATATGGGTTGCGCCCATACCGGTGTGATTTTCTCTGGTGCGGTCTCACCGTCTATTTCCATGTTTTCTGCCGACATGACTACCTCGGCTTTCTCCATAGCTATGCTTACCTCTGCTTCCCTCCTCTCGGGGAGTTCCGGGTTATATTGCTGGTCTAGTTCCATCGGCACATTATCTTCTGCTGAATTTGCCGGAATAAAGATGGATTCGGACTCTGGTGATGGAGTTATTGATGGTTTCCTGAGGTGCTCTAGGGCAATACCTGGGGGAATTGACTGCCTGGTTGATCCTAGCTTTGACAACGTGTCTGCAGCATCATTCTCTGCCCGAGGTATGTGGTGAAATTCACACCCTTCAAAGTATTCACTGATCTTTTGCACATGAAATCTATACAAAGCCATATTATCATCTAATGTGTCCCAATTGCCTGAGACTTGCTCTACCACCAGATCCGAGTCCCCATAGCATAAGATTCGGCGTATGCCAATTTCTTTTGCTACTTTCAATCCATGGACCAGTGCTTCATATTCGGCTACATTGTTTGACGCAAAATGTATTTGCGACATACTTGACTAATCTCTTTTGGGCGAGGTTAACACTATTCCTTCCCCAAACCATTTCTTAGTTTGGAACCGTAAATGCATCGTCCAATAATTTTGGTCCGTAATGGTGGCTCATCTGCACCTTGGACCAATCTCTGAAGAAGTCGGCATTCGAGATTTGATTGCATCTCTCCTATCGAATTGTGGAGCATATGGTGACAACTTAATTTCCCATTTTGCTATTCGGCCACTCGCATCTTTGTTGCTCAATATGTCGGCTATGGGTGCTTCACAGATCACTTTGATGGGATGTTCCTCGAAGTAATGTTTAAGTTTCTTTGCCGACATATACACTCCATAAGCCATCTTCTGATAATATGGGTAATTTTGCTTTGAAGCGGATAACACCTCGCTCAAATAATACACCGGCCTGCATCTTGACTTACCATCTTCGAGTCGTTCTACGACGACTACAGCACTCACTACTCTGTTGGTAGCCGCTATATAGAGTAACATAGGCTCTTTCGATAATGGAGAAGCCAGAATGGGTGCTGTGCTCAACATCTTTTTCAGCTCATGAAATTCACTGTCTGCTTGTGGAGTCCAAATGAACTTATCTGATTTCTTCATCAGTTGATAGAGTGGTAGTGCCTTCTCTCCCAGCCGACATACAAACCGGCTGAGCGAGGCCAAACACCCTGTGAAATTTTGTACGTCATTTAGACACCTTGGCAACTCCATTCTTTCTACTGCCTTTATCTTCGTTGGGTTGGCATCTATACCTCGGCTAGATACAAGAAAACCGAGTAATTTTCCTGCTGGCACGCCAAATGTGCATTTTCCCGGGTTAAGCTTCATTCGGAACCTTCTTAGGTTCGCGAAAGTCTGCCGTATATCATCTAGTAGCGTTTTGCTTTCCTTGGTTTTGATGACCACGTCATCTACATATACTTGTACATTTTTTCCTATCTGGTCGTGTAGACATTTTTGCATGCATCTCTGATATGTTGCTCCTGCGTTTCGCAGGCCGAATGGCATTGTGCGATAGCAATAAGCCCCGTACGGGGTAATAAACGCAGTCTTTATTTGATCAACTGGATTTAACGGTATCTGGTGAAAACCAGAATACGCGTCTACAAATGACAATAACTCACAACCAGCCGAATCAATGACTTGGTCTATTCTTGGTAATGGAAAAGGATCTTTTGGACACGCCTTGTTCATGTTCGTAATCGATACACATTCGCCATACAATGGCTACATTCGGATCATCTTTCTTCTTTTCTACTAGCCTTTGGATTCGACAACCAATCTGGATACTTTTGGAATTATGCCCTAGAGGCAATAATAAAGATGTTATTATTATAATTCTTGTTCATGATAATGTTTATATTCCATGCTAGAATTGTATTAAGCGGAAACTTTAATACTTGTGTTGTTTGTGAACTACACCTTGTCCCTAATGCGCCTCTATGGACTAGCTCATTGATCAATGATGGTTAAGGTTTCCTAACCATAGGCATGAGTTGTCAATTGATAATGAGATCATATCATTGGGAGAATGATATGATGGACAGACCCAAACTAAGCGAAGCAATTAGATCGTGTCATCGTGTTCGTCTTTGCGAAGCTTTTCTTATGTCAAATATTGTATTCCTTAGACCATGAGATAATACAACTCCACGGTATCGGAAGAAAGCTTTGAGGTCATCAAGCGTCATCCTATGAGAGGGTGATCATAAAGGTGTCTCTCGTGATCGGAAAGTATCTCATTGGGTTGTATGTATCGAGATGGGATTTGTCCCTCCCAAGTCGAGAGATATACTTGGGCCCACTCGATAATCGATATCAACACCGCTTGCAAGCATGTGGTTAAGGAGTTAATCACAAAGTGATATCGGATTACGAACGAGTAAAGTACTTCTTTGTGAGCGAGATTGAACTAGGTATGGCGATGCAAGCGATCAAATCTCGGGCAAGTAAAATATCGCGAGACGAAGGAATATATATATGGGATTGATTGAATCCTGGCATCGTGGTTCATACGATATGATCATCGATGAATGTGTGGGAGTCAATATGGGTTTCAGACACCTTGTTGATTATTGATAGAAGATCATGCGCATATTCTCGAACCAGGGTCACACTTAACGTGTCTCGACGCTAGGATAGATTGGATAATTGGTTTATGAGTTTTTGTTCGGAGTCTCGGATGGGATCCGGGACATCACGAGAGGTTCCGGAGTGGTCCAGAGAATAAGATTCATATAAGGCAGTGCAGTTTTTGGAGTTCAGAATTGTTCCGGGTTAATCGGTATTGTACCGGAAGCTTCTAGAACCTTCCGGAAGGGGACCAACGTGTCCCCACATTCCGGGAGGGGGCATGGGCCTATGAGGGAGTGCCCTGGCCGCATTGGGCCAGGGGCACAAGGCCCCATAGGGCCCAGCCGGCCAAGAGAGGTTTAAACTCTAGATAGAGCTTCTAGAAGGGGGGTTTCCTTGCCCCCCACTCTTCCTCCTTGGCGCTGCCGGCTTTGGCTTGGGGGAGGGGCTAGGGCTGCGCCCACCCCTCTATATAAAGAGGGGTGGGGGCGCACCACCCCCCTACACCTTCCCCTCCAACCCTAGCCGCCCTGCTGCCCTCCTCTCTCCCTCCCGACTGCTTGTAGGCGAAGCCCTGCTGCAGAAATTCTCCACCAATTGCACCGCGCCGTCGCGTTGTAGATCCAACCCATCTCTCCACCATACTTGCTGGACCAAGGAAGGAGGATACGTCGAGGTGCTGCACGTGTGCATCTCAAGGAGGCACCGCCACTTGTGGTGCTAGATCGGATCGGATCGCGAGGAGGAGAAGCGAGTACGACTACATCACCCACGTTCCGACGAACGTTCCGCTGTGCGAATCTTCAAGGGTATGAAGATCTAATCCAATCTCTCTCGTTGTTTGCATCTCCTAGATTAGATCTTGGCTTTCCCTCTGTTTGCATCCGTAGAAAATTTTGATTTACTATGCCGCGAAACCCTTCAGATACAGCACCTCCATGATGAATCCGGCCGCGAGGAGCCGAGCTATTTCATCCCCTATTATTTTTCTCCTGTCTTCGGCGAAGCGGCGGAGAGGTTGCTTCACCGGCCTTGCTCCTGGCCTTACATTCAGAGAGTGCTCAGCCAACTCCCTCGGAACACCTTGCAGATCCTGAGTTGACCATGCAAATATGTCCCGATTCTCACGGAGGAAGTTGGTGAGCTCGCTTTCCTATTTAGCATCTAGGCCTGCACCAATAGTAACAGTACGTTCTGGGAATTGCTCATCTATCTGAAACTTCTTCGTTTCTTTAGTCGGCTGAAAAGAGACACTTCCATGTGGATTGGCTAGTGCCGGCATGTTCAGCTGTGCCGACTGAGCGAGGGCTGCTACCTCCTGAATCCTTCTTTTTTCTCTTGCTATAACCAATGATTCGGCCAAATTTGACCTGGCTGAAGCACATTCCATTGACTTCTTGTAATCCCCACTCTTGTTACCACTCCTTGTGGTCGGGTAGCTTCATTTTCAGATAACTTACATGACTGCCCATGAATTTGGCCAACGCGTCAGTCCGAGTAAAGCATGATAATAACTCTCTAGATCCACCACTTCAAACTCTAAGTTTTACGCTCTGATTATCTCTTGTGCCGAATAACACATCCACTCGGACCTTACCAATGGGTTCGCATGAAAGTCCTGGCACTATCCCATGGAAAGTGGTCCTCGTGGATTGCAGCATGTTCTGCGATATTCCGAGTTTGTGCATGGTATCTTTGTACATGATGTTGATACTGCTCCCATTATCAATGAGAACCTTTGAAAATTTCACATTAATGCTTGGTCCAACAAATGTCGGATCCAACACGAGTGCATACGACCCCGGATTTGGCATTATCTTGGGGTGATCCTTTATGATCCAAGTTACTTCCTGATCTGACCAAGGCACATATCTTGGCACCGCCGGCATAACTGCATTTACTTCCATATGCCGGCGCTGCACACTCTGCTTGTCTTGCTGTTCCGTTGTGAACACGCAATAAGATTGATGATGTTCTCTGTAATCATTGCGTCCAGTATTTCCTGGATTTGTCCTTCCATCCTAGCCTTGGTTCATCACCTGATGTACCGCATCTCTCCGGTCCGAGTTATCGTATCTCGGGGGAGGAGGTGGTAACATCAGTTGTTGTGCATTGCTCGATCAGCTGTGGGCGATCTGTTGATGTACTTGAAGGGCACTTGCTGAATACTCTTTGGGTTTCCCATTGCATTTTCATCCATGCACATTGGCGGTCGTATGGTTGGGCTGCTGGATGGGTTTGACGTGAAATTTACACGGCTGATCTAACATAGATTCGAACGTGTACTTCGGCCTCTCCTGCCATTGCTTCTTTTGTTCTGGGGTCCACTGTCTTTTTCCTTCATTCCTTGGTGTCCACTGCTGAGGACCATTATTTTGCCGTTGAGTCGTTCCGTGACTCGGTTGATCCTGCGCTACCGCTGCCACTTGGGCCGAATTATATCTATAATCCGGCCTTTCGTCTCTTCTTCTTCCTCTAAAGTCATTGCGCCTGGATGAACCGGCCAAATCTCTTGCATATTGGCCTTGTTGCTCCCGATGATCTGCCGACATTAATTCTGGTTGCGTTGGATCTCCTAATGCATAGGAGTCCGCTATTCTGATAGTTTCTGCCAATGTGGTTGGCATATCTCTTTGCAGTCGTTGCCACAATACACTAGCATAACGGCATCCTTGTGTGAACCAAGCTATTGCTTGCGACTCTATGACTCCTTCACACGAGTTTCTCAGGTTACACCATCGAGTTAAAAACTCTCTATCTGTTTCATTCGGCCTCTGCTTGCACATGGCTAACTGTTGCGGCCTGTTTGGCCTCTTATACGTGCTGGTAAAGTTGCTGACGAACATTTCTTCAAAATCTAACCAACAGTTGATACTGCCTTCCGGTAGATTATTCAGCCATACCCTAGCTGGTCCTTCCAACATTCGTGGAACATACCGTACTTCCCATCGTAAGTTCCCACCCGCTATTTTCACAGCAGTGGCATAATCAATCAACCAGTCTTGTGGTTTGGTACTCCCATTATATGTTTTGGTGCCTCTCGCTAGCTGAAAGTTCGGCACAGGTGGTTCGCCCATGATGTGTGGTCCAAAGCACGTCGGACCCGGTGGACCCTGTTCTTCCAACAACTCGGACCGGTATAGCCGGTCTAGCTTCACTCTTGCATCATTTGATGGCAAATCTCTGTACAGAACTCTGTCTTGCATTCCATAGTGGTTATTTCCACCATGGATCGCATATTCCATCTCGGAATAACCATCATTGTACCTTTCATTCACTTGATTTTGGCGAGCTGGCCTCGCTTCTCTTTCCTGCCAGGGTTCTTGTCTTGGCTGTGGGTTGAGCGGCGGCTCTCTCCTTACTTCAACCGGGGTATTGTTCTCATGATTGCCTCTTCCGAGTTCTCTTCTGCCGAGGTCTCCATTGCCTCGGCTTCCGCCGTCTTTCTCAATACGGCCGGGATTCCTCTCACCACTGTTACCTCGGCTTCCATTGTCTCTGTTCTCGTTTGCCTTCCCGGCTATTGCCGGATCATACGGAACAATTTGCTTGTTTCTCTTTCCTGAGGTTACTTCTTTGTCATTTCGTGCATTATTTCCGGGTGAGGATGCTGCTGCCACGGACAAGGAAGGTGCTGCTCCAGCCGAGTGAACCATTCGCGAGGCCCCCGGCCTCGCCGGGTTTGCCCTGAGCATTTCTTCGTTTTGCTGGTTCGCGATGCGCACCAGCTCATTCACTCTTTCTTGCTGTTTCTGCCGGGCTTCGCCGGTCAACCCCTCTAACTCTAATGCTGCGGCATTTGCCGCTCTTAGGTTCTTCTTGGGATCTTGTACCTCGGCAAGCCCAAATCAGCGATTAGCCTTATGAGCATCATGCTCCTTGTTGATATCATCTATGAGGTTTTTCCCTCTCAATCTTAACTCGTCCAACCGTTCGGGCACGACGTCAAGCTTATTAGCTTTGGCATATTCTCGCAGGGTCCTGTTTAAGGACTCATAAAGTGACACCTTTTTGCCTCTACCAGCACCTTTTGCTGGTTTCTTCTAACTCGTCCTGAGCATTGGCCGGATCAAGTATCGGCGCTACAGGTGTAGTCAAGTTTTCTATGGTTGCCTGAAGAATGTTTTCTGGCCTTTCCAGAGGTGGCCCTCTTACTCTTGGTGCTTTTGGGGTAGTGTCCTGTACCTCGGCCTGGTTGGTCACTGGAGGGATTACCTCGGTGGGTAGTGGTGCCGTCTGCCTGGGCGTGCCCTGCACGCCTGTGGCGGGGTCTCTGGTTGACCCGGCAGCCGCTACTCTCGCTTGCACTCCGGCCGCGACCATCACCTCGACGCTGCGGGACGCGCTCTGCGTGGACGGCTCGCAGCGCTAAGGGGTGGCTCTCCTGCAACAACAACTTGGTGAGGATAAATGCCTGAGACGTCGACGCCGACGTAGACCCTGTGCTCGCCCAAGCTGATGAAGACACCATTGCGCGGGGGATTTTTTCCCCTGAAGCTGCCCGCATTGTCGCTGACGTAGTCACAGAGATCAAATCTCCGGACCAAGCCAGAAAAAACGCGCTCGCCAGTGTTGATGAAGTTTCCCGTCCGGATCATAACTCCAGCTAGCACCGCTGCTGGCCCCACGGTGGGCGCCAACTGTCGTGGTGGTGGCACGGCAGATGCCATGGGTTCGCTAAAGTATGGGGCCAATGGATGCTAGTGGGATCTGGGGAGGGAATATGCAGTTGATTCTACACACAAAGGACTAAGACTAAGATCTTTATTTCTCCTTCCTTGGGCTACAAGTTGTCAACACCCGGATTTTTCAATCCTAGATGCCTGTTATGCCATACATCGCAATCCCAGGATTACCATTTTTGCGAGACATAACAGAATTGGTTACCATAGTACTTCATCCATTACAAACGATACATCAGTTCTTACACAAATAGGGATCTCATGATCCAGTTCTTAGAACAACATCAAGCAGCGGAATACGTAATAATAACGGTAGCGTATGCGAAGCTCCATCTTCGGGGTCACAGGCAATGCTGACGATGGGAGATGATCCTAGTTGTCGTAACCTTCCTAGGGTCCATCTTCCAGGTACTCCTCTTCATAGTCTGGCCATGGGAATAGCCAGGGACAAAGCCATGAGTACTCTTTAAGTACTCGCAAACTAATACTAACAGATAAGGGGTTTTTGGATAATAGGACACTAGGCTCTAGGGTTGTTTTGCAAAAAGCCAGTATTATCTCTACTAAGTCCAAAGCTGGTCACAATTTTATAACTCCTAAGTGGGATCTTGTAATTCAGGTCACAACTCTGTTGTGGTCAAGTCAAAGTCTCAATTCACTTCACAAAGTCATTTTGAAAAGTCTGACGGGGGAACAGTATGGCCACTCCAACTGTCCATAACCGCGGACGCGGCTATTCGAATAGTTTGACACTCTGCAGAGATTGTACACTTTCACCACAACATTCGATACATCCGTCAGGAACAAATCCTGAATTCACCATACTCAGTATGCGGATAATCAATCCTAACCTTTCAATTACACGCCTTAGTATAAGCACCTCTCCTGTGAGTTTGGCCTCCCAACCATGACCACTGTCATCTTGGGTACTGCACAGGTGGACAATCTTCACAAGGTAGCCTCAGCTCAGACCTTGGCCGGGAGGGAACTAATACTAAGGTATATAAGTTTCCAGTCAAGCCCTACCCAATATTCGGGTATTGTGGTTGTACGGTAAAATTGGAATGGTATCGCATCCAGACAACCATCAGTTTTATAAAGGGCTAAGGCTCATGCCTCAACATTTTCATCACCAAAATCATTTGGTGTTCAGAAACACATGTCAAAACATCTCAGCAGAATGATCCATCATTCTAAGGTTTTCATAACCATTTTCACCAAGTATTCCCATATAAAGTTGATCAAGTTTTATGCTTAGCACTAGCATCTATAAGTTGGGGTAGGCACTAATGAGGGGTGGTAACTAGTGGAGTTTCAACTAAGTACAACCTTATATCTTAGGATGATATCAAGGTTTTCTAGCTTAGGCCAAATTTTATGCTCTTTATGCAACCTTCAGCACAACTGTCTAGTATCTACCAAACTCTTAGGTAGACTCTAAGTAAGCTTTGATAAAGAAATAAAGTAAGAAGCTTGCCATAAAACTAGGATTGGTTTAGCAAGTGGGTATGATCACATATGCTTAAGGCATAAAGTAGTCATCTCACAAGTATGGGTTTGTGGCATCAGTAAGGTATCTTGCAAGTGTTAGCTTGCATAGGTCAACTTGATTAGTAAGGCTTGCACTGGTATAGTATTAGCTTGCCTTGTGCAGAGCAGTGGTTGAAGGTCTCCTCGGCTTCCTCTTCGTAGTATCCTCCTTCCTCCTCGTATCCTTGGTCGATACTAGCGTCTATGAATAAATACGAGGTACACAATCACCAAACAATACTTAACTACTTGCAATCATCACACAAGGGTCCTATAGATGATCTAGCATCATCTCTAACATTACAAGTTTAAGGCTTGGTTTAAATCCTTTTTATTTTTAGAAAAGTAATTTCTACTCATTGAAAAACTACTTAAGATTTAATATTCTCCAAACCACATATGGGATCATGTTGACACATGTCATCACCACACATTGTAGTCCATGGGAATGTGATTTAAAGTGGTGTCACAATTTAATAAGGTTTTACCCTTTTATTTTTAATTAATTAAAGTGGCTAGAAATGCTTATGAAGCATTCTTTTATTACTTGAACTTTATTTCGCAAGTAAACCTATATATTTTTACATATTCGAAAGGTATGGTTAAATGCGATTTTTGAGTGTTGGAATCAACTCAAAAGATTTTATGGTTTAAATTTGAAAAATGTTTGAATGCGGAAAAGCTTCTGCCTTGTTATTTTTACTATGGGTGATCTACAGATCCAAATGACTTGAATCCAACGGTCTTGGATTAAGCATTCACAGACCTTTCCAACAAAATTGGTTTCATCCAATTTGGTGCACTGAATTGATCTGGGTTGATTTTTGAAGTTGGGTGCTGAAGTGTTTTTGAAAAGAAATAGAAAAGATTTAATTTGAATTGTTGGGCTGCGCGGGAAATTCTAACGGGCCGGCTTGCTAAGCGCAGTGCTCCCGCGGGCTGCTTAAGTGGGTGTCCCCACTCGCCGCTGACACTGGGCTGGCGGCGGTATGGGGCAACATGGATCGTTTGATCTAGTTCTAATCCAACGGTTGTGGGTCATCGTCGACGCGAGACAACTACGGCGAGAACGAAACCTAGCGCGGCCAGTGAGGGGTGCTGGGGGCTCACCGGGGTATGGGCGAGGGTCGGCGAGGCTGGCGAATGACGAAGTCGACGACAGCGAACCTCCTGGTACCGGTGGCTTCTCCTGGGGCGGCTCCAATCGCTGGCTCCCTTCTTCTCCAGAGGCGGCGGGCTCCGGTGAAATTCCGGTGGGGTGGTGCTCGGCTTGCTCTAAGAATGGTGTGGCATGGTCAGTGGGGAGAGGGGAGTGAGATGGTGTGAAGAAATCGTGCGGGGGTGGCCTCTATTTATAGTCGAGCGAGGGGACCGTCAAGACGGGTGAGCTCGTCGAGGCGGCGTTACAGGACTCTTGGCATGGGCAAGGGTAGGGGACGGTGTTGTGTCTCCTGGCGATGCTCAACGACATGGTCGCGAGGCATGGGCGGTGTGGTTTCGTCTGGAACGGGCGGTGCTCTGCGCGGCAGAGGCGGCGTCTTCGACGACGGGCGGTGGTTGTATGGCACGGGGCGGCAAACGGGGGTGTCTGGCGGTCTCCTGGGTCGGTGGTGATCGTGTGTGCACGCGGTGAGGGCGGCGCGCGGTCTGTGGGTGATGGTCGAGGGTGGCGCTCTGGCGCACGCTCGGCATGGTTTGGGCGTGTCTTGTGCGCGTGGTCCAGGGCTTGGCAACGCTCGCGGTTGGGACAGGCAGTGGCGGTGGATGGTGGGCTGCCTCCCAGACAAGGTTGGCATGGCTAGTTCTTCCTCTAGCCTGTTGTCCACAATGGGGTGGCATTGAGGTGCTCGGCTGTTCACCATTAATGTCAATGGCAAGCTCACAGGGGTGCTAGTGCTGGGCTAATCTTTCTAGATGATCTACTGAGGTGTGTGTGAGCTAACTAGGGAACAAGTTAGGCAAGAATCACTGCACACTATAGTGTTTGATGTTTTGTTTGATTTGTGTCTGCAACATGTTTGATGAAATGGCCGCATGAAATCAAGTTTTGAATTTTGAAATGATTTTTGGTGTGTTTGCTAGATTGGTTCTGGTGAGTCTGCAGATGCTTGGGTTTTTAAAGTTGAGCTTGTTTGAGTGGGTTTTGAAAAGTGGGATCTTCCCATATGAAGAAGATTCAATTTTGAATTGTCATTTAAACTATGCATTTGAAAGTTTCTGGATGATCACAAAGTGGGCCTTGATACTTTGTTATGAGTACATTCAAGGGGTGCAAAGATCCAGAAAAGTTTCTGTTGGGTTTTGAAAGTTTGAGACAGCCAAAGTAGGCATGGGAGTTAAATTGGTCAAAATGACCATTCTCTTAATATATTTGTTTTGATTTACTTGTATTTAGGAAAAGTGTGGGAAATGTTTTAGATGATGTTCTTTTCACCTAAGAAACATTTTACAAGCAATGGATCACACAAACAAGGTGGTTTTTAAAGAAATTCAAAATCCATGCATACACATATACATGCATTCATGAATTTATCTAGAAAAGTTTTTGTTAACCCTAATCTTGATGATTAGTGTTTGTTGATCTAAGTTTGGTATTTTTGGGATGTTACACAAGTGCTCCTTGAGCTGTATACAAGGGGAAAAGAAGAACTTTACCAGCACAACGGTACTAAAAATGAGCCTCTCTCTCAGGGTCCAAACCTCTCCTTATAAAGGAGAGCGTTGGGTTCCTTTAGGGCTGATGTGGCGAGCATATTCGAGGAATATGCTTGTCCCAATATAGTAGTTCGGCGCCCCCCTTTCCCCGTCGCTCCCCTAATGACGGCAAGGTTCCAAAGGGCCCCTCTTGTGCGCCTCGGGCTTCAGGACTGTCACCTCTGTGACCTCCTTCTGCCTCTCTGTCGCTCCGCGCCTTTGTCCCTAGTGCTTGGCTCCGCTCAGATTCTCCCTAGCCTGCGGCTAGAGTTTGACTTTAGGCTTCTCCTTCTCCTGCAAGATTCGTATCATTCGGCCCTGCCTCGCGTAACTCGGCTCGTCCCTCACCTGCATCAAGATTACCCGGGCTAACCCGGCCGACTTACGCAGTATCTCGGCCGGGTACTGCCTTGCCATCCTTATAAGGGTCCTGCCCTTTCCTATCTCGACCGACTTCTACAGGATTCGGCCGATTCGGACTGTAACTCGGAAACTAGACGGGGGACATCCTTTCGTCTTTCCCCGTCTTTACCCTATCCTGGGTCACCTCCCCAACAATGATAGAGTGGTATCTCGCTTGCCTTTGTTTGTAGAGCACAATATAAAAGCCAAGGCACCTCTGAAGTTCAAGTGAAGACTAGAAGTAAAGATGTCAGAGATACAAGCATCAAAGTCATGACATAATTAATCATGTTTTGAGACAAACACAAAAATGACAACAATGCTCTTAATAAGGTGCTCATAGAATAAGTGGTGACTCAACAAGGAGGTGAAAAGGTTTTGAAAGGCTTCCAAATGCTGAAAGTAAGGTACTAATTAGATTTGAGCTCTCATTTCCCCTAGTATGGTCATCTTTATGAGGTTAATGGTGAAAGTGATGTCCAATATGACTTATATGCTTGACAGACCATAAACTGGAAATCCCATGTCCCTTGAGTACGAGGGTCGCTCCTCATGCTACTCAACTTTAGTTACCTGTAAGTTCTTGTCATCGTAAATACATGCATATCATAGAGAACCGCCAACGGGGTACCCTTTGCACATGACACAGGAGCTATCCCATAATCAAAATGACAAGGCAAGCAGACAATGAGCATCTCAATGATCTTTTTATTTGCTATTTGCATAGGTTTTTATTGAGGATGCTTCACGTATTTCTCATTATGGTTTGCTGCAAGTTTCCACCATGATTAGGCATGGCTTAGGATAGCGGCCCAGGCGTTTCTCTAACACATATAGATAACTCCATGAACTCACAAGCTCCCCTTTTATTTCACACCGACGACATCCGCAAACAAAAGAGCATGGCATCAACTGGATATGTATCCATAGGTGTTGAAAGCCTTCCCCGTGATAGCATGGTTCTGCTAACTCCCAGCCTATAATTTGCAATCATATAACTTTCATGGACAGTCACAATGGTTTAGGTTTATTAAGTGCAAGGAATAAAGTGTGCCATCAAATTTGTGAGACCTTTACTAACTAACTTTCTCAAAACAGTCAAACCTTTTATTTGGAAGAAAACAAGGCATAATGAATATGTACTGAATAGCAAATGATGCTAATAGGTAGGTATGGTGGACATTTTTGGCAATATTGGTTTTGGGGAGTTGGGTGTACAAGCAGAGCTCATACTCAGTGCAAGTGAAGGCTAGCAATAGAGAGGGAGCGACAAACAAGAGAGCAATGACTGTCATAATCATGCTTGCAACATAACAAGACAAATTATGGCATGAAAATGATACAAGAACTGTGAGGCAAAATAAATCATCGAGGCTTACTGACTATTGTTTATTCATATGCATGCGTGATCATGTGCCAAGTCGATTCACATGAGACATTCAGAGGAGGATACCACAATATCATACCAAGTCATGAATAAAGCAATGCAAGCAAACACTCATATGACATGCTACAAACTATTAGCAAGATGGAGCTAATCATAAGAGAGCAAGAACTACTAAGCATCCATAAATAACATACACCTTACATGAACAGACTAAGCATGCTCACCATGATGAGTATTATGTACAAAAATGAAAACAAATAGAGTTCGTTACCTCGCATACCACACCTCAAGTTGTCTTAATCTTCATTATTGCTCTTCACTTGTGTGGCTTGAATAATAACATGAAACCAAACTCTATCGAGGACGGCTAAACCCTGCAAAAACTCACAAAACCAAAGAAGAACAACAAATATTTTTGGTGTTTTCGATTTTTAAAACAAGCAAACAAAGCAAAATCTTTTTGGATTTTTCTTTAAGGCAAACCAAAGCTAAAAATCAAAGAAACAAACCAAGAGAAACAACGAAAATATTTTTGGTATTTTTGTGTTTTAAGAAAGCAGAAACAAAAACCAAAAAGAAAGCGAAACAATGGATATACAAAGAACCGACAAAACATGATATATAGATGAGTGTGATGTCGGTATACCTCCCCCCAAGCTTAGGATTTTGGCCTAATTGGGCTCAACTCCATGGTGGCCAAGAAGGTGCACCTCCGTAGTACGACGAGGAGGCCCCTTCGTCCTGTTACGAGCTCGAGGACTCCCCTATGTAGTTCATAGAGGGGTCGTATGAGGGTGTGTCCCCCTGATAGTGTCCATGGAAGCCAAGAATGCACAGCTGTTATCACCGTATTTTGGCCAAAGACGGAGATGGGCCGTGATCAAGATGGGCTTGGAAGATACATATATTCAACGTGTTGTTGGATCGGCCTAGTGCGTAGATTTGGGCTGAATTGCCCGTGTATCTTGTATCATAGTAGGATTCGTGTTTGTTTAGGTTCCGTTTATGTTTAGGTAAAGATAGAGTTGTAGAGTTATTCCAAAAGTAGAGAGTCTCCGGACTATAAATATGTACCTAGGGTTATTGAGAAAAGGGAGAACAACCACGTTCACAACAAACACAATCTCGGCGCATCGCCACCCCTTGTTCTTAGGGTTTCTTTCGGGTAAGTGCCATGCTGCCTAGATCGCATCTTGCGATCTAGGCAGTATCTACTTATTTCGTTACCCGGTTTTACTCGTACTGAAGCGTTGTTGATGGCGAGTAATACCATTATCATAGATTGTTTGAGCCTAGCATCGGCACTGTTTCATTATCATCGTCGAAGTTATGCTACCTTTAGCTATCTCGCTACCTTTGCACCGTGTCCCAAAGTGCAAGGGTAGCGCCTTGCTTGATCTTTATTTAGTCGATTCGATCTGTTATAGCTGTGCCTTGTTCGTCAAGGTTTAGTTTAATATCTACGTAATCAGGCCTTACAAACGGGTTGAACGATCCGGTAATGCATAAGGATGTGGCTTATTCGTTCTAGAGAGGATGTTCCGGTAATTGGCTTTATGTTGGTTATTAGGCCTTCTCTAGGGTTGATATTCTTCATCTTTTGTACGTACTAGGCTCAATTACGCGTAGGACGCCCAGCCACGTGGTGAAAACGTTAAACTATCGTAGATCGATTTAACTTGTAACGATCAAGCAAAACCCCATGCTATCATGAATCTAACGCAGAACCATGGGGCAATCGGCTTTAAGAGCCGATTTACTGGAAACTGGAGCCGATCACGGCTCGAATTTTACGATACTTGTTTATCATGCAGAAATCAATCGAGCAATCCTTCACCTTCGACCAGGTATAGGTCAGGTGGCACGCCTCGAACCAAGCCGTGACGTGTGCCGAGCTTTTGCGCCGTCGAGGGACCAGGCCCACCAGATCCCGGAGCCTCCCGCTCTCCGTGTTGTCGACCGCTGTCGCCGGTGGGTTTTGGCAACACATTCGCACGCCGGTGGGACATTCAACAACGCCTACATCGACACCCGACGCTGCGATGGAGAATGCATCATCACCACTTACGACGATCTGCCTGGCGAACACAAGGCCAAGTACGACGAGATCAAGGCCCTCTTCGAGGAAGACCTCATCAGCTCTTTTGAGAGGACCCGTACGCATGGCATCAGGTGGAAAGGGTTCTCCCCCGAGGGCGCTCTTAATGAGGTGGATCTGTCTGTTCCTTCAGAGGAGCGCACCAGGGCTCTACGGCAGGAAGTCAACTACATGGTGGCTCATTCTTTACACCGCCATTCTGAGAGCCTGGTGAACGCTTTCGAGCGGGTCGCGGTCCGCGTAGTCCAGGAGATCATGAAGCATCAGTACTCCCCGTCGGGACCTACTTTAGGGACTCACCAGGGGGAAAGACCGCCTGCATCAGCCGCAGATCCTGCTCGCACTTGCCGCCCGTAACCGGGCAGCGGCCACGCCGTCTACAAGGCTGGAGGCGATTGCCAATTCCTGTTCGAGCCACCTAAGGAGATCCCACACGGATATATATGCGCCTACGTGCCGGACTGCAATAACCTGACACGCACCAAACAGATCGCAACCGCGGGAGTTTCTGCGGCAGGAACCCTTGGGCCAGGACCTTCCGGGGCAGGTGTGTCCGGAGCAGCGATGGCTGGGATGGACCCTGACAAACAGGCGTGGCTAGCCAAGTATGCCACTGGAGCAAGTCATGAGAATCTAGCCCCTACAGCTCAAAAAGTGGAGCAAATCGGTACCATCCTGAGGGACCAGTTCGGCTTTGTGCCGAAGAGAAGGACAATCGGCTATTCAAAGCCGTACCCCAACGAGTTTGATCTGATTCCGCTGCCACCCAAGTATAAGCTCCCTGAGTTCTCAAGATTCAGCGGGTCAGAAGGGTCAAGCTCGATCGAGCACATAAGCCGATACCTGGCACAACTGGGCATGATTTCGGCATCGGATCAGATGCGCGTAAGATTCTTTGCGCAATCTCTGACGGGACCAGCCTTCGGGTGGTACACCTCACTACCACCTGATTCAATTCATACCTGGAAGCAACTGGAAGAGCAGTTCCACATCCAGTACCATTCAGAGGCTACTGAGGCTGGCATTGCAGACCTGGCAGTGCGATGTAGCAAGGAGAAATCAGCAGTACATCCAGCTTCAGATCGTCAAGAACCGATGTTACTCGGCTCGTTTAACTAAGAAGGAAGCGGTCGAGCTGGCAGTCTTGGGTCTCTTAGCACCCATCAAGGACCTGGCGTTCCAGGTAGAGTACAACTCATTGGCGCACATGGCCCAGAAACTGACGATGTATGAGCAGCGCCACCCTGAGTTGTACCAAGACAAATTCAAACGTCCGATAGGCCTGGTCGATGCAGAAGAAGACGATCCTACGCAGGACCAGGAGGTGGCCGTAGCTGAATGGGCTCGGGGGGCAGATCCTGTGGCCTGCAGATGGGTGAAATAGCAAGGGCCTGCGAAAGGGTTCGACTTCGATGTGAGCAAGGCTGAGCAGATATTCGATCTACTGCTGAAGGAGAAGCAGCTGAGGTTACCCGAAGGCCACAAAATCCCTACGGCTCAGGAGATGAACGGGAGACCATACTGCAAGTGGCATCATTCGTTCACTCACACCACCAACGAGTGCAAGGAGCTTCGCCGCCAAATCCAAATGGCGATAGAACAAGGTCGTCTGATCCTGGGGCAGTTCGCCATGAAAGTGGACACAAACCCATTTCAAGGCCAACATGGTAGAACTCAAGCCCGCGAGGCGTAAGCTGGAGTTCTCGCTCGGCGTTAACATGGGAGGGTCTGGATACCACCATGACACGCATAAAGAGGACGGTGGTCGCCCGGGCAAGGAAAGAAAGGAGGCTAGTCCATGCGATCGCCCAGCCACAATGACAAAGCAGACTTAACAGAGGAACAAGTGAGGAGAGTGCGATATCGAAGCCACATTCCACGCATCTCCTTAACAAGTATGAGCGCCAAGACGACCAACGCCGCCAAGACGACAGTAGACGACGGAAGATATGAGCACCTTGCTAGGGGACCGCCGAAGAGAAGGAAGGCGCAGCTAGGCATTGGGATTGTCCTTTCTTCAAGTATTGTCACAGTGAATGAGCCGATTGCCTACAATGACAACCGCCGGAATGCAACCAGCAGAAAGAGGACACGAGGCCGTTGTCAGATTCAAACGCTTAGGGCCTCTTCCATCCTGAGCCGCCACAAGGAGTCCGCCGGTGAGAACTCGAGAAGCCAAAGGATGACAAGGTCGAAGATGTATCACCGCCCAAGGTGGTGCCCCGACGGACTCGCACACACCCGTAAGCGAGAGTGCAGCGGTGCGTAACTTAGAGGAAGTCAAGCGCAGATTCCACGCTTTGAAGAAAGCACGCCTGATCCGCCGTCAAAGCGAGGCGGTGGAAACGGAAGACCGCCCAACCAGGAAAGAGTGGCGCCCAAACCGTAAGATCCGATGCAAAGACATCGGCTAGCACAAACATGGTGTTCGTGCTCCGCCGTAATTCGCGCCAAGAACCGATGAGCTACTCGTGGCACATTCGATCGCGCCCACGGCCGGTTATCTTCGAGAAGCCACGGAGAAGGGTTACAAACATCCGAAAGCCTGCACTGCGAGGTTACATCAATGGGCAACTCGCAAGAAGATGTTGGTGGACACCGAGCGGCAGTCAATATCATGCCATACCCATGCTACGACGCTTTGGGGACGCCCATCGCGGATCTAATCAAAACCAACGCCATGTTGAGCGACTTCAACGGTCTTCGGAACGCAGGTGTATCGAACGTGGACTTGACAAAGGCAGGAAAACCGCACTCCACGCCATTCTTCGTCGTCAGCAAGAAGAGCACTTACATCGCCTTGCTAGGAAGGGATTGATTCACGCTAATTGTTGCATCCCGTCCACTATGCATCGCTGCTCGATCCAAAGGGATGGAGACGGCGGAGGTCATCCACGCAGACGATTCCATCGAGATCTCCATAGCTGGCATGAACGCCCGGGAAGGAAGACCAAGAGCCGATCTCGGAATCAATCTAGACGCTGCGAGCGATTGAAGCTACAAAAACGGGTGAGGCTGGTCTTATCCATCGCCTTACAGAGTAGAAAAGCCCACGATCATTCAGGGTACCGATCCTCGCGATCGGCCACAAAAAATAAAAAGCAGCGATCATACGACAAGCAGTTCATGTAGTCGTAGCACAAAGATGCTCTGCCACTGTAAAATAATAAGGTGTAAACCGTCCTTGACAGATGCAAGCAAAAAGGGGGCCGATTCAGGCGATCGGCCCAAATTATTTTTGTTGTCCTCACCCACCGTTTGCCCTGTGTTTAGCGTCGATTTGACAGGTGACGGAAAGCTAGGGTACGGGTTTACATCCGCTGATGAGCTAGAAGAGATCGACATTGGTCCTGGGGATAAGCCACGACCAACATTTATCAGCAGAAAGTTAGAGCCAAGTCTGCGGGGCCCGATGATAGCCCTGTTGAAACAATATCCAGATTGCTTCCGACTACACAGAGATGCTGGATTGGACAGAGCATCATCGAGCATCGCCTCCGCTCAAAAAAGGATTTCGCCGCTTCAGCCGAAAGCACGACAAATGAAGGCCAAATTCGCGTAAGTCAAGAAAGAGGTCGAGAAAATGTTGACGCCAATTTGATCGCACCATGCGGTATGCCGAGTGGATTTCTAGTATCGCACTCGCCGAGAAGAAGGGTGGCCAATGGCGGGTTGCTATAGATTTTCGAGATCTCAACAGAGCTACCCCAAAGGATGAGTATCCGATGCCGGCGTAAACATTAATCAATGCAAGACCGGTCATAAAATTTTGAGCTTCATGGACGGCAATGCCGGGTACAACCAGATCTTCATGGCTCCGTACATACACAAGACTGCATTCAGAGTCCTGTGGTCCGTGGGGTTATTTGAATATGTGGTCATGACGTTTGACTGAAAATGCCGCCACGCACTAACGGGCCATGAATTATATCTTCCATGATCCGATCGCAAACCGGTGGAAATCTACATCGATGATGTGGTGGTCAAGTCCGCTTCAACGCACGGACACTTGGACGACCGCAACGCGGCCCGGACCGAACAAGAAAATTCGCCTACGGATGAATCCAAAGAAGTGCGCCGGGTGACGGCCGGTCGTTCTTGGGTTTTTGGTCCATGAACGCGAATTGAGATCGGCTGAAAAGTCGAGGCAAGGCGTAACGATGAAGCCACCCACCACAAAGAAAGAATGCAGCCCTTATCGGCAAGATCAACTTCGTTAGACGATTCATCTCCAATCTGTCAGAAGGATCGAGCTGCTCATGGGATTAGTTAAAATCAAATCGACGAGGAATTCACCGGGGCAGAGCAACAACGCGCTTTGACGAGATCAAAGAATATCCGACAAAGCCGCCAAGGTTAGTTCCACCTCACCGACAGCCATTCTACATTTACTTGTCGCTGGTCACATCCATCGCCTCGTAGTGGTGCAAGTTTATGATGGGCTGGAGCGGTCGCCTTTACATAAGTGGAGGATGCCGGACGCAGAGACAAGGTACCCGATATCGATAAGTTGTGCCTTCTGCTTTTTCACCGCACCAAGTTGCGACACATTTTGCTATCGCAGAGATCATCATCATATGCAACCGACGTCATAAAGCACATGCCGCTCGGCTCCTATGTTAAAAGGCCGGGCAAATGGATGTTTGCATTGTCCGAGTTTGACATCCGTATCAACTCGCGAAGCGTTAAGGGACAGCGGCTGATCTTATCACGAAAGGATCAACACTAACATAGCCGCGACCGTCCATAAGAGCGGGCTATGTTTTTCGACGGATCGCTTTGTGACGATGGCTGGCATCGGCATTTTACTCGTGTCGCCTCGGGGCAACATTTTCCTTCTCCATCGATTATCTACCTCTCGCACTAACAATGTAGCCGAGTATGAGGCGATATGCAAGGATGGAGTTACTCCTCGGCCGGAGCTAAGCAGTGGAAATTTTGGAGACTCCAAGTTGGTGATTTCCCACCACGGAGGACTACAAGTGCGAGAGCGAGTCCCTCTTCCCATTATGGCTGCACCGCCATGAGCTGATGACGCAATTCAGACGTCAACTTCACTTGGATCCCACGAACGCAGTATACCGAGGCGAACGATCTTGCGCAGATAGCTTGTGGTACAAGGATGTGGTAGAAGGAGCCGATGTTCGTGCATTCCTAGAAGCAGATCGAGAGCCGATATCTTCAATTACTTGAAAGATTCGCTCGGGGCACCTTAAACGGATAAGGTACAAAGCCATGAAGTACGTGCTTATTGGGGATGACATGTTTTACAGGACTTTGGAAGGACTATTGCTCAAATGCCTGGGGACAGCCGAGGCCAATCAGCTCCTACACGAGGCACACGAAGGAGCTTGTGGAACTCACCAATCGGCTCATAAGATGAAATGGTTGATCAAAGCGATCGTGGTTTTATTGGCCCACTATGCTTGAGGACTGTTTCAACTACTACAAAGGGTGTCAAGCATGTCAGAAATTTGGAAAAATCTAGATGGTACCACAAGAATGAACCCCATCATCAAGCCTTGGCCATTCCGAGGATGGGGCATGGACATGATCGGCAAGATCAATCCTCCGCAAGCAAAGGCCACATGTGGATTCCGCTATCACCGACTACTTCACTAAATGGGTAGAGGCTGTCCCGATGAAGTCAAGAAACTTGAAGGATGTTATCAATTTTGTGAAGGAACATGTCATCCATAGATTCGGATTCCCAAACTATCACGACCGATGGAGGTTCGGTTTTTATTTCTCGTGAGTTTAGAAAGTTCTGCGAGGACATGGGGATTAAGTTGATTAGATCATCTCCATACTATGCTCAAGCAAATGGGCAAGTCAAGGCCCAACCGAGCCTTATCAAACTGATCAAGAGGAAAGTCGATGAGCACCCAAGACGCTGGCACGAGGTTTTGTCGAGGCGTTATGGGCTTATCGCATGTCATGTCATGGAGCAATAAAACCTCACCCTACCATCTAGTATATGGACAAGAAGCCGCCCCACCGTGGGAAATTACGGCTGGATCGAGACGCTACTTTTCGTGACGATCTAACAACTGAAGAGTACGCAACCCTGATGAGTGACAGTGTGGAGGATTTAACCGAGCTCAGGTTATGGTCACTGGAGAAAATCAAAGAAAACAAGGCCAAGGTGGCTCGTGCATACAACAAGAAAGTGAATGAGGTAATTGTTGTTTTACGGAGTCTTGATTAATTCTCTAGATGCTACTATATATACTCTAGTCCCCGAAACTTGTGTTTAATAACTTGTTATTTGCTTGGAAGTTTTATGATGCTTTACTTTGCTTGATTTTTGTCTAGCTAATTTTTTAATATCCAGCCATCTAGATCCGGGTTAAATTTTGCTTGACTCGGGTCTGTTTTGGCTTTGAACATCCAACCACTTAGATCTGGGTTAAGTTTTGCTTGACTCGGATCTGTTTTGGCTTTGAATATCTAGCCACCTAGATCCGGGTTAAGTTTTGCTTGACTCGGATCTGTTTTGGCTTTGAATATCTAACCACCTAGATCCGGGTTAAGTTTTGCTTGACTTGGATCTGTTTTGGCTTTGAATATCCAGCCACCTAGATCCGGGTTAAGTTCTGCTTGACTCGGATCTGTTTTGGCTTTGAATATCTAGCCACCTAGATCCGGGTTAAGTTTTGCTTGACTCGGATCTGTTTTGGCTTTGAATATCCAGCCACCTAGATCCGGGTTAAGTTTTGCTTGACTCGGATCTGTTTTGGTTTTGAATATCCAGCCACCTAGATCCGGGTTAAGTTTTGCTTGACTCGGATCTGTTTTGGCTTTGAATATCCAGCCACCTAGATCCGGGTTAAGTTTTGCTTGACTCGGATCTGTTTTGGCTTTGAATATCCAGCCACCTAGATCCGGGTTAAGTTTTGCTTGACTCGGATCTGTTTTGGCTTTGAATATCCACTCATCGTTTGCTCTATTGCTCAGATTGCACATGACCGGCGGACTGCTGAATTTCAAAGATTGCTTTTTTCGCACAGAAAACTGGAAGAAAAATATGAAAAAGTTATTCCTGTGGTGAAAAAAGCTGGTAAGTCGATAATTCTTTTCATCATCTCCGACATTCCTATTGTTTTGTATGCGAGATGTCGGCTCACTTTGTTGATGAACAGGTAACATCAATAATCTCAACATCCATCTTGAGAAAAAAGTCAAGAGCCTGGAAGGTTAGTTTCCCTTTTATCTTATACCTTTCCCTCTTTAAGATGTGCGCTAAGTTTCTTTTATATCGTTTGGCTTTGGTAAAGCCGAGTTACAAACCTTTGCAGCATCTCACCAAGACTGCACGCCCATGCCTGATGTGATGCTGCGTTTTTTAGAACAAAGCGCTACTCATTCGGCGCAGCTAAAGGAAAAAGACGATGAAATAGCTCGCCTGCGCGCCGAGGTGGAGGCCCTTAAGCTTTCTCAGAAATCCGAACTAGAAAAGGTCGACCAGGAGTTCTCCGAAGAGAAAAATCGGCTAGCTCTGCAATTGCAGAAAAATAAAGAGCTCCTCGAGGCTGCCGAACTGAAAACTCAGGGAATGAGCGTGGAGATCGCTCGCTTTGAGAAGAGCAAGATTGTCTGGGCTAAATACCTTCAGCAAATGATGAGTTATATTCATCGTAAGCTTCTTAGCAGGGCCGGATTATCTTTTTATTTTTCCCTGCTGCCCCCTGACGCATTCGTGTTTTGCACAGATCATTTTCTAGAAGCCAAGCCCGTGCGCTCTAAAGCAGTTCTTGCTGCTCGTGTGCGCCGAGGTGTCCCTGTTGACGCAGACTCGGAGTACTCGATGGAAGATTTCCTGGTTGCTGTCGGTGCTGCAGTTGGTCCGATGAAGATTATGGGCAGAGATTTGGTGCAGGCAGCTATCCGGGCATACCATGTTCTCTGGCCGAATACTTCTGGGACTCCTGATATCAATGAGGTCCAATTGCTGGTGAAAAGATTAATGGTGTCCGAGAGGCAACTAAGTCTTTGGAGGGAATCAGCCGGACGAGTTGGCGCTGATATGGCTCTCACTGTTATTATGTCATGGTATGAAGATATTTCTCTTGATATCTTGAGAAATTTGCGCACTGCTTCCCGTTGGGTTGAGGACCCCACTTTCGTCGCTCTTCGACAAGCTCCCGCCTTCCAGCTCGTTGAGTATGCCGACGTGCATACCTGGAATGAAGGTCCGAGTTTTCCAACCCGACGACGAGGTCGAGTCGAGGATGCGCTTGATAATAACTCACCGAGCAAGGGAAGATGAGGATGACTCGGCTACTCGTGATTCCAGCCGAGCTCGGATGGCAACGGCGACGCGCGATCCTCCTCCAAAGGTACTGGTCACTCAACTGCACAAACTGATGCTCCTCAGCAGCCTCGGGCTTCCGCCGAAGTCGCACCTGGGTCCGTGGAGGGTGAGGCAACCTCGTCCGAAGCTCTGCCTACCTCGGAGTATCTAGCCCCTGACTGTTATTGCCTCCAAATTAAAACCTTTAAGTCATTTCTTATCCCTAGTATGCCGGGCGACGATGTACATGGAACATTTGTCCGCCTTCGTATGGCACCTAATTTCTTTTGCCGCAGTGCCGAGACATATATGTTTGTAGTTGTTATCACTTTGTTTAAGTGGTTTTGTTTGCCGGATCCTTGCTTTGATGGCTCTGATTTCTTGATTTTAGGACATAGCTTTGCCTTTGTATTCCTGTGGTTTAGCCAATTAATTTGGGTGTGATCTTCGAATATCATACGAGATTGAGATGTTCTTACTCTGAGTGTCGAAGTTTGATACATTCCTTGTATCAAAGGCTAAACACTACTTCGGAACAATATACGGCAGTCCCCGAGTCGCTGCCTATAGCGCCGAAGTCTAGTGTGTAAACCAAATTTCAGAAATAATATAGGACGGTTGCCGAGTCGTTGCTCGAGTTGCCGAGGTTTAGTGCATAACATAAAATTGGAGCTACATATGGCAGTCCCCGAGTCACTGCTCCGGATGCCGAGGTTTAATACACAAGATGAAATTGAAATAACATATGGCAGTCCCTGAGTCACTGCTCTGGATGCCGAGGTTTAATACATAAGATGAAATTGAAATAACATATGGCAGTCCCCGAGTCACTGCTCTGGATGCCGAGGTTTAATACATAAGATGAAATCTAAATAACATATGGCAGTCTCCGAGTCACTGCTCTGGATGCCGAGGTTTAATTCATAAGATGAAATCGAAATAACCTATGGCAGTCCCCGAGTCACTGCTCTGGATGTCGAGGTTTAATACATAAGATGAAATCGAAATAACATATGGTAGTCCCTAAGTCACTGCTCTGGATGCCGAGGTTTAATACATAATTGGTTCTTGACCTTGAGATACTATGCTACGAGTAAAATGGACGAAGTAAAGCTATGTTCCATGGCCGCTTCGTTTCTTCGCCGGCCTTGTCTGCCCTGTTCTTTCCAGGGGATTGAGCATCGAATAAATAATGGGCATCATTGTGCAATGCTTTGCTCATGATGAATGGTCCTTCCCATGGAGGTGATAGTTTGTGCATGCCGGTCGTGCGTTGCACCAGTCGGAGAACTAAATCTCCTTCTTTGAATACTCTTGGATTCACCTTCTTGCTGTGATATCGTCGCAAGTTCTGCTGATAGATAGCTGATCGTGATAGCGCTCTCCGCTTCTTCTAGCAGGTCAACAGTATCTTGCCGAGCTATTTCATTTATTTCTGAAGTTGTATATTGAGTAACTCTTGGCGAGTCATGTATTATGTCGGCTGGAAGCACGACTTCTGCCCCATATACCAGAAAGAATGGTGTATAACTTGTTGATCTGTTCGGAGTAGTCCTGAGGCTCCATAATACTGCTGGTAATTCCTCAATCCAACATCCTGCTGACCTTTGCAATGGTTCGACTAGTCGTGGTTTTATTCCGGACAACACTAGTCCATTAGACCTTTCCACTTGCCCATTGGATGCTGGGTGAGCCACAGATGCAACATCTAATCTTATGTGTTTCTCTTGGCAAAACCTAGCGAAAGCTCCTTCTGCAAAGTTTGTGCCGTTATCTGTAATAACATTGTGCGGGTACCCATATCTTAAGATAATATCTTTGAGGAATTTCATTGTTGTGGGCCCATCACATTTTTTATTGGTTTCACTTCAATCCATTTTGTGAACTTGTCCACCATAACCAATATGTGGGTCATCCCCTCGGCCGCTTAAATGGTCCCACCATATCTAAGCACCACACGTAAAACGCCAAGTAATGGGTATCATTTTAACTCGGACAACGGCATGTGTATCTTGGTTGCATATCTCTAACAACCATTGCATTTTTCAACCAGCTCTTTGGCTTCCTTCAACGCCACATAATAAAAACCCATGCCTGAATGCTTTGGCCACTAAGGCACGAGATGAGGCATGGTGTCCACATTCTCCTTGATGTATATCAAGGAGGATCTCCTGGCTTTCTGCCGAACTCACACACCTTTGCAATACACTTGTGACGCTTCTTTTATATAGCTCATTATTTATGATTGTATAAGCTTTATCTCTCCTTGCTATCTGTCTTGCTAACACTTCATTATTCGGCAAAATCGCATCTTTAAGGAAAGAGAATATGGGTTGCGCCATACCGTGTGATTTTCTCCGTGCGGTCTCACCGCCTATTTCCATGTTTTCGCCGACATGACTACCTCGGCTTTCTCCATAGCTATGCTTCGCTTCTTTCCTCCTCTCGGGAGTTCCGGGTTATATTGCTGGTCTAGTTCCATCGACATTATCTTCCGCTGAATTTGCGGAATAAAGATGGATTCGGACTATGGTGATGGAGTTATTGATGGTTTCGAGGTGCTCTAGGGCACACCGGGAATTGATCACTGGTTGATCCTAGCTTTGACAACGGTTCTGCAAAGATCATTCTCTGCCCGAGGTATGTGGTGAAATTCACACCCTTCAAAGTATTCACTGATCTTTTGCACATGAAATCTATACAAAGCCATATTATCATCTAATGTGTCCCAATTGCCTGAGACTTGCTCTACCACCAGATCCGAGTCCCCATAGCATAAGATTCGGCGTATGCCAATTTCTTTTGCTACTTTCAATCCATGGACCAGTGCTTCATATTCGGCTACATTGTTTGACGCGGCAAAATGTATTTGCAGCACATACTTCAGCTAATCTCTTTTGGGCGAGGTTAACACTATTCCTTCCCCCAAACCATTTCTTAGTTTGGAACCGTCGAAATGCATCGTCCAATAATTTTGGTCCGGTAATGGTGGCTCATACTGCACCTTGGACCAATCTACGAAGAAGTCGGCGACTGCCTGAGATTTGATTGCATCTCTCCTATCGAATTGTGGAGCATATGGTGACAACTTAATTGCCCATTTTGCTATTCGGCCACTCGCATCTTTGTTGCTCAATATGTCGGCTATGGGTGCTTCACAGATCACTTTGATGGGATGTTCCTCGAAGTAATGTTTAAGTTTCTTTGCCGACATATACACTCCATAAGCCATCTTCTGATAATATGGGTAATTTTGCTTTGAAGCGGATAACACCTCGCTCAAATAATACACCGGCCTCTGTACCGACTTACCATCTTCGAGTCGTTCTACGACGACTACAGCACTCACTACTCTGTTGGTAGCCGCTATATAGAGTAACATAGGCTCTTTCGATAATGGAGAAGCCAGAATGGGTGCTGTGCTCAACATCTTTTTCAGCTCATGAAATTCACTGTCTGCTTGTGGAGTCCAAATGAACTTATCTGATTTCTTCATCAGTTGATAGAGTGGTAGTGCCTTCTCTCCCAGCCGACATACAAACCGGCTGAGCGAGGCCAAACACCCTGTGAAATTTTGTACGTCATTTAGACACCTTGGCAACTCCATTCTTTCTACTGCCTTTATCTTCGTTGGTTGGCCTCTATACCTCGCTAGATACAAGAAAACCGAGTAATTTTCCGCTGCACGCCAAATGTGCATTTTCGGTTAAGCTTCATTCGAACCTTCTTAGGTTCGCGAAAGTCCGCCAGATATCATCTAGTAGCGTTTTGCTTTCCTTGGTTTTGATGACCACGCCATCTACATATACTTGTACATTTTTTCCTATCCGGTCGTAGACATTTTTGCATGCATCTCGATATGTTGCTCCTGCAGTTACAGTCGAATGGCATTGTGCGATAGCAATAAGCCCCGTACGGGGTAATAAACGCAGTCTTTATTTGATCAACTGGATTTAACGGTATCTGGTGAAAACCAGAATACGCGTCTACAAATGACAATAAATCACAACCAGCGGCCTAATCAATGACTTGGTCTATTCTTGGTAATGGAAAAGGATCTTTTGGACACGCCTTGTTCATGTTCGTGTAATCGATACATTCGCCATACAATGGCTACATTCGGATCATCTTTCTTCTTTTCTACTAGCACTGGATTCGACAACCAATCTGGATACTTTTGGAATTATGCCCTAGAGGCAATAATAAAGATGTTATTATTATAATTCTTGTTCATGATAATGTTTATATTCCATGCTAGAATTGTATTAAGCGGAAACTTTAATACTTGTGTGGTTTGTGAACAACACCGTGTCCCTAGTACGCCTCTATGGACTAGCTCATTGATCAATGATGGTTAAGGTTTCCTAACCATAGGCATGAGTTGTCAATTGATAATGAGATCATATCATTGGGAGAATGATATGATGGACAGACCCAAACTAAGCGAAGCAATTAGATCGTGTCATCGTGTTCGTCTTGCGAAGCTTTTCTTATGTCAAATATTGTATTCCTTAGACCATGAGATAATACAACTCCCGGTATCGGAAGAAAGCTTTGAGGTCATCAAACGTCATCCTATGAGAGGGTGATCATAAAGGTGTCTCTCGTGTGATCGGAAAGTATCTGGGTTGTATGTATCGAGATGGGATTTGTCCCTCCCAGGTCGGAGAGATATACTTCGGGCCCACTCGGTAATCGATATCAACACCGCTTGCAAGCATGTGCTTAAGGAGTTAATCACAAAGTGATATCGGAATACGGAATGAGTAAAGTACTTGCTGTGAACGAGATTGAACTAGGTATGACGGTACCGACGATCAAATCTCGGACAAGTAAAATATCGCGAGACGAAGGGAATATATATATGGGATTGATTGAATCCTGGCATCGTGGTTCATACGATATGATCATCGATGAATGTGTGGGAGTCAATATGGGTTTCCAGACCCCACTGTTGATTATTGATATAAGATCATGTCTGCATATTCTCGAACCCGAAGGGTCACACACTTAACGTGTCTCGACGCTAGGATAGATTGGATAATTGGTTTATGAGTTTTTGTTCGAGTCTCGGATGGGATCCGGGACATCACGAGAGGTTCGGAGTGGTCCAGAATAAGATTCATATAAGGCAAGGCAGTTTTGGAGTTCGTAATTGTTCGGTTAATCGGTATTGTACCGAAGCTTCTAGAACCTTCCTAAGGGGGACCAACGTGTCCCCACATTCCGGGAGGGGCATGGGCCTATGAGGGAGTGCCCTGGCCGCATTGGGCCAGGGGCACAAGGCCATAGGGCCCAGCCGCCAAGAGAGGTTTAAACTCTAGATAGAGCTTCTAGGGGGGTTTCCTTGCCCCCACTCTTCCTCCTTACGCTGCTTTTGGCTTGGGAGGGCTAGGCTGCGCCCACCCTCTATATAAAGAGGGTGGGGCGCACCACCCCTACACCTTCCCTCCAACCCTAGCCGCCTGCTGCCTCCTCTCTCCTCCCGACTGCTTGTAGGCGAAGCCCTGCTGCAGAAATTCTCCACCAATTGCACCGCGCCGTCGCGTTGTAGATCCAACCCATCTCTCCACCATACTTGCTGGACCAAGGAAGGAGGATACGTCGAGGTGCTGCACGTGTGCATCTCAAGGAGGCACCGCCACTTGTGGTGCTAGATCGGATCGGATCGCGAGGGAGGAGAAGCGGTACGACTACATCACCCACGCCCGACGAACGCTCACTGCGGTAATCTTCAAGGGTATGAAGATCTAATCCAATCTCTCTCGTTGTTTGCATCTCCTAGATTAGATCTTGGCTTTCCCTCTGTTTGCATCCGTAGAAAATTTTGATTTACTATGCCGCGAAACCCTTCAGATACAGCACCTCCATGATGAATCCGGCCGCGAGGAGCCGAGCTATTTCATCCCCTATTATTTTTCTCCTGTCTTCGGCGAAGCGGCGGAGAGGTTGCTTCACCGGCCTTGCTCCGGCCTTACATTCAGAGAGTGCTCACCAACTCCTCTAACACCTTGCAGATCCTGAGTTGACCATGCAAATATGTCCCGATTCTCACGGAGGAAGTTGGTGAGCTCGCTTCCTATTTAGCATCCAGCTCGCACCAATAGTAACAAGACGCTCGGGAATTGCTCATCTATCCGAAACTTCTTCGCTTTCTTTAGTCGGTGAAAGGAGACACTTCCATGTGGATTGGCTAGTGCCGCATATTCACAGGCCGACCGAGCGAGGGCTGCTACCTCCTAATCCTTCTTTTTTCTCTTGCTATAACCAATGATTCGCCAAATTTGACCCGGCCAAGCACATTCCATTGACTTCTTGTAATCCCCGCCATCGTTACCACTCCTTGTGGTCCGGTAGCTTCATTTTCAGATAACTTACATGACAAATGCCCATGAATTTGGCCAACGCGTCCGAGTAAAGCATGATAATAACTCTCTAGATCCACCACTTCAAACTCTAAGTTTTCTCGCTCACGCTTATCTCTTGTGCGAATAACACATCCACTGGACCTTACCAATGGGTTCGCATGAAAGTCCCGCACTATCCCATGGAAAGTGGTCCTCGTGGATTGCAAGATGTTCGCGATATTCGAGTTTGTGCATGGTATCTTTGTACATGATGTTGATATCGCTCCCATTATCAATGAGAACCTTTGAAAATTTCACATTAATGCTTGGTCCAACAAATGTCGGATCCAACACGAGTGCATACGACCCGGATTTGGCATTATCTTGGGGTGATCCTTTATGATCCAAGTTACTTCCCGATCGACCAAGGCACATATCTTGGCACCGCAGATAATCGCATTTACTTCCATATGCCTACAAGACACTCGCTTGTCTTGTCGTTCGCCAGAACACGCAATAAGATTGATGATGTTCTCTCAGAATCATTAAGGCCCAAAGATTTCTGGATTTGTCCTTCCATCCTAGTTTTGGTTCATCACCGATGTACCGTGATCTCTCCGGTCCGAGTTATCGATCTCGGGAGGAGGTGGTAACATCGCTTGTTGTGCATTTGCTCCACCAACCGTGGTGATGTTGTTGATGTACTTGAAGGGCACCGCCAATGCTCGCTGGTTTCCCATTGCATTTTTCATCCATGCACATTGGCGGGTCGTATGGTTGGCTGCTCGATGGGTTTGACGTGTGAAATTTACGGCTGATCTAACATAGATTCAACGTGTACTTCGCCTCTCCTGCCATTGCTTCTTTTGTTCTGGGGTCCACTGTCTTTTTCCTTCATTCCTTGGTGTCCACTGCTGAGGACCATTATTTTGCCGTTGAGTCGTTCCGTGACTCGGTTGATCCTGCGCTACCGCTGCCACTTGGGCCGAATTATATCTATAATCCGGCCTTTCGCCTTCTTCTTCCTCTAAAGTCACTGCGCCTGGATGAACCGGCCAAATCTCTTGCATATTGGCCTTGTTGCTCCCGATGATCTGCCGACATTAATTCTGGTTGCGTTGGATCTCCTAATGCATAGGAGTCCGCTATTCTGATAGTTTCTGCCAATGTGGTTGGCATATCTCTTTGCAGTCGTTGCCACAATACACTAGCATAACGGCATCCTTGTGTGAACCAAGCTATTGCTTGACTCTATGACTCCTTCACACGAGTTTCTCAGTTACACCATCGAGTTAAAAACTCTCTATCTGCTTTCATTCGGCCTCGCTTGCACATGGTTAATGCTATGCCTGTTTGGCCTCTTATACGCGGCCGGTAAAGTTGTCGATTAACATTTCTTCAAAATCTAACCAACAGTTGATACTGCCTTCCGGTAGATTATTCAGCCATACCCTAGCTGGTCCTTCCAACATTCGTGGAACATACCGTACTTCCCATCGTAAGTTCCCACCCGCTATTTTCACAGCAGTGGCATAATCAATCAACCAGTCTTGTGGTTTGGTACTCCCATTATATGTTTTGGTGCCTCTCGCTAGCTGAAAGTTCGGCACAGGTGGTTCGCCCATGATGTGTGGTCCAAAGCACGTCGGACCCGGTGGACCCTGTTCTTCCAACAACTCGGACCGGTATAGCCGGTCTAGCTTCACTCTTGCATCATTTGATGGCAAATCTCTGTACAGAACTCTGTCTTGCATTCCATAGTGGTTATTTCCACCATGGATCGCATATTCCATCTCGGAATAACCATCATTGTACCTTTCATTCACTTGATTTTGGCGAGCTGGCCTCGCTTCTCTTTCCTGCCAGGGTTCTTGTCTTGGTCAGGTTGAGCGGCGCCTCTCCTTACTTCAACTGGGGTATTGTTCTCATGATTGCCTCTTCCGAGTTATCTTCTGCCGAGGTTTCCATTGCCTCGGCTTCTGCCGTCTTTCTCAATACGGCCGGGATTCCTCTCACCACTGTTACCTCGGCTTCCATTGCCTCTCGTTTGCCTTCCCGCCATTGCCGGATCATACGGAACAATTTGCTTGTTTCTCTTCCCGAGGTTACTTCTTTGTCATTTCGCATTATTTCCGGGTGAGGATGTCACGCCACGGACAAGGAAGGTGCTGCCCACCGAAAGTGAACCATTCGCGAGGCCCGCCCTCGCCGGGTTTGCCTCGAGCATTTCTTCGCTTTTGCTGGTTCGCGATGCACCAGCTCATTCACTCTTTCTGTTGTTTCCGCCGGGCACGGTCAACCCTCTAACTCTAATGCTGCGATTTGCCGCTCTTAGGTTCTTTGCCGGATATCGCACTTCGGCAAGCCCAAATCAATCGATTCCGCCTTATGAGCATCATGCTCCTTGTTGATATCATCTATGAGGTTTTTCCTCTCAATCTTAACTCGTCCAACCGCTCGGCACGACGCCGCTTATTAGCTTTGGCATATTCTCGCAGGGTCCTGTTTAAGACTCCCGCAAGGTCGACACCTTTTTGCCTCTACCAAAGACCTTTTGCCCGGTTTCTTCTAACTCCCCGAGCATTGGCCGGATCAAGTATCGGCGCCATGTGTAGTCAAGTTTTCTATGGTTGCTCAAGAATGTTTTTCGGCCTTTCCAGGTGGCCCTCTTACTCTTGGTGCTTTTGGGGTAGTGTCCTGCACTCGGCCTGGTTGGTCACGGAGGGATTACCTCGGGTGGTAGTGGTGCCGTCACCGGCGTGCTCTCGCACGCGTGGCGGGTCTCTGGTTGACCCGGCAGCCGCTACTCTCGCTTGCACTCCGGCCGCGACCATCACCTCGACGCTGCCTGCGGGACGCGCTCTGCGTGGACGGCTCGCAACGCTAAGGGGTGGCTCTCCTGCAACAACAACTTGGTGAGGATAAATGCCTGAGACGTCGACGCCGACGTAGACCCTGTGCTCGCCCAAGCTGATGAAGACACCATTGCGCGGGGGATTTTTTCCTCAAGCTGCCGCATTGTCACGACGTAGTCACAGAGATCAAATCTCGGACCAAGCCGAAAAACGCGCCGCCGTTGTTGATGAAGTTTCCCGTCCGGATCATAACTCCAGCTAGCACCGCTGCTGGCCCCACGGTGGGCGCCAACTGTCGTGGTGGTGGCACGGCAGATGCCATGGGTTCGCTAAAGTATGGGGCCAATGGATGCTAGTGGGATCTGGGGAGGGAAGATGCAGTTGATTCTACACACAAAGGACTAAGACTAAGATCTTTATTTCTCCTTCCTTGGGCTACAAGTTGTCAACACCCGGATTTTTCAATCCTAGATGCCTGTTATGCCATACATCGCAATCCCAGGATTACCATTTTTGCGAGACATAACAGAATTGGTTACCATAGTACTTCATCCATTACAAATGATACATCAGTTCTTACACAAATAGGGATCTCATGATCCAGTTCTTAGAACAACATCAAGCAGCGGAATACGTAATAATAACGGTAGCGTATGAAGCTCCATCTTCGGGTCACAGCAATGCCGACGATGGGAGATGATCCTAGTTGTCGAACCTTCCGGGGTCCATCTTCCGTACTCCTCTTCATAGTCCGCCATGGGAATAGCCAGGACAAAGCCATGAGTACTCTTTAAGTACTCGCAAACTAATACTAACAGATAAGGGTTTTGGATAATAGGACACTAGGCTCTAGGGTTGTTTTGCAAAATCCAAGATTATCTCTACTAAGTCCAAAGCTGGTCACAATTTTATAACTCCTAAGTGGGATCTTGTAATTCAGGTCACAACTCGTTGTGGTCAAGTCAAAGTCTCAATTCACTTCACAAAGTCATTTTGAAAAGTCCGACGGGGAACAAGATGGCTAATCTAATCGTCCATAATCATGGACGCGGCTTATTCAATAGTTTGACACTGCAGAGATTGTACACTTTCACCACAACATTCGATACATCCGTCAGAACAAATCCTGAATTCACCATACTCAAGATGCGGATAATCAATCCTAACCTTTCAATTACACGCCTTAGTATAAGCACCTCTCCTGTGAGTTTGGCCTCCCAACCATGACCACCGTCATCTTGGGTACCGCATGTGGACAATCTTCACAAGGTAGCCTCACTCGCACCTTGGCCGGAGGGAACTAATACTAAGGTATATAAGTTTCAAATAAGCCCTACCCAATATTCGGGTATTGTGGTTGTACGGTAAAATTGGAATGGTATCGCATCCGCATAACCATCAGTTTTATAAAGGGCTAAGGCTCATGCCTCAACATTTTCATCACCAAAATCATTTGGTGTTCAGAAACACATGTCAAAACATCTCAGCAGAATGATCCATCATTCTAAGGTTTTCATAACCATTTTCACCAAGTATTCCCATATAAAGTTGATCAAGTTTTATGCTTAGCACTAGCATCTATAAGTTGGGGTAGGCACTAATGAGGGGTGGTAACTAGTGGAGTTTCAACTAAGTACAACCTTATATCTTAGGATGATATCAAGGTTTTCTAGCTTAGGCCAAATTTTATGCTCTTTATGCAACCTTCAAAGACAACTGTCTAGTATCTACCAAACTCTTAGGTAGACTCTAAGTAAGCTTTGATAAAGAAATAAAGTAAGAAGCTTGCCATAAAACTAGGATTGGTTTAGCAAGTGGGTATGATCACATATGCTTAAGGCATAAAGTAGTCATCTCACAAGTATGGGTTTGTGGCATCAGTAAGGTATCTTGCAAGTGTTAGCTTGCATAGGTCAACTTGATTAGTAAGGCTTGCACTGGTATAGTATTAGCTTGCGTTGTGCAGAGCAGTGGTTGAAGGTCTCCTCGGCTTCCTCTTCGTAGTATCCTCCTTCCTCCTCGTATCCTTGGTCGATACTAGCGTCTATGAATAAATACGAGGTACACAATCACCAAACAATACTTAACTACTTGCAATCATCACACACAAGGGTCCTATAGATGATCTAGCATCATCTCTAACATTACAAGTTTAAGGCTTGGTTTAAATCCTTTTTATTTTTAGAAAAGTAATTTCTACTCATTGAAAAACTACTTAAGATTTAATATTCTCCAAACCACATATGGGATCATGTTGACACATGTCATCACCACATATTGTAGTCCATGGGAATGTGATTTAAAGTGGTGTCACAATTTAATAAGGTTTTACCCTTTTATTTTTAATTAATTAAAGTGGCTAGAAATGCTTATGAAGCATTCTTTTATTACTTGAACTTTATTTCTGCAAGTAAACCTATATATTTTTACATATTCTGAAAGGTATGGTTAAATGCGATTTTTGAGTGTTGGAATCAACTCAAAAGATTTTATGGTTTAAATTTGAAAAATGTTTGAATGCGGAAAAGCTTCTGCCTTGTTATTTTTACTATGGGTGATCTACAGATCCAAATGACTTGAATCCAACGGGCTTGGATTAAGCATTCACAGACCTTTCCAACAAAATTGGTTTCATCCAATTTGGTGCACTGAATTGATCTGGGTTGATTTTTGAAGTTGGGTGCTGAAGTGTTTTTGAAAAGAAATAGAAAAGATTTAATTTGAATTGTTGGGCTGCGCGGGAAATTCTAACGGGCCGGCTTTCTAAGCGCAGTGCTCCCGCGGGCTGCTTAAGTGGGTGTCCCCACTCGTCAGTGACACGGGTCAAGCGCGGTATGGGGCAACATGGATCGTTTGATCTAGTTCTAATCCAACGGTTGTGGGTCATCGTCGTCGCGAGACAACTACGGCGAGAACGAAACCTAGCGCGGCCAGTGAGGGGTGCTGGGGGCTCACCGGGGTATGGGCGAGGGTCGGCGAGGCTGGCGAATGACGAAGTCGACGACAGCGAACCTCCTGGTACCGGTGGCTTCTCCTGGGGCGGCTCCAATCGCTGGCTCCCTTCTTCTCCAGAGGCGGCGGGCTCCGGTGAAATTCCGGTGGGGTGGTGCTCGTCTTGCTCTAAGAATGGTGTGGCACGGTCAGTGGGGAGAGGGGAGTGAGATGGTGTGAAGAAATCGTGCGGGGGTGGCCTCTATTTATAGTCGAGCGAGGGGACCGTCGGGGCGCACGGTGAGCTCGTCGGGGGCGACGTTACAGGCGGCTACTGGCATGGGCAAGGGTAGGGGACGGTGTTGTGTCTCCTGGCGATGCTCAACGACATGGTCGCGAGGCATGGGCGGTGTGGTTTCGTCTGGAACGGGCGGTGCTCTGCGCGGCAGAGGCGGCGTCTTCGACGACGGGCGGTGGTTGTATGGCACGGGGCGGCAAACGGGGGTGTCTGGCGGTCTCCTGGGTCGGTGGTGATCGTGTGTGCACGCGGTGAGGGCGGCGCGCGGTCTGTGGGTGATGGTCGAGGGTGGCGCCGCGCACGCCGCATGGTTTGGGCGTGTCTTGCGCGTGGGTCTGTGGCTTGGCAACGCCGCGTTGGGACAGCAAGTGGCGGTGGATGGTGGGCTGCCTCTGCACAAGGTTGGCATGGCTAGTTCTTCCTCTAGCCTGTTGTCCACAATGGGGTGGCATTGAGGTGCTCGGCTGTTCACCATTAATGTCAATGGCAAGCTCACAGGGGTGCTAGTGCTGGGCTAATCTTTCTAGATGATCTACTGAGGTGTGTGTGAGCTAACTAGGGAACAAGTTAGGCAAGAATCACTGCACACTATAGTGTTTGATGTTTTGTTTGATTTGTGTCTGCAACCTGTTTGATGAAATGGCCGCATGAAATCAAGTTTTGAATTTTGAAATGATTTTTGGTGTGTTTGCTAGATTGGTTCTGGTGAGTCTGCAGATGCTTGGGTTTTTAAAGTTGAGCTTGTTTGAGTGGGTTTTGAAAAAGTGGGATCTTCCCATATGAAGAAGATTCAATTTTGAATTGTCATTTAAACTATGCATTTGAAAGTTTCTGGATGATCACAAAGTGGGCCTTGATACTTTGTTATGAGTACATTCAAGGGGTGCAAAGATCCAGAAAAGTTTCTGTTGGGTTTTGAAAGTTTGAGACAGCCAAAGTAGGCATGGGAGTTAAATTGGTCAAAATGACCATTCTCTTAATATATTTGTTTTGATTTACTTGTATTTAGGAAAAGTGTGGGAAATGTTTTAGATGATGTTCTTTTCACCTAAGAAACATTTTACAAGCAATGGATCACACAAACAAGGTGGTTTTTAAAGAAATTCAAAATCCATGCATACACATATACATGCATTCATGAATTTATCTAGAAAAGTTTTTGTTAACCCTAATCTTGATGATTAGTGTTTGTTGATCTAAGTTTGGTATTTTTGGGATGTTACACAAGTGCTCCTTGAGCTGTATACAAGGGGAAAAGAAGAACTTTACCAGCACAACGGTACTAAAAATGAGCCTCTCTCTCGTGGTCCAAACCTCTCCTTATAAAGGAGAGCGTTGGGTTCCTTTAGGGCTGATGTGGCGAGCATATTCGAGGAATATGCTTGTCCCAATATAGTAGTTCGGCGCCCCCCTTTCCCCGTCGCTCCCCTAATGACGGCAAGGTTCCAAAGGGCCCTCAGGCGCCTCGCCGTGACTGCCACCTCTGTGACCTCCTTCGCCTCTCGCGCTCCGCCTTTGTCCCTAGTGCTTGGCTCCGCCAGATTCTCCCTAGCCTCATGCTAGAGTTTGACTTTAGGCTTCTCCTCCGCAAGATTCAGATCATTCGCCCCGCACAGTAACTCGGCTCGTCCCTCACCGCATCAAGATTACCCGGCTAACCCGCCGACTTACGCAAAGATCTCGGCCTGCACTTGCCATCCTTATAAGGGTCCTGCCCTTTCCTATCTCGACCGACTTCTACAGGATTCGGCCGATTCGGACTGTAACTCGGAAACTAGACGGGGGACATCCTTTCGTCTTTCCCCGTCTTTACCCTATCCTGGGTCACCTCCCCAACAATGATAGAGTGGTATCTCGCTTGCCTTTGTTTGTAGAGCACAATATAAAAGCCAAGGCACCTCTGAAGTTCAAGTGAAGACTAGAAGTAAAGATGTAAGAGATACAAGCATCAAAGTCATGACATAATTAATCATGTTTTGAGACAAACACAAAAATGACAACAATGCTCTTAATAAGGTGCTCATAGAATAAGTGGTGACTCAACAAGGAGGTGAAAAGGTTTTGAAAGGCTTCCAAATGCTGAAAGTAAGGTACTAATTAGATTTGAGCTCTCATTTCCCCTAGTATGGTCATCTTTATGAGGTTAATGGTGAAAGTGATGTCCAATATGACTTATATGCGATGACCATAAACCGGAAATCCCATGTCCCTTGAGTACGAGGGTCGCTCCTCATGCTACTCAACTTTAGTTACTGTAAGTTCTTGTCATCGTAAATACATGCATATCATAGAGAACCGCCAACGGGTACCCTTTGCACATGACACAGAGCTATCCCATAATCAAAATGACAAGGCAAGGCATAATGAGCATCTCAATGATCTTTTATTTGCTATTTGCATAGGTTTTATTGAGGATGCTTCACGATTTCTCATTATGGTTTGCTGCAAGTTTCCACCATGATTAGGCATGGCTTAGGATAGCGGCCAGCGCTTTCTAACACATATAGATAACTCCATGAACTCACAAGCTCCCCTTTTATTTCACACCGACGACATCCGCAAACAAAAGAGCATGGCATCAACTGGATATGTATCCATAGGTGTTGAAAGCCTTCCCCGTGATAGCATGGTTCTGCTAACTCCCAGCCTATAATTTGCAATCATATAACTTTCATGGACAGTCACAATGGTTTAGGTTTATTAAGTGCAAGGAATAAAGTGTGCCATCAAATTTGTGAGACCTTTACTAACTAACTTTCTCAAAACAGTCAAACCTTTTATTTGGAAGAAAACAAGGCATAATGAATATGTACTGAATAGCAAATGATGCTAATAGGTAGGTATGGTGGACATTTTTGGCAATATTGGTTTTGGGGAGTTGGGTGTACAAGCAGAGCTCATACTAAAGGCAAGTGAAGGCTAGCAATAGAGAGGAGCGACAAACAAGAGAGCAATGATCATCATAATCATGCTTGCAACATAACAAGACAAATTATGGCATGAAAATGATACAAGAACTGTGAGGCAAAATAAATCATCGAGGCCATCGACTATTGTTTATTCATATGCATGCGTGATCATGTGCCAAGTCGATTCACATGAGACATTCAGAGGAGGATACCACAATATCATACCAAGTCATGAATAAAGCAATGCAAGCAAACACTCATATGACATGCTACAAACTATTAGCAAGATGGAGCTAATCATAAGAGAGCAAGAACTACTAAGCATCCATAAATAACATACACCTTACATGAACAGACTAAGCATGCTCACCATGATGAGTATTATGTACAAAAATGAAAACAAATAGAGTTCGTTATCACCAGTACCACACCTCAAGTTGTCTTAATCTTCATTATTGCTCTTCACTTGTGTGGCTTGAATAATAACATGAAACCAAACTCTACTAAGGACGGCTAAACCCTGCAAAAAACTCACAAAACCAAAGAAGAACAACAAATATTTTTGGTGTTTTCGATTTTTAAAACAAGCAAACAAAGCAAAATCTTTTTGGATTTTTCTTTAAGGCAAACCAAAGCTAAAAATCAAAGAAACAAACCAAGAGAAACAACGAAAATATTTTTGGTATTTTTGTGTTTTAAGAAAGCAGAAACAAAAACCAAAAAGAAAGCGAAACAATGGATATACAAAGAACCGACAAAACATGATATATAGATGAGTGTGATGTCGGTATACCTCCCCCCAAGCTTAGGATTTTGGCCTAATTGGGCTCAACTCCATGGTGGCCAAGAAGGTGCACCTCCGTAGTACGACGAGGAGGCCCCTTCGTCCTGTTACGAGCTCGAGGACTCCCCTATGTAGTTCATAGAGGGGTCGTATGAGGGTGTGTCCCCCTGATAGTGTCCATGGAAGCCAAGAATGCACAGCTGTTATCACCGTATTTTGGCCAAAGACGGAGATGGGCCGTGATCAAGATGGGCTTGGAAGATACATATATTCAACGTGTTGTTGGATCGGCCTAGTGCGTAGATTTGGGCTGAATTGCCCGTGTATCTTGTATCATAGTAGGATTCGTGTTTGTTTAGGTTCCGTTTATGTTTAGGTAAAGATAGAGTTGTAGAGTTATTCCAAAAGTAGAGAGTCTCCGGACTATAAATATGTACCTAGGGTTATTGAGAAAAGGGAGAACAACCACGCTCACAACAAACACAATCTCGCGCATCGCCACCCCTTGTTCTTAGGGTTTCTTTCGTAGTAAGTGCCATTTGCCTAGATCGCATCTTGCGATCTAGGCAGTATCTACTTATTTCGTTAACCGGTTTTACTCGTACTGAAGCGTTGTTGATGGCGAGTAATACCATTATCATAGATTGTTTGAGGCTAGCATCGGCACTGTTTCATTATTATCGTCGAAGTTATGCTACCTTTAGCTATCTCGCTACCTTTGCACCGTGTCCCAAAGTGCAAGGGTAGCGCCTTGCTTGATCTTTATTTAGTCGATTCGATCTGTTATAGCTGTGCCTTGTTCGTCAAGGTTTAGTTTAATATCTACATAATCAGGCCTTACAAACGGGTTGAACGATCCGGTAATGCATAAGGATGTGGCTTATTCGTTCTAGAGAGGATGTTCCGGTAATTGGCTTTATGTTGGTTATTAGGCCTTCTCTAGGGTTGATATTCTTCATGTTTTGTACGTACTAGGCTCAACTACGCGTAGGACGTTCCAGTTACGTGGTGAAAACGTTAAACTATCGTAGATCGATTTAACTTGTAACGATCAAGCAAAACCCCATGCTATCATGAATCTAACGCAGAACCATGGGGCAATCGGCTTTAAGAGCCGATTTACAGGGAAACCTGGGAGCCGATCACGGCTCGAATTTTACGTATACTTGTTTATCATGCAGGAAATCAATCGGAGCAATCCTTCACCTTCCTGACCAGGTATAGGTCAGGTGGCATCTCGAACCAAGCCGTGACGTGCCGAGCTTTGCGGGCCGCCCGAGGGACCAGGCCCACCAGCCCTGGAGCCTCCCGCCTCCGTGTTGTCACCGCTGCTCGCCGGTGGGTTTTGGCAGGCAACACATTTCGCACACGCCGGGACATTCAACAACGCCTACATCGACACCGACGCTGCGATGGAGAATGCATCACCACTTACGACGATCTGCCTGGCGAACACAAGGCAAAGTACGACGAGATCAAGGCCCTCTTCGAGGAAGACCTCATCAGCTCTTTTGAGAGGACCCGTACGCATGGCATCAGGTGGAAAGGGTTCTCCCCCGAGGGCGCTCTTAATGAGGTGGATCACCTGCATTCCTTGAGGAGCGCACTGTGGCTCTACGGCAGGAAGTCAACTACATGGTGGCTCATTCTTTACACCGCCATTCTGAGAGCCTGGTGAACGCTTTCGAGCGGGTCGCGGTCCGCGTAGTCCAGGAGATCATGAAGCATCAAGATTCTCGGGACCTACTTTAGGGACTCACCAGGGGAAAGACCGCCTGCATCAGCCGCAGATCCCGCTCGCACTTGCCGCCCGTAATCACGGGCAGCGCCACGTCGTCTACAAGGTCGAGGCGACCCAGCGATTGCCAATCCTGTTCGAGCCACCTAAGGAGATCCCACACGGATATATATGCGCCACGTGTTGGATCGCAATAACGACACGCACCAAACAGATCGCAACCGCGGGAGTTTCTGCGGCAGGAACCCTTGGGGCAGGATCTTCAGGGGCAGGCGTGTCTGGAGCAGCGATGGCTGGGATGGACGCTGACAAACAGGCGTGGCTAGCCAAGTATGCCACTGGAACAAGTCATGAGAATCTAGCCCCTACGGCTCAAACAGTGGAGCAAATCGGTACCATCCTGAGGGACCAGTTCGGCTTCGTGCCGAAGAGAAGGACAATCGGCTATTCAAAGCCGTACCCCAACGAGTTTGATCTGATTCCGCTGCCACCCAAGTATAAGCTCCCTGAGTTCTCAAGATTCAGCGGGTCAGAAGGGTCAAGCTCGATCGAGCACATAAGCCGATACCTGGCACAACTGGGCATGATTTCGGCATTGGATCAGATGCGCGTAAGATTCTTTGCGCAATATCTGACGGGACCAGCCTTCGGGTGGTACACCTCACTACCACCTGATTCAATTCATACCTGGAAGCAACTGGAAGAGCAGTTCCACATCCAGTACCATTCAGAGGCTACCGAGGCTGGCATTGCGCACTGGCGCAGCGGTGGCAAGGAGAAATCAGAGCCGAGTACATCCAGCGCTTCAGGACTGTCAAGAACCGATGTTACTCGGCTCGTTTAACTGAGAAGGAAGCGGTCGAGCTGGCAGTCTTGGGTCTCTTAGCACCCATCAAGGACCTGGCGTTCCAGGTAGAGTACAACTCATTGGCGCACATGGCCCAGAAACTGACGATGTATGAGAAGCGCCACCCTGAGTTGTACCAAGACAAATTCAAACGTCCGATAGGCCTGGTCGATGCAGAAGAAGACGATCCTACGCAGGACCAGGAGGTGGCCGTAGCTGAATGGGCTCGGGGCGATCCCGTGGCTGCAGATGGGTGAAACAGCAAGGGCCTGCGAAGGGTTCGACCGATGTGAGCAAGGCTGAGCAGATTCGATCCATCTTTGAAGGAGAAGCGGTGAGGTTACCCAAGGCCACAAAATCCCTACGGCTCAGGAGATGAACGGAGACCATACCGCAAGTGGCATCATTCGCTCACTCACACCACCAACGAGTGCAAGGAGCTTCGCCAAATCCAAATGGCGATAGAACAAGGTCGTCGATCTCGGGCAGTTCGCCATGAAAGTGGACACAAACCCATTTCCGGCGTCAACATGGTAGAACCTCAAGCTCGCGAGGCGAAGCTGGAGTTCTCGTTCGGGCGTTAACATGGCAGGGTCTGGATACCACCATGACACGTACAAAGAGGACGGTGGTCGCTCCCGGGGCAAGGAAATAAAGGAGGCTAGTCCATGCGACCGGCCCAGCCACAATGACAGGCGGTACTTAACAGAGGAACAAGTGAGGAGAGTGCGATATCAGAAGCCACATTCCACGCATCTCCTTAACAAGTATGAGCGCCAGTACGACCAACGCCGCCAAGACGAGTAGACGACGGAAGATATGAGCACCTTGCTAGGGGACCGTCGAAAGAGAAGGAAGGCGCAGCTAGGCATTGGGATTGTCCTTTCTTCAAGTATTGCTGGGGCACAGGAATGAGCCGATTGCCTACAGTCGACAACTGCCCGGAATGCAACCAGCAGAAAGAGGACACGAGGCCAGTGTCAGTATTCAAACGCCTAGGGCCTCTTCCATCCCAGAGCCGTCACAAGGAGTCCGCTCGGGCAGGAGAACTCGAGAAGCCAAAGGATGACAAGGTCGAAGACAGGTATCACCGTCCAAGGTGGTGCCCCGACGGACTCAGACACACCCAGAAGCGTAGAGTGCAGCGGCTGCGTAACTTAGAGGAAGCTGAAGCGCAGTATCTCCACGCTTTGAAGAAAGCACGGCCTGATCTGGCCGTCAAAGCGAGGCAGGCGGTGGAAACGGAAGACCGCCCAACCAGGAAAGAGTGGCGCCCCAAACCGGTAAGATCCGATGCAAAGACATCGGCTAGCACAAACATGGTGTTCGTGCTCCCGTCAGAATTCTGCGCGCCAAGAACCGATGAGCTACTCGTGGCACAATTCGACTGCGGCCCACGGCCGGTTATCTTCGAGAAGCCACGTGAGAAGGGTTACAAACATCTGAAAGCCCTGTACCTGCGAGGTTACATCAATGGGCAACCTGTCAGCAAGATGTTGGTGGACACCGGAGCGGCAGTCAATATCATGCCATACTCCATGCTACGACGTTTGGGACGCCCCAATGCGGATCTAATCAAAACCAACGCCACGTTGAGCGACTTCAACGGTCCGTCTTGAACGCAAGGTGTATCGAACGTGGACTTGACGGGCAGGAAAACCGCATCCACGTCATTCTTCGTGGACAGCAAGAGCACTTACACGCCTTGCTAGGAAGGGATTGGATTCACGCTAATTGCTGCATCCCGTCCACTATGCATCGCTCGATCCAGGGATGGAGAGTGGAGGTCATCCACGCAGATTTATTCCATCGAGATCTCCATAGCTGGCATGAACGTGCGGGAAGCGAAGACCAAGAGCCGATCTCTCGAATCAATCTAGACGGCTGCGGCGTATTGAAGCTACAAAAACGGGTGAGGCTGGTCTTATCCGCGGCCTTACAGAGTAGAAAAGCCCACGATCATCCGTGGTACGGCCGATCCTCGCGATCGCCACAAAAATAAAAGCAGCGATCATACGACAAGCGTTCATGTAGTCGTAAAGATGCTCGCCATCGTAAAATAATAAGGTGTAAACCGTCCTTGATGATGCAAGCAAGGGGGCCGATTCAGCGATCGCCCAAATTATTTTTGTTGTCCTCACCCACCGCTTTTGCCTGTGTTTAGCGCCGATTTGACAGTGACGGAAAGCTAGGGTACGGGTTTACATCCGCCGATGAGCTAGAAGAGATCGACATTGGTCCCGGGATAAGCCACGACCAACATTTATCGCCAAAAGTTAGAGCCAAGTCTGCGGGGCCCGATGATAGCCTGTTGAAACAATATCCATTGCTTCGCTGACTACAGAGATGCTGGATTGGACAGAGCATCATCAAGCATCGCCTCCGCTCAAAAAGTATTTCGCCGTTTAGATGAGCACGACAAATGAAGGCGAAATTCGCGTAAGTCAAGAAAGAGGTCGAGAAAATGTTGACGCCAATTTGATCGGACCATGCGGTATCTGAGTGGATTTCTAGTATCGCACTCGAGAAGAAGGGTGGCCAATGGCGGGTTGCTATAGATTTTCGAGATCTCAGAGCTACCCCAAAGGATGAGTATCCGATGCGGTGGCGTAAACATTAATCAATGCAAAGTGGTCATAAAATTTTGAGCTTCATGGACGGCAATGCCGGGTACAACCAGATCTTCATGGCTCCAAGACATACACAAGACTGCATTGAGTCCCGGTCCGTGGGGTTATTTGAATATGTGGTCATGACGTTTGGGAAAAATGCCGCGCCACGCACCAACGGGCCATGAATTATATCTTCCATGATCCGATCGGCAACCGGTGGAAATCTACATCGATGACGTGGTGGTCAAGTCTGCTTCAACGCACGGACACTTGGACGATCTGCAACGCGTCCTGGACCGAACAAGAAAATTCGGCCTACGGATGAATCCAAAGAAGTGCGCTTTCGGGGTGACGGCCGGTCAGTTCTTGGGTTTTTTGGTCCATGAACGCGGAATTGAGATCGGCCTGAAAAGTCAGGAGGCAGTGCGAACGATGAAGCCACCCACCACAAAGAAAGAACTGCAGTCCCTTATCGGCAAGATCAACTTCGTTAGACGATTCATCTCCAATCTGTCAGGAAGGATCGAGCCGTTCATGGGATTAGTTAAAATCAAATCTGACGAGGAATTCCGCTGGGGGGCAGAGCAACAACGCGCCTTTGACGAGATCAAAGAATATCTGACAAAGCCGCCAGTGCTAGTTCCACCTCAGCCTGACAGGCCATTCTACATTTACTTGTCAGTGGCTGACACATCCATCGCCTCGGTAGTGGTGCAAGTTTATGATGGGCTGGAGCGGGTCGTCTTTTACATAAGCAGGAGGATCGGGCAGAGACAAGGTACCCTGATATCGATAAGTTGTGCCTCTGCCTGTTTTTCACCTGCACCAAGTTGCGACACATTTTGCTATCAGCAGAGATCATCATCATATGCAAATCAGACGTCATAAAGCACATGCTGTCGGCTCCTATGTTAAAAGGCCGGCTGGGCAAATGGATGTTTGCATTGTCCGAGTTTGACATCCGGTATCAACCTGCGAAAGCAGTTAAGGGACAGGCGCTGGCTGATCTTATCGCTGAAAGGATCAACACTAACATAGCCGCACTGTCCATAAGAGCGTGGGCTATGTTTTTCGACGGATCAGTTTGTGACGATGGCTGCGGCATCGGCATTTTACTCGTGTCGCCTCGGGGGGCAACATTTTCCTTCTCCATCAGATTATCTACCTCTCGCACTAACAATGTAGCCGAGTATGAGGCGATATGCAAGGGGATGGAGTTACTCCTCGAAGCCGGAGCGGAAGCAGTGGAAATTTTTGGAGACTCCAAGTTGGTGATTTCCCAGCTCACGGAGGACTACAAGTGCGAGAGCGAGTCCCTCTTCCCATTATGGCTGCACTGCCGCGAGCTGATGACGCAATTCGAGACGTCAACTTCACTTGGATCCCACGCAGAATACCGAGGCGAACGATCTTGCGCAGATAGCTTGTGGTACAAGGATGTGGTAGAAGGAGCCGATGTTCGTGCACAGTTCCTAGAAGCAGATCGGAGAGCCGATATCTTCAATTACTTGAAAGATTCGGCTGGGGCACCTAAACGGATAAGGTATAAAGCCATGAAGTACGTGCTTATTGGGGATGACATGTTTACAGACTTTGGAAGGACTATTGCTCAAATGCCTGGGGACAGCCGAGGCCAATCAGCTCCTACACGAGGTACACGAAGGAGCCTGTGGAACTCACCAATCGGCTCATAAGATGAAATGGTTGATCAGGCGATCAGGGTTTTATTGGCCCACTATGCTTGAGGACTGTTTCAACTACTACAAAGGGTGTCAAGCATGTCAGAAATTTGGAAAAATCTAGATGGTACCCGCGTCAGCAATGAACCCCATCATCAAGCCTTGGCCATTCCGAGGATGGGGCATGGACATGATCGGCAAGATCAATCCTCCGTCAAGCAAAGGCCACATGTGGATTCTGGCTATCACTGACTACTTCACTAAATGGGTAGAGGCTGTCCCGATGAAGTCAGTAAACTCGAAGGATGTTATCAATTTTGTGAAGGAACATGTCATCCATAGATTCGGGATTCCCCAAACTATCACGACCGATGGAGGTTCGGTTTTTATTTCTCAGGAGTTTAGAAAGTTCTGCGAGGACATGGGGATTAAGTTGATTAGATCATCTCCATACTATGCTCAAGCAAATGGGCAAGCTGAAGCGTCCAACCAGAGCCTTATCAAACTGATCAAGAGGAAAGTCGATGAGCACCCAAGACGTTGGCACGAGGTTTTGTCAGAGGCGTTATGGGCTTATCGCATGTCATGTCATGGAGCAATAAAAACCTCACCCTACCATCTAGTATATGGACAAGAAGCCGTCCTACCGTGGGAAATTACGGCTGGATCGAGACGCGTTACTTTTCAGGACGATCTAACAACTGAAGAGTACGCAACCCTGATGAGTGACAGTGTGGAGGATTTAACCGAGCTCAGGTTATGGTCACTGGAGAAAATCAAAGAAAACAAGGCCAAGGTGGCTCGTGCATACAACAAGAAAGTGAAGCCAAAGGAGTTCCACGTTGGTGATCTGGTGTGGGAAGCTGTGTTGCCCTTGGGGACTAAGGATGCAACATATGGTAAATGGTCTCCAAATTGGCACGGTCCGTACAGGGTCGACCAAGTTTTAAGGGGAAACGCATACATGCTCGAGCTATTAGATGGAGTAAAATTCCCAGTGGCAGTCAACGGACAACATCTCAAGAAATATTTCCCAAGCATGTGGGATGTTGACAAGAAATTGAGGGCCGATACATGAAATCGGCTAGGTAAAGGCACGAGAAACGATGGAAGGTAAAAATATGGGGGCCGATGCTGAAAATCGGCCGAGTAAAAAAAAATACACATTCTTATATGTAGCCGATGCACGGTCATCGATGCTAGAGGTTCACACATGTTATAAAAAGAGCCACCTCGACGGTCTCAGCCTCGTCATCTTCATCTTTGCTTGTCACTAGTCGTCTGTGCGGGGCACGTTTTTCGGTGGGCAATTGGAGATTTGGGTCGCCCGTGTTTGAAATCCACTGTGTTGAGGAAGGTCGCAGGTCATCATTTGAAATTAAGAAGTGGCCGTTGTGATGTGTTAAAGATTCGACTGAAGGTTGACCCTATCAACGTTTTTCAGGAGAAGCCGATGGGTGGTCATCGGCTCTGTGCAATTTAACTTGTTTGGCTGTATGCGTGCAGCATGATGAAAGCCGATACAGTGTCATCGGCTTCTGGAACATCGACCTGTTTCGGTTATCGGCAAAATTGAAGCAAAAAGGAGCAATATTTGGGAAAGCAGTTTCATTCATTCAAAAGATCATTGCTTACAGGATGATCGATTACAAAAGGCCTGCTCGCTACGGCCATTACTACGATTCCTAATCTAAGCCGAGGTCGTCGTCGCCCGTGTTGCCGCCTCTTATTGTCTTCGGCGCTGCTCCCGTCGTCCTCATTCTTCTTTGAAGAAACCAGCGGGACCTCTTCGTCCCTCGTCATCTCTTGATCCTCGCTGGACCAGAAGCGGAAGCGCTTCGTCGCGGATACCGCTTGAGGAGGTGTCCTCCTCGATTCCTCCTCCTCGGCGGAAGAGTCGACGCCGTCCACGACCATTGTCGTCGCTGCTCTTCGCCTCCGGTTCCCGTCGGCGAGGCGAAGGCTCTCTTCGCCGTCGATCGGGACGATCGTCCTCGACCAGGGGCAAATCGATCCTTTCGTCCCACCATCGTGGGGCGAAAGTACTGTACATCGCCGTGGTCGGATGCTCTGGCGTTGGTTCTCGGTCGCTAATCGGAGGAAGCAGAGGAAGCCATGGCGAGAAAGAGGGTTTTTCCGGCGATGGGAGAGGGTTTTCTGGCAACTGGAGGAAGATGGGGACTGCGAACAGTTCAAGCTGATTTAAATAAGGGGAATAGTGGACAGACGGTTCAATGCCATGGCGGTTTCCCAGATTGCACTGCCAAAATCGTCAAATCACGCGCTGCGCATGAGTTGAGAAGACAGGGCATCATGATGAAGGGGTAGCGTGGCGGTCTTTACGCCACGCATTACGCAACGCGCAACCCGATACAAAAAAAGAGGAGAAGAGGAAAAAACACAGAGTGGTTTTGGAATTATCATTGCCAAAACCGAGGGGCATGTTATCACCGTATTTTGGACAAAGACGGAGATGGGCCGTGATCAAGATGGGCTTGGAAGATACATATATTCAACGTGTTGTTGGATCGGCCTAGTGCGTAGATTTGGGCTGAATTGCCCGTGTATCTTGTATCATAGTAGGATTCGTGTTTGTTTAGGTTCCGTTTATGTTTAGGTAAAGATAGAGTTGTAGAGTTATTCCAAAAGTAGAGAGTCTCCGGACTATAAATATGTACCTAGGGTTATTGAGAAAAGGGAGAACAACCACGTTCACAACAAACACAATCTCGGCGCATCGCCACCCCTTGTTCTTAGGGTTTCTTTCGGGTAAGTGCCATGCTGCCTAGATCGCATCTTGCGATCTAGGCAGTATCTACTTATTTCGTTAACCGGTTTTACTCGTACTGAAGCGTTGTTGATGGCGAGTAATACCATTATCATAGATTGTTTGAGGCTAGCATCGGCACTGTTTCATTATTATCGTCGAAGTTATGCTACCTTTAGCTATCTCGCTACCTTTGCACCGTGTCCCAAAGTGCAAGGGTAGCGCCTTGCTTGATCTTTATTTAGTCGATTCGATCTGTTATAGTTGTGCCTTGTTCGTCAAGGTTTAGTTTAATATCTACATAATCAGGCCTTACAAACGGGTTGAACGATCCGGTAATGCATAAGGATGTGGCTTATTCGTTCTAGAGAGGATGTTCCGGTAATTGGCTTTATGTTGGTTATTAGGCCTTCTCTAGGGTTGATATTCTTCATGTTTTATGCGTACTAGGCTCAACTACGCGTAGGACGTTCGATTACGTGGTGAAAACGTTAAACTATCGAGATCGATTTAACTTGTAACGATCAAGCAAAACCCCATGCTATCATGAATCTAACGCAGAACCATGGGGCAATCGGCTTTAAGAGCCGATTTACAGGGAAACCTGGGAGCCGATCACGGCTCGAATTTTACGTATACTTGTTTATCATGCAGGAAATCAATCGGAGTAATCCTTCACCTTCGACCGGTATAGGTCAGGTGGCACATCTCGAACCAAGCCAGGACGTGTGCCGGAGCTTTTGCGGGCCGTCGCCCGAGGGACCAGGGCCCACCAGCAGTCCTGGGAGCCTCCCGGCTCTCCGTGTTGTCAGTCGCTGCTCGCCGGTGGGTTTTGGCAGGCAACAACAGCTTCTCATCCATCTCCTCCTTGGAGCGTGACAAAGGTCCCTGGGAAATACTGAACAAAGTGGTTTGGGGGAGAGGGATCTCTCTCTTCCCCGTCAGTAAACAACATTCTATAAACCAGGCTCTTAAGGGTAGAGCCAGCAATGACAAAGTGATGCGCTTTCATGGCAGCTAAATCAAGCCTCTGAGGAGCCAAAACTGTATCATTTGGATCAACAGCAAGGTCTAAGGCAGCAACGACATGTGCAGCAACAATTCCCCCATAAATGGGTCCCTTAGCATCTAAGCGACAAGCAATGAGAGAACCAAGATTGTACCTGGTTTCATTGTTGAGTGCAGCAGCTAGGAAGGCCAAATGATAGTTGGAAATATTGCTAGTGTTCTCCCTACCAAAAACACTAGTGGCAAGATAGTAAGCAAAGTACCTGATAGCTGGGAGTTGAATGTTTCTTATCTTTCCCCGTTGGGCTCTACGGTCATCATCATTGGTTATCCCACGGTAGAGCTCCAAAAAATCAGTGGGTTGAGCTGGAATCTTCTTCACCGTCCCAGCTATACCAACACCCAGGATCTCACAAAATTTCTTCAACGTCATGGAGTAAGGCCTGTCATAGATTTTGAAAGACACATCTGGTTTGAACATGCTGTTAGAAAAACAGAAACTCGTTAGTCCAACCCTCCGAACCAAGGTTAGAAAATCATTGAGAATCCTAGCAGCCCGCAAAAAGGTAGGACAAGGAAAGGTGGAAGGGTGCGCATCCCCCTCATCTCCCTCGTTGCCAAATCGCGGTGTAAGGAGATCCTCATTGTATGAGGGCCTAGCTCGAGAGGATGATCTTGAAGGCCTTGTCCTTCTAGGTGTATCACTCTCAAATATCTCACCATAGGTGTGGTTGTCCAAGACCCCTTTTTTCTGAAATTTTCAGACAAACATCAAACCAAGTGATTTCCAAGCTGATAAATGATGAGAAACTACTATAGGAACTTGCTAGAGGGCTACACATGCATCAAAATGAAATCTCTAAGCATAGAACAAGCATGCAAGCTCACACAACCTATCACATATAGCAGCAAAATACTCAACATACAATCTACCAATCACAAATCTAATCGGACAAGCGGAGGAGGCACATACCAAGGAGCAATCCCTCCAAAAATCAGTATCAAAGATGGGATGAGCAAGGAGATCGAAAATCGGGAGCAAGAACAGCAGGAACTCGAGCTTGAGAAATTTTTCCGGTGTTTTTCGGGAGAGATAGATGGCTGGGAGGAGGCAACTTGGAGGGCAACAGGTGGGCCACACCCTAGCCAGGCGCCACCTGTGGCTGGCTACGCCACCAGGGGGTGTGCTGGCCTGGGGCCCCCCTGGTCCACTCCAGGTGTCCCTCTGCCCCTTTTTTGAGGAAAAATTTAATATGATTTTTTTGGCATTTTTCGGGAAACTTTATTTTTGGCCAATTTCCAGGGTATGAAAATTGATTGTCTCGCAGAAAACATTTTTTTAGAAGAAGCAAAATCAAACAAAAACCAAAACTACAGAAGTTCTAAGACACTCTAACAAGCAAGCAACTAGCAAAACCAAAGCTAACAAGAGAAAAAGCAAAGACTAGGAAGGAGAAAAGTAAAAGTGAGCAAATATAACCATAGTGAAAACATTATTTTTTCGATTAAAATCCTTTTGTTAACAAGGTTGATCAAGTCTTGTTATCAAAACAATCTTATATGAAACAAAACTTTGCATTCGACAAAGTGATTATGTTACCTCAAACTTGATAGCAATGGTCCCAATCATAATAGTTTCAAAACTTTCCTCTAGAATGGGACAACATATTTCTCCAACCTTGATGCTCTCAATATTTTCAATGGAATTCAGGCAATAGCACTTAGCAACCTTCTTGGGGAAATAGACAGTATGCTCTTTGTTATTAATATTAAAAGTTACTTTTCCTTGATTCAATTGATGATAGCACCTGCAATATTAAGAAAAGGTCTCCCAAGAATAATGGATATATTATCATCTTCAGGCATCTCAAGCACAAGAAAATCAGTTAAAACCAAGAAATTATGAGCCACTTGAACAGGAACATCCTCACATATACCAACAGAAATAGTAGTTGACTTATTAGCCATTTTCAAAGATATATCAGTTGGTATCAACTTTTCTAGCTGGAGTCTCTTGTAGAGAGAGAAAAGGCATAACACTAACTCCAGCTCCCAAATCACATAAAGTAGTTCTAACATAATTGTTCTTAATAGAGCAAGGAATAGTTGGTATACCTGGATCACCAAGTTTCTTTGGAACCTTACCATTGAAGGAATAATTGGAAAGCAAAGTAGAAATTTCCTCATCAGGAATCTTCTTTTTATTAGAGACAATATCCTTCTGTTATCACCGTATTTTGGCCAAAGACGGAGATGGGCCGTGATCAAGATGGGGTTGGAAGATACATATATTCAACGTGTTGTTGGATCGGCCTAGTGCGTGATTTGGGCTGAATTGCCCGTGTATCTTGTATCATAGTAGGATTCGTGTTTGTTTAGGTTCCGTTTATGTTTAGGTAAAGATAGAGTTGTAGAGTTATTCCAAAAGTAGAGAGTCTCCGGACTATAAATATGTACCTAGGGTTATTGAGAAAAGGGAGAACAACCACGTTCACAACAAACACAATCTCGGCGCATCGCCACCCCTTGTTCTTAGGGTTTCTTTCGGGTAAGTGCCATGCTGCCTAGATCGCATCTTGCGATCTAGGCGATATCACTTATTCGTTAACCGGTTTTACTCGTCGAAGCGTTGTTGATGGCGAGTAATACCATTATCATAGATTGTTTGAGGCTAGCATCAATCGCTTTCATTATTATCGCCGGTTATGCTACCTTTAGCTATCTCGCTACCTTTGCACCGTGTCCCAAAGTGCAAGGGTAGCGCCTTGCTGATCTTTATTTAGTCGATTCGATCTGTTATAGCTGTGCCTTGTTCGTCAAGGTTTAGTTTAATATCTCCATAATCAGGCCTTACAAACGGGTTGAACGATCCGGTAATGCATAAGGATGTGGCTTATTCGTTCTAGAGAGGATGTTCCGGTAATTGGCTTTATGTTGGTTATTAGGCCTTCTCTAGGGTTGATATTCTTCATGTTTTGTACGTACTAGGCTCAACTACGCGTGAGGCGTTCGATTCACGTGGTGAAAGCGTTAAACTATCGTAGATCGATTTAACTTGTAACGATCAAGCAAAACCCCATGCTATCATGAATCTAACGCAGAACCATGGGGCAATCGGCTTTAAGAGCCGATTCTGAGAAACAGGAGCCGATCACGGCTCGAATTTTACGATACTTGTTTATCATGCAGAAATCAATCGGAGCAATCCTTCACCTTCCCGACGGTATAGGTCGGTGGCACGCTCTCGAACCAAGCCGGACGTGTCCGGAGCTTTATGGCCGTCGCCCGAGGGACCAGGCCCACCAGAGTCTGGAGCCTCCGGCTCTCCGTGTTGTCAGTCGCTGCTCGCCGGTGGGTTTTGGCAGGCAACACCTTCATATACTTTGAATAAGGAGGCAACTTAATAGCATCAGTCAAAGGAATTTGCAAAAATAAAGGTTTCATCCACTCACAAAACTTTTTGTAGTGTTGTTCTTCCTTTGACTTGTGTTTCTTATTTGCAAAAGGCATAGGTTTCTGCACCAAAGGTTCTCTCTCACTACCATGTTTTTAGCAATAAAATCTTCCTTAGTGTACCTAGTGTTCTTAGTGTGTTTCTCAGGTTCTTCCTCAAATTCCTCCTTATCAGGAGCATCATTTTTATCATTGCCACTCTTAGTTTCAGCATTAGAGACAGATATACTATTAGGATCTACAGCAGGTTCAAATGGTTCCTCAACTATTTTATGTATCTTTTTCTTTCTCTGACGAGGACTACCACTACTTTCACCTTGCTGAGAGTCCTGCTCAATTCTTTTAGGGTGTCCTTCAGGATATAAAGGATCTTGAGTAGATATACCACTCCTATTTCTAATTCCATAAGCATGGTTGTCTCCTGAGGCATTAACTAGCATATCCTTTTGTACCTTAGCAAGTTGATCAATTTGGGTTTGAACCATTTGAAAGTGTTTACAAAGAATTTTAATATCATTAGCAGTTCTTTCCACAATATCTTTCAACTCATTAATAGCTCTAGAGTTTTCCAATAAATTATTCTGAACTTGTTTATTAAAATTACCTTGTTTAACAATAAATGTGTCAAGTTCCTCTAAGCATTGATCAGGAGGCTTACCAACGGAATATCACCTTCATCAAAGTGGAGAGAGTGTACCTCAATAGTAGATGAGTGGGGAATTGGCTTACATAATTCTTCTATAGGAGGTAGATTCTTCACATCTTCAGCTCTAATACCTTTCTCCTTTCGACATTTCTTAGCTTCCTTCATCACTTCATCATTTAATGCAATTACTCCCCTCTTCTTTGGTGTTGGTGTTGGAACTGGTTCAGGCACAACTGGTTCAGGAGTAATAGGCTCAGGTGTATTTAGCTCAGTTGAAGTCCAATCATCATAATTCTTGCTTATTTTAGCCACTAATTCTTCAGCATCTATTGGAGTTCTTTTCCTAAAAACACAATTAGCAAAGCTATCTAGGTATGTCCTAGAATCATCAGTTAGTCCATTATAATAAATATCAAGAAGATCATTTTTAGGCAATGGACATCCAGGATGTGCATGAATCAAGGCACAGAACCTTGTCCATGACTCATGAAATTTCTCTTCTTCTCCCTGTTGAAAATCAAAAAGTCTCTGCAAAGCAGCATGTCTAGAACTGGGAGGAAAATATTTCTGGAAGAAAGAAGCAATCAAACAATCAGGGCTATCAATGGAACCAGGAGGTAATCTATTAAACCAAGCCTTAGCTTCTCCTTTTAGTGAAAAAGGGAAGATCTTTGTAACAAAGTACTTGTGCATCTTAAAATCATTAGAGAATAAAGCACTCATAGTGAAAAGATCATTCATATGAGCCACAACACTCTCATTTTCAGTCCCACAAAAAGGTTCTTTCTCAACAATGTCTAAATAGGATAAATCAAGAGAGAAATCATAATCCTTATCTTTAATATCTATGGGAGAGGTGGCAAACTTAGGATTAGAGGACATTTTAGGAATAATGGTACGTCTCTCAAGGAGACTCTTAATAGCACTAGCACCATGTGTGTTTCGGCACTCCTCAACAAATTCATCAATAAACTCAATGTAACCATCATTAATATCATATCTCTCTCTAGACTCAGGTGAGATGACATGTGTAACAGTGTCGTCACTAGGAGTTTCATTATTTCCTAGACTAGCCATAGTAGCATCTAGGAAAGGACCTAATGAACCACTCGCATAAAGCACGGTAGAAGTAACATCATGAGTATCAAAAGCAGTTTCAGATTCAGCAGTAGTAGCAGTGTGTGTAGCATGAGTATGTGGTGGTGGTGTAACAAGCTTACTTATAACAGATGGTGAATCAAGAGCAGTAGAGGTGTTTAGGACCGTACCTCTTCTTGTAGTGGATGGTAAAATATGAAACTTTCCATCACGAGACTTCCCCATGATGAAAGGAGTAGCAGTGAACAATAGTAGATCCAAGTGAACTTACAAATAAAGCTATGCTCCCCGGCAACGGCGCCAGAAAATAGTCTTGATGACCCACAAGTATAGGGGATCGCAACAGTCTTCGAGGGTAGTATTACCCAATTTATTGATTTGACACAAGGGAGCCAAAGAATACTTGCAAGACTTAACAACTGAGTTGTCAATTCAGCTACACCTGGAAATAGTTCTTGCTCACGGAAGTTTATCAGTAGCAACAATTTCTAGTAGCAACAGCAACAATGATAAAGCAGAGCAATAGTGTGATGTGACAAATAGTAGGATATGAGTGCGGTAGGCATATGGATGGATGGATGGGCGTTGCATGGACGAGTCTAAACATGTAACTTCAAGATCTAGGGAAATTGCAGATAAATAAGAATAAGCATCCTAGTACTAAACAATCATAGGCATGTGCTCCATATATAGTCATGCATGCTCACAATGAGAACTTGCACAACATATTTTGTCCTGCCAGCCCGTGGCAGCGGGGCCTCAAGGGAACTACTCGCAATTAAGGTACTCCTTTTAATAGAGCATAGGAGCAAAGCGTTAACACTCCGTGAACACATGTGATCCTCACATCACAGCCATCCACTCCGGTTGTTTCTGTCACTTCGGGGCCTTTGGATCCGAACAATGATATGTGTACACAACTTGCAGATAAGATCACAAACAATACTATCATAATGATTCAATAATAAGTTCAGATATGAGATCATGGCACTCGGGTCCTAGTGAAAAGCATTAAGCACAACAAGTTGCAACAAAGTCGAATAGCATTAATAGAGATACTAGGAACCATGCCCTAGCAATCTTATTTGATTACATGATAGAACTCATCCAATCCCTACCATCCCCATATCCTACAGCGGGGGATTACTCACTCATGGATGAGGGAAACATTGATGATTGATGGAGAGGCGTTGGTGATGACAATGGCAATGATCCTCCCCAAATTCCCTGTCTCGGCAAGGTACCAGAACGGAGTTTCTGGTTCCGAATCACGGTTTCTGGTGGTGGCGGCGCAGCGGAACTCTTTCTAGAAAAATTTCGAACACCCCTCGGTTTTTAGGTCAGAAGGCATCTTATAGGCGAAGAGGGAGGCTAGGGGGTGCCTGGGCTGGCCACACCCCCTCCAAGCGTGGGCTGGGCCCACCCGCGCGGCAGGGGGGTGTGGGCCACCCAGGGCTCCCCTCCGTCTCATACTCTGGCTCCGTGGATCTTCTGGTGAAATAGGATTTTTGTCTTATTTTCCGGGATTTTTCCTGATAGTTGATTTTCTGCACAAAAAATAGACACCAAGGTAATTCTACTAAAAACAGCCTCAATCCGTGCTAGTTGTATCCAAATCACACAAGTTTAGAGGAGAAACAATAGCAAAAGTGTTCCAGAAAGTAGATACGTTTTGGATGTATCAGGAGTCTTACTCATTCTATCTCTATCTTCTGCCATAGCAGGACTTTGAGTTTTACTCAAGGTCATATTGGGAAACATGGGCAAGAACCCTTTCTTGCTATCTTCCATTCCAAACCTCTTTAGAACTTTTTCCAAATATGTACTCTGTGATAATGATATTAGGCGCCTCGATTTATCTCTATAAATCTTTATGCCTAATATGTAAGCAGCTTCGCCATGATCCTTCTTTGAAAAACTATTATTCAAATAATCCTTGACACTTTTAAGTAGGTGTATATCATTACCAATTAACAACATGTCATGCACATATAGTACTAGGAATGCTACAGAGCTCCCATTCACTTTCTTGTAAATACAAGCTTCTCCATAAGTTTGTATAAAACCAAAACTTTTGATCACCTTATCAAAACTTTGATTCCAACTTCGGGATGCTTGCTTCAATCCATAAATGGACCGTTGAAGTTTGCATACCTTGTTAGCATCCTTAGGATCGACAAAACCTTTGGGTTGTACCATATACAACTCTTCATCAATGTATCCATTGAGGAACACTGTTTTGACATCCATCTGCCATATCTCATAATCATAATATGCAGCGATTGCTCACAAAATCCTTATAGACTTTAGCTTCGCTACCGGTGAGAAAGTCTCATCGTAGTCAACTCCTTGAATTTGTTGAAACCCTTTTGTGACAAGTCGAACTTTATAGACGGTTACATTACCATCAGCATCTGTTTTCTTCTTGAAAATCCATTCGTTCTCGATAGCCTTCCGGCCATCCGAAAAGTCCACCAAAGTCCATACTTGGTTTTCGTACATAGATCCAATCTCGGATTGCATGGCTTCTTGCCATTTATTGGAATCTGGGCTCATCATCGCTTCCTCATATGTCGCAGGGTCGTCGGTGTCGTCCACCAACATGACACTCTGTTGCCTGCCAAAACCCACCGGCGAGTAGCGACGAGCAACACGAAGAGCCGAGAGGCTCCCAGGACTGCTGGTGGGCCCTGGTCCCTCGGGCAACGGCCCGCAAAACTCCGGCACACGTCCTGGCTTGGTTCGAGGGCGTGCCACCTGACCTATACCTGGTCAGGAAGGTGAAGGATTGCTCCGATTGATTTCCTGCATGGTAAACAAGTATACGTAAAATTCGAGCCGTGACCGGCTCCCAGGTTTCCCCGTGAATCGGCTCCTAGAGCCGATTATCCCATGGTTCTGCATTAGATTTACGATAACATGGGGTTTTGCTTTATCATTACAAGTTAAATCGATCTACGACAGTTTAACGTTTTCACCACGTAACTGGAACGTCCTACACGTAATTGAGCCTGGTATATACAAAAGATGAAGAATACTAACCCTAGAGGAGGCCTAATAACCAACGTAAAGTCAATTACCGGAACAACTTCTCTAGAACGAGTAAGCCACGTCCTTACGTACTACTGGATCGTTCAACCCGTTTGTAAGGCCTGACTACGCAGATATCAAACTAAACCATGGTGAGCAAGGCACAACCATAATAGATCGAATCAGCTAAATAAAGATCAAGCAAGATGCTACCCTCGCACTTGGGAAAAGGTGCGAAGGTAGCGAGGTAACTAGAGGCAGCATAAGTCAAACAATTATAACGAAAAGAACCGATGCTAGCCTCAACAAATCCATGATAGTAGTGTTACTCGCCATCAACAAGGCTTCAGTACGAGTAACACTAAAAAACGCATAAGTAAAAATACTGCCTAGATCGCAAGATGCGATCTAGGGAGCATGACACTTACCCGAAAGAAACCCTAGAAACAAGGGGTGGCGATGCGCCGAGATTGTGTTTGTTGTGAACGTGATTGTCCTCTTTCTCTAGATACCCTTAGGTACATATTTATAGTCCGGAGACTTTCTACCTTTGGAATAACTCTACAACTCTATCTTTACCTAAACTGAAACGGAGCCTAAACTGAAACGAAACCTACTATGATACAAGATACACGGGCAATTTAGCCCAAATCCACGCACTAGGCCGATCCAACAACATGTTGAATATATGTATCTTCCAAGCCTATCTTGATCACGGCCCATCTCCTTCTTTGGCCAAAATATGGCGATAACACATGCCCCCCTGGTTTTGGCAATAATAATTCCAAAACCACTCTACTGATGTTTTTTTTTCTTCCCCCTCTTTTTTTTTGTATCGGGTTGCGCGTTGACAGAATGCGTTGCAGAACAGGATCGTCCCGCCACCCCTTCATCATGATGCCCTATCTTCTCAACTCCTTCGCAGTGCATGATTTGACGATTTTGGCAGCACATTCTGGGAAACCGCTATGGCATTGAACCGTCTCTCCACTATTCCCCTTATTTAAATTAAATCGAGCAGTTCGCAGTCCCCATCTTCCTCCGTAGCCAGAAAACCCTCTTCCTCCTTGAAAACCCTCCTCCTCCGCCATGGCCTCTTCCTCTTCCGCCTTCCTCCCGGTCTTCCAACATCAGTGGACCGAGAGCCGGCGAGCACCACGACGGCGGCAGATAAGATTTCGCCCACGATGGTGGGACGAAAGGGGATCGATTTCGCCGTCTGGTCGGAGGACGATGCGTCCCGATCGACGGCGAGGAGAGCCTCGATTCCTCGACGGGAACTGAGGCGAAGAGCAACGACGCTGGTCTTGGGGCGTCGAGTCCTCCGACGAGGAGGAGGAATCGGAGGAGGACACCTCCTCCGACAGTACCGCCGACAAGCGCTTCCGCGGGTCCAGCGAGGACACCGAAGACGCATTTACGAGGACGAGGAGGCCCCACTGATTCTTTAGCAGAAGAATAAGACGAGCGGCAGCGGCAATGAAGACAAGACGGCGGCGACGACAGCGGCGACGATCTCGACCTTTAGATTAGGAACCAGTAGTAGTAGTAGTAGTAGTAGTAGTAAGCTCCCTTTTGTAATCAATCTTTTGTAAGCACTCAGCTTCCGAATGAATGAATGAAAATCCGTTTCTCGAAGATTGTTTTTTTTCGCCCCAATTTTGCCGATAGCCATAATAGGTCGATGCTCCAGAAGCCGATAGCAACGTATCGGCTTTCACCTTGTTACGTTCATACAGTCAACCAAGCCACAGCTCAAAGAGCCGATGCACATCGGCTTTCCCAAAAACGTTGACAAGGTCAAAACTTGGTCGCATACTTAGGCAAACTCAAACGGCCATTTTCCAGTTTCAAACGGTAACCTGCGACCCTCTTCAAAAAGGGCGACGCAGATCTCCAATTGCCCACCGACGAGATTGAGCTCACAGCAACAAGAACCCTCAATCCTCAACTGCATAGATCCATCTTCGCCAGCAAACTAGATGGCGGAATCGTCCAACACCAATCCAGAAGTCTCCGGTCTGAAGGTACGCCTACTCCTCGCAGTCTGAACGCGATGTTAGAATTTAATGGCGAACACCTGAATTAATGCAGCTAGTGACGGGCAAGGATGAAGATGACGAAGCCGAGATCGCCGAGATGGACCGTGTCCGTGCTGACACGCTCCACGCTTTCGAAGCATTTCTTCAGTAGCTCGTATGTGTAAACTGGCACCTGTTTGTAACATGTGTGAACCTCTAGAGTCGATGACCGTGCATCGGCTATATATTTTTTGCTTTTATTCGGCCGATTTCATGTATCGGCCCCCATGTTTTACTGTCCATCATCCCACATGCTTGGGAAATATTTCTTGAGATGTTGACCGTTGACCGCCACCGGGAATTTCACGCCTTCTAGCTCCTCAAGCATGTATGCGTTTCCTCTTAAAACTTGATCGACCCTGTACGGCCCGTGCCAATTTGGAGACCATTTACCATATGTTGCATCCTTAGTCCCTAATGGCAACACAGCTTCCCATACCAGATCACCAACGTGGAACTCCTTTGGCCTCACTTTCTTGTTGTATGCACGAGCTACCTTGGCCTTGTTCTCTTTGATCTTCTCAAGCGACCACAGCCTGAGCTCAGTTAAATCCTCAACACTGTCACTCATCAGGGTTGCATATTCTTCAGTTGTTAGATTGTCCTGGAAAGTGACACATCTCGATCCAGCCGTAATTTCCCAGGGCAATACGGCTTCTTGTCCATATACTAGATGGTATGGCGAGGTTTTAATCGCCCCATGGCATGATATGCGATAAGCCCACAATGCCTCTGACAAAACCTCGTGCCAATGCCTAGGGTGCTCATCGACTTTTCTCTTGATCAGCTTGATGAGGCTCTGGTTGGATGCTTCAGCTTGCCCATTCGCCTGAGCATAGTATGGAGATGACCTGATCAGCTTAATCCCCGTGTCCTCGCAGAACTCTCTAAACTCTTGAGAAATAAAGACCGAACCTCCATCGGTCGTGATAGTTTGGGGAATCCCGAATCTATGGATGACATGTTCTTTCACAAAATTGATAACATCCTTTGAGTTTACCGATTTCATCGGGACAGCCTCCACCCATTTAGTGAAATAATCAGTGATGGCCAAAATCCACATGTGGCCTTTGCTTGATGGAGGATTGATTTTGCCGATCATATCCATGCCCCAACCTCGGAATGGCCAAGGCTTGATGATGGGGTTCATTCTTGTGTGGTACCATCTGAATTTTCCCAAATTTCGACATGCTTGACACCCTTTGTAGTACTTGAAGCAGTCCTCAAGCATGGTGGGCCAATAAAACCCTGATCGCCTGATCAACCATTTCATCTTGTGAGCCGATTGGTGAGTTCCACAGGCGCCTTCGTGTACCTCGTGTAGGAGCCGATTGGCCTCGGCTGTCCCGGACATTTGAGTAATAACCCTTCCGAGTCCTATAAAACATGTCATCCCCAATAAGCACATACTTCATGGCCTTGTACCTTATCCGTTTAGGTGCCCCAGTAATCCTTCAAGTAATTGAAGATATCGGCTCTCCGATCGTCGACTTCGTGAACTGTACGAACATCGGCTCCTCTGCTACATCCTTGTAGCCGAAGCCATTGTGCAAGATCATTCGCCTCGGTATTCTCGACCGTGGGATCCAGTGAAGTTTATGTCGGAACTGCGCCATCACTCACGGCAAGGCAACCATAATGGGAAGACGGACTCTCTCACACTTGTACTCCTCCGTGAGTTGGGAAATCACCAACTTGGAGTCTCCAAAATTTCCTTGCTACGCTCCGCCGAGGAGCAACTCCATTCCCTTGCGTATCGCCTCGTACTCAGCGACATTGTTGGTGCGAGAGGTAGACAATCTGATGGAGAAGGAAAATGTTGCCCCCCGGGGCGACACGAGTAAAATGCTGATGCAGCCATCGTCACAAACCGATCCATCGAAAAACATAGCCCACGCTCTTATGGACGGTCTGCTATGTTAGTGCTGATCCTTTCGATAAGGTCGATAACGCCTTTGTCAACTGCTTTCGCGGGTTGATACGGATGTCAAACTCGATAATGCAAACATCCATTTGCCCGGTCGGCCTTTCAACATAGGAGCCGGCACAGATGTGCTTTATGACGTCGATTTGCATATGATGATGATCTCCGTGATAGCAAAATGTGGCGCCTTGGTGCAGTGAAAAAGCAGTGAGGCACAACTTATCGATATCAGATACCTTGTCTGCGTCGGCCAAGATCCTTCGCTTATGTAAAATACGAATCTCTCCAGCCCATCATAAACTTGCACCACCACCGAGGCGATGGGCGTGTCACATCGACAAGTAAATGTAGAACGAATGCATCGGTGGCGGAACCAACACTGGCAGCTTCGTCAGATATTCTTTGATCTCGTCGAAGGCTCGTTGTTGTTCTGTCCCCCAGCGAAATTCCTCGTCAGATTTAATTTTCACCAGTCCCATGAATGGTTCTATTCTTCCTGACAGATTGGAGATGAATCTTCTGACGAAGTTGATCTTGACGATTAGAGACTACAGTTCTTTCTTTGTGGTAGGTGGCTTCATTGTTCGTACTGCCTCCTGACTTTTCAGGCCGATCTCAATTCCCCGTTCATGTACCAAAAAAACCCAAGAACTGACCGGCCGTCACCCCGAAGGCACACTTCTTTGGATTCATCCGTAGCCCGAATTTTCTTGTGCGGTCCAGGACGCGTTGCAGATCGTCCAAGTGTCCTTGCACTGAAGCAGACTTGACCACCACGTCATCTGTAGCATCCCAGTTGTCTAACACCTGTAATGCTACATGTTATGATAATAAAAAGGGCCACTTCCAACATATAATTGTTGCATCATCATCATATCATGCTCATGTCATCATGTCACCTTGCATTTGAGCATCATATAAAACCCTTTCTTGTTTGGTTCTTATCTCATGTGCATGATTAATTGTAGTTGCCTCTTGATATTGTATTTGGTTCTTAATATATTGTTAAATGCCCAAGTTGAGTTGAGGGCATCTCTCTTATTGACTCCACCACCTTTTCTTTCACCACCTTATAATTCCACCATCCAATTAATATGGGCTTGGCATTTTAATTAAGTTATCTCTAGCTCATGTTGTTGGTTGGATTCCACCCATAATCTTTTGCTTGGCCTTTGCCCACCTTTCGGGAATGCAAGGATTAATGCCACATGAAATAATGTTGTTTTCACAATATAACCACATGGCAAATATTGTTGCATGGGCCATGCAAGTGCCACCTTTTTCTTGGCTTTGGGAATGTTTTAGCTTTGTTGCATGGATCATCTTTCCTTTTTTTAAATCTTTTGTTGGCTTGTAGTTTTTCTTCACCATAACATCTATCTCTATCCCCCTTTAGCTTAACCTCTATCCCCATGCCCCATGCACACACATGTGCTCATGAGGCATGCACCAACCTAAAACCACCTCTTCTCTTGGATCTTGCTTGGTCATTGTTGGAGCATGCATGGACCAAAGATACACCCCATCATCACATGATCATCTCTCTCTCTCCCTCTCCTCTCTAGCTAACCACCCCTAAACCTATCTAGTATGGCCCATCTCACCATGTCCTATCTACCCTCTCTCACCAACAAAGGCAACCCCCTCACCTAACCTAGATCGAGCCGGCCCCTCTCCCTCTCTAATCTTTCCTCTCTTCCCTCTCCCTGCCTATGGGCCCCCTCTCTAACCCTACCTGCCCTCGAGCTCCCCTGGCCCACCTGCAGCTCCCTGGCCCCACCTGGCAGCCGGCTAGCCGAGCACGCCCCGGCCAGACGCCCATGCACGTGAGGTGCAACGCCTGCCCCCACGCTAGCCCTCGCTACACCCTGGCGATCTTATCCTCTCGTCCCTAGCCTTCCCAGACCCCCAGCCTCTCTCCTCCCCTGCCTCCTTCTTCCTTCCCATTTCGACATGCCCCGTCCTTCTAAACCCTAGCGACGGCGCCCAGATCCCTTCGCTCCAGGCTCCCGAGGCGCCCAGCATCGTGAGCTGCCTTCTTCCTCTGCCCGGTGTGGCCGGAGCTTGGATCTCGCCGGAGGAGCCGCGCCGCCGTGCCCGTGACCGCCAGGACGCCCCGACCAGCTGCCCCCGCTCCGATCCTCGCCTTCCCGATCCCCGCCAACCCCACCAGCGAGCCCCTGGTAAGCCCCTCTCCCTCCCCGACATGGCCCCCGTCCCCCTAGTGCACCGTAGCACCGCCGGCATCTGTCGAACACCATGCGTGCGCGTTCGCCGCCGGTCACCGCTGCGTCAGGCCCGGCACCGTGGCGTGCGATCTGTCTCTGTTCGTCGAGGAAAACCACGCGCTGCAGCCCGCCTCCGAGCTAGACCCCTGAACGAAAACCGTAGCCCGTCATGACCTCTTCGTTTTTGGTTTTTGCGGCTCAGCCGGAGACGCGATAGCTCGCTCGCCATCGTCGTGCGAAATCCGGCCAGATCCGTCGCCGCGGCGCCGCGTTCAGAGCGGCAGCAGCGGTATGCGTTCTGACGCCTTCCCCTTTTTCCCGCCTCAAACCCGCAGTCCACCGTCCCCACCTAGCAGCGTCTGTTGGAAACTTGCAAAAAGGATCCTCAGGTTCCTTCGTTTCCGCCCGCGGTCCCTGGATCGACCACGTGTCGCCACCGGGCAGCCGCGCGCGCGTGTGGGCCTGCAGGCGCCTGGCCCCACCTGTCATCCTCTGGCGCGGTTCCTGCTGAGTAGCAAAAGCCATAGCTTGCTGAATTCAAAATTCCAAACAGTTTTCACATAAATTCAAACCTGATTCAAATTTCATTAAATTCATAACTTATTCCTGGATTAGAATTTGAATTCAAACCTTATATGAAAAATGATTTGTTTTTGAATGTTAATTCAAATCTTTATTCAAATATTTTCAAAATTAATTTAATCAATTCACCTTTGACTTTGACCCATTTTGACTAATTTTGACAAAAAAATAAAATTAAATTCATAATTCCAAATAATACAAATAATATATGTTTTTGAATCAGAAAAATGTGAAGAATTCAAATATGCCACTCAAAATATTGTTTGAACATTTTAAAATTCCAAGTTGAGTTAATTACACAAATGCCACTGGAACTAAATAATTTCACAACTTTTGATTTATAATTCGAAATTAAGAAAATGATATGTCCAAAATGATCAGCTCGACGAGACCTTTCTGTTTATGCTATCCATAACTTCAAATGCAGCATGCATCATATAAAAATATAGGGTACAGCAATGTTATGACAACAAAGTGGGAACCAAAACCCCGTTAAAATATTACTACTTGTTTTCCACATCTCACCATGCCATGCTACCTTATTGCCATGTAAATTGTGCATCATTAATCATGGCATGATTGTTTGCTTGACGCATCTTATTCATATGCTTGTGCTCTATATTCATGTTGGCCTTGTTTGTTTGGTTTTTCTCGGATAGACACTGAGCAGGGGTTATACCAAGAGAACCAAGAGCACTACCCAGATCCGTCCCTCGCTTCAACTGAGTTAACAGGCAAGCACTTCCACATGCTTGCATACATACAGTACCTATTGCCTCTATCTTATTCTTGCATCATTGAGTCGCGATTGCATTAAAATGAATACCAAGTATGCATAGCCTTTACTTTTAAAACCCCACCAAGCTTGTTCCCCCATCCCATGAGCCATTACTATAGGAGTTGTTTGAGCCATGCGAGTCGTAGAACAGCATGTGTAGGGTATGTGAGCGTCTGTTGGATAATGAGGTACCTAAACAACTTAACCTGAGTAGTTCTGGGATAACTAAAGAAAGTGGCACCGGTGAGCAACATCTGCTATTTGGTTTTTCCTGCTCACTTGTGTCCCGTAAGACCCCGAGTACTTGATTCCTGTTCCTTGATTTATCGCGCTATCCACATCCGGGAGGTATATGGGACCCCCCTGAGCCAGGGCTTGATTCCGTCTTATTTCTTGGGGCCACAAACTAGTTTGCGGTTTTATTTACTATCATGTACTTATGCCATGCTACTTTCTGTATTTAAATTGTGCGAGGAGCACCTTTATCTTGTTTAGGATCGTGGCACGATTCCGCTGTGTCGACAAGCCCAGTTTGGGTTCCCGATCGTTCACACCGTCCCCACAACCTTGAGTCCGTCTCGGAGCTTGCTTGCCGTTGGGTAGACTCAAGGGTGGCCCCACAAATATTTCTGAATCCTGTGATTGTTCACCGTAAAAGCCTCGTTGGGTTTTGATTTGGTTTTTCCGAGGTTGATCGGCGTGTGTTGCTATTGGTGCACCCGCCGGGTAAAACTTTCTCAAAGCCGTGTCCGGATATGGATGACTTGGAGCAGTTTCTCGATCATAGACAAGCATAACTAAAGTACCGCTTTAATCGACTAAGTAATTTGACTAGTAGATAGTGCAACACTCATGGAATGGTTAATAAAATTGCCAGCGGATGGGGTTTTGTTCGCTTCCTTGTTGGTAAGCAGGGAGGAGGATGGATCTGATGAGATTACCATTATAACTGCTGTTCTTAATTCACGGACATCCGTCTATCATTGGTTAGGCGGATGGTTAGCGTTTATCTGTAGAACTGCTAGGGTTTATCTTTCGCTGCAATTGCGTCACCCCAGGTTGTGTCCCCTTTAGAGGCATTAAGACTTGCTGAGTACCCTTAGGGTCTCACACGATAAATTATTTGGTTCAGATGAACAGGTACCCTCGTAGGACGGATACTGGGTGGAAGAAGCCGAAGATGTGGGCAACGATCGTTCGGTGTAGAGATTCCGGGAACGGGGATCCGTGAGACCTGTAGTTGGGATGCGCTTATTTCTATGGCATCTTATGCCGATTTGCTTCTTATCCGTACTCGGATTTTGTTTGCCGCTTCCGCATGATACTCTGATGTGTGTTGTATGAGGAAGTATCCTAAATTATAGAACTATCTAGGTTATTTGAATCTTGCCGTATGGCGTTGCTATATTTCCTTTCTTTCTAGATGGTATGGCTCTGATGTACTCTTGTATGGTGGCTTGCGTACATACCCACTTGTGTACGTAGTTGATCCCTTCGCCTGCCGATTACGCCCGTATAGGTCCCGTTGAGAGGTAGTGGTTGGGACGTCGAAAGGACTACCAGTGAGTGGCTTTTGGGGCCCCAGTACTATTTCAACCACTACCACTCATCCAGGCTTGTATCTAGGAGCGTAATTCACCGAGGTAGTTACAATTGGTATCGAGCCATCCCGACCTTGTGGTTTCAGCCAACGGTCGTTGTCGGTCTAGCTAATATTTTGGTAGTTATGTATATTAGGAAAAACAAAAGCGAGTAGGACTGCTTCCACTTTTCTTCTTACCCTCCCACCCACCCTTTTCAGGTAAGGAAGTGCAACGTTTTCAATCCTCTTCTCAAAATTCAAACTAGGATTCACGTGTTCAGGGTTTCCGTAGTACCATAGGGTGTGTGTGTGTGTGTATGTGTGTGTAATCCCTTGTCTATCTGTTGCATCCAAGTTGTTATCTTATCTGCCTTTGGTTATCAACTGTTGGTACATTCCATACCGACAGGCTTTTGCAAACCGATGCAATCTATCTTCCTCTTTGTATCCGACGCTATCTTGTTTGGGGTGTTCGTTTCCGTAGTTACCAATCCTTAGGTTTCGTCGTGAGAAGAAGGGGTTAGGATATGTGTTCCACTTGTTCATGTGCGGAGTAATGATTTGAGTGCGGGATGGAGTCGCGACCATACCACTACTTTTATCATTCGCTTTTGTATATTGAATCGGTAGAGTCACTAATCTTGATTCGTTAAGTAATTTTGCGCATCTATTGGTATTTTAATGCCGAAATTTGTGGAAAATTTTTCTTTGATATATTTGTGTACCACACTCCTTTTCAGTCGTGTGCGATATGCTTAATATCTTTAGGTGCTATGAACTTTGTTGATATTTTAATATCATCTCAGTAAATTGTATCCTTTAATCTTGGTTAATTCCATCTTGGTACTATTTTGGATTATTATCATTCTCCATTATAAATCGACTTGAGTTTTATATCAATGACAGGATGGCTCCACCACGGGATGAAGAGGACATACCTCCTCGGGCTGGCTATTTGTCAAACATCGCTAATGCTTTGGCAGCTATGCAAGAGAACCAGCAGCGCTTTGAGGAGAGCGTCAGAAGAAACGAGTTTGCTCCACTACCTCCACCTCCCAAGCGCGGAGACATCAAGAGCTTCCTCAAGTTCAACCCTCGTCAGTTTGATGTGTCTGACCGACCTCTTGACGCGGATGATTGGCTGCGTGAGATCTCAAGGCTGCTCGAGACTGCTGATGTTCCGGAACAGGAGTGGGTCAAGTGTGCTACTCACCTTCTCAAGAGAGATGCCCTCAACTCAACTTGGGCATTTAACAATATATTAAGAACCAAATACAATATCAAGAGGCAACTACAATTAATCATGCACATGAGATAAGAACCAAACAAGAAAGGGTTTTATATGATGCTCAAATGCAAGGTGACATGATGACATGAGCATGATATGATGATGATGCAACAATTATATGTTGGAAGTGGCCCTTTTTATTATCATAACATGTAGCATTACAGGTGTTAGACAACTGGGATGCTACATCATCGATGTAGATTTCCACCAACTTGCCGATCAGATCATGGAAAATGTAATTCATGGCTCTTTGGTACGTGGCGCCGGCATTCTTCAGTCCAAACGTCATGACTACATACTCGAACAACCCCACCGAACCTGGGACTCTGAACGCCGTCTTGTGTATGTCTTCCGGAGCCATAAAAATTTGGTTGTAACCGGCATTGCCATCCATGAAGCTCAAGATCTTATGACCAGCCGTTGCGTTGATTAACGCCTCGCCAAGACGGATCGGATACTCATTGGGGTAGCTCTGTGAGATCCCGAAAATCTATGGCAACACGCCAACGCCATCCTTTTCTCTACAGTGCGATACTAGAAATCCATTCAGATACCGCAGGGGCTGATTAACTTGGTCATCAACATTTTCTCGACCTCCTTTTGACTTCTTCCGAATTTGGCCTTCATCTGTCGTGCTCGCTGCTGGAACGGCCGAAATCCCTTTTTAAGCGGTAGTCGATGCTCAATGATGCTCCTGTCTAACCCAGGCATTTCTGTGTAGTCCCAGGCGAAGCAGTCTGGATATTTTTTCAACAGGGCTATCATCGGACCCCGCAGACTCGGATCTAACTTTTTGCTGATAAATGTTGGTCGTGGCTTATCCCCAGGACCAATGTCGATCTCTTCTAGTTCATAAGCGGATGTAAACCCATACCCTAGCTTTCCGTCACCTGTCAAATCGATGCTAAACACAGGGCAAACAGTAGGTGAGGGTAACAAAAATAATTTGGACGGATTGCCTGAATCGGCCCCCTTTTTGATTGCATTAGTCAGGGATGGTTTACACCTTATTGTTTTACAATGGCAGGGCATCTCCCTGCTACGACTACGTGATCTGCTTGTCGTATGATTGCTGCTTTTTATTTTTTGTGGCCGATCGCGGGGATCGGCCGTACCACGGATGATTGTGGTCTTTTCTACTCTGTGCCATGGATAAGACCAGCCTCACCCGTTTTTTGTAGCTTCAATGTGCTCACAGCCGTCTAGACGATTCGAGATCGGCTCTTGGTCTTCGCTTCCCGCACGTTCATGCCAGCTATGGAGATCTCGATAGAATCATCTGCATGGATGACCTCCACTTCATCTCCATCCCATTGTATTGAAACCGGTGCATTGTGGACGGAATGCAGCAGTTCGCGTGAATCCAATCTCTCCCTAGCAAGACGGTGTAGGTGCTTTTGCGTCACGACGAAAAATAGCGTGGGTATGGTTTTCTGCCCGCGGATCCACGCTCAAGACGCCTTGTGTTTCGAAGTCGACCGTTGAAGTCGCTTAACGTGGCGTTGGTTTTGATCATTTGCGATGGAGCGTCCCAAATGTCGTAGCATGGAGTATGGCATGATATTGTTGCCGCTCCGGTGTCCACCAACATCTTGCTGACAGGTTGCCCATTGATGTAACCTCGTAGATACAGGGCTTTCAGATGTTTGTAACCCTTCTCACGTGGCTTCTCAAAGATAACCGGCCGTGGGCGCGATCGAGCCAATCGATAGCTCATTGGTTCTTGGCGCGCGAATTCAGCGGAAGTATGAACACCATGTTTGTGCCGATGTACGTGCATCGGCTTTACTGGTTTGGGGCGCCACTCTTTCCTTGTCGGTCTCCGTTTCCAAGTCTGCCTAATTTTGACGGCGGATCGGGCGCGCTTTCTTTAAAGCGTGGATATCTGCGCTTGACTCCCTCAAATTCTGTGCCGCTGCACTCTACGCTTTTGGGTATGTCTCGAGTCCGTCGGGACACCACCTTGATGCTGATATCTGTCTTCTTTGTCATCCCTTGGCTTCGAGGCCCTTTGCTCGAGCGGACTCCTATAACGGCTCGAGGTGGAGAGGCCCTAGACGTTTGAACACCGAAACGGCCTCGTGTCCTCCTCCGCTGTCCGCATTCCGGGCTTGTCATCGTAGGTAATCGGCTCATTCCCGCGTCCCAGCAATACTTGAAGAAGGGACAATCCCAATGTTTGTCTGCACCTTCCTTTGCTTTTGACGGTCCCCTAGCGAGGTGCTCATATCCCTCATCGTCTCTATCGCGCCGGCGCCGTTGGTCATACTGACGCTCATATTTGTTAAGGAGATGCGTGGAATGTGGCTTCTGATACCGCACTCTCCTCACCTGTTCCTCTGTTAAGTACCGCCTGTCATTGTGGCTGGGCCGGTCGCATGGACCAGCCTCCTTGTACGTGTCATGGTGGTACCCAGACCCCGCCATATTAACACCGAACGAAAAATCCAGCTGACGCCTCGCGGAGCGACTGAGTTCTACCATGTTGACGCCGGGAAATGGGTTTGTGTCCACTTTCATGGCGAACTGCCCAAGGATCAGACGGCCTTGTTCTATCGCCGTTTGGATCTGGCGACGTAACACTTTGCACTCATTGGTGGTGTGGGTGAACGAGTGATGCCACTTGCAGTATGGTCTCCCGTTCATCTCCTGAGCCGTGGGGATTTTGTGGCCTTCGGGCAACTTCAATGCTCTTTCAAAGACAATCGAAGATCTGCTCAGCTTTGCTCACGTCAAGTCGAACCCTTTTGCAGGCCCTTGTTGTTTCACCCATTTGCGGATACAGATCCGCCCGAGCCCATTCAGCCACGGCCCTCCTCGGTCTTGTAGGGGATCATCTTCTTCAGATCGACCAGCCCTATCGGACGCTTGAACTTGTCTTGGTACAACTCGGTGGCGCTGTTCATACATCGTTAGTTTCGGGCCATGTGCCAATGAGTTATACTCTACTTGAAAGCGGATCCTTGATGGGTCTTGAGACCCAACACCGCCAGCTTTGCTTCCTTCTCGATTAAGCAGCTGAGTAACATCGGTTCTTAGCGGTCTGAAGCGATGGATGTACTCGCCATGATATCTCCCGCTTCGCCGCTGCGCCAGGTCTGCAATGCCAGCCTCGGTAGCCTCTGAATGATATTGGATGTGGAACTGCTCTTCCAGTTGCTTCCAGGTCTGAATCGAATCAGGTGGCAGCGAGGTGTACCACCCAAAAGCTGGTCCTGTCAGGGATTGCGCAAAAAACCTTACGCGCAACTGATCCGATGCCGAAATCATGCCTAGCTGCGCCAGGTATCGGCTTACGTGCTCGATCGAGCTCGACCCTTCTGACCCGCTAAACCTTGAGAACTCAGGGAGCCGATACTTGGGTGGCAGCGGAATCAGATCAAACTCGTTGGGGTACGGCTTTGAATAGCCGATTGTCCTTCTCTTGACGCACGAACTGGTCTCTCAAGATGGTACGGATTTGCTTCTTTGTTTGAGCTGCGGGGCTAGATTCTCATGACTTGTTCGATGGCATACTTGGCTATACGCTTTGTTGTCGGCGTCCATCCCGGACATATTTGCTCGAACGCCTGCTCTCAAGCTCCCGCCCAGAACCCCGCCAGAAACTCCTGCGGTTGCAATCTGGTTGGTGCGTGTCGGTTGTTGCAGTCCGACGCGTAGGTGCATACATATCCGTGGGATTTCCTTAGGTGGCTCAAACAGGAATTGTCGCTGGGTCGCCTCCAACCTTGTAGACGACGTGCGCTGCTCTGGCGGCTCGAGCTGCAAGTGTGAATGGCATTGGTATGGCTGGTGCGAGCGGTCTTTCTCCTGGTGAGTCCCTAAAGTAGGCCCGGAGAGTACCGATGTTTCATGATCTCACGAACTACGAACCGCGACCCGCTCAGCGTTCACGGGCTCTCGAATGGCGGTGCAGAGAATGAGCCACCATGTAGTTGACTTCGTCGAGAGCTCAGTGCGCTCCTCCGAAGGAACAGATCCACCTCATCAAGAGCACCCTCGGGGAGAACCCTCCACTTGATGCCATGCTTACGGGTCCTCTCAAAAGCGATGAGATCGGCCGAAGAGAGAGTTCGATCTCGTCATATCGCCTTGTGCTCCTCGGGCAGCTCGTAAATGCGTCGTGATCGGGCATTCTCCATCGCCGTCGGATGTTGATGTAGACGTTGTTGAATGTCCCACCGGCGTGCGAATGTGTTGCTGCCAAAACCCTTTGGCGAGCAGCGACGAGCAACACGAAGAGCCGGAGGCTCCTGCTGGTGGGCCCTGGTCCCTCGCAACGGCCGCAAAACTCCGCACACGTCACGGCTTGGTTCGAGGCGTGCCACACGACTATACCTGGTCGAAGGTGAAGGATTGCTCGATTGATTTCTGCATGGTAAACAAGTATCGTAAAATTCGAGCCGTGTGGCTCCTGAGTTTCCGTGAATCGGCTCCTAGAGCCGATTATCCCATGGTTCTGCATTAGATTTACGATAACATGGGGTTTTGCTTTATCATTACAAGTTAAATCGATCTACGATAGTTTAACGTTTTCACCACGTAACTGGAACGTCCTACACGTAATTGAGCCTGGTATATACAAAAGATGAAGAATACTAACCCTAGAGGAGGCCTAATAACCGACGTAAAGTCAATTACCGGAACAACTTCTCTAGAACGAGTAAGCCACGTCCTTACGTACTACTGGATCGTTCAACCCGTTTGTAAGGCCTGACTACGCAGATATCAAACTAAACCTTGGTGAGCAAGGCACAACCATAACAGATCGAATCAGCTAAATAAAGATCAAGCAAGATGCTACCCTCGCACTTGGGAAAAGGTGCGAAGGTAGCGAGGTAACTAGAGGCAGCATAAGTCAAACAATTATAACGAAAAGCACCGATGCTAGCCTCAACAAATCCATGATAGTAGTGTTACTCGCCATCAACAAGGCTTCAGTACGAGTAACACTAAAAAAGGCATAAGTAAAAATACTGCCTAGATCGCAAGATGCGATCTAGGCGACATATTACTACCGAAAGAAACCCTAGAAACAAGGGGTGGCGTCTTGAGATTGTGTTTGTTGTGAACGTGATTGTCCTCTTTCTCTAGATACCCTTAGGTACATATTTATAGTCCGGAGACTTTCTACCTTTGGAATAACTCTACAACTCTATCTTTACCTAAACTGAAACGGAACCTAAACTGAAACGAAACCTACTATGATACAAGATACACGGGCAATTTAGCCCAAATCCACGCACTAGGCCGATCCAACAACACGTTGAATATATGTATCTTCCAAGCCCATCTTGATCACGGCCCATCTCCTTCTTTGGCCAAAATATGGCGATAACACACTCATAATGGGATCATACCAATTCGGAGTGGTACGAGTCCTCGTTGACTTGCGAGGTTCCGTAGTAACTTCGACCGAAGTTTCATGATCTTTATCACTAGCTTCCTCTCCTATTGATGTAGGCGCCATAGGAACTTCTTCCGGTGTTGCACTACTCTCAAATCCAAGAGAAGGTTCGACAACCTCGTTGAGTTCTACTTTCCTTCCAGTCACTTCTTTCGAGAGAAACTCCTCTAGAAAGGATCCATCCTTGGCAACAAAGATTTTGCCTTCGGATCTATGATAGAAGATATACCTAGTAGTTTCCTTCGGGTATCCTATGAAGACGCATTTTTCCGCTTTGAGTTCAAGCTTGTCGGGCTATAACTCCTTTACATAAGCTTCGCAACCACAAATTTTAAGGAACGACAATTTAGGTTTCTTCCCAAACCATAATTCATACGGTGTTGTTTCAACGGATTTAGATAGTGCCCTATTTAAAGTGAAAGCGGCTTTTTCTAATGCATAACCCCAAAATGACAAAGATAAATCTGTAAGTGACTGTAACACCCTCAGAATCGGCCCTATGCAAGTTTTAGCGAAACTCGCCAAACCCGCATAGAAACGATTCGAAGGTGCCCACCAGGCACTTTCGTGCGGGTGGAAAAACAAAGTAATAACATTACACAACAGTCCTCGATGGGACCCACAGAACAGATATATATAACAGCGACTCAAAGAGTCAAGAATACAGATATATGGTACAAAGATCCAAATCACCTTGAAAACGATGGGGCGTCCGACTACGGACAAGATGCAACTGGGGATAAGAGCCCTGAAGAATAACGAATGGCGTCCATAACCACCTGTGCCAAGCCGGAAGGGTAACCACCTAACGGCGATCTCAAAACCTGCTTAAACAAAAAGGGGTGCCGACAAAGGGCATAGGAAAAGAAGGAGCGTCAAGATCTTGAGGCGATGCACGGCGAGGCTAGAATTGCGGTCCTCGCCTACAGTATGGTGGATCGGCGGCAAAGACATGCACTAAACAACCTATAGAGACTCGATATAACTGGCGGCTATCAGAGAGGGTAAGAAAGACCTATTCGGATCCAACCTGATACTAGTATCAAACAAACCCATCCTGGCGTTTCCCCCTCGAGACCAAATGAGGAAGTCAACCGAGGAACTCACACAGTTGGCAGTTTTAATTATTCAATTATAGTTGTGGCACTTTACTAGTCAGGTTTAGATAATCGTCCTGATAAAGTAAGCAGTGGGCATTTTTAGTTAGTCATTCCGTTATAGTGGCATCACTTACTAGTCAGATACAATTATCAGGAGATAACCCCAAAACCCAGCAGTTGTTGATACTTTTACTTAGCCATTCCGTTGTAGTGAAGCTGATTACTAATCATATCGGAAACAAGTTAATTTAAAACAGTGAACTTTAGTTATAGTTGTCTATGATCAGACACTGTGCTCCAAGTCGTCCATAACCGCGGACACGGCTTCTCGAAAAGATTAAACCCTGCAGGGGTGCACCAAAGTATCCACAGGCACTTCGACCCTTTTGCGGATCGGTTAACATACACCCATCGGTATATGTGGGGCCTAAGTCACGACGTTCCCAGACCCAAAGCAAGCACGGGGGGCCACCCCACCGAGTCGACACCCGCAACGGAGTCGGCCGGTCTCCGAGACGGACTCAGGGTTTGCGTCGATGGCAGTATGCGACAGCAGGTCCCCAATCGGGGACTGTCCATACCGCGAAAACATCCCGCTTCCTAAACAGTACACGTGCTTTCGCACAAAAGTAAATAAAGCAGTAAACATGGCATAAGTACAGAATAGTAAAACACCTCAAACTAGTTGTGGCCCCCAGTACAATACTTTGAAATCAGGTAATTATCAATGGGGGGCCCATATCTCCCCACCTGTGGTTAGCGCGCTCGATCTCGGAACAGGTGTCAAGAACTCGGGTCCTACGGGACACAAGTGGGCGGTCGGAAACCAAATCTTACCTATCACCCACCGATGCCTCTGCTTAGTTCAATTTTAGTTGTTAAACAGGAATTAAAGTGAACAATAATTAAAACCATGATCATCTCCAACGTTAACATGCGGCAATCCTCCAACAAAGGTGGTACTTGACGACAAGCAAAACACTTGAGCAAGCGACTACGACACGCGGGTCCAACTATCTACCAAGCAACAGGTAATAGGATGTGTCCAAGGCTATATATATGGCTGCAAGGAAGATCACGAATTGAAACTAGAGCATCGCACACGATAGCAAAGATCAATGTAAGGAAGTAAATACTACAAAAGTAAGATAGGTAGAAAGAGGAGATGCTGCTTTGAAAACATTGCCGAAGGTTCAACCGAAGATCGGGCGGAGCTCACATCAACTCAACGGCCTTATCCGCGAAGAACCAAAACACTAGAAGAAACACCGGATGCAATATTTAATACAACGGCAGAAGATCGGCATGATGCGTGTATGATGCATGGCATGGCAAAGTGCGATGCAATTAGGCCATATTAAGCGGAACCGGGGTCCCGACAATCCATCAGATGGTTCAAGTTATTTAGCTACCCATAATTTAAATGTTGTTTACATGGCAAAAGATAAGATACGGTTCGCTACTCAGTTTAAATGAGGCCAATATAAGGCTAGATTTGCCCGCATATGGGCCCCATATTTAATTATTAGGTGAATCGGCATAAGGCCCCAAACCACATGACAAAAATGCATGCATGAACATTTAATATGCAACAAGTTGAAATGTTATAAAATAGGGTTCGGGAAAAGGGTCACACATCGGAGGGCTCGGATCTTGGGTTCGGGGTTGGTCGGTCTCGAGGTCCAGGTTCGGATCCGGGGTTCGGGTCCAGGTTCGACGAACGTTCTCGGATTCCGGGGTAGTTCTCGGTATCGGGGCAGATCTTGTCGCTTCGGGGTCTCGATGTCCGGGAGCAGAACTTGGGTCGGTGTCGGGTCGCATCGGCTTCTTCCGGGTCGGTGCCGTTCTCGTCATCGCGAAGGCCTTGTCGGGTCCCCAAGTCGGGTCGGTCTTGGCTTCGGGGTGAAGAACTTGGTGTCCGGGTCGGCGTACTTGTCGCACCGTGGTCTCGGTGTCCTCGGATCCGATTGAAGAACTTGGCGGGTCAGGTTCGGTCTCCGGATCCGTGAAGATCTTGTCGCACGACGGGATCGGTCTTCGACGCAACGGTCTTCGGATTCCGTGAAGTTCCGTCTCCGGGGTTCTTCGGAGATCTTGGCGTAACTTGGCCGCGTTGTCGTTCTTGTCGAGGGGGAACATCGAGCCATCCTCCATAACTCCCTCTTTGCGGCATCAACACATCTACAAGCGCTTGCGCAGGGCTGGTACCGCGAGGAGGCGGCATCTGGCAGGAGCTCATGGGGCGAGAGGCGCACGGCCGAGGCGGGACGGCAGGGCCTGGCCGAGCAGGGCTCAGCGCAGCCGGAGGTTGCCTTGGCCGCGGCGAAAGGTGGTGCTGGTGGCTGCTGAGGGGTGGAGCAGGTGGCTCGGCGGCGGCGAACGGCTTGGCGGGCAAGCATGGCGGCGACGGCACGGAGGAGACGGAGCATGGCTGCGGCTCGGCCGGGCGGAGGCGGACGGGAGCGGCGGAGGTGGCGAGGCAGAGGCGCGAGCTGGCGGAAGCTCGGACGCTGGAGGCGGGGCTCAGAGGCGGGCGGCAGTGGCAGGGACTGGCGGCGCCAGAGAAGCGGTGGTGAGGCGGCGCTGTGACGCAGCGGCGGGCGTGGGCTCTTCTGCCAAGTGGGAGGCAGGGAGGAGGCGGAGAGAAGGTAGGGAGTGGTGGAGCTCGTCGGGAAGCTGGGGAGCAGGGTTGAGGCGAGCGGCGGTGGGAGAAGGGGGGAAGGTGGCCGGCGACGGGAAGACGGACCGGCGGGGAGGAGGAGCGCGGGCGGTGGATGTGGGTGACAGAGGGCGGAAGGGCACGGGCGGGAGGAGCCGGGGCTGGGCGGGAGCAGCAAGGGGTTGCGGTTGCGGGAGCTTGCGGATGCCAGGAGGGAGAAGAACAGAGAGAGAGGGAGGGAGCGGGATAGGTGGGACCGGGGCAGGTGGGGGGCGGACCGGGTGAGTGGCCTGGGGCGGACCGACAGGTGGGACAGGGAAAAGGGGACGGGCCCAGGGTCAGCGGGTGGGGGCTGGTGGCGTGTGCGTGCGTGTGGGTGGAGGAGGAGGGACTGTGGGGTGGGACCCGGGTTAGGTGGCTGGCTCAGATTGGTTAGGGGAGAGGGGTAGCTGAGGTGGCGCAGGGCTATTGGAGGGGGTGATGTGGCTGGGAGGGGTGGGTAGAGTTTTAGGTGGGAATAGGATTTAGGTAGGGTAGGCAGGTTGGGCCGTTTTATAAACTGGGGGTGGTCGTTCGGGTCGGGACGGCCCGTTCGACTGCCCCTACTGAAAATAATTTAATACTTTATTTATTTTCTATTATCTTTTGTAACTAGTTTTTGACAAACAAAATATCCGGAACAACCGGGGTTTGGCGTTTGAATGAAGGTCGGGGCGTTTTAGAAAACGAAAGCGGGCTTTGCGAAAAAGGGTTTTGGCAAACAATGCATGATGATGACGATGCAATGCACAAATTCAACGCGATTTTCTAGTAGTGGTTTTGCGGGATGCCACAATTCGACACCACTAACAATGGATCTCGCCCTCGAGATCCGCCTCATGGTACCGGAAGGGAGGTCGGCGATCTGCGTCTTCTCGCTTCGTGTAGATCTTCGCGACACCACTAACAAGAGATCGTTGTCCGTGATCGTCGAGAGAACACTCTGGATGAACAACGGACGAAGTTAAAGGTAAGGCCACCTCTAACTTTCATGGAAGGAGTAAAATTGCATCGATCCACTATTCAATATACCGAGCAAATGATAAGAGTAGTGGTATGGTCGCGACTCCATCCCGCACTCAAAGCATTACCCGGTACACGAATAGACAGATTATGCAACCAACCCTCAGATTCAGACTGAAGATCTCGACAAGCGAGGTTCGGATCAAAGGGGTGATGCAGACTCTGCATCGGATCTGGCGTAGAGGATGTCGCGTCGTAAACACGGAAGGCACAAACAAGGAACAAAGAATGGTAACACCGTAGACGGATTCATCAGGCAGCTTGAACACCGGATGGTAGAACACCGTTACCAAAGAAGGAAGCGAAACCCTGAAGGTACGACGGAACCCAACCACGAGAAATCCTGGACTCGAAGAAAAGATAAGAGAGCAGATCCAAAACACGTCGAGGTAAGAGGAGAACAGCAGAGGGGTAAGGAGTAAAATCAGACCTAATCAGAACTATCCAACCGATTTTTCAAAAATAGTTTGACACTCTACTTGAGTTAGCTAGGTTATCCTACAGGCTGGACTTGTGGGTATCGCAACCGCTGAGCTCGATACCACTCAGAACACCTCTGAATCGGCCCTATGCAAGTTTCAGCGAAACTCGCCAAACCCGCATAGAAACGATTCGAAGGTGCCCACCAGGCACTTTCGTGCGGGTGGAAAAACAAAGTAATAACATTACACAACAGTCCTCGATGGGACCCACAGAACAGATATATACAACAGCGACTCAAAGAGTCAAGAATACAGATATACGGTACAAAGATCCAAATCACCTTGAAAACGATGGGGCGTCCGACTACGGACAAGATGCAAATGGGGCTAAGAGCCCTGAAGAATAACCAATGGCGTCCATAACCCTGCCCAGGCCAAGCCGGAAGGGTAACCCTGCTAACGGCGACGATCTCAAAACCTGCTTAAACAAAAGGGGGTGCCGACAAAGGGAAAAGGAAAAAGAAGGAGCGTCAGTACTGAGGCCAGTACACGGCGAGGCTAGAATTCGGTGGTCCTCGCCTACACAGGTATGGTGGATGGCGGCGGCAAAGATGCACTAAACAACCTATAGAGACTCGATATAACTGGCGGCTATCAGAGAGGGTAAGAAAGACCTATTCGGATCCAACCTGATACTAGTATCAAACAAACCCATCCTGGCGTTTCCCCCTCGAGACCAAACGAGGAAGTCAACCGAGGAACTCACACAGTTGGCGCTTTAATTATTCAATTATAGTTGTGGCACTTTACTAGTCGGTTTAGATAATCGTCACGATAAAGTAAGCGATGGGCATTTTAGTTAGTCATTCCGTTATAGTGGCATCACTTACTAGTCGAGATACAATTATCGAGATAACCCCAAAACCCAGCGGTTGTTGATACTTTTACTTAGCCATTCCGTTGTAGTGAAGCGATTACTAATCATATCGGAAACAAGTTAATTTAAAGCAGTGAACTTTAGTTATAGTTGTCTATGATCGGACATCGTGCTCCAAGTCGTCCATAACCATGACACGGCTTCTCGAAAAGATTTAACCTGCAGGGTGCACCAAAGTATCCACAGCACTTGACCCTTTTGCGGATCGGTTAACATACACCCATCGGTATGTCGGCGGGGCCTAAGTCACGACGTTCCTGCACAAAGCAAGCACGGGGGGCCACCCCACCGAGTCGACACCCGCAACGGAGTCGGCCGGTCTCCGAGACGGACTCAGGGTTTGCGTCGATGGCAGTATGCGACAGCAGGTCCCCAATCGGGGACTGTCCATACCGCAAAAACATCCCGCTTCCTAAACAGTACACGTGCTTTCGCACAAAAGTAAATAAAGCAGTAAACATGGCATAAGTACAGAATAGTAAAACACCTCAAACTAGTTGTGGCCCCTAGTACAATACTTTGAAATCAGGTAATTATCAATGGGGGGCCCATATCTCCCCACCTGTGGTTAGCGCGCTCGATCTCGGAACAGGTGTCAAGAACTCGGTCCCACGGACACAAGTGGGCGGTCGGAAACCAAATCTTACCTATCACCCACCGATGCCTCTGCTTAGTTCAATTTTAGTTGTTAAACAGGAATTAAAGTGAACAATAATTAAAACCATGATCATCTCCAACGTTAACATGCGGCAATCCTCCAACAAAGGTGGTACTTGACGACAAGCAAAACACTTGAGCAAGCGACTACGACACGCGGGTCCAACTATCTACCAAGCAACAGGTAATAGGATGTGTCCAAGGCTATATATATGGCTGCAAGGAAGATCACGGGTACGAAACTAGAGCATCGCAACACAGATAGCAAAGATCAACAGAAGGGAAGTAAATACTACAAAAGTAAGATAGGTAGAAAGAGGGAGATGCTCGCCTGAAAACATTGCCGAAGGTTCAACCGAAGATCGGGCGGAGCTCACATCAACTCAACGGCCTTATCCGCGAAGAACCAAAACACTAGAAGAAACACCGGATGCAATATTTAATACAACGGCAGAAGATCGGCATGATGCGTGTATGATGCATGGCATGGCAAAGTGCGATGCAATTAGGCCATATTAAGCGGAACCGGGGTCCCGACAATCCATCAGATGGTTCAAGTTATTTAGCTACCCCGCAATTTAAATGTTGTTTACATGGCAAAAGATAAGATACCGGTTCGCTACTCAGTTTTAAATGAGGCCAATATAAGGCTAGATTTGCCCGCATATGGGCCCCATATTTAATTATTAGGTGAATCGGCATAAGGCCCCAAACCACATGACAAAAATGCATGCATGAACATTTAATATGCAACAAGTTGAAATGTTATAAAATAGGGTTCGGGGAAAAGGGGTCACACATCAGAGGGGGCTCGACGATCTTGGGTTCCGGGGTTCGGGGTCGGTCTCAGGGTCCAGGGTTCGACGGATCTGGGGTTCGGGGTCCAGGGTTCGACGGAAACGTTCTCGGATTCCGGGGTAGTTCTCGGTATCGGGGCAGATCTTGTCGCTTCGGGGTCTCGATGTCCGGGAGCAGAACTTGGGTCGGTGTCGGGTCGCATCGGCTTCTTCCGGGTCGGTGCCGTTCTCGTCACCGCGAAGGCCTTGTCGGGTCCCCAAGTCGGGTCGGTCTTGGCTTCGGGGTGAAGAACTTGGTGTCCGGTCGTACTTTGTCGCACCGGGTCTCGGTGTCCTCGGATCCGATTGAAGAACTTGGCGGGTCGGGTTCGGTCTCCGGATCCGTGAAGATCTTGTCGACGACGGATCGGTCTTCGACGCAACGGTCTTGATTCGTGAAGTTCCGTCTCCGGGTTCTTCGAGATCTTGGCGTAACAGCGCGTTGTCGTTCTTGTCGAGGGGAACATCGAGCCATCCTCCATAACTCCCTCTTGCGGCATCAACACATCTACAAGCGCTGCAGGCCGGTACCGGCAATGCGGGGCGACTGGCAGGAGCTTCATGGGACGGCGAGGCGCCACGGCCGACGAGGCGGACCGCGAGGCCTGGCGGGCGGGCTCGGCGCAGGCCGGAGGTTGCTGGCCGCGCGAGCAGGTGGTCTTGGTGGCTGCAGGGGACGCAGGTGGTGAGCAGGTGGCTCTCGGCGTGGCAGCTCGGGCGGGGCAAGCATGGCGGCAGCAGCGCGGAGGAGACAGGGAGCCATGGCGGCGCGCTGAGGCTCGGCTGGCGGGAGCGAGGCAGACGGGAGCGGCGAGCGAGGTGGCGAGGCGCTGGGCGCTAGCGGCGGCTGGAAGCTCACAGCAGGCGGGGGCTCGAGGCGGCGACGGCGGCAGGGCTGGCAGCGCCAGAGAAGCGGTGGTGGCGCGCCCGCGGCGCAGGCGCGGCAGTGGCGCTTCTGGCTGTAAGGGAGGCAGGGAGGAGCGGGCAGAGAGAAGGTAGGAGGTGGTGGAGCTCGTCGGCGGGAAGCTGGGGAGCAGGGTTGAGGCGAGCGGCGGTGGGAGAAGGGGGGAAGGTGGCCGGCGACGGGGAAGACGGGACCGGCGAGGCGGGGAGGAGGAGCGCGGGCGGTGGATGTGGGTGACAGAGGGCGGAAGGGGAACGGGGCGCTGGCGGGGAGGAGCCGGGGCTCTGGGACGTGGGAGCGAGCACGGCGGCGGGGTTGCGGTTGCGGGAGCTTGCGGATGCCAGGAGGGAGAAGAACAGAGAGAGAGGGAGGGAGCGGGATAGGTGGGACCGGGGCAGGTGGGGGGCGGACCGGGTGAGTGGCACAGGCGGACCGGAGTGGGACAGGAAAGGGGAGGGGCCCAGGGTCAGGGGGGGGGGGCTGGTGGCGTGTGCGTGCGTGTGGGTGGAGGAGGAGGGACTGTGGGGTGGGACCCGGGTTAGGTGGCTGGCTTAGATTGGTTAGGGGAGAGGGGTAGCTGAGGTGGCGCAGGCTATTGGAGGGTGATGTGGCTGGGAGGGTGGGTAGAGTTTAGGTGGGAATAGGATTTAGGTAGGGTAGGCAGGTTGGGCGTTTATAAACCGGGGTGGTCGTTGGTCGGGGCCTGCTCGATACCCCTGAAAATAATTTAATACTTTATTTATTTTCTATTATCTTTTGTACTATTTTTTGACAAACAAAATATCCGGAACAACCGGGGTTTGGCGTTTGAATGAAGGTCGGGCGTTTAGAAAGCAGAAGCGGCTTTGCGAAAAAGGGTTTTGGAAAACAATGCATGATGATGACGATGCAATGCACAAATTCAACGCGATTTTCTAGTAGTGGTTTTGCGGGATGCCACAGTGACATCATAGAATGAACCATATCTAAGAGAGTTAGATTACGATGTTCGGACACACCATTACGTTGTGGTGTTCCCGACAGTGTCAATTGTGAAAGTATTCCGCATTTCTTAAAATGCTTGCCAAACTCGTAACTCAGATATTCGCCTCCACGATCAGATTGTAGAAACATAATCTTCTTGTTACGTTGATTCTCCACTTCACTTTGAAATTCCTTAAACTTCTTGAAAGTTTCGGACTTATGTTGCATGAAATAGATATACCCATATCTACTCAAGTCATCCGTGAAAGTAAGAACATAACGATAACCACCGCATAATGCTACACTCATCGGGCCACACACATCGGTATGTATGATAGAAAATGGAGTCTTAGTGATGACCCACAAGAATAGGGGATCGCAACAGTTTTCGAGGGTAGTATTACCCAATTTATTGATTCGACACAAGGGGAGCCAAATAATACTTATAATCCTTAACAACTGAGTTGTCAATTCAGCTGCACAGGGAAAGAGTCGTGCTCACAGCAGTTTATCAGTAGCAACAGTTTTGTAGTAGCAATAGCAAAGTAATAATAGCAGTAAAACGAAGACAGTAGTAACAATAGTAGCAAACAGTAGGATATGAGTGCGGTAGGCATAGGGATGGATGGACGGGCGTTGCATGGACTAGTCTAAACATGTAACTTCAAGATCTAGGGCAATTACAGATAAATAAGATAAAGCATCCAAGTACTAAACAATCGTAGGCATGTGTTCCATATATAGTCATACGTGCTCGCAATGAGAACTTGAACAACATATTTTGTCCTGCCAGCCTGTTGCAGCAGGGCCTAAAGGGAATCTACTAGCAATTAAGGTCCTCCTTTTAATAGAGTACCGGAGCAAAGCATTAACACTCCGTGAACACATGTGATCCTCACATCACATCCATCCCCTCCGGTTGTCCCAATTTCTGTCACTTCAGGGCCTTTGGTTCCAGACAATGATATGTGTACACAACTTGCAGATAATATCACAAACAATACTATCATCACAAATCAATAATAAGTTCAGGTCTGAGATCATGGCACTCGGGCCTTAGTGACAAGCATTAAGCACAACAATTTGCAACAAAGTCAAATAGCACTAATAGAGATACTAGGCACCATGCCCTAACAATCTTATTCGATTACATGATAGAACTCATCCAATCCCTACCATCCCCATAGACTACAGCGGGGGATTACTCACTCATGGATGGGGGAAACATGGATGGTTGATGTAGAGGCATCGGTGATGATGATGGTGATGATCCTCTCCAAATTCCCCATTCCGGCAGGGTGCCAGAACGGAGTTTCTGGTTCCGAATCACGGTTTCTGGTGGTGGCGAACAACGGAAATCTATCTGGAAAAACGTCGACCCCCCTCGTTTTTTAGGTCAAGAGGCATCTTATAGGCGAAGAGGGAGGCCGAGGGGGTGCCCGAGTGAAAGTACCGACTTGATACGACTAGAGGGGGGGTGAATAGGCGTCTACCACTTTTAATTTGATTCACACTTTTAGGCTCAACGAGAAAAGAAATTATCTAGAGATGCAACTAAGTGAGCAACCTAAATGCAAGAAAGCGAACACAAACCACAAAAACAGTAAATAGCGAGGAATAAAGGAAGGGAACGAAGTAACCGGCGAGGGGACACGGAGATGTAATTCCCGTAGTTCACTCCCAAGGAGCTACGTCTACGTTGGAGAGGTGTCGGGGCCACACAAGGTCACCCGAGCGCCACAAAGGCCTCACCTTCTTCTCCGGTGAGCTCCCCCACAAAGGAGGCCTCACAATCCACTAACCGGTGACCTTGAAGGCGCCAACCGAAACCTTTACACCAAGGTTGAGGGGGAGGCTCCACAACTCAATTGGAGGCCCTCAACGACACCTCGAAGCTTTACAACACATGCCTCAGCTCCGGGGATGCCCTACACCGTCTAGGGTTCCAAGAAACCCAAGAGAAACAAGATCCACAAAGGATGGGTGGGGAAATCAAATCTTCTTTGGTGGAAGTGTAGATCTAGATCTCCTCCCTCACCTCTCAACAGATCAGGTCATTTGAGTGGCTAGAGAGAGATATCTAGTGAGGTGAAGCTCAAGCATTAATGGAGGAGAGATAAAAATTCTAGAGAGGTGGGAGGAAGAAGAGGGGTGCCTTAAATAGGCCCCCCTCGCACTGAACCGTTACAGCCCCCGCGACCTCACCGGAAGTTCCGGTGAGAGGCCGGAGGTTCCGCCTGAGCCTGGCTCCAACAGTCATCAGACCGTTGGCCGCTCGAGCGCAACGGAAGTTCCGGTCAAAGCAGACCGGAAGTTCCGGTGAACTTCCGAGCAAGTTCCGATCAAGTTCCGGCAAATAGCACGTTTCAAAACAGAAACTTTCTGAGCCTTCACCGGAACTTGGGGCGGAACAGGGGCGGAACTTATGGGTCGTGAAGCGAGTCTGACCGGAAGTTCCGGCCTTCAGGCGGAAGTTCCGCTCAAGAACTTTTGCCAGGAAAAGTTCCGAGCAAGTTCCGGTCAAGTTCCGGCCAAGTTCCGGCAAATAGCACACTTCAACACAGAAGGTTACTGAACTGCCACCGGAACTTGGGCGGAACTAGCGTCGGAACAAACTGCAGAATAGTCCGCGGAAAAAGGTTTGAGCGGAACTTCCGGCCTATGACCGGAAGTTCCGGTGAGACACAAAAGGCCCCAACAGAACAGGAAAAAGCGCTCTCTCACGGAATAATGGGATGGCTGTGGCGGTGCATATAGGTTTGTGCAAAAAACAAGTGATTTCCCACAGCCCTCCAACATGGACCCCCTCTTAATAGTACGGTGACCTAAAAACATCAACCAGAAAGAAAGGCCACCGTCTTCAAAAGATCACAAGAGAGCATCCATCACAATACAATGAGACAACAACGACGTTTCCCCTGAAACTCAAGAGCACAGTTAAAAACAAGATTGGGATTGTCATTTAACACCAAAAAACATCATGGGAAGATATAGTCCTTTCAATCTCCCTGTTTTTGGTGTTAGATGACAATCCCACAGATTTGCATAAAAACAAAGCAATCTTTGCAATGGGCGGGACAGGCTCCCCCTGTATGTGTGCAAGGTAGAGAGAAGACCCCTAAGGATTGAACTAGCACACATACACGGAGGCTCCCCCCAACAATTGTAAAGATAGCACAAATACAAAAAGGGATAGAGATCATACCAGAACCAACTAAAATTGGTGGAGACAAACGGAGTAATAACAATAACAAGATCAATGAGGCTCCACCCAAATAGCAACAGCCCAAGAGATGTCAATAAGATACCACACTCACGGCAAAGTATAAGATACCACAAAGATATCACATAGAGATACCACATAGTCTCAAACATACCACATGGTCCACAAGTACACATAAGTTCACGGACATAAAACCACAAGCACACCAATAAACTAGAGAAACAAAGGCAAGAACAGGCTCGCGACTCAACCCATGCAAATCCCGTAGACAACCTAATAGACATCTTTCTCCCCCTTTGGCATCGAGACACCAAAAAGGAAGAAGAGATCAAACTACTCGTCCCAGCCATGAGAAGGGGAAGGAGGAGACTCATGCGGACCAGTGACTTCCTCCTCAGACTCATCTTCAGACCAGTTGCAGTTGGTGCGAACCCAATCCTCCTTGGGAGCAGTGACAGAGCTAGAGACCGGTGAGCAAGGAATATTGAGGGCTGTCATGATGGCCTTCTGGCGCTGAACATTGTGACGCTGATCAACATAAGCCTGATACTCGCGGTCCTGCAGAAAGCAGAAAGTCTTCTTCACTTTCCCAAGCAGCTTCTTTGCCCAAGATGGCTGCCTTTGAAGAGAAGGACCACCAGCACTAGAGCCACCCGGAGCAGAGGAGGGACCACTAGCAACATCTTGAGTCTTCTTAAGAGCAGCTTCCTTTTCTTCCTGAGTACGAGGCTTCTGGTGCTTACTCACATGGAGCCTTTTCTCTTCATGAATGGTGATGTTGTCTTGAGGAAAGTGAGTGCCAGTCTTCTCGAGCCACTTGTGATTGATGAGAGTTTGAATGTAGGGAGCATAGATGCAGGAGCGCTTTTCGATGAGAGCCCCCACAAATGAGTGAATGAAGTGCATAACATCCATTGGCTGTCGTGTCTCGGCGAAGATGGGTCGATGCATGAGGTCAACTGATATCCATGAAACGATCAAAGTTGCGCTTTTGGAGAGATGGTGTTCAAGTACACCTCGCATAATGTCATAAGCTGGAAGCAGATGATTCACAAACCCAACACTTCCCCATCCTTCAATGTAGAGAGGCTCCAGAACCTCAGGATCAGCAGCAGTAGGACCATGAACACGCCAACCATTGCCCCGCGTCCAGGCTGAATGGGGTAGCCTGAAGCTCAAAGAAACTCAGCCCAAGTAGCGGTAAGGTACACATCCCTGGTCATCCACTTCATCTCACCTTCAGTAGAGGACTGCATGTGAAGAAACAGAGTAGAGTAGAACTGAGCAATAGCAGTTACATCAAAGTTCTGACGGTGCTCCATGAGGGGAATCAGTCCAAACTTCTTGCAGATATCAAGAGCCTCCCCAAAGTAGACTTGCTTCTCTTCCATGTGAGGCACATTGATGTACTTCTGAGGAGCAACCACGAACTTCTTCTTTGATGCATAGATTTCTTCATAAATCTGTTCCTGACGGCAGGTGTGAAAATGAGGATCCAAGCAGAGACGATCACGAGGAACAAGGTAGGGATCAGAGCCGAATGCAGCATAAGCCTTCGAGACCACTTGGAAATCTTGGCTTTGGTCATATCTCGCCTGCAGCAGTTGGCCTTCGAGAAAGAGCAGGGCCTCTTCCTGCAGCAGAAGAAGACGTCGAAAGCAGCAGTTTCCGACGAGAGGTCTGTGGTTGGACGACAACTTCAAGATCTTCCTCGTCAATCTCAGGAGGAATGTCAGCGGATGGTCTGCGGGCACGCTTGCCTTGGCGAGTCTCTCCTTCCCCTGAGAAGAAAGAACAAGAATAGGGAGGGAAGTTGGGATAAGTGCACAAGTTCGGAAGAGGAAACAAAAGAGTTAGATTGGAGAAATACAAACAGGAAAAGAAAATGCAGTGTAGCCGGAACTTCCGCTGAAACGTCGGAACTTCCGGTCTAGACCACAAGTTCGGAAGTTCCGGTGAGGCCACGAATTGACAGTTTCAACAGGAGTTCCCTAGACGTAGATCTAAAGACCACCAATGCACAAAATTTTCCAAGGATGTATTGGACCAATCTACTCTAGCATGATACCCTAGGCCTACCAAGATCTCCCAACAAGTTCTAGCCAAAGAACTAGCCTAGACAAGGTGTGCCCTAACTCAAGCCATGGTGAGAGCAAGATCTCCATTAATGGAGGGAGTTAAGGGCAAATACCGGAGTCCATGGCGGGAGATCGAGGTGGGGAAGGATCCCACGGAGCAGATCTGGAGAGGAGCGGTTGGAGAAGAGGAGGCCGGAGCGCCCTCTTGGAGACGTCCTGGCCGGCGGCGCTCCTGATAGAAGATGGGTCTTGGGGGAAAAAAGGAAGAAGATCCCGTTTTCCCCCAGGGCCCAACTTATATAGGACAGGGAGCACCACCGGAACTTCCGGGTCAGACAGACAGGAAGTTCCACTGACACCGGTAGGAACATCTCAGGAAAGGATAACAAGGAAGAACTTGTGTAGGTAATAGAGAGGGCTTGAGGTAAGGAAAGGCTTAGGATAGATAGCTCAAACTGTGGAGAACCAAAAACACCAAAACGAGAAAACACAAATAAACACGAAATAAAAAACGAACCAAATAAAAGAAGTCGGTGGCCGAAGCCACCTTATATAAGAGTAAATGGCTTGACACCGCGAAGATATATCTTGGGTTCATTACCAACACTCAACATGAAGCTCAAATGGTCTCCTTTAGAGACAATAGAGTATGAGAACTTTAATGTGCGCATAATAGGGATAGTGTTTGTTCATAAGAGGAACTACACTCCCCCTAAATCCATGCCTACATCCAAACAAGATACACATTGAGACACGGGTAGGTGTGCAAGGGCTCAAGCAACATTGCTTGAATCAATGATATTTAGCTCATGCCTTAACTCTCGGAACCGTGCTTCATCAAGAGGCTTCGTGAAAAGATCCGCAAGATTTGCCTTGGTGGGAACATACTCCAAAGAAATGTCTCCTCTAGCAACATGGTCCCGAATGAAATGATGACGAATCTCAATGTGCTTGGTCCGGTTGTGTTGCACGGGATTGTGAGAAATAGCAATTGCACTCTCATTGTCACAAAGAAGAGGCACCTTGTCAAAAGATAGTTCAAGATCCTTCAAGGTTTGCTTCATCCATAGCAATTGAGCACAGCAGCTTGCGGCAGAGATATACTCAACCGGCAAGAGACATAGACACACAGTTTTGCTTCTTCGATGACCAACAAACCAAAGATCTTCCGAGAAACTGACAAGCTCCGGAGGTTGACTTTATTCCCACTTTGTCACCAGCCCAGTCCGAGTCTGTGTAACCAATCATATCAAAGATGGCTCCCTTGGGGTACCACAACCCAAAGTTTGGGGTATGAACTAAATATCGAAAGATCCTCTTGACAGCCACCATGTGGCTTTCCTTTGGTGCGGCTTGAAATCTTGCACACATACCCACACTCAACATAATATCCGGCCGGGATGCACAAAGATAGAGCAAAGAACCAATCATCGAACGATAGAGTTTTTGATCCACCTCCTTACCCTTGGGATCGAGATCAAGATTAACCTTAGTTGGCATGGGAGTCTTGGCACCTTTAACTTGATCAAACTTGAACTTCTTGAGCATGTCTTGGATGTACTTGGCTTGGTTGATGAAAGTCCCTTTCCTCAATTGTTTGACTTCAAATCCAAGGAAAAACTTCAACTCCCCCATCATGGACATCTCGAAGCGGTCGGTCATGAGCTTGGCAAAATCCTCATTAAAAGTTTTGTTAATAGACCCAAAGATAATGTCATCAACATAGATTTGGCATACAAACAAGTGGCCTCCAACTTTCTTAGTAAAAAGAGTGGGATCAATGAGACCCACTTCGAAGCCACGGTCTAACAAGAGCTCCCTAAGGCAATCATACCACGCACGTGGGGCTTGCTTGAGGCCATAGAGTGCCTTATTGAGCTTGTAGACATGGTTCGGAAAAAGTGGATCCTCAAAGCCCGGAGGTTGCTTGACGTATACCAACTCTTTCAAAGGACCATTAAGAAAAGCACTCTTAACCCATCCATTTGATACAATTTAAAGTTATGATGGGTAGCAAAGGCAAGGAGCATGCGAATGGATTCAAGGCGAGCAACGGGGGCATAAGTATCACCGTAGTCGATGCCCTCAACTTGTGAGTATCCTTGGGCAACTAACCTTGCCTTGTTGCGCACGACAATTACATTCGCATCGCACTTGTTCTTGAAGACCCACTTGGTTCCAATGACGTTTTGACAATCTTTGGGCCGATCAACCAATGTCCAAACATTGTTCCTCTTGAAGTTGTGAAGTTCCTCGTTCATAGCATCAAGCCAATCATCATCTTCAAGGGATTCGAAGACTTTCTGTGGTTCCACAAGAGAGATAAACGCATGGTGAGAGCAAAACGAAGCTAGTTGCCTCCTACTAGTGGAACCTTTATTGAAATCTCCATAGACATTATCAAGGATATGGCCATCTCGAACAAGATTGGCGAGACGATAGGCTTGACGACAGGCTTGTGCTTCAATTCGAGATTCTTGAGCTACCACTTGGTCATTTCCACCAATTGAGCCGCCCCCTTGACTATAAGCACGAACACGAGGGTCATCTTCATTAATTTCCACTTCGGGAGAGTCATCACTTGGAGAGGATCCTTGAGGATCATTGACTTGATCTTGATCTCGACGAGCTTGACCTTGGGGAGAAACGTGACCTTGAGGAGGAGCCCCATCTTGGGGAGGATGATGAGGTTGATGAAGAGCTTGTCCGTGAGAGGTGCTTTGAGGATGAGCCCCATCGAGGGGAGGTTGATGTTGTTGATGAAGATCTTGTTCTTTAGAGCTTGGACAGTCATGAGCATGGGAAGCTTCGGAAGAGCTTGAGGGAGCTTGTGCCAAGAAGGTAGGTACTTGAGGTGCAAGATGATCTTGTGAGAGTGAGGGCTCCACTTGAGTAGAGCTTGGTCCTTCTCCTTCGTCCATAAGGGTATCCTCAATGGGGAGGTGGAAACCCACACCCATTCTTCCTATGGCCTTGGGAGGAATTTCATCACTTGGATCACAAACACCATCTTGCCTAACAAGAGACTCATGATTTTCATCAAACTTCACGTTGCTCGTCTCTTCAACTCTTCCATTGGCTTTATTGTAGACTCTATAAGCATGGGACTGATTTGAGTAACCAACGAAAATTCCTTCTTGAGCCTTGGATTCAAACTTTGACAACCGAACTCCTTTCTTGAGTATGTAGCACTTGCACCCAAACACCCGAAAGTAGCTAACATTAGGCTTTTTCCCGGTGAGAAGTTCATAGGGGGTCTTGTTCTTATTCTTTCGGAGATAAAGCCGGTTGGTTGCATGGCAAGCGGTGGAGATGGCCTCGGCCCAAAAGTTGTATGGAGACTTCAACTCAGCTAGCATAGACCGAGCCGCATCCATCAAAGTGCGATTCTTCCTTTCAGCAACACCGTTTTGTTGAGGGGTGTAGGGAGTGGAGTATTGAAGCTTGATTCCTTCATCACTGAGAAACTCATCCAAGGTATAGTTTTTGAACTCGGTGCCATTGTCACTTCGAATAGAGAGAATAGTTGCATTGTGCTTCCGTTGAACCTCATTTGCAAAGTCAATGACGGTTTGTTGAGTCTCACTTTTGTACTTGAAAAAGAGAAAATGACGCAAAACTACCACATTTAAGACGGTCTTGTTGAAAATCTATCACCTTTGGGTTTTTTGACACATAAAAACCACTTTTGGGGTATGGGTGTGACAGAAAGCTCTAACTCGTCGTGTTTAGGCGTCTAACAGCATTTCTAGCAGGTGGGGCCCGCTGTCAGTGCTGACGTGGCACACATTTGACGGAGGAAGACAATGGCCGTGACGCGCGGGTCGAAAGGGGTCGTTAGGGCAGCCAGTCCTCCAAGAAATCCTTGATCTCCTCAAACTCCTCGGCGTCCTGCGACGCCAGATCGAACACCTGGCGCCCCAGCATCTCCATCTCGCCGAGCCTCTTGTCCCTCATGTCGCCGCGCCGCCCCAGCTGTCTCAGCTTGCAGCATTGCGAGATCGACGACGCCCGCTCGTGCGACAGTACATGCAGGCTGTTCCTGCCAGGCGCAGCACGCACGTACGTACATACTTACGTACGAACGAAAAGGAACGTACATGCAGGATGTGCCGGCAGGGCAGGCCCTCGCGTTCCATCTTCCGGCAGCTGCACTTGAAGGCCACCTTCTCCCTGTCGTCGTCGTTGTCGTTGCCGGCACGGTCATGGCACCGCAGCACGGTGAAGTGCTCGCCAAGGTAACCCATCGCGTAGACCTTGTCGCCGGAGCGGTCGGAGCTGCTGCTCAGGGTGTCGAGGATCCCGAAGTCGTCCATGGCCTCGATCTCCTCACGTAGGATGGCGAAGTTGGCCGGGGTGAAGTACCGCGGCGCCCACCTCCGTGCGGTGCTCGGTGGTCAGCTCCTCCAGTACTTGTCGGCGGCCGTCCGGCTCGTACTTCGTCTGCGCTTCTCGGCCCAGAGTCGGCGTGCGGCGAGCAAGTGACATGCTCGCGGAGCCCTTGTGCAGCCATGGCGAGGCACTCCGATCCTCGGTCACGCCGCCATGCCGAGGAAGAACTTGTCGCGACGAACGCGGCCCGTAGCTCCCACTTCACGTACATCCTGCAGAGCCACTCCTGGTTCGCCGCCGTCCGGTGCACGGCCAGAACGCGCCGCTCTCGAACTCCACCGGCGAGCACGCGCCGTCGTACATCGTGGGACTGAACCTCCTGCGCCGACCCGCGGCGAGGTGCTCCCGATGCCTGCTACACCGCCACGAGCAGATCCGGTGGTTGGAGAGCGGGAGCACGGTCTCGACGGGCGTGGACCACCGCGTCGCTGCCGTCGGTGATCACGGACTTGGGCGTTTACGGCGGCGCATGAAGCGGCGCGCCGCAGACCAAGGAGTCGGGCACATGCGAATAATCAAAGAGAAACACAATCTATCTCATCGATCGAGAATTCAAAATGCAAGATCAATCGAGTGAAGCTAGGGCGGAGGATTCGGCGTGTCACGGCCGTTGTCTTCCTCCGTCAAATGTGTTCCACGTCAGCACTGACAGCGGGCCCCACCTGCCAGAAATGTTGTTAGACGTCTAAACACGACGAGTTAGAGCTTTCTGTCACACCCATACCCCAAAAGTGGTTTTTATGTGTCAAAAAACCCAAAGGTGGTAGATTTTCAACAAGATCGTCTCAAATGTGGTAGTTTTACGTCATTTTCTCCTTGAAAAAGAACACCCAAGTGTATCTTGAGAAATCGTCCACAATAACCAAGCAATACTTCTTGCCTCCAAGACTATCATGAGAGGGAGGACCAAATAGATCCATATGCAAGAGCTCCAAACATCTCTCGGTAGTGATTTGATTGAGCGCTTTGTGAGGAGTTTCATGCATCTTCCCTTCAATACAAGCCCTGCAAACACGATCTTTGGCAAAAGAAACATCATTAATTCCAAGGATGTGGCCCTCGGAGTGAAGTCTTCGCAAAGTTCTCATGTTAACATGGGCTAGGCGGCGATGCCACAACCAGCCCTTGTCGGCTTTAGCATAGAGACATAGAGCATGAGGAGTAGTGGTCCCTGAAAAGTCCACCACGTACAAGTCATGTTCTACATACCCTACAAAAGCCACCTTGAGAGACTTGCTCCACATGAGGACCACGGAATGAGAATTAAAGAAAGAATAAAGACCCATAAGAGCAAGAGCACGAACTGAGAGTAAGTTGTAACCAAGAGTTTTGACAAGCATGACGTAAACCAAGGATACATCCGGGGTTACCACCACTTTGCCAAAACCCAAAACCTGAGAGCTTGTTTTGTCACCGTAGGAGACCATGGTGTTGGCAATATTGGGTCTCAACTCGGTCATGATAGACTTGCTTCCGGTCATATGACTTGTGGCACCACTATCGAGCACTCATTTTGAACCGCCGGAAGCATAGTCCTACAAGAAAATCAAGCCTTGGTTTTAGGTACCCATTTTGCAATGGGTCCCCTTTTGTTAGTGACAAGAACCTTTGGCACCCAAATGGCCCAATGATAATCATGCGTGTAAGATGTCCCCACATATCTAGCATATACATGACCATCATAAGATTTGCAAAGAATATAAGAGGGATTGTTCTTTCCGGCAAAATTGTCACTTTGCAAGAGGGTTAGGCCATTTGGAACTCCTTGGGCCATGCCCTTGTTCTTTTTCTTCTTCTTGTTCTTCTTCTTCTTCTTCTTAGTCTTGGCAAGTTGATCCTTCAAAACCTTGACCTCCTCTATGAGATGCTCATGCTTGCAACAAGGGTTAGGAGAGCTAGACAAGTCTATAATTTGCACAGCGGAAGACTTAGAAAGATCACAAGTTGATTGAGTTTGAAGCTGTTCATGAGCCTCAAAAATACTTGAGAATTTACTCTCCAAGGCTTTGTGTTCCCTTTTGAGTTTCTCAAGCTCCTCTTGAGTCTTATCATGACCACCTACAAACTCAGCATTTTCTTTCTTGAGAACCTTAATCAAAGCAAGAGCATGGTCACGTTCTTTAATAGTAGAGGTCAAAGTGTTGTTATGATCATCTACAAGCTTAGACACATTTTCTTCAAGATTAATTATCATATTTTGTTCATCCTCAAGACTTTGAGTGAGAGAGGCAATTTCATCATGCATCTCTTTCATTTTTACTTAGCAAGTCAAGAAGTTCTTCCTTTTCATCTAAGGCATCTCTAGCATTTTCAAGTTGTGCAAATAAGGACTCAAAGCAGTTTTTAGTTTCTTCATCTAAGGTAGCAACAAATTCACACATGTCAATCATCTCTTTCTTCACCTCTAGACCAACAAGATCAAGAGAGGAAGGCTCACTAGAGATGGGTTGAGGAGTGGGTTTCGGTGATACCTCGGTGGCCTTGGCCATGAAGCACTTTTGGTTGGAGGAGATGACATTTTCATTTGGCGAGTCGAAGAGGGATAGACGTGGAGTTGAGGTAGTGGCAATAGCAGCAACCCCCACAATCTCTCCACCATGACCTTCATCATCATCATCTTCATCCGTGCCCGAAAGATATTCTTCATGGACCACAATTGCTCGTTCCTTGTTGGTGGCGTTCTTGACGGTGTAGTTCTTGTTTATGGGATGAGGAGATCTTGACTTGACCTTGCGAATGAGACGACCACCATTGTCTTCACGGTTCTCAAAGGGACACTTGGCCACAAAGTGACTCTTGTCATTGCAATTGTAGCATGATCTTGCTTTGGGAGACTTGTTGGGTGAGTTGAATCTTGAGTTGTCCCTTGATCTTGACTTGAATCCGGACTTGTTCCAAAAGGCCCTTGAAGCGAGAGCAAGATGTTCGTTGAAGGCACATTTGAGATCTTCTTGAGACCACTCACTTGATGTATCATCATCATCAACTTCAATAGCCTTGGCCTTCAAAGCAAGGTTCACTTTTGTTGATCCAATGGCTCTAGCTCGAGCGGACTCCGCATTCTTCTTAGCAATAGTCATGGCAATTACTTCACTCAAGACTTCTTGGGAGGTCATTAAGTGAAAGTTGGTTCTTCCCTTGATAGAGTTGAGCTTTTGTTCTTCAAATGGTAGAAGAGCTTGAATGAACTTTCTCTTCATAAACTTGGCATCAACATAGTGAGCCCCAAGGTCCCTCATAGTGGAACAAAGGACCTTAAGGCGCCTATACAAGTCCTCAGGGGTCTCATCATCTTGCATTGCGAAACCATCGCACTCGTTGTTGATCTCGTCAAACTTGGAGCTTTGGATGCTAGAATTCCCAATGAAGAGCTCGGTGAGTTGATCCCAAGCTTCCTTGGCAGTGTCAAATTGGCGAATGTGAGCAAAATCCTTTGGAGTCAAGGCCTTTTGAATCATTCCCAAAGTCGTAGCATTGAGTTGCTTGTCCACCACTTCACCTCGTGTCAACTTCTTTGGGTCAAATGGAGAGAATCCATCCTCCACAATCCTCATTAACTCAATGGATGAGCTAGAAATATGTGAGCGCATTAGATATTTCCAATTGGCGAAATTAGACGTATCTAGCATAGGTGGTGCTCCTTGAGGGATAATGTGTGGCATGGGAATGGGTGGATCCGGAGTGTACTTCGGCGGTGGGGGTACCGCCAAGTAGTCCTTTCCTCCATTCTCCCCTTTTGAAGTTGGGTTCTCGGGCTCCTCGATGTTCTCACTTGGAACCTTGGTAGAGGTTTGAGCAACAAAACCAAGTCCCAAATGAGTGGTGGCAGCCGCGGGAGTTACCCCGGGGGCCGACACCGTAACGGTGGGAGGAACCTCGTTGGATTGGGGTGTGTCAATAGCAACCATGGGGTTTGGCTTGAGGGACTGCAAGATAGTCATCATTTCCTCGAACTTGGACATCATGGATGACTCCAGTTGCTTGAGGTCATCCATAGTGGCCAAGTTCTTGGCTTTTTCAGTTTCACTACCCCCTTCGTCGGCCATAGTCTCTTAGGCGGTAAAGCCCGAAATAAGAGTCTGGGCTCTGATACCAATTGAAAGTACCGACTTGATACGACTAGAGGGGGGTGAATAGGCGTCTACCACTTTTAATTTGATTCACACTTTTAGGCTCAATGAGAAAAGAAATTATCTAGAGATGCAACTAAGTGAGCAACCTAAATGCAAGAAAGCGAACACAAACCACAAAAACAGTAAATAGCGAGGAATAAAGGAAGGGAACGAAGTAACCGGCGAGGGGACACGGAGATGTAATTCCCGTAGTTCACTCCCAAGGAGCTACGTCTACGTTGGAGAGGTGTCGGGGCCACACAAGGTCACCCGAGCGCCACAAATGCCTCACCTTCTTCTCCGGTGAGCTCCCCCACAAAGGAGGCCTCACAATCCACTAACCGGTGACCTTGAAGGCGCCAACCGAAACCTTTACACCAAGGTTGAGGGGGAGGCTCCACAACTCAATTGGAGGCCCTCAACGACACCTCGAAGCTTTACAACACATGCCTCAGCTCCGGGGATGCCCTACGCCGTCTAGGGTTCCAAGAAACCCAAGAGAAACAATATCCACAAAGGATGGGTGGGGAAATCAAATCTTCTTTGGTGGAAGTGTAGATCTAGATCTCCTCCCTCACCTCTCAACAGATCAGGTCATTTGAGTGGCTAGAGAGAGAGATCTAGTGAGGTGAAGCTCAAGCATTAATGGAGGAGAGAGAAAAATTCTAGAGAGGTGGGAGGAAGAAGAGGGGTGCCTTAAATAGGCCCCCTCGCCTTCAAATTCACCCAGCGACCTCACCGGAAGTTCCGGTGAGAGGCCGGAAGTTCCGCCTGAGCCTGGCTCCAACGGTCATCAGACCGTTGACGCCCGCTCCAGAAGCGCAACCGGAAGTTCCGGTCAAAGCAGACCGGAAGTTCCGGTGAACTTCCGAGCAAGTTCCGATCAAGTTCCGGCAAATAGCACGTTTCAAAACAGAAACTTTCTGAGCCTTCACCGGAACTTGGGGCGGAACAGGGGCGGAACTTCTGGGTCGCGAAGCGAGTCTGACCGGAAGTTCCGGCCTTCAGGCGGAAGTTCCGCTCAAGAACTTTTGCCAGGAAAAGTTCCGAGCAAGTTCCGGTCAAGTTCCGGCCAAGTTCCGGCAAATAGCACACTTCAACACAGAAGGTTACTGAACTGCCACCGGAACTTGGGCGGAACTAGCGTCGGAACAACCGCTGAAATGATCCATGAGAAAAGGTTTGAGCGGAACTTCCGCCTATGACCGGAAGTTTGATTGAGACACAAAAGGCCCCAATGAGCAGGAAAAAGCTCTCTCTCACGGAATAATGGGATGGCTGTGGCGGTGCATATAGGTTTGTGCAAAAAACAAGTGATTTCCCACAACCCTCCAACATGGACCCCCTCTTAATAGTACGGTGACCTAAAAACATCAACCAGAAAGAAACTAGGAGAAGACTAAAAAGGCCACCGTCTTCAAAAGATCACAAGAGAGCATCCATCACAATACAATGAGACAACAACTACGTTTCCCCTGAAACTCAAGAGCACAGTTTAAAACAAGGTTGGGATTGTCATTTAACACCAAAAAACATCATGGGAAGATATAGTCCTTTCACCGAGGCGGCCACACCCCTCCTAGGTGCGGCTTGGGCTGGCACGCGGCTAGGGGGTGTGGGCCCCTCATGTCCCACCTCCGCCTCGTCTTCTGGATCCGTGAGTCTTCTGTTGAAATAGGATTTTTGGCATATTTTCCGGGATTTTTCCTGATAGTTGATTTTCTGCACAAAAACTAGACACCAAGGTAATTCTGATGAAAACAGCGTCAGTCCGTGTTAGTTGTATCCAAATCACACAAGTTTAGAGGAGAAACAATAGCAAAAGTGTTCGATAAAGTAGATACGTTTTGGACGTATCAACTCCCCCCAAGCTTAGCTTATTGCTTCTCCTCAAGCAATTCAGTTGAAAACTTAGTGCGATAAAAGAAACTTTTATGAACACATTTGCTTCATCTGATGTAAATATTCTCAGCACATGAGTAGATACGTAGATAATTCATAATAAGGAGTATGCAACTAAGTCTACTTAATAGTCATTGCAAGCTATGAAGAAATTCCAACTCAATAATAATAAGTAGGATGAAACATAAACATAACCAACAGTTCAATGCTCATAAGAAGGTATGATAGAGTGGTATCTCGCTTGCCTTTGATGGTGGAGCAAAACATGAATGCCAAGGCACCTCTAAAGTTCAAGTGAAGACTAGAAGTAAAGATATCAGAGATACAAGCATCAAAGTTAGCACATAATTAACCAAGTTTTGAGACAAGCACATTACACTAAGAATGACAACTATGCTCTCAAGAAGGTGCTCATAGAATAAATGGTGATTTAACAAGGAAGTGAAAAGGTTTTGAAAAGTTTGAAAAGCTTCCAAATGCTGAAAGTATGGTACTCATTAGCTTTGATCTCTCATTGCCCCTATCATAGGCATCTTTAGATGGTTAAGGTGAAAGTGAGGTCCAATATGAGTTATATTCTTGACATACCATAAACTACAAATCTCATGTCCCTTAAGTACGAGGGCCGCTCCTCATGCTACTCAACTTTAGTTACCGGTAAGTTCTTGTCATAGTAAATACATGTGTATCATAGAGAACCGCCAACGGGGTACCCCTTGCACATAATACAAGAGTTATCCCGTATCAAAATGACAAGGCAAGCAGACAATGAGCATCTCAGCGATCTTTTTATTTGCTATTTGCATAGGTTTTTATTCAGGATGCTTCACAGATTGCTCATTATGGTTATGCTGCAAGTTTACACCACGATTAGGCATGGCTTAGGCTAGCGGCCCAGGCCTTTCTCTAACACATATATATAACTCCATGAACTTACAAGCTCCCCTTTTATTTCACACCGACGACGTCCGTAAACAAAAGAGCATGATATCAACTGGGTACAATGTACAAGTGCAATGCTGAAAGCATTCCCTGTGACAGGACGGTTCTGCTAACTCCTAGCCTATAATTTGCAAGCATATAACTTTCATGGACAGTCACAATGGTTCAGGTTTATTAAGTGCACGAAATAAAGTGTGCCATCAAGTTCGTGAGAGCTTTACTAACTAACTTTCTCATAACAAGCAAACATTTTGTTTGGAAGAAAACAAGGCATAATAAATATGCACGGAATAGCAAATGATGCTAATAGGTAGGTATGGTGGACACTTTTGGCAATGTTGGTTTTTGGGAGTTGGATGCACAAGTAGAGCTCATACTCAGTGCAAGTGAAGGCTACCAATAGAGAGGGAGTGATAATCGAGAGAGAAATAACTGTCATAATCATGCTTGCAACAAAACAGAATTAATTATGGCATGAAAGTGGTACAAGAACTCTGAGGCAAAATAAATCATCGAGGCTTAACTGACTATTGTTCAGTCATATGCATGCGTGAGAAGGTGCCAAGTCTATTCAAATGAAACATCCAGAGGAGGATACCACAATATCATACCAAGCTATGAATAGAACAATGCAAGCAAACATTCGTATGACATGCTACAAACTATTACCAAGCTGGAGCTAATCATAAGAGAGCAAGAACTACTAAGCATCCATAAATAACATACACCTTACATGAACAGACTAAGCATGCCCACAGTGATGAGTATATGTACAAAAATGAAAACAAATAGAGTTCATTACCAGCCTCTTACCACACCTCAAGTTTTCATTAACCTTCATTATTGCCCTTCACTTGTGTGGCTTGAATAATAACATGAAACCAAGCTCCACTGAGGACCGTTGAACCCTGCAAAGAACTTCACAAAACCAAAGAAGAACAACAAATATTTTTGGTGTTTTCGATTTTTTAAAGCAAGCACACAAAGCAAAAAAAAACAAAATCTTTTTGGATTTTTCTTAAGGCAAACCAAAGCTAAAAAGCAAAGAAACGAACCAAGAGAAACAACAAAATATTTTTGGTCTTTTTGTGTTTTGAGCAAGCAGAAAAAAAGCGAAACATGGATATACAAAGAACCGATAAAACATGATATATAGATGAGTGTGATGTCGGTATACCTCCCCCCAACCTTAGGCTTTTGGCCTAAGTGGGGCTCAATCCTAGCCTGACCAAGAAGGTGCACCTCCGTAATGCGACGAAGAGGCCCCTTCGTCCTGGTACGTGCTCGAGGAAGCCCTTGTGTAGTGCACAAAGTGGTCATAAGAGGGCGCGTACCCCTGGTAGTGTCCGTGGAAACCACGAATGAGCAGCTACTCGTCCATATCCTCCTTGGAGCGTGACCAAGGTCCCCTGCAAATACTGAACAAAGTGGTTTATGGCAAAAGAATTTCCCTCTCTTCCCCATTAGTAAAAATCATCTTGTAAACCAAACTCTCAAGGGTAGAGCTAGCGGTAACAAAGTGATGCGCTTTCATGGCAGTAAGATCAAGCCTATGAGGAGCCAAAATTGTACCATTTGGATCAACAGAAAGTTCTAAGGCAACAACTACACATGCAACAATAATACCCCCATAAATGGGTCCTCTAGCAGCTAGGCGACGAGCAATGAGAGAACCAAGATTATACCTGGTTTCATTGTTGAGTGCAGCAGCTAGAAATTCCAAATGATAGTTAGAAATATTTCTAGTGTTCTCCCTACCAAGAATACTAGTGGCAAGATAATAAGCAAAATATCTGATAGCTGGGAGTTAAATATTTCTTATCTTCCCGCGTTGGGCTCTGCGGTCATCATCATTAGTTACCCCGCGGTAGAGCTCCAACAAATCAGCGGGTTGAGCTGGAATCTTCTTCACCGTCCCATCCATGCCAATACCCAAAATTTCGCAAAATTTCTTCAATGTCATGGTGATAGGCCTATCATAGATTTTGAATGACACATCTGTCCTAAAAGGGTTGTTAGTGAAAGAGAAATTTTCCACAAAAGTTTGGGTGAGCATAGCATATTGCTCACTCTCATCCTGCATATAATCAGTTAGTCCAACCCTCCGAACAAGAGTTAGGAAATCATTGAGAATCCCTGCATTCTGCAAAAAGTTAAAACAAGGGAAGGTAGAAGGGTGTGCATCCCCCTCATCTCCCTCATCGCCAAAGCGCGGCGTAATAAGATCCTCATTGTATGATTACCTAGCTCGGGAGGATGATCTCGAAGGCCTTGTCCTCCTAGGTGCATCACTCTCAAACACTTATCCAAAGGTGTGGTTTTCCATGACCCTATTTCTGAAATTTTTAGACAAACATCAAACAAAGTAATTTCCAAGTTGATAAATGATGAGGAACTACTATAGGAACTTCCTAGAGGGCTAAACATGCATCAAAATGAAATCTCTAAGCATAGAACAAGCATGCAAGATCACACAACCTGTCACCTACAATAACAAAATACTCACGATACAATATACCAATCGAAAATCTAATTGGACAAGCGGAGGAGGCACATACTGGAGAGCAATACCTCCAAAAATCAGCAGCAAAGATGGGCTAAGCAAGGAGATCAAAAATTTGGAGCAAGAAAAGCACGAACTCGAGCTTGAGAAAGTTTTCTGGTCTTTTTCGGGAGAGAGAGAGAGAGAGAGAGAGAGAGAGAGAGAGAAAGAAGTGGCTAGGAGGAGGCACTTTGGAGGGCCACAGGTGGTCCCCACCCAGGCTAGGGGCACCCTAGGGCTGGCCGCGCCACTAGGGGTGTGCTGGCCTGGTGGGTCCCGCTGGTCCATTCCAGGTGCCCCTTTGCCCCTTTTTTCGAGGAAACATTTAATATGAATTTTATGGAATTGTTCGGAAAACATTATTTTTGGCCAATTTTTAGGTTATGAAAATTGATTTTCTCGCAGAAAAAGATTTTTAGAAGAATCAAAAAGAAAACCAAAACCAAAACTATAGAAGTTCTAAGACACTTTAACAAGCAAACAACTAGCAAAACTAAGACTAACAAGACAGAGAGCAAAGAATGGAAATGAGAGAAATAAAAGTGAGCAAGTATAACCATTGTGAAAGCATTGTTTTGTTCATTAAAATCCATTTGTTAACAAGGTTGGTCAAGTCTTGTTACCAAAACAATCTTATATGAAACAAAACTTTGCATTTCACAAAATGATTATATTACCTCAAACTTGATAGCAATAGTCCCAATCATAATAGTTTCAAAACTTTATTGTGGAATGGGACAATATAATTCTCCAACTTTGATGCTCTCAATATTTTCAATGGAATTCAGGCAATAGCTCTTATCAATCTTCTTGGGGAAATAGACAGTATGCTCTTTTTCATTAATGTTAAAAGTTACCTTTCTTTGATTACAATTGATGACAGCACCTGCAGTATTAAGAAAAAGGTCTCCCAAGAATAATGGACATATTATCATCTTTAGGCATCTCTAGCACAACAAAATCAGTTAGAACCAAGCAATTATGAGCCAATTGAATAGGAACATCCTCACATATACCAACAGGAATAGTAGTAGACTTATCAGCCATTTGCAAAGATATATCAGTCGGTATCAACTTCTCTAGCTAGAGTCTCTTGTAGAGAGAAAAAAGCATAACACTAACTCCAGCTCCCAAATCACATAAAGCGGTTCTAACATAATTATTTTTAATAGAGCAAGGAATAGTTGGAATACCTAGATCACCAAGTTTATTTGGAACCTTACCATTGAAGGAATAATTAGCAAGCAAAGTATAAATTTCCTCATTAGGAATCTTCCTTTTATTAGTGACAATATCCTTCATATACTTTGAATAAGGAGGCAACTTAATAGCATCAGTCAAAGGAATTTGCAAAAATAAAGGTTTCATCCAATCACAAAACTTGTTATAGTGTTCTTCCTCCTTTGACTTGTGTTTCTTATTGGGGAAAGGCATATGTTTCTGCACCCAAGGTTCTCTTTCACTACCATGTTTATTAGCAATAAAATCTTCCTTAGTGTACCTAGTGTTCTTGGTGTGCTTCTCAGGTTCTTCCTCAACTTCCTCCTTATCAGGAGCATCATTTTTATCATTACCATTTTCAGTTTCAGCATCAGAGACAGATATACTATTAGGATCTATAGCAGGTTCAGGAGGTTCCTCAACTATTTTATGTTTCTTTTTATTTCTCTTATGAGGACTACCACTATTTTAAACTTGTTGAGAATCCTGCTCAATTCTTTTAGGGTGTCCTTCAGAATATAAAGGATCTTGAGTGGTTGTACCACTCCTAGTTCTAATTCAGTAAGCATGTTTTTCTCCAGAAGCATTAACTAGCATATCTTTTTGTACTTTAGCAAGTTGATCAATTTGGGTTTGAACCATTTGAAAGTGTTTACAAAGAATTTTAACATCATTAGCAGTTCTTTGCACAATATCTTTCAACTCATTAATAGCTCTATAGTTTTCCAATAAATGATTTTGAACTTGTTTATTAAAATTACCTTGTTTAACAACAAAAATGTCAAGTTTCTCTAAGCATTTATTAGGAGGTTTACCATAGGGAATATCACCTTCATCAAAGTGTTGGAGAGAGTGTACCTCAATAGTGGATGATTGGGTAATTGGCTTACATAATTCTTCTATAGGAGGTAGATTCTTCACATCTTCAGATCTAATACCTTTCTCCTTAAGGCATTTCTTAGCTTCTTTCATCACTTCATCATTTACTGCAATCACTCCCCTCTTCTTTGGTGTTGGTGTTGGAGCTGGTTCAGGCACAATTGGTTCAGGAGTGGTAGGCTCAGGTGTAATTAGCTCGGTTGAAGTACAATAATCATAATTCTTGCTTATTTTAGCCATTAATTCTTCAGCTTCGGCCGGAGTTCTTTTCCTGAAAACACAATCAGCAAAACTATCTAGGTATGTCCTAGAATCATCAGTTAGTCCATTATAATAAATATCAAGAAGCTCATTTTTAGGCAATGGACATCCATATGAGCTATAGCACTCTCATTTTCATTCCCACAAAAAGGTTCTTTCTCAACAATGTTTATATAGGATAAATCAAGAGATAAATCATAATCTTTATATTTAATGTCGATGGGAGAAGTTGCAAACTTAGCATCAGGAGACAGTTTAGGTATAATAGTACGTCTCTCAAGGAGACTCCTAATATCACTAGCATCACGTGTGTTTTGGTACTCTTCAATAAATTCATCAGTCATTTCAATGTACCCATCATTAATATCATCTCTCTCTCTAGACTCAGGTGAGCTAACAGGTGTAATAGTGTCTTCACTAGGAGTTTCAGTTTTTACCAAAATAGTTCTAGCAATAGTAGCATCTAGGAAAGGACCTAATGAACCGCTTGCATCAAGCACATAGAAGTAACATCATGAGTATCAAAAGCAATTTCAGATTCAGCAGTAGTAGCAGTGTGTGTAGCATGTGTATGTGGTAGTGGTGTAACAAGCTTACTTATAACAGACGGTGAATCAAGAGTGGCCGAGGTGTTTAGGACTGTACCTCTTCTTGTAGTGGATGGTAAAATACGAAACTTTCCATCACAATACTTCCCCATGATGAAAGGAATAGCAGCGAACAATAATAGATCCAAGTGAACTTACAAATAAAGCTATGCTCCCCGGCAACGGCGCCAGAAAATAGTCTTGATGACCCACAAGTATAGGGGATCACAACAGTCTTCGAGGGTACTATTACCCAATTTATTGATTCGACACAAGGGGAGTCAAAGAATACTTATAAGCCTTAACAACTGAGTTGTCAATTCAGCTGCACCTAGAAATAGTCTTGCTCACAACAGTTTATCAGTAGCAATAGTTTTGTAGTAGCAATAGCAAAGTAACAGCAGCAGTAAAATGAAGGTAGTAGTAACAATAGTAGCAAACAGTAGGATATGAGTGCGGTAGGCATAGGGATGGATAGACGTGCGTTGCATGGACAAGTCTAAACATGTAACTTCAAGATCAAGGGAAATTGCATATAAATAAGATAAAGCATCCAAGTACTAAACAATCATAGGCATGTGTTCCATATATAGTCATACGTGCTCGCAATGAGAACTTGCACAACATATTTTGTCCTGCCAGCCCGTTGCAGCGAGGCCTCAAGGGAATCTACTGGCAATTAAGGTCCTCCTTTTAATAGAGTGCCAGAGCAAAGCATTAACACTTTGTGAACACATGTGATCCTCACATGACAACCATCCCCTCTGGTTGTCCCAATTTCTGTCACTTCGAGGCCTTTGGTTCCGGACAATGATATGTGTACACAACTTGCAGATAAGATCACAAACAATACTATCATCATGAATCAATAATAAGTTCTGATATGAGATCATGGCACTCGGACCCTAGTGACAAGCATTAAGCACAACAAGTTGCAACAAAGTCAAATAGCACTAATAGAGATACTAGGCACCATGCCCTAACAATCTTATTCGATTACATGATAGAACCCATCCAATCCCTACCATCCCCATAGCCTACAACGGGGGATTACTCACTCATGGATAGGGGAAACATGGATGGTTGTTGGAGAGGTGTCGGTGATGATGGTGATGATCCTCTCCAAATTCCCTGTCCCGGCAGGGTGCCAGAATGGAGTTTCTCGTTCCGAATCGCGGTTTCTGATGGTGGCAGCGCAGCGGAACTCTATCTGGAAAAACGTCGAACCCCCTTGGTTTTTAGGTCAAGAGGCATCTTATAAGCGAAGAGGGAGGCCGAGGGGATGCCCGAGGCGGCCACACCCCTCCCAGGCATGGCCTGGGCTGGCCCGTACGGCCAGGTGGTGTGGGCCCCTCGTGGCCCACCTACGCCTCGTCTTATGGCTCCCTAAGTCTTCTGGTGAAATAGGACTTTTGACATATTTTCCGGGATTTTTCCTAATAGTTGATTTTTTGCACAAAAACTAGACACCAATATAATTCTGGTGAAAACAGCGTTAGTCCGTGTTAGTTGTATCCAAATCACACAAGTTTAGAGGATAAATAATAGCAAAAGTGTTCCGGAAAGTAGATATGTTTTGGACGTATCACTTAATCATTTTACCCATCAGACATGCTTCGCATCTTTCAAGTGATTCAATAAATCCATCAGAATGGAGTTTCTTCATATGCTTCCCTCCAATATGACCAAGACGACAGTGCCACATATATGTTGAGTTATCGCTCAATTTCAAACGTTTAGCTTCTATATTATTAACGTGTGTATTACTATAATCGAGATACAACCAGAATATACCATATATCAAGGGTGCATGTGCATAAAAAATATTATTCATATAAATCGAACAACCATTATTCTCGGACTTAAACAAGTAACCGTCTCACAGTAAATATGATCCGGATATGATGTTCATGCTCAATGCAGGCACCAAATAACAATTATTTAAGTATAAAACTAATCCTGATGGTAGATAAAGAGGTAGCGTGCCGACCGCGATCACATCAACATTTGATCCATTTCCAATGCATGTTGCCACCTCGTTCTTTGCTAGTTTCCGTATATTCTGCAACACCTGTTTCGAGTTACAAATATGAGCAACCGAACTAGTATCAAATACCCAGGCACTACTATAACAACTAGTAAGATACACATCAATAACATGTATATTGGATATACCTTTCTTCTTGATGTTGTCGTTCTTCTCCGTTCTTGATGTTTCCCTTCTCCCTTGTAGTAACATCAAGAAGAAAGGTACATCAAGAATGGCAACATCAAGAATGGCAACTTGGGTAAATTCCGCTTCGAGTGACCTTCTCCTTTGCAGTAAAAGCACTCAGTATCAGTCTTAGGCCCAGCCTTGGTCTTCTTCGCCGGCGTGGTAGCTTTCTTACTGCTCTTCTTGAAGTTTCCCTTTTTCTTAGGCTTTCCTTGCTTCTTGAAATTGGTGGTCTTATTAACCATCAACACTTTCTACTCTTTCTTGATCTCCACTTCCGCAGACTTCAACATAGAGAAGAGTTTTGGCAATGTCTTATCCATGCGCTGCATGTTGTAGTTCATCACAAAGTTCTTGTAACTTGGTGGTAGTGATTGGAGGACACAATGAATCCCTAACGCAGTAGGAATTATTATGCCCAAGCTCTGGAGCTTATTAGCGTGCCCAAACATCTTAAGTACATGCTCACTGATGGAGCTGCCCTCCTCCATCTTGCAGTTAAAGAACTTTTCAGAAGTTTCATAACTCTCAACTGTCGCGTGAGCCTCAAATATCATTTTGAGTTCACGGAAAATATGATGTGGGTCAAAGTTCTCAAAACTATTTTGAAGCTCCGATTCCAAACCATACAAGATAGTGCACTGAACTGTGGAGTACTAATTCTTCCGAGTGCGGTAAACATTTTTCACCTCATCATTAGCATCATCTGCAGGTGGGTCACCCAGTGGTGCATCCTGCACATAGGTCAACTGACTAGCATTGAGGATAATCCTCAAATTGCGGAACCAATCTGCGAAGTTGCTTCCATTGTTTTTCAACTTTTCTTTCTCTAGGAACGCATTAAAATTGATGGTAGGGGCCGCCATTGATCTATAACATATTTGCAATAGTTTAGACTAAGTTTATGACAAATTGAGTTCTAATTAATAATTAAATTAACCTAGGTGAACTCCCACTCAAAACAACATCCCTCACATTGTTTTAGTGATCACTTGAACAAAATCCACTACATCAAAATCGATCATCACGAGAGATGATGTAGTTTCAAAGGCGAACAATCAACATGTTCATCATATCTACTATATGACTCATGCTTTAAATTTTGGTGATCCGTGTTCCAAGACCATGTCTGTACATGCTAGGCTCGTCAAGATCAAACCTTAGTTTCTGCATGAGCAAATCTGGCTTGCTCCCATTGTATACACTCGCAGAATCTAACACACACGATCATCACGTGGTGGTTCAAAACAACGAGTCTTGGCAACAGTGCCTACCAAGGACGAACACTTTATAACTTGATATTTTGTGAGAGGGATCAACTTATAATGCTACCATCATGAACTAAGAAATACAAGATGCATAAAAGGATTAACATCACATGCAATTCAAAATATGTGATATGATATGTCCTTTCTTCTTGTGCCTCCGATCTCCATCTTCAAGAACGAACGTGATCTCCATCATCACCGGCATAGCGTCAAGGTCAATGGCACCACTCCATGGTTGTTTTCCACCAGTATCAACTATTACAACTACTTTGAATAATATACACGTAGGTCTTAACGAAATTAAAAGATAACCATAAGGCTCCTGCCGGTTGTCGACTTACAATAAGGAACATTGCATACATCATATATAATCCCAATCATGGCCATATGACATCACCGCACACCCCTGCAAAACAAAGTTAAACGCCTCTAATTTTCTTTTCATATTTTACGTGGTTTGGGGCTTTCAATAAGTATCGTTCTAACTTATGAACAAGAACCACACTGTTGATGCTTGAATTATCAAGTGCCCGTTGTAAATTGAATCTTTACTATGATGGGAGAGACAGACACCGCAAAGCCACTTATGCAATACAAGTTGCATGTTGAGCGTGGAGCAAGTCTCATGAACGATGTCACGTAAGTTTAGCCTGGGTCACTTCATCCCACCATACCGCAAGATGCAAAGTACAAAAAAACAATTGATAATAAAAGCACCACCGCCCACCATGACCATTGTATTCTACTTGTGCAACAGATCTACATATAGACACGACTCTGATACCACTGTAGGGGTTCATAGCATGCAAAACAAAAAATTCTACCGCATGAACACACACAAGCCAAGATCTATCTACTAGATTGTAGCAACGAGTCGATTAGAGTACTCACCTTCGAAGATTCCAAAGCGGTTAACGAGAGCAGATTCTCGTGGGTGATGTAGTCGTTCACTTGCCGATCTCAAGATCGCGTAGATGATCCTTCGGTAGCGTTCGGCGGCGCTCCATGATCGGTCACACGTTCGGTACTCGATGAAGACCTTCCTATCCCTTGTTCCAGCAGGCAGCGGAGGTTGTTGTTTGCTCCTCGCGGATCCGGCAGCTCGGCGGCGTGGTGTCGGAGTTAAAGGGGAAATCCCGCAGGGCTTCTCCTTAAGCCGGAGTGGGTTATGGTGGAGTAGTAGGGTTCCCGACATCTAGGGTTTATAAGTCGGAGAGGAGGAGGTGGGGCCGGCGGCGGCTAGGGCGGCGGTGGCGATCCGGCGGCGGCGGCTTGGGGGGCTTGGGTTTGTGGTGGTCTTGGGGGCACCCCCTCCCCTTTATTTATGAGAGGGGGGCAGCTAGGGGAAGTTTGAAACCTTCCCTAAATCCCTCTCCTCCTTAGAACGTGGTGGAGGGAGAGGAGGTTTCCTCTCCTCCCTCCACGAGGAAACATTGTCCCAGTTTGACTTTTCAAATATGCCTTTTGACTTTCAATTTTGGAGTTTAATTTCTTTCTTTCAAACGCCCAGCGACCTAGGATATGATGCAATCATTCCACTTAGTCATGACACATTCATGTACCCTTCCCCTTCCGGTCCGGTGAACCTTCTAGACCCTTCTAGATCATTCCGGTGAAAACACCGGAATCATTCCCGAACTCCAGAATTGGACTTTCCTTATATGAATCTTATTCTCTGGACCATTCCGGATCTCCTCGTGATATCCCGGATCATCCGAGACTCCGAACAACATTCGATCTTCTTACTCACATTCCATATCTACTAAATAACATTGAATCCTTAAGTTTGTCTCCCTACGGTTCGTGAATTATGCAGACATGACCGAGACTCTTCTCCGATCAATAACCAATAGAGGAATCTAGAAATCCATATGGCTCCCACATATTTCTACGATTACTTTGCGATCGAATGAACCATTTACATATGATACCAATTTCCATTTGTCTCGCGATATTTTACTTATCCGATGTCTGATCATCGGTATGATCATCGGTATCTCTACATACCTAGTTCAACCTCGTTACCGATAAGTACTCTTTACTTGTTCCTGTGATATGTGATCCCTTGTGAGCCAGTCACATGCTTGCAAGCTAATTGGATGAGATTCCACCGAGAGGGCCCAGAGTATATCTATCCGTCATATGGATGGACAAATCCCACTCTTGATCCATGTGCCTCAACACATACTTTCCGAACACTCAATTTCACCTTTATAACAGCCCAGTTACGTAGTGGTGTTTGATGTCATCAAAGCATCCATCCGGTGATGGTGATTAGCATGATCTCATGGTCAAATGAATCAGGTTACTGTGTATCAGAAAGCTTATAGCAAACAAACTATTGAAATGACTTGATCTTTATGCTACGCTGATCTATAGGAGTATGTCCACCACACCATTCTCCTAATGATATGATCTTGTTGTTAATAACATCTCAATGTTCATGATCAGGAAACCATGATCATCTATCAACTAACAAGCTAGTATTATAAAGAGACTTTACTAGGGACTCTAATAAGTTTACAAATCACACAAGTATTAATGTTTCCGGTTAATACAATTATAGCATGAATGTAAACATTTATCATAAACACAAAGATATAATAATAACTACTTTTATTATTGCCTCTAGGGCATATCTCCAACAACCTCCTAGCACTGACGCTTGGGCATGCTCGGGATCTCAGCTTTTTAAGCACCTATGCTAGCGCTTTGCAGTGTATGTGCCCTAAAACGATAATAAAATCTCTAAAAAGATCTCCACCTTAGTACTTTGATGTGCCCTGAATATAAGGTATTTCGTATTGAAAATTTATACATCCATGATATAATAGAGTGTTGAGTACATCCATGTAATATTTTTTACTATTTATAACTTTATCTTTGAGTTATTGAAGTTTGAAAATTCAGGCTACATAGATAAAATGGCGGGTGGAATTTTTTCCTCGGTCCAGAAAAATACAATGGAGGGTGGAATTTTTTTCGTGCATGATTGAACGAAAAGTGATACTTTTTCCGTTTTATAACTGAAACATAAAACGTTTTAGTAGGATAACATAACCTACTAAAATGTGTTATCTCTCTTTTTTGACTATTTTCCAACCTCTTTTTTTCATTAGAAACCAAAGTTACATCACCTAATAGAAGAGATAGGATAGAAGCTGGGGATGGTCAATCCATAGCCATTTTTTGCTAACTCGTGAGCTACACTATTGGCTTCCCTAGGTACATGTTTAAATTGAAATTTGAAAAAAAAAACATGCTAGACAGTCATCAAAGATCCCAGTAGGTACTTTTTATAACTGTATTTTTTTATGTTTTAGTAAGATAAAATAACCTACTCTCTCCGTTTTAAAATATAAGATGTTTTAGGTTTTATAAAGAGAATGTATCTAGACTTTTTTTAGTGTGTAGGTTATCTCCAAACCTCAATGAACCTGCACACACAAAAAAATCTAGATATATTTTCTTCATAAACCTAAAACATCTTATATTTTAAAATGAAGGGAGTACTACTAAAATGTGTTAGTATCTTTTTTTGAATGGTAAATGTGTTATCTTTTGCTACTACATGGATTGTAGATAATAATGGAGCGAAAAGAAGAGAGAGGATTCTCTCTCGTCGACGCATAAAACCTGTGTGCTTCGCCTTCACTTTGGCGGCATATGCATATGCGCTTTCGCAGAGGTCACGTCACGCGTCCGTATGTACTACATCCATAAATCCATCGGTCAGTTCGTTAGCTTGGCGCGTACACAGTAGTACACGGTACCCCCGCTTTATCATTTACAGTACATCTCCTTTTGCATATACTCCTCCAGTCCTCCGCACTACGCTACGCAGAGTTTGAGACTGATCGCAACGGAGCGGTCTCATCCATTACTACAGTGAAAGCTCCCGTAGCAGTAGGTGGCTGCAGCTGCTTCTGCATCGTCTGCACCGGCCGCGTGTGACGGTGTAAATACGGAGTACTACGTACCTCGCCGCGCCGCCCATTAATACCACTACTCCACTTAAATACGGCGTGAGCTTGGTCACATGCTCCTTGCTTGCTTGCTTGTTCGCAGCCAGCGTTGCTCTCGCCGGAAACAAACGCTGGACGGCGCCGGCCGGCCGGCCACCGAAAGCACCGCACGTCGCCTTCCATACTCCATGTCCCTACCTGTCTTCTCTTGCCAAAAAGTTTAAACAAATTTATGATGTGTTCTATACATCTGGAATTCTTTTGTTTTTCAAAGAACCCATTAATTTATTGTTTACAAATATAAGACGAATTTGTCTGTGGCTCCTCAGAGGCAAACACTAGACTATTTTGTCAAACACCACAGAAATGCTACTCCAACCATCAAAGCCAATCATTTCCAATCCATGCACTCTGGCATCTGATTTTGACGAAAACAAGAGAAGAGATGTCACCGAAAATATTCTTTTCATGGGGCTTTAAATTATAAATTAGGTCAGGATTCAGGTACGGTTCTGCGCTCTTTATTTCACATCGAGACCCTGAAAAGCAACTACTGATGGCGATATATAACTTGCCACATTTCTAGGGCACAATCATCATTATCCATGTAGATCTAGGGCGCAATCATCATTATCCATATACGTACATGGTTCAGGAGAGAATTCCGATATACTCCCTCCGTTTAGAAATATAAGATGTTTTAGGTTTGTGAAGTAGATGTATGTAGACATCTTTTAGTGTATAGGTTCAATGAATCTAGACACTAAAAGATGTCTACATACATCTACTTCACAAACCTAAAACATCTTATATTTCTAAACGGAGGGAGTATATGCTTCATCATAGAAGCATCACTATCCATGTAGATGGTTCAGGAGAGAATACCGCTACGCTTCATCACAGCAGCATCACTATCCATGTAGATGGTTCAGGAGAGAATTTCGGTATGCTTCATCACAACAGCGTGGGGCCGGCCAACCACATATATAACACAACAAAATCACAAGCTTCTAAAACATATATCTGAAGAATTTTTTTTTAGTACTGAAAGAAACACTGACTAGCATAACCCCACCAAAGCTTGTTGTACAATCCGGCAAAAAATATATCACCACATACGGTACAAACCACACCGCGAGCAGCAAAACTGGAGTGCCTGGATCACCGATACAGGATCGTCGGTTTTCACAAAACATGGCATCTGGTTCTTCCTGTGAGAAAATACCTGCCCCCTTCCCAACCGTAAACCACTAGGAGCATGCTGCCATCAAGGGTTACAATCACTAGACTGGACACTTTTCCGCTCAAGCAGCTCCAGTCTATTTGAATATACGAGGAAGGATCTCGTGGATAGAGATGTCCAAGAGCTCAGGGGTCCTGCGTGCAAAAAGTGTTAAAGATGAGACGCGGTACACCATTAAAAGCTTGTGATTACCATAAAGAGCAGGGAGGAGTGATGGTTACCCAACAGGTTACAAAAGCAACCCCCAAAGGCATGAGTGAAGGTTGTAAAGTACTTAGCGGTGCAACAGATGCATCTAATAAGGTTGCAAAAGGCGTTGAGGATCACAGGATAGTGCAAACAACAGGCATACACACAACAAACACACTGTAGAGTTCAGCATAGCGGGATACATGGCAGGCAGCTTAAAGGGAAGGCTAGTAGTTCCCTTTCTGGTATTTATAGTAGATGCCAGCGGAACTCTAAAAGAATATCCACGTGAGTGACATTAGGTCCACACAGGGGATTGTTCCATTGTTTGAACTCTGGAACTTGTCAACAAAATTAATAATGCAGTGGCACACGCAACAATGACTAGTTGATTATTTGATTGGCGTGTTGACTTACTAATGTTGTGAATGGCCACAACTGGCAAATCTGAACTTATGATGAATCTTAAAGGATCAGCAAAACTTTAGCACAAGTAACGTTAATAAAGGCCTGGAATAGGTGATAACAGCAAGCTACAATAGACGCCTATTTGGATTTTAACTTGAGAACTTATTACAAATTGGCAAGTCCAAGGTAAATGTACATACAGAGGTCTCATGTGGAAAGGGAGAATTACCTGCACAATGTTCGCCCCTTTTCTGATGTGCTAGGAACAAACCATATCTTCCGTAAAATTGGTGATTCAAATTGTACAAAGAACCCATCGCTCTGGTCAAGCTTCCATTTTCTCGATCCTTGCCCTTTCCAAACCTGTATATGACAGGCCATGTTTTTGTCAAGAGAAGAACTCTATCGGTACAAAGGTGCAACAACAAACTCTGGAAAACACAGATCACAACAACACATAAGAGGTGAATTGAACCTGTGGATAGGAAATGATGCTCTTAGGTGCTACCATACAAGCAGCCTTTGAATAAGATTCCTCAGTATACTGCCGCAAATATGGAATGCAACTGCCATGGGTGTCGGGTGACTCAAAGGCCTACAAAAACGGGAAAGCATATGAGTGTTGATAAGTCTGAAATTCGCAATAGAAGTTGTAATAAAAAAATCAACAAATAGAAATATAAAAATAAAGCTGAGCCTTAGTACTCTATAATCTCAAGATTTGTGCATTGTCTACTCACGATGAAAGTTTATGCGGAGCAGGATTACAGAGCGTTCTTAAGCACAAGCAGCAAAATACCTTCTCAATGTTAACCACTGGGGCATATTTTTCAGTATCAGTCTTCTGATCATCAAGAAGAAAATTGACCCTTGCATCCACTTTTCCAGTGTCATGCCAAACCTTCACCGCTGATTCGATCACATTGATAACAAATGAGGAGATATTTTGTGCCAATTCTGCATCTCCATACTTTGCAGCCTGAAACAAAAATATATGATGAGACATACATGATGAAACATACTCTGTCTACCACACCAAAAAAAGCCCTTGTATTTTGTCCACAGTCAAACACAAATTACAAAAGACTTATGCACTCAGATGTAGTCACAGGGTACATCTGAATACACTTTTGCATTTTAAGAAAATTACCTGATTAAACAAGTGTGTATGAACTGGCAAGGTAAAAAGTGATTTGAAATAAAATTAAAAATAAAAGATTCTTCATGGAATGCCTTACTGATACAACTTATTAGCCCCTTTTTCCACACTTTTATACAGGTATCAGTGGCATTCTGGATGAAGTGTGATGCAACATACGTTGGAAACAGCTGTGTGCCCCCAAAGTTTGTTATACCACATGAGGCTGTAATCATAAAACTCACCAGCTCGGTTTTCAGTGATCCCAAGTTCCTCCCAACGTCAATATTGGAACGCTGGTTCTCCACATCAACAGATCGTTTCTGCTCCCTTGCTAACTGAGTAAGCCTCTTGATTTTTCTTGACACTTCTGTATTTTGTGGATTGTGCTGCAAAGCTAATTGAAAAGCAGATGTTGCCTGCATCAGAATGTAATAAAAGTACATCAGACGCGATCTTGGTTTTATGGACATACAATAAAAAAGGTTCATCTCAATAAAAATAACACATGATTTGAGCAGATATATGGAGAGCTCAGTCAGATGAAGAGAACTTGATTCATAATTTAAACAATTTAGCCACAAAATGCAAGCACTATATGTGGATGGATGAAAGTAGCATTGAAGATGGAAAGCCATTGTATGGTTCAAACACAAAATAAATTTCTGGCAGATATTGTTTCTTCCGTCATTTATCACTTTCGCTACAGTGAACATCAACGGAGTAGTCATCTGATCTACATATTCAGATATTTACTGCTAAATCTATGGAATTGAGAGCAGGATTGTTTCTCAACTTGCTCAAACAAAGTAAGCATCGACACTTGGTCAAAGCTTACACTTCAGTTAAGCAACAGAATATTAAAAAAAGTCAGGGTAGAATCTCTCCACAATGATCAAAGCTAACAAGGCATTTGCTTTTTTACTCTAACCTCCTCATACTGCTCCATGGCCTCCAACACACATCCTTTCCTGAAATAACCCTATATTATCAAAGAAGATAGGCTGTGAAATCTGATAGAGGCCGAGTAAATGACAGCAGTGTAACTTGACATTTATATACCTTCTCCCACTGTGGCTTTAGTTTTATTGTCATGTCAGCATCAGCAAGAGCCTTATTAAGCTTAACCAGCTGCAGAAATGCAGCAGCTCGGTTGCTGGCAGGGATTTTAGTAAAAAGGGTTATCAGAATTTTTCAACAGCTTACATATACAACATAACTACATAACAATGAATTATACGATAGATACTCTTAAGTTGCCATTGGCAAACCTTTTGAGCTTTAAGGAAAGAAAATACTCCTTTACTTTTTACTACTACCAAACAAGCCACCTGTCTATCATAAATTCCAATTTACCTTCTCAAGCAGCATTTACCGGTTTTTGGTTGGACACTTCACATGACTGGTGTTTTCCTTAATCTATATGTGATAACAGACCCTCTTCCTCCTCCCTCTCTGCAGTTTCGTTTCTCACCCCCGACGTTTGGAGTTCAAGATTCAGTCTCTCACCTGACGGCTGAGGTACTAAACCTTAATTATGTAAATCAGTTAGTTCGGATGTTTAATTTTCCCCCATGTTTATTCTCATCATGTGCCTCAGATTACAACAGTAGGTCAAAGTATGGTTTACTGGGCTTATGATAGAATCAACAACAGTGACTCCACGATCAACACCAGTTAAGATTTACCCTAATCAGGACCCGGCATATGAAGTAAAGGATCCTTTTTCATGATTATTCAGAACATTTTGAGGCACTTCCTTTATTTGTTTGGAACAGACAGAACTAGGAATAGATGATTTTGATACATTCAGGAATACTAATTGCATCTAAAACTAAATTCTCCCGAGCCAATGGCAGTAAAGGGGGTTTATGATAGAATCAACAACATTGACTCCACCACGATCAACACCATTCAAGATTTAACCTAATCAAGACCCAACATATGAAGTAAAGGATCCTTTTTCATGATTATTCAGAACATTTTGAGGCACTTCCTTTATTTGTTTGGAACAGACAGTACTAGGAATAGAGGGTTTAAAACTAAATCCTCCTGAGCCAATGGCAGTAAGGGGATTTTCTCTGTCTTAGCATCCGTAAAGGGCACTTTGGAATTTGCCACCTAGTTCTGTGTATGCTAAACCCACCACAGGTTAAATCTCAGCAAACATTGTGCACCAATCATCAATGTGCTATATCAGCGCAATAGATTTGAAGGAACCACACAAGCCTAATTTCCAATGACATCCGAAAAGACACTGTATCAGGCTTAGCTACTAGTGCTCGCCACACCGCTTGCCTAGAATCCAAACTTTCAGCCTAATCAAGACACCGCTAACAAGCACTCGCTACTATAGAGCCACGCATTTGATCTTGTCAGAGGAAACGATAGGGACACCATTTCACAGCATCGTTCTCAACCCAGCTCCGCCCTAAGAGAACGGTCAGAGCATAGGTATTTCGCGCACAAGACGAGCGGGGAGGAGGAGATACCTGTAGAGGGCGGCGTTGTCGGGATCAAGCTTGATGGCCTGCGTGTAGAGCGCGGCGGCCTTGAGGTAGCTCCCCGACTTGAACTGCTCGTTTCCCTGGTCCTTTAGTGCCGCCGCTCGGCCTCCGCCGTCCGCCATCGCAGCCGCCGCCGCCGCGCCGAGGGTCACAGGGGTTAGGGTTTTGGGGTCGCGAGCTCCTCCTCTTCACACTCCTTTCTTTTTCTCGTTCTATTTGATGACTTTTCAGTTTTCTCTCGGGCAAGAAGAGCACGTGCCTTCTTGAGTATACACGTGTAATCTTTTCTTTTTGACGTAGTAAGTAATTTCTTTGGTCATAATATTTTTGTAGACATAAAACTGCAGATTCTACAATGTATTCATCGCACAAAAAATAATAAGATGTGCAATGTGCATTTTGCTTTCTAGAAGCATACACTTAAATATTTTAATAATTCAAGATTTGTATTACGGAGTAGCTTTAAAAAAATCCTTTATGCATTGTTTCATGAAGGTAGGATATATGTTGTGTCCTCGAAAAGTTAGGGTACATGACGATTTTTAGTGCATATGAAATCATGTAGGATTAGATCATGTATGACATTGCAACTAGTGTTTTTCATATTCTTTTTAGAGTGGAGATTTGGTGCACACGCGCACTAGTGTTCCGTTTTTTCCAAAAAAAAATTAAATCAATATTTTTCAAAAAAAATAATGAAAAATATGCTCCTCACAAATGTGAAAAACATTGTTTTAAATATTTTGTATTATAAGGTGTACAAAAATGAAAAAAAAAGCGTGGATCTGGGTATACATAGTTTCAAATCTCCAAATTTTATCAGATTTCTCATTTTTGTGTCGCTCACAATATAAAAATATTTGGGTTAGGATTTTGCATACTTTTAGGATACAACATTGACTATGCATAGAATTTCTTTTCAGATTTTTTCAGAACTTGAAATTTTGATTTTTTTTAATGAGTTTAACACTATAGCTCAGGAGCCAAAGACTCTTTCCCCTTTTTAGAATCCTATAAATCAAAAAGGCCCTCATTTTTACCGTTATATTTAAGCACATATTTATATTTTGTTCCAAAATGGAATTAGGTGCTCTTTGTTGCCGACTATCATTATATCTATGCTAACATATATCGAATACATGTTCATGTATCTTCTTTTTTTGACGAACATGTCATGTATCTTTCTGAATACATGTTCCTTGCATCTGCAGTTCTGCACCAAGAAATACAGTAAACACTATTATATGCAACGTATTTTCAGTTTCATGGACAACTATTATAGCTGCAGCCAGCAAACACTGTCACCTCACAGAAACCGACGAACATGGACCGGATCAGCCGAAATGAAGAGCATAGTCAGAATTTCAGATGAGCGAAAATTTACCACGAAATTAACAGTTTACCATAATTTTACCACGACTACCATTTACATCCTTACTTGAGAAACGAAGAAACTAAGGACCGACAGTTCACGCAATTATTTACCTAGAGCAGCATAAAATAAAACAAGAGCAAAGTTTGCTGCATTTTCTTCTGAAGATTAAACAAAACTAGGTAAAAGAAGTTGACAGTAAGCCTTTCTAGCACTGGAACAAGTCAGTCGTCCATGGCCTTGGCCCTCATGCAGCAGGAGGGTCCGCGCTTGGTCCGGCGGGTGGCGTCACCACGCCGCTTCCCGTAGAGGTACTCCACCAGCTGCACCCTCGACCGCCGCTGCACGGTCTTGGAGGCGCGCCGGCTGGCGCGCTCCTCCTCGTGCTTCAGCAGGACCTGCTGGAACTTCTGCATCTCCATCTCCAGCCGCCCCACCTTCTCGGACATCTTTCGCACCCGCTCCAGGATCTTGCGCTGGCTCCTGCTCCGCAGGTCCACGCTCCCGCCGTCCAGCCCGTCTGCGGAGGTGAACTCCTCAGCCTTCGTCAGCAGCTTGCTGTTGGTGTCGATCAGCTGCGTGATGGCCTCCTCAGACTCTACCATCTGCGCCCTCACGCTCTCCAGCTCGCTCTCCCCGGACGCCTCCACGCTGGCTCTCAGCTCCTGGAGGATGGACTGCAGGTCCCTGAGCCTCTGCGCGTCCGAGGACAGCCTCTCGATGACCTTCTTCTTCCACTCACGGTGTGGTTCCGTGGTGACAGACCTTGGCACCTCCTGCTTGTCGATGCCGAGATCCTTCATGAGCATCAGCTCGGAGGAAGACCTTTTACCCTTGTCCTTCTCGGAGGACGCCTCACTCTGTGGCGGTCGCAAATCATCGTGCCTGCTGCTGGTGCTGTTCGTCCTGACCACGCTCCACAGTGCAAGCATCTTGTCATCAGGCTGCGCTGTGATCTTCTTCTTGAGGCGGTGTGAAGCGATGGCACGACGGCTGGGAGTCTGGACAAGGTCAAGCTGTATGTCCTTCAACATTCGCTCGTAGTTCACGTCGCCGCTCGCGTCGCTGTCCAAGATGTCCTTGAGCTTGAGCATTTCAATCTGCTTCCTGGCGTCCTGGAGGTTGCTGCTAAAATCGAGCCTTTCTTGCTCGAGAACAACTCCGGTGTCTGTAACCACCTTCTGGAGTGCTTTGATTGTTCCATGCAATTTTTGCAGCTCCATGTCTTTCACCAGCTTAGCTGAGTTTTGGTCATCGTTTGGTCTCACAGCAATCTTTGAGAGCTGAGGTGACAACACATATTCCTAGCAAAAGCAGCAAATGAAATTAGCCACATTCGAGCAAAACAAATCACACATGCACACTGAATAATAATAAACACACTATATACAGCACAAATATCAGATTTGTAAGTATAGTATGGATCCCTTTTCAGCAGAATTTATGGATCCTTCAAGTAGCAGATTTTATGGATCCTTGTAGCAGATATATAAAAACATTGGCATTCTTTCTTCAACTTAAATAAACTGTCATCACAATTCAACATGAACACAGACAGAGAAGAGGGAAATAGTGTATTGAACAGATAATGCATAGTTTATATACCTCCTTCAGTTTGCTCGACGGTACGCAATCCTTGGCGAGTGACAGGGTTTGTCTCTCCAAGGCGTCAACTTCAGTTTGCAATGCACCTAGCACTGTGAAGTCGCCATTAAGGTCAACCTTCAGCCTGCTGTTCTCGATCTCAACAGCACTTAGCTTGTCCTTCAGCGCATCCACGTATGAATTTCTACGACTGATCTCCTCCTTCAACACCTCCTTCTGTACTATATCACTTATCTCACAGCTCTCGCATGTTACAATGAGCTCAAGGACTTTCTCCTTGAAGAGAGCTGCATTGGCAGTGGCAATCTGCATGTTGGCCAGCAATTTCGAGATCTCTGCATCACAAGACCTGACGTCAATCACTGGCTGTTCGTTGTTCCTAAGCAGTTGCATTTCACTCTGCAATTTGTGAAGCTCCTCCCTTAACATTTCATTTGATTTTTCAAGACCAGCATTATCAACTTCTTTCCGCTGTTCCATGTTCACCGCACTCTCCTGCTGGCTCTTCCTGCCAGATTTCAATAGCTTGGTATCTCTTCGCATAGTACGTCTTCTTGCAGAACCAGTCTCTGGACTAGACCCATCACAGATGCTTATAGTTCTACTGAGCTCCTTCTCAAGGTAGTTATTCTCAAGTTGTAGATCGCCAAGCTTCTTGTTCATCAGTCTGATTTCTTGATAGAGCTCATTGCCTGCCGCATGGAGAGACCCAAAATCATCGTGCAAAGATTGCAATTCTGATGTCCTCTCATCGTGAAGGCTTCTGAAAACAACACTAAGAATATCTGTCCTGACAGCTTCACCAATTAGAAAACCAAAATCGTCTTCAAACGACTTCTCGTTCTCCCTTGAGTTATAAAGTTTGCCTGCTAGTGAGGAGTTCTCTTCTATCAACTTAATAATCTCAGTTTGCAATGACTGTCGTGACTCTTGCAGCTCTGAGAGCTGTCGAACCAAGAACTTTGACTCAGCTTTCATCTCATCCACTTTACGGTTACGGGCCTCCATATCCTTCCGTAACTCGCAGCTGGTCTTTAGGAGGTCATGCCTTTCACCCTGCAGTTGTAGCAGCTCCTCGCTCTTCGCCTGCCACTCTTGCCTCAGAACACTCCTTTCTGACCTCAGATCCGCCACCTCTCGTCCAAAGTGCTCCAGAAGTGTGACAACAAGCGATTTCTCAAGGATCTGGTTCTGCTTCACATCCTGGGCATCAGAAATAGTATTCAGCAAGCACTTGATCTCATGCAAGATGAGCTGCACAACTACGTCAAGTTTCATCAGATCCAAGGATCCATATTTCTCATCAAACTGTAGTACTTCCATCACAGAACTAATCCCTTCAGTAAGCTTCTGGTTGTTTCCTGACAAACAGGTCAATTTCTCTTGAAGGACCTTCTGTGACTCATCTTGCTTCTGCAGTTGTCCTGAGACGGCAAAATTTGCTTCTGCCATGTCACCTAAGCACCTCTGCAAGACGAAAGTCTCGATCTGAGATTCAATAATCTTGTGCTCTTCCTCTTGAAGCTGGTTTTCCTTGTGCCGTCCATCTTCTAGCAGTAGGGCTATCTGCTTCTGTATAGCACTGAACTGAGTCTTGTCTGAGTGGGTGGGTTCTTTGCTCTTCTCTCTCTCTAGCCTTAACAGTTCCTGTAGCTTGACTACTTCATTACAAACCTTGGTTTTCTCCTGCTGGAGATCCAAGTGCCGTCCTTCTAACTCCGCATACTGGGTTTCCAGATCAAGTAGAGCACCATTGATGCTATCCACCTGAGACAACATTTAAGAATCCAGGTCAAGTTACATCATTTTTAAACCACAATGAATTTAACAAAGTAATAAATATTTCAGCCGTCGTACCTCATGCACAAGAGTTCGCTTGTCGGATCGAAGTAGAGAATTCTGATTACGGAGTGCCTGTGCAGACTCTTCCAAGTCTTTCAGCTTCCTTCTATGGCTCTCAACTTCAGCATTGTTTTCAGATAATAAACTTTCCAAGAACACATTCTTCTCTGATAGCTTCTCCATGGTATGAGAAATACCCTCAATCCGCGCAATGAACATGGCACGCTCAGACTGGTGGCCACTAACCTTGGAGCTGAGGTGCTTGCAAGACTCTTCCAGTGCAAGCTTGTTCTCTCTCAGTCCTGCAACCTCAGTAGTAGAAGCTGACAGAGATCTCTCCAAATGAGCATTTTTCTCCAATGTTCTCTCCAGCTGCATCAGATTCTCAACATACAGTGCTTTCACACCATCATGGTTTCTGATGGTCTCTTTTAGCTCAACATTTCCATCCCTCATCTCTTGAGCCAGTGCTTGTAGTGATTCCACATTGAAATTAACCACTTGTATTTGTTCCTTGATCGAAAAGTGCTTCCTCTCGACATCACCCCTATCATTCTTTATGTGTGAAAGTTCATGCTGAAGTACCTTCTTTTCCTCCACAAGTCGAGACACCTCTTCCTCAAGTCGCCGCTGTGCATTCTTCAAGGAAATTATCTCATCCTGCAAACGAATTATCACAGATGTAGAGGAGTGGTTTTGCTCATCTAGCTTGCGGTTCTCTTCTCGGATCCTCTCCAGTTCTTTATGAAGCATAAGTTTGCTTGCTTCGATGTCCTTAAACTTACTTGTTTCACCATGTTTTTCAAGAGACAAAAGTCTTAGCTTCTCCTGTACTTGTGCCAATTGCTTCTCTAAAGACAGCCGTGACATTTCCGCTTGCATGCTTTTGAGTTGCTCTTCTTGTATAGAGATGCTAAGTTTTTCCAACTCAATGTGTTTCTCATTAAGCTCTTTGTGCTTCTCTTTCGAAGCACACTTCAGTTTATCTAGCTCCAAACGCAAATCCTGGTTAGCCCTCTCAAGCAGAAGGCACTGTTCCTCTGCTGTGCTCAAATTCTGCAGCCCATTTTGCATCTCCTCCTTCAGCCTCTTGAATTCCTCCTGGGTATGTGATATTTCAGACTTAAGGTTGTGTAACCTGTCACTGGATTGATGGCACTGTGAAACCGCAGCTTCCCTCTCCGATTCTTGTTGCGCAAGGGCCTTCTTGAGGCAAAGAACTTCCAATTCAGCGCTTTCACTTTTTTCTAACACTGACGAAATCTTCTTCTTAAGATCTTGATTTTCCTGTGAGAAGCTTGAAATTTCTTTCTGTAGCTTCTCATGGTCTGAAACCGCAGCTTCCCTCTCCAATCCTTGTTGCGCAAGGGCCTTCTTGAGGCAAATAACTTCTGATTCAGCGCTTTCACTCTTTTCTAACACTGACGAAATCTTCTTCTTAAGATCTTGATTTTCCTGTGACAAGCTTGAAATTTCTTTCTGTAGCTTCTCGTTGTCCTGGTCATCTGCAATACGAATGTGTTAGTTTCATCTGAACTGCATTAGGATATTGCACTCATGGAGAAAGTGAATTTGTACAGCATACCTTTGCTACGTTTCTTAGAATCACCAGTACCGATGAAAGAGCGGAAAAATGGTGTCATATCACCACGATTGTCAGAGTCAGCTTCAGAAGATGCAGTTTCAGATGGCAGGTCATCATCCAAATCTAATAGATATTCATCGGGAAATACTTCCGCCATTTTTTTATGAGCCTGTCGGAGCTCCCCAGCTGCATGATCATATCTTTCAGCTAAAGCTCGGTAAGCACGGTATAACTCCTCAAGCAAGGACATCAGCTCCGGGCGCCTTTTGTAGTACATCTCTGCTCTTCTTGCAAACGAGTCAGCGTCCTCATCAATGATCTTGATCATAACTTTGATTTTGCTATCCGTGTCTGTGTAAACACGCATTAATCAACACTGGTTCAGTAAGGAGCAATAGTGTGCCTATCATACGGAGAAACTAACGGTCATGATATAATTCACTCATCAGAAACTTTGATATGTTGCTGGTTTCCTGCCCCATATTTCAGAATGGTCCCAAAGATGTACACAAGTTGACAGGAATTGCAGAAACATTTTGTGATCTCATGTCAATGCGGTAAGCAACACTGCCAAGGCAACTTAGTCTAGTTGTTTAAGTAAGTACTTTAATAGATCCAAGTATACAGGAAAAACTGAAAATAATGTGTTTCTTCAAATTAATTTCCTACGATAAAATAATAAACTAGTATCAATGTTCAGTTTTACGTAAGTTTTTTACTATATTTTACATCAAATTATACTAGTGAAAGGTATGGCAGTGATGTGGTGAGCCAACACAAGAACATGCTAGAATGTGTCCCATGTGAGAGAAGCGTCACATGGTGCATCAGCTGGTAAAAAATGCAGCTAGTAAGATCATATGTTCGACCTAGCATCCAGTCATTGTCTTAAGGATTCATCAATAACCAATTCTAGAATACCAATATAGTGAATCTCAAATGTCAAAAAAGTGATGTCACCTAGCAGAAATTCATAATTACCGTAGGCAGCTAGGCACCATATTAATCCAGTTTGATGGTACATCAATTTAACTTATGTTCCAAGGTGTATGATTGCACTCAATAATCTACAATGTACCTGCCTAAAAAACCTAATCCGACACAGCAACATGTGACTCCTTACAAGGTTGTCCACAAGCATTGAACTGGCTATTTTCTCAATAAATTTGCTGACTTTCAACAAGAGACATGAGGACATGCGCACTTCCGTACCCAATATTATGGCTGTCAGAGCTTTCAACGAAAACTGTACTTTATCATCAAAGCATTCAGCACATTTACATCCTTGGCAATACACAACACACTGCTAAGATAATTGTAACTAACGCTAACATGGTAGCACAAGAAAATGCTTGGGTTTAAAACAGTTACACCAACCAATGCGAAAGACATAGAGAGGGTGTTGCTCAAGATTTCATAACACAATTGTTTCCAACATGAATGGACAGAGGACTAGTGCTAATATGAATGCCAATTATCTTTCGTTTGGCTGATGCTTTCCAAAATGCATATGAAGATCTTAATAAAACGTCCATAATGACCTAACATATCTTACCTGAGAGGTTTTCTTGGAGCCATTTTGAGTTCTTGGGACAGATATGACTATCCCACCACCACGAGTACTTGTGCATCGGATTGTTCGGGGACATCCTCCTCGCCATCAAAGCCGACAAAGAGAACAGAACAGAGTAGCACTCCTTGGGTTCTTAAAGAGAACTTGTTGCGAAATTCAATAAGAACCCGGCCTACATGCAGATCTATTGCAGGCGAACTACCTGCAGCACATCATCAGAAAACACTCAAAATTAGCATCTGATGCAGAAAATTCCCCACAGATCGGTAGAAATATAATCAAAACGAAACAAAAAAGAGATGGATCATCAGGTTACCCTATACGAAACCAAGAAAGATTCTAGTTCTAGTCTAGAGAGGAGAGTTGCAGTGGAGGGTGAGGGCGACTGTAGTAGTCCTATATATAGGCATCTCAAAATAAACCGAGACCAGCAGTAGCGCACACAACGGTCAAAAATTAAGATTAGGTAACGCATTAAGTTATTTCCTGATAATTAGCTTTCTGAAACGGTCAAGTTGTTATCTTTACGTAACTATAGGGGAAGGGTCATTAATATGATTATCAATTCTTTACTTTGGGAGGAGGGGGCGAAAAATCAGAGGCATCCCGCAACAACCCAAATCTGCAAAAGATTTCACCGAGATTGCAACGGAAGGCCCCAAATTCAGTGTAGACTGGACACAAATTTAAGCATCCCACAGCGTATCTACTACCTTGTTCATGAAAATCAATGCCAGAGAAAAAAACTAGGAAAAGGAAAGGTGTCATGGAAATTATCAGAATATCGCTACAGAACAAAGACTTGAAGAAGATTCATGAGCTTGACCTCAAGACTGGCTACAATCCAACAAACGAAAAGCAAAAAATCCTTTGAAATGGAGGTAGAAATGCAAGAATGGCAGAGGAAAGGAAGAAGAGGAGGGCAGGGCAGGGCAGAGGGGTGTGACAAGAGAACCCGGCCGACACAAATACAGGCACCAACTTATACCAACAGAAAAGGGAGAAATGCAGCAAGAAACCCACGCCGCCGCCAAGAGGGGAAAATCACGGAACGGCGTGAAAAGGGGCGAATCTCTGGGGACGAACATAACCCGGAATCAATACCAAATCAGCAGAGCGCCATTTGCTGCGTCCATCAGGGGAAAGAAGACGGAAGAAATTGCAAGATATTTCCAAAACTGCGCAGGATGGGGTCCAGGGAATTACCAAGAACAGAGGGAGAAATCGCCGCGTTTCCCGAAGAGGCAGAAGGAAAGCAAGATCCCCGCGTCACATGACATCCTCCTGAAGAAGACGGGCACCAGGAGAGAACAACGCATTGCGTCCTGAAGCAACAACCCCAGTGACGCAAACCCACAGTTTTGTTTTGGCAGGAAAAGAGGGGCAGTCCCCTCTTGTATGTTCTGGGGAGAGATTATCTTGGGGAAAAAAGATCTTTTTTAGAAGGCAAGAACACGAGGGACACGGGAAGCGAAATGGCCTGGCCAAGGAACGGAAACGGCAGGGCAGCAGAGCGGCGGCTAACAATAGCAAGAACAGCGCACAAGACCAACGAGAAAACAACAGCAAATGCAGTCATTTCCGGCACAATCTCCACATTCACGACGCCATTGCCGCCTACAATCACGCACGCAGCGCCCAAATCAAGCGAGAGTTACCTTGAGCAGCAGAGGATCTCGGGACGGTGGATCTTTGCTCCCAGCCCTTAGCGCAGCAGCCGGGAGTGCAAACCCAGGGCAGAGATCCAACAGCTGCTGCTCCCCATCCCACCGCACACCCACCTCCTAGGCCATCATCATCATCCTACACATGAAGAACGCCGTGCACCCGAGGAGAGAGGGAGTGTGTAGTAGAGGAGAGAGTGTTTCTTGGAGCTCTCCTGGGCAGGAGTGAATGCAATCATGGAGGACCAGAGGGGTGGTGTGGGGGAGGAGGACTGGAGGAAAGAGGGGCAGTGATGGGCATATTAATTGTTTACTTAGTATAAATATTTATAGCAAATTAAAGGTAAGGACAAAGATTAGGGCACACATCGGTTCACATTAGTACTGGTAACATGTTTTTGGGAGGAACAATTTGTTTATTTTGGTAGAACAGGATGTCAGGAACAGTGTGTGTATCTGTGCTCTTCTGGCACACATGTCCTCTAGACCTCTACCCACTTTGTTACAGTACTTTTTCTAATACTTTTTTTACTGGTTTACCAGTGGAGAAGTCAAGGACAGATGTTAGCTGTGCTGCAGCAGCAGTCATAGAACATTTGAGGAACATTTCTCTTCTGCAGCGGTAGTGTGAAATTACTTTGTTACAGTGATATTTTTTGAATGGTGGTAGTCTTTTTTTTTTACCAACTGTAAATCCTTCAAAGCGGAGGAGAGGACGGTAGATGCAGCTTAATGAGTACGTACCACATTTCATTTATTCATTCATGTGTACCATGTCCTTATATCTCAACTGGTCATTAATTTTCCTATAAACCGGATTATTGTTTTCCGACATGTCTAATCAAAATCATGAGCTTTCTTGGTCCCAGGAAAAGCTTAACATAACACATAGACCATTTATGTGAATTCAGAGGATTGATTCAATGTTTCAATGTCATTAAAAACTGCACTAAATAAAGGTGTATATAGAGAAAATACCGTCGATGTTAAAAAAGAACGTTTTAGCCTAAGTCATCTAATAGGACATTCTTATGTCTTTGTCCCGACAGTCCCCTCAAGGTTAAAGGTGAATTAATATAAAATCAGACGGCTAGCACCATCAAGCTATAGCCTTTTTTCTGTGTCGATTTAGGGGTAGACATACCTTTCTCTACAGATATAGATGTATAATTATAGAGTGCTTAAGTTCTATAAGATTATTTTATATTTTGGTTTTTATATTAAGATTTTATTTTCTTTCCGTAGACAGTTGTCGAGCATGTTCCTGATAAGGAGTGGAAAATTGTGGCCGTTTCAGCTTATACAGTTTTTATATGCAGATTACATGGACTGCCTGATGATCAGATGCCATGTTCTTCCAGGCAACATGGGGAGTTATTTACAGCCTGCGTGTGGTTAGTGGTGGAAGAGAGACTGTGTACCAAACCACTAGTCCTAATCATACTTAAGAGCATCAATTTTTATAATAAGCATGAATAGTATAGTACTACTGTAGTAGTGGAGAAATGCACGAGAGCTAGGAAGGTGATAGCACTATACATTTATTAATTAATAGTGATGAAGTAATTAAACAAGCACCCTGGCTAATGCAAGCAGATTTCGAGTGTACATTGTTCTTCTTGTCTTGTTTTTCTGCTGATTTGGCCACACGCAGTTGATGGTTGTTGTTTACCTTCGCATTATTTTTATTTTTCTAGGAAATGGCACCTTCCATTCCATTGCCACTGGACCACCACTGTACCACACAGCTAATCTTGTGTTGTTTTCTCTTTTCTTATCTCAACAATATTTTTGTTTTTAAGTCCAAACTTCCTAAGGGGTACCGCTGACAATGTGGTTCCACATAGCATCACTGGATACTCAGATGAGCAACCAGTAGTCGGTATCTTTTTCTTTCACAAAAGTAAATATACACAATGTGATAATTGAACTAACCTAATTACTTAGTGGTCAATTTTGGCTAGTTTCTCTTATTAACTATCAATTTTTTTGACAGAACTATCAAAAATTTATGTACTTAACAAAGAGGCAGACCTCGTGTAGAAAAAATCTAGACTGTATTTGGCATCTCCATGGATTATAATAATACAATTTGTCTAAGTAAATATTGAGTGTTTGTTTGACCCTTTTTCTCACTTTTATAGCTAATTTTTAACCACAAATTAGAAAACGCAAACAACACGTTTTAGAAAACGCAAACTGGTCCTTAGTGATGGTTTCCATAACATGAGAACTACCGATGAAAAATGTCGCCTCCACATTTTAATCACTTAGACCGTTAGGTGTATATTTTTTTACGCCAAAAACCATGGGGAAGTCCCACTGCATCATTTTCTACTATATAAAGGGGTGGAACAATATTTACAAGGTGAGTCTATGTTTGATATAAATTACAAAAGATCTAACCAATCATGCATCTCTTCTTTTAGGCTCAGCTTAACCCTGTGCCTAATCAGACTAATTGAAGCTTTAAAAAGTTGATGGCGTGCATCAAGATCAAGGTCTCGTTGTTCACTATCAAATATGATTTTGTTTCTGTTGTTCCAAATACTCCAACATCTACCTATCATGGCAATCACATGACAAAAATAAATAGAGCATAGTCTCGCCAGTGGACTCGTCACATAGAACACAATTTGTGGTCTCCACATGCATGGTACATCGTCTAAAATAGTTTTAGATTTTTGTTGTGTAAACATTATCTTTTATTTTTTATAAGAGAATTTTTTTGTTCATTTTCTATAGGTTCACATACTCAGGTTCTAATAATACGCTCTATTACAATTGGCTATTAATTACTTTAAGTATTGCACTACCCATATATTATGTGGTTTTATTTTTTATTCGACCTAGCCTTTGCACCTAGCCTTTGCACCAACAAAAGATATCAATTACACCTAGCCTTTGCACCAACAAAATGTATGAAATACAGTTTGGATGCATGCAGCCAAAAAAGAGAGGGAAAAAGGTCGCCGATGGTGAAAAACCACTCACGGTAGCAGCACACAAACCACCACGAAATATAGCACCCGGACTACAAAAGAGGTTCTCTGAGAGACACGTCTTCAAAAAGGGAACAGTGTACAAGCATCGTTGTCACTCGATCAACAGATTTAGGTTTTCACCCCGAAAAAAAGTCCAAGGTCTCAAAACCATGTCTTTGACAATGCTATTGCCAAGTACAAGCAATGGAGGTTAGACCTTGAGTTTTCATCCTGTAAATCAAGACTCGGTACTAGATGAGCACCACCAAAAAAGAAATCCTCCAATGGTGCCGCCCTCACTTGCCAATGCCACTTCTGCAAGCCATCAAAGACCAGGCTCTCTTCATCACAACCAATACCATGCACCGCCACTACCAGTCTCAAGCTCACCATGAGCCATGAAAACATTTTGCCCCTCCAATCGTAGCCATCATAACATTATCCGTCTCACACAACACCATAAAAATAGACATAGACATGTCACATAGTGTTGACCGCAAGCGGAACTTCGGGCCACGTCCGCTTGAAGCCACACCGGCTGATGATATGGACGTGCATAACCCGAACCCATCTGATCTAGATATCAAGGGGAGCCAAGAGCCAATTCGATAAGATCACGCGTGAAGAAGTCCAAAACTCGTCTGCGTCCAGATCGAGGAGGACCAACAAAAATAGCAGGTAGAACAACTATATGGCACATGAAAAGCATCACGGCCCTCGCGTTATTCGATGGAGCTCGTGAGGCTCAAGCCTCCGGCCGTGGTTACGACGTGTGCACCGTTTGCTGGAGCAGATTGCCTCGAGGCCTAGCCGCGGTGCCATCCGAGCGGCCAACGCGGCCACCACAGCCTCGTCACCAGAGACACCGCCAGAAGACCTAGCTCCGCTGCCATCGTGGTCGTGGCTGGCGACACGGCATTAGCGGATAGGGGGAGGATGGAGGTGCCCCCCCCCCCTCCCCCGGCTGTGGCGCTAGGGTTCACCCATGTGTCGCCAGGAAGGGGGCAACACGCCGTTTGTTTTTTCCTTGGCTAGTGAGAATATATCCGCATATCACAAAATGTGGATGCAATTAATGGGTGGTTAAACACAAGTTACCTGGTGTCACCATGGAATGATGGGTGTATGCGGAGTGCAGTACAACACATGATCGACACGATAGAGACACTATTCTTAGATTCTTTTGGTTTGTGATTAAATTGGTGCAACGGTGCACGTTCAAGAGTTGTTGAGTTTTAAATCATAATGAAGAGTTTTTTTTAAAACAAAAGGGTACGGAATTATATATTCCTTTCTGAGTGGATGCATCATGTATGTGGATACTTTAGCATCTGGGTCCATGCAAAACTAAAAATATTACTGTAGGGCAAATAGAGTTAATTAATGATTTAAAAGTAAAACATGGAATAAAATGTTTGTGCGAAAAATCATAATTTGTTTGCAAGAAAAATAGTGTTGCTAATTAGTGTGAGTATGGAATGGAGGTTTTATGCAATTTTACATGACTGGAAATTATACTTTTTCACCGTGCGATTCTAGTCTTAATCTGGAACAGAAACTAGGTAGAGATTGCTTCAATTGGGGACTGTCGGCTTGACTTTGCCGAGAGCTAAGCTAGTGGCTAGAGCTAGCTTAGTGTTTCTTGGGTGCACCGTCAAAGTCATAGCATTTACCTAAAAGCCACTCATTAGGCTTCTAAATTAAACCAGTTGCACTGTACTCTGTTGGTGCAATGATTTCAGCAACATGAAGTAAATTTCATCTCACTGTTTTTTTTTTTTGAGATTTTACGGTGCATCGGAGTACACATTTACTACTACCTTCTTTACAGTTTGCAGGGCGCTTTACAAAAATCTCACGGACCTAGGCGTAAATGTATTGGCTACAATTAGACCTATTAGTGAGCGGTTAATGCGCATGCAGTGGTGGGAGACTGTTGCATGCATAGAAAGTTTGGAGAAAAGCTGTCACATTAATCAACAATTAATGCTTAGTATGAGCCTAGGAATGTTGTAGTTTTGGAAAAACTCAAATTTGATTAGACGCCCTGCAAACCGTGAAGGAGGTAATAGTTGTGTAGTATATGGTCTAATCGGACGGTCCAAACTAACTGGGTCAGTTTTATACCATTAGTTAATTCGGTAATTTCTGCCAAAGTTCAGTGATAAATTAAAGTTTTAATTATAAGTGAAAATACAAGGTCATCTTACGCCTAGAAAACTGGATCCGTGATTTAAACATTGTCGTACGGAAAATGCCCTTCGAGGCAACATATATTACCAGACATTTGAGGTAGTATATCATATCGAGTCTATTGGATGGTCCAGGTTACATTTTTTTTTGCATTGATGTATCGTGAAACATCGCTTGTTTTTTCTTCTTTTCGTTAGGATTTATGTGTATTTGTATATGTCTATATGCGACGATAAAAGATATACATAGGAAATTGCACGAACATAGTGTAATTTTTTTTGGGAACTTTTCGTACAGTATTTATTTTTCGAAGATCATGCACACTAGAGATCTCGATATTGTGTTCGGATCAGGAAATCAGGATCGTCTCCACCTTTGTGGAGCAAAGGCAAAGGGTACCACAAGATGGCGCATGTGCATGATGCAAGTACAAGCGAGGATGGTGATGAGCCCACACTGAGATATTGATACACTGGAAAGGACCTCTGATGCCAATGCATCCAGTGCATGCACTCGAAGATCATTGATGTGCACATAGCTGGCTGTCCAGTGGAACAGTTGATGCATTGCGATTCAACCCTCTGCATAGTCTGGTCTTCTTCGTTCCCATGCAAGTTCTGTCAGCTAGATTAAGTGGGCAACAACTTTTTCATTCCAAAATGGTGTGCATTGATGGGTAGTAATTAATAGCCTAACATGTAAATAGATTTGTGGCGTTGTCATTCCTTTTCCTTACAAGAGACACATGTACTGAGTACTGACTGAGTTAAACAATCTAGATCAGCTAGCTTAGCCATGCCTGGATGCATGTGGTTAGGTGAAGAGAGGCTAGCTTAGCTATCTACATGTCCCTGACTGAAACAGAGATAGCTATCTAGTACATGTCTATCATCTGTGTTTGTTCCTCTTGAAATCTAGCACCGGAAAGCAAATTAGGTTCTACCATAGACATAGGTTGTTGCCCAATTTTCTGGAAGACATAGATTGTTGCCACGGATACAAGATCATACTCCCTCCGTTCCGAAATATAAAATGTTTTAGGTTTGTGAAGGAGATGTATCTAGACACATTTTAGTGTCTAGATTTATTTGAACATATATACTAAAAGGTGTATAGATACATTTGCTTCACAAATCTAAAACATCTTATATTTCTAAACGGAGGAAGTACATCTCGATCACAAGAACAATGCCCAATCCATTTCGGAAAAAACAAATTATGCCGAATGATTTTGTAGTCGTATTTGGATATAGAAATCTCGAGGAAATTGCATCCCACAGTATGATTTTTTTACATATGCCAAGTTAAGTGAAATATAAATCCCCCCACAAAATAAAAGTGAAATTTAAATCGTGGACCCTTCCATCGGGTAAATGGTACCTATGAAATGTATTTTGTATGCTATGTCCAAAAATTCGATGACATTGTGGAGAACCTCAAACCTAATTCCTCTAACATAATTGTTGTTAATAGTACTCCATATGTTCTAAATTAGATATTGCAGATTTGTATAGATTCACATGTACCCATACACTAAAAGATGTCCTATCTAGACAAATATGTGACAAGTAATTTAGGACATAGCGATTATTATGTTTGCTCAAAAGAAATATGATCATCATTATACTTTTCATGAATGTTTATTTGTAGTTCCATTAAAAATACTAACATATTGCCCACAAAAAAATCTAATATATTTATATAAAATCTGATGCTTAGAGTTGAATATCGGTAACTATTTCTATGGCTAGAATGTCATGTATTTTGGTATGCATGAAATAGGATGAATGAAAAAAAATTCGATCCATCAAAGTGCTTTCAACAAAAAAAAGGTAAAGAAAACCATATGTTTATCTCCACCGTGTGCACGTTCACCCGTAATTAGGCATGCAATATGACACGAATATGCATACAAATAATGGCTTTACAATGGTGGCAAGCATACATGCATATGCACGCTCTCCTCATAATAATTGCTATACCTCCATGTGATGTGAGCAGCCCAAAAAAAGGGAGGTCGACGTGTGGGCTAGCATTGATCTTTCTTTCCTCCCAACCGATGCTCCATCTCATGTACTCCCTAATCAATCAGTGAAGCTTTGGCATAGCAGTTAGCATACATGTATATATCGCAGCTTGGAATCTCCTCTTCGAATATACTCCCCCCGTTTGGAAATATAAGATGTTTTAGTTTTATGAATGAGATGTATTTAGACACCTTTTAGTGTCTAGATTCATTTGAACCTATACACTAAAACATGTCTAGATACATCTTCTTCACAAACCTAAAACATCTTATATTTCTAAACGGAGGGAGTACTTCCTTCCTCCGCCACTGCTTAGCGTCAAAGTTGAGATATGCATTTGGCGAGAGTTCATGCTGCCAAATTTCCGTGCTCCCAATTCACATACTATTAGGCTCTATTTTTTCTATCTAACTATTAGGTCATGTTTGATAATGGTTTAACAACAAACCTATTTTCTATACCAAATTGAGAAATTAGCATTTTTCATATAAAATCAAACAATTAACTGAGGCCGATCACTACACTAACATTCAGTTGGTTCTACAAAGCTGAAAAGCAGCATTGAGCTTCATAACAAAACAATAAATCAATAGACTATATGCAGTTCTTTGTTCTCCCCGACAGGGTGATGTAGGGTGTACAATAGTCCCTCTATCCCTCCCAAACAAACAAAACCCCCAAAACCAATCCAATATTAACCTCTAGGGCATAGGACCCAATACCCCAACTAATACTTGAATATTGTGTCCACCTTGCGCCTACATGTTAAGCTCGTGACTAAACACCTCTCTTTGCGACACCCCGGATACAACTATGGACCGAGGCTTAAATTGAGATATACGCACCATTGGTTACTTTACTTGTCGAGGATGAGCATTTTAGTCACTAAACTCCTATAATGTTGTGCGCCGGTCATTAAACTTGTCCAGGATAAGAAAACCGGTCTGAATAGAGACAACAGGATAAGTGGGGCTGATGTGGCACGCTGGCAGGACAATTGAGAAGGAGCACCGCGACGTGCGCGACCGACATGGAGACAATTGAGAAGGAGCACCACTTCTCCCCTTCGTCTCTATTCGAATCAGTTTGCTCATTCTAGACAAGTTTCAGTGAACGACTCATAACATTTTGCAAGTTTAGTGACTAAAGTGCCCCTAATTTATAGTGGGCAAATGGTTTCTTTGTGTAGTAGCGATCCATCCACCCGAGGGCAGCTAAAAAGATATTTGATACACCCCAGTTTTTGAATCCTGCACAAAGATATGTTAAATATACAAAGATGGACACACATACAAAATATTTGGACATGTCCTTAGATACCAATAAATCTACTAGGCGTTTTGATTTGTTGTTGTTTTCATTGTTTATATCAGGAACATATTTGATCTAAAGAAACACTTTATTTGTAATAACTCAATGTTTACGATAAAAACAGGTCTTTGTGTATGTAACATCCCAGCATTAGAGCCTAGAAATAAGTTGAACCCAGATGTGTGCATTGCATTCATGCATAGAAAATCCGAGTAATTTTCGCGATTTTAAATAAAAAACTTGTCAAAATGATTGAATATTCTCTTAGCTTGATGGAATTGAAGTAGATCATCAAGTTGACTGCAATAAGTTTTAAGTATTCATTATAACCATTCATAAGTACCAAGTTAAGAATATAAAACAAATAATAAGAATGTAACCATTATATCTTAAAATTCTATTTGCATACATTCTGAGAATCATGGTAACACCTAATCTTTAAAACTCTTTTGAGGAGTTGGAGTTGGAAAGTGATTAAGTCAAGATCATCTACTATATATATATATATATATATATATATATATATATATATATATATATATATATCTTTCTTTCTATACAATCTTCATGGAACTTATCTCAATAGCTGTTGTCCATCAATGTTGGATAATTTCCCATTGATTCACAACTTCTTTAACTATTAGTCTTTGATCTATTATTTGATCTTATCAGAACATTTACTCAAATTTTATAATGAGGGCATAGTCCATTAATAACCTTAATCCAATATAAGATACTAAGAAAATAATTTTCAGACAATAAAAGGTAGGATTGATAAAACCCTGCTTAGCCAACTAAGAACTTCAATAATAAATAATTAAAGCATTATAAAGGTAATGTTTTGGCCACCAACATGGAATGATTATATTTAGTATGAGTAATACTGGTGGGTAAAACATGATTGGAACCTTAGTAAAGATAAGTGATCCTAGAGAAGTCTTTGTAAACCACATAAATAAACTTCATGAATTAAAGTGCAAGTCATGTGGGTTAAGTAATTAAGATGGTGTTATTCATCTTCAAGAATAATCAACTTTAGAGACAGATTAGTGATGGAAGAAAATCAACAGTAGAATAGTAAATACAACCAACCAAGGATATGAACAGACTATAAAGTGTCTTTGTATCAAATTCATTGGATTCATTCATGAGTTAGAAGAATGATATATGAATAAGAAGATTTAAATGAGTAAAGCTCATCATGTTAATCATGATGATGGATAGAAAGAGGTATTATATCTAGGAAAAGAATTCCTTAATTAGAGATCCAAGAATTTGAAATATAATTATATGTATAAATCAATTTCCTATTTTAATAAGGTTAAGCAATCAACTCTACATCTCAAACCAAACATAACAGCCATTCCATAATGTTTATCCATCATCTGATACTTATAACACTCTATAGAAATATTTCCTAATAACAAATTACATAAGCATATCTCTATTCATTTCAACCATCATCACTATGTGTGCCTAAGTAGATCTTTATAAGTTCACTTCTATAAAACACTCTAATTACAATGTTCTAATTAAAAGGGAGATTTCCTCCCATACTATATACAAAAGGCAATATACTTAGTTATTAAATCCTAAATCTTAAAAAGAATCTAAGCTTATATAAAACCCTAAAGACAAGGGTAGTACTCATAATTCAAAACCCTAAACTTCTTTGTTTATCACATACATTGCTATTTCTCAACTTAATGAGAGTAGTAATCATCATATCAATGTCTTTATATTGTATGCATCAAAGAATGGTATAGAATCATTATACATACATATAAAGTTTCTATTCAAACAATGAGCTCACTAAAAGTTAAGTTATAAACAAATAAGAATACATTATCAAGAAATCCCTAACACAAATAAGGAGAGTAAAGTAATAAGAAAAGCTTATATAAAATATTAACAAGGGGAATCACATCAAGTAAATGGAAGAAATAAAAAAAGAAAATACAATAAGAATTTACAAATATGACTAGGTATGTCTTTTGTATTGTTGTAAATATCCAGGAAACAAGTTATACAAAGAAAGATTCAAAATCTAAATCAAATTCAAATCTGAATAAGAAAACAGAAAATAGAAAAAAATAAGACAAATAAAAACCAAACCTGGCTGCAGCCCAACAACCCTACACCTAATCGATGCAATGCGTACAATGACCGAAGAACCCACTGTGTCCTTTTCCCTCTGAGACTGACAAGTGGGGTCAGGTGAGGACTGTGGGTTGAGCTAAAGAAAACGCTAGGGGGTTATCCACAAAATGACCATCGTCGTCACCGTCACGCACACAGGCAGCTCGCTGGCGGAGCTCGTCGCCGCCCGATGCCGTCATCGCCGTCATTGCGTCAAGATATTCGCCGCCAATGCCAAGAGGGGATAAGAAGGCCACCGCGACGCATTGCCTCCATATCTATCTCCAATCCCTCCTTATCCTCTCAGATACGAACGAGATCGAACCCTAGCTCGCCGGAGCCACTCTTCGTCGTCAAACCACGTCACCCCACACAATTCTGAGCCGTCATGGAGAAGCGCCGTCCTCCGTAGATCCTCTGGGTATAAGCTTGCATCAAGGGGAGCACTGGAGCGGGTGAATTTGGTCATTCCTCTTCGCAGCAGTTCGTCGGAATCCTCGTCGAGGAGCTCGATTCCGACCACGCATGTCCTCGCCAACCACTCAGTCATCATCCGGGTGAGTTCCTGAATCTTCCAACATCCTTGAATCATTGGATCTCGTTGTAAATCGCCGTGTCACTGTAAGCCACCGTCGGCCACCATCGAAGCTCGTCGGAGATGAAGCTCCGATGACCATTTCCGAGTGGCGCTGCCACTATTAGGTTCCGTAGGTCGTGCTGATTCGAATTAGATCTATTTCGTTTGCTAGGGCGTTGTGGATCGTCGCTGATGACCACTCACCGACGGTGGTGGTGGTGCTGACGTCATGCTCACCTCATAATCGAGCCACGTCAGTTTGTTTGACCAGTCTTTGCCTCGCGTGGTGGATGACATGGCCAGGGCCCACATGTCATCGACAGTGAGTAGAGAGGGGGTCACTACCAAAAGCATTTCTTTGACATGAGAGTTGAGGTGGAAAATGGCCCACTAGTCAGTGACTCGGGCTAGCTCTGGGTGCGGTATAAAAAGTATTTTCTATTAGGAGTTAAATAAAATGTAATAATCCAATTAATATTATTCCAGAAATTTAATAAATGATTAAATCTTGTTTAATTAATAACTTTTGATTTATAATTCAGAAAAATGTGTATAATATATGAAAATTTTCAGAAAAATAAAATCTACAACTTAAAACTATTACCAAATATGGTTATGATAATTATTTAAAATAAATAGTATTTAGTAAACGTTTTATAAGAAATAAAACTTTAATAATTCATATTCCTATAATGATAAATGTTTATAATATAAGTAAAATACCAAAATCTTAGAAAAATAAGAATTCTAATTTAAAACTATAATCATGTATTATTATTTCACTTATTAAATATTTATTATATATTAAGTAATTATAAAAGTAATAAGAATTATAAGAATCATATCTTATTGTTTATAAATCACCAAAAATAAATATGATATACCAAAATGATCACAAAAATATTAAGTACATGCTAAAAATCTTATAATATCATTTTAAGGGAAATAAAAAAATTAATAACTCAAAGTTAAACTTAATTACTTCATTAATAATTCATATAAAGATCAATAAAATTTATTAATATTCCTAAAATGAGTTAAATAAGTCTAATAAATAGTATTAGTCTTAAATATTAATAATCTAATGCCATAATGGTTTAAAACATTATAAATGTTTTTATTTTAGAAAAATCCTTAACCATAAATAAAGATTATCTCTAAAAAAGAATTCCACTAATAATAAAATCTTTAAAGCACAACTTGAGAACAATCAAATCTTTTCAAAACCATATTAATCACCAAATTACAAAAACTACTACAACACTATATAAATCCATAAGTAGTTAAGAAACATTATGTTGGGTTCATAAACTATACCCACTTGCCGATAAAAGATAAATGAAATTACTCCATACTCACATCAAGACACCATTACTCAAGTAACAGAATAAACATTCTTAAGTAACTTAAAGAACACATTTCAGATATACAAGATACCAAGGTGTAAGTACGATATTTTCAAAACTATCTATACTTTAAAGTTAACTTTAGTCTACAAAATCTTAATATAAGACTATAAGCATTATTATATGTTTTATAGTTAACTTTGGTCTGAAGTAGTTAAACTATAAAGCAACTCAAGCCAAACCATTTGAGCAAACAAATGACATCAACCACCATTAACTAATCACAAAGCTTGTTTAGACCTTAGAAGAGAAACCTTTTCTTCGAAGGTTATTCTTTTTGCCACTTTAAATAAGAAACCTTGTATAAGTAATCCTAACTAGTATGTCATAAGTATGTACACTTTATTCTTACATATGTGATGTTTACAACCACTAATAAACTCCAATAAAAGTACAACTATGAAACTTATCTAAAAGGACCTCACATTCCAAAATAACCATTTCCAGGATCCAAACCCTAAGACAACATTATTCCAGGGATTTGCGTATAAAACGTGCACCACATTACTTATGCATAAAAGCATATTGCTTCTTTAAACATTAGTCCTTACCGGACCAATGATGTTGATTTCAGATTTTGGATCTTATACTGACTCGAAGACCGTGAGTGCATAATCTTGCAATCACAAAAGGCAAGTTCACACTTGCTCATGTCCTTTGATGATTTTCTGTAAAGTATTTTACAAATCCAGTGTTGTCTTCACCTGCATTTGAAAAAGGCCCAAAAACACTATTTTCAATAATAATGAGGACTATTGATTACTGATCCAGGGTGATCAGCTAATCTATTAAACCTGACAGTTGGAATACCACTGATCAGAACTATATCACCTAGGACTTAACAACCAATGTCGCCAGTGATTCTTGCGCCGTATATTACGCGTTGACCATGAGATTTGGAATGGGACGGAGAAGTCAGCTGTATCTTCTTCCTCTCGCATGAAGCCGGATGTGCAGGTCGTGGCTGTTATCCTCGTAGCGTGCATATTAATTAGTAATTTGTAGAGGATATGCAGCATATGGGTGGGAACCCTCATCGTCCCACGATAGTTCTGGCATATAACAGTTTGTACAAACCATTGTCGTAATTCTTTATGTGGGCATGGTGTACACCAAGGAGGCATGCGAGGTCGCGAAGGGGGAAGTGATTGGCTTGGATCATCTTCTGGGCCCCACATCATGGAATTGAGGACGGGAATAAGCTGCCCGGTTGTACAACAAAGAGTTGATCTCTCATGGGTAAAGTAATGCACCTCTGCAGAGTGTAAGAACGGTAACTTGTTACTCCCTGTTCCGGGAAGGAGCTGCGAACGCGGCGGGAAAGGAACCCCATGAAGGTTCTAGTAAACCCGTGAAGGCTGACGGACATAGCTTTTCAGAATAAAATCAACCTTTGAAGAAATGTTTATGAAAACTTGCATTGCCTACGACCTATGGTCTGTGGCTGTAGTTATAGTGCATCAAACACTCCTTTTCTAGTGAATTTGCTAAGTACGCTCGTACTCAAAGTATCTTCTTAACCCGTGCTAGATTCTGAAGTGTAACATCCCAAAAATACCAAACTTAGATCATCAAACACTAATCATCAAGATTAGGGTTAACAAAAACTTTTCTAAATGAATTCATGAATGCATGTATATGTGTATGCATGGATTTTGAATTTCTTTAAAAACCACCTTGTTTGTGTGATTCATTGCTTGTAAAATGTTTCTTAGGTGAAATAAACATCATCTAAAACATTTCCCACATTTTTCCTAAAGACAAGTAAATCAAAACAAATATATTAAGTGAATGGTCATTTTGGCCAATTTAACTCCCATGCCTATTTTGGTTGTCTCAAACTTTCAAAACCTAACAGAAACTTTTCTGGATCTTTGCACCCCTTGAATGTACTCATAACAAAGTATCAAGGCCCACTTTGTGATCATCCAGAAACTTTCAAATGCATAGTTTAAATGACAATTCAAAATTGAATCTTCTTCATATGGGAAGATCCCACTTTTTCAAAACCCACTCAAACAAGCTCAACTTTCAAAACCCAAGCATCTGCAGACTCACCAGCACCAATCTAGCAAACCCACCAAAATTCAATTCAAAATTCAAAACTTGATTTCATGCGGCCATTTCATCAAACAGGTTGTAGACACAAATCAAACAAAACATCAAATACTATAGTGTGCAGTGATTCTTGCCTAACTTGTTCCCTAGTTAGCTCACACACAACCTAGTAGATCATCTAGAAAGATTAGCCCAACACTAGCACCCCTGTGAGCTTGCCATTGTCATTAATGGTGAACAGTGAGCACCCCATGTCACCCCATTGTGGACAAGCTAGGAGCGGCAAGCCTAGCCGGCATGTCCGGGAGGCAGCCACCGTCCACCGCCATCGCTGTCCCGGCCATGGCGTTGCCAAGCCCTGTACCATGCGCACAAGCCGCGCCCAGACCATGCCGAGCGTGTGCCAGAGCACCACCCTTGACCATCACCCACAGACCGCGCGCCGCCCTCACCGCGTGCACACACGATCACCACCGACCTAGGAGACCGCCAGACACCCCCGTTTGCCGCCTCGTGCCATACAGCCACCGCCGTCGAAAGCGCCGCGCCTGCAGCAGCGAGCACCGCCTGTTCAGACCAAACCACACCGCCCCATGCCTCGCGACCATGTTGTTGAGCATCGCCAGAGACACAAGACCGTCCCTACCCTTTCCCATGCCATTAGCCGCTTGTAACGTCAGCAGAGCTCACCGTCTTGACGGTCCCGCTCGACTATAAATAGAGGCCACCCCACACGATTTCTTCACACCATCTCACTCACCTCTCCCCATCGCCGTGCCACACCATCCTCGAGCAAGGCGAGCACCACCTCGGGAATTTCACTTCAGGCTAGTTCTTGGAGAAAAAGAGCCAGCGATTGAGCCGCCCCAAGAGAAGCCACCGGTACCAAGAGGTTCGCCGTCGACTTCGCTCGCCTCGCCCGATCGCCAGTGACGGTGAGCCCCCCTCACGGCCGCTAGGTTTCGTTCTCGGAGTTATCTCGCGTCGATGACCCCTTACCGTTGGATTAGAACTAGATCAAACGATCCACGTTGCCCCATACCGCCCGCCCGTGTCACCGACGAGTGGGGACACCCACTTAAGCGAGCGGAGCTCAACTTAGCAGCCAGCCCGATAACATTTCCGCGCAGCCCGGCAATTAAAATTAAATCTTTTCTATTCTATTTCAATTCAAAAACTTCACTTGACCCAACTTCAAAAATCAACCCAGATCGATTCAGTGCATCAAATTGAATGAAACCAATTTTGTTGGAAAGGTCTGTGAATGCTTAATCCAAGCCCATTGGATTCAAGTCATTTGGATCTGTAGATCACCCATAGTAAAAATAACAAGGCAGAAGCTTTTCTGCATTCAAACATTTTTCAAATTTCAACCATAAAAGCTTTTGAGTTGATTACAACTCTCAAAAATCACATTTAACCATACCTTTCAGAATATATAAAAATATATAGGTTTACTTGCAGAAACAATGTTCAAGTAATAAAAGAATGCTTCATAAGCATTTCTAGCCACTTTAATTAATTAAAATAAAAGGGTAAAACCTTATTAAATTGTGACACCACTTTAAATCATATTCCCATGGACTACAATATGTGGTGATGACATGTGTCAACATGATCCCATATGTGGTTTGGAGAATATTAAATCTTAAGTAGTTTTTCAATGAGTAGAAATTACTTTTCTAAAAATAAAAAGGATTTAAACCAAGCCTTAACCTTGCAATGTTAGAGATGATGCTAGATCATCTATAGGACCCTTGTGTGTGATGATTGCAAGTAGTTAAGTATTGTTTGGTGATTGTGTACCTCATATTTATTCATAGACGCTAGTACCGACCAAGGATACGAGGAGGAAGGAGGATACTACGAAGAGGAAGCCGAGGAGAACTTCAACCACTGCTCTGCACAAGGCAAGCTAAAACTTGCAAGACACTATACTTTAGAAAGCTTATATTGACATTGATGCAAGCCTTACTAATCAAGGTTACCTATGCAAGCTAACACTTGCAAGATACCCTACTGATGCCACAAACCCATACTTGTGAGATGACTACTTTATGCCTTAAGCATATGTGATCATACCCACTTGCTAAACCAATCCTAGTTTTATGGCAAGCTTCTTACTTTATTTCTTTATCAAAGCTTACTTAGAGTCTACCTAAGAGTTTGGTAGATACTAGACAATTATGCTGAAGGTTGCATAAAGAACATAAAATTTGGCCTAAGCTAGAAACCTTGATATCATCCTAAGATATAAGGTTGGACTTAGTGAAACTCCACTAGTTACCACCCCTCATTATTACTACCCCCACCTGTAGATGCTAGTGCTAAGCATAAAACTTGATCAACTTTTAGATGGGAATACTTGGTGGAAAAATGGTTATGAAAACCTTGGAATGATGGATCATTCTATTGAAATGTTTTGGACATGTGTTTCCAAACACTTGATGATTTTGGTGATGAAAATGTTGAGGCATGAGCCTTAGACCTTTATAAAACTGATGGTTGTTTGGATGCGATACCATTCCAATTTTAGCGTACAACCACAATACCCGAATATTGGGTAGGGCTTGACTGGAAACTTATATACCTTAGTATTAGTTCCCTCACGGCCAAGGTCTGAGCTGAGGCTACCTTGTGAAGATTGCCCACCTGTGCAGTACCCAAGATGACAGTGGTCATGGTTGGGAGGCCAAACTCACAGGAGAGGTGCTTATACTAGGGAGTGTAATTGAAAGGTTAGGATTGATTATCCGCATACTGAGTATGGTGAATTCAGGATTTGTTCATGATGGATGTATCGAATGTTGTGGTGAAAGTGTACAATCTCTGCAGAGTGTCAAACTATTCGAATAGCCGCGTCCGCGGTTATGGACAGTTGGAGTGGCCATACTGTTCTCCCATCAGACTTTTTCAAAATGACTTGTGAAATGAAGTGAGACTTTGACTTGAACACAACAGAGTTGTGACCTGGATTACAAGATCCCATTTAGGAGTTATAAAATTGTGACTAGCTTTGGAACTTACTAAAGATAAACCTGGCTTTTTGCAAAACAACTGTGGCATCCCGCAAAACCACAATTAGAAAATCGCGTTGTTTTTGTGCATTGCATCATCATGACCGCATGCTCATGTCATCATGCCACATTGCATTTGAGCATCGTCATCATCTTGCATTTGCTTGCATAAAATTATTTGCGGATAAACCGGTTCATGTTTTCTAAACGCCCGTCTTAATTCAAGCATAAAACCCGAATCTTGCGGATATTTTGGTTGTCTAAAACTATTTACAAAGTTCGTCGCAATCAAATACAAATATTAAATTATTTTGGGGCGGGGCAGTCGAACGGGCCAAATGACCCGAACGACCACCCCAGAAATTAAAACGGTCCACCTAATTCCTAAGCCTACCAAACTACCTACCCAGTCCAACCCTCCACCTCACCCCCTCCTATCACGAGATGCCACGTCGTCCCTCCCCAAAATTCCCACCAACCAACTGTTGCCACATCAGCCTGCCACCCCCACCCAATCCCACACGCGCGCGCGCCCATGCCCACCTGCACGCGCCACAAGCCGCAGCGTCCCGTGACCGGTCTTTGCCCCAGCCCGACACCCCTGGCCCCACCTTTTTACTCGGGATCCTCTCTCCCTCGGGCTCCGTCAGCCGCCTCCTTCCTTCCCGTTAGCCTCCTTCGCCCCTCCCTTTTCTCCCTCCTCTCCGGCCCCGCCAGGACCCCCTCTCCGGCGACTCCCCCACCTCCTCGCCTCGCCGTCGCCCTTCCCCGGCCTCTCTCTCGCGCGCCTCCCCCAACCTCCGCCGCAGCAGCCTCCTCCTGGCGCCCGCACCTCCGCGCCGCCCCGACCCTCGCGTGCTCGGCGGCGTCCCAGAGCCCCGCCCGCTCCGCCCTCCTCCTCTCTTGACCTCCCCCGCGCCCCTCGGTTCCCCTCCTCCCGCTGCCTCGAGCCAGGCTCACGCCGAGCAGCGCCCGCTCAGTCCCTCTCCTCAGAGCCGGGCCGCGCCAGAGGCCCGTCTCCGGCCTCGCCGCCGTCCCGCCCGCCCGGTGGTCCTTCCCCAAGCTCTGTGCCCGGACCCGTCGCCCGGCGCAAGCCTTCCTCGCCATCCCGTCGCTCGAGCCGACCTCCGCCTCGGTGGCGCGCCGCCCGTCCTCCCTCGCCCGCCGCTGGTTGCGCGCCATCCCGAAAGCGGCGCCTCGCGCGGCCTCCTCGCGAGGGCTGTCCCGCTCCACCTCCGTACGCCTTCGTGCGGTCTCTCTTAGCGTCACCGTGGCGGGTCACAGCCCAAACACCCTTGCCTTTATCTCTTTGTGCCTCCACGACAAGTCCAAGCGCTAATCGGAAGATCCGGAAAACCTAGTTCATGGCTTTGTTGGTCTTGTTCCGCCAAGGATCCCCGGAGCCTTAGTGCGTCGCACTCATACAAGATCTTCACCAAAGCGAAATTGGCACCAACAACGTAATCGCGATGCCCCAAGGTCTCCTTCACGGGCAAGGTTCTCGATCCGTTGGTCGAGACCCCGACGCCCCGGACCTCGAAGACCGATCCCCGAGACCGAACCCTCGGCACGCCAAGATCTTCCCATGGAATCGAAAGCGCGTCGTCACGAACGTCAAGGACTCCTTCAGGGAACCGGACCTCTCGAGCCAAGTTCTCCCTCCGGGCCCAAGGCGGACCCGGCCGACAAGTTCTTCCTCTCGGATCCGAGGACACCGAGACGCGGACCCTCAAGTTCTCCTTCACGGACGCCAAGTACTACCCTCGGACGCCAAAACACGAACCGAAGGGCAAGACCGACCCGACACGAGGACGACAAGATCTTCGCGACGACAAGAGCGACACCGACTGGCTAGTCCGGCGCCCGGACGCCGAACCAAGTCCTGCTTCCCGGATGCGACAAGATCTACTCCGCTAACCGAGAACGATCCGTCGAACCCTGAACCTCAAATCTGGACCCTGGACCCCGTCGAACCCCGAACCCCGGAAACCAAGACCGTTGAGACCCCTCAATGTGTGAACCTCTTCCCGAAAACCCTATTTTACAATATAATACAACTTGTCGCATAATAATTGTTCATGCATGCATATTTGTCATGTGGTTTGGGGCCTTATGCCGATTCACCTAATAATTAAATATGGGGCCCATATGCGGGCAAATCTAGTCTCATATTGGCCTCATTTAAATTCGTGTAGCGAACCGGTATCTTATCTTGCCTTGTCATAACAACATTTAAATGGCGGGGTTCTAAACAACTTGAACCATTTAATTAATTGTCGGGACCCCGGTTCCGCCTAATATGACCTAACTTCATTGCACCATTGCCATGTCATGCATCATACATGCATCATGCCGATCTTCTACCGTTGTATTAAATATTGCATCCGGTGTTTATTCTAGTGTTTTGCTTCTTCGCGGATAAGGCCGTTGAGTTGATGTGAGTTTCGCCCCGATCTCCGGTTGAACCTTCGACAATGTTTTCAGGCGAGCATCTCCCCCTTTCTACCTATCTTACTTTTATAGTGTTTTACTCCTTCCTGTTGATCTACTGCTATCTGTGTTGCGATGCTTTAGTTTCCGTACCTGTGATATACCGTGCAGCCCTATATTGCCTTGGACACATCCTATTACCTGTTGTTTGGTAGATAGTTGGACTTGCGCGTCGTAGTCGCTTGCTCAAGTGCTGTTGCGTGTCGTTCAGTGCCACAGTTGTTGATGTAATGCCGCAAGTTGATGTTGGAGATGATTCTAGTTTTACTTACCGTTCATTTTAATTCCTGTTTAACAACTAAAATTGAAGTAAGCAGAGGCATCGGTGGGTGATAGATAACATTTGGTTTCCGAACGCCCACTTGTGTCCCGTAGGACCCCGAGTACTTGATACCTGTTCCTTGATTTATCGCGCTATCCACATCCGGGAGGTATATGGGGCCCCCCTGAGCCAGAGCTTGATTCAGTCTTATTTCTTGGGGCCACAAACTAGTTTGAGGTTTTATTTACTATCCTGTACTTATGCCATGCTACTTATGTATTTAAATTTGTGCGAGGAGCACACTGTACTGTTTAGGATCGGGACACGTTTACGCGGTATCGACAAGCCCAGCCACTTTGGGTTCCCGATCGTTTACCGTCCACCCAAACCTTGAGGCCGTCTCGAGTCACTAGCTTCGTTCGGGATCTACTTAAGGGTGGCCCCTGAATATTACTGAATCTGTGATTGTTCGATCGTGAAAGCCTCGTTGGGTTTTGATTTGGTTTTCGAGGTTGATCGAGCGTGTGTTGCTATTGGTGCACCCGGGGTAAAACTTTACGAAAGCCGTGTCATGGATATGGACGACTTGGAGCACGAGATCTCGATCATAGACAAGCATAACTAAAGTTTATTCTATAAATTTGACTTTACAATGACTAGTAATCAGCTTCACTATAATGGAATGGCTAAATAATACCGCACAATTGCTTGTTTGGATTGTCGCTTGCGACCATTGTACCTGACTAGTAAGTATCGCAACTACAACGTAATGGCTGAATAAAAGTACCACCAACTGCTGGGTTTTTGGGTCATATCAAGCTATACATGTCGATTAGTAATTCGCAACTATAACGGAATGGTTAACTAAAAGTGGCCACTTACTTTATCGTAATGATCAGCTAAACCTGACTAGTAATTGCTGCAACGATAACTGAATAAATAAAACTGCCAACTGAGTGAGTTCCTCGGTTGATTTCCTTGTTTGGTCTCGAGGGGGAAACGCCAGGATGGGTTTGTTTGATGATAGTATCATTTTGGTTCCGAATAGGTCTTTTCTCACCCCTCTCTGATAGTCGCCAGTTGTATCGAGTCTCTATAGATTGATAGTGCATCTTTGCCTTTCGATCCACCATACCTATGTAGGCGAGGACCGAATTCTAGCCTCGCCGTGTCTTGGCCTCGATCTTGGCTCCTTTTTTCCCTTTGCCCTTTGTCGGCACCCTTTTGTTTAAGCAGGTTTTGAGATCGGCGTCGTTAGCGGGGTTACCCTTCCGGCTTGGCACAGGAGGTTATGGACGCCATTGGTTATTCTTCAGGGCTCTTAGCCCCATTTGCATCTTGTCCGTAGCTGGACGCTCTATCGTTTTCAAGGTGATTTGGATCTTTGTATATTATATCTGTATTCTTGACTCATGGAATCGCTGTTATATATATATATCTGTTCTGTGGGTCCCATCGAGGACTGTTGTGTAATGTTATTACTTCGTTTTCCACCCGCACGAAAGTGCCTGGTGGGCACCTTTGAATCGTTTCTATGCGGGTTTGGCGAATTTCGTTAAAACTTGCATAGGTCCGATCGAGGTGTTCTGAGTGGTATCGAGCTCGGCGATTGCGATACCCACAAGTCCACTCAGGGATAACCTAGCTAACGGCCGAAGTAGAGTGTCAAAACTATTTTGCAAAATCGGTTGGATAGTTCTGATTAGGTCTGATTTTACTCCTTACCCCTCTGCTATTCTCCTCTTATCTCGACGTGTTTTGAATCTGCTCTCTTATCTTTTCTTCGAGTCCAGGATTTCTCATGGGTGGGTTTCCGTCGTACCTTCAGGGTTTCGCTTCCTTCTTTGGTAACGGTGTTCTACCGTCCGGTGTTCAAGCTGCCTGATGAATCCGTCTGCTGTGGTATCATTCTTTGTTCCTTGTTTGTGCATTCCGGTGTTTTCCGCTGCGACGGTTTTCTCTACGCCAGATCCGATGCAGAGTCTGCATCACTCCTTTGTTTTTGAACCTCGCTTGACGAGATCTTCAGTCTGATTCCGAGAATGGTTGCACTCCCTTCTACTGATTGTGCGGAGTAATAGTTTGGGTGCGTGATGGATTGGCCCCCATGCCGACTACTCACTCTATTTGCTCGCGTACATTGAAGTGGACGAGAATGCATCGGTTCCCTCTATCCATCGGAAGCTAGAGGTGGCTTTATTTGTGGATACCTCTGCCTTCGCCCTTTTTGTTTCCGGAGTGTTCTCTCAACGATCACGGACAACGACCTCTTGTTAGTGGTGTCGCGAGGATCTACACGAAGCGAGAAGATGCAGATCGCCGACCTTCTTTCCGGTACCATGAGGCGGATCTCGAGGGCGAGATCCATTGTTAGTGGTGTCGAATTGTGGCATCCCGCAAAACCACTACTAGAAAATCGCGTTGTTTTTGTGCATTGCATCATCATGACCGCATGCTCATGTCATCATGCCACATTGCATTTGAGCATCGTCATCATCTTGCATTTGCTTGCATAAAATTATTTGCGGATAAACCGGTTCATGTTTTCTAAACGCCCGTCTTAATTCAAACGCAAAACCCCGAATGCTGCCGGATATTTTGGTTGTCCAAAACTATTTACAAAGTTCGTCGCAATCAAATACAAATATTAAATTATTTTGGGGCGGGGCAGTCGAACGGGCCAAATGACCCGAACGACCACCCCAGAAATTAAAACGGTCCACCTAATTCCTAAGCCTACCAAACTACCTACCCAGTCCAACCCTCCACCTCACCCCCTCCTATCACGAGATGCCACGTCGTCCCTCCCCAAAATGCCCACCAACCAACTGTTGCCACATCAGCCTGCCACCCCCACCCAATCCCACACGCGCGCGCGCCCCTGCCCACCTGCACGCGCCACAAGCCGCAGCGTCCCGCCCCGCTGACCCGGTCGCCTGCCCCAGCCCGACACGCCTGGCCCCACCTTTTTTTTCCTCGGGATCCTCTCTCCCTCGGGCTCCGTCAGCCGCCTCCTTCCTCCCCGTTAGCCTCCTTCGCCCCTCCCTTTTTCTCCCTCCTCTCCGGCCCCGCCAGGACCCCCCTCTCCGGCGACACCCCCACCTCCTCGCCTCGCCGTCGCCCTTCCCCGGCCTCTCTCTCGCGCGCCTCCCCCAACCTCCGCCGCAGCAGCCTCCTCCTGGCGCCCGCACCTCCGCGCCGCCCGACCCTCGCGTGCTCCGTGGCGTCCCGCGCCGCTCACCGCCCTCCTCTCTCCGACCTCCCCTTCCAAGGTTCCCCTCCTCCCGCTGCCTTGAGCCCAGCTCCGCCCGGCCAGCGCGCAAGGCTGTCCCTCTCCTCGAGCCGGGCCCGCCGCTTGAGCCCGTCCGGCCGTCCTCGCCCGCGCCAGGCGTCCCCCGCCCGGTGGTCCTTCCCCAAGCTCTGCGCCCGACCCAGCGCCTCCCGTCGCGGCGCAAGCCTTCCTCGCCATCCCGTCGCTCGAGCTTGACCTCCGCCTCCGGGCGCCACCCGTCCTCCTCCGCCAGTGGGTTCCTCGGCCGCCGTTGCGCGCCATCCGGCGACGACGCCTCGCCGCGGCCTCCTCGCGAGGGCTGTCCCGCCGGCTCCACCCTCCGTGCACGCTCGTGCCGGTCTCTGTGCGCGTCACCGTGGCCGTTGTGCGGGCCCACACAGTTGCAAACACCCTTGCCTTTATCTCTTTGTGCCTCCACGACAAGTCCAAGCGCTAATCGGAAGATCCGGAAAACCTAGTTCATGGCTTTGTTGGTCTTGTTCCGCCAAGGATCCCCGGAGCCTTAGTGCGTCGCACTCATACAAGATCTTCACCAAACGAAATTCGGCACCAACAACGTAACCGCGATGCCCCAAGGTCTCCTTCACGGAACGCCAAGGTTCTCGATCCGTTGGTCGAGACCCCGACGCCCCGGACCTCGAAGACCGATCCCCGAGACCGAACCCTCGGCACGCCAAGATCTTCCCATGGAATCGAAAGCGCGTCGTCACGAACGTCAAGGACTCCTTCAGGGAACCGGACCTCTCGAACGCCAAGTTCTCCCTCCCGGGCCCCGAAGGCCGGACCCGGCCCGACAAGTTCTTCCTCTCGGATCCGAGGACACCGAGACGCGGGACCCTCAAGTTCTCCTTCACGGACGCCAAGTACTACCCTCGGACGCCAAAACCTGAACCGAAAGGAACGCCAAGACCGACCCGACACGAGGACACGACAAGATCTTCGCGACGACAAGAGCGACACCGACCAGGGCTAGTCCGGTGCGCCCCGGACGCCGAACCAAGTCCTGCTTCCCGGATGCGACAAGATCTACTCCGCTAACCGAGAACGATCCGTCGAACCCTGAACCTCAAATCTGGACCCTGGACCCCGTCGAACCCCGAACCCCGGAAACCAAGACCGTCGAGACCCCTCAATGTGTGAACCTCTTCCCGAAAACCCTATTTTACAATATAATACAACTTGTCGCATAATAATTGTTCATGCATGCATATTTGTCATGTGGTTTGGGGCCTTATGCCGATTCACCTAATAATTAAATATGGGGCCCATATGCGGGCAAATCTAGTCTCATATTGGCCTCATTTAAATTCGTGTAGCGAACCGGTATCTTATCTTGCCTTGTCATAACAACATTTAAATGGCGGGGTTCTAAACAACTTGAACCATTTAATTAATTGTCGGGACCCCGGTTCCGCCTAATATGACCTAATTGCATTGCACCATTGCCATGTCATGCATCATACATGCATCATGCCGATCTTCTGCCGTTGTATTAAATATTGCATCCGGTGTTTATTCTAGTGTTTTGCTTCTTCGCGGATAAGGCCGTTGAGTTGATGTGAGTTTTGCCCCGATCTCCGGTTGAACCTTCGACAATGTTTTCAGGCGAGCATCTCCCCCTTTCTACCTATCTTACTTTTATAGTGTTTTACTCCTTCCTGTTGATCTACTGCTATCTGTGTTGCGATGCTTTAGTTTCCGTACCTGTGATATACCTTGCAGCCCTATATTGCCTTGGACACATCCTATTACCTGTTGTTTGGTAGATAGTTGGACTTGCGCGTCGTAGTCGCTTGCTCAAGTCTTTGTTGCGTGGTCGATTACTGCCACGATTGTTGATGTAATGCCGCAAGTTGATGTTGGAGATGATTCTAGTTTTACTTACCGTTCATTTTAATTCTGTTTAACAACTAAAATTGAAAGCGAGGCATCGGTGGGTGATAGATAACATTTGGTTTCGAGCCCACTTGTGTTCCGTAGGACCCCGAGTACTTGATAATTCCTTGATTTATCGCGCTATCCACATCCGGGAGGTATATGGGGCCCCAGGCGAGCTTGATTCGATCTTATTTCTTGGGGCCACAAACTAGTTTGAGGTTTTATTTACTATCCTGTACTTATGCCATGCTACTTATGTATTTAAATTTGTGCGAGGAGCACCTTGTCTTGTTAGGATCGGGACACGTTTACGGTATCGACAAGCCCAGCCACACTTTCGGGTTCCCGTCGTTCTGCCGTCCACCCAAACCTTGAGGCCGTCTCGGAGTCAAGCCGTTCGGGGATCTACTTAAGGGTGGCCTGAAATATTTCTGAATCCTGTGATTGTTCAGTCGTGAAAGCCTCGTTGGGTTTTGATTTGGTTTTTCCGAGGTTGATCGAGCGTGTGTTGCTATTGGTGCACCCCGGTCGGGTAAAACTTTCTGAAAGCCGTGTCCGCGGATATGGACGACTTGGAGCATAGTATCTCGATCATAGACAAGCATAACTAAAGTTTATTGCTATAAATTTGACTTTACAATGACTAGTAATCAGCTTCACTATAATGGAATGGCTAAATAATACTGCCCACAATTGCTTGTTTGGATTGTCGCTTGCGACCATTGTACCTGACTAGTAAGTATCGCAACTACAACGTAATGGCTGAATAAAAGTACCAACAACTGCTGGGTTTTTGGGTTATATCATGCTATCTGTATCTGATTAGTAATTGCTGCAACTATAACGGAATGGTTAACTAAAAGTGGCCACTGCTTACTTTATCAGAATGATTATCTAAACCTGACTAGTAATTGCTGCAACGATAACTGAATAAATAAAACTGCCAACTGAGTGAGTTCCTCGTTTGATTTCCTCGTTTGGTCTCGAGGGGGAAACGCCAGGATGGGTTTGTTTGATGATAGTATCATTTTGGTTCCGAATAGGTCTTTTCTCACCCCTCTCTGATAGTCGCCAGTTGTATCGAGTCTCTATAGATTGATAGTGCATGCTGCCGCTGCCGCTCAGTCCACCATACCTATGTAGGCGAGGACCGCCGAATTCTAGCCTCGCCGTGTACTGGCCTCAGTACTGACGCTCCTTTTTTTTCCCTTTGCCCTTTGTCGGCACCCCTTTTGTTTAAGCAGGTTTTGAGATCGACGTCGTTAGCAGGGTTACCCTTCCGGCTTGGCCTGGGCAGGGTTATGGACGCCATTGGTTATTCTTCAGGGCTCTTAGCCCCATTTGCATCTTGTCCGTAGCTGGACGCTCTATCGTTTTCAAGGTGATTTGGATCTTTGTATATTATATCTGTATTCTTGACTCATGGAATCGCTGTTATATATATCTGTTCTGTGGGTCCCATCGAGGACTGTTGTGTAATGTTATTACTTCGTTTTCCACCCGCACGAAAGTGCCTGGTGGGCACCTTTGAATCGTTTCTATGCGGGTTTGGCGAATTTCGTTAAAACTTGCATAGGTCCGATTCTGAGGGTGTTACAACAACCCTAGAGCCTAGTGTCCTATTATCCAAAAAAACCCTTTACTTGTTAGTATTAGTTTGCGAGTACTTAAAGAGTACTCATGGCTTTGTCCCTGGCTATTCCCATGGCCAGACTATGAAGAGGAGTACCTGGAGGATGGACCCCAGGAAGGTTACGACAACTAGGATCATCTCCCATCGTCAGCATTGCCTGTGACCCCGAAGATGGAGCTTCGCCTACGCTACCATTATTATTACATAATCCGCTGCCTGATGTTGTATTAAGAACTGGATCATGAGATCCCTATTTGTGTAAGAACTTATGTATTGTTTGTAATGGATGAAGTACTATGGTATCCAATTCTGCTATGTCTCGCAAAAATGGTAATCCTGGGATTGCGATGTATGGCATAACAGGCATCTAGGATTGAAAAATCCGGGTGTTGACATGAAGCCATTAAGAAGATGTTTACATCAAGATATGCTCCAGAAGTTATCAAGACCAGCTTAAGCTCTTCAATGAAGACTAGGAAGACAACAAAAATCTCAACTCAAGTGAAGATGAAATTACTGACTAGATAGAAATACAATCTCTAGCCAAAGAACCTACCTCTGTAGTGCATTGCAATAGCGGCAATGCCAATTCCTTAGTTAAATACTAATTTTAATAGTATAACAATTTTGTGTTATTTATCTTTGATTCTTCTTCGTAAAAGAAGTTCTTTCTCTCTCTTTAACCTAGAGTGTTCTCTGGATCTTATGTAAAGAGTGCGTTGTAACCTTTAAGCCATGTATTGGACCCGCTGTGTTTCTGTTGTGCCATTCTGAGGGATGTAATACTAGTGAACGGTGTTTCATTGGTGTTATGTCAACGACTATAGTGTACTACATCATGTAGTGGTATGATGGGTCACCGCAGTGTAGCTCTCAAGTGTAATTCAATTATATATCATATAAAAATATTTGTATCTCAATTTTTGTAAGCATGGTTATGTGCTTAATTTCTTATTTTAAAGTCAAAATATTATTTAAATGATTATATAAATAAATATGATAGATAGTTATATTATAAAAAAGTAAAATTTGAATATGAAAATGTTGATTGATACACCCAATTTGTATCACCTTTCTATATCATAATTTACCTTTATTCATTGATATTTGTCTTACTATGAGATATTACTTATGGATTTTCATCTGTTTATGCATGTTGGATGATTCCTGGAGGACGGACTGCCGGAGTCTGGATTCTGATGGAAAAGAAGGAGTTTTGGTGCAATTTCGCGAAGATCAGAAAAATACCAGAAAAATATGGAAACATATTATTTTACCAGAAGACGAAGGAAGCCAGAAGGAGGGACGAAGATGGGCATCAGGGGGGCCACACCCCCTATGCGCGGGCCCACTTGACCCCGCGCCTAGGGAAGGTGTGGCCCACCTGCCCGGCCTCCGACTCCGCACCTTCGCCTATATCTTCCCTTCAAAACCCTAAGGCTCGGGGAGCGACCACAGATAAATTTCCGCCGCCTCTGGGGGCGGAAAATACCGAGAGAGAAAGATCTCTATGGCAGACAGATTTCTGCCAGGGGAATTCCTTCCCGGAGAGGGGAGACCGTCGCCATCAACACCATCATCAATCTAGGCTTCATCAGGATCATCATCATCATCCACACCATCATCTCCACCAGCACCATCACCACCACTCCGTCCCGTTATAACAATTGTGTTGGATATTGCTTTAGTTCTTAGGGGAAACTTTCCTGGTGTTGATTAATATTGTAGTTGATGCTTGTGAGTGGAACCATTGGATTATTGTTTATGTTCAGATTTTTATCCATTACCATATCATCTTAGATCTTGATCCATATGATGTCTTGTGAGTAGTTCTTTTAGTTCTTGAGGACATGGGAGAAGTCATGTTGTCAGTAGTGAATCTGTGATGAGTTATTATTCAATGGTTTAGTATTTAAGTTGTGGTGCTATTCTTCTAGTGGTGTCATGTGAACGTCGACTACATGACACTTCACCATTTATGGGCCTAGGGGAATGCATTATGTATTTGGATACTAATCGTGGGGTTGCCGGAGTGAATGAAACCTGAACTCCCGTTAGGACACCTTTGCACAAGGGAGCGTAGGATCTCGGAGTTTAAGGTTGTGGTTAGATTTATATCTTAATTACTTTCTTGTAGTTACGGATGTTTGCAGGGGGTTTAATCACAAGTATGTATTAGTCCTAGGAAGGGTGGTATGTTAGCACAGATTCACCCACACAACACTTACAAACACCAGAGAAGAGTACTCAGCTATTTGAAGCAAAAGCACTTGATAGAACTTCCATGTGTCCTCGAGAACGTTTGGTCCTTATAAGTATTTCCACCGTCTTGTACTTTGCTAAAAAAAGGATTGGGCCACTTTCTCCGTTTGTTCATTACTTCTGTTACATGCTCTTGTTTTGTTGCCTTGTCAGAAAACCACTAAAAATCCGTTTGCTAAGTATTCACAGGGATTTCCTGCTCCATACCACTGTTCAGCACCTTCTGCTCCTCGTTGGGATCGACAGTCCTATATATCGAAAGTACTACGATACACCCCCCTATACTTGTGGGTCATCAAGAGTATTTTCTGGCACCGTTGCCGAGGAGTGAAGTGCTATTGAAGAGTGAAACTGGTAAAGGAAACTTTTACTGTGAGTATTGCTTTTGTTACTGCTTGTTGATTTGTTTCCAATATGGATAACCCACTTGGTTTTCTGTTTGGGAAAACTACTACCACTTCTAGGGTAGTAGATGAACCACCTTCTGTTGAGATAGATCCTTTTAAGATACCTACCAATATTGTTAATCATGTTGTGGATAATTATTATTTAGGGGATGGAACTATCCATCCTGGTGATCACTTGCTTTTTATCCATGAATTATGCGGACTGTTTAAGTGTGCAGGTATCACAACTGAACAGGTGAAGAAGAAGTTACTCTCCATATCCTGGAAAGGGAGAGCTGAAGAATGGTATAAGCTGCTGAAGAATGGACAATCCATGGAATGGGAGGAGATGGCATCTCTCTTTTACTCTAAATTTTATCCTCCCAGTGAGATTCATAAGGATAGATGCGGTGACCCAGCATACCGCTGCATGTGTAGTACACTATAGTCGTTGACATGACATCCACAGAACACCGTTCCGTAAATATCACATCCCTCAGAGTGGTACAACAGAAACATTATGGGTCCATATTACAAACATACACACGTTATTATTATTACAATAACGGAAGTTCAAGACTTCCAAAAGATTCAACTTACAAAACAAAATATAAGTGATTCAGCGAAAGTTTCAAATTTAAAACATAAACTCCAAATTGAGCTCAACAACTTATTGTTATATAAGGTTCATGTTGCTCGGCTCAAATGGCTACTAAAATTATAGTAATTAGTCTGACTCCTGGAACTCTCCTCCATAGACGATGTCGTAATCCTCCCCTTCTATGGCTCCATACAAGTTGGGCTCTTCATAGAAGACCTCCTCTTGATTCTCAGTTGCATACATTGGAGTGCCTTCGGAATTCTCAGAGTCTAAGCAAGGATTCAAAGGAAAGAATGAGTAACAACGTTACCCAATAAGTTCATTATATGCAAGGTAGGAAGTTTGATGCTCTAACTACCACCTTGGACTATAAGTCCTAGGTATAATGCAATTTTCGTAAATCTTTCTTCAAAGATTGTTTTTATTATGAAAAACCTATGACCATCAGCCTTCATAGGTTGACCAGAACTTTCATGGAGTTCCTTTCCTGCCGCGTTCGTAGCTCCTTCCAGGAACAGGGAATAACAAGTTACAGTTCTTACACTCTGTAGAGGTGTGTTACTTTTCACATGAGAGATCAACTCCTTGTTGCACAACCAGGCGTACTTTCCCGTCCACAATTCCATGATGTGGGGCCCAGTAGTTGGTCCAAGCCAATCACTGCCCTATCCTCGACCTCATATGTCTGCACGATCCTTCGGCTAGCTCACCTTCGTTAATCCCCCTTTCGGGCAGGCTAAAACCCTGATGAGTTTCCGAAGACTCTATGACCTAGTGATGCCCGGATTAGTTCCATTTACATGGACTATCTCCCTAAACACCATTCATAGATAATCTAGACACCAAAAGTGTGGGGCGTAAGGGTGCCCACCCATATGTTGGATCCACACAAGGAATCACAACGTCACGTTAAGGTCGTCTTGCCCCCATACAAGAGGAAAAGGATACAGCTGACTTCTCCGTCCCATTCCAAATCTCATGGTTAACGAGTAATATACGGCGATAGAATCACTGATGTCATGGGTTATTGATCCCTATTTGTTCATCATTATTGGAATTAGAACCCTAAGTTCTATTGCTTCCTTATATCATCACTTAGGATGATATCTAAAGTTTAGTATCTTGAGAAAATAGTGTTTTCTTTTACTATAATATAAATGATAACACACAATTTGCAAATACTTTGATAAAGACTCTTCAAAGGACATGAGCAAGAGATGAACTTGCCTTGTGATGGCAAGGTAGTGAAGTCTGATGCTTGCACTGGACCTTGAGCTTCTATGTCTACAAAAACATCATTATTGCCCGGTAAGGACAATATTTAAAGAAGCAAAATGATTATGCAAAGTAATGTAATGCATCTTTTAATTTGATATGCATTTTCCCCATTATTATAAAAATTATTTTTTTAATAAAGGGTTTATAAATATTACCTTATTAATATTTATAGTATATATTGCATTTACTTTATTTCCTTTTTATTTGACTTTTACTGTTTTAATAATTCTTTTAAGAATTATCACTTAAATATTAAAAAATGTTATTAAATATTTATTTAGTATTTTTATAAAATACTACAATATTAATCTATAATGAAAGTGATTTTTATTTATTTTTATCATCTTTCAATAATTTTGTAAAATTCCATAAGGAATATATAATTTACAAAATTCTTAATAAAATTTATATGTCTAAAATTTTATATTTCAATTTATTTGGATAGTTTGGATTTTTGTGAATCCAAAAATCCTTTATTTATAATTTTTGGATTTTTATTTTATTTTCTAGAATTTTATTGAGTTCAGGGGCATTTTGGTCTTTTCCTATTTATTAAAACATATTTCAATTGGCTTGGGCTGGCCATTTGGGCTTATTGGGCCCCTGTGGCCCAATAGGGCAGAGTCAAAATTATTAACCCGAGGGGTTTCGGCCCACCCAGCCCACTCTCTCTGTCTCCTCTTCGTTCTCATCTTCCCCCCCTCTCTCGACCCCGTGGGGTTCTAGCGCCGCCGCCGCCGATGGCCGCCGCTGTGGCCCTCCCTGGCCGCTGCCGTGGTGCAGGGCGAGGTTGGCGACCACGCTCGTTCATCTGGTCCAATTCAATCTGAATCCGGAGCTCCCCTGTGGCCAGGTTCACCCCGTTCCCGAACCCTAGGGTTTGGGGAAAGTGTTGTCGCCGCCACGGTCCCTCCTGTGGTGGTGTCTTTGTGTTAGTGTCTTTTGTGGCCGCCGTGTGGTGCAGGGTTGCAGCGCCTGGGTGCTCCATGTACTGCATGGCTCGTCGTCCAATCTGCTTCCTCTTCAATTCGTCAGCGAGGACCCCGGGTAAGTTGCCTCTGTGGATCTTGGTTCATCCTATCACCATGAATCTCTCCGTGTGTATCTAGTGGCTACTCTTGCCTAGTGACTATGTTCTGATTAGGGTTCATCTCCTAATTAGGGTTCTTGTTCTGGTTAGGGTTCATAACCCTCTGTTGATCATATCCATGATGCTTTATATCTAGTGGTGATCTTCCTTGAGCATGATGAATGATTGTTTGATGTGGATCATTATTTGTAGTTGGCTTTGGTGATGCTAGTGGCTTTTCAGACTTATTCTAGTGGTAATTTACTATGATACAATGTTAGTATTTCTATGAAATCCCTAATTGGAAATGTTGTTGATCTGGGAACTTTCCACTGCCAAGATGTTTTTACTGATAGTGATTCTATCAGTAAGTGCTTACTCCATTTAAAATGGTTCGCTTGTATGAGAATATACATACTGAATATAATCATTACATGTTAATGATTTTCTGTGGATGTATAGATGAGTTTGATATTGATTCCTAGCATTTGGCTTCAAGAAGATGATATTTAGTGGTTTGTCCCTTTTTATTTGTGAAATCTAAGTAAAGATTGGGATTAGCTCATTAGAACTTGTCCTTGTGATACCATTATAACTGGCTCACAAGTGATTGGGTCCTATTCATGAGCTTAGCTCTGACAATGCTTGTGATTAATACTGACAAGATAAATATGAAAGCTTCTTTTAACTCTCCTGCCTATGATGTTGGTCTGAGGTTCTAGGATTTTAAGTCCTAGTTAGTTGAGCAAATAGTTTGTTTGTAACTTGCAAGATTAGAGGTGCTACTCCCTCTAGGAGATGTGCCCTGGTCTGATAAGAACAAATGAAGAATTATTTAAGTTGCATATGCTAACACCAAACTCTGTGAGGCTGGTCTGAGAGATTGGTGTTGTTGGCTTAGTTTGATTTATGATCTTTATACTTGAAATCTCTAGGATAGATTCACCTCACTTGGGTGATTATTGAGAGATTGTTTCATAAAACAACACATGCTTCTATCTAGATAATATGATTAGATCATGTGATGGTTTTATGATACTCACCACAAAAACTGATGATTATGGACTTGGGTGGTGATGTCGATCTTGCTGATTAGATCCTGTCCTTCACCTCTGATGTTGTTCTTGTTTTGCTGAGCTCCTGTGCTTGACCTTGAGCTATCCTGCTCCTCCTAGCTCCTGGACTTGGCCTTGCTGTCCACCTGATCCTTCCCCCTCCTTATGTCACCATCTGGTGATGTTTGGTTGATCTTTGGTGGTTTGGTTTGGCTGCTGAGCTTGATGTGTATGGACAAGAAATGGTGTTGGGGGTGCTTCCCAAAGCTGTACTGAGCAGTTTTGTTTGTATAGCCTATTGTTGCTGTGCTGACAGCACACACCATGCATTTAGGTGTGTGTGTGCTGCCTGTGTGCTTGCTGCACCTTGTGGATATGCTCAGTGAATGGAAGTTACTTTTTATCTGATTACACTTACTTGTCTGGTGAAACTTGCCCCTTCTTGCAGTTTGGAGTTATTTGACTTATGGCTTAAAAATGATGAAAGATTTAGTTCTTTAATATTGGTGAAACTTGGCCCTAAATATTACTCAATGATGTGATTTTGAACAGTGCAACTCACTGTCACTACTGAGAGTAAAAGAAATATCCTAACCTTTTATTTCCTTTCTTTTTTGTTTATTCTTTGTTTTGCAGGTACAAGACTTGAAGATTCAAGATTTATATTAGGTTTTCTTTTTTCTTATAGAATAGTCCCTTGTAATATTTATTTTATTCTTTTGTAATCTTTATTTTATTCTTTTGTAATAAAGATTGTAATATTACTCATTATATAGATTTTTTTATTTCATTTATTATTGTAATGATTCTTGATTAATTTCATAATTTACATTTTGTTACTCATTTATTGAATAAAGTTTTGGAATCAATATTCATTCTATGGGTTCATTTATTTTATTCAAAGTTTGAGGCATTAATTGTTAACTCTTGACTAAATCAAATCACTCAAATCTAATTCCTAATCCTTCTGAATTATAAATTCAAAGATTCAAGTTTTAAATTCAAATTTCATCTCCCAACACCATAAATCCACAAAGATCATATCAAAGTCTATAACAATCATTCTTCAAGACTAAACCTATTCTCAAAGCATGAAAGAAACCTTCATCACTTTAGGTTTTTATTTGGCGAAAAAAATTCCCCCATTTTCACAGATGAATGCATGCAATGTTTCAAATTCCTAAATGTACCCTTCGTTAGTTCCTCAATGTTGGGATGTTACAATATAAATCTTATATATAACTTTTGGCCTCTTGATGGAGAGAGTACAACTCAAGCTTGGGGGAGATTGAAGTTACTAATGCTTAAATGTCCTATTCATGAACTCCCTAACAATATTATTCTCAATAACTTTTATGCAAGGCTTTCTCTTCATGATAAAGATTTACTAGATGCTTCTTGTGCTGGATCATTCACGCGTATGAAGGAAGAAGCTAAATAGGATCTCTTATACCGTATTCAAGATAACACTGAAGCTTGGGAGAATGACAAAGAAAAAAAATCAGGTATAAACTATGATTATGAATGCATTAAATCTTTTATGTGAACTGACAACTTCCGTGATATTAGCAATGAGTTTGGTATTGATCCTCAAGTTCTTGTAAAATGTTTTAATGCTTTTGCCTCTTATATTGAAATTCCCAAGAAAGAGTGGGACAAGTACCATGCTCCTTATAAAGATATTGTCACCCATGTTCCTGCTAGCACAGAGGTTTGCACTATTGATCCTATTTTGCCTGAATCTTATGTTGAGAAAATCCCTTTTCCCTCCAAGGTAAGGTAGCATTCTATTATGGCTAATGTGGTTAGCAAAAGCGCAAAGAAAACTGTAGGGTCTGACGAGCTTATTGATATTGAGCCTGTGGTAGCTATTATGAAAGATCTTGTCACTATAAATATAGAGGATGAGCATATTGTCTTCTATGAAGACGCTACTAATATTGTTTCTCATCCCAAGAAAGTTAGAAAAGCTAGTGTTCTTGTGCTTTCTGTTAAAATTGGTAGTCATGGCTACTATGGTTTATGTGATATTGGTGCTAGTTCTAGTGTTATTCCTTATGAGATTTATAGGGAAATTATGCATGAAATTGGTCCTTGTGAGCTTGAGGACATTGATGTGGTTATTCACCTTGCTAATAGAGAGAAAGTTTGCCCCATTGGTATTGTAAGAGATGTGGAGGTCCTTTGTGGTAAGATTAAATATCTTGCTGATTTTCTAGTACTTGGTAAAGAAGCTAGTAAATCCTATCCTATTATCTTTGGTAGACCCTTTCTGAATACTTGTGGGGCTATCATAGATTGTAGGAAGGAAAAAGTTTTGACTAAGTTTGCTGGAGAATCCTATGAGTTTAATTTTTCCAAATTTTTCAAAACTCCTTTTGAAAGTGAACTGCCTGATGAGGATTTCAGGGTTGAACAACTTTCTGCTATTTCTCTTGCTCCTAACAATGCCTTGCGGCAGTTTATGGAAGATCATGAAAGTGATGTCTTCATGAAGGAAAGAAATGAGATTGACGAGGTTTTCCTTCGTCAGCCGGAACAGCTTAAGCATAATATACCTGTGGAGGGTTTGGGTACAACACTACCACCTAAAGGGGACCCTGTTTTCGAATTAAAACCTTTACCTGATGATCTTAAATATGCTTATCTTGATGATAAGAAAGTATATCCTGTTATTATTAGTTCTAAACTATCAGGAAAGGAAGAAGGGAGGTTATTGGAGATATTGAGGAAACACCGAGGATCTATGGGCTATACTCTTGATTATTTAAAGGGGATTTCTCCTACTATATGTCAGCATGCCATTAATATAGAGCCTGATGCAAAACTAGTAGTTGAGCACCAACGTTGTCTAAATCCTAAGATGAAGGATGTGGTAAGAAATGAGGTATTAAAACTCCTTGATGCTGGTATTATTTATCCTATTGCTGATAGTAAATGGGTTAGCCCTGTTCATTGTGTTCCCAAGAAAGGGGAATAATCACAGCCTAATGAGGATAATGAGCTTATTCCCCAAAGAGTAGTAGTTGGGTATAGAATGTGCATTGATTTTAGAAAGATTAATAAAGTTACTAAGAAAGATCATTATCCTTTGCCCTTTATTGATCAAATGCTTGAGAGGTTGTCCAAAAAGACTCACTTTTGCTTTCTTGATGGTTATTCTAGGTTTTCTCAAATTGCTTTAAAAGCATAGGACCAAGAGAAAACTACTTTCACTTGTCCTTATGGTACTTAATGCTTATAGGCGTATGCCTTTTGGTTTATGTAATGCTCCTGCTACCTTTCAGAGATGTATGTCTGCTATATTTCATGGTTTTTGTGAGGAAATTGTGGAGGTTTTCATGGACGATTTTTCTGTCTATGGAACTTCTTTTGATAACTGTTTGCACAACCTTGATAAAGTTTTGCAGAGATGTGAAGAAACCAACCTCGTTATTAACTAGGAGAAATGCCATTTCATGGTTAATGAAGGGATTGTTCTTGGACACAAGATCTTTGAAAAAGGCATTGAAGTTGACAGAGCCAAAATTGAAGCAATTGAGAAGATTCCTTGTCCTAGAGATACCAAAGGTATTCGTAGTATCCTTGGTCATGTTGGTTTCTATAGGAGGTTTATTAAAGATTTCTCCAAAATTTCAAAGCCCCTTACTAATCTTCTTCAAAAAGATGTACCTTTTGTTTTTGATGATGATTGTAAGGAAGCTTTTGAAACTTTGAAGAAAGATTTGACGACTGATCCTATAGTCCAACCACCTGATTGGAGTTTACCTTTTGAAATTATGTGTGATGCTAGTGATTTTTCTGTGGGTGCTGTCCTTGCACAACTTGTTGACAACAAGTTAAATGTCATTCACTATGCTAGCAAGACTCTGGATGCTGCTCAAAAGAATTATGCTACTACTGAAAAGGAGTTCTTAGCTGTAATCTTTGCTTGTGATAAGTTTAGACCTTATATTGTTGATTCCAAGGTTACTATTCATACTGATCATGCAGCTATTAAGTACCTTATGACGAAGAAGGACGCTAAGCCTAGGCTTATAAGGTGGGTGTTTCTTTTGCAAGAGTTTGATTTGCATATTGTGGATAGGAAAGGTGCTGATAATCCTGTTGCTGATAATTTATCTTGTTTGGAAGACATTTATTTTGACCCTTTGCCTGTTAATGATAGTTTTCCAAATGAACAGTTAGCTACAATAAGGGTAAGTCCACATGAGAGTCCTTGGTATGTTGATTATGCTAACTTTATTGTTTCCAAGTATTTGCCTCCAACCTTTACAGCCCAGCAAAGAAGGAAATTCTTTTATGATCTAAGGCATTACTTTTGGGGTGACCCACACTTATATAAAGAAGGAGTAGATGGCATTATGTGAAGATGTGTTCCATAATTTGAACAACAAGAGATATTTAGAAAATGTCATGGCAGTGTGTATGGAGGACATCATACTGGGGATAGGACTGCATAAAAGGTTTTACAATCTGTATTTTATTGGCCTACCCTTTTTTTAGATGCAAGGAAGTTTGTCTTATCTTGTGATGAATGCCAACGAGTAGGTAACATCTCTAGACTCAATGAAATGCCTATGAATTATTCTCTTGATATTGAACCTTTTGATTGTTGGGGATTTGACTTTATGGGGCCTTTTCCTCCTTCAAAAGGGTATACACATATTCTTGTTGTTGTTGACTATGTTACAAAGTGGTTAGAAGCCATACCTACAAACAATGCTGATGGTAAGACATCCTTGAAAATGCTCAAAGATGTTATTTTTCCTAGGTTCGGTGTGCCTAGATATCTCATGACCGATGGAGGCTCTCATTTTATTCATGGGGGTTTTAGAAAAACTCTCGCTAAGTATGATGTAAACCACAGAATAGCTTAGCTTATCACCCCCAAACTAGTGGGCAAGTAGAACTTTCTAATAGGGAAATCAAATCTATCTTGCAGAAGACTGTCAATACATCTAGGAAAAATTGGGCTAAAAAGTTGAATGACGCTCTGTGGGCTTATAGAACTGCTTATAAAAATCCTATGGGGATGTCTCCTTACAAAATGGTCTATGGGAAAGCTTGTCACTTGCCTTTAGAATTAGAACAAAAAGCTTATTGGGCGGTGAAAGAGTTGAATAGAGACTTTAGACTTACTGGTGATAAAAGACTGCTCGACTTAAGTAATCTAGATGAGTGGAGAGGTGAAGCTTACGAAAATGCTAGGCTCTTTAAGGAAAAAGTAAAAATATGGCATGATAGGATAATTATCAAAAGGGAATTCCATGTTGGTGAGAAAGTTCTTTTGTATAGGTATCATCTCAGATTTTTTGCAGGGAAACTACTCTCCAAATGGGAAGGACCTTTTGTTATCAAGGAAGTGTACCATTAAGGCACCATTAAAATTTCTTCTCTGAAGGATTACACAACACAAGTGGTGAATGGTCAAAGACTAAAACATTATATTTTTGTAGATTCTTATAACGAAGATGTTGATATTATTCAAATGATAGCTCCAGAAGAATTTATCAGAAGCCAAACACCAGAAACTGCAGAGTTCGTCCTTGAATAGGTAAAAGTGGTGAAAACAGAAGGTTCGTGAAACCCCAATATTTTTATATTTTTGATGTTTTTAATACATAAGGGAAGTTACGAGACGAAACTGAAGAGGAAATGGACCCCAGGGTGTACAAACCCACCCTGTGAGCGGCCCAGCTGGCCTACCGAGGGGTGTTCCACCGAGCTCCGCCACTGCTTCCGTGTCAAAATAATCCTTATGCATTGAATCTTCGTAATATATAACCCCCCGGGTTCCCTGAGGTTCTTGCATCGTATTCTCGTCGTGTTTTCGTTTTGATTTGTTTCTGTCAGGAAAATTCTTAGATTTGGAGCCTCATTGTCTTCCTCTGGATCACCCATGAAGGATTCCTCTGCGGACGCCCTCAACTCGTACATGTATGAGTTGAGGATTCATCCCAAAGAGTTGATCCTCAAAGAGGGGAAGGTACAGATAAAAGAAGTTCAAGGCCCTAAAGGAGAAGGCAGTCTGGAAGACAAGATGGAAGCATTGGAACAAGAAGTTTTCAGGTACAAGAAGATGGCAAAACGTGAAGTGGATGTTATTCACAAGATAATTTCAGAACTCATCACCAAGCACGAGGGAGAAGTTGCTGAGCTCCGAGAAGAGATCTTCTCACTCCGTCAGACCACCAATCAATTGCAAGCACAAATCTATGACATGCAGAATCAAAACTGTGAGTATGAGGCTAGATTTGATCGCATAAGCTCTCCTAGATTCAGGATTGCAGAGACAAGGACATCCTTTTTGGATGGGGAACCATTGCCTTGGAAGTTTTATGATGATAAAAGAACACCACCACCACCAAAGGAGTAATTCGTCATCAGGTTTGGCATCCCCTTGGCTTGTTCCAAGCTTGGGGGAGTGTCGCGGTATCACCACCATTATCTTTTATCTTTTACCTTTTTAGTGGATTCATATCTGTGGTAGAGAGGTTATCTTATAGTTTGGTTTGCATATGGAAGTATCTCTCCTTTAGTTGATTATTTATGTATCCCTTGGTGTGAGTGCCTTTATTGGAATATTAATGAGAAGTCTCATATTTTACTTTTTGCACTTCTTATTATAGTTCGCAATCTCTATTACATGATGGATATTGTTGATCATTATTCGCACCACTTTGGGATCATCAAGTGGATCTAAATTGGTTTTGGCAAACCGAGTTCTGGTCAGTGGCATTAGTTTAAAAAAAAAGCTTACAGGTATTTGGTATCATTTGTTTTCTTTCTTGTTGGCTCATAAGCTTAGTATTCTTTATTTAAGATTCTTTTGTGTCTCCAAGGAAGATTGCATGTTTGGCTTTATTACTTGTATGTTTGCTTGTTTCTTTCAACTCTCTTGCTTGCTACCCAACCTTGCTAGCCAACAACCTGTTTTCAGAAGGCATACTTCTCACATTTCCAAAATCCTTTGAACCAAAACTTTTTGCCACTTGTGTCCACCATATCTACCTAGTAGCTTTTGCTATTCCAAGCAAATTCTCAAGCTTCATCTACCTTTCAAATTAAAAAGTATTTTGTTATGTGAAAACTAGTGATGACCCACAAGTGTAGGGGATCGCAACAGTCTTCGCGGGTAGTATTACCCAATTTATTTATTTGACACAAGGGGAGCCAAAGAATACTTGAAAGCCTTAACAACTGAGTTATCAGTTCAGCTGCACCTAGAAATAGTTCTTGCTCACAGAAGTTTATCAGTAGCAACAGTTTGTAGTAGCAACAACAAAGCAATAGCAACAGTAACAACAACAGTGAAATAGGAGCAATAGTAACAGTAACAGTAACAGTAGGATTCGAGTGCGGTAGGCATAGGGATGGATGTACGAGCGTTGCATGGATAAGTCTAACCATGTAACTTCAAAGAACTAGGGCATTGCAGATAAATAATAACAAGCATCCAAGTACTAAACAATCCTAGGCATGTGCTCCAAATATAGTCATACGTCCTCGCAATGAGAACTTGCACAACATCTTCTGTCCAGCCAGCCCGTGGCAGCGGGGCCTCTATGGAACTACTGGCAATTAAGGTGCTCCTTTTAATAGAGCACCGAAACAAAGCATTAACACTCCGTGAACACATGTGATCCTCACACCATAGCCATCCCCTCCGGTTGTCCCAATTATTATCACTTTGGGGCCTTTGGATCCGGACAATGATATGTGTATACAACTTGCAGATAAGATCATAAACAATACTATCATAATGATTCAATAATAAGTTCAGATCTGAGATCATGGCACTTGGTCCCTAGTGACAAGCATTAAGCACAACAAGTTGCAACAAAGTCAAATAGCACTAATAGAGATACTAGGCACTATGCCCTAATATATCTTATTCGATTACATGATAGAACTCATCCAATCCCTACCATCCCCAAGCCTACAGCGGGGGATTACTCACTCATGAATGAGGGAAACATCGGTGGTTGATGGAGATGCGTTGGTGATGACGATGGTGATGATCCTCTCCAAATTCCCCGTCCCGGCAGGGTGCCAGAATGGAGTTTCTGGATCTGAATCTTGGTTTCTAGTGGAGGTGGCGGAGCGGAACTCTTTCTGGAAAACTATCGAACCCCCCTCTGTTTTTAGGTCAGAAGGCAACTTATAGACGTGGAGGGAGGCCGAGAAGCTGCCTGGGGTGGCCAAAACTCCCCTAGGCGCGGGGTCAGTGGGCCCGCGCCTGGGTGGGTCCGCCTCGCCTGCCTCCCTTCCGCTCCGTGGATCTTCTGGTGAAATATAATTTTTGGCATATTTTCTGGGATTTTTCCTAATAGTTCATTTTCTGCACAAAAACAAGACACCAAGGTAATTCTGCTGAAAACAGCGTTAGTCCATGTTAGTTGTATCCAAATCACACAAGTATAGAGGAAAAACAATAGCAAAGTGTTCAAGAAAGTAGATACGTTTTGGACGTATCAACTCCCCCCAAGCTTAGCTTATTGCTTGTCCTCAAGCAATTCAGTTGAAAACTGAGTGCGATAAAAGAACTTTCACAAACACTTTGCTTCATATGATGTCAATATTCTCAGCACAGGAGTAGATGCTTAGACAATTCATAATAAGGAGTATGCAACTATGTCTACTCAATAGTCATTGCAAGCTATGAAGAGAAACCAACTCAATAATAATAAGTAGCATGAAACATAATCATAAGCAACATTGCAATGCTCATAATAAGGTATGATAGAGTGGTATCTCGCTTGCCTTTGTTTGAAGAGCACGATATAAATGCCAAGGCACCTCTGAAGTTCATATGAAGACTAAAGATAAAGATATCAGAGATACAAGCATCAAAGTCATGACATAATTAACCAAGTTTTGGAACAAACACAAGAATGACAACTATGCTCTCAAGAAGGTGCTCATAGAATAAGTGGTGACTCAACAAAGTTTTGAAAACGGTTTTGTGAAGGTTTTAAAGGATTCCAAATGCTGACAGGAAGGTACTCATTAGCTTTGAGATCTCATTGCCCCTGTCATAGGCATCTTCATGTGGTTAAGGTGAAAGTGAGGTCCACTCTGAATCATATGCTTGACATACCATAGGCTGAAAATCCCAAGTCCCTTGAGTACGAGGGCCGCTCCGCGTGCTACTCAACTTTGGTCACCTAAAAGTTATTGTCATTGTAAATACATGCATATCATCGAGAACCGCCAACGGGGTACCCCTTGCACATGGTACAAGAGCTTTCCCATAACCAAAATGTCAAGGCAAGCAGACAATGAGCATCTCAGCAATCTTTTTATTTACCATATGCATAGCTTTTTTATTGAGGAAGCTTCATAGATTCTCATTATAGTGATCCTGCAAGTTTCCACCATGATTAGGCATGGCCCAGGCGTTTCTCTAACACAATGTATAAACTCCATGAACTAACAACTTCCCCTTTTATTTTACATCGTCGACATCCGTAAACAAAAGAGCAAAGTATCAACTGGATAGAATTATCCAAAAAGTGTTGAAAGCGTTCCCCTTGAAAGCACGGTTCTGCTGACTCCCAGTATATAATAAGCAAGCATATAACTTTCATGGACTAGTCACAATGGTTCAAGATTATTAAACGCAAGAAATAAAGTGTGCCATCAAGTTCGTGAGAGCTTTACTAACTAACTTTCTCAAAACAGACAAACATTTTATTTTGGAAGAAAACACGGCATATTGAATATGCGCTGAAGTAGCAAATGATGCTAATAGGTAGATATGGTGGACATAGCTGGCAATATTGGTTTTGGGTAGTTGGAAGCACAGGTAGAGCACATACTGAGTGCAAGTGAAGGCTAGCAATAGAGAGGGAGCGACAAACAAGAGAGCAATAGCTGTCATAATCATGCTTGCAACAAAACATGACTAATTATGGCATGAAAGTGATACAAGAACTCTGAGGCAAAATAAATCACCGAGGCTTACTGACTATTGATTATTCATATGCATGAGTGAGCATGTGCCAAGTCGATTCACATGAATAGTTAGAGGAGGATACCACAATATCATACCGAAGTATGAATAAAACAATGCAAGCAAACATTCATATGACATGCTACAAACTATTAGCAAGCTGGAGCTAATCATAGACAAGCAAGAACTACTGAGCATCCATAATGACATACACCTTACACAAACAGGCTAAGCATGCTCACAATGATGAGTATATGTACAAAAATGAAACAAATAGAGTTCGTTACCAGCCTCTTACAACACCTCAAGTTGTCTTAATCTTCACTATTGCACTTCACTTGTGTGACTTGAATAATTAACATGAAAACCAATACCACTAAGGACGGCTGAACCCTGCGAAGAACTCACAAAACCAAAGAAGAACAACAAATATTTTTGGTGTTTTAGATTTTTTAGAAACAAGCAAACAAAGAAAAAACAAACAAAAACAAAGCAAACCAAACAAAGCAAAATCTTTTTGGATTTTTCTTTTAAGGTAAACCAAAGCAAAGAAACAAAGAAACAAGCCAAGAGAAACAACGAAAATATTTTTGGTATTTTTGGGTTTTTGAGAAAGAAGCAACAAGAACCAAAAAGAAAGCAAAACAATGGATATACAAAGAACCGACCAAACATGATATATATATATATATGAGTGTGATGTCGGTGTACCTCCCCTCAAGCTTAGGATTTTGGCCTAAGTGGGGATCAATAGCGCGGATAGTAATTCCATGCTGGTGGGTCATCATAGGAATGATCATAGTCAGGCACCTGTGATGAAGAAGAAGACGCGCCCCAATCAAATGAGGGCTGCTGGTATGAAGACTCTCCCAAGTTGGAGGGCTAAACCGAATTGTCTTCGGCATCCTCTTCAACATTCTCTTCTTGCTGGGAGAGTTCCCCAACATATGTGTCAACCTCCTCCTCCGTAAGTGACCATCCTTGTTTGTTATCAAAGTTAAACAAAGCAGGTGCATGCAAATAAACTATTTTCTCACTCCTACCCTTTCTCCGACCTTGCTGGATAAAAGATAGTTCAAATGGAAAACTTCTCACATTATCCCCCAAAGAAACAAAACCATGCTGAATCATGGATTCAATATCAAGCCTTTCTATGGAAAACTGAAAATCTGAATAATGAGGCTCTAAACCATGGAAAGCTAGCTACGTAGACGCAATGAGGCCTCCACAAATTCCACCCTTCTCACGGTTGGTGGTGAGACGGTGAGCTATCAAAGAACCCAAACTATAAGAACTATTCCTATTCAGAGCAGCTGCAATAAAATCTAGATCAAAAGAAGACAACTTTCTAGCAGTCTTTCTAGCAAGAACACACTTGGTAGTTGAAAGTACAAAGGAAGTCACCTAGAGGGGGTGAATAGGCTTTTAAAATTATTACGGCTTAGGCTCAAGTAAATGGAGAATAAAACTAACGTTTAATTTATTGAGCACAAAACCTAGCCACTAAGTTCACCTAGGTGCACTAACAACCTATGCTAAACAATACAAGCAACAAGGTGATAGCAAGGTATAAATACTTCAAGCACGATGGATATCACAATGTAAAGTGCATAAGTAAAGGGTTCGGTTGAGATATAACCGATGGACACGGAGACGAAGATTTGTTTCCCGAAGTTCACTTCCAAAGAAGCTACATCTCCATTGGAGAGGTGCGATGGCGCAATGCTCTCCGAACGCCACAAATGGCTCACCTCGAGGTGTGGTGGATCGATGCTCACCCAACGCCACACAAGGCCTCACCCCGTATGCGGAAGCATGCAACTCACCGACGCCACAAAAGGCTCACCCTATTCTCCCAAGTGCGCACCACAAAAGGCGGGCACTTGCTCCACTATGGGACGCTTGAGGGCGGTCACCGAACCCGAACAAGATTGGGGCTAACTCCACAACTCAATTGGAGGCTCCCAACAACAAAGCCACAAAAGGCCAATAATGCCACAAAAGGCCAACAACGCCACAAAAGGCTACAAGACCACAAAAGGTCAACAAGACCACAAAAGGTCAACAATCCAACCACACAACCGTCTAGGGTTCCAAGGAACCCAAGAGAAACAAGCTCACAATCTTGAACTCGCCGATTCTTCGAGGAGAATTCAAACCTATGCACCAAATGCAAGGGCAAGTACTTATCTCCCAAATTCCAACAAAGCTACAAAAGCTATTGGGGGAATAAGAGAGGAAGAACACAAAAGGAGAACACAAAACTCTCCAAGATCTAGATCCCAATGATTCCTTCACAAAGAAGGGATTTAGCTTGGGGGGATTGTAGATCTAGATCTCCTCTCTCAAATCCCTCATAAAGATGCAAGAATCATAGGAGGGGAAAGGGAGAGGGAAAGCTTCTTTAAGGTTGACAATGGAGGAGAGAGAGAAATCCAAGAACCAAGAAGAAAATCTAGTGCCCACGAAGGGGAAGAGGAGCCCCTTTTAAAGGGCTCCCAGATCTGCCCGTTATGGGCATTCGCGACTCCTGACCGGAACTTCCGGTGGCACACAGCCAACGGTCAAAAACTGCGGAACGAGAAACTGAAAAAAACGAATCCTGTTCGGAACTTCCGCCGGTTCACCGGAAGTTCCGGTGGGAGCGAAACTTCCGATGGAAGTTCCGACAGAAGTTCTGTCAAATAGACACAAAGAAAACAGAAGGTTACTGAACGTGAGAGGAACAAGAGCCGGAAATTCAACCGGAACTTTCGGCCTGAGCGGAACTTCCGGTCCCTGGCCGGAACTTTCGGTGGGAGCGGAACTTCCAGTGGAAATTCCGACTGAAGTTCCGTCAAATAGCACTTCCAAAACAGAAGGTTACTGAGCGTGAGCGGAAGAAGACCCGGAACTTCCACTGGAACTTTTGGCGGCAAAAATTCCCTAGCGGAACTTTCGATGGCAAGCCGGAACTTCCGGTCAGGGAAATTCCAGAAACCAGAAAACCAGAAACGCAATAACTTTTGCATCCGAACTCCAAACGGGATGAAACCAATTTTGTTGGAAAGATAACAATGAATATAAATGTGAAGTATCCCCCAAGGTGTGGAGCCGGAAAACTCGCAAGATAAAAAACCGCAATAAGATATGCAAGTGAAATCCTTAAATTATAAACTAGAGCTTGTTATGATGATGACCACAAGCTCTAGATCCTCTCATAGACAAGAACCAAATAACAACCAAGAAAGATGAGGCTATGAATGCAAAGGTTTGAGCTCTCTCCGAATCAATGCAAACGAGACACCCGCTTGAGAGCCCCTCTTGATAGTACGGCTATCTATCCTAAACCCGGTCTCCCAACTACCAACACGAGACTGGCAAAAGAGAATCCCTATTAAGAAAATACCTTTGCCTTGAGCATCCCACTTGAACTTGATGTAGACCGTCTTGTTCTTCTATAGTGAGAACACCTTTCTTGGATGCTCTTGCTTGATGAAGATGAAGACTTGCAAATTGCTCCCCCATACTCCATGGGGAAACCTCTTCTTTGAACTTGTCTTCATCATTCCATGAGCACGAGTATGGCAAGCTTCAAGCATGAGATCTTCTAGAGATGGCACATCTTGAGCTCGCCCTTATTCATCCCTACTTGAGGTTGATCCATCTTGATGCAACTCTTTGCACATGTCTTGATCAACCTTCAAGATCCTTCTTTCTTCATGATTCCAATGGGCACAAAGCCCTTGGACATTTCTTCATCTTCCAACCTTAAGACCAACACATGGCCCAAGCGATGCCAATGGACAAACCTACAAGTGAAACTCAATTTACACATTAGTCCATAGATATTGTCATTAATTACCAAAACCACACATGGGGGCATACATGCCCTTTTAGTAATGAAATAGGAAAAGTGTCTAATAGCTGGGAGCTGGATGTTCCGAATTTTACCACTTTCCTTTGAGAAGTCGAAACCTTGGAAAATCTCATCATACAAATCAACAAGTGACTTGGGCCTCTCCTTGATCTTCTCACAAGATCCCCACTGAGGTACTCTAATTGCTGCACAGAAATCAGCAAAAGGCAGGTTGACAGGCATATTATATATTTTGTAATGGACCATGGGATTAGAAGTAGACCATGTGAACCGTAAGTCCTGCACAAAATCCATGGTTAGCTTAAAATATTGGATTGGTTCACCTTCAACAAAGTGCTCCAACATTGCACTTGTAACCAAGGTTTGAAAATATTCGAGAATCCCCGTAGCTCTCATAAATTCATAGCATGGATATATGGAAGGAAAAACTGCTTCCTCACGATGAACCTTCATTGTCTCATGCACCATCAAGTCATATTGATTTAGTGGATAAACGCTCATCTTCCCTTTGCTGAAATTTTAAACAACCATCAAACCAAGTGATTTCTAAGTTCATAAATGATGGGAAACTACTATAGGAACTTGCTAGAGGACTACACATGCATCAAAACAAGGTTTCTAAGCATAGAACAAGCATGCAAGCTCAAACAACCTGTCACCTACAGTAGCAAAATACTCAAGATACAATCTACCAATCACAAATCTAATTGGACAAGTGGAGGAGGCACATACCAAGGAGCAAACCCTCTAAAAATCAGCACTTGAGATGGGCTGAACAAGGAGATCGAAAATCGCGAGCAAGAACATCAAGAACTCGAGCTTGAGCAAGTTTTCCGGTGTTTTTCGGGAGAGAGAAAGAAGGTGGCTTTGAGGAGGCAGCCTGGAGGGGACTAGGTGGGCCAGACCCCCTAGGCGCCACCACTAGGTAGGCCGCGCCTACCATGGGTGTGGGGCCTAGGGGTGGCCCCCTGGGTCATCTCAGGTGCCACTCTGCCCCTTTTTTGAGAGAAAATTTATTTTGAATTTTCTGGGATTTTTCAGGAAACTTTATTTTTGGCCAATTTTCAAGGTATGAAAATTGATTTTCTCACAGAAACAGTTTTTTAGAAGAAGCAAAAGCAAACAAAAATCCAAACTACAGGAGCTCTAAGAAACTCAAAAAAGCAAACAACTAGCAAAACTAAAGCTAAAGCAAATACTAGGAAGGAGAAGGGGAAAAAGAAAGCAAGTATAACCACAGTGGAAACATTATTTTGTTCATAAAAATCCTTTTGTTAACAAGGTTGATCAAGTCTTCTTACCAAAACAATCTTATATGAAACAAAACTTTGCATTCCACAAGGTGATTATGTTACCTCATACTTGATAGCAATGGTCCCAATCATAATAGTTTCAAAATTTTCTTGTGGAATGGGACAATATATTTCTCCAACCTTGATGCCTTCAATATTTTCAATAGAATTCAGGCAATAGCTCCTAACAACCTTATTGGGGAAATAGACAGTGTGCTCTTTGTCATTAATATTGAATGTTACTTCCCCTTGATTGCAATTTATGACAGCACCTACAGTATTAAGAAAATGTCTCCCAAGAATAATAGACATATTATCATCTTCAGGCATTTCAAGCACAACAAAATCAGTTAAGACCATGCAATTATAAGCAACTTGAGCAGGAACATGCTCACATATATCAGCAGGAATAGTAGTTGACTTATCAGCCATTTGCAAAGAAATATCAGTTGGTATCAACTTTTCTAGCTGGAGTCTCTTATAGAGAGAAAAAGGTATAACACTAACTCCAGCTCCCAAATCACATAAAGCAGTTCTAACATAATTATTCTTAATGGAGCAAGGAATAGTTGGTATACCTGGATCACCAAGTTTCTTTGGAACCTTACCATTGAAGGAGTAATTAGCAAGCAAAGTAGAAATCTCCTCATTAGGAATCTTCCTTTTATTGGAGACAATATCCTTCATGTACTTTGAATAAGGAGGCAACTTAATAGCATCAGTCAAAGGAATTTGCAAGAATAAAGGTTTCATCCACTCACAAAACTTTTTGTAGTGTTCCTCCTCCTTTGACTTGTGTTTCTTACCTGGAAAAGGCATAGGTTTTTGCACCCAAGGTTCTCTCTCTTTACCATGTTTATTAGCAATAAAATCTTCCTTTGTGTACCTAGTGTTCTTAGTGTGTTTTTCAGGTTCTTCCTCAACTTCCTCCTTATCAGGAGACTCGTCAATATTATTACCACTCTCAGTTTCAGCATCAGAGACATATATACTATTAGGATCTACAGCAGGTTCAAGTGGTTCCTCAACTTTCTTATGTTTATTTTTCTTCCTCTTACGAGGACTACCACTATCCTCACCTTGTTGGGAATCCTGCTCTATTCTTTTAGGGTATCCTTCTGTAGGGGTTTGTAGCATGGAAAACAAAAAATTTCTACCGCATGCAAACAAACAAGACAAGATCTATCTACTAGATTGTAGCAACGAGTCGATAGAGGAACTCACCCTCGAAGATTCCAAAGCGGTTAACGAGAGCAGATTCTCGTGGGTGATGTAGTCGTACACTTGCCGATCTCAAGATCGCGTAGACGATCCTTCCGGCGCTGCGTTCCGGCAGCGCTTCCGCAGTCGGTCACACGTTCGGTACTCGACGAAGACCTTCCTCTCCCTTGTTCCAGCAGGCAGCGGAGGTTGTAGCACTCTCCTCGCGATTCCGGCAGCACAACGGCGTGGTACCGGAAGTAGAGGGGAGATCTCGCAGGGCTTCGCCTTAAGCCGGAGCGAGTATGGTGGACTATGAGAGAGCCTTGGTGATCTAGGGTTTAGACACACCAATTAGAAGGGGCTAAACCAGCGGCTAGGGCAATTAGAAGCTCTAACTCGGCGGCTTGGGAGAAATCCCTAGGCTGTGGCTAGGGTTTAGGTTTAGAGGGAGGCAACTTGTGTGTGCTAGGAGGGAGCCCTGCCCCTCCTTATATAGGTGGAGGGGCCAAGGGAGGAGTGAGTCCTCCCCAACTCGGCCAGGTGCGCCCGGCTTGGGAGGAGGACTCCTCCCAACTCGGTTTCACCTCCTCCTTTTTTTCCACTTTCCAAATTTAGCCGCTTTGACTTTTCAATTTAGCTATTTGACTTTTCAAACTAGGATTCGATTAATCCTTTATTTGGAACAGCGATGACACTTAGTACATGATGCAATCATTCCAACTTGCAATGACACATTCATGTACCCTTCCTCCGGAGTGGGACATTCCGAACCTTCTAGAACATTCCCGATGAAAACACGGAATCATTCCCCAACTCAAACAGGACTTTCCTTATATGAATCTTATTCTCCGGACCATTCGGATCTCCTCGTGATATCCGGATCCCATCCGAGACTCCAACATTCGGTCTCTTACTCATCATTCCATAACTACTCAACAACATCGAATCCTTAAGTGTGTCTCCCTACGGTTCGTGAATTATGCGGACATGATCGAGACACTTCTCCGAACAATAACCGATAGAGGAATCTAGAAATTCATATGGCTCCCACATATTTCTACGATTACTTTGCGATCGAATGAACCACTTACATACGATACCAATTTCCCTTTGTCTCACGATAGTTTACTTATCCGAGGTTTTGATCGTCGGTATCTACGCATACCTAGTTCAACCTCGTTACGATAAGTACTCTTTCTCGTTCCGTGGTATGTGATCCCTTGTGAGCCACCACATGCTTGCAAGCTAATTGGATGACATTCCACCGAGAGGGCCCAGTATATCTATCTCATCATATGGATGGACAAATCCCACTCTTGATCCATGTGCCTCAACACATACTTTCCGAACACTCAATGCCACCTTTATAGCCACCCGATTCACGGTGGTGTTTGATTTCATCAAAGCATCCTTCCGGTGATGGTGATTAACATGATCTCATGGTCGAAGGAATTAGGTTACTATGTTCATAAAGCTTATAGCAAATGAACTATATTAAATGACTTGATCTTTATGCTACGCTTAACTATAGGAGTATGTCCATCACATCATTCTCCTAATGATATGACCCTGTTGTTAATAACATCTCTATGTTCATGATCAGGAAACCATGATCATATATTAACCAACAAGCTAGTTTAACAAGAGGCTTTACTAGGGACTCTTTTATGTTTACAAATCACACAAGTATTAATGTTTCCGGTTTATACAATTATAGCATGGTATGTAAACATTTATCATAAGTATGAAGATATGATAATAACCACTTTATTATTGCCTCTTGGGCATATCTCCAACAGTCTCCCACTTGCACTAGAGTCAATAATCTAGTTTCAAACCTTTGTGTATTCAACACCTATGGCTTTGCGATGTTGTATGTACACGATTGCTAGTGGTCAACTGATCTCCGGATCTGACACTTCAGGTCCGTGTGTAATTGCATGTCTTTGCGTCTCTACGCATCACTCATTCTCTAATGAGATGGCTTCGTACTAATTTGGTCCTTTGGTGTGACCTTTAGTTCTTTGGGGTTAAAACATGTTGATAATATTGTCGTACAATATATCTTCATAGTACTATCCCACTGTGAACTACACCTAGTTCGATAACAAACTACTTGACACAAATGCCCTCTTTTGCTGCTATAATTGCAGTCATATACTTAGCCTTTTGTTGTAGTATCTGTCACAATGTCTTAACTTTGGAACTCATCCAAATCCATTATGGAACTTTCTTTCCATTATATTGTGCCACCCTTAGTTTAGATTGAGATAAACTTAATTTGTACTTTGTGACAAAACTAGTATCAATGTAGTACTTTTACAATGAACTACCATCTATTTGTCACTTCTACAAATAATATACTCTTAGTTCTTCCAAAAGATCATAAGAATATCCTTACTATTGTCCAATGATCATCTTATGAATCATTCTGGTATATGCTCATAACATTTAGAGCATAGAACATATCTGGATTTGTACACATCACAGCATGATTGATATAAATACTCTTTGTGATTTCATACATCAAGTATCAATCTATACTTGAATCTTTGTTTCACTTACGCAGTGTCATTACACTTGAATATATCATCAATATTGAACTCATTCAATCTTTTCTGTGTGACAAGAACCTTTCTTGTAGTTTCTATATTGAACTCATTCAATACATCATCTATGTACTTTCGGCACAACCATATTAGCGTCTATTGATGCCAAATATTTGGGTTTCGCCTAAGCCTTTCATCGAGATGAAATTCTTAATATGTGTTAATAAAAGATACATCATTTCCAATCAACAATATGTCTTCCACATAATGTATTAGAAATATGTCTTAGCGCTCCCACTTAATTTCTTGCAAATGTAAGTATCTTCATCGTCTCCGACGAATTTAAACTCCTTTAACATTTTCATCATGGTGAAGATTCCAACTCCGCAATGCTTACTTCAACCATTGAGGTTTGCATATGCTTTTAGCATCCCTTGAATTAACAAAAACCCTTTGGACCATGTTATGCACATGTCCTAGGTAAAAATTCTATTAGAAGAACTTGTTTTGTTTATTCAACTACCACATAACAAAATTATATGTAGTGGTTGCTACATTAATCCGTCTAGACTAAATATCGCTAATGAAAGATCAGATCTTGTCATAGTCAACCTTTGAACATTGTTGTGAACTCTTTCCCAACATGTCGACTATTTCATAGATGTAAAACATCCATGTCTATTTCTTTATAGATCCAAACACGACTGTAAGGTCTTACACCTTTCTCGAGGGTCCTTCAAGTTCAAAACTTGATTTCTCGTGTATGGAACTATCACGGATTTTATGGCTTCAAGCCATTTGACGGAGTCAGGGCTCATCATCGCTTCTTTGCATGTAGTCGGATCATTATTGTCAAATAATGATTTAACTCTCAAATCTTGGTATTCGATTGTTCATCCGACCTACTTGTTTCAATAGGAACTTGGATCTCCGTGACCACAACCTTTGAGGTACGTGAGCCATGAGCATTGTTGCTACCTCCTAACACTTTTCATTGCGCGCAACTTTGCACATATAGCTAAGGTTCTTTTAACCTTATCAAAGTTCTATTGTCCTCCCACTTAACTTTTCACGAAAAATTCCTTCTCAAAGAAACTTGGCGTTCAAGCGACAAACACTTTTGTCTCCGGTGTTTGTGGAGGAATACTTATGCTTATTCAAATATCATACAAAGACAGTTCATCCGACTTTGGTTGCAAACATCTTTCTTATGCATAGCATACCAATGTTTAAGAAAGGACAACTTGGGTTTTATCCCAAACCATAACTTTATATGGTGTCATTTCAACGGATTATGATGGAGCTCTTTTCAGTGGAAAAACAGTAATCTCTAAAGATTTTAATCTTTAAAATACAATGGCATTTTTATGAATTACACCTTCGATCTTACCATGTCAAACAAGGTTTAATTACATATCTCGAACGCTCCATACTCTTATGGTGTTTCGGGAAAATGCAAATCCACGGAACGATTCCTTAAATCTTAGGTATTATGCTAAACTTGTAACTCAAATATCTTCCTTTATGATCTTATCATAAACTATTTATATTCTTGTTACAATGATTTTACACTTCATCTTGAAAATCTTTGAACTTTTCAAATATTTCACACTTCATCCTTATTAAGTAAATATTCATATATTCACTCAAATTTTCGGAGAAAGCATATGAAGTTGAAATCCATCGCTCTTGACTATACATAATGGACTTCATACAACAATATGTACAAGTTCCAATAAGCTAGTCTATCGTTCCCTTTTGGCCTATGAACGGAGTTTTAATTATCTCTAGGAAAGTTTTCACAAGCGTTATGTGATCAAAAATCAAAAGACTCCAAAATTCCATACACATGGAGTTTCTTCATGTTTTCTTTCCAATATAATTTAAACGGCGATGTCACTTCCTAAGCGATCTTTCAATCAATTTGTCTTTCGACATCTTTAGCACTAGTTTTATGGATATGATTTCTCCAACGAGATTTGCGAATCCATCTTTTATGGATTACGGCAATTATTTGAACAACCCTTTTGTTCTCATAATACCTGATAAAACAAATCTTTGAAGGCAAGCTTTGATGTTTAACGAGTAACACAATAACCCTTTTACTTGTTCTCGATGAACATCATCACATATTCTTTTGCTAGTTACTTAGGCCATTGTAGTTCATGAATTGTGTTGTTTCGTATGACAATTCACACCAAAAAATTCAGTATCAAATACTTAAGAACCGCTTTGTTTAATAAGCAAAGAATATATCCATAACATGTATATCATCTATATACTTAAGCTGAACAATTCTAGTCTTTTCTTTTCTGCCATATACTTACGAGATTCTCTTTCAGTATTTCCTTTTCTGTTTGAAAGAATCTATCAACATAAATAGTGGAGTCATACATAGTATATAAGTGGGGAATTGGCTTACATAATTCTTCTACAGGAGGTAGATTCTTCACATCTTCAGCTCTAATACCTTTCTCCTTTAGACACTTTTTAGCTTCCTTCATTACTTCATCATTTAATGCAATACCTCCCCTCTTCTTTGTTGTTCGTGTTGGAATTGGTTCAGGAACAACTGGTTCAGGAGTAAAAGGCTCAGGTGTATTCAGCTCAGTTGACGTCCAATCATCATAATTCTTGCTTATCTTGTTCATTAATTCTTCAGCATCTGTAGGAGTCCTTTTCCTGAAAACACAATCAACAAAACTATCTAGTAGGTCCTAGAATCGTCAGTTAGTCCATTATAATAAATATCAAGAAGTTCATTCTGAGGTAATGGACATCCAGGATATGCATGAATCAAGGAACAAAATCTTTTCCATGACTTAGGCAATTTCTCTTCTTCTTCCTGTTTAAAATCAAAAAGTTTCTGCAAAGCGGCATGTCTAGCACTGGGAGGAAAATATTTATGGAAGAAAGAAGCAATCAAGCAATCAGGGCCATCAATGGAACCAGAAGGTAATCTATTAAACCAAGCCCTAGCTTCTCCTTTTAGTGAAAAGGGAAGATCTTATCAACAAAGTACATGCGCATTTTAAAATAATCAGAGAACAAAGCACTCATAGTAGAAAGCTCATTCATATGAGCCACAACACTCTCATTTTCAGTACCACAAAACGCTTATTTCTCAACAATATCTAAATAAGTTAAATCAAGAGAGAAATCATAATCTTTATCTTTAATATCTATGGGAGAGGTGGCAAACTTAGGATCATAGGATTTCTTGGGCATAATAGTATGTCTAGCAAGGAGACTCTTAATAGCACTAGCACCATGTGTGTTTCGGCACTCTTCAACAAATTCATCAATGAGATCAATGTAACCATCATTAATATAGAAACTGTCACTAGCAGGTGAGCTAAACGGTGTAACCGTGTCTTCACTAGGAGTTTCGGTATTTCCTAGACTAGCCATAGTAGCATCTAGAAAAGGACCTAATGAACCACTCGCATCAAGCACAGTATAAGTAACATCATGAGCATCAAAAGCAGTTTTAGATTCAGCAGTAGTAGCAGTGTGTGTAGCATGAGCATGTGGTGGTGGTGTGACAAGCTTACTTATAACATACGGTGAATCAAGAGCAATAGAGGTGTTTAGGATTGTACCTATTCTTGTAGTGGATGGTAAAATAGGGAACTTTCCATCACGAGACTTCCCCATGATGAAAGGAGTAGCAGTGAACAATAATAGATCCAAGTGAACTTACAAATAAATCTATGCTCCCCGGCAACGGCGCCAGAAAATAGTCTTGATGACCCACAAGTGTAGGGGATCGCAATAGTCTTCGCGGGTAGTATTACCCAATTTATTGATTCGACACAAGGGGATCCAAAGAATACTTGCAAGCCTTAACAACTGAGTTTTCAGTTCAGCTGCACCTGGAAATAGTTCTTTCTCACATAAGTTTATCAGTAGCAACAGTTTGTAGTAGCAACAGCAAAAGTGAAACATGAGCAATAGTAACAGTAACGGTAATAGTAGGATTCGAGTGCGGTAGGCATAGGGATGGATGGACGGGCGTTGCATGGATAAGTCTAAACATGTAACTTCAAAGAACTAGGGCATTGTAGATAAATAATAACAAGCATCCAAGTACTAAACAATCCTAGGCATGTACTCCAAATATAGTCATATGTGCTCGCAATGAGAACTTGCACAACATCTTCTGTCCAGCCAACCCGTAGCAACGGGGCCTCTAGAGAACTACTGGCAATTAAGGTACTCCTTTTAATAGAGCACCGGAGCAAAGCATTAACACTCCGTGAACACATGTGATCCTCACACCATAGCCATACCCTCCGGTTGTCCCAATTATTATCACTTTGGGGCCTTTGGATCCGGACAATGATATGTGTATACAACTTGCAGATAAGATCATAAACAATACTATCATAATGATTCAATAATAAGTTCAGATCTGAGATCATGGCACTCGGGCCCTAGTGACAAGCATTAAGCACAACAAGTTGCAACAAAGCCAAATAGCACTAATAGAGATACTAGGCACCATGCCCTAACAATCTTATTCGATTACATGATACAACTCATCTAATCCCTACCATCCCCATAGCCTATAGCGGGGGATTACTCACTCATGGAGGATGGAAACATCGGTGGTTGATGGAGATGCGTTGGTGATGACGATGGCGATGATCCTCTCCAAATTCCCCGTCCTGGAAGGGTGCCAGAACGGAGTTTCTAGATCCGAATCTTGGTTTCTAGTGGCGGCGGTGGAGCGGAACTCTTTCTGGAAAACTATCGAACCTCCCTCTGTTTTTAGGTCAGAAGGCAACTTATAGACGCAGAGGGAGGCCAAGAAGCTTCCTGGGGTGGCCAAACCTCCCCCAGGCGCGGGGTCAGTGGGCCCACGCCTGGGGTGATTCTTCCCGCCCCAGGCCTCCCCTCTGTCTCCCCTTCTGGCTCCATGGATCTTCTGGTGAAATATAATTTTGGGCATATTTTCCGGGATTTTTCCTGATAGTTCATTTTCTGCACAAAAACAAGACACCAAGGTAATTCTGCTGAAAACAGCGTTAGTCCATGTTAGTTGTATCCAAATCACACAAGTATAGAGGAAAACAATAGCAAAGTGTTTGAGAAAGTAGATACGTTTTGGATGTATCAACTAGTTAGTAAAGCTCTCACGAACTTGATGGCACACTTTATTTCCTTGCCCCTAATAGACTTGAACCATTGTGATCATCGAAGTTGTATATGCTTGCATCTATACGTTGGGATTAGCAGAACCGTGCTATCACGGGGAACATTTTCAACATTGCACTTGTACTCTCTACACAGTTGATATCGTGCTCTTTTGTCTATGGATGTCAATGGTGTGAAATAAAGAGGGAACTTGTAAGTCCATGGAGTTTGTATCCTATGTTAGATAAACGCCTGGGCCGCTAGCCTAAGACATGCTTAATCATGGTGGAAACTTGCAGCATCACCATAGTGAGTCATCTATGAAGCATCCGCAATAAAAAGCTATACACATAGTAAATAAAAAGATCACTGAGATGCTCATTGTCTGCTTGCCTTGTCATTTTGGTTATGGGAAAGCTCCTGTACCATGTGCAAGGGGTACCTTGTTGGCGGTTCTCAATGATATGCAAATACTTACAATGACAAGAACTTACCTGGACCCAAAGTTGAGTAGCATGAGGAGTGGCCCTCATATTCAAGGGACATGAGATTGCCAACTTATATTTCGTCAAGCATATACTACATATTTGTTCACTTTAACCTTAATCACCTCAAGATGCTTATGATAGGGGCAATAAGGGCTCAAAGCTAGTAAGTACCATAATATTTTGGAAGCTCTTTATGACTTGTAATCCCTACTACCCTCTAAGAAGGGACCTTCCTCCTAGTTACCAGTTGAGTCAGTAAACCTACTTCCTCTCTTTCTCCAGCAAGCTTTTGAGTTGTTGTGTTTCAAGCATTCATATGGTGATTTATTCAATCATGTTCTCTATCTTCTTTGTTTGCACAAAACTCTTATTTGTTTAGTATTACTTTGAAAGCCTTCACTGTGAAAAACCTTTTTGAGCAAAGAGTGTTCCTGTTTTGAAACTTCTACAAAAAGCTTTTGTGAAACTATTTACCAGGTGTTCTCTGACCAAGAACAAGTTTGCCAATTCCAATTATGATTTATCTTTATGCATCTCTATTGTGACTGTTGTACTTGGTTGCAAGCTAGGTTATATAATGGTGAGTTGCTTTCTTCTATGAGTTGTGCAATGGTAAGTGTGATGCTTCTTGTTTGCATTCTTTTATCGACACTTCACTCCATAAACCTGTGGACATGTTTACTAAGCTCAGTATTCGCTTGGGGACAAGCGAAGTCTAAGCTTGGGGGAGTTGATACCCCTAATTTGCATCACCTTTATATATCATAATTTACCTCTATTCATTGATATTTGTCTTATTATGAGGTATTACTTATGGCTTTTCATCTGTTTATGCATGTTGGATGATTCCTGGAGGACGAACTGTCGGAGTCTAGATTTTGATGGAAAGGAAGGCGTTTCGGTGCAATTTTGCGAAGATCAGAAAAATACCAGAAAAATATGGAAACATATTATTTTACCAGAAGATGAAGGAAGCCAGAAGGAGGGACGAATATGGGTCTCAGGGGGCCCACACCCCCTAGGCGTGGGCCCACCTGACCCCGCGCCTAGGGTAGGTGTGGCCCACCTGCCCGGCCGCCGACTCTGCCCCTTTGCCTATATCTTCCCTTCAAAACCCTAAGGCTCGGGGAGCGACCATAGATAGATTTCCGCCGCCTCTGGGGGGCGGAAAACACCGAGAGAGAAAGATCTCTCTGGCAGACAGATTTCTGCTGGGGGAATTCCTTCCTAGAGAGGGGAGACCGTCGCCATCAACACCGTCATCAAGCTAGGCTTCATCGGGATCATCATCATCATCCACACCATCATCTCCACCAGCACCATCACCACCACTCCGTCCCACTGTAACAATTGTGTTGGATATTGCTTTAGTTCTTAGGGGAAACTTTCCCGATGTTGATTACTATTGTAGTTGATGCTTGTGAGTGGAACCATTGGATTATTGTTTATGTTTAGATTGTTATCCATTACCATATCATCTTTGATCTTGATCCATATGATGTCTTGTGAGTAGTTCATTTAGTTCTTGAGGACATGGCAGAAGTCATGTTGTTAGTAGTGAATCTGTAATGAGTTATTATTCAATGGTTTAGTATTTAAGTTGTGGTGCTATTCTTCTAGTGGTGTCATGTGAAGAGTACTCAGCTATTTGAAGCGAAAGCACTTGACAGAATTTCCATGTATCCTCGAGAACGTTTGGTCCTTATAAGTATTTCCACCGGCTTGTACTTTGCTAAGAAAGGATTGGGCCACTTGCTCCGTTTGTTCGTTACTTCTGTTACTTGCTCTTTGTTTTGTTGCCTTGTCAGAAAACCACTAAAAATCCGTTTGCTAAGTATTCACAGGGATTTCCTGCTCCATACCACTGTTCAGCACCTCCTGCTCCTCGTTGGGTTTGACACTCCTATTTATCGAAAGTACTACGATACACCCCCCCATACTTGTGGGTCATCAAGACTATTTTCTGGCGCCGTTGCCGGGGAGTGAAGCGCTATTGAAGAGTGAAACTGGTAAAGGAAACTTTTACTGTGAGTATTGCTTTTGTTACTGTAGGGGTTCGTAGCATGGAAAACAAAAAATTTCTATCGCATACAAACAAACAAGCCAAGATCTATCTACTAGATTGTAGCAACGAGTCGATAGAGGAACTCACCCTCGAAGATTCCAAAGCGGTTAACGAGAGCAGATTCTTGTGGGTGATGTAGTCGTACACTTCCGATCTCAAGATCGCGTAGACGATCCTTCCGGCGTTAAGCGCTCCATGATCGGTCACACGTTTGGTACTCGGCGAAGACCTTCCTCTCCTTGTTCCAAAGAAACGGAGGTTGTAGCACTCTCCTCGCGATTCCAAGAAGACAACTGTGGGAAGTAGAGGGAAGATCCCGCAGGGCTTCGCCTTAAGCCGGATCGAGTATGGTGGAGTATGAGAGAGAGCTATTAGTGGTCTAGGGATTAGACACACCAATTAGAAGGCTCTAAACCGAAGTCTAGGGCAATTAGAAGCTCTAAACCAAAACGGCTCTAAACCGGAGATTAGAGGATAGGAACTTGTGTGTCTAGAGGAGGAGGCCCCCTCCTTTTATAGGTGGAGGGGCGGCCAAGGGAGGGAGTCCTCCCCAAGTCGGCCTTGGTTGGCGCGCCGGCTTGGAGGGACTCCTCCCCCAAGTCGGTTCCAACCACCTCTTGCTTGTTTCCCACAGTTTCCTGTTTCCCATAGTTTCCTGTTTTCCACAGTTTCCTGTTTTAGCCGTATGACTTTCAAACTGGCAGTTTGACTTTTCAGTTTTGTAACAGCAAGAACACTTAGTACATGATGCAATCATTCAATGACACATTCATGTACCCTCCCCCCCGGAGTGTCGGTCAATCCGGAACCTTCTAGAACATTCCCGATGAAAACACCGGAATCATTCCCGAACTCCGAAACAGGACTTTCCTTATATGAATCTTATTCTCTGGACCATTCCGGATCACCTCGTGATATCCCGGATCCCATCCGAGACTCCGAACAACATTCGGTCTCTTTCTCATAATACCATAACTACTCAAACAACGTCGAATCCTTAAGTGTGTCTCCCTACGGTTCGTGAATTATGCGGACATGATCGAGACACTTCTCCGAATAATAACCATTAGAGGAATCTGGAAATTCATATGGCTCCCACATATTTCTACGATTACTTTGCGATCGAATGAACCACTTACATACGATACCAATTTCCCTTTGTCTCACGATAGTTTACTTATCCGAGGTTATGATCGTCGGTATCTCTGCATACCTAGTTCAACCTCGTTCGATAAGTACTCTTTTCTCGTTCCGTGATATGTGATCCCTTGTGAGCCAGTCACATGCTTGCAAGCTAATTGGATGACATTCCACCGAGAGGGCCCAGTATATCTATCCGTCATATGGATGGACAAATCCCACTCTTGATCCATGTGTTTCAACCAATACTTTCCGAACACTCAATGCCACCTTTATAGCCACCCGATTCACGGTGTGGTGTTTGATGTCATCAAAGCATCCATCCGGTAAAGGTGATATGCATGATTTCATGGTCGAAGGAATTAGGTTACTATGTATCAGAAAGCATATAGCAATTGAACTATTTAAATGACTTGATCTTTATGCTACGCTTATCTATAGGAGTATGTCCATCACATCATTCTCCTAATGATATGATCCTGTTGTTAATAACATCTCTATGTTCATGATCAGGAAACCATGATCATATATTAACCAACAAGCTAGTTTAACAAGAGGCTTTACTAGGGACTCTTAATTTAGTTTACAAATCACACAAGTATTAATGTTTCCGGTTAATACAATTATAGCATGGTATGTAAACATTTATCATAAGTGTGAAGATATGATAATAACCACTTTATTATTGCCTCTTGGGCATATCTCCAACAGTCTCCCACTTGCACTAGAGTCAATAATCTAGTTTCAAACCTTTGTGTATTCAACACCTATGGCTTTCCGTGTTGTATGTACGATTGCTAGTGGTCAATCGATCTCCGGATCGACACTTCCGGTCCGTGTGTAATTGCATGTCTTTGCGTCTCTACGCATCACTCATTCTCTAATGAGATGGCTTTGTATAAATTTGGTCTTCGTGTGACCTTTAGTTCTTTGGGGTTAAAACATGTTGATAATATTGTCGCACAATATATCTTCATAGTATTATCCTCATGAACTACACCTAGTTTGATAACAAACTACTTGACACAAATTCCCTCTTTTGCCGCTATAATAGCAGTCATATACTTAGCCTTTTGTTGTAGTATCTGTCACAATGTCTTAACTTTGGAACTCATCCAAATCCATTATGGAACTCACTTTCCATTATATTGTGCCACCCTTAGTTTAGATTGAGATAAACCTAATTTGTACTTTGTGACAAAGCTAGTATCAATGTAGTACTTTTACAAAGAACTAACCATCTATTTGTCACTTCTACAAATAATATACTCTTAGTTCTTCCAAAAGATCATAAGAATATCCTTACTATTGTCCAATGATCATCTTACGAATCATTCTGGTATATGCTCACAATATTTAGAGCATAGGACATATCTGGATTTGTACATATCACAGTATGATTGATATAAATACTCTTTGTGATTTCATACATCAAGTATCAATCTATACTTGATTATTTGTTTCACTTTACCAAATGTCAATACACTTGAATATATCATCAACATTTGAACTCTTTCAATCCTTTCTGTGTGACAAGAACCTTTTCTTGTAGTTTCTATATTGAACTCATTCAATATCTCGTCTATGTACTTCTGGCACAACCATATTAGCGTCTATTGATGCCAAATATTTGGGTTTTGCCTAAGTCTTTCATCGGGATGAAATTCTTAATATGTGTTAATAAAAGATACATTATTTCCAATCAACAATATGTCTTCCACATAATGTATTAGAAACATGTCTTAGCGCTCCCACTTAATTTCTTGCAAATGCAAGCATCTTCATTGTCTCTAATGAACTTTTAAACTCCTTTAATAGTTTCATCATAGTGAAGATTCCAACTCCGCGATGCTCACTTCAACCATTGAAGTTTGCATATGCTTTTAGCATCCTATGAATTAACAAAACCCTATGGACCGTGTTATGCACATGTCCTAGGTAACGATTCTATTAGAAGAACTTGTTTTGTTTATTCAACTATCATATAACAAAATTATATGTAGTGGTTGCTACATTAATCCGTCTAGACTAAATATCACTATGTAAGATCAAATCTTGTCATAGTCAACCTTTGAACATTGTTGTGAACTCTTTCCCAATATGTCGATTACTTCATAGATGTAAAACATCCATGCCTATTTCTTTATAGATCCAAACACGACTGTAAGGTCTTACACCTTTCTCGAGGGTCCTTCAAGTTCAAACCTTGATTTCTCGTGTATGGAACTATCACGGATTTTATGGCTTCAAGCCATTTGACGGAGTTAGGGCCCATCATCGCTTCTTTGCATGTAGTCGGTTCATTATTCTCAAATAATGAATGTTTACCCGATCTACTTGTTTCAATAGGAACTTAGATCTCCGTGACCACAACCTTTGAGGCACGTGATCCATGAGCATTGTTGCTGCCTCCGGAACACTTTTCGGTGCTGCGCAACTTTGCACATATAGCTAAGGTTCTTTTAACCTTATCAAAGTTATATTGTCCTCCCACTTAACTTTTCACGAAAAATTCCTTCTCAAAGAAACTTGACGTTCTAAGCAACAAACACTTTTGTCTCCGGTGTTTTATGGAGGAATACTTAACAGTTTATACAAAGACAGGTTCATCCGACTTTGGTTGCACACACATCTTTCTTATGCACAGCATACCAATGTTTTAAGAAAGGACTACTTGGGTTTTATCCCAAACCATAACCTTATATGGTGTCATTTCAACGGATTATGATGGAGCTCTTTTCAGTGGAAAAACGGTAATCTCTAAAGCTTTTAATCTTTAAAATATAATGGCATTTTTTATAAATCATACATTTGATCTTACCATGTCAAACAAGGTTTAATTACATATCTCGAATGCTCCATACTCTTATGGTGTTTCGGGAAATGCAAATCCACGGAATGATTCCATAAATCTTAGGTATTATGCTAAACTTTGTAACTCAAATATCTTCCTTTATGATTTTTATCATAAACTGTTTATATTCTTGTTACAATGATTTTTCACTTCATCTTGAAAATCTTTGAACTTTTCAAATGTTTCATACTTCATCCTTATTAAGTAAATATTCATATATTCACTCAAATTTTTGGAGAAAGCATATGAAGTTGAAATCCATCGCTTTTGACTACACATGATGGACTTTGTACAACAATATGTATAATTTCCAATAAGCTAGTCTATCGTTCCCTTTTGGCCTATGAACGAAGTTTCAATTATCTCTAGGAAAGTTTCACAAGTGTCATTTGATCAAAAATCAGAAGACTCCAAAATTCCATCCACATGGAGTTTCTTCATGTTTTCTTTCCATTATAATTTAAACGGCGATGTCACTTCCTAAGTGATCTTTCAATCAATTTGTCTTTCGACATTTTTAGCACTAGTTTTATGGATGTGATTTCTCCAACGAGATTTGTGAATCATCCATCTTTTATGGATTACGGTAATTTATTTGAACAACCCTTTTGTTCTCATAATACCTGATAAAACAAATCTTGAAGGCAAGCTTTGATGTTTAACGAGCAACACAATAACCCTTTATTTGTTCTCGATGAACATCATCACATATTATTTTGCTAGTTACTTAGGCCATTGTAGTTCATGAATTGTGTTGTTTCGTATGATGATTCACACCAACAAATTCAGTATCAAATACTTAATAACCACATTGTTTAATAAGCAAAGAATATAGACATAACATGTATATCATCTATATACTTAAACTGAACAATTCCAGTCTTTTCTTTTCTGCCATATATTTATGAGATTCTCTTTCAATATTTCCTTTTCTGTTTGAAAGAATCTATCAATATCAACACTGGAGTCATACATATGACACATAATCCAAAGCGTGTATAATTAAATACCAATGTCTTTGGACTTGCACTTTGAAGTAGATCACCTATCATCAAATGTTTGGTGTTCTTTCAAATTCCTTTCTTTAGTAATCTCTTGGTGTAGTAAACATCTTACTTACATCAAATATTCACCCTCATCATGGATTTATCCATGATCAAGCTACTTTTAGCTTGTAACGGTGAATCGCAAGTATAATGTTGCTCTCCAAAACCTTTTGGAGGATTAGGACAACTAGTGTCTCCAACCTTTTGCAAATTCTCATCAAATATGAGAACATGACTTTTGCCATATTATACTCTATCATGTTGTAACCAATACTTCGTTTCAGATATCACAATATCTTCCACACATCATGGTTTCTGAAACAACTCTTTCAGATCCTAGATAACCTTGATATTAAGAGAATCCTTTGAATATCAATAATCATGGAGACAAACATGATACTTATATACTAACACTTGGAATTGTTACTCTTGATTTAATACTAATTATTAAACTTCATGGAGTAACTTAGGAACTTCTTGAAAGTTTGCAATAGGACTTTTAAACTTTAGATTAACACTTAAAACAATACGATACCGGTTCGTAAAGTATCTAACGAATTCTATAGTTCTATCATCTCAATTATAACTAAGCGCAAGGTGGTAGCGGATGCCAATGACTACAACAACTATGCAAATTCACTTTGATTTAGTTTATGATAAATTGAGTTCTAATTAGTAATTAAATTAATCTTGGTGAACTCCCACTCAAAACAATATCCCTCACATTGTTTTAGTGATCACACGAACCAAATCCACCACATCAAAACCGATCATCACGAGAGTTGATATAGCTTCAATGGCGAACAATCAACATGTTCATCATATCTACTATATGACTCATGCTCTACCTTTCGTAATCCGTGTTCACGAGGCCATGTCCGTACATGCTAGGCTCGTCAAGATCAAACCTTAGTTTCTGCATGAGCAAATCTGGCTTGCTCACGTTGTATACACTTGTAGAATCTAACACACACGATCATCACGTGGTGCTTCGAAACAACAAGCTTTAGCAACGGTGCTAACTAAGGGTGAACACTTTATGACTTGAAATTCATGTGCATGAGGGATCATCTTATAATGCTACTGTCGTCTACTAAGCAATACAAGATGCATAAAGGATTAACATCACATGCAATTCATAATATGTGATATGATATGGCCTTTCTTCTTTGTGCTTCCGATCTCCATCTTTAAGCACGAACATGATCTCCATCATTACCGGCATTGCATCAAGGTCAATGACGCTGCTCCATGGTTGTCGTCCACCAGCTTCAACTATTACAACTACTTTGAATAGACACGCGGGTCTTAACAGAAATTAAAGACAACCATATGGCTCCTGCCGGTTGCCGACTTACAATAAGGAACATTGCATACATCATATATAATCACAATCATGGCCATATCACATCACTGCACACCCCTGCAAAACAAAGTTAGACGCCTCTACTTTCTTTGCATGTTTTACGTGGTTTGGGGCTTTCAATAAGTGTCGTTCTAACTTACGAACATGAACCACAACATTGATACTAGTATTGTTAATCACCCGTTGTAAATTGGATCTTAACTATGCTAGGAGAAAGCAGCACCATAAAGCCACTTATGCAATACAAGTTGCATGTCAAGCGTGGAGCAAGTCTCATGAACGATGTCATGTAAGGTTAGCCGGGCCGCTTCATCCCAACATACCGCAAGATGCAAAGTACACAAGAAGCAATCGACAATAAAGCATCAACGCCCAATGACCATTGTGTTCTACTCGTGCAACAGATCTACATATAGACACGGCTCTGATACCACTTGAGGGGTTCGTAGCATGGAAAACAAAAAATTTCTATCGCATACAAACAAACAAGCCAAGATCTATCTACTAGATTGTAGCAACGAGTCGATAGAGGAACTCACCCTCGAAGATTCCAAAGCGGTTAACGAGAGCGATTCTCGTGGGTGATGTAGTCGTACACTTCCGATCTCAAGATCGCGTGAGCGATCCTTCCGGCTGCGTTCGGCAGCGCTTCCAATCGTCACACGTTCGGTACTCGAAGACCTTCCTCTCCCTTGTTCCAAAGAAATGAGGTTGTAGCACTCTCCTCGCGATTCCGGCAGCACAACGGCGTGGTACCGGAAGTAGAGGGAAGATCCCGCAGGGCTTCGCCTTAAGCCGGATCGAGTATGGTGGAGTATGAGAGAGAGAGCTATTAGTGGTCTAGGGATTAGACACACCAATTAGAAGGCTCTAAACCGAAGTCTAGGGCAATTAGAAGCTCTAAACCAAAACGGCTCTAAACCGGAGATTAGAGGATAGGAACTTGTGTGTCTAGAGGAGGAGGCCCTGCCCCTCCTTTTATAGGTGGGAGGGGCCAAGGGAGGAGTCCCTCCCAAGTCGGCCTTGGTTGGCGCGCCCGGCTTGGAGGACTCCTCCCCAAGTCGGTTCCAACCACCTCTTGCTTGTTTCCCACAGTTTCTGTTTCCCACAGTTTCTGTTTAGCGTTTGACTTTCAAACTGGCGGTTTGACTTTCAGTTTTGGAACAGCAAGAACACTTAGTACATGATGCAATCATTCAATGACACATTCATGTACCCTCCCGAGTGCCGGACAATCCGAACCTTCTAGAACATTCCCGAAAACACCGGAATCATTCCCGAACTCAAAACAGGACTTTCCTTATATGAATCTTATTCTCCGGACCATTCCGGATCACCTCGTGATATCCGGATCCCGTCGAGACTCGAACAACATTCGGTCTCTTTCTCATAATACCATAACTACTCAAACAACGTCGAATCCTTAAGTGTGTCTCCCTACGGTTCGTGAATTATGCGGACATGATCGAGACACTTCTCCGAACAATAACCATTAGAGGAATCTGGAAATTCATATGGCTCCCACATATTTCTACGATTACTTTGCGATCGAATGAACCACTTACATACGATACCAATTTCCCTTTGTCTCACGATAGTTTACTTATCCGAGGTTATGATCGTCGGTATCTGCATACCTAGTTCAACCTCGTTACTGATAAGTACTCTTTTCTCGTTCCCGTGATATGTGATCCCTTGTGAGCCAGTCACATGCTTGCAAGCTAATTGGATGACATTCCACCGAGAGGGCCCAGAGTATATCTATCAGTCATATGGATAGACAAATCCCACTCTTGATCCATGTGTTTCAACCAATACTTTCCGAACACTCAATGCCACCTTTATAGCCACCCAGTTACGGTGTGGTGTTTGATGTCATCAAAGCATCCATCCGGTAAAGGTGATATGCATGATTTCATGGTCGAAGGAATTAGGTTACTATGTATCAGAAAGCATATAGCAATTGAACTATTTAAATGACTTGATCTTTATGCTACACTTATCTATAGGAGTATGTCCATCACATCATTCTCCTAATGATATGATCCTGTTGTTAATAACATCTCTATGTTCATGATCAGGAAACCATGATCATATATTAACCAACAAGCTAGTTTAACAAGAGGCTTTACTAGGGACTCTTAATTTAGTTTACAAATCACACAAGTATTAATGTTTCCGGTTAATACAATTATAGCATGGTATGTAAACATTTATCATAAGTGTGAAGATATGATAATAACCACTTTATTATTGCCTCTTGGGCATATCTCCAACAGTTACTGCTTGCTTTGTTTCCAATATGGATAACCCACTTGGTTTTCTATTTGGTAAAACTACTACCACTGCTAAGGTAGTAGATGAACCACCTTCTGTTGAGATAGATCCTTTTAAGATACCTACCAGTATTGTTAATCGTGTTGTGGATAATTATTATTTAGGGGATGGAACTGTCCATCCTGGTGATCACTTGCTTTTTGTCCATGAATTATGCGGGTTATTTAAGTGTGCAGGTATCACAACTGAACAGGTAAACAAGAAGTTACTCTCCATATCCTTGAAAGGGAGAGCTGAAGAATGGTATAAGCTGCTGAAGAATGGACAATTCATGGAATGAGAGGATATATTATCTCTCTTTTACTCTAAATTTTATCCTCCCAGTGAGATTCATAAGGATAGAAATCTTATATATAACTTTTGGCCTCTTGATGGAGAGAGTACAACTCAAGCTTGGGGGAGATTGAACCCTTGCTAGCGACCGATGAAAGGTATGTTACTATAGTTGCTTATCATTTTTTACATGCGTTGGTGTGTGTTCCTTTTCATGATTCATAGTTGAGCTTAAATTTTGAAAGATGTGAGAATTCCTTTTTCGAATGGATGGTGTGGGAGCACAACTCATTCTCCTAGCAGCGGTCAACTTTTACAAACGATATCCAATTATTTAAATGCAAAATTTGATTGAGGTCGAATCATCTTGTTAAAGTTTGTTACTATCTTATGTTCTTTTGCTTCATGTCAAATCATCAAGATGCTAGCCAAAACCTCACCACTAGTGTGCACGCACTGAAACCGAAATTGGAAAATGGACCCATCATGTATGTGTGCTAGCCTACTCAACGTCTTGAGGAGGGCGACTTCGATGATTCATGTGCTTCTGGTTTGATAAAGAAACGACTCCACGTATGTGTGTTTGGATCGACATGGATTACATGGAGGCTACACCACCTCCGAAGAGGTCCTTTGTCGCAGCAAGATCATCTTAATTCGCTACCCTAAAGTTTGATTTCACTAGAATGCACCGCAGAAGACTTTACAACATATTATGGATCTCGATTGATGATTCATTCACGTTTATTGAAGTTTCTATGACGTAGCCCGGAAAATGTTTTTGGCTCCGGAGCACCAGTTCCCCCCCTCTTGTTATTTTTGTGTATCTCATAATACAAAGTATTTGAAAATTGGTATTTTCCGAGTTTGTGGGAAACACATTGGCTACATCCCAGATTTCTTTCAGAATCTTTTGAACTCATAAATTTGATTTTCGTTTTTTTTCTTCAAAAAACCAAGATCACTTGCCCATGCACCAAATATTCACTCGTTCGTAGCCACTACTATAAATATATGTTATAGTTAATTAGGCCTTCCTTTTGAAGAAGAAAAAAGGGCTAGGAGAACACCTACACACACAAGTGTCTAGACCTTGTGTACGTTCACCAGCCAAAATTAGGCATGCAATAGGACACGGATATATATACAAATAGTGGCTTTACAATGGTGGCAAGCATGCACACGCATATGTTCATAATTATTGGCACCTCTCCATGTGATGTGAGCAACCAAAGAAGAAAGGGAGATCAACATGTGGACATGCACTGATCTCCCTTTTCCTCCCAACCGGTGCTCCATCTCATGTCTATCTCGCTTAATCAATAAATAGAGCTTTAGCTTAGCATGCATATGCATGTATAGCAGCTTCTGTGATCTCCTTCATGATCTTCTTTTCGGATGTGCACATGAAAGGTGTCCATCATAATCTTTGTGACTTTCGAACTTTCCTCGAACAAACACAGTGAGCATTATGTCTCATTTGGAACATAGAATTTTTGTTTCCAATGTTAACATCAAAATAGAGACACTTCGTTGATGATTTCTATGACCCCAATTCACATGCTATTTGGCCATGTTTCATTTAGCTAGCTATTAGGTCAAGTTTGGCAATGGTAACAAATTTAACCTACTCTCTTCGTCCCAAAATAAATGTTTTAAGTTTTTCAGAATTTAGATGAAACTATATACTAAATAGTATTTAGATTAATTCAAATTTGAGACATCTATTTGAAGACGGAGTGAGTAGTATTTATTTGTAGATAGACACGATCTATCCTTCTCTTTTGTAGGTAAGCAAAGTGGTACTGTAGTTAGAGAGGAGAAGCCGCAATGATGGCCCCAAGTGTGGCGCACAAGCCGGCCGGAAACACCAGTTCCCTCCCCGCTTTCCATGAGATGATGGCCCACCCACTGACAAGAGCCTACTTGTGATGGGCCCAGAAATGTGGGCCCACTGGCCCGACCAGTTCCACATTTTCTCGCCTTCGTGAGACACTGAGACATGGCAATTTTTTTTATCGAATGGCTGAGCATGGAAAACCGGAGAATTATTTTTCCCATGAAAACATATGCTAAAAATAAATTCCGTTATTATTTTGTCAATCCATGGAACACGCAAAACCAAATGCAGTTTCTGAGATACTGGCTAGTGCAAATGTCATGCTTGCATCCCTGAAAACCCTGTCTGTACTTGCACTTTTGCAAGCATCTTCCACCTTGCAACGAGCGCAACTTGTGTTAGCATCTAATTATTGGCACTCATGATATCTGATTGTTGTGGTTTATCCTAAACCTTCGATGTACGAGACCCCTTTTTCCTAAGCACACTATCATGTTGAAGAAAAAATTCAGTTAAAAGCAAGAAGATCTGATGATGTGGGAGAGAAACAGCATCCTGGTTTCTGCAACTCCAAATCGAAATGTCGGCTCAGACCACAAAAGGGTGCAGACTTTCGGGCCACCAGGTCCCTGTCAGCAGCACACAAAAAATGAGGGTGGAAGTGGAAGCGTTGGACTGTCAGGTCATATGATTCTTCTGCTAAGATTGGGAGGAGGAACAAAACTATCTGGTCAACAAATTCCTCATAACGTGTGAAAAATGTATGTGGAAAATCACTAAGAGAGAACAAATCTTGTCGATTAGTAACACTTTTCTGATAATTTAGGCAGTGTTTGGAACACTTGGACTTTTGTTTTTGCTGAATTTCACTAGTGCCATGTTAGCCACAGCAATCCGGAAAACTTCCTCCCATCTAAAACAGAACATCATGCCGGAAATGTCCCCGAAACTTCGATCCCGGCATTCGACCTGTAACCGACCATGAAGATGAAAAACCACATTAGCTAAGGAAGAAAAGGAGCACGAGACATCTGTGCACAACTGATTGTGAAACACAATCCATTTCAGCCAGACAATGGTACATGGGCGACGGCCAATCAGTTAGGGGTTGGTCTTGTCCGGCGCCGGCAACCCATCTGGCCTAGGGCTCCTCTGCTCCATGGCGCCCATGGCTCACACGTTCCCAGGTTTGTCTCTTTGGGGTAGGGAGCAAGGACTTGCCATGTGCTCTTATTGTCACCTCGGCTGTTGCAGTTCACTTGTGGCACTGCAGGTGTATTTCCAGGGCACATGCTCAACACAGCAGAGCGCATCAACGTTGCAGTTTAGGGTTTCAATCATTGAGCATTGCCATCAATAGGTTCTTGCATCCCAGAGACAGATTTTCCTTCCAGAAGAAAGACAAGACACTAAGATACTACATGAAGAGGCACAATGACCTGGAGCAGGTAAAATAGGTCAGTACATTGGCTTACTAATTAGTAACTCCAGTGCCGAACAAGTTCTACAATTTTCCAACCTCGGCATTTACATCATCAGCGCGCAGCAAAATTGACAGACAAATTATACAGTCCAGGGATTCTGACAGGGAATGAAAGAGGGCAAGAAAGCTGCTTGATCAGCAGATCGGTGGCGCGGCAGCTAACGCCAGGGCTTGATCAAAGCAGTTCAACATCAAAACCACCCATACGCTGGAGACAAAAGGAAAAAAGGATCCCCTGCTTCCAAGATAAGGCCCCTGCAGAAGCGATAGCTCCAAACTGCAAATAATCGATACAAACTGGAGACACCACACAACATTCCCATTGTGGAACTAACAACATCCCACTCAAATCATGCCATTGGGCAAGGGAGAAAACAAATGACTGACAAGACTTGTTGCACCACAGTAATACATTGATCTGAGAAGGCGATTGATACACCAGATGAAGTGACACCAATTCTCAGAATTCAGAACCATCAATTCACATACTCTGTCTGTGCTTCCTCGTCAAATAAGTGCACGTCAACACAATATGGTTTCAATAGGACTAACATCATGTATATCATGTTTAACTGTCACAAGGTTCCAAGATAATAATACAAACTTTAACAAGCTATAAAAGCATGCGAACCACTAACTGTTACCACATAGCACAAAGTTGGTATCTGCCCCCGGAGGCTGTCTCCTTTCCAAGGGATCAGCTCGATCCAAATCATCAACGCTACAACCATGAATGCCAATAATGAAGCGATAAGACAAATCTGATGTGAAACGAAGCTGTGCACCTCTTGAGGCCCTGCTATCCACCTGAAGCATCTCGCGTTGTTTTGCAAAAAATGCATTATTGTAATGTCCGTGCTTAACCTCAAAGACCATTAACTCCAGCACTCTAGCATTTAGTACAAAGAACGTGGCGAAGTCAACATGTGGCTTGATGCCCCGATAATATCGCCAAACAATTGTCTTCAGACGAATGTCAAGAGATCTTATAAGGCTCCGATGTTTACGACGCCAGACGTTGGTTTTCCCTGGTCCATCTGACTGAAAATGAACATAGACAAATAAAAAACCAATCATTTCAGAACCGTAAATAGATCAAACAAACACTGAATACTATGAACCATTATCGCAATGAAAACTATCACCTGAATGTACAGCTTTTCCAAGCACGGAAAGCATCTCATCAAGTCAATAACAGTATCCAGACTAAGAGCATGCATATCAACAGCTAAAATCTTGATAGTGCGCACCGTTGTGGTCAAGCTATCAACACAAAAACCCTTCAGGAAGCATGGGCCATAACATTAGACCATATGTAGATATATACAAGTGCAGGTGCTATGCAATCCATTAGCACAAAGAAATGCAGATAAGTGGAAATGACACAGCTACCTTAATAACTGTAGAGTCAAACATGAATCTGGAATTAGAATCAGAGAGGCAGCCTAAGAACTCTAGTTTAGGCGCGGAGATTACAGATATATCCAGGCACCCAGAAAATCGGAGCAAGCTCTGAAGACAAGGGGCATTCTCGATGACAAGTTCCCGGAAATTGTGCTCTTCCCGAAAGTAATAAGTACCCCCCACACCTATGCTTCGAAGGCTAGTTGAGTTGATTCGGACACAACGGAAGCCGGCGTTATCCTTAAAGAGTAAGCACTCCAGAGCGGGGCAAGCAGCAATCATGGTGTGCAGCGAGGATTCAGAGATTTTGACCCTTTTAAGCCCGAGCTTCTGAAGCTTAGGAAAGTGAAGCCCTTGGACGGTGCTGTCCGTAAGGTGGCATTCTCCTATGGTGGCAACACGGAGGGTGTCAGAGAACCGGAAGGCGGCTGCCGGCGGTGGCCGCTGCATTGCCGGTGGACGCGGTGATCTACACTCGAGGCTGCACAGCTCAAGCTCGTGGAGGTTGTCGAGGGCGGGGGACCGGAGCCAGGCGTTGGCTCGGTCGCCGTCGAGATGGTACACACGCGCGCAGAAGCGGCGGCCGGGGCCAGGGTGGGCGGCGAGGACGCGCGATATGATGACATCGAGGTCCTCCTTGTCGCATAGGAACGGACGGCAGTCGAGATTGAGAGGGGCGGAGTGCCAGAGGTGGCGCCACCGGGAGGCGAGGACCTGGGTGCGTGCGCCTTCCTTGGTGGAGAGGAGCGAGATGATTTCCCCGAGGACGGCGTCGGGGAGGTCGCTTATGCGGTCGCCGCCGCCTCCTTCCGCTGCGGGCAGCGGCGGCGGCTCCTGGTCCTGGTCCCCCGCCATAGGTTCTGAAGCCGGCCCCACCTCGAGCGAGCCCAGTCTCGCGGACTTCCTCTTCCTCGAGCATGGACTGACAGCCTCCATCTCCATCTCCGGCGGCCTCCGCGGCAGGGTCAGACGAGCACCGCGAGGTGGAGGTTAGGGTCTGCTTGGGGAGACAGAGTGTGATGAAACGCGCCCCGGCCCAGTACTACTAGGGCCGGGTCCAGAAATGTTAGTGGGTCCAGTCCTCTGCCTTGCACTGGCTGCTTTGCTTGGTATACTACGAAACTGCAGATAATTCGAATAATAACTGAAGAAAAGGATGAGAGTTTCAGAGAACAATGTGAGAAAGAGAGAAGGGAAAGAGATGACCTCCTAGCCGAGAGGCGGCGGCGATTAGGGTTTCATTTCTCAGCAATACTCGGAATGATGTCATGGATCGAACAAATGCAGTTTCTGAAATCCTGGCTAATGTAAATGTCATGCTTGCACCCCCTGAAAACCTTGTATCTAATTGCATTTTTGCGAGCATTATCATGTTGATGAAGAAAATTCGGTTAAAGTAGTAAGATGATGGAGGGAGAAAATACAAACATCCTGGTTCCGTGAACTCCAAATCGGAATGTTGGCACAAAACACAAAAGAGGTGCAGGCTTCTTATAAAGAATGTTTGCGAGAGAAAAAAAAACCCCTATTTTGTCGACAAATTCCTTAGAACGTGCGCAGATGTATGTATGATGTTGGTACTCCAAACATGCCGAAAGCCGAATGTTACCGAACAACGACGGCACCAGCAATGAAGATGATACAAACCCTGCTTGCTAAAGTAGCACAGAGCATTAGTAACATTTGAAACAAGTGATGATTGTATGGAAGCACAATCCATTTCTTCCAACGGTCCATGGGCGAATCACAATCAGTTATGAGTTGGTCCTGTTGGACGCTGGCAACCCATCTGGGGCTCTTCTCATTGGCGCCCATGGCTCACATGTTCTCAGGTTTGTCTCTTTGGCCTAGGGAGCAATGACTCTTGTCTTGTGCTGTCAATCTCATGGTGTATCAGGATTGCAGTTTAGGATTCAACCATTGAGCATGCCATTAAACTGTCAAAGCAATGGTTCTTAAATACCAGAGACAGATGTCTCTTCCAGATGAAAGACAGGCAAGAGGTACATGAACCTCGAGAGGAAATCAGGCAGCAGCAGCAGCAGTACGGGAAACTTCATATCTAGCTGAAGATCATGATGAACATATATTGCTGCTACCAGGCTGGAAACCCAATATAGCTTCACAATAAATAAATCAGTCATACTAGATACATCAATGCATAACTCATAACAAGGCTAGGCATATATCTACAGTACAATCGCATACTTAACTTATTTAAGGTGTATGCCGGAGAAAAAATCGGGGGTGTGCTACTATCTCTCTACTACACGAGGCTCCTCATCTTGCGCTTCAGCCACATGGTCCGGATATCTACACTCAGCGAGAGGAAAATCTCCCGGCTGCTCGCGTCCAAGAAGATGTCCGGGGCAAGCGACTTCTCGACTGGCGAGAGCTCCGCCATGGCGTTCATCACCTCGATACACCGCGTGATGCTGTACCTGTCGGCATGGCTCTCTGGCCGCTTGCTGTTCTCTCTCTGGAACTTGGGCTGATCAGCATGTCCTTCCATGACATCAGATGTCCTGTCCTCGCTGGGCCTCCTAGAGAAGCGCCATTGCTCTACCCGTGCTTCCTCGGTGGGCTTCCTGGAGAGCGGCCATGACTCTGGCCGCACTTGGGTCAGCGGTTTAGGGTACAGGTGACCGTTCATGGTATGAACTTCGACCCCAACCAGAGTCTCCTGTTGGAATGAGGACTCTCTGGATACAGGAGATGGTGGGATAGGTGAGAGTGGACGGTTCATGTAAAAATCATCTTCTTCATCATCGTCATCATCGCTTGAGTCAGCTTCCGTTCCATTCCTTTCATTCACTGTGGGTGCAGTAAGCATACTTCTACTATCCAAAATAACACCAACTGCAGAACATGAACAAACAAATTTTATTTTAGGTGCCAAAAGTCGTACTTGAGATCATGTCATTTTCACAATGAAGGGGTATAGCAAGCAAGTCATCAGAAAAAATATATTATGCCAAATATCTTAGAGAAAAGGAAACTATTGCAATAGAACCCATCAAGTGAATTCCAACATATCCAAGAATAATATGCAGCATCAAGCAAGCTATTCTGGAGGCCCTGGACCACTAAGAGTCAATACCTGTAGAAAGATCCCTTGCACTACCAAAATAATGATAAGATAAAGAAATAGTCCATCCTATTCTACCCGCCAAAACACATTCAGGTCAGAAAGCATCACTCAACTCTTAACACCATATATTCAGAGTTTTTTTCCCTTTTTGCAAGAATACTCGGAGGGTTGTTAATGCTGCCAAAAATGACTAATCGACTGTAATCCAAAAAATATATTGTTTTCTGATTGATAATCCCTTTGTCCCATTTAGGCACTTAAATAGCTTATTTTCTAGATGGAGTATGCAGACACTAAAATGTAGAACATATCTAGTTTGTTCAATCATTTTTTAATTATTGCGATAAATAAGATGATTTTCAATGCATTTAAATATAAATAAATATGTACCAAGGAAACTGGACACATAAATGCATACTAATCCATTGTATTTTGATAACTCGTATGTATTGTGATTACTGTAATTAGTACCCCATCTCCCAACAGGTGCAGCCTTTTTCACAACACTGACGTAACATATTGCAATTCAGTAGTTCACTAATTCCACAAGTTGACACCAAGTTAACGTTACCTTTTTTCCCATACGGGTTTTTACAGTCATCGCATTTACAGTTGATGGAGCATCCTGCCCCTCCCTTCAAACACAGAAGAAGAAAAATATGTTAGTCACAAGCCAAGTAAATGGAGAACTAATAACATAGAGTTGGACACAGAACCTGATAGCAGTCACAGTATTTCTTAAGACAGCTCGACTTTTTGCAAGTGCATTTTCTTCTAAGAAGGTCCATGGGGGATCTAATAAGTTGTTCCTAGAGAGAATAAAATGGCAGGATCGTCATAAATAGAACAAGGAAAAAGTTAGACATTTGCAGGGTCATGTTTGAACAAGATTTATACCGCTAACTCTTGACCAGTCTCTGCTGTTCGAACAACTTGCAAAGCCAAGCCTGGTGCAGTCCGTGGAACACCATGGATTGGCTTGTTGTAACATGGCTCACATCCACATAATTCAGAACAATGTGACCCAGAAGCGAAACACACACAATAACTGCCACAACATAAAGCAACTGATCATTACAAACAAAAACGGAACTTGAATTTAGCAGTAAGAAATCATAAATCAGGTTATGTGCATGCATGAGTGTGGTTAGACAGATAGGGTGTATGTTTGTGTGTGCAAGGGGAACGGGATGGGGTGGGTGGGTGCATCAATGTGCGCCAAAATCAGCACTCTGCCCTTTTCCATGCATGACCATCCCCTGCCCCAAACTCGATTCCCTCGAGTGCCAGGAAGCATTACATGACAATAATAAGCAGGCTATGTACAGCAAGACAAGAAATCACAACTAATCTGCTCACCTGAATTATGTTCAAGTGTGTGCCACTGCAGTGTACTCCCTCCATTCAGAAATATAAGACGTTTTAGCTTTGTGAATCGAATGTATCTAGACGTCTTTTAGTGTATAGGTTTGTAGAGGTTTGAAGTGAACCTATGCACTAAAAGACATCTAGATACATTCATTTCACAAAGCTAAAATGTCTTATATTTCTAAACGGAGGGAGTACTTATTAAGTAAAGGCGAACATAAAATCGAAAGAAGTACCGATTTCCTCTAACAACTCTCTCCATAGAGCACTCAACACGTTCAAATAAAGTTCTGGGTTTGTTTCAGAAGAAAAAAGAGTTATTGACATGTTCAAATAAAGCTGGTAAGCATGCTCAAATAGAGTTGAAATTTTTTAGAGTTGCTAACAAAACAACACCAGACCCATTGCAGACGTCAAACTGAACTAGTGCTGGATCAAAATGGCAATTGCATCCTATACACAGCCACGAACAAACAATTATAAGCTGTACTGAGATCCAGGGTTGTTCACTGTCTACATCTCTTCCCTCGCTAGAAATCCCGCGTTATAGGACACAGCATTTGCCATTATCAACGAAGGCAGTGGAAAAAATAGTGTGTACTTACAGCTTGAGGCACCTGGACTTCTTACAGCTGCACGTCCTGCACCCGTCGCCGTCCTCCGCCCTCCTCCTGACAAACACACGCAGGGGGGGGAAATAGTTGAGCGGGAATCCCAGAGAAAATACCCAGCACGTAACGAACCAAGATAGGAAATCGGGGGCGAAGCCAAAACTTTGCCGAAAAGGGAAAAAGGGGGCACCGACTTCTTCTTCCTGTCGGAGTTCCCATTCGCCTCCGCCGGCGGCGACAGCGATACGGCAGTCCACACCGCGGCGAGTGGAGGTGCAGGTACGGAGGCGGGCGCCGCGGCTTCGGTGGCCGGGGTGGATGGAGCTGGGGCGGGAATCGGCGGGGGAGGGGGAGGGGGAGGGGCCGGGACGGGGTCGTCGGGGGGACCCTCGGATCCGGAGGGCTCGAGCGGCGGTGGAGGATTCGGGGGCTCCTCGTCTGGTTCCTCCGCGGTGGCCATAGGGCAGGGCGACGGCGGCCGCCCGATCGGCGGCGGCGGTGGATTCGCCGTGGTGGCGAGGCGGGGGAGAGGAGAGAGAGGGAGGTGGTCAGGTGGAGGAGTGCACGAGGCGGAGTGGGATTGGAGAGGGAGAGGCGGAGGGGGTGGATCGGACGGCGCGTGGAGGGCTTCACGATTCGGGACGGGACGGGACGGGCCGCTGCCCGCTGGAAGGTCCGGATCTGTGGGTCCTCTTTTGGTCTCGATTTGCTTCTCAGGGAAATCGGTTTGCTTCTGGTAAAATAGGTTTTGCTTCTGATTTTCTACCGCAAAGTTTGTATGCGAGGGCTACACGAATGTGGTTTTGGGGAAAAAAAGTACGTAACAGTACTATATATCTATCTATATTTTTTTTAATAATAAAAAAAAGTGTTTCTTATCGTTCCTACACTTTTTTAAATAGTTTTACCACTGTAGTTCATAGTTACTACCCTCTTTGCCACCGCCGAGTCGATACATCTAATCTGCACCGCACCTTGGCGTCGAAGCAGAGTTCGATCGGAATAAAAAATCCTAACTAACAGAGTTATTAGATTCGAACTTGTTAGAAATAATGAGCTAATTCATTACACCCATGTGTGATTTCAGATTTTTCCTAAATCTCAAAGCCCATATGTGATTTGGCCCAAGTTGGTGGCAGCTCACATGTGTGTGTGGCAAGAGCTGTGGAAGCTAAAGTTTAGTTCCACATAGAAAGTTGAAGGAGCGTTGCACCACCTTATAAGGTGGAGTCTTGCACCACTTTGTAAGTGAATGACAATAAGAGAGCTACATGTGCGCGCTCCTCCTCCGACGACCCCGCCGCTCGCATGCACGCACGCTCGCCTCGTCTCGTCACGACGCGCGCGCGCCGCGGGTTGCGGGAATCTCGCCGAGCCGAGATTTATTTTGCTGCTCAGGAAGATGTGTGCGATTAGACAGACGTTTCAACAGTTAGCGGACTCGGGTCACTCCCGGATCGTGGGCTATCTGTAACCGACCCGAACGTGTCCGACGTGGGCTTGGTCCACTTCGTGTCCTGTACGGGATTTCCGAGCCGCTCTATATAAACACCCGTGCGGCTTCCACAACGCACGACACCAAACCAATATAGGGTTTTGCCATCCTTTTTGCTTGCGTCGCCACCGTAGTCTACTCCATCCCGTTTGAAGTGGGATTGGAGAGGGAGAGGCGGAGGGGGTGGATCGGACGGCGCGTGGAGGGCTTCACGATTCGGGACGGGACGGGACGGGCCGCTGCCCGCTGGAAGGTCCGGATCCGTGGGTCCTCTTTTGGTCTCGATTTGCTTCTCGTAAAATAGGTTTTGCTTCTGATTTTCTACTGCAAAGTTTGTATGCGAGGGCTACATGAATGTGGTTTTGGCAAAAAAAAAGTACATAACAGTATTATCTATATTTATCTGTATCTATATTTTTTTAATAATAAAGAAAGAAGTGTTTCTTGTCGTTCTTGTACTTTTTAAAACGGTTTTACTCCTGTAGTTCATACTCCCTCTGTTTCAAAATATATGATGTTTTAGGTTTGTGAAGAAAATGTATCTAGACTTGTTTTAGTGTGTAGATTCACTCCAAACATGAGTGAACCTATATACTAAGAGTAGTCTAGATTCATTCTTTTCACAAAGCTAAAACATCTTATATTTTGAAACGGAGGGAGTAGTTACTACCCTTGCCACCGCCAAGTCAATACGCCCAATCTGCACCCGTAGGCCGTACGCACCTTGGCGTCGAAGCAGAGTTCGATCGGAATAAAAAATCCTAACTAACAGAGTTATTAGATTTGAACTGAAACAGGCTAAGCTAACCGGGCTTGGCGCATCATGTTTCCATATATGCGCTTCCGCCGTCCTGTGATATGATGGACATGGTGAATAAATAGGTGGCTGTGGTAGGGGTAGAGGCGACGATGGTTTTCTCCCGCCGGTAGTCCCTCAAGTCCAAGTGCCAGAAAGTGGGGAAGGACCACAAGGTCGTGGCGACAGATGGCACTGATTTGATCCTCACCGAAGAGGAGGAGTCGGCGAAGATGCATGCGGCGTGGGGATGACAACAGTCATCCACGGCGGAGCGAGGCATGAGGGGATCCTCCGGAAGGAGGTTGTGGAATCGGGTGACCATCTGGAGGGGATGAGTTCGAGCATGTTGGGAATGAGCGGGAGCTAGGCACTAACCGCGCTGGCGAGGACGAGGCAAAGCCAACGAAGCGATCGGGCACACGCGAGGAAGGCTCGTCTTGCCTTTGTTTCTCAACATCATAAGCCCCAACTCCACGGTCCTCCTCCGTTGGTGGTGAAGGCAACATGCAACTATCTACACGTAGTGGTAGACGTCCTGAGCACTAGGAAGTGCATTGCTGGGCACTATCTTCATCGCCAAAACTGAGCCTGTCGGTGCCTGCTGTCCACACTGATGGTGGATACGGAGAAATTGTATAGGAGACCAAAATCCATCCCATCTAAAACACTCCAAAATCCACAAATTCAAGATATACTATAATCTTGCACTATTTGAGGGCGTTGCATGTGTAAAAAAATAGATTTATTTATTGCTGATGTACTGATCTGCTGCATGATAAAGAAACACCAGCAGCAAGACTTGGGAGGATATAAGAAATAGGACAGGGATGCTTCAACAAGCTATGAGCGACTTCTTTTGGGCTTCTGTTTATGCATAAGCCTGCTTATAGATTCCGGTAGAAAGAAACTGCGGTGGACAGAAGCTTGTAGAAACTGTCGGAAGACTTCTTTTAGGCTTATGCTGTTTTAGCTTATTTGCTACGATGAGTGATGACATGTCTGTTATACACCTGGAATTGATCTGGCCACTTAGAAATAGAGTTAGAAATAAAATAAAAAACATTATGTCATAGTATATTTCAGGACATGCTCAAATATTAGAAAATGTCATACGATTTTGGAATATAAATAAAAATAATAGAAAACGTCATCGGTACACATGTATCATATTTTAACATGACATGATTTTGGGACAGCACCATCACTAACACCAAAATCATCTACTAGCAAGCATCAAATACTAGCATCACATCCCAATAATCTTCTAGTAGCAAGCATCAAGAAAATTTTGAAGATTTGACTAATTTGGCTGCTTCCGACGACATGTTGCAGGGGATGCGGGCGATTGGGACGGGCCTTGTAGCTGGCGTAGGATGGAGGGAGGAGCAGATCGAGGCGGAGTCGGCGCCGGGCGGAGGTGGTCATGGGAGGTGGCCGGGAGAGAGGGGTCGGGCTGGGCGAGCGGAGAGTGGCTGGGCGGAGAAGGTTGGGCTTCGGGTGGGTGGGATCTGTCCAAGAAGAGAAGGGGCGGGTGGGATCATCTGGCCGCCGAACTGTCGTGGCGTTGGGAGGATGGTAGTGACCGTGAGTGGTGAGAGCCTCGGCTGGTCGCCGCGTAACACGCGTGGGAGCACTTCGCATCGAGCGGGCCGGGGTAGTTTGCCTTTTTTTTCAATCCACTCGTTTCCTCTGGTTTCCTCACCAGTGGCATTTAGGTGTAATTTTTGAGAAGGACATGTCTATTCGTAAAGAATGGTTCACAGCTCATAGGAGAAGCTCGGGAAACTGCTCTCCACCAGTTTCTCCCCACTGTGTATAAATGGGCTTCTGGAGAGTTTCTCGGTGGGGAAAAACTGGAGACTTCTTTTCTGCTTATACGGTCGGGAACCCAGAAGGCAGGTTAGAAGCCCAAAAGAAGGTCACCCTATATGGAATAAGGGGAATAAGATGGAGATAAGCTAATAAAAATCACATAATCAAATCAAGGTATAGCTATTCATCTTGAGCCATCATGATCGACTGCATACATGTTTCTTCATCTATAAATTTAGAGAGGATTGTGCATATTTTAATAAAAATCAACCTTCATCATGATCGACTGCACACGTGTTCCTTTGCATGGTGGCGACACCTTCCGACGGGTTGGCGAAGGCGGGCTTGGTAGGGCTCTGGCCGATGAGGATGTCCTTGATGTAGAGTATTTTTGAAATTTCTCAAAATTGTGTATTATTTCTAAAAATTATTATTAAAAAAGTTAACCTCATTATGGATGGGAGGGAGTAAAATAGATCTTCATATACAGTAGAAGTTGGTATTTTCTTCTATATATAGTTGATAGAACTCCCTAAGCTTGGATTAAAGTCATATGCCTCATTTAGTACAGTACTCAATCCATTAAAAAATAAGATATTTTAATCTTTTCTAGAACACATATAAGATATTTTAATTTTTTCTAAAACATATGTATTTAGACAACTTTATTTTACTTCAAATCTACACAATAAATAATGTCTAGATACATGTGTTTTAGAAAAAAAAGACTAAAGCATCATATAATTTGGAACGGTGGGAGTAGAAGCTTTTAAAGGTTTACTAAATACAATAAAATATCAATATTTGCAATAAGAATATATTTTATAATGGATATATTAGTGTTGATTTGATACTCCCTATGTCCTAAAAAGTATGTCGAAGATTTGTCTAAATTAGAATACATCTAAACATCATTTAGTACATATGTACATACAAATTTAGACAAATTTACAACATGCTTTTCAGGACAAAGAAAGTACTACAAATGTTCCTTGTCTATAAACTTAGTAAAACTTAAAAAAGTCAAATTTTGACTAAATTAATATGCAGAGTACTTATCTAGCACAGTAGCTACTCTCTACATCACACGCGACAAGATTTCATATGCAAGATCAGGTTTTACAGACAAAGTAACCAAACAACATAACACTTGCAAAGCGAAGCAACATAAATACGTACTGGTACTTTTAAGAAACATAGCTGAAGCTGAAGGGCATCATTACAACACAGGTTTACCCAGGAGATAATGCCTTAGCAGCTACTACTATCGAAGAAAGCGACACGACACATGCAAACCATGCAAAGGACACTAGCAAAGTTTCAAGTACAATCATTTGCACCAAATGTTGGATTAAAGTTTGATCTTATGCAATATCTAAATTGGGAACCACGAAAGTTCTTGGATGATAGGTGAGACTGGCGCTTTCAGTAGAATGTTCCCTCTGGAGGCTGCACTAATTTCCGGTTGTGTGATGTCGCCATTTCTTTCTTAAGCTGTATCAAGATGTTCTCCATTGTGTACTCACGGCGCCAGTTGGATAACAGGTTAAACTTCCTCTGGTCAACCTGCATTTAATCCAAATTAAGTTTGAAATGCAAGGAGAACAAGTGATATAAAATGTTAAGCATCATGGCACAGTGACATACCAATCCAGTCTCAGGATTTACACAGGTCATATTGATTCTTGAGTGAAATCTAACAGTTGGTGGCCTGTCCGGATAGTCCTTGTCACAGAAAAGCTTCAATTGATAAATCCGGCCCTCATGGACAGTCTACAAAGCAAAATATAGGTCAACAGAAAAGCACAAACTCAGAAACGCAACAATCATATTTAAACAAAATAAGAGAAACCAAGTGGAAATATCTCACATTGTGAGGGCCAATTATTGTTCCTGTCCAAGAACGCATGTAGATATCATCTGCATCATCCATTCCATAGCTAACTGTTCCATCCCCAATGCCCTTCTCTCCTCTCTCAAGCTCTTCCAGCAGTCTGAAGTTCCTCGGCACTACAGAAATATTTTTATGCCAGTGAACATCAATAGTTTGTTACCAACAGCATTAATAGCTTCAGCATAGGGATTCAAATCAAATCTGATGTTAGGACAGCTGCACAAATATCATCAAACAAATTCAGCCCAGATACACAGAACCAGGTGGTCTGTTCTTACAATGGGCAGCTTATTCACAATTCTAGTTTTACTTGCTGAGTTTCTAACACAAGTTTTTCCAATAAGATATTAGGATCCGAAGAAAACTATGGGACATGTGCACCAAACTGCATAGAGTAGATTATCACAGTCCTGAATGGCAACAATTCTCAGATATCTTGGATTCTACCAAATTTGTGCCTAATATTCTAGTGTACAATCCTGCTTGGCTGCATAGAACATCAGAAGATTACTCACACTTGTGTAGCTAAACAATCACAGAAAAGCGATTCTATTCATGTACATGGAAAAAGTGTGTCTCATCACAAGCTCTACACAACAGTGCAAATTTTAGTGTGGAAGCATTAAAGATCAATATGTAAGTGTCTTCTATTCCAAGGATTAGTGGATATCAATATCAATATCAATACATATAAAGGTGTTATTATTTCCCCTTTTTGGGTGAAATCACCCAGTCGACTACACCCTGCAGACTTGCATAATGAATTTTCCGGAACGAAAGCAGCCAGGTGCCGGTAAACTACTTAATGTGGTGACAACAAACAAGCATTCATGAGGAATACATAAACCTCGAGTATTGAATTCTAGCACTGCTTCAGGGTAAATGAAGAGCTGCCAAGTGTCCTATGTTACCACCACTTTGCATAAAGCTAGTCCATCTAATGCATTCTACCAAAATATCAGTACTGGAAAATCCATTAGATTCATCCAATCTTTTGTACAGATGAAATCGACACTTCCTACTCCATCACAAAGATTACAAACAGCTTGGACTGCCACCGGCGATGAAAGGCCACGTCCCATAATTTTCTCGCAATCAGAACATTAGCTATTGCCTTATGTGCCAAAGCACTGCGCAGACATCCTAGGAAGGCGGGCGGTAACATATGGCAGCTTGTCAATTTTCCTAAACACTAATTATTAAGCAGTATGAAGGCGACGACCAAAACTGAGTCCCCGGAATTGAATGAACTGAACTGAACCCGAGTATTTTTTTTTGTTGCTAAAACTAAGAAACTTCTATTAGCACCGTAGCAGATGTACTTGAGCACGGGAATATCTCTTCCCCACGCGCGCGTGAGCTCGAGAAGACTCGATCCGAGCTTGGCTGGGTGGATGGGAAACGGATCCACGGCACCAGCGAACAAATCCGCGACTGATTGGACGGACTAGAGCATGTATCCATCACATACGGATAGATTTGGGGAGTGGTGGCTGGCGTGGAGGGGAAGGTAGCAGGAGCGGTACGGGGAGCGAGCTAGGGCTTACCGACAACTCCCGCCGCGTCACCGCTTGACGCCATTCCAGCGAAGTGGAAGAGCAGGGGAGGGGTACCGGCGTATGCTGGGGAGGAATTCTGCGGGGGGGCGGCGCTGGTGCTCCGGATGGGGAAGGCGTGCGTGCTCGGCGGCGCTCGTTCCCCTTTGGTGGTGGTGGTGTGGTGCACGGGTGCGACAGTGCGAGACGAAGCGGGGCAGCGTGCGGGGAAGTACGGGATCTTGGTGGGCTCTGTTGGGCTTGTGGACAGCACAAGACAGCTGTTCTCTCGGACGGCCCAAATAAGGGTCATCTCCCAGAGCCCCCTCTTCTCATCTTCTGTAATGGGCCGACCGGTCAACCCTTATTGGAAAATGTAATTTACTATTTTTTCCAAAATATTTTTAGATAACATCCCGGACAGGTTTTGGAGATTAAATTTGCTCATCTAGCGCATTACGATGTGTGTTTTGCCATGTGGATGACATCGTTCCAAAACTCCTTCAGAATGGACGAGTAAAACACGCTTGTGACTACTACTTTTTAGGTCACAAGGGGAAAACCATCTCAGTCGATGCTGTATATTTGGGTCACGCGAGCCGCTGACCTACAATCCATCTGCCTCGCGCGCCAAGGCCAACTATCGTCCGGAAAATTCATCCGCGCGGGAAACTGTCCCTGTCCCTGACAACTTAGGTCTTTTACGATGAAGTATTTCTTAACACGTTATCATAGGCAAAATAAATACTTAAAAAACCATCCTTCCAATGGATTGTACCTTAGGTGTTGTCTCTATATTTAATGATTTTGGTAATTTGTGGGCATGCTATTGGGCTAGCCATTCTTAGTTAAGATACAACATCACTATCTCTCCTCATTAAATATAGTTTCATATAAACAATTTGCCTATGATACCGTGTCAAGAACCTTCCATTGTGAAAGTCCTTATGGCCGCAGCTGCCCGATTCACTCCCTCATGTGGCCCCCCGGCCCTACACGCGCTCCTTCGGTGGCCGCTGCTTAGAGCATCTCCACTAGGCTATCTAGGACGTCGCTCCGGATGCCGAAAATAGGTCCGGACTCCGAAATTTCACTCGGGCCATGCCTCAGAAACTGTTGTCAGATTTGGGCCAATTTTGTCCAGATCACTGCGCCATACCCAGGATCCTGGGTACGCCTCGGGAACACCGGATGAAGCGAATTCGGCGAGTGGACCCGCCAGTCAGCATATATTCGCTCTTATTCATCCAAAGTTCGCCGAAAGTTTGCCCATATTCGCCCAAAGTTCGCCATATAGACCATATTCGTTCGAAGTTCGTCCATATAGACCATATTTGCCCAAAAATCGGGCATATTCGCCCAAAGTTCGTCCATATCGCCCATATTCGTCCAAATTTGCCCAAAGTTCGTCCATATAGACCAGATTCGTCCAAAGTTCGCCCAAAATTCGCGCATATTCGTCCAAAGTTGGTCCGTATCAACCATATTCGCTCAAATTTCGTCCATATAGACCATATTCGCCCAAAGTTTGCACAAAATTTGGGCATATTCGCCCAAAATTCGTCTGTATCGCTCATATTCGCCCATAGTTCATCCATATCGCCCATATTCGCCCAAAGTACGTCCGTATCGACCATATTCCCTAAAATTCGCCCAAAACCGTTTATATTCACCCAAAGTTTATTCAAGTTTGTTTAATTTTAGCCAAACACGGAAACTCGGCAAGATACGCGAATGAAAAACTGGGCGTACTCAGAAAGTTCCGTCCGGTCAAAAAAAAAATCCGGATTTCAGAATGGCTTCACCCAACGAGTGAAGATGCCGCATGTTTTGCCCGTCGCCCCCTGCTCAAGCGCACGCCTCGTCGCCCGCTGGATCCCGTCTCTACTCGCGTTCTAAACATCCGCGCGGAGACAATCGATGGTGGAGCGAGGAGCCTATGGTGCGCGGGCACGGCGCCGTGGACATTGGTGGAAGGTGATGGCGGGGCACACCCAGTGTTGTCGGTGGGGGCGGTGGTGGAGGGAGACGGTGGCAGCACACCCAGCGTTGCCGTCAGGGCCCTGGTTACGAGGAAGAGCGGGCGGCGAGGCGAACATACGAGGAGAGCTTAGTCGCCAACCAATTTCTTTCATTTTTTCCCACTTGCTCGTTCGTATGTGCAGCATACCGGACATTTCTTCCACCATCGCGCCGGCACATATGGCACATTTCTTCCACCTGTGTGCCGACGCTTGCTAGATCTGTTCTGGCTTGTGCAAAAACATTTGACAAACGACTTAGTTTCATTAATGTGTATGTTAATTTTCATGCCTTTTATAGAAGATGTTGAATTTGTATGTCAAATTTCATGATCTGGTCGGAGGTGCCCTGGCGATGGCGTCCCCCGTCCCGCCTCAAGGCCGGTTTGTCGCCGTCAATCACCTCGGCGCTCTGGCGAGGCCGGGCGCTTCACAGTGGCGCGACAGCCACTCGCTCACCCCTTCCGCATGTCGGCCGTCGGAGCCACGGTGACCTCGGGGCGGCTCACTGATGTGGCGAGAGGAGGAAGCGAGGCGAGGCGGCCGAGCTTCGCAGATGTTCGCCGCCGCGGGCCGATGCTCGCCGACTTCCTCCAATGCCCGCGACACTCCTTCGCCGTCGGCCTCTGCGGACCCTCGCGGCTTCGGCGCCTCGCTGTGGCATCCATCGGGAGCGCAGCGTGAGCCTCTGGCCGCTGGATGCGGAAGGACGAGAGAGGTGCCCAAGGGCGCCACGGGCGACGGCGCCGCTATCGGGACGGAGAGGCGACGCTCTGTCTGCGCGAAGGCTCCCTTAGGCTGTTGGGCCACCGTGGGCCTGGGGCGATCTTGGCCCTGGGCGGCCCTGGCGCAGCCAGACGTCTGCTTCAGCTAGGCGAGGATGGCCTTCGCCCAGCCCACCGGGACCCGCTGGGAAACCTTAGCGCCTGGCCCAGCTGGACACAGGTGCACGCTTCGTGCAGGTTACCAAACGCCGCCGCCATACCTCCTATCCCCATCTCCCGTCCCCGCGCCCGACCCTGCTCACCCCCGCCGCCGCCGACAGTTGCTGCGCCGGCCGCCGCCTCCTCCGCTGCCCCACGGATGAACTATGCGGAGGCGCTGCCGGAAGCGCCAAGCAGCCCGACCTCTCGCCAGGCCGCCCGCCCGCCTCGTGGCGCCGCCGAGCGCTGGGCGTCACGGCCGCCTCGCCGGCTGCCCCGCCACTCGGCTACACGCGGTCCGCCAGATCATGCCACGCCTCCTCGCGGGACTGCGTGTAACTACCTCGGTGAACTACGCTCCTAGATACAAGCTGGATGAGAGACAATGTTGAAATAGTACGGGCCCCAAAAGCCACTCACCGGTAGTCCTTTCAGACGTCCCAACCGCTAACCTCTCAACGGGACTCAGACGGGGCGTGGTCGGCGAAGGGATCAACTACGTACACAAGTGGGTATGTCAAGCCACCATACAAGAGTACATCAGAGCCACACCATCTAGAAAGAAAGGAAATATACCAACGCCATACGGCAAGATTCAAATGACCTAGATACATCTATAATTTAGGATAACTCCTCATACAACACACATCAGAGTATCATGCGGAAGCGGCAAACAAGATCCGAGTACGGATAAGAAGCAAATAGGCATAAGATGCCAGAGAAGATAAGCACATCCCAACTACAGGTCTCACGGATCCCCGATCCCGGAATCTCTACACCATACGATCGTTGCCCACTTCATCGGCTTCTTCCACCCAGTATCCGTCCTGAGAAGGTACCTGTTCATCTGAATCAAGAATTTATCGTGTGAGACCCTAAGGGTACTCCGCAAGTCTTAATGCCTCTAAAGGGGACACAACCTGGGGTGACGCAATTGCAGCAAAAGATAAACCCTAGCAATTCTACAGATAATCGCTAACCATCCGCCTAACCAATGATAGACGGATGTCCGTGAATTTAAGTACAACAGTTATAATGGTAATCTCATCCGATCCATCCTCCTCCCTGCTTACCAACAAGGAAGCGGACGAACAACCCCCCTTCCGTTGGCAATTTTATTAACCATTCCGTGAGTTTGCACTATTTACTAGTCAAGTTACTTAGTCATATTAAGGCGGTACTTTAGTTATGCTTGTCTATGATCAAGAAACTGTGCTCCAAGTCGTCCATAACCGCGGACACGGCTTTCAGAAAGTTTTACCCGGCCGGGGTGCACCAATAGCAACACACACTCGATCAACCTCGGAAAAACCAAATCAAAACCCAACGAGGCTTTTACGACTGAACAATCACAAGATTCAGAAATATTTCAGGGGGCCACCCCTTAGAGTAGAATCCGCAACGGAGTAAGCAAGCTCCGAGACGGCCTCAAGGTTATGGGGACGGCTGTGAACGACTGGGAACCCGAAAGTGTGACTGGGCTTGTCGACACCATGAAACGGGCCATTATTTCCTAAAAGACAGTGTGCACCTCGCACAATCGTAAATAAAGCGGTAAACATGGCATAAGCAGGATAGTAAGAACACCTCAAACTAGTTTGTGGCCCCAAGAAATAAGACGGAATCAAGCTCGGCCTGGGGGTCCCATATACCTCCCGGATGTGGATAGCGCGATAAATCAAGGAACAGGAATCAAGTACTCGGGGTCTTACGGGACACAAGTGAGCAGGAAAAACCAGATAGCAGATATTGCCCACCGGTGCCACTTTCTTTAGTTATCCCAGAACTACTCAGGTTAAGTTGTTTAAGTACCTCGTTGTCCATCAGACTCTCACAAACCCTACACATGCTGTTCTACGACCCGCATGGCTCAAACAACTCCTATAGTAGTGGCTCATGGGATGGGGAAACAAGCTTGGTGGGGTTTAAAAGTAAAGGCTATGCATACTTGGGATTCAATTTAATGCAATCGCGACTCAATGATGCAAGAATAAGATAGAGGCAATAGGTCTTGTATGTATGCAAGCATGTGGTAGTGCTTGCTGGTGTCTCTTGAAGCAAAGGACAGTTCTGGGTAGTGCTCTGGTTCTCTTGATATAACCCACCTTTCGGTGTCTATCCGAGAAAAACCAAACAAACAAGGCCAACATAAATATAGAGCACAAGCATATGAATAAGATGCGTCTAACAAACAATCATGCCATGATGAATGATGCACAATTTACATGGCAAGTAAGGTAGCATGGCATGGGTGAGGTGTGTGGAACAAGAATATAACATTTAGTGGGTTTTAGAACCACATTTGTTGCCATAACAGTTGTTATTCTCAATATATTGACATGATGCATGCTGCAAATGAAGTTAAGGATAGCATAAACAGAAAGGTCTCGTCGAGCTGATCAATTTAGACTACTTATTTACTTAATTTGGAATTACAAAACATTAGTTGTGAATTAATGAAAATCCAGTGGCAATTGATGGTAATTAACATAACTTGCAATTTTACTTGAGCAAAATACAAAACAGATGGCATTTTTGGAATCCTCTCATTTTTCTGAATCAAAAGCATGTATCATTTGTCTAATTTGGATTTACCATTGCAAAGTTATTCAAACCTGAAGTTTATTTGAATTTTAAATATTCAGAAAAGATTTAAATAAACTAAACAGGCACAGTCAAACGTTTTACACCGGGTCAAGACTAGCTCTGGCCACTGACAGGTGGGGTCAGGCACACCTGGGGCCACAAGTCAGCGGATAGGAGGGGGCAGGACCGCGGGTTGAGCTCCAGGAAGCCCAGGGGCCTATCTGCAAGAATGCACAGAGACTGACAACAGGGCCAGGGCGGTCCGCGGGTGGATATTCCGGGGCTCTAGGGGCTTAAGCATAAAATGTGCAGGTGGGCCGAATCAAGCTGTCGAGCTAACTCGACAAAGCTGCGACGGCTCGATCTTTCGACGACGATGGCGAGCTGCACACTGGTTATCTCGCCACGACGCAAAAGAGATAGTTGCAGAGGGATGTACCGGCTACAACTTTCGTTAAGAGCGCGACGACAGATCTAATCTATAGCGAGCGGGGCACGTGCGCGAACAGAGGGGAAAACGCTGTTATCTGACGACGCCGCTGCTGCTCCAAAGACAAAGGCGGTGGCCTTGGCGTGAGCGGCGCGAGCGGCGAGGCGCAAATGGGCGAGAAGGGTGCTCACCGGTGGACGCGAGGGGGAAGGTGAGGCGTGGAAGGCGGGGTCCTTCAGGGTCCGATTTCCGGCGGCGGGTGAGCGCGAGATCGTCGGGAGAGCGCCGGGGAGGTTGTCTGCGGCCACCACCTGCGGACACGACTGTCACCGACGAGCCAGAGAAAAGGGGCAGATGGGCAGGACCAGAACACAACGGGGAGTTCGTTAGCACCTTGGTTACGGGGACGGGGACGAGGCCTGACACGGCACGCTCAGACGGGCTCCAGGGCAGGCGACGCACGGGACATGGCGGCGGAGGGGAAAACGAGGAAGAAAGGAAAAGAATCTAGGGTTCTGAGGGGGGCTTCGAGCGGGGATAAGAAGAGGAACTGGAGGGTGACGCGGCTGACGGCGGAAGGACGGCCACCTGCCCCTGCCTCTGCTTTCCGTCTGCTGTCGAGCAAGCGATCGACGGCGTCACGAAGGAAGAAGAACAGGAGCGACGGCAATAAGCGTGACTTGGGCCGGAAGACGAGCCGGGAGGACGAGCTGGGCCAGGGGAAGAGAGTGTACTCCTGGGCTACTGCGGCTGGTTGAGGTGGGCTGCTGTCAGGTTTGTCCCTCTTCTCTTAATTCCTTTCTTCTTTTATTTTTCATTTGTTTTGCTTGTTTTTAAATCCTATTACCAATTTCAAAACAGCTTCTGATTTCAAAACCTTTGCACTTTTCACAGGGAGTCTGGACAGAGATTTGACCAAGAAGAGAGGGAAAGAGAGGAAGAGGGGTGGTACGGTCTAGGGTAGATGAGGCTTCTTTGATGAAGAGAGGAAGAAGATAGGACATGGGGTATGACTAAACTAGAGAGGGTAGCTAGGATGGTTAAGGGTATGGTTCAAGCTAGGTATGGATTAGGGTTTGGTTTAGAGACAAGGGTAGATGGTGTGGGGTTGGGTTTTGGTTTTATTAGAGGGAGGTGTAGTGTAGGGTTTAGTCTTAGGTTAGATAAGAGAGGGGTAAGGGGTGGTTTAATGGCCCATGCATGATCCAACAAAGGACCAAGCAAGATCCAAAGAGAGGGGGGAAAAAAAATAGAGGGGTGCATGCCACATTAGCACAAGTGTGCATGGGACATGAGGTAGGGTTTAACTAAGGGATGAAGAGGGAGAGAAGATGAGGAGAACAAACTACAAGCCAACACACGTTTTAAACCAAGGAGGAAACTCCAACTAGTATTCAAATAAACCAGAAGCTAGACTAGGTGACACTTGCATGGCCCATGCAACACAATTAAAGCCCAATGGTTATATTGTGAAAACAACATTATTTCATGTGGCTTTTAATCCTTGCATTCCCAAAAGTGGGCAAAGGCCAAGCAATAGATTATGGGTGGATCCAACCAACAACATGGGCTAGAGATAACTCAATAAAAGGCCAATCCCATATTATTGGATGGTGGAATTATAAGATGGTGAAAGAATAGGTGGTGGAGGCAAAAGAGAGATGCCCCCAACTCAACTTGGGCATTTAACATCTTATCAAGAGCCAAATACAATATCAAGAGGCAAATATAATTAATTATGCACATGAGATAAGAGCCAAACAAGAAAAGGTTTTATATGGTGCTCAGATGCAAGGTGATATGATGACATGAGCATGATATGATGATGATGCAACAATTATATGTTGGAAGTGGCCCATTTTATTATTATGACATGTAGCATTACAGGGGTTAGACAACTGGGATGCTACAACTCTCCCCCACTAAACAGGAATCTCGCCCCGAGATTCTAGGAAGAAGAAGAAGAAGACACAAAGAGAGAAGGATGGTTGGCACGGAGTTCATCTTCACGCTCCCAAGTTGCTTCATCAGCGAATGGTGTGACCACTTGCACCTTGCGAATTTGATGGACTTGTTGCAGTCCTTCGTTCTGCGGTCTCGAGGATTTTTGTGGGGTGCTCTTGATAAGAGAGATCTTCTTGGAGGTCGATTAGCTCATGATCCACGGTCTTGCCGGGGTCTTTGAAGCACTTCTTGAGCTGAGAGATGTGGAAAACATCATGGACTTTGAGTTTTTCCGGAAGCTCAAGTGCATAAGCAACTTCTCCTCTTCTACCACGTATCTTGAAAGGACCGATGTATCTAGGAGCCAACTTTCCTTTGATACCAAAGCGGTGTGTTCCTCTCATGGGAGTGACACGAAGGTGCAGAGATCACCGAGGGCATATACCATATCTGTGTGCTTCTGTCATAGTTGCTCTTCGACGACTTTGAGCAATCTTGTGTTTTCCAGAATGATATGCACCTTCTCCTCTGCTTGAGTCACAATGTCAGGGCCAAACCAGATTCTTTCTCCTGCACCTGACCAACCAATGGGAGTCCTGCACTTGCGTCCATAGAGAGCCTCGAATGGTGCCATCTTCAGACTCTTCTGGAAGCTGTTGTTGTAGGAGAATTCAGCATATGGAAGTGTAGCATCCCAGTTGTCTAACCACTGTAATGCTACTAAGTTTAATAATAAAATGGGCCACTTCCAACATATAATTGTTGCATCATCACCATATCATGCTCATGTCATCATGTTCCCTTGCATTGGAGCATCATATAAAACCTTTTTCTTGTTTGGTTCTTATCTCATGTGCATTATTAATTGTAGTTGCTTCTTGATATTGTATTTGGTTCTTACTAAATTGTTAAATGCCCAAGTTGAGTTGGGGGCATCTCTCTTTTGACTCCACCACCTTATCTTTCACCACCTTATAATTCCACCATCCAATAATATGGGCTTGGCTTTTATTGAGTTTCTCTAGCCCATGTTGTTGGTTGGATCCACTCATAATCTAATTGCTTGGCCTTTGCCACCTTTTGTGCATGCAAGGAGTAAAGCCACATGGAATCCTGTTGTTTTCACAATATATCCACTTGGCATTAATTGTCTTGCATGGGCCATGCAAGTATCCCTTTTTCCCTAGTTTTGGTTTTGCTTGTTTTCTATTTGGACCAATCCTTCTACCTTGCTTCTTTTTGTTTGGTTAGTTCAAACCCTAGCTCTCTCCTCTCCTTTTCCCCTTAAGTTAAACCCTACCTCATGTCCCAAGCACACACTTGTGCTAATGGGCATGCTAAGCTAAACCCACCCCTTTTTCTTGTCCCTTGCTTGGTTTTGTTGGAATCATGCTTGGGCCAAATAAAAACCCCTTCCCCATTTTTTTTTTTAATCACCTCCCTATCCTTTTCTTTCTTTTCCCTTGATCAAGTATGTTGCAAGTGAAGCATGCATGATCTAGTGTAAAGCACCTCCTTTTCTTTTCTTACCCTCTTAACAAGTTTTCACCTACCCTTGCCATCTCTCTTTCCCTAAACCAAAAACCATAATTCAAAACTATCCTCAACCTAAACCCTAAGTCACTTTTTCCTCTAACTAAACCCTAGCTACCATCTCTCTCTCTCTCTCACCTAGCTAAACCCTAATTTGACTTTATGCTAACATAAACCCTACTCATACTTCTATCCCTAAACTAACCCCTAATCTACCCCTCCTCCTAAGCTAAACCCTAAGTACCCTCCTCCTATCTAGCTTGCCCCATGTCCCTCTCACCCTAGCCAACCTTGCCATCGCCTACCCAGCCCCACAGGCCCCACCACCAGGACACCCCATGCCCCATCCCTCCTAGCCCTAGCCCGTGGCCTTCTCTCTTTTTCCTCCCTCTTTCCTCTCCTCTCCCAAAGAATGCCTGACCCCGCCATCGCCCCTACCCCACCCCAGTTCCCCTTCTCCTTTCCAGCTCCCCGGCCCACGCACTGCCCATGCGATCACGTGAGAGGAGGTGACCAACGCCACACCCCAGCTCCCTCCCTCACGCAACCACGTGCCCCCTCCTTCTTATCTACCCTTTCCCTCTCCGGCCTCGCCCAGACCCCCAGATCTACCCCAACGCCCGCCTCCCCCTTTCTTCCCTCGCCACCACGCCGACATCGCCGTCACCTCGCCCCAGATCCTCTAGCCGGTGGCGTCCGCAGTGAGTTGTCGAGGAAGCACGAGCCTCGCTGACGCCTGGAGCCGGACGCGAGGAGGAGGAGGCCAGAACCGCCAGAACGCCGCACCGCCTGGAAACCCTAGCTTCAGATCGCGGCGTCGCCAGCGATCGCTTCTGCGTCAACCACGCCAAATCACGCTGCATGACGCCTGAACCCCAGACAAGGTCCGTCGTCGTAAGCTTCTGGTTGCTCGATCCTTCCGCCGAACGCTCTCGGCCGCGGCGAAAGCGTGTCGCAAGCTTCCAGCGCGCAGACCCTATCTAGCATGCGGCGCCTGTAGCATCGGCCTGTAGCCCGCCTGGTTCCGGTTCCATCAAGGCGCGCATGATCGCGGATCGAACCCAGCGCCCTGTTTCCCCGCGCGGATTCAGTTTTGTCGGGTGAGAAGAAGCCTGATCGCGTGGCCGTTTTGCACAACACCCTGCATCTTTTACGCCAACCGCGAACCTCGAGCCCGCTGCCAGCCCGTTGCAATCTTGCAAAAGGCTCGCCAGAACCGCAGTAACCCGCAATCCACCCCGGCCGGCGTGTGCGTTTGGAGGCCCCTGTCCTTTCAAGCCCTCAACCCGCGGTCCTTCCGGCCGTTGTCGCCACCTTGGAAGCTTTGCAAAAGGATCCTGTTGTTCTGTAATCAACCCGCGGTCCTATTCTCGCTCGACGCTGCCACGTGGGCCGAGATGACCCTGGCCCACTGTCTGCTCTCATTTAGCCGAGGCTAGGTAATAAACGTTTGATTGTTTAAATAATTCAAACTTATTTCAAATAAATTCAAATTCAAATTAATTTGATTTTAAATAACTTTTGTATGCTTTATCCAAATTAGGCAAATGATATATGTTTTTGATTCAGAAAAATGAGAGGAATTCAAATATGCCATCTGTTTAGTGTTTTGCACAAGTAAAACTCCAAGTTTGTTTAAATTACTTCAATTGCCACTAGAATTTCATAATTAAATAACTTTTGTTTGGAAAATCCAAATTAAGCAAGTGAGTAGTCTAAAATGATCAGCTCGACGAGACCTTTCTGTTTATGATATCCTTGACTTCAATTGCAGCATGCATCATATAAATATATTGCAAACCACAAATGTTATGACAACAAAATGTGGTTCTAAAACCCAATAAAATGTTACTTTCTTGTTCTTCACACCTCACCAAGCCATGCTACCTTTCTTGCCATGTAAATTGTGCATCATTCATCATGGCATGATTGTTTGCTTGACGCATCTTATTCATATGCTTGTGCTCTATATTTATGTTGGCCTTGTTTGTTTGGTTTTTCTCGGATAGACACTGAGCAGGGGTTGTATCAAGAGAACCAGGAGCACTACCTGAACGTCCTTTGCTTCAACAGAGACACCAGGCAAGCACTACCACATGCTTGCATACATACAGTACCTATTGCCTCTATCTTATTCTTGCATCATTGAGTCGCGATTGCATTAAAATGAATCCCAAGTATGCATCGCCTTTACTTTTAAACCCCACCAAGCTTGTATCCTCCATCCCATGAGCCACTACTATAGGAGTTGTTTGAGCCATGCGAGTCGTAGAACAGCATGTGTAGGGTTTGTGAGAGTCTGATGGATAACGAGGTACTTAAACAACTTAACCTGATTAGTTCTGGGACAACTAAAGAAAGTGGCACCGGTGGGCAATATCTGCTATTTGGTTTTTCCTGCTCACTTGTGTCCCGTAAGACCCCGAGTACTTGATTCCTGTCCTTGATTTATCGCGCTATCCACATCCGGAGGTATATGGGACCCCCGGACGAGCTTGATTCCGTCTTATTTCTTGGGGCCACAAACTAGTTTGAGGTGTTTTTACTATCCTGTACTTATGCCATGTTTACCGCTTTATTTACGATTGCGAGGTGCACACTGATCTTTAGGTAAGCGGATGTTTTGTGATATCGACGGTCCCGATTGGGGACTCTTTGTTCTGACCATCGACGCAGAACCTTGAGTCCGTCTCGAGCTTGCTTACTCCGTTGCGGGTAGCTTAATGGGGTGGCCCCAAATATTTCTGAATCTTGTGATTGTTCACCGTGAAAGCCTCGGGTTTTGATTTGGTTTTCCGAGGTTGATCGGCGTGTGTTGCTATTGGTGCACCCGTGCCGGGTAAAACTTTCGAAAGCCGTGTCCGCGTTATGGACGACTTGGAGCACAGTTTCTTGATCATAGACAAGCATAACTAAAGTACCGCTTAATTTGACTAAGCAACTTGACTAGTAAATAGTGCAATACTCACGGAATGGTTAATAAAATTGCCAGCGGAAGGGGTTGTCCGCTTCCTTGTTGGTAGCGTGAGGAGGATGGATCGGATGAGATTACCATTATAACTGTGTACTTAAATTCACGGACATCCGCTCATCATTGGTTAGGCGGATGGTTAGCGTTTATCTGTAGAATTGCTAGGGTTTATCTTTTGCTGCAATTGCGTCACCCTGTGTTGTGTCCCCTTTAGAGGCATTAAGTCTTCCGAGTACCCTTAGGGTCTCACACGATAAATTCTTGATTCAGATGAGCAGTACCTTCTCGTGACGGATCTTTGGGTGGAAGAAGCCGATGATGGGGCAACGACCGTATGGTGTAGAGATTCCGGCACGGGATCCGTGAGACCTGTAGTTGGGATGTGCTTATTTTCTCCGGCATCTTATGCCTATTTGCTTCTTATCCGTACTCGATCTTGTTTGCCGCTCCGCATGATACCGATGTGTCTTGTATGAGGAGTTATCCTAAATTATAGATGTATCTAGGTCATTTGAATCTTGCCGTATGGCGTTGGTATATTCCTTTCTTTCTAGATGGTGTGGCTCGATGTACTCTTGTATGGTGGCTTGCGTACATACCCACTTGTGTCGTAGTTGATCCTTCGCCGACTCACGCCCGTCTGAGTCCCGTTGAGAGGTTAGCGGTTGGGACGTCTGAAAGGACTACCAGTGAGTGGCTTTTGGGGCCCCAGTACTATTTCAACCGCTATCTCTCATCCAGGCTTGTATCTAGGAGCGTAGTTCACCGAGGTAGTTACAATTGGTATCGAGCCATCCCGACCTTCGTGGTTTCAAAAGCAGTCGTTGTCGGTCTAGCAAATATTTTGAGTAGTTATGTATATTAGGGAAAACAAAAGCGAGAGTAGGACTGCTTCCATTTTTCTTCTTACCCTCCCACCCACCCTTTTCTCGGTAAGGAAGTGTAACGCTTTCAATCCTCTTCTCAAGTTCAAACTAGGATTCACGTTCGGGTTTCCGTAGTACCATAGGATGTGTGTGTGTGTGTGTGTGTATAGTTCCTTGTCTATCTGTTGCATCCAAGTTGTTATCTTATCTGCCTTTGGCTATCCACTGTTGGTACATTCCATACCGACAGGCTTTTGTAAACCGACGCAATCTATCTTCCTTTTGTATCCGACGCTATCTTGTTTGGGGTGTTCGTTTCCGTAGTACCAATCTTTAGGTTTCGTCGCGAGAAGAAGGGGTTAGGATATGTGTTCCACTTGTTCATGTGCGGAGTAATGATTTGAGTGCGGTCGCGACCATACCACTACTTGTATCATTTGCTTTTGTATATTGGATCGGTAGAGTCACTAATCTTGATTCGTTAAGTAATTTTGCGCATCTATTGGTATTTTAATGCCGAAATTTGTGGAAAATTTTTCTTTGATATGTTTGTGTACCACACTCCTTTTCTGTCGTGTGCGATATGCTTAATATCTTTGAGGTGCTATGAACTTTGTTGATATTTTCATATCATCTCAAGAATTGTATCCTTTAATCTTGGTTAATTCCATCTTGGTACTATTTTGGATTATTATCATCTTCCATTATAGTACTGACTTGAGTTTTACATCAATGACAGGATGGCTCCCCCACGCCGGACTGAGGAGGACATTCCTCGGAATCGGGCTCATTGTCAAGCATAGCAAATGCTCTGGCAGCCATGCAAGAGAACCAGCTGCGCTTTGAGGAGAGCGTCCGAAGGAACGAGTTCACTCCACTTCCTCCACCTCCCAAGCGTGGTGACATCAAGAGCTTCCTCAAGTTCGGTCCTCGGCGGTTTGACGTGTCGACCGACCTCTTGATCTTGATGATTGGCTAGCGAGATCTCAAGGCTGCTAGAGGCTGGCGATGTGCCGAGCAGGAATGGGTAAAGTGTGCTACTCACTTGCTCGGGAGATGGCTCTATGGTGGGAAAACTATTTGAAGGCTAGTTGCACTAGGCCCACCTACTTGGGAGAGGTTCTTGGAGCTTTCAAGGCAGTTCCTCTCGAGATTGTGATGGAACGGATGAAGGATGCTTTCCTCAACTTGAAGCAGGGGCAATGATAACGCCAACACCTACATCAGAATTTCATGAACTTGTCTCGCTATGGTGGTGATGAGGTATCGATGACAAGAAAAGCGTAAGAGATTCGCAAGGGCTCAATGCGTCGATCAAGTATGCACTCACGCATGCAAGACCGCAACCTTCCCGGAACTGCAGCATGGCACTACAAGAGGAGGCTAGTAGGCAGATGTTCGAGGAGTCCAAGAAGCAGCAGGATGCATCAAGCTCGGCGGCAATGGCAACTCCTTCTAAGCGGCGTGTCGGGTTCCTAACACCCCACCGCCGCTCCGGCTCCACCAAGACTGCAAGCTTCACGCCAAGGCCATCAAACTTCACCACTGCGGCTCCTGGGCTACAACAACCCTTACCTCGAGCGCTGGCGGAGTCCTGGCTTTTCGCTCCACGTCCGGCTAGTGCTGCTACACTGTGGAGATCGGACATCAATCGAAGCCCAATGAAGAACAAAGCTCTCCTCAACCCCGCCAAGATCTCGCAACAAGCTCTCCTCGGTTCGTGCACCACCGCTCGGGCTCTCAACATCAACACTAAGCCCGGGTTCGGTTGTTCGCGCCAATCGCTTAACGCCTCTCAAGCTGAGCTCGCACTGGAGTTGTCATGGGTATGCTTTCGATTAACTCGGCCTCGCACGAGTTCTCTTTGATTACGTGCATCGCATTCATTTGTGTCTCACAAGTTTGCAAATGAGAACGAGTTAGTCTGGTCCTCTTCAAAAGAAGTTGATGGTTCTTTCTCTGGAGCAAATATGATGGCAACTAAGATCAGCCATGGCAATCAAGTTGAGATTGGGGGCTCTTCATTCTTGGCTTCTTTGATTGTTCGGCAACTCGACATTGATGTCATCCTGGCATGGATTGGTTGGACAAATGCATTGTGATCGATTGTCTTTGAACGCCGATCTCTCGAAGATCCTCAAGGCCACATAGTCTTTTCTCCAAGTTTGACTCACGATGTCCAGCTCTATTCCTTGGCTGCTCGAATGATGATGCTATGGAAGCTATTCGAGGAAGTACCCGTGGTCCGTGAGTTTCGGATGTTTTCTGAAGAGTTGCGGTATGCCTCCGGATCGCGAGGTTGAATTCATGATCGAGCTTGAACTGAACGGCTCCTATCTCCAAGAGGCCATACAAGATGGGTCCTTGAGTGGTGAACTCAAGCGACAACTTGATGAACAAGAGAAGTTGGGTTTCATTCAAGATAGCACTTCTTCTTGGGGTAGTCCAACAATCTTCGTGAAGAAGCGTGACAGAACCGATAGGCTCGTGTTGACTACCGGCTCTAAATGCCAAAACCATCAAGAACAAATATCCTCTCCCTCGGATAAATGATCTGCTTGACCGACTAGCGGAGGCTGTGGTGTTCTCTAAGCTCGATTTGAGAAGCGGTTATCACCAAATCAAAATTCGCAAGGAGGATGTGCCCAAGACAGCTTTCACCACTCGCTATGGCCTGTATGAGTACACGGTCATGTCTTTCGTCTCACCAACGCACTGCTACCTTCTCGAGGTGATGAACTCCGTTTTCATGGAGTACTGGACAAGTTTGTGGTGGTATATCCGGATGATATTCTCGTCTACTCCAAGTCCAAGGAGGAGCATGAAGAGCACTGAGGTGTGTCTGAACAAGCTTCGTGAGAACCGCTTGTATGCCAAGTTCTCAAAGTGTGAGTTACGGTTGCTGAAGTAACTTATCGGGGCATGTTATCTCCAAGGGCATTGCCAACCCGAAACCGTGAAGACAATAGTTGAATGGATTCCTCCTGCTAATGTCAAGGAAGTGGAGTTTTCTCGGCTTGGCTAGCTATTGTCGCTGCTTTGTGCAGAACTTCTCGAAGATAGCAAAGCCTCTTACCGATCTCCTCAAGAAAGGCAAGAAGTACCTGTGGACACCTGCTTGCCAAGAAAGTTTTGAGACACTCAAAGCGAAGCTCACTTCCACACCAGTCTTGGTCCCTCCGGATACATCCAAGCCTTTCCAGATCTTCTGCGATGCCTCTTTGCAAGGATTGGGTGCGGTCCTTATGCAAGAGAGACAGGTGGTTGCTTATGCCTCTCGTCAGTTGAAGACACATGAGGTCAACTATCCCACACATGACCTTGAGCTAGCGGTGGTCTTTGCCTTGAAGCTGGAGGCACTACTTGTCGGGTAACCGTTGTGAGATCTTCTCGGACCACAAGAGTTTGAAGTATATCTTCACTCAACCGGATCTCAATCTTCGCAAAGGAGATGGATTGAAGCCATCAATGACTTTGATGTGACCATCAACTACACCCGAGCAAAGCAAATGTCATGGCGATGCGCTTAGTCAGAAGCTTATGTCAACAACCTCATGGTAGAAGAGCGCACCTCTCTTGTGCGAGGAATTCCGTCACTCAACACGGAGATTGTGGAACAAGGGCACCTTCCGAACCTTCCGCTACCCTCTTGGAAGAACAGATTCGGTCTCGTCAGTGGTGATCCGCACACCAAGAAGCTCATCGCTAAGCTTGGCACTCAAGTATGAATCCTTCCATGTTGATGATCGAGGCACGCTCTTCTTTGATCACGGATGTTTGTTCCAAACTACCCGGTGCGAGATCAATTGCTCAAGGAGGCACATGATTCGGTCCTTTCTATCCATCCCGGCAGCACAAAGATGTATATGGACTTGAAAACACAATCTTGGTGGCACGGGTTGAAAAGGTATTGTGCCAAGTCGTCTCGAATGTGATGTCCGCCGCAGAGTCAAGGCATTCATCGAAACCATTTGGTCTTCTACAGCCATTGCAACCTCGAGAATGGAAATGGGAGAAAGTTGAGATGGACTTCATCACGGGCTTTCCTAGGTCGCGAAGGGCAACAATGCAATTTTGTTGTCATCGATGAGCTTTCCAAAGTGGCACACTTCTTCGATCAAAGAAACAATTTCGGCTTCATTGCTGGTGAGCTCTATATCAACAGGATTGTCTCTTTGTATGGGGTTCCACCGAAATCAGTTCGACTGGGGAGCATCTTCACCTCAAAGTTCGGGAGAGTTTCCAAAAGCTTTGGGAACGTTGAACTTCAGACTGCTACCACCCTCACGCAAGGACAAGTAGAGAGGATCAATCAGATTCTCGAGGACATGCTTAGAGCTTGCGTCATCTCGTTTGGCATGAAGTGGGAAGAATGTCTTCCTTATGCTGAATTCTCCTACAACAACAGCTTCCAGAAGAGTCTGAAGATGGCACCATTCGAGGCTCTCTATGGTCGGAAGTGCATAACTCCCATTGGTTGGTCGGTGGAGAAAGAATCTGGTTTGGCCACGACATTGTGACTCAGCCGAGGAGAAGGTGCATATCATTCGAGAACTCAAGATTGCTCAAAGCCGTCGGAAGAGCAACTATGACAGAAGCACAGATATGGCATATGCCCTGTGATCTCGTCTACCTTCGTGTCACTCCCATGAGAGGAACACACCGCCGGTATCAAAGGAAAGTTGGCTCCTAGATACATCGGTCCTTTCAAGATACGTGGTAGAAGAGGAGAAGTTGCTTATGCACTGGAGCTTAAAAACTCAAAGTCCATGATGTTTTCCACATCTCTCGGCTCAAGAAGTGCTTCAAAGACCCCGCAAGACCGTGGATCATGAGCTAATAGACCTCCAAGAAGATCTCTCTTATCGGGAACACCCCACCAAAATCCTTGAGACCATGAGCGTAGGACTCGCAACAAGTCCATCAAGTTACGCAAGGTGCGTGGTCACACCATTCGGTTGATGAAGCAACTTGGGAGCGTGAAGATGAACTCCGTGCAACCATCCTTCTCTCTTTGTGTCTTCTTCTTCTTCTTCCTAGAATCTCGGCGAGATTCCTGTTTAGTGAGAGTTGTAGCATCCCGGTTGTCTAACCTGTAATGCTACTAAGTTTAATAATAAAATGGGCCACTTCAACATATAATTGTTGCATCATCACCATATCATGCTCATGTCATCATGTTCCCTTGCATTGGAGCATCATATAAAACCTTTTTCTTGTTTGGTTCTTATCTCATGTGCATTATTAATTGTAGTTGCTTCTTGATATTGTATTTGGTTCTTACTAAATTGTTAAATGCCCAAGTTGAGTTGGGGGCATCTCTTTTGACTCCACCACCTTATCTTTCACCACCTTATAATTCCACCATCCAATAATATGGGCTTGGCTTTTATTGAGTTTCTCTAGCCCATGTTGTTGGTTGGATCCACTCATAATCTAATTGCTTGGCCTTTGCCACCTTTTGTGCATGCAAGGAGTAAAGCCACATGGAATCTGTTGTTTTCACAATATATCCACTTGGCATTAATTGTCTTGCATGGGCCATGCAAGTATCCCTTTTCCTAGTTTTGGTTTTGCTTGTTTTCTATTTGGACCAATCCTTCTACCTTGCTTCTTTTTGTTTGGTTAGTTCAAAACCTAGCTCTCTCCCTCTCCTTTTCCCTTAAGTTAAAACCCTACCTCATGTCCCAAGCACACACTTGTGCTAATGGGCATCTTAAGCTAAACCCCCTTTTTCTTGTCCCTTGCTTGGTTTTGTTGGAATCATGCTTGGGCCAAATAAAACCCCCTTCCCCTTTTTTTTTTTTTAATCACCTCCCCTATCCTTTTTCTTTCTTTTCCCCTTGATCAAGTATGTTGCAAGTGAAGCATGCATGATCTAGTGTAAAGCACCTCCTTTTCTTTTCTTACCCCTCTTAACAAGTTTTCACCTACCCTTGCCATCTCTCTTTTCCTAAACCAAAACCATAATTCAAAACTATCCTCAACCTAAACCCTAAGTCACTTTTCCTCTAACTAAACCCTAGCTACCATCTCTCTCTCTCCTCACCTAGCTAAACCCTAATTTGACTTTATGCTAACATAAACCCTACTCATACTTCTATCCCTAAACTAACCCCTAATCTACCCCTCCTCCTAAGCTAAACCCTAAGTACCCTCCCTCCTATCTAGCTTGCCCCATGTCCCTCTCACCCTAGCCAACCTTGCCATGCGCCTACCCAGGCCCCTACAGGCCCAGGACACCCCATGCCCCCATCCCTCCTAGCCCTAGCCCGAGTGGCCCTCTCTTTTCCTCCCCTCTTTTCCTCTCCCTCTCCCCTGAAATGCCACATGTCCATCGCCCTACCCCACCGGTTCCCTTCTCCCTTTCCGGCTCCCAGCTCCCCGCCACCTGGCCCATGCGATCACGTGAGAGGTGACCAACGCCACACCCGCACTGTCCCTCCCTCACGCAACCACCGTGCCCCTCCTTCTTATCTACCCTTTCCCTCTCGCCTCGCCAGACCCCCAGATCTACCCTTAACGCCTGCCTCTCCCCTTTCTTCCTCGCCACCACGCCGACATCGCCGTCTACCCCGCCCAGATCCTCTAGCCGGTGGCGTCGCAGCAGAGTTGTCGAGAAGCACTGAGCCTCGCGCGACGCTGAGCCGGACGCGAGGAGGAGGAGGCAGGGAACCGCCGAAGACCGCCAGCGCCCGGAAACCCCTAGCTTCCGGATCGCGAACATCGCGCTGGCCACGCCACGCGTCATGACGCCCTGAACCCCTGCATAAGGTCCGTCGTCGTTGCTTCTGGTTGCTCGATCCTTCCGCTTCGCCTCAGCTACGGGCGCGTGAAGCCCGGTAGCTGCAAGCTTCGCGCGACACCCTATCTAGCATGCGAGCGTGTAGCATCGACAGTGTTCGCCAAGGCTGGTTCCGCCGTGATCGCGCCCATGATTCAGTTTTGTCGGTGAGAAGAAGCCTGATCCCGCGGTGGCCGTTTTGCACAACACCCTGCATCTTTTGCTACGTCAACGCGCGAGCCCACCTCGCGGCCGTTGCAATCTTGCAAAAGGCCCGCCGAAGTAAGTAACCCGCAATCCACCCCCTGGCCCGCGTGTGCGTTTGCGGGAGGCCCCCTGTCCTTTCCAAGCCCTCAACCCGCGGTCCTTCCGGGCCCGTTGTCAGCGTCACTGGAAGCTTTGCAAAAAGGATCCTGTTGTTCTGTGTAATCAACCCGCGGTCCTATTCTGGCTCTGACGCTGCCCTGTGGGCCAGAGATGACCCCTGGCCCACCTGTCTGCGGCTCAGACTAGCTGAGGCTAGGTAATAAAACGTTTCAGACTGTTTAAATAATTCAAACTTATTTCAAATAAATTCAAATTCAAATTAATTTCAGATTTTAAATAACTTTTGTATGCTTTATCCAAATTAGGCAAATGATATATGTTTTTGATTCAGAAAAATGAGAGGAATTCAAATATGCCATCTGTTTAGTGTTTTGCACAAGTAAAACTCCAAGTTTGTTTAAATTACTTCAATTGCCACTAGAATTTCATAATTAAATAACTTTTGTTTGGAAAATCCAAATTAAGCAAGTGAGTAGTCTAAAATGATCAGCTCGACGAGACCTTTCTGTTTATGATATCCTTGACTTCAATTGCAGCATGCATCATATAAATATATTGCAAACCACAAATGTTATGACAACAAAATGTGGTTCTAAAACCCAATAAAATGTTACTTTCTTGTTCTTCACACCTCACCAAGCCATGCTACCTTTCTTGCCATGTAAATTGTGCATCATTCATCATGGCATGATTGTTTGCTTGACGCATCTTATTCATATGCTTGTGCTCTATATTTATGTTGGCCTTGTTTGTTTGGTTTTTCTCGGATAGACCTTTGGGGTTGTATCAAGAGAACCGGAGCACTACCTTAACCGTCCTTTGCTTCAACAGACACCAGGCAAGCACTACCACATGCTTGCATACATGATACCTACTGCCTCTATCTTATTCTTGCATCATTGAGTCGCGATTGCATTAAAATGAATCCCAAGTATGCATCGCCTTTACTTTTAAACCCCACCAAGCTTGTATCCTCCATCCCATGAGCCACTACTATAGGAGTTGTTTGAGCCATGCGAGTCGAAACGACATGTGTAGGGTTTGTGAGAGTCGATGGATAACGAGGTACTTAAACAACTTAACTCGATTAGTTACGGGACAACTAAAGAAAGTGGCACGGTGGGCAATATCGCTATTTGGTTTTCCTGCTCACTTGTGTCCCGTAAGACCGAGTACTTGATTCCTGTTCCTTGATTTATCGCTATCCACATCCGGGAGGTATATGGGACCCCTGGACGAGCTTGATTAGTCTTATTTCTTGGGGCCACAAACTAGTTTGAGGTGTTTTTACTATCTGTACTTATGCCATGTTTACCGCTTTATTTACGATTGTGCGAGGTGCACTGTCTTGTTTAGGTAAGCGGGATGTTTCATGATATCAGGTCCCGATTGGGGACTGCTTCGTTCTACCATCGGACGAGACCTTGAGTCCGTCTCGGAGCTTGCTTACTCCGTTGCGGGTAGCTTAATGGGGTGGCCCTGAAATATTTCGAATCTTGTGATTGTTCACCGTGAAAGCCTCGTTGGGTTTTGATTTGGTTTTCGAGGTTGATCGAGCGTGTGTTGCTATTGGTGCACCCGGGTAAAACTTTCTGAAAGCCGTGTCGCGGTTATGGACGACTTGGAGCAGTTTCTTGATCATAGACAAGCATAACTAAAGTACCGCCTTAATTTGACTAAGCAACTTGACTAGTAAATAGTGCAATACTCACGGAATGGTTAATAAAATTGCCAGCGGAAGGGGTTGTTAAATCGCTTCCTTGTTGGTAGCGAGAGGAGGATGGATCGGATGAGATTACCATTATAAGCATTGTACTTAAATTCACGGACATCCGTCTATCATTGGTTAGGCGGATGGTTAGCGTTTATCTGAGAATTGCTAGGGTTTATCTTTTGCTGCAATTCGTCACCCAGGTTGTGTCCCCTTTAGAGGCATTAAGTCTTCTTGAGTACCCTTAGGGTCTCACGATAAATTCTTGATTGATGAACAGTACCTTCTCGGGCGGATCTTGGGTGGAAGAAGCGATGATGGGGCAGCAACCGTATGGTGTAGAGATTCCGGGCACGGGGATCCGTGAGACCTGTAGTTGGGATGTGCTTATTTTCTCGGCATCTTATGCCTATTTGCTTCTTATCCGTACTCGGATCTTGTTTGCCGCTTCATGATACTACGATGTGTCTTGTATGAGGAGTTATCCTAAATTATAGATGTATCTAGGTCATTTGAATCTTGCCGTATGGCGTTGGTATATTCCTTTCTTTCTAGATGGTGTGGCTCGATGTACTCTTGTATGGTGGCTTGCGTACATACCCACTTGTGTCGTAGTTGATCCCTTCGCTTTGACTACGCCGCCTGAGACAGTCCCGTTGAGAGGTTAGCGGTTGGGACGTCTGAAAGGACTACCAGTGAGTGGCTTTTGGGGCCCCGCCGTACTATTTCAACCGCTATCTCTCATCCAGGCTTGTATCTAGGAGCGTAGTTCACCGAGGTAGTTACAGGAAGGCATTCTTCCCACTTCATGCCAAACGAGATGACGCAAGCTCTAAGCATGTCCTCGAGAATCTGATTGATCCTCTCCACTTGTCCTTGCGACTGAGGGTGGTAAGCAGTGCTGAAGTTCAACCGTTCCCAAAGCTTTTGGAAACTCTCCCGAACTTTGAGGTGAAGATGCTCCCACGATCGAACTGATTTCAAGGAACCCCATACAAAGAGACAATCCTGTTGATATAGAGCTCGTGGCAATGAAGTCCGAAATTGTTTCTTTGATCGGAAGAAGTGTGCCACTTTGGAAAGCTTGTCGATGACAACAAAAATTGCATTGTTGCCCTTCTGCGACCTTGGAAAGCCATGATGAAGTCCATCTCAACTTTCTCCCATTTCCACTGGAGGTTGCAATGGCTGTAGAAGACCAAATGGTTTCGATGAACAGCCTTGACTCTGCGGCAGACATCACATTACGAGACGTACTTGGCACAATACCTTTTCAACCTGTGCCACCAAGATTGTGTTTTCAAGTCCATGTACATCTTTGTGCTGCCGGGATGGATAGAAAGAACGAATCATGTGCCTCCTTGAGAACTTGGTCTCTCGGACCGGGTAGTTTGGAACAAACATCCGGTGATCAAAGAAGAGCGTTCCTTGATCATCGACATGGAAGGATTCATACTTGGTGCCAAGCTTAGCGATGAGCTTTTTAGTGTGCGGATCACCAAGTCGACGAGCGAATCTGTTCTTCCAAGAGAGTAGCCAGGAGGTTCGAGAGATGCCCTTGTTCCACAATTTCCGAGTTGGTGACGAATTCCTCGCACAAGAGAGGCTGCTCTTCCACCATGAGGTTGTTGACATAAGCTTTACGGCTAAGCGCATACGCCATGACGTTTGCTTTTCGAGTGTAGTTGATGGTCACATCAAGTCATTGATGGCTTCAATCCATCTCCTTTGCGAAGATTGAGATCCGGTTGAGTGAAGATATACTTCAAACTCTTGTGGTCCGAGAAGATCTCACAACGGTTACCCGACAAGTAGTGCCTCCGGCTTCAAGGCAAAGACCCGCTGCAAGCTCAAGGTCATGCGTGGGATAGTTGACCTCATGCGTCTTCAAGCGACGAGGCATAAGCAACCACTGTCTCTCTTGCATAAGGACCGCCCCCAAGCCTTGCAAAGAGGCATCGCAGAAGATCTGGAAAGGCTTAGATGTATCCGGAGGAACCAAGACTGGTGGGGAAGTGAGCTTCTCTTTGAGTGTCTCAAAACTTTCTTGACAAGCAGGAGTCCACAGGTACTTCTTGCCTTTCTTGAGAAGGTCGGTAAGAGGCTTTGCTATCTTTGAGAAGTTCTGCACAAAACGACGACAATAGCTAGCCAAGTAGAAAACTCCGCACTTCCTTGACATTAGCGAGGAAGCCATTCAACTATTGTCTTCACGGTTTCGGGTTGTTGCAATGCCCTTGGCGAGATGACATGGCCCGGATATGTTACTTGTGCAAGAACTCACACTTGGAGAACTTTGCATACAAGCGGTTCTCACGAAGCTTGTTCAGGACACACCGCAGGTGCTCTTCATGCTCCTCCTTGGACTTGGAATAGACCAGAATGTCATCCAGATATACCACCACAAACTTGTCCAGATACTCCATGAAAACGGAGTTCATCAGCCTCGAGAAGGTAGCAGGTGCGTTGGTGAGGCCGAAAGACATGACCGTGTACTCATACAGGCCATAGCGAGTGGTGAAAGCTGTCTTGGGCACATCCTCTTTGCGAATTTTGATTTGGTGATAACCACTTCTCAAATCGAGCTTAGAGAACACCACAGCTCCTGCTAGCTGATCAAATAGATCATTTATCCGAGGAAGAGGATATTTGTTCTTGATGGTTTTAGCATTTAGAGCCCGGTAATCAACACATAGCCTATCGGTTCTGTCACGCTTCTTCACAAAGATTGTTGGGCTACCCCAAGAAGAAGTACTGTGTTGAATGAAACCCAACTTCTCTTGTTCATCAAGTTGTCGTTTGAGTTCAGCCAACTCAGAAGGACCCATTTTGTATGGCCTCTTGGAGATAGGAGCCGTTCCAGGTTCAAGCTCGATCACGAATTCAACCTCGCGATCCGGAGGCATACCTGGCAACTCTTCAGGAAAGACATCCGGGAACTCACAGACCACTGGTACCTTCTGAATAGCTTCCATAGCATCATCATTCAGAGCAGCCAAGGAATAGAGCTGGGCCAGGAGTCGACTTGGAGAAAAGACTCGTGGCCTTGAGGATCTTCAGAGACACCGGCGTTCGACAATCAATCACAATTTGCATTTGTCAACCAATCCATGCCCAAGATGACATCAATGTCGAGTTGCCGAACGATCAAAGAAGCCAAGAATGAAGAACCACCAATCTCAACTTTGTTGCCATGGTGATATACTCGGCCCTCATGTTGGAACCAGAGATAAGACTCTCAGCTTCTTAAGGAGGGGATCCAGATTTAACACGTCCTCATATGCAAACTTGTGTGACACAAAAGAATGCGATGCACCAGAATCAAAGAGAACTCGTGCAGGAACTGAGTTAACCGAAAGCATACCCATGACCACTCCAGTGCGAGCTCGGCTTGAGGCGTTGACGCGATTAGCTCGAACAACCGCAGACCGGGCTTAGTGTTGATGTTGAGCCCGGCGGTGGTGCACGAACCGAGGGAGAGCTTGCAGATCTTGGCGGGGTTGAGAGCTTTGTTCTTCATTGGGCAGTTCAGGCGGGATGACCATGATCTCCACATGTGAAAGCACCGCGAGGACGTGGAAGCGAGGACTCCGCCTGGCGCTCGGTAAGGGTTGTTGTAGCCCACAGGAGCGCGGTGGTGAAGTTTGGTGGCCTTGACGTGAAACTCGCAGGTCTTGGTGGAGCCGGAGCGACGGTGGGGTGTTAGGAACCCGGACGCCGCTTAGAAGGAGTTGCCATTCTGCCGAGCTTGATGCATCCTCTGTGTTTCTTGGACTCCTCGAACATCGCCTACTAGCCTCCTCTTGTAGTGCCATATCTGCAGTTCGGGAAGGTTGCGGTCTTGCATGCGTGAGTGCATACTTGATCGACGCATTGAGCCCTTGCCTGAATCTCTTCTGCTTCTTTTTGTCATCAGATACCTCATCACCACCATAGCGAGACAGGTTCATAAAGTTCCTGATGTAGGTGTTGACGTTATCATTGCCCTGCTTCAAGTTGAGGAAAGCATCCTTCATCCGTTCCATCACAATCTCTGAGAGAAACTGCTCCTTGAAAGCGGCGCTGAACCTCTCCCAAGTGGGCTGGAACCCAGTGCAGCTAGCCTTCAGGTAGTTTTCCCACCATAGAGCTGCGTCTCCCTTGAGCAGGTGAGTAGCACACTTTACCCATTCCTGTTCTGGCACATCAGCAGTCTCTAGCAACCTTGAGATCTCGCGCAACCAGTCATCAGCATCAAGAGGTCGGTCAGACACATCGGGCCTTGGGTTGAACTTGAGGAAGCTCTTGATGTCACCACGCTTGGGAGGTGGAGGAAGTGGAGTGAACTCGTTCCTTCGGACGCTCTCCTCAAAACGCAGCTGGTTCTCTTGCATGGCTGCCAAAGCATTGGCAATGCTTGACAATGAGCCGATTCGGAGGAATGTCCTCCTCGATCCGTGGGGGCCATCCTCATTGATGTAAAACTCAAGTCGTACTATAATGGAGAATGATAATAATCCAAAATAGTACCAAAATGGAATTAACCAAGATTAAAGGATACAATTCTTCGAGATGATATGAAAATATCAACAAAGTTCATAGCACCTCAAAGATATTAAGCATATCGCACACATTGAAAAGGTGTGGTACACAAACATATCAAAGAAAAATTTTCCACAAATTTCGGCATTAAAATACCAATAGATGCGCAAAATTACTTAACGAATCAAGATTAGTGACTCTACCGATCCAATATACAAAAGCAAATGATACAAGTAGTGGTATGGTCGCGACTCCATCCCGCACTCAAATCATTACTCCGCACATGAACAAGTGGAACACATATCCTAATCCCTTCTTCTCACGACGAAACCTAGAGATCGGTACTACGGAAACGAACACCCCAACAAGATAGCGTCGGATACAAAGAGGAAGATAGATTGCGTCGGTTTACAAAAGCCTGTCGGTATGGAATGTCCCAACAGTTGATAACCAAAGGCAGATAAGATAACAACTTGGATGCAACAGATAGACAAGGGATTACACACACACACACAGACACAACCTATGGTACTACGGAAACCCAGAACACGTGAATCCTAGTTTGAACTTTGAGAAGAGGATTGAAAACGTTGCACTTCCTTACCAGAAAAAGGGTGGGTGGGAGGGTAAGAAGAAAAATGGAAGCGATCCTACTCTCGCGTTTTGTTTTCCCTAATATACATAACTACTCAAAATATTTGCTAGGCGACAACGACTAGTTTGGCTGAAACCACGAAGGTCGGGATGGCTCGATACCAATTGTAACTACCTCGGTGAACTACGCTCCTAGATACAAGCCTGGATGAGAGCAGCGGTTGAAATAGTCTGGCGGGCCCCAAAAGCCACTCCTGGTAGTCCTTTCAGACGTCCCAACCGCTAACCTCTCAACGGGACACAGACAGGCGTGGTCGGCTGAAGGATCAACTACGTGCACAAGTGGGTATGTCGCAAGCCACCATACAAGAGTACATCGAGCCACACCATCTAGAAAGAAAGGAAATATACCAACGCCATACGGCAAGATTCAAATGACCTAGATACATCTATAATTTAGGATAACTCCTCATACAACACACATCAGTATCATGCGAAGGCGGCAAACAAGATCCGAGTACGGATAAGAAGCAAATAGGCATAAGATGCGGAGAAGATAAGCACATCCCAACTACAGGTCTCACGGATCCCGATCCGGAATCTCTACACCATACGATCGTTGCCCACTTCATGGCTTCTTCCACCCAAGATCCGTCACGAGAAGGTACATTCATACGAATCAAGAATTTATCGTGTGAGACCCTAAGGGTACTCATAAGTCTTAATGCCTCTAAAGGGGACACAACACGGGGTGGCAATTGCAGCAAAAGATAAACCCTAGCAATTCTCTGGATAATCGCTAACCATCCGCCTAACCAATGATAGGCGGATGTCCGTGAATTAAGTACAACGATTATAATGGTAATCTCATCCGATCCATCCTCCTCCTCGCTTACCAACAAGGAAGCGGACGAACCCCCTTCCGTTGGCAATTTTATTAACCATTCCGTGAGTTTGCACTATTTACTAGTCAAGTTACTTAGTCATATTAAGGGTACTTTAGTTATGCTTGTCTATGATCAAGAAACTGTGCTCCAAGTCGTCCATAACGCGGACACGGCTTTGAAAGTTTTACCGGGGGTGCACCAATAGCAACACACACTCGATCAACCTCGGAAAAACCAAATCAAAACCCAACGAGGCTTTTACGGTGAACAATCACAAGATTGAAATATTTGAGGGGCCACCCTTAGAGTAGAATCCATAGCGGAGTAAGCAAGCTCGAGGCGGCCTCAAGGTTATGGGGACGGTTTGTGAGCATCGGGAACCCGAAAGTGTGGCTGGGCTTGTCGACACATGAAACGGGCCATTATTTCCTAAGCGATGCAGTGTGCACCTCGCACAATCGTAAATAAAGCGGTAAACATGGCATAAGTACAGGATAGTAAGAACACCTCAAACTAGTTTGTGGCCCCAAGAAATAAGACGGAATCAAGCTACGCGGGGGTCCCATATACCTCCGGATGTGGATAGCGATAAATCAAGGAACAGGAATCAAGTACTCGGGGTCTTACGGGACACAAGTGAGCAGGAAAAACCAGATAGCAGATATTGCCCACCGGTGCCACTTTCTTTAGTTATCCCAGAACTACTCAGGTTAAGTTGTTTAAGTACCTCGTTGTCCATCAGACTCTCACAAACCCTACACATGCTGTTCTACGACCCGCATGGCTCAAACAACTCCTATAGTAGTGGCTCATGGGATGGGGAAACAAGCTTGGTGGGGTTTAAAAGTAAAGGCTATGCATACTTGGGATTCAATTTAATGCAATCGCGACTCAATGATGCAAGAATAAGATAGAGGCAATAGGTACTGTATGTATGCAAGCATGTGGTAGTGCTTGCCTGGTGTCTCTGTTGAAGCAAAGGCGGTTCAGGTAGTGCTCCTGGTTCTCTTGATATAACCCCTGCTCAGTGTCTATCCGAGAAAAACCAAACAAACAAGGCCAACATAAATATAGAGCACAAGCATATGAATAAGATGCGTCTAACAAACAATCATGCCATGATGAATGATGCACAATTTACATGGCAAGTAAGGTAGCATGGCATGGGTGAGGTGTGTGGAACAAGAATATAACATTTAGTGGGTTTTAGAACCACATTTGTTGCCATAACAGTTGTTATTCTCAATATATTGACATGATGCATGCTGCAAATGAAGTTAAGGATAGCATAAACAGAAAGGTCTCGTCGAGCTGATCAATTTAGACTACTTATTTACTTAATTTGGAATTACAAAACATTAGTTGTGAATTAATGAAAATCCAGTGGCAATTGATGGTAATTAACATAACTTGCAATTTTACTTGAGCAAAATACAAAAAAGATGGCATTTTTGGAATCCTCTCATTTTTCTGAATCAAAAGCATGTATCATTTGTCTAATTTGGATTTACCATTGCAAAGTTATTCAAACCTGAAGTTTATTTGAATTTTAAATATTCAGAAAAGATTTAAATAAACTAAACAGGCACAGTCAAACGTTTTACACCGGGTCAAGACTAGCTCGGCCCTTGATAGGTGGGGTGGCACACACACAAGTCGTGGATAGGAGGCGGGGACATGGGTTGAGCTCAGAATGCCTGAGGCCGACAGGCCCGCCAAGAATGCAGGCGGTGGTGGATATTCCGGCTCTAGGGCTTAAGCATAAAATATGCAGGCTGGTGGGCAGGCTTTGTCGAGCTAACTCGGCGCTGAGGCAGCTCGATCTTTCGGCGCGATGGCGGCCTGCTGGTTATCTCGCCGACCAAAAGAGATAGTTGCGAGAGGATGTACTACAACTTTCGTTAAGAGCGCGGCAGATCTAATCTATAGCGGCGGGCACGCGTGTGAGCAGACGAGAAGCAACGGCTGCTCCGGCCTTGTGGCGTGGCCCGGCGGCGATGGCAGACAGAAGGTGCTCACCGGTGGGCGAAGGTGGCGTGGGCGGGGTCGTCGGGAGGCGGGGGAGGTTGTCTGCAGCCACCGCGAGCGAGAGAAAAGGCGGAATGGGCGGACGAACACAGCAGGGAGTTCGTTGCTTGCCAATTCTGAGGGGCGGGGCCGAGGGCCAGGAGCTCCAGGGCGGCCGCAGGACATGGCGGAGGGAAAAGCGAGAAGAAAGGAAAAGAATCTAGGGTTGAGGGGCTTGGCGGCGGCCACACCCTGCTTCTGGCGCCGAGCAAGCGATCGGCGTCACGAAGAACAGGCGGCTGGCGTGTGGGCAGGAGGAGGGGAGCCAGGCTGGGCCGAGGAGAAGTGTACTCACTCTGGGCTCTGCGGGTGGTTGAGGTGAAATTTGTTTGTCGGTTGTCCCTCTTCTCTTAATTCCTTTCTTCTTTTATTTTTCATTTGTTTTGCTTGTTTTAAATCCTATTACCAATTTCAAAACAACGATTTCAAAACCTTTGCACTTTTCACGAAGTGCGGGCGGAGATTTGACCAAGAAGAGAGGGAAAGAGAGGAAGAGGGGTGGTACGGTCTAGGGTAGATGAGGCTTCTTTGATGAAGAGAGGAAGAAGATAGGACATGGGGTATGACTAAACTAGAGAGGGTAGCTAGGATGGTTAAGGGTATGGTTCAAGCTAGGTATGGATTAGGGTTTGGTTTAGAGACAAGGGTAGATGGTGTGGGGTTGGGTTTTGGTTTTATTAGAGGGAGGTGTAGTGTAGGGTTTTAGTCTTAGGTTAGATAAGAGGGGGTAAGGGTGGTTTAATGGCCCATGCATGATCCAACAAAGGACCAAGCAAGATCCAAAGAGGAAAAAAAAATAGGGGTGCATGCCACATTAGCACAAGTGTGCATGGGACATGAGGTAGGGTTTAACTAAGGGATGAAGAGGAGAGAGAAGAGAGACAAACTACAAGCACTGCGTTTTAAACCAAGGAGGAAACTCCAACTAGTATTCAAATAAAGCTAGACTAGGTGACACTTGCATGGCCCATGCAACACAATTAAAGCCAATGGTTATATTGTGAAAACAACATTATTTCATGTGGCTTTTAATCCTTGCATTCCCAAAAAGTGGGCAAGGCCAAGCAATAGATTATGGGTGGATCCAACCAACAACATGGGCTAGAGATAACTCAATAAAAGGCCAAGCCCATATTATTGGATGGTGGAATTATAAGATGGTGAAAGAATAGGTGGTGGAGGCAAAAGAGAGATGCCCCCAACTCAACTTGGGCATTTAACATCTTATCAAGAGCCAAATACAATATCAAGAGGCAAATACAATTAATTATGCACATGAGATAAGAGCCAAACAAGAAAAGGTTTTATATGGTGCTCAGATGCAAGGTGATATGATGACATGAGCATGATATGATGATGATGCAACAATTATATGTTGGAAGTGGCCCATTTTATTATTATGACATGTAGCATTACAGGGGGTTGAACAAGCTGGGATGCTACTGCTGCACGGCAGGCCCACTCCTGCGGAGACGGAAGGCGGCGGCCATGGCGAGGCTCGCTCCCTGCCAGGCCAGCGGGAGTCAGCTCACTGAGGCTCTGCTGCCTGCCCAGCTGCTGACCACTCGGCTCAGGGGGATTGGCAGAGCCCGAGGCAGCGCAGAAAAAAGAAGAAAGGCAAGAAGATGATGAAGAAGAAGAAGCCCTCCTCGGCGTCAGGACCGTCTGCCTCGACCCCCCCGTCGTGCCAGCAGCGGTTGGGTACCTCGCGCTTTCGATTGCGGGTTCTACTACATTGACATTGGGGGTGGCGATGGCGGTCAATGAACCTCGCCATTGTCTCGGTGGGGTCGGCGATTGCGGAAGCAGTGGTGATCTCGGCAGCGTTGATCCGTATCGGATGATGCGAGCCATGCTTGGTGGTCGGAGATCTCCCGCCGCGGTTTGCGGTGGCGTTCCGTCTGCCGAGGTCGCCGGATCTGACTTGCAGCTCACGCTCACCCTACCGGTTGGCGGGTGCAGATCTCCATCGAGCCCTCGGCGCCCACCCGCGGCGTCTTGACCCTGTCTGTTTGGGTGCAGCTCCTCGGCTTCCCGGAGGCAGCGTCGGTTCGGTCCGTCCTCTATCGTCGAGCTGGTCTCCCGTCCTTGACAAGGAGGAGGTGGGCGAGTCGTCGGCAGTGGGGTCGGGACCAATCCGTCTGCGGGTTACGTGTCTGATCACCCTCCTCCCGATCCCCTGCTCCCTTCTACTTGGTAGGGAGGGGCGGATCTGTCACAGGCTCGAGGAGATGCAGGATGGCTCTTCGTCCCCCCCCGCCCAGCTCCGCCCCCGTCCGCTGAGGATAGGGATTCCTCGGGGTCGGACTCTTCTGACGAGGACGATGCGGGGGAGGAGGCCAGATCACCGCCAGCATCTCAGCCCGCTCCGGCCGTGCCGCCCCGGGAGGGGTCGACCCACAGCGGCCCCCTCGCCCACCAGGCGTCCTTGTCTGCTACCGCCTTACCTCTGCCTGACCTTCGGATTTCCTAGTACGGCTCCAACTTTAGTCGATCTACAGGCTTCCTTGGCCTCTTGGAGATGGCCCCCCCTCCAGCGGGCGCTGTGACTCCCCCCTTGAGGAGGCTCCGGGGGAGGCCGACAGGAATCTGGGAGTGTGGGGATGGAGGTTCTAGCACCCTCTTCCCCGCGCTTCCCGGGCATGGTGTGCTACTCGCTGTCCCCCGGCTCTAGACGACCACGCCCAGGGCCTCTCCCCCGTCCCCTCGACCCGGGCGGCCGTCTTTGAGGAGCAGCCAGTCGGTCCCACCACTCCCGCGGCTAGGCCTCGCGCGAAGCAGGTGCGCCCTCCTCCGTCGCGTCACAGTGCGCGCCTGGCCAAGGCCAGGGAGGGATGTGCAGGGATGGAGCCCATAGTGCCTCAGCTGGCTGAGCAGTGGACCGCAGCCCGCAACCTGGACCCAGGTACCTCCCTTAGTGTTCCCTCTTATGCTCCCTCCCCCTCATCTTTAGGCTCTCGGTTTTCAGTGCTTGCCGACACCTCGCTCGAACATCTCGCCAAGGTGGCTGCTGAAAGTGGTGTGGTCTTCCGGGGCGAACGGGGACCGAGACTTGAGCAGATTGCGGCGATTCGGGCGAGAGAGAGATTTATGAGGGCTCCCTCACTGCAGCCCGGGCTCGTATGGCCCAGGATCGGGAGGGAACCTCAACATAACCCGGCACTGGGACACCTGCTCCCAGAGCCAGGACGGATGGTTCTCCTTTTCCTCGCCCTTCATACGTTTCCCAGGGGACCCCCATAGGTCGGGGGTCCCATTCTCTCTGGTCAGTGCCAAGCCTTGCCATGGTAAGCCACGCCGCGTCCCCCTTAAGGGGACTGTACCCCCCAGATGATCCAATGATGTGGCCAGCCATCATATCGCTCATCTGGAATATCCGGGGGTTCGGGAGCGCCGGTCGAAGGCGCCAGATCAAGGATTACATGCGACGGGAAAATGTGGACATTGTAGGCTTTCAGGAGACAATCAAGCTTGACTTCCACCCCGCCGAGCTTCAGGGTCTGTCTAAGCACAAGTTTGCTTGGAATTGGCTCCCGGCGTCTGGCCACTCGGGAGGCATCCTCCTGGGTGCCAAGGAGGACACCTTTGAGGTCGATGACATGGACCACGGGGAGTTCTTTGTGATCATGGCGCTCACCCATAGACGATCGAACCTCCGTTGGGAGGTCATCATTGTCTATGGCCCCGCGGACCATTCTCGGTCCCTGGCCTTCTTGGAGGAGTTGAAAATCAAATTGGAGAGTTGTTCCATCCCAGTGGTCGTAGTTGGCGACTTCAATCTAATCCGCTCCCCTGATGACAAGAGCTCCTGCAATGTGGACGTCCCACGCATGAGGATGTTCAATGATTGCATCGCTGATCTCGCTCTTAGAGATCCGCAGCAGTGAGGCCGCTTCACTGGGCGAACAACGGGTTGATCTGTCGGGCGTCCTTGACCGTGTCCTGGTGTCCGTCGATTGGGAGGTGGCCTTCCCTCTCTGCTCCCTCCGTGCCATCACTAGGGTAGGCTCGGACGCGTCATCTGCTTTCGGCGGGGGAGGCGCCCGCCAGGTGAACCGCTTCCACTTGAAAACTTACGGCGGCAGCGGGGTTTGTGGGCGGTCGAGGCCAAATGGCGGTGATGCGGCAACTCCCTAGGCGTTTACATGCGGTAGATGTCGCTGCGCCAAACCAGCCCGCCAATTCATGCGAGGCTAGGGGGCTAATGTGGGAGCATCGAATAGACTCCAGAAAGCGGCCCTACTGGAGGAGATTCAGGCCCTGGACAGGGCGGCAGACTCGGTGGATCTCTCAGCGGATGAGTGGGCCCACCGTTATGCCTTAGAGACTTCCCTGGTCGAGATCTTCAAGGGGGAGGAGTTGTTTTGGCGACAGCGTAGCCGCCAGAACTGGCTCCTCCAGGGTGATGCCATGTGGCATCCCGCAAAACCACTACTAGAAAATCGCGTTGTTTTTGTGCATTGCATCGTCATCATCATGCATTGTTTGTCTGAACTATTTCGAAAAACCTAGTTTTGCTTTGTACAAATACCCCTCCTTATTTCAACGGTAAAACCCCGAGCGTATCGGATATTTTATTTCCCTAAAAGCTATTTGCAAAGTGGCCTTGTTTTAAAATAAACAAAACCAAAACAAACACACATTCTAAAACAGCCCCCCCTAAATCCTAGTCCCACCAAATCCTATCCTACCCACCACTCACAGCTCGCCACCTCACCCTCTCCCCCAAATCCTACCCACCTGCCACCTCACCGATCCACCACCTCTCTCTCTCTTTTCACCCGGTCCTCCTACCCCTCTACAATACAATGGACCCACCCAACCCTTCCACCTCACCCTTTTCCTTCTCTCACAGGCAGGCCTCTCTCTTCCCCAGGCCCGCTCCTCCTCTCTCTCCCTGCTGGGTCCCTCCCCACAGCCCCTACAGACGATCCACCCCACCCTTGACCCCACTGGGTCCGTCCCCAGCCACGCCCGTCTCCTCCTCCCCAAGCCCAGCTCCCAGCCCGCCCAGCCCGAGCGCCTCCTCCATCCCCCCAGCTGCGCCCCGCGCCCCTCCCCACGCTCGCCCTCTCCTCTTCTCCTGCTCGTGGCACGCCCGGCGCCCGCCTGCTCGTCCTCGCCCAGTGAGCCCTCTACTTGTGGCGCCTTCCCGAACTCCTCCGTCCCGCCCTCCCCGTCGGCCTCGCCGCGGCCGCCCTCCGCGTCCCGTCGTCCGGCCACCGCCGCTCTGGCTCCTCCCTCCTCTCCTCTGCCCGTGGCTTGCCTGCCTGGCGCGCCCGCCCTCGCTTGCCTCGCCACCCTCCGCTCCGGCCGCGTCCCGCCTCCACCCAGCTCCGACCCTCTGCTTCCCCCTCGTCGGCGCCACCGCGGCCTTCTCCTCCGCCCATCGAGCCGTCGCCCTCTCCTTGGCGGGAGCACGCCTCCGCCCGCCGCGGCGTCTTCCTCGCCTCGGCCATCCGCCCGCCGTCGAGCTCCGCTCGCCCGCCCGGGCCGTCGGCTCCTCCCTATCAAGCTCGTCCGCCCTTGATCGCAGGCGCCCCGAACAGTCCCGTCCGTCTGCGCTTGGGCAACCCTGGCTTAGTGGTCGCTCGGGCAGCCCAGCTTGGCGTCGTCGGGTTGAATGCGGCGGTAGGTGCTCGTGGGCGTGGCTTCCGGTCGTGGGTCCAGCGTTGCCGGCCGTGGGCTATCGCGCCCTCATGGATTCATCCACTCCGTTTGTGCCATGATTCGTTTTGTTTCCCATACTTTCGCTCGATGTTGATGCGTAAATGCGTGCGTAATGTGCCGTGTAGGTGTCTGGGTGGGGATGCCTTGTGTTCCCTTTGTCGGTCTTGATGCACCCCAAGTTCGCCGCGACCATCGGCGAACCCGAACCGCGGAACCCCAAGACGCCGGCGGGAACGATCGATTCGCGAAGCGCCGCACCCGAACCCACTCAAGTTCGCCATCGGACAAGCTCGCCACGGACCCTTGAAGCATGGATCCTATGGCGAAGGTCTTCTACTCGGACGTAAGCTCGCCACCTTGGGCGCCATGACCGTCTGGCGGACGGGAGACACGCGACAAGATCGACACCGACAGGCGGGATCGATGTGCCCGACACGGACCAAGTACTCCTTCGGACACGAGTCATGAGAACCCGGATGCGACAAGACCTACCTCCGTTATCCGAGAACGTTTCCGTCGAACCCTGAACCCCGAACCCCCCGGAACCCCAAGTTCGTCGAGTCCCCCTAATGTGTGAACCCCTTCCCGAAACCCTATTTTATAATATAATACAAATTGTTGCATATTTAATTGTTCATGCATGCATCCTTGTCATGTGGTTTGGGGGCCTTAGGCCGATTCACCTCTTAATTAAATATGGGGCCCATATGCGGGCAAACCTAGCCTTATATTGGCCTCGTCTAAATTTGTGTAGAGAACCGGTGCTATCTTTTGCCATGCTAAAACCACATTTAAATTGTGGGGTATCTAAACAACATGAACCATTTGATTAATTGTCGGGACCCTGGTTCCACTTAATATGACCTAATTGCATCGCACCTTTGCCATGTCATACATCATACATGCATCATGCCCGATCTTTTTCCGTAGTATTAAATAGTGCATCCGGTGTTTCTTCTAGTGTTTTGCTTCTTCGCGGATAAGGCCGTTGAGTTGATGTGAGCTTCGCCCCGATCTTCGGATGAACCTTCGACAGTGTTTTCAGGCGAGCATCTCCCCCTTTCTACCTATATTACTTTTATAGTATTTTATTCCTTCCTGTTGATCTATTGCTATCTGTGTTGTGATGCTCTAGTTTTCGTACCCGTGATACCCCTTGCAGCCTTATATTGCCTTGGACACATCCTATTACCTGTTGTTTGGTAGATAGTTGGACTTGCGCGTCGTAGTCGCTTGCTCAAGTGCTGTTGCGTGTCGTCAAGTACCACAGTTGTTGGAGTATTGCCGCCTGTTTGATGTTGGAGATGATCATGGCTTTATTTATCGTTCACTTTAATTCCTGTTTAACAACTAAAATTGAAGTAGGTAAGCAGAGGCACAGGTGGGCAATAGATGTTATTTGGATGTTAACCGTCCACTTGTGTCCCGTAGGACCCCGAGTTCTTGATACCTATTCCTTGATTTTTGCGCGCTATCCACATCCGGGAGGATTATGGGACCCCCCTGAGCCAGAGCTTGATTCAGTCTTATTTCTTGGGGCCACAAACTAGTTTGAGGATTTATTTACTATCCTGTACTTATGCCATGCTACTGCTTTATTTACGATTGTGCGAGGAGCACATTGTACTGTTTAGGTAAGCGGAATGTTTTCGCGGTATCGACAAGCCCAGTTTTGGGTTCCCGATCGTTCTGACCATTATCGCAAACCTTGAGTCCGTCTGAGTCGGTGGCCGTTCGGGTCTACTCAATGGGGTGGCCCTGAAATACGAATCCTGATTGCTTTGTGAAAGCCTCGTTGGGTTTTGATTTGGTTTTAGAGGTTGATCAAGTGTGTGTTGCTATTGGTGCACCGGCCGGGTAAAACTTTCTGAAAGCCGTGTCATGGTTATGGACGACTTGGAGCCTGATATATCGATCATAGACAAGCATAACTAAAGTAGTGCTATAAATTTGACCTTATAATGACTAGTAATCAGCTTCACTATAATGGAATGGCTACATAAAACTGCCCACAAGTGCTTGTTTGGTTTGTCGCTTGCGACAATTGTATCTGACTAGTAAGTATTGCAACTTCTAGCGGAATGGCTAAATAAAAGTACCAACAAGCTGCTGGGTTTTGGGTTATCTCATGCTAATTGTATCGACTAGTAAGTGTGGCCACTATAGGAATGGTTAACTAAAAGTGCCTTGCTTATTTCATCGGATGATTATCTATACGACTAGTAATTGCTGCAATGATAGCGAATAAATAAAGCGCCAGCTGTGTGAGTTCCTCGGTTGACTTCCTCGTTTGGTCTCGAGGAAACACCAGGATGGGTTTGTTTGTTGATAGTACCAGGTTGGTTCGATTAGGTCTTTCTTACCCTCGATAGCCGCTTGATTGTATCGAGTCTCTGTAGGTTGTTTAGCGCATCTTGCTGCCGCCTCGATCCACCATACCTTTGTGGCGAGGACGCGAATTCTAGCCTCGCCGTGTCTTGGCCTCGATCTTGGCGCTCCTCTTTTCCTTTGCCCTTTGTCGGCACCTTTTGTTTAAGCAGGTTTTGAGATCGGCGTCGTTAGCAGGGTTACCCTTCGGCGCTTTGGGCGAGTTATGGGCGCCATGAGTGGTTCTTGGGGCTCTTAGCCCCATTTGCATCTTGTCCGTGGCTGGCTCTATCGTTTTCAAGGTGATTTGGATCTTTGTTACGTATATCGTATTCTTGACTCATGGAGTCGTGTTGTATATATATATATACATGGGTCCCATCGAGGACTGTTGTGTAATGTTATTACTTAGTTTTCCACCCTTGCGAAAGTGCTGGTGAGCACCTTTGAATCGTTTCTATGCGGGTTTGGCGGAAATCGCTGAAACTTGCATAGGTCCGGTCGAGGTGTTCTGAGTGGTATCAGAGCTCAGCAGTTGCGATACCCCACAAGTCCAGCCTGTAGGATAACCTAGCTAACGGCCGAAGTAGAGTGTCAAAACTATTTTGAAAAAATCGGTTGGATAGATCTGATTAGGTCTGAATTTACTCCTTACCCTCTGCTATTCTCCTCTTACCTCTGCGTGTTTTGAATCCACTCTCTTACCTTTCTTCAAGTCCAGGATTTCTCGTGGTTGGGTTCCGTCGTACCTTCAGGGTTTCGCTTCCTCCTTCAGTAACGGTGTTGCTACATCTGGTCTTCATGCTATCTGAGTGATCCTTTATCTGTGGTGCCATTCTTTGTTCCTTGTTTGTGCCTTAGGTGTTTTCGGCGGCGATATCATCTCGCTAGATCCGATCTGATGCATCACTCCTTTGTTCGAACCTCGTTTGTCGAGATCTTGATCTAATTCAGAGTTTGTTGCATAATCCGCCTATTCGGATGCGAGTAATGGTTTGGAGTGCGATGGGTGATCACCATCCGACTACTCTTATCATTCGCTCTTGTACATCGAATCAGTGGGTCCAGCAATTTTACTCCGTCCACGGAAGCTAGAGGTGGCTTTATTTGTTGATACCTTTACCTTCGACCTTTTGTTCCCGGAGTGTTCTCTCGATGATCACGGACAACAACCCTTGTTAGTGGTGTCGCGAGGATCTACAAGCGAGAAGCCTTGAACCGCCAACCTTCTTTCCGGTACCATGAGGCGGATCTCGAGGCGAGATCCATTGTTAGTGGTGTCGAATTGTGGCATCCATAAAACCACTACTAGAAAATCGCGTTGTTTTGTGCATTGCATCGTCATCATCATGCATTGTTTATGCGAACTATTTGAAAAACCTAGTTTTGCTTTGTACAAATACCCCTCCTTATTTCAACGGTAAAACCCCGAGCGTATCAGATATTTTATTTCCCTAAAAGCTATTTGCAAAGTGGCCTTGTTTTAAAATAAACAAAACCAAAACAAACACACATTCTAAAACAGCCCCCCCTAAATCCTAGTCCCACCAAATCCTATCCTACCCACCACTCACAGCTCGCCACCTCACCCTCTCCCCCAAATCCTACCCACCTGCCACCTCACCGATCCACCACCTCTCTCTCTCTTTTTCACCCAGTCCCCTCCTACCCCTCTACCCTACAATCTGGACCCACCCCAACCCGCTGCCACCTCACCCCTTTTCCTTCTCTCACCTGAGCCAGCCGCACCCCTCTCTCTTCCCCCTGGGCCCCGCCACTGTTGGAGATATGCCCTAGAGGCAATAATAAATGTAGTTATTATTATATCTTTGTGTTTATGATAAATGTTTACATTCATGCTATAATAGTATTAACAAGGAAACATTAATACTTGTGTGATTTGTAAACTTAATTTGAAGTCCCTAGTATAGCCTCTATACTTCACTAGCTTGTTGGTTCATTAAATGATTGTGGTTTCCATATCATGAACATTGAGATGTTATCAACAACAAGATCATATCGTTAGGAGAATGATATGGTGGACATACTCCTATTGATAAGTGTAGCATAAAGATCAAGTCATTTCAATAGTTCAATTGCTATATGCTTTCTGATACATAGTAACCTAATTCCTTCGACCATGAGATCATGCATATCACCTTTACCGGATGGATGCTTTGACGACATCAAACACCACACCGTAACTAGGTGGCTATAAAGGTGGCATTGAGTGTTCGGAAAGTATAGGTTGAAACACATGGATCAAGAGTGGGATTTGTCCATCCATATGACGGATAGATATACTCTGGGCCCTCTCGGTGGAATGTCATCCAATTAGCTTGCAAGCATGTGACTGGGTCTGGGGATCACATATCACGGGAGCGAGAAAAGAGTACTTATCGGTAATGAGGTTGAACTAGGTATGCGAGATCTAAGCGATCATAACCTCGGATAAGTAAACTATCGTGAGACAAAGGAAATTGGTATCGTATGTAAGTGGTTCATTCGATGCAAAGTAATCGTAGAAATATGTAGGAGCCATATGAATTTCCAGATTCCTCTATTGGTTATTGTTCGAGAAGTGTCTCGATCATGTCGCATAATTCACGAACCGTGAGGAGACACACTTAAGGATTGACGTTGTTTTGAGTAGTTATGGTATTATGAGAAAGAGAATGTTGTTGGAGTATCGGATGGGATCGGGATATCACGAGGTGATCCGGAATGGTCAGGAGAATAAGATTCATATAAGGAAAGTCTGTTTTGGAGTTCGGGAATGATTAGGTGTTTTCATCGGGAATGTTCTAGAAGGTTCGGATTGTCCGGCACTCAGGGGAGGTACATGAGTGTGTCATTGAATGATTGCATCATGTACTAAGTGTTCTTGCTATTCCAAAAACATGCAAGTCAAATTGCGGTTTGAAAGTCAAGCGGCTAAAAGCGAAGCGGGAAGCGAGCTGTGAAACAAGCAAGAGGAGTTGGAACCAACTTTGGTTTAGAGCTTCTAATTGCTTTAGCCTACGGTTTAGAGCCTTCTAATTGGTGTGTCTAATCTCTAGACCACTAATATCCCTCTCTCATAATCCACCATACTCGCTCAAAAGGCGAAGCCTGAGATCTCCCTCTACTTAGGTACCACGCCGTTGTCTTTGGAATCGCGAGAGTGCTACAACCTCCATTTTCTTTGGAACAAGGAGAGGAAGGTCTTCAGTACCGAGCGTGTGACCAGCTGAGCAAGGCTGGAGCCTTGGCCGGAAGGATCGTCCACGATCTTGAGATCGGAAAATGCGACTACATCACCCGAGAATCCTCTCGTTAAACACTTTGGAATCTTGAGGTAAGTTATTCCATCGACTCGTTGCTACAATCTAGTAGATAGATCTTGGCTTGTTTGTTTGTATGCGATAGAAAATTTTTGTTTTCCATGCTACGAACCCCTACGATGGTATCGAGCCGTGTCTATATGTAGATCTGTTGCCAGTAGAACACTAATGGTCATTGTGGGCGTTGGCGCTTTATTGTCGATTGCTTTTTGTGTACTTTGTATCTTGCGGTATGTTGGGATGAAGCGGCCGGGCTAACCTTACATGACATCGTTCATGAGACTTGCTCCACTCTTGACATGCAACTTGTATTGCATAAGTGGCTTGCGGGTGCTGTTTCTCCTAGCATAGTTAAGATCCAATTTACAACGGGTAATCAACAATGCTAGTATCAATGTTGTGGTTCTTGTTCGTAAGTTAGAGCGACACTTATTGAAAACCCCAAACCACGTAAAATATGCAAAAGAAAGTAGAAGCGTCTAACTTTGTTTTGCGGGGGTGTGCGATGATGTGATATGGCCATGATTGTGATTATATTTGATGTATGCAATGTTCCTTATTGTAAGTTGGCAACGGCGGGAGCCATATGGTTGTCTTTAATTTATGTTAAGACCAGCGTGTCTATTCAAAGTAGTTGTAATAGTTGAAGCGGTGGGCGACAACCATGGTGAGCGTCATTGACCTTGATGCAATGCGGTGATGATGGAGATCATGTTCGTGTTTGAAGATGGAGATCGGAAGCACAAAGAAGAAAGGCCATATCATATCACATATTATGAATTGCATGTGATGTTAATCCTTTATGCATCTTGTATTGCTTAGTAGGCAGCGGTAGCATTATAAGATGATCCCTCATGCACATGAATTTCAAATCATAAAGTGTTTGCCCTTAGTTAGCACCGTTGCTAAAGCTTGTTGTTTGAAGCACCACGTGATGATCGGGTGTGTTAGATTACGCAAGTGTATACAAGCGTGAGCAAGCCAGATTTGCTCATGCGAAACTAAGGTTTGATCTTGTGAGCCTAGCATGCGAGACATGGTCTCGGAACACGTATTACGAAAGGTAAAGCATGAATCGTATAGTAGATATGATGAACATGATGATTGTTCGCCATTGAAACTATATCAACTCTCGTGATGATCGGTGTTGATGTAGTGGATTTGGTTATGTGATCACTAAAACAATGTGAGGGATGTTGTTTTGGTGGGAGTTCACCTAGTTTAATTTCATTAATTAATTTGAACTCAATTTGTCATAAACTTAGTCTAAACTATTGCAAATATGTTGTAGATCAATGGCAGCCCTACCATCAATTTTAATGCGTTCCTAGAGAAAGAAAAGTTGAAAAACAATGGAAGCAACTTGGCGGATTGGTTTCAATTTGAGGATTGTCCTCACGGCTGGTAATTTGACCTATGTCTTTGGATGCACATTTGGTGTTGTAACTACCTCGGTGAATTACGCTCCTAGATACAAGCTGGATGAGAGGTAGTGGTTGAAATAATGCGGTGGGGCCCAAAAGCCACTCACGGGTGAACCTTTCGGCCGTCCCAACCACTACCAACTCAGCGGGACACTGCGGCGGCGTGTCGGCGAAGGATCAACTACATACACAAATGAGTATGTATGCAAGCCACCATACAAGAGTACATCGAGCCATACCATCTAGAAAGAAAGGAAATATAGCAACGCTATCGGCAAAGATTCAAATGACCTAGATAGATATAATATGTTAGGATAATTCCTCATACATCACACATCGAGTATCAAGCGGCGGCAAAACAAAGTCGAAATGCGGATAAGAAGCAAATCGGCATAAGATGCCATAGAACTAAGCACATCCATACGGATCTCACGGGTCCCGTTCCGGAATCTCTACACCGAGCGATCGTTGCCCACATCATCGGCCTCTTCCACCCGATATCCGTCCTGCGAGGGTACATTCATACGAACCAATAATTTATCGTGTGAGACCCTAAGGGTACTCCAAGTCTTAATGCCTCTAAAGGGGACACAACACAGGGTGGCGCAATTGCAGCAAAAGATAAACCCTAGCGTTCTACGGATAGCGCTAACCATCCGCCTAACCAATGATGAGCGGATGTCCGTGAATGTGACAACAGTTATAACTTGAATATCATCGGATCCATCCTCCCCTAAACTGCAAGCGAGGAATGAACAACCCCATCCGTTGGCAATTTTATTAACCATTACATGCGTGTTGCACTATTTACTAGTCAATTACTTAGTCAAATTAAAAGCGGTACTTTAGTTATGCTTGTCTATGATCGGCGTGCTCCAAGTCGTCCATAACGCGGACACGTCTTTGAGAAAGTTTTACCCTGCGGGGTGCACAAATAACAACACACACTCGATCAATCTCGGAAAAACCAAATCAAAACCACGAGGCCTTCACGACAAAGCAATCACGAGATTCAGAAATATTTGAGGCCACCCTTGAGTACACCATAGCGAAGCTAGTGACTTGACGGACCGAGTTTGGGTGGGCGGTTTGTGGCGACTGGGAACCCAAAAGCTGGGCTTGTCGACACAGCAGCGTGTCCCGATCCTAATGATGCAGGTGCTATCTCGCACAATTGTAAATCTGAAGTAAAGCATGGCATAAGTACAGGATAGTAAATAAAACCTCAAACTAGTTTGTGGCCCCAAGAAATAAGAATGAATCAAGCTCTGGCTCAGGGGGGTCCCATAAGCCTCCCGGATGTGGATAGCGCGAGTAATCAAACGAGAATCAAGTACTCGGGGTCCCACAGGACACAAGTGAGCAGGGAAAAACCAAATAGCGAGATATTGCTCACCGCCACTTTCATTAGTTATCCCATTACTACTCGGGTTAAGTTGTTTAGGTACCTCGTTATCCAATGACACTCACATACCCTAGACATCTTTGTTCTCGACTCGCATGGCTCAAACAACTCCTGTAGTAATGGCTCATGGGATGGAGGGACAAGCTTGGTGGGGTTTAAAAGTAAAGGCTATGCAATACTTGGGATTCAGTTTAATGCAATCGCGACTCAATGATGTGTGGCATCCCGCAAAAACCACTACTATAAAATCGCGTTGAATTTGTGCATTGCATCGTCATCATCATATGTTGGTTGTCAAAAACTATTTTCGCAAAGCCCGATTTGTTTTCCAAACGCCCCATCTTAATTCAAATGCAATGCCCGGTTCTCCGGATTAATTATTTTGGCCGCTATCGGTTTGCACACGGCCCGTTTAAAACAAATAAAAGTTTTATTATTTTAGTGGGGGAAGTCGAACGGGCCGACCCGACCCGAACGACCACCCCCAGAAAACTAAATCGGTCCAACCTAATTCCTACATCTACCAAACTATCTACCCCAACCCAGCCTCCACCTCACCCCGGCCAACCCCGTCGCGCCACCTCACCCTCTCCCTATCCCCACCAACCACACCCTGCCATCTGGTCCACCCCCTCTCTCTCAGCTCTCTCTCTCATCCACCTCACCCGCCGGCCCCACTCCACATGTATCACTGCACCTGCACCTTGGCCTGGCCCGCAGCCCACCTCGCCCGCGTGGACCATCCCTTTGGCCACCTAAGCGCCACTGCCGCGCCCTCCACGCCTCTCCCGGCCCCGCGGGACCCTGGCGGCCCGCGTCTCTCACCTGTGACCCGACCAGTCGGCCTCCCTCTTCCTCGTTCTCCCTCGCCGGCCCTCCCGCCATCCTCGAGCTGCGCAACCGCATCCGCCACCTCCGCGCTCCCGACCCCGCCACCGAGCCCGTCCCAGGCGCCGCCTCTCCCCTCGGCCCGGCCAAGCCTGTTCGCCGGCCCGCTTCGCCTCAGCGGCGAGCTCCGCCGCCGTTCTCCTCCTCGGCCGGCGCCAAGCCCGGCCCGCCGCCGCTCGCCTCGCGCCAGCGACCCATCTTCTCCGCCTCGCCCTCATGGCGCTCGCCTTCCCGGCGCGCCGCCCTCGCCGCTTCGCCCAGCGTCCCTCTCCGGCCGTCGTCTTCCACCACCTCGGGTCCCGCGAGCTCCACCGCCCGGCGCGGCGCCCGCCTCCGCCCGCTCGAGACCGCGGCCGCCTCTCTCGCCAGCGCCTCCCCACGCGGTCCTTCTCCTCCCAGAACCTCGCTGCCGTCCGCCGGCCGGGGCGCACCCTCGGCGCCTCTCCGGGCCTTCCGCTCTGGCCAGCTGAGCGTCGCCGGCGCGCCTCCGCCCATCGCCGCCCCAAGCCGCCAACCTCCCTCCGCCCCGCCGGTTTCCGCATGCGACGCCGCTCGCCGGCCCGACCTCCCAGGGCGCCACCAACCCCGAGCCTGTCCCGGCGCCTCTGCCTCGCCGTCGTTGGCCGTGAGAAGACCCGACCCAGTCACCCTCCTCGAGCCGAGCCCCATGTCCTCCTGCCGCGGCCCCGAGCTCGTCCGGCGCCGTCGCCGTGCGTGGCCGCGAGACCCTCCGCCGCGCGTCCAAGACCGCCCCTCGACAAGGACGGCCACGTGTGCAAGTGACCGCCAAGATCGACACCGAACCAAAGTGGAGCCACAAACCCCAAGATTTTAGAGAGGGGACTGATGACCGCGTACCAAGGACGTCGTCATGGATCGCCAAGATTGACTTCTCGGGAACCCGAAGACCGATTCCGTACCCGGCGCCACGCCAAGAACTTCACCCCGGATGCCAGAACCGACCCGAAACGCGAACCCGACAAGTACTTCTCGACGACAAGATCATCGACAGGGAGCCCGAAGACCACATGTGCGACAAGTACTCCCTCGAGAACGTCAAGTACTTCACCCCGGACACCGAGACCCCGATGCGACAAGTGTTTCAGCCCGAACGATAGGACCGACAGCATGGCCCGACCATCGCGAATGCGCCAAGACCTACCTCCGATATCCGAGAACGCTTCCGTCGAGCCTCGAACCCCAGATCCGTCGAGCCACGAGACGAACCGAACCGGAACCCCAAGATCGTCGAGACCCCTCAATGTGTGAACCCTTTCAAAACCCTATTTTATAATATGATAACAACTGGTTGCATATTTAATTGACATCTCGCATGCATATACGTGGTTTGGGGCCTTATGCGATTCACCTCATAATTAAATATGGGGCCCATATGCGGCAAATCTAGTCTCATATCGGCCTCATTTAAATTTGTGTAGCGAACCGGTGCTATCTTTTGCCATGCTAAAACAACATTTAATTTGCGGGTAGATAAATAACATGAACCACCTAACTAATTGTCGGGACCCCGGTTCCGCTTAATATGGCCTAATTGCATCGCACCTTTGCCATGCCATGCATCATACATGCATCATGCCGATCTTCTGCCGTGTATTAAATATTGCATCCGGTGTTTATTCTAGTGTTTTGGTTCTTCGCGGATAAGGCCGTTGAGTTGATGCGAGTGTCGACCCGATCTTCGGTTGAGCCTTCGGCAATGTTTTCAGGCGAGCATCTCCCCCTTTCTACCTATCTTACTTTTATAGTATTTATTCCCTCCTGTTGATCTATTGCTATCTGTGTTGCGATGCTCTAGTTTTCGTACCCGTGATATCCCCTGCAGCCTTATATTGCCTTGGACACATCCTAATACCTGCTGTTTGGTAGATAGTTGGACTTGCGTGTCGTAGTCGCTTGCTCAAGTGCTGTTGTGTGTTGTCAAGTGCCACAGTTGTTGATGAATTGCCGCATGTTGATGTTGGAGCTGATCATAGTTTTACTTATCGTTCATTTTAATTTCTGTTTAACAACTAAAATTGAAGTAAGCAGAGGCATCGGTGGGTGATAGATAATATTTGGTTTCCGAACGCCCACTTGTGTCGTGGGACCCAGTACTTGATACTGTTCCTTGATTTATCGCGCTATCCACATCCGGAGGTATATGGGACCCCGAGCGAGCTTGATTGATCTTATTTCTTGGGGCCACAAACTAGTTTGAGGTTTTATTTACTATCTGTACTTATGCCATGCTACTTATGTATTTACGATTGTGCGAGGAGCATCTTGTCTTGTTTAGGTAAGCGGAGTGATTACGTATCGACACCAAGTTTTCGGGTTCCCGATCGCTTCTGACCATTGTGCAAACCTTGAGTCCGTCTCGAGCTTGCTTACCGTTGGGTAGACTCCAAGGGTGGCCCCTGAAATATTTGAATCTGTGATTGTTCATCGTGAAAGCCTCGTTGGGTTTTGTTTTGGTTTTCCGAGGTTGATCGGCGTGTGTTGCTATTGGTGCACGCCGGTAAAACTTTCAAAGCCGTGTCCGCGGATATGGACGACTTGGAGCAAAGATCTCGACCATAGACAAGCATAACTAAAGTTTATTGCTATAAATTTGACTTTATAATGACTAGTAATCAGCTTCACTATAACGGAATGGCTAAATAATCGCCCACAATTGCTTGTTTGGAGTGTAAACTGCGACCATTGTACCGCCTAGTAATTATTGCAACTTCTAGCGGAATGGCTGAATAAAAGTACCAACAAGCTGTTGGGTTTGGGTTTATATCATGTTATCTCAGATTCGATTAGTAATTCTTTGTAACTACAACGGAATGAATAACTAAAAGGGCCCACTGCTTCTTTTATCAGGACAATTATCAAAACCTGAGTAGTAATTGCTGCAACGATAACCGAATAAGTAAAACTGCCAACTGTGTGAGTTCCTCGGTTGACCTTCTCGTGTGGTATCGAGGGGGAAACACCAGGATGGGTTTGTTTGATGGTAGTACCAGGTTGGATCCGGATAGGTACTTCTTACCCCTCTCTGATTGACGCCAGTGTATCGAGTCTCTATAGGTTGTTTAGTGCATCTTTGCCGCCGCTTGATCCACCATACCTTTGTAGGCGAGGACCGCGAATTCTAGCCTCCGGTGTCTTGGCCTCGATCGACGCCTCCTCTTTTCCTTTGCCCTTGTCGGCACCCTTTTGTTTAAGGGTTTTGGGATCGGCGTCGTTAGTGGTTACCCTTCCGCTTGGCCCGGGGTTATGGACGCCATTGGTTATTCTTCAGGGCTCTTAGCCCCATTTGCATCTTGTCCGTAGCTGGACGCTATATCGTTTCAAGGTGATTTGGATCTTTGAATATTATGTCTGTATTCTTGACTCATGGAGTCGTGTTGTATATATATCTGTTCTGTGGGTCCCATCGAGGGCTGTTGCGTAATGTTATTACTTCGTTTTCCACCCGCACGAAAGTGCCTGGTGGGCACCTTTGAATCGTTTCTATGCGGGTTTGGCGGATTTCGCCAAAACTCGCATAGGTCCGATTCTGAGGGTGTTACATGATGCAAGAATAAGATAGAGGCAATAGGTACTGTATGTATGCAAGCATGTGGAAGTGCTTGCCTGGCAACTCAGTTGAAGCGAGAGACGGATCTGGGTAGTGCTCCTGGTTCTCTTGATATATCCCCTGCTCAGCGTCTATTCGAAAAGAACCAAACAAACAAGGCCAACATAAATAAAGTGCGCAAGCATATGAGTAAAATGCATCAAGCAACCAATCATGCCATGATGAATGATGCACAAGTTGCATGGCAATATAGTAGCATGGCATGGGTGAGGTGTGGTATACAAGAATAAGTCATGTTATTAAGGTTTGGCCACATTTTATTGTCATATTAGTTGCTGTATATTATATATTTACATGATGCATGCTACAATTGAAGTCATGGATAGCATAAACAGAAAGGTCTCGTCGAGCTGATCATTTTAGACATATCATTTGCTAAATTCGGAGTTGTAAAACAAAAGTTATGAATTTATTAAGTTCCAGTGGCATTTTGTTGTAATTTTCCCAACTTGGAAGTTAAAGTGTTCAAATAATATTTTGAATGGCATATTTGAATTCCTCACATTTTTCTGATCCAAAAACATATATTATTTGTATTATTTGAAAATATGAATTTAAATTTATTTTAAGTCAAAATAATTAAATAGGGTCAAAGTCAAAGGTTGACTAAATAAATTAATTCTGAAAATATTTGAATATGGATTTGAATTAACATTCAAAAACAAAACATTTTTCATATAAGGTTTGAATTCAAATTCCAAACCAGGAATAAGTTATGAATTTACTTAAATTTGAACAGATTTGAATTTGAACTGATTTGAATTGATTTGAAAATGTTTGAAATTTGAATCAGCAAACTCCTGGACTTTTGATACCCAGCAGATTCTACACCAGAGAATGACAAGTGGGCCTCTTAGCTGATCAAGACACACACACGCCGGACTTTCCTCATGAGGCTCACCCTAGCCATGAGGTGGTAAAGTGTCCAGTAAGGCCCTGCAGCGTCTTATGCAGCCGCCCGGTGGCGACACGTGGGCGATCCAGGGACCGCGGGCGGAAAACAAAGGAAGAAGAGGACCCTTTTTGCAAAAAGCCCAGCGGTACTGGTAGGTGGGTCATGGTGTCGCAGTTTAAGCGGGAGAATCTATAGGACCAACGCAAAACGCTCATTTCTTCTGGCGCGGTCTTTGCGGCGTGGCGGCGGAGTTCTCGGCGAGTTTCGACGATGGCGACGCCGTCGCTGGTCTAAACAACACAAACCTAAAACGAAAAATGAAGAGGGAACCACGGCCTACAACATCGGTTCGGGTGCTAAGCGGAGGAGGGCGCGCACATGGCGTGACGAACAGCGTGAGGCTGCTGAGATGTCATTGTCGGCCAGCGGCAGCCAGCTGCGTTCAAGTGACCGGGCGGTGGCACTACGGTGAAGGGAGGCAAGGGAGCATGTCCAGTGGCAGAGGGCTCACCAGCTGACTCGGCGGTGAGAGCTTGGCGGAGAGGTCTTGACGGCTGACGGGCTGGATCCTGAGCTTACGGTACTCATGGGCGGCGGGCTACTCCGTGGGTCCGCGGTTCCTCGCGTCTGGGCGTCTGAAGGAAGCGAGGCTCCTGGTTCGCTTGGCTTGCCTTGGCGTGCTCGGGAGCGAAGGAGGGCAGAGGGGGGTCGCAACTAGGGTTTAGACGGGCGAGGGGCGATCATGGTGGAGAGGGGGAGAGGAAGGAGGATGGGGAGGGCCTGAGGCTTCCTGGTGGATCTGAAGGAGGCTAGAGGGCGAGGGGGAAGGATAAGAACGAGAGGACAGGGAGGCTTGCGTGGGGGAGGGCAAGATGGGAGAGGGTGGCCTCGGTGTCACCTTTTCTCCTCCCTCACGTGAGCCAGGTCAGGGTAGCTAGGTGGGGAGAGCTGGGCCAGGGCGAGGGTGGAGAGAGGGGCTCGGGGCAGGCAGGTCTGGAGGGGCCCCTAGGGCAGGGAGAGAAGAGAGGGAGAGGGGGCCGGCTCGGGTTGTAGGGTTGGACTAGGGTTTAGGTTTGAGGGGGCTCGGTGTGGCATGGGCTTGATGGGTAGGAGGTTGCTGGGGTGGGGCCTGCATGGAAGAGAGGAGAGAGGCCGAGGAAGAGAGGGGGAAATCTAGGGTTTAGCTAGAGGGGCTCGGGTTAGAATTAGGTGGGATTTAAGGAGAGAGGGGGGTGGCTTAGAGTTTAGGTTTAGAGAGGGGAAGGTTAGATGCTAGGGGGTTCTTTTGACAAGATCAAACCAAGCACCAACCAAACCCCAACAAGACCAAGACTAGAAGAAGGGAGGAAAAGGTGGTGATGGTTTAGGCATGATCAAACAAGACCAAGCCTAAGTGGTAGAGAGAGATGATCCATTTTAAAACCAAATAAAATCAAATGTCAAGCTAAAGGAGTACTTGCATGGGCCATGCGTGAATAATTAATACCATGTTTATCTTTGTGAAAACAAGATTATTTACATGGCATTTTCTTATGCATTCCAATGTGTGGAGTAAGGCCCAAGCAAAGGAATTTAGAAAGAATTCCAAGTGGAGTATAAGGAGATGATCACATTGGATTATATTTGGGACTTGCTAGTGTGTATATGCCACTAGATATTTATTAAGCCCACAAAATATACCAACATGATGATAACCCCAAAAACAACACATATGGGAGCTAGAATTTGGGTCACACTCACAAGGCATGCAAAGGTGGCCATGTGGCTCTCATATACCAATATTGTGAAAACAACATGGTGCATACATGGGAGCATGTGGAAAATAATTGGATCCATCCCAACCCACATGAGCTAGAAGTAAAACCCATAAATGCCAAGCTCATATTTAGTTGGATGGTGGAATTATAAGGTGGTGAAAGAAAGGTGGTGGAGTTAATAAGAGATATGCCCCCAAATAAACTTGGGCATTTAACAATATATCAAGAACCAAATACAATATCAAGAGGCAAATACAATTAATAATGCACATGAGATAAGAGCCAAACAAGAAGGGGTTTTATATGATGCTCAAATGCAAGGTGGCATGATGACATGAGCATGATATGATGATGATGCAACAATTATATGTAGGAAGTGGCCCTTTTATTATTAGATCAAGTAGCATTACAGGTGTTAGACAACTGGGATGCTACAGTGACCCACTTGCAGCTGATGCTTCCGATGAAGTAAAGAATGTTTACCTCGCTCGGAAGAATCAGTACTCCATAGTTCAGTGTACTATCTTGTATGGTTTAGAATCGGAGCTTCAGAAAAGGTTTGAAGAGTCAGACCCATATGCTATTGTCGAGGATCTCAAATTAATTTTTGAGACTCATGCGGCAATTGAAAGCTATGAGGCTTCTGAAAAGTTCTTTAACTGCAAGATGGAAGAGGGCAACTCCGTCAGTGAGCATGTGCTTAAGATGTCTGGGCACGCAAACAAACTTCAAAGCTTGGGTATAGTGATTCCTAATGCTTTGGGGATTTACTGTCCTCCAATCACCGCCACCAAGTTACAGAACTTTGTGATGAACTACAACATGCGAACATGAACAAAGAGTTGCGTAACTGTTTGCTATGTTAAAGTCTGCAGAAGTGGAGATCAAGAAAGAGCACCAAGTGTTGATGGTCAATAAGACCACCAAACTCAAGAAAGGCAAGTCTAAGCAAAGGGACACTTCAAAAGGGTGGTAAGAAAGTTACCACACCGACGAAGAAAACCAAGGCTGGACCAAAGCCTAAAGAGTGCTTTTACCGCAAGGGAGAAGGTCATCGAAGCGAATTGCCCAAAGTACTTGGCGGATCTCAAGAACGGCAACATCAAGAAGAAAGGTATATCCGATATACATGTTATTGATGTGTATCTCACTAGTACCGTAGTAGTGCTCGGTATTTGATCTTGGTTCGGTTGCTCATATTTGTAACTCAAACAGTGCCGCAGAATAAGCGGAAGCTAGCGAAGAACGAGGTGGCGATGCGCTGGAAACGGATCAAAGGTTGATGTGATCGCGGTCGGCACGCTACCTCTTCATCTACCATCGGGATTAGTTTTATACTTAAATAATTGTTATTTAGTGCCTGCGTTGAGCATGAACATTATATCGGGATCTTGTTTATTGCGAGACGGTTACTTGTTTAAGTCAGAGAATAATGGTTGTTCGATTTATATGAGTAATATGTTTTACGCACATGCACCTTTGATAGATGGTCTATTCTTATTGAATCTCGATAGGGGAAATACACATATCAACAATATTGAGGCTAAACGTTTGAAATCAAGCGATAATTCGACCTATATGTGGCACTACCGTCTTGGTCACATTGGAGTGAAGCGTATGAAGAAACTCCATTCCGATGGACTTCTTGAATCACTTGAAAGATGCGAAGCATGTCTGATGGGAAAAATGACTAAGACTCCATTTTCTGGTATAATGGAGCGAGCTACGGACTTATTGGAAATCATACATACCGATGTGTGTGGTCCAATGAGTGTAGCATCGCGCGGTGGTTATCGTTATGTTCTTACCTTCACAGATGACTTGAGTAGATATGGGTATATCTATTTCATGAAACATAAGTCCGAAACTTTCGAGAAGTTTAAGGAGTTTCAAAGTGAGGTAGAGAATCAACGTAACAAGAAGATTAAATTTCTACGTTCTGATCGTGGAGGTGAATATCTAAGTTACGAGTTTGGCGAGCATTTAAAGAAGTGCGGAATACTTTCGCAATTGACACCGCCGGGAACACCACAGCGTAATGGTGTGTCCGAACGTCGTAATCGAACTCTCTTAGATATGGTTCGTTCTATGATGTCACTTACAGATTTACCGCTATCATTTTGGGGTTATGCATTAGAAACAGCCGCATTCACTTTAAATAGGGCACCGTCTAAATCCGTTGAAACGACACCGTATGAATTATGGTTTGGGAAGAAACCTAAATTGTCGTTCCTTAAAGTTTGGGGATGCGAAGCCTATGTAAAGAAGTTATAGCCGGACAAGCTTGAACCCAAAGCGAAAAATGCGTCTTCATAGGATACCCAAAGGAAACTATTGGGTATACCTTCTATCATAGATCCGAAGGCAAAATCTTCGTTAAGAATGGATCCTTTCTAGAGAAGGAATTTCTCTCGAAAGAAGTGACTGAAGGAAAGTAGAACTCGACGAGGTTGTCGAACCTTCTCTCGAAATTGCGAGTAGCGCAGACCGAATAAGTTCTGTGGTGCTGCACCAATTAGAGAGGAAGCTAATGATGATGATCATGAAACTTGGTTGAAGTTGCTCTGAGCCTCGGAGGTCAACGAGAACTCGTACCACTCCATTGGTATGATCCCGTTATGAGTGTCATGTTGGTGGACAACACCGATGACCCCGAGACATATGAGGAAGCGATGATGAGCCCAGATTCCAATAAATGGCAAGAAGCCATGAAATCGAGATTGGATCCATGTACGAAAACCAAGTATGGACTTTGGTGGACTTACTGGGATGGCGGAAGGCATCGAGAACAAATGGATTTTCAAGAAGAAAGCAGATCTCGATGGTAATGTTCATCTATAATGCTCGACTTTTCGCAAAGGGTTTCGACTAATTCGAGGAGGTTACTGCGATGTGATTTTCTCACGAGTAGCGAAGCTAAAGTCTGTGAGGATTATGTTAGCAATCGCTGCATATTATGATTATGAGATATGGCAGATGGATGTCAAAACAGCATTCCTCAATGGAGATATTGATGAAGAGTTGTATATGATGCAACCCAAAGGTTTTGTCGATCCTAAAGATGCTAACAAGGTATGCAAACTTCAACGGTCCATCTATGGATTGAAGCAAGCATCCCGAAGTTGGAATCAACGTTTTGATAAGGTAATCAAAAGTTTTGGTTTTATACAAACTTATGGAGAAGCTTGTATTTACAAGAAAGTGAGTGGGAGCTCTGTAGCGTTCTTAATACTATATGTGTATGACATATTGTTGATTGGGAATGATGTAGACCTTCTTAATAGTGTCAAGGAATATTTGAATAATAGTTTTTCAATGAAGGATCTTGGCGAAGCAGCTTACATATTAGGCATAAAGATTTATAGAGATAGATCGAAACGCCAAATATCATTGTCACAGAGTACATATTTGGACAAAGTTCTAAAGAAGTTTGGAATGGAAGAAAGCAAGAAAGGGTTCTTGCCCATGTTGCTATCGACCTTGAGTAAAACTCAAAGTCCAACATCGAGAAGATAGAGAAAGGATGAGTAAGACTCCTATGCCTCAGCCATAGGATCTCTAATGTATGCCATGCTATGTACTAGACCCGACATTGCATATCTTTAGTTTAACTAGCAGATATCAAAGTGATCAGGAGTGGATCATTGGACAATGTCAAAAACATCCTTAAGTACTTGAGAAGAACTAAGGATATGGTTCTTTCTTATGGAGGTGATGAGCAGCTCGTTGTTAATGGTTACACCGATGCTAGTTGGAACACCGATCCGGATGATTCTAAATCACAATCTGATACGTATTTATTTTGAATGGTGCAGCGATTAGTCGGAGGTGCAAAGCAAAGCGTTGTGGCGAGATCTTCAACTGAATCGGAATACATGGCTGCTTGGAGGCTTCACAAGAAGCGATATGGATGAAAGATTTCATTACAGCTGGGTGTGGTTCCAAGTCTGCTGGACCCAATGTCTATCTCTTGTGATAACATGGGCGCCATAGCCAATGCGCAAGAACCAAGGTCACACAAGAAGTCATATCAAGTTGCGTTTTCACGCTATTCGAGAACATATCCAGGATGGGGATATAAAGATTTGCAAAGTACACACATATCTGAATGTGGCGGATCCGTTGACTAAACCTATCCCGAGGGCAAAACATGACCAACACCAAACTGCCATGGGTGTTCGGTATATTACCATGTAATCTAGATTAGATGACTCTAGTGCAAGTGGGAGACTGTTGGAGATATGCCCTAGAGGCAATAATAAATGTAGTTATTATTATATCTTTGTGTTTATGATAAATGTTTACATTCATGCTATAATAGTATTAACAAGGAAACATTAATACTTGTGTGATTTGTAAACTTAATTTGAAGTCCCTAGTATAGCCTCTATACTTCACTAGCTTGTTGGTTGATTAAATGATTGTGGTTTCCATATCATGAACATTGAGATGTTATCAACAACAAGATCATATCGTTAGGAGAATGATATGGTGGACATACTCCTATTGATAAGCGTAGCATAAAGATCAAGTCATTTCAATAGTTCAATTGCTATATGCTTTCTGATACATAGTAACCTAATTCCTTCGACCATGAGATCATGCATATCACCTTTATCGGATGGATGCTTTGACGACATCAAACACCACACCGTAACTGGGTGGCTATAAAGGTGGCATTGAGTGTTCGGAAAGTATTGGTTGAAACACATGGATCAAGAGTGGGATTTGTCCATCCATATGACGGATAGATATACTCTGGGCCCTCTCGGTGGAATGTCATCCAATTAGCTTGCAAGCATGTGACTGGCTCACAAGGGATCACACATCACGGAGCGAGAAAATAGTACTTATCGGTACGAGGTTGAACTAGGTATGCAGAGATACCGACGATCATAACCTCGGATAAGTAAACTATCGTGAGACAAAGGGAAATTGGTATCGTATGTAAGTGGTTCATTCGATCGCAAAGTAATCGTAGAAATATGTGGGAGCCATATGAATTTCCAGATTCCTCTATTGGTTATTGTTCGGAGAAGTGTCTCGATCATGTCTGCATAATTCACGAACCGTAGGGAGACACATTAGGATTCGACGTTGTTTTTGAGTAGTTATGGTATTATGAGAAAGAGACCGAATGTTGTTCGGAGTCTCGGATGGGATCCGGGATATCACGAGGTGATCCGGAATGGTCCGGAGAATAAGATTCATATAAGGAAAGTCCCGTTTCGGAGTTCGGGAATGATTCCAGTGTTTTCATCGGGAATGTTCTAGAAGGTTCCGGATTGTCCGGAACTCCGGGGGGGGGAGGGTACATGAGTGTGTCATTGAATGATTGCATCATGTACTAAGTGTTCTTGCTGTTCCAAAAACATGAAAGTCAAATTGCCAGTTTGAAAGTCAAACGGCTAAAACAGGAAACTGTGGGAAACAGGAAATTGTGGGAAACAAGCAAGAGGAGTTGGAACCAACTTGGAGGAGGAGTCCCACTCCTCCAGGCCGGCGCCCAGCCCTAGGCCGAGTTGGGGAGGGACTCCCTCCCTCCCCTGGCGCGCCTAGCCCCTCCACCCATAAAAGGAGGGGCAGGGCTCCTCCTTGAGACACAAGTTTCCACCTCTAATCTCAGGTTTAGAGCCGTTTGGTTTAGAGCTTCTAATTGCTTTAGCCTGCGGTTTAGAGCCTTCTAATTGGTGTGTCTAATCTCTAGACCACTAATATCCCTCTCTCATAATCCACCATACTCGCTCCGGCTTAAGGCGAAGCCCTGCGAGATCTCCCCTCTACTTCCGGTACCACGCCGTTGTGCTGCCGGAATCGCGAGGAGAGTGCTACAACCTCCATTTCTTTGGAACAAGGAGAGGAAGGTCTTCGTCAGTACCGAACGATGTGACCGATCATGGAGCGCCAGGAGCATGGCCGGAAGGATCGTCCACGATCTTGAGATCGGAAAAGTACGACTACATCACCCACGAGAATCCTCTCGTTAAACACTTTGGAATCTTCGAGGGTAAGTTATTCCATCGACTCGTTGCTACAATCTAGTAGATAGATCTTGGCTTGTTTGTTTGTATGCGATAGAAATTTTTTGTTTTCCATGCTACGAACCCCTACAGCCACTCCCTCTCTCCTCCACTTTGGGTCCCGCCTCCTGGCCCCACCTGGACGGTCCACCCCCAGCCCACTCGGTCCCACGCGCCACGTTCCCCCACGCCTAGCGCCCCGTCTCCCTCCTCCCCAACCCAACCCCGCTGCGCCCCACCAACAACTGCTGGGTTTTGGGTTATCTCATGCTAATTGTATCTGACTAGTAAGTGTGGCCACTATAACGGAATGGTTAACTAAAAGTGCCCACTGCTTATTTCATCAGGATGATTATCTATACCTGACTAGTAATTGCTGCAATGATAACTGAATAAATAAAACTGTCAACTGTGTGAGTTCCTCGGTTGACTTCCTCGTTTGGTCTCGAGGGGGAAACACCAGGATGGGTTTGTTTGTTGATAGTACCAGGTTGGTTCCGATTAGATCTTTCTTACCCTCTCGATAGCCTTGATTGTATCGAGTCTCAGAGGTTGTTTAGCGCATCTTGCCGCTGCCGCCTCCACCATACCTTTGTGGCGAGGACCGCTGAATTCTCGCCGTGTCTTGGCCTCGATCGACGCTCCTCTTTTCCTTTGCCCTTTGTCGGCACCCTTTTGTTTAAGCAGGTTTGAGATCGACGTCGTTAGCGTGGTTACCCTTCCGGCTTGGCAGGGTTATGGACGCCATTGGTCGTTCTTCGTGGCTCTTAGCCCCATTTGCATCTTGTCCGTAGCTCGCTCTATCGTTTTCAAGGTGATTTGGATCTTTGTTACGTATATCGTATTCTTGACTCATGGAGTCGTGTTGTATATATATATATTACCTGTGGGTCCCATCGAGGACTGTTGTGTAATGTTATTACTTCGTTTTCCACCCGCACGAAAGTGCCTGGTGGGCACCTTTGAATCGTTTCTATGCGGGTTTGGCGGAAATCGCTGAAACTTGCATAGGTCCGATTCTGAGGGTGTTACATGCCAACACGGCCTACTTCCATGCGGTGGCCAATGGTCGTCGCTGGAAGTGCTCTATCCCTTGTCTTTGGGATAATGAGCACCTCATTGAGGAGGCAGGGGCGTTATCTTCCCATATCTACGCGTTCTATAAGGGGCTCTTCTCGGCAGAACCCTACACTGGGGTCGCGTTGGCGGATGACTTCTGGCCGCTTGGGGCTAGAGTCACTGACGACGAGAATGTGGAGCTCACCCTCCCATTCCTGCCGGATGAGGTTGAGCGTGCGGATGAAGGCCATGAAGGCCAACTCCGCCCCGGGCCCCGATGGCCTTCCGGTAGCCTTCTTCCAGACCTTCTGGAGGGACCTTCAACCGGTCATCATGCCCATGTTCCAGGAGTTCTTCACCGGGACCCTCTTGATGGGCCGGCTGAACCTTGGTGTTATCACCTTGATCCCTAAAGTGATAGGGGCCTCGGATATTCGGCAATTCAGGCTCATTACGGTCCTCAATGTCATTCAACGGTTGTTTGCGAAGGTTTGTGCGTCTCGCCTCGCACCGGTAATGGAGCGCCTCACCCACCAGCACCAATTTGCCTTCCTTAAGGGCAGATTTATACATGATGGGATCCTCGCGCTCCACGAGGTCATCCACGAGATCAAGTCTAGAAAATCGAAAGGCATCTTCTTGAAGCTAGACTTCCAGAAGGCCTACGACCGTCTTGACTGGCGCTTCCTTCGTCAGGTCCTCATTAGACGAGGATTTGATGAACGCCTGATCTCCTGGTTGATGCAATTCATCATGACCGGGAGCACTACGATCAACATCAATGGCGAGATTGGCCCTTACTTTCGCCCCTCCTGCGGAGTGAGACAGGGGGACCCCCTTTCCCCTCTCCTCTTCAACGCGGTGGTGGATACCCTCGCAGAAATGCTTGAGAAAGCCAAGGAGGCCAGCCACATTTCCGGTGTGGTCGGCCACCTGATTCCCGGGGGGGGGGGGGCTCACTCAACTCCAGTACGCGGACGATGCCCTGATTATGATTGAGGGCTCTGACTTGGATATTGCGAACCTCAAGTTCCTCCTGCTATGCTTCCAGGAAATGTCAGGACTGCGGATTAACTTTGACAAAAGCGAGATCATTGCGCTGGGGTTCCCAGAGGATGACCAACAGAGGATAGCGGACAACTTCAATTGTCGGCTATCCTCCTCCCCCATCACTTATCTGGGAATGCCGGTCCGCGACACCAGGATCCTCATTAGGGACCTGGATCCGCTCGTGGACAGGGTGCGGTCGATGACATGGTTATACCCTACGGGTACGTAACTTCAGCATACCTAGTCCAGCCCAAGGAAGGCCCACGACAGACATACACTGGCCCATGAAGATTTTCGGGTGGCCAAGGCCCATGACGTCTTCGGATCCTTGGAGAGCAAGACTAGAGGAGATAGGAAATTCAAAGGGGTAAAACCCTAGAACTTGTAACCGACTAGGACTACGCCCGGGACCTGCCTAAGTCTATATAAAGGCCAGTAGGGCATGTCCTAGGGCAACTCGACTCATACTTTCGCACACGCATCCACGCCAGATCGAATCTGCGAACCCTGTAACCTTCGGTTCCGCCGTAATCAAAGAGCAGACAAGCAGGAGTAGGGTTTTTCCCTTGGGGCTGAACACGGTAAATCTCGTGTCCCTGGTTGCTTGCATTAACCGTGCCATGATCTCCAGCATCCCCATCTTCTCCAAAACCCAAGTCCATAACAATGGGCATTGGCGAGATTAAACCTCGTCAATTGGCGCCCGTCTGTGGAATTGGGGTTCTGATTGTCTTGATCGTGGCGGTTCGACCCGATCGATCTACAACTCCGTGGCGGAGAATCACCTCCTCTTGGCGCTTTCGACTTCACCGCCCACTCGCCGGATACCATGAAGGATTTCGAGCCCGTGGCGGCGGACTCGAAATCTTGTTGGAGCTTCGCTTCGGTGGGATAAACTACCCTCCGCCTCCACGGCGGGTGCCGTCGTCAATCAGGCCCGCCCGTGGGCTCCACACCCGTGCTACGCGCGTCACCATCAACAGATGAGTTCTACATCGCAAAGAATCGCAACTCCGATCTGCGATCCACCTTCGGATGAAGGGACCTACGATTCCGGATCGAAAGCTGCGGCAGCCAACCAATCTGCAGGCGCTATCATGCGCGCGTCATCAAACCGACGAGGAAACGCCTAACTTGCCGCCCAACCCCAAACGCGGGATGAAGCGGCGAAACGGTGGAAACGGCGGAGAAAACTGTGGCCACCTCATCCAACTTAGCAAAGAAGGATGGGTCGGCACGCCGCCGTCGCGCGGAAATAGTCCTACCTGGACTCCCACGTGATCTGCGAGGGCATACCACTACCTCCTCATCGAGGAGCACAAGAAGCAAGTCAAGATGCGGAGACGCGCAAACAAGCAGCCTCTCGAGTCCGGTCTTGTGACGGCTGCGCTCTCCGCCATGGGACCCGACTCTAGCACAAACGGAAATCAGGGAAACAAGCACCGCTCTCGGGTGGAAAACATGGACCCCAAGGAGCGGCGTGACGTGACCCGAACTCTCCATACATCGTTCATGGATATGGACGCTGACGGCAACATCATCCCGAAAACACCACAAGCTGCGATCATGGCAGCCACTGCGTATCTCGCGGCTCACCCACCTCCGGAGGGGGACCCGAAAAGGGCCATGCATAGGTCCGCACTCACCGTACTAGGATTAATTGGAGCTGCGCTCCACGAAGACGCTCCTGCGGAGCCGAAGAAGAAAGCTCCGGCCAGGCGCGACCGGAGCCCCACCCCCTCATCCAAAGAGGAAGAGGAGCACGATCTCCCTCGAAGAAAGAAGAGTTCGCACCGCCATAAACGCGACTACGACGCCAGAGACAAGCTTACACAGCGCAAGATCGACAAAGCACGCGCTAAACGCACATGCTCGTCCGAATCTGAGATGGATGAAGACGAAGGAGAACTCTGCGGAGCTCGATGCTTCAGCAGATCTGACGTGACGCCACGCAACTTCAAGCTTCCTTCGGATACTCCGAAGTTCAACGGCACGCAAGATCCAAAGTCCTGGCTCAGTGACCATCTGTCATCCGTCAAGCTTCATGGAGGCAACAAAGAAACCGCCATGCTATGCCTTCACCGCGCCTAACGGAAGACGGTCTGGCTTAGCAGCCTATCATCAGGATCCATCCGAAGCTGGGAGGAGCTCGCTTACAGCTTCATCCGAAACTTCAAAGGCACCAGCAAGAGGCCCGCCTAAATCGAAGAGTTGCGAGCCTGCACCCAGAGAACGGGTGAATCTATTCGCTCATACATACTACGCTGGTCTACAACCAAGAACTCCGCAGCACACATCTCCGAAGAGCGGGCCATCGACGCCTTCAGGGACGGCGTCAAACGCCCAGACTTCAAGGAGGAACTTGGGCGTGTAAAGCCCAAGACACTCGACCACCTCATGGAAATTGCCAACAGTTGGGCAGAGGGCGAAGATTGCATCCAGCGGGCGCAATCAGATGAAGAGGACGACTACGGCCGAAGAGCGACGCCGCAACAAGAGGAGATCGCGCGTCACGAGGACGACAGACCCGACATGGTCGCGGCCAGCTACGCCGACCGTAATGACAACAGCCGCCGTGGAGGATACGCGTGAAACTTCCGCGATGACGACCACGCGATCGTGTAACGCCGCGACCGCGAGAACGGACCCTCAGCATTCGACAAACTTTCGGGTCCATGCACCATCCACTTCTACATCGACAAACAAGATGGCAAAAAGAAAGCTAGCCACATGCTCAAGGACTGCCGCGAGTTCCAGAAACTCAGCGAAGGCATGATGCAGATGAGGCAACAAGCTCCAATCCCTGCGTTCGGAAACACACCTGCGCCAGGTGACATAGCACACGGAGCTCCTCCACTGCCGCCTATCGGAGGACCAAATCAACCAGTCGCACCAGCTCAAAACAACGCCGGGGTCCCATACCCCCCACCAAAGGGAGCACTAAATATGATCCAGAAGGGACGCCCCACAAATAGGGTGCAGAAGAAAATCACCCGACAAATCAACTTGGTCGTGGCAACTCCGCCTGCAATCCCTGAGTACCTCAGCGGATCGGAGTCCTGCATCACATTCACTCGCGCGGATCACCCTTGCCAGATCCCTCGCCCGGTCATCTGCCTACGGTCTTTGAGGCGCAGATCGGAGGCTTCGAGATGAGTCGCGTCTTCATGGACGGCGGCAGCGGCATCAACCTAATGTTCGCAAGCACTCTATCAGCTATGCGGATCCCGCAATGCAGCCTGGAACAATCCGACACAACGTTCCACGGCATTGTCCCAGGGAAGGGCATCTTCCCCTGGGCAAAATAGGGCTCGATGTCATCTTCAGGAAGCCGGACAACTTTCGGCAGGAGCGCCTAGAATTCGAAGTGGTGGACTGGCCGTCGCAATACCATGCCATCCTGGGACGTGTAGCATTCGCAAGGTTCTTGGCCGTCCCACACTACGCATACCTACTACTCAAGATGCCAGGACCAAGGGGCGTCATCACAGTCCACGGGAGCTTCACCCGATCGGACCAATGCGACAGTGATTTCAACAAAATCTCCCAGTCCTTCGGCATGCAAGACGAGCTCGTAAGGCTCCGCGAGGTGATGGACAATGGGCTACCCCAGTCACAAGGCAGAACGCACCCGACATGTCCTTCGACTCCACCGTCAACACCAATAAAGTGCAGGTTCATCCGACAGATGCCTCCAAGACGGCGCTGATCGCCAACGACCTCGGCACCGCATAGGAAGGCGCGCTCGTCGAATTCCTCCGTGAGCGCTGGGAAATATTCGCCTGGTGTCCTACGGACATGCCAGGAGTTCCCAGGGAATTCGCCGAGCACGCACTCAATGTCTTCGGACACCAAGCCGTCAGCGGTCTATCCAAGAAGACCGCCAGAGCATGAGCGAAGCTATCGGCAAGGAGATCAACAGTTACTCGGCAGACTTCATCCGGGAAATCAAGGAAAGCGAGTGGCGGCAAATCGGTGATGGTTCGAAGAAGGACACGGACATCCTGCGGATGCGCGTGGACTTCACGTCACTAAATAAACATCGCCCAAAGGACCACTTCCCTCTACCTCGGATCGACCAGATCATCGATTCGACTGCAGGTTGTGAGAAGCTCTCCTTCCTCGATGCCTACTCGGGCTATAACCAGATTCGACTCAAGGTCGAAGATCAAGATAAAACGGCGTTCATCACACCGTTCGGAGTATTCTGCTACAACACAATGCCTTCGGGCTAAAACGCGGTGCCACGTACCAGCGATGCATGCGAGCATGCCTCAAGGACCAGATCGTCATAGCGTCCAAGTCTATGTCGGCGACATAGTCATAAAACCAAGGAGGCAAGAACACTTATCGACGATCTCCGCGAGGCGTTCGACATCCTTGATCGCTGGGATCAAGCTCAATCCGAAAAGTGCGCCTTGGCGTCCCTCGGGTCACCGCTCGGGTACTTCATCTCTCAACGAGGATCGGCGAACCGAAGAAAATCAAAGCTATCAAGACAATGGAGAAGCGAAAAACCTCAAGGCGTCGGACTCGCAGGCGATAGCGGCACTAAGCGTGTTCATCACCGCATGGGCGAGAAGGCCCTACCATTTTACCGTCATTGCGCAAGGAACAAATTTGAGTGGACACGAAGCCAACGACATTCGAAGACTCAGCGGCTCCTCTCCACCTCGCACGTTTGGTCACGCCAAAAGCGCGAGCCCTGTTCTGTACATAGCAGCCACACACGGTGGTCAAGATGCTCGTGGTCGAACGACCGAAGAAGGCAAGACCCACGGGTACAACGCCCAATTACTACCTCGGCGAGGTTCTCACTCCAACAAAACAGCGGTACCCGAGAAGCTGGCCTACGGCGTGTTCATGACGGCTCGACGATGAGCCACTACTTCCGAGCATCGGTGATGGTCGTCAATGAGGCACCCCGAACAAAGCATCTGAATAACCCGAGGCCACGGACGTGTGGCCACGTGGGGCATTGAACTATCACCCTTGGACATCGTCACGAGAAGCGACATAATGAAATCCCAAGTCCTTCGGACTTCACGGTACCTGGATGGAGCTGCGTGCGACACCCGGACATGTCGCGATCTGGACAATGCATTTCGGCTCCAAAGCGCCGGGAGCGATGGCAGGAGTCATCTTGACCTCCCGCAAGGTGACAAGATGAAGTACGTCCTTCGGATGAAATTGAGCCTCCAACAACGAGGCGAATACGAAGCCCTCATCCATGGCATGAAGATGGCAAAAATATGCGGCTCAACTCGCCTGGTCATCTACGGTGACTCCAACCTTGTCGTACAGCAGACAATGAATGAGTGCGACGCACACGCCAAAAACATGATCGCGTACCGCACGCTCTACAACGCACTCGAAGGAGAATTCGACGGTTGCGAACTTCGGAACGTTGGAAGAGAGAGAAACGAGGAGGCCGATAGACTGGCCAACATCGGCTCCACTTGTGCAAAGGTACCACCAGGTGTGTTCCTCGAACAGATCTGCGTGCCATCCATCAGCGAAATTCCCAAGGATCACCGAAGAAGCGAACACTCGGGGCTCGCTACCCGAAGGTCATGAAGGACCGAAAAGTTGGATCTGAAGGTGCCATGGTCAACCTGATGCAGGTCATGGCGATCGAAGAAACTTGGACACGTCCATACCTCCGGTTCGATAAGCGGAGAATTGCGACGGCCGACGGATGCGGCGCGTATCTCGTCGGTCAAAAGCCTTTACCATAATCAACGGCGAGCTGTACAAACGCAGCATTACGGGCGTCCTACAACGGTGTGTCACCATCAACGACGGCAAGGCCATACTCCAAGATATCCACGAGGGCATCTGCGGCCACCACGCAGGTAGTCGCTCCCTCGTCGCCAAAGCTATGCGAGCAGGATTCTACTGGCCAACGGCCATGAGCGACGCGAAGGACATCGTCCGAAGATGCAACGGGTGCCAACGGTTCGCCGACAAACCGCACACACCTGGGTCTGAACTTCGACCCATACCCATAGCCTGGCCTTTTGCCCAATGGGGCCTCGACATGATCGGCAAACTGCCAAAATCTTCGAAAGGAGGACACGTCTTCCTCCTGGTCGCAGTCGACAAATTCACCAAGTGGATCGAAGCCATGCCAGTCACCAACCAGAAGGGCAAAACAGCCGTCAAGTTCTTCGAATCCATTGTCTACAGGTTTGGCGTACCGCACAACATCATCACCGATAACGGATCAAACTTCATCTCCGAAGAATTCCAGGACTTCTGCGAAGGCCTCGGAATCAATATCACGTATGCCTCAGTGGCGCACCCGCAAACAAACGGGCAAGTGGAAAAGGCCAACGGCCTAATCGGCGCTGGCATCAAGAAGCGCCTCATGAGCTCACTCGAGCATAAAGCTGGAAACTGGACGAAAGAGCTACCGTCTGTCCTGTGGAGCTTACGTACTACGCCAAACAGCTCCATCGGCTACACACCGTTCTTCATGGTGCACGGAGCTGAGGCCGTGCTACCAGCCGAAGTACGCCACCAGGCTCCACGAGTCGTAAATACGGTGCCGAGTCCACGGCTGCACTCGAAGACGCCGTCGACACACTCGACGAAGCACGGGATATAGCAGCAGCTCGATCAGCGGTGTACCAGCAGAGTCTCCGCAACTATCACAGCCGCCGGCTGCGCCCAAGGTCCTTCGTCGAAGGAGACCTCGTCTTGCGACTCAAGCAAAAGCGACCGAACAAACTCGATTCACCATGGGAAGGACCCTATGTCATCACCGAAGTCATCCCAGGTGGCGCCTATCGCCTCAAGCACGTGGAGTCTGGAGTCGCATACTCCAACCCGTGGAACGTCTCGCACCTGCGACGATTCTACCCGTAGCAACCTACCCCCCTTTTTACTTTCAATAAGGCTTTCAGCCAAGGCTACTCAGCCGAACCATGTACCTCCTCCATTACGATATAAATAAAGCTAAGTACCTCGCCCCCAACCCTCGGTTGACTATTTTCTGCAACTTTACTACATGCTACATACGCACTCGGGGGCTCCCCCCACCTCACGATTTCATCGACTGAGGACAAAACGTGTACACCTGAGTAGCTGACTACGTCAGGCAAACGAAAAAGGCACGTACTCAATCAAAGCACTGCGTGCTCGCAAACAAGCAAACCTTTACAACAAAGGGCACATACACGCCCAGCCGCAATATACAAATTTTACATCTATCTATTTATTTTCAGGTCCTACCTATTCTGAAGAATAACCTGAGCATGCTGCTCAAACAGATCTACAATCTGTTCGGCATACTGCCTTACAACCGCGTAATGCGGATGCATATTCCACTCGCCACCATCTGGTCGAGGAGGTGGCCCAGTCGCCACAGCATCCAAATCTACGTCAGGGCGGTGCACCCTCACAAGAGACAAGGCAGCTTTCACCCCTGCGACGAGCTGCTATCGCACCAGCTCCTTGACATTGCTGGCACTCAAACTTCGGAAGACACGCAAGGTCGTTGGCACGGCATCCAACGGAAACATGACGTGCAACACCGAGGAAAGTGATGTCTACACCTGGCGGAGCACCCGCGAAACCTGGTAGACACGATCCTGGACCGTCGCCAGAACTATGGCGCGATCACGATCCATCCAGAAGAAGCCACCGGCCTCCATGTCCTGTTGAGTCAAGCAATTGACTCGAACAGCAATACGCTCCTTTTCTTCCCTCGGAGCAAGATTGGCACCTGCGACAACCGCACAAAACAAGAGTAAGGCCAGCAGGCTCACCCGAAGAACTGAGCTACAGCCTAAAAAGAAGGATCAACTTACATTGCAACTGCTTGGACAGACGACCCATCTCCGCCATCAAATACTCCTCTCTGCCTGCACCACGGTCTGCTTTGGATTTCCAAACGTCAGCGCGACCGCGTAACCCAAGCAAATCTCTCTCCAAGCTGCGCACGCGATTTTGAAGAAAAGCGAGCTGCGAGGAATCATCCAATGATGCTCGCAAGGGCCTTTCGGATGAAGTGTCAGTATTCGCACAGTCGCGACCAAGGAACCTATAGCGGCGAGAAAAAGAAGGCACACAGACATTCAGCCAAGGATAGTGAACAACTCGGAAGAATTCATTAACATATATAAAGCCACTACGTGGCCCAAGGATGGTACTACAAAAGATATTTACAAACAAAAGAAGACTCCAAACTACCCTACGTCTACTATGCCTAAGGTGCGGGACCGAGTCACCTCGAACCAGATCGCCTAGCTTTGGCCTCGCCTCTTGCCGCAATGCGACTCGAACTGACAAGTCAATGAGCTTAGGCCCATAAATGCTGCGGCGGAGTAGGCAAAAGGCTACCTCGGATCCATCTGCGGCCGTCGGCATTCGAGAAGTAACTGGGGCAGGTCGGCTCCCGGCCGCCATAACCATCGCCCGGCCCGACGGGCCTCGATGCCCTTACGCTTCGCTTATGCGCTCTGGCGCTTACCGACAGAGCCTCTGCCATGGCATCCACATCTTCAAGGGGCGCCCTTGGAAGAGCTCTGGTAGAAGCGACCAAGGACCTCTTCGCCTTGGCAAGTGAGTTGGACGGTCTTTGCAGCGGTCTTGACCGCCACGGTGGCATCATCTAGAGCACTCCGTGCTCCGAGCACCATGGTCGAACTCGATACTGCGGCATCCGAGACAAAACGAAGAAAATATGAAGAAAGACGGCATAGAAGAAGATCCGTGAAAAAGAAGCAAGTCCCAAAGCTCATACTCACCCGAAATAGCCTTGGAAGCAGCCATGAGCTTATCCGCCACCCCTCTTTCACGAGCAGCCGCAGCGGTGGCCAGCTGCTCCTCACGATCTGCAGCCTCCTGCTAGACGCTCCGCTTACCGGCTGCGCCACTCGGCTCAAAGCGCTCTCGCACCGCGCGGTTTGACCTTCGCTCCGATTGGCCAAGGCTCTTCTTCAGAGCATCGACCTCACGGAGAGAGTCGTTATGCTCCTCTGCATTTACAACAAGCAAGTGTCAAAGAACAGGACCAGGATAAGCAAGAAAAGTACTACAAGGCAGACGAATACCTTGAAGCTGCCGCAGTTTCGCCTCCAGCGTCAGGCGTTCCTCCACCAGCCGTTTGGCCTCTTGGACAAAAGGCTGCAGCAACAGGCAATAGTAGTAAGAGCAGGACTTGGGGGCTACGCCCAACACAAATAAGCATAAACAACATCAGCATACGAAGACACTCGGGGGCTCCCCCCGTAACATCAAGCAGAAAACTTACGTGCTCCGAAGGCGAACCCGCAGGCCCGCCTGCGAAATTCTGGGGCGCAACCACCAGCCTCTCCTGCACAGGAGGAACTGGCGCAGCGTCACCAGAAGTCGCCACAGTCTGAGGAGGAGGCGACGCAATGTTCGACTCCCCCATCATCTCCCGCGCACCATCACTAGAGCCGTCGGAGGATTGCCTGCACACGAACCAATCAACGCAGATGCAAAAATAACAAGGGAACTGTGGCATCCCGCAAAACCACTACTAGAAAATCGCGTTGTTTTTGTGCATTGCATCGTCATCATCATGCATTGTTGTCTGAACTATTTCGAAAATCCTAGTTTTGCTTTGTACAAATATCCCTCTTTATTTCAAATGCAAAACCCCGATCGTGTCGGATATTTTATTTACCTATAAATTATTGCTAAGTAGTCTTGTTTTAAAAATAAACAAAACAAAACAAACACACATTCTAAACCAGCCCCCTCTAAATCCATTTCCCACCCAAATCTATCCTACCCACCTCTCACAACTCGCCACCTCACCCCTCCCCCTTCTTCCTACCCACCCCGCCACATCATCAATCCACCAGCCCACCCTCTCTCCTTCTCTCACCCTAGCCCATCCTACCCCCTCTCCCTTACAGGCCGACCCCACACCTCCCTGGACCCACTCCCCTCTCCCTTCCCACCTCCCTGCCAGCCGGACCCACCCCTGGGCCCCGCCGGCCACACACCACCTTCCCTCCACTCACCGTCGGACCCACCCCACCCCAGCACCCACACGCACACACTTGCAGCGCCACGGCCCCACTCTCCTGCCTGTGCCTGTCCCCATGGGCCCCATCCCCCACTCCCAACCCCCGTCCTCTTCCTCCACCAACCCTGCGCCCTCCCTGCCGCCTCCCGCTCCCCCACACCCCCCGCTCCCTGCTCGCCCCTCGCCGCTCGCCGCCCCCTCTCTCCTCGGCCTCGCTCCCACCTCGCCGCCCTCGGCCTCCTCCCTCCTGCGTGTCGCCTCGGCCCCTGCCACCCGCCTCAGCGCCCCTCCTCCTCCTTCCCGGCCGCCGCCGCCTCCCATCGCCGTGCCGGCCATGGCGTCCTCAGCCGACGACCGCCTCGCGCCCGGCCCGTCGTCCGCCGCCCAAAAGCACCGCCCCGCCTCACCCCCCCTTTCTCCTCTCCGGCCACCGACGAGCTCATCCCGTGGCCGCCTCCCCTCGCCTCGCACGCTCCGCCGCCCGGCCCGGCCTCAACCGTCGGCCGCGCCCGCGCCAGCTTCCGGTCACTCCGCGCCGCCGCTTCTCGCGCCCTCGCCCGCCGCCGCTGCCTCTAGCTTTCCCTCGCGCTGCATATCCTGCGTCGCGTCCGCTGCGGCCCGCCGACGCCTCGTGCCCGTCCCGTCGGCGCGCGCCCGCCTTGGCGCGGCGAGCCGTCTCCTGCGCCCTGCTCTGCCGTCAGCGAGCCGGCCGCATGTCCCGGAGTCCTCCTCCTCCACAGCCTCGCCCGTTCGGCCAGACCCTCGTGGAGCTGCCTCTCCGGCCGTCGCGTCCTGGCGTCATGTGGCGCCCGCTGCGGCTTCTCCTCCGAGCTCCGTAGGTGCCGTTTGTGCTGGGCCCTCCCGTCGACCACACCCGCGAGGTTCCTGTCGTCATGCCCTGCGTTCCCACTCGACCAAGTTCCCCTGATCCCCGACCCCAGATCCGAAGATCAATCCCGAACCCGGCGTCGCGTCAAGTTCTTCCTCCCGGACCCGTCAAGATCTCCGTCACCGTACCCTCGAGGCCTTCCACACGGAACACCAGTGCTCCTTCAAGTAACCGACCACCGATGCGGCAGGATCGTCGCCGGAACGCCAAGTACTTCCCTCGGACGCCAAAACCCGAACCTGAAGAACGCCAAGACCGACAAGATCTTCGCCATGACAAGATCGACACCGAACAGGGCGAACCCGATGCGCCCCCGACACCGAACCAAGTACTCCTTTCCGGACACCGAGTCCGCCGAGAACCCGGATGCGACCAGACCTACCTCCGTTATCCGAGAACGTTTCCGTCGAACCCTGAACCCCGAACCCCCCGGAACCCCAAGTTCGTCGAGTCCCCCGAATGTGTGACCCTTATCCGAGAACCCTATTTTATAAATTGCCAACTATACAAATTGTTGCATATTTAATTGCCATACTTGCATGCATATTTGTGTGGTTTGGGGGCCTTATGCCGATTCACCTCATAATTAAATATGGGGCCCATATGCGGACAAATCTAGTCTTATATTGGCCTCATTTAAAACTTGTGTAGCGAACCGGTGCTATCTTTTGCCATGTTAAAACAACATTTAATTTGCGGGGGTTTTAGATAACTTGAACCGTTTAATTAATTGTCGGGACCCCGGTTCCGCTTAATATGACCTAATTGCATCGCATCTTTGCCATGCCATACATCATACATGCATCATGCCGATCTTCTGTCGTTGTATTAAATAGTGCATCCGGTGTTTATTCTAGCATTTTGCTTCTTCACGGATAAGGCCGTTGAGTTGATGTGAGCTTCGTCCCGATCTTCGGTTGAACCTTCGACAATGTTTTTCAGGCGAGCATTCCCCCCCTTTCTACCTATCTTACTTTTATAGTATTTATTCCCTCCTGTTGATCTATTGTTATGTGTGTTGCGATGCTCTAGTTTTCGTACCCGTGGTATCCCTTGCAGCCTTATATTGCCTTGGACACCTCCTATTACCTGTTGTTTGGTAGATAGTTGGACCTGCGCGTCGTAGTCGCTTGCTCAAGTGCTGTTGCGTGTCGTCAAGTACCACAGTTGTTGGAGTATTGCCGCATGTTTGATGTTGGAGATGATCATGGCTTTACTTTTCGTTCACTTTAATTACTGCTTAACAACTAAAATTGAAGTAAGTAAGCAGAGGCACAGGTGGGCAATAGATGTTATTTGGTTGTTAACCGTCCACTTGTGTCCCGTAGGACCCCGAGTGCTTGATACCTGTTCCTTGATTTATCGCGCTATCCACATCCGGGAGGATTATGGGACCCCCCTGAGCCAGAGCTTGATTCATTCTTATTTCTTGGGGCCACAAACTAGTTTGAGATTTTATTTACTATCCTGTACTTATGCCATGCTACTGCTTTATTTACGGTTGTGCGATGGATAGCACACTGTACTATTTAGGTAAGCGGAGTGTTTTCGCGGTATCGACACCCCGAGTTTTCGGGTTCCCAGTCGTTTACAGCCATTGTCGCAAACCTTGAGTCCGTTTCGGAGTCAACTGGCTTCGTTGCGGGTCTACTCAATGGGGTGCCCCCCTGAAATATTTCTAGGTTTTGATTTGGTTTTTCCGAGGTTGATCGAGTGTGTGTTGCTATTTGTGCACCCCGGTCGGGTTAAAACTTTCTGAAAGCCGTGTCCGCGGTTATGGACGACTTGGAGCACAGTATCTCGATCATAGACAACTATAACTAAAGTAGTGCTATAAATTTGACTTTATAATGACTAGTAATCAGCTTCACTATAATGGAATGGCTAAATAAAACTGCCAACAATTGCTTGCTTGGGTTGTCGCCAGCGACCATTGTACCTGACTAGTAAGTATTGCAACTACAACGGAATGGCTAAATAAAAGTACCAACAACTGCTGGGTTTGGGGTTATCTCATGCTAATTGTATCTGACTAGTAAGTGTTGCAACTATCACGGAATGGTCAACTAAAAGTGCCCACTGTCTATTTTATCAGGATGATTTTCTAAACCTGACTAGTAATTGCTGCAACGATAACTGAATAAATAAAACTGCCAACGGTGTGAGTTCCTCGGTCGACTTCCTCGTTGGGTAACGAGGGGGAAACACCAGGATGGGTGTGCTTGGTGGTAGTATCATGTTGGTTCCGAATAGGTCTTCCTTATCCCTTTCTAATAGCCGCCAGTTGATTCGAGTCTCTATAGGGTGTTTAGTGCATGCTGCCGCTGCCGCTTCAGTCCACCATACCTATGTAGGCGAGGACCGCCGAATTCTAGCCTCGCCGTGTCTTGGCCTCGATCGACGCTCCTTTTTTTTCCTTTGCCTTTGTCGGCACCTTTTGTTTAAGCAGGTTTTGAGATCGGCGTTAGAAGGTTACCCTTCCGGCTTGGCTCAGGCGGGTTATGGACGCCATTGGTTATTCTTCAGGGCTCTTAGCCCCATTTGCATCTTGTCCGTAGTCGGACGCTCTATCATTTTCAAGGTGATTTGGATCTTTGTACCTTATATCTGTATTCTTGACTCATGGAGTCGTGTTGTATATATATATTTGTTCTGTGGGTCCCATCGAGGACTGTTATGTAATGTTATTACTTCGTTTTCCACCCGCACGAAAGTGCCTGGTGGGCACCTTTGAATCATTTCTATGCGGGTTTGGCGGGTTTTCGCTAAAACTTGCATAGGTCCGATTCTGAGGGTGTTACAGGAACAAAGGACAACGATGGAAACAAGAAAACTTACGAGCCCAACGCGCTCAGGTCAAAGATAGGAGAAGCCCTGTGGGCCCTCTTCTCTTCCTTCTTCTCTTCCTTCTTTTCTTCCTTCTTCCGCTTTGCTGGCGGGTGCGGAGCAACAGCCCGCACATGAATGGCAGGAAGGGGAGAGGAAGAACCCCCATGAACATCATCATGACGCTCAAGGCCCAGAGGATTTCTGGGAGTCGGAGTCGAGGCATCCAAGACTCACTGAGCTCCGTGATCGCTTGCGAATGGTCCTCACTCGACTCATCGGCATCCTCCGTGGAGATCGCTGCCGGTAGCTCGGACACGAGTCCACCACTTCATTATCCGGGCATTCGGATACCTCTCGAACAACGGTGGTGCCATGCCCGGCACTTTGAAGCTCTACAAAGGAAAAGGAACTTTGTTAGCAAACAAAGGAAAAAGTACACAGGTGACAAAAACAAAGGGGCACTACGTGCAAATCTACACCTTGAGACGACCAACGTCGAAGAAAGGGAGGAGTCTGCGACTTCCGGATTTCTTCGTCGCCTTGAACTTCAACGGTAGCGAAGAGCCTTGTCAAGTTCCACCTCGGAGATTTTCTCACTCAAAACCCTCGCCGGATCACGGCGCCTAGAGTAAAGAAACATCGTGCGCCCTCGCTTGGAGAGCTGCACCCGACGCTCAAACGTCCGGATGATGTCGACACCGTTCACCTCCTTCTCAGGAATCAATTGGAGATCCTCCACCCGACGGTACAGGGCCTCTATCTCCGCCACCTCACCGTCTAAGATTTGGTTTTTCCAGGATCTTTTCTTCTCAATCAATTGGGAGGGATCAAAAGGAATGAGACCAAAATCTTGCCCAGGCAGTACGGAGTCACGGATGTAAAACCATTTCCTCCGCCAGTACTGGACAGATTCGGACATGGAAAAGGAAAAGAATTGCACATTGGGACTGAGGGAGATGATGAAACCCCCAATGGGATACACACCATCCAACAGATCGCCTCTTCACGGAATAAAGCTTTAGGAAGAGGCCAAAGTGCGACTCAATGCCAAGCCAACACTGCAAAGAGTGATAAAACACGCAATGTGGAGAAGGGAGTTGGGAGAGATGATGCAACGAACCCCATAGAAGAAGAGCGATCCACGAAGAAGTCATGGGATCGAAAACCCATGCAAGACGAAGGCAGAAACATAACCCGGTACCCGGATGGGGGACGGGATTACCTCATTGCCGGGAGTTTGGCGGCCGTCGTATCCTGCGGGATCGGGCCCGCTCAGTTTGCGAGATCGCTCTCCGTGTCTCGATCGCCGCCACCATCGGTGGCGACAGCGGCGGTGCTCTTCTTGCCTCCGTGGCGCTGGTCCCAACCGCAGATGAGAGGATTTCTTTGTCTTCCCCATGACGCTACAGCGGTGGTGGTGTTAGCAACGAAGGACAAAGGAAATGTGGAAGGAAAGCTCGGTAGCAGCAAGAATCGCCAAGAACAAGGAGGCGTGAGCAGATGAACTGCGGTGAAAACAAACCACGATTTCACCAGGGATTATAACAGCGAAGACGATGCACGCTGGCCGTCCATCGAGAAGACCTAACGCCAACGGTAGATCTGGACGTACACGTGTCAGCACCAAAATGAACCGTTGTTACCAGGCCGTCCACTACGCGCGGAAATCGAGGAGGCGCCGTAATCATCTCCACGCCCCGCGTGAACGGTCAATTCAAAGTCAGCAAGTGGGACCCATGCTTCGTCCAGTCAAGTCATCTCTGGCGTAGCAGACGCTTGAGGTCATTGATCGTAAGCACTGACGTCATCAAAAGCTATACTAGCACCACTCGGCTCCCATTAAAAGTACTCACCGAATCTACGATTCGACTAAATACTTGGGGCTACTCCTATCGGGGCGGCGCGCCCGACAGACAAATGAGGACAAAATTACCTATCTGAGTCCTACGTCGAGTCTACGACTCCACTACGGACTCGGGGGGCTACTCCCATAGGGAGGATGGATTTAAGCATCCGAAAATTTTCGAGTCCTACGGACCCAATGATTGAAATAATGCTGAACTAAAAGTCTCCGTTCGAGTCTACGACTCGAACAGACACTTAGGGGCTACTCCCATAGGGAGCGCTGGTCGCGCACCCTATGAATTCTTCGACTGCGATCTTCCGGATCCGCATGCAAAAACTTTTTTGGCAACTCTGCCCCAACAAAACGCTAAGTGAGCAACAATCTCCTTGGCCACCCGAAACACCTCCGAGGTGATAAATATTCGGATCTCGCGTCTGGCGCAAAGATAAGACCTCAGATATCATCGATGGCACGGCAGCACTGATCGCTCTGCTAGTATAAATCCGTACCAGTAATGCGATGAAAAATCCCGACGACGTTGGGTACACCAATTAAAATCACCGGAATTCCACTCCTATAAGTCCTCCGCCCTGAGTTGAATTGCGCGACATATGTTCCGAGCTCGGGTTAAGGACCGAACTCGAAGAAGATCGTGTTGTTTCGTCCTAAGACAGTTAATCGACCACGATCCCGGGTGAGTCGCACACGCATCAATAATCCTGCACATATACTATTAACATATAACTGCTCCGAAGGATGGAAGAGTCCTCACCGAATCTATGATTCACCGATCACCGAGGCTCTTGACATGGTTATAGCCTACGTGCGTAACTCAAAGATACCTAGTCCAGCCCAAGGAAGGCCCACAGACATACACCGCCCATGAAGATTTTCGTGGCCAAGGCCCATGACGTCTTCGGATCCTTGAGAACAAGACTAGAGGAGATAGGAAATTCAAAGGGGTAAAACCCTAGAACTTGTAACCGACTAGGACTACGCCTGGGACCTGCCTAAGTCTATATAAAGGCCAGGAGGGCATGTCCTAGGGCAACTCGACTCATACTTTCGCACATGCATCCACGCCAGATCGAATCTGCGCCAGAACCTTCGTTCCGCCGTAATCAAAGAGCGCAAAGCGGTGAGTAGGGTTTTCCCTCCGGGGGCCTGAACCTGGGTAAATCTCGTGTCCCCTGGTTGCTTGTCTGTTAACCGTGCCACGATCTACAGCAGCCCCATCTTCTCCAAAACCCAAGTCCATAACAATGGGCATTGACGAGATTAAACCTCGTCAGTCGAGATTCGAACCCTGGTGTGGGAGGTTCACCTCTAAAGGTAGCAAGACTGTCCTGATTGACTCCTGCCTATCCAGCTTGCCCATGTACATGATGTTGCTCTACCTCCTCCCCGAGGGGGTCCACGGCTCATTCGACAAAGAGTTGTCCCGCTTCTTTTGGCAGGACCCCTTGGGTCGCCAGAAGTATCACATGGTCAAGTGGGCAGACATCTGTGCCCCCAAGGAGTTTGGGGGCATAGGTATCCTCTCTTCGCGCCTCTTTAATAAGGCCTTGCTGCTGCGCTGGGTTTGGCGGATACTTCGTGAGGATGGGGGCCTATGGCTCGAGCTCATCAAGGCCAAGTATCTCCGGGGCCGGCCTTTCTTGGACTGCGATCGCCGTGACGGTTCCCAGTTTTGGCACTCTATCCAGGAGATCAAGAACGAAATCCGGCTTGGGGCCACCTTCGCTGTTGGGAACGGGGAGGGAACCATGTTCTGGCTAGATTCCTGGCTCAAGGAACGCCCCCTACGGGTGGTGTACCCGCGCCTCTTCGCCATTTGTTCTGATCCATCGCTGCGATTCTCCGACGCGGTACTAGAGGGAACATGGAACATCTCGTTCCGTCGCACCTTTGGCCCGGAGGAAACTGAAGCATGGAGAGAACTTAGGGCGGAACTCCCGGTTTCCCTCGCAGCCGCCCCGGATGTGCTGTCCTGGAGCCTTTCTCAGTCCGGCGCCTTTTCGGTTGGATCGGCCTACCGGGCCCTCTTTGGTCGTGTAGCCCTTCCCTGGACTAAGGCCCTCTGGAAGGCCCCCCTGCCGCTGAAGACTAAGATTTTTGTTTGGCAGTTACTTCGCGATAGGCTACCCTCAGGGGTAGAGGTGTCCAAGCGACATGGGCCGGGGGATGGTTTGTGCCCATTATGTGGGATTCCCGAAACGGGCGCCCACATAATGTTCACCTGTCCCGCGGCCCGGTTTCTGTGGAATTTCACTCGAGAGGCATTGGGCCCAGCCTGGTAGGCCCACGATCTTGGTGAATTCCTAGAAGCCCAAGCGAACCGGGCCGGAAAAGGCCGCCGCCTATTCTGGCTAGTGTTTGCAGCGATGTCCTGGTCACTTTGGAACATCAGGAATAAGATGGTGACCGAGAAGATTCTCCCTAGGCGTGCCCCTGACTCGGTTTTTCGCTTTCTGGCCTCTCTGCAGCTCTGGTACCCGTTGTGTAGGCAGCGGGACAAGGCGAGGCTGGACTCTACTCTTCAGCGACTCTTGGAGGCGGCTCGGCGGCTCCCCCCCTAGTCCAGCTTTGCAGGCTTTTCTTTTCGGTGTTGTTGTCGCTTGGCGTGTTGGTCGTTTCTGTATGGGCTTTCTTGTGCTGTGGCCCCAGCTTATTTGATGTTCGGGATTTCGTACTATGTTACTTGTGTGGACCGTTGCTTTATTTATAAAGCGGAGCGAAAGCCTATTTCGAGGTATGTCAACTTTCATCAATTTAAATAGAGATTGAGAGATCCGTCTACAACGACCTCCGTCAGCCAAAATCGTGCTATGCCTACGGCGACCATTAGATCTATCTCCCTCGCTTCGAATCGTCGGATCTTAGCTAGTGTCCTATTTTATAGCATCCATTGTGGCAAAGGTGCCCTAAAATACATTTACATCATCCATTAGAGAAATGGATGCTCTAATTTTGTTCGATCTTGTAATTTTAAGGGTTTTGGAAAAAGTCTTCTAGACAAACTTTGTCTCATCCATTAATTAAGGTGTCTAATTCTTAAAGGAGAAAATCATGCGAAAACCAACAACAACAACAACAACAACAGGACCAAGCCTACCCAAACACCAACAACACAGGGTAGCTCCCACACGCACCAACAACCAATTCTAAAAGAAGACCCACAAAGGCACAACACAGACGAAAACACCAAACACGACACTCCTACACCGCGTCCTCGCGCATCCATCAAGCAATTGTGGATACATTTCCTGTAGCATTCCTCTTCTTGCTTGATTTCTCCTTCCCAAAGGCCAATCTTGGTCTAGTACTACCTCTCATGGACTTAAGCTTACAACCAATCGAATTGTTGGATCCAGGATAGACAGTAGCCAAGGTAGCGAGAAAATCACAAATCTCTCTGACGACGATAGCTCTAGGAACAGAAGTCAACACTCCTGACATAGCAATCCCATCACCTATGGGAACCACAAGCCTGCCGGACTCATGCGAGAGAGATACGACATCGTCGACACCATTGCCCTTCTCAAAGTAAAGCCCCTGAGCCATGAGATAGCTCATGCCTTCACACTCAGAGGCAGCTGACACAACAGGTTGCGACAACGGGCCACAAGAAGAGAGATAGCCGTAGAGTTGCTCTTCCTCAACCACATGCAACTTCTTCTCAGACGAGTCAAGAGAAACCGAAGCCTGCGCTTTGGCGAGCCCCAGACCATCATAAGGGCATGCCTCCGTTGGCTCCAAATGAACACTACCAAGTGTCAACAATAGCTTGAGAGTTGCCACCTCATCACGAAGGGGACGAGTCGCCTCCTTAATACGGACTTCGACCAGCTAAAGGAGCTCCATGCACATCAAGGCGACCTGAGACTGAAAGAGAGAGTCCAAAGTGGCGTTGACCTTAAACTGCTCGCAACACCTAGAAGACGGGCTTGGCGGCACCGCTACAATCCCGACGAGTGGCCCACAACCTCAGCCCAACTCCAGGGCACCAAGGGACAAGGAGGCTAAGCAGATGGAGAGTGGCTCTTGAGATAAGGAGCACGAGCGACATGAGAGCAAGCAGAAGTGACCACCTCATCTCTAGGAGCAGCAGGAAAACGAGCACAACAGAAACGCTCCCAATGACCAGGACGATAACAACGGATGCATCTAAAGGGCTCATGGCAAGTGCTAACCTGGTGGTCACGATCGAAGCACCGGTAGCATCTCCCTCAAGCCCAACGCTTAAAGGTGAGGCTACATTCAAGACCTTACTTTCGAAGCAAAGATGATGGCTCGCGGCCGGGGCGGCTGCCCCAACCAAGCAGCAGTGAGTTCCACATGAAAACAATAAATATGTACGGAGTACTATTCTTTTTTTTATCTCCATCAATCCATAATAAGTGTATCTTATCTAGTATAAAGCTTTATAAAAATGAGCAACACTTATTGTGGATCCCAGGGGGTACTATTCTTTTTTTAAGTCACCATGTCTACCACTTAGATGAACCAAACCTAATATATATTGTTTTGGTGGGATATTTTATTTTGGTTCGTTATTTAGATGCTTAGGCAATTAAAAAAATATGATTGGGGTACCAAGAATGCATTTACATGTTCATCTAAATGCTGCAGTTTTCATTAAAGGGTCGTACAGTTGTAGGTGGCCAAGATTGCACCCCCTATCCAAATACTGCAACTTTCATTAAAGGGGCGTACAACATTAGGCAGACAAAATTTCAGAAAACTGACAATTTAGTAAAATCGAAGTAACAATGGGAGGCCACGGGGAGCAGACACAGCAATGCACTCGGTAGTTTAAGAGACGCTTACCCAAAAAAAAAAAAAGGAAACACACAATTCATCCGATTCATACTTGATCTGTAGCGCATGCAATTTACATCAGATGTGTCATAGGTGGGATCAGAGATCGGTTTCAAGGCCACTGGATAAACTCGAAGGCACGGCTCCTGCGCTATGCAGCACCGCCTCCTAGGCAGATCGATCGGCGATGTTGTGCTCGTTTCTGCTTACAAGTTAAGACATCATATATATAACACATAGTTCACATCGATCTAACACAGCAAATCTCAATTAACTGAGCCACTTGGTCAGGTTGACGCTGAAGCAGCAGAAATCCCTTCTTCAAGAGTGACAAGTTTATAAACTGTTAAAACAGATCTCTGTTCAGGCTAAGTGTATGTTCCATATCCATGCAAATTGAGGAAAATATGTACACATGCAAGCATGTTTCATACGCGCTCCTACACAATGTAGGGCACGCATCTAAGCTAGTGCTCAGAATAGTAAGGATGGAGATGTGTACTGTACCTCTTTCAGTAACTTCCAGACTCTCAGATACACCTACAGTGAACTCTCTTGTCTCCCGGCGATGCTTGTGTACATGAAACACGCCGACCTACGAAGCCAGCATTACTTATACCTTAGTCCTCACAATATTTCCACATATCAAGTAAACTAATCACAACTAAAACATACAAGTAGACTTACTGAAACATGAATTTTTGAATCACGGCCTCTTCCAGCTGATTTGCATAGGCTCAGCAACAAGTTCTCCAGCTGAATAGCAGAAATAACTACACAAGTGAGGACCATAAAGCAATATGACTAGTTGAGGACTTGAGGCCCCACATGGTACCCGGATGGCAATTTATGCAATTTTGCACACTAAAAATCTGTAACCAACGAATTACTTTTCAGATATGGTTCGGAATTGCAGGTAAACAAATTATCTACTTCCTTTGTACCAAAGTCTAGGTACATATGAATCTAGACAAATCTGCGACATCTTTTTCAGGGCGGAGGGAGTAACAAAATTGTGCCATCTTAGTTCTTAGATATTAATCTGCAATGCAACACCAGAATCTTTGAGAACATTAACCCCTCCCTCCCTCGTTTAGTTTTTGGTACGCTATTTGCCAATGATATGTATAGTCAAACCCATACAGTCCCTCAGCCTTCTAGATGTAACCTTCTAAGCTAGATTTTCCTCCTCTCCTGTAGCTTTAAAATATTCACAGCAGGGCGCATAAAGTACATCAAATCCCACATATCTTAATTTACAGTGTGTCAAGGCTAATTTTCTGCAATCAACAGCACCTAACAGCAAGATATTGGATAAAAACAAAAACAAGGTTGAAACTTGGAAGTAATGCAAGCTACAAAAAATGTAGCATATAAGATACACAAACATGTATACAACAATTAACAACCTTGTCTTTTGTAGATGAAGAAGCACCAGAACTTCAAAACATCTAATATTACCACGCAAGAAACATTTTATATGCATATAGCATCCGCTCTTAAAAATATTGAATATTCCTCTTGAGTGACCATGATTTCCATTCAACCATGGACTTGATAAAAGTAGCATGAAAGACACTTCATACTCGGACAAAAGAAACACCTTCTAAGATACTTGATTCTTGCTGGAAGGATATAAGTGTTGCTTGCCAATAGTTCAAGGGAGAGCGCAATGCATTTTCCCCCATAAATCTATAAATACACCCACCTGAACTGTAGTGGAAATGCACTCTCCATTAAAAGATTCGATAATATCACCTCTTTGGATTCCAATTTCCTCCGCCTGTGATCCTTTTAATACCTAAGGTTCAATTGGCAATAATATGCATGGTAAGAGAAGCACCTTCAGGAAATGAAACAGTCACACTAGACATAAGAAACCATTAACATTATAATACCTCAGTAACAATAAGACCATCATCAATGTTGTACTTGAACCATATTTTCTCCACTTGAACAAAATCTAAAAGCTTGATACCTGAAAACACCAATCCAAGTTGGGGGCGAGGGATGCACCTATACCATAAGAGTTAAGCATTCAGTACATCTGGACAAATTAGGTATGCAGGAGCAATAAACCAGTCCTAAATGAGCTACTTTTGTTGAAATCCGAATCATGTCTGTTGAAAATGTGCCTGTAGTAGACCAAATATTTCGAATCGAGTTAACAGGAAAAGTTTTCTTACGAACCTTAGAAGTCTCATTCCAGTTAAAAGAGAACACATTTATCACTGAATATAATTTTTGGACATTTTCCATTAAAATAACATCGTACAAAAAGCATAGCAAAATTAAGAGATTGTCACTCCTTTCCCCAGTAAAATTCACATCATGAATCATTTTGCCAAAAAACTACAGTAGTCTATTCAAACTGACGCATGACAAGTTGACAACAATCACATTGCCAAAATATCTGAACATAATTCGTCGTCCTTAAATTGCATATGTATAATGACTATGTTTCCAGATTACAATCTGCCCTCAGAATTATGTCTAACGTCATTATACCTGAGGTATAGTGACAACAATCACATTATAATTTTGCCAAAAAACAAAGTAAAATTCAAACAGAATTCTTAAACTCAACAATATTATATTTCCAGATTACATGAATATTGTGAAAATGTATCAGTCATGCATGGGAAGTGTGAATGCCATCACAGTTACTTTCTAAGTTATATAATTGACAAGGTAAATCGTATAGTTTTGTCTTTATCTCGTGGAAAACATGACCAAATCATCATCTCTCCTATTGCATAAGCAGATCAATATATACAAGGGATATAGGACACATGGGCCTAGCTATGGTGCTAAGATGATACTGTTAACTTCAACCCCTGAAAACAAGGAAAAAACAGCATGGAAGAAAGCATTAGATCAGCAACACTTGCATAGAACAGAAAGGGAAACCGTACTTGAATTCGTCCCACAAATCCAAGCACTTGAGTAAAACAGAAGAAGGTATAAAAGAACCACTCTTATGACTGGTGATCATTCCGACGACTTTGCCATCCAAGTCAACGATTGGCCCCCCATTGTCATACTACATGCATTGACAAAAGATATTACAATTTTGTCATACCAAAATGCAGCAGTTGCACACTATAACATCAAAGTTACATTAAAAACAACTGAAACTAGAGAAATAATGTATACAATACAATCTGCCCAACAGATTATACTTTTACCTTAATAATATGTTCTTTACCTGGAAAGAACATGTAATGAGGTCGTTCATATCTGTTTGGATTCATATATCCTGGCCTAAGATGGGACATCGTTAGACTGGAATTGGCATCTCTTCCAAGCCAGAGGGCGAGTTGACCCCACTTTACTTCTTCATTATAAGATGGTAACTGAACCGATCGATCCATTTTAACTCTGAAAAAAGCAAGATCATAGTGCTCCTGGTGGTAGATCAGGTGGCCCGCTGTAGTGGATCCATCCATGAAGTGAACAGTAACCTGAAATGTTGGTTGCTAAAAATATGAAATGACATTGTTTAGAGAGCCTGCTACCAAAAAAGGCCAGCTGCGCACCAAAACAACTCTTTAGGACAAAAGTCATATATATATAGACCGTTGTGTTTCCAACTGCAAGTTTATCTAGAAAAATCTAACACAGCCAATCTAATTTACACCACAAACAATTAAACTAAACAATATCTATATGGGAAGACTCCAGGTATAGCTAGAGTTATTTGAGATAATTCAATTAAACTAAAAAATTAAAGTGAGACTGCACGCAAAGGAGAGAGGTCAAAGTCAGTTGAATAGAAAGTGTTATTGCCCCTAAGTTTTGGCATGGACTCACCTTGGCATGAGGATAATACTTCACCTTGCCACAAGGAGCATGCCCATCCTCAACTCCATCTCCCCATTTTTCAACAGAACACCCCTTTGAGCTAATTAGATGTGTGCTTGTCAAAACAATGCCGGTTTCGCTCTCCTCTTTCCAGTCAATCCAGAATCCAGAGCACCTTTTCCTTAGCTGCTGACCGTCTGCACACAGAATCACAATCCGAATGATTATACATTATCATATACACCCTAATTAGACAGAGATATGGACATGAGATTACATACCAAAGGAGGAGGAAAGCCCAACAACAAATCTGCCAGCCAAAAGCACTGCCCTTGTTGCAAGTTCAGCGACAGGGAAAAGCTCCGGATTGAAAAACATTTGCGAAGGTCTGCAGTACTCCATCGTGACCAAGTGCCCATGGCGGTCTGCAAGATGAAGAAGATGGATCGATAGATCTACGATATGCGGAGGAATCGAGATGGCTTACAGAGAGGGCTTAAAAAGTTATTACCCCTTTTTATTTCGTAGTCGTGTTCTGCACGCTTGAAGGCCTCGATTAACTCCGGTGGAGGGTCCGGATCGTGCGGGAAGCCGGGCTCGATGAGTGGAGAGCTGGGTGCAGAAGAGACCCCCTCCTCATCCTCCATCTTCTTCTCCTCCCCCTTCTCCTCATCCTCTCCGTTCCTCGTACTGGCAGCCTCGGTCGAGGTTCCCTCCCCTGCTTTGACGGATCTTCTCCTCCTCCTCTTCCTTTTCCTCTCCGAACGCTCCGATGATGGCGCTTGCGAGGGCAACCGGGAACCCCCAGTCACCGTCGACATGGCTGCGGTGCTTGTCGGGTTGCTGCCGGGCGGGCGGGCGGGGGGCCGGTTCACTTCTCTCAATCGACCTGGAACCGTCTCGGTTTGGTTCTGCAGCCTGTTAGGCGCAGTGCAGGGGGTCGGGAAAGGAAGGCAATTTAAACAAAAATAAGTCAAACGCATCTACTCTCTCCATTTAAAAATATAAAATGTTTTAGGTTTATAAATGAGATGTTTTAGGCAATTTAAACAAAAATAACACAAACGCATCTACACTCTTAGTTTATAGGTTCAAATGAATCTAGACACTAAAATGCATCTTCTTCACAAACCTAAAACATCTTATATTTCCAAATGGAGGGAGTAACAAATTATTCTATAGATTAAGTGTGAGAAAAAGCTAGCGATCTGGAGGCAATTGCAGAGCGTTGTGCCGTTCTTTGTACGCTGGCATGTGGGCCTAGACGATTCAGGTTGTCGGTGCGTCGTGAAGCTGTTTTTCTCCACTTCTCCACCGCTTTAACTTGGGAAAGCGATTTCCATCTCTCCCTTTTCTTCTGCCCCTCCTCTCCCTGTCATTCGTCCCAGCGCCGCCGCCTCCTCCTCCTCCTTGCCGCCCACCACAGCCACTACGCCGCCACCTCCTCCTTCTCGACGCCCACCCCAGCCACTCTGCCGCTACCCCCGGTGTCCACACCGGTGTCGAGGACCGCCCCTAGTGTCTACACGGGCGTCAAGGATCTCCGCCACCGCCCCAGTGTCTACCCTGGCGTCGAGGACCTCCTCCCATCGATGGACAAGGGAGCAGCTTTCCCCGCAACGGCGATGCTCGCTTCTAGGCGTGCAGGCGAAGCCCCCTCCCGGGCCCAGGGAAGGACAGGTACCAGACCACCGCCATAAATACGTGGAAGAGCTGGTTGGTCTCCTCCGACGGCAACCTGCTTCTATTCTTCTTTCACGGGAACGACTGGTCCTGTCCAATCTCGAGCTCGACCTACTGCTACTCTCCTTTGACGGCAACGAAACGGCGGCTGTTGATTGATCCTTGCACATCGGTGAGTACCCCAGCGCATCGTCCCGTTTCTATTTTGCTGATGTTGCCTCCCATTTTGCCCCGGGGCTTGGGTGCTGCGGAGAGTTTTGTGCATCATGTTATGGAAGAATAACCTATGGCAAATTATTATCTGTAGATGAAGTCAATTGACTGGAGCATTTGACCTTGATTTACTTAAACATGTGAGATTGGCAACTCGCTGAATGCATTCACTGAGCCACAAATTAAAATTCTCTCTAATGATTTTGAGCATCCACTCAATTAGTAGGATAAAATTTATATTTATTTTCGCTCACGCATTTTCTTACACATGTTTTTTCTTATATTACAAATTCAACTTATGTATCTGAATGTTATTGAACTAGCAATTAGCTCTTTCTTATTTGCCTAATGTGAACATACAGTCAACTTTTTGAGACATTGGTAATTATTGATGGTAACCGTTCTTCTCTCGGGATCTTTAAACCTCCGGAGGCATGCATACAATAGCATGATGCGGGCTTGCCTGTGTGCACACTCAGCCAGTCTTCATGATATTGTTTGTTTGGTTTTTGTTTAGAACTATCTGGGACGTTCTTTTAGACTGGTAGGTCAGATTTCGGTTACCGTGACCTATCGGCGGAGCTGGATATGTGGTAGGCAATGGAAGTGGCGTGGCGAGGCTGGAGGCGAGACATCTGTTTGCTACTTTCTATAATAAATTTGATACTCATTTTAGGTGTATTTTTGTTGTAGTGTTATAAATATGAAATTTGTGTTACTCTTTGCTGTTTAAATTTCTAACCGCATAAGCATCAGTCTGAGGAAAGACCAGTCTCTCTCTCCACGCTTGTGCTATAAGCATAAATATTTCTATTATGACAATTTGTTGCTTCGACTAGCATCTAATCTGTGGTGCATGCTTTTTATTATTGCTAGCCTCTAATACATAGCTTTTTCCCTCTGCCTTTTCTTCCATGGCCCTAGATTTGTTGTTAAGGTACATCATGGCGGCGGTGCTTCTGTCAGCGGCGCAATGTCCTAATCATTGGTCCAAGACTGAGGTGAAAATTATATAGTTCTGTATATGCAATCCCTGATATTTCTAAAATTTGATAATTACGGTCTGCAACTAAAGCTGCATAATAAGAACGATCAGATAATTGCATTAACTGTACTTCCGTAATTTATTCTTTCATTGAAATTAAATTTGGATTTGTATCCTATTAAGTAATAATGCCCAATCAGCTATTTCTTGGATTATTTTGTTATGACACCTTGGTTATTTGCATTCCGGATTTTTGAGAAGGAGAAGGATCTTAATAATGTGTTTTTCCACTATCTACATATAAGTTTATTAGAGTTGGAGAATGTTCACCATGCATGTCTTTTTCTATTGGTAGAAAACTTTGAGAAAAACCATGTGTTTTCCATTTATATTTAGTTTACTTGTGTAAGTAGTTAGCTGCTATTTTCTTTTCTTGCGAAATTCATACCATCTCAGTTTGTTTAGATGGAAAAGTAAATGGCAGTAGATAAGTAATATCAGATTTTTGTACTCAATCATTTTCTTGTTTTGTTTCAGGAAGCATAGTGATGCTCTCTTATCATTGTGCACTATCGAAAACAGTCTTGAAGTAATGCCTCAAGTGGAAGGTATATAGTCTCCTTAAGTGTGTATCCCTACGGTTCGTGAATTATGCGGACATGACCGAGACACTTCTCCGATCAATAACCAATAGAGGAATCTGGAAATTCATATGGCTCCCACATATTTCTACGATTATTTTGCGATCGAATGAACCACTTACATATGATACCAATTTCCCTTTGTCTCACGATAGTTTACTTATCCAAGGTTTTCATCGTCGGTATCTCTGCATACCTAGTTCAACCTCGTTACCGATAAGTACTCTTTTATCGTTACCGTGATATGTGATCCCTTGTGAGCCAGTCACATGCTTGCAAGCTAGTTGGATGACATTCCACCGAGAGGGCCTAGAGTATATCTATCCGTCATATGGATGGACAAATCCCACTCTTGATCCCTGTGCCTTAACCCATACTTTCCGAACACTTAATGCCACCTTTATAGCCACCCAGTTACGGTGTGGTGTTTGATGTCATCAAAACATCCTTCCGGTGATGGTGATTAACATGATCTCATGGTCGAAGGAATTAGGTTACTATGTATCAGAAAGCTTATAGCAAACGAACTATTAAAATGACTTGATCTTTATGCTACGCTTATCTATAGGAGTATGTCCATCATACCATTCTCCTAATGATATGATCTCGTTATTAACAACATCTCAATGTTCATGATCGAAAAACCACGATCATCCATTAACCAACAAGCTAGTATTATTAAGAGACTTTACTAGGGACTCTAATTTAGTTTACAAATCACACAAGTATTAATGTTTCCGGTTAATACTATTATAGCATGAATGTAAACATTTATCATAAACACAAAGATATAATAATAACCACTTTTATTATTGCCTCTAGGGCATATCTCCAACATTCTCCCACTTGCACTAGAGTCAACCAATCTAGATTACATGGTAATATACCGAACACCCATGGCGGATTGGTGCTGGTCATGTTTTGCCCTCGGGAGAGGTTTAGTCAACAGATCCGCCACATTCAGATATGTGTGTACTTTTCAAATCTTTATGCCATCATCTTGGACATGCTCTTGAATAGCGTGAAAATGTAGCTTGATATGCTTTAGCTTCTTGTGTGACCTTGGTTCTTGCGCATTGGCTATGGCGCCCATGTTATCACAATAGATAGACATTGGGTCCAGCGCACTTGGAACCACACCGAGCTCTGTAATGAACTCCTTCATCCATATTGCCTCTTGTGAAGCCTCCGAAGTAGCTATGTATTCCGATTCAGTTGAAGATCTTGCCACAAAACTTTGCTTTGCACTCCTCCATCTAATTGATGCACCATTCAAAGTAAATACGTATCCAGATTGTGATTTAGAATCATCCGGATCGGTGTTCCAACTAGCATCGGTGTAACCATTAACAACGAGTTGTTCATCACCTTCATAAGAAAGAACCATATCCTTAGTTCTTCTCAAGTACTTAAGAATGTTTTGACCGTTGTCCATGTAGGGTTCGTAGCATAGAAAACAAATTTTTTCCTACGATGGGAACTATTTACCAAGATATATCTACTAGATACAAACAATGGGCGGATGTATATCCGTATAGAACATACCCTTGAAGACCGACAAAGCTTAACGAGTTCAACTCGTGGTTGATGTAGACGATCTCTTGCCGATCTCAAGATCGAGAGTGTGGCATCCCGCAAAAACCACTACTAGAAAATCGCGTTGTTTTTGTGCATTGCATCATCATGACCGCATGCTCATGTCATCATGCCACATTGCATTTGAGCATCGTCATCATCTTGCATTTGATCGCATAAAACTATTTTCGCAAAACCTAGTTTTGTTTTCTAAAAACGCCCCATCTTCATTCTAACGCGCAAACCCCGGGCCTCCGGAATAGTTTGTTTGTCCAAAAACTATTTACAAAAATGTGTGGCAAATTAAATAAAAGTTTGCATTATTTTTTTTAGTGGGGCAGTCGAACGGGCCGAATGACCCGAACGACCACCCCTGAAATTTAAATCGGTCCACCCCTAAAATCCTACAGCTACCAATCTACCTACCCAGCCCTCCCCTCCACATCACCCCATCCTATCAGTGTTCGCCACCTCACCCTCTCCCTCACCCCCTCCACTAGGGAGCTGCCACCTAGGCTAAACCACCTCCCTCCACTCACCCTGCCTCCACCTCACACATGCAACACAGCACAGCCACCACGCACGCGCCAGCCCCTGTCCCCTGGCCCCACGCGGGACCCACCCCGGGCCCGCCACTCCCTCCTCTCTCCTTCCCCCACCGTCTCCTTCCCCACGCACGCGCGCGTGCTGGCCTCTTCTCCCTCCGCCCCGGCCCGGCAGCCCCCTTCCCCGCCGCGCCTGCGCCCGTCCTCGCCGGCGTCCCCCACCGCGCCCTTCCTCCCCCCAAGCTTCCGCCGGCCTCGCCATGGCTCTGCCTCCCTCTCGCCACCGCCAGGTCCGCCCTCCCATGCCCGCTGCGCCCGCCACCGCGCCCTTCTCCCCCTCGAGCCCGCCTGCGCCCTCGCCGCCCCTTTCCCGCGAGCCCGTCCTCAAGTTCGCCCGAGCTCGTCGACCTCGCCCCGCCAACTCCCCGCCCCGGCCGCGTCCCCGGCCTCCGCCTCCCTCGCTGCGCTCCTCATCATCCTCGGCCGCCGCTCCTCTGCCGCCTCGCCAGCCCGCCCGAGCTCCGATTCGCCGCCAGGCCGCCTCCAGCGTCCTCGTCCCGCCCGTTCAAGCCACTGCAGCCCCTAGCGCCGCCTGCCATCCTCAGAAACCGCGCATGCCGTATGACGACGACCTCTTCCCGGCCCTTCCGGCGCCCTCCACCAGCCAAGCTCGCCTCGCCGGCCCAAGTACCGCCGCTCTCGTCAATCCTGCTCTGCTGAGCCGACCTCCAGCTTCCCTTGCTTCGCTAACCACCGGTGTTGATCGGTGTGTTTTTTTTTATGTTTGGCTTTTGTTCGGCAAAGAGTGTTGTTGGGCTGGCCAAGTCCAGGGAGAAACCCTGCGTTCCCCAAGTTCCCCTCAAGATCGTCGTGACCACTAGAGTACCACCCGAAGATCGCCTGCGTCGAAACTCAAGCACTGCACCTCGATCGAGCCGAAACCTCAAGGGCTCCGACGTGGCGTAGATGGACAAACCTCGAAGACCGAACCTTCGAACGCCAAGTCCTCCTCGTGTACCGAAGACCACATGCGCGACAAGTTCTCCTTCCCGGATCGCTTGCTCGACAACCCGGACGGTCAGACAGCAGCGTAACGCCAAGGTCTTATCCCCGGAACACCGAGTTCTCCATCAAGGACACCAAGGCCGTCGACATGGCCCGACCACCGCGAATGCGCCAAGATCTACCCCGTTACCGAGAACGAGAGAACGATCCCGCCGAGTCCGAACCCGTCGAACCCTGGACCCTGTCGAACCCCGAACCCCGGAAACCAAGATCTGCCGAACCCTAAATGTGTGACCCCTTTCCGAGCCCTATTTTATAAATGCTAAATATAACCTTGTCGCATATTAAATTGTCATTCATCTCGCATGCATATCATTGGTTTGGGGGCCTTATGCCGATTCACCTAATAATTAAATATGGGGCCCATATGCGGGCAAATCTAGCCTTATATTGGCCTCATTTAAACTTGTATAGCGAACCCGTATTATCTTTTGCCATGTAATACAACATTTAAATTGCGGGGTAGCTAAACAACTTGAACCACTTGAATATTTGTCGGGACCCAGGTTCCACTTAATATGACCTAATTGCACCGCATCTTTGCAATGTCATACATCATGCATGCATCATGCCGATCTTCTGCCGTTGTATTAAATAGTGCATCTGGGGTTTCTTCTAGTGTTTTGGTTCTTCGCGGATAAGTCAGTTGAGTTGATGTGAGCTTCGCCCCGATCTTCGGTTGAACCTTCGGCAATGTTTCTCAGGCGAGCATCTCCCCCTTTCTACCTATCTTACTTTTATAGTATTTATTCCCTCCTGTTGATCTATTGCTATCTGTGTTGCGATGCTTTAGTTTTCGTACCCGTGATATCCCTTGCAGCCTTATATTGCCATGGACACATCCTATTACCTGTTGTTTGGTAGATAGTTGGACTTGCGCGTCGTAGTCGCTTGCTCAAGTGCTGTTGCGTGTTGTCAAGTGCCACAGTTGTTGATGTATTGCCGCATGTTGTTGTTGGAGATGATCATAGTTTTACTTATCGTTCACTTTAATTCTTGTTTAACAAACTAAAATTGAAGTAAGCAGAGGCATCGGTGGGTGATAGATAATATTTGGTTTCGAGCCCACTTGTGTCCGTGGGACCCCGAGTACTTGATACTGTTCCTTGATTTATCGCTATCCACATCCGGAGGTATATGGGACCCCCGAGCGAGCTTGATTATCTTATTTCTTGGGGCCACAAACTAGTTTGAGGTTTTATTTACGATCTGTACTTATGCCATGCTACTTACGTATTTAAATTGTGTGAGGAGCACCTTTGTCTTGTTAGGATCGGGACACGTTACGCTGTATGTCGACAAGCCCAGCCACACTTCGGGTTCCCGATCGTTCTGCCGTCCACCCAAACCTTGAGTCCGTCTCGAGTCATTAGCTTCTTGGGATCTACTTAAGGGGTGGCCCCCTGAAATATTTCTGAATCCTGTGATTGTTCAGTCGTGAAAGCCTCGTTGGGTTTTGATTTGGTTTTTCCGAGGTTGATCGAGCGTGTGTTGCTATTGGTGCACCCCGGCCGGGTAAAACTTTCTGAAATCCATGTCCGCGGATATGGACGACTTGGAGCACAGTATCTCGACCATAGACAAGCATAACTAAAGTTTATTGCTATAAATTTGACTTTATAATGATTAGTAATCAGCTTCACTATAATGGAATGGCTAAATAATACTGCCCGCAATTGCTTGTTTGGAGTGTCGCTTGCGACCATTGTACCTGACTAGTAATTATTGCAACTACAACGGAATGGATGAATAAAAGTACCAACAACTGCTGGGTTTGGGTTATCTCATGCTATCTGTATTTGATTAGTAATTGTTGCAACTACAACGGAATGTTTAACTAAAAAGGGCCCACTGCTTCTTTTATCAGGACGATTATCTATACTTGACTAGTAATTGCTGCAACGACAACTGAATAAATAAAACTGCCAACTGTGTGAGTTCCTCGGTTGACTTCCTCGTTTGGTCTCGAGGGGGAAACACCAGGATGGGTTTGTTTGGTGTTAGCTTCAGGTTGGATCCGGATAGGTCTATCTTACCCCTCGGTATGCTTGATTGTATCGAGTCTCTATAGGTTGTTTAGTGCATCTTTGCCGCTTCTTGACCCACCATACCTATGTAGGCGAGGACCGCGAATTCTAGCCTCGTGTCTTGGCCTCGATCTTGGCTCCTCTTTTTCCTTTGCCCTTTCGGCACCCTTTTGTTTAAGCAGGTTTTGAGATCGGCGTCGTTAGCGGGTTACCCTTCCGCTTGGCACAGGCGAGGTTATGGGCGCCATTGGTTATTCTTCGGGCTCTTAGCCCCATTTGCATCTTGTCCGTAGCTGGACGCTCTATCGCTTTTCAAGGTGATTTGGATCTTTGTATATTATATCTGTATTCTTGACTCATTGAGTCATTGTATATATCTCATTACGTGGGTCCCATCGAGGACTGTTGTGTAATGTTATTACTTTGTTTTCCACCCTTGCGAAAGTGCTGGTGGGCACCTTTGAATCGTTTCTATGCGGTTTGGCGGGTTTCGCTAAAACTTGCATAGGGTCGATTCGAGGGTGTTCTGAGTGGTATCGAGCTCGTGATTGCGATACCCCACAAGTCCAGCCTGTAGGATAACCTAGCTAACGGCCGAAGTAGAGTGTCAAAACTATTTTTGCAAAATCGGTTGGATAGTTCTGATTAGGTCTGATTTTACTCCTTACCCCTCTGCTATTCTCCTCTTATATCTACGCGTTTTAAATCCGCTCTCTTCTCTTTCTTCGAGTCCAGGAATTCTCGTGGTTGGGTTTCCGTCGTACCTTCAGGGATTCGTTTCTTCCTTTTGTAATGGAGGTGCTACGATCATCAATCGGCAACTTGTCTGTTGTACCCTTCATCCAATCTTTTGATCTTGAGCTCTTTATCCATATGTGTTCCTTGCTGGATATCCGTGTCGTTGAAAAACATATGAGAAGGACGAGCATTGGTGAAGTTGGAGTATACCTTGAGCATGTGTTGTTCATGGCAATGGAACCATCGCGGAACCTAATCATTGTGTCTTTCATACGATTTCTACTGGCATCATCCCTTTGTTCCGGATACCGCCTATGAAGATCTTCATTCTAAAATCTCGAGAGTTGAGTTGCCTGATTTTCCGATTCATGTATAGAGTTGATAGTGTGGGTACGGGATGGATTGATCACCCTAACCGACTCTTACTGTTCGCTCTGTACATCGAACTAGTGGATCAATGTAACTTTTTCCTCTTCTAATGGAAGTTAGAGGTGGCCTTATCGTTTGATACCTCTACCTTCGTCCTTTGTTCTCCGGAGTGTTCTCCCGACAATCAGGAACAACGACCCTTTGTTGGTGGTGTCGCCGATTTCAAGATGGAGGATGAACCATTGTTAGTGGTGTCACGAAGATCTACACGAAGCGAGAAGATGCAGACCACTGACCTTCCTTCCGGTACCATGAGGCGGATCTCGAGGGCGATATCCATTGTTAGTGGTGTCGAATTGTGGCATCCCGCAAAAACCACTACTAGAAAATCGCGTTGTTTTTGTGCATTGCATCATCATGACTGCATGCTCATGTCATCATGCCACATTGCATTTGAGCATCGTCATCATCTTGCATTTGATCGCATAAAACTATTTTCGCAAAACCTAGTTTTGTTTTCTAAAAACGCCCCATCTTCATTCTAACGCGCAAACCCCGGGCCTCCGGAATAGTTTGTTTGTCCAAAAACTATTTACAAAAATGTGTGGCAAATTAAATAAAAGTTTGCATTATTTTTTTAGTGGGGCGTCGAGCGGGCGAATGACCACCCTGAAATCCATCGGTCCACCCCTAAAATCCCAGCCTACCAATCTACCTACCCAGCCCCCCTCCACATCACCTCCCATCGGTGTTACCCCTCCCCTCCCTCTCCTCCCTCCACTAGGAGCTGCCACCTAGGCTAAACCACCTCCACTCACCCGCCCTCACCTCACACATGCCACACACAACCACCACGCAGCGCGTCCCACTTCCCCTTCTCCCCACGCTGCGCCCGCCACCCCTTCCCCAGCCTTCGTCCTCAAGTTCCCCGAGCTCATCCTCCTCGCCCGCCAACTCCTCCAGCCCGCCCCGGCCTCGCCTCTTCGCCCGCTCCTCCGCCCATCCCCTGCGCGCCTCCCCGCGCCTCGCCTCTCGCCAGGCCGCAGGCTCCTCCGTTCGCCTGAGCCGCCTCATGGCGCCTCGCCCCTTCCGTCGCAGTCCCGCGCCCCCAGCCCCTCGCGCCCGCCCGCCCATCCACAGCCACTGCAGCGCCTCGCCTGACGGCACGACGACCTCTTCCCGCCCTTCCGCGCCCTCCACCAGCCAAGCTTCGCCTCGCCGGCCTAAGTACCGCCCGCTCGTGCCGTCACATCCGCTCTGAGCCGACCTCCGGCTTCCTTGCTTCGCTAACCACGGTGTTGATCGGTGTGTTTGTTTTTATGTTTGGCTTTGTTGGCAAGAGTGTTGTTGGCTGGCCAAGTCCAGGAGAAACCTGCGTTCCCCAAGTTCCCCTCAAGATCGTCGTGACCACTAGAGTACCACCAAGATCGCTGCGTGAAACTCAAGCCTCGCACCTCGATCGAGCCGAAACCTCAAGAGCTCCGGCGTGGCGTAGATGGACAAACCTCGAGACCGAACCCTTGAACGCCAAGTCCTCCTCGTGTGCCGAAGACCACATGCGCGACAAGTTCTCCTTCCGGATGCGTTGCCGACAACCCGGACGGTCGGGACACCGACGCAGCGAGCCAAGGTCTTCCCGGACACCGAGTTCTCCATCAAGGACACCAAGGCCGTCGACATGGCCCGACCGCGGATGCGCCAAGATCTACCCGTTACGAGAACGAGAACGATCCGCCGAGTCCGAACCGTCGAACCCTGGACCTGTCGAACCCGAACCCGGAAACCAAGATCTGCAGAACCCTAAATGTGTGACCCCTTCCGAGAGCCCTATTTTATAAATGCTAAATATAACCTTGTCGCATATTAAATTGTCATTCATCTCGCATGCATATCATTGGTTTGGGGGCCTTATGCCGATTCACCTAATAATTGAATATGGGGCCCATATGCGGGCAAATCTAGCCTTATATTGGCCTCATTTAAACTTGTATAGCGAACCCGTATTATCTTTTGCCATGTAATACAACATTTAAATTGCGGGGTAGCTAAACAACTTGAACCACTTGAATATTTGTCGGGACCCAGCTTCCACTTAATATGACCTAATTGCACCGCATCTTTGCAATGTCATACATCATGCATGCATCATGCCGATCTTCTGCCGTTGTATTAAATAGTGCATCCGGTGTTTCTTCTAGTGTTTTGGTTCTTCGCGGATAAGGCCGTTGAGTTGATGTGAGCTTCGCCCCGATCTTCGGTTGAACCTTCGGCAATGTTTCTCAGGCGAGCATCTCCCCCTTTCTACCTATCTTACTTTTATAGTATTTATTCCCTCCTGTTGATCTATTGCTATCTGTGTTGCGATGCTTTAGTTTTCGTACCCGTGATATCCCTTGCAGCCTTATATTGCCATGGACACATCCTATTACCTGTTGTTTGGTAGATAGTTGGACTTGCGCGTCGTAGTCGCTTGCTCAAGTGCTGTTGCGTGTTGTCAAGTGCCACAGTTGTTGATGTATTGCCGCATGTTGTTGTTGGAGATGATCATAGTTTTACTTATCGTTCACTTTAATTCTTGTTTAACAAACTAAAATTGAAGTAAGCAGAGGCATCGGTGGGTGATAGATAATATTTGGTTTCCGAACGCCCACTTGTGTCCCGTAGGACCCCGAGTACTTGATACCTGTTCCTTGATTTATCGCGCTATCCACATCCGGGAGGTATATGGGACCCCCGAGCGAGCTTGATTAGTCTTATTTCTTGGGGCCACAAACTAGTTTGAGGTTTTATTTACGATCTGTACTTATGCCATGCTACTTACGTATTTAAATTGTGCGAGCACTGCATCTGTTAGGATCGGGACGCGTTCTGCATATCGACAAGCCCAGCCACACTTTCGGGTTCCCGATCGTTCTGGCCGTCCACCCAAACCTTGAGTCTGTCTCGAGGACTAGCCGTTCGGGATCTACTTAAGGGTGGCCCCTGAAATATTCTGAATCTGTGATTGTTCTCGTGAAAGCCTCGTTGGGTTTTGATTTGGTTTTCGAGGTTGATCGGCGTGTGTTGCTATTGGTGCACCGGCGGGTAAAACTTTGAAAGCCATGTCGCGGATATGGACGACTTGGAGCACAGTATCTCGACCATAGACAAGCATAACTAAAGTTTATTGCTATAAATTTGACTTTATAATGACTAGTAATCAGCTTCACTATAATGGAATGGCTAAATAATACTGCCCACAATTGCATGTTTGGAGTGTCGCTTGCGACCATTGTACCTGACTAGTAATTATTGCAACTACAACGGAATGGATGAATAAAAGTACCAACAACTGCTGGGTTTGGGTTATCTCATGCTATCTGTATCTGATTAGTAATTGTTGCAACTACAACGGAATGTTTAACTAAAAGGGCCTTTGCTTCTTTTATCGGGACGATTATCTATACTTGACTAGTAATTGCTGCAACGACAATGAATAAATAAAGCGCCAACCTGTGAGTTCCTCGGTTGACTTCCTCGTTTGGTCTCGAGGAAACACCGGATGGGTTTGTTTGGTGTTAGCTTCAGTTGGATCCGGATAGGTCTATCTTACCCTCTCGATCGCTTGATTGTATCGAGTCTCTATAGGTTGTTTAGTGCATCTTACGCCGCTTGACCCACCATACCTATGTAGGTGAGGACCGCCAATTCTAGCCTCGTAGTGTCTTGGCCTCGATCTTGACGCTCCTCTTTTCCTTTGCCCTTTGTCGGCACCCTTTTGTTTAAGCAGGTTTTGAGATCGGCGTCGTTAGCGGGGTTACCCTTCCTTGGCCTAGGCAGGGTTATGGGCGCCATTGGTTATTCTTGAGGGCTCTTAGCCCCATTTGCATCTTGTCCGTAGCGGACGCTCTATCGTTTTCAAGGTGATTTGGATCTTTGTATATTATATACGTATTCTTGACTCATTGAGTCGTTGTATATATCTGCTACATGGGTCCCATCGAGGACTGTTGTGTAATGTTATTACTTCGTTTTCCACCCGCACGAAAGTGCCTGGTGGGCACCTTTGAATCTTTTCTATGCCGGTTTGGCGGGTTTCGCTAAAACTTGCATAGGGTCGATTCTAAGGGTGTTACAGAGAGGAAGTCCTAGCGCCGCAAAGCAGCAGCGCATCCGTGCTCGCGCACACGTACAAGACATCGGGCAACCTCCGCCTCCTCACTCCAGCGATGCAGCGGAAGCACAACCCTTTCTTGCCGAATAGCCACCGGGAACATGTATCTCGCTAGTCCGAGACCATGGGGGATAAATTCTAGAGGGGGAGAGAGAGATCCTTCACGAGGAGGTGTGAGAGACAAGTGAGAGGAGGGGCTCCTTTTATAGGAGGAGGGGGGGCACCCAAGGGGTTGGCCGCCGGCCATGGGGCATCCCCCTCCCCTCCTTCATTCATGTGGGTGGACACTCCACTCACAAAATGGCCCTTCAATTTTCTCCACTCAAAAATCCACTCAAATTCCCATTAAATTTCCACCAAATTTAATGCAAACTCTCATTAAATAAAACTCTTTTATTTTATTTAGAATTTTGTCAATTACTTTAATGAAAAACATTCACAAATAACCCCTTGCTAGAATTCCATTTCACATGCATAACCACTTTATGCAATTTCACCCGAAAACCTGTTTCGGTATCTAGTGAAATAAATTCCTGCGCTTGTTTATTCTTTCAGCATGAAACATTTGCTCCAACTGGATGCCAGTGTCCCTTAAGTGTGTCACCCTACGGTTCGTGAATAATGCGGACATGATCGAGACCCTTCTCCGATCAATAATCAGTAGTAGGACCTAGAGATCCATACTGACTCCCACACATTCAACGATGACTTTTCCTGTGATCGTCAGAACCTTTTATGCTTGTATCTTAATCCCTTTGTTTCACGATATATTACATGTTCGAGATTCGATCATCGGTATCTCCATACCTATTTTGATCTCGTTACTAACATGCACTCTTTTCTCGTTCCCGTGATATAACATTCTAGTGATCAAATCACTTGCTTGCAAGCTAACCAATGTGATATCACCGAGAGGGCCCAGAGCATATCTATCCGTCATCGGGATGAACAAATTCCACTCTTGATCCATGATTCTCAACATAACACTTTAGTAGCTTTGAAGCCATCTTTATAATCACCCAGTTACGGAGTGACGTTTGATGTCAACAAGAAACTCTTCCGGTGTTAGTGATTGGCATGATCTCATGGTCTAAGGATTAGGACTACTTCGTAAGTTGTTTATAGCAATATAAAATCAATGACTTTGATCGTAATGCTATACTTCGGATGAATGTTCATCACACCATTACACTAATGTTGTGATCTCGTTATTAACAACATCCAATGTTTATGATCAGGAAACTATGATCATCTTGTTAATCAACGAACTAGTTTATGAGAGAGGCATACCTAGGAACTTTCTGTTTATTTATTAAACACACATGTATTAACGTTTCCGTATTAATATAATTATACCATACAAAATAAACATCTATCATATACTTGGAATACACATAATAAACATTTTATTATTGCCTCTCAGGGCATATTCCCTTCAGTCCAATGATCCACTCCTGGATCACTTTGATATCTGCTAGTCAAACTAACAGCATATGCAATGTCGGGTCTAGTACATAGCATGGCATACATAAGAGATCATATGGCTGAGGCATAGGGAGTCTTTCTCATTCTTTCTCTATCTTCTGCCGTTGCAGGACTTTGAGTTTCACTCAAGGTCGTATTGGGCAACATGGGCAAGAACCCTTTCTTGCTATCTTCCATTCCAAACCTCTTTAGAATTTTTTCCAAATATATACTCTGTGACAATGATATTAGGCGTCTTGATCTATCTCTATAAATCTTTATGCCAAATATGTAAGCTGCTTCGCCAAGATCTTTCATTGAAAAACTATTATTCAAATAATCCTTGACACTATTAAGAAGGTCTACATCCCAATAAACAATATGTCATCTACATATAGTATTAATAATGCTACAAAGCTCCCACTCACTTTCTTGTAAATACAAGCTTCTCCATAAGTTTGTATAAAACCAAAGCTTTTGATCACCTTATCAAAACGTTGATTCCAACTTCGGGATGCTTGCTTCAATCCATAAATGGACCGTTGAAGTTTGCATACCTTGTTAGCATCTTTAGGATCGACAAAACCTTTGGGTTGTACCATATACAACTCTTCATCAATGTCTCCATTGAGGAACGCCGTTTTGACATCCATCTGCCATATCTCATAGTCATAATATGAAGTGATTGCTAACATAATCCTCACAGACTTTAGCTTCGCTACCGGTGAGAAAGTCTCATTGTAGTCAACTCCTTGAATTTGTCGAAACCCTTTTGCGACAAGTCGAGCTTTATAGACAGTAACATTACCATCAACATCTGTTTTCTTCTTGAAAATCCATTTGTTCTCGACAGCCTTCCGACCATCCGGTAAGTCCACCAAAGTCCATACTTGGTTTTCGTACATGGATCCAATCTTGGATTTCATGGCTTCTTGCCATTTATTGGAATCTGGGCTCATCCTCGCTTCCTCATATGTCGCAGGGTCATCGGTGTTGTCCACCAACATGACACTCATAATAGGATCATACCAATCAGGAGTAGTACGAGTTCTCGTTGACCCGCGAGGCTCTGTAGTAACTTCAACCGAAGTTTCATGATCGACATCATTAGCTTCCTCTCTTATTGGTGTAGGCGCCAAAGGAACTACTTCCGGTGTTGCACTACTCGCAAGTTCGAGAGAAGGTTCAACAACCTCGTCGAGTTCTACTTTCCTTCTAGTCACTTCTTTCGAGAGAAACTCCTTCTGTAGAAAGGATACATTCTTGGCAACGAAGATTTTGCCCTCGGATCTATGATAGAAGGTATACCCAATAGTTTCCTTCGGGTATCCTATGAAGATACATTTTTATGTTTTGGGTTCAAGCTTGTCGGGCTGTAACTTCTTTACATAAGCTTCGCAACCCCAAACTTTCAGGAACGACAATTTAGGTTTCTTCCCAAACCATAATTCATACGGTGTCATTTCAACGGATTTAGATGGTGCCCTATTTAAAGTAAATGCGGCTGTTTCTAATGCATAACCCCAAAATGATAGCGGTAAATCTGTAAGTGACATCATAGAACGAACCATATCTAAGAGAGTTCGATTACGACGTTCGTACACACCATTATGTTGTGGTGTTCCCGGCGGTGTCAATTGTGAAAGTATTCCACATTTCTTCAAATGCTCGCCAAACTCGTAACTTAGATATTCATCTCCACGATCAGATCGTAGAAATTTAATCTTCTTGTTACGTTGATTCTCTACCTCACTCTGAAATTCCTTAAACTTCTCAAAAGTTTCGGACTTATGTTTCATGAAATAGATATACCCATATCTACTCAAGTCATCCGTGAAGGTAAGAACATACCGATAACCACCGCGCGATGTTACACTCATTGGACCACACACATCGGTATGTATGATTTCCAATAAGTCCGTAGCTCGCTCCATCATACCAGAAAATGGAGTCTTAGTCATTTTACCCATCAGACATGCTTCACATCTTTCAAGTGATTCGAAATCAAGTGATTCAAGAAGTCCATCGGAATGGAGTTTCTTCATACGCGTCACTCCAATATGACCAAGATGACAGTGCCACATATAGGTCGAGTTATCGCTCAATTTCAAACGTTTAGCTTCAATGTTATTAATGTGTGTATTACTACAGTCGAGATTTAATAAGAATAGACCATCTATCAAAGATGCATGTGCATAAAACATATTACTTATATAAATCGAACAACCATTATTCTCGGATTTTAACAAGTAACCGTCTCGCAATAAACATGATCCTGATATAATGTTCATGCTCAACGCAGGAACCAAATAACAATTATTTAAGTATAAAACTAATCCCAATGGTAGATGAAGAGGTAGCGTGCCGACCGCGATCACATCAACCTTTGATCCATTTCCAACGCGCATCGTCACCTCGTTCTTCGCTAGCTTCCGTTTATTCTGCAGCACCTGTTTCGAGTTACAAATATGAGCAACCGAACCAGCATCAAATACACAGGCACTACTACGAGTACTAGTGAGATACACATCAATAATATGTATATCAGATATACCTTTCTTCTTGATGTTGCCGTTCTTAAAATCCGCCAAGTACTTAGGGAAATTCCGCTTCTAGTGACCTTCTCCCTTGCAGTAAAAGCACTCAGTATCAGCCTTAGGCCCAGCCTTGGTCTTCTTTGTCGGCGTGGTAACTTTCTTACCTCCCTTCTTGAAGTTTCCCTTTTTCTTAGACTTGCCTTGCTTCTTGAATTTGGTGCTCTTATTGACCAACAACACTTGGTGCTCTTTCTTGATCTCCACTTCTGTAGACTTCAACATGGAGAAGAGTTCGGACAACGACTTGTCCATGTTTTGCATATTGTAGTTCATCACAAAGTTCTTGTAACTTGGTGGTAGTGATTGGAGGACACGGTGAATACCCAAAGCATTAGGAATCACTATACCTAAGCTTTGAAGCTTGCTTGCGTGCCTAGACATCTTAAGCACGTGCTCACTGACGGAGCTGACCTCTTCCATCTTGCAGTTAAAGAACTTTTACAAAGCCTCATAACTCTCAACTGTCGCGTGAGCCTCAAATATCATTTTGAGTTCACGGACAATATCATGTGGGTCATGGTTCTCAAACCTTTTATGAAGATCCAATTCCAAACCATACAAGATAGCACACTGAACTGTGGAGTACTGATTCTTCCGAGGGAGTAAAACATTATTTACCTCATCGGTAGCATCAGCTGCAGGCGGGTCACCGAGTGGTGCATCCAGCACATAGGTCAAATTACCAGCATTGAGGACAATCCTCAAATTGCGGAACCAATCCGCGAAGTTGCTTCCATTGTTTTTCAACTTTTCTTTCTCTAGGAACACATTAAAATTGATGGTAGGGGCCTCCATTGATCTATAACATATTTGCAATAGTTTAGACTAAGTTATGACAAATTGAGTTCTAATTAATAGTTAAATTAATCTAGGTGAACTACCACTCAAAACAATATCCCTCACATTGTTTTAGTGATCACACGAACCGAATCCACCACATCAAAACCGATCATCACGAGAGTTGATGTAGCTTCAATGGAGAACAATCAACATGTTCATCATAACTACTATATGACTCATGCTTTACCTTTCGGTGATCCGTGTTCCGAGACCATGTCTATACATGCTAGGCTCGTCAAGATCAAACCTTAGCTTCCGCATGAGCAAATCTGGCTTGCTCACGTTGTATACACTCGCAGAATCTAACACACCCGATCATCACGTGGTGCTTCGAAACAACGAGCTTTAGCAACGGTGCTTACTAAGGATGAACACTTTAAGAAATTTTGTGCTTGAGGGATCATCTTATAATGCTACCATCGTTAACTAAGCAATACAAGATGCATAAAAGGATTAACATCACATGCAATTCATAATTTGTGATATGATATGGCCTTTGTTCTTGTGTTTCTGATCTCCATCTTCAAGCACGAATATGATCTCCATCATCACCGGTGTGGCGTCAAGGTCAATGGCACCGCTTCATGGTTGTCGTCCACCAGCATCAACTATAACAACTACTTTAAATAGACACGCAGGTCTTAACGGAATTTAAAAGACAACCATATGGCTCCTGCCAGTTGCTAACTTATAATAAGTAACATTGCATACATCATATATAATCACAATCATGGCCATATCACATCACAACACACCCCTGCAAAACAAAGTTAGACGCCTCTAATTTTCTTTGCATGTTTTACGTGGTTTGGGGCTTTCAGTAAGTGTCGTTCTAACTTACGAACAAGAACCACAACATTGATGCTTGAACTATTAAGTGCCCGTTGTAAATTGGATCTATACTATGATGGGAGAGACAGACACCCGCAAAGCCACTTATGCAATACAAGTTGCATGTTAAGCGTGGAGCAAGTCTCATGAATGATGTCATGTAAGGTTAGCCCGGGCCGCTTTATCCCATCATACCGCAAGATGTAAAGTACACAAAAAGCAATTGATAATAAAAGCACCACCGCCCACAATGACCATTGTGTTCTACTCGTGCAACAGATCTACATATAGACACGGCTCTGATACCACTATTGGGGTTCGTAGCATGGAAAACAAAAAATTTCTACCGCATGCACACAAACAAGCCAAGATCTATCTACTAGATTGTAGCAACGAGTCGATAGAAGCACTCACCCTAGAAGATTCCAAAGCGGTTAATGAGAGCAGATTCTCGTGGGTGATGTAGTCATACACTTGCCGATCTCAAGATCGCGTAGACGATCCTTCCGACGCTGTGTTCCTGCAGCGCTTCCGTAGTCGGTCACACGTTCGGTACTCTATGAAGACCTTCCTCTCCCTTGTTCCAAGATGGCGTGAGAGGTTGTAGTTCTCCCTCGCAATTCGGCGACGACGGCAGTGGTGTCGAAGTAGAGGAAGATCCTGAGGCTTTGCCTAAGCTGGTGCGAGTTATGGTGGATCTAGGGTTTCCCGGTGATCTAGGGTTTAGAAGACCGGGAGGAGGAGGAGATGTCGGCGGTGGCGACGAACCGACGGCGGCGCGGCGGCGGCGACTGGCGGCGGCGGCGTACGGGTGTGGGAGGGCTAGGCTTGGTTCTTTGGGGCAGCCCTCCCCCTCTATTTATGAGAGGGGGGAAGCCTTGGGAGGGGTGAATTTGAATCCACTTCCAAACCCAAGTTGGAAGGACTCTTTCCTACTTCCACTAGGAAACTATTGTTCCAGTTTGACTTTTCAAACCTCCCGTTTGACTTTCAATTTAGAGCTTTAATTCTCTCTCACAAATGACCGCACCAAGTGACCTAGGATATGATATAATCATTCCACTTACCCATGACACATTCATGGACCATTCTCCTTCCGGACCGGTGAACCTTCTAGAATCTCTTTGATGAAAACATCAGAATGTTTCCTGAACTCCGGAATCGGACTTTCCTTATATGAATCTTATTCTCCGGACCATTCCGGATCTCCTCGTGATATCCTGGATCCCATCCAAGACTCCAAACAACATTCGATATCCCAACTAACATTCCATATCTACTAAACAACATCGAATCTTTAAGTGTGTATCCCTACGGTTCGTGAATTATGCGGACATGACCGAGACACTTCTCCGATCAATAACCAATAGAGGAATCTGGAAATTCATATGGATCCTACATATTTCTACGATTACTTTGCGATCAAATGAACCACTTACATATGATACCAATTTCCCTTTGTCTCACGATAGTTTACTTATCCAAGGTTTTGATTGTCGGTATCTCTGCATACCTAGTTCAATCTCGTTACCGATAAGTAATCTTTTCTCGTTCCCATGATATGTGATCCCTTGTGAGCCAGTCACATGCTTGCAAGCTAATTGGATGATATTCCACCGAGAGGGCCCAGAGTATATCTATCTGTCATATGGATGGACAAATCCCACTCTTGATCCATGTGCCTCAACTCATACTTTCCGAACACTTAATGCCACCTTTATAGCCACCCAGTTATGGTGTGGTGTTTGATGTCATCAAAACATCCTTCCGGTGATGGTGATTAACATGATCTCATGGTCGAAGGAATTAGGTTACTATGTATCAGAAAGCTTATAGCAAACGAACTATTAAAATGACTTGATATTTATGCTATGCTTATCTATAGGAGTATGTACATCATACCATTCTCCTAATGATATGATCTCGTTGTTAACAACATTTCAATGTTCATGATCAAGAAACCACGATCATCCATTAACCAACAAGCTAGTATTATTAAGAGGCTTTACTAGGGACTCTAATTTAGTTTACAAATCACACAAGTATTAATGTTTCCGGTTAATACTATTATAGCATGAATGTAAACATTTATCATAAACACAAAGATATAACAATAACCACTTTTATTATTGCCTCTAGGGCATATCTCCAACACGTAGCGGATCTGGCCGTATCCTCCGCAGCTAATGCCAGCATCGCGGCCTTCTCCTTCACTGCGGAGATAGCATCGGATGGGTGCTCCATCGCTGGAATGGGAAGTGGAGCGGAAGCGGAAGGGGAGAGGGTTTTTTCCTGGTCGGCGGAGAGAGAGAGGAATGGGGAAGGGGAGTGGGTAGGGGCCTAGGGGGAGTTGGTAAGCGGTGGCGTGATGGACTGAATGAGGGGAGACGGAGAGAGATAGAGGGATGGGATCTATATGGTGATACGCCGATGTTTCGTGCTCCCGCAGTTCACATTTGTACGGTTCAGCAGCATATGCACGCGCACCTGCTCGCACAGTGCACCGCGGACATGCGTACGGTACTGCATAGTTCACACGTTCACGGTGTGCCTCGGACACGCCTATGGTACATGCACGGTTCTCACGCGCACGATGGTCCCATTCGCCAACAATCTCTCTCTTTTTTTGGACGAATCTCACTCTCACTCTCTCTGCGGACCCCCGCCAGTGGCCCACTCACACTTTTCTGATCGTGGCTACCTCCTTTTGCAACTATTTGAAGTTGAGTTTGTAATACACAATTTGAATTTTAGTGCACGGTTGAGTGTGTGTAATATCTAAATTTAAGGTTTTCTTACAAAAAATTGACACTTGTCCAACATGGTCCCACCCAGTTGATACATCTAATAAGTACGAGAGTGCTATGCCAAGCCATCACACAAACTTGTGTTTGTATGTGTCATCACTTTGTCATCATGATCGTACCTAGTTGATAGATCTAAGTAAAAGACTGTCATGCCATAGCATACCACTTTTACACTTAGAATCAATGTCATAGTTTGGCATAGAAGTTGTATAGTTTGATCTCACAACTAGGTGAGATCATGTTGACCAAGTGTTGTGTGAGTCACCACACCTAACCATCATGATCCACCCGACTTGATAGATCTAGTATAAGAGTGTTATGCCAAGCCATGACACACACTTGTGGCAGATTGTGGGGCCATGCCAACATTGCATGGAATCTAGACCTCTCTAGGCTGGATAGAAACACATTCACCAACTTGTTGTTGTATGAGTCATCACTTGGTCAACATGATTCTACTTACTTGATAGATGTAAGTATGAATTTGCTATTCCAAGACATGATGAGACACTTTGTGGAGGATGTGCGCCCATGCCAACATTGCATGGTCTATATACCTCTATAGGTTGGCTAGAAACACCATCATCAACCTAGTGGTTGTGTCCCTCGGCACTTGGCCAACATGATGCCACCCTGTTGATAGATCTTAGTATAACAGTACTATGCCAAGACATGATGAGACACAACTGTGGCAAAAGTGGGCCCATGCCAACATTGCATGGGCTATAGACCTCTATGGGCTGGATAGAAGCACCATCATCAATTTAGTGGGTGTGTGAGTTACTACACCTAACCATCATGATCCCACCCAAATGATACATCTAAGTATAAGAGTGCTATGCCAAACCATGACACACACTTATGGCAGATTGTGCGGCCATGACAACATTGCATGGGATCTAGACCTCTCTAGGCTAGATAGAAACACCTTCACCAACTTGTTGTTGTATGAGTCATCACTTGGCCAACATGATCCTACCTACTTGATAGATCTAAGCATGAATTTGCTATGCCAAGACATGATGAGACACTTTGTGGCAGATGTGGGCCCATGCCAACATTGCATGGTCTATAGACCTCTCTGGGTGGGCTTGAAACACCATCATCAACCTAGTGGTTGTGTGCCTCAGCACTTGGCCAACATTATGCCACCCTATTGTTAGGTATAACACTACTATGCCAAAAAATGATGAGACACAACTATGGCAAATGTGGGGCCGTGCCAACATTGCATGGGCTATAGACCTCTCTAGGCTAGATAGAAACAACATCATCAACTTAGTGGGTGTGTGAGTCACTACACCTGACCATCATAATCCCACCCAGTTGATACATGTAAGTATAAGAGTGCTATGACAAGCCATGACACGCCCTAGCTTGTGGCAGATTGTGGGGCCATTCCAACATTGCATGGGATCTAGACCTCTCTAGGCTGGATAGAAACACCTTCACCAACTTGTTGTTGTATGAGTCATCACTTGGTCAACATGATTCTACTTACTTGATAGATGTAAGTATGAATTTGCTATTCCAAGACATGATGAGGCACTTTGTGGAGGATGTGGGCCCATGCAAACATTGCATGGTCTATATACCTCTATAGGTTGGCTAGAAACACCATCATCAACCTAGTGGTTGTGTCCCTCAACACTTGGCCAACATGATGCCACCCTGTTGATAGATCTTAGTATAACACTACTATGCCAAGACATTATGAGACACAACTGTGGAAAATGTGGGCCCATGCCAACATTGCATGGGGTCTAGACCTCTCTGGGCTGGCTAGAACCACCATCATCAACTTAGTGGTTGTGTGAGTCACTACACCTGGCCAACATGATCCCACCCACTTGATAGATCTAGCTATAAGAGTGCTATGCCAAGGCATGACACACACTAGCTTGTGGCAGATTGTGGGGCCATGCCAACATTGCATTGGATCTAGACCTCTCTGGGCTGGATAGAAACACCTTCACCAACTTGTTGTAGTATGAGTCATCACTTGTCCAACATGATCCTACCTACTTGATAGATCTAAGTGTGATTTTGCTATGCCAAGACATGATGAGACACTTTGTGGCAGATGTGGTCCCATGCCAACATTGCATGTTCTATAGACCTCTCTGGGCGGGCTTGAAATACCATCATCAACCTAGTGGTTGTGTGCATCAGCACTTGGCCAACATGATGCCACCCTGTTGATAGATCTTAGTATAACACTACTATGCCAATACATGATGAGACACAACTATGGCAAATATGGGCCCATGCCAACATTGCATGGGCTATATACCTCTGTGGGCTGGATAGAAACACCATCATCAACTTAGTGGGTGTGTGAGTCACTACACATGACCATCATGATCCCACTTAGTTGATACATCTAAGTATAAGAGTGCTATGCCAAGCCATGACACACACTTGTGGCAGATTGTGGGTCCATGCCAAAATTGCATGGGATCTAGACCTCTTTGGGCTGGATAGAAACACCTTCACCAACTTGTTGGTGTATGAGTCTTCACTTGGCCAACATGATCCTACCTAATTGATAGATCTAAGTATGATCTTGCTATGCCAAGACATGATGAGACACGTTGTGGCGGATGTGGGCCCATGCCAACATTGCATGGTCTATAGACCTCTATAGGTTGGCTAGAAACACCATCATCAACCTAGTGGTTGTGTGCCTCAGCAGTTGGCCAACAAGATGCCACCCTGTTGTTAGACCTTAGTATAACACTAGTATGCCAAGACATGATTAGACACTTGTGGAAATTGTGGGGCCATGCCAACATTGCATGGGATCTAGGCCTCTCTGGGTTGGATAGAAACACCTTGAACAACTTGTATGAATCATTACCTGGTCAACATGATCCTACCTACTTGATAGATCTAACTAAAGTTTTGCTATGCCAAGCCATGACATACACAACTCTAGTAGATGTGGGCCAATGCCAACATTGCATGGCCTATTGACCTCTCTAGGTTGGATAGAAACAACATCATCAACTTTGTGGTTGTGTGATTCACTACACTTGACCAACATGATCCCACCTAGTTGGTTCTAAAAGTCATGTAGGATATTCCACTCTATTTCTCTATACTCCCTGGTTTAGCATCAGCAGATGCTCATATGCAAGTTGATGTAGATTTTGTTATGTTTAGTTTGTTACTTTGTTTTTTATGTTATTGGTACCTCGTGAACTTAGATTGATTCTCTATTCCAAAAGTGTGATGGTTCATCTACTGAAACTTATAATAATAGTGGATGTATAAGTTTGTGGACAACTTCTAGATTTTGTTCAATTTCATATAACCCTTGTTTAGGTCATCGTTTGATCCATTCTTTTAGTGTACATGACGAACTGGATCGAACGGGATGTAATAAGGGCACCTAGTCTGGGCCCTGGATGTTCGATTCGCAGGATGGCACTAGTAGTATCTGGTCGTGCGGAGCAGATTTTTACACTGTAAATTTGTACCTTTGTTAAGCATCTGTAACTCTGAATAAATAGATAGAAACAACAGGAAAGCAGATAGTTTTCGGACTACGCAAAAGGTGTCTCCCATTGCAACTCATTGTTCGGATAGTTCAGTTTACAACTGAAAAATAGAAACACGTAGTTCAATTCAGCCGAGCAGCACCGCTCAAAGTCTTCTACATTACAGTCGTAGCCTGGCGAGGAGCTGCTTGTTTTCGTCCTCAACCTCTTCAAGTAGTAGGCGACGTAGGAGCATGTCCTGCTGTGGCATCCCGCAAAACCACTACTAGAAAATCGCGTTGAATTTGTGCATTGCATCGTCATCATCATGCATTGTTTGCCAAAACTATTTTCGCAAAGCCCGTTTTGTTTTCTAAAACGCCCCGTCTTTATTCAAACAGCAAAGACCGGGTCCCCGGAATATTTGTTTTGCCCGGTATCGGTTTGCAAAGTTTTTGTTTGAAATGAATAAAATTATTAATTATTTTAGCGGGGCAGTCGAACGGGCGATTGACGACCGCCCAAGAACTAAAATCGGTCCACCCCAACCAGCCCCAGCTAAATCCTAAGCCTACCTGAAATCTACCCAACTCTCCCTCCACATCACTCCCACCAATCCCCATAAGCCACCTCATCTCTCCCTCTTTCCTAGCCACTCGAGAATCGCCACCTAGCCTATCCCTCTCTCTCTCCTAATCCCACCTCACTCTCTTCCCTCTCTCTCTTATCCCTCAGCCACGCACCACACAAGCACGCACACGATGCGGCCACCACCCATTCCTGGGCCCGCCCCTGCCCCACATCGCCCCCACAGTAGTCCCTTGCCCCACACCGCCCCCTCACCGCCTGCAGCCCGGCCCCACCTCTTCTTCCTCCCCACGCCTCTTCCTCCCCTCCCCACCTCCTTACGCGCGGCGCCCGCCCCGCAGCCACCGCAACCGCCGGCCCTCTCTCTCTCCCCGCGCTCACCGCTCGGTCCTCCCTCCGCGGACCGCCGTCGGTAGCCGCCCTCATCTCCCCCCTGCCTCACGCCCCGCTCGCACCCCCCCCCCTATCCTCAAGCTCCGCGCCTTTGTCCGCCCGACACCGCTCGCGCCGCCCACCTCCTCCCTCCATGGCCTCGTCCTCCACCGCCTCCACGCCGCCACCCGCTGCTCGCCTCGCGCGCAGACCAGCCCCGCCTCGCCGCTCGCTGCCGCTCCGCCGCTGCCCGGCCCGTCCCTGACGCTTTCCCTCGCCGGCGCCTGGCGCCGAAGCTGCCAGACGCCGCGCTCCGCGTCCGCCTCGGGTCCAACCTCCGCCGCCCGGAGACGCCGAACCGAGCTTCGCCTCCCGTCCGCCGGCCCGGTGCTCGTCGGCGCCCGCCACGCCTCGCCGCCCGCCACGCGCGCTCCGCTCACCGCTCCGCCCCGCTGCGACCGCCGCCGACGAACCTCGCCGCCCCGGCCATGGCGCGCCGGCAGCGAGTAGCCCCGCCCGTCGCAGAGCCTCGCCTCGGGCCGTGCTGCCGGCGGACCGCTTCAGCGTCGACCGTCCCTCCGGCGTCTCTGCTTCAGCGACCGCGTAGCCCCAAGTCGGTCTCCTTCGCCGCCTCGGCCAAGGCCGGCCACCGTCGCCCCGAGCCCAGCCTCGCCGTGTTACCGACGTCACCTTCGTGGATGCAACAAGACCTTCCCGTTGACAAGGTTACCGACAAGATCTTCGCCATACGTCGCCATACTCGTAGCCGCCCGGCGACGGCGACCACACGTGCAACAAGTGCTTCCTCGAGAACGCCGAGTGATCCACCCGGACACCGAGACCCCGAAGACCAAACCAAACCCGATGGCTCGACATGGTCTTCCCTAGAGGACGCCAAGATCGCTAAGGCACGCCAAGTACTTCGCCCCGAATCCCGGAGACCCGAACCTGAGAACATCGCCTTAGATCGTCAAGGATCTCACATGGATGCGACAAGAGCTTCGCCCGAACGACAAGACCGCCGACACGACAGCGAATGCGACAGGATCGCCCCAGGACGCCAAGATTGCCACGAGAACGCTCCCGAGCGCTAACACCGCCTCGTTGGCGCGAGCCCGACAAGATCCTCGCAACGGCAAGATCGACCCCGTGGGACCCTACAAGATCGGCACGACGACAAGAACGGCACCGACCCGGAAGATCCGATGCGCCCCGTCGCCAAACCAAGTCCGGCTTCCCGGAACGCCAGGAACTACCCCGATCCGAGACCCTAACCCCGGAGTCCGAGAACGATCCCGCCAAGGCCGTCGAACCCTGAACCCTGGACCCCGAGCCCGGACCCTGGACCCTATCGAACCCCGGAGACCCCAAGATCGTCGAACCCCTAATGTGTGAACCCCTTATCCGAGAACCCTAATTATAAATGACACCTATATAATTGTTGCATATAAATTGTTCATGCATGCATCCATTCATGTGGTTTGGGGGCCTTATGCCGATTCACCTCTTAATTAAATATGGGGCCCATATGCGGGCAAAGCTAGCCTTATATTGGCCTCATTTAAACTTGTGTAGCGAACCGGTGATATATTCTGCCTTGTTAATACAACATTTAAAATGCGGGGTTTCTAAATAACATGAACCACCTAATTAAATGTCGGGACCCCGGTTCCACTTAATATGACCTAATTGCATCGCACTCTTGCCATGCCATACATCATGCATGCATCCTGCCGATCTTTTGCCTTAGTATTAAATAGCGCATCCGGTGTTTCTTCTAGTGTTTTGCTTCTTCACGGATTGGACCGTTGAGTTGATGTGAGCTTCGCCCCGATCTTCGGATGAACCTTTCGACAATGTTTTCAGGCGAGCATCTCCCCCTTTCTACCTATCTTACTTTTATAGTATTTACTTCCCTCCTGTTGATCTATTGCTATCTGTGTTGCGATGCTCTAGATTCCGTACCCTTGATATGCCGTGCAGCCCTATATTGCCTTGGACACACCCTATTACCTGTTGTTTGATAGATAGATGGACTTGCGCGTCGTAGTTGCTTGCTCAAGTGCTGATGTGTGTCGCCATACGCCACAGTTGCTGATGTGTTGCCGCATGTTGATGTTGGAGATGATTCTAGTTTTACTTATCGCCACTTTACTTTCTGTTTAACAACTAAAATTGAATAAGCAGAGGCATCGGTGGGTGATAGATAATATTTGGTTTCCGAACGCCCACTTGTGTCCCGTAAGACCCCGAGTACTTGATACCTGTTCCTTGATTTTGCGCGCTATCCACATCCGGGAGGTATATGGGACCCCCCTGAGCCAGAGCTTGATTCAGACTTATTTCTTGGGGCCACAAACTAGTTTGAGGTTTTATTTACGATCCTGTACTTATGCCATGTTTTACTGCTTTATTTACGATTGTGCGAGGGGCACACTGTACTGTTTAGGAATTGTGACCCGTTTACGTGGTAGCGACAAGCCCAGCCACACTTTCGGGTTCCCAGTCGTTTACCGCCGGCCCCACAAACCTTGAGGCCGTCTCGGAGTCAGCTAGCTTCGTTGCGGAATCTACTTAAGGGGTGGCCCCCTGAAATATTTCTGAATCCTGTGATTGTTCAGTCGTGAAAGCCTCGTTGGGTTTTGATTTGGTTTTTCCGAGGTTGATCGAGCGTGTGTTGCTATTGGTGCACCCCGGCCGGGTAAAACTTTCTGAAAGCCGTGTCCGCGGTTATGGACGACTTGGAGCACAGTATCTCGATCATAGACAAGCATAACTAAAGTTTATTGTTATAAATTTGACTTATAATGACTAGTAATTAGCTTCACTATAATGGAATGGCTAAATAATACTGCCCACAATTGCTTGTTTGGAGTGTCGCTTGCGACCATTGTACCTGACTAGTAAGTATTGCAACTACAACGAATTGGCTGAATAAAAGTACCAACAACTGCTGGGTTTTGGGTTATCTCATGCTACTTGTACCTGATTAGTAAGTGTTGCAACTATAACGGAATGACTAACTAAAAGTGCCACTGCCTATTTTATCAGGATGAATATCTACATCTGAATAGTAATTGCTGCAACGATAACCAAATAAGTAAAATTGCCAACGGTGTGAGTTCCTCGGTTGACTTCCTCGTTTGGTCTCGAGGGGGAAACACCAGGATGGGTTTGTTTGGTGTTAGCTTCAGGTTGGATCCGGTTAGGTCATTCTTATCCCTCTCTGATATCCGCCAGTTGTATCGAGTCTCTATAGGTTGTTTAGTGCATCTTTTGCCGCTCGATCCACCATACCTATGTGGCGAGGACCGCCAATTCTAGCCTCGCTGTATCTTGGCCTCGATCTTGGCTCCTTCTTTTCCTTTGCCTTTGTCGGCACCCCGTTTAAGCAGGTTTTGAGATCGGCGTCGTTAGCGGGTTACCCTTCCTTGGCTTGGCGGGGTTATGGACGCCATTGGTTATTCTTCAGGCTCTTAGCCCCATTTGTATCTTGTCCGTGGCGGACGCTATATCGCTTTTCAAGGTGATTTGGATCTTGTATATTATATCGTATTCTTGACTCTTTGAGTCATGTTTTATATATCTCTTACGTGGGTCCCATCGAGGACTGTTGTGTAATGTTATTACCGTTTTCCACCCTTGCGAAAGTGCTGGTGGGCACCTTTGAATCGTTTCTATGCGGGTTTGGCGAATTTTGCTAAAACTTGCATAGGTCCGATTCGAGGGTGTTACTGAGTGGTATCGAGCCCAGCGATTCGATACCCCACAAGTCCACTGTCAGAGGATAACCTAGCTAACGGCCAAGTAGAGTGTCAAAACTATTTTTGAAAATCGGTTGGATAGTTACGATTAGGTCTGATTTTACTCCTTACCCTCTCGCTGATCTCCTCTTATCTCGGCGTGTTTTGAATCGCTCACTTATCTTTTCTTGAGTCCGGCATTTCTCGTGGTTGGGTTAAATCCGTACCTTGTGGTTTCGCTTCCTCTTCGATAACGTGTGCTACCTCGGTCTCCATGCTATCCGAGGAATCCGTCTCTTGTGGTACCATTCTTTGTTCCTTGTTTTTGTTTTCCGGTGTTTTCCGATGACGCCATCCTCACGCGGAACCCGATCGAGTCGCATCCCTCCTTTGTTCGAACCTCGCTTGTCGAGATCTTGATCGATTCGAGAATGGTTGCACTCTTTTCCACTGATTGTGCGGAGTAATAGTTTGGGTGCGTGATGGATTGGCCCCCATGCCGACTACCCTTTCTATTCGCTTTTGTACATTGAAGTGGATGAGAATGCATCGGTTCCCCTTTTCCCATCGAAGTTAGGGGTGGCTGAATTGTGGATACCTCTACCTTCGACCTTTTGTCCCCGGAGTGTTCTCTCGACGATCACGGACAACAACCCTTGTTAGTGGTGTCGTGAGGATCTACACGAAGCGAGAAGAAGCAGATCGCCGACCTTCTTTCCGGTACCATGAGGCGGATCTCGAGGGCGAGATCCCTTGTTAGTGGTGTCGAATTGTGGCATCCCGCAAAACCACTACTAGAAAATCGCGTTGAATTTGTGCATTGCATCGTCATCATCATGCATTGTTTGCCAAAACTATTTTCGCAAAGCCCGTTTTGTTTTCTAAAACGCCCCGTCTTTATTCAAACAGCAAAGACCGGGTCCCCGGAATATTTGTTTTGCCCGGTATCGGTTTGCAAAGTTTTTGTTTGAAATGAATAAAATTATTAATTATTTTAGCGGGGCAGTCGAACGGGCCGATTGACCCGAACGACCGCCCCAAGAACTAAAATCGGTCCACCCCAACCAGCCCCAGCTAAATCCTAAGCCTACCCAGAAATCTACCCAACTCTCCCCTCCACATCACTCCCACCAATCCCCATAAGCCACCTCATCTCTCCCCTCTTTCCTAGCCACTCAGAATCTGCCACCTAGCCTATCCCTCTCTCTCTCCTAATCCCACCTCACTCTCTTCCCTCTCTCTCCCTCTTATCCCTCAGCCACGCACCACACAAGCACACGCATGCAGCGTGCGGCCACACCCCCTGGGCCCGCCCCATCGCCCCCCACAGCCCCAGCCGTCCCTTGCCCCACACCGAACCCCCCTCACCGCCCTGGCCCACGCAGCCCCGGCCCCACCTCTTCTTCCTCCCCACGCCTCTTCCTCCCCTCCCCACCTCCTTCCGCGCGGCGCCCGCCCCGCAGCCACCGCAACCGCCGGCCCTCTCTCTCTCCCCCCGCGCTCACCGCTCGGTCCTCCCTCCGCGGACCGCCGTCGGTAGCCGCCCTCATCTCCCCCCTGCCTCACGCCCCGCTCGCACCCCCCCTATCCTCAAGCTCCCGCGGCCGCCTGTCCCGCCCCGACACGCGCACCTCCGCGCCGCCCCTGTCCTCCCTTCGCCGGCCTCGTCCTCCACCACGCCTCCACGCCGCCACCCGCCTGGCTCGCCTCCGCCCTGCAGCAGACCAGCCCCGCCTCCGCTCGCTCGCTCCGTCGCCGCCCGGCCCTGCCCGTCCCTGACGCCCTTCCCTCGCGGCGCTGGGCGCCGAGGCTGCAGACGCCGCTCCGCGTCCACGCGGGTCCAACCTCCGCCGCCCGGAGACGCCAACCGAAGCTTCGCCTCCCCGTCCGCCAGCCGGTGCTCGTCGGCGCCCGCCACGCCAGCGGCGCGCCGCCGCGCCCCACCGCTCCGCCCCGCCTGCGACCGCCGCCGACGAACCTCGCCGCCCCGGCCATGGCGCGCCGGCAGCGAGTAGCCCCGCCCGTCGCAGAGCCTCGCCTCGGGCCGTGCTCGCCGGCCGGACCCGCTTCCCCGCGTCGACCGTCCCTCTCCGGCGTCTCGCCCGGCGACAGCGTAGCCTAAGTCGGTCTCTTCGCGCCTCGGCCAAGGCCGGCCACCCGCCCCAGCCTCGCCCGTGTTACCGGCGTCACCTTCGTGGATGCAACAAGACCTTCCGTTGACAAGGTTACCGACAAGATCTTCGCCATACGTCGCCATACTCGTAGCCACTTCGGCGGACGGCGACCACACGTGCAACAAGTGCTTCCTCGAGAACGCCGGTGATCCACCGGACACGAGACCTCAAGACCAAACCAAACCCGATGGCTCGACATGGTCTTCCCTAGAGGACGCCAAGATCGCTAAGGCACGCCAAGTACTTCGCCCCGAATCCCGGAGACCCGAACATGAGAACATCGCCTTAGATCGTCAAGGATCTCACATGGATGCGACAAGAGCTTCGCCCGAACGACAAGACCGCCGACACGACAGCGAATGCGACAGGATCGCCCAGACGCCAAGATTGCCACGAACGCTCCCGGCGCTAACACCGCCGTTGGCGCGAGCGACAAGATCCTCAGCGGCAAGATCGACCCGTGGGACCCTACAAGATCGGCACGACGACAAGAACGGCACCGACCGGAAGATCCGATGCGCCCCGTCGCCAAACCAAGTCCGGCTTCCCGGAACGCCAGGAACTACCCCGATCCGAGACCCTAACCCCGGAGTCCGAGAACGATCCCGCCAAGGCCGTCGAACCCTGAACCCTGGACCCCGAGCCCGGACCCTGGACCCTATCGAACCCCGGAGACCCCAAGATCGTCGAACCCCTAATGTGTGAACCCCTTATCCGAGAACCCTAATTATAAATGACACCTATATAATTGTTGCATATAAATTGTTCATGCATGCATCCATTCATGTGGTTTGGGGGCCTTATGCCGATTCACCTCTTAATTAAATATGGGGCCCATATGCGGGCAAAGCTAGCCTTATATTGGCCTCATTTAAACTTGTGTAGCGAACCGGTGATATATTCTGCCTTGTTAATACAACATTTAAAATGCGGGGTTTCTAAATAACATGAACCACCTAATTAAATGTCGGGACCCCGGTTCCACTTAATATGACCTAATTGCATCGCACTCTTGCCATGCCATACATCATGCATGCATCCTGCCGATCTTTTGCCTTAGTATTAAATAGCGCATCCGGTGTTTCTTCTAGTGTTTTGCTTCTTCACGGATTGGACCGTTGAGTTGATGTGAGCTTCGCCCCGATCTTCGGATGAACCTTTCGACAATGTTTTCAGGCGAGCATCTCCCCCTTTCTACCTATCTTACTTTTATAGTATTTACTTCCCTCCTGTTGATCTATTGCTATCTGTGTTGCGATGCTCTAGATTCCGTACCCTTGATATGCCGTGCAGCCCTATATTGCCTTGGACACACCCTATTACCTGTTGTTTGATAGATAGATGGACTTGCGCGTCGTAGTTGCTTGCTCAAGTGCTGATGTGTGTCGCCATACGCCACAGTTGCTGATGTGTTGCCGCATGTTGATGTTGGAGATGATTCTAGTTTTACTTATCGCCACTTTAATTTCTGTTTAACAACTAAAATTGAATAAGCAGAGGCATCGGTGGGTGATAGATAATATTTGGTTTCGAGCCCACTTGTGTCCCGTAAGACCCGAGTACTTGATACTGTTCCTTGATTTTATGCTATCCACATCCGGAGGTATATGGGACCCCGAGCGAGCTTGATTCAGACTTATTTCTTGGGGCCACAAACTAGTTTGAGGTTTTATTTACGATCTGTACTTATGCCATGTTTTACTGCTTTATTTACGATTGTGCGAGGGCACACTATCTTTGTTAGGAATTGTGACCCGTTTACGTGGTAGCGACAAGCCCAGCCACACTTCGGGTTCCCGATCGTTTCTGCCTTGCCCCACAAACCTTGAGGCCGTCTCGAGTCACTAGCTTCGTTCGGAATCTACTTAAGGGTGGCCCCAAATATTTCTGAATCTGTGATTGTTCATCGTGAAAGCCTCGTTGGGTTTTGATTTGGTTTTTCCGAGGTTGATCGGCGTGTGTTGCTATTGGTGCACCGCCGGTAAAACTTTCAAAGCCGTGTCCGGTTATGGACGACTTGGAGCAAGATTCTCGATCATAGACAAGCATAACTAAAGTTTATTGTTATAAATTTGACTTATAATGACTAGTAATTAGCTTCACTATAATGGAATGGCTAAATAATACTGCCCACAATTGCTTGTTTGGAGTGTCGCTTGCGACCATTGTACCTGACTAGTAAGTATTGCAACTACAACGAATTGGCTGAATAAAAGTACCAACAACTGCTGGGTTTTGGGTTATCTCATGCTACTTGTACCTGATTAGTAAGTGTTGCAACTATAACGGAATGACTAACTAAAAGTGCCACTGCCTATTTTATCAGGATGAATATCTACATCTGAATAGTAATTGCTGCAACGATAACCAAATAAGTAAAATTGCCAACGGTGTGAGTTCCTCGGTTGACTTCCTCGTTTGGTCTCGAGGGGGAAACACCAGGATGGGTTTGTTTGGTGTTAGCTTCAGGTTGGATCCGGTTAGGTCATTCTTATCCCTCTCTGATATCCGCCATTGTATCGAGTCTCTATAGGTTGTTTAGTGCATGCGCCACGCCGCCATCCACCATACCTATGTAGGCGAGGACCGCCAATTCTAGCCTCGCTGCATCGCCTCAGATCGACGCCTCCTTCTTTTCCTTTGCCTTTGTCGGCACCCTTTCGTTAAGCAGTTTTGAGATCGACGTCGTTAGTGGTTACCCTTCCGCTTGGCTCGGTGGTTATGGACGCCATTGGTTATTCTTCGTGGCTCTTAGCCCCATTTGTATCTTGTCCGTGACGCTATATCGCTTTTCAAGGTGATTTGGATCTTGTATATTATATCGTATTCTTGACTCTTTGTCATTGTTTTATATATCTGTTCTGTGGGTCCCATCGAGGACTGTTGTGTAATGTTATTACTTCGTTTTCCACCCGCACGAAAGTGCCTGGTGGGCACCTTTGAATCGTTTCTATGCGGGTTTGGCGAATTTTGCTAAAACTTGCATAGGTCCGATTCTGAGGGTGTTACACCTGCCTTATCTTGACCTACTCACTGAGCGAAGCCTCTAGCTTCCGAAGCAGGTTCATGTTCTCGACACGGAGAACGACATTATCATATTTTAGCCTCGCATTATCCTTCAAGAGCCCCTCGTTGATAGATGTATTCCGTCGGTTCGAGGCTTGGATCTTCTTATGAAGTTTCTTTCGGGCAACGTTGTCCCTTTTCAGCTCGTCGCGCTCCTCAGTAAGGGTATTCATAGCTAATTTGAGCCGTTAATTCCAGTTCCTGTGTTTGCATTTTCTCCATGTGGATGCTTATTCGTGCATTAAGCCAAGCATCCACCTGATTGTTGAGTTTTGACTTCTTTTTTTGGGACAAGTAGTACGTGGTTTCAGTCCTATCATGGAACGGGAACAACAGTAACTAAAATTATAGCACCGAGCTTTATGCAGAAATGGATGGTGTGGAAAAGATCCAGGAGATCCGAAATACTAGTCGCAAAAACCCCCAGTGTACGATGTTTACCTCGCTGATCCGGGGATCTGGGGCGAACATGTCTGCCGGTGAACCGACGTCTCTGAAGAAGGAGAAGTAGGTGATGATTAAGGAGAAGAAGAATGTTGGATAACACTATTAAGGAGAAGAAGTACATGACCTACTCAGAGGATCCCTCGCCTGTGGGTAGAGCCATTAGCATATGTTGTGACTCTTCAGTGCGTAAAGCATCGCGAAGTGCTCTCTCTTTTCTATCCTCGCGCCTTGTCGCCGCGGCACGCTTCCTAGAGGGATCCATGCCTGCGTAGAGGGAGGGAGCAGGAGTGGGATGAGCAGGAGGAAGAAGAAAGGGAGGAGGGCGCTAGTGACAAGTGCAGGTAGATAGTCAAAAAGGCTAGGTAGACCAGTCTTATGCACCCCACCGTCCTCTCCTCTACTGTGCGATATGCCTTCTCAGAGAAGTTTTGTGCACACGTGACAGGCAGGGAACTACAACGATACGACGGATTGGCTGCTCCATTAAGTCGATTGACAATTCAATGACACTTCGGCGCTGATACAATGGTGCACGCGTCCGGCCTGCACGCGTCATAATGACACGGTCCTGCGTCGTCACGATCACATTTATAATTTATGTCTAGTTTTGTTTCCAGATCCGAATTTCACACGGGTGGTGCCAGACGTGCACCTCGTCGGAGGTGACGGGTGGTTTCATGGGTGCTGCTATTTCCCGCCTGAATCGGGCGTGTATACGTATCGCTTGAAGTGTTTCCCGGGTGGGCCGACCCATTAGTGCTTCCCTAGTTTCCTTTTCAGTTTGCTTTGATATTTTTTCATTTTGTTGAAATTCAAATCTGAACAAAAACCAAATTTGAACAAATTTCGAATCTGTACAAATTTCAGATATAAACAAATTTCAAATCTGAACAAATTTCAAATCTAAACAAATTTCGAATCCAAACAAAAATCAAATCTGAAGAAAATTGAAAATATTCAAATTCAAAAAATGTTCACATTTGAAAATGTTCGAATTGGAAAAATGTTCACAAGAAAGAAATGAAAACAAAAAATAAAAAAGATAAAATAAACAGAGAAATAGAAAAAAACAAATGAGACAAAAATAAGCGTTATATGGGCCGGCCCAACGCCCGTGGTGGTGAATGGGGAGAGTGCGCCTTCCCGATGTATCGCAAGCTCCCTCTCTTATCCGTGCGTGCAACACAAGTGGCCGGTGGTTGGAACAGAAATACGGCCCATCAAACCACGTAGACGTGTTGCCACGCCAGACTGCTGAGTTGGATGACGGGAATCCACATCGCGTCGCAGAATACGCGCGTACTGATTTGCTTGAGGCCTGTAAGGGCTTTGGCGGGCTCTACGCGCGCGATCTAACTTTCCTTATGCCAATCCTACCACCAAGCGCGAAGGGGTATCCGCCCATCCCTGCCCTCGATCGCGCCTGAATTTTTCTTTCTTTCCTTGACGGGTCTACTGAATCAGAAGTCTTCCAATTTAGATTCAAGTTTGTTAGGCTATAGTTTCTTATAGTAGGCCTCACATCCCCAAACTTTCAAGAATGACAACTTTGTCTTCTTGCCACGACATATCTCATATGGGGTTTTCTCCACGGATTTGGATGGTGCTCTATTTAAGATAAAAGCGGTGGTTTCTAATGCATATCCCTAAAACAACATAGACAAATCAGTCAAAGACATCATGGACCAGACAATATCCAATAGAGTGCGGTTATGTTGTTTTGACACACCATTATGTTGTGGTGTTCCGGCTGGCATATGCTGTGGTAATATACCATAATTCCTCAAGTGCATGCCAAACTCATAACTCAAGTATTTGCCTCCCCGATCTGATCGGAGGTGCTTAATCTTCTTGTTGAGTTGATTCTACCTCTTTCTGAAATTCCTTGAACTTTTTAAAGGTTTCAGATTTATGTTTCATCAAGTAGATATACCCGTATCTAGTCAAATAATCAGTAAAGGTAACAAAATAACGATATCTATTGCGCGTTAAGACACTCATCAGACCACATACATCAGTATGTATGATTTCCAATAGGTCTGCTGCCCGCTCCATAGTACCAGAGAAGGGTTTCATGGTCATCTTGCCCATGAGACAAGGCTCGCATGTATCATGCGGTTCAAAATCTAGCGATCCCAGAAGTCCATTAGAATGAAGCTTCTACATGCGCTTTATGTCAATATGACTAAGACAGCAATGCCATATATACATGGTATTATCGTCGTCATGCTTTCTTTGTTTGGCATTAAAGTTATGGATGTCAGTACTATCATCAAGATCTAGTAAGAATAAACCTTTGCATACACGTGCATGAACATAAAAGACATCATTCATAAAAATAGAACAACCACTTGTTCCGGATTTAAACGAATAACGATCTTGCAATAAGCAACATCCACTCACAATATTCATGCTCAAGGAGGGTACAAAATAACACTTATTCAAAACTAATATTAATCCTGAAGGAAGACATAGAGACAAATCGCCAACAGCCTTGCCATCAACCTTCAATCCGTTGCCGACGCGCATCGCCACTTCGTCCCTCCCCAGGCACTGCTTATTCCTTAGCACCTGCTAGGAATTACAAATATGAGCAACAGAATCGGTATCAAATACCCAGGTGTTACTCCTGGTTCTTGTAAGGAAAACATCAATAACATGTATATCACATATACCTTTGTATTTTGCGTTAAACTTGCCGGCTTTCTTGTCATCGAGGTACTTGGGGCAGTTGTGCTTCTTGTTCCTGTCTGCCTTGAAGTAGTAGCACATGACGCAGGTCTTTGGCTTTGGGCCCTTAGGGGAACGGGAAACTTGCTTGCCATACTTCTTAAGCTTCTTTCCCTTAGCCGATGTCGACCTCTTAAATTTGGTGATCTTATTGACCATCAACACCGTGTGCTCCATCTTGATTTCCACCTCAGTATTCTCGATCATGGCGAACAAATCAGCAAGGGTCTTAACCATCACTTGCATGTTGTAGTTCATCACAAAAGCTTTGTAGCTAGGAGGAAATGAGTGCAAAACACTATTAATTCGCTAGCTCGTCCGGGATTTTGCAATCCAGGGCATTCAAGCATTGAACGTAGCCAGACATCTTGACCAGGTGCTCGCTCACACTATTATGATCTTGCTGTTGGAATTATGCCCTAGAGGCAATAATAAAGATGTTATTATTATAATTCTTGTTCATGATAAAGTTTATATTCCATGCTAGAATTGTATTAAGCGGAAACATTAATACTTGTGTGGTTTGTGAACAACACCGTGTCCCTGGTACGCCTCTAAGGACTAGCTCATTGATCAATGATGGTTAAGGTTTCCTAACCATAGACATGAGTTGTCAATTGATAATGAGATCATATCATTGGGAGAATGATATGATGGATGCACCAAACTAAGCGAAGCAATTAGATCGTTCATCGTGTTCATCTTTGCAAGCTTTTCCTATGTCAAATATTGTATTCCTTAGACCATGAGATAATGCAACTCCCTGGTACCGAAGAAAGCTTTGAGGTCATCAAACGTCATCCTATGAGAGGGTGATCATAAAGGTGTCTCTCGGTGATCGGAAAGTATTTGTTGGGTTGTATGTATCGAGATGGAATTTGTCCTCCCAAGTCGGAGAGATATACTGGCCCACTCGATCGATATCAACACCGCTTGCAAGCATGTGGTTAAGGAGTTAATCACAAAGTGATATCGGATTACGGAACGAGTAAAGTACTTGCGTGAACGAGATTGAACTAGGTATGACGTGCACGACGATCGAATCTCGCGGTAAAATATCGCGAGACGAAGGGAATATGTATATGGGATTGATTGAATCTGGCATCGTGGTTCATCCGATATGATCATCGATGAATGTGTGGAGTCAATATGGGTGCCTGCACCCTGTTGATTATTGATAGAAGATCATGTCTCAGATATTCTCGAACCCGCAGGTCACACACTTAACGATCTCGACGCTAGGATAGATTGGATAATTGGTTTATGAATTTTTGTTCGAGTCTCGGATGGGATCCGGATATCACGAGAGGTTCCTAATGGTCCGGAGAATAAGATTCATATAAGGCGGCAGTTTTGGAGTTCGGAATTGTTCCGGGTAATCGGTATTGTACAGGAAGCTTCTAGAACCTTCCGGAAGGGGACCAACGTGGCCCCACCTTCCGAGAGGGGGCATGGTCCTATGAGGGAGTGCCCTGGCCGCATTGGGCCAGGGGCACAAGGCCCCATAGGGCCCAGCCGATTCTAGAGAGATTTGACTGCTTAAATCTGGATAGAATTTCTAGATAAGGAGAGTTTAAATTGTTTAAACTAGAGATAGGATTTCTAGATAAGGGAAAGTTTAAATTGTTTAAACTAGAGATAGGCTTGGAGGAGGGCAAGCTGGCCGCCTCTATATATAGGGGTGGTGCGCCTCCCCACACGCACACACCTTCCTCCAAGCCCTACCGCCTTGCTACCTTCCTCTCTCCTCCCGATTGCTTGTAGGCGAAGCCTGCAGTAAATTCTCCACCATATACACCACGCCGTCGTGTTGTAGATCCAATCTATCTCTCCACCATACTCGCTGGTCCGAGGAAGGAGGAGACGTCGAGGTGCTACACGTGTGCATCTCACGGAGGCACCGCCACTTGTGGTGCTAGATCGGATCGGATCGCGAGGAGGAGAAGCGAGTACGACTACATCACCCACATTCCGAAAAACGTTCCGCTGTGTGAATCTTCAAGGGTATGAAGATCTAATCCAATCTCTCTCGTTGATTGCATCTCCTAGATTATATCTTGGCTTTCCCTCTGTTCGCATCCGTAGAAAATTTTGATTTACTATGCCGCGAAACCCTTCGGTGGTATTAGAGCTAGATCTATGCGTAGATGTGATTCACGAGTAGAACGCAACATGGTTGTTGCGGGCGTTGATGTTTTCTGTTGCAAGCCTCTTGTTTGTGTTCTTCTTATGACGCGGGATAGTGAGATTGAAGCGGTCCAGGCCAACCTTACGCGACGTCGTCATGAGACCGCTCCGCACTTGACGTGTGGCTTGTACCACATGCGGCTGGTGGATGTCGATTTCTCTCACTATAGTTGTCATGGGATTAACACCGAGTTTGGCAACCATAATATCACCGTTGTGGCTTTCCGTAGGTAAGAATCGTTCTTAGCATCTACTCCCATAAGCCACGTAAAACAAGCAACAACAAAGTAGAGGCGTCTAACTTGTTTTTGCAGGGAGTGTTTTCTGTGATGTGGTATGGCCCAAGATGTGATGTGTAGATTGTATGATGATCATGTTTTGTAATGTTTCACGACTTGCATGTCGATGAGTACACAACCGATGTGAGCCATATGGTTGTCTTTATAATTGTGTATGACCATGAGTCAACTTCTTATACACCATGTAATAGCTTTACTTTATCGCTAAGTAGTTAGCAATAGTTGTAGTTGCTATTCGTGGTGGAGGCAATCATGGTGGAGTGATGGAGATCATGCCGGAACGCACAAGATGGAGATCATTGCGCGAAGATTGGCTATACCATGTCACATAAAGTTATATGCATGTGATGTTTATCCCTTTATGTATCTTATTATGCTTAGATCGTGACGGTAGCATTATAAGATGATTCCTCACTTAAAGATCAAGATAAAACTGTTCTCCCCAAGTATGCACCGCGAAAGTTCGTCGTTTCCAAGCATCACGTGATGATCGGGTGCTATAGACTCTACGTTCACATACAACGGTGCAAGCGTTTTGCACACGCTGAAATACTTGGGTCTAACTTGACGAGCCTAGCATGTACACATGGCCTCGGAACACAAGAACCGAAAGGTTAAGCATGAGTCATATGAATGATATGATCGACATTTTGTTGTCCACCATTGAAACCACATCTCTTCTCGTGATGATCGGATTAGGTGTGGTGAATTTGGATCGTGTTCACTAAACAACTTGAGGGATGTTGAATTTAGTGGGAGTTCATCTAGTAATTTGATTAACTTGAACTATTTATCATGAACATAGTCTAAGTTGTACTTGCAAATACTGTAGATCACATGGCCAAGTCCAACTTCAACTTCAACGCTTTTTGAGAAGGAAAAGCTTAGAAACAATGGGTCTAACTTCACCAATTGGTTCCGCAATCTAAGAATCATTCTGTCTCATGACGAAAGGACTATGTCCTTGGGAAAGCGTTAGGTGACACCCTGCTATAGATGCTACCGATGAAAAAGCTGTTTATCACCACGCAAGGATGATTATGATTTGATTAAGATCGTCATGTTGTATGCTATGGAATTGGATCTTCAAAATCGCTTTTGAGGAGTTCGCCGGCCCTTTGAGATTCTCGAGGAGCGAAAAACATGTTTCGACTCAAGCCTGTTCCGAGAGATATGAGATCTCTAAGAAATTCTTTAACTACAAGATGGAGGAAGGAGGTCCGTTAGTGAGCACGCCATTAAGATGTCGGGCTACACTCAACGCTTTGAGCAACCGGAATGCAAGATTCCGGAGGAGCTCAAGATTGACACTCCTAGCTACAAAGTTTTGTAGTTGATCACAATCGATTGGTTCCACCGATATGATCACCGAGCTCTTTGATAAGATGAAAGTAGCGAGGTGAACATCAAAAGAATAATCATATGTTGATGGTCAACAAGCCCCCACCTTTAAGAAAGGTAAGGGCAAGGAAGCCCTTCAAGAAAGGCGCAAGAAGCTGCTGTCTCGCCGAGAAGAAGCTCAGTCCGGTCCAAAGCCGACACCGAGTGCTTCTATTGCAAGGACAAGGGTCACCGGAAGCGAATCGCTCAAGTACTTAGCGACAAGAAGGCTGGCACCATCAAAGGTATATTTCATATACATGTTATTGATGTTTTCCTTACTAGCCCTCATTGTAGTGCACGGTATTTGATACGTCGGTTGCTAATATTTGTAACTCAAACAGAGCTACGGAATAGACGGCCATGAGGGATGAGGTGACGATGCGTTGGCAACGGATCAAGAGTTGATGTGATGGCGTCAAGGCACGCCTCCTTAGTTTTACCTTCGGATTAGTTTTAAACCTTAATAAATGTTATTATGTGCCACGTTGAGCATGAACATTATTTCGGATCGTGTTTATTGCAGACGGTTATTCATTTAAATCGAGAATAATGGTTGTTCTATTTATATGAGTAACATCTTTTATGGTCATGCACCTCTTGTAAATGGTTTATTTCTTCTAAATCTCGAAAGGGATGAAACACACATCCATAACATTGAGGCTAAGAGATGCAAAGTAGATAGTGATAATACTACTTATTTGTGGTAATCGCTGCGTCTAGGTCATATTGGTGTAAAGCGATGAAGAAACTCCATTCGATGGACTTTTGGAGTCTCTTGATTTTGAATCATTTGACACATGCTAACCATGCCTCATGGGCAAGATGATCAAAACCCGTTCTCCAAGATGATGGAGCGAGCAACGGATTTGTTGGAAATCATACATACCGATGTATGCGGACCGATGAGTGTTTCGACGCTGGTGGATATCGCTATTTCCTCACTTTTACCGATGACTTAAGTAGATATGGGTATATCTATTTAATGAAACATAAATCAAACGCTTTGAAAAGTTCAAAGAATTTCGTAATGAAGTGGAGAACCATCATAATGTAAAGATTAAGTTTCTACGATCCGATCGTGGAGGTGAATATTTGAGTTATGATTTTCTCACGCATCTTAAAGCAAGTGGAATCGCTTTCACAACTCACGCCACCGAACACCACAACAAGAATGGTGTGTCTCGAGCCGGAATCGAACCCTATTAGATATGGTCCGATCAATGATGTCTCTTCCGATTTGCCGTTATCATTTTGGGGTTATACATTAGAAACCGCTGCATTCACTTTAAATAGGGCTCCATCTAAATCCGCTGAGACGACACCGTATGAACTGTGGTTTGGTGCTAAACCTAAGTTATCGCTTTCTTAAAGTTTGGGGATGCGAAGCTTACGCCAAGAAGTTGATGCCGACAAGCTCGAACCCAAAGCGAGAAATGCGTCTTCATAGGATACCCTAAGGAAACCATTGGGTATACCTTCTATCACGTAACAAGGCAAAGTGTTTGTCAGAAGAACGGTTCCTTTCTTGAGAAGGAGTTTCTCTCGAAAGAAGTGAGTGGAGGAAAGTAGAGCTAGACGAGGTTATTGAACCTTCTCTTGAATTGGAGAGTAGCGCAAAGACCGAAATTGTTCCAAAGGTCACCGCACCAAAAATAGAGGAAGCTAATGACAAGGATCATGAAGCTTGGACGATGTCTTGAGCATCGAACGCAGTCGACAAGGTCGCGTGCCCTCCCGAGTGGTAGGCAACCTGTCTTGACTGCCTTGTTGGTAGAAGAAGTGAACCTACGAACTATGAGGAAGCGATGATGAGCCCAGACTCGAGAAATGGTGAAGCCATGAAATCCGAATTGGGATCCATGAGCGAAAACCAAGTATGGACTTTGGTGGATCCTCCTAGCGACCGAAAGGCCGTTGAGTGCAAATGGATATTCAAGAAGAAAACGGACGCAGGTGGTAATGTTACCGTCTATAAAGCACGGCTTGTCGCAAAAGGTTTTCGACAAGTTCAAGGTGTTGACTACGATGAGACTTTCTCTCCCGTAGCGATGTTTAAGTCCATTTGGATTTTATTAGCAATTGCTGCATTTCATGATTATGAAATATGGCAGATGGATGTCAAGACTGCTTTCCTCAATGGCAACATTGATGAAGAGTTGTATATGAGGCAACCCGAAGGTTTTGTCGATCCTAAGGATGCTAGTAAAGTATGCAAACTTCATTGCTCCATTTATGGATCAAGCAAGCATCTCGAGTTGGAACCTTCGTTTTGATCAAGTGATCAAGAGCTTTGGATTTGTTCCAAATTGCTACGAAGCTTGCATCTACAAGAAAGTGAGTGGGAGCTCGGTGACGTTTCTGGTACTATATGTGGATGACATATTGATTATTGGAAATGACATCAACATGCTTAACGATGTGAAGAGTTATTTGAACAAGTGTTTTCAATGAAAGACCTAGGTGAAGCTGCTTATATATTGGGAATCAAAATCTATAGAGATAGACAAAGATGCTCGATAGCTTTAAGCGAGTACATACCTAGACAAAGTTCAAAAGGTTCGTAATGGATAAGGCAAAGAAAGGTTCAAAGCCTATGTTGTCGTAAGATATTGAGCAAGGCTCGGTGTCCAAATACGTAAATGATAGGGAAGCTATGAGCAAAGTGCCTTATGCCTCGCCATAGGTTCCATCATGTATGCCATGTCGTGTACTAGACCGGATGTGTCCAATGCTCTTAGTTTGACGAGATATCAAAGTGATCCAGAGTGGAACATCTGGACAGCCGTGAAGAACATCCTAAAGTACCTAAATAGAACTAAAGAAATGTTCTTAGTCTATGGGGTGATGAACAGCTTGTCGTAAAGGTTACGTCGACGCTAGTTTCGACAATCGACAAGGATGATTCTAAATCTCGCATGTGATACGTGTATATTTTGAATGGAGGAGCTGTGAGTCGAGAAGCCGCAAGCAAAGCGTGATCGCGGATCTACTGAGAAGCGGAATACATGGCTGCTGCGTCAAGTGAAGGAGTTTGGATCAAACTTCATCACGTAGCTTGGCGTGGTTCCAAGTGCATTGGACCCACTGGAGATATTGTGTGACAACACGGCGCCATAGCACTCGCTAAGGAACCAAGATATCATCCAAAGACCAAGCATATCAACTGCAAGTTTCATATAATCCGAGATTATATAGCGTATGGAGATCCGAAGATTAGCAAAGTACATACGGATCCGAATGTCCCAGATCCATTGACTAAACCTCTTCCACGTAAAACATGATCAACACCTCGATTGCCATGGGTGTGAGATTGTTGCCAAATGTAATCTAGATTATTGACTCTAGTGCAAGTGGGAGACTGTTGGAATTATGCCCTAGAGGCAATAATAAAGATGTTATTATTATAATTCTTGTTCATGATAAAGTTTATATTCCATGCTAGAATTGTATTAAGCGGAAACATTAATACTTGTGTGGTTTGTGAACAACACCGTGTCCCAATGCGCCTCTAAGGACTAGCTCATTGATCAATGATGGTTAAGGTTTCCTAACCATAGACATGAGTTGTCAATTGATAATGAGATCATATCATTGGGAGAATGATATGATGGATGCACCAAACTAAGCGAAGCAATTAGATCGTTTCATCGTGTTCATCTTTGCGAAGCTTTTCCTATGTCAAATATTGTATTCCTTAGACCATGAGATAATGCAACTCCTGGTACCGAAGAAAGCTTTGAGGTCATCAAACGTCATCCTATGAGAGGGTGATCATAAAGGTGTCTCTCGTGTGATCGGAAAGTATTTGTTGGGTTGTATGTATCGAGATGGAATTTGTCCTCCCAAGTCGGAGAGATATACTTGGCCCACTCGAATCGATATCAACACCGCTTGCAAGCATGTGGTTAAGGAGTTAATCACAAAGTGATATCGGATTACGGAACGAGTAAAGTACTTGTTGTGAACGAGATTGAACTAGGTATGACGCATCGACGATCGAATCTCGGCGGTAAAATATCGCGAGACGAAGGGAATATGTATATGGGATTGATTGAATCCTGGCATCGTGGTTCATCCGATATGATCATCGATGAATGTGGGAGTCAATATGGGTGCCTGCACCCACTGTTGATTATTGATAGAAGATCATGTCAGCATATTCTCGAACCCGCAGGTCACACACTTAACGTATCTCGACGCTAGGATAGATTGGATAATTGGTTTATGAATTTTTGTTCGAGTCTCGATGGGATCCGGGATATCACGAGAGGTTCTAATGGTCCGGAGAATAAGATTCATATAAGGCGTGCAGTTTTTGGAGTTCGAATTGTTCCGTTAATCGGTATTGTGCAAAGCTTCTAGAACCTTCCGGAAGGGAACAACGTGGCCCCACCTTCCGGGAGGGGGCATGGGCCTATGAGGGAGTGTCCTGGCCGCATTGGGCCAGGGGCACAAGGCCCCATAGGGCCCAGCCGATTCTAGAGAGATTTGACTCGTTTAAATCTTGGGATAGAATTTCTAGATAAGGGAGAGTTTAAATTGTTTAAACTAGAGATATGATTTCTAGATAAGGGAAAGTTTAAATTGTTTAAACTAGAGATAGGCTTGGAGGAGGGGCAGGCCGCCTCTATATATAGAGGGTGCGCCTCCCCCACACGCACACACCTTCCTCCAAGCCCTACCGCCTTGCTACCTTCCTCTCCTCCCGATCGCTTGTAGGCGAAGCCTGCAGCAGAAATTCTCCACCATATACACCACGCCGTCGTGTTGTAGATCCAATCTATCTCTCCACCATACTCGCTGGTCCGAGGAAGGAGGAGACGTCGAGGTGCTGCACGTGTGCATCTCACGGAGGCACCGCCACTTGTGGTGCTAGATCGGATCGGATCGCGAGGAGGAGAAGCGAGTACGACTACATCACCCACGTTCCGACAAACTTTCCGCTGTGCGAATCTTCAAGGGTATGAAGATCTAATCCAATCTCTCTCGTTGATTGCATCTCCTAGATTAGATCTTGGCTTTCCCTCTGGTCGCATCCGTAGAAAATTTTGATTTACTATGCCGCGAAACCCTTCACTTGCATCTTGGCAGAGAAGGAGAGCTCGTAAGCTTCATACCTCTCTTCCCAAGCCTTTGGAGCAAAGACGGCTCTGAGATCCTCAAGGATCACAAATGCAGCCATCTTTTTAAAACACATTTGAAGCTCCGGCTCCATGGCATAGAGCATTCCACTCTAGATGAGGGAGGAATCATCCGCCTTAGATTGCCAGCCATTATTTTTGTCCTTAGTGGCGGTGTCTGCGCGTTTGGTGGGAAGTTCTGCCTCTAAGACATAGTTGGGGGTTAGGAGAATTCTCAGGGTGTAGTGCCAGGCAGTGAAGTTCGTCCCATTGGTTTTCAGCTTGTCCTACTCTAGGAAAGCAATAAGGTTGAAGGTGTTGGACCACGCAGAGATAAAACAAAACTTTTTCCTCTAATGTGGTGATCCAAGATCTAGCCGAGGTAGAAGGCCATGAGGTTTACCACTAGACGCGCAGTTGCGGATTACTGATGAAACGCGTCAGTTGATGCACTGCAGTCCTTTGCGATCCAATCGTCCTGGTGCTGATCGTACAACACCCTTGCTGGTATCCACACGTGCAAGGAGGAGCACTGGCGGCGAACTGCTAGGTTCGATACGACGGCATGACTGCTGTGGAGCTAGGGTTGCCAACACATGGAATGACCTAACCGAACAACGATTAACCTCTCTGGGTTACTGTGCTCCACTATATATAGGGAGTGAACGTGGGCTCCACTCTCGTGGCCCATTCACTAAAGCCCATATAACACTAGTCACCATTAGTCCAACTCACTAACTCAGTCCTAATCTGGCTTGGATCCAACCCAACCAGATTACCGTTTCAGATCCAATCTGAACTTGCTCCTGCTCTTAAGTGTGTGACCCCGCAGGCTCATGGCTACTTGGACACGATTAGAGTCTGACTCTCAATCGATCAGTCGGTAGCGGATCCTAGCAGAACGTGCCGACTCCCAAGTACCAAAGAGTCATGACAACTTGCCTTTCCAATGCGACTTACGTCCGAGTCCCTTTTGCCTCACGATATGCCTTGTCAGACTATAGGCGAATAATTGTCATCCCTTAAATAGTCTGACTCTCTTCTCGATCAGAGATAAGTGATTCACCCGACTAACTCTTAGTCGATCGCCTCGGTTAACACTTAACCGAGTCGTGCATGGCCATGCTTTCCGAATCATATCATCCGAGAGGGCCTAGAGAATATCTCTCCAAGTGGAGGGGCAAAATCCCGTCTTGGTTATTCGTATCACGCAGCTTGATTCTCAGTCGACCCGAACTCTGCCTTTATAACTGCCCAGTTATGGATCATCGTTTGACAGAACCTAAGTCGGTGATCCTCAACTCGGATTATGCAATAACCTCAAGTCTAAGGATTACATTGATTGAGATATACAAATGACAACTTGTTCATTGTACCTCAATATGGGTCAATCTGACTCGCTAAACTCTTTAGCCGAATCTGTGTAAGTCGGAATAGCATCTCCATACTCATGAAAAGTGGAACCGAGTCATCAAACAGACTTTCACATTGGTCTAAGTTGTGTGTCCAGCACAACCTCGATGACCAAGGATATTTAGTACAAATAACATGAATGTATAGTTCCACAATCGAATCACATATTCAATGATATACATCAGATGTTTATACAAGGACAACTTAATATCTTTATGAATACAATGGAAAATCTCATCATACATGATTGCCTCTAGGGCATATTCCCAACAGACTCCCACTTGCACTAGAGTCAATCTTTCGACATCACATGTCTAAGCATCTAATGCCCATGGCTCTCAGGTGCGCCTCATGGTTCGGCTGTGGTAACGGCTTTGTCAACGGATCCGCAATATTTGCATCTGTGTGTACCTTGCATAACTTGATATCACCCTGATCCACGAACTGGCGAATCAGGTGGTACCGCATGAGTATGTGCTTGTTCTTCTGGTGTTGTCTAGGTTCCTTGGCTTGTGCAATAGCACCATTGTTGTCACAATACACGTCTAATGGATTGGACGATCCCTGAACCACACCAAGATCCATGAGGAAATTCCTCATCCAAACAGCTTCCTTTGCTGCCTCCGAGGCGGCAATATGCTCAGCCTCTGTTGTAGATGTAGACACAGTCTCTTGCTTGGAACTCTTCTAGCTCACAGCACCTCCGTTTATAAGAAACACGTATCCGGATTGCGAACTAGAATCATCAGAGTCGGTAAGATAACTCGCATCCGTGTAACCCTTTACACCGAGTTCATCTTCACCGCCATAAACCAAAAACATATCCTTAGTCCTTCTCAAGTACTTTAGGATATTTTTAGCCGCTGTCCAGTGGATCTCTCCAGGATTAGCCTGGTATCTTCTCACAACACTTAGAGCATAGGAAACATCCGGACTAGTACAAATCATGGCATACGAAATCGCACTCATCCGACTTCGCTCATCAGTTGTCGAAGGACACTGAGTCTTGCTAAGTTTTACACCATGGGACATTGGTAAGAACCCATTCTTAGACGATTCCATGTTGAACTTCTTCAACACTTTGTCCAAATAAGTACTCTGACTCAATCCAATAAGTCGTCTTGATCTATCTCTATAGATCCGGATTCCGAGGATGTATGTTGCCTCACCCAAGTCTTTCATTTAGAAACTCCTTTCCAATGGTTCCTTGGTTTCTTGCAACATCTGGACATCATTTATAATCAATAATATGTCATCCACATATAAGATTAGAAAGTTTACTTTGTTCCCACTAAACTTCTTGTACAAACAAGAATCATGATCACTCTTGATGAAGCCAAATGATTTTACTACCTCATCAAAGCGAATATTCCAACTCCGAGATTCTTGCTTCAACCCATCAATGGATTTCTGAAGTTTACATACCTTGTCATCATTAGCCAGATCGACAAAACCCTCGGGCTGTATCATATACACGTCCTCGGTTAAATTTCCATTAAGGAAAGCCGTTTTGACATCGATCTGCCATATCTCATAGTCGAAATAGGTCGCTATAGCTAACATGATCCGAACTGATTTAAGCATCGCTACAGGCAAGAAAGTCTCGTCGTAATCAACTCCTTGAACTTGTCGGAACCCCTTCGCGACAAGACGTGCTTTATAGACGGAAACATTTCCATCCATATCAGTTTTCTTCTTAAAGACCCATTTGCACTCGACGGGTCTTGCACCGTCTGGCAGATCAACCAAGTTCCAAACTTGATTTTCATCCATGGACTTTAACTCGGATTTCATGGCTCCAAGCCATGACTCGGAATCAGATCCCACCATCGCCTCCGAATAATTCGTCGGCTCATCACTGTCTAACAGTAATACATCATGAACACTTCATAATCTCGCTGATCTTCGTAGTACAGGTGCTGCTGCCGGCTCAGCTACCACGACTGGCTCAACCTCCAAGGTTTTTGCTGACTCGCTACTATCCGGTTCCTCTCGAATTTCTTTGAGCTGCACCGTGCTCCCACTTACTCCCCGACTGAGAAACTCTTTCTCAAGGAAGACATCGTTCTGAGTGACAAACACTTTGCCCTCTTCTCGGTTGTAGAAGTAGTAATCCAAGGTTTCCCTCAGATACCCCACGAAAATACACTTACCCGACTTGGCTGTAAGCTTGTCTGAATGAATTCGCTTGACAAAATCTTCACAACCCCAAATCTTAAGAAAAGACAAACTCGGCTTTTTTCCTGTCCACATCTCATGCGGTTTCTTCTCTACCGATTTTGATGTACTCTGTTTAGTGTGAACGCCGCTGTTTCTAGACAATAAACCCAAAATGATAAAAGGCAGATCTGTCCGACTCATCATTGACCGTACCATGTCCAACAAGGTCTGATTCCGCCTTTCCGAAACATCATTCCTTTGTGGCGTTCTTGGCGGAGTAAGTTGAGGAACTATTCCACAACTTTTCAGATGGTCATCAAACTCATGTACTCTCCTCCTCGGTCTGACCGAAGAAACTTTATTTTCTTGTCGAGTTGATTCTGTGCTTCATTCTGGAATTCTTTGAACTTTTCAAAGGCTTCCGACTTATGTTTTATCAAGTATATATATCCATACCTACTCAAATCATCAGTGAAGGTAATGAAGTACTCATAACCACCCCTGGCTGTCGTGCTCATTGGTCCACATACATCACTATGTACTAGCCCCAACAAGTCGGATGCCCTTTCGCAACTCTTTGCAAAAGGTGTCTTGGTCATTTTACCGAGTAGGCAAGATTCGCATGTCTCGATCGACTCCAAGTCGAACAAAGTTAGGAGTCCATAATCATGGAGCTTCTTCATGCGTTTCCAACTTATATGACCAAGCCGACAAAGGCAAAAAGTAAGTCATATTCATCATTTGGTTTCAACCTTTTAACATTTATGTTATAAACCGACTCAACATCAAGATTCAAAATAAATAACCCGTCACGGACGGTGCAAAGCCGTGAAACATATCATTCAAATACAAAGAACAACCATTATTCTTGATATTCGACTCATAGCCTTGCCTCATCAAACATGAAGCGTAAATAATGTTTCGATCGAGATCGGAACATAATAACAATTATTCAGTTCCATAATGAATCCGGAAGGTAAATGAAGTTGCGTCGTCGACTTCCAACTCGAAACTCTTGCTTTGTTGCCGACTCGAATATCAACCTCGCCTCTGCTACGCCCTAGTTCTTACCGGTCCTGCAATGAGTTGCGATGTGAATAGCTGATCCGTATCATATACCCAAGAACTATTAGGTGCATCACCAAGATATATGTCTATAACATTGCAAACAAGTGTACCGAGTCGAAGTCATACCTCCACTCTTGGCTTTATCACCAAATACTTGTCAGTAGTTCCTCTTCCAAAGGGCCATCCGCAAGAGAAGCAAGTGGATCCGGCTGAAGGAGATGGCTTAGTCCCCGAGGAAGCGCTTGGGACCGGGTCCTGAGCCTGCTTTCCTCCTGACTTAGCCTTCTTCTTAGTCCAAGAACTCTTCTTGAACTTAGCCTTATTCTGCACCATCAACACTTGACTGGCGCCCTTCTTGAGATCCGCCTCTGCCTGCTGGTGCATCCCATGCAATTCAGTGAGCTTCTTATCCATACCATGCATGTGGTAGTTCGAAATGAAATGCCCATATGCACTAGGAAGAGAGTTCAGAATTATATCCATAGCGAACTCTTCGCTAATGGGGTAGCCAAGCCTCTCCAGAGACTGCACATAACCAACCATTTTGATCACATGCGGACTCAGTGGATCACCATCCTTAAGCTTGCAGCTCAGCAAAGCCTGAGAGACTTGATACCTCTCAGTCTTCGCCTGAGCCTGGAACATACTTTTGAGGCTTTCGATCATATTGTAGGCCTCAACATGCTCGAACTGCTTTTGCAAGTCCGGTTCCATGTGAGCAAGCATAAGACAACTTATATCCGTGGACTCATCCTTAGCCCTACAGTAGGCATTGGTGGCAGCGACAGTCGCATTCTCATTCGGCTCATCTGGAAGTGGGTTGTCTAGGACATGGTCCTTCTTTTCTTGTTTGAGAACAATTCTCAGATTTCGATACCAGTTGGTAAAATTAATGTCATTCGGTTTATCTTTCTCAAGAATGGTTTTCAACACAAAACCGTATATCTGAGAGTGACTGCTACTTGGTGCCATGATCTACAACAGAAAATTCAAAACACTTAAGACATGTATTCATAAAAGAGCAAGCATATTAAACATTTTAATATTTTATGCTCCCACTAGAACCAACACCCCTCCGATGGTTGCTTAGTGATTCAGTATCCTAAATAAGCAAGTCGGCTAGTGAGCTTTAGCATCACCGCTAGCCGCCAAGTGATCTAGGTAGACAACTCCTTGTCAATCGCATCTCATGCGACTCCTGTTGGACGGGTGGCATCACATGCCCCGGCTCCCATCCGATTTTTCCCCGAGTCCCACAACCGTTGTATAGACCCGTCTAGCTTACCGAGTGTTTCTGTAGTAAGAGTCCAACTCGAACCCACCTAGTCGGAAAGAATTGGCAGCACCTCAATTTTATGAGCCCACTAACAAAAATGTCCGACTTGTGATGGTGCAAACACTGGCGGGAAAACCGACTAGACCTTCTTTGAGGGATTAATTTTTTCTAACTATCTAATAGAGGTAAAACAGAGCCATAACAATAATACAAAAAAAGCAATTATAATGTGAAATGGTATGGCTCCCTTCATGGCGATCTCCATCTCCACAAAGCCTATAATCCGACTCGTGCAACCTCTTGTCACTTGCCGTCTTACTCCATGTCGCCGACTTGTACATTGCCTTACATGCCATCCGGGTTCTCCAAACAGCTACACTAGCTTAGTAAAGTAAATTACATGGAGAATCCGACATGCAGGTCATTATATAATAAAATGACAGCACCTAGGCTCCAGCCGGCTGACAAAACCATGATTCGCGGATCACGTATGGATGCAGTGCAGTCCTTTGCGATCCAATCGTCCTGGTGCTGATCGTACAACACCCTTGCTGGTATCCACACGTGCAAGGAGGAGCACCAGCGGCGAACTTCTAGGTTCGATACGACGGCATGACTGCTGTGGAGCTAGGGTTTCCAACACATGGAATGACCTAACCGAACAACGATTAACCTCTCTGGGTAACTGTGCTCCACTATATATAGGGAGTGAACGTGGGCTCCACTCTCGTGGCCCATTCACTAAATCCCATATAACACTAGTCACCGTGAGTCCAACTCACTAACTCAGTCCTAATCTGGCTTGGGTCCAACCCAACCAGATTACCGGTTCAGATCCAATCCGAACTTGCTCCTGCTCTTAAGTGTGTGACCCCGTAGGCTCATGGCTACTTGGACACGATTAGAGTCCGACTCTCAATCGATCAGTCGGTAGCGGCTCCTAGCAGAACATGCCGACTCCCAAGTATCAAAGAGTCATGACGACTTTCCTTTCCAATGCGACTTACGTCCGAGTCCCTTTTGCGTCACGATATGCCTTGTCAAACTATAGGCGAATAATTGTCATCCCTTAAATAGTATGACTCTCTTCTCGATCCGAGATAAGTGATTCACCTGACTAACCCTTAGTCGATCGCCTCGGTTAACACTTAACCGAGTCGTGCATGTCCATGCTTTCCGAATCATATCATCCGAGAGGGCCCAGAGAATATTTCTCCAAGTGGAGGGGTAAAATCCCGTCTTGGTTATTCATATCACGCTGCTTGATTCTCAGTCGACCCGAACTCTGCCTTTATAACTGCCCAGTTACGGATCAGCGTTTGACAGAACCTAAGTCGGTGATCCTCAAATCGGATTATGCAATAACCTTAGGTGCAAGGATTACATTGATTGAGATATACAAATGATAACTTGTTCGTTGTACCTCAATATGGGTCAATACGACTCACTAAACTCTTTAGCCGAATCCGTGTAAGTCGGAATAGCATCTCCATACTCATGACAAGTGGAACCGAGTCATCAAGCCTACTTTCACATTGGTCTAAGTTGTGTGTCCAGCACAACCTCGATGACCAAGGATATTTAGTACAAACAACATGAATATAGAGTTCCACAACCGAATCACATATTCAATGATATACATCAGATGTTTATACAAGGACAACTTAGTATCTTTATGAATACAATGGGAAATATCATCATACATGATTGCCTCTAGGGCATATTCCCAACAGAAGGTGGGTGGGCGAGACATCTACAATGGATTTTCAAAGAGTTTAGACCATGTTCATAATATTCTGGGCACACGTTTTAAGTTTCACCTTTAAACTTAATTAACAGGGCTCCCACTCAAGACAAACATCCCTCTATTCGTCTTAGTGATCACATGATCCCATTTCATTATATCACCACCGATCGTCACAAATGATGACATAGTTCCAAATGTAGACATTCTGAATGTAGATCACATCTCCATGTGTGTAACATCCCAAAAATCATGATTTGTGAAAGTTTGCATTTCATTCATACAATATCATCCTTGACTTGCAATTTTTTTTTCAAAACAAAACTCAAAATAAAACCATTTCTATGCCTAATATCAATATATCTATAAGGCAAGTTTATTTTATTTCCAAGGTGTCAAAGTGCATTTGACTAGTGTTTTATACACAATTGATAACAAGGATTTCACTACAAAAAGAATCCAGAGGTGATTTGAATTTAAACAGAACCATTTCAAATGCCCATCTTTACCTATCAAATGAGGCATGGTTTTAAATTATTTTTCAAAGGACCAAGATAGTTCTGAGTAGATTTGTGTGTTCTACACACTCTTCGACACTAGCTTGACCACATAAAATTTTGGAAGAAGTTTGAATTGATTTGGAGTTGTTTTGAGCATTCAAATCTTAACTAGAAAATCAAATCAGAAAAATAAAAGTAAGAAGAACAAAAAAAAACAGAAGCAGACCAACCAACTTGCTCGACCCACCCCACGGCCCAACTCCAGCCCACCCGGGAGACCCCCCTGTGCTCACCTCTATGTTTTTCACCGCACATCCGCGCACCCCTCTCCCTGACATGATGGCCCCGCAGCCATGTCACTTTCTTCCCCAATCAACGCCGCAGAGACGCCGTCGCCGCCCGTTTCTAGCCTATTGATTCGCGAATAAATTCACGTTAATCCTCGTAGTAATCCCATGCCCGGCCCCCTCTACTTAATCCCCTCCCCTCTCCGCTCCTTTCCCCTCACTCGCCACCCTCTGAGCGCCGCTAGGTTGTCCACACTCGAGCTCGCGCCGCCGCTGTCCTGAGCTACTCCGGCGAACGATTTCAGTAAACCCTAGACCCCCTTTCCTCTCTGGTTGATACGCGTTCACTCGCCGTGTTCGTGCGCATCTAACGCTACCGCTGGTTTGTATTTTCGTGCCTTGTAGCATCATCGACAACAACTCCCGAGCGAGCCCGACGCTGACGCCAACTCCGATGAGGAATCGTCGCCGTGTCTGTGCGGCCCAGCCCCGTCCATGAGAACGTTGAGCATCACCGCGTCCTCGCGACCTCGGTAAGCACCAGTAGTAGCTCCCGTACCCTCTGGGCTCGCCGAAGCATTATTGTCCGACGTGCAGCCGCCGCGGTGGCCATTTACGCCCCCGTGTTTGGTCGAAGCGCTGAGATCCGCTGGATCTAGATCCAGCGGTTAAGATTAGATTAGATCGCGAAGGGGTATGCGTAGATCCGGCGTGTTGGATCTGACTTGATCCAACGGCGCGGAGGCACGATCCGCACGAAGCGGTATAGACCAACCAGACGCTGCCAAGCTTCTGTGGTTTGAATTATAAATCTGTTTTAAATCTTTTAATTTGTTCAAAGTTGTAAAATCTATAACTTTTTTTTGTTTATCCAAAAAATGCAAATAATATATCAATGGATTCACAAAAATAAATTCTACACTACTGTGGGCTTAGTTTTGTATTTTGCTTCTGCAAAATGGAATTTTATGCAGAGAAAATTATAGGCCTATTTTGGCTATATAAATTATTTAGAAAATGATTTTAAAACAATTCAAGGTTATTTAGACTATATTTAGTTGGTTTTGTCATCAGTACTGTTTGACTTGTATTGTTTAGTTAATAAAAATCATCACATGGCATTTGCATGCATTCATATATTTTTGCTTGATTATTTTGTTGGAGATATACCCAAGAGGAAATAATAAAGTGGTTATTATCATATCTTCACACTTATGATAAATGTTTACATACCATGCTATAATTGTATTAACCGGAAACATTAATACTTGTGTGATTTGTAAACTAAAATAAGAGTCCCTAGTAAAGCCTCTTGTTAAACTAGCTTGTTGGTTAATATATGATCATGGTTTCCTGATCATGAACATAGAGATGTTATTAACAACAGGATCATATCATTAGGAGAATGATGTGATGGACATACTCCTATAGATAAGCGTAGCATAAAGATGAAGTCATTTAAATAGTTCAATTGCTATATGCTTTCTGATACATAGTAACCTAATTCATTCGACCATGAGATCATGCATATCACCTTTACCGGATGGATGCTTTGATGACATCAAACACCACACCGTGGCGGGTGGCTATAAAGGTGGCATTGAGTGTTCGGAAAGTATTGGTTGAAACACATGGATCAAGAGTGGGATTTGTCCATCCATATGACGGATAGATATACTCTGGGCCCTCTCGGTGGAATGTCATCCAATTAGCTTGCAAGCATGTGACTGGCTCACAAGGGATCACATATCATGGGAACGAGAAAAGAGTACTTATCAGTAACAAGGTTGAACTAGGTATACAGAGATACCGACGATCATAACCTCGGATAAGTAAACTATCGTGAGACAAAGGGAAATTGGTATCGTATGTAAGTGGTTCATTCGATCGCAAAGTAATCGTAGAAATATGTGGGAGCCATATGAATTTCCAGATTCCTCTATTGGTTATTGTTCGGAGAAGTGTCTCGATCATGTCCGCATAATTCACGAACCGTAGGGAGACACACTTAAGGATTCGACGTTGTTTGAGTAGTTATGGTATTTTGAGAAAGAGACCGAATGTTGTTCGGAGTCTCGGATGGGATCCGGGATATCACGAGGTGACCCGGAATGGTCCGGAGAATAAGATTCATATAAGGAAAGTCCCGTTTCGGAGTTCGGGAATGATTCCGGTGTTTTCATCGGGAATGTTCTAGAAGGTTCCGGAATGTCCCAAGACTGGGGAAGGGGTACATGAATGTGTCATTACATATTGAAATGATTGCATCATGTACTAAGTGTTCTTGCTGTTCCAAATAAAGGATTAAATTGAATCCTAAAACTGAAAAGTCAAATGGCCTTGAAAGTCAAACGGCTAAAACAGAAGCTGGGAAACAAGCAAGAGGTGGTTGGAACCGACTTGGGAGGAGTCCTCCTCAAGCCGCCAACCAAGGCGAATTGGGAGGGACTCCTCCCTTGGCCACCCTCCCACCTATAAAAGGAGGGCAGGGCCTCCTCCTCTAGACACACAAGTTCCTATCCTCTATTCTCCGGTTTAGAGCCGCTTTTGGTTTAGAGCTTCTAATTGCCCTAGCCTTGGATTAGAGCCTTCTAATTGGTGTGTCTAAACCCTAGACCACTAATATCTCTCTCTCATACTCCACCATACTCGCTCAAGGCGAAGCCTCTGGGCGGGATCTCCCTCTACTTAGGTACCACGTTGTCTTTGCCGGAATCGCGAGAGTGCTACAACCTCCGCCTGCTGGAACAAGGGAGAGGAAGGTCTTCACGAGTACCGAACGTGTGACCGATCATGAAGCGCCGGAACACAGCTTGGGAAGGATCGTCTACGCGATCTTGAGATCGGAAGTGTACGACTACATCACCCACGAGAATCTGCTCTCGTTAACCGCTTTGGAATCTTCGAGGGTAAGTTATTCCATCGACTCGTTGCTACAATCTAGTAGACAGATCTTGGCTTGTTTGTTTGTATGCGATAGAAATTTTTTGTTTTCCATGCTACGAACCCCTACATATTTTTGAATGTAAATTTGGTGGTATTATATTATGTGTAGATTTTGGTGCTAGTGGTGATTGTGATTTTGAAGATTGTTGCTACTCCCCCAACTACCAAGGCAAGTTGTGCTTCATGTATTTGTCCCATTATTGTGACTATGCACCAGTGAGATTTTGTATAGGGTTTGCATGAGATTTTGCTAAGTATCTATATGCTATGCCTTGGGAAATCCTAGTAGTTGTAATCTTGGTAGAATCTCTCTAAGTTAAAATACTTGTTGATATCATTCTTAGCCTAGCTAGTAGAAAACAAGGGTGGATTATATACATGCTATGAAAGTTTTGCTAAGTCTTTGACTTATGTTTTTGGCTTAATAAAAAAACTAAGTGAATGAATCACCTAGGTGGAATGGTATGTTTGGGTTATGCTGAGTGGTTACACAAGGCCCATATCCATGGTCTACCTTGTGTATCACACTTGTGGAAATCCACCCAGGAACAAAGGGATTTGAGATACTTAGTGTTTAGAAGCTTCTAGTGCAGCCACATGGCATATGGGCTGTGCCTTGATCATATAGGTTGCAATAACTTACTTAAATGGACATATGGTGGTAGGCTGATAGGATGGAACACGTCCATTTGTTCTAAGTGAAGGCTTCTAAAAGATCTCGCCTCGATGCATGTTGAGTCTTGTGGGGAAAGTGCACCACCCCTCGAGAAGGAAAAATCTAAGTACTTAGTCGTGTCCCCGGCAACAGACAAATTGAGCATCAAGACATTGAAGCTATCAAGGATCTCCTCATCCCAATTTCTAAGTTAAAAACTTGTGGTTGAACAAGGGTAAAGGTTCAACAATGTCTATTGGTGGTTCCTTGGGAGTTTTTGTCAAACAAAAACTTAGTGTTTTCAATTGATAGGAAAAACCTATTTTGAGCAAAGCAACCCTAAGCTACACTTAGCCAAATTCATATAGAAGCTAGATACTATTATTATACTATGGTATCACTTGCCAATACATTCCAATGTATTGACCCACGGTGGCTGTAACTTATGATGTTGCAGGTTACTCTGGAGGATTAGGGTTATGAGTCTACACTCAACATGTTTGCCTGTGGCACATGAAGATGAAGACTTTACTTTACTTACTTATGTTATGAACTCTTGTACTAGCCTTTGGCTATGGAGTGTAAAAGACTATGTTTATCTCTAGAATGATGATGTAATAAAGACCTTTGTTTCTCTGTACTTCATCTTAAACTATGCTAGCATTTGATCCAGGGACTAGCATTGCAATCACAGGGACCTTTACTTTTATAAAGGTGAGTTCTTACATATGACTGTGTTGCCTGTAGGATTATGACCCTAGGTTGGATTAGACTAAGAAAGCACTAAGGAAGACTACAACACTTTGCAAAATTCCACACTTGTCTTTTTCTTCTCGTAAACTTTTCTAATCTTCTTTCTCATCTCCATTTGTAGATGAACTCCATCAACGAAGCCGTCAGGAAGGGACCACTCATGACCATTACTTTGGAGTGTGAGACAGAGTTTCCCAAAGCACTCAAGAACCTTATGGTTACCATGGGGATACATGGTGCAGCTGTATACAAGGGATTCCCTGTGATGGATGAAGGAGAATAATATTGGTGGGTGTAACTTCACTTGTACAAAAACAAGGAAGACAACCACAAAGAGTCAGGATTCTGCATGGTCACCAACTCTAAAATGCACACAACATTCTTTGACTCTGCAAGAAATGCAGCTTGGAATGCCATCAAGGAGCTTGGTGATAGGCTCAAGTGTAGAATGCTCAACACTCAAAATGACATTAGAGAAGAGAAGAAGCATACCCAAGACTTAGAAGCTACCAATCAACGTCTAAGGGAAGATATCATAGACTTAATATGGGAGTCTTGTGATCAAGATAGGCAGATTGCCACTAAGGATGCCCTGATAGCCATTTTGTCAAGTGAGTGAGAGTTGAAATGAAACCCCGGTAGTTGGACCACCACACTTATCATTTTCATGAGTTAATAAATTTTGATCATACCAAACCTATGTGGTATGGCAAAAAATTTGCCTAAGTCATTCTTGAACCTTAGTGTTTGTGGTAGACTTTGTATGCCATGATTTGTATGATTTATGGATGACATATGCTTTTGCTTTCTTTTTACTATCTTGCTTTCTCTTACTTGTGTTGTGCTAATACTTCTCCATCTTATATTAGATGCCTAGCTTTGTGATCAGCACTGCCGAGGAGTTCAATGGAAATAATTTTGGTTCTCGTATCGTGCAGTTTACTAGTGTGCTCAACCTTCCACTTCCTAGTATCAAGGCACTTCAGCTCACCAAGATTGAGAGGAAGGACCTTTGGGGATTTAGAGTCTCTCAGCCAGGATGACAGACAGAGCCACTCATGGAGGATATTTCCTTCAAGCTGATGCACGATGACAAGGATAAGGGTCTTGATGTAGTCATGCAGGAGCTACTCGGACGCCTCTGCGGATGCCACTCCACTGATCTTAGAGGCCTCTACTTCCACCCGTTCGGGAGATGTGACGAGGAGGGAGAGGCATTGGTGTATGAGGGCGAGACTATAGATACAATAGAGCCAGTTCGTCTGTACCTCCAGGACCTCGAGGGTCTTATTAGACACCTTGACACCGATAGGACCAACGTCATGCTTAGCAATGAAGATCTCCAGGTTCAGTTGAGAGATAAGGACAAGCTCTTCGCGGAGCAAGACGAGATCGTCAAGGAGATGGAGGCCAGATTCGAGAGTCAGGACAAAAAGTTCAAGAATCAGGAGAAGAGAGTCCAAGACAAAAACAAGAAGATCAAGGACATGAAGGCTGAGATAGAGGCCAAGGACTTCGAGCTCGAGACCCAGCAGGGAGTGATTGAGAGGCTTCACTCACAGAAGAGGGCCCTCAGGGCAAAGATCAAGGCCTTGACCACTAGTGTAGATGAGTACAAGGCCGCCATGGAGAATGCAGATCTGGCTCTTATTGACGTGGAGGTCGACATGGAGGAGTAGTGTAGACTACTCGACTATCTTTTATCCACTGTACTTTGATCATTGATTCACAATGACCATCCAACATGTGGATGGCTTGCTATGGTGTGTTTACTTTTCCAAAAACTTGTTGATTTAATTTTCTTCCTCTATGTTATTTTTTTGAGCTTGGTTATTGTGGTTGTTTCTATGTGATGTATTGTGCATGTTAAGCATCTATGGGTATCTCATTCTTATCCTTATTGAAACCACATATGCCTCCCCGTCGTGCCAACCCCAACCCAAACAACAACAATAATGTCATTCCCGAGATACAATAGTTGATGATAGCTCAAGCTCAACTAATGCAGATGATGACTCAGTTCATGTAAAATCAGAACCAGAATAACAATAACAACAACAATAACAATAACAATAACAACAACAATTATAACAATCCTCTAGCATTTGACATGCTCACCAGATTTCTGAGACTGAGGCCTGCAAAGTTCTTAGGAACCACTGACCCAATGGTGGCCAATGACTGGTTACGTTCAATAAACAAGGACTTAGTTGTCGTGGTGGTGGCACGACAGATGCCATGGGTAGGCTAATGTTTGGGGCCAATGGATGTTAGAGGGATCCGGGGAGGGAATATGTAGTTGCTTCTATACACGAATGAGTAACATGCAGATCTTTATTTCTCCTCTCTCGGGCTACAAGTGCTACTTGAGCTGTTTTCAGGAAGAATAGAAGAACTACACGAGCCTAACGGTGTCAAATGAATCGATACCCCTCTTAGGAATCCACACCTCTCCTTATAAAGGGGGGCCTTGGCTCCTCTAGGGCTGACGTGGCAAGCATATTCAAAGAATATGCTTGTCCCAATATAGTAACTCGGCGAGCTCCTTTTCGTGTCCCCCTTCTAATGACGGCAAAGTTCCAGAGAACCCCACCTGCACGCCTCGGGCTCCAGGACTGTCACCTCCGTGACCTCCTTTTGCCCTTCTACTGCTCTACGCCTTGTCCTTTGCGCTTGGCTCTATTCAGATTCTTCCTATCCCTGTTGGAGATATGCCCTAGAGGCAATAATAAAAGTGGTTATTATTATATCTTTGTGTTTATGATAAATGTTTACATTCATGCTATAATAGTATTAACAAGGAAACCTTGATACTTGTGTGATTTGTAAACTTAAATTGAAGTCCCTAGTATAGCCTCTATACATCACTAGCTTGTTGGTTGATAAATGATTGTGGTTTCCCTATCATGAACATTGAGATGTTATCAACAAAAAGATCAAATCGTTAGGAGAATGATATGGTGGACATACTCCTATAGATAAGCGTAGCATAAAGATCAAGTCATTTCAATAGTTCAATTGCTATATGCTTTCTGATACATAGTAACCTAATTCCTTCAACCATGAGATCATGCATATCACCTTTACCAGATGGATGCTTTGATGACATCAAACACCACACCGTAACTGGGTGGCTATAAAGGTGTCATTGAGTGTTTGGAAAGTATTGGTTGAAACACATGGATCAAGAGTGGGATTTGTCCATCCATATGACAGATAGATATACTCTGGGCCCTCTCGGTGGAGTGTCATCCAATTAGCTTGCAAGCATGTGACTGGATCACAAGGGATCACATATCACGGGAACGAGAAAAGAGTACTTATCGGTAACGAGGTTGAACTAGGTATGCAGAGATACCGACGATCATAACCTCGGATAAGTAAACTATCGTGAGACAAAGGGAAATTGGTATCGTATGTAAGTGGTTCATTAGATCACAAAGTAATCGTAGAAATATGTGGGAGCCATATGAATTTCCAGATTCCTCTATTGGTTATTGTTCGGAGAAGTGTCTCGATCATGTCCGCATAATTCACGTAGGAGACACACTTAAGGATTCGACGTTGTTTGAGTAGTTATGGTATTATGAGAAAGAGACCGAATGTTGTTCGGAGTCTCGGATGGGATCCGGGATATCACAAGGTGATCCGGAATGGTCCGGAGAATAAGATTCATATAAGGAAAGTTCCGTTTCGGAGTTCGGGAATGTTTCCGGTGTTTTCATCGGGAATGTTCTAGAAGGTTCCGGAATGTCCAGCACTACGGAGGGGAAGGGGTACATGAATGTGTCATTGCAAGTTGGAATGATTGCATCATGTACTAAGTGTCATCGCTGTTCTAAATAAAGGATTAATTCAAATCCTAGTTTGAAAAGTCAAACGGCTAAATTTGGAAAGAGGAGAAGAGGAGGAAGTGCGAAACCGAGTTGGGGAGGGAATCCCTCCTCCAACCGGCGGCGCCACGTCCAAGCCGAGTTGGGGAGGGACTCCCCTCCCTCCCCTTGGCCGCCGGCCCCTCCACCTATATAAGGAGGGGCAGGGCTCCCTCCTAGCACACAACAATCCCTCTCCTCAAACCCTAGAAGCTGCAGCCCTCCATAGCCGCCGCCACCCCCTAGGGTTTTGCCCTAGCCGCCGATTTGGGGGTCCCTGGAACCCTAGCCGCCGGCTCTCGCATCCCCTCCTTGGTGTGTCTAAACCCTAGATCGCCGAGGAGGTCTCTCATACTCCACCATACTCGCTCCGGCTTAAGGCGAAGCCCTGCGAGATCTCCCCTCTACTTCCGGTACCACGCCGTTGTGCTGCCGGAATCGTGAGGAGAGTGCTACAACCTCCGCTGACTGCTGGAACAAGGGAGAGGAAGGTCTTCGTCGAGTACCGAACGTGTGACCGACTGCGGGAGCGCTGCCGGACGGATCGTCTACGCGATCTTGAGATCGGGAAGAGTACGACTACATCACCCACGAGAATCCGCTCTCGTTAAACACTTTGGAATCTTCGAGGGTAAGTTATTCCATCGACTCGTTGCTACAATCTAGTAGATAGATCTTGGATTGTTTGTTTGTATGCGGTAGAATTTTTTTGTTTTCCATGCTACGAAACCCTACAGTGGTATCAGAGCCGTGTCTATATGTAGATCTGTTGCACGAGTAGAACACAATGGTCATTGTGGGCGTTGATGCTTTTATTGTCGATTGCTTCTTGTGTACTTTGCATCTTGCGGTATGTTGGGATGAAGCGGCCCGGGCTAACCTTACATGACATCGTTCATGAGACTTGCTCCACGCTTGACATGCAACTTGTATTGCATAAGTGGCTTTGCGGGTGCCTATTTCTCCTAGCATAGTTAAGATCCAATTTACAATGGGTGATTAACAATACTAGTATCAATGTTGTGGTTCATGTTCGTAAGTTAGAACGACACTTATTGAAAGCCCCAAACCACGTAAAACATGCAAAGAAAGTAGAGGCGTCTAACTTTGTTTTGCAGGGGTGTGCAGTGATGTGATATGGCCATGATTGTGATTATATTTGATGTATGCAATGTTCCTTATTGTAAGTTGGCAACTGGCAGGAGCCATATGGTTGTCTTTAATTTATGTTAAGACCCGCGTGTCTATTCAAAGTAGTTGTAATAGTTGAAGCCGGTGGACGACAACCATGGAGAAGCGTCATTGACCTTGATGCAATGCCGGTGATGATGGAGATCATGTTCGTGCTAGAAGATGGAGATCGGAAGCACAAAGAAGAAAGGCCATATCATATCACATATTATGAATTGCATGTGATGTTAATCCTTTATGCATCTTGTATTGCTTAGTAGACGACGGTAGCATTATAAGATGATCCCTCATGCACATGAATTTCAAGTCATAAAGTGTTCACCCTTAGTTAGCACCGTTGCTAAAGCTTGTTGTTTCGAAGCACCACATGATGATCGGGTGTGTTAGATTCTGCAAGTGTATACAACGTGAGCAAGCCAGATTTGCTCATGCGGAAACCAAGGTTTGATCTTGACGAGCCTAGCATGTACAGACATGGTCTCGGAACACAGATCACCGAAAGGTAAAGCATGTATCATATAGTAGATATGATGAACATGACGATTGTTCGCCATTGAAACTATATCAACTCTCGTGATGATCGGTGTTGATGTAGTGGATTTGGTTCGTGTGATCACTAAAACAATGTGAGGGATGTTGTTTTGAGTGGGAGTTCACCTAGATTAACTTTATTATTAATTTGAACTCAATTTGTCATAAACTTAGTCTAAACTATTGCAAATATGTTATAGATCAATGGCAGCCCCTACCATCAATTTTAATGCGTTCCTAGAGAAAGAAAAGTTGAAAACAAATGGAAGCAACTTCGCGGATTGGTTCCGCAATTTGAGGATTGTCCTCACAGCTGGTAATTTGACCTATGTCTTTGGATGCATCATTGGTGACCCACTGCGGTGATGCTTCCGATGAAGTAAAGAATGTTTACCTCGCCTAAGAATCAGTACTCCATAGTTCAAAGGTGCTATCTTGTATGGTTTGGAATCGAGCTTGTAAAAGGTTTGAGAATTCAGACCCATATGATATTGTCGAGGATCTCAAATTGATCTTTGAGACTCATGAGACAATTGAAAGTTATGAGGCTTCTGAAAAGTTCTTTAACTGCAAGATGGAAGAGGGCAGCTCTGTCAGTGAGCATGTGCTTAAGATGTCTGGGCACGCAAACAAACTTCAAAGCTTGGGTATAGTGATTCCTAATGCTTTGGGGATTTACCGTGTCCTCCAATCACTACCACCAAGTTACAAGAACTTTGTGATGAACTACAACATGCAGAACATGAACAAGCAGTTGCCAGAACTGTTTGCTATGTTGAAGTCTGCAGAAGTGGAGATCAAGAAAGAGCACCAAGTGTTGTTGGTCAATAAGACCACCAAATTCAAGAAAGGAAAGTCTAAGCAGAAGGGACACTTCAAGAAGGGTGGTAAGAAAGTTACTACGCCGGCGAAGAATATCAAGGCTGGACCTAAGCCTGATACTGAGTGCTTTTACTGCAAGGGAGAAGGTCACTGGAAGCGGAATTGCCCAAAGTACTTGGCGGATTTGAAGAACGGCAACATCAAGAAGAAAGGTATATCTGATATACATGTTATTGATGTGTATCTCACTAGTACTCATAGTAGTGCCTGGGTATTTGATCTCGGTTCGGTTGCTCATATTTGTAACTCAAAGCAGTCTTTGCAGAATAAACGGAAGCTAGCGAAGAACGAGGTGACGATGCGCTGGGAAATGGATCAAAGGTTGATGTGATCGCTCGGCACGCTACCCCTTCATCTACCATCGGGATTAGTTTTATACTTAAATAATTGTTATTTGGTGCTGCGTTGAGCATGAACATTATATCGGGATCTTGTTTATTGTAGACGGTTACTTGTTTAAGTCCGAGAATAATGGTTGTTCGATTTATATGAGTAATATGTTTTATGCACATGCACCTTTGATAGATGGTCTATTCTTATTGAATCTCGATCGTGGAAATACACATATCAACAACATTGAGGCTAAACGTTTGAAATCGAGCGATAACTCGACCTATATGTGGTAATCGCTGCCTTGGTCACATTGGAGTGAAGCGTATGAAGAAACTCCATTCCGATGGACTTCTTGAATCACTTGATTTTGAATCACTTGAAAGATGCGAAGCATGTCTGATGGGTAAAATGACTAAGACTCCATTTTCTGGTATGATGGAGCGAGCTACAGACTTATTGGAAATCATACATACCGATGTGTGTGGTCCAATGAGTGTAGCATCGCGCGGTGGTTATCCTTATGTTCTTACCTTCACGGATGACTTGAGTAGATATGGGTATATCTATTTCATGAAACATAAGTCCGAAACTTTCGAGAAGTTTAAGGAGTTTCAAAGTGAGGTAGAGAATCAACGTAACAAGAAGATTAAATTTCTACGTTCTGATCGTGGAGGCGAATATCTAAGTTACGAGTTTGGCGAGCATTTGAAGAAATGCGGAATACTTTGTGATTGACACCGGAACACCACAAAGATAATGGTGTGTCCGAACGTCGTAATCGAACTCTCTTAGATATGGTTCGTTCTATGATGTCACTTACAGATTTACCGCTATCATTTTGGGGTTATGCATTAGAAACAACCGCATTCACTTTAAATAGGGCACCATCTAAATCCGTTGAAACGACACCGTATGAATTATGGTTTGGGAAGAAACCTAGATTGTCGTTCCTTAAAGTTTGGGTTGCGAAGCCTATGTAAAGAAGTTACAGCCGGACAAGCTTGAACCCAAAGCGGAAAAATGCGTCTTCATAGGATACCCTAAGGAAACTATTGGGTATACCTTCTATCATAGATCCGAAGGCAAAATCTTCGGTTAAGAATGGATCCTTTCTAGAGAAGGAATTTCTCTCGAAAGAAGTGACTGGAAGGAAAGTAGAACTCGACGAGGTTGTCGAACCTTCTCTCGAATTGCGAGTAGCGCAAAGACCGAAGAAGTTCCTATGGTGCCTGCACCAATTAGAGAGGAAGCTAATGATGATGATCATAAAACTTCGGTTGAAGTTGCTACAGAGCCTCGGAGGTCAACGAGAACTCATACCACTCCAGATTGGTATGATCCCGTTATGAGTGTCATGTTGGTGGACAACACCGATGACCCTGAGACATATGAGGAAGCGATGATGAGCCCAGATTCCAATAAATGGCAAGAAGCCATGAAATCCGAGATTGGATCCATGTAGTAAAACCAAGTATGGACTTTGGTGGACTTACCGGATGGCCGAAAGGCTGTCGAGAACAAATGGATCTTCAAGAAGAAAACAGATGCTGATGGTAATGTTACTGTCTATAAAGATCGACTTGTCGCAAAAGGGTTTCGACAAATTCAAGGAGTTGACTACGATGAGACTTTCTCACCGGCAGCGAAGCTAAAGTCTGTGAGGATTATGTTAGCAATCGCTGCATATTATGATTATGAGATATGGCAGATGGATGTCAAAACAGCATTCCTCAATGGAGATATTGATGAAGAGTTGTATATGATGCAACCCAAAGGTTTTGTCGATCCTAAAGATGCTAACAAGGTATGCAAACTTCAACGGTCCATCTATGGATTGAAGCAAGCATCCAGAAGTTGGAATCAACATTTTGATAAGGTGATCAAAAGTTTTGGTTTTATACAAACTTATGGAGAAGCTTGTATTTACAAGAAAGTGAGTGGGAGCTCTGTAGCATTCTTAATACTATATGTGGATGACATATTGTTGATTGGGAATGATGTAGACCTTCTTAATAGTGTCAAGGAATATTTGAATAATAGTTTTTCAATGAAGGATCTTGGCGAAGCAGCTTACATATTAGGCATAAAGATTTATAGAGATAGATCGAAACGCCAAATATCATTGTCATAGAGTACACATTTGGACAAAGTTCTAAAAAGATTTGGAATGGAAGATAGCAAGAAAGGGTTCTTGCCCATGTTGCCCAATACGACCTTGAGTAAAACTCAAAGTCCGACATCGCGTAAGATAGAGAAAGGATGAGTAAGACTCCTATGCCTCGACCATAGGATCTCTAATGTATGCCATGCTATGTACTAGACCCGACATTGCATATCTTGTTAGTTTAACTAGCAGATATCAAAGTGATCCAGAGTGGATCATTGGACAATGATCAAAACATCCTTAAGTACTTGGAAGAACTAAGGATATGGTTCTTTCTTATGGAGGTTATGAACAACTCATTGTTAATGGTTACACCGATGCTAGTTGGAACACGTATCCGGATGATTCTAAATCACAACTGGATACGTATTTATTTTGAATGGTGCAGCTTAGCTGGAGGAGTGCAAAGCAAAGCGTTGTGGCGAGATCTTCAACGAATCGGAATACATGGCTGCCGGAGGCTTCGCAAGAAGAGATATGGATGAAAGAGTTCATTACAGAGATGGGTGTGGTTCCTAGTGCGCTGGACCCAATGTCTATCTACTGTGATAACATGGGCGCCATAGCCAATGCGCAAGAACCAAGGTCACACAAGAAGCTGAAGCACATCAAGCTACGTTTTCACGCTATTCGAGAACATATCCAAGATGGGGATATAAAGATTTGCAAAGTACACACAGATCTGAATGTGGCGGATCCGTTGACTAAACCTCTCCCGAGGGCAAAACATGACCAGCACCAAACTGCCATGGGTGTTCGGTATATTACCATGTAATCTAGATTAGATGACTCTAGTGCAAGTGGGAGACTGTTGGAGATATGCCCTAGAGGCAATAATAAAAGTGGTTATTATTATATCTTTGTGTTTATGATAAATGTTTACATACCATGCTATAATAGTATTAACAAGGAAACCTTGATACTTGTGTGATTTGTAAACTTAAATTGAAGTCCCTAGTATAGCCTCTATACATCACTAGCTTGTTGGTTGATAAATGATTGTGGTTTCCCTATCATGAACATTGATATGTTATCAACAACAAGATCATATCGTTAGGAGAATGATATGGTGGACATACTCCTATAGATAAGCATAGCATAAAGATTAAGTCATTTCAATAGTTCAATTGCTATATGCTTTCTGATACATAGTAACCTAATTCCTTTGACCATGAGATCATGCATATCACCTTTACCAGATGGATGCTTTGATGACATCAAACACCACACCGTAACTGGGTGGCTATAAAGGTGGCATTGAGTGTTCGGAAAGTATTGGTTGAAACACATGGATCAAGAGTGGGATTTGTCCATCCATATGACGGATAGATATACTTTGGGCCCTCTCGGTGGAGTGTCATCCAATTATCTTGCAAGCATGTGACTGGCTCACAAGGGATCACATATCACGGGAACGAGAAAAGATTACTTATCGGTAACGAGGTTGAACTAGGTATGCAGAGATACCGACGATCATAACCTCGGATAAGTAAACTATCGTGAGACAAAGGGAAATTGGTATCGTATGTAAGTGGTTCATTAGATTGCAAAGTAATCGTAGAAATATGTGGGAGCCATATGAATTTCCAGATTCCTCTATTGGTTATTGTTCGGAGAAGTGTCTCGATCATGTCCGCATAATTCACGAACCGTAGGGAGACACACTTAAGGATTCGACGTTGTTTGAGTAGTTATGGTATTATGAGAAAGAGAACGAATGTTGTTCGGAGTCTCGGATGGGATCCGGGATATCACAAGGTGATCCGGAATGGTCCGGAGAATAAGATTCATATAAGGAAAGTTCCGTTTTGGAGTTCGGGAATGATTCCGGTGTTTTCATCGGGAATGTTCTAGAAGGTTCCGGAATGTCCGGCACTCCGGAGGGGAAGGGGTACATGAATGTGTCATTGCAAGTTGGAATGTTTGCATCATGTACTAAGTGTCATCTCTGTTCCAAATAAAGGATTAATTCAAATCCTAGTTTGAAAAGTCAAACGGCTAAATTTGGAAAGAGGAAAAGAGGAGGAAGTGGGAAACCGAGTTGGGGAGGGTATCCCTCCTACAACCGGCGGCGCCACGTCCAAGCCGAGTTGGGGAGGGACTCCACTCCCTCCCCTTGGCTGCCGGCCCCTCCACCTATATAAGGAGGGGCAGGGCTCCCTCCTAGCACACAATAATCCCTCTCCTCAAACCCTAGAAGCTGCAGCCCTCCATAGCCGCCGCCACCCCCTAGGGTTTTGCCCTAGCCGCCGATTTGGGGGTCCCCGGAACCCTAGCCGCCGGATCTAGCATCCCCTCCTTGGTGTGTCTAAACCCTAGATCGCCGAGGAGCTCTCTCATACTCCACCATACTCGCTCCGGCTTAAGGCGAAGCCCTGCGAGATCTCCCTCTACTTAGGTACCACGCCAGTTGCCTTTGGGAATCGAGGAGAGTGCTACAACCTCCGCTGCCTTTGGAACAAGGAGAGGAAGGTCTTCGTCGAGTACGAACGTGACCGATCATGGAGCGCCGCTTAACGCAGCCGGAAGGATCGCTCACGATCTTGAGATCGGGAAGAGTACGACTACATCACCCACGAGAATCTGCTCTCGTTAAACACTTTGGAATCTTCGAGGGTAAGTTATTCCATCGACTCGTTGCTACAATCTAGTAGATAGATCTTGGCTTGTTTGTTTGTATGTAGTAGAATTTTTTTGTTTTCCATGCTACGAAACCCTACAATCCCGTGGCTAGGGTTTGACTATAGGCACCTCCTTCTCCTGCAAGCTTCATGTCATTCGGCCCTGTCTCGCTTAACTCGGCTTGGCCTTCACCTGCATTTAGGTTATTCGGACTTACTCGGCCGACTTAACTCGTATGTCGGCCGGGTAACGTACAGCTCCTCTCATAGGTGTCATGGTCGTGCTTACCTCGGCCGACTTTTACATGATTCGGCCAATTTAGACAGTAACTCGGCATATGACAGGGGAAACTCCTTTTGTCTCCCCCCGTCTTGACCCTATCCGGGGTCACCTCCCCAACATTAGTCCCCGAAACTGGTGTGGTCCTGCCCGTAACCTCGGCCGGGCCACATTAGTTTCCCAATATTCATTTCTCCTCATTTCCGAGTTACTTTCTCCTGTTTGAGGTATCCGCAGCTTCTCGTGCACGCCTCATCCTATGTGTAATACTTATCATTGTTTCTCTAGTTTTTTGTTCCTCTACAGTGCCCACTGACAATCTACAGTAATTACTGCGCCTGTCGCGTCGGCGCTGCGGCGCCTCGCGCACCGCATCTGTTAGGGGGCCTGATCGTCTCCTGCATCGTGTGGTCACCGGTGTGGCTCCACTCAGCCACGAGCGATTCCGCCGCACGCACGATCTATATGGTTAGTGCCCGCACGCACGATCCCACTATCGCCAGGGCCACGCGGTTATAAAGAGGGGCACGGGGCTAGAGGATTCACTTTCCTCCTTCGCTCACCGTTGCTCTTCTTCATCCTCGCGACCGCGTGTCTGTTCGTGCTTCTGCAGCTGCGCCCTCGTCAGAATCTTCGACGGTGAGGCCACAGTTCTTCTGCTCCGTCAACCTCGGCCCCGCGCGCTTGCTCCGGCGCCGTCGCTGGTGAGTTCTCCTTCGGTCCCACCGCTAAGATTTCTCTCTGGACGCATCCGCCGCTTTCTAGGCTTCCCGTGGCGGTTCTTTTCCGCTCCGCCGCCGTTTTCACCTAGAACCACGACGGGGCCCTGCGCCTCGAAGCCTTGCTCTGCCGTTAGTTTTTCTTCTGTTGATTTCTCCGGCAACCCTATTTCGAGTTTAGTTAGTGGTGCGCTCATCGAAGATGACGACACGGCGTCTGGTCCAGAGCGGGGCTCCTGGCAGGGTTCCACGTTACTCGTCGAGAGATCGAGTGGTTAATTAGAACTCGCCGGATTCCTGCCGAGGTAGGCTGTCGCTACCCGGTAGTGAATCTTCTCCCGTTCTTAACGAAGGCGAGTATGTCGTCTTCATGTCCCACTTTGCTCGTGGGTTTGGTCTTCCCCTTAGCGATTTCGCTAGGGAATTCCTTGATTACTTCATCCTGCAGCCGCATCACCTTTTGGCTAACACCATTGCTTCTCTATCCGCTTTTATCTCGGCCTCGGAAGGATACTTCGGCCTGTGGCCGTCTGTGCATGTATGGTCCAAATTCTTCTAGATCCGATCCAATGTCGTTCCAGACAAATCCCTTCATCCTTCCGAGAAGTTGCTTACCCAGTGTGGTGTCGCGTCCATAACACCTCAGAGGAAATCCGAGTTCCCTCGTGTTGCTGGTCTCGAGTCTTGCAAGAAATGGCATATATCATTTTTCTATGTCAAGAATACCGGGAAGTAAGACAAGATTCGTCTCCCTGCTTTCTCCATCGGTCCCCCTTCCAAGAAGAACTGGAATTACAACCCTAGGAAGAGCCACGCTTTGGCCGAGGCCTTCGAGATTCGGCTGAAGGAGCTGATCCGCGCCGGGCTACGCGGCGAGGATCTGATGACCACCTTCGTCAGCAGCCGAATCTGCCCTTTTCAGCATCGCACGCACAAGCTTTGTTACATGACCGGTCCCCTCGATCCCAACCGAGTCTCAACGGTCGAGCTCGATGATTATCTTATTTTCAAGCGTGTCCGAGCTATATTCAAGACAAATATGCCGGAGGACTGGACCTGGGGACTGAAGCCGTTTACCCGCGGGAATCCCCCTCCCGAGGTAAGTTCACGCATTTGTGTTTTTCCTCCTAATTGCGTTTGTGATTCCTTTTGCTAATTCCTCTGTCTCCTTTCTTGCAGAGATTTGCGGAGCAGAAGATCGAGGATGCCGAGGTTCTGGCCCTCCCGTGGACCGCAGATCGGAATACCCCGGACAGCGGGGAGCTTGACTCGGAGGAGTTTGTCCCCAAGTCTGACATCGCTCCGGCTCGCGCCCGTGGCAAGACCTCGGCTCACGGGGAGGAAGGTGATTCGGACGACGTCCAAATTCTTGAGGTAGTTGCCGCAATGTCTATCTCTTACGCATTTCCAGCTTCTACATCCTCAGCTAACCATGCCGGTTAGGTGCATGACGCCGAGCCTCTTGCCTCCCAACCTCCTGCTACCTCGAGGAAACGTACCGCTCTAGCAGGTGCCTCGGAAGACGCTCCCAAGAAACGAACAAAGAAGTCAGCCCAGCACCTTCCGAAGCGTAAAACTATGCTTGGAGTTACTGGGTGAGTTCATTTTCATTTGTATTTCTTGTTTCTCTTTTTCTGTATTTTGATTTTACTTTCTGTGCTTTTGCAGCGCTCCTCTTTTTGTTAAGCCCAGTGGTCCGAGTATGACGAGTCACACAACTCGGCCGCCTTCTCCTCCGCCTCCTGAAGATACCAGAGTTCCTAGTCCTGCTCGCGTAGACTCTCCTCCTGCTCCGAATTAGACATCACCTCAGCACGATGCACCCGTGGTTTCCAATGTTGATGCCGACGTAACTCGGACAGTAGATCCTCCTACCTAACCTGCTGCCTCCGCCGTGAACCCCGGAGTTTTCCCCGAGATTCCTTTGACCCCCACAGTTTCGACTGCGACTCCAACTCCAGCCGAGGATATCAGCATCTCGGCGCCCTCAGAAACCATAATCCCTCCGGCCCCCAAAGATGCCACTCCAAGTGCTGAGGTTGTGGCCCCTGCCGACATCTCTTCTAAGGCTAAGAAGGTTGTTATTACCAGACCTTCATTATCTCATAAAGGACTTGCCAGCTCTTCTCAACCCACCATTGCTGATGCGCTCCGCAAGGGGGTTTCCTCTGCTAAGACCGTTGTCACCCCTGCCGTTGATACTTATCTTACTCTCCACAAGAGTCCCGCGGCGGCGGTGGTTACACAACATGTCCGAGGTAAAGTCCTGACTCGTACTGAGAGTGGGAACAGCCTCGGCTCCTTGGTTGAGTATGCCAATAATTGGAACGCTGCTGATCAGCTTGAGGGTAATCCGAGCAGTCAGCCATTTCAACTCTCCGACATCAGCAGTCGCTTTCATATGGCTGCCAAGATTGTGCTTGACAGCGACAAGATGAACGAGGTAATTGCTTTTGTTGACATTTGGTTAGTTATTCGAATGATAGTATATATACTCTAGTCCCCAAAGCTTGCAACCGAATAACTTGTTATTCGTTTGGAAGCTTTGTTAGGCTTTGCTTGATTTGGATCCGAGTTAAGATTTGATTATCCAGTTATTTAGGTCCGGGATAAGTTTTGCTCGATCCGAGTTAAGCTTTGCTTGATTTGGATCTGTCTTAGGTTTGGATATCCAGCTACCTAGATCCGAGTTAAGCTTTGCTTGATTCGGATCTGTCTTAGCTATGAATATCTGATTGTATATTTTACTTTATCGTTTAGGTTGCCCATGATCGGCGGACAACCGAATTCCAAAGGCTGCTTTTCGCGCACAAGAAGTTGCAAGAAAAGTACGAGAAAGTTCTTTCCGTGGTGAAGAAAGCTAGTAACTTAACAAACCTTTGTATTGTCCCTAAAGCTCTTAATATTTTCTACTTGAGGTGTTAGCTCATTTTGCTGGTAAACAGGTAATATCAATAATCTTAATATCCGTCTTGAGAAGAAAGTCAAGTCCTGGAAGGTTAGTTATCCTTTCTCTTTACTGATTTCCGTTCGAGATTTATCCTGGGTTTCTTATACCCTTCTGGCTTTGGTATAGCTGAGTTACAAACTCTTGCAGTGTCACATCAAGAATGCATACCCATGCCTGATATGATGCTACATTTTTTAGAGCAAGCCACCACTCATTCGGCGTAGCTGAAAGAGAAAGATGACGAGATAACTCGCTTGCGCGCCGAGGTGGAGTCCCTCAAGATTTCTCAGAAATCTGAGTTAGAGAAAGTTGATCAGGAGTTCTCCGAAGAAAAGAACCGGCTAAGTCTGCAATTGCAGAAGGATAAAGAACTCCTCGAGGCTGCCGAACTTAAGACTCTGACGATGGGCGAGGAAATCACTCGCTTTGAGAAGACCAAGGTTGATTGGACTCAAGATCTTCAGAAAATGTTGAGCTATATTCATCATAAGTTTCTGACCGTGGCCGAGTTATCTTCTCCTCTTTCTTACTGTTAACTGATATACTTTTATTTTGCGTAGATTATTTTCCTGAAGCTAGGCCCATGAGCTCTAGAGCGGTGATCAATTCTCGCCAGCACCGAGGTGTCACCGCAAATTAGAGTCCAAAATATTCAATGGAAGACTTCTTGGGTGCCGTTGGCGCTGCTATTGGGCCAATGAAGATTATGGGCAGGGATTTGGTGCAAGCAGCCATTCGGGCCTATCATGTTCTCTGGCCGAATACTTCTGGAACTCCTGAAATTGACAAGATCAAGCTACTTGTGGAAAGGTTAATGGCATCCCAGACACAGTTAAACCTCTGGAGGGAATCTGCTGGAAGAGTTGGTGCTGATATGGCGCTCACAGTCATTATGTATTGGTATGAGGACATTTTGCTCGACACCTTGATAAACTTGCGCACCGGCTCCCGTTGGGTTGAGGATCCAGAATTTGTCGCCCGCCGCCAAGCTCGTGCCTTCCAGCTTGTTGAGTATGCTGATGTGCATAACTGGATTGAGGGGCCGAGTTTTCTTCCCAACCCGGCGGATGACGTTGAAATCGAAGATGCCTCCGATAATAATTCAGCCGACCAGGAGGAGGGTGAGGGCGACTCGGACAACTCTGGTGATTCTAGCGCAAGCTCGGATGAGGACGGCGATGCACGATCATCTTCCAAAGGGACTAGGCACTCTCAAGCTCAAACTAATGTTTCTCAACAGCCTAGGGCTTCCCCCGAAGTCACTATTCCTTCTGTGGAGGGCGAAGTAACTTCGGCCGAGGTGCCGTCTACCTCGAAGCGCCCAGTGCCTGACCAAGACGCTGCCCCTTAGGTTAAAAAAACTTCTTAAATTACTTCTTATCCCTGGTATGCCGGGCGTATGATGTGTCTGAAACAATTGTCCGACTTTCTGTGTGGTGCGAACCCTTTTTGCCGTTTTCCGCTGAGGGACGTATGATGGTGATCATTATTAGTTTGTCTAAACAGATCTTGTTGCTTTAAATCTTTGCTTTGGTGGTCTTTAATCTCATAAGTTCGGATCGAGTGTTTTCATTTGACTGACCTTAGTTCGGCGTTAATATTGCATGGCCTTTATAAATTCGACGGCTTAACCATTGTGTTCTTGATCTCTATCCGAGCTATAAAGCCTGAGCCCCATATTTGGGGAAAGCGAAATAATGTCGTTCAAGGTAGTCTCTGACCTATCATTCGGGGTGCCGAAGTTTAATACCCGTTTTTGGAATAGGAGACGATCATGGGGAAATTCCCTAGTCAGTGCTCTAGGAATCGAGGTTTTAATGCATAATCCGAGATAAAGGATAATATGGCATAGTCCCCGAGTCCCCTTGCTCGAAGTCCTGAGACTTAACACACAATTCAGGAATAAGAAATAACGTTGGGCAGTCCCCGAGTCACTGCTCAAAGTGCCGAGGTTTAGTACATAACTCAAAAATAAGAAATAACGTAGGGCAGTCCCCGAGTCACTGTTCAAGGTGTCAAGGTTTAATATATAACTCAAAATGTGACATAACATAAGGCAGTCCCCGAGTCACTGCTCAAGGTGCCGAGTTTTAATACATAACTCAAAATGTGAAATAACATAAGGCAGTCCCCGAGTCACTGCTCAAGGTGCCGAGGTTTAATACATAGTCAATACTTCGACTTGAAGCGTCATATTACAACGTATCATAGATGGCTCTTACGAGTAAAATGGACGAAGTAAAGCTATGTTCCATGGTCTTTTCGATTCTTCGCCGGCTTTGTTTGCCTTGTTATTTTCTGGTGACTGAGCATCGATTAGGTAATATGCATCATTTTGTAATGCTTTGCTCACGATGAATGGTCCCTCCCAGGGGGGTGATAGTTTGTGCATGCCGGCTGTGCGTTGCACTAGCCGAAGAACCAAATCTCCTTCTTTAAACACTCTTGGATTAACTTTCTTGCTGTGATATCGTCGTAAGTCTTGCTGATAAATAGCTGACCTTGATAGTGCCAACTCCCTGGCTTCTTCTAGAAAATCAACATCATCATGCCGAGCTACCTCATTTACCTCAGCGGTTGTATACCGGGTTAATCTTGGCGAATCATGTATTATGTCGGCTGGGAGCACGGGTTCTACTCCATATACTAGAAAAAATGGGGTATACCCTGTTGACCTGTTTGGGGTAGTTCTGAGGCTCCATAGTACTGCTGGTAGTTCCTCGATCCAGCATCCTGCCGACCTTTGCAGAGGTTCGACGAGTCGGGGTTTTATTTCGGACAATACTAGTCCATTAGATCTTTCCACTTGCCCATTGGATGCTGGGTGAGCCACCGAGGCGACATCTAGTCTTATGTGTTTTTCTTGGTAGAATCTAGCAAAAGCCCCTTCAGCGAAGTTTGTGACATTGTTTGTAATAACACTATGTGGATAACCATATTTCAAGATAATATCTTTGAGGAATTTTACTGCTGTTGGTCCATCACATTTTTTTATCGGTTTTACTTCAATCCACTTTGTGAACTTATCCACCATGACTAAAATGTGGGTCATCCCGCCCCGGGCCATCTTGAATGGTCCCACCATATCCAAGCACCATACAAAAAATGGCCAAGTAATTGGTATCGTCTTTAATTCGGACGATGGCATATGTATCTTGCTGGCATATCTCTGGCAACCATTACATTTTCTACCAATTCTTTGGCTTCTTTCAACACTGTTGGCCAATAAAATCCATGCCTGAATGCTTTGGCCACTAAAGCTTTGGACGAGGCATGATGCCCGCATTCTCCTTGATGTATATCTAGGAGGATTTCCTGGCCTTCCGTCGAGTCAACACATCTTTGCAGCACGCTTGTGACGCTCATTTTATACAACTCATTATTTATGATTGTATAATCTTTTGCTCTTCTCACTGTCTGTCTAGCCAGTACCTCATTGCTCGGCAAAATTGCATCCTTAAGGAAGGAAAATATGGGTTGCGCCCATGCTGGCATGATTTTCTCTGGGATAATTTTACTATCTATTTCCATATTTTCCGCCGACATAACAGCCTCGGATCTTTCCATATCCATTCGTGCGACGGCCGGGTTCACTTCCGGAAACTCTAGGTTAAATTCTTTGTCAATTTCCATCGGCATACTATCTTCTCTTGATTTTGCCAGGATAAAAATGGATTCGGACTCTGGTGATGGTGCTATTGATGGTTTTCTCAGGTGCTCTAGGGCGATACCCGGGGGAATTGATTGCCTGGTTGATCCGAATTTTGACAGCGTGTCTGCAGCGTCATTTTCTGCCCGGGGTATATGATGAAATTCACATCCATCGAAGTATCCACTGAGTTTTTGCACATGGAATCTATATAAGGCCATATTCGCATCTAGCGCGTCCCAATTGCCTGATACTTGTTGTACTAACAGATCTGAATCTCCGTAGCATAGGATCCGACGTATCCCAATCTCTTTTGCCACCTTTAATCCATAGATGAGTGCTTCGTACTCGGCTACATTGTTTGACGTGGCAAAATGTATTTGCAGCACATATTTCAGCTGATCTCTTTTTGGCGAGGTTAACACTATCCCTGCCCCCAAGCCATTCCTTAGCTTGGAACCGTCAAACTGCATTGTCCAATAATTCGGATCTGGTAAAGGTGGCTCATATTGTACCTCGGCCCAATCCACAAAGAAGTCGGCCACTGCCTGAGATTTGATTGCATCTCGCCTATCGTATTGAGGAGCATAAGGTGATAAATCGATTTCCCATTTTGCTATTCGGCCGCTTGCATCTTTGTTGCTCAATATCTCGGCTATGGGTGCTTCACAGATCACTTTGATCGGGTGTTATTCGAAGTAATGTTTAAGTTTCTTAGCCGACATGTACACTCCGTAGGTCATCTTCTAGTAGTGTGGGTAGTTTTGTTTTGAGGCTGATAGTTGAAGGGAATATGTCGAGAGAGGCAATAATAAAGTGTTTATTATGTGTATTCCAAGTATATGATAGATGTTTATTTTTCATGCTATAATTGTATTAATACGGAAACATTAATACATGTGTGTTTAATAAACAAACAGAAAGTTCCTAGTTATGCCTCTCTCATAAACTAGCTCGTTGATTAACAAGATGATCAAGGTTTCCTGATCATGGACATTGGATGTTGTTAATAATAGGATCACAACATTAGTGTAATGGTGTGATGAACATTCATCCGAAGTATAGCATTACGATCAAAGTCATTGAGTTTATATTGCTATAACAACTTACGAAGTGATCCTAATCCTTAGACCATGAGATCATGTCAATCACTAACACCGGAAGAGTTTCTTGGTAACATCAAACGTCACACCGTAACAGGGTGATTATAAAGATAGATTCAGAACTAATAAAGTGTTATGTTGAGGCTCATGGATCGAGAGTGGAATTTGTTCATCCCGGCGATGTATAGATATACTCTGGGCCCTCTCGGTGATATCACATTGATTAGCTTGCAAGCAAGTGATTTGATCACTAGAATGTTATATCACGGGAACGAGAAAAGAGTGCATGTCGGTAACGAGATCAAACTAGGTATGGAGATACTGATGATCGAATCTCGGACATGTAATATATCGTGAAACAAAGGGATGAAGATACTAGCGTAAAAGGTTCCGACGATCACAATAAAGTCATCGTTGAATGTGTGGGAGTCAGTATGGGTCTCCAGATCCCGCTTCTGATTATTGATCCGAGAGGGGTCTCGATCATGTCCGCATTATTCATGAACCATAGGGTGACACACTTAAGAGACACCGACATCCAATTGGAGCAAAATTTTCATGCCGAAAGAATGAACAAGCGCAGGAATTTATTTCACTAGATACCGAAACAGGTTTTCGGGTGAAATTGCATAAAGTGGTTATGCATGTGAAATGGAATTCTAGCAAGGGGTTATTTGTGAATGTTTGTCATTAAAGTAATTGACAAAATTCTGAATAAAATAAAAAAGTTTTATTTAATGAGAGTTTGCATTAAATTTCGTGGAAATTTAATGGGAATTTGAGTGGACTTTTGAGTGGAGGGAATTGAAGGGACATTTTGTGTGAGTGGAGTGTCCACCCACATGAATGAAGGAGGGGAGGTGTAGGGGTCCCAACCTAATAAGGTAGAGTCCTCCTGTGTTTTACAATGCTAGTCCCTGGATCAATAGCTAGCATCCACAGTTAAGATGTAATATCAAGAAACAAAGGTCATAATATAACTTTATAACCAGGAATAACATAAGTTTATTACATCTATCATAGCTCATTTGGCTATTACATTACATTGCAGTGGAATAACTATGGTCAAGTGGTCCTTCATCTTCAAAGTGCCACAGGCAGATGTTGGTTGTAGACTTTGTAATCCTAAACAATCAATCTTCACTAAAATCAATCAAACCTGCAACATACAAGTTACAACCACAAAGGGTCAATACATTTGAATTGTATTGGCAAGTGATACTATGGTAGTATAGTGGAGTCTATCATCTATATGCATTTGGCTAAGTGGAGTTGAGGCTTGCATTGCTCAAAATAGATTTTTCCTTAACATTTGAAAATACTAAGTTTTTGCTTGACAAAATCATTTATCTCAATCAAAGACTTCAAGATCCTTGTACCAAGCCATCTCTCCATCAATGATTGAAGAATTCAAACAACCCTTGTTCAAACCACAAGATTTTAATTTAGAAATTGGAATGATGAGATTCTTGATTGTTTCCATGTCTTGATGCTCAAATTGTCCTTTACCAGGGACATGGCTAAGTACTTAGATTTTACACTCTGCAGAGGTGGTGCACTTTACCCACAAGACTTGGTTTCCCAAGACAAAATCTTTCAGAATCCTTCCCTTAGACCAAAATGGACGCGCTCCAACCTATCAAACACTACCACCCACTGTCCATTTGGCTAAGTTCTTGCAACCTATATGATCATGGCAGAGCCCATATTGCCAAGTGGTTGCACTTGAAGCTTCTCAACATTTGACATCTCAAATCCCTTTGTTTCCTGGGTGGCATTCCACAAGTGAGATACACAATCCAAGTCCATGGCATTGTGAACCACTCAACCATTCTCCACCAAGCAAGCCCATTCCACCCAGGTGATTCATTAATTTAGTTGTTTTATTAAACAAAACTTAAGTCCTCAGACTTAGAATATTTTTCCATAGTGTGAATATATATTCCACCCATATTTTCTATTAGCTAGGCTAAGCTTGGTAGTAGTAGGAAATCTTAACTTAGGAAAATCTTACTAAGGATTCATCTACAAGGTTTTCCTATAGCAAGATCTATACTTAGCAAAATCCATGCAAGTTTACTTAGCAAAATCACTAATGCATAATAAAAGTATTGGGATAGAAAGTATGTAGCATCACTTGCCTTTTTGGTAGAGTACAAGTTCACTTCTTGATCTTTGCAACACTCACACTCTTCAAGTCACTACAAATCAATCAAGCAAGGCACAAACTCAATCTACCAATCGAGCAAAACAACACATATAAATAACAAAGTCAAAGAAATGCATGCAAGCATGCCAAGCTTTGTTTTGTTTGAAAAGTGGTTCCTAGTGGGTCATAGACATTTGGGTACATATAATGGTTATTTCCTAAAGTGGCCAAGTCATTTGTAAAAGGTTTCACTTTAAAACCATTATCAAAACAAAGTGTTATTTTATGTGGTGTAGAAATATTTTTATTAAGGCATTAGCCTATAGGGTTCACCAAATGAGTTGCTATTGCAAAGCTTGGTGTTTTGGGTCAGTAGGGTTGGTCTAAACCATTTTTCTCCAAAGTTCTTTACTCATAATCATTTCCATAAACAATCCATTATTTTTATTTGGTTAGAATTTGGCTAAGTCAAATAATTCAACCTAAATTTCACCAAAATCATTTTTAACACCAAAGGTTGGTTCCTAAGGTCAGTAAGGTCACAACTAACCATTTTGCAAAGATTTTAATCCAAAAATCATTTTTATACAATTTTTATACTCTAAACAAGCATACAAATGTTTCTACAAATTCAAACAAGATAACAAATACTATTTGCTAAACTAAGGCCAAGGTTGGCTAGGGTTTGTTCTCCTGAATCCATTGATATAAAATTTGTCAAATTTGGACGTGTGGATCAAAAGTTATAGGGTTTTCAAATTGCTACTCAAATCTGGTTTCAAATTTCTGTTTTAATCATATCGAGGACACGCCACGAGCCGTGATTGGTCGATACCGATTCGCGATCGCGTGCTGCAGCGTTGGATTAAGTCATATCGTGCCCTGATCGCGCACTTCGCGTTAAGTGAATCTTCGTGTCGCCAGATCTTCATCCAACGCTAATATTGCATTGACCATACCGCGGCGTAAGGTCGACGGCCATGAGCGACCAGTGGCGGCGCTAGCGAAACAGAAACGAGGAAGGAGGAGAGGGGCTCACTTGTGTTCGTCGTGGCACGGGATGCTCAACTTGCCACTGGTTGATGAAGGCGACGACGGGCAGTAATCCTCGCGGAGTTGCTACTGGCGACGCGGCTCGGTCGAGGTCGAGGACGCCACCGGAGACCACCCTAAGGCAAAACGGAGGCGCGGTCATGCGTGAGGTCAAGGCAACGCCAGCGTGAACGAGAGTGGAAAGGGCGGACGGAAACCATCTGGGGTACTCACCGGAGTGAGGCAGACGCGGCGGCGCGGCCAGATGTTGTCGAGGTCGGTGCTCTGGGCGCCCGTGGTTGATTGAATGGCACAGAAACATGCGCTAGGGTGCGATGAGCATGCTCGTGTGTTCGGGGAGGCAGAAAGTGGTGAGAGGCTGCCGGAATCGGCGAGAATGGTCGCCGGAGACAGAGGAGGTATCTGGCAAAATTCTTCGGCCTGGGGGCGTTCTCGGGGAAGGAAGCAGAGGGGAAATGGAGAGGGGAGGAAGACGACTAAATGGGCGTGATCACTGCAGGCTTAACTCGCGGCATTAAGGTGAATTAAGTCCGAGGAATCACGTCTGCAACGGCTAAGGGAGGAGGAAGAACAGTTCGCGAGGGGGGTGGGGAAGAAGAGGGCCTGTGGTGGGGTCTGGTGGCAGTGAAAGAAAGGGAGAAAGGGAGGGGTCCACTGGTCATAGGCTATGCGGGTGAAAGACTGAGTGAGGAAAACGGTTCGGGGAGGGGAGAGGGAAGCTGGGCCGCTGGTGGGCTTCGTGGGTTGCTGGGTTGGGTTGGTTTTCTTTTATTTTTTTCTGTCTGCTTTGTTTTTTTCTATTTTCTATTTACTGATTTGGATTTCAAACAACAATTCAATCAATCCAAATAAATTCATACAAACACCACATTTCAATTCTTTGAACTTGGTTCTGTTTATCAACATAAACCATCATTCCAAAATAAAATAATATTTTTATTCCTTTTTAGGATCTATTTAATATAAAATAGACCATAGTTATTTAATCAAATATGGGATGATTTATTTAATAAATCTCCATTTAAAGTCCAAAATATTTCTCCAAATCAAATCAGTAGGTATTATTTGGAAATAAGAATACTTAAAATACTTGTTTATAATAAAATAACATTTTATTATAGGTTCCATTAATAATTAAATCAAATGGACCTTAGTTATTAAATCAAATAGAGTTTTGATTTTTATTATTAAAATCTTTATTTGAACCTAAGTATTTTCAAAGTCAAATTAGTAGGTTTAATTTGGGAGGTATATAATATTTGGAAATTTGTTTTAAAACAAAATAACCTTTTATTTTGGTGTCCATTATTAATTAATATAATAGACTTTCATTGTTAAATCAATTAGGATTTATTTTATTTGAGATATTTATTTTGAATCTAAGATAAAGCCAAAACACTTTAGTAGGTTTTATTAGAGAATATAAAATACTTGGAAAACCTATTTTAAACAATTTAATAAGTCTTGATGTTTTAATTAAAATAGTAAAACCTTTCATAATAAATTTTGATATTAATTCCTTATTATTTTATTTTAAATAAACATTTGTTATTTTTATTCAAAACTAAATGTTTTAATTCCCAAAGTTTGGTCAAGGTTTAATTTGCCTTTATTAGATAATCTTTAATTATAAGTCCATCTTTTCTTTTGAATACCAGATCTTTTATTAAGTGATCCAAAATAGTATTTTAAATATTTTTATTATCCTTTAATAAATGTTTATCTTTATGAATCCTTTTAGGATTTTATTTAATTCAAATGAGTTTGAAGTTCCAATTGAATTCAAAAAGTTTCTTCTGGCTCTGAAAATCAAACAAAATTTTATTTTATTCATTTATTTTCACATTACAAGATTTGGAAAATCTTGGGATGTGATAGGCTACCACCCTTAAAATAAATCTCGTCCCGAGATTTGGGAAGACTGGGGTTACAAGCAAGTTCAAAACATCTAGGGTACTACCACCCTTAAAAAAAATTTCAAACAAAAATTACACATTGTCCTTCTTGGAATCATGAGAAATACTTTCTCTAAGCAAACTTTGCAGGTGTCCTTGGTTTCTATACTTGACTCATGGGCCAAGGTTGAGATCCCTTCATAGACTTGTTTAACTTGTTCTCCATCCTTTCTGGACAATTGTTTGCATAGTGGCCTAGTTCCTTGCAATTGAAACACATCACTTGGCTGATATCTTTCTTTTCCTTTGGTATCATGGTCTTTTGCTTGTTTCTTTGATTCTTCTTCTTTTCTGGGCATTCATTGGCATAGTGTCCCATCTCTTTGCAATTGAAACATTGCACTTGAGTAATATCCTTCTTGTTTGGGTTGGGGCATTTCTTCTTCTTCTTGGGTCTCTCCAAAGCTAGGAGTTCTTCTAGTTCATGTTCTTCATGAGTGGGAGATCTTTCTCTCTTCTTGGGGCATTGATCTTCATGTTCCTTGGATGCATGATCTTTGTCTCTAAAACTATTGTTGGCTTGGGTTCCTTCTAGAATAACATCTTTGTCATCCTTGTTGTCATTAGCTCCTTGGGAAAAGTTTTCTCTTATGTTGATCATTTGAGTAACCATTCCTTGCAACAATTGGGATTGAAGTTTCAAAATCCTTTGTATGGCTGGGTCTAGTCCATTGTTGTTGGCTAAAAGCTGAGTTGTCTCTTGGCTCAACTGGTTTTGGGTTGCTATAAGTTCTCTCATGTTGTCTTCTTGGTTATTGTTGGTGTCTCTTGGAGTAGTCATCTGTTTGGGTTGAAGGGAGATTAGAATAGGCAAGATATTTCTAAGGAAATATTTCTAAACACACACATTACAATTTACACAAATAATGTGCATGCAATCACAAACTAAACATTCACAAACAACTTTGCACTCAATCAACAAGGTTCAAGCACATACTTAGGCAATAAAATATTTTTATTACACCACATAAGTTGGTGTGTTTTGTCTTAGCTAAAATATGGTGGTCCATCTATATGGTTCACTTGTGATCCTTCCATCCTTATTGGTTGATTCTTCTTGCATGAGATCTTGGTTTCCTTGAGAAAAGCTCTTGGTTGTAATACTTCAAAGTTGTTGATGTTTCCTTCTTATTTTGCATTCCTTCAGTCTCTAAATCTTGAGCAAGATTTCCTTGTTTAACTTGTGGTCCTTAGTAGTATCCAAGTTGGAAGTCCTTGGTGAAGATGCTGAAGATGTTGAAGTCATTAGAGTTGAAGAAGTTGAAGAAGTCCTTGCACATGGTGTAGTCTTTGGCCATGGGTAGGTTTTTCCATCAAGTTTGAAATAGAAGAGATGTAGAGTTGAAACCAAAATGGTTAAGGAAAGAGGTTACAAGTGTTTTTGTAAATAAGTTTTGGATCAAAATATAACTCCTATTTTTCTAAGAGTTTTTGTCCAATCCTAGGGTTTACAAATCCTACAAGCAACACAATGCTCTGATACCATCTGTAGGGGTCCCAACCTAATAAGGTAGAGTCCTCCTGTGTTTTACAATGCTAGTCCCTGGATCAATAGCTAGCATCCACAGTTAAGATGTAATATCAAGAAACAAAGGTCATAATATAACTTTATAACCAGGAATAACATAAGTTTATTACATCTATCATAGCTCATTTGGCTATTACATTACATTGCAGCGGAATAACTATGGTCAAGTGGTCCTTCATCTTCAAAGTGCCACAGGCAGATGTTGGTTGTAGACTTTGTAATCCTAAACAATCAATCTTCACTAAAATCAATCAAACCTGCAACATACAAGTTACAGCCACAAAGGGTCAATACATTTGAATTGTATTGGCAAGTGATACTATGGTAGTATAGTGGAGTCTATCATCTATATGCATTTGGCTAAGTGGAGTTGAGGCTTGCATTGCTCAAAATAGATTTCTCCTTAACATTTGAAAATACTAAGTTTTTTCTTGACAAAATCATTTATCTCAATCAAAGACTTCAAGATCCTTGTACCAAGCCATCTCTCCATCAATGATTGAAGAATTCAAACAACCCTTGTTCAAACCACAAGATTTTAATTTAGAAATTGGAATGATGAGATTCTTGATTGTTTCCATGTCTTGATGCTCAAATTGTCCTTTACCAGGGACATGGCTAAGTACTTAGATTTTACACTCTGCAGAGGTGGTGCACTTTACCCACAAGACTTGGTTTCCCAAGACAAAATCTTTCAGAAGCCTTCCCTTAGACCAAAATGGACGCGCTCCAACCTATCAAACACTACCGCCCACTGTCCATTTGGCTAAGTTCTTGCAACCTATATGATCATGGCAGAGCCCATATTGCCAAGTGGTTGCACTTGAAGCTTCTCAACATTTGACATCTCAAATCCCTTTGTTTCCTGGGTGGCATTCCACAAGTGAGATACACAATCCAAGTCCATGGAATTGTGAACCACTCAACCATTCTCCACCAAGCAAGCCCATTCCACCCAGGTGATTCATTAATTTAGTTGTTTTATTAATCAAAACTTAAGTCCTCAGACTTAGAATATTTTTCCATAGTGTGAATATATATTCCACCCATATTTTCTATTAGCTAGGCTAAGCTTGGTACTAGTAGGAAATCTTAACTTAGGAAAATCTTACTAAGGATTCATCTACAAGGTTTTCCTATAGCAAGATCTATACTTAGCAAAATCCATGCAAGTTTACTTAGCAAAATCACTAATGCATAATAAAAGTATTGGGATAGAAAGTATGTAGCATCACTTGCCTTTTTGGTAGAGTACAGGTTCACTTCTTGATCTTTGCAACACTCACACTCTTCAAGTCACTACAAATCAATCAAGCAAGGCACAAACTCAATCTACCAATCGAGCAAAACAACACATATAAATAACAAAGTCAAAGAAATGCATGCAAGCATGCCAAGCTTTGTTTTGTTTGAAAAAGTGGTTCCTAGTGGGTCATAGACATTTGGGTACATATAATGGTTATTTCCTAAAGTGGCCAAGTCATTTGTAAAAGGTTTCACTTTAAAACCATTATCAAAACAAAGTGTTATTTTATGTGGTGTAGAAATATTTTTATTAAGGCATTAGCCTATAGGGTTCACCAAATGAGTTGCTATTGCAAAGCTTGGTGTTTTGGGTCAGTAGGGTTGGTCTAAACCATTTTTCTCCAAAGTTCTTTACTCATAATCATTTCCATAAACAATCCATTATTTTTATTTGGTTAGAATTTGGCTAAGTCAAATAATTCAACCTAAATTTCACCAAAATCATTTTTAACACCAAAGGTTGGTTCCTAAGGTCAGTAAGGTCACAACTAACCATTTTGCAAAGATTTTAATCCAAAAATCATTTTTATACAATTTTTATACTCTAAACAAGCATACAAATGTTTCTGCAAATTCAAACAAGATAACAAATACTATTTGCTAAACTAAGGCCAGGGTTGGCTAGGGTTTGTTCTCCTGAATCCATTGATATAAAATTTGTCAAATTTGGACGTGTGGATCAAAAGTTATAGGGTTTTCAAATTGCTACTCAAATCTGGTTTCAAATTTCTGTTTTAATCAGAACAGGGACACGCGTCGAGCCGTGATTGGCCGATACCGATTCGTCTGGATCGCGTGCTGCAGCGCGTTGGATTAAGTCATATCGTGCGGCCCTGATCGCGTACCCTTTCGCGTTTAAGTGAATCTTTTGTGTCGCTAAGATCTTCATCCAACGGCTAATATTGCATTGACCATACTCTGGCGGCGTAAGGTCGACGGCGAGCGGCGGAGCGACCAGTTGGCGGCGCGAAGTAAACAGGAAACGAGGAAGGAGGAGAGGGGCTCATTGTGTTCGTGTGGCACGGGATGCTCAACTTGCCACCGGTTGATGAAGGCGCACGGGACGAGCAGAATCCTCACGGAGTTGCTCGGGCGACGGCGGCTCTGGTCGAGGTCGAGGACGCCACCGGAGACCACCCTAAGGCAAACGGAGGCGCGGTCGATGCGTGAGGTCAAGGCAACGCTTGCGCGTGAACGAGAGTGGAAAGGGCGGACGGAAACCATCGGGGTACTCACCGGAGTGAGGCGAGCGGCGGCGGCCGATGTTGTCGAGGTTTGCTGGGCGCCCGTGGTTGATTGAATGGCACAGAAACATGCGCTAGGGTGCGATGAGCATGCTCGTGTGTTCGGGGAGGCAGAAAGTGGTGAGAGGCTGCCGGAATCGGCGAGAATGGTCGCCGGAGACAGAGGAGGTATCTGGCAAAATTCTTCGGCCTGGGGGCGTGCTCGGGGAAGGAAGCAGAGGGGAAATGGAGAGGGGAGGAAGACGACTAAATGGGCGTGATCACTGCAGGCTTAACTCGCGACATTAAGGTGAATTAAGTCCGAGGAATCACGTCTGCAACGGCTAAGGGAGGAAGAACAGTCATGAGGGGGGAAGAAGAGGGCCTGGGGTGCAGTGGCAGTGAAAGAAAGGGAGAAAGGGAGGGTCCATTGGTCATAGGCTATGCGGGTGAAAGACGAGTGAGGAAAACAGTTCGGGAGGGAGAGGGAAGTCACTGGTGGGCTTCGTTCTTGGGTTGGGTTGGTTTTCTTTTATTTTTTCTCTCGCTGTTTTTTCTATTTTCTATTTACTGATTTGGATTTCAAACAACAATTCAATCAATCCAAATAAATTCATACAAACACCACATTTCAATTCTTTGAACTTGGTTCATTGTTTATCAACATAAACCATCATTCCAAAATAAAATAATATTTTTATTCCTTTTAGGATCTATTTAATATAAAATAGACCATAGTTATTTAATCAAATATGGGATGATTTATTTAATAAATCTCCATTTAAAGTCCAAAATATTTCTCCAAATCAAATCAGTAGGTATTATTTGGAAATAAGAATACTTAAAATACTTGTTTATAATAAAATAACATTTTATTATAGGTTCCATTAATAATTAAATCAAATGGACCTTAGTTATTAAATCAAATAGAGTTTTGATTTTTATTATTAAAATCTTTATTTGAACCTAAGTATTTTCAAAGTCAAATTAGTAGGTTTAATTTGGGAGGTATATAATATTTGGAAATTTGTTTTAAAACAAAATAACCTTTTATTTTGGTGTCCATTATTAATTAATATAATAGACTTTCATTGTTAAATCAATTAGGATTTATTTTATTTGAGATATTTATTTTGAATCTAAGATAAAGCCAAAACACTTTAGTAGGTTTTATTAGAGAATATAAAATACTTGGAAAACCTATTTTAAACAATTTAATAAGTCTTGATGTTTTAATTAAAATAGTAAAACCTTTCATAATAAATTTTGATATTAATTCCTTATTATTTTATTTTAAATAAACATTTGTTATTTTTATTCAAAACTAAATGTTTTAATTCCCAAAGTTTGGTCAAGGTTTAATTTGCCTTTATTAGATAATCTTTAATTATAAGTCCATCTTTTCTTTTGAATACCAGATCTTTTATTAAGTGATCCAAAATAGTATTTTAAATATTTTTATTATCCTTTAATAAATGTTTATCTTTATGAATCCTTTTAGGATTTTATTTAATTCAAATGAGTTTGAAGTTCCAATTGAATTCAAAAAGTTTCTTCTGGCTCTGAAAATCAAACAAAATTTTATTTTATTCATTTATTTTCACATTACAAGATTTGGAAAATCTTGGGATGTGACAGGAGGGGGCAGCCCCCATGGCCGGCGGCCACCCCCTTGGGTGCCCCCCTCCTCCTATAAAAGGAGCCCCTCCTCTCACTTGTCTCTAACGCCTCCTCGTGAAGGATCTCTCTCCCCCTCTAGAATTTATCCCCCATGGTCTCGGACTAGTGAGATACATGTTCCCGGTGGCTATTCGGCAAGAAAGAGTTGTGCTTCCGCTGCATCGCTGGAGCGAGGAGGCGGAGGTTGCTCGGTGCCTCGAACGTGTGTGAGAGCACGGATGCGCTGCTGATTTGCGGCGCTAGGACTTCCTCTCGATCTTGAGATCGGCAAGAGATCGTCTACATCAACCACGAGTTGAACTCATTAAGCTTTGTCGGTCTTCAAGGGTATGTTCTCTATGGATATACATCCGCCCATTGTTTGTATCTAATAGATAGATCTTGGTACATAGTTCACATCGTAGGAAATTTTTTGTTTTCTATGCTGCGAACCCTATAGTGGTATCAGAGCCGGATCTATGCGTAGATACTTTACACGGGTAGTACACATTTGAGTATGTGGGCGATGATGATCATGTTGTTGCTCCTTTGTTGTAATTTTGTATATTGGTGGCATAGTGGGATGAAGCGGCCCGGACAAACTTTACATGTCCTCGCACATGAGACATGTTCCACGCTTGACATGCAACTAGTTTGCATAAGTGGCTAGCGGGTGTCTGTCTCTCCTACTATAGTCAATATCTATTTTGCAAACGAGTTGTCAACAATTTGGTTATCCTCGTTGTGGTTCATGTTCATAGGTAAGAACGGTTCTATCTCGAAAGCCCTAAGCCACGTAAAACTTGCAATGGATAAATTAGAGGCGTCTAGTTTAGATTGTTGCTGGGCTAGTGTTATGATATGGTTATGTTGTAAGTATAAGTATGAGATGATACTCTTACAACACACATAACGTGTAAACTCCATAGACCTTGGATTTACACATATAGGTATGATAGTAATCATACCACGATGCACATGATAGAGATCATCTGTGGGAACCATATCATTCCACTAATAAACATGTGATGTTTGATAGCATCTTATATTGCTTGTTTAGCGCTTTGTTAGCATAATAAGATGATCCCTCATTTAAATATCAAGATAAGAATGTGTTCTTCCTTTAGTATGCACCGATTATGTTTCGTCTCTCCAAGACATCACGCGATGATCGGGTGTTCTTGGATCCACGACCATATTTCGGGTGTAAAACAGTTACACACGCGAATACTAAGGTTCTAACTTGGCGAGCCTAGCATGTACAGACATGGCCTCGGAACACGGACCGAAAGGTTAAGCATGAGTCATATAGTTGATATGATGCACATTTGATGCTCGCCTTTGAAGCTATACCGACTCACGTGATGATCGGACTTGGTATAGTGGATTTGGTTCATGTAATCACCAAAAAGGCACGAGGGATGTCGTTTTTGAGTGGGATTTCATTCGTAATATGGATTAGTTGAACTCAATCTATCATACACTTAGTCTCAACTTTACAAATTCTGTTGTAGATGGCACCACCTGCTTTTAATTTCAATGTGTTCATGGAGAAAGAGAAACTAGCAACGAACGGTAGCAACTTTACCGAATGGGCCATGAATTTGAGGATTCTCCTCTCTGCTGCACAAAAGCAATACGTGCTAGAAGCGCCACTAGGCCCCCCACCTTTTGATGATGCCCCTGACGAGGAAAAGAATGTCTATCAAACTCGTCAGGAGGACCACAACTTAGTTCATTGCGGCATATTCTATGGGCTAGAGCCGAAACTTCAAAAGCGTTTCGAAAACGGCAATGCATTTGATACAATGGGTGAGTTGAAAATGATTTTCGACACACATGCTGCTGTAGAGAGCTACAACGCTTCAGAAAAGTTCTTTAGCTGCATGATGGAAGAGCATAGCTCCGTTAGTGAGCATGTACTCAAGATGTCGGGTTACGCCGATAAGCTTGTGTCCTTGGGAATAACGATTCCCATTGACTTAGGCATCCATCGTGTTCTGCAGTCTCTGCCACCTAACTATAAGAGCTTTGTGATGAACTATAATATGCAAGGCATGAAGAAGTCTCTCCCCGAGCTTCTATCAATGCTTAAAACTGCAGAAGTGGAGATAAAAAAGGAACATCAAGTGTTGATGATCAATAGGAACACTGGTTTCAAGAAAGACAAGAAGGGAAAATGGAAGGGTAGTAAGGGCGGAAAGCCTATTGCCGTGCCTACAAAGAAACCCCGAGTTGGACCTAAGTCTGATACCGAGTGCTACTATTGTAAGGGGAGTGGCCACTGGAAGCGCAACTGCCCCAAGTATCTGGCAGACAAGAAGGTCGGCAAGGCAAACAAAGGTATATATGATATACATGTTATTGATGTCTACTTGACTAGTGCTCGCAGTAGCACCTGGGTATTTGATACTGGTTCAGTTGCTAATATTTGTAACTCGAATCGTGGGTCATGAACAAGCGACCGCTAGCAAGGGGTGAGGTCAAGATGCGTGTCGGCAATGGATCAAGCGTTGATGTGATCGCCGTCGGAACGCTGCCTCTCCACTTGCCGCCGAGATTAGTTATAAACTTGAATAATTGTTATCTGGTGCCTGCACTGAGCATGAACATTGTATCTGGATCGTGTTTGATGCGAAGTGGTTATTCATTTAAATCCGAGAACAATGGTTATTCCATTTATATGAATGAAATCTTTTATGGTCATGCACCGATGATGAATGGTTTATTTCTATTAGATATCGATGATAATGTTACACATATTCATAATGTTGATGCTAAAAGGATTAAACTTAATGATGATATATCCGCATATATGTGGTAATCGCCGCCTAGGTCATATTGGTGTTAAACGATGAAGAAGCTCCATTCGGATGGACTTTTGGAATCACTTGATTTTGAATCATTTGATACATGTGAGCCATGCCTTATGGGCAAGATGACTAGAACGCCGCTTTTCCGTTCAATGGAGCAGGCGATGATTTATTGGAAATCATACATTCGATGTATGTGGTCCAATGAGTGTGTCATGCGAGGTGGATATCGTTATTTTGTTACTTTCACGGATGATTTGAGTAGATACGGTTATATATACTTGATGAAACACAAGTCTGAAACCTTTGAAAAGTTTAAGGAATTTCGTAATGAAGTGGAAAATCATCGTAATAGAAAGATCAAATTTCTACGGTCCGACCGTGGAGGTGAGTATCTAAGTTACGAGTTTAGCACTCACATGAAAGAGTGTGGAATTGTTTCACAACTCACGCCTTAGGAACACCACCGAAATGGTGTGTCGAACATCGTAATCGTATTTTATTAGATATGGTTCGATCTATGATGTCTCGATGGACTTGCCGTTGTCATTTTGGGGTTATGCACTAGAAACCGCATTCACTTTAAATCGGCACCATCTAAATCCGTTGAAAAGACGCCATATGAATTGTGGTTTGGAAACAAACCTAAGCTGTCTTTTCTTAAAGTTTGGGGATGCGATGTTTATGTGAAGAAACTTCAACCGATAAACTCGAACCCAAAGCGGAAAAATGTCTTCATAGGATACCCTAAGGAAACTATTGGGTATTCCTTCTATCATGCATCCGAGGGCAAGGTTTTGTTGTTAAGAATGGATCCTTTCTAGAGAAAGAGTTTCTCGCGAAAGGTGTGAGTAGTCGGAAGGTAGAACTCAAGAGGTTATTGAACCATCTCTTCAAAGTATGGCGAGTAGCGCAGCGGAAGTTGTTCGAGTTGGCTCCACCTGCTGAAGAGGGAACTAATGATAATGATCATGAAACTCGAAGAGAGTACTACCGAACCTCGCAGTCAAGCAGACGCTGCAGCCCGAGTCAGACGGAAATCCTGTCATGAATTTCATGGTTGATGAAAATGATGACCCCTGACGTATGAAGAAGCGATGATGAGCCCGGATTCCAACAAATGGTTAGAAGCCATGAAATCCGAGATGGAATCCATGTATGAAAATCAAGTTTGGAACTTGGTGGAATTACCTCACGACCGAAAGGCCGTGGAGAACAAATGGATTTTCAAAAGGAAAACTGATGCTGATGGTAATGTGTCCGTCTATAAAGCTCGACTTGTCGCAAAGGGGTTTCGACAAATTCAAGGAGTTGACTATGATGAGACATTCTCTCCCATAGCGATGCTAAAGTCAGTTAGGATTATGTTAGCAATTGCTGCATATTTCGATTATGAGATATGGCAGATGGATGTCAAAACCGCGTTTCTCAATGGTAATATTGAAGAAGATTTGTATATGATACAACCAAAGGGTTTTGTCGATCCTAAGGATGCTAACAAGGTGTGCAAGCTTCAGCGATCCATCTATGGATTGAAGCAAGCATCACGAAGTTGGAATCTCCGCTTTGATGAGGTGATCAAAGAGTTTGGATTTGTCCAAACTTATGGAGAAGCTTGTATTTACAAGAAAGTGAGTGGGAGCAATGTGGCATTTCTGATATTATATGTGGATGACATATTATTGATCGGAAATGATATAGATATTTTAAACAGTGTTAAAAGTTATATAAACAAAGAAATTTTCAATGAAGGACCTAGGTGAAGCGTCATACATATTAGGCATAAAGATCTATAGAGATAGATCTAGGCGCCTAATAGGGCTATCGCAGTACATACCTTGATAAGATTTTAAAGAAGTTTAAAATGGACGGAAGTAAGAAGGGTTCTTACCTATGTTGCAAGGCAAGACATTGAGTAAGACTCAAAGTCCGGCTTCAAGGAAGAAAGAGAGATAATGGACAAAGTCCCTATGCTTTAGCCATAGGATCTATAATGTACGCCATGCTATGTACAAGACCGGATGTGGCACATGCTATTAGTTTGACTAGTAGGTACCAATCGGATCCGTGTTGAACATCGGATAGCGGTCAAGAATATCCTTAAGTACTTACGAAGAACTAAGGATATGTTTCTTGTATACTGAGGTGAAGAAGAGCTCGTTAAGTGTTATGTTGACGCTTAGCTTTGACACCAATCCGGATGACTCTAAGTCTCAATCCGGATACGTATTTCCCATGAATGGCGGAGCGTTAGTTGGAGGAGCTCCAAACAACCTGTGGTAGCGGATCAACAACGGAGGCGAATATGTTCTTTGCTGAGCGGCTCAGAGAAGCGCTTTGGATGAAGGAGTTCATATCCGAACTAGGAGTGGTTGCAAAACGCGTTGGACCCAATGGTGATCTATTATGACAACAATGGTGCCATTGCCAATGCCAAAGAACCAAGGTCTCACAAGCATTCCAAGCATATTAAGCGCGGTTTCACTCCATCCATGAGCATCTCAAGGATGGAGATATAAAGATTTAGAAGTACATACGGATCTCAATGTAGCAGATCCGTTGACTAAAACTCTCCCTAGAGCAAAACATGATCAACACGAACTCAATGGGTGTTAGATTTCTCACTATGTAACTAGATTATTGTCTCTAGTGCAAGTGGGAGATCAAGGAATATGCCATGAGAGGCAATAATAAAGTGTTTATTATGTGTATTCCAAGTATATGATAGATGTTTATTTTGCATGCTATAATTGTATTAATACGGAAACATTAATACATGTGTGTTTAATAAACAAACAGAAAGTTCCTAGTTATGCCTCTCTCATAAACTAGCTCGTTGATTAACAAGATGATCAAGGTTTCCTGATCATGGACATTGGATGTTGTTAATAACGGGATCACAACATTAGTGTAATGGTGTGATGAACATTCATACGAAGTATAGCATTACGATCAAAGTCATTGAGTTTATATTGCTATAACAACTTACGAAGTGATCCTAATCCTTAGACCATGAGATCATGTCAATCACTAACACCGGAAGAGTTTCTTGATAACATCAAATGTCACACCGTAACAGGGTGATTATAAATATGGATTCAGAACTAATAAAGTGTTATGTTGAGGATCATGGATCGAGAGTGGAATTTGTTCATCCCGATGACGGATAGATATACTCTGGGCCCTCTCGGTGATATCACATTGATTAGCTTGCAAGCAAGTGATTTGATCACTAGAATGTTATATCACAGGAACGAGAAAAGAGTGCATGTCGGTAACGAGATCAAACTAGCTATGGAGATACCGATGATCGAATATCGTACATGTAATATATCGTGAAACAAAGGGATTAAGATACTAGCGTAAAAGGTTCCGACGATCACAATAAAGTCATCGTTGAATGTGTGGGAGTCAGTATGGGTCTCCAGATCCCGCTTCTGATTATTGATCCGAGAGGGGTCTCGATCATGTCCGCATTATTCATGAACCGTAGGGTGACACACTTAAGAGACACCGACATCCAATTGGAGCAAAAGTTTCATGCCGAAAGAATGAACAAGCGCAGGAATTTATTTCACTAGATACCGAAACAGGTTTTCGGGTGAAATTGCATAAAGTGGTTATGCATGTGAAATGGAATTCTAGCAAGGGGTTATTCGTGAATGTTTGTCATTAAAGTAATTGACAAAATTCTGAATAAAATAAAAGAGTTTTATTTAATGAGAGTTTGCATTAAATTTCGTGGAAATTTAATGGGAATTTGAGTGGACTTTTGAGTGGAGGGAATTGAAGGGACATTTTGTGAGTGGAGTGTCCACCCACATGAATGAAGGAGGGGAGGGGGCAGCCCCCATGGCCGGCGGCCACCCCCTTGGGTGCCCCCCTCCTCCTATAAAAGGAGCCCCTCCTCTCACTTGTCTCTAACACCTCCTCGTGAAGGATCTCTCTCCCCCTCTAGAATTTATCCCCCATGGTCTCGTACTAGCGAGATACATGTTCCCGGTGGCTATTCGGCAAGAAAGAGTTGTGCTTCCGCTGCATCGCTAGAGCGAGGAGGCGGAGGTTGCTCGGTGCCTCGAACGTGTGCGAAAGCACGCTGTCATGCGGCGCTAGGATTTCCTCTCGATCTTGAGATCGGCAAGAGAACATCTACATCACCCACGAGTTGAAATCGTTAAGCTTTGTCGGTCTTCAAGGGTATGTTCTCTACGGATATACATCCTCCCGTTGTTTGTATCTAATAGATAGATCTTGGTACATAGTTCACATCGTAGGAAATTTTTTGTTTTCTATGTTGTGAACCCTACAATAGTACCTCGCTTAGGTAATATACTGGCCTTTGTATTGATTTATCATCTCCATTCCATTCCAGAACGATCACCGCACTTACCACTCTGTTTGTGGCGGCTATGTAAAGTAACATAGGCTCTTTTGACAATGGAGAGGCCAGAATTGGTGCTGTGACCAACATCTTTTTCAGTTCATGAAATGCATTATCTGCTTGCAGTGTCCAAATGAATTTATCTGATTTCTTCATCAGTTGATATAGTGGTAATGCCTTGTCTCCCAGCCGACATACAAATCGGCTAAGCGAGGCCAGGCAACCCGTGAACTTCTATACGTCATTTAGACATCTCGGCAATTCCATCCTTTCTACCACTCTTATTTTGGTTGGATTGGCCTCTATACCTCGGCTGGATATGAGAAAACCGAGTAGTTTCCCAGATGGTACACCGAAGGTGCATTTTTTCTGGTTAAGCTTCATTCGGAACCTCCTCAAGTTCGCGAATGTCTACCGAATATCCTCTAGTAGCATTTTGCTCTCTTTGGTTTTGATAACCACATCGTCTACATATACTTGTACATTTTTCCCTATCTGGTCATGTAGACATTTTTGCATACATCTATGGTATGTTGACCCTGCGTTACGCAGGCCGAATGGCATGGTGCGATAGCAATAAGCCCCGTACGGGGTAATAAACACAGTCTTTATTTGATCAGCCGGATTTAACGGTATCTGGTGGAAACCAGAATACGTGTCTACAAATGATAATAGCTCACAACCAGCGGTCGAATCAATGACTTGGTCTATCCTAGGTAAAGGAAAAGGATCTTTGGAACACGCCTTGTTCAAGTTCGTGTAATCAATACACATTCGCCATACGACGGCTACATTTGGATCGTCCTTTTTATTTTCTACTAACACCGGATTTGATAGACAATCCGGATAAAGCACTTCCATGATGAACCCAGCCGCAAGGAGCCGAGCTATCTCATCCCCTATTATTTTTCTCCTATCTTCTGCGATGTGGCGGATAGGTTGCTTCACCGGCCTTTCTCCTGGCCTTACATGCAAAGAGTGCTCAGCCAACTCCCTCGACACACCTTGCAGGTCTTGAGTTGACCATGCAAAGATATCCCGATTCTCACGGAGGACGTTGGTGATCTCGCCTTCCTATTTGGCATCTAGGCCGGCTCCAATGGTGATGGTGTGTTCTGGGAACTACTAATCTATCTGGACCTTTTTCGTTTCTTTAGTCAGCTGGAAAGAGACACTTCCATGTGGGTTGGCCAATGCCGGCATATTTAGTTGTGCCGACTGAGCGAGGGCCGCTACCTCTTGAATCCTTCTTTTTTCTCTTGCGATCACCAATGACTCGGCCAGGTTTGATCCGGACGAAGCACATTCCATCGACTTCATGTAGTCTCCTGCTACTGTTATCACCCCTTGTGGTTCGGGTAGCTTCATTTTTAAGTAGGTGATGTGGCAGCTGCCCATGAATTTGGCCAATGCTGGCCGCCCGAGTAAAGCATGATAGCAACTTTCTAGATCCACCACCTCAAACTCCAAGTTTTACGCTCTGCAGTTATCCCTTGTGCCGAATAATACATCTACTCAAACCTTGCCAATGGGTTCGCATGAAAGTCCCGGCACTATTCCATTGAACGTGGTTATCGTGGATTGCAGCATATTCTGCGATATTCGGAGTTTATGCATTGTATTTTTGTACATGATATTGATACTGCTCCCATTGTCAATGAGTACTTTTGAAAATTTCACATTAATGCTGGGCCCGACAAATGTCGGATCTAGAACGAGTGCGTACGATCCCGGATTCGGCATGATTTTGGGATGATCATTTATGATCCAAGGTACTTCTTGATCTGACCAAGGCACATATCTTGGTACTGCCGGCATAACTGCATTCACTTCCATATGCCGTATTTGTACACTTTGGATCTTCTTTGTTCATTGTGAACATAATATGATTGATGATGTTCCCTGTAATCATTGCGTCCATTATTTCCGGGGTTTTTCCTTCCATCCTGACCCTAATTTATCACTTGATGCATTGCATCTCTCTGGTCCGAGTTATCACACCTCGGGGGAGGAGGGGGTAACATTAACTGCTGTGCATTTGCCCCAGTCAACTGCGGCTGCTGCTGCTGATGTGCCTGATGGGAAGGTGCTTGCATGCCCATCGGGTTCCCCATTGCATTTTTCATCCAGGCGCATTGCCGAGTTGTATGATTGGCCGGCTTGGCCGGGTTTGGAGTGTGAAACTTACACGGTTGATCCAACATGGATTCAAACGTGTACTTCGGCCTTTCCTGCCATTGCTTCTTCTGTTCTGGTGTCCACTGTCTCTTCCCTTCATTCCTCGGTGTCCATTGCCGAGGACCATTCTTCTGCCGCTGACTGTTTCCGTGACTCGGATGATCTTGCACTACCGCTGCCACCTGATTGGAGGCATATCTGTAATCCGGTCTTTCCTCTCTTCTTCTACCTCTGAACTCGTTGCGCCTCGATGATCCGGCCACATCCCTTGCTTATTGATCTTGATGCTCCCGATGGTCCGCCGACATTAGTTCTGGTTGTGTCGGATCTCCCAATGCATACGAATCCGCTATCCTGATGGTTTCTGCCAAAGTGGTTGGCATATCTCTTTGCAGTCGCTGCCACAAGACACTGGCATATCGGCATCCTTGAGCGAACCAAGCTATCGCTTGTGATTCTATAACTCCCTCGCATGAATTCCTGAGGTTACACCACCGAGTCAAGAATTCTCTGTCTGTCTCATTCGGCCTTTGCTTGCACATTGCTAGCTGCTATGGCCTGTTTGGTCTCTTGTAAGTACTGGTGAAGTTGCTGACAAACATCTCTCAAAATCTAGCCAGCAGTTGATATTCTCAACATATTGCAGGATTACTGGCAGGATTACTCGGCAATCGCAGAACATATTGCATTGTGTGATGTGTGTAGTCGAGTGAAAGCGGAACATCAGAAACCGGCAGCATTACTGCAACCACTACCTATTCCCGATTGGAAGTGGGACAAGATTGGTATGGATTTCATCACTGGACTGCGAAGTACTAGATCGGGATATGATTCTATTTGGGTAGTTGTAGATCTCCTAACTAAGGTGGATCATTTCATACCCATAAAGACCACTTATACAAGTGCTAAGTTAGCCAAGATCTATATGAACAGAATAATATGTCTGCATGGAGTACCCAAGAGTAATGTATCTGATAGAGGAACTCAATTCACTTTGCATTTTTGGCGACAACTGCATGAGTCATTGGGAACGAGATTAGAGTTCATCACAGCTTTTCACCTCCAAACCGATGTACAGACAGAAAGAATCAATCAGATTCTGGAGGATATGTTGAGGGCATGTGCCCTAGACTATGGTGCTAGTTGGGACGAAAGCCTGCCCTACGCAGAACTCTCTTACAATAACAGCTATCAATCCAGCATAGAGATGGCACCATTTGAATTTCTCTATGGGAGGAAGTGTACTACGCCATTACTATGGAGTGGTGTAGGAGAAAGAAATTTGTTCGGATCAGAACTGATTAAGGAAGCTGAAGATAAAGTCAGATTAGTAAGGGACAAATTGAAGATATTATAGTCCCGACAGAAAAGCTACGCGGATTCAAAGCGTAGAGAGGTCACCTATGAAGTAGGTGATAGATCCTATCTTAGAGTCTCACCACTCTATGGTGTGAAGAAATTTGGAATCAAAGGAAAATTGGTTCCAAGATATATTGGAACATTTAAAATCTTAAGACGCAAAGGAGAAGTGGTTTATGAGATTGAATTGCCGGAATCACTGTCTGCAGTTCACAATGTGTTTCACGTAAGTCAGTTGAAGAAATGCCATTTGGAGATGGAAGAAACTTCTTTGAAAGATACTATACCTTTGGGAGAGGTTTAGTTGGAGAGTGATCTCACCTATGAGGAGAAGCCTATCAAGATTCTTGAGGCTGCATAAAGAGTTACTCGAACCAAGACTATCAAATTCTGCAAAGTTCAGTGGAACCATCATTCTGAAGAAGAAACAACTTGGGAAATAGAACATGACCTTCAGAAAGATGACCCTCACCTATTTGCTAGCCAATCCGAATCTCGAAGGCGAGATTCATCTTAAGGGGGTTAGATTTGTAACATCCCAAAAATCATGATTTGTGAAAGTTTGCATTTCATTCATACAATCGTAGCATCCTTGACTTGCACAAAATTTTTCAAAACAAAATTCAAAATAAAACCATTTATATGCCTATTATCAATATATCTATAAGGCAAGTTTATTTTATTTCCAAGGTGTCAAAGTGCATTTTACTAGTGTTTTATACACAATTGAGTGCAAGGATTTCACTACAAAAAGAATCCAGAGGTGATTTAAATTTAAACAGAACCATTTCAAATGCCCATCTTTACCTATCAAATGAAGCGTGGTTTTAAATTATTTTTCAAAGGACCAAGATAGTTCTGAGTATATTTGTGTGTTCTACACACTCTTGGACACTATCTTGACCACATAAAGTTTTCTAAGAAGTTTGAATTGATTTGGAGTTGTTTTGAGCATTCAAATCTTAACTCGAAAATCAAATCAGAAAAAGAAAAATAAAAAGAACAAAAAAAACAGAAGCAGACCAACCAACTGGCTCGGCCCACCCCACGGCCCAACTCCATCCCACCCGGGAGAACACCCCCACGCTCACCTCTCTATTTTTCACCGCACACCCGCGCACCCCTCTCCCTAACACGCTGGCCCCGCAGCCAGTTCACCTTCTTCCCCAATCAACACCGCAGAGACGCCGTCGCTGCCCGTTTCTGGACGATTGATTCGCGAATCAATTCGCGTTAATCCTCGCAGTAATCCCGCTCCCAGCCCCCTCTACTTAATCCCCTCTCCACTCCTTTTCCCTCACTCGCCACCCTCTGAGTGCCGCTAGGCTGTCCACACTCGAGCTCGCGCCGCCGCTGTCCTGAGCTACTCCGGCGAACGATTTCGGTAAACCCTAGCCCCCCTTTCCTCTTTGGTTGATACGCGTGCACTCACCGTGTTCGTGTGTGTCTAACGCCACCTCTGGCTTGTCTTTTCGTGCCTTGTAGCATCGCCAAAAACAACTCCCGAGCGAGCTCGACGCCGACGCCAACTCCAACGAGGAATCGTCGCCGTGTCCGTGCGTCCCAGCCCCGTCCACGAGAACGTTGAGCATCACCGTGTCCCCGCGACCTCGGTAAGCACCAGCAGTCCCTCCCGTACCCTCTGGGCTCGCTGGAGCATCGCCGTCCTACGTGCAGGCTCCGTGGTGGCAATTTGCGCCGCCCACGTTTGGTCAAAGCGCTAAGATCCGCTGGATCTAGATCCAGCGATCAAGATTAGATTAGATCGCGAAAGGGTACGCGTAGATCTGGCGCGTTGGATCTAACTTGATCTAACGGCGCGGAGGCACGATCCGCGCGAAGCGGTTTAGACCAACTAGACTCTGCCACGCGTTTGTGGTTTGAATTATAAATCTGTTTTAAATCTTTTAATTTGTTCAAACTTATAAAATCTATAACTTTTGTTCTATTTATCCAAAAAATGCAAATAATATATCAATGGATTCACAAAAATAAATCATAAACTACTGTGGGCTTAGTTCTTTCTTCTGTAAAAATGGAATTTTATGGAGAGACAATTATAGGTCTATTTTGGCTATATAAATTATTTAGAAAATGATTTTAAAACAATTCAAATTTATTAAACTATATTTAGTTGGTTTTGTGATCAATATTGTTTGGCTTGTCTTTTTTAGTTAATAAAAATCATCACATGGCATTTGCATGCATTCATATATTTTTGCTTGATTATTTTTGAATGTAAATTTGGTGCTATTATATTATATGTAGATTTTGGTGCTAGTGGTGATTGTGATTGTGAAGATTGTTGCTACTCCCCCAACTACCAAGGCAAGTGGTGCTTCATGTATTTGTCCCACTATTTTGACTATGCACTAGTGAGATTTTGTATAGGGTTTGCATGAGATTTTGCTAAGTATCTATATGCTATGCCTTGGGAAATCCTAGTAGTTTTAATCTTGGTAGAATCTCTCTAAGTTAAAATACTTTTCGATATCATGCTTAGCCTAGCTAGTAGCAAACAAGGGTGGATTATATACATGGTATGAAAATTTTGCTAAGTCTCTGACTTATGTTTTTGGCTTAATAAAACAACTAAGTGAATGAATCACCTGGGTGGAATGGTATGTTTGGGTTATGTTGAGTGGTTACACAAGGCCCATATCCATGGTCTACCTTGTGTATCACACTTGTGGAAAGCCACCCAGGAACAAAGGGATTTGAGATACTTAGTATTTAGAAGCTTCTAGTGCAGCCACATGGCATATGGGATCTTCCTTGATCATATAGGTTGCAATAACTTAGTCAAATGGACAGATGGTGGTAGGGTGATAGGATGGAACGCGTCCATTTGTTCTAAGGGGAGGCTTTTGAAAGATCTCGTCTCGATGCATCTCGAGTCTTGTGGGGAAAGTGCACCATCCCTCGAGAAGGGAAAATCTAAGTACTTAGCCGTGCCTCGGCAACGGACAATTTGAGCATCAAGACATTGAAGCTATCAAGGATCTCCTCATCCCAATTTCTAAGTTAAAAACTTGTGGTTGAACAAGGGTAAAGGTTCACCAATGTATATTGGTGGTTTCTTGGGAGTTTTTGTCAAACAAAAACTTAGTGTTTTCAACTGATAGGAAAAACCTATTTTGAGCAAAGCAAGCCTAAGCTACACTTAGCCAAATTCATATAGAAGCTAGATACTATTATTATACTATGGTATCACTTGCCAATACTATTCCAATGTATTGACCCACTGTGGATGTAGCTTATGATGTTGTAGGTTACTCTGATGAGGATTAGGGTTATGAGTCTACACTCAACATATTTGCCTGTGGCACATGAAGATGAATACTTTACTTTACTTACTTATGTTATGAACTATTGTACTAGCCTTTGGATATGGAGTGTAAAAGACTATGTTTATCTCTGGAATGACGATGTAATAAAGACCTTTGTTTCTGTGTACTTCATCTTAAACTGTGGATGCTAGTATTTGATCCAGGGACTAGCATTGCAATCACATGGACCATTACCTTTATAAAGGTGGGGTCTTACAATGTGACTCATGCTCGACCTTTTGATCTCTGTGTTCTGAGGCCATGTATGTACATGCTAGGCTCTCCAACTCAAACTCGTGTGTATTGCTGTGTAACCTTTCTTACACCCACTGTATGCGAACATAGGTATGTCTGACACCCGATCATCACAGACTGCCTCATACCGAAGAACTTTCTTGGTGGTGCACACACGAGGGGAACACTATCATTGGAATTTGGGAGGGATCATCCTATTTAACTACCGTCGTATAACTAGTATACTATGCTAAACAACATGTGCAAATAGATACTTCATAAGTATGGTTCCATGACATGGCTGTAGAACCTTGATCTCCATTGAGAGCTCTAATGTACAATCATTTCATAAACTTACCATTACCATGTCATGACAGACACCCCTGCAAAAGAAAGTTAGACTCTTCTACTTTATACTTTTGCAAGTTTTACACGGCTTTATGGCTTTCATGGTAGAACCTTTCCCACCTATGAACGTTGATCCACAATGTTGATTCAATGATTGCCTCTTTGATACCTTTTCAAGGTCCTCCGGTGTAAAGGTTATATCTACTATTGAAAATGAGACAGGCACCTGCCAACCACTTATACGGAACAAACCGTATGTCGATTGTGTAACAAGTCTCGCATAAGATTATATGTAAGGCTGGTCCGGGCCGCTTCATCAATCAATCCCGCGATATGAGAAGAACACGAAAGAGGGTTGCAACTCTAGAGAATCGATGCCCATATACTTCTTTGTGTTCTATCTGTACGACATGTCTACCCATAGATTTGGCTCTAATACCACTATAGGGATTCACAGCAGAAAACAAAAAAAATCTACCTACACGAACACGATCATCAAGATTTATACTATATAGACATAAGTAACGGAGATGGAGAACAGCGGTCATACCCTTGAAGACTGTGGCACGCCTTATGTAGGTAGGCGTATAGCAATGAATACAATGCCTCAAATGTTGCGCCTCAAAGTTCTACACACGTCCAGTGTAGGGACGTCTCCCGAGATCTGATCCAGCAGAGCAGCAGCAGAAGAAGAAAGTCAGACCGTCATACGCACGACGGTTGTGCAGAGGTGGAGAACTAAACCAAGTAGCTAGATCCAATCTAATGGAGAGAGCTCCAGGGTTTAGGGGGAGAGGAGAGAACTTGTTGTTGAGGTGCAAATAGAGTGGAGGGTGGCTCCTCTATTTATAGGTGGAGGGGGAGGGTCAAACCCAAGGGCTAGTGGGGTGGGAACACCACTAAGCCGCCGCAACCATAGGTGGCAGCCTCCACCGGCCCTAGGCCCCACCCCGCGGGTGGGAAACCCTAGGGTTTGGCCGGTGCCCTCCTTTTTTCCTTTAGGCGCCTAGCCCTATGGGCACTTGTAGAAGAGGATCAATGGCAAGAGGCTTCCCAAAAAATATTAAATAAAATATGTTTTAATATTAATGCAAAAAATTAATATAAAACACATATATTACTATATTTCATACTCCGAAACTTCTTTCGGACCCCTTCCGGTCGACATCGGATATTACGCGAAACCTTTCCGATTTATCTCTCTCATTTATCCTTCGGTGCCGGTTTGATCCCAAAGCGTCCCCACCCTTAAGTGTGCCACCCTTCGGCTCGGTGTTGCTACGGACATTACCAAGACTCTTCTTGTATCAATGATCAACATCGGAACCTAGATGTCCATAATTATCCCCATGCCCTCACGATTAATCTCATCGCTTGAACCTTAACTGCGTAGTCCTATTCCCTTTGCCTCATGATACCTAGGATATACGATATTTGATATCAAGCATCTCTATACTTGTGTTCGATCTCGTTACCTATAAACTCATTTACTCGTTCCTGTGCCATTCCATTCCATGATTCAATCATACACTTGCAAGCTTCATTAATGCAATGTCACCAAGTTGGCCACGTGTATCTATCCATTACTTGGATTGACAAATCCTGGTCTTGATAAAAAAATCCTCAACCCATTTATCTAGGAAACCCAATGATACCTTTATGATCACCCTTTAACAGCTTGATACTTGATATCTGTAGGGGTTCGTAGCATGGAAAACAAAATTTTTCTATCGCATACAAACAAACAAGCCAAGATCTATCTACTATATTGTAGCAACGAGTCGATGGAATAACTTACCCTCGAAGATTCCAAAGCGGTTAACGAGAGCAGATTCTCGTGGGTGATGTAGTCGATTTTCCGATCTCAAGATCGCAGAGACGATCCTTCCGCGCTGTGTTCCTAGCGCTTCATGATCGGTCACACGTTCGGTACTGACGAAGACCTTCCTCTCCCTTGTTCCAGCAGCGGAGGTTGTAGCACTCTCCTCGCGATTCCGACAAAGACAACGGGCTGGTACCTAAGAGGGGAGATCCCACAGGTCTTCGCCTTAAGACGGAGCGAGTATGGTGGAGTATGAGAGAGAGCTATTAGTGGTGTAGGGATTAGACACACCAATTAGAAGGCTCTAAACCGCAGGCTAGAGCAATTAGAAGCTCTAAACCAAAACGGCTCTAAACCGGAGATTAGAGGATAGGAACTTGTGTGTCTAGAGGAGGAGGCCCTGCCCCTCCTTTTATAGGTGTGAGGGGCGGCCAAGGGAGGAGTCCCTCCCAAGTCGGCCTTGGTTGGCGCGCTTTGGAGGGACTCCTCCCCAAGTCGGTTCCAACCACCTCTTGCTTGTTTCCACGTTTCTGCTTCCCACAGTTTCTGCTTTCCACAGTTTCTGTTTTAGCTGCTTTGACTTTCAAACCGCGCTTTGACTTTTCAGTTTGGAACAGAAGAACACTTAGTACATGATGCAATCATTCCAATATTTAATGACACATTCATGTACCCCTTCCCCGGAGTGCCGGACATTCCGAACCTTCTAGAACATTCCGATGAAAACACCTAATCATTCCCGAACTCAAACAGGACTTTCCTTATATGAATCTTATTCTCGGACCATTCGGATCACCTCATGATATCCCGGATCCCATCCGAGACTCGAACAACATTCGTCTCTTTCTCATAATACCATAACTACTCAAACAACGCCGAATCCTTAAGTGTGTCTCCCTACGGTTCGTGAATTATGCGGACATGATCGAGACACTTCTCCGAATAATAACCAATAGAGGAATCTAGAAATTCATATGGCTCCCACATATTTCTACGATTACTTTGCGATCGAATGAACCACTTACATATGATACCAATTTCCCTTTGTCTCACGATAGTTTACTTATACGAGGTTATGATCGGTATCTCTCGCATACCTAGTTCAACCTCACATCGATAAGTACTCTTTTCTCGTTCCCGTGATATGTGATCCCTTGTGAGACAGTCACATGCTTGCAAGCTAATTGGATGACATTTCACTGAGAGGGCCCAGAGTATATCTATCCGTCATATGGATGGACAAATCCCACACTTGATCCATGTGTTTCAACCAATACTTTCCGAACACTCAATGCCACCTTTATAGCCACCCTGTTACGGTGTGGTGTTTGATGACATCAAAGCATCCATCCGGAAAAGGTAATATGCATGATCTCATGGTCGAAGGAATTAGGTTACTATGTATCAGAAAGCATATAGCAATTGAACTATTAAAATGACTTGATCTTTATGCTACGCTTATCTATAGGAGTATGTCCACCATATCATTCTCCTAACGATATGATCATGTTGTTAATAACATCTCTATGTTCATGATCAGGAAACCATGATCATATATTAACCAACAAGCTAGTTTAACAAGAGGCTTTACTAGGGACTCTTATTTTAGTTTACAAATCACACAAGTATTAATGTTTCCGGTTAATACAATTATAGCATGGTATGTAAACATTTATCATAAGTGTGAAGATATGATAATAACCACTTTATTATTGCCTCTTGGGCATATCTCCAACCTCCCCACTTGCACTAGAGTCAATAATCTAGTTTCAAACCTTTGTGTATTCAACACCTATGGCTTTACGGTGTTGTATGTACACTATTGCTAGTGGTCAATCGATCTCCGGATCGACACTTCCAGTCCGTGTAATTGCATGTCTTTATGCCTCACGCATCACTCATTCTCTAATGAGATGGCTTTGTATAAATTTGGTCTTTCGGTGTGACCTTTAGATCTTTGGGGTTAAAACATGTTGATAATATTGTCGTACAATATATCTTCATACTATTATCCCACTGTGAACTACACCTAGTTTGATAACAAACTACTTGACACAAATGTCCTCTTTTGCTGCTAAAATAGCAGTCATATACTTAGCCTTTTGTTGTAGTATCTGTCACAATGTCTTAACTTCGGAACTCATCCAAATCTATTATGGAACTCACTTTCCATTATATTGTGCCACCCTTAGTTTAGATTGAGATAAACTCAATTTGTACTTTGTGACAAAACTAGTATCAATGTAGTACTTTTACAATGAACTAACCATCTATTTGTCACTTCTACAAATATTATACTCTTAGTTCTTCCAAAAGATCATAAGAATATCCTTACTATTGTCCAATGATCATCTTACGAATCATTCTGTTATATGCTCACAACATTTAGAGCATAGGACATATCTGGATTTGTACATATCACAGTATGATTGATATAAATACTCTTTGTGATTTCATACATCAAGTATCCATCTATACTTGATTATTTGTTTCACTTTACCAAATGTCAATACACTTGAATATATCATCAACATTTGAACTCTTTCAATCCTTTCTGTGTGACAAGAACCTTTCCTGTAGTTTCTATATTGAACTCATTCAATATCTCGTCTATGTACTTCTGGCACAACCATATTAGCGTCTATTGATGCCAAATATTTGGGTTTTGCCTAAGTCTTTCATCGGGATGAAATTCTTAATATGTGTTAATAAAAGATACATTATTTCCAATCAACAATATGTCTTCCACATAATGTATTTAGAAACATGTCTCAGCGCTCCCACTTAATTTCTTGCAAATGCAAGCATCTTCATTGTCTCTAATGAACTTTTAAACTCCTTTAACAGTTTCATCATAGTGAAGATTCCAACTCCGCGATGCTCACTTCAACCATTGAAGTTTGCATATGCTTTTAGCATCCTATGAATTAACAAAACCCTATGGACCGTGTTATGCACATGTCCTAGGCAACGATTCTATTAGAAGAACTTGTTTTGTTTATTCAACTATATAACAAAATTATATGTAGTGGTTGCTACATTAATCCGTCTAGACTAAATATCACTATGAAAGATCAAATCTTGTCATAGTCAACCTTTGAACATTGTTGTGAACTCTTTCCCAATATGTCGATTATAGATGTGAAACATCCATGTCTATTTCTTTATAGATCCAGACACAACTGTAAGGTCTTACACCTTTCTCGAGGGTCCTTCAAGTTCAAAACTTGATTTCTCATGAATGGAACTATCACGGATTTTATGGCTTCAAGCCATTTGACGGAGTCAGGGCCCATCATCGCTTCTTTGCACGTAGTCGGATCATTATTGTCAAATAATGATTTAACTCTCAAATCTTAGTATTTGATTGTTCACCCGACCTACTTGTTTCAATAGGAACTTAGATCTCCGTGACCACAACCTTTGAGGCACGTGAGCCATGAGCATTGTTGCTGCCTCCGGAACACTTTTCGGCGCTGCGCAACTTTGCACATATAGCTAAGGTTCCTTTAACCTTATCAAAGTTCTATTGTCCTCCCACTTTTCTTTTCACGAAAAATTCCTTCCCAAAGAAACTTGACGTTCTAAGAGACAAACACTGTTGTCTCTGGTGTTATGGAGGAATACTCAACAGTTATACAAAGACAGGTTCATCCGACTTTGGTTGCAAACATCTTTCTTATGCATAGCAAACCAATGTTTAAGAAAGGACAACTTGGGTTTTATCCCAAACCATAACTTTATATGGTGTCATTTCAACGGATTATGATGGAGCTCTTTTCAGTGGAAAAACGGTAATCTCTAAAGCTTTTAACCTTTAAAATATAATGGCAGTTTTATGAATTACACCTTTGATCTTCCCATGTCAAACAAGGTTTAATTACATATCTCGAACGCTCCATACTCTTATGGTGTTTCGGGAAATGCAAATCCAAGGAACGATTCCTTAAATCTTAGGTATTATGCTAAACTTGTAACTCAAATATCTTCCTTTATGATCTTATCATAAACTATTTATATTCTTGTTACAATGATTTTGCACTTCATCTTGAAAATCTTTGAACTTTTCAAATATTTCACACTTCATCCTTATTAAGTAAATATTCATATATTCACTCAAATTTTCGGAGAAAGCATATGAAGTTGAAATCCATCGCTCTTGACTACACATAATGGATTTCGTACAACAATATGTACAATTTCCAATGAGCTAGTCATTCGTTCCTTTTTGACCTATGAACGAAGTTTTAATTATCTCTAGGAAAGTTTCATAAGCGTCATTTGATCAAAAATCAAAAGACTCCAAAATTCCATCCACATGGAGTTTCTTCATGTTTTCTTTCCAATATAATTTAAACGGCGATGTCACTTCCTAAGTGATCTTTCAATCAATTTGTCTTTCGACATTTTTAGCACTAGTTTTATGGATGTGATTTCTCCAACGAGATTTGTGAATCATCCATCTTTTATGGATCACGGCAATTATTTGAACAACCCTTTTGTTCTCATAATATCTGATAAAACAAATCTTGAAGGCAAGCTTTGATGTTTAACGAGCAACACAATAACCCTTTATTTGTTCTCGATGAACATCATCACATATTCTTTCGCTAGTTACTTAGGCCATTGTAGTTCATGAATTGTGTTGTTTCGTATGACGATTCACACCAACAAATTCAGTATCAAATACTTGAGAACCACATTGTTTAATAAGCAAAGAATATAGCCATAACATGTATATCATCTATATACTTAAGCTGAACAATTCTAGTCTTTTCCTTTCTGCCATATATTTATGAGATTCTCTTCAAGATTTCCTTTCGCTTGAAAGAATCTATCAACATCAATAGTGGAGTCATACATATGACATATAGTCCAAAGCGTGTATAATTAAATACCAATGTCTTTGGACTTGCACTTTGAAGTAGATCACCATTATCAAATGTTTGGTGTTCTTTCAAATTCCTTTCTTTAGTAATCTCTTGGTGTAGTAAACATTTTACCTACATCAAATATTCACCCTCATCATGGATTTATCCATGATCAAGCTACTTTTAGCTTATAACGGTGAATCATGAGTATAATGTTGCTCTCCAAATCCTTTTGGATGATTAGGACAACTAGTGTCTCCAACCTTTTGCAAATTCTCATCAAATATGAGAACATGACTTTAGCCATATTATACTCTATCATGTTGCAACCAAAACTTCGTTTCATATATCACAATATCTTCCACACATCATGGTTTCTGAAACAACTCTTTCAGATCCTAGATAACCTTGATATTAAGACAATCCTTTGAATATCAAGAATCATGGAAACAAACACGATACTTATACACTAACACTTGGAATTGTCACTCTTGATTTAATACTAATTATTAAACTTCATGGAGTAACCGGAATTTACTGAAAGTTTGCAATAGGACTTTTAAACTTTAGATTAACACTTCAAAACAATACGATACCAGTTCGTAAAGTAACTAACCAGAATTCTATAGTTCTATTATCTCAATTATAACTAAGAGCAAGGTGGTAAACGGATGCCAATGACTACAACAACTATGCAAATTCACTTTGATTTAGTTTATGATAAATTGAGTTCTAATTAATAATTAAATTAATCTAGGTGAACTCCCACTCAAAACAATATCCCTCACATTGTTTTAGTGATCACACGAACCAAATCCACCACATCAAAACCGATCATCACGAGAGTTGATATAGCTTCAATGGCGAACAATCAACATGTTCATCATATCTACTATATGACTCATGCTCTACCTTTCGGTAATCCGTGTTCCTGAGGCCATGTCTGTACATGCTAGGCTCGTCAAGATCAAACCTTAGTTTCCGCATGAGCAAATCTGGCTTTCTCACGTTGTATACACTTGTAGAATCTAACACACCCGATCATCACGTGGTGCTTCGAAACAACAAGCTTTAGCAACGGTGCTAACTAAGGGTGAACACTTTATGACTTGAAATTCATGTGCATGAGGGATCATCTTATAATGCTACCGTCGTCTACTAAGCAATACAAGATGCATAAAGGATTAACATCACATGCAATTCATAATATGTGATATGATATGGCCTTTCTTCTTTGTGCTTCCGATATCCATCTTCAAGCACGAACATGATCTCCATCATTACCGGCATTGCATCAAGGTCAATGACGCTGCTCCATGGTTGTCGTCCACCGGTTTCAACTATTACAACTACTTTGAATAGACACGCGGGTCTTAACAGAATTTAAAGACAACCATATGGCTCCTGCCGGTTGCTTAACTTACAATAAGGAACATTGCATACATCATATATAATCACAATCATGGCCATATCACATCACAGCACACCCCTGCAAAACAAAGTTAGACGCTTCTAATTTTCTTTGCATGTTTTACGTGGTTTGGGGCTTTCAATAAGTGTCGCTCTAACTTACGAACAAGAACCACAACATTGATACTAGTATTGTCAATCACCTGTTGTAAATTGGATCTTAACTATGCTAGGAGAAACAGGCACCATAAAGCCACTTATGCAATACAAGTTGCATGTCAAGCGTGAGCAAGTCTCATGAACGATGTCATGTAAGGTTAGCCTGGGCCGCTTCATCCCAACATACCGCAAGATGCAAAGTACACAAGAAGCAATCGACAAAAGCATCAACGCCCACAATGACCATTGTGTTCTACTCGGCAACAGATCTACATATATACACGGCTCGATACCATCGTAGGGGTTCAGAGCATGGAAAACAAAAATTTTCTATCGCATACAAACAAACAAGCCAAGATCTATCTAATAGATTGTAGCAACGAGTCGATGGAATAACTTACCTCGAAGATTCCAAAGCGGTTAACGAGAGCAGATTCTCGTGGGTGATGTAGTCGCATTCTTCCGATCTCCAGATCGCGTAGACGATCCTTCCGGCCAAGGCTCCTAAGCAGCTCCGCAATCGGTCACACGTTCGGACTGACGAAGACTTTCCTCTCCTTGTTCCAAAGAAAATGGAGGTTGTAGCACTCTCCTCGCGATTCCCAAGACATAACGGCGTGGTACCTAAGTAGAGGGAGATCCCGCAGGGCTTCGCCTTAAGCCGGAGCGAGTATGGTGGAGTATGAGAGAGAGCTATTAGTGGTCTAGGGATTAGACACACCAATTAGAAGGCTCTAAACCGCAGGCTAGAGCAATTAGAAGCTCTAAACCAAAACGGCTCTAAACCGGAGATTAGAGGATAGGAACTTGTGTGTCTAGAGGAGGAGGCTCTGCCCCTCCTTTTATAGGTGGGAGGGGCGGCCAAGGGGAGGGGAGTCCCTCCCCAAGTCGTCCTTGGTTGGCGTGCCGGCTTGGAGGGACTCCTCCCCCAAGTCGGTTCCAACCACCTCTTGCTTGTTTCCACAGCTTCGCTTCCCACAGTTTCCTGTTTTCCACAGTTTCCTGTTTTAGCCGTTTGACTTTCAAACTGGCAGTTTGACTTTTCAGTTTTGGAACAGCAAGAACACTTAGTACATGATGCAATCATTCCAATATTTAATGACACATTCATGTACCCCTTCCCCCCCGGAGTGCCGGACATTCCGGAACCTTCTAGAACATTCCCGATGAAAACACCGGAATCATTCCCGAACTCCGAAACGGGACTTTCCTTATATGAATCTTATTCTCCGGACAATTACGGATCACCTCATGATATCCCGGATCCCATCCGAGACTCCGAACAACATTCGGTCTCTTTCTCATAATACCATAACTACTCAAACAACGTCGAATCCTTAAGTGTGTCTCCCTACGGTTCGTGAATTATGCGGACATGATCGAGACACTTCTCCGAACAATAAACAATAGAGGAATCTGGAAATTCATATGGCTCCCACATATTTCTCCGATTACTTTGCGATCGAATGAACCACTTACATACGATACCAATTTCCCTTTGTCTCACGATAGTTTACTTATCCGAGGTTATGATCGTCAGATCTCGCATACCTAGTTCAACCTCACATCGATAAGTACTCTTTTCTCGTTCCCGTGATATGTGATCCCTTGTGAGACAGTCACATGCTTGCAAGCTAATTGGATGACATTTCACCGAGAGGGCCCAGAGTATATCTATCTGTCATATGGATGGACAAATCCCACTCTTAATCCATGTGTTTCAACCAATACTTTCCGAACACTCAATGCCACCTTTATAGCCACCCTGTTACGGTGTGGTGTTTGATGACATCAAAGCATCCATCCGGAAAAGGTAATATGCATGATCTCATGGTCGAAGGAATTAGGTTACTATGTATCAGAAAGCATATAGCAATTGAACTATTAAAATGACTTGATCTTTATGCTACGCTTATCTATAGGAGTATGTCCACCATATCATTCTCCTAACGATATGATCCTGTTGTTAATAACATCTCTATGTTCATGATCAGGAAACCATGATCATATATTAACCAACAAGCTAGTTTAACAAGAGGCTTTACTAGGGACTCTTATTTTAGTTTACAAATCACACAAGTATTAATGTTTCCGGTTAATACAATTATAGCATGGTATGTAAACATTTATCATAAGTGTGAAGATATGATAATAACCACTTTATTATTGCCTCTTGGGCATATCTCCAACAATATCATCAAAGTCTCCCTCCAAAACAGTGATTATGCATTATCTCACAGTCGAAGGATATAAGCCATGATGTCTCTATGTTATCATCAATGATGAACGTTTGAGTATATAGATCTTATTCTGATTAACTTTAGGGCGAATGTCTGTTACAACATGCTCTAATGATGTGACCTTATTGTCAATCGGCTCTATCACCATGATCTCGAAACCATAAAATCATCACTTGCCCAATGAGCTAGTTTACTATAGGTAACTAGAGACCTAGTTGTTTACATATCACACGTGTATTAATGTTTTGTATTAATAAAGTTATAGCACGGTAAGAAACGTATTATAAACAAGAGATATAAAACTTTATTATCTGCCTCTAGGACATATTTCCTTCACTATCTAGTGTAATCAGTGGAGCAGATTTTATTACTTAGACACGAGCCTAGTAAATTTCTTAGCCACCTCTAGTATGGTTGCTTTTAAATGATCTCTAATTTATATAATACTCCCTCCGTCGAAATATATAAGGCGCCTAAGATTTAGTCGAAAGTCAACATCTTATATCTTATATATATTTACTAATTGGAGGCACCATAGGAGGCTCCACTTTAATCTTAGAAAACTACCCAAAAATAACCATAGGATCAAAGTTTTATGGTCCAGATTAAACAAGAGCTAAAAGAGTTTTATGCGCCCATGATTGCAAAACAAAATAAACAGTTAGGAAGGTTTAAACGTACTTATTATAGTTATAACATCGATAGATCTCATACGAGTCAGGTTGCATCACCTATTTTTTTTCCAATCCACCACTCCGAAAACGCCGCCGGCGAGTTTCTCAGTAACCCAGGTTGATTCGCCGGTACACATCACACGGGAGCATGATATTGTTTTCCAAGATGTACTACGCCGCCGGTGAAGTTATCAGCTAGAGATCAGATGCTTGTGACGCGGGAAGACATGGACGACTGGACTTATACGGTGCCTGAAAAAAAAGAGTTCGATATTCACGTGGGGGATACATCAAGCTATATATCTGCTATTCCCCACTAGTAGAAAAAGAGCTATCCGTTCGTGCACCCTAACGACATTAGTCTCGGTTGCGTCATGAACCGAGACTAATGCTGGACGCATCCCGGTTCGAGCGGGCACGGTGGCCTGAGGCATGCGTCTCGATTGGTAAGGGGTCATGCGTAAAGGTTGGACTTCAGCCACGTGGCGTGGCACACACCTTTAGTTCCGGTTTATGTTACAAACCGGGACGTATGATCCCGCCCTTTATAAATACGACGCCCCAGCCCTCTGCCTCCCCTCTGTTTTTTCTTGGTGGAAGGTGTGAGAGGTGTGTTAGTTTATTTTTTTCCTATGCATGCATTCAAGGTGTTTGATTAAATGTTTGAGTGAATGATCCCGTTCAATTTCTCACAGAACAAAAATATAGAAGGTGTCCGAGACACACTTGAGCTTTCTCTCCTCTTTATTTCCCTCGATCAAGGTTAGCAATCTTATCTTTTCTCTGTCATTGATACAATGCATGTGTTGATGTGAATTGGTCATTTCACTATTTATGATGTCCTGTTTTTGATAAACTTACTTATATGATGCAGATGAACGGTCGGGAATGGATGTACAAAGGACCGTGCGGGTATATGAAAGGCGTGGATAAATTTATCGATGTGGCTACGACAAACAAAGAGAATGGTTTTATACGTTGTCCATGTGTTCAATGTCGGAACAACAAGGAGTACTCTTCCTCGAAAATCATTCGTGGCCACCTGATTATGAAAGGTTTCATGCCCAATTATAATTTCTAGACCAAGCACGGAGAAAGAGGGGTTATGATGGAAGATGGTGAAGAAGAAGATGATGATAACAACTATCATCATATGTTTCCTAAATACAGTGATACTGCAATGGAAGATAATGAATAGGAAGTTGTAGGGTTCGCAGCATAGAAAACAAAAAAAAATTCTACGATGTGAACTATGTACCAAGATCTATCTATTAGATACAAACAACGGGTGGATGTATATCTGTAGAGAACATACTCTTGAAGACCGACAAAGCTTAACGAGTTCAACTCGTGGTTGATGTAGACGATCTTTTGCCGATCTCAAGATCGAGAGGAAGTCCTAGCGCCGCAAATCAGCAGCGCATCCGTGCTCGCACACACGTTCGAGGCACCGAGCAACCTCCGCCTCCTCGCTCCAGCGATGCAGCGGAAGCATAACTCTTTCTTGCCGAATACCACCGGGAACATGTATCTCGCTAGTCCGAGACCATGGGGGATAAATTCTAGAGGGGGAGAGAGATCCTTCACGAGGAGGTGTGAGAGACAAGTGAGAGGAGGGGCTCCTTTTATAGGAGGAGGGGGGCACCCAAGGGGTTGGCCGCCGGCCATGGGGGCTGCCCCCTCCCCTCCTTCATTCATGTGGGTGGACACTCCACTCACAAAATGTCCCTTCAATTCCCTCCACTCAAAAGTCCACTCAAATTCTCATTAAATTTCCACCAAATTTAATGCAAACTCTTATTAAATAAAACTCTTTTATTTTATTCAGAATTTTGTCAATTACTTTAATGACAAACATTCACAAATAACCCCTTGCTAGAATTCCATTTCACATGCATAACCACTTTATGCAATTTCACCCGAAAACCTGTTTCGGTATCTAGTGAAATAAATTCGCTCCGCTTGTTCATTCTTTCGGCATAAAACTTTTGCTCCAATTGGATGTCGGTGTCTCTTAAGTGTGTCACCCTACGGTTCGTGAATAATGAGGACATGATCGAGACCCCTCTCGGATCAATAATCAGAAGCGGGATCTGGAGACCCATACTGACTCCCACACATTCAACGATGACTTTCTTGTGATCGTCGGAACCTTTTACGCTAGTATCTTAATCCCTTTGTTTCACGGTATATTACATGTCCGAGATTCGATCATCGGTATCTCCATACCTAGTTTGATCTCGTTACCAACATGCACTCTTTTCTCGTTCCCGTGATATAACATTCTAGTGATCAAATCACTTGCTTGCAAGCTAATCAATGTGATATCACCGAGAGGGCCCAGAGTATATCTATCCGTCATCGAGATGAACAAATTCCACTCTCGATCCATGAGCCTCAACATAACACTTTATTAGTTCTGAATCTATCTTTATAATCACCCTGTTACGGTGTGACGTTTGATGTTATCAAGAAACTCTTCCGGTGTTAGTGATTGACATGATCTCATGGTCTAAGGATTAGGATCACTTCGTAAGTTGTTATAGCAATATAAACTCAATGACTTTGATCGTAATGCTATACTTCGGATGAATGTTCATCACACCATTACACTAATGTTGTGATCCCGTTATTAACAACATCCAATGTCCATGATCAGGAAACCTTGATCATCTTGTTAATCAACGAGCTAGTTTATGAGAGAGGCATAACTAGGAACTTTCTGTTTGTTTATTAAACACACATGTATTAATGTTTCCGTATTAATACAATTATAGCATGCAAAATAAACATCTATCATATACTTGGAATACACATAATAAACACTTTATTATTGCCTCTCAGGGCATATTCCCTTCAGAAGGAGGTGAAGAACGGGCATTAGATGAGCCGGCTGATGAACTTGGTAGGGTCATTTCTGATGCAAAGCGAGAAGTGAAACAGAAAATGAGAAGTTGAAATTAGAGGGCACGTTAGAAGATCACAACAAATTGTTGTACCCAAATTGTGAAGATGGCAGCACAAGCTCGGTACCACACTAGAATTGTTGCGATGGAAGGAAGAGTGTGGTCTAACTGACTCCTCATTTGAAAAGATGCTGAAAATAATGAAGCCGAAGTTTCCAAAACATAACGAACTTCCCGAGAGTACCTATGAAGCAAAGAAGACTCTCTGTCCTCTAGGATTAGATGTGCAAAAGATACATGCATGCATTAATGACTACATCCTCTACCGCGGTAAGGAGTATGAGAATTTAGATAAATGCCCGGTATGCAATGCATTGCGGTATAAGATCAGACGAGATGACCCCGGTGATGTTGAGGGAGAGCCCCTCCGGAAGAGGGTTCCTGCTAAGGTTATGTGGTATGCTCCTATAATACCAAGGTTGAAACGCATGTTCAGAAACAAAGAGCATGCCAGGTTGTTGCAATGGCATAAAGAAGACCGTAAGAAAGACGTGAAGTTGATACACCCTGCTGATGGGTCACATTGGAGAAAAATCGAGAGAGACTTCCCACACTTTGCAGGTGACGCAAGGAACTTATGGTTTGGTCTAAGTACGGATGGCATGAATCCTTTTGGGGACCAGAGGTGCAGTCATAGAACCTGGCCCGTGACTCTATGTATATAAACCTGCCTCCTTGGTTGTGCATGAAGCGTAAGTTCATTATGATGCCAGTGCTCATCCAAGGCCCAAAGCAACCATGTAACGACATTGATGTGTACCTTAGACCATTAGTTGATGAACTATTACAACTGTGGGGCAAACCAGGTGTACGTGCGTGGGATGAGAACAAACAGGAGCCATTTGATCTACGAGGTTTTTTTTTTGTAACCATCAATGATTGGCCTTCTCTTAGTAACCTTTCAGGACAGACAAACAAGGGATATAAGGCACGCACACACTATTTAGATAAGACTGAAGGTACATATATGCATAAATGCAAGAAAGTTGTGTACCTGGCGAATCGACGATTTCTTCCGACCAATCATCCCGTAATAAAGAAAGGCAAGCATTTCAAAGGTGAGGCAGATCACCGAAAGAAGCCTGAACTCCCTGCTGGTGATGATGTATTTGGTATGGTCAAGGACACCGAAGTAATCTTTGGAAAGGGTCCTGGCGGTCAATCGGTTCCGAACGACGTCGCTACAGGACACGCACCAATGTGGAAGAAGAAATCTATATTTTGGGAGCTGCCATATTGGAAAGTCCTACGTGTCCTCTCTTCAATCGACGTGATGCACGTGATGAAGAATATTTGCGTGAACCTGCTAGGATTCCTATGCGTGTATGGGAAGACAAAAGATACACCAGAAACACGGGAGGACCAACAAGTTATGAAAGACCCAAAGAACATGCATACACAGAACAAGACGGATAAAGGGCGTCACTTAAGTCGTGCCAGCTATGCTCTTACCAAAGTAGATAAGGAAATCTTTTTTGAAGTCCTCTACAGTATCAAGGTGTCGTCTAGCTTCTCATCTAATATAAAGGGGATAATAAATATGGCAGAGAAAAAGTTCCAAAACCTGAAGTCTCATGACTGTCACGTGATTATGACGTAGTTTCTTCCGATTGCATTAAGGGGGCTTCTACCGGAAAATGTTCGAGTACCCATTGTGAAGCTGTGTGCATTCCTCAATGCAATATCTCAGAAGGTAATCAATCCAGATATTCTGCCAATGTTACAGAAGGATGTGGTACAATGTCTTGTTAGTTTTGAGTTGTTGTTCCCACCATCCTTCTTCAATATTATGACGCATCTCCTGGTTCACCTAGTGGAATAGATTGCCATTCTCGGTCCGGTATTTCTGCACAATATGTTCCCCTTTGAGAGGTTCATGGGAGTCTTAAAGAAATATGTTCATAACCGTGCTAGACCAGAAGGAAGCATCTCCAAGGGATATGGAACAGAGGAGGTCATTGAGTTTTGTGTTGACTTTATTCCTGACCTTAAGCCGATTGGTGTTTCTGACTCGCGACATGAGGGAAGACTAAGTGGAAAAGGCACGCTGGGAAAGAAAGCAATGATATGTAGGGACGGGGATTCTTTCACTAAAGCACACTACACATTTCTACATAATTCCACCTTGGCAGCTCCGTATATCGAGGAACACAAGAATATTGTACGCTCCAAAAACCCGGGAAAGCCTGAATCATGGATTACAGATGAACACATGAAGTCTTTCGGTGGTTGGATGCGGACACATCTCTTGAATGACACCACTGTTGGAGATCAGCTATACTTGTTGGTCGCGTCACCATCTTCTATTATATTGAATTTCCAAGGGTACGAAATAAATGGGAATACATTCTACACAATCGCCCAAGATAAAAAGAGCACCAACCAAAATAGTGGTGTCCGCTTTGATGCAATAGACGAGAATGGACAAAAGGACACATACTATGGTTACATAGAGGAGATATGGGAACTAGACTATGGAGTCTCTTTTAAGGTCCCTTTGTTTCGCTGCAAATGGGTCAACCTGAATGGACAAGGGGTAAAGATAGACCAGTTGTACGGAATGACAATAGTGGATCTCAACAATCTTGGTTATAGAGATGAACCATTCGTCCTAGCCAATGATGTGTCTCAGGTTTTCTATGTGAAGGACATGTCCTCCATACCGAAAAAAATATGCAAACGAATACATCATATGATGAGCCAAAGCGTCACATAGTTCTTTCAGGGAAAAGAAACATCGTGGGAATCAAGGACAAGCCACACATGTCAGAAGATTATAATAAGTTTGATGAAATTCCGCCCTTCACAGTGAAAACTGACCCAAGCATTCCATTAAGTAAAGAAGATGCTCCATGGTTACGTCTGCGATCATAAGGAAGGACATATGCCAAGAAGTTCATGCTCATATTATGTAACTCTAGCTCATGTCTGGCCGGGATATCTTTCGCGGTTTGTGGCTTGACCGGGACTATATAGGAGGGCCTTTAGTCCCGGTTTTGTAGTCTCAGTTTTTAATATTAATAAATGACTTGAGTGTTAGTCCTGTTTTGTGGCTGGACTGGGACTACGAAGAAGTTGTCCCGATTCGTACTTACCATTAAGATCTGATCTCCAAACGCGTGTGGTCACATATTCTTGGAGATGCCGGAGGACTGGGATCCGGCGGCATCTCCCTAAAACTGGTCGTAGTGGTGTCCCTGCTCTCGCACACCATCTTGCAGCTTGTAACTTCTCTAACTAGATCAATACACCTGGGAGCTAACTATTTTCACATATTAGGGAGTTCCTCTATGACCAATTTCTTGGAGATGCCGGAGGATCGATCCGCGGCATCTCCCCGAATCGTCGTAGTGGTGTCCCTGCTCTCGAAAACCATCTTGCAGCTTGTAACTTCTCTAACTAGATCAATACACCCGGGAGCTAACTAATTTCACATATTAGGGAGTGCCTCTATGACCAGTTTCTTGGAGATGCCGGAGGACTGGGATCCGGCGACATCTCCCTCAAACTGGTCGTAGTGGTGTCCCTGCTCTCGAAAACAATATTGGAGATGCCTCAATCTGGCTGGAGGACTGGACTCGCAAGGATGACTATTTATAGTACAAGCAGCTCGTCATAGTGTCGACACTTACGACATAATGTGGACACTCACCCCTATTATTAGTGCTGACTCGTGTTTTGTCCCGGTTGGTGTCTCCAACCGGGACTAAAGGTTCATCTTTAGTCTCGGTTGGTGACACCATCCGGGACAAGGTACACGCTGCACGACATAATGTCGACACTCACCCCTATCATTAGTGCTGCCTGGCCCAGCCTGCCGAAATCCCTCCAACTAGGACTAAAGTTGAACCTTTAGTATATTGAAAATCCGAAAAATGAAAATCCTTCGCGTGGTGTCATATTATGTGACATAGTTGAAAGGAAAAATACCAGACTTGGTATATTTATCATGTCTCGAAAAAACCTTCACAAAATGACCTATCATGTTCGAGGTTTCATGGCTATCGGTCCAAATGACCGATGTTATATGCTGAATCATGGCATAGTTTGTGATGCTGTGCCCATATTATGCATGCATGTGGACATTGGTATGGTGAACAATGTTGCAGGAGGAAGTTTTCCTTTTCGTCGCACGGAAAATCCCTTTTTCCATTTTCCGAGCGCAAAAAGGGGCGTTTTGTGAAGTAACCACCAAAATGCTGTTTCAGAATGTTACCGTCCCATTTTCCTAAAATACTAGACCACCTTACATGGACTATCTCCCAACCGGGACATGTCAAACCTTTTCGTCCATCCCGGGTAAAAAGGACAAATGTTTGTCGAATCGGTAGGAAGTGGGTCCGATTTGTACTACAGGTACATGATCTAACGCCGGTGATTTTTTTAAAAAATCATTTTTAGACTTGCAATATGTGGTTTCTTCAGAGATCCAATGCAAGTTCTAACGATGCTCGTCCCCTATCTTCATTCACGCCGGTTCGACCATCGTTAGAAATTCAAAAAATTCAAAACGGGCATAAGAAATTCAAAAAAAAATCCGAACAATGAAATTCCTTCGCGTGGTGTCATATTATGTGACATAGTTGAAAGGAAAAATACCAGACTTGGTATATTGATCATGTCTCAAAAAAACCTTCACAAAATGACCTATCATGTTCGAGGTTTCATGGCTTTGGGTCCAAATGACCGATGTTATGTGCTGAATGACAACATAGTTTGTGATGTTGTGCCCATATTATGCATGCATGTGGACATTGGTATGGAGAACAATGTTGCAGGAGGAAGTTTTCCTTTTCGTCGCACGGAAAAACCCTTTTCCATTTTCCGAGCGCAAAAAACGGGTCGTTTTGTGAAGTAACCACCAAAATACTGTTTCAGAATGCTACCGTCCCATTTTCCTAAAATAGTAGACCACCTTACATGGACTATCTCCCAACCGGAACATCTCAAACCTTTTCGTCCATCCCGGGTAAAAAAGACAAATGTCTGCCGAATCGGTAGGAAGTGGGTCCGGTTTGTACTACAGGTACATGATCTAACGCCCGTTATTTTTTTAAAAAAATCATTTTTAGACTCGCAATATGTGGTTTCTTCAGAGATCCAATGCAAGTTCTAACGATGCTCGTCCCCTATCTTCATGCACGCCGGTTCGACCATAGTTAGAAATTCAAAAAATTCAAAACGGGCATAAGAAATTCAAAAAAATCAGAACAATGAAAATCCTTCGCGTCGTGTAATATTATGTGACATAGTTGAAAGGAAAAATACCAGACTTGGTATATTGATCATGTCTCGAAAAAACCTTCACAAAATGATCTATCATGTTTGAGGTTTCATGGCTTTCGGTCCAAATGACCGATGTTATATGCTGAATCACGACATAGTTTGTGATGCTGTGCCCATATTATTGATGAATTTGGACATTGGAATGGAGAACAATGTTGCAGGAGGAAGTTTTCCTTTTCGTCGCACGGAAAATCCCTTTTCCATTTTCCGAGCGCAAAAAAATGGTCATTTTGTGAAGTAACCACCAAAATGCTGTTTCAGAATGCTACCGTCCGATTTTCCTAAAATACTAGACCACCTTACATGGACTATCTCCCAACCGGGACATCTCAAACCTTTTCGTCCATCCCAGGTAAAAAGGACAAATGTCTGCCGAATCGGTAGGAAGTAGGTCTGGTTTGTACTACAGGTACATGATCTAACGCCCGTGATTTTTTTTTAAAAATCATTTTTAGACTCACAATATGTGGTTTCTTCAGAGATCCAATGCATGTTCTAAATGAGCCATTTTTCTTCCCGCCATTTTTTCCCGCCATTTCTTCCCGCCATTTTTCTTCCTGCCATTTTTTCTCGCGATTTTCCCGCGCCAGTTCTTCCCGCCAGTTATCTTCCTGCCATTTCTCACTATATATATGTAGGATTGGCCTCCATTGTCATTGCACATCTCTAGACTCAAATCTACAACCTCATCACTCTTTCCCATGACTTCCACCGTAGCACTAACCTCCAGGGAGGCGGAGGTGCTTTGCGCCTCGAACTACCCCTGCCCGTCAGGCTACTATGTCCATGTCGGCTGGATGCTGAGCGCTGGAGGCGTGCCGGTTCCTCCTGTCCCTCTAAGTGTGGCGCGCCGGATGGCCATCACGAACCACTACTACTTCGAGCTCAAGACGGAGCAGCGGAGGAATCCCAGATGGCATCCCGACTATTTCCCGACTTGGGAAGCCTTCTTCGTGGATCGACGTGAGAGGGCGCTTGCCAGGAACGAGGAGGACGGCCCACCTCCTCTGAACTTCAACGAGGCCGGCCGTCGGCTGTGGTGGCGCGGTCGGACTCTCCAGAGCGTCATGGCCTACGACATGGCCGCCGACTCTAACCCCTGCCCGCGCTACCGTCAAGTCCATCCCAGTCATACTCAACCTTCAAGGTTCAACTACGGCGACCCCGACGACGACAGCGACGACGGCCGCGGCGAGTACAACGACTATAGTGGCGAGTATTACAGGTGTAGGCAGGAGCATGACTGAATCACTCCAACATTGCAAAACAAGTTCGGCTGATTGTGGCTTGATATGGCCATGTATCTTAATTTTTAGTTCTTCTATGTAACTTTGTGTTAGTTGCGTTATGTACTTTAATTCCAGTTCTATCCTAATAAAATTTTCTTTCCGCCTATTATTTCTCGTCCTTTTTTTCCCGCCCATTAATATATAAAAATATAAGTTAATTCAAATCCAAATTAAAAACAGAAAATGGTTTTGAATTAGTTATTCAAATCCAAACACTTTTTATGTTCAAAGTTTTTCTAAATTCGAAATTAATATTCAAAAAATATAAGTTAATTCATTTTTAATTTTAAATGGTTTATAGTTTAAATGGTTACATTAATTATTTAAAAAAAATGGTTTTGAATTATTTATTCAAATTCAAACACTTTTTATGTTTAAAGTTTTTCTAAATTCCAAATTAATATTCAAAAAATATAAGTTAATTCATTTTTAATTTTAAATGGTTGCATTAATTATTTTTAAAAATAGAAAATGGTTTTGAATTAGTTATTCAAATCCAAACACTTTTTATGTTTAAAGTTTTTCTAAATTCCAAATTAATATTCAAAAAATATAAGTTAATTTATTTTTAGTTTTAAATGGTTCATATTTTAAATGGTTACATTAATTATTTTGTAAAAACATAAAATGGTTTTGAATTAGTTATTCAAACCCAAACACTTTTTATGTTTAAAGTTTTTCTAAATTCCAAATTAATATTCAAATAATATAAGTTAATTAATTTTTAATTTTAAATGGTTGCATTAATTATTTTTAAAAATAGAAAATGGTTTTGAATTAGTTATTCAAATCCAAACACTTTTTATGTTTAAAGTTTTTCTAAATTCCAAATTAATATTCAAAAAATATAAGTTAATTCATTTTTAATTTTAAATGGTTCATAGTATAATGGTTACATTAATTATTTTTAAAATAGAAAATGGTTTTGAATTAGTTATTCAAATTTAAACAGTTTTTATGTTTAAAGTTTTTCTAAATTCTAAAGTAATTATCATTTAAAAAACATTACAAATTTAAACCCCAAAATAAAAAATAAGGCGGGAACAAAGAGAAAATTCCTGATTTTTTTTAAAAACATGGTCATATGTCCAGGTTGGAGCCACCAACCGGGACTAAAGACCCCTACGCGCGCCCCTTGGCCTGCTGAAAAAAGTGGAGTATACGTCTCGGTTGGTGGCTCCAACAGGGACGTATGACCCTTAAGTCCCAGTTGGAGCCAACAACCGGGACAAAAGATCCTTTGGTTATAACTGGGCACCCCTCCTCTTCTTCTTCCCCATCTCATAATCTCTTCTCGCGCACGACGCTTCTTGCCACTGCGCCTCGCCCAGCCAAGCATGCAGGAAGCTTCGCCTCGTCGTCCCGAGGCTTCTCCCCGAAGGAATCGGCCCCGCCTTTTCCCAATCGTCGCCAACGACTCTGTCTCCCTCGAGCCCGACGACCGCTGCCATCGATTCGCCGGCTCCCGACCTCGCCTCGCCTCCCCGACACCACCACCACACACCTGGTGAGCTGCTGGTCCTCGTGGACCCTCTCTCTCGCCCCCTCTCGCTCTAGTTCCTCCTCCCCGTCGACCACCTGCCACCACCGCTGGCCGTCGTGCTCCCCTCTCCGGTGACCTTTTAGAGGCGGCGCCGCTACTCTTTGGCTCGCCTCAACCTCCTCTCTCTAACGCGCGCACGCACGCGCCCTAGATCGCCTCCTAACGCCGTTCCCCGTCACCGTCCTGCAAGCCACCGCCGGCGTGATGTCATCCTGACGTCACCCGTGCGTCAGCGCGCGCAGACCCAGTCAAACCCAGCCAGGGACCCACTTTGCCTGCGTGGCTTGCCTATGTGGCCTCTGGCCCATAGGTCAGCCTCTCTGGCTAGCCCCAGCCCGAGTAAAAAATGCCCCTAAACCACTTTTGCTTGTGTGGCTGCTGAGGTGGCTCCGGGCCCCTCTGTCAGTCACTGTGGCTAGGTATGCCTGCGGTATAAAAAGTTTAACCAACTTTTAATAATTTCAGAAATAATTATAATCTTATAAATTCAATAATTTTTAATCTATAAGTCAGAATAATATGAATAATATGTCAAAGTTCATAAAAATGAAACCTAGCTATCTAAGCTATAATCATGCATTGTTCAACAACTTAAATGACAAGTTTAATTAGAAGAACAAATCCACCCCTTTCATGTGTTCCAGAGTTTCTCCGAGTTAGGGTTTTCACCCCTCGGAACCCCAATTAATTGTAGAGCATGCTTTAGGGTTACATTTCAATGCACTTCAACTTGTCATATCATCATACTTGCTTGAGCATTACATAGATGCCATGTGTTGATTGTTTCCCTTTCTTTCCGGTGTTTGGTTCTTCCTGGTAGAATACGATATCGAGATCGAGATCGAAGCCAGAGATCAACACCGTCGAAGCTCGAAGACAAATACTTGACCAACTGTAATCAAGTCAAGTACAAGGATCCTGAAGCTCTGCTTTCGGCTATCGACAGGCAAAGGCAAGCATAGCCCCACCATGATATAATCCTATGATTTCAAAAGCATTTCAATTCTTGCCATGATGCATACAATTCTACTGTGGTCTTTTATCGATAAATAGAGTGTCCTATCTTTGCATTACTCCCTTTGAGCTTATATTACCTGATCCACTGCTCCTAGCATATTAGGTTTATTAGTTTGGACTAGCAAAATTGCCCGTGCATTGCACCGGGAGTGAAAAATAATCACGGGAAAGAAATTTTTGGTGAATATATTTTACAGAGGTTCTTTGTAGTTATGTTTGATGTCTCCGGGATGCGGAGCTCGGGACGTGGAATAGACCTAGCACCGCGGGTATGTCGGACATCATGATCGATCGACTGGTTAACCAACACCGGTTTTTGAGAATTTAAGACCCATTTGTAAATATAAAACAATGTATTGCATCAAAATTGGAATTGGTAGGATAAAAAATGCATATTTGAAATAGTGAATTCTCAACCGTTAGCAAAGATTGCACACATGTTCAAATTGGTTGGCAATACAGACATATGATTTATACTTAAATTCTAATAAATATGTAGCAATACCAAAGAATCTCATTTTCTATATCTGTCAAGAAATCGGCTAACCTATATTTTTGCCTAAAGTCGCAGCAAAAAGACGAGCAGCACAGCGCCTCATCCCATCACTGACCCTATATGCAACTATCGAGAAGCAGCTAGTTGATTTCCTACTACTCCACACTCTTCTCTCATCGGAATAACCAGGAGAAGGTCAAAATCGCTGGCAGCAGTCCATCCACAACTTGCAAGTGCTTGAAATTGGTCGTGTCTCCTCATCCAGGATCTCCAGGCGGGAAGAATCGAGAGATCTCCATCTCTTCTTCGTCCCTGAGACGCATCTGGCCCTCCCCAGGTGCAGGGTTGGACCCGTTTGGTCCTTCCCAGGTGCGGCACCTGCCCCATCACCACCCGAAAGCGAGCTCGTAGGTCGCCGACCTTCTGGCCTCGCACGCCGAGCTAGACAGCAGCGGTCTACCGGGCTGGCGGTTGCGATCTACCCGGCTAGATCGGGCGGGTAACAGGAGAAAAGAATTGGGGACAGAGGCGGAAAGAGAAAGAGAAAGAGCGGACGCCCCCGATCTAGTCCGCAAGCGGCAGCGCCGCTGCACCTCCTCCGTGCCTTGACGCGATCCCCCTCAGCACAAGCCCGACGCTGACCGTGGCCTCCTCCTCTACACCACCACCTTCATCCAGCTCGTTGGCCTGCCGCCGCCTTCCTCGAGGCTCTGTCTCCTCCGCCTGACGACCTCCTCCAGGTCACGCGAGGTGGACTTCCCGCCGGCGCGACATGCGAGCTGAGACGCGGCACCGCGTGGTTCAGCGGAGACGTAACCCAGCGCGGCGCTCGTAGGAGATCGATGGTGGCGGCAGGATTGGATGGGGATTGGTGTGCGGGAATCTGGGAAGGGTCGAGACGACGAGCAGAGGAAAAAAAGTGAGAATAACATGGGACTCGGCGGTGGCAAGCCTTGTAATATCTCGAAAACGGTAGGGGCAAAAAAGTCCAAAACGGACCGTAGACACCCCTTATGTACATGTGGGTTCGCCGGTGTGTACTTGCTAGGGCATCCCAAACCCTTTTAAATCGATGTTGCACCTAGGGTTAGTGTAGGATCTCTAAATCTGACATGTCATACATATTGATTGCGCATTGTATTATGCCATGTATTGATTGCCGCCTTTCTTTCCGGTATTGGTTCTTCGCGATAGGATCCGAGCCCGAGGGTTTCTCCGAATTAGGGTTTCTGATATTGTAAATTCATTTTTATTATTGTGTATGTATATATTAGGGTTTATATCTCTCAACACCGTACCTAACATTCTCCCTTAGACGCTTTGACTTATCCGTTTTTCCACCTATGCAGAAAATATGGACCCACACGACAAAGACGAAGAAAAGGAAGAGTTGATCCAAGGTGTGATCCGCGGGGAAGAAAATTTAGATGTATCAACGTTTCTGAATAACTCCGGTGAGGGTGATCCTCTTTTTGCCGGAAGAGACGACTTGTTTGAGGTTGAAGGCTATGTCTTCCGCGAGGGAGAAGGCGATGCCTTGTGTGATCGAGAAGACGACCGCTCCGGCGAGGTGCATGTAATATAATTAATTCATTAATTAATCATCTTCTATCTATATAGAAATAGTAACGACGATCTTTATTATTTTAGCCCTCCGGATCGAATAAATCTACTAAAAAGAGCAGCCGAGGCCCAACCAAAAAGTTGGGAGACCATGAGAGGTTCAGGATCAAAGATATCGGTGAAGACGCAAGAACCGGCTCAAAAGTTGTCGCAAACAAATTTGTGGCACAATGCGGAGTAATCGTTAGGGACTTAATCCCGATCACCATTCGAAATTGGAATAGGCCTGCTGATGCGGAAGAAGAGGGGACATGTTTATTTGTCCCTAACAAGGCCAAAGATTTACTTTGGAATAGGCTTATGCTTAATTTCAAACTATTGAAGATAGAGCTGGATGCAAATGTGGAGGATCCAGTTGAGGACGCCTTAGAACATGGGAGAGCCATGGAGGCTAAGGTCAGGGAGTGGGATTTGAAGAAGATGGTCCAGTGTTTCACCAACTAGAAGAAAAGATTGCAACTTGACTATGTCGTGAAAGAGAAGACTCCGGATTTCAAGAAGATTCAGTTTGAGAAGATAAAACCATTCTGGGCTGAGTTTGTGAATTACAAGACATCAGCAAACGCTAAGAAAATGTCTACAACGAATAAGCTGAATGCTGCTAACAAGAAGTATCACCATACTATGGGGCAAGGTGGCTACAGGGCTGGCATTCCTAAGTGGGAGAAGCTTGAGTAGGAACTGCGTGCTAAAAAGATCATCCTAGAGACAGACGATTGGATCGAACATGCAAAGAATTGGTTTTACGGGCATGGGGGCAAGTTGGACTCGGAAGGGAAGTGTATGTATAACATACGACATAAAGAAGACCCCTTGCCAATCGAGAAGATGAGAAAAGCGGTAAAGGCTGTTTACAGATGGGGACTTCATTCCCGATAGAGAGAATGATGAGCTCACACTCGCCCTTGGAAATAAGGAACATGATGGACGAACACGAGGCACAATAGGCTCCAAAACATGGAGGACTGGGTTTCCCGAAGAGAGGAAGAAATATCCTGATAGAAGCCGTCAGAGGAGAAAGGACAAGGCGGAAGTTGAAGCAGATATTCAGAAAGAGCGAATGCGTATAATTGAAGAACGAATAAAGCAACAACAAGATGAAATTAACGCACTTAAAGAGCAAAGTACTACCGGCCCATCTCAGCAGCACACTGCATTCGATTCTACCGGCCTATCGAATAATCGAAAAAGCAGTGTGGCTTCCACCGAGGTCCCGGGTGATGACAATGACGATGGTGCCCCGACGATGGCTCTTGTTGGATACCCAGTGGATGATATCACACAGATGACACACTGCGAGCTACATGTCAAAGTTGTGAACATATCAATGAAGGTGGCGGTCGGCTATGCCTTACCAATTGGACCCACACCAACTTACCACTGTCCTCCGGTTCCACAGGGCTACGTTGTTGTCGGGGTGGATGAAATCATGCCCACCTTTGAAGTTTTAAAGCTTGACTACCCTGCAGGTGAAGGGGATGTGACTGAACTGGGAGACGCAACAAACGTCACCATTCTATGGCCAAAGGAATGTATCGTGCTTTGAAATCACATGCCAAGGCCATCTTCGCCACCGCCTCACCCGTCTCCAGCGAGGTCGTCGCCGCCGCAGCAGCCGTCTTCATCGCCTCACCCAGCTCCGTCGCCTCACCCGTCTCCGTCGCCTCATGTAACACCCTCAGAATCGGACCTATGCAAGTTTTAGCAAAATTCGCCAAACCCGCATAGAAACGATTCAAAGGTGCCCACCAGGCACTTTCGTGCGGGTGGAAAACGAAGTAATAACATTACACAACAGTCCTCGATGGGACCCACAGAACAGATATATATATACGGCGACTCCATGAGTCAAGAGTACAGATATAATATACAAAGATCCAAATCACCTTGAGAATGATAGAGCGTCCGACTACGGACAAGATGCAAATGGGGCTAAGAGCCACAAGAATAACCAATGGCGCCCATAACCTGCCGTGCCAAGCCGGAAGGGTAACCCTGCTAACGGCGTCGATCTCAAAACCTGCTTGACAAAAGGGGTGCCGACAAAGGGCAAAGCAGAAAACAAAGAAGGAGCGTCAGTACTGAGGCCAGTACACGGCGAGGCTAGAATTCGGCGGTCCTCGCCTACATAGGTATGGTGGACTGAAGCGGCAGCGGCAGCATGCACTAAACAACCTATAGAGACTCGATACAACTAGCGGTAAATCAGAGAGGGGTAAGAATGACCTATCCGGAACCAACCTGAAGCTAACACCAAACAAACCCATCCTGGTGTTTTCCCCTCGAGACCAAACGAGGAAGTCAACCGAGGAACTCACACAGTTGGCAGTTTTATTCATTCAGTTATAGTTGCGGCACTTTACTAGTCAGATTTAGATGATCGTCCTGATGAAGTAAACAGTGGGCACTTTTAGTTAACCATTCCGTTATAGTTGCGGCAATTACTAATCAAATACAGATAACATGATATAATCCCAAAACCCAGCAGTTGTTGGTAATTTTATACAGCCATTTCGTTGTAGTTGCAGTACTTACTAGTCAGATACATTTGTCGCAAGCGACAACCAATCAAGCAATTGGTGGGCAGTATTAATTAGCCATTCCGTTATAGTGAAGCTGATTACTAGTCATTATAAGTCAAATTAATAGCAGTAAACTTTAGTTATGCTTGTCTATGATCGAGATACTGTGCTCCAAGTCGTCCATATCCATGACACGGCTTTGAGAAAGTTTTACCGCCGGGTGCACCAATAGCAACACACGCCGATCAACCTCGAAAACCAAATCAAAACCCAACGAGGCTTTCACGACCGAACAATCACAGATTCAGAAATATTTCAGGGGCCACCCTTAGAGTAGAATCATAACGAGTAAGCAAGCTCGAGACGGCCTCAAGGTTATGGGGACGTGTCAGAACGATCGGGAACCCGAAAGTGTGGCTGGGCTTGTCGACACCATGAATCGTGCCATTATATCCTAACAAGACAAATGCAAGTACCTCGCACAATTTAAATACGTAAAAGTAGCATGGCATAAGTACAGGATCGTAAATAAAACCTCAAACTAGTTTGTGGCCCCAAGAAATAAGAATGAATCAAGCTCGTCTGTGGGGTCCCATATACCTCCGGATGTGGATAGCGCCAAAAATCAAGGAATGTATCAAGTACTCGGGGTCTTACGGGACACAAGTGGGCGTCGGAAAACCAAATATTATCTATCACCCACCATGCCTCTCGCTTATTCAATTTTTGTTGTTAAGTAAGTAAAAGTGACGATAAGTAAAACTAGAATCATCTCCAACATCAACATGCGGCAATACATCAAGAATCGTGGCATATGGCGACACACATCAAGACTTGAGCAAGCAATCGCGACGCATAAGTCCAACTATCTACCAAACAACAGGTAATAGGGTGTGTCCAAGGCAATATGAGGCTGCAGGGAACATATCACGGGTACGGAAACTAAAGCATCGCAACACAGATAGCAATAGATCAACAGGAGGGAATAAAGACTATAAAGTAAGATAGGTAGAAAGGGGGAGATGCTCGCCTGAAAACACTGTCGAAGGATTCAACCGAAGATCGGGGCGAAGCTCACATCAACTCAACGGCCTTATCCGCGAAGAAGCAAAACACTAGAAGAAACACCGGATGCAATATTTAATACAACGGCAGAAGATCGGCATGATGCATGTATGATGTATGGCGTGGCAAGGTGCGATGCAATTAGGTCAAGTTAAGTGGAACCGGGGTCCCGACAATTAATTAAATGGTTCAAGTGGTTTAGGTACCCCGCAAATTAAATGTTGTTTTAGCATGGAAAAGATAGTACCGGGTTCGCTACACAAGTTTAAATGAGGCCAATATAAGGCTAGATTTGCCCGCATATGGGCCCCATATTTAATTATTAGGTGAACCGCCAAGGCCCCAAACCACGATATGCATGCAAGATGACAATTTGATATGCGACAAGTTGTTATTAAGTTGTAAAATAGGGTTCGAGGAAAAGGGGTCACACATTAGGGGTCGAAGCTCTTGGGGTTCCAGGGGTTCCGGGGTCGGGCTCAGGTTCCAGGGTTCGACGGATCTGGGGTTCGACGGAGCGTTCTCGGATATCGGGGGTCGCAGATCTGGGCGCATCCGGGGGCTTCGGTTCATGTTGGCGGTCTTGTCGTTTCACGGCGGAGATCGTGGCGTTCCGGGAGGAAGTACTTGGTCGGGTGTCGGGGCATCGGACTCATACGGTTGCCGTCGTTTGTCGCTATGACGCTTTGTCGTCCGCGCCATCGAGGCGGTCTTGTAGTCCGGGGGAATCCCGATGTTCCGTGGAGAAGATCTTGGCGTCCGAGTGCGGTACTTGTGGTACATGTGTCTTCGGTTACGTGCCGATGATCTTGTCGTCCCACGTCGGGGTCTCCAGGGTCTTGACGGCTTCGGGTCCGAGAGGGAGATCTTGGCGCCGTGGTTCTCGCGGCAGGAGTGCAGATCTTGTCGGTTCCACCTTGAAGACCTTGTTGTGCTGCACTGGGGATCGTGGTTCACCGGGGTTCGGATTCGGGGTCGCATCCGGGAAGAAGTTCTCAGGGATCCGGCGCCGGTGGCCTTGGATAGAACTTCGGGTCTCGTATCGTGCCGATCTTGACATCGAGGAGATCTTGCCGAGGTGGTTCCAGCGGACTCGGAGAAAGGCGGAGGCTGGCGAGAGGCGCGTTGGGGGGCGGCCAGAGGCCTCACGAGCTGGGAGAGGGGCGGCCCAGCGGGACTAGGCGAGGCAAGGCAGGCGGAGCGCCTGCTCATGAGGAGCGGACCATGGCGAGAGAGGGCGTCGGCTCCTGTCAGAGGCCGCGGCGGGACGAGCGAGGTTGGCGGCGAGCTGGGGAGCGGGCGGAGCTCGAGGGTCGACGGAGAGGCGGCTTGGGGGAGAGCTTCGACGGCGGGAGCGCTGGGGCGAGGCGCTGGCCCGCGAGGAAGCGGGCGCCGGCGAGGTCTCAAGGCAGCGGCTGCGGGAAGACGACGAGGGAGACGGGGATGTGGGACGGTGGGGCTGTGGGGCGATCCGGCGAGGTGGACTGGAGGGGGGTGGTCGCCTGAGCCAGCGGGCGCGGGAGCTGCAGGCAGTAGGGACGGGTCGGGTCGTGGTAGAGGAGACAGGTGGGTCCGGGGCGTGTGCGTGGACGTGGTAGCGGGAGAGGAGGGCAGCTGCGGCTGGCGAAGCGGGACAGGGCGGGCCCAGTGGAGGGAGTGGTGTGGCGCGTGGTGCGGCGTGGTGGCGTGGCGTCTGGGCGGCGTGTGCTAGCGTGGCGCGGCGTGTGCTTTGGTGTGTGCTGGTGGGGGAGGGGCCGAGTGAGGGAGAGAGATAGAGGGGTGAGGCTAGGACAAGTGTCAGATCCTGGTTGGTTGAGGGAAAGGGCAAAGGTGAGGTGGCACATGCCTATTGGCTGGGGTGATGTGGAGGAGGGTGTGGGGTAGATTAGTGGGTGTGTTTAGGATTTAGAGGGACAGTTGGTGGTCCGCTTTAAAATATCTGGGCGGTTGTTGGGTCGGGTTGCTCGATCGCTTCCGCCAAAATAATAATAATTTTATTTGATTTAAACGGCCGTCTGAAACCGATAGCCAAAACAAAATATTCCGGGACCCGGTTTTGGCGTCTGAATAAAAGACGGGCGTTTATAAAACAAACGGCTTTGCGAAAACAGTTTTGGCAAACAATGCATGATGATGACGATGCAATGCACAAATTCAACGCGATTTTCTAGTAGTGGTTTTATGGGATGCCACACCGACACCACTAACAATGGATCTCGCCCTCGAGATCCGCCTCATGGTACCGGAAGGAAGGTCGGCGATCTGCGTCTTCTCGCTTCGTGTAGATCCTCGCGACACCACTAACAAGAGGTCGTTGTCCCTGATCGTCGAGAGAGCACTCCGGATAAACAACGGACGAAGTGGAGGGTAAGGCCACCTCTACTTCAGCGGAAGGAGTAAAATTGCATCGATCCACCATTCAATGTACAAAAGCGAATGATAAGAGTAGTGGTATGGTCGCGACTCCATCCCGCACTCAAATCATTACCCTGTACACGAATAGGCAGGTTATGCAACCAACTCTCAAGATTCAGACTGAAGATCTCGACAAGCGAGGTTCGGATCAAAGGAGTGATGCAGACTCTGCATCGGATCTGGCATAGAGGATGATGTCGTCGCGTCAGAAAACACCGGAAGGATCAAACAAGGAACAAAGATTGGTAACACAGAAGACGGATTTGGCAGGCAGCTTGAACACCGGATGGTAGGACACCGTTACCAAAGGAGGAAACGAAACCCTAAAGGTACGACGGAAACCCAACCTCGAGGATTCCTGGACTCGAAGAAAGAGAGGAGGGCAGATTCAAAACACGTCGAGGTAAGAGGAGAACAGCAGAGGGGTAAGGAGTAAAATCAGACCTAATCAGAACTATCCAACCGATTTTGCAAAATAGTTTTGACACTCTACTTCGGCCGTTAGCTAGGTTATCCTACATTTGGACTCGTGGGTATCGTGAATCGCTGGCTCGATACCACTCAGACACCTCGAATCGGACCTATGCAAGTTTTAGCAAAATTCGCCAAACCCGCATAGAAACGATTCAAAGGTGCCCACCAGGCACTTTCGTGCGGGTGGAAAACGAAGTAATAACATTACACAACAGTCCTCGATGGGACCCACAGAACAGATATATATATACGGCGACTCCATGAGTCAAGAGTACAGATATAATATACAAAGATCCAAATCACCTTGAGAATGATAGAGCGTCCGACTACGGACAAGATGCAAATGGGGCTAAGAGCCCTGAAGAATAACCAATGGCGTCCATAACCTGCCCAAGCCGGAAGGGTAACCCCGCTAACGGCGCCGATCTCAAAACCTGCTGACAAAAGGGTGCCGAAGGGCAAAGCGTAAAACAAAGAAGGAGCGTCAAGATCTTGAGGCCAAGACAGCGAGGCTAGAATTCGGCGGTCCTCGCCTACATAGGTATGGTGGATCGGCGTGGCGGCAAGATGCACTAAACAACCTATAGAGACTCGATACAACTAGCGGTAAATCAGAGAGGGGTAAGAATGACCTATCCGGAACCAACCTGAAGCTAACACCAAACAAACCCATCCTGGTGTTTTCCCCTCGAGACCAAACGAGGAAGTCAACCGAGGAACTCACACAGTTGGCAGTTTTATTCATTCAGTTATAGTTGCGGCACTTTACTAGTCAGATTTAGATGATCGTCCTGATGAAGTAAACAGTGGGCACTTTTAGTTAACCATTCCGTTATAGTTGCGGCAATTACTAATCAAATACAGATAACATGATATAATCCCAAAACCCAGCAGTTGTTGGTAATTTTATACAGCCATTTCGTTGTAGTTGCAGTACTTACTAGTCAGATACATTTGTCGCAAGCGACAACCAAACAAGCAATTGGTGGGCAGTATTAATTAGCCATTCCGTTATAGTGAAGCTGATTACTAGTCATTATAAGTCAAATTAATAGCAGTAAACTTTAGTTATGCTTGTCTATGATCGAGATACTGTGCTCCAAGTCGTCCATATCCGCGGACACGGCTTTCAGAAAGTTTTTACCCGGCCGGGGTGCACCAATAGCAACACACGCTCGATCAACCTCGGAAAAACCAAATCAAAACCCAACGAGGCTTTCACGACTGAACAATCACAGGATTCAGAAATATTTCAGGCCACCCTTAGAGTAGAATCCATAGGAGTAAGCAAGCTCCGAGACGGCCTCAAGGTTATGGGGACTACGTGAACGATCGGGAACCGAAAGTGTGGCTGGGCTTGTCGACACCGCGGAATCGTGCCATTATATCCTAACAGCGATGCAGTGTGACTGCACAATTTAAATACGTAAAGTAGCATGGCATAAGTACAGGATCGTAAATAAAACCTCAAACTAGTTTGTGGCCCCAAGAAATAAGAATGAATCAAGCTCGTTCGGGGGTCCCATATACCTCCGGATGTGGATAGCGCAAAATCAAGGCAGTATCAAGTACTCGGGGTCTTACGGGACACAAGTGGGCGTTCGGAAAACCAAATATTATCTATCACCCACCGATGCCTCTCGCTTATTCAATTTTAGTTGTTAACAGAAAGTAAAGTGACGATAAGTAAAACTAGAATCATCTCCAACATCAACATGCGGCAATACATCAAGAATCGTGGCATATGGCGACACATCAAGACTTGAGCAAGCAATCGCGACGCAAGTCCAACTATCTACCAAACAACAGGTAATAGGGTGTGTCCAAGGCAATATGAGGCTGCAGGAACATATCACGGTGCGAAACTAAAGCATCGCAACACGAGATAGCAATAGATCAACAGGAGGAATAAAGACTATAAAGTAAGATAGGTAGAAAGGGGAGATGCTTTGAAAACACTGTCGAAGGATTCAACCGAAGATCGGGGCGAAGCTCACATCAACTCAACGGCCTTATCCGCGAAGAAGCAAAACACTAGAAGAAACACCGGATGCAATATTTAATACAACGGCAGAAGATCGGCATGATGCATGTATGATGTATGGCGTGGCAAGGTGCGATGCAATTAGGTCAAGTTAAGTGGAACCGGGGTCCCGACAATTAATTAAATGGTTCAAGTGGTTTAGGTACCCCGCAAATTAAATGTTGTTTTAGCATGGAAAAGATAGTACCGGGTTCGCTACACAAGTTTAAATGAGGCCAATATAAGGCTAGATTTGCCCGCATATGGGCCCCATATTTAATTATTAGGTGAACCGGCGGAAGGCCCCCAAACCACAGATATGCATGCAAGATGACAATTTGATATGCGACAAGTTGTTATTAAGTTGTAAAATAGGGTTCGAGGAAAAGGGGTCACACATTAGGGGTCGAAGCTCTTGGGGTTCCAGGGGTTCCGGGGTCGGGCTCAGGTTCCAGGGTTCGACGGATCTGGGGTTCGACGGAGCGTTCTCGGATATCGGGGGTCGCAGATCTGGGCGCATCCGGGGGCTTCGGTTCATGTTGGCGGTCTTGTCGTTTCACGGCGGAGATCGTGGCGTTCCGGGAGGAAGTACTTGGTCGGGTGTCGGGGCATCGGACTCGCCCTGGTTGCCGTCGTTCTTGTCGTTGCGACGCTCTTGTCGGGTCCGCGCCATCGAGGCGGTCTTGTAGTCCGGGGGAATCCCGATGTTCCGTGGAGAAGATCTTGGCGTCCGAGTGCGGTACTTGTGGTACATGTGTCTTCGGTTACGTGCCGATGATCTTGTCGTCCCACGTCGGGGTCTCCAGGGTCTTGACGGCTTCGGGTCCGAGAGGGAGATCTTGGCGCCGTGGTTCTCGCGGCAGGAGTGCAGATCTTGTCGGTTCCACCTTGAAGACCTTGTTGTGCTGCACTGGGGATCGTGGTTCACCGGGGTTCGGATTCGATTGGTCATCCGGGAAGAAGTTCTCAGGGATCCGGCGCCGGTGGCCTTGGATAGAACTTCGGGTCTCGTATCGTGCCGATCTTGACATCGAGGAGATCTTGCCGAGGTGGTTCCAGCGGACTCGGAGAAAGGCGGCGTGCGCGGGTTCTGGCGAGGCAGAGCAGGCCGGGCCTGGCGGGTTCTGCGGGGCTCGAGGAGGCGCCGAGCGGGCTCCTGGCGGCAGGGCGGCAGAGGAGGAGGTCCACGGGGCTGGCGCGTCGAGGTGGGCGCCCAGGGGCAGGCGGCGCAGGAGGTTGGCGCAAGTGAGGGCGGCCGCGACGGCTTGGGCGCGCCAGAGGCCTCTGCCGTGGCTGGAGAGGGCGGCTCCGCGGGACTAGGCGAGGCAAGGCAGGCGGGCCGCCCTGCTGAGGAGCGGGACCATGAAGCGAGAGGGCGTCGCTCCCGTCAGGAGACGCCGGGCGGGGAAGCGAGGTTGGCGGCAGCGGGAGCGGGAGCTCGGAGGGTCGACGGAGAGAGGCGGCTTGGGGAGAGCTTGGTCGACGGCGGTGGAGCGGGCAGCCATGGCGCGGCTCGCGAGGGGCGGAAGCGCCGGCGAGGTCTGCGGCAGCTGCGGGAAGACGACGAGGCGGGGCGAGGGGAGTCGGTGGTGGGGCTGGTGGGGCGATCCATGAGGTGGACTGGAGGGGAAGGGGTGCTACTGAGCCCGGCTGCTGAGCCGCAGAGGGACGGGTCGGGTCGTGGTAGGTGAGGGAGACAGGGTGGGTCCGGGGCGTGTGTGCGTGGCGGGGGACGTAGGCGGAGAGGAGGGGCTGCGGCTGGCGCGGGACCGGGCAGGCGGCCTGCAGGGAGTGGTGTGAGCGGGCGCGTGGCGTGCGTGTGCCGGCGTGTGGCGTGCGCGGGGCGTGCGTGTGCTAGCGTGTGGCGTGCGTGTGTGCTGGGTGTGTGCAGCGCGCGGGTGGGGGAGTTGGCTGAGTGAGGGAGAGAGATAGAGAGGGGTGAGGCTAGGACAAGTGTCAGATCCTGGTTGGTTGAGGGAAAGGGCAAAGGTGAGGTGGCACATGCCTATTGGCTGGGGTGATGTGGAGGAGGGTGTGGGGTAGATTAGTGGGTGTGTTTAGGATTTAGAGGGACAGTTGGTGGTCCGTTTTAAAATATCTGGGGCGGTTGTTCGGGTCGGTTGGCCCGTTCGACTGCTCCGGCCAAAATAATAATAATTTTATTTGATTTAAACGGGCCGTCTGCAAACCGATAGCGGCCAAAACAAAATATTCCGGGGACCCGGTTTTGGCGTCTGAATAAAAGACGGGGCGTTTTATAAAACAAACGGGCTTTGCGAAAACAGTTTTGGCAAACAATGCATGATGATGACGATGCAATGCACAAATTCAACGCGATTTTCTAGTAGTGGTTTTGCGGGATGCCACACCTCATCAATCTTCGGCGTAGCCATCACCGCGGCAGCCATCGCCGGCGCCTCTGGATAAAAAGCATAAGTGTACCGCTAATCTGCGTCGTGCTAAGCGATCGCCGAAACATAAACAAGAGCCTCTTCCAAAAGTACCAAAGGTTCCTCCCAAGAGAGCTTATGACTGTACTGAAGAGGAGACTACGGCTATCGTTGATGCAAAAACGACAGCGTTTTTCGCTAAGCTGAGGCGGCCGAAAGAGCCAGAGTTCCCCAGCACCAAAGAAGAAAAAGTCAGAGTGTTCAAAATGCTAAAGACTCTTCATCAACCCGAGCCAAAGCTGTCATCAGACTATGAGCGTTCTATTCTCAAGTCATATGCGGCACAACAAGCCTCGAAAAGCAGTACTGATGCAAGCGAGAAATCTGTTGCCCAGCTCGGAGAACAAGCAAAACAGTCTTGCACCCCTCTCAAGGTGATTTCCCATACCAATGTGGGGTCGATCAAATATGGGGCCGAAGAGCAGTATGATCCAGAGGTAGTTGCACAATACGGAGAAGCTGTCGCTGCTCAAGGTATGAGTATTGCCCAGTACTTATCCCAGTTAGAGTACTTCCCCGTGAGTGAAGTAGCATACAAATACCAGTACGGAAAACCTCTCGTCAAACCTGAGGAGGTAAATAATCTTTCAACAAAAATACGAAGATTGCATAACTAGTACATGCATGCCACAAAGGCCGGGGCTAACTGGATAGTGCTGAGGGTTACAAAAAAGCATTATGGGAAATAAATAGATGACATGATATCCATTGAATTTGATGAACTATTTCAATTATTCAATCAAGACGCCTTGGACAAATCGATCATCAGTGCGTATTGTCTGTAAGTACTAATTCTGTAATTAATCTAGTCTCTAGCTATCTCACCTCGTTTATTGCATGTATATAATCATACTATAATATGCAGAATGAAGATTCTCGAATGCAGCAGAGGACAAATCTATGACATTGGCTTCATTGTCCCATATTGGGTTCATCAAGCTAATCTCAAAACAAGCCCCCAGGATACGGAGGATAATATCGTACACGCGTTAAGGTTTCGAGAAACCAGAAGGGAAATACTATTTCCTTACAACTTCGAGTGAGTGTTATTGTCTTGTATACACTTTCTATTCGCTTACTCGATGTTAAGTATATAATTGATTAGTTATGCATGCGCAGCTTTCACTATATTCTGTTAATCATTCAACTTGACAAATGGCGTGTACTAGTCATGGACTCAAAACATAAACCCACCGAGCAGTGGAAGGACATGCAGATGCTTCTCCAGCGGTAATTTTAATCATTACGACACTATATTGGCAACGTTCATAAATTTTATGATATCAAGTAATTAATAACTTCTTTTATTCGTTTTCTTCGCCGGGCAGCGCTTGAAAACGGTTCACCAACAAGGCTGGGTGTTTGGAAAGAGGAGCTTACATTTCAAGCACTAGATGTAAGAACCACTAGCTATATCCGCGCATCTCTTTGATTCTAGTTCTGATACCGTTATTATCATGCTTGATTATTATTTTGATTGAACTATGGTCTCGTAAAGTGCCTGACGCAGGGACCAGGGAACAATTTATGTGGATACTATGTTTGCAAGTTCATCCGGCAGACGTGCTGTGAGAAGGGCAGAAATTTAGAGCAACTCCACGTACGTATACAATTTCTATAGCTTTTAGTTACCATCAAATTGTGTTTAGTTTCATTCATATAGGCTGACTCCTTTTTTAAATCAGATCGAACGTCTACGAGACGGTCTTCTGCCAAAGGATCGCGTATGAGCAATTCATGAGGAATTCGCGGGATTCTTGGATGCAGAAGTCCTAAACCTAAAAGGAAAATACTATTCGGGTGTGTATAAACAATAAAGATTGTACAAAGAGCTTATTTTGCATGTAGTGCATAAACTCGATCCGTGTATCGAATGTAATATGTTCGACACTTGGATCTATATTGTCATGATGATCTTGTGTAATATAATGGTTCCTTCATTGATGAGTGCAAAGACACTAAATAAACAATAAAACATCATAAATGAATTCTCTGCCGCGATACAAAAAGTGGCCAAAATGCTGCCGCGGCAACAAAAGTTGCCAAAATGAATTCTCTGTCGTGGCAGAAAAATGTTTCAAATCTCTGCCGCGGTAGAGAGTTGGGACGGTTGCTCCCCCCCTCGCACTCTATCGCGGCCACGTGTACGTCTTTTTGTCCCAGTTGGTGCGGCAACCGGGACTAAAGGTTGGGGCTTTAGTTCCGATTGCCCCGTCTCGGTTGAGAAACCAGGACTAAAGCCTCTTACCAATCGGGACAGATGGAGCTGTTCCCACTAGTGCCTATAGGTATTTCGAGCCGTGCAAGCTGTAACTCTATTAATGTTAGATTGATCATAGCCAATTTGATATGTTACATACGGAGTACTAGGAACTCCCGCGCCATGTGGATATGTCTCATTGTCATCTATGCAGCAGGTTTGCATTCAAGCACTCATCAATAGCACATGGCAGCCACCATGGATTAATCAGCTGCCTCTTCTCAATCTACAGCCAGGGACGAGGGTGCATAGTGAGATATCCAGATTTTCTATGGGATTTTCCTGGCGTTCTATTTGATATAAAACAGGTGAATTTTCCACATTGTTAATCTTGAAGTTCGGGGTATAGAAAGATCTCTGACAACCATCAAATTATCAGACACCGAGCGATATGGTAGAATTATTGTTGTCCATTCGCAAAAAAAAAAGAATTATTGTGTTCGATTTTGCTGCAACAACATATAACGTCCTGGGTAATTTTTGGCGCATGCAGACTGGAACTCACGCAGCATTAGTTTACCTCACCATGTTGGTGATTCAGTAATTGAATTTGAAGTCCTGTTATAGATCCATGTGTGATACTTTAGATTTACCTGACGAGATTCTCTCCATCAAATTGATTAACTGGTGTCTGTCATCAAACGTATCATGCTAACATGCAAAGCCCGCATCAGGTATCCTTCATCTTTATTCCCAGCCCTCCACACGATCTGTCATGAGCTAGCATGCGTGCAAGTTTTTTTACCGAAAAGAACATGCGTGCAAGCAATGGACTATATTCTTGATTTTCACTTCCCTTGCTCCATCCACAGTATGTATATACTAATCCCTCCGTCTCGAAGTAAATGTCATAGGTATGTTAAAATTTGGATAAATCTACATACTAAATAGTGTCTAGATTAATCTAAATTTTGATAAATCTGGGACATCTAATTTGAGACGGAAGGAGTACTAATTTGTTATCACGGGAAAATATAAATTAGTTCCTTGATAAATTTCTATATATCCTCTTTTCAGATTCTTGACCCAACTCGATCTAAATACTCCTCATGTTACTGTTTTGATACTTGCAGGGCTGCTTGATTTCTCAATCGGAAGTTGACACTAGAGAAGGAAAACATGAGCATGTGTTAAAGTTAAGTGTATACATTGATGTGTGCAAGGTCCAAAAAAATAATCATATTTTCATTTTATGGTTGCTATTTTTTCGAACTAAAAAATATATGCAAAGAGATTTCATGATGTAGCAGAACTTACAAGCTAGGTGATGTAGAATCTTTTGCATTGTAGACGTGAGAGAAGTAGCCTCACCTAACATAATTTTTTATATTAAATCTATCAATACTATATACTTGATCTTCAATTTTTTATGATATAAAGGAAATTACAGAATCATTCCATCTGTAGAAATGTAAAAAGCATCTTTAGTGTATTTGCGTGAGCTGGATTCTCTGAGAGAATTATTCATGCACATATTGGGGTTTAGATACTTTGAGTTAATTCTAAGCATCAATATCTAATCCAATATTTAAACTTTTTTGTATCAGGGAACAACATGAGTGCATCGTAATTCTTTAATCCTCTTTTTTTTTTGTCTAAGGACAGAAGCACTAGAAAGAGTTGGTTTCTATACAACATATACGGATATATCCTGCAAGTTTAATTTACTTATTACATCATTAATTGAGTTAAACCTGCAAATGAATTACATGCAGGTTTGTACAAGAAAGCTCCTCTATAAGCATCCTAATATACTACATTCATATCTAAAACACTGCACTTTAACTAATAGGAGAAATTAATTAGTATATTCTAACCCTCACAAATGCTTATTATAATTTTTAGAGGTTAAATCAATTCCTTTGGCATACTTAAGGTAAAACCAAGGGTGCTGGTGTCACTCTACGTGGGAAAATCTGGGAAAGGACAAGAAGTCAAAGCCTCTGATCTAATGTTGATCTATTGTGCTTCCAAAGTTAGGGGTACCATATATTTATTTTTAAGGAAAAAATCTCATAATTGGTTGATTAGACAATGCAATTATAAATTTTGAGTTTAATCAGCTTCCTTCTACATTACCTTATCAGATCCCTTGGATTATGTCAAAAAGAAAATGCTTAAGGAAGGTGCTACATTTTTCAATATATATACCTTTTGATCGATATAGTTGTATACTTTAAAAAATATAGTGATGGTTCATCTACACATGCTGTTTTGTAAAGCATATTTGTGTACATGGAAAATAGAGAAAAACTTTGCACACTATTTGAAGGTCAAAGCTACAACACATCAATTGATCAATAGTAATATGGCCTTGGAGGTGGACCATGAATAACCTAGCATTTTAAAATTGGATACAACAATATCCGAATAAGGTGCGCACAAAGTATGCAAGTATATATTTTTAGAAGCCCTACATCTAATTTTTCAAATCTTACTTGAGTTCAAGTCACTTATATAATAAAAAAATTCATAAATACTTAGACATTGGTGAATTTTATCATGCTAGTACAATTATATTTGTCTGATAAATGTTTGATTTGCACATACAACCTTATGCCATCAATAAAGCTTGAAATTCTCTACATGCAATTATCTACTTATGAAATATTGAGAAATATATTTTATGATATATATTTTGATCTTGGATGTACATTCCTTTTTAATTTGTATTATCAGTTTCCTAAGAACCCAAATACAATGAAGTTTTCTTAACTTTTAGTAAATATAACTATGTATAAATGCTAGCCTGGGCGTCGCACGGGTTGATGGCTAGTCTTATAAGTTTGACCAAGTTTATACAAAAAATACGAATATATACAATATCGAATGGGCATATTGGGAAACTATACTTTTTGGTGAATTTATTGATATTGTGGATGTTTATATTTTTACATATAAATTTGGTCAAACTTAGAATATGTTGACTTTTGACTAAAGCTTAGGCGCCTTACAGTTTGGGAAGGAAGGAGTACTACCTTTACCCTTGTTCTTTGTTTTAACCCATTTCACCATATTGTACTAGGCTAGAGTTTAAAAGAAGCAGGAATTCTCGGAAGGCAGGACTGAAAGTTGTGATTCCTATTCTCATTCATCCTCTCATTGCATTTCTAAAGCAAACAACTTACTTACTAGTTCACCTAGAACAACTTATGCAGGTGATATATATACGAAGGATGTGTTGCATGAAGAAAGAAAGGGTTTAGCTGCTCTTAGATCTGTAGCTAAAATGTTGAAGAAGAGGACATATGATATATTGAAGCAAATTGCCATGTACCGATCTCATATTGAGGATACCAACACTCTCTAATTTTTAGAATGCAGATCTTGTTTAATGATGTGTTGTAATAAAATTTTCTTGTTGTGTAATAAGTATTTTAAATTTTCACATGTGTATTAATTGGCGTCTTGGCATTCGTGTGCTGTTCTGCAAAATAATTCGAAGGTTCCAAAAAAAGGCCAAAATAGTAGCAGGCACAGAACGATCAATGAAACGCATGGGCGTGCACTAGTAGAAAACAGGCCATCCGTTCGCCCGCGCCAACGGCATTAGTCCCGGTTCCGCCATGAACCGGGACTAATGCTAGCATACGTCCCGGTTCGAGCGGGCCGGCCTGCCGCACGGGGGCGAAGGCATTCGTCCCGGTTGGTGAGGGAGCATGCGTCTCGGTTTGTAACACAAACCGGGACTAAAGTGTGGGCGCCAGACACGTGGCCTGCCACAGACCTTTAGTCCCGGTTTGTGTTACAAACCGGGACGTATGAGCCAACCCTCTATAAATACGACGTCCCAGCCCTCTGCCTCCCCTCTGTTTTTTCTTGGTGGAAGGTGTGAGAGGTGTGCTAGTTTATTTTCTTTCCTATGCATGCATGCGAGATGTTTGATGAAATGTTTGAGTGATTGATCCCATTCAATTTCTCACAAAACAAAAATATAGGAAGTGCTCAAGACGCACTTGAGTTTTTTCCTCTTTATTTCCTCCTCGATCGAGGTTAGCAATCTTATCTATTCATCTATCATTGATACAATGCATGTGTCAATGCGAATTGGTCATTCCACTATTTATGATGTTCTGTAATGGTTTTTGATAAACTTAATTTTATGATGCAGATGAACGGTCGGGAATGGATGTACGGTGACCGGCGTGAACCCGGGTACATTAAAGGAGTGGATAAATTTATCGTTGTGGCTACGACAAACAAAGAGAATGGTTTTATGCATTGTCCATGTGTTCAATGTCGGAACAACAAAGCGTACTCTTCCTCGAAAATCATTCGCGGACACCTGGTTATGAAAGGTTTCATGCCCATCTATAATTGCTGGACCAAGCATGGGGAAAGAGGGGTTATAATGGAAGACAATAAAGAAGAAGATTATGATGATAACAACTATCATCATATGTTTCCTGAATACGGTGATACTACAATGAAAGACAGTGAAGAGGAAGGAGGTGACGAACAGGCATCAGATGAGCCTACTGATAAACTTGGTATGGTCATTTCTGATGTAAAGAGAGACTGTAAAACATAAAAAGAGAAGTTGAAGTGGGAGGGCATGTTAGAAGATCACAAGAAATTATTGTACCCAAATTGCAAAGATGGCAGCACAAAGCTCGGTACCACACTGGAATTGCTGCGATGGAAGGCAGAGTGTGGTCTAACTGACTCCGCATTTGAAAAGATGCTGAAAATAATGAAGCCGAAGTTTCCAAAGAATAACGAATTTCCGGAGAGTATGTATGAAGCAAAGAATATTCTCTGCCCTATAGGTTTAGATGTGCATAAGATACATGCATGCATTAATGACTGCATCCTCTACCGCGGTAAGGAGTATGAGAATTTAGATAAGTGCCTGGTATGCAATGCATTGCGGCATAAGATCAGACGAGATGACCCTGGTGATGTTGAGAAGAGAGCCCCCCCCAGAAGAGGGTTCCTGCTAAGGTTATGTGGTATGCTCCTATAATACCAAGATTGAAACGCATGTTCAGAAACAAAGATCATGCCATGTTGTTGCAATGGCACAAAGAAGACTGTAAGAAAGATGGGAAGTTGAGACACCCTGCTGATGGGTCGTAGTGGATAAAAATCAAGAGAGACTTCCTGGACTTTGCAGGTGACGCAAGGAACTTATGGTTTGGTCTGAGTATGGATGGCATGAATCATTTTGGGGAGCAGAGCTGCAGTTACATCACCTGTCCTGTGACTCTATGTATCTACAACCTTCATCCTTGGTTGTGCATGAAGCATAAGTTCATTATGATGCTAGTGCTCATACAAGGACCGAAGCAACCAGGCAACGACATTGATGTGTACCTAAGGCCATTAGTTGAAGAACTCTTACAGCTGTGGGGCAAACCAGGTGTACATGTGTGGGATGAGAACAAATAGGAGCCATTTTACCTACGAGGGTTGCTTTTCGTAACCATCAATGATTGGCCTGCTCTTAGTAATCTTTCTGGACAGACAAACAAGGGATATAAGTCATGCACGCACTGTTTAGATAAGGCTGAAAGTACATATTTTCATAAATGCAAGAAGGTTGTGTACCTGGGGAATCGACGATTTCTTCCGACCAATCATCCTATAAAAAAGAAAGGCAAGCATTTCAAAGGTGAGGCAGATCACCGGAAGAAGCCTGAACTCCCTGCTGGTGATGATATATTTGGTATGGTCAAGGACATAGAAGTAATCTTTGGAAAGGGTCCTGGTGGTCAATCAGTTCTGAACGACGTCTCTACCGGACACTCACCCATGTGGAAGAAGAAATCTATATTTTGGGAGTTGCCATATTGGAAAGTCCTACGTGTCCGCTCTTCAATTGACGTGATGCATGTGACGAAGAATCTTTGTGTGAACCTGCTAGGATTCCTGGGCGTGTATGGGAAGACAAAAGATACACCAGAAGCATGGCAGGACCAACAAGTTATGAAAGACCCAGAGAACATGCATACACAGAACAAGACGGATAAAGGGCGTCACTTAGGTCGTGCCAGCTATGCTCTTACCAAAGCAGAGAAGGAAATATTTTTTGAAGTCCTTTACAGTATCAAGGTGCCGTCTGGCTTCTCATCTAATATAAAGGGGATGATAAATATGGCAGAGAAAAAGTTCCAAAACCTGAAGTCTCATGACTGTCACGTGATTATGACGCAGTTTCTTCCGATTGCATTGAGGGGGCTTCTATGGAAATTGTTCGAGTATCCTTGTGAAGCTGTGTGCATTCCTCAATGCAATATCTCAGAAGGTAATCAATCCAGATATTCTGCCAAGGTTACAGAAGGATGTGGTACAATGTCTTGTTAGTTTTGAGTTGGTGTTCCCACCATCCTTCTTCAATATTATGACGCATCTGTTGGTTCACCTAGTGGAAGAGATTACCATTCTCGGTCATGTATTTCTACACAATATGTTCCCCTTTGAGAGGTCCATGGGAATCTTAAATAAATATGTTCATAACCGTGTTAGGCCAGAAGGAAGAATCTCCAAGGGATATGGAACAAAGTAGGTCATTGGGTTTTGTGTTGACTTTATTCCTGACCTTAGGCCGATTGATGTTCCTGACTCGCGGCATGAGGGAAGACTAAGTGGAAAACGCACGCTGGGAAAGAAAGCAATGATATGTAGGGACGGGGAATCTTTCACTAAAGCACACTACACAGTTCTACATAATTCCACCTTGGCAGCTCCGTATATCGAGGAACACAAGAATATTGTACGCTCCAAAAACACGGGGAAGCCTGACTAATGGATTACAGATGAACACATGAAGTCTTTCGGCGGTTGGATGCGGACGCATCTCTTGAATGACACCACTATTGGAGATCACCTATACTTGTTGGCCGCGTCACCATCTTCTACTATATTGAATTTCCAAGGGTACGAAATAAATGGGAATACATTCTACACGATCGCCCAAGATAAAAAGAGCACCAACCAAAACAGTGGTGTCCGCTTTGATGCAACGAACGAGAATGGGCGAAAGGAGACATACTATGGTTACATATAGGAGATATGGGAACTTGACTATGGAGTCTCTTTTAAGATCCCTTTGTTTCATTGCAAATGGGTCAACCTGAATGGGGAAGGGGTAAAGATAGACCAGTTGAACGGAATGACAATACTAGATCTCACAATCTTGGTTACAGAGATGAACCATTCATCCTAGCCAATGATGTGTCTCAGGTTTTCTATGTGAAGGACATGTCTTCCATACCAAAAAAATAAAAAATAAGCAAACAAATACATCAGATGATGAGCCAAAGCGTCACATAGTTCTTTTAGGGAAAAGAAACATCATGGGAATCGAGGACAAGACAGACATGTCAGAACATTATAATAAGTTTGATGAAATTCCGCCCTTCACAGTGAAAACTCACCCAAGCATTCCGTTAAGTAAAGAAGATGCTCCATGGTTATGTCCGAAGCGATCATAAGGAAGGAAATACACCAAGAAGTTCATGCTCATATTGTGTACCTGTAGTTCATGTCTAGCCGGTCGACCGCATATTGTGAACCTAAATGCCATGAGACATGATAGCTCATTTTGTGAAGGATATTTTATGATTTTTGCAATTTTCCAAGTTTAATATTTTTCCTTGCAACTATATTTTTCTTTGTATTTTTGATAAATGTGGAACCTTAATTCGGTTGTTGCTTCACAAACTATATATTTCCCGCCATTTCCCACTGCTTCCCACCAAGTTTTCCTGCCCTTTCCCTTTGACCAGATCTTTTAGTCCCGGTTGTAGGCACTAACCGATACTAAAGATATTTCCCGCCATTTCCCACCGCTTCCCACCAAGTTTTTCCGCCCTTTCCCTCTGAGCAGAGCTTTTAGTCCCGGATGTAGGCACTAACCGGGAATAAAGATATTTCCCGCCATTTCCCACCGCTTCCCACCAAGTTTTCCCGCCCTTTACCTCTATATCTAGGCCGGACGCACCATGACTATCCACACATCCACATATTCGTCTCTCACAACAATGGATAGTCCATACTAGGCAATTCTGACCCTTGATGAGAATAAGGCATTGTGCGCCTCTAGCTACCCTTGCTTGCCAGGCTACCGGCCGCCCGCCGGCTGGATGCTGAGTGCTGGAGGGGTTCCTGTCCCTCCTGTCCCTCAAGGTTCCGCACGCTAGGCGGCCATCACGAACCACTTCTAACACGAGCTCACGCCGGAGCAGCGGATGGATCCCCAGTGGGATCCCGACAACTATGACACCTGGAATGCCTTTTTGCTAACCATCGAGAAAGAGAGTTAGCTAGGTACGAGGATGGCGGACCTCCCCCGGTGAAACACAACGAAGCCAGCCGCCGCCTGTGATGGGAGAACCGGACTATCATCAGCGTGATGCGCTACATCGCCGGGGGAGACCATCCTCGCCTGCGGTACCCGCAGCCGCCACAGAGCCATAAGAAGGGTGGCAGTGTTGAAGGCATCGTCATCCGGGAGCCCCTCCCCCACACGTCATGAATCCGAGGCCGGAGTGGCAGGTGCCCCCATAATATGCCATGGCTAGGCTGAGGATCCAGCCGCGTGCGCCTAGCAACGACCACGACAACGAAGACGAAGATGATGACGACGATGAAGAAGACCCTAAAGCTGTGTACTATAGGGCTAGATATGAGCATGAATAAAGGGGGGGCCTTTAGTCCCCATTTAATATTAATAAATGTATTGAGTATTAGTCCCGGTTTGTGGTTGGACCAGGACTAAAGGGGGGCCTTTAATCCTGATTCCATAGTCTCGGTTTTTAATATTAATAAATGTCTTGAGTGTTAGTCCCATTTTGTGGTTGGACCGGGACTAAAGGGGGAATTTAGTCTTGATTCCATAGTCTCCGTTTTTAATATTAATAAATGTCTTGAGTGTTAGTCCCGTTTTGTGGTTGGACCGGGACCAAAAGGGGGCCTTTAGTTCCGATTCGCACTACGACTTTCCCAAACTATGAAGATGTTGTAACAATTCGTACATACCGTATGAAGATCTGATATCCAAACACGCATGGTCACATATTAGGGAGTGCCTCTACGACCAACTTTAGGGACATGCCAGAGGACTGGGCTCCGGCGGCTTATCCCTAAAGTTGGTCGTAGTGGTGTCCCTGCTCTTGCACACCATCTTGCAGCTTGTAACTTCTCTAACTAGATCAATACACCTGGAAGATAAATAATTTCACATATTAGGGAGTGCCTCTATGACCAGTTTGTTGGAGATGCCGGAGGACTAGGCTCCAGTGGCATCTCCCTCAAACTGGCCGTAGTGGTGTCCCTGCTCTCACAAACCATCTTGGAGATGCCTCAAACTGGCTAGAGGACTGGACTCACAAGGATGCCTATTTATAGTACAAGAAGCTCGACATAGTGTCGACACTCACGACATAATGTCGACACTCACCCCTGTTATTAGTGTTGACCCGGTTGGTGTCTCCAACCGGGACTAAAGGTTCATCTTTAGTCCCAGTTGGCGACACCATCCGGGACAAGGTACAAGCCGCACGACATAATGTCGACACTCAACCCTATCATTAGTGCTGCCTGGCCCAACCTGTAGAAATCCCTCCAACCGGGACTAAAAATACAAGACTTGGTATATTGATCATGTCTTGAAAAAACCTTCACAAAATGACCTATCATGTTCGAGGTTTCATGGCTTTCGGTCCAAATGACCGATGTTATGTGCTGAATCGTGGCATAGTTTGTGATACTGTGCCCATATTATGCATGCATGTGGAAGTTGGGATGGAGAACAATATTGCAGGAGGAAGTTTTCCTTTTCGTCGTAGGGAAAATCCATTTTCCATTTTCCGAGCACAAAAAATGGGTCGTTTTGTGAAGCAACCACCAAAATGCTATTTCAGAATGCTACCGTCCCATTTTTCAAAAATACTAGACCACCTTACATGGACTATCTCCCAACCGGGAGATCTCAAACCTTTCCGTCCATCCCGGGTGAAAAGGACAAATGTCTGCCGAATTGGGAGGAAGTGGGTCCGGTTTGTACTACAGGTACATGATCTAACGCCCGTGATTTTTTGAAAAAATAATTTTTAGACTCGCAATATGTGGTTTCTTCAGAGATCCAATGCAAGTTCTAACGAGGATCGTCCACTATCTTCATGCACGCCAGTTCGACCTTAGTTCAAAATGGGAAAATTCAAAACGGGCATAAGAAATTCAAAAAAGGTCCGAACAATGTAAATCCTTCGCGTGGTGTCATATTATGTGACATAGTTGCAATGAAAAATACTAGACTTGGTATATTGATCATGTCTCAAAAAAACCTTTACAAAATGACCTATCATGTTCGAGGTTTCATGGCTTTCGGTCCAAATGACCGATGTTATATGCTGAATCGCGGCATAATTTGTGATACTGTGCCCATTATTATGCATGCACGTGGACATTGGGATGGAGAACAATGTTGCAGGAGGAAGTTTCCCTTTTCTTCGCACGGAAAAGCCATTTTCCATTTTCCGAGCGCAAAAAATGGGTCGTTTTATAAAGCAACCACCAAAATACTGTTTCAGAATGCTACCATCCCATTGTTCTAAAATACTAGACCACCTTACATGGACTATCTTCCAATATCAAACCTTTCCGTCCATTCCGGGTTAAAAGGACAAATGTCTGTCAAATCGGTAGGAAGTGGGTCCGGTTTGTACTACATGTACATGATCTAATGCCCGTGATTTTTCAAAAAAATCATTTTTGGGCTCGCAATATATGGTTTGTTCAGAGATCCAATGCAAATTCTAACGAGGCTCGTCCCCTATCTTCATACACGTCGGTTCGACCTTAGTTCGAAACGGGAAAAATTCAAAACGGGCATAAGAAATTCAAAAAAGGTCCGAACAATGTAAATCCTTCACGTATTGTCATATTATGTGACATAGTTGCAATAAAAAAATACCAGAATTGGTATATTGATCATGTCTCGAAAAAACCTTCACAAAATGACCTATCATGTTCGAGGTTTCATGGCTTTCGGTCCAAATGACCGATGTTATGTGCTGAATCGCGACATAGTTTGTGATACTATGCCCATATTATGCATTCATGTGGACATTAGGATGGAGAACAATGTTGCAGGAGGAAGTTTTCCTTTTGTCGCACGGAAAAGCCATTTTTCATTTTCCGAGTGCAAAAAATAGGTCGTTTTGTAAAGCAACCACCAAAATGTTGTTTCAAAATGCTACCGTCCCATTTTTCTAAAATACTAGACCACCTTATATGGACCATCTCCCAACCGGGAGATATAAAACCTTTACGTCCATCCCGGGTGAAAAAGACAAATGTCTGCCGATTCGGTAGGAAGTGGTTCTGGTTTGTACTACAGGTACATGATCTAACGCCCATGATTTTTTCAAAAAATCATTTTTAGACTCGCAATATGTGGTTTCTTCAGAGTTATAATGCAAGTTCTAACGAGGCTCGTCCCCTATCTTCATGCACGCCGGTTCGACCTTAGTTCAAAACGGGAAAAATTCCAAACGGGCATAAGAAATTCAAAAAAGGTCCGAACAATGTAATTCCTTCGCATGTTGTCATATTATGTGACATAGTTGTAAGTAAAATATTATACTTGGTATATTGTTCATGTCTCGAAAAAACCTTCAAAAAATGACGTATCATGTTTGAGGTTTCATGGCTTTCGGTCCAAATGACCGATGTTATGTGCTGAATCGCGACATATTTTGTGATATTTTGCCCATATTATGCATGCATGTGGACATTGGGATGGAGAACAATGTTGCAGGAGGAAGTTTTCCTTTTTGTCGCACGGAAAAGCCATTTTCCATTTTTTGAGCACAAAAAACGGGCTGTTTTGTGAAGCAACCACCAAAATGCTATTTCATAATACTACCGTCCCATTTTTCTAAAATACTAGACCACCTTACATGGACTATATCCCAACTGGGAGATCTCAAACCTTTCCGTCCATCCCGGGTGAAAAGGACAAATTTTTGACGAATCGGTAGGAAAGGGTCCGGTTTGTACTACATGTACATGATCTAACGCCCGTGATTTTTGAAGAAATCATTTTTAGACTCGCAATATGTGGTTTATTAAGAGATACAATGCAAGTTCTAACGAGGCTCGTCCCCTATTTTCATGCACGCCGGTTCGACCTTAGTTCGAAACGGGAAGATTCAAAACGGGCATAAGAAATTCAAAAAAGGTTCGAATAATGTAAATCCTTCGCGTGGTGTGATATTATGTGACATACTTGAAAGGAAAAAATACTAGACTTGGTATATTGATCATGTCTCGAAAAAACCTTCACAAAATGACCTATCATGTTCGAGGTTTCATGGCTTTCAGTCCAAATGACCGATGTTATGTACTGAATCACAACATAGTTTCTGATACTGTGCCCATATTATTGTTGAGGATATGATCTAGAGGCAATAATAAAAGTGGTTATTATTATATCTTTGTGTTTATGATAAATGTTTACATTCATGCGATAATAGTATTAACCGGAAACATTAAAACTTGTGTGATTTGTAAACTAAATTAGAGTCCCTGGTAAAGCCTCTATGTAATACTAGCTTGTTGGTTAATAGATGATCATGGTTTCTGGATCATGAACATAGTGATGTTGTTAACAACAAGATCATATCACTAGGATAATGGTATGATGGACATACTCCTATAGATAAGTGTAGCATAAAGATCAAGTCATTTCAATAGTTCGTTTGCTATAAGCTTTCTGATACATAGCAACCTAATTCCTTCGACCATGAGATCATGCGAAATCACCATCACCGGAAGGATGCTTTGATGACATCAAACACCACACCGTAACTGGGTGGCTATAAATATGGCATTGAGTGTTAGGAAAGTATGTGTTGAGGAACATGGATCAAGAGTGGGATTTGTCCATACATATGACAGATAGATATACTCTGGGCCCTCTCGGTGGAATGTCATCCAATTAGCTTGAAAGCATGTGACTGGCTCACAAGGGATCACATATCACAGGAAAATAGTACTTATCGGTAACGAGGTTGAACTAAGTATGCAGAGATACCGATGATCAAACCTCGGATAAGTAAACTATCGTGAGACAAAGGGAAATTGGTATCGTATGTAAGTGGTTCATTCGAACGCAAAGTAATCATAGAAATTTGTGGGAGCCATATGAATTTCCAGATTCCTCTATTGGTTATTGATTAGAGAAAGTGTCTCGGTCATGTCCGTGTAATTCACGAACCCTAGGGAGACACACTTAAGGATTCGATGTTGTTTAGTAGATATGGAATGTAAGTAGGGAGACCGAATGTTGTTCGGAGTCTTGTATGGGATCCAGGATATCATGAGGAGATCCAGAATGGTATGAAGAATAAGATTCATATAAGGAAAGTCCAATTCCGGAGTTCGGGAATGATTCCGATGTTTTCATCGGAGAGGTTCTAGAAGGGTCTAGAAGGTTCACCGGACTAGAAGGCGAAGGGTACATGAATGTGTCATGGATAAGAGGAATGATTGGATCATGTCCTAGGTCACTTGGTTGGGCATTTGCAAGAAAGAAATAAAGCTCCAAATTGAAAGTCAAAAGGCAAGTTTGAAAAGTCAGACTAGGCCAATGTATCTAGTGGAGGAAGGAAAGAATCCTTCTTTCCCTCCACCACAAGCCAACTAGGAGAGGGAGTTGGAGAAGGATTCAAACGCCCCTCTCCCAAGTTGCCCCGTCTCATAAATACAGGGGAGGGGGTGCCCCAAGGCCACACAACCAGCCCCCCCCACCAAGCCGTGTCGCCCCCCCCCCCCGCAGTGCTGCCGCCAGCAACCGCCGCGCCGCCTCACGCCTCCTCCTATCCGGACCTCTAAACCTAGATCACCGGAAATCATAGATCCACCATAACCTGCTCTGGCTTAGGCGAAGCCCTGCAGGATTTTCCCTCTACTTCCGATACCACGCCGTCTTGCTGCCGGAATCACGAGGGGAGAACTACAACCTCTGCTGCTTTTGGAACAAGGGAGAGGAAGGTCTTCATCGAGTACCGAACGTGTGACCGACTGTAGAAGCGCTGCCGGAACGCAGCGCCGGAAGGATCGTCTACGCAATCTTGAGATCAGCAAGTGTACGACTACATCACCCACGAGAATCTACTCTCGTTAACCTTTTTGGAATCTTCGAGGGTGAGTACTCTAATCGACTCGTTGCTACAATCTAGTAGATAGATCTTGGATTGTTTTTGTGCATGCGGTAGAAAATTTTGTTTTCCATGCTACGAACCCCTATAGTGGCATTAGAGCCATGTCTATATGTAGATCTGTTGCACGAGTAGAACACAATGATTATTATGGGCGGTGGTGATTTTATTATCAATTGCTTTTTGTGTACTTTTCATCTTGCGGTATGATGGGATGAAGCGGCCCGGGCTAACCTTACATGACATCATTCATGAGACTTGATCCACGCTTAACATGTAACTTGTATTGCATAAGTGGCTTTGCGGGTGTCTTTCTCTCCCATCATAGTATAGATTCAATTTACAATGGGCACTTGATAGTTCAAGATCAATGTTGTGGTTCTTGTTCGTAAGTTAGAACGACACTTATTGAAAGCCCCAAACCATGTAAAATATGCAAAGAAAATTAGAGGCGTCTAAATTTGTTTTGCAGGGGTGTGTTGTGATGTGATATGGCCATGATTGTGATTATATATGATGTATGCAATGTTCCTTAGTGTAAGTAGGCAACTGACAGGAGCCATATGGTTGTCTTTTAATTCCGTTAAAGTCCTGCATGTCTATTATTCAAAGTAGTTGTAAGAGTTGATGCTGGTGGACGACAACCATGGAGCGGTGTCATTGACCTTGACACCACGCCGGTGATGATAGACATCCTGTTCGTGCTTGAAGATGGAGATCGGAAGCATACGAATAAAGGCCATATCATATCACATATTTTGAATTGCACGTGATGTTAATCCTTTTATGCATCTTGTATTGCTTAGTTCGCGACGGTAGCATTATAAGATGATCCCTATCAAAAAATATCAAGTTATAAAGTGTTCATCCTTAGTAGGCACCGTTGCTAAAGCTTGTTGTTTTGAAGCACCACGTGATGATCGGGTGTGTTAGATTCTGCGAGTGTATACAGCGGGAGCAAGCCAGATTTTGTCATGCGGAAGCTAAGGTTTGATCTTGACGAGCCTAGCATGTACAGACATGGTCTCGGAACTCGAATCACCGAAAGGTAAAACATGAGTCATATAGTAGATATGATGAACATGTTGATTGTTCGCCATTGAAGCTACATCATCTCTCGTGATGATCGGTTTTGATGTGGTGGATTTGGTTCGTGTGATCACTAAAACAATGTGAGGGATATTGTTTTGAGTGGGAGTTCACCTAGTTTAATTTAACATTTAATTAGAACTCAATTTGTCATAAACTTAATCTAAAATATTGCAAATATGTTGTAGATCAATGGCGGCCCTACCATCAATTTTAATGCGTTTTTAGAAAAAGAAAAGTTGAAAAACAATGGAAGCAACTTTGCGGATTGGCTCCGCAATTTTAGGATTGTCCTCAATGCTGGTAATTTAACCTATGTACTGGATGCACCGCTGGGTGACTGTGGCATCCTGCAAAACCACTACTAGAAAATCGCGTTGAATTTGTGCATTGCATCGTCATCATCGTGCATTGTTTGCCAAAACTATTTTCGCAAAGCCCGTTTTGTTTTCTAAAACGCCCCATTTTTATTCAAACGCCAAACCCCGGGTCTCCGGATTATTTTTGTTTTGTTGCTGTCGGGTTGCAAACGGCCCAATTAAATTAAATAAAAGTTTTATTTATTTTAGTAGGGGCAGTCGAACGGGCCAACCCGACCCGAACGACCGCCCCAGTTTTTAATCGGTCCAATCAGACATGCCACCTAAATCCTACATCTACCTAAAAATCTACCCAACCTTCCCAGCCACATCACCTCAGCCTATCCCCATCCGCCACCTCACCCCTCTCCCTCTCCTCCCCCACTCCCTAACCGCCACGTGGCCAGCCCCCACTTCCCCCCAGTCAACCCTCCACCCGCCCTGGCCCCATCCCAGCCCCACACGCCGGACCCAGCTACCCCGCCCCTGCCCCTTTTCTCTGCCCGCTGGCCCCACCCGGCCCCGCGGCCCCACCTGTCGGCTCTCCTCTCTCCTCCTCCCCTTCTTCCTCCCACCGCAACGCCCTGACGCCTGTATCCTCCCCACCCGCCACATGAGCTCACCCCGCCAGATCTGCAGACACCGCCACCGCCGCCGCGCTCCACCTCCTCTCTCCGCGCCTCCCGGCCCGGTCGGCCCGCCTCCTTCCTCTGCTGCTGCCGCCCTGCAGCCCAGCCAGCGCTCCCGCCAGCCACGTCAACTCGCCCGTGCCGCCGCGCGCCAGCGCGCCCGACCCGGCCGCGCCTCGCGCTCGCCAGCGCGCGACCTCGCCCGCGCCCCTTCCCGGGCGCCGCCTCCATCCGCCGCGGCGCTCCGCCTCTGCAGCCCTCCCCGCGCAGCCTCGGCCGCCCAGCGACCTCCCTCCGCCAGCGTCGCCGGGCTCGCCCAGAAGCCAGCGCCGCCCCGGAACCTCCTCGCCGCCTGCCTCACCCGCCTCACCAGCGCCGCCGCGCCTCCTCCAAAGCGCCTCCGTCGCCCGTCCCGCGCGGCACCGCGCGCGCCCACGCCGTCTGAGCCGCCTCGTCGCCAGCGGCGACCGCCACGCCGAGCTCGCAGAGCGCCCCTCCAGCCGCCACGGTCGCCCCAGCGCGCCGCGCCGCCGAGAAGTACCCTCGCCGACACGCCTTCTCGCCGGAACCCTCTTCGCCTCGGGGCCGCGGGCGTCGTCTGCCGTCGCCTGCCCTCGGGGCCAGCCTTGCCCGCACGCCGGAGCCGGACCCTGCTTGGCCGTGACCGCTCCTCGAGGACCACGTCTCCTTCCGCCAAACGCCCCTGCCACTCGCCACCTCGAGCGCCTGCCCCGGTTCCACTCCGAGCCTCTGTCTGCGTCGAGGCCTTCAAGTTCCGCCGTCTGTACCACGTCGACTAAGACCAAGCTCATCAAGATCTGCTAGGAAGCTATGTGCTTGAGGGGTGACAAGTTACCACAAGATCTTCTTGTCGTCCGGTACCGCGGAAGAATGCACAGGGTGATGCTCGAGGAACCCGACAAGGCCCTCGACCCTAGAATCAAGAGCAGCTCGGCGAGCCCCGGACCTCCTGGATCGACAAGACCTCCTTCACGGGTCTGAAGACCGACCCCGAAGACCACATTGCGACAAGTACTTCTTCCCGGATCCGATGCCCGAGAACTTCTTCCCCGAACCCCGGAAACCCCAAGATCGTCGAGACCCCTCAATGTGTGAACCCTTCCCGAAACCCTATTTATAACACCATATAACAACTGTGCATATTAAATTGTCATACTCGCATGCATATCTGTGGTTTGGGGGCCTTATGCCGATTCACCTAATAATTAAATATGGGGTCATATGCGGGCAAATCTAGCTTTATGCCGGCCTCATTTAAATCTGTGTAGCGGACCAGTGCTATCTTTTGCAATGTTAGTACAACATTTAAATTGCGGGGGTTCTAAACAACTTGCACCATCTAAGTAATTGTCGGGACCCCGGTTCCGCTTAATATGACCTAATTAAATCGCACCTTTGCCATGCCATGCATCATTCATGCATCATGCCGATCTTCTGCCATTGTATTAAATATTGCATCCGGTATTTCTTCTAGTATTTTGCTTCTTCGCGGATAAGGCCGTTGTGTTGATGTGAGCTTCGCCCCGTTCTTCGGTTGAGCCTTCGACAATGTTTTCAGGCGAGCATCTCCCCCTTTCTACCTATCTTACTTTTATAGTCTTTATTCCCTCCTGTTGATCTATTGCTATCTGTGTTGCGATGCTCTAGTTCGTACCCTTTGATATCCCCTGCAGCCGTATATTGCCTTGGACACACCCTATTACCTGTTGTTTGGTAGACAGTTGGACTTGCGCGTCGTAGTTGCTTGCTCAAGTGCTGACGTGTGTCGTCATATGCCACAGTTGATGATGTATTGCCGCATGTTGATGTTGGAGTTGATTCTAGTTTTACTTATTGTTCACTTTACTTTCTGTTTAACAACTAAAATTGAAATAAGCAGAGGCATCGGTGGGTGATAGATAATATTTGGTTTCCGAACGCCCACTTGTGTCCCGTAAGACCCCGAGTACTTGATTCCTGTTCCTTGATTTATCGCGCTATCCACATCCGGGAGGTATATGGGGCCCTGAGCGAGCTTGATTCATTCTTATTTCTTGGGGCCACAAACTAGTTTGAGGTGTTTTACTATCTTGTACTTATGCCATGCTACTTTACGTATTTAAATTGTGCGAGGAGCACCTTTGCATCTTTAGGATCGGGACACGTTCTGCGGTATCGACAAGCCCAGCCACACTTCGGTTCCCGATCGTTTACCGTCCACCCAAACCTTGAGGCCGTCTCGAGTCGGCTAACCGTTATGGAATCTACTTAAGGGTGGCCCTGAAATATTTCTGAATCTGTGATTGTTCACCGTGAAAGCCTCGTTGGGTTTTGATTTGGTTTTTCCGAGGCTGATCGGCGTGTGTTGCTATTGGTGCACCGGGGTAAAACTTTCTGAAAGCCGTGTCCGCGGATATGGACGACTTGGAGCACAGTTTCTTGATCATAGACAAGCATAACTAAAGTTTACTGCTATAAATTTGACTTATAATGACTAGTAATCAGCTTCACTATAATGGAATGGCTAATTAATACTGCCCACAATTGCTTGTTTGGTTGTCGCTTGCGACAATTGCACCTGACTAGTAAGTATTGCAACTACAACGGAATGGCTGAATAAAAGTACCAACAACTGCTGGGTTTGGGTTTATATCATGCTATCTGTATTTGATTAGTAATTGCTGCAACTATAACGGAATGGTCAACTAAAAGTGCCCACTGCTTACTTTATCAGGACGATTATCTAAATCTGACTAGTAAAGTGCCACAACTATAACTGAATAAGTAAAACTGCCAACTGTGTGAGTTCCGAGGTTGACTTCCTCGTTTGGTCTCGAGGGGGAAACACCAGGATGGGTTTGCTTGGTGTTAGCTTCAGGTTGGATCCGGATAGGTCATTCTCACCTCTCTCTGATAACCGCCAGTTGTATCGAGTCTCTATAGGTTGTTCGATTGCATCTTTGCTGCCGCGATCCACCATACCTATGTAGGCGAGGACCGCGAATTCTAGTCTCGCCGTGTCTTGGCCTCAAGATCGACGCTCCTTCTTTTCCTTTGCCCTTGGCACACCCTTTTGTTAAGCAGGTTTTGAGATCGACGCGTTAGCGTGGTTACCCTTCCGCTTGGCACGGGCAGGGTTATGGACGCCATTGGTTATTCTTGAGGCTCTTAGCCCCATTTGCTTCTTGTCCGTAGCTGGACGCCTTTTCTCGTTTTAAGGTGATTTGGATCTTTGTATATTATATCGTATTCTTGACTCATGGAGTCATTTGTTATATCTCATTACGTGGGTCCCATCGAGGACTGTTGTGTAATGTTATTACTTCGTTTTCCACCCGCACGAAAGTGCCTGGTGGGCACCTTTGAATCGTTTCTATGCGGGTTTGGCGAATTTTGCTCAAACTTGCATAGGTCCGATTCTGAGGGTGTTACAGTGACCCACCTACAGCTGATGCTACCGATGTGGTGAAGAATGTTTTCCTCACTCGGAAGAATCAGTACTCCATATTCCATTGTGCTATCTTGTATGGTTTGGAATCGGAGCTTCAGAAAAGGTTTGAGAACCATGACCCACATGATATTGTCCGTGAACTCAAAATGATATTTGAGGCTCACGCGGTAGTTGAGAGTTATGAGGCTTCTGAAAAGTTCTTTAACTGCAAGATGGAAGAGGGAAACTCCGTCAGTGAGCATGTGCGTAAGATGTTTGGGCACACAAGTAAGCTCCAAATCTTGGGTATAGTGATTCCTAATGATTTGGGGATTCACCGTGTCCTCCAATCACTACCACCAAGTTACAAGAACTTTGGGATGAACTACAATATGCAAAACATGGACAAGTCGTTGCCCGAACTCTTCTCCATGTTAAAGTCTGCGGAAGTGGAGATCAAGAAAGAGCACCAAGTGTTGATGGTCAATAAGACCACCAAATTCAAGAAGCAAGGCAAGTCTAAGAAAAAGGGAAACTTCAAGAAGGGCGGTAAGAAAATTACCACGTCGGCGAAGAAGACCAAGGCTGGGCCTAAGCCTGATACTAAGTGCTTTTACTGCAAGGGAGAAGGTCACTGGAAGTGGAATTGCCCTAAGTACTTGGAGTATTTGAAGAATGGCAACATCAAGAAGAAAGGTATATCCGATATACATGTTATTGATGTGTATCTCACTAGTAGTCGTAGTAGTGCCTGGGTATTTGATACTGGTTTGGTTGCTCATATTTGTAACTCGAAACAGGTGCTGCAGAATAGACGGAAACTAGCGAAGAACAAGGTGACGACGCGCGTTGGAAATGGATCAAAGGTTGATGTGATCGCGGTCGGCACGCTACCTCTTCATCTACCATCGGGATTATTTTTATACTTAAATAATTGTTATTTGGTGCCTGCGTTGAGCATGAAAATTATATCCGGATCATGTTCATTGCGAGACAGTTACTTGTTTAAGTCCGAGAATAATGGTTGTTCGATTTATATGAGTAATATGTTTTATGCACATGAACCTTTGATAGATGGTCTATTATTATTGAATCTCGATTGTAGTAATACACATATTAATAACATTGAAGCTAAACGTTTGAAATTGAGCGATAACTCGACCTATATGTGGCACTGTCGTATTGGTCACATTGGAGTGAAGCGTATGAAAAAACTCCATTACGATGGACTTCTTGAATCACTTGATTTCGAATCACTTGAAAGATGCGAAGCATGTATGATGGTAAAAATGACTAAGACTCTATTTTTTGGTATGATGGAGCGAGCTATGGACTTATTGGAAATCATACATACCGATGTTTGTGGCCCAATGAGTGTAGCATCGCGTGGTGGTTATCGTTATGTTCTTACTTTCATGGATGACTTGAGTAGATATGGGAATATCTATTTCATGAAACATAAGTCCGAAACTTTCGAGAAGTTTAAGGAATTTCAAAGTGAAGTAGAGAATCAACATAACAAGAATATTAAGTTTCTACGATCTGATCATGGAGGTGAGTATCTAAGTTACGAGTTTGGTGAGCATTTGAAGAAATGCGGAATACTTTCACAATTGACACCGCCGGGAACACCATAACTTAATGGTGTGTCCGAACGTCATAATCGAACTCTCTTAGATATGGTTCGTTCTATGATGTCACTTACAGATTTACCGCTATCGTTTTGGGGTTATGCATTAGAAACAGCCGCATTCACTTTAAATAGGGAACCATCTAAATCCGTTGAAATGACACCGTATGAATTATGGTTTGGGAAGAAGCCTAAATTGTCGTTCCTTAAAGTTTGGGGTTGCGAAGCTTATGTAAAGAAGTTACAGCCCGACAAGCTTGAACCCAAAGCGAAAAAATGCGTCTTCATAGGATACCCGAAGGAAAATATTGGGTATACCTTCTATCATATATACAAGGGCAAAATGTTCGTTGCCAAGAATGAATCCTTTCTAGAAAAGGAGTTTCTCTCGAAAAGAAGTGACTGGAAGGAAAGTAGAACTCGACGAGGTTGTTGAACCTTCTCTCGGACTTGAGAGTAGCGCAACACTGGAAGTAGTTCCTGTGGCGCCTACACCAATAAGAGAGGAAGCTAATGATATTGATCATGAAACTTTGGTTGAATTTACTATGGAACCTCGCAGGTCAACGTGAACTCGTACCACTCTTGATTGGTATGATCCCATTATGAGTGTCATGTTGGTGGAGAACATCGATGACCCTGCAACATATGAGGAAGTGATGATGAGCCTAGATTCCAATAAATGGCAAGAAGCCATGAAATCCGAGATTGGATCCATGTACGTAAACCAAGTATGGACTTTGGTGGACTTACCGGATGGCCGAAAGACTGTCGAGAACAAATGTTTTTCTAGAAGAAAACAGATGCTGATGGTAATGTTACTGTCTATAAAGATTGACTTGTCGCAAAGGGTTTCGACAAATTCAAGTAGTTGACTACGATGAGACTTTCTCACCAGTAGAAAAGCTGAAGTCTGTGAGAATTTTATTAGCAAGCATTGCATATTATGATTATGAGATATGGCAGATGGATGTCAAGACGGCGTTCCTCAATGGAGACATTGATGAAGAGTTGTATATGGTACAACCCAAAGGTTTTATCGATCCTAAAGATGCTAACAAGGTATGCAAACTTCAACAGTCCATTTACGGATTGAAGCAAGCATCCCGGAGTTGGAATCAACGTTTTGATAAGGTAATCAAAAGTTTTGGTTTTATACAAACTCATGGAGAAGCTTTGTCAACACCCGGATTTTTAATCCCAGATGCTTGTTATGCCATAGATCGCAATCCCAGGATAACCATTTTTGTGAGACATAGCAGAATTGGATACCACAGTACATCATCCATTACAAACCATACATAAGGTCTTACACAAATAAGGATCTCATGATCCAGTTCTTAATACAACTCAGGCAGCGGAAATACGTAATAATAATAAAGGTAGCGTAGGCGAAGCTCCATCTTCGGGGTCATAGGCAATGCTGACGATGGGAGATGATCCTAGTTGTCGTAACCTTCCTGGGGTCCATCATCCTGGTACTGTTCTTCATAGTCTGGACACGGAATAGCCAGGGACAAAGCCATGAGTACTCTTTAAGTACTCGCAAACTAATACTAACAAGTGAAGGGGTTTTTTGTAATAGGACACTAAGCTCTATGGTTGTTTTGCAAAAATCCAGATTTACCTCTACTAAGTTCAGACGCAAGAAAAGCTAGTTGAATTTTATAACACCTAAGTGGGAACTGGTATCTCATGTCACAACTCTGTTGTGGTCAAGTCAAATTCTCAATTCATTTCACAAGTCATTTTGAAAACATCTGACGGGGGAACAGTATGGCCACTCCAACTGTCCATAACCGCGGACGCAGCTATTCGAATAGTTTGACACTCTGCAGAGATTGTACACTTTCACCACAACATTCGATACATCCGTCAGTAACAAATCCTGAATTCACCATACTCGATCACGGATAATCAATCCTAACCTTTCAATTACACGCCTAGTATAAGCACCTCTCCGTGAGTTTGGCCTCCCAACCATGACCAACTGTCATCTTGGGTCTTGCATGTGGACAATCTTCACAAGGTAGCCTCAGCTGCACCTTGGCCGTGAGGGAACCCATACTAAGGTATATAAGTTTCCAGTCAAGCCCTACCCAATTCTCGGGTATTGTGGTTGTACGGTAAAATTGGAATGGTATCGCATCCAGACAACCATCAGTTTTATAAAGGGCTAAGGCTCATGCATTAACATTTTCATCATACAAATCATCTGGTGTTCGAAAACACATGTCAAAACATCTCAGTAGAATGACTCATCATTCTAAGGTTTTCATAACCATTTCCACCAAGTATTCCCATCTAAAGTTGATCAAGTTTTATGCTTAGCACTAGCCTCTACAAGTGGGGGGTGAGTACTAATGAGGGGTGGTAAACAAGTGGAGTTTTAACTAAGTACCATCCCATGCCTTGGGATGACATCAAGATTATCTAGCTTAGGCCAAATTTAATGCTCTTTATGCAACCTTCAATTATGTTCCTAGAATCTACAAGTCACTTAAATAAACTATAAGAAAATAGCTTTGATAAAGAAATAAAGTAGAAAGCTTGCAAGAAAAACTAGGGTTGGGTTATCAAGTGGGTATGATCACATATTCTTAAGGCATATAGTTGGCATGGTAACAAGCAAGTATTATCTTGCATAGGTCAACTTGATTAGTAAGGCTTGCTAAAGTAGAGTATCTTGCAAGTGTTATATTGCCTTGTGCAGAGCAGTGGTTGAAGTTCTCCTCGGCTTCTTCTTCGTAGTATCCTCCTTCCTCCTCGTATCCTTGGTCGGTACTAGCGTCTATAAATAAATACGAGGTACACAATCACCAAACAATACTTAACTACTTTCAATCATCACACCAAAGGGGTTCTATAGATGATCTAGCATCATCACTAACATTACAAGATTAAAGCATTTGTCTTATTTATTTTATTTTTAGAAAAGTAATTTCTACTCATTGAAAATCTACTTAAGATTTAATAGTCTCCAACTCAAGCATGGGATCATGTTGACACATGTCATCACCACATATTTTAGTACATGAGAATGTGATTTAAAGTGGTGTCAGAATTTAATAAGGTTTAACCTTTTTATTTTAAATAAAATAAGTGACTAGAAATGCCTATGTGGCATTCTTTTATTACTTGAACATTATTTCTATATGTAAACACATATATTTTTATATATTCTGAAAGGTATGATCAAATGTGATTTTTGAGAGTTGGAATCAACTCAAAATCTATCATGGTTGAAATTTGAAAAATGTTTGAATGCAGAAAAGCTTCTGCCTTGTTATTTTTTACCAAGGTTGATCTATATATCCAAATGATTTGAATCCAACGGGCTTGGATTAAGTGTTTCAATATCTTTCTAAAAAATTGGTTTCATGAAATTTGGTTCACTGAATCGAGCTGGGTTGATTTTTGAAACTAGGTACAGTACTAAGTTTGAATAAAAATGGAAAAAGCTAAATTCAAACGAGTGGGCTGCGCGGGAAGGTTTAATGGGTCGGCCCAGTGTCACTCCGCAGCGCGGGGTGCAACTGACAGGGGGGTCTACTGGTCAGTGGCTCATTAAAAGCGAAGCGGTACGAGGCGATGTGGTTCGTTGGATTAGAATGAAGATCGACGACTGAGGGTCGTCGTCGACGATGAACAGGTCACCGGTGATCTCGAACCCTAGAGGCTCAGTAGGGGTGCATAGGGGGCATACCGGGGCTCTAGTGATGACGGCGAGGTGGGCAAACGACGAAGTTGATGACAACGAACTCAGGGGTGGTCGCGGCAGCTCCGGGGGTGGACGAAATCAACGAATCCCTTCTTCTCCAGAGGCGGCCTGCTCCGGCACAATTCCAGCAAGCTGCTGCTCCTCGTGCTCCGGCTAAGGGGTGGAATGCTCAGCAAGGTGAGGGGAGTGAGATGGTGTGAAGAAATAGAGCGGGGGTCGTCTCCTTTTATAGGCCCGACGGCGAGACCGAGAGGGATGGGCAGGCGACGGTGGCGACACGGCTATGGGAGGCTAGAGGCATGGCCGAGGTTGGCGATCAACGGGCGGTCTCCTGGAGATGCTCTATGGTTTAAATACGCGTGTAGGGGAGGTGGAAAATGTCAGGAACACGCGGTGCTCTGCGCGGCAGAGGCGGCGTCTTTGACAGCGAGCGGTGGCTACGGGGTACAGGCGGTGAAATGAACATGTCTGGTGGTCTCCTGGGACGGTGGGGTGTATGCTGGCGGGCGGCGAGGGCTCGAGGTGGTCGGGTTGCGTGGGAACGGCGCGTGCTCTGCGGTGCGCGTCGGCATGGTCGACAGCGGCACGGGCGCGGCATTCCTGGCGGTTCTGGTCGTTGTCTTAGAGCTAGGGCTGGTCAAGAGGGGGCGGTGAGGCATGGGCTGCATGCTAGACAAGGTTGTCACGACTAGTTCTTCTCCTAGCTTGCTGTCCACACTGGGGTGACATGGGTGCTCTCGGCCTATTCACCATTGATGACATTGGCAAGCTTAAAGTGGTGCTAGAGGTTAGTTAAGGTTGCTAGATGATCTACTAAGGCTAGTGTAACCAGAGAGGGAACAAGGTTGGATCAAAACACTGCTCAAAATAGTGTTTGTGATTTTGTTGATTTGAATCTGCAACCTGTTTGATGAAATGGCCGCATGAACTTTAGTTTTGAATTTTGAAAAGATTTTTGGTGGGTGTGCTAGTCATGTGTTGAGGATTCTGTGGATGCTTGGGTTTTGAAAATTGAGCTTGTTTGAGTGGTTTTTGAAATAGTGGGGATCTTCCCATATGAAATAGATTCAATTTTAAACTGTCATTTAAACTATGCATTCAAATGTTTTTGGATGATCACAAAGTGGGCCTTGGTACCTTATTATGAGTACTATCAAGGGGTGCAAAGATTCATACATGTGTCTGTTAAGTTCTGAAAGTTAGAGATAGCCAAAGTAGGCATGGGAGTTAATTTGGCAAAAGTGACCATTCACTTAATTTGTTTGTTTTGACTTGTTTGTCTTTGGGAAAAGTTTTGGGATTGTTTAGATGATGTTTATTTCACCTAAGAATCATTTTACAAGCAAAGAAACACAGAACCATGGAAATTCAAAAGAATCCAAATTTTAATACACACACATATGAATGCTTTCATATTTTTAATTGGAAAAGTTTTTGTTAACCCTAATTTTGATGATTAGAGTTTGATGATTCTAGTTTAATATTTTTGGGATGTTACAAACCTTCCCCCCTTAAACAAAATCTCGTCTTGAGATTTGCAAAAGGACGAAAAAGATTACCTAGGATTTGAAGAGATCGGGAAACTCCGTCCTGATGTGATCTTCGCGCTCCTAGGTAGCTTCCTCTTTTGTGTGGTTGCTCCACTAAATCTTGAGAAACTTGATGCTTCGGGTTCTGGTAGTTCTGAAGGCTTCTTCCAAAATACAGATGGGCATTTCGGGATAGGTCAGGTCATCGTTGATTTCTATGGTCCGGTGATCGATATTCTTGAACACTTCAGTCTTCTCTGGAACTTCGAGGCACTTGCGAAGTAAGGACATATGGAACACATTGTGCACGGCTGACATCTCTTCGGGTAGTTCCAATTGATACGACACTTCTCCTCGACGGTTCAGAATCTTGAAGGGGCCGATATATCTGGGGGCTAACTTTCCTTTCAGTTGGAAACGCTGCATTCCATTCAATGGCGACACTTTCAGATACACAAAATCTCCTATGTTGAAGGCGAGGTCTCAATGTATCTTGTCGGCGTAACTCTTCTGTCTGGACTGAACTGTCTTGAGGTGCTCACGAATCTTGTGAACCTTCTCTTCTGCTTCTCTTAGGATGTCGGGTCCGAAAATTTGACTCTCTCCTACTTCCGACCAGTTCAAAGGGGTGCGACACTTCCTTCCATACATGAATTCAAATGGGGCCATTTGCAGACTAGCTTGATAACTGTTGTTGTATGAAAATTCTGCGAATGGCAGACAGTCTTCCCACTTAGATCCATATTCTAACACACATGCTCTCAGCATATCTTCGAGTATTTGATTTACTCGCTCCGTTTGTCCATCGGTCTGAGGGTGATAAGCGGTGCTGAAATCTAGTCGGGTTCCTAAACCTTCTTGGACTTTCTTCCAGAATCTCGAGGTAAACTGAGTTCCTCGATCCGATACGATGTTCTTAGGGACTCCATGCAAACTGACGATTCTAGCGACGTATAACTCCGCTAGCTTCGAACTCTGATATGTGGTCTTGACGGGTAAGAAATGGGTGACTTTGGACAACCTGTCCACTATGACCCAGATATAGTCATTTCCCCTACTAGAAGTAGGCAATCCGGTGATAATGTCCATTCCAACGGAATCCCATTTCCATTCTGGAATCTGCAATGGTTGCAATAATCCAGCGGGTATTTGATGTCCCGCCTTGACTCGTTGAAATATATCACACTTGGCGATATAGCTTCCGATTTCTCTCTTCATCTTATGCCACCAAAATTGCTCTTTCAAATCTTGATACATCTTCGTTCCTTCGGGGTGGATAGAATAAAGAGTATCATGACCTTCCTTCAGAATAACTTCTTTCAACTCAGAATCTGCTGGTACACAAAGGCGTCCTTTGTACCACAGAACTCCTTCTTCGTCTTCGGTGAATCCGAGTACTTTGCCTGTACCGATACGACGCTTGATTCCATCGATACTAGCATTTCTTTTCTGCGCCTCTTTGATCTGGCTGATCAAAGTGGGTTGAAGTTCTATGCTAGACAAAAATCCTTCACTCACTAATTCCATTCGAAAATCTTCCATCTCTTTGTGAAAGCTTGGTTGCTCCTTCAAAATCATGGAGTTCAAGCAGCACGTCAATCTGCTAAGGGCATCTGCTACCACATTGGCTTTACCAGGGTGATAGTGAATGTCCAGGTCGTAATCCTTGATTAGCTCAATCCATTTTCTCTGTCTCATATTCAGCTCCTTCTGAGTGAATATATACTTCAGACTCTTGTGATCCGAATAGATCTCACAACGGTTTCCCATCAGGTAATTCCTCCATGTCTTCAGGGCTAGAACTATAGCTGCGAGTTCGAGGTCATGGGTTGGATAGTTCTGCTCATGTTGTTTCAGTTGTCGAGATAGATAAGATATAACTTTGCCTTCTTGCATTAGCACACATCTGAGACCGATCTTGGATGCATCACAATACAAGTCGAAGGGCTTCGTGATATCCGACATGATTAAGATGGGGGCTGAAGTCAATCTCCTCTTGAGTTCTTGAAAACTCGCTTCACATTTTTCTGTCCATTCAAACTTCTTGTCTTTCTTCAGAAATTGGGTCATGGGTCTGGCGATACTCGAGAATCCTTCTACGAATTTGCGGTAGTATCCCGCCAATCCGAGAAATGCACGAACTTGGGTTTGAGTGGTTGGGGTTTGCCAATATTCGACATCTTTCATTTTTGCAGGGTCAACGACAATTCCTCCGGCTGATACAATGTGGCTGAGGAATCCCACCTCCTGTAACCAGAATTCACATTTGCTAAACTTGGCATACAACTGATGCTCTCTAAGGGTTCCAAGAATGGTCCTTAGGTGTAGCTCTTGTTCTTCTTCTGATTTGGAATAAATCAGTATATCATCGATGAAAACGACGACAAACTTATCCAGGAAGTCCATAAAAATCTAATTCATGAGATTCATGAAATAAGCGGGGGCATTGGTTAATCCAAAAGACATGACAGTATCCTCGTATAATCCATATCTGGTGGTAAAGGCAGTCTTGGGAATATCCTCTGCGCGAATCTTGAGTTGATGATAGCCAGTTCTAAGATCAATCTTAGAAAACACTTTGACATCGGTCAACTGATCAAACAAATCTTCTATCTTGGGCAATGGGTACTTGTTCTTGATGGTGACATCATTCAACTTCCGATAATCCGTACACAAACGATTGCCTCCATCTTTCTTGTCCACGAACAAGACAGGTGATCTCCATGGTGACGCACTTGGTTGAATCAATCCAATTTCCAACATGGCATCCAGTTTCTTCTTCAGTTCTGCTAGTTCCGACGTGTTCATACTATATGGTCTCTGGGCTATGGGTCCTTTTCCGGGGATTAGTTCAATGATAAACTCGATATCCCGATCTGGGGGCATACCGGGCAAAATATCTGGAAATACATCGGGGTATTCACAGACTATCTGGACTTGGTCAATGGTAGGTTGGGCTATACTCTTGTTGCACTTGAATTGGCGAGGTAAGGTTTCAGATATATGCTCGACTAATATTCCAGCGGTACTGGTCATGGTTATGGCTTTCTTGGCACAGTCAATCAATCCTTTATGTTTGGACATCCAATCCATTCCTAGTACTACTTCCAAACCTTTAGTTCCGAGTACAATCATATTAGCATAAAAATCTATGCCATGGATTCGGATCGGGACGGCTTTTCAAATTTGCCTAGACGTGGTGGTTGAACCGGGGATTTGAACAATCATAACATGCTTCAGTTTGGTTGGTTGAATCTTACTAGTGCATGCAAATTCTTCGGTGACAAATAAGTGCGATGCACCAGAATCAAACAACACTCTAGCAACTACTGAATTAACAGGAAACATACCCAGCACGACGTCTGGCGCTTCCTGGGCTTCTTCAGCATGCATGAGAAAAACAAGGCCGTTGTGGTTGAGCGAGTTCCCTAGGGCAAACCTTCTTCCAGGTTGGACACGACGCTGTTGCTGAGCTGGGGCATTGGCATTGGGGGTTGCAGCATTCTTCTTGGGGCACTCATTGGAGTAGTGACCCTTATTTCCACAGTCATAACAAGTCACTTGCGACTTGTCCTTTGCTGCAACAGGCACAACATTGCTTCCAGTCCTCGGGGCAGTGCTGGTGTTGGCGGTAGCATTGTTGTTATTGAACTTGGGTGGTGCACAGTTGAAATTTCTAGAGTTGCTGGGGTTGTTGTGATTTCCTCCGAGCCTTGGGTTTCCACGGTTGGGATACGTAGGACGGTTCATCAGGGGTCTGTTGGTTCTCGGGAAAATCCTGGAGATGGGTTAGGGCGATACTTTGGGGTATGATGGGTTCCTGGCTGATGCATCATGCGACGCTTGCGTTTCTCATTGGCTTGGTTGATCTTTCCTTCCATCTGGATGGAAGAGTCGACAAGGGCTTCAATATCAGCAAAGGGGATATTGACTAACACTGTCTACATCTCATCGTGCAGACCATTCAGGAATCTCTCTTTCTTCTTGGCTTCAGTGTCGATCTCATCCGGGGCATACCTAGCTAATGACAAGAATTTTTCACGGTATTCCACTACTGTCATCTGTCCTTGCTTCAGTTCTCTGAACTCATCTCTCATTCTCTTGATCAAACCTGGTGGAAAATGGGTTCTGCTGAACTTGACCTTGAATTCTTCCCAGGTCATCATCTGTCCTCCGGTCATTGCACGAAAGCTGTTCCACCATGCTCTTGCATCTCCGTCTAGATAATGGGTGGCGAACAAAACTTTCTCGTTAGCTTCCACTCTGGCGACTTCCAGGTTGTTTTCCATGGTTTGCAGCCAATCATCGGCGTCTAAGGGCTCTTCCGACTTAGTGAAAACAGGTGGGTTGGTATTCTGGAAATTCTTGAGCTTAGATCCATGGTTGTCTTGATTTCCTTGGCCTTGATTGTTGTGGGTTAGCAGGGCTATCTGTTGAAGGGTGGCTAGGTTGGCTTGATGTTCGGCTCTTTAGGCTTCGCGGTCAGAAACCAACATTTGCAGGATCTACAACATCGGGTCTGGGGATGAACCACTTCCTCCGCGTGGCATCTGAAGATTGAGATAGATCATGAGAAAAGAGGGAAATTTCTAAGGTTCCGGGACTTTGAAAAGTTTTTAAAGTTTGACTCAGATTTTCTAGAAACTTGCTTTTCATTCATTCATTCATAGCACACGATACAAACACACACCACAAAACAAGAAAAATAGATGGTTTTAAGAACCATTTTGGAAACTACGGTACAGTGGGACCGAATACAACTCACTACGCTAGTGCTCAAGTGCTACTACTCCTCGGAGTCGGTGTAGTCGTCATCTTCATCATCCTCGTCGTCATTGATGAAGGCGAAATCATCCTCATATGTGAAGAAGTCCATAGCCTGATCCTCCAGATAATCATCGTCATCGCTAAGATAGGAGTAGGGGTCTCCACGAAGGTCTTCTCCGGCATTCTCCCTTTCTTCCAACTGCATGTCTCTCTCGTGGATGGTCTCCTCCAAATCCGAGATACGGTGGCAAAGACGGGCAATGATGCGCTCCTTCTTGTCGAGCTAACGGCGGCGAGACTTGCGGTCCTTTGCTAGCATGGCGATGGTCTGATCCTTTGTCTTGATGATGACGGACTTGTGGTTGGAGTAGTCACGTCAATTGTCCAATTCCTGCTGACGATCGTACATCATGAAGCTAAGGTGGTCCAACTGGGTCTTCAGCTCGTGGTGGTATGGGGCTTCCAGTGGCTGTCCCATAGCATCACGCCTTGGACAAAACTCAAAGCGGGTTCCCTTGATCTGGTTGATACTCTGCCCACACAGACGGGCAAGAGCTTCCTGCATGGCCCTGGCAAGTCCATCGAGCAAGTTGTTCTCTCTTAAGGTGAACTGAATTCCCTCGGCAGTGGAAGGGTCAACCTTTCCTAGGAGAATTGCAACAATTAGCAACTGCAGATCTTCTCCTCCTTGATCATTAAGCTGAGCTCCGAAGAACTCGGGGTTCGAACGCTCCAGAAGTTCCGAAAGCTGGTCCAAATCCCGCTCAAAGATAAGGTCTCCTCCATTCTGAAACTAATAAAATTTGCTGTACTTCACGTCCATCTATAAGAATATAGGATGAGTAAGTTAGTAGAGTGATCAAGTGTGTCAAATTTTATGTATTTTGCAAGAGTTTTTGAGGAACATGAATTTTTATGAAAGAATGAAGGTGATAAGAATGGGAATAAGTTTTTGTAAATATTTGCTTCCTTTGGTTTCGAAACTAAGTTTTTGATTCAAACATCCAGTCTAACTAGGGTCTCCTATGGTCAGGATGGCTCTGATACCAACTTGTCAACACCCGGATTTTTAATCCCAGATGCCTGTATGCTATACATCGCAATCCCAGGATTACCATTTTTGTGAGACATAACAGAATTGGATACCACAATACATCATCCATTACAAACCATACATTAGGTCAGTTCTTAATACAACTCAGGAAGCGGAAATACGTAATAATAATAAAGGTAGCGTAGGCGAAGCTCCATCTTTGGGGTCACAGGCAATGCTGACGATGGGAGATGATCCTAGTTGTCGTAACCTTCCTGGGGTCCATCATCCTGGTACTCTTCTTCATAGTCTGGCCACGGGAATAGCCAGGGACAAAGCTATGAGTACTCTTTAAGTACTCGCAAACTAATACTAACAAGTGAAGGTTTTTTTTGTAAAAGGACAGTAAGCTCTATGGTTGTTTTGCAAACAGCCAGATTTACCTCTACTAAGTTCAGAAGCAAGAAAAGCTAGTTGAATTTTATAACACCTAAGTGGGAACTGGTATCTCATGTCACAACTCTGTTGTGGTCAAGTCAAATTCTCAATTCATTTCACAAGTCATTTTGAAAACATCTGACGGGGGAACAGTATGGCCACTCCAACTGTCCATAACCGCGGACACGGCTATTCGAATAGTTTGACACTCTATACAGATTGTACACTTTCACCACAACATTCAATACATCCGTTAGGAACAACTCCTGAATTCACCATACTCAGTATGCGGATAATCAATCCTAACCTTTCAATTACACGCCCTAGTATAAGCACCTCTCCTGTGAGTTTGGCCTCCCAACCATGACCAACTGTCATCTTGGGTACTGCACAGGTGGACAATCTTCACAAGGTAGCCTCAGCTCAGACCTTGGCCGTGAGGGAACCCATACTAAGGTATATAAGTTTCCAGTCAAGCCCTACCCAATTCTCGGGTATTGTGGTTGTACGGTAAAATTGGAATGGTATCGCATCCAGACAACCATCAGTTTTATAAAGGGCTAAGGCTCATGCCTTAACATTTTCATCATCCAAATCATCTGGTGTTCGGAAACACATGTCAAAACATCTCAGTAGAATGACTCATCATTCTAAGGTTTTCATAACCATTTTCCACCAAGTATTCCTATCTAAAGTTGATCAAGTTTTATGCTTAGCACTAGCCTCTACAAGTGGGGGTGAGTACTAATGAGGGGTGGTAAACAAGTGGAGTTTTAACTAAGTACCATCCCATGCCTTGGGATGACATCAAGATTATCTAGCTTAGGCCAAATTTAGTGCTCTTTATGCAACCTTCAATTATCTTCCTAGAATCTACAAGTCACTTAAATAAACTCTAAGAAATAGCTTTGATAAAGAAATAAAGTAGAAAGCTTGCAAGAAAAACTAGGGTTGGGTTATCAAGTGGGTATGATCACATATGCTTAAGGCATATAGTTGGCATGGTAACAAGCAAGTATTAGCTTGCATAGGTCAACTTGATTAGTAAGGCTTGCTAAAGTAGAGTATCTTGCAAGTGTTAGCTTGCCTTGTGCAGAGCAGTGGTTGAAGTTCTCATCGGCTTCTTCTTCATAGTATCCTCCTTCCTCCTCGTATCCTTGGTCGGTACTAGCGTCTATAAATAAGAGATACACAATCACCAAACAATACTTAACTACTTTCAATCATCACACCAAAGGGGTTCTATAGATGATCTAGCATCATCACTAACATTACAAGATTAAAGCATTTGTCTTATTTATTTTATTTTTAGAAAAGTAATTTCTACTCATTGAAAAACTACTTAAGATTTAATAGTCTCCAACTCAAGCATGGGATCATGTGGACACATGTCATAACCACATATTTCAGTACATGATAATGTGATTTATAGTGGTGTCACAATTTAATAAGCTTTAACATTTTTTTAAAATAAAATAAGTGACTAGAAATGCCTATGTGGCATTCTTTTATTACTTGAACATTATTTCTGTAAGTAAACCCATATATTTTTATATATTCTGAAAGGTATGATCAAATGTGATTTTTGAGAGTTGGAATCAACTCAAAAGCTATCATGGTTGAAATTTGAAAAATGTTTGAATGCAGAAAAGCTTCTGCCTTGATATTTTTACCAAGGTTGATCTACAGATCCAAATGATTTGAATCCAATGGGCTTGGATTAAGTATTTCAATATCTTTCTATCAAAATTGGTTTCATGAAATTTGGTTGACTGAATCGAGCTGGGTTGATTTTTGAAACTAGGTATATAACTGAGTTTGAATAAAAATAGAAAAAGCTAAATTCAAACTAGTGGGCTGCGCGGGAAGGTTTAATGGGCCGGCCCAGTGTCACTCCGCAGCGCGGGGCGCAACTGACAGGGGGGGTCTACTGGTCACTGGATCATTAAACACGAAGCGGTACGGGGCGATGTGGTGCATTGGATTAGAATGAAGATTGACGGCTGAGGGTCGTCGTCGACGATGAACAGGTCACCGGCGAGCTCGAACCCTAGCGGCTCAGTGGGGGTGCATCGGGGGCATACCGGGGCTCCAGTGACGATCGCCAGGCGGGCAAACCACGAAGTTGACGACAGCGAACTCAGGGGTGGTCGCGGCAGCTCCGGGGATGGACGAAATCAACGGCTCCCTTCTTCTCCAGAGGCGGCCTGCTCCGGCGCAATTTCAGCGAGCTGCTGCTCCTCGTGCTCCGGCTAAGGGGTGGAATGCTCAGTGAGGTGGGGGAGTGAGATGGTGTGAAGAAATCGAGCGGGGGTTGTCTACTTTAATAGGCCCGACGGCGAGACCGAGAGGGATGGGCAGGCGATGGTGGCGACATGGCTACGGGCGGCTAAAGGCATGGCCGAGGTTGGCGATCGACGGGCGGTCTCCCGGCGATGCTCTATGGTTTAAATGTGCGTGTAGGGGCGGTGGCAAATGGTCTGGAACGCGCGGTGCTCTGCACGGTAGAGGCGGCGTCTTTGACGGCGAGCGGTGGCTACGAGGTACGGGCGGTGAAATGAACATGTCTGGTGGTCTCTTGGGACAGTGGGGTGTATGCTGGCGGGCGGCGATGGCTCGAGGTGGTCGGGTTGCATGGGAACAGCGCATGCTATGTGGTGTGCGTCGGCATGGTTGACAGCGGCACGGGAGCGGCGTTCCTGGCGGTTCTGGTTGTTGTCTTCGAGCTAGGGCTGGTCGAGAGGGGGCGGTGAGGCATGGGCTGCATGCTAGACAAGGTTGTCACGTCTAGTTCTTCTCCTAGCTTGTTGTCCACACTGGGGTGACATGGGTGCTCTCGGCCTGTTCACCATTGATGACATTGGCAAGCTTACAGTGGTGCTAGAGCTTAGTTAAGGTTGCCAGATGATCTACTAAGGCTAGTGTAACCAGAGAGGGAACAAGGTTGGCTCAAAACACTGCTCAAAATAGTGTTTGTGATTTTGTTGATTTGAATCTGCAACCTGTTTGATGAAATGGCCGCATGAACTTTAGTTTTGAATTTTGAAAATATTTTTGGTGGGTGTGGTAGGCATGTGTTGAGGATTCTGTGGATGCTTGGGTTTTGAAAATTGAGCTTTTTTGAGTGGTTTTTGAAATAGTGGGATCTTCCCATATGAAATAGATTCAATTTTAAACTGTCATTTAAACTATACATTCAAATGTTTTTGGATGATCACAAAGTGGGCCTTGGTACTTTATTATGAGTACTATCAAGGGGTGCAAAGATCCATACATGTTTCTGTTAAGTTTTGAAAGTTAGAGATAGCCAAAGTAGGCATGGGAGTTAATTTGGCCAAAGTGACCATTCACTTAATTTGTTTGTTTTGACTTTTTTATCTTTGGGAAAAGTTTGCGGATTGTTTAGATGATGTTTATTTCACCTAAGAATCATTTTACAAGCAAACAAAGACTGAACCATGGCAATTCAAAAGAATCCAAATTTTAATACACACATATGAATGCTTTCATATTTTTAATTGGAAAAGTTTTTGTTAACCCTAATTTTTATGATTAAAGTTTGATGATTCTAGTTTAATATTTTTGGGATGTTACAAGCTTGTATTTACAAGAAAGTGAGTGGGAGCTCTGTAGCATTCCTAGTACTATATGTGGACGACATATTTTTGATTGGGAATGATATAGACCTTCTTAATAGTGTCAAGGATTATTTGAATAATATTTTTTCAATGAAAGATCTTGGCGAAGCAGCATAGATATTAGGCATAAAGATTTATAGAGATAGATCAAGACGCCTAATATCATTGTCACAGAGTACATATTTGGACAAAGTTCTAAAAAGGTTTGGAATGGAAGATAGCAAGAAAGGGTTCTTGCCCATGTTGCCCAATACGATCTTGAGTAAAACTCAAAGTCCTGCTATGGCAGAAGATAGAGAAAGGATGAGTAAGACTCCCTATGCCTCAGCCATAGGATCTATCATGTATGCCATGCTATGTACTAGACCCGACATTGCATATGCTGTTAGTTTGACTAGCAAATATCAAAGTGATCCAGGAGTGCATCATTGGACAACGGTCAAAAACATCCTTAAGTACTTGAGAAGAACTAAGGATATGGTTCTTTCTTATGGAGGTGATGAACAACTCGTTGTTAATGGTTACACCGATGATAGTTGGAACACCGATCCGGATGATTCTAAATCTCAATCTAGATACGTATTAAGCGTTGTGGCGAGATCTTCAACTGAATCGGAATACATAGCTGCTTCGGAGGCTTCACAAGAGGCGATATGGCTGAAGGAGTTCATTACAGATCTTGGTGTGGTTCCTAGTGCGCTGGACCCAATATCTATCTATTGTGATAACATGGGCACCATAGCCAATGCGCAAGAACGAAGGTCACACAAGAAGCTAAAGCATATCAAGCTGTGTTTTCACGCTATTCGAGAGCATGTCCAAGATGGTGACATAAAGATTTGCAAAGTACACATAGATCTGAATGTGGCAGATCCGTTGACTAAACCTCTCCCGAGGGCAAAGCATGATGATGACCCACAAGTATAGGGGATCGCAACAGTCTTCGCCGGTAGTATTACCCAATTTATTGATTCGACACAAGGGGAGCCAAATAATACTTGCAAGCCTTAACAACTGAGTTGTCAATTTAGTTGCACCTAGAAATAGTTCTTGCTCACGGAAGTTTATTAGTAGCAACAACAGCAGTATAAAAGGAGCAATAGTAGTAGTAACAACAAACATTGGGATCCGAGTGCGGTAGGCATAGGGATGGATGGACGGGCATTGCATGGACGAGTCTAAACATGTAACTTCAAGATCTAGGGCATTGAAGATAAATAAGAACAAGCATCCAAGTACTAAACAATCATAGGCATGTGCTCCATATATAGTCATACGTGCTCACAATGAGAACTTGCACAACATCTTCTGTCCAGCCAGCCTGTGGCAGAGGGGGCTCTAGGGAACTACTGGCAATTAAGGTGCTCCTTTTAATAGAGCACCGGAGCAAAGAATTAACACTCCGTGAACACATGTGATCCTCACATCACAGCCATCCCCTCCGGTTGTCCCAATTTCTATCACTTTGGGGCTTTGGATCCAGACAATGATATGTGTACACAACTTGCAGATAAGATCACAAAAAATACTATCATAATGATTCAATAATAAGTTTAGATCTGAGATGATGGCACTCGGGCCCTAGTGACAAGCATTAAGCACAACAAGTTGCAACAAAGTCAAATAGTACTAATAGAGATACTAGGCACTATGCCCTAGCAATCTTATTCGATTACATGATAGAACTCATCCAATCCCTGCCATCCCCAAGCCTACATCGGGGGATTACTCACTCATGGATGAGGGAAACATTGATGGTTGATGGAGAGGCATTGGTGATGACGATGGTGATGATCCTCTCCAAATTCCCCGTCCCGGCAGGGTGCCAGAACGGAGTTTCTGGATTCAAATCTTGGTTTCTGATGGTGGCGGCAAAGCGGAACTCTTTCTGAAAAAACGCCTAACCGCCCCCTCCCCCGGTTTTTAGGTCAAGGGGCAACTTATAGGCGCAGAGGGAGCCCGAGGGGGTGGCTGGGATGGCCGCACCTCCCCTAGGCGCATGGCAGGGCCCACCCGCGCCTGGCAGGGGTGTTGGCCCCCCAGGCCTCCACTCCGTTTCGTCTTCTGGCTCTGTGGATCTTCTGGTGAAATATAATTTTTGGCATATTTTCCGGGATTTTTCCTGATAGTTGGTTTTCTACACAAAAACTAGACACCAAGGTAATTCTGCTAAAAACAGCATCAGTCCGTGTTAGTTGTATCCAAATCACACAAGTTTAGAGGAGAAACAATAGCAAAAGTGTTCAGGAAAGTAGATACGTTTTGGACATATAAACTTCCCCAAGCTTAGCTTATTTCTTGTCCTCGAGCAATTCAGTTAAAACTGAGTGCGATAAAAGAACTTTCACGAACACATTTGCTTCATATGATGTATATATTCTCAGCATAGGAGTATATACTTAAACCATTCATAATAAAGAAGTAAACAACCAAGTCTACTCAATAGTCATTGCAAGCTATGAAGAGAAACCAACTCAATAATAATAAGTAGCATGGGACATAAACATAAGCAACACTGCAATGCTCATAGTAAGGTATGATAGAGTGGTATCTCGCTTGGATTTGTTTGTAGAGCACAATATAAATGCTAAGCACCTCTAAAGTTTACATGAAGACTAGAAGTAAAGATATCAGAGATACAAGCATCAAAGTCATGACATAATTAATCAAGTTTTGAGACAAACACAAGAATGACAACATTGCTCTCAAGAAGGTGCTCATAGAATAAGTGGTGAGTCAACAAGGAAGTGAAAATGGTTTTGAAAAGTTTGAAAGGCTTACTAATGCAGAAAGGAAGGTACTCATTAGCTTTGAGATCTCATTGCCCCTATCATAGGCATCTTTATATGGTTAAGGTGAAAGTGAGGTCCAATCTGAGTTATATGCTTGACAGACCATAAACTGGAAATCCCATGTCCCTTGAGTATGAGGGACGCTCCACATACTACTCAACTTTGGTTACCTGCAAGTTCTTGTCATTGTACATACATGCATATCATAGAGAACCGCCAACGGGGTACCCCTTGCACATGATACAGGAGCTATCCCGTGATCAAAATGACAAGGCAAGCAGACAATGAGCATCTCAGCGATATTTTTATTTACTATGTGCATAGCTTTTTATTGAGGATGCTTCATAGAATGCTCATTATGGTGATGCTGCAAGTTTCCACCATGATTAGGCATGGCTTAGGCTAGCGGCCCAGGCGTTTCTCTAACACATATATAGACTGCATGAACTCACAAGCTCCCCTTTTATTTCACACCGTCGACATCCGCAAACAAAAGAACAAGGTATCAACTGGATAAAATATCCAAAAAGTGCTGAAAGCGTTCCCCGTGACAACACGGTTCTGCTAACTCCCAGCATATAATTTGCAAGCATATAACTTTCATGGACAAGTCACAATGGTTAAGGATTATTAAGTGAAAGGAATAAAGTGTGCCATCAAGTTTGTGAGAGCTTTACTAACTAACTTTCTCATAAGAGATAAACATTTTATTTGGAAGAAAACAAGGAATATAGAATATGCACTGAAATAGCAAACAATGCTAATAGGTAGGTATGGTGGACACAGTTGGCAATATTGGTTTTGGGGAGTTGGATGCACAAGTAGAGCTCATACTCAGTGCCAGTGACGGCTAGCAATAGAGAGGGAGCGACAAACGAGAGAGCAATAATTGTCATAATCGTGCTTGCAACAAAACAAGACTAATTATGGCATGAAAGTGATACAAGAACTCTGAGGCAAAATAAACCATCGAGGCTTACTTACTATTGTTTAGTCCTATGCATGCGTGAGCATGTGCTAAGTCGATTCACATGAAACATTCATAGGAGGATACCACAATATCATACCAAAATATGAATAAAACAATGCAAGCAAACTTTCATATAACATGCTACAAGCTATTAGCAAGCTGGAGCTAATCATAGACAAGCAAAAACTACTAAGCATCCATCAGTAACATACTCCCTACAATAAATATACTAAGAATGCTCACAATGGTAAGTATATGTACAAAAATGAAAACAAATAGAGTTCGTTACATGCCTCTTATCACTCCTCAAGTTGTCTTAATCTTCATTATTACCCTTCACTTGTGTGACTTCAATAATAACATGAAACCAAAATCCACTGAGGACGGCTGAACCCTGCAAAGAACTCACAAAACCAAAGAAGAACAACAAATATTTTTGGTATTTTCGATTTTTTAAAGAAAGCAAACAAAGAAAAAACAAACAAAGAAAAATAAAACCAAACAAGAAGCAAATGAACCAAGAGAAACAACGAAAATATTTTTGGTATTTTTGTGTTTTGATAAAGTAGCAACAAAAACCAAAAAGAAAGCGAAACAATGGATATACAAAGAACCAACCGAACATGATATGTATATCAGTGTGATGTCGGTATACCTCCCCCCAAGCTTAGGCTTTTGGCTTAAGTGGGGCTCAATCCCATGGTGCAGAAGTAGGTGCACCTCCGTAGTATGACGAGGAGGCTCCCTCGTCCTGGTACGAGCTCGAGGACTCACCTGTGTAGTGTACAACGGGGTCATATGTAAGACCCCACATTTGTAAAGGTAAAGGTCCCTGTAATTGCAATGCTAGTCACTGGATCAACTGCTAGCATCCACAGTTTAAGATGAAGTACACATATACAAAGGTCATTATTACATTGTCATTCCAGAGATAACATAGTCTTTTACAACTCCATAGCCATAGGCTAGTACAAGAGTTTAACTTAAAAACATAAAGTTAAGTCTTCATCTTCATGTGCCACAGGCAAACATGTTGAGTGTAGACTGATAACCCCTATTCCTCATCTGAGTAACCTGTAACATCACAAGTTACAGCTACAGTGGGTTAATACATTGGAATAGTATTGGCAAGTAATACCTTAGTAGAATATTAGTTTCTAGCTTCTATATGAATTTGGCTAAGTGTAGCTTAGGCTTGTGAAAGGATCGTATGGGCACCTACAGGGGGGGGGTGAATAGGTGCTACTTCAAATTTTATTCTTTTTCAAGTTAGGGTTTGACAAGAAAGGTAAATTATCTAGAATATGCAACTATGGTGAATTTACCTATATGTCAACCATGCACAACCTAGCACAACACAAAGTAAGAACAAGTAAGTAAAGTGCGGTAAAGGATAGAAGTAACCAAAGGAGTGGACGCGGAGACACAAGGATTTGTTTCCCGTAGTTCCTTCCTTTTGAGGGGAAGTAGGTCTACGTTTGGAGAGGGGGTGGTTTCAAACCACCAACGCCACGAGAGGCCTCCCTTGTTCTCCGATGAACCTCACCCCAACGGGCTCGATTCACCTTCCACTATATCGGCAACCTTCGAGGTGGAAGCCGGCACCTTTACAACAAGTTTGGGGCACACATCCACAACTGAATTGGAGGCTCCCAAATACAAGCAAGCTATCAAGACAAATCAAATACAAGCTTGTAAGAACCAAATCAAAGTTAGGGTTTCCAATGAAACACTAGAGCTTGGGGCCCCTCAAGTGAATGAGGGGGAAATGAAGATCTCTCTTGGTGAAAATGTAAATCAAGGCCTCCTCCTTCGATTCTCCAAAGATCAATGACTTTGGATGGTTGGATGAAGAGATCTTGTAGATTTGGTGGCTCTAATGGGGTTGGTGTTCTTGAGCAGCTCGAGCGACTGGAGGAAGAAGATAAGGGTCCCTTTTTATAGGCAGCCCCCTCCACGAACCGTTTTCTGACCATTGTAGAAAAGTCAGACCGAAGACTCCGGTCAGTAGACCGGAGACTCCGATCTACACCGGAGACTCTGGCCAATCTCCGGACCAGTCTCCGGACTGTCCTTCTGACTGACCCAAACCAATTCTGCACCAGCCACACCGGAGACTCCGGCCTTCCAACACCGGAGACTCCGGACTGACCAAAGTCCGGAGACTCCGAAGTAACCTCCGGTGCAGCCTCCGGACCACTAGTCAGAAAGTCCCAGCCAGATCCTGGGAGGCACCACCGGAGCCAGAACGGAAACTCTGGACCACACCGGAGACTCCGGTCTTGTCAGACCGGAGACTCCGGTCTGGAGTTTCTAGAACAGTGGCATATGAATGTGGTCTTTTCCCAAGAGTGTGGGTGTAGTTTATCAATGATAATACCAACTTGTGGACAATAAAAAACTGTAAAATGATCTACTTGTTGTTAACAAACACCAAAAGTGGTTATGACAATAAATGCCCTTTCAATCTCCCCCTTTTTGGTGTTCGATGACAACAAGTGATTTGCATGGGATAACATATAAATGTGGCTCCCCCTGACTATGTGCAGCAAGATAATGAAGTAAATCATGTAAGGAAGATAATATCAGCGATAGCACACATAGATCTCACATGAGTTACAATAGTTGGTGCACACAAGCACATAATCATAGACACACATAAGAACAGCAGATAACACACATAAAGTTCAAGTTCGAATATCCAAATAAAAAGGCAAATAAAGGCAGATAGTCGCAAATCCGAAATCCCATGCAAACCGATGAGAATGTCTTCTCCCCCTTTGGCATCGAAACGCCGAAAAAGGGAAAAGACCTACACTAGCGCCCCAACAACTCAGTAGTCATCGTCATCCTCGTCATCCTCGGCATCCTCATCCTCCTCCCGGTCGCCATCATCCTGATCATAGTCATCATCATCGTCTTCAGGGACAGCAGGCCCTTTGCCGTGAGGGCGAGAAGAGGAAGAACCCTGGTATCCAAACCCTGAGGTGACATCAGCAAACGTCTTCCAGTCCACCAAACTATCCTGTTGGGCATTCCATGCCCCAAATGAGAGGGTATGATCAGACTCTGTGGACGGCTGAGCCTCATGCTCATCATTGTATTCATCCTCACCTTCATCGGCCCCCTGTTCCTTGATCTCTTTGAGGAGCTTATCAATTCGGCGGTTTATTTGATAGGATGCATTCTGCTGCTTGCGAATGTCGACATTCATGCAACAAAGGGTCCTCTCCCAAAAGCTGGCCTTCTTGACCCTCTCATGCACATAGTCACGAGTCATAGAAGGCAAAGGGGCATTGGAAGCATTCTTCCTCCAAACTCTAGGTGGAGAGGGAGCCCTCTCCGTCTCAATCTCCTCCTCATCATCATCATCCCCATAGCGACGCCTTGGAGCAGGCCCCATGCGCCCCTTCTGCTGCAGAGAGACCAGGGTGTGCTCAGTGAGGTGTGTTGGTATGCCAAGTGGAGAATCATGCTCCTGGGAGTTGATGAGCCTCATCACCAAGGGTGCATATGGAGGAGATTTCTTGTACATAATAGCATGGAACATCTCCTCGAAAATGAAGTCCATCACATCAATTGGTGCAGCCTCAGCCTCAGGTCCAGCATTGAAGGTCCGGTGAGTATGGTACAGGAGGTTGACAAGCCCACCCCTAATAGCATCATCATTTCCAGCACTGGGAGCAATATTGTGATGGAAGATCCTCATCATAAGGTTGTAGAGGGTTTTGAGTCCCTTGGAACCCCCCACAACACCTTCATCATATAGAGGTGCCAGCTTCAACTTGTTCTCACCCAAAGCAGCTGAGTGCATGCACAGTCCCACAGGAGTGGATACTCTATGGAAGGTCTCAAAGATGACATTGGCAAAGTCATGAAAGGTAGCCGTGCAGCGAGTAGTGCCAGTCATCCACACCATGGTCCTGTTAAGATCAGACCCAAACACAACTGTGGCATAAAACTGCTGGACAAGGTGCACATTGTAGTCTTCGCGCAGCTCCATCAAGTTGTAGAGACCCAGCTTCTCACAGATCCATAGGGCATCATTGAAGTAAGGGCTGGCGCATTTTCTCAACACTCATGAACTTCTGGGGGCAGACAGGTGATCTGGTGAGTACACCATACACATCCTTCATGAACACAGCCTGTTCTTTCCTCTAGTAACGAGGGTCCTCATTGGTACGAGGCAGCGCATAGAAATCTATCTTCCTCAGCTCACGGTACTCTTCTTTGGACATTTTGGCTAAGGACTGCAGGTTGTCATACTTTGCCCTCTTGGCACGGTCCTCCCGTTCAACCCTCTCCTGATCTCTATTCATGTAAGCTGCATCACGTGCCCGCTGTTTCCGGTTGGACGGAGGCACAATGAGCTGACCCTGAGCTTCATCATAGCGAGGATTGCCCCTTTGGGACTTGGCCTTGGTACGACGAGGACGACTAGAACCATCACCTGTGAACAACAGTGAGGGAGATAACATGGAGATGAGTATATATGTCCCAATGATGCAGTACAAGAGCTTTGATGCATTTCCGGACTATTTTGATTCACCCAACACCGGAGTCTCCGCACCTTATACCGGAGTCTCCGGCTCAGACCGGAGTCTCCAGTCCTGGGGACCGGAGTCTCCGGCTTGGACCGGAGTCTCCAGACCTAAGTCCGGAATCTCTGGTCAGGAGGCTCGAGTATGAGATGGGGAGATGCTGGTGAGGGTAAATCTAGTAGATCGGGCAATGCAGCAAGGCTAAAGTACTAGAGTGCACGCAAACAAGTGATTCCAATGGACAAATCAGCAACAATGCTCAAAAACACATCTAGGGATGAACCCTAGGAGAAAAAGGAGAGGAGAGGTACCAGATCTGTCCATGGGATCAATTCCTCTGGTGGGAATAACCCAATGGAGGAGAGGGGAAGGTTGGCTGGCGGCACGACGGATCTCGAGGGCTTCTTGACCTCCGGGGAGGATTTTTGGAGGAGGAGGCGACGGGTTTGGAGGTAGGGGACGGGGTGAAGAATGAGGAACTGTTGTACCAGTTCACCCCATGCCCCCTTCTTTAAGTGACAGAAACCGTCCAGTCCGGAGACTCCGGTCTACACCAGAGACTCCGGTCTACACCGGAGACTCCGGTCCTCCTCGACCAAAAGTTCCAGGAAAGGTGTTTGGGGACATATATGAGAGATAGATGGTCTTTTAAGATAGGGATAGGGCTTGGGTTGAGACATCAAACTGTGAAGAACCAACAAGAGCCATAGAAGTTTGAAAATAATCAGAAAAGCTCCAAGAGACTAAAATCAAGCAAATGACAAACATGAGTAAGTGCCAACCTCTCAAATGAGAGAGGGCGGTGGCCTAGGCCACCATATTTGAGTATACTTGGCTTGGCACCACGAAGATATATCTTGGGTCCATTACCAAAACTCATCATTAAGCTCACATATCACTGAATGATATTAAGAGGAATGATTTTGATTGCTTTGGGCATAATGGGGGGAGGGATGGTCCAATCAATTAGGACCGCACTCCCCCTATATCCATGCCTGCACCTAAACCAAATATGAGATGAAACATAGGTGAGAATGCAAGAAAATCAAGTCAAGCTCCTTGAATCTACGACATTTAGTTCATTCCTCAAGTAGCAAAACCTTGCTTCATCAAGTGGCTTCGTGAAGATATCGGCAAGTTGATCTTTGGTTGATACATATTATAGATCAATATCACCTCGAGCAACATGATCTCTAATGAAGTGATGGCGAATCTCAATATGCTTTGTCCTTGTGTGATCCACCGGGTTGTAGGAAATCTTGATGGCACTTTCATTGTCACATAGAAGAGGCACTTTGTCACAATGGACACCATATTCCTTTAAAGTTTGCTTCATCCATAGCAATTGGGTGCAAGAACTAGCAGCAGCCACATACTCGGCTTCGGCGGTGGAGAGAGATATGCAATTTTGCTTCTTGGAAGACCAACATACCAAGGACCTACCAAGGAATTGGCAAGCCCTGGATGTTGATTTTCTATCATCCTTGTCCCCCGCCCAATCCGAATCCGTGTATCCACAAAGAGCAAATGTTGAGCCTCGAGGATACCAAAGACCATAAAATGGGGTATGAACTAAATATCGAAAGATTCTCTTGACCGCCATTAAATGGCTTTCCTTAGGAGCCGCTTGATATCTTGCACACACACCTACACTCAACACAATATCGGGTCTAGATAAACAAAGGTAAAGCAAAGAACCAATCATACACCAGTATACCTTTTGATCCACATCTTTACCATTTGGATTTTGTTCTAGATGGGTCTTTGTATCCATGGGAGTAGGAGATCCATTCAAATCTTGCATTTTGAATCTCTTGAGCATATCTTGAGTATAATTGGCTTGATTGAAGAATGTCCCTCCTCTAACTTGCTGATCTCAAAGCCAAGAAATACTCTCAACTCTCCCATCAAAGACATCCAGAACCTACTAGTCATAAGCTTTGAGAATTCATCATTAAAAGCTTTGTTAGATGAGCCAAAGATAATATCATCAACATATATTTGGCATACAAAAAGCTCCCCATTGACCCTCTTAGTAAAAAGAGTGGGATCGATTTTCCCAACCCCAAAGCCACGGTCAAACAATAACTCTCTAAGGTGCTCATACCACGTGCGTGGGGCTTGCTTGAGCCCATAGAGCGCCTTATCAAGTTTGTAGACATGGTTTGGGAAGTTGGGGTCCTCAAATTCCAGGGTTTGCTTAACATATACCAATTCATTTAATGGACCATAAAGAAATGCACTTTCTACATCCATTTGTTGCAACTTAAAGTTATGATGTGCCGCATAAGTAAGAAGGATACGAATGGACTCAAGACGAGCCACAGGTGCATATGTCTCTCCATAGTCAATGCCTTCAATTTGAGAGAACCCTTGTGCAACCAATCTAGCCTTGTTCCTTACTATGATTCCATGCTCATCTTGCCGTCGTGGATATCTTGGAGTATGGCCTTGCCGTCGTCGATGGTGACGCACCGTTGTAGTACACCCATAATGCTGCGTTTGTACAGCTCGCCGTTGATGATGGTGAATGCTTTTGACCGACGAGATATGCGCCGGGCATCTGTCGGGCTGTCTGGCAATTCGCCGTTTATCAGGAACTGGAGGTATGGACGTGTCCAAGTTTCTTCGACTGCCATGACCTGCGTCAGGTTGACCATAGCAACTTCGGTGTCCAACTTTTCGGGTCCTTCATGACCTTCGGGTAGCGTAGCCCCCGAGTGTTCTGCTTCTTCGGGTGATCCCTTGGGGAATTTCCGCTTGATGGATGGCACGCAGATCTGTTCGAGGAACACACCTGGTGGTACCTTTGCACAAGTGGAGCCGATGTTGGCGAGTCTATCGGCCTCCTCGTTGCTCTCTCTTCCAACGTGCCGGAGCTCGCAGCCGTCGAATTCTCCTTCGAGTGCGTTGTATAGCCGATGTTGGCGAGTCTATTGTTATGGACTTGGGTTTTGGAGAAGATGGGGATGCTGGAGATCGTGGCACGGTTAACAGACAAGCAACCAGGGGACACAAGCTTTACCCAGGTTCAGGCCCCCGGAGGGAAAACCCTACTCCTGCTTGTCTGCTCTTTGATTACGGCGGAACCGAAGGTTCTGAGGTGTGATTCGATCTGGCGTGGATGCGTGTGCGAAAGTATGAGTCGAGGCTGGTTGAGTTGCCCTAGGACGTACCCTCCTGGCCTTTATATAGACTTAGGCAGGTCCCGGGCATAGTCCTAGTCGGTTACAAGTTCTAGGGCGTTTGCCCTTTTGAGTTTCCTATCTCCTCTAGTCTTGTTCTCCAAGGATCCGAAGACGTCATGGGCCTTGGCCACCCGAAAATCTTCATGGGCCAGCGTATGTTTGCCGTGGGCCTTCCTTGTGCTGGACTAGGTATGCTGAAGTTACGTACCCGTAGGGTATAACCATGTCAGCATGAACTGTGTCATCATCTGCATCAGTTGAGCTTGTGTTGTCATCAACTATTGCATCTCGGGAGTGACGTTGTTGTTTTTGTTTTGGTTGGGGTTGGCACAACGGGGAGGCATCTGTGGTTTCAATAAGGATAAGAATGAGATACCCATAGATGCTTAACATGCACAATACATCACATAGAAACAATCACAATAACCAAGCTCAAAATAACATAAAGTTTAAACGACATAACAACAGGTTTTGAAAAAGCAAACACACCATAGCAAGCCATCCACATGTTGGATGGTCATTGCGACTCAATAATCAAAGTATAGTAGATGAAAGATAGTCGAGTAGTCTACACTACTCCTCCATGTTGACCTCCACGTCAACAAGATCAAGACCTGAATTTCCATGGAGGCCTTGTACTCCTCGACACTAGTGGTTAAGGCCTCAATCTTGGACCTGAGGGCCCTCTTTTGTGAGTGAAGCCTCTCGATCACTCCCTATTGGAGCTCAAGCTCGAAGTCCTTGGCCTCTAACTCCTCCTTCATCTCCCTGATCTTGTTCCTGTCTTGGACTCTTTTCTCCTGGCTCTTGAACTTCTTGTCCTGGCTCTCAAATCCGGCCTCCATCTCTTTGACGATCTCATCTTGTTCCGCGAAGAGCTTGTCCTTCTCCCGCAGCTGAACTTGGAGCTCGTCATTGCTAAGTATGACGTTGGTCCTATTAGTGTCAAGGTGTCTAATAAAACCCTCTAGGTCCTTAAGGTACAGATGAATTGGCTCCATCGCCTCTCTAGTAGCGTCATCGTACTCTACAGCCTCACCCTCCTCGTTGCGTCTCCCGAACGGGTGAAAGTAGAGACCTCTAAGCTCGGTGGAGTGCCTCCCTACCAGGCGTCCAAGTAACTCCTGCATGACTACATCTAAGCCTCTCTCCTTGTCATCATGCATCAGCTTGAAGGTGATAGCCTCCGTGGGTGGCTCTGCCTGGCATCCCGGCTGTGTGACTCTAAATCCCCAAAGGTCCTTCCTCTCAAAATTGGTGAGCTGAAGTGTCGCGATACTAGGAAGTGGAAGGTTGAGCACACTAGTGAGCTCAATGAGACGAGTACCGAAACGAGTTCCCTTGAACTCCTCGGCAGTGCTGATAACAATGTTAGGCATCTATTTATAAGATAGAGAAAGGTTAGAATCAATACAAGTAGAGAAAAATTCACAAGACAAAATAACACAAGCACATCTTTAACAACAAGCACACAAGTCATGGCATACACAAATCCATTACAAACACCAAGGTTCAACATAACTTAGACAAATTTTTGAAGTAAAAATGACAAGTGTGGTGGTACAACTAACGGAGTACGTTACAATTCTCACTCACTAGACAAAATAGCTATCAGGGCATCCTTAGTGGCCATCTGTCTATCTTGATCACAAGACTCCCATATTAAGTCTATGATGACTTCCCTTAGTTGTTGATTGGTAGTCTCTAAGTCTTGGGTATGCTTCTTTTCTTTTTTAAGGTCATTTTGAGTATTGAGAATTCTACACTTGAGTCTATCACCAAGCTCCTTTATGGCATTCCAAGCTGCATTTCTTGCAGAGTCAAAGAATGTTGTGTGCATTTCAGAGTTGGTGACCATGCAGAATCCTGACTCTTTGTGGTTGTCCTCCTTGTTTTTGTACAAGTGAAGTTGCACCCACCAATACTCTTCTCCTTCATCCATCATAGGGAATCCCTTGTACACAGCTACACCATGTATCCCCATGGTAACCATAAGGTTCTTGAGTGCATTGGGAAATTCAGTCTCACACTCCAAAGTCATGGTCATGAGTGGTCCCTTCCTGACGGCTTTGTTGATGGAGTTCATCTACAAATAGAGACGAGAAAGAAGATTCGAAAAGTTTACGAGAAGAAAACAACAAGTGTGGAATTTTCAAAGTGTTGAAATTTTCCTTAGTGGTTTCTTAGTCTAATCCAAACTAGGGTCATAATCCTACATGCAACACAGTGCTCTGATACCATCTGTAAGACCCCACCTTTGTAAAGGTAAAGGTCCCTATGATTGCAATGCTAGTCCCTGGATCAACTGCAAGCATCCACAGTTTAATATGAAGTACACAGATACAAAGGTCATTATTACATCGTCATTCCAGAGATAACATAGTCTTTTACAACTCCATAGCCATAGGCTAGTACAAGAGTTTAACTTAACAACATAAAGTAAGGTATTCATCTTCATGTTCCACAGGCAAACATGTTGAGTGTAGACTCATAACCCTAATCCTCATCAGAGTAACCTGCAGCATCACAAGTTACAACTACAGTGGGTCAATACATTGGAATAGTATTGTCAAGTGATACCTTACTAGAATATTAGTTCTAGCTTTTATATTAATTTGGCTAAGTGTAGCTTAGGCTTGCTTTGCTCAAAATAGGTTTTGCCTATTAGGTGAAAAACACTAATTTTTTGTTTGACAAAACTCCCAAGGAACCACCAATAGACATTGGTGAACCTTAACCCTTGTTCAACCACAAGTTTTTATATTAGAAATTGGGATGATGAGATCCTTGATAGCTTCAGTTTCTTGATGCTCAAATTTTCCATTGCCGGGGACACGGCTAAGTACTTAGATTTTTCCTTCTCGAGAGGTCGTGCACTTTCCCCACAATACTTGACATGCATCAAGACGAGACCTTTCAGAAGCCTTCCCTTAGACTAGAATGGATGCGCTCCAACCTATCACCCTACCACGAACTATCCATTTGGCTAAGTTATTGCAACCTATATGATCAAGGCAGAGCCCATATGCCATGTGGTTGCACTAGAAGCTTCTAAACACTAAGTATCTCAAATCCCTTTGTTCCTGGGTGGCCTTCCACAAGTGTTATACAAAAGGTAGACCATAGATATGGGCCTTGTGTAACCACTCAACAAAACCCAAGCATACCATCCACCTAGGTGATTCATTCACTTAGTTGTTTTATTAAACAAAAAATATGTCAAAGACTTAGCAACATTTTTCCATAGCATGTATATAATCCACCCTTGTTTGCTACTATCTAGGCTAAGCATTGCAATATAGCAAGTATCTTAAATTTGAGAAAATTCTAACAAGTCTACAACTACTAGTATTTCCCTTAGCATAGCAAATAGATACTTAGCAAAAATAGCATGCAAGCCCTATACAAAATATCACTAATGCATAGTCAAAATATTGGGACAAAAATATGATGTACCACTTGCCTTGGTAGTTGGGGGAGTAGCAACAATCCTCACAATCACAATCACCACTAGTACCAAAATCTACACATAAAATGATAGCACCAATTTACATTCAAAATAAATCAAGAAAAAATATTTGAATGCATGCAAATGCTATGTGATGATTTTTATCAAACCCAAAAACACAACTAAATAGTACTAAACACTAATCCAAACCTTTATAGACTAAATAGACTTAAAATAGTCTTTAAAACATTTTCTAAATAATTTTTATACACAAAATAAGCCTACAAAAGTCTCTGCATAAAATTCTATTTTAACAGAGGGAAAATACAAAACCAAGCCTACAGATGTGTAGGATTTATTTTTGTGATTCTATTGATATATTATTTGTATTTTTTGGATAAACAGGACAAAAGTTATGAATTTTACAAGTTTGAATAACTAATAGATTCAAAAACAGATTTAAAAAAAATCCTAGACACGTGGACGCATCTGATTGGCCCGTACCGATTCGGTTGAATCGAACTTCCAGAGCCGTAGGAGTTAAGTGGCAACGCACGGGCCAGATCTAACCATACCCCTTCGTTAAGTGATTTATTTAGATCCGTTAGATCTAGATCTAATAGCTATAGTGCATGCGACCCAAGTCTGGCGACGCCAGCGGTGGTTGTGCGGTGGCGACGCTTTGAAGGAGAAGGTCCGGCGAATACAAAGGGGGTTGGGGGTTGCGGTGTTGCTTACCAGACTCGCGAGAGCACGAGGAAGCTCAACGTGTCGCAGGTGTGAGCGGGGGCGTGCTGTAGAGGTTGCTAGGGCTCGTAGGAGTTGTGGGCGGCGTCGGGTTCATGCGAACTGAGACGAAGGTGATGACCAGGGTCTCCCTAGCACAAACAAGGGCCATCATTGTGTGCACAAGGGTCAGGCGAACACGACAATGGAAGGAAGAAGGAAAGGGGCGCTCGGATTTTACCTACATTGCTCGTCGGAGTTGGGATAGTTGTCGGGGGTCACTGTCGATGATGGGGGTGAAGTCCTGGGGCATGAGAAGGCAAAAGACATGCATCAGGAGAAGCACAAGAAGAAAGCGAGCACGCTCGTTTGAACCAGAAGCAAGGGGGAGGTCGAGGCTCACCGTAATCACTCGCCGGAGCTTGTCGGGGCAGCGGCAGTGTGAAGCAAAATCGAGGTAGCTTGGCGGCGCTCAGAGGTGGGTGAGTGGGGGGGGGTAAATGGAGCGGGGGCAGAGGGAGTTAAGTAGCCGGGGCGAGAGAGAGAGAATCACGCCTGCATTAACTCGCAATCAAGCACGAAATCAACGGGAAGAAACGGTCGCAGCGGAGCTGGTCGCGGGCGAGATTTGGGGACGTCGATGCTGACCTGGCGTCGGGTCCACTTGATAGTGAGGGGGACGGTGTGTGTGCGGGTGAGAAACAGAGGGTGAGTGAGGGGGTGGTTCTCCCGGGTGGGCTGGAGTTTGGGCCGTATCTGCTATTGGGCTGGAATGGTGGCACCGGCCTGTTTCCTTTCCTTTTCTCTTTTTCTTTTTCCAAATTGATTTTCAAAAAAGAAATTCAATTTCAAATTCAAATGAGTTTGAATTCTAAATTTCTCTGGATTTTTGTAGGGTGAACCAAGCACATATTTGTGTATATAAAACACTACTATTTACTCCAAAGTGATTTGGCTCATTGAAAATAAAATAAAACCATGCCTTATTTAAATATATAAAATAGGTATATAAATGGTTTTATTTTAGATTTTTGATTTGGAAACTTTGTGCAGGCTTTGAAATCAACTTTTAAACATTTCTGGCTAAATCAAGGTAACATACTTTGAGAGTAGAAATAAAACCATTGCCTTTCTTACATAAAATAGTGGGCATACAAATGGTTTCTGATTTTGAAATCTTTGTTTGATAATAACCAAATTCTTACGAATGCATGAATGATATGCAAACTTTTCAAATTGTGATTTTTGGGATGTTACATCATATGAGGGTGCTTCCTCCTGATAGTGTCCATGGAAGCTAAGAGAGCACAACTTGTCATCCATCTCCTCCTTAGAGCATGACAAAGGTTCCTGAGAAATACTGAACAAAGTGATTTGGGGTAGAGGGATCTCTCTCTCTTCCCCGTCAATAAAGAAAATTTTATAAATCAAGTTCTCAAGGGTAGAGCTAGTGGTGACAAAGTGATGCGCCTTCATGGAAGCAAGATCAAGCCTCTGAGGAGCCAAAACTGTATCATTTGGATCAACATCAATGTCCAAGGCAGTAGCAACATGCATAGCAATAATTCCCCCATAAATGGGTCCCTTAGCAGTTAAGCGACGAGCAATAAGAGAACCAAGATTATACTTAGTATCATTGTTGAGCGTAGCAACTAAGAAAGCCAAATGATAGATGGAAATATTACTAGCGTTCTCCCTACCAAGAACACTAGTGGCAAGATAGTAAGTGAAGTACCTGATGGCTGGAAGCTGAATGTTTCTTATCTTTCCCTGTTGAGCTCTACGGTTATCATCATTGGTTATTCCGCAGTAGAGCTCCAACAAATCAGCAGGTTGAGATGAAATCTTCTTTGATGACCCAGCTGTACCAAGTCCTAGAGCCTCACAAAATTTCTTCAATGTCATATGGTAAGACCTGCCATAAATTCTGAAAGAAACATCTGTATTGAACATGCTGTTAGTAAAGGAGAAGCTCCCCACAAATGTTTTAGTGAGCGTAGCATATTGCATGCTCTCATCCTGCATAAGGATTTTTAGTCCAGCCCTCCGAACCAAGGTCATAAAATCATCAAGAATCCCAACAGCCCGCAAGAAAGTTTGGCAAAGAAGGCGGAGGGGTGCACATCCCCCTCATCTCCCTCGTCACCGAATCTCGGAGTGATGAGATCCTCATTGTATAAGGGCCTAGCACGGGAGGATGATCTTGAAGGCCTTGCCCTTCTAGGTGCATCACTCTCAAATATCTCTCCAAATGTGTGGTTGTCCATGACCACTCTTTTCTAAAAAATTTAGACAAACATCAAACCAAGTGATTTCCATGTGGATAAATGATGAGAAACTACTATAGGAACTTGCTAGAGGGCTACACATGCATCAAAATTAAATCTCTAAGCATAGAACAAGCATGCAAGCTCACACAACCTATCACCTATAGCATCAAAATACTCAAGATACAATCTACCAATCACAAATCTAATTGGACACATGGAGGAGGCACATACCAAGGAGCAATCCCTCCAAAAATCAGCAGCAAAGATGGGCTGAGCAAGGAGATCGAAAATCACGAGCATGAACAGCAACACTCGAGCTTGAGCAAGTTTTCCGGTGTTTTTCGGGAGAGAGAAAGAAGATGGATATGAGGGGGCACCTTGGAGGGGCCCAGGTGGGCCACACCCCTCCTAGGCGCCACCCATAGGCAAGCCGCGCCTACCTGGGGTGTGGGCGCCTGGGGTTGCCCCTGGGTCACTCCAGGTGTCCCTCTGCCCCATTTTTAGAGGAAAAATTTATTTTGAATTTTATGGAATTTTTCGGGAAACTTTATTTTTGGCCAATTTTCAGGGTATGAAAATTGATTTTCTCGCACAAAACATTTTTTTCAGAAGAAGCAAAATCAAACAAAAACCAAACTAAAGAAGTTCTAAAACACTCTAACAAGCAAGCAACTAGCAAAGCTAAAGCTAACAAGAGAAAAGGAAAAGACTAGGAAGGGAAAAAGTAAAAGAAAGCAAGTATAACCACAGTGAAAATATTATTTTGTTAATTAAAATCCTTTTGTTAACAAGGTTGATCAAGTCTTGTTAGCAAAACAATCTTATATGAAACAAAACTTTGTATTCCACAAAGTGATTATGTTACCTCAAACTAGATAGAAATGATCCTAATCATAATAGTTTCAAAATTTTCTTGTGGAATGGGACAATATATTTCTCCAACCTTGATGCTCTCAATATTTTCAATGGAATTCAGGTAATAGCTCTTAGCAACCTTCTTGGGGAAATAGACAGTATGATATTTTTCATTAATATTGAATGTTACTTTTCCTTGATTGCAATTAATAACAGCACCTGCAGTATTAAGAAAGGGTCTCCCAAGAATAATAGACATATTATCATGTTCAGGCATTTCAAGCACAACAAAATCGGTTAAAACTAAGAAATTATGAGCCACTTGAACAGGAACATACTCACATATACCAACAGGAATAGTAGTTGACTTATTAGCCATTTGCAAAGATATATCAGTTGGTATCAACTTTTCTAGCTGGAGTCTCTAGTAGAGAGAAAAAGGCATAACACTAACTCCAGCTCCCAAATCACATAAAGCAGTTCTAACATAATTATTCTTAATAAAGCAAGGAATAGTTGGTATACCTGTATCACCAAGTTTCTTTGGAACTTTATCATTGAAGGAATAATTAGCAAGCACAGTAGAAATCTCCTCATTAGGAATCTTCCTTTTATTAGAGAAAATATCCTTCATATACTTTGAATAAGGAGGCAATTTAATAGCATCAGTCAAAGGAATTTGCAAAAATAAAGGTTTCATCCATTCACAAAACTTGTTGTAGTGTTCTTCCTCCTTTGACTTGTGTTTCTTACCTAGAAAAGGCACATGTTTCTACACGCAAGGTTCTCTCTCACTACCATGTTTCTTAGCAGTAAAATCTTCCTTTGTGTACCTAGTGTTCTTAGTGTGCTTCTCAGGTTCTTCCTCACCTTCCTCCTTATCAGGAGCATCATTTTTATCATTACCATTCTCAATTTCAGCATCAGAGATAGATATACCGTTAGGATCTACAGCAAGTTCAAGCGGTTCCTCAACTACTTTATGTTTCTTTTTCTTTCTCTTACGAGTACTACCACTACTTTCACCTTGTTCAGAATCCTGCTCAATTCTTTTAGGGTGTCCTTCAGGATATAAATGATCTTGAGTAGCTATACCATTCCTAGTTCTAATTCCATAAGCATGTTTATATCCTAAGGCATTAACTAGCATATATTTTTCTACCTTAGCAAGTTGATCAAGTTGGGTTTGAACCATTTGAAATACTTCACAAAGCATTTTAATATCTTAGAAGTTCTTTCCACAATATCTTTCAACTCATTGATAGCTCTAGAGTTTTCCGATAAATGGTTCTGAACTTGTTTATTAAAATTGCCTTGTTTAACAATAAATGTATCAAGTTCCTCTAAGCATTGATCAGGAGGCTTACCATAGGTAATATCACCTTCGTTAAAGTGGAGAGAGTGTACCTCAATAGTAGATGAGTGGGGAATTTTCTTACATAATTCTTCTATAGGAGGTGGATTCTTCACATCTTCAGCTCTAATACCTTTCTCCTTTAGACATTTCTTAGCTTCCTTCATCACTTCATCATTTAATGCAATAACTCCCCTCTTCCTTGGTGTTGGTATTGGATCTGGTTCATGCACAACCTGTGCAGGAGTAATAGGCTCAGGTGTATTTAGCCTAGTTGAAGTCCAATCATCATTGCTTATTTTAGCCATTAATTCTTCAGCATCTGTATGAGTTCTTTTCCTAAAAACACAATCAGCAAAGCTATCTAGGTATGTCCTAGAATCATCATTTAGTCCATTATAATAAATATCAAGAAGCTCATTTTTAGGCAATGGACATCCCGGATGTGCATGAATCAAGGCACAGAACCTTGTCCATGACTCAGGCAATTTCTCTTCTTCTCCCTAGTTAAAATCAAAAAGTCCCTGCAAAGCATCATGTCTAGCACTGGGATGAAAATATTTCTGGAAGAAAGAAGCAATCAGGGCTATCAATGGAACCAGGAGGTAATTTATTAAACCAAGTCCTAGCCTCTCCTTTTAGTGAAAAGGGAAGATCTTAGTAACAAAGTACTTGCGCATCTTAAAATCATCAGAGAATAAGGCACTCATAGTAGAAAGTTCATTCATATGAGTTACAACACTCTCATATTTAGTCCCACAGAAAGGTTCTTTCTCAACAATATCTAAATAGGATAAATCAAGATAGAAATCATAATCTTTATCTTTAATATCTATGGGAGAGGTGGCAAACTTAGGATCAGAGGAAAACTTAGGAATAATGGTGTGCCTAGCAAGGAGACTCTTAATGGCACTAGTACAATGTGTGTTTCGGCACTCTTCAAAAAATTCATTAGTGAACTCAATGTAACCATCATTAATATCATAACTCTCTCTAGACTCAGGTGAGCTAGCAGGTGTAACAGTGTCTTCACTAGGAGTTTTAGTATTTCCTAGACCAGCCATAGTAGCTTCTAGGAAAGGACCTAATGAACCACTCACATCAAGCACAGTAGAAGTAACATCATGAGCATCAAAAGCAGTTTCAGATTTAGCAGTAGTAGAAGTGTGTGTAGCATGAGTATGTGGTGGTGGTGTAACAAGCTTACTTATAACATACGGTGAATCAAGAGCAACAGAGGTGGTTAGAACTGTACCTCTTCTTGTAGTGGATGGTAAAATAGGAAACTTTCCATCATGAGACTTCCCCATGATGAAAGGAGTAGCAGTGAACAATAGTAGATCCAAGTGAACTTACAAATAAATCTAGAATCCCCGGCAACGGAGCCAGAAAATAGTCTTGATGACTCACAAGTATAGGGGAACACAACAGTCTTCGTGGGTAGTATTACCCAATTTATTGATTCGACACAAGGGGAGCCAAAGAATACTTGCAAGCCTTAACAACTGAGTTGTCAATTCAGCTGCACCTGGAAATAGTTCTTGCTCACAGAAGTTTATCAGTAGCAACAGCAGCAGTAAAACAAGAGCAATAGTAGTAGCAACAGCAAACAGTGGGATTCGAGTGCGGTAGGCATAGGGATGGATGGATGGGCGTTGCATGGAAGAGTCTAAACATGTAACTTCAAGATCTAGGGCATTGCAGATAAATAAGAACAAGCATCCAAGTACTAAACAATCATAGGCATGTGCTCCATATATAGTCATACGTGCTCGCAGTGAGAACTTGCACAACATCTTCTGTCCAGCCAGCCCGTGGCAGCGGGGCCTCTTGGGAACTACTGGCAATTAAGGTGCTCCTTTTAATAGAGCACCGGAGCAAAGAATTAACAATCCATGAAAACATGTGATCCTCACATCACAGCCATCCCCCCGGTTGTCCCAATTTCTGTCACTTCGGGGCCTTTGGATCCGGACAATGATATGTGTACACAACTTGCAAATAAGATCACAAACAATACTATCATAATGATTCAATAGTAAGTTCAGATCTGAGATCATGGCACTCGGGCCCTAGTGACAAGCATTAAGCACAACAAGTTGCAATAAAGTCAAATAGCACTAATAGAGATACTAGGCACTATGCGCTAACAATCTTATTCAGTTACATGATAGAAATCATCCAATCCCTACCATCCCCAAGCCTACAGCGGGGGATTACTCACTCATGGATGAGGGAAACATCGATGGTTGATGGAGAGGCCCTGGTGATGATGATGGCGATGATCCTCTCCAAATTCCCCGTCCCGGCAGGGTGCCAGAACGGAGTTTCTGGGTCCGAATCTTGGTTTCTGATGGTGGCGGTGGAACGAAACTCTTTCTGGAAAAATGTCAACCCCACCCCCCCGGTTTTTATGTCAAGGGGCAACTTATAGGCATAGAGGGAGCCCGAGGGGGTGCCTAGGGTGGCCGCACCCCTAGGCGCAGGGCTGGGCCCACCCGCACCTAGCAGGGGTGTGGGCCCCCAGGCCTCCACTCCTTTTCGTCTTCTGGCTCCGTGGATCTTCTAGTGAAATATAACTTTTGGCATATTTTCCGAGATTTTTCCTGATAGTTGTTTTTCTGCACAAAACTAGACACCCAGGTAATTCTCCTAAAAACAGCGTCAGTCCATGTTAGTTGTATCCAAATCACACAAGTTTAGAGGAGAAACAATAGCAAAAGTGTTCGGGAAAGTAGATACGTTTGGACGTATCACATGACCAGCACCAAACCGCCATGGGTGATCGGTATATTACCATGTAATCTAGATTAGTTGACTCTAGTGGGAGACTGTTGGAGATATGCTAGAGAGGCAATAATAAAAGTGGTTATTATTATGTCTTTGTGTTTATGATAAATTTTTACATTCATTCTATGATAGTATTAACCTGAAACATTAATACTTGTGTGATTTGTAAACTAAATTAGAGTCACTGCTAAAGCCTCTTTTTAATACTAGCTTGTTGGTTAATAGATGATCATGGTTTCTGGATCATGAACATAGAGATGTTTTTAACAACAAGATCATACCATTAGGAGAATGGTATGATGGACATACTCCTATAGATAAGCATAGCATAAAGATCAAGTCATTTCAATAGTTCGATTGCTATAAGCTTTCTAATACATAGTAACCTAATTCCTTCGACCATGAGATCATCCTAATCACCATGACCGGAAGGATTCTTTGATGACATCAAACACCACACCCTAACTGGGTGGCTATAAAGGTGGCATTGAGTGTTCGGAAAGTATGTGTTGAGGCACATGGATCAAGAGTGGGATTTGTCCATCCATATGACAGATAGATATACTCTGGGCCCTCTCGGTGGAATGTCATCCAATTAGCTTGCAAGCATGTGACTGGCTCACAAGGGATCACATATCACGGGAACGAGAAAAGAGTACTTATCGGAAACGAGGTTGAACTAGGTATGCAGAGATACCGACGATCAAACCTCGGATAAGTAAAATATCGTGAGACAAAGGGGAATTGGTATCATATTTAAGTGGTTCATTCAATCACAAAGTAATCGTAGAAATATGTGGGAGCCATTTGAATTTCCAGATTCCTCTATTGGTTATTAATTGAAGTGTCTCGGTTATGTCCGCGTAATTCACGAACCGTAGGGAGACACACTTAAGGATTCAATGTTGTTTAGTAGATATGGAATGTAAGTAGGGAGACCGGATGTTGTTCGGAGTCTCGGATGGGATCCAGGATATCACGAGGAGATCCAGAATGGTCCGAAGAATAAGATTCATATAAGGAAAGTCCAATTCTGGAGTTCGGGAATGATTCCGATGTTTTCATCGGAGAGGTTCTAGAAGGGTCTAGAAGGTTCACCAGACCAGAAGGGGAAGGGTACATGAATGTGTCATGGATAAGAGGAATGATTGGATCATGTCCTAGGTCACTTGGCTGGACATTTGTAAGAAAGAAATAAAGCTCCAAATTGAAAGTCAAAAGGCAAGTTTGAAAAGTCAAACTAGGACAATGTATCCTAGTGGAGGAATGAAAGAGTCCTTCTTTCCCTCCACCACCAGCCAACTAGGAGAGGGAATTGGGGAAGGATTCAAACTCCCCTCTCCCATGCTTCCCTTTCTCTCATAAATAGAGGGGAGGGGTTGCCCCAAGGCCACACAACCAGCCCTCCCCACCAAGACGCGCCGCCGCCCACCCCCGCAGCGTCGCCGTCGCTGATGACCCACAAGTGTAGGGGGTCGCAACAGTCTTCGCGGGTAGTATTACCCAATTTATTGATTCGACACAAGGGGAGCCAAAGAATACTTGCAAGCCTTAACAACTGAGTTGTCAATTCAGCTGCACCTAGAAATAGTTCTTGCTCACAGAAGCTTATTAGTAGCAACAGTTTGATAGTAGCAACAGCAAAGAAACAGAGCAATAATGTGATAATAATGTGATGGGATTCGAAACGGTAGGCATAGGGATGGATGGGCGTTGCATCGAAGAGTCTAAACATGTAACTTCAATATCTAGGGCATTGCAGATAAATAATAACAAGCATCCAAGTACTAAACAATCCTAGGCATGTGCTCCAAATATAGTCATACGTGCTCGCAATGAGAACCTGCACAACATCTTCTCATCTACCAGCCCGTGGCAATGGGCCTCTAGGGAACTACTGGCAATTAAGGTGCTCCTTTTAATAGAGCACCGGAGCAAAGCATTAACACTCCATGAACACATGTGATCCTCACACCACAGCCATCTCCTCCGGTTGTCCCAATTATTGTCACTTTGGGGCCTTTGGATCCGGACAATGATATGTGTACACAACTTGCAGATAAGATCACAAACAATACTATCATAATGATTCAATAATAAGTTTAGATCTGAGATCATGGCACTTGGGCCCTAGTGACAAGCATTAATCACAACAAGTTGCAACAAAGCCAAATATCACTAATCGAGATACTAGGCTCTATGCCCTAATAGATGTTATTCGATTACATGATAGAACTCATCCAATCCCTACCATCCCCAATCCTACAGCGGGGGGTTACTCACTCATGGATGAGGGAAACATCGATGGTTGATAGAGATGTGTTGGTGATGACGATGGCGATGATCCTATCCAAATCCCCCGTCCCAGCAGGGTGCCAGAACGGAGTTTCTGGATCCGAATCTTGGTTTCTGGTGGCGGCGGAGCGGAACTCTTTCTAGAAAACTATCGAACCCCCTCTATTTTTAGGTCGAAAGGCAACTTATAGGCGTAGAGGGAGGCCGAGGGGGTGCATGGGGTGGCTTCACCCCCTAGGCGCGGCCAGTGGTAGGCCCGCGCCTGGCAGGGGTGTGGGCCCCCCAGGCCCCTTCTCCGTCTCGTCTTCTGGCTCCGTGGATCTTCTGGTTAAATATAATTTTTGGCATATTTTATGGGATTTTTCCTGATAGTTGGTTTTCTGCACAAAAACAAGACATCAAGGTAATTCTGCTGAAAACAGCGTCAGTCCGTGTTAGTTGTATCCAAATCACACAAGTTTAGAGGAGAAACAATAGCAAAAGTGTTCGGGAAAGTAGATACGTTTTGGACATAAAAGCCGCCAGCCGTTGCCGGCTCGCCGCCGCCAGCCACGCCTCCTCCTCTCTGGCCCTCTAAACCTAGATCGCCGGAAACCCTAGATCCACTATGACCTGCTCCATCTTAGGCGAAGCCCTGCAGGATTTTCCTTCTACTTCTGACACCACGCCGTCGTGCTGCCGGAATCATGAGGAGAGAACTACAACCTGTGTTGCCTGCTGGAAAAAGGGAGAGGAAGGTCTTCATCGAGTACCGAACGTGTGACCGATTGCGGTAGCGCTGCCGGAACGCAACGCCAGAAGGATCGTCTATGCGATCTTGAGATCGGAAGTGTACGTCTATATCACCCACGAGAATATGCTCTCGTTAACCGCTATGGAATCTTCGAGGGTGAGTACTCTAATCGACTCGTTGCTACAATCTAGTAGATAGATCTTGGCTTGTTTGTGTGCATGCGGTAGAACTTTTTTGTTTTCCATCCTATAAACCCCTACAATTATGCATTCATGTGGACATTGGGATGGAGAACAATGTTGCAGGAGGAAGTTTTACTTTTCGTCGCACGGAAAAGCCATTTTCTATTTTCCGAGCGCAAAAAACAGGTCGTTTTTTAAAGCAACCACCAAAATTCTGTTTCAGAATGCTACCCTGCCATTTTTCTAAAATACTAGACCACCTTACATGCACTATCCCGCAACCGGGAGATATCAAATCTTTCCGTCCACCCCGGGTGAAAAGGACAAATGTTTGCCGAATCGGTAGGAAGTGGGTCCGGTTTGTACTACAGGTACCTGATCTAATGCCCGTGATTTTTTGAAAAAATCATTTTTAGACTCGCAATATGTGGTTTCTTCAGAGATCCAATGCAAATTCTAACGAGGCTCGTCCCCTATCTTCATGCACGCCGGTTCGACCTTAGTTCGAAACGGGAAAAACTCAAAACGGGCATAAGAAATTCAAAAAAGGTATGAACAATGTAAATCCTTCGCGTGGTGTCATATTATGTGACATAGTTGCGAGGAAAAATACCAGACTTGGTATATCGATCATGTCTCGAAAAAACCTTCACAAAATGACCTATCATGTTCGAGGTTTCATGGCTTTCGGTCCAAATGACCGATGTTATATGCTGAAACGCGACATAATTTGTGATAATGTGCCATTATGGATGCATGTGGACATTGGGATGGAGAAAAATGTTGCAGGAGGAAGTTTTCCTTTTCGTCACACGGAAAAGCTATTTTCCATTTTTCGAGCGCAAAAAATAGGTCGTTTTATAAAGCAACCACCAAAATGCTATTTCAGAATGCAACCGTCCCATTTTTCTAAAATACTAGACCACGTTACATGGACTATCTCCCAACCGGGAAATCTGAAACCTTTCCGTCCATACCGGGTGAAAAGGACAAATCTCTACCGAATCGGTAGGAAGTGGGTCCGGTTTGTACTACAGGTACATGATCTAACCTCCATGATTTTTTGAAAAAAATCATTTTTAGACTCGCAATATGTGGTTTCTTCAGAGATCCAATGCATGTTCTAACGAGTCTCGTCCCCTATCTTTATGCACGCCGGTTCGACCTTAGTTCGAAACGGGAAAAATTCAAAACGGGCATAAGAAATTCAAAAAAGGTCCGAACAATGTAAATCCTTCGCGTGGTGTCATATTATATGACATAGTTGCAAGGAAAATACCATACTTGGTATATTGATCATGTCTCGAAAAAACCTACACAAAATGGCCTATGATTTTTGAGGTTTCATGGCTTTCGGTCCAAATGACCGATGTTATGTGCTGAATCGTGACATAGTTTGTGATACTGTGCCAATATTATGCATGCATGTTGACACTGGGATGGAGAACAATGTCGCAGGATGAAGTTTTCCTTTTCGTCGCACGCAAAAAGCCATTTTCCATTTTCTGAGCGCAAAAAACGGGTCGTTTTGTGAAGCAAGCGCCAAAATGCTGTTTCAGAATGCCACCGTCCCATTTTTCTAAAATACTAGACCACCTTACATAGACTATCTCCCAACCAGGAGATCTGAAACCTTTCCATCCATCTCGAGTGAAAAAGGGCAAATGTCTGCCGAATTGGTAGGAACTGGGTCCGGTTTGTACTACAGGTACATGATCTAATGCCCATGATTTTTTGAAAAAAATATTTTTAGACTCGCAATATGCGGTTTCTTCAGAGATCCAATGCAAATTCTAATGAGTCTCGTCCCCTATCTTCATGCACGCCGGTTCGACCTTTGTTCGAAATAGGAAAAATTCAAAAAGGGCATAAGAAATTCAAAAAATGTCCAAAGAATGTAAATCCTTCGCGTGGTGTCATATTATGTTACATATTTGCAAGGAAAAATACCAGACTTGGTATATTGATCATGTCTCGAAAAACCTTCAAAAATGACATATCATGTTCGAGGTTTCATGGCTTTCAGTTCAAATGACCGATGTTATATGCTGAATCACGATATAGTTCGTGATACTGTGCCCATATTATGCATGCATGCGGAAATTGGGTTGGAGAACAATGTTCCAGAAGGAACTTTTCCTTTTCGTCGCATGGAAAAGCCATTTTCTATTTTCCGAGAGCAAAAAAGGGTCGTTTTGTGAAGCAACCACAAAATGCTGTTTCAGAATGCTACCGTCCCATTTTTCTGAATTACTAGACCACCTTACATGGACTATCTCCCAACCGGGAAATCTGAAACCTTTCCGTCCATACCGGGTGAAAAGAAAATATCTCTACCGAATCAGTAGGAAGTGGGCCCGGTTTATACTACAGGTACATGATCTAACCTCCGTGATTTTTTGAAAAAATCATTTTTAGACTCGCAATATGTGGTTTTTTCAGAGATCCAATGCATGTTCTAACGAGTCTCGTACCCTATCTTCATGCACGCCGGTACGACCTTAGTTCGAAACGGGAAAAATTCAAAACGGGCATAAGAAATTCAAAAAAGGTCCGAACAATGTAAATCCTTTGCGTGGTGTCATATTATATGACATAGTTGCAAGGAAAAATACCAGACTTGGTATATTGATCATGTCTCAAAAAACCTACACAAAATGACCTATCATGTTCGAGGTTTCATGGCTTTCGGTCCAAATGACCGATGTTATGTGCTGAATCGTGACATAGTTTGTGATACTATGCCAATATTATGCATGCATGTGGACATTGGGATGGAGAATAATGTTGCAGGATGAAGTTTTCCTTTTCGTTGCACGGAAAAGCCATTTTCCGTTTTCCAAGCACAAAAAAGGATCGTTTTGTGAAGAAACCACCAAAATGCTATTTCAGAATGCTAGCGGGCCCATTTTTCTAAAATACTAGACCACCTTACATGGACTATCTCCCATCCGGGAGATCTGAAACCTTTCCGTCCATCCCAAGTGAAAAGGACAAATGTCTACCGAATTGGTAGGAAGTGGGCCCGGTTTGTACTACAGGTACATGATCTAATGCCCATGATTTTTTGAAAAAATTATTTTTAGACTCGCAATATGTGGTTTCTTTAGAGATCCAATGCAATTTCTAACGAGTCTCGTCCCCTATCTTCATGCACGCCGGTTCGACCTTTGTTCGAAATAGGAAAAATTCAAAACAGGCTTAAGAAATTCAAAAAAGGTTCGAAGAATGTAAATCCTTCGCGTGGTGTCATATTATGTTACATATTTGCAAGGAAAAATACCAGACTTAGTATACTAATCATGTCTCAAAAAAACCTTCACAAAATGACATATAATGTTCGAGGTTTCATAGCTTTCGGTCCAAATGACCGATGTTATGTGTTGAATCAAGATATAGTTTGTGATACTGTGCCCATATTATGCATGCATGCAAACGTTGGGATGGAGAACAATGTTGCAGAAGGAAGTTTTCCTTTTCGTCGCATGGAAAAGCCATTTTCCGAGAGCAAAAAACGGGTCATTTTGTGAAGCAACCACCAAAATGCTGTTTCAGAATGCTACCGTCCCATTTTTCTAAAATACTAGACCACCTTACATGGACTATCTACCAACCAGGAGATATCAAATTTTCTGTCCATCCCGAGTCAAAAGGACAAATGTCTGCCGAATCGGTAGGAAGTGGGTACGGTTTGTACTACAGGTACATGATCTAATGCCCATGATTTTTTGAAAAAATCATTTTTAGACTCGCAATATGTGGTTTCTTCAGAGATCCAATGCAAGTTCTAACGAGTCTTGTCCCCTATCTTCATGCACGCCGGTTCGACCTTAGTTCGAAACGGGCATAAGAAATTCAAAAAAGGTCCAAACAATGTAAATCCTTCGCGTGGTGTCATATTATTTGACATAGTTACAAGGAAAAATATCAGACTTAGTATATTGATCATGTCTCGAAAAAACTTTCACAAAATGTCCTATCATGTTCGAGATTTCATGGCTTTCGGTCCAAATGACCGATGTTATGTGCTGAATCGCGACATATTTTGTGATACTGTGCCAATATTATGTATGCATGTAGACATTGGGATGGAGAACAATGTTGCGGGAGGAAGTTTTCCTTTTCGTCGCACGGAAAATCCATTTTCCATTTTCTGAGCGCAAAAAAGGATCATTTTATGAAGCAACCACCAAAATGCTATTTGAGAATGCTACCGTCCCATTTTTATAAAATACTAGACCACCTTACATGGACTATCTTCCAACCGGGAGATCTGAAACCTTTCCGTCCATCCCGAGTGAAAGGACAAATGTCCGTTTAATCGGTAGGAAGTGGGTCCGGTTTGTACTACAGGTACATGAACGCCCGTGATTTTTTGAAAAAATCATTTTTATACTCGCAATATGTGGTTTCTTCAGAGATCCAATGCAAGTTCTAATGAGTCTCGTCCCCTATCTTCATGCACTTCGGTTTGACCTTAGTTCGAAACAGGAAAAATTCAAAACAGGCATAAGAAATTCAAAAAAGGTCCGAACAATGTAAATCCTTCATGTGGTGTCATATTATGTGACATTGTTGCAAGGAAAAATACCACACTTGGTATATCGATCATGTATCGAAAAAAACTTCACAAAATGACCTATCATGTTCAAGGTTTCATGACTTTCGTTCCAAATGACCGATGTTATATGCTGAATCGCGACATAGTTTGTGGTACTGTGTCATTATTCATGCATGTGAACATTGGGATGTAGAACAATGTTTCACGAGGAAGTTGTCCTTTTCGTCGCACAGAAAAGCCATTTTCCATTTTTCGAGAGTAAAAAACGGGTCGTTTTATGAAGCAACCACCAAAATGCTGTTTCAGATTGCTACCGTCCCATTTTTTCTAAAACACTAGACCACCTTATATGGACTATCTCCCAACCGGGAGATCTGAAACCTTTTCGTCCATCCCGGGTGAAAAGGACAAATGTTTGCCGAATCGATAGGAAGTGGGTTCGGTGTGTACTACAGGTACATGATCTAACGTCCATGATTTTTTGAAAAAATCATTTTTAGACTCGCAATATGTGGTTTCTTCAGAGAACCAATGCAAGTTGTAACGAGGGTCGTCCCTTATCTTCATGCAAGCCGGTTCGACCTGAGTTCGAAACGGGAAAAATCAAAACGGGCATAAGAAATTCAAAAAAGGTCCAGACAATGTAAATCCTTCGTGTGGTGTCATATTATGTGACATAGTTGCAAGAAAAAATACCAGACTTGGTATATTGATCATCTCTCGTAAAAACCTTCACAAAATGACCTATCATGTTCGAGGTTTCATGGCTTTCGGTCCAAATGACCGATGTTATGTGCTGAATCGCGACATAGTTTGTGATATTGTGCCAATATTATGCACTCATGTGGACATTGGGATGAAGAACAATGTTGCAGGAGCAAGTTTTCCTTTTCGTGGCACGCAGAAGCCATTTTCCATTTTCTGAACGCAAAAAACGGGTCCTTTGTGAAGCAACCACCAAAATGCTGTTTCAGAATGCTACCGTCCCATTTTTCTAAAATACTAGACCACCTTACGTAGACTATCTCCCAACCGGGAGATCTGAAACCTTTTCATCCATCCTTTGTGAAAAGGACAAATGTCTGCCGAATCGGTAGGAAGTGGGTCTTGTTTTTACTACAGGTACATGATCTAACGCCCGTGATTTTTTAGAAAAAATCATTTTTAGACTCGCAATATGTGGTTTATTCAGAGATCCAATGCAAGTTCTAACGAGTCTCGTCCCCTATCTTCATGCACGCCGGTTTGACCTTTGTTCGAAATGGGAAAATTCAAAACAGGCATAAGAAATTCAAAAAAGGTCCGAACAATGTAAATCCTTCGCGTGGTGTAATATTATGTGACATAGTTACAAGGAAAAATACCAGACTTGGTATATTGATCATGTCTCAAAAAAACTTTCACAAAATGTCCTATCATGTTCGAGGTTTCATGGCTTTTGGTCCAAATGACCGATGTTATATGCTGAATCGCGACATAGTTTTTGATATTGTGCCAATATTATGCATGAATGTGGACATTGGGATGGAGAACGATGTTGCAGGAGAAAGTTTTCCTTTTCGTCGCACAGAAAATCCGTTTTCCATTTTCAGAGCGCAAAAAGGATCATTTTGTGAATCAACCACCACAATGCTATTTCAGAATGCTACCGTCCTATTTTTCTAAAATAGTAGACCACCTTACAGGACTATCTCCCAACCAGGAGATGTCAAACCTTTCCTTCCATCCCGAGTGAAAAGGAAAAATGTCCGTCGAATCGGTAGGAAGTGGGTCCGGTTTGTACTATATCTACATGATCTAACGCCTGTGATTTTTTGAAAAAAAATCATTTTTAGACTTCCAACATGTGGTTTCTTCAGAGATCCAATGAAAGTTCTAACGAGTCCCCTACCTATCTTCATGCACTTCGGTTCGACCTTATTTCGAAACGTGAAAAAATCAAAACTGGCATAAGAAATTCAAAAAGAGTCCGAACAATGTAAATCCTTCGCGTGGTGTCATATTATGTGACATAGTTGCATGGAAAAATACCAGACTTGGTATATTGAGCATGTTTCAAAAAAATCTTCACAAAATGACCTATCATGTTCGAGGTTTTATGGCTTTCGGTCCAAATGACCGATGTTATGTGCTGAATCGCGAAATAGTTTGTGATAATGTGCCATTATGCATGCATGTGGACATTGGTATGGATAACAATCTTGCAGGAGGAAGTTTTCCTTTTCTTCGCACGGAAAAGCCATTTTCCATTTTCTGAGCGCAAAAAACGGGTCGTTTTTTGAAGCAACCACCAAAATGCTGTTTCAGAATGCTACCGTCCCATTTTTCTAAAATAATAGACCACCTTACATAGACCACCTTACATGTAGAGAATTTCAAGCTTTATTGATGGCATAAGGTTGTATGTGCAAATCAAACATTTATCAGAAAAATATAATTGTATTAGCATGATAAAATTCACCAAAGTAAGTATTTATGAATTTTTTTATTATATAAGTGACTTGAACTCAAGTAAGATTTGAAAAATTAGATGTAGGGCTTCTAAAAGTATATACTTTCATACTTTGTGCGCACCTTATTTGGACATTATTGTATCCGATTTTAAAATGCTAGGTTGTTCATGGTCCATCTCCAAGGCCATATTACTGTTGATCAATTGATGTGTTGTAGCTTTAACCTTCAAATAGTGTGCGAAGTTTTTCTCTATTTTCCATGTACACAAATATGCTTTACAAAACAGCATGTGTAGATGAACCATCACTATATTTTTTTAAAGTATACAACTGTATTGATCAAAAGGTATATAACACTAAGTTGAAAAATGTAGCACCTTCCTTAAGCATTCTCTTTTTGACATAATCCAAGGGATCTGATAAGGTAATGTAGAAGGAAGCTGATTAAACTCAAAATTTATAATTGCATTGTCTAATCAACCAATTATGAGATTTTTTCCTTAGAAATAAATATATGGTACCCCTAACTTTGGAATCACAATAGATCAACATTAGATCAGAGGCTTTGACTTCTTGTCCTTTCCCATCTTTTCCCACGTAGAGTGACACCAACACCCTTGGTTTTACCTTAATTATGCCAAAGTTATTGATTTAACCTGTAAAAATTGTAATAAGCATTTTTGAGGGTTACAATATACTAATTAATTTCTCCTATGAGTTAAAGTGCAGTGTTTTAGATATGAATGTAGTATATTAGGATGCTTTTAGAGGAGCTTTCTTGTACAAACCTGCATGTAATTCATTTGCAGGTTTAACTCAATTAATGATGTAATAAGTAAATTAAACTTACAAGATATATACATATATGTTGTATAGAAACCAACTCTTTCTAGTGCTTCGATCCTGAGACAAAAAAAAGAGGATTAAAGAATTACGATGCACTCATGTTGTTCCCTGATACAAAAAAGATCTAAATACCGGATTAGATATTGATGCTTCGAATTAACTCAAAGTATCTAAACCCCAATATGTGCATGAATAATTCTCTCAGAGAATCCAGCTCACTCAAATAAACTAAAGATGCTTTTTACATTTTCTATAGATGGAATGATTCTGTAATTTCCTTTATATCATAAAAAATTGAAGATCAAGTATATAGTATTGATAGATTTGTTGAATAAAAGTGCATTTTACCAAGTGAATTACCCATAATAAATGCTAGATAAATCATAATTAGAATAATAGATAAAATACTAATCATGTGAAATAGCGAAAACATAATAAGAAAGGTAACCAAACAGACTACAAGACGAAGATCTTGAGATACGATCAGAACAAGATTAAGAAAGAAAACATACACGGCAGCAGCAGAAGAGGAACCGCCGGTGTTCGCGTTGGCACCGTTGTTAGCCATGTCTTCGAGGAAGAGGGTGCTGATGTCGGGGAAGAAGTCCTTGTTGGGGAAGACGCCGACGCAATTGCTATTTGAGAGGGAGTCCGTGATGATGCCAGTAGTCGCGCCGATAGCGCTCCCCAAGAACCTTATCGCCCTTCTCCCGTATAGGACTCAAAGCAGCAGGGTAAACCTTATCGCCCTTCTCCCGTACAGGACTCGAAGCAGCGGGGTCTCGGAGGCCTACTGTCCCGGCTCGGGGTGCACGCCGCAAGACGGGATGGGAAAGATCTAGATAGCGCAATGCTCTGGAACTTGAGGCGCAAAGGATGTGTGGCAGTGTGGCTCGGCTCGGCGAGATTCCCGCAACCCGCGGCGCGCGTGCGTCGTGACGAGGCGAGGCGAGGCGAGGCGTGGCGTGGCGAGGAGGAGGAGGAGCGCGCGTGTATATGTCTTCTCTTCTCAAGCTCGTACAAGTGGTGGAAGAGCTCACCTTATAAGCTGGTCCAACTTCCACTCAACTAGCAATGTGGGACTAAACATTTGTCCCAGCTCTTGCCTTGCATGAATAGACCAAATGGGCCTCTAGGATTTTAGGAATTTATTGGTATATAATAAATGGGTTTGGCCTATTTAGGCAAAAATTCCAACAAGATTTAATATAAAAAGTTATGTTAGGCGAGGCTACTTCTCTCACATCTACAATGCAAAAGATTCTACATCACCTAGCTTGTAAGTTCTGCTACATATGAAATCTCTTTGCATATTTTTTTTTATTTCGAAAAAATAGCAACCATAAGATGAAAATATGATTATTTTTTTGGACCTTGCATACATCAATGTATACACTTAACTTTAACACATGCTCATGTTTTCCTTCTCTAGTGTCAACTTCCGATTGAGAAATCAAGCAGCCCTGCAAGTATAAAAACAGTAATATGAGGACTATTTAGATCGAGTTGGGTTAAGAATCTGAAAAGATGATATATGAAAATTTATCAAGGAACTAATTTATATTTTCCCGTGCTAACAAATTAGTACTTCCTCCGTCTCAAAATAGATGTCCCAAATTCATCAAAATTTAGATGAATCTAAATACTATTTAGTATATAGATTCATCCAAATTTTAATAAACCTATGACATTTACTTCGAGACGGAGGGATTAGTATATACATACTGTGGATGGAGCAAGGGAAAAGAAAATCAAGAATATCCTCCATTGGCTTGCACGCATGTTCTTTTCGGTGAAAAAAAAAACTTGCACGCATGCTAGCTCATAACAGATCGTGTGGAGGGTTGGGAAAAAGATGAAGGATACCTGATGCCGGCTTTGCATGTTAGCATGATACGTCTGATGACAGACACCAGTTAATCAATTTGATGGAGAGAATCTCGTCAGGTAACTCTGAAGTATCACACATGGATCTATAACAGGACTTCAAATTCAATTACTGAATCACCAACATGGTGAGGTAAACTAATGCTGCGTGAGTTCCAGTCTGCATGCGCCAATATGCATATTATTTTACCCCCAGTATGTAGAATAGTTATTCTACATCCACCCTCTATCTTTAGAACTGTATATTATTTTTACGTCGCGTAAATTTTGTCTTACCTCGAGAGTTGAGAAGAACGTAAGAAAATATACACATTTCATAAAATATTTTGTTTACATGCCGTATAAAAATACGACGTAAAATGCATATTTTTAGTGTTTTTTACACTATAATTACTCATAAACTATTTTTTTATATCAAATTTTTTGTGTTATGGATGAATATGAACATAATTATTTGTATACAAAACATAATTTTCTAAATGTGACAACATAAAGTTATATGGGGTGCAAAATAACTATTCTGCACCCTGGGTACCAAAGAGGGTACTCATATATATATATATATATATATATATAAATATATATATATATATATATATATATAGAGAGAGAGAGAGAGAGGATATAAGATGGTTTGTTCTAAGCAGCGAGATATCTATTCTCTACTGTATATATAGTTTATTCGTAGTTTGTATTTTTGTTCTACAAGTTCTCTTATGATGCCTTTATAATTTTTATATGCTTCCTGTAACTATATGCCCATTGTGTAGCTCACCGCAAATTCTGGGTCATCCAACGTCTCTTACATTCCAGGATAAATGACTATTTTTATATATATTTGTTGAAATGACCTGGCCAGTTTATATTTGCTGAAATTCTAAAAAACACTTTGATTGATTGCTCATTTTATCATAGGCACACTTGTCTAATGCTCGTTTGTCCTCTTCTATAGGTTCGCAAGATACACCATTATATTTCCAATCTAGTGATGGTTTATCCTAAGCAACGACATAACTATCCTCTACTGTGTAGTTCATTCGTGGTTTGTGTTCCTGCTTTGCAAGTTCTCGCATGATTTTTTTTCCATACAATCCCCCAGGAAGAGGGATGGGGTTCCATTATCATCAGACAACGGAACAACAAGCCACACATAGTACTGACCCACCTAGGGGGTCAAAACAGGAAAAGTAAGAGGTTCAACTTTACACACTAAACAAATCAGATAGAAACAAAGAAGGAGGATGGAGACGCAAGAACACCGCCCTCAGGCTAGTGGGGAACCGTCCAAAACAAAACACCACCAAGGAACTAAAATACTGAAATCCAACATCATCTTCACGCAGCCAGTCCTTTTTTATCTTCCAGTTTTCCTTCTTTTATCCCTCCCTCTTTCCAGCTCCGGAGCATCATGACCACGATCTCCAGGAATTGCAGGCAGTCCCAGGAAAGGAACAGGGGCCACATCCATAGCAGCCGCATCAGCCAATGCGTTCTGTTGAAGAGTATCTGCTCCAGCTTGCAGCACCGCCCGGTCGTCCTCCCCATGCAACCCTGCCCAATAACGAATAAACACACAACCATATATGACCAAATCAACAGGCGAGTTAATGAGTTTTTTTTCAAAGCAAGCTCTATTCCTAAGCTTCCAAATAGCCCAGCATATTGCCGCCACCACCGTAATCTGTACATTCCTACTAACCCCCACATACTGAGAAGCCCACCAAAAATATTGAGAAAAAGATCCAGGTCTATTCGCGGCACCAACAACTCTAGCAACCACCCCCCAAACATATTTAGCAGCCACACACGAAAAGAAAAAGTGCCCAATGCTCTCATCCTTCCTACAAAACCTACAAGTAAAATCTCCAACCCAATTCTTTCTTCTCATGTTGTCTTTGGTGAGAATAGCATTGTGCCAGATAAGCCACAGCCAAATCTTAATCTTCAAGGGAATTTTTGCTTTCCACAGATGCTTAAAGCTTCTATCAATACCAACATTCGACAGGCGTGTATACATTGACTTAACAGAGAACTTGCCAGATTTACTCCACATCCAAACAGGTCTGTCCTTTTCCTGATTCAAACCCACCCCAGACAGCAACTTTCTCAACTGCTCCTGATGATTCAATCCATCAGTATCCAGCCATCTCCTAAAAGAAAGTCTCCACCCTTTTTTTGCCATGTCTGCCACCGTAATCCTTTGATTCTGACAAATATCAAATAAATCCGGGAACTTATCTTTCAGGGGCAAGTCCAAACACCAAGCATCATGCCAGAAATTAGTCAATTCCCCATTACCAATTCTCATTCTCCTACCAGCCAAATAGAGATCCCTAATCTTAATCAAATCATGCCAACATGGATAATCAATCTGTCTGTGTTTCACATTACTAATTCCACCTTTCTTCAGATATTTTTTCCTTACAAAAACTTGCCAGGGACCCTCCTCCGCTTCGAGGCGCCAGCACCACTTACACAATAAGCAAATGTTAAAAAGCCTAATGTTTTTAATCCCCAGTCCACCTTTTTTCCTGGGCCTACACACATACTTCCATTTAACCAGATGATATTTCTTCTTCCCCACTTTCCCATACCAAAAGAAGGCTCTAGTCTGTTTCTCAATTTCTTCCACATTTGACTTATGTAGGAGAAACATAGTCATAGGGTAAACAACCACACTGGACACACAAGCAGTGATTTTAACATGTCTCCCTCCCAGTGACAAAGCACCCCCCATCCAGCCATCTAACTTTTTCTTCAACCTCTCACCAATAAAGCTCATTTCAGCCACTGAACATCTCCTGCTACAAACCGGCAAACCCAAATATTTAATAGGCCAACTGCCCTTCTGACAATTAAACATCTCAGCATAATTGGAAAGTTTCTCCTCATCCTCTAACACCATCATCACCTCACTCTTCTCAAAGTTAATCTTGAGACCAGACATGGATTCAAACAAATATAACAGCAATTTCAAGTTTCTAGCCCCCTCAGGATCATCCTTAATAAACAAAATGGTATCATCAACATATTGTAAAATGGCAATGCCTTTATCAAACATGTTATCAACCAAACCTGTAAACAACCCACCAGCCTGAGCATTAAGCACCATTTTAGCCAAACATTCCCCTGCCAGATTGAACAGAAAAGGAGAAAAGGGGTCCCCTTGCCTAACCCCCTTAAAGCTGCCAAAGTAAGGACCAGTTTCCCCATTGACCTTAACACTGATAGTACCCTGAGTCACAGCACATTTTAACCAAATCATCCAATCATCACTAAAACCTTTCTGCCTACAACAGTAAAACAGAAAGTCCCAGTTAACCTTGTCATAAGCTTTCTCAAAGTCAATTTTTAAAACCACACCCTGCTGCTTCTGACTTTTTGACTCTTTCAAAATCTCATGTAATAAAGTCACCCCATCTGCAATAAACCTCCCTTTAATAAAAGCAGTCTGACAAGTATCAATCAGTTTCCCCATCACAGGCTCAGTTCTAACTGTTAGAGTTTTTGTAAAAATCTTAAACAACACCTGAAGCAGTCAAATAGGTCTATACTTCTGAATCCTATCAGCATCATCACCTTTTTGCAATAGAGTAATCACACCATAGTTAATGCTCCTCAAATCAATCTTATGAGAAAAAAATCATCAAACACAGCCATAACATCTGTTTTTATAACTGCCCAACAGTGTTGATAGAATTCAATAGGCAACCCATCAGGACCAGCAGCTTTATTCTTCTCCATCTGATCAATAACCCCTTTAACCTCTTTCTCAGTAAAGGGCATCCCCATATTCTCCCTGTCTTCATCATTAAGTTTCTCGCAGTCCTGCCAATTGTCATCTGCAAGCCTAATAGAAAACCCATCAGCAGGCCCAAACAAAGATTTGTAGTAACTAGTAGCATGATTCAGGAGAGCACAGGTCCCCTGAATCACATTCTCCCCATCTTTCATTGAAAAAATCATCTTCTTTCTCCTTACCCCATTAGCAATCCTATGAAAATATTCAGTATTATTATCCCCTCTAAGCAACCAATTGTCCCTCGACCTTTGCTGCCAAAAACTCTCCTCATTTTCATACACCTCCGAACTCTTCTGAATAATGACTTTTCTTTTAAGTTGTTCAAGATTACAAAAATCAGTTCCTCAATTTTTCAAGTTCAAGTTCCTGCAACTCCTCCACCAACCTTTTCTTCCTTTTTTTATCCTCCCCCCTTAAATGAACACCCCATCCTTTCAAATCATTTCTGACATTTTTAAGCTTTTTCTGCAACCTATCAAGACTGTTCTTGCCATTCACCCGTTTTTTCCAAACTTTTTCCACCCTGGTCAAAAAGTCATCACACTGTAACCAGCTTTTCTCAAATCTGAATTCTCTTCCCCCTGTTTCCTGCCCTTCCATAGTATCCAGAATCAAAGGACTATGATCAGAAACCTCTCTAGACAACTTGTGTACAGTAGTAAGAGGAAACAACTTCTCCCATTCTTTACAGACTAAGATTCTATCCAATTTCTCCAAAGTTGGATTATTCTGGTTGTTGGACCAAGTAAACTGCCCTCCAGACATGATGATCTCTCTTAACCCATGAGCATTGATAATCGAATTAAACATTTGCCCCCATTTGTTCAAAACATGACCCTTATTTTTTTTAGAAACACACCTGATCACATTAAAATCGCCACCCACCAACAACGGAATAGTTTGGTCCTGACAAACCTCAGCTAGCTCAACCAGAAACTCCTCTTTATTCTCTTCTTGTGCAGCCCCATACACAATCACCAAATGCCACTGAGTCTGTTTCAAAACATCAAACACCTTCATCTTAACATGAAATTTGCCCACAGACACACCCATCTGAGTCAATTTGGAGGAACGTAGGCCCCCCAAAATGCCTCCGGACCTTCCCACAGAAGGCAACCAACTCCAGGAAAATTGATTCATAGGATCAATCCTCCTGAAAAAAGCCTCAGAATAGTCTTTCTTAATAGTTTCCTGTAACCCAATAAAATCCACCCTCTCCTGTCTCAATAGACTATTCAGATAAGCCCCTGCGCCTTTCTTCCCCACAACCCTAATATTCAAAATAGCACCTATCATAATACATATTTTCTCTCTCTTGTTCCAGTCACAATACCACTCATAGGGTGATAATTGTGAACCTTCACAGCAGCAACCTTTAACTTTCTCTCCCTCATAACAGAACCAGTTCTCAACTTTTTCTTTTGCTTCCTAGAAACCACAGGAGTAAAATCTTCCCCATCATCACTAGCATCCTTCCAATCTAGAAACAAAACCTTCTCATTCATATCAGGATCACATTCACTCACTACCTGCCTCCTATCCTGTAAACTATGTCTAGCAATCTCCAATTCTTTTAAGGAATTAATATGTTCCAAAGATATAGAAGAAGCATCTATCCCCATTTCCAAAGCTTTATGCATAATGATATTATCATCCAGAACAGCAAAAGAGTTATGCAAAGTTAGATTTGTACCTGAAAGATCCCTAGGATTTTGCTGAGTCAAGTGCCCTTCAGCCATGTTTCTAGCACCTCCTTGATCAACCACCCTTGAGCTCCTTCTAACACCCTGTTCTTCCACATCATCCACTTGTTCAGATTAAGACTCCACACTTTCCTGAGTAGAACCATCTGGTTGAGACAAATCAACAGCCACAACTTCCTGATCTTGATTGGCAACTTCCATGTCCTGAGCACCCTCCACCCCAGACACCCCAATAGTTCCCTTTTTTCCACTATCAGATGAGGAACCAAAAGAGGTATCAGTAGAAACACTATCATTCTTTGCCTGTGCACCCTCACCTTGCTCTTCCTCCTCATCCAGCAAATGACCATACTGTTTCATAAGTTCATAGTGCTTGTCACAGCTCTTATCTTTTAGCAGACCCCTGATAAAATCATCAAACCTCTGGGGACCAGCAGCAATCTCAGTACTGCCCTCTTTAACCACAGCGGAGGATAAATTCTATTCCACATCCATGGAAGCACTGCCTAGACCACTCCCATCAGCCATATTTTCCTGAGTATCATCTTGCATCCCCACACCAGCTGTTCTGGTTTGAATACCTGTTCCACCACCACCACCAGAACCACCTGCAACATTTTCTCTAATCACAATCCCCCTTGAACGACCATCACCTCCAGATCTAGCCCAGATGTTAGCCATTTTAGTCCCAAAAGAGACCCCCCCAGAATCTTCCTGCTCCACCACAACCTGTTTTCCTTTGTCCAACCCAGCTTCACCAGCACCATTTCCACCATGTTGACGACCCCCAGCACCTCCATCACCACCTGTACCAGGAACATTTCTGTGCCCACTACCATTATCAGGTCTCCTATGTTCAGCTTCACCCTCATTCTCCTTATCCACCCCATCATCACCACCCTTCCCATCAATCCCCATAGCAGAAGGCAGATTGGACACAGCATCTGGAGCAAAGATCTCCCTGGTGTATTTAAATTCATATATCCCACCCTGCATCTCCCCCTTCTGGTATTAGGAACCAAAGAAACATCCAAACAGGCAATTTTAACTTTCACATAGGCCAAGTTCCTTAAGCTGTTCCTGTCCAGGGCCACAGGTTTACCCACCAAAGAAGCAACATAGAAGACAGTTGATTTCTCCCTGTACTTCATAGGAATGCCAACTATTCTAAACCAGGCTTCTTCCAGCTAGTCAACAGGTTGCAAATCCCCATTCCACTTAGACAACTGAATCACAGCATCAGGAATAGTTTTCATGAAGACCTTCCCAAAATGGAAGTCATCAATAGATCTAGCAGAGGGGAACCTCATCAAAAATTCCACATCATTAATAGACCTGGCATTAAACCTCCATCCAGATCCCAGAGCATCTGCCCACATTTGAAATTCCTTCTCTAGATCCTTGCCAGTAACATCACCCCTAACCACACTTATATGAGCATAATGCAACTGTTCCATAGACTGAACATTCGACTCCACCATAGGAATAGAGTGAAAACCCTGCTCAAAGTCAGTACTGCCAAAGAAAAGAGGAACATACTCCCATGGTTTCCTCTCTTGACAGACCAAAATGCTATGATCTTTCCCACAATTATCACACACAACCTCTTCTTCAATCACATCAAGCAACTGCACATACCCAGATCCTCCAGCCACAACACCATCCCTCGGCCTACTCACTACTGGTGGTGGTACATAGGACCCCACCAGAGTAGTAGCCACAGCCTCAGACTGAGTAACTGACAAAATTGGCGACAAATTCACAGGGTGAGTCCCCCCAACAGGCACATTAACAGAAGTAGATGCCGAGGTGTTCAAGCCAGACGCAGATCGAGTTACAGGCACAGAAGTGTTCATCACAACCCGAGGCACATTAACTTGTTCAACTGTTCGTGCAAAAACCGGATCCCCCTTCTAGGATTCGAATCAGAGTTACCTGATTTGCCTGGGAACGACGACGCAGTAGCATCAGACCCTGAACCTTGTTGCATCTCCGGGCGATGGCTCCACCGGCCCCGATTGCGAGCCTGCTCCGCTTCGCGACGACGAGCCTCCGACAAGGCTCGCTCCCGTGCCAAAGCTTCCCTGCGTTGATCCTCCATCCTGGCCTCAATCTCCGCCTGCCTCAACTCATCCCTATGCCACGCATCACGACGCCGAGCATCCTGCTCCTCGCGGCGCCACTCCTGCTCGCGGATCCATCCACTCTCCCTATGATCCCCCTCCAAACCTCTGCGATCGATAGGAAAACGGCCTTGTCCGTACCCAGGACCGAATCTGCTCGCATAGGGACCAGATCGGACTGGGGGACGAGAAGGGGAACCACGGCCACCGCGAAAATGCTGATCCATATCAGACTCCGCAGCCACCACCTGAGCAAACGATCTACAATCCCCCGAAACAACACCACTCCACTTCACCGGAGAAGCAATCCGCGGCAACGATGGTTGAAGAATAGGAGGCTCCCGGACGAACACCACACCACACACACCGCAAGATCTGGAAATGGCGAGAGGGGAAACGGCTCCCAATCTAGGGTTTGAGGAAACACGAAATGGAGGCGAAACTGACCGTGGATCGTGCTCCGTCGTATTAGTACCCCGCGCCTCCCCTGTCAGGTGGCCCTCCTCCAGCGAAGCCCCACCGACAATGCCCGCTGCCCTCCCACAACCACCGAGCCATATAACCCGGCACGTACGCACGTAGGGCGACGCACCGGCGACACCGCGAGGAACTGCACCCACCACCATCGGCGGACCCACGAGAACGTGCCAACTTTCATGTACCAGGCGCGCCCCGTACGAAACTCCCACCACCGAGCACCAACTCGCCAGGATCCGTCCCGAAGCATCCTGTAGTGACACCTGTCCCGAGCCCTCTCTCGAGATCAGGCCCCGTTGGCAGGGACTGATCAGAGCCCCAGCCACCTCACGGATTATGGCCCTCCAGCTCCCGATCAACCCACGACGATCATCGGAGACCGCCTCCATGGTGGGAAGGAGAGGAGGAGAGGAGGAGAGAGAACCCATTTCAACTTCTGTTAATGCCTCAGTCCAAGTTCTCGCATGTTGTCATTGTAATTTCTGTCTTATTTATTCTTAGCTACGAAAGTAACTGCATGTCCATTGTGCAACTCACCGCGAATTCTGAGTCACCCAACGTCTCTCGCATTCCATGATATACTACTGTTTCCAAATATATTTGTTAAAATAACCTGGCTAGTTTATATTTGCTGAAATTCTAGGAAACAATCTGTTCGATTGCTCAATTTATTTGTACGCACACTTGTGTTACAGGTTCACAAGCAATGTCACTATATTTCATATCTAATGGTTCCTCCTAAGCAGCGACATAGGTATCCTCTACTGTATATATAGTTCATTCGTAGGTTGCATTCTTGTTGTACAAGTTCTCTTATGATGCCTTTATAATTTATGTGCGATAACTAGCTATGACAGTAACTGCATGCTCATTGTGTAGCTCACCGCAAATTCTGGGTCACCCAACGTCTCTTGCATTCCAGGATAAACGACTGCTTCCATATTTTTTTTTGAAATGACCTAGCTAGTTTATATTTCCTGAAATTCTAAGAAACACTTTGATTGATTCCTCATTTCATTGTAGGCACATTTGTTTAATGCTTGCTTGTCCTCTTCTATAGGTTTGCCAGAGACGCCATTATATTTTTAATTTGGTACTGGTTCATCCTAAGAAACGACATAAATATCTTCTACTGTGTTGTTCATTCATGGTTTGTGTTTCTGATCTGCAAGTTCTCGCATGATGCCATTATAATTGTTGTCTCGTTCATTATTATCTAGAAAAGGAACTGCATGGCCATTGTGTAGCTCACCGCAAATTCTGAGTCAACCAATGTCTCTTGGATTCTATCATATACTACTGCTTCCATATGTATTTTTTGAAATAATCTGGCTAGTTTATATTTGCTAAAATTCTAGAAAACACTCTGTTTGATTGCTGAATTCATTTGTAGGCACACTTGTGTAATATTTGTTTGTCCTGTTCTACAGGTACACTAGCAATGCCATTATATTTCATATCTAATGGTTCGTCCTAAGCAGCGACATATCTATCCTCTATATATAGTTCATTCGTGGATTGCATTCTTACTCTATAATTTCTCTTATGATGCCATTATAATTTATATTCGGTTCATAGCTATGAAAGTAACTACATGCCCATTGTGTAGCTCGCCACAAATTATGGGTCACCCAATGTCTCTTGCATTCCAGGATAAACGAGTACTTCCATATATATTTGTTGAAATGACCTAGCTATTTTATATTTGTTAAAATTCTAAGAAACAGTTTGATTGATTGCTCATTTCATTATAGGCACACTTGTCTAATGCTTGCTTGTCCTCTTCAACAGGTTCACCAGAGATGCCATCATATTTCTAATCTGGTGTTGGTTCATCCTAAGCAACGACATAACTATCCTCTAATGTGTAGTTCATTCGTGGTTTGTGTTCCTGCTCTGCAAGTTCTGGTATGATGCCAGTATAATTTCTATCTGGTTCATTCTTAGGTACGATAGTAACTGCATGCCATTGTGTAGCTCACCAGAAATTCTTAGTCAACCAACATCTCTTACTTTCCAGGATGATGGCGATATGCCTACCGGGGTATACCCAGCAGGACGTTTCCGACTGGCCCAGGAACTGGCGAGTGGGCCTGCAAGACGGCGACTGGATCAAGACCTGGCGTGGATCCAAGCGACTGGAAGCTGAAGGCCCAGGAGAGTAGATAGGCCCAGTCGGATTAGGTTAAACGAGTACCGAAACCTTAACTGATTCGGTTGAGATATGTAAACCCTAGGGGGTGAGTCTATATAAACCTCCCTACAGGGCGTGTAGACGTACGTTGCATCATCCACCCAAGCGACTCGTCGCCTAGCCGTCGAGCTCGCCCCATTGTACCTCCATCATAATACAATCTAGCAGGAGTAGGTCTTTACCCTCCGGGGGGCCGAACCTGGGTAAAACCCTGTGTCTCCGCCCTCATCTCGCACCGCAGATGGCTGGCCGCCCTTGCCCTTCGTTCTACTACTCGCTGCTGATTGCAGCATCTGCCGTGTTCATTCCCACGACAGTGGCGCCCATCGTGGGGCCTGGCCGGTCTGGCCGGTGTTCTGCGGCGAGATCCAATATGCCCATCAACAAGTCGGTCGCCACCGGACGCATGATAGCGATCGGCGAGATGCTCCAGATCTTGCCGAGCAGCTACGTCCCGGCGGCGCGACCCGTCACGCACAGCATGATCTTGCCAGTCGGCACGATCAGCCTCTTCGTCGGCCTCACTGACGTCATCGTCTCGGAGGACTCGGCTCGCATCCGCGAGTCTCCGCCACGCGAATGGCTCTCCGAGAGCCAGGTCCGCACGATCCATTGCCTTGCCTCCGAGTACAACTCGGCCCACAGCAATGTGGCCGAAAACTCCGCGGCCGCGGAAGACGCGGCCCTCAACGACGACGCCGACTCGGCGACCCCGGCGTCACTCGCCGGATCCATCACCGCGGCTTCGCCCGCAGGCTCCATCACCCAGGTCTCCAACGTGGGAGACTTCGAGGATCCCTCCATCCTTGGGATCTTCGACTTCGACTCCGGATCGGAAAACTCCGCCGATCTCCGCGACGGGACCGGTCGCCACGCCGCGACCTACATGGCGACTGGCACCGATCCGCCGGAGGATCCCTTCTCCACCCCGATCCCTACCAATGCAACGGCAACGGAGGTCGAGGAACTCCGCCTGAAGCTGGAAGAAGAAGTCCACAAAGAGCAAGCCGAGCGCCATTTTTTTTGCCTCGGCGGTGGCGGTAGCGGCTGTCGTGCTACCACCAAAGAATCGGTCGCTGAACCACCGTCGAGCGCCACGAACCGACGATGAGAACGACCCGGCCCGCGTGGCCGAGCGCGCGATCTGCGAGAACGCGCCACCAGGTGGAAGCGCCCGGCCCCCACCAGGGTCGACGGCGATGGGCGCCCCACCTCCACCCAACCGCGCACCCACCAGGGACCAGCCGCGGATAGTAGTCTCCTCATAGGAGCGAGACGCGAATGGCCTACCACTGTTCTCGACACCGATGGACAACCTCGTGGCAGGCCGAGCAGCGGCCGACAACATCACGGCCACCGGTGACGGCGCCCTACAGATCCAGTATGTCAAGGCCCTGCTCGCAAAGGCGGTTGAGCAACAAAACGCAGGTGTAGACTCACAGGGTCGGATGTACTCGCGTTCATCGGGCAGCAGAGCGGCCTCAAGCGGCCGCCCATTGGCGGCAAACACCCTCAACTGCCCGCCACCCGAACCACTGCAGCTCCAACACCGACCATGAGCGCACTCTCCTGCGACCCGGGCCAGCGACCAACTTCGTCGCCGCCAATGGTCAGCCCGTCGACGCCCGCACTCACATCATCAACAACCAAAGCTGGCGCGCACGCCCGCCCGACGACCTGCTACATACCCTAACCAATCGCCGTGACGGCGAGCCGATGGGGTCGCTAAGACGACTCGGGCCCCGGTGCTTCCCCCCCCTCGGACGGATATATCCGGCGAACTTCAAAGCTCCGAAGGAAATAGAAAAGTACGACCCTTCGTACGACCCCTCCATGTGGCTGGACACCTACTGTAGGGTTCGCAACATAGAAAACAAAAATTTTCCTACGATGTGAACTATGTACCAAGATCTATCTATTAGATACAAACAACGGGCGGATGTATATCCGTAAAGAACATACCCTTGAAGACCGACAAAGCTTAACGAGTTCAACTTGTGGTTGATGTAGACGATCTCTTGCCGATCTCAAGATCGAGAGGAAGTCCTAGCGCCGCAAATAAGCAGCGCATCTGTGCTCGCACACACGTTCGAGGCACCGAGCAACCTCCGCCTCCTCGCTCCAGCGATGTAGCAGAAGCACAACTCTTTCTTGCCGAATAGCCACCGGGAACATGTATCTCGCTAGTCCGATACCATGGGGAATAAATTCTAGAGGGGCAGAGAGATCCTTCACGAGGAGGTGTGAGAGACAAGTGAGAAGGGGGGCTCCTTTTATAGGAGGAGGGGGGGACCCCAAGGGGGTGGCCGGCGCATGGGGGCTGCCCCCTTGCCCTCCCCTCTTCATGTGGGTGGACACTCCACTCACAAAAGTCCTTTAAATTCCCTCCACTCAAAAGTCCACTCAAATTCCCATTAAATTTCCACCAAATTTAATGCAAACTCTCATTAAATAAAACTCTTTTATTTTATTCAGAATTTTGTCAATTACTTTAATGACAAACATTCACAAATAACCCCTTGCTATAATTCCATTTCACATGCATAACCACTTTATGCAATTTCACCCGAAAACCTATTTCGGTATCTAGTGAAATAAATTCCTGCGCTTGTTCATTCTTTCGGCATGAAACTTTTGCTCCAATTGGATGTCGGTGTCTCTTAAGTGTGTCACCCTACGGTTCGTGAATAATGCGGACATGATCGAGACCCCTCTTGGATCAATAATCAGAAGCGGGATCTGGAGACCCATAGTGACTCCCACACATTCAACGATGACTTTCTTGTGATCGTCGGAACCTTTTACGCTAGTATCTTAATCCCTTTGTTTCACGATATATTACATGTCCGAGATTCGATCATCGGTATCTCCATACCTAGTTTGATCTCGTTACCGACATGCACTCTTTTCTCGTTCCCGTGATATAACATTCTAGTGATCAAATCACTTGCTTGCAAGCTAATCAATGTGATATCACCGAGAGGGCCCAGAGTATATTTATCCGTCATCGGGATGAAACAATTCCACTCTCGATCCATGAGCCTCAACATAACACTTTATTAGTTCTGAATCCATCTTTATAATCACCCTGTTATGGTGTGACGTTTGATGTTATCAAGAAACTCTTCCGGTGTTAGTGATTGACATGATCTCATGGTCTAAGGATTAGGATCACTTTGTAAGTTGTTATAGCAATATAAACTCAATGACTTTGATAGTAATGCTATACTTCGGATGAATGTTCATCACACCATTACACTAATGTTGTGATCCCGTTATTAACAACATCCAATGTCCATGATCAGGAAACCTTGATCATCTTGTTAATCAACGAGCTAGTTTATGAGAGAGGCATAACTAGGAACTTTCTGTTTGTTTATTAAACACACATGTATTAATGTTTCCGTATTAATACAATTATAGCATGCAAAATAAATATCTATGATATACTTGGAATACACATAATAAACACTTTATTATTGCCTCTCAGAGCATATTCCCTTCAGTCTCCCACTTGCACTAGAGACAATAATCTAGTTACATAGTGATAAATCTAACACCCATTGAGTTCTGGTGTTGATCATGTTTTGCTCTAGGGAGAGTTTTAGTCATCGGATCTGCTACATTGAGATCCGTATGTACTTTACAAATCTTTTATATCTCCATCCTTGACATGCTCGCGGATGGAGTGAAACCGGCGCTTAATATGCTTGGAATGCTTGTGAGACCTTGGTTCTTTGGAATTGTCAATGGCACCATTGTTGTCACAATAGATCACCATTGGGTCAACGCATTTGCAACCACTCCTAGTTCGGATATGAACTCCTTCATCAAATCGCTTCTCGAGCCTTACGAGCGGCAACATATTCGGCCTCCGTTGTTGATCCCGCTACCACAGGTTGTTTGGAGCTCCTCCAACTAACCGCTCCGCCATTCATGAGAAATACGTATCCGGATTGAGACTTAGAGTCATCCGGATCGGTGTCAAAGCTAGCGTCAACATAACACTTAGCAATGAGCTCTTCTTCATCTCTGTATACAAGAAACATATCCTTAGTTCTTCGTAAGTACTTAAGGATATTCTTGACCGCTATCCAGTGTTCCGAACCTGGATCCGATTGGTACCTACTAGTCAAACTAATAGCATGTGCCACATCCGGTCTTGTACATAGCATGGCGTGCATTATAGAGCCTATGGCTGAAGCATATGGGACTTTGTCCATTATCTCTCTTTCTTCCGCCGAAGCCGGACTTTGATTCTTACTCAATGTCTTGCCTTGCAACATAGGTAAGAACCCCTTCTTACTTCCGTCCATTTTAAACTTCTTTAAAATCTTATCAAGGTATGTACTTTGCGATAGCCCTATTAGGCGCCTAGATCTATCTCTTTAGATCTTTATGCCTAATATGTATGACGCTTCACCTAGGTCCTTCATTGAAAATTTCTTTGTTTAGATAACTTTTAACCTTTGTTTAAAAGATCTATATCATTTCCGATCAATAATATGTCATCCACATATAATATCGAAATGCCACATTGCTCCCACTCACTTTCTTGTAAATACAAGCTTCTCCATAAGTTTGGACAAATCCAAACTCTTTGATCACCTCATCAAAGCGGAGATTCCAACCGTGATGCTTGCTTCAATCCATAGATGGATCATTTGAAGCTTGCACACCTTGTTAGCATCCTTAGGATCGACAAAACCCTTTGGTTGTGTCATATACAACTCTTCTTCAATATTACCATTGAGAAACGTGGTTTTGACATCCATCTGCCATATCTCATAATCGAAATATGCAGCAATTGCTAACATAATCCTAACTGACTTTAGCATCGCTACGGGAGAGAATGTCTCATCGTAGTCAACTCCTTGAATTTGTTGAAACCCCTTTGTGACAAGTCGAGCTTTATAGACGGTTACATTACCATCAGTATCAGTTTTCTTTTTGAAAATCCATTTGTTCTCCACGGCCTTTCGGTCGTGAGGTAATTCCACCAAGTTCCAAACTTGATTTTCATACATGGATTCCATCTCGGATTTCATGGCTTCTAACCATTTGTTGGAATCCGGACTTATCATTGCTTCTTCATACGTCGCAGTGTCATCATTTTCATCAACCATGAAATTCATGACAGGATTTCCGTACAGCTCGGGAGCTGCACGCGTCCTGCTTGACCTGCGAGGTTCGGTAGTACTCTCTTTCGGAGTTTCATGATCATTATCATTAGTTCCCTCTTCAACAGGTGGATCCAACTCCGGAACAACTTCCGGCGCTGCGCTACTCGCCATACTTTGAAGAGATGCTTCAATAACCTCTTCGAGTTCTACCTTCCGACTACTCACACCTTTCGCGAGAAACTTTTTCTCTAGAAAGGATACATTCTTGGCAACAAAAACCTTTCCCTCGGATCTGTGATAGAAGGAATACCCAATAGTTTCCTTGGGGTATCCTATGAAGACGCATTTTTCCGCTTTGGGTTCGAGTTTATCCGGTTGAAGTTTCTTCACATAAACATCGCATCCCCAAACTTTAAGAAAAGATAGCTTAGGTTTGTTTCCAAACCACAATTCATACGTCGTCTTTTCAACGGATTTAGATGGTGCCCGATTTAAAGTGAATGCAGCTTAGTGCATAACCCCAAAAAACGACAAATGTCCATCGAGACATCATAGATCGAACCATATCTAATAAAACGACGACGACACACCATTTCACCGTGGTGTTACGGAAGCGTGAGTTGTGAAACAATTCCACACTCTTTCATGTGAGTGCTAAACTCGTAACTTAGATACTCACCTCCACGGTCGGACCGTAGAAATTTGATCTTTCTATTACGATGATTTTCCACTTCATTCTGAAATTCCTTGAACTTTTCAAAGGTTTCAGACTTGTGTTTCATCAAGTAGATATAACCGTATCTACTCAAATCATCCGTGAAAGTAACAAAATAACGATATCCACCTCGTGCTGACACACTCATTTTGGTCCACATACATCAGAATATATGATTCCCAATAAATCTGTCGCCCGTTCCATTGAACCGGAAAACGGCGTTCTAGTCATCTTGCCCATAAGGCATGGCTCATATGTATCAAATGATTCAAAATCAAGTGATTCCAAAAGTCCATCCGAATGGAGCTTCTTCATGCGTTTAACGCCAATATGACCTAGACGGTAGTGCCACATATATGCGGATATATCATCATTAAGTTTAATCCTTTTAGCATCAACATTATGAATATGTGTAACATTATCATCGAGATCTAATAGAAATAAACCATTCATCATCGGTGCATGACCATAAAAGATTTCATTCATATAAATGGAACAACCATTGTTCTCGGATTTAAATGAATAACCACTTCGCATCAAACACGATCCAGATACAATGTTCATGCTCAGTGCTGGCACCAGATAACAATTATTCAAGTTTATAACTAATCCCGACGGCAAGTGGAGAGGCAGCGTTCCGACGGCGATCACATCAACGCTTGATCCATTGCCGACACACATCTTGACCTCACCCCTTGCTAGTGGTCGCTTTCCGCACGATTCGAGTTACAAATATTAGCCCGAACCAGATTAAAATACCGTGCTACTGCGAGCACTAGTCAAGTACACATCAATAACATGTATATCATATATACCTTTGTTTGCCTTGCTGGCCTTCTTGTCTGCCAGATACTTGGGGCAGTTGCGCTTCCAGTGGCCAGTCCCCTTACAATAGTAGCACTCGGTATCAGACTTAGGTCCAACTCGGGGTTTCTTTTCAGGCACGGCAACAGGCTTGCCGCCCTTACTACCCTTCCATTTTCCCTTCTTGTCTTTCTTGAAACCAGTGTTCCTATTGATCATCAACACTTGATGTTCCTTTTTGATCTCCACTTCTGCAGTTTTAAGCATTGGCAGAAGCTCGGGGAGAGACTTCTTCATGCCTTGCATATTATAGTTCATCACAAAGCTCTTATAGCTAGGTGGCAGAGACTGTAGAACACGATGGATGCCTAAGTCAATGGGAATCGTTATTCCCAAGGACACAAGCTTATCGGTGTAACCCGACATCTTGAGTACATGCTCACTAACGGAGTTGTGCTCTTCCATCATGCAGCTAAAGAACTTTTCTGAAGCGTTGTAGCTCTCTACAGCAGCATGTGTGTCGATAATCATTTTCAACTCACCCATTGTATCAAATGCATTGCCGTTTTCGAAACGCTTTCGAAGTTCCGGCTCTAGCCCATACAATATGCCGCAATGAACTAAGTTGTGGTCCTCCTGACGAGTCTGATAGACATTCTTTTCCTCGTCAGGGGCATCATCAAAAGGTGGGGGCCTAGTGGCGCTTCTAGCACGTATTGCTTTTGTGCAGGAGAGAGGAGAATCCTCAAATTCATGGCCCATTCGGTAAAGTTGCTACCGTTCGTTGCTAGTTTCTCTTTCTCCATGAACACATTGAAATTAAAAGCAGGTGGTGCCATCTACAACAGAATTTGTAAAGTTTAGACTAAGTGTATGATAGATTGAGTTCAACTCCCACTCAAAAACGACATCCCTCGTGCCTTTTTGGTGATTACATGAACCAAATCCACTATACCAAGTCTGATCATCACGTGAGTCGGTATAGCTTCAAAGGCGAGCATCAAATGGGCATCATATCAACTATATGACTCATGCTTAACCTTTCGGTCCGTGTTCCGAGGCGATGTCTGTACATGCTAGGCTCGCCAAGTTAGAACCTTAGTATTCGCGTGTGTAACTGTTTTACACCCGAAATATGGTCGTGGATCCAAGAACACCCGATCATCACATGATGTCTTGGAGCGACAAAACATAATCGGTGCATACTAAAGGAAGAACACATTCTTATCTTGATATTTAAATGAGGGATCATCTTATTATGCTAACAAAGCGCTAAACAAGCAATATAAGATGCTATGAAACATCACATGTTTATTAGTGAAATGATATGGTTCCCGCAGATGATCTCTATCATGTGCATCGTGGTATGATTACTATCATACCTATATGTGTAAATCCAAGGTCTATGGAGTTTACACGCTATGTGTGTTGTAAGAGTATCATCTCATACTTCTACTTACAACATCACCATATCATAACACTAGCCCAACAACAATCTAAACTAGACGCCTCTAATTTATCCATTGCAAGTTTTACGTGGCTTAGGGCTTTCGAGATAGAACCGTTCTTACCTACGAACATGAACCACAACGAGGATAACCAAATTGTTGACAACTCGTTTGCAAAATAGATATTGACTATAGTAGGAGAGACAGACACCCGCTAGCCACTTATGCAAACTAGTTGCATGTCAAGCGTGGAACAGGTCTCATGTGTGAGGACATGTAAAGTTTGTCCGGGCCGCTTCATCCCACTATGCCACCAATATCCAAAATTACAACAAAGGAGCAACAACATGATCATCATCGCCCACATACTCATATGTGTACTACCCGTGTAAAGTATCTACGCATAGATCCGGCTCTGATACCACTGTAGGGTTCGCAGCATAGAAAACAAAAATTTTCCTACCATGTGAACTATGTACCAAGATCTATCTATTAGATACAAACAACGGGCGGATGTATATCCATAAAGAACATACACTTGAAGACCGACAAAGCTTAACGAGTTCAACTCGTGGTTGATGTAGACGATCTCTTGCCGATCTCAAGATCGAGAGGAAGTCCTAGCGCCGCAAATCAGCAGCGCATCCGTGCTCGCACACACGTTCGAGGCACCGAGCAACCTCCGCCTCCTCGCTCCAGCGATGTAGTGGAAGCACAACTCTTTCTTGCCGAATAGCCACCGGGAACATGTATCTCGCTAGTCCGATACCATGGGGAATAAATTCTAGAGGGGCAGAGAGATCCTTCACGAGAAGGTGTGAGAGACAAGTGAGAAGGGGGGCTCCTTTTATAGGAGGAGGGGGGGACCCCAAGGGGGTGGCCGGCGCATGGGGGCTGCCCCCTTTCCCTCCCCTCTTCATGTGGGTGGACACTCCACTCACAAAAGTCCTTTAAATTCCCTCCACTCAAAAGTCCGCTCAAATTCCCATTAAATTTCCACCAAATTTAATGCAAACTCTCATTAAATAAAACTCTTTTATTTTATTCAGAATTTTGTCAATTACTTTAATGACAAACATTCACAAATAACCCCTTGCTAGAATTCCATTTCACATGCATAACCACTTTATGCAATTTCACCCGAAAACCTGTTTCGGTATCTAGTGAAATAAATTCCTGTGCTTGTTCATTCTTTCGGCATGAAACTTTTGCTCCAATTGGATGTCGGTGTCTCTTAAGTGTGTCACCCTACGGTTCGTGAATAATGCGGACATGATCGAGACCCCTCTTGGATCAATAATCAGAAGCGGGATCTGGAGACCCATACTGACTCCCACACATTCAACGATGACTTTCTTGTGATCGTCGGAACCTTTTACGCTAGTATCTTAATCCCTTTGTTTCACAATATATTACATGTCCGAGATTCGATCATCGGTATCTCCATACATAGTTTGATCTTGTTACTGACATGCACTCTTTTCTCGTTCCCGTGATATAACATTCTAGTGATCAAATCACTTGCTTGCAAGCTAATCAATGTGATATCACCGAGAGGGCCCAGAGTATATCTATCCGTCATCGGGATGAACAAATACCACTCTCGATCCATGAGCCTCAACATAACACTTTATTAATTCTGAATCCATCTTTATAATCACCCTGTTACGGTGTGACGTTTGATGTTATCAAGAAACTCTTTCGGTGTTAGTGATTGACATGATCTCATGGTCTAAGGATTGGGATCACTTCGTAAGTTGTTATAGCAATATAAACTCAATGACTTTGATCGTAATGCTATACGTCAGATGAATGTTCATCACACCATTACACTAATGTTGTGATCCCGTTATTAACAACATCCAATGTCCATGATCAGGAAACCTTGATCATCTTGTTAATCAACGAGCTAGTTTACGAGAGAGGAATAACTAGGAACTTTCTGTTTGTTTATTAAACACACATGTATTAATGTTTCCGTATTAATACAATTATAGCATGCAAAATAAACATCTATCATATACTTGGAATACACATAATAAACACTTTATTATTGCCTCTCAGGGCATATTCCCTTCACCTACCTCATGGCAATGGGGATCGCAGGCCACACCGACCTGCTAGCCGCCCGCTACCTCCCCCTGATGATGGAGGGGGCGTGCAGGCAGTGGATCAACACTCTCCCTCCGGATAGCATCGACTCCTGGGAAGAGATGCGTGATGCTTTCGTGAGGCACTTCGAGGGTTCCTACACTCGCGCCACCACCATCGAAGACCTGGAGCGATGCGTCCAGGGACCCCGCGAGTCGACCCGAAGCTGGGTCCAATGGTGGCAAGAGCTATGGTACAACGCGGCCGGTATCCACCCGGACACCGCAATCCACTGCTTCAAGACCTCGTGCCTCTACGATCCCTTGGTCGCCAAGCTCAAACGAGCATACCGCACACTCGACAACATACCAGACCTCCTCGAGATCGCCAAGAGATACGCGGAGGAAGATCCCAACCAGGAAACCGACGACGAGTCGGGAGGTCAACGCCGCATGAAAGGCAACAACAACGGACGACGGTCCGACCTACGCTACAGCAACACTCGCATCACCGGAAAACGCCGCAGTGACGGGCGAGTCGACTTCGTCGCCAACGCCGGGCACGCGCAGCGCAAGCCCAAGAGCTTCCGCCACGACGGAGGGCAACGCCGCGACGGCGGCAACTACAATTGGCGAAACCAAGGTTCGACCCCGCGGCCCTCCTTAACCAGCCTTGTGCGTTTCACAGCATGGAAGGGAAGCCCGCCACGCACACGACCGCCGACTGCCACTCTCTCAAGGAGATCGAGAAGGCACGGCGAGCACGGGAGGACCCCGACAACAACCCGCCAAACGGCGGAAAATTCGGCAGTGTGGCCGGCTCGTTCCACACCTTCACAGGCTTCAACACGAAGCGCGAGAAGAAGGTCATCGCCCGCGCCGTCGCCGTCAACACAGTGGCCCAGGTGGACGTTCCCCAGTTCCTCAACTGGTCGGAGCAGCCCATCACCTGGAGCCGCCAGGACCACTCGCCACGCATCGAGTACCCAGGCCGAGTCACCCTAGTGGTCAAGCCTAAGGTGGGAGACTACTGGCTCCCCAAGACATTGATGGACGGCGGCAGCTCCATCAACATCATGTACCTGGACACCTTCAGGCAACTACGGCTCCCGCAGTCGATGGTCGAGATGACCTACACAACGTTCCACCACATCGTCCCCGGTCGGAAGGCGTACCCGATCGGCAAGGTCACGCTGCCAGTCACCTTCGGCACACCAGCAAACTTTCGCACCGAGCGGATCGTCTTCGAGCTGGTACCCTTCGACAGCCCCTACCACTGCGTCCTGGGGCGCCAGGCGTTCGCAAAGTTCATGGCAGCGCCCCACTACGCGTACAACGCGATGAAGCTCCCCGGGCCGCGCGGCGTCATCACCATCAACGGTGACCCCAACATGGCCGCCGAGTGCGAGGCCAAAGGAGCCGAACTCGCCGACGCCGTCATCACGGCAGAGGCCAACCACGCCGACGAGCTCGCCAAGTACGCTAGCGGGGTCAACAACGACGACCCCAACATACTCAAGAAGCCCAATTCGGAGGTCACCAACACCTCAGCCTTCGAGGCAACGACACACACCCGCACCGTCGAGCTGGCCCCAGGCGACTACAGCCAGACGGTGACGATCGGGACAGGCATGAGCCCAGCATAGGAAGGCGCGCTCATCGAGTTCCTCCGTGAGAACAGGGACATCTTCGCATGGAAGCCCTCTGACATGCCTGCTATCCCTAGGGAACTCGCTGAGCACAAACTCAATGCCGACCCCAAAGTGCGACCCGTCAAGCAGTCGCTGCGGCCCTTCAATGAAGAGCGTTGTCGAGCCATCGCCGAGGAGGTGCAGCGTCTACTCGGTGTAGGCTTCATCCGGCCAATCAAATACTCCAAGTTGCTGGCAAACCCAGTCCTGGTCGAGAAGAAAAATGGGACCTGGAGGATGTGTATCGACTACACAAACTTAAACAGCGACTGCCCGAAGGAGCAATTCATCCTCCCGCGGATCGACCAAATAATCGAGTCCACCGCGGGCTCGGAGTCGCTGTGCTTCCTCGACGCCTACTCTGGGTACAACCAGATCAAGATGGCTGTCGAGGATGAGGAAAAGACGGCGTTCATCATGCCATTTGGAGCTTTTTGCTACACCGCCATGACCTTCGGCCTCAAGAACGCCAGTGCGACCTACCAGCGGTGCATGCAGGAATGCCTTGCGAGCCAAATTGGCCGCAATATCCACGTCTACATCGACGACGTGGTAGTGAAGTCCGCTCGCCAGGGCGATCTACTCGCCGACCTAGCGGAAACATTCGCCAACCTACGGAAATACAAGATAAAGCTAAACCCAAGCAAATGCACCTTCGGTGTACCAGCAGGGCAACTACTGGGGTACGTCGTCTCCAAGCGCGGGATCGAGGCGAACCCTACCAAGATCAACACGATCGCTCTACTCGGCAAACCCGAGTGCCTGCGCGACGTCCAGAAGCTGGCCGGGCGAGTCGCGGCCCTCAGCCGCTTCATACCCCGATTGGGCGAAAAGGCGATGCCCCTATACCGCCTGATGCGAAAGAACCCCACCTCCGTGGGACAAGGAGGCGGACGATGCACTTCGTGACCTCAAGAAGGTGCTACTCGCAGCACTGCTACTCGCCGCCCCCGTCAACAAAGAACCCATGCCGGTCTACGTCGCGGCTTCCGAGCGCGTCGTCAGCGCCGTCATGGTCGTCGAGCTGCCGGAGGAAGGAATGGAGCGCCCGGTACAACGACCGGTGTACTATATCAGCGAGGTCCTCACCGAATCGCGCCAGCGGTACCCGCAATACCAGAAAATGGTATACGCAGTCTTCAGAGCACAGCGGCGACTGCCGCACTACTTCTAGGAGCACCCGATCACGGTCGTCTCCTCAGCACCTTTGCAGGACATCATCCACAACCATGAGGCGACCGGGCGAGTCGCCAAGTGGGCTGTCGAAATCGGCGTCCACAACATCAAGTATGAGCCACGAAAAGCGATCAAGTCGCAGGCTCTCGCGGACTTCATCGCTGACTGGGAAGAGGCCCAGCAGCCGGAAAAGATGCCATACCTCCACTACTGGATCCTGCACTTCGACGGCTCCAAGAACGCGGACGGCGAAGGAGCAGGGATCGTGTTGACATCCCCGAAGGGCGACAAGCTCCGCTACGTCCTCTGCCTCGACTTCACCCCCTGGACCAACAACATGGCCGAGTATGAGGCACTACTCCATGGCATGCGAGCTGCCAAGGAGATGAATGTCAACCGCCTACGTTGCTACGGAGACTCCGACCTCGTCGCTGGGCAAGTCGCTGGTACTTGCGACGCCGTCTCTCCCACCATGGCGGCATACCGCCAAGCAGTAGACAAGCTGGGTGGACACTTCGCAGGCTACTCCGTCGAGTGGATCGACAGGCGGAAGAACGAGGAGGCCGACACACTCTCTCGCATCGGGTCGGCTCGACTCGCACCACCCACCGGCATCTTCCTCGACACGATCACCAAGCCGTCAGTCTCTCCCCCAAGGGAGATCGACATCGGAGTCCCGCTGCAACCAGAGGCAGCCCTGGTCGCACTCATCGCTGAGCTAGACGACTGGACCAAGCCGTACATCGCCTACCTTGAGGCTGGCACCTTGCCGGCAGACGAGACAGACGCCTGGATGGTTGCACGTCGATGCAAATCCTTCACCATCATCGACGGCGAGCTCCACAAGCGTAGCGTGACTGGCGTGTTCCAACGCTGCATCCAACCCGCCGAAGGACGCAAGATCCTCCACGACATCCACTCCGGCGACTGCGGCCACCACGTCGGAGCCCGTTCTCTGGTCGCAAAGGCTATGCGGCACGGCTTCTACTGGCCCACCGCACACGCCGATGCCGTCGACATTGTCCAGCGGTGCGCCGAGTGCCAGAAGTACGCCAACCAGACACACGTGCCGAGCTCAGCGCTCAAGACAATCCCCATCACCTGGCCATTCGCCGTGTGGGGTATTGACATGGTAGGCCCTTTCAAAAAGGCCCCCTCCGGCTTCACCCACCTCCTGGTCGTGGTCGACAAATTCACAAAATGGGTGGAGGCCAAGCCAGTGCGGAAATGCGACGGGAAGACCGCCACAAAATTCCTACGCGAGATCATATATCGCTACGGGTTCCCAAACAGCATCATCACGGACAACGGCACCAACTTCGCCAAAGGAGCCATGGCCGAGTTCTGCGAGGAACATCACATCCGGCTCGACCTCGCGTCAGTCGCCCACCCGGAGTCCAACGGCCAGGCGGAACGGGCTAACCAGAGCATCCTCCATGGCCTGAAGCCGCGGCTCCAAGTACCAATCGAGCGCACCGCCGGGTGCTGGGTCGAGGAGCTACACTCCATCATCTGGGGTATCCGCACCTCGGTCAACAGGTCGACAGGGTTCACCCCCTTCTTTATGGTGTACGACGCCGAGGCAGTCATGCCCACCGACCTCGAGCACGACTCGCCAAGGGTCGTCCACTACACGGAGGCTGCGAACGAACCCGCACGTCAGGATGGAATCGATCAACTCGACGAGGCATGTGACCTAGCTCGCTGCCGCACTGCCATCTACCAGCAAGGACTCCGCCGCTACCATAGCTGGCGGGTGAAAACTTGCACCTTCCAGGAAGGCGACCTGGTGCTACGCCTCATCCAGGACAAGAAGGGCATGCACAAGCTCTCCCCCCCATGGGAGGGACCATTCGCCATCGGGCGAGTACTCGGCAATGACGCCTACTACCTCACCGACGTCCGCAGAGACGGAAAACTCGACGTCAAGCGACCATGGAATGTAAACCTCCTACAGAAGTTCTACTCCTAGAACTCCACACATGTATCCTCCCGTCTCTATGAAATAAAACATATTGGTTACCACAAATTGTGTCTACTCTCCGTGTCTTGTGCCACTCTCACTCGTAATAATAGCACCAAGCTAACTGCAGGAGTCAACCTCTGGTACAGCGATCGGCACGGCCAAGTAGTGCGCTACGAGGGCACTGGGTTACCCCAGGTCTCGTAACGTCCACGAAAAACGCCTACCCGGAGCCCCATTGAAGTGGCCTAGCTCGACTGGCTTAACGAGCCAAGACAACTGCCTTCGCTCCTCACAATGACCATGATCCTCCGCATCCTCGACACGGCGACTCGAACGGCCAAGTACCACGCTCGGGGACTGACGAACAATTCAGCGCGAGCGACTAGGGAAAACGCCAAGTATGAGAGCATGCCCAGGACTCGCCATGCGACTGACCCGACGGGCCAGGCAGGAGTGATGCGCTTACTCTGATGCGCCCAGTCCTCACCCACCCTAGAGTCGCGCCTAGAACAACCAAGTACCACGCTCGCGGACTCGGCTACCCGACCTCGTTCGCGCAAGGGAAAACGGTGAAGTACAGAGCACTCATGGGAGTCACCTTGCGACTGGATTTCCAAGCTCGGGCGAGTCGACCTCAATAACAAAACGTTCAAAACCACAAACACATAACAAACGAGGTAAACCCCATAAAAAGGGCGGACGCACTCGGGGACTCGTTCAAACCTCAATCAAAAACACACGACAATTCACAAAATAACACGATATCCCATTATAGCAGATCATAGTTGTTACAAAGTACAAGGTGCGCCCAATGGCCGAACTACTACTAACGCCCCAGGGCACAATGTCTTATTCCGCAGGCTTCGATGTCGACTCGCCGCCACCCTTGCGGTTGCGAACGAAGGGAGTGTACGGGTTCGACGGGTACGTCGTCAGCTCACCCGCCATTGCCGCATGGAAGGGCTGCTCGATCTTGAAGTCCCGGTGCTGCGGCTCGGGGTCTTTGGGTGCGACGATCGTCTCCTGATAAGGAAGGAGATCTCCCATCGCCTAGACGCGATCGGAGTATACCGCGGCACGGTCCGTCAGCTTCAGCACCTCGGCGATCTCCACCGAGCCAGTCGACGATGGGTAGCCACTCATCACGTCATCCAGATCGAAATCCTCCGGGAAGTGGGCAAGCCCAAGGCTAAGCGTCATCGCTGCCCCGCGCCGGAACGCCGACCGCGTCATGAATTCGACGACTGATGGCGCCTTCTCCAAGTACCGCCACACTTCGACGAGGTCGCTGGGAATCACTTCTGTGGGCGACATCTCCTGAAGATATGCCCGAATACAAGTCGCGGACAACGTGGCCGAGTCGACCAGAGTGGCCACACACTGCCACACGTCGAACGACCGCGCCTCTTCCGCGCTGTCGATGATTCGTCCTGTGGATAGAGGGGGGTAGTGAGTACATCAAAGATCACACAATGAAAATATTACAGGCAAAGGCAGGCACACTTACCAATCAAAGGACGGGAGAAATCCGTGATGAAGCTTTGAAGAGAGGAGTAGTCGTCTTGAAGCACAGCAACAAGGGCATCAGAGACCTTACGCTCCTCAGCGGCGGCCGTAATAGCAGCCTTGGCTCTCCCATCCGCCGAGCTCGCCTCCTCCTTCGCGTCCTTAAGCTCGCGCTCAAGGTCGGCGATCCGCTTCTCAGCCAAACTCAACGTAGATTGAGCCGTCGTCAGCTCACTCGCCGGGACAAGGCCCTGGCGAACCTCCTCTGCATTAGCAGCAATCGCCTGGAGTCCCTTGTTCGCCTCTTGGACAGCGACAAGTTCCTTCTCCGCGCGACACTTTACAGCAAGCCGGTCGGCTGATTCACGCTGCAAACCCTGTACAAAAGTCAAACAGTTAACAATAACGGAATCCTAAGTGCCCACCCGCTGAAATTCAGCGACTGGACACTCGGGGACTGGAGATCAAAAATCCTAAGGGCCCACCCGCTGAAATTCAGTGACTGGACACTCGGGGACTAGAGATCAAAAATCCTAAGTGCCCACCCGCTGAAATTCAGCGACTGGACAATCGGGGACTGGAGATCAAAAATCCTAAGTGCCCACCTGCTGAAATTCAGTGACTGGACACTCGGGGACTGGAGATCAAAAATCCTAAGTGCGCACCCGCTGAAATTCAGCGACTGGACACTCGGGGACTGGAGATCAAAAACCCTAAGCGCCCACCCGCTGAAATTCAGCGAATACGCACTCGGGGACTGGGCGCGAGAAATAAAAGCAAAACACCAAAAGAATCTGACCACTGCAATTCAGTGGCCCGATCATCGAGGACTGGACATACCTAAATGGCTGCGCCAAGCATGCCATGAAGCTGTAGCGCATCCACGGATGCGAGAAGAGCTGGAGTGTGCCGACGCTGCTCGACCTCCGTTTCGGCGACCCCAGGCACGCGGCTCGATGGCGTGGTACCACTCGCCGTAGCCGCTCTGGCCATAAAGCGGGGGAAGGTCGCGATGGATGCGCCGGCACCAAAAGAGGCTGGCTCGGCCATCCCAGGCGAGGAAGCACCCTCCTTGATCGTCAAGGCCGCCCCCGCCGCAGGATCACTCGGAGCAATCGTCGTGTCGTCAGACACCGTGACGACATCGTCGCTCTTGGCCTTCTTGGCACTGTCCGTGGGGGCAGCGACCTCATCAGCCTTCCTCTTCCGAGAGGGGTCCTCCTCGGCGACGACTGGCGGCACTTTGGCCACGGACGGGTGGCCTATCTTTTTAACTCCAGTCCTGCAAATTGATTACATGAGCAAAGTGGTCTGAGTACAACGAAAAGCAAGGCAAGTGAATAAAACTCACTTGGCGACTGGTATGAACCGCAGCCCTAGGCGGATGCTAGCCGGCTTATCCAGTTCGGTGCCCAGTTTCCGACTGAGGCCCATCTCCACGACATCATGCGTCCAAGACACGGACGGCCTCCTCGTTGACGAAGCCGCGACAGGAGCCTCCACAACGTTTTCGGCGGGAGCTCTCCTGGGAGGCGAAGCCGCCGCGACCGAAGCATCCCCCGACCCAGAGACTGGGGCGAATGAGGGGGGGGAATCGAGGCCATAGGTACCTCACTCAGGGAGGCGGTGGCATCCGGTGTTGCCGTCGTCTGTGGCGCTTCGTCCCTGGCCAGGTTGGTGGCGTCGGAGCTACTCGCCGAACGAGGCAGAGATGCCTGTTTCGCCGGCTTCGTCTTCCTCTTCGGAGGGACCTTCACTTCCTTCTTCTTCTTCTTCTTCTTCTTCTTTTTTGACGGAGTAGCCTCGCGACGCGAGGTGTGCTCGGGAAGCTCGTCGGCGTCATCGTCATGGCATTCAAGGCTTCTACTCGCCTCGAGTTCGCGCTGACACTGCCCGCGAGTTTTGCGAACCAGTGGGACGGCTTCTTCTTCGGACTTGTCGTCGTCATCGCTCCTTTCGCTCTCGATGTCACCCTTAGAAGGAGGCAATTCGCCCCCGTCCTGGACGGACGAGCTCGAATTCTCGTCGTCCGCGGGCGGAAGCCACCCTTACACCACTTGAAATAACTGCAATAGGCATGAGACAGTATCAGTATAACCGCGACAGCATCAACTGCGACTGCGAATGATAGAAAATGACTTACCGTCAGGGCTGGATGCTTCGCGGTGTAGGGGCGACCCCAGCCTTCGCGTCCAGGTACACCGCGTGGGTGATATTCTTCAACGCCGGGATGTAGTCCTCGAGTTTCCACTCGACGAGGCAGGATTTCGTCGAGTCCTCCCGGCCCGTGTACTCGTACATATAATGGTCACGGCGGGCAAGGGGAACGAGTCACCGCCCGAGCCAGCAGTTGTACAAATTTATGGTCTGAACACCCTTCTTCTTCAGGCCGCGGATGGTCTGAAGCATCTCATCCACGACCATCGACTGGTCTGTTGGGAGTTTGCCGACTTGGAGTCGGCGCGGTTCGGGCCGGTCGGCGGAGTATCTTGGGATCGCCACCTCGCCGTCTGGAGTCGCCTCGGTGACGTAAAACCAAGACTTCTTCCATTCGCTCGCCGCCTTGGCAGGTAGCATCAGATCGAAAAAGGAGGCCTTCGATTTCAACTGAAACGTCAGGCCACCCACAGCCAGTTTGGGCCACCTGCTTCTTCGTGACTGATCCTCCCGTGGAACAGATCTTGCCATAGGGGGAAGTAGGGCCTGCAACCCAGGTAGCACTCGCAGAACACCACGAAAATGGCGAGGTGCTCGATGCTGTGCGGGACCAGGTCCGATGGCTGGATCCCGTAGAAGGCGCAGAAGCGCCGGAAGAAGAGAGATGTGGGGAATCCCAGCCCCCGTTCCAGGTGGCTGGTGAAGCAGACGAATTCTCCCTCGCACGGGTCCGGAGTCACCTCTCCGGCCGTGGGGATGCGCCACCTGCCGGCGCGCAGGATCCCGACCTCCTCGAAAGACGCCAGTAGCGCTCTCGTACACTTGGACCTGCCCCATGGTTCGGTGGAGGGGGGCATTTGCGGAAAGGTTCATGGAGGTCGGAGGATTTTGGATCGTCTGTATCGCGATGCGGAGGAAAACGGAGGTGCGCGCAATCGGAGGAAATGACGAGGAGGTGGTTCTCCGATCGCCTACCATTCCCTTTATATAGCGGTTGTTACCCGCCAAATCAGGAAGCCGTTACTACGCGGTGATTACACCAAAAGTTACCGTTGGATTACCCCAACGGCTACTTTTGACTACGTCTGACGGTCCAACTTCATCCATTCGACTCGCCGAACCGATCACTACAACAGTGGTTAATATTTCGCCGACCCGTTCGCCGAGCTGCAACCAGAAAGACTAGTTTTTTCTTTATTCAGGAGCCCGCCGCCGATTCGACTAGGTGTCCGCATTGGACTCGTATGCTCCGACTGCCAGCAACCACCTGCGCCCAATCGACGACGGCCTCGGGGACTACTGATGGGGATATGCCTACCGGGGTATACCTAGCAGGACGTTTTCGACTGGCCCAGGAACTGGCGAGTGGGCCTGCAAGACGGCGACTGGATCAAGACCTGGCGTGGATCCAAGCGACTGGAAGCTGAAGGCCTAGGAGAGTAGATAGGCCCAGTCGGATTAGGTTAAACGAGTACCGTTGGTTGAGATATGTAAACCCTAGGGGGGGGGTGAGTCTATATAAACCTCCCTACAGGGCATGTAGATGTACGTTCCATCATCCACCCAAGCGACTCGCCGCCTAGCCGTCGAGCTCGCCCCATTGTACCTCCATCATAATACAATCTAGCAGGAGTAGGTCTTTACCCTCCGGGGGGCCGAACCTGGGTAAAACCCTGTGGCCACTACTAGGAAAATGGCCTTTAGTGGCGCACCATGAAACATCATCTGTGGCGCACTAGAAGTGCGCCACGTGCCTTGCGCTACAGAAGTTTAGAACCAGGCGTGGCGCACATGCCAGTGCGCCACAGAAGTTTGGGCAGGTGCGCCACGCGTATGAAACGATAACCGTGGCGCACTAGGTGCTGTGCGCCACGGATGTAAATTTCAAAATTCAAAAAAAAGCAGCAGATCTGGATCTCGTCGTCGGTCTTGACTGCGTCGGTGCAGTCGCCATCGCCGTCGATCTTGATCGCGCGTCGGTGTCGTCGTCGGCTGCAAGGAGGAGGAAGAGGAGAATAGGAGGAAGAGGAGGAGAAGAAGAAGATGAGGCGGAGGAGGAGAAGAGGAGGAGGAGAAGAGGAGGAGGAGAAGAGGAGGAGGAGGAGAAGAAGAAGAGGAGGAGGAGGAAGAGGGGAGAAGAACAGGGAGGAGAGGAAGAGGAGGAGAAGGAGGCCGCCGTTGCACCGCCGTCGCGAGGAGGAGGATAAGGAGGCCGCCGTTGCACCGCGCCGCCTGCTGTCACTGCGAGGAGGAGGAGAAGGAGGTCGACGTCGTGCCGTCACTGCAAGGAGAGGAGAAGGGAAGGAGGAGAAGGGAGAAGGAAGAAGGAAGAAGGAAGAAGGAGAAGGGAAAGGGAGAGGAAGAGGGAAAAGGGGAAGGGAAAAGGGGAAAGGAAGGAGAGGAAGAGGAAAGGGGAAAGGAGGAGGAGGAGGCGGGTGGGGATTCAAATTTGAATCCCGCCCAAGCTTATCCGTGGCGCACTAGGTGTAGGTGCGCTACGGATAAGTCGCCCTGTTTTTTTTTCTGCAGGAAAAAACGGTTTTTTGACCGTAACTTTTTACTCTTTTCGAATTTTGAAAATCTAAAAAATCGCTAAACGACCTAAAGGGGTTGCAAGCGGATCTGGAATCTCGTTCTGGTCATTTTGGTATATTATACGATTTTTTTCGATATCGTATGCAAAAGTTACGGCCTTTTTACCGTGGCATTACTTTTTTTTGCAAATAAAGTCGAAACTCATTTCTGTTAATTTTACTAGAAGCTATACCACATTACCTACCTAAATATGAAAGGATTTAATTTTTTGAAGTGTTTATCATTTTCGTTTATTTTTTGCAAACCCTAAAAAGGCGATCCACGGGGTGGAGTTGGTGCATGCCACTTAGGCGTAGGGCACCAGGGCAGAGTGCCCTACGGATAAGTTTGTACATCTGTGGCGCACTAGGCCGAGTGCGCCACAGAAGTTTGTGGCCGTTTCAGAGCAGAGGGGGCGTGCGCTTAGGCGTAGCGCACCCCCCCATGTGCGCCACAGATGACACTAACAAGTGGCGCACATGACTATAGTGCGCCACAGATGTTTGGCGAGCGTCCAACAGGGCCCTGGACCACACACATCTGTGGCGCACTATAGTCATCTGCGCCACGGTTGTTCTAGTTACTAGTAGGGCACTGCCCACAGGTGAGCCACGCCTGTTTTAGCCGTGGGGCACTTCAACCATGTGAGCCACGGATGTGCTGATTACCTATAGCTATTTTCCTAGTAGTAGTGTGTCTCCGTCCTCATCTCGCACCGCAGATGGCTGGCCGCCCTTGCCATTCGTTCTACTACTCGCTGCCGATTGCAGCATCTGCCGTGGTCATTCCCACGACACTAGATATACAACTGTTTCCATATATATTTGTTGAAATAACCTGGCTAGTTTATATTTGCTGAAATTCTAAGAAACACCTTGTTTGATTGCTCATTTCATTGTAGGCACACTTGTATAATGCTTGCATGTCCTGTTCTATAGATTCACAAACGACGCCATTATATTTCGTATCTGGTTCTGCTTCGTCCTAAGCAACGACATAACTATCCTCTATTGTATAGTTCATTTGTGGTTTGCATTCTTGCTCTACAAGTTCTCCCCTGATGCCTTTATAATTTCTGCCTCGTTCATTCTTAACTACAACAGTAACTGCATGCCATTGTATGGTTTGTTCTTCTATATATATTTGTTGATATGACCTGGATATTTTATATTTGTTGAAATTATAAACAACACATAGTGTTATATTTCTCGTTTCATGGTAGGCGCACTTGTTTAATGCTTGCATGTCATGTTTGTTTGATGTGATGGTCAATATATTTGAACCATTGACTAGTAGTAAACTCCAGTTCATAGCTCATGTTGTATCAATTAAATGAGTAGTTTGTCTTGTTTGATGTATTAACTTGTTATTACATAGTTTCAGACTACAATTATTGCTATCGCCACCAAAGAGGGGGCTACAAGATCATGTCTCAAGGTTGTTTTCGAATGTAGATGTCACTCAAGAGGGATATGCATGTGATAGATGGAGAAAGCAAATTGAGGACTGTTATAAACTCGATTGTCAACTGAAATGCCAAATTTTATTTCCCTTGAGTTCATAATACGTAATAATTTGAAGTAGTTTGCATTTGATGTAATGTCTAGATAAATCCCATAGATCGTATAGGCATTTAGTTGACACCGTCCACACATAACGGTAGGCGGTACCATACTGCGCTAGCCAGGTCGATTAGGGTACATAATCGTGCTTTGTATTTTCCCGACGATAAATAGTTAAAATGCTCACAAGTTATACACCTTTTATGATATCCGAATGTGCTCCATAAATGCAGAAACTGTAAAAGACCGTAAAAGTAACAGGCCTGACCCATAGGCATGGTAAGTAATAGTAAATGGCCAAAGCAGTAAAAGGACAAACAGTAACATGCCAAAACAGAAAATGGCCCTAACAATAACAGGAAGAAACAGCACCTGACCAAAACAGGAGCAGGGTGAAACAGTAACATCCTGAGAACAGTAATGGACCAGAATAGTAAAAGGACAGAAGCTTAAATTGCCAAACGATGGCGGGCACGAAAAAGGCCGGTCGTAGCATGCGAGTAATGTGAGCCAAGTTGCACTATGAAGTACTTGATGTGGTGAGAAACCTACCAGGACAATATAGTAACAGGCCAGAATATGCGCAAGACGTCGATGGGCCTGAACAGTAATGGGCCCGAAAGTTATGGACCGCAGCTGGTTGCGTAAACGGGCCCAACTCAAACAGTATAGGGTAAAACAGTAATGGGCCGCGCGTTTTATGGCCCATACAAATGGGCCAGCTTCAAACAGTGTCAGATGAAATAGGAACGGGCCCGAATGTTTATGGGCCACGGCGGGCAACACTAGTGGGCCAATTCGTAACCGTGCATAACGAAACAATAACAAGCTATGATTCTACTAGGCTCCCTTAATGGGCCATCCCACTTAATAATTATCATGCCTTGGCTGTGTCTGACTTTTACCATGATTTTATTGACAGTTAATGGTGCTAACTACCCATTAACGGTGTTCGCCACATGGCAGTTTGCATGATGTCAGCAGTCAACACGGCTGGCAAAAAGATCTATGACGGAACGAATTTTCGTGGCTGAAGGGTGCGATCCACTACGGTTGGAAAAAACCATGGTAGATTCATTTGTGACGGGGCTTCTACTACGAAGGGCATTCGTCGTAGAAGGCTTTTTAGCCACGAAAAATGGACCTTCAACCACGAAAAACGTCTGTTGTAAAAGGACATTTTTCTTGTAGTGTGTGCTAAGTGTATGGACCTCGATGTAATTTTGGTTCTTTTTAGGTCTTTGAATAAAAATATACTCCCACCGCACGTGTAAAATTTAACCTAAAAGTAAGTGGTAAGATCTAAACGAATTTAAGCTTAGTTGTCAACGAATATGGACATTCTTGGATTTCAAGCCAAGAGACCAAGGTCATGGCCATATCTACATCTTACTTATTTTGATGATCCCATATCCAAGAATTTGCATGCTAAGAAATCTATCCATATTTTGAGAACAATCAAAGAGGAAGTAGTATGAAGATATAGTATGCCTCGATTAATTGCTCTCTTAAGAAGGACCCTAACCCGATGGTTTTCCTTGCTTAGTTGTGTTAGGGTCCTTTCTGCTAAATGTATGGACCTCAATGTAATTTTCCTTTTTATGTCCTTGATGTAAAATGTACACCCGCTCCACGTGTAGAATTTTAACCTAAAAGTAAGTGGTAAAATATAAACAAATTTAAGCTTAGTTGTCAATGAGGGTAAACATTATTGGATTTCAAGCAGAACGACCAAGGTCATTGCCATATCTACATCATACTTTACATTGATGATCCCATATCCAAGAATTTGTAGGACGATAAATATGGCCATAGTTTGAAAACAATTAAAGAGGAAGTAGCATGAAGAGTATGCATCGATCAGCTTTTCTCTTGGGAGGAAGGATCTGAACCCGATTGTTTTCCTTGCTTAATTATTTTAGGGCCCTTTGTGCTAAATGTATGTATATCGATGTAATTTTCCCTTTTTAGGTCCTTGGTGTAAAATGCACTCCCACTGCACGTGTAAAATTGCAACCTAAAAGTAGAGAATTTTAACATGCGGCCCGAAAGTTCAGACGCCAAGGCAACGCAGGGTCCAAGTTGCGTGTAATCTCGCGGAAGGGATGTAGTAACTTCGCCAATTGTCGAGAGGGGCCAAATGGGGTAAATACAAATCTAACATCCAAACGATCGTTTGAACCAGTCAAAAAATGGTTGAACTCAAATTCCGCCGTTAGGTCGACTCTTCTTGCATTGACCTATCAGTATTTCCCATTATCCTTTGCGTTCGTGGATTGGTTTACCCCCGTGAGGACTAGATCTTCTCCTCTACTCTTCTCCCCTATTATTCCCCTCTCCATTACCTTGCATAGATCCGGCTACTGGTCTCCAGATCGGAGCTCGTTGTTGCTCTCCTTGCGTTCCACCATGGCCGGTCAACCTCCCACACCCTTAATCGAAGCTTGCCGTTGTTTCTCTCGCTTCGTTTTTCCTAGTTGGCATGTCGGAGCTTTGTATCCCCAACCTAGCTCTCGCCGCTGCCTAGACCTTCTCGCACGGCGGAGCGCGTTCGGCCGGGCAATCTGGACCGGCGACCGGCCTCGGGCATTTGCATGTTGTCGCATACCCCAGGCATGGTAGCCCTAGCAGAGGACTTCAATAACAACGCTCTCATGGCCACCATGCTGGGCACGCGTCCCTCGTGTCGCTGGCAGAGTTGCAGTCGGCTTTCAGGTCTCGTTTGGGATAAGACGAAAAGTGGTCAATATCGAGGTATGCGCGCCTCCATTTGATTTCTTTGTCCGGTTCACCCACAGCTCAGACAACGATTGCGTTATGCATTCTTCCCGTTGTTTCGAGTGCTGTGGGAGAAAATGAGCTTCCTGCGTTGGCATCACGCCTGTGGGTGGGACGATCGCTTGGGGAAGCTTTGGTTCTTCTCTAAACTCGGCTTTGACAACCTCCTTTTTCATGCTTGGGAACCGGAGGCCCTCAAGAAGTTCATCAGTAGCCTTGGCGGCGAGCTGGTGGAGATTGTGCCACCGAGCGATAGATGGATCATAGAGGTAAAGGCATGGCTGAAAGATCCAGATACCGTTCCTAAGATGTACAATGTGGAGGTTCCAAGAAGGGAAAGAGGACAGCTTTGCTGGAAGCACTCGGTGATCATCCACCTGCAGGAGGTTCTGGATCTGGTACATGGCATTTAGGCCCTGACGAGGCGGCCAGAAAGCGTCCTCGTCGCCTGCAATGTTGGCCTGGAAGGATCGATGGCACAAGACCACAACCGTTCCGAGACGGAGCGCATAGTTTCGGTGGGGGGACCGGGCGTGGACAGGCTGGTGGTTTTGATTTCCCTCGAGCGAAGAAAGAGGTTTAGTGAATCTTAAAGATTACTGACTTGAGAGTCGAGCACGTAGTACGCCTTATGCAATAGTTTAAACTGTTGTAGTATGTGTGGCTACTGAGTTTGTAATGTGTGGCTACTAATTCCGTAGTATGTGTGGCTAATGATTTCGTAGTACGTGTCTGAATGTTGTCTGAATCTTGCATGAATAAACCACCCAAGATCGGTTTATAAAATGTTCTCTGAATCTTGCATGCCTCGGATAAGTATGACAGTAAACTAAATTCAACCACCGGTAGTAACTGAATAAATATATACATCTTAATAGTATTTGTTTACTTTCGAACTAGTTCTATACTATAGTATGGGATAGCTACGCAAAAGGGGGCTATTGCCTCTACAAAAGGCATTCTACAGAGCAAGTCTCTAAACTTAACTGTTCTACACTGAAGAAACTGCAGATCTCCACCATAAAAGTTGGATAGCCAATTGCCTTGAGAGGACGTAAGTTCAATAATATTTCAACCACAACTGAACTATTTCCTTCCCGCCAAACTTCAAGAGATCTGCAATGTTCATGCACTAGTTGACGCGCTTGAACCAGTCCCGGTTCAGTAGAACAGCCGCGCCGCTACAACGATTTCTTCGAAGGTGAAATCTGGCTTCTCGTGGCAGGGATCGTAGGTACCTGTGAATCTGAACCTGAATTCCGGCGCTGAGTTGTTGCCCGTCGTTGGCTCCAGATGTCGAACACTCCAACAAGCTGAGTGTAGATGGATGCACGTCGCCGCGGTGTGGCTGCCGAAGGTGCATAGGATGGATCATCTAGGTTGCTGACGGCGTGCGCCCAGATTGCCCCACGGTAAGGTCGCCTGCACCGAGGCATGGAGGCGAGAGTTTGTAGACCTTGGCGCCGCCCTGTTTGGGGGTTTGTTTCCTCGGCGGTAAGCTCGTAGGAACGCTTCGGAATGTACCTTCTTTCTCGTGCGCAGAGCACACGAAAATGCCGGCGCGCGCATTCTCCATGACGCTCATTTGACCCTTCTCGATGCCACGGCGGCATTCGTCGTTGCCTCCACCGCCACCGCATATGCAGCACATTCTGCAAAATCAACCGTCTTGGGTGGCAATGTAAGACCGGCCTTGTAGTACAGCCGCTTGGCCTTCCTCAGAGGGGCCAAATAGCCAAGCTTCGGCGGCGGCCGGGGCAGTGACGGCCGGGGCGGCGGCGGCTTCTGCTTAGACGGGGCCATAGCTAAGCTTCCTAAGAGTGTATCTTATTTATTCGAAACTAGTTCGACTAACTGCTGAATCTTTATTTATCTTTCTCAGCATAAGAGTGCTAAGATATTAAAAATACAGGTCGTGGCTAGCAACCGGATCAGGCAATGTACCAGGTCAGGGTTCCATTTTAAGTATATTTACAAATGTGTCCTTAGTTGTATCCAGAAATTTTGCCTGTGCCACTATGATCGTAGAATTGTAACAACACCATCAGAAACAGGGGAAGAGGATGTGGCGTTTTACTAACTGGTGGGACGTGCAACCTCGACCGTCGACGGCGTGCATCCCATGTTCGAGGATTAGTGCTCCCCATTATTCTACGATTTTCCATATGCTGGCGCTCGCTCGCAGCTCCGCTCCACTGCTCTGGTCTTGCACGCCGCCACTCCGTCCCCTCCGGCAACACTCTCGTCCTCCACCTAGACTATCGTCCTCCAGTCATCCCCTACCCGCCCTACCCGCCCTGTCTTGCCCCCTTGCCCTATCTCCTTGCCTCCGTCGCCTCCCAGGCGCGTCTGGAAACGAAAATCGTTTGATGGGTGCTAGGTTCTCGCGCAACGGCGGTAGATTTCTGGATCCCGCACGGAAATGGATCATGCGTGGCCGAAGAACACGGAGATGGGTCCTTCCTGGACAGAGAGCGAGGAGATGGACCCTTCAAGGCTGGAGAACATGGAGGAGAACGAAACAGGGGAAGAGGACGCGGGGTGCAAAGCTTTGGTGCTCTGGAGCCCATTGAACATGCCGTACATCCTCCCCGAAGGGTAAGAACTGTAATTCCATCTCTGGATCTCCCAATTAGAATTTCTAGTCCAGTGTTGATGGAGGGGGTCTGTGTTGGTGACCGTAGGATGTCTTCTTCATCCATATTTCTTTTGAAGATTCAGCATGGGTGTCGGACTGAAACCTTGTCCGATGGTAGAATCGCAGTTACCAGTGGATTTTATTATCGGCTGATAGTAGGCGCGGAGGACATAACTCTAAGTGACTTGCACATGCAATTTGGAAAGTTTCCCATTGGCCAGCATGATGAATTCGTAATCAGGTACTGCGACACAAATTCGTAGACTTTCTGCGATGTTAGAACTGAGGAGGCTCTGGCCATGATGTGGAGTAAACACCTCAACACGGGGACTGTGCTGATGTTTGTGCACATCGTTTACAAAGATACTTGGGGAGAGACTGTCCTGAATGATACCGGGCCATGTGGAACGCGAACAGAGCAGGCTCTGTTTTTATACCGAGCGCGACCGACTAGCCTTTCTTTGAGCATGAAGACATCGACATGTGTGGCGGTCAGGGTGATTTTGTGCTCGAAGGTGATGATGATGATGATGATGATGATGATGATGAGAAAGCATATCCAGATGTGGCTGCTGACCCTGATAGGATGGAGAGTAGGGAATATTTGGTTGATTCGAACTACGAGCCTGACTATGGGACTGATGAGGAAGAGGAATGTGAGGATGGGGAAATGGGATGCAGATACGATGACAAAGACGAGGACATGCCAGTGATACACTTTGACAAGGACAACCCTACAATTGATGAGGGGACTGTCTTTGATACTATGGAGGAATGCAGATATGTCGTTGCCGCCTATGCAATAAGATTTGGGTTCGAATTTATCGTTGAAAAGAGCGACCAAAAGAGACTTAGGGTGCATTGTAGGTAAATTAAGGTGTGTAAATGGAGATTTCATGCATCTCCAATGCGGGGTGGACACCCATTTTAGGTTACAATAGCTATATTTAGTTTCGGTCTTTCTCAAATTTGTTCTGCTATTGAGTCCTCTGATTTATTTTTATTCCCATTGAATGCAGATCAAGGTAGACACGAAGAAACACAACTGCCCTAATACTTCTTTAAATGATAAAGTTAGCCTGGTAACAACCAAGTGGATTGCTGCTAAGGTACTTTACGATAGAGTCTTTGGTGGGAAGGAGATGGCTCTAGACTTCATTCAGGACAAGTGGACTGACAATTTTCACATGTTGTATAGTTTCAAAGCTGAGGTAGAGAAGACATCACCTGGTAGTGTTGTTGACATTGATTACGAGGTTGTGAAAGGAAGAGAAAAGGTCTCAAGGGGGGTCAAGTATAAGCAGGCGGGTAAGAAATGCTTCAGGAGATGTTTTCTTCCTGAAGGCATGCTGGAAGGGGTTCCTAGACGGCTGTAGGCCATACTTGGAAATAGATGCAACTTCTTTAACAGGGAAGTTCAGGGGACAGCTTGCTATCGCTTGTGCTATGGACGCGCATAACTGGCTATTTCCCGTAGCCTATGCTGTTCTTGGGGGTGAATTGAATGAAATCTGGACATGGTTCACAAAGAGACTACGTGAAGTAATTGGTCACCCTGAAGGCTTGGTGACACACACTGGTGCATGCAAGGGGCTTCAGAATGTTGTTGATGTTGTGTTTCCTAGGGTTGAGCATAGGGAATGCATGCGGAACCTCGCTACTAGCTTCATGAAGAAGTTCAAAGGAAAGACCTTTGAAGACAACTTGTGGCGATCAGCATACACGTACAACCCAAGAACACATGCTACTTACATGCAGAACTTGTATACCGTGCCGAAGCTGAAAGAATACCTCGAAGAACATCATAACAAGTTATGGGCCAGAAGCAAGTTTGGTGAGTTAAGCAAAGTGGATTTTGTTTGCAATAATCTGATAGAAAGGTTCAATGCTAAGATTAGGAGAATGAAGTCACTTGCAATTGTTATTTTATTAGATGCAATAAGATAGTGTATAATGGTGAAGATAGATTTTCGGCAGAGAATTTGTGTGAGAAAATTTGTAGGCCATAAAATAATTCCAAAGGTGGTTTTATTACTGAATGCAAGAACCAGGGCAATGAGAACGATAAATACGAGGATGGTCAGAAGTTCCAATACATTGGCTGAGGTTTATGCACAAGACAAGCATGAAACTAAATGGAGGTTACTGTAGACATTGGTAACAAGACTTGTTCTTTCAGGAAGTGGCAGGTTACTGGTCTGCCAAGCCACCATGCACTGCACTTCATCTTAAAGCTGAGAGGTAGAGGTGTTGAAATAGAGAACTATGTTCATAACTATTTCTCCATGGACAAGTTTGCTGCAACTTATGCAGAAAACGTACCACCTATTGTTGATGAAAATGATTGGGAGATAGTCGATCCAAGGTTCAAACTCGAACCACCAGTTCTTAGGAGGCCACCTGGGAGGCCTAGAAAGGAAAGGACCGAAGCCTTCACCGCAAAAGGTTCAAGACTAGGAGCAAGGAAGTTAAGTGCAAACATTGTGGAGGGTTGGGCCATATCAAGAGGCTATGCAAAAACCTAGTCCCACGTGATTTCGGATATGCTAACCTTGTCCCTGTTCACATTACGCTGGAACAAGATGAGGCTTCTCAGGCAGAACTGGAGGAAGCGCAGTGAGATGACGTGGAGGAGGTGCTGCATGTGAAGGAAAATGGTGATGCGCATGTGGAGGGAAACGTTGGTAAGCAGCAATTGGCTGAGGACATGGACGTGTAGGCGGGGATAGGGGCGAAAAGAAACAAAAGGGTATAGGGAGCGGAAGGGAAATGATAATAATGGAGTTGAGTTTGAATATGAAGAATTTTCTGGGGTGATTGAGGATGTTCTTGAGGATCTTTTGGATAACTTCAGGAGAAACAATAAATCCCTGTCAATCTCATCTCTATACGATTCTCCGGAAGAAAAGTAAGCCTAAAACTAATTTTACTTGGAATTTTGATCATTTTTGTTTCTGTCCTCATCAACTGTTGTTTAGTGCAGCGCAGGATTGAACAGTAATAAGAGGAGCAGAGAGGAGGTGGCACAGTAACGTCGTTTCTTGAATATTCATTGAAATTTATTTATATCTGGTACTTGTAACGGGTATGAGATGTGTGGTGTCGACCTGATTCGAGGTTGTTAGATTGTACATTAATTTTAAAACTGATTACCCATAAACAATATGGATTTCTATTTTCATGCCCTTGGTTCGTTAGTTGTACTCACTTTTCCCCAGCCGCTTAACTTTTCCTCACTTTCCCCTCGCCATGTTAAGAAACCCTCACGGGCGTTCGCAGGCGCTCGGACAGAGGGATGCCGTCAGGTCAAAGGCTTGACCGTTATATGCTGACTGGTGGGACTGTGTTGGGGCGGGTCGGGCGTTGAGCGTTATGTTACGAGGCCTCGACCGGTGGGGACACGTTGGGATGGGTCCTGCATAGGTGGCGAAGGGTGGGGCCGTGTTGGGACGGGCCTTGCATACGTGGTGAAGAGTGGGGCCGCATGGAGACACGTCGGACCGGCCATTCTTGCTCACCCAAAGCATTCGCTTCCCCCCCCAGCCTGGAACAGCTCCCACACCGCCGCTCCGCTGCCCCGCTGTCAACACCCGGATTTTTAATCCCAGATGCCTGTTATGCCATACCTCGCAATCCCAGGATTACCATTTTTGCGAGACATAACAGAATTGGATACCATAGTACATCATCCATTACAAACGATACATAAGTTCTTACACGAATAGGGATCTCATGATCTAGTTCTTAATACAACATCAAGCAGCGGAATACGTAATAATAACGGTAGCATAGGCGAAGCTCCATCTTTGGGGTCACAGGCAATGCTGACGATGGGAGATGATCTTAGTTGTCGTAACCTTCCTGGGGTCCATCTTCCAGGTACTCCTGTTCATAGTCTGGCCATGGGAATAGCCAGGGACAAAGCCATGAGTACTCTTTAAGTACTCGCAAACTAATACTAACAGGTAAAGGGGTTTTTGGATAATAGGACACTAGGCTCTAGGGTTGTTTTGCAAAAGACAAATTTATCTCTACTAAGTTCTAAAGCTAGTCACAATTTTATAACTCCTAAGTGGGATCTTGTAACTCATGTCACAACTCTGTTGTGGTCCAGTCAAAGTCTCAATTCATTTCACAAGTCAATTTTGAAAAGTCTGACGGGGGAACAGTATGGCCACTCCAACTGTCCATAACTGCGGACGTGGCTATTCGAATAGTTTGACACTCTGCAGATATTGTACACTTTCACCACAACATTCGATACATCCATCAGGAACAAATCCAGGATTCACCATACTCAGTATGCGGATAATCAATCCTAACCTTTCAATTACACGCCCTAGTATAAGCACCTCTCCTGTGAGTTTGGCCTCCCAACCATGACCAACTGTCATCTTGGGTACTGCACAGGTGGACAATCTTCACAAGGTAGCCTCGGCTCAGACCTTGGCCGTGAGGGAGCTAATACTAAGGTACATAAGTTTCCAGTCAAGCCCTACCCAATCTTTGGGTATTGTGGTTGTACGATAAAATTGGAATGGTATCGCATCCAGTCAACCATCAGTTTTATAAAAGGGGCTAAGGCTCATGCCTCAAAATTTTCATCACCAAAATCATCAGGTGTTTGGAAACACATGTCGAAAACAGATCAATCGAATGATCCATCATTCTAAGGTTTTCATAACCATTTTCTCACCAAGTATTCCCATCTAAAGTTGATCAAGTTTTATGCTTAGCACTAGCATGTACAAGTGGGGGTAAGCAATAATGAGGGGTGGTAAACTAGGGGAGTTTCAACTATGTATAACCTTATATCTCAGGATGATATCAAGGTGTCTAATCTTAGGCCAAATTTTATGCTCTTTATGCAACCTTCAGATAACTTTCTAGTATCTACCAAACTCTTAAGTAAACTCTAAGTAAGCTTTAATAAAGAAATAAAGTAAGAAGCTTGCAAATAAAACTAGGATTGGTTTAACAAGTGGGTATGATCATATATGCTTAAAGCATATAGTAGGCATGGTAACAAGCAAGTATTGGCTTGCATAGGTAAAGTATCTTGCAAGTGTTAGCTTGCATCAATGCCAATATAAGCTTGCATAGGTATAGCATCAGCTTGCCTTGTGCAGAGCAGTGGTTGAAGTTATCCTCGGCTTCTTCTTCGTAGTATCCTCCTTCCTCCTCGTATCCTTGGTCGGTACTAGCGTCTATGAATAAATACGAGGTACACAATCACCAAAAAATACTTAACTACTTGCAATCATCACACACAAGGGTCCTATAGATGATCTAGCATCATATCTAACATTACAAGGTTAAGGCTTGGTTTAATTCCTTTTATTTTTAGAAAAGTAATTTCTACTCATTGAAAAACTACTTAAGATATAATATTCTCCAACCCAAACATGGGATCATGTTGACACATGTCATCACCACATATTGTAGTCCAAGGGAATGTGATTTAAAGTGGTGTCACAATTTAATAAGGTTTTACCCTTTTATTTGATTTAAATATAATGACTAGAAATGCCTATGTAGCATTCTTTTATTACTTGAACATTATTTCTGCAAGTAAACCTATATATTTTTATATATTCTGAAAGGTATGGTTAAATGTGATTTTTGAGAGTTGGAATCAACTCAAAATCTAGTATGGTTTAAATTTGAAAAATGTTTGAATGCAGAAAAGCTTCTGCCTTGTTATTTTTACTAAGGATGATCTATAGATCCAAATGACTTGAATCCAACGGGCTTGGATTCAGCATTCAGAAACCTTTCCAACAAAATTGGTTTCATTCAAATTGGTGCACTGAATCGATATGGATTGATTTTTGAAAATGGGTACAGAAGTGTGTTTGAATTAAAAAGAAAAAGATTTAATTCAAATCACTGGGCTGCGCGGGAAAAGTTACTGGGCCGGCCTGCTAAGCGCAGTGCTCCCGCGGGCTGCTTAAGTGGGTGTCCCCACTTGCCAGTGAGACAGGGAGGGGCGAAGCGGTACGGGGCAACGTGGGTCATTCGATCTGATTCTAATCCAACGGCTGGGAGTCATCGTCGACGCGAGACAACGCCGGCGAGAAAGAAACCTAGCGCGGCCAGTGAGGTTTGCTGGGGACTCACCGGGGTGCTGACGAGGGTCGGTGAGGCGGGCGAACGACGAAGTCGACGATGGAGGACTCAGGGGTGGTCGCGGCAGCTCCTAGGGTGGACGAAATCGATGGCTCCCTTCTTCTCCAGAGGCGGCGGGCTCCGGTGAAATTCCGGCGAGGTGGTGCTCGCCTTGCTCCGGGAACGGTGTGGCACGATCAGTGACGAGAGGGGAGTGAGATGGTGTGAAGAAATCGAGCGGGGGTGGCCTCTATTTATAGTCGAGCGAGGGGACCGACGGGGCGCAAGGTGAGCTCGTCGGGGGCGATGTTACAGGCGGCTATTGGCATGGGCGATGGTAGAGGACGGTGCGGTGCTCCCTGGTGATGCTCAATGACATGGTTCCGAGGCGTGGGGCGGTGCGGTTTGGTCTAGAACATGCGACGCTCGTGGCGTAGACGTCTTTGACGGCAGCGGTGTTGTCGTCACGGGCGTGAACGGGGATGTCTGGCGGTCTCCTGGGTCGGTGGGGATTGTGTATGCACGCGGCGAGGGCGGCGCGCGGTCTGTGGGCTTCGGTCGAGGGTGGTGCTCTGGCGCACGCTCAGCATGGTCGCTGGCGGTTTGGGCGCGGTCCGTGCGTGTGGTCCAGTGGTTGGCAAGCTTCGAGCAGTGGACATGGAGTGGTGATGGACGGTGGGCTGCCTCCCAGACATGCTGGCTAGGCTTGTGTCTCCTCCTAGCTTGCTGTCGACATGGGGGTGACATGGGTGTGCTCGGCTGTTCACCATTGATGGCAATGGCAAGCTCACAGTGGTGCTAGTTCTTGGTTAATATTCCTAGATGATCTACTGAGCTGGTTATGAGCTAAATAGGGAACAAGTTAGGCCAATTTTACTGCACACTATAGTGTTTGATGTTTGTTTGATTTGTATCTGCAACCTGTTTGATGAAATGGCCGCATGAATTCAAGTTTTGAATTTTGAAAAGATTTTTGGTGGGTCTGCTAGGTTGGTGCTGGTGAGTCTGCAGATGCTTGGGTTTTGAAATCTGAGCTTGTTTGAGTGATTTTTGAAAAAGTGGGATCTTCCCATATGATAAAGATTCAATTTTGAATTGTCATTTAAACTATGAATTTGAAAGTTTCTGGATGATTACAAAGTGGGCCTTTATACTTTGTTAGGAGTACATTCAAGGGGTGCAAAGATCTAGAAAAGTTTCTGTTAGGTTCTGAAAGTTTGAGACAGCCAAAGTAGGCATGCGAGTTAAATTGGTCAAAGTGACCATTCCTTTAATATATTTGTTTTGATTTACTTGTCCTTAGGAAAAGTGTGGGAAATGTTTTAGATGATGTTTATTTCACCTAAGAAACATTTTACAAGCAATGAAACAATCAAACAAGGTGGTTCCAAAGAATTTCAAAATCCATGCATACACATATGCATGCATTCATAATTTTATTTAGAATTTTTTTTGTTAACCCTAAATGTTTATGAATAATGCTTGATGATCCAAGCTTAGTATTTTTGGGATGTTACAAACCTTCCCCACTTAAACAAAATCTCGTCCCGAGATTTGAAAAAGGACAAAAAGATTACCTAGGATTTGAAGAGATCGGGAAACTCCATCCTGATGTGATCTTCGCGCTGCCAGGTAGCTTCCTCTTCTGTGTGGTTGCTCCACTGAATCTTGAGAAACTTGATGCTTCGGGTTTGGGTAGTTCGAAAGGCTTCTTCCAAAATACGGATGGGTACTTCAGGATAGGTCAGGTCATCGTTTATCTCTATGGTCCGATGGTCGATATTCTTGAACACTTCGGTCTTCTCGGGGACTTCGAGACACTTGCGAAGTAACGAGATATGGAACACATTGTGCACTGCTGACATCTCTTCGGGTAGCTCCAATTGATACGATACTTCTCCTCGACAGTTCAGAATTTTGAAAGGTCCGATATATCTGGGGGTAACTTTCCCTTGAGTTGGAAACGCTGCATTCCCTTCAATGGCGACACCTTCAGATAAACAAAATCTCCTATGTTGAAGGCGAGGTCTCTACTTCTCTTGTCGGCGTAACTCTTCTGTCGGGATTGGGCGGTCTTGAGGTGCTCACGAATCTTGTGAACCTTCTCTTCTGCTTCTCGTAGGATGTCGGGTCCGAAAATCTGACTCTCTCCTACTTCCGACTAGTTCAAAGGGGTACAACACTTCCTTCCGTACATGAACTCAAATGGGGCCATTTGCAAACTGGCTTGGTAACTGTTGTTGTAGGAAAATTTTGCAAACGGCAGACAGTCTTCCCACTTGGATCCATATTCTAACACACATGCTCTCAGCATATCTTCGAGTATTTGATTTACTCGCTCCGTTTGTCCATCGGTCTGAGGGTGATACGCAGTACGGAAATCTAAGCGGGTTCCTAAACCTTCTTGGACTTTCTTCCAAAATCTCGAGGTAAACTGCGTTCCTCGATCTGATACAATGTTCTTAGGGACTCCGTGCGAACTGACGATTCTAGCGATGTATAACTCCGCTAGCTTTGAACTCTGATATGTGGTTTTGACGGGCAAGAAATGGGCGACTTTGGACAATCTGTCCACTATGACCCAGATAGAGTCATTTCCCCTACTAGAAGTAGGCAGTCCAGTGATAAAGTCCATTCCTATAGAATCCCATTTCCATTCCGGAATTTGCAAAGGTTGCAACAATCCAGCGGGTCTTTGATGTCCTGCCTTGACTCGCTGACATATATCACACTTGGCGATATAGCTTCCGATTTCTTTCTTCATCTTATGCCACCAAAATTGCTCCTTCAAATCTTGATACATCTTAGTTCCTCCGGGATGGATAGAATAAAGAGTATCATGAGCCTCCTTCAAAATAACTTCTTTCAACTCATAATCTGCTGGTATACAAAGGCGTCCTTTGTACCACAAAACTCCTTATTCGTCTTCGGTGAATCCGGGTACTTTGCCTGTACTGATACGACGCTTGATTCCGTCGATACTGGCATTTCCCTTCTGCGCCTCTTTAATCTGACTGATCAAAGTGGGATGAAGTTCTATGCTTGCCAAAAATCCTTCACTTACTAATTCCATTCGAAAATCTTCCATCTCTTTGTCCAAACTTGGTTGCTCCTTCAAAATCATGGAGTTCAAGCGGCACGGCAATCTGCTAAGGGCATCGGCTACTACGTTGGCTTTACCAGGGTGATAGTGAATGTCCAGATCGTAATCCTTGATTAGCTCAATCCATCTTCTCTGCCTCATATTCAGATCCTTCTGAGTGAATATATAATTTAGGCTCTTGTGATCCGATTAAATCTCACAACGATTTCCCATCAGGTAATGTGTCCATGTCTTCAGGGCTAGAACTACGGCTGCGAGTTCTAGGTCATGGGTTGGGTAATTTTGCTCATGTTGCTTCAATTGTCGAGATAGATAAGATATAACTTTGCCTTCTTGCATTAGCACACATCCGGGACCAATCTTGGATGCGTCACAATACACATCGAAGGGCTTCGTGATATCTGGCATGATCAAGATTTGGGCTGAAATCAATCTCCTCTTGAGTTCTTGAAAACTCGCTTCACACTTATCTGTCCATTCAAACTTCTTGTCCTTATTCAGCAATTGGGTCATGGGTCGAGCGATATTCGAGAATCCTTCTACGAATTTGCGGTAATATCCCGCCAATCCGAGAAATGCACGAACTTGGGTTTGAGTGGTTGGGGCTTGCCAATCTTCTACATCTTTCACTTTGGCAGGGTCAACGGCAATTCCTCCGGCTGATACAATGTGACCGAGGAATCCTACCTCATGTAACCAGAATTCACATTTGCTAAACTTGGCATACAACTGATGCTCTCTAAGGGTTCCAAGAATGGTCCTTAGGTGTAGCTCATGTTCTTCTTCTGATTTGGAATAAATCAGAATGTCATCAATGAAAACAACGACAAACTTATCCAGGAGTCCATAAAAATCTCATGAGGTTCATGAAATAAGCGGGGGCATTGGTTAATCCGAAAGACATGACTGTATACTCGTACAATCCATATCTGGTGGTAAAGGCAGTCTTTGGAATATCCTCTGCACGAATTTTGAGTTGATGATAGCCAGTTCTAAGATCAATCTTAGTAAATACTTTGGCACCGGTCAACTGATCAAACAAATCTTCGATCTTGGGCAAGGGGTACTTGTTCTTGATGGTGACATCATTCAATTTACGATAATCCGTACACAAACGGTTACCTCCATCCTTCTTGTCCACAAACAAGACAGGTGATCTCCATGGTGACGCTTTTGGTTGAATCAATCCAATTTCTAGCATGGAATCAGTTGCTTCTTCAATTCTACGAGCTCTGACGGGTTCATACTATAGGGTCTCTGGGCTATGGGTCCTGTTCCGGGGATTAGTTCAATGATAAACTCGATATCCCGATTTGGGGGCATACCGGGCAAAACATCTGGAAATACATCGAGGTATTCACAAACTATCCGGACTTGGTCAATGGTAGGTTGGGCTATACTCTTGTTACACTTGAATTGGCGAGGTAAGGTTTCAGATATATGCTCGACTGATATTCCGGCGGTACTGGTCATAGTGATGGCTTTCTTGGCACAGTCAATCAATCTGTTATGTTTGGACATCCAATCCATTCCTAGTACTACTTCCAAACCTTTAGTTCCGAGTACTATCAGATTTGCATAAAAATCTATGCCATGGATTCGGATAGGGACGGCTTTGCAAATTTGCCTAGCCTTAGTGGTTGATCCAGGAATTTGCACAATCATCACATGCTTCAGTTTGGTTGGTTGAATTTTACTAGTGCATGCAAATTCTTCGGTGACAAATGAATGCGATGCACCAGAGTCAAACAACACTTGTGCAAGTACTGAATTAACAGAAAACATACCCAGCACGACGTATGGCACTTCCTGAGCTTCTTCAGCATGCATGAGAAAAAGACGGCCATTGCGGTTGAGTGAATTCTCTGGGGCAAATCTTCTTTCGGGATGAACACGACGTTGCTGCTGAGCTGGGGCATTGGCATTGGGGCTGTAGCATTCTTCTTGTTGGGGCACTCGTTGGAATAGTGGCCTTTATTTCCACAGTCATAACAAGTCACTTGCGACTTGTCCTTGGCTGCGACAGGCACAACATTAATTCCAGTCCTAGGGGCAGGGTTGGTGTTGGCGGTAGCATTGTTGTTGTTGAACTTGGGTGGGGCACAGTTGAAATTGCTAGAGTTGCCGGGGTTGTTGTGAATTCCTCCGGGTCTAGGGTTTCCATGGTTGGGATAGGTTGGACGGTTCATCGGGGATCTGTTGGTTCTTGGGGCAAATCCTGGAGATGGGTTGGGGCGATACTTTGGGGTCTGATGGGTTCCTGGCTGATGCATCATGCGACGCTTGCGTTTCTCATTGGCTTGGTTGATCTTTCCTTCCATCTGGATAGCGGAGTCGACAAGGGCTTCAATATCCGCAAAGGGGATATTGACTAACATTGTCTGCATCTCGTCATGCAGACCATTCAGGAATCTTTCTTTCTTCTTGGCTTCGGTATCTATCTCGTCCGGGGCATACCTAGCTAATGGCAAAAATTTGTCACGGTATTCCACTATAGACATCCTTCCTTGCTTCAGCTCTCTGAACTCGTCTCTCATTCTCTTGATCAAACCCGGTGGCATATGAGTTCTGCTAAACTTGACCTTGAGTTCCTCCCAGGTCATCATCTGGCCTTCGGTCATTGCACAAACACTGTTCCACCATGCCCTGGCATCTCCGGCTAGATAATAGGTGGCAAACAGAACTTTCTCGTTGGCTTCCACTCCAGCGACTTCTAGGTTATTTTCCATGGTTTGCAGCCAATCATCAGCGTCTAGGGGCTCTTCCGACTTAGTGAAAACAGGTGGGTTGGTGTTCTGGAAATTCTTGAGCTTAGATCCATGGTGGTCCTGATTTCCGTGGCCTTGGTTATTGTGGGCAAGCTGGGCTATCTGCTGCAGGGTGGCTAGGTTGGCTTGACATTCCGCTCTTTCAGCTTCACGGTCAGAAGTCAACATTTGCAGAATCTGCAACATCGGGTCCGGGGCTGAACGACTTCCTCCACGTGGCATCTAAAGATTGAGATAGATCATGAGAAAAGAGGGAAATTTCTAAGGTTTCGGGGACTTTGAAAAGTTTTAAAGGTTTGACTCAGATTTTCTAGCAACTTGCTTTTTCATTCATTCATTCATTCATAGCACACAGTACAACACACACCACAACAAGGAAAAACAGATGGTTTTAAGAACCATGCTGAGAACTATGATATAGTGGGACCGAATACTACTCACTACGCTAGTGCTCAAGTGCTACTACTCCTAGGAGTCTATGGCTTCATCATCTTCATCATCATCGATGAAGGCGAAATCATCCTCATCGGTGAAGAAGTCCATGGCCTGATCCTCCAGAAAATCACCGTTATTGCTGAGATAGGAGTAAGGGTCTCCACGAAGATCCTCTTCGGCATTCTCCCTTTCCTCCAACTGCATGTCTCTCTTGTGGATGGTCTCTTCCAAAGATGAGATGCGGTGGCGAAGACGGGCAATGATGCGCTCCTTCTTGTCGAGCTGACGGCGGCGAGACTTGTGATCCTTTGCTAGCATGGCGATGGTCTGATCCTTCGTCTTGATGATGGCAGACTTGTGGTTGGAGTAGTCACGGCAGTTGTCCAACTCCTGCTGACGATCGTACATCATGAAGCTAAGGTGGTCCAATTGAGTCTGCAGCTCGGGGTGGTATGGGGCTTCCAGGGGTTGTCCATTTGCATCACGCCTTGGGCAAAACTCAAAGCGAGTACCCTTGATCTGATTGATGCTCTGCCCACACAGACGGGAAAGAGCTTCTTGCATGGCTCTGGCAAGTCCATCGAGCAAGTTGTTTTCCCTCAAGGTAAACTGCGTTCCCTCCGCAGTTGGAGGTTCAATCTTTCCTCAGATACTTGCAACAATTAGCCACTGCAGGTCTTCTCCTCCTTGATCATTGAGCTGAGCTACGAAGAACTCGGGGTGCGGACGCTCCAGAAGATCCGAAAGCTGATCCAAATCCCTCTCAAAGATAAGGTCTCCTCCATTCCCCAGTTGGTAAAACTTGCTGTACTTCACTTCCATCTATAAAAATAGAGGATGGGTAGGTTACAAGAGTGATCAAGTGGGTCAAAATTTTATGTATTTTGCAAGAGTTTTTGAGGAACATGAATTTTTATGAAAGAATCAAAGAGATAAGAATGAGAATAAATTTTTGTAAATATTTGTTTTCTTTGGTTTTGAAACTAAGTTTTTTTTTGGTTCAAACGTCCAGTCTAACTAGGGTCTCCTATGATCAGGATGGCTCTGATACCAACTTGTCAACACCCGGATTTTTAATCCTAGATGCCTGTTATGCCATACCTCGCAATCCCAGGATTACCATTTTTGCGAGACATAACAGAATTGGATATCATAGTACATCATCCATTATAAACGATACATAAGTTCTTACACGAATAGGGATCTCATGATCCAGTTCTTAATACAACATCAAGCAGCGGAATACGTAATAATAACGGTAGCGTAGGAGAAGCTCCATCTTCGGGGTCACAGGCAATGCTGACGATGGGAGATGATCCTAGTTGTCGTAACCTTCCTGGGGTTCATCTTCCAGGTACTCCTCTTCATAGTCTGGCCATGGGAATAGCCAGGGACAAAGCCATGAGTACTCTTTAAGTACTCGCAAACTAATACTAACAGGTAAAGGGGTTTTTGGATAATAGGACACTAGGCTCTAGGGTTGTTTTACAAAAGCCAGATTTATCTCTACTAAGTTCTAAAGCTAGTCACAATTTTATAACTCCTAAGTGGGATCTTGTAACTCATGTCACAACTCTGTTGTGTTCCAGTCAAAGTCTCAATTCATTTCACGAGTCAATTTTGAAAAGTCTGACGGGGGAACAGTATGGCCACTCCAACTGTCCATAACTGCGGACGCGGCTATTCGAATAGTTTGACACTCTGCAGAGATTGTACACTTTCACCACAATATTCGATACATCCATCAGGAACAAATCCAGAATTCACCATACTCAGTATGCGGATAATCAATCCTAACCTTTCAATTACACGCCCTAGTATAAGCACCTCTCCTGTGAGTTGGGCCTCCCAACCATGACCAACTGTCATCTTGGGTACTGCACAGGTGGACAATCTTCACAAGGTAGCCTCAGCTCAGACCTTGGCCGTGAGGGAGCTAATACTAAGGTACATAAGTTTCCAGTCAAGCCCTACCCAATCTTCGGTTATTGTGGTTGTACGATAAAATTGGAATGGTATCGCATCCAGTCAACCATCAGTTTTATAAAAGGGGCTAAGGCTCATGCCTCAAAATTTTCATCACCAAAATCATCAGGTGTTTGGAAACACATGTCCAAAACAGATCAATCGAATGATCCATCATTCTAAGGTTTTCATAACCATTTTCTCACCAAGTATTCCCATCTAAAGTTGATCAAGTTTTATGCTTAGCACTAGCATGTACAAGTGGGGGTAAGCAATAATGAGGGGTGGTAAACTAGGGGAGTTTCAACTATGTATAACCTTATATCTCAGGATGATATCAAGGTGTCTAATCTTAGGCCAAATTTTATGCTCTTTATGCAACCTTCAGATAACTTTCTAGTGTCTACCAAACTCTTAAGTAAACTCTAAGTAAGCTTTGATAAAGAAATAAAGTAAGAAGCTTGCAAATAAAACTAGGATTGGTTTAACAAGTGGGTATGATCATATATGCTTAAAGCATATAGTAGGCATGGTAACAAGAAAGTATTGTCTTGCATAGGTAAAGTATCTTGCAAGTGTTAGCTTGCAAATTCCAATATAAGCTTGCATAGGTATAGCATCAGCTTGCCTTGTGCAGAGTAGTGGTTGAAGTTCTCCTCGTCTTCTTCTTCGTAGTATCCTCCTTCCTCCTCGTATCCTTGGTCGGTACTAGCGTCTATGAATAAATACGAGGTACACAATCACCAAAAAATACTTAACTACTTGCAATCATCACACACAAGGGTCCTATAGATGATCTAGCATCATATCTAACATTACAAGGTTAAGGCTTGGTTTAATGCCTTTTATTTTTAGAAAAGTAATTTCTACTCATTGAAAAACTACTTAAGATTTAATATTCTCCAACCCAAACATGGGATCATGTTGACACATGTCATCACCACATATTGTAGTCCAAGGGAATGTTATTTAAAGTGGTGTCACAATTTAATAAGGTTTTACCCTTTTATTTGATTTAAATATAATGACTAGAAATGCCTATGTAGCATTCTTTTATTACTTGAACATTATTTCTGCAAGTAAACCTATATATTTTTATATATTCTGAAAGGTATGGTTAAATGTCATTTTTGAGAGTTGGAATCAACTCAAAATCTAGTATGGTTTAAATTTTAAAAATGTTTGAATGCAGAAAAGCTTCTGCCTTGTTATTATTACTAAGGATGATCTATAGATCCAAATGACTTGAATCCAATGGGCTTGGATTCAGCATTCACAAACCTTTCCAAAAAAAATGGTTTCATTCAAATTGGTAAACTGAATCGATATGGATTGATTTTTGAAAATGGGTACAGAAGTGTGTTTGAATTAAAAAGAAAAAGATTTAATTCAAATCACCGGATGCGAGGAAAAGTTCTTGGGCTGGACTGCTAAGCGCAGTGCTCCCGCGGGCTGCTTAAGTGGGTGTCCCCACTTGCCAGTGAGACAGGGAGGGGCGAAGCGGTACGGGGCAACGTGGGTCGTTCGATCTGATTCTAATCCAACGGCTGGGAGTCATCGTCGACGCGAGACAACGCCGGCGAGAAAGAAACCTAGCGCGGCCAGTGAGGGTTGCTGGGGGCTCACCGGGGTGCTGACGAGGGTCGGCGAGGCGGGCGAACGACGAAGTCGATGATGGCGGACTCAGGGGTGGTCGCGGCAACTCCTAGGGTGGACGAAATAGATGGCTCCCTTCTTCTCCAGAGGCGGCGGGCTCCGGTGAAATTCCGGCGAGGTGGTGCTCGCCTTTCTCCGGGAACGGTGTGGCACGATCAGTGACGAGAGGGGAGTGAGATGGTGTGAAGAAATCGAGCGGGGGTGGCCTCTATTTATAGTCGAGCGAGGGGACCGACGGGGCGCAAGGTGAGCTCATCGGGGGCGATGTTACAGGCGGCTATTGGCATGGGCGATGGTAGAGGACGGTGCGGTGTTCCCTGGTGATGCTCAACGACATGGTTCCGAGGCGTGGGGTGGTGCAGTTTGGTCTGGAACATGCGACGCTCTGCGCGGCAGAGACGGCGTCTTCGACGGCGAGCGGTGGCTGTGCATCACAGGGCGGCGAACGGGGATGTATGGCGGTCTGCTGGGTCGGTGGGGATTGTGTATGCACGCGGCGAGGGCGGCGCGCGGTCTGTGGGCTTCGGTCGAGGGTGGTGCTCTGGCGCACGCTCGTCCTGGTCGCTAGCGGTCTGGGCGCGGTCCGTGTGTGTGGTCCAGTGGTTGGCAAGGTTCGATCGGTGGACAGGGAGTGGCGATGGACGGTGGGCTGCCTCCCAGACATGCTGGCTAGGCTTGTGTCTCCTCCTAGCTTGCTGTCGACATGGGGGTGACATGGGTGTGCTCGGCTGTTCACCATTGATGGCAATGGCAAGCTCACAATGGTGCTAGTTCTTGGTTAATCTTCCTAGATGATCTACTGAGCTGGTTGTGAGCTAAATAGGGAACAAGTTAGGCCAATTTTACTGCACACTATAGTGTTTGATGTTTGTTTGATTTGTATCTGCAACCTGTTTGATGAAATGGCCGCATGAATTCAAGTTTTGAATTTTGAAAAGATTTTTGGTGGGTTTGCTAGGTTGGTGCTGGTGAGTCTGCAGATGCTTGGGTTTTGAAAGTTGAGCTTGTTTGAGTGGTTTTTGAAAAAGTGGGATCTTCCCATATGATAAAGATTCAATTTTGAATTGTCATTTCAACTATGCATTTGAAATTTTATGGATGATTACAAAGTGGGCCTTGATACTTTGTTAGGAGTACATTCAAGGGGTGCAAAGATCCAAAAAAGTTTCTGTTAGGTTCTGAAAGTTTGAGACAGCCAAAGTAGGCATGCGAGTTAAATTGGTCAAAGTGACCATTCCTTTAATATATTTGTTTTGATTTACTTGTCTTTAGGAAAAGTATGGGAAATGTTTTAGATGATGTTTATTTCACCTAAGAAACATTTTACAAGCAATGAAACAATCAAACAAGGTGGTTCCAAAGAATTTCAAAATCCATGCATACACATATGCATGCATTCATAATTTTTTTTAGAATTTTTTTTTGTTAACCCTAAATGTTGATGACTAATGCTTGATGATCCAAGCTTAGTATTTTTGGGATGTTACACCCGCCTTCGTGCCCTCCTACCTTATGTCGTCCTCGGCCCTAGATCGGCCCCCTCCCCCTAGCCATGGATCCCACTCCACCTTCGGCTCTACTCCCGCCCTTGCTAGATCTACCCCTTTCGCGGAACAGTATGCAACGCCGGCTGGTGCACTTTCTATCCCCGTCGAGCACAGAGAAGATTGGGTGGAATCGCAGGGATCTAACGCATCGATTCCATCTAGGTAAGCATCATTTCCCTTTTGTGGGTTGATTATTTGCAGTATTTGAACGCGAATAGCTGGTGCTCAACTAACTGCCTTGATTTTCGAATAGGATTGTTCCAGTGCTGGCGTAATTCGTTGTTGTGAACAATATCTCTCTGGATTTTACTTACCAGCGGTGGTTTCAACCTCCATAACTCTCAGAGATAGATAAAATATCGCTAAAATCTATTAAAAATTCCCTTGGAGCAGTGGCGATTCAGTTGGTTTGCAAGAGTGTTTATAATTATGAAACTCTCGCGCGGTCTGAAACTATAATTGACAGAACTCTCGCACGACTAGCGATTCACTTTCAAATTAAAAAAATTATACAACTCTTAATGTACAAGAGTGTTTATAATTGACACAACTCTTGAACACTTTCAAATTAAAAAAATATACAACTCTTAATGTAAAAGAGTGTTTATAATTGACATAAATCTTGAACACTTTCAAATTTAAAAAAATTATACAACTCTTAATGTAAAAGAGTGTTTATAATTGACACAACTCTTGAACACTTCCAAATTTAAAAAAACCATATAACTCTTAATGGAAAAGAGTGTTTATAATTGACAGAATTCTTGAACACTTTCAAATTGAAACAATTATACAACTCTTAATGTAAAAGAGTGTTTATAATTGACACTACTCTTGAACACTTTCAAATTAAAAAATTATACAACTCTTAATATACAAGAGTGTTTATAATTGACACAACTCTTGAACACTTTCAAATTTAAAAAAATTATACAACTCTTAATTTAAAAGAGTGTTTATAATTGACACTACTCTTGAACACATTCAAATTGAAAAATTATACAACTCTTAATGTAAAAGAGTGTTTATAATTGACACTACTCTTGAACACTTTCAAATTGAAAAATTATACAACTCTTAATGTAAGCCATGAAATTCAAATATACATCAGTTTGACAATTATTTCCTCATTCAGATAAATTATGTTTTGGGGAGAGGCTTGAGTAGATATCGATGAACCTTCAAAGATAGTAGGTGATTTGAGAAGTGGTGATTTAGGTTAAAACTTAATTTATATACATTTCTTATGGTGGCAGGTCACATAATAAGACTCCATGGGTAGATGCCACTATGTTTTGATCTTTTTGAATTTGTTGTGCATAAAATGACTCAATTAGCTAGCTAAAACCCATTCGTTGACTATCTTTTGACCAGCCACCGGAGGGTAAAAGTGAGTATATTGCACACGACAGTGTTAGTACTGGAGGGCAAAACTAAGTACAACCAAACTGCCAGTGCTACACTCGAGGGTATAAGTTTGCACAACTAAGTGGCCAAGGTTAGACACGAGGGGGAAAACGTGATGCACGGTGCGCGTGTCGTGGTGCACGGGGCAGTAGCGGACGCATGTGGCTGTGCACAGTGTAGTAGCGCACGTGGTTACGCAGTGCACGATGGTGCAATGAAACGCCTCCTCCCTTCACCTTTATAGAGGCTTCCTCGAGACCCCGGCCTCCTCACTCTCACTCATCACTCACTCACTCACGGAACCATCTCCACTGTCCCATCACCTTCTGCAAACCCCCAAGAAAACCCCAACCATGCTGGCGATGGAGAAGAACGGCTCGGTGGCCATCGTCGCCTCCAAGGCGGCTGATGATGCTCGACGTGGCACTTCTTTGGTAACCCCAAGCGTAGGGTGTGAAGAGAAAGAAGCAAGTTTTCCCTCAGTTGAGACCGAGGTTATCGAACCAGAAGGAGGAAGGAAACATCACATAGGTGTTGCAAGCAACACGGAGACCTGCACAACACAAACTCAAGACTTTGCCCCAACGAATCAGTGAGGTTGTCAAGCTCACCGGTTTGCTGTAACAAAGGATTAAACGTATGGTGTGGAAGGTAATGGTTTACAGCAAGTAAACAAGTAACAGTGGAAGATGTATCAATGGTAAAGATTGGACCCGGTCCAATCTTCACTAGAGGTGCTCTCCTTAGATAAACAACATGGCATGAAGGGTAAACAAATTATAGCAGGGCAATTGACAGGAAATGAGCAAGGCATAACAATGCAATTACTAGTCAGAAAGATCCTATTAGATTTGATTGGGCAATACAACAAGATACATAGACCTCCATCCAACTGCATCTATGACTAGAAGTCCACCTTCAGGTTATCATCCGAACCCCCTCCAGTATTAAGTTTCAAGCAACAAACAACTGCGGGGTATCCTCATAGCATGTCCTCTATCCGGATAACCCGGGTGGCACATAATTGGTAGCATGGCCCATGGCCTGCTGGGCGGCCCAGTTAGATGGATCCAGAAGGGAGGCCCATGCCGGATAAAGGAAGGCTACGAAGGAGTCACCGACGTACCCGGAGCCTTGGAGTGCAAGACATGATAGACTAGTTGTAAGCAGTGTAGGACTCTGTAACCTGTCCGGCTAGGACTTTTACCTGTAACCCAAGGACCTGACGACTATATAAGTCGGGCCTATGGGAGCCTTTAGGGCACAACTTCAGACGATAACTTAGACTTTCTAGTCACCTCAAGACAACCAATCAATCTCAGAATCTTATTATTGCCGTTATAGTGATTTATAGCAGGAGTAGGATTCCGCCACCGTCGTGGGATCTGAACCTGGTTAAGCTGTGTTACCTCGTACCCGTCAACCGTCTGCCTTCCCCCACATCTCTAAACACGCACTATGAGGACCCCTCCATGGCATACTCATCGGCAATACCATGATAGTTGGCACCCACCATGGGGCAAGAGGCGCTTCAGGCTCTTCAGCGGGCGAGGACCAAGATCTTCGCGGGAATCGGCAAAACCGTAGCCATTGGTCGTGTTTTGTTCTCCGGCAACGTGCCGATCATCCCTCCCGACGAGGTCTGGATCCCGGCGAAGACGAACCCTATGCGATGCTCGATCGTCCCCATCAGAGACATCCACCTCTTCATCGGCGAAACAGACTCGGACACTAGTTTCCTGGGAGTCGCAGGAGCGTCAAGACCCGTACAGACCGGCTACGGGCAGGATACGTTCGCGGAAGGATTGATGTCGGATCTCTCCTCGGAGTTTGCCGGCAAAGATCGGAAAAATTCAAGATCACCCAAACCGCCCCTGTGCAGGATATAACGGTGGAAGATCACTACAAGTCCGCCGGCTTCGCCCGTGCGTCTGGACAACAGAGATCCAAGTTCGTCGGCATGGTTACCATCTTCGATCTGGCGCGTTGTGTCTAGAGAGAGGAAGAAAACCCCCACGATTACCTTGCCAGGTGGCTCCGTATACGGCCCGATCTGGCACATTACCCCAATGATGATGCCATGTCTCACTTTGTGGAAAGACTGGACCAAGGTACGCTTCTCCGGCATTCTCTGAGGCGGCAGCAGGCTTCGGGACGTCTCGCGTTCGAAATCATGGTGAACACCGTCAACAACTACACAGAGGCCAAGGAGGTAGCTCAGACAGCCCTTGCGCTCATTGAAGGAGCCCCTCCGATTCAGCCACCGCCACTACCGCCTCCTGCCGCCATCGCCACAGCTGCACCACCGCCTCCAGTCATTGTCGCTGCTAATGCACCTCCACCCCCCGTCATCGAGGAAGCCCCGGCACCCTCCGACTCTGTGATTGACTCACTCTACACCGACTTCAGTGCAGATTCGGAGGAGATAGATTTCAGCCCCGAGGAGCTAGACTCTGCCATGCAGGAGATGGAGGAGTACACATGCGACGAACAGGCCAACAACGCCATCACGTCCCGTGAGGTGTTCGTCACCATTGGGATGGCGATGGATGAAGATCAAACCGGAAGAGATCCGCCTACAGCGCTGGACAAGTGCAACAGCCGCAGGAACTCGGCACCGGACCGAGCAACAACAACACCGCAAACCCGCCGCCTCCAGCATCTACGTCTGCTGATGCCCAAGTTACTACAGGTGATAGAGTGATGTACGACAATCTCCTCGTCGATCCTATGACCGTGGCTCATATCCGCAATGTATTCCAACTTGACGAGAAGAGCTAGCAGCTGCTGGAGGAAGCGCAGGCCATCGCGGAGCAAGGCGCAAAGCTAGATCGAGATCTGGCCAACGCGCAGAAATCAATAGAGAAAGATAGAGCAATTGAGGCCAAGTACAAGACTCTGCTGCAGCAGCAGAAGTCCAAGAAAGGTCCGGTTCACATCATCAATGATCCTGGTGCGCGACGAAACCTAGGATGGCTCCCACGAAGCCGGCACAAGCCGAGCCATACATTGACAGTGAAGGCAGGCAGGTGATGCCCACTCCTCTCCTCAACCTCGCCATTGCCAAAACCCTTCTGGAGCAGGTTAGATCACCTGAAGCGGTGGACCAGGTCCATGACCTAGTGGCCAAGGCGGTGAAACAACAGGAAAAGGCCACTTCTCAGAGGCTCGAGTCTGACCCAGCATTTTGTCAGTCTAGCCAGCACAAGCCGCCAAGGGACAGATCTCTTCTTGATGTCAGGTCTCAGAAGGGTTCGTCAGAACAAAGACAGAGGGATGCGCACAACAGGAAAGATGCTATCACCATATCCTTTGACCATAGAGGTAAGGCCCAACCTCGTCGCCCATCGCCACCGCCCCGCTTACACCGACATCGCGAAGACACCAAGGCTCACCGTCGTACGGATATGCCCCCGCCAAGGCAGAGCCGCATCGTCATCCGCGACAATGCGGAGCAGACCCGTCATGATGGAGAGCGCACCCAAGGACACAAGATAAGGCCGCGCCATGACCCTCTGTGTCCGACAAGCAACCGTGACAAGCGTGAGGCGTCGTAGGAGGGTAACATCAAAAAGGCTAACCCACCGCCACCTCCGCCTCCGTCGCCACCTAGCAGCCACCATGGCGGAGGAGGCCCGCATTGTTCACGTAGCCCATCCCATGATGGCAAGAAGAAGAAAATAAGCCCGGAGCCATACGACGCACGTTCGCGCCTAGACAAGATCCACGAGGCCCAGGAAGGACCATACCTGGGACCACGTTGCTTTACACCTGTAATACGGTCCGCAACTTACCCCAAAGGTTTCTGGATTGACAATAACATCAAGCCCTATGACGGAACCGCCAAACTAGCTACATGGTTGCAGGACTACGACAACGCGGTAGAGATTTACGGGGGTAACCCCAACGTCGCCGTCAAGTACCTCCCACTGATGTTGGCGGGCACGGCTCGTCAATGGATTGACGACTTGCTGGAAATATCCATCTGCAATTTGTTGGACATGCAAGAAGTGTTCACCAAGACCTTCAAGGGTACGTACAAACGTCCCTGCACTGTTGGCGATCTACAGCGATGCGTGCAAGAGAAAGACGAGACATCTCGCGCCTACCTATCCCGCTGGCTGGAGATGAAGAATTCATGCACAGGAGTGCACGCCCGGACCTCCATGGACGCCTTCATCGATGGGTTGGAAAGGGGAACGTTGCTCCGACATAAGCTGAAGCGCTTGCAGGACAATCACCAGCTAGACTTGAACCAGATGATTCAGTTGGCCAGTGAGTTCGCAGCTGTCGACGATGATGCTCGCGGATCTCTGCCGGCAACGGCCGTTCCAACTCAGGCTCGGAGGAACAGCATCACAAAGTGGAAATCCGCACCAGAAGAAAAGCAAACTCCCGACATGTTCGCTAAGACTTTCGCATGACGAGGTGATGGAGGACAGCGTGGCCGTGGATAGCAGCGAGGAAGTGAAACTACCTCGGCAGTGCTCCGTGTTCCCCAAACCTACGAGGAGTACCGTGATATGCCGTCCCTCGTACACCTCGACGCCAACGGCAAGGCCACCCACACCAATCGCCACTGCAAGTTCGTCAACAACCTCAAGGAGGACCGGGAGTCCGGCTACAAGCAAAGTAAGAAGAACAGACCGCGAGGCAAAGGCAAGGGGAATAAGAAGGAGGAGGAGTCCAAGGATTCAAGTGACATGGACGAGGACATTGACCCCAAGCACGCCGCCAAGAGCGACGGCAAAGGCAAGAACCCCTTCGAGAAGAAGGCGGCAGTTTTCCACACTTTCCTTGGCACCCCCACCGTCCGGGAACAGAAGACCTCCATGAGGATACTGATGGCTACTCTACCCCAAGTTCCCCAGTACCTGCACTAGTCGGAGATTCCAATTACTTGGGACATGAAGGATCACCCAGACCTCATCCCTACGGAGAACCAATACGCCATGGTCATCAACCCCCTGATTGACGGTAATGAGTTCACCAAATGTATGGTGGATTGTGGAAGCAGCATCAACATCATGTACCTGGATACACTGCAGAAGATGATATTGATGGAGGCAAACCTAAGGCGGACCAACACCATCTTCCACGGCGTAGTTCCTGGTCGGGAGGCTCGGTCCCTTGGGTGCATCACACTTTAGGTCGCTTTTGGTGATGTTAATAATTACCGCCAATAACGCATGACCTTTGAGGTGGTCCCCTTCAAGAGCGTGTGCCACGTCATATTTGGCCGCGACATATTCCACACCTTCATGGCCAAGCCATGCTTCATTTACAACAAACTCAAGATACCCGGACCAAACGGTGTCATCACTGTATCCGGAAGCTTTGCCAAAGCTAGGGACTGCGAGATTGGAGAAGCAGCCTACATGGAAGTTGTCCTCTAAAACGAAGAATTTAAGGAGATCCAGAGCAAGGTCGATGCCTCGGAGATGCCCGCGTCGAAGAAACAGATTTCTGACTCCACCCTAGCATTCAAGACCTCCATCGAAACCAAGCTGGTGGAACTTGTGGTAGGCGATGCCTCCAAGACCACCGCCATTGGGACGAACCTGGATGCCAAATAGGAAAGCGCGCCTCCGTGAGAATAGGGACATCTTTTCCTGGCAACCTGCCGACATGAAAGGTGTACCTAGGGAACTTGCCGAGCACAACTTGAACATTCATCCAAAATGTAAACCAGTGAAACAACCTCTACGACGCTTTGGAGATGAGAAGAGACGCGCCATAGGCAAAGAGATAGCTATGTTACTTAAGGATATTTTTATCCGAGAAGTCCTTCACACCCAATGGGTGGCCAATCCTGTACTTGTCCCCAAAAAGGGAACCAAAGAATTAAGAATGTGCGTTGATTACACCGGCTTGAACAAAGCGTGTCCCAAAGATCCATTTGCTTTGCCTCGCATTGACCAAGTCATTGACTCGACGGATGGATCGGAGATTTTGTGTTTTCTGGATGCATACTTAGGATACCACCAGATCAAGATGAGGAAGTCGGACCAATTGGCCACTTCGTTCACTACACCCTACGACACGTTTTGCTATGTCACTATGCCCTTTGGGCTGAAAAATGCAGGTGCTACGTACCAGCAGACAATGCAACGTTGCCTACATGATCAAATTGGTCGGAACATTCACGCCTATGTGGACGATATAACGGTGATGTCTAAAAAATCAAACGACTTAATCTCCGATTTAAAAGAAACCTTTAATAATATCCGGAAATACAACATGATGCTTAACCCTAAGAAGTGCGTCTTCGGGGTTTCAGCCGGCAAATTGTTGGGCTTCATCATTTCCCAGCGTGGAATCGAGGTCAACGCAGAGAAAATCAAGGCCATCTTAAACATAAACCGTCTAACATGCCTAAAGGACATACAACGACTAACTGGTTGTGTTGCAGCAGTTAGTTGGTTCGTCAGCCGACTTGGAGAGAAGGCTCTGCCGCTGTACAAGTTGCTGAAGAAGGCGGACAAATTCACGTGGACGGAAGAAGCAGATGCAACATTGAAGAAGCTCAAGGAGATTATTTCCTCAGCGCCTATCCTTGCAGCACCTGAGCCTGGTGAGCCCATGTTAATTTACATGGCGGCCACCAACCGGGTAATCAACATCGTTGTCGTGGTAGAGGGGAAGGAACCAGGCTATGAGCACGAAGTTCAATGACCAGTTTACTATGTAAGCGAGGTCTTGACGGAGTCAAAGTAGCGTTACCCGCACTACCAAAAGATAGCTTATGGAGTATTCCTTGATTCTCGGAAGCTGAGGCACTATTTCTAGGAGCACCCCATCACAGTGGTGAGCAAGACTCCACTATCCGACATTATCAACAACAGCGACGCTACAGGAAGGGTCGCGAAGTGGGGCATTGAACTTGCTGCCTTCGAGATCGCTTACAAAAGACGCGAAGCTATCAAGTCACAAGCCTTGGCGGATTTCATCGCAGATTGGACGGAGATGCCAGATGCTACCCCAATACCGGATCCAGAGTACTGGGTGATGCACTTTGACGGATCAAAACTACTCAACGGCTCGGGGGCTGGTGTACTGCTACAGTCACCAACTGGGGACAAGCTACACTATGTTCTACAGATCCAATTCGAGGCTACAAACAACATGGTGGAGTATGAAGAACTCATTCACGGACTACGTGTAGCCAAGGATATTGGCATCAAGCGCACAGTTTGCTGTGGAGATCCCGACTTGGTTGCCCAGCAGGTGGCTGGCACCTAGAATGCGCAGAACCCTATGATGGCGGCATATCGAGACGAAGTGGATGAGATAGCCAAGAGCTTCTTGGGCTACGAGGTCAAGTATGTATCTAGGGAGCAAAACGAGGCGGCTGATCTGCTGTCTAAGCTTGGATTAGGGCGCAAACGAATTCCGCCTGGCGTTTTCCTAGAGCATCTTCGGACACCATCCGTGAAGGGAGCAGACATCGACAACCCGGACAGAGTTGAATCTTTCGTTCACATGGTGATAAAGGTCCCTCCGGCTTGGACAAAACCGTTCATGGAGTATCTCGAACACGGAACTTTGCCTGACGATGAGGTCGAAAGACGGTAAATAGTACATCGAGCTAAGGGCTATACCATAATCAATGGACAACTCTACAAAAGAAGCACTACTGGTGTATACCTTAAGTGTGTTTCCTAGCAAGAAGGTATTGAAATCTTACGCGAAATCTATCTCGGAGATTGCGGGCATCATGTCGCTCCTTGATCTTTGGTCGCTAAAGCCTTCCAGCAAGGATTCTACTGGCTGACCGCGAAGGCAGACGCCGACAAGCTGGTTGAGACATGCATGGGATGCCAGTATTATGCCCGACAACCCCATGTTCCTGCTGAAGAATTGCGAACAATACCAATAACTTGGCCATTCGCAGTCTGGGGGCTGGACATGGTTGGTCTGCTACAGACGGCACCATGTGGGTTTAAGAATCTGCTAGTAGCAGTTGATAAATTCACCAAATGGATAGAAGCTAAACCCATTAGAAATATCGATGGGGCAACTGCCCTTAGGTTTGTCCGGGATCTAGTGGTGAGATTTGGTCTCCCACATAGCATAATCACCGACAATGACAGCAACTTATCACTTGGTGAAGTGCAGGCTTATTGTTGGGAGAAAGGCATCCGACTTGATCTTGCATCTGTGGCACACCCACAGTCCAATTGTCAGGTTGAGCGAGCCAATGGATTAATTCTACATGGAATCAAGCCACGTCTTGAGGCACCGCTACATAGAGCAGCTGGAGCCTGGGCGGAAGATTTGCCATCTGTGCTGTGGAGTTTACGAACTACACCCAACAGATCCACCGGCTACACCCCTTACTTCATGGTATATGGAGCAGAAGCCATCCTGCCTTCCGACATCCTTCACGATGCACCAAGAGTTGCCTCCTACGACGAAGATGACGCTGAAGAATCCAGACGCCTAGAGGTGGACCTTCTCGAGGAAGAGCGCGTATTGGCATGCCAAAGATCCACCATCTACCAGCAGAAGCTACACAGCTACCATAGTCGCCGTGTTCGGCATCGCTCGTTTAAAGAGGGGGATCTGGTGCTCCGACTTAAGCAGAAGAAGTCACACAAATTATCCCCGCTATGGTAAGGACCGTTCATCATAAGCAAGACGATGCTCAATGGGTCTTACTACCTTGTTGACACTCGTGAACTGAAGGATAGACCCAACGAGGATCATAAGCATCAGCGACATGACCCGAATGATGAATACCCAGAGCTTGCTCGGCCATGGAACATAGCACAACTATGTCCTTTCTACACTTAGCATTTTTTATCTATTGTGTACCTCTTATATGATCAATGAAATTAAGTTCTCTGGTTCACTCATATTTCTGAGTCTTTACCTCATTTAGTGTTCATTTTTGGATCGTATAAAAACTTTTATGCACAAGCTTTGTGAATGCACTTGTGAAAATTCTGCCTACGGCCATTATCTTAAGTTTTCTGGTCTACACGTCCTTTGTCGTTTTTATGTGGATTATGGAGTACTGACTTTCGACACTTATTGTCGGCGATTTTGTGCTTAGGTTATTGACGGTACCATTGGTCATCATCACCTGAGCGCATTGGTCCGACAACGAGTCTTCCGACTCACGAAAAGTCAAGCATAAAAACCAGAGTAATGGATAAGCCAGCACTTGCTCAAAAAATATATACATGCTGGAACCAGTTCTTGAGTAGCAGGAAATAACAACCATTTTTTCTGCCTTAAGTTAACACATAGTTTTTTCCGCATACAAATTACAAAGGAAACAAATATTACATAATTGTTTTTCATTCCTCTAGCGCAGGCGACTTGGACGCAACATCGTTAGCAGCAGGAGAGTCACCTTCATCGAAGTCGGCAGTGTTGAGGGACTCGGAGGAGCTTTGGTTGCCACCGTCAATGGTTTTCATGGGCACAAAGACGTTAGGGTCGACCAACTCGGCGACTGGTGTCAAAACCCGCGAGCGACGCCAAGATAGCTTTGTGATTTATCTTTTGGCCTTTGTCGTCTACGTCTAGGATACCGGAGGTCACCGTGTCAATGTCGGCATTCTCGTAGTGTGCCTTGACCATTGACAGTGCCATCCTGGCGCCGACCCTTGTACACGAAGCTTTTCAGCTTGAGATACGCTCGGGGGCTCGACGCAGGATCTCCGAGAACTCGCCACAGAGTCCACCGCCTTGATGTTAATCTGAAGGGTCTTGGCTATCTCCTTGGTCTACTTGATGGCGGTGTTGATAAAGTTGCCGGCAAGGACCATGCATTCCTTTGGCGGAGGAGGCGACCGGGTTAACCCCATAGGAGCTGCAAATTTCGACAAAGGAGCGCATGAGTTAAATAACATAAAAGTTCAGAGTAGCTAGCTTACAGAAGTACAAGACGGAGAATCACTTACTGAAGATGCTAATCTCAGCCTGCTGCAGAGTTTCCGCCATGGAGTCCCGTTCTTGTCGGAGGATCCTGTACGCGTCCAGATGGCGCTGATTTTGCTCATCGGCGTCCTTCTTCTAATCCTTCAGGATCGTGATTTCCTCCTTCAAGCGGTACATATCCTTGTGGGCGGAGTCCTGCAGGACTTTCATGGAGTCCTCGTGCATCATCAACGTATCCTTGCTCTCCTGCTTAAGGATCTTGTTTTTGCTATGCAGCTGTTGAATATGCTTGGATTGCTCAACAATATCCTTAGCCATGGAAATGGCTTCTGCAAGTCGGAGAAAGAACAGTACACAGTGAGTACTCGGAGAATGTTGGCACAAGACCAAGTCGGAATACGAAAAAGAAAGGAAAAACAGACGCTTGCTCTTGGTGATTTGTTCCTTCAAGAAGGCAGTTTTACCCTTTTCGGCTTCCAAGTCCGCGTGCATTTTCTGGTACTTGTCATTGGCCACGCCTCTCCGAGCATTCTCATTCTGTGGAAATAAAAAGTTTAACGCTTTTTAGTCTACTTGGAGCATCTAGCCGGATAAATATCCACCTAGAGGCCTGGGGGCTACAGTGAGAGTTTTTAACTTGGCAATATGCTTAGTCTTTCTTTAAGCATCTAGTCAGAACTAATTTAGTTTTCCAACTAGAATCTTGGGGGTTACAGTATAAAGTTTTTAACTCAGTCATATGCTTAGTTTCTCTTTAAAGCATCTAGTCGGAACTAACTCAGTTACAACTAGACGCTTGGGGGCTACAGTATTGAAATTTATAAACACTGTGTATGCTACTCTGAAAGCATCTAGTCGGAATAATTCATTCAAACTATATGCTTGGGGATACAATGAGAAGTTTTCTAGCTTAGTCGCTCTTAGAGCATTCAGATGCAAAAATCTATGGTTTTCCGTCTAAATTCTCGGGGGCTATAGTGGGATACTCATATGAAATGCAAAAGGAAAATAAAACTTACAAGTGAGATGATCTTGAGGTTTGTAGCACTCTAAGCAAGCAACTTGCCGAAGGATAAACTGTTTCCTTGCAAGATTTCTTCTTGCCGGAGAAGCTCCTCAAGACCACATGTTGGAGATGTTGGTGTAGCACCGGGAACCATAGCGGTGCTACTTGGCATAAGTACCGGGTAGACTATCTTCGGAAACTCGATGGTTTTCTTGGGTGCAGAGGCGCCGCCTTCAACAGACATACCACTTTCCACCACCGCCTTACCGCTACCGATGGCATCCTTAGCCGGAGCTTCATTGATGGGGATATGCCTACCGGGGTATACCCAGCAGGACGTTTCCGACTGTCCCAAGAACTGGCGAGTGGGCCTGCAAGACGGCGACTGGATCAAGGCCCGTTGTGGATCCAAGCGACTGGAAGCTGAAGGCCCAGTCGGATTAGGTTAAACGAGTACCGAAGCCTTAACTGATTCGGTTGAGATATGTAAACCCTAGGGGAGGTGAGTCTATATAAACCTCCCTACAGGGCGTATAGAGACACGTTCCATCATACACCCAAGCGACTCGCCGCCTAGCCGCCGAGCTCGCCCCATTATACCACCATCATAATACAATCTAGCAGGAGTAGGTATTTACCCCCCGGGGGGGCGAACCTGGGTAAAACCCTGTGTCTCCGCCCTCATCTCGCACCGCAGATGGCTGCCGCTTGCCCTCGTTTCTACTACTGCCGATTGCAGCATCTGCCGTGACCATTCCCACGACAGTGGCGCCCACCGTGGGGCCTGGCCGGTCTGGCCGGTGTTCTGTGGCGAGATCCAATCTGCCCATCAACGAGACGGTCGCCACCGGCCGCATGATAGCGATCGGCGAGATGCTCCAGATCTTGCCGAGCAGCTACGTCCCGGCGGCGCAACCCGTCACGCACAACATGATCTTGCCGGTTGGCACGATCAGCCTCTTCGTCGGCCTCACCGACGTCATCACCTCGGAGGACTCGGCTCGCATCTGTGAGTCGCCGCCACGCGACCGGCTCTCTGAGAGACAGGTTCGCACGATCCATCGCCTCGCCTCCGAGTACAATTCGGCCCACAGCGACGTGGCCGAAAACTCCGCGGCCGCGGAAGACGCGGCCCTCAACGACGACGCCGACTCGGCGACCCCGGCTTCACTCGCCGGATCCATTACCGCGGCTTCACCCGCGGGATCCATCACCCAGGTCTCCAACATGGGAGACTTCGAGGATCCCTCCATCCTTGGAATTTTCGACTTCGACTCCGGATCGGAAAATTCCGCCGATCTCCGCGACGGGACCAGTCTCCACGCCGCGACCTACATGGCGACCGGCACCGATCCGCCGGAGGACCCCTTCTCCACCCCGATCCCTCCTAACGCCACGGCAACGGAGGTCGAGAAACTCCGCCTGAAGCTGGCGGAGGCAGTCCGCAAGGAGCAAGCCGAGCGCGAAAAATTTCGCCTCGAGCAGGTGACGGCGCAGGAGCTGCCGCGCTACCACCAGCAGCGAATCAAGTCGCGCCTGAACCCCACAGTCCAAGGGCGCGTCCTGAACTTCGACGATGAGAACGACCCGGCCCGCATGGCCGAGCGCGCGATCTGTAAGAACGCGCCGCCAGGAGGAAGCGCCCGGCCCCCACCAGGGTCGATGGCGAACGGCGCCCCACCTCCACCCAACCGCACACCTCCCAGGGACCAACTGCGGATAGTGGTCTCCTCACGGGAGCGAGACGCGAATGGCCTACCACTGTTCTCCACCCCGATGGACAACCTCGTGGCAGGTCGAGCAGCGGCCGACAACATCACGGCCACCGGCGACGGCGCCTTACAGATCTAGTACGTGAGGGCCCTGCTCGCAAAGGCGGTCAAGCAGCAAAACGCAGGCGCCGACTCACAGGGCCGGTTGTACTCGCGTTCTTCGGGCAGCAGAGCAGCCTCAAGCGGCCGCCCATTGGTGGCAAACACCCTCAACTGCCCGCCACCAGAGCCACCGTGATCTCCATCTCAACATCGACCCAACGCGCACTCTCTCCAACGACCCCAGGCCAGCGACCAACTTCGTCGCCGCCAACGGTCAGCCCGTCGACGCCCGCACCCACATCATTAACAACCAAAGCTGGCGGGCACGCCAGCCCGACGACCTGCGGCACACCCTAACCAATCGCCGCGACGGCGAGCCGATGGGGTCGCTAAGTCGACTCGGCCTGTGCAAGCCGGACCGATGATCCGAGGCAAAAAATACCCGGCGAACTTCAAGGCACCGAAGGAAATAGAGAAGTACGACCCTTCGTACGACCCCTCCGTGTGGTTGGATACACACCTCATGGCGATGGGGATCACTAGCCACACTGACCTGCAAGCCGCCCGTTACCTCCCCCTGATGATGGAGGGAACGTGCAGGCAGTGGATCAACACCCTTCCCCAGGATAGCATTGACTCCTGGGAAGAGATGTGAGATGCCTTCGTCAGGCACTTCGAGTGCTCCTACACGCGCGCCACCACCATCGAGGACCTGGAGCGATGCGTCCAGGGACCCCGCGAGTCGACCCGCAACTGGGTCCAGCGGTGGCAAGAACTATGGTACAACGCGGTCGGCATCCACCCGGACACCGCGATCCATTGCTTCAAGACCTCGTGCCGCTACGAGCCCTTGGTCGCCAAGCTCAAGCGACATTCTCGCACGCTCGACAACATACCGGACCTCCTCGAGATCGCCAAACGGTACGCGGAGGAAGATCCAAACCAGGAAACCGACGACGAGTCGGGAGGCCAACGCCGCACGAGCGGCAACGACAACGGACGACGGTCCGACCTATGCTACAGCAACACTCGCCTCACCGGAAAGCACCGCAGTGACGGGCGAGTCGACTTTGTCGCCAATGCCGGGCACGCGCAGCGCGAGCCCAAGAGCTTCCGCCGCGATGGAGGGCAACACCGCGACAGCGGCAATTACAAAGCGAAACCAAGGTTCGACCCTGCGGCCCTCCTTAACCAACCTTGTGTGTTTCATAGCAGGGAAGGGAAGCCTGCTACACACACGACCGCCGACTGCCACACTCTCAGGGAGATTGAGAAGGCACGGAGAGCGCGGCAGGACCCCGACAACAACCCGCCAAATGGCGGAAAATTCGGCAATGTGGCCGGCTCGTCCATACCTTCACAGGCTTCAGCACGAAGCGCGAGAAGAAGGTCATCGCCCGTGCCGTCGCCGTCAACGCGGTGGCCCAGGTGGATATTCCCCAGTTCCTCAACTGGTCGGATCAGCCCATCACCTGGAGCCGCCAGGACCACTCGCCACGCATCGAGTACCCATGCCGAGTCGCCCTGGTGGTCAAGCCTAAGGTGGGCGACTACTGGCTCCCCTAGACATTGATGGACGGCGGAAACTCCATCAACATCATGTACCTGGACACCTTCAGGCGACTGCGGCTCCCGCAGTCGATGGTCGAGATGACCTATACCACGTTCCACGGCATCGTCCCCGGTCGGAAGGCGTACCCGATCGGAAAGGTCATGCTGCCCGTCACCTTCGGCACACCAGCAAACTTCCGCACCGAGCGGATCGTCTTCGATCTGGTACCCTTCGACAGCCCCTATCACTGTGTCCTGGGGCGCCAGGCGTTCACCAAGTTCATGTCAGCGCCCCACTACGCGCACAACGCGATGAAGCTCCCCGGGCCGTGCGGCGTCATCACCATCAACGGCGACCCCGACATGGCCGCCGAGTGCGAGGACAAAGGAGCCGAACTCGCCGACGCCGCCATTGCGGCAGAAACCAACCACGCCGACGAGCTCGCCAAGTACGCGAGCGGGGTCAACAACGACGACCCCACCATACTCAAGAATCCCAACTTGGAGGGCGCAAACACCTCAGCCTTCGAGGCAACAACGCACACCCGCATCGTCGAGCTGGTCCCAGGCGACTCCAGCCAGATGGTGACGATCGGGACGGGCATGAGCCCAGCCTAGGAAGGCACGCTCATCGAGTTCCTTCGTGAGAACAGGGACATCTTCGCATGGAAGCTCTCTGACATGCCTGGTGTCCCTAGGGATCTCGCTGAGCACAAACTAAACGCCGACCCCAAAGTGCGACCCGTCAAGCAGTCGTTGCGGCCCTTCAATGAAGAGCGCCGTCGAGCTATCGCCGAGGAGGTGCAGCGTCTACTCGTTGCAGGCTTCATGCGGCCAATTAAATACTCCAAGTGGCTGGCAAACCCAGTCTTGGTCGAGAAGAAGAACGGGACCTGGAGGATGTCTATCGACTACACAAAATTGAACAGCGCCTGCCCGAAGGAGCAGTTCGTCCTCCCGCGGATCGACCAAATAATCGACTCCACCGCGGGCTCGGAGTCGCTGTGTTTCCTCGACGCCTACTCTGGGCACAACCAGATCAAAATGGCTGTCAAGGACGAGGAGAAGACGGCGTTCATCACGCCATTCGGAGCCTTCTTCTACACCGCCATGACCTTCGGCCTCAAGAACGCTAGGGCGACCTACCAGCGGTGCATGCAGGAGTGCATCACGAGCCAAATTGGACGCAACATCCACGTCTACATCGACGATGTAGTCGTAAAGTCCGCTCGCCAGGGCGATCTACTCGCCGACCTGGCGGAAACATTCGCCAACCTGCGGAAATACAAGATAAAGATCAACCCAAGCAAATGCACCTTCGGTGTACCAGCAGGACAACTACTGGGGTACGTCGTCTCCAAGCGTGGGATCGAGGCGAACCCCACCAAGATCGACACAATCGCTCGACTCGGCAAACCCGAGTGCCTGCGCGACGTCCAGAAGCTGGCCGGGCGAGTAGCGGCTCTTAGTCACTTCATCCCCCGCCTGGGCGAAAAGGCGATGCCCCTATACCGCCTGATGCGCAAGAACCCCACCTTCCAGTGGGACAAGAAGGCGGACGACGCGCTCCGCGACCTCAAGAAGGTGCTACTCGCCGCACCGCTACTCGTCGCCCCCGCCGACAAAGAACCCATGCTGGTCTACGTCGCAGCTTCCGAGCGCGTCGTCAGCGCCGTCATGGTCGTCTAACGGCCAGAGGAAGGAAAGGAGCGCCCGGTGCAGTGACCGGTGTACTACATCAGCGAGGTCCTCACCGAGTCGCGCCAGCGGTACCCGCAGTACCAGAAACTGGTATACGCAGTCTTTAGAGCACAGCGGCGCCTGCCGCACTACTTCCAGGAGCACCCAATCACGGTCGTCTCCTCGGCACCGTTGCAGGACATCATCCGCAACCGCGAGGTGACCGGGCGAGTCGCCAAGTGGGCCGTCGAGATCGGCGTCCACAACATCAAATACGAGCCACGAAAAGCGATCAAGTCGCAGGCTCTAGCGGACTTCATCGCCAATCGAAGAGGCCCAGAGCCAAAAGCTGCCATACCTCCACATCGAGCTCGCGCCGACGGCTCCAAGAACGCGGACGGCGCAGGAGCAGGGATCGTGCTGACTTCACCGAAGGGCGACAAGCTCCGCTACGTCATCTGCCTCGACTTCACCCCCTGCACCAACAACATGGACGAGTACGAGGCACTCCTCCACGGCATGCGAGCTGCCAAGGAGATGAACGTCAACCGCCTACGCTGCTACGGAGACTCCGACCTCGTCGCTGGGCAAGTCGCTGGAACTTGTGACGCCGTCTCGCCCACCATGGCGGCATACCGCCCAACAGTAGACAAGCTGGGGGGACATTTCGCAGGATACTCTGTCGAGTGGATTGACAGGCGGAAGAACGAGGAGGCTGACTCACTCTCTCGCATCGGGTCGGCTCGACTCACACCACCCGCCGGCGTCTTCCTCGACACGATCACCAAGCCTTCAGTCTCTCCCCCAAGGGAGATCGACATCGGAGTCCCGTTGCAACCGGAGGCAGCCCTGGTCGCACTCGTCGCCGAGCCAAACGATTGGACCAAGCCGTACGTAGCCTACCTGGAGGCTGGCACCTTGCCGGCAGATGAGACAGACGCCCGGATGATTGCACGCAAATGCAAATCCTTCACCATCATCGACGGCGAGCTCCACAAACGCAGCGTGACCGGCGTGTTCCAACGCTGCGTCCAACCCACCGAAGGAGGCAAGATCCTCCACGACATCCACTCCGGCGACTGCGGCCACCACGCTGGCGCCCGCTCTCTGGTCGCCAAGGTTATGCGACATGGCTTATAATGGCCCACCGCACACGCCGATGCCGTCGACATTGTCCAGCGGTGCGCCGGGTGCCAGAAGTACGCCAACCAGACGCACGTGCGGAACTCAGCGCTCAAGACAATCCCCATCACCTGGCCATTCGCCGTGTGGGGTATGGACATGGTAGGCCCCTTCAAAAGGCCCCTCCGCTACACCCACCTCCTGGTCGCGGTCGACAAATTCACAAAGTGGTGGAGGCCAAACCAGTCCGAAATGCGACGGAAGACCGCCACTAAATTCCTACGAGATCATATATCGCCACGGGTTCCCAAACAGCATCATCACGGACAATGGCACCAACCGCCAAAGGAGTCATGGCCGAGTTCGCGAGGAACACCACATCCGCTCGACCGGCTACCGCCCACCCGGAATCCAACGGCCAGGCGGAACGGGCCAACCAGAGCATCCTCCACGGCCTGAAGCCGCGGCTCCAAGTACCACTCGAGCGCACCGCCGGATGCTGGGTCGAGGAGCTACCCTCTGTCATCTGGGGCATCCGCACCTCGGTCAACAGGTCGACAGGGTTCACCCCTTTCTTCATGGTGTACGGCGCCGAGGCAGTCATGCCCACCGACCTCGAGCACGACTCGCCAAGGGTCGTCCACTATACGGAGGCTGCGAACGAGCTCGCCCGTCAGGATGGAGTCGATCAACTCGACGAGGCACGTGACCTCGCTCGATCACGCACCGCCATCTACCAGCAAGGACTCCGCCGCTACCACAACCGGCGGGTGAAAACTCGCACCTTCCAAGAAGGCGACCTGGTGCTGCGCCTCATCCAGGACAAGAAGGGCATGCATAAGCTTTCCCCTCCGTGGAAGGGACCATTCGCCATCAGACGAGTACTCGGCAACGACGCCTACTACCTCATCAACGTCCGCGGGGACGGCAAACTCGACGTCAAGCGACCATGGAATATAAACCTCCTACGGAAGTTCTACTCCTAGAACCCCACATATGTACCCGCCAGTCGCTATGAAATAAAAATAATTGGTTACCGCGAATTGTGCCTACTCTCCGTGTCTTGTGCCACTCGCACTCGTAATAACAGCGTCAAGCTAACTGCAGAAGTCAACCTTTGGTACAGCGATCGGCACGGCCAAGTAGTGCGTTACAAGGGCACTGGGTCACCTCAGGTCTTGCAACGTCCACGAAAAACGCCTACCCGGAGCCCCATTGGAGTTGCCTAGCCCGACTGGCTCTACGATCCAAGACAACCGCCTCGCTCACAAAGGACCATGATCCTCCGCATCCTCGACATAGCGACTCGAACAGCCAAGTACCACGCTCGGGGACTGACGACCAGTTCAGCACGAGCGGCTAGGGAAAACGCCAAGTATGAGAGCATGCCCAGGACTCGCCATGCGACTGACCTGACGGGTCAGGAAGGAGTGATGCGCTCACCCTAACGCGCCAAGTCCTCACCCACCCTCGAGTCGCGCCTAGAACAGCCAAGTACCACGCTCGGGGACTCGGCCACCCGACCTCGTTCGCGCAAGGGAAAACGGTGAAGTACAGAGCACTCATGGGAGTCGCCTTGCGACTGGCTCTCCGAGCTCGGGCGAGTCGACCCCAATAAACAAAACATTCAAAATAGCAAACACATAACAAACGAGGTAAACCCCATAAAAAGGGCAGACGCGCTCGGGGACTCATTCAAACCTCAATCAGGAACACACGAAAATTCACAAAACAACACGATATTCCATTAATAGCATGTCGCAAGCGTTACAAAATACAAAGTATGCCCAATGGCAACACTGTTACTAATGCCCTAGGGCACAATATTCTACTTTGCAGGCTTTGATGACGACTCGCCACCACCCTTGCGATTGCGAATGAAGGGAGTGTACGGGTTTGACGGGTACGTCATCAGCTCACCCGCCATCGCTGCACGGAAGGGTTGCTCGATCTTGAAGTCCCAGTGCTGCGGCTCAGGGTCGTTGGGCGCGACGACCGTCTCCTGATAAGGAAGGAGGTCGCCCATCGCCCAAACGCGCTCGGAGTATACCGCGGCGCGGTCGGTCAGCTTCAGCACCTCGGAGATCTCCATCGAGCCGGTCGACGACGGGTAGCCAATCGTCACATCGTCCAGATCGAAGTCCTCCGGGAAGTGAGCGAGCCCAAGGCTAAGCGCCGTCGCCGCTGCTCGTGGGAACGCCGATCGCGTCATGAATTCGACGACCGACGGCGCCTTCTCCAAGTATCGCCACACCTCGACGAGGTCGCTGGGAATCACCTCCGTGGGTGACATTTCCTGGAGATACGCCCGTATGCACGTTGCCAACAACGCGGCCCAGTCGACCAGCGTGGCCACACATTGCCGTGCGTCGAACGAACTCGCCTCTTCCGCGCTGTCAATGATTCGACCTGCGGACAGAAAGCGACAGTGAGTACATCAAAGATTACACAATACAAATGTTACAGGAAAAGGAAGGCACACTCACCAATCAGGGGACAGGAGAGATCCGTGATGAAGCTCTGAAGAGAAGTGTAGTCATCTTGAAGCCCAGCAACAAGGGCGTCGGAGACCTTACGCTCCTCAGCGGCGGCTGTAACGGCAGCCTTGGCTCGCCCATCCGCCGAAGTTGCCTCCTCCTTCGCCTCCTTCAGCTCGCGCTCAAGGTCGGCGATCCGCTTCTCGGCCGAGCTCAGCGCAGTCTGAGCTGCCGCCAACTCACTCGCTGGGACAAGGCCCTGGCGGACCTCCTCCGCCTTCGCAGCAGTCGCCTGGAGTCCCTTGTTCGCCTCTTGGACGACGGCAAGTTCTTCCTCCGCGCGACGCTTCGCAGCAAGCCGGTCAGCTGACTCGCGCTGCAAACCCTGAACACAAGCCAAACAGTCAGCAACATCGAAAATCCTAAGTGCCCACCCGCTGAAATTCAGCGAGTGCACACTCGGGGACTGGCAATCGAAAATCCTAAGTGCCCACCCGCTGAAATTCAGCGAGTGCGCACTCGGGGACTGGCAATCGAAAATCCTAAGTGCCCACCCGCTGAAATTCAGCGAGCGCGCACTCGGGGACTGGACGCGAGAATTAAAAACAAGACATTAAAAGAATCAGACCACTGCAACACAGCGGCCTGATCCTCGGGGACTGGACATACCTGGATGGCCGCGCCCAGCATGCCATGAAGCTGCAGTGCATCCACGGAGGTAAGAAGGGCCGGAGTGTGCCCGCGCCGCTGCTCGACCTCCGTCTCGGCGACTCCGGGTGCGCGGCTCGACGGTGTGGTACCACTCGCCGTGGCCGCTCTAGCCATGAAGCGCGGGAAGGTCGCGATGGACGCGCCGGCACCAAAAGAGGCTGGCTCGGCCTCCCCTCGCGAAGGAGCACCCTCCTTGATTGCCGAGGTTGTCACCGCCGCAGGATCACTAGGGGCCACCGTCGTATCGTCAGACACCGTGACGAACTCGTCGTTCTTGGCCTTCTTGGCACCATCTGTGGGGGCTGCGACCTCGTCAACCTTTCTCTTCCGAGAGGGGTTCTCCTCCGCGACGATTGGCGGCACCTTGGCCACAGACGGGTGGCCTATCTTCTTAGCTCCGGTCCTACAAATTGATCGCGTGAGCAAAATAATCCGAGTACAATGAAAGACAAAGGTAGGTGAGAAAAACTCACTTGGCGACTGGAATGAAGCGTAGCCCCGTGCGGATGCCGGTCGGCTTCTCCAGTTCGGGGCCCATTCGGCGACTGAGGCCCATCTCCAGGACATCGCGTGCCCAAGACACGGACGGTTTCTTCGTTGTCGAGGCTGCGGCTGGAGCTTCCGAAACATTTTCGGCAGGAGCATCCTTGGGCGGCGAAGCTACCGCGGCCGGAGCGGCCCCCGACCCAGAGACTGGGGCGAACGGCGGAGGCATCGAGGCTAGAGGCACCTCGTTCAGGACAGCGGTGACTTGGAGTCGGCGTGGTTCAGGCCGGTCGACGGAGTATCTTGGGATCGCCACCTCACCGTCCGGAGTCGCCTCGGTTACATAGAACCAAGACTTTTTCCATTCACTCGCCGCCTTGGCGGGTAGCATCAGATCAAAGAAGGAAGCCTTCAATTTCAGCTGAAACGTCAGGCCGCCCGCAGTGAGCATTGGGCCGCCCGCTTCCTCGCGACTGATCCGCCCGTGGAATAGATCTTGCCATAGGGGGAAGTAGGGCCTGCAGCCCAGGTAGCACTCGCAGAACGCCACGAAAATGGCGATCTGCTAGATCCTGTGCGGGCCCAGGTCCGCCCGTTGGATCCCGTAGAAGGCGCAGAAGCGCCGGAAGAAAAGAGATGTTGGGAACCCAGCCCCCGCTCTAGGTGGCTGGTGAAGCAGACGAACTCTCCCTCACGCGGGTCCGGGCTCACCTCTCCGGCCGCAGGGATGCGCCACCTGCCGGCGCGCAGGATCCCGGCCTCCTCGAAGGGCTGATTCGCCCTCGTGCACTTGGACCTGCCCCATGGTTCGGTGGAGGGAGCCATTGGTGGAAGGGTTCGTGGGGGTCGGAAGATTTCGGCTCGGCTGGATCGCGATGCGGGGGAAATCGAAGGTGCGCGCAATCGGAGGAAATGACAAGGAGGTGGTTCTCCCATCGCCTACCATTCCCTTTATATAGCGGTTGTTGCCCGCCAAATCAGGTAGCCGTTACTACGCGGTGATTACGCCAAAAGTTACCGTTGGATTACCCCAACGGCTAGTTTGACTGCGTTTTTACGGTCCAACTTCAGCCACTCGGCTCGCCGACCCGATCACTACAAATAGTAACTAAATATTTCGCCGATTCAATCGCCAAAGCTGCGACCAGAATGACTAGTTTCCTCCTTGATTCAGGAGCCCGCCACCGATTCGACTGGATGTCCGCGTTGAAAGCCGTATACTCCGACTGCCAGCGAACACCTGCGCCCAATCGACGACGGCCTCGGGGACTACTGATGGGGATATGCCTACCGGGGTATACCCAGCAGGACGTTTCCGATTGGCCCAAGAATTGGCGAGTGGGCCTGCAAGACGGCGACTGGATCAAGGCTCGGTGTGGATCCAAGCGACTGGAAGCTGAAGGCCCAGGCGAGTAGATAGGCCCAGTCGGATTAGGTTAAACGAGTACCGAAGCCTTAACTGATTCGGTTGAGATATTTAAACCCTAGGGGAGGTGAGTCTATATAAACCTCCCTACAGGGCGTATAGAGACACGTTCCATCATACACCCAAGCGACTCACCGCCTAGCCGCCGAGCTCGCCCCATTGTACCACCATCATAATACAATCTAGCAGGAGTAGGTCTTTACCCTCCGGGGGGCCGAACCTGGGTAAAACCCTGTGTCTCCGCCCTCATCTCGCACCGCAGATGGCTGGCCGCCCTTGCCCCTCGTTCTACTACTCGCTGCCGATTGCAGCATCTGCCATGACCATTCCCACGACATTCATCCATTTGGGTTGCGGCACTTTCTTGCGTTGCGTGTTCTCCCACAACAGCAAGCTCTGTGGAGGCACCTAAGTCCACTCCCATGGCGGAAGGGCCATTTGCATCTTTGGCCTGTGAGCTTGTCGGAGCGGGCGTAGGCTGGACGCTAGGAGTGACGGGGGCGATGGCGGGAGATGTGTGGGGATAAATGTCACGATGCAACATATCCTTAATGTTTCTATAAGCCCCCAAAGTTTTGGAGGTCTTCTTCAAACTAGTAGTGGCTTTCTTCCTGAAACGTGCAAAAAGTATAAGTACAGGAATAAGACAAATAATGGACAATGTCGGAGAGAAAGAAGCTTACACAAGAGGGGGTGCTTTGGCAAAGGGGATCCCGGTAACCTTTCTTTTATCCGCCTCCAGGGCAGCGGTAGTATTCTTGGAGGCTCCAGCCTCCATCTAATTCTTGCCTCCGTCGGCAGCGTCAGAGGTGGATCTCTTCCGCTTTCGCGCCAACGGGACATCGTCGTCGGACACGACGGTGACTTCCTTCATCTTTGGATCATAGATTTGGACAGCCATGTTATCCTCCTCTAGATCGCTGAGCTATTAAGTGAAATCCCAACGTGTTAGATGAGATTGATATGGCTAGACGGAAGAACTGGAGTATATGTATTACACAGAAAATAAATAGGTACCTTTGGGCACTTGCTCTCTACAAACATGTCGTAGGTGATGGTGAAGCCACGCTTCCTATACTTCACCTTAACGAAGTCCTTGAGGCGAAGCTTGACAGAGTCGCTCGAGAAGTTGTCCACGGAGATGCGGAGGCTATCCTTCCTCTCGTTGGTATACTTGTGCATCAACGTCAAGCGGTGCTGCAAAGGCTGGATCCGCCCGATGAACCAGCACATGGCCAGGTCCAATCCGGTCAGACCCGTCTCTACAAATCACTCTATCCGCCTTATAACGCGGGAAGCGTCGATGTCAGAGGGAAGGGAGGCCTGGGATCTCCATGTTGAAGCTTCGGCGGCAGCTCCATCGACGAAGTCCGGATACGTCACTTCTCGGCCAGCCAGAGGGATATCTGGGCCTTAGAAGTACGTATGTTTCCAGTTCTTACAAGACTCATGGCCGACGATGTCGGGGAACCGCCGGCCAGGTCGAATCTTAAAACTAATGGTGCCGCAGTTCCTGAGCCCTTCCTTGCCTGCTCTGGCTTCCCGCTTGACGGTAAAGAAGTAGATAAAGAGATCTAGCCTAGGCCTAATCCCTAAGAAACCCTCACAAAGCGCCGCGTAGTTGCTAAGCGCGAGGATGCTATTGGGGGAGAGGTTCTGAGGCTGTACTCGGTAATGATTGAGGACAGCTAGGAAGAAATTGGAGATGGGCAGGGAGACGCCGCGTACTAGTTGGGCTTTTTGACGTACACCTTTTCTCTAGATTGGGGAGAAGCAGTGACCTCGCCGGCCGGGCGCCGCCCGCCAGGCAAGCCCCTCCGTCGCAGGAAGGTAGCCCTTGATGATTAGTTCCTTGATGTCGCGGTCCGTAATATCCAAACCATGCCAGTCGCCTTTATGGGAGTCGTTCTCCTCCTCTAGAAGCTCCAGCATCGCTAAGTTGTGGTCACCGCCGGTGAATTCGACCACCGCGGATTTGGGAATCACCGGGACCTCTAGGGGCACGATGACGGTGCTCGCCGGCTTCGCCGCGGCATCGCCTAACACCATCATGGATGGGGAGGAACTGCTACTGGCCATTGGAAGGTTACGGTGGTGATTGGGAAAGGTCGAGGAGCTAGGGTTTTTCTCACGGTGCACGGAGAGCTCGAGGAGGCACTCGCTGGAGGAAGAAAACGATGCAGAGGAGAATGAGGTGAAAATTAAAATTCCATTGCTATTACAATTTATAACCTCTGGCGTCAAAATTTGTGCGGAATGATCAAACAGTTGACGCGTGGACGACGTGTACGGGCGCATGGACGACGTGTACGGGCATGTGCACGGAAATTTCGCCACATTGCCAACCGTCGCCGCCAACGGTTCGTATCGGTCGCGCGGGAAAATCGGACATGAGTGTGTTCTCTGCATGTGTGAGTTACGAGGTGTTGCTGACCTACGTCTACGCCGCCCTAGCTGTCACTGGAAGGTGAACCATCACATTGGAATATTTCGGCATGGACGGATCCAATCCGGCTACGGAAGAGTACGATAGAAGATTCAGAAATTCTCCGGCTTGCAAATTGAAGACGAAGAAAACCTTGCAGGGTTCTTTGGGAGGACTACAAGATATTGCTTGACGATTTGCTGACATCCATCTAGACGAAGCATTCAACATGGAGGCAAGACGGCACAAGATCTCGGAGTTCTCCGGGGGCTACTGCTGGGGATATGCTATATTGGTATCCTCATAACATGTCCTCTATCCGGATAACCCGGGTGGCCCACAGTTGGTAGCATGGCCCATGGTCTGCTGGGCGGCCCAGTTAGATGGATCCAGAAGGGAGGCCCATGCTGGATAAAGGAATGCTATGGAGGAGTCACCGACGTACCCGGAGCCTTGGAGTGCAAGACACGCTAGACTAGTTGTAAGCAGTGTAGGACTCTGTAACCTGTCCGGCTAGGACTTTTCCCTGTAACCCTAGGACCTGACGACTATATAAGTCGGGCCTATGGGAGACTTTAGGGCACAACTTCAGACAATAACTTAGACTTTCTAGTCACCTCGCACAGTGAACCAATCCCTATAACTCGACGTATTGCCCTTATAGTGATTTATAGTAGGAGTAGGATTCCACCACCGTCGTGGAATCTGAACCTGGGTAAGCTGTGTTACCTCGTACCCGTCAACCGTCTGCCTTCCCCCACATCTATAAACATGCACTGTGAGGACCCCTCCATGGCGTACTCGTCGGCGATACCACGACAAACAGTCCACATGTTCCATGAACAAGAGACCATTGTTTTCTCCCTAGTGGCAACAACACATCTACAACCGAATAGATTTCTGTCACTTCCCTTGGAAACTGGAGGCATGAACCCACTATCGAGCATAAATACCCATTAATAGCTAGCAACTACTTGGCCAAGATAGCTACTAACAACGGAGAGCATGCAAAATCACAAACAACACAGAAAATCAAACCAACATAATAATCTCAATATCCATCGGATCCCCGCAAACACAACATGCATGATTACAAATAGATTAGATCTTGACCATGAACGGAGCTCACAAGACCTATACATGAAAGCACAAAGGAGGAGATACAATCATCTAGCTACTACATGGACCCATAGTTCAAGGTGGAACTACTCACGCATCATACCGGAGAGAAGGCCTCCGGGATGATCTCCCCTCTAGCAGGGTGCCGGGAAGAACTTCAGATCCACCCCCCCAGATCTAGGGACGATGGTGGCTGTGGCTATAGACGGTTTCAGGGAGATTTGATCGGGTTCTTAGGGTTTCTGCATCGGGGGCTTCTTATAGGCGAAGGGGGAGGCCAAGGCGGCGGCCAGGGGCCCCACACCCCTCCCAGGCGCGGAGTAGGGCCCACCTGTACCTAGGTTGGGTCTGGTCGCCCTGGCCGGCCTCTCCAGCTCCCCTCTGGACTTCTTGTTCCTCACGGAAAGTAATTGACTTTGGCTTTTGTATCGTCCAATTCCGAGAATATTTCTTTACTAACTTTTCTAAAACCAAAAATAGCAGAAAACAGGCATCTGGCACTGTTGCAACTTGTTAATAGGTTAGTACCATAAAACATGTAAAAAGCACCTCAAAGTGTAGACAAGAAAAGTAAAGTAGATACTAAACAAGCATGGAGCATCAAAAATTATAGATACATTCCCGACGTATCAACATCCCCAAGCTTAACTCTTGCTCTTCCTCGAGTAGGTAAGTGATAAAAAGATTAATTTTTGAGGTGACATGCACCCTCACAATAAAGATCAAACCATTTGCAAGCATTGAAATCTGGGATCAAAGAACTCTAAACATGTGCATGAAAGATGGAGTTCTAACAATAGGACATAGTAACTATGCATGCAACATGACAAGCTACAAACAAAGATCATGAATAACATGCATTGAAAAACGTTTGTTTGTTTCACATACAGAAAACATAGCATAGTGGCAATCAGCTTGTCCCTCATAGAGTAGCAATATAGATGCATAGGACACCTTCAAAGTTCACAAGGGTGACTACAAACAAATAGCACAAGAACAAGTAATATCAAAATATGCATCAATTAATAATCTTTCGAACACTGCACACAGAATGAAAAATATGCTCTCTTAATGGTGCCTAAAGGTAGAAGGTGGAGACTCAATAATGGTGGAAGAAAGGACTTTTTGTAAAGGAAGCAGGGATTACAAGTTTCAAAAAGAGCTTCCAAAAGTTATGGTACTTGTTAGCTTTCAGCCCTCATTGCCCCTATCATAAGCATCTTGAAGTGGTTAAGGTTAAAGTGGCAAAGATGGAGTATATGCTTGACGAAGTATAAGTTGGCAATCTCAAGTCCCTTGAATACGAGGGCCACACCTCATGCATACTCAACTTTGGGTCCATGTAAGTTCTTGGCATTGTAAGTATTTGCATATCATTGAGAACTGCCAACGGGGTACCCCTTGCACATGGTACATGAGCTTTCCCACAACCCAAATGACAAGGCAAGCAGACAATGAGCATCTCAGCAATCTTTTTATATACCATATGCATAGCTTTTTATTGAGGATGCTTCATAGATAGCTCATTATGGTGATGCTGCAAGTTTCCACCATGATTAGGAATGGCTTAGGCTAGCGGCTCAGGCGTTTCTCTAACACAGGATACAAACTCCATGGACTTGCAAGTTCCCTCTTTATTTCACACCGGTGACATCCATAGACAAAAGAGCATGATATCAACTAAGTACAAAGTACAAGTGCAATGTTGAAAACGTTCCCCGTGACAGCATGGTTCTGCTAATTCCAACTTATAAGTGCAAGCATATACAATAAAGTTGTCACAATGGTTCAAGTTTATTAGGGGCAAAGAATATAAAGTGTGCCATCAAGTTCGTGAGGGCCTTAATCACTAAGTTTTCACATAACAAAATAGTTTTTAATTGGAAGATAGTTGAAAACAAGAATATACTTGGAATGGTGTAACACACCATGCATAGGAGTTATAGTGGACACTTTGGAACAACTTAGTTTCTTCGGAGTTGGAAGCATGAGTATAACTTACTCATACAAGTGGAGGCTATCAAAAGACTGGGAGCAACCAACTAAGAGAGCAATAATGGCCATAATCATGTAGTGCAACAAAGCATACTAATCAAAGCAAAGAGTGGTACTAAAATTCAAGGACTAAATGATCATAGAGGCTAATGGTGACTTGTCATAGTCATAACATGGTGTGAGCATGTGCCAAGTCAACCCAAGCAAAGCATCAAAGGAGAATACCACAATACTATGCTAAAACAACGCATAATTTCTTTAACGCACACTAACTAATCCCAATTGTTTGGAACAAGACATTCTACAGCAATAATCACTAAGCATAAGGTCAAAACAACACCTACCATGTCATGCTAAAGTCTAAGTCACAGTCAATGCAAGCTCCTCTTGCACTTCAAGCAAGAACTTACTACTCATTTCTAAACACGAAGGAAACTTATTTGCAAAACAGCACAGCGAGAACAGGGGTCCAAACTTCTTTATTCAAGCAAACTAAACAACCTAAGAAAAGCAAACTAAAACTAAGACGCTCCAAGAACAACACAACTGTGCATGAAGCAATAAAAAAGAGCGTCTAGACAGACCTGAGCTTTTTATTGATGAAGAAGGGGATGCCTTGGGCATCCCCAAGCTTTTATGCTTGTACCTCTTGGATATTTCTTGGGGTGACACCATGGTGGCATCCCCAAGCTTGAGATTTTGTCCATTCTTCATCTCATGAGAAAATTCCTTATTTGACACTACTCTCAAATATGTTTCCTTATTTGACACTAGAAAATTTCAACTTCCTTATTTGACATTGGGTGTACCATTTTTTGCCTTATGTGACACTACCGTTTATTCCGTTAACTTGTTCCGTCAATTTTGTTTAGTCTAGACCAAAATACCCCTGACTTGGTGGATACGTCGCTTGCAGAAAAATAGTTGACCCGATCGATTAAACCCTACTGAGCCCGTCCTCTCCAACTTTCACGGGACTCGAGTGTATTTGTATGCATCCTGCTAATTAATTTAATAGCCTTGTGTAGCACGCATGATTTCTAGAATCGAATGAGCCAAGTAAATTACACGTTTGATAGAGTCATGCTCAGACACGTCACAATTTCCTAGAAAAACGTTGTTTTTAGCAGTTATCGACTATGATCCGGACTCAAACTTACCTACAAACATAAAGGCGAGAAAGAATATTTTTGCATGACGGGGCGCGGGTGACACAGCAGAACAGAAAGAAAATAAAAACGTACTTATTATGGATTGGATGAATACATATTTACTTACTACAAACTGATCTTAAGAAATTTATAATACGGAGTAGTATATAGATAGATATATACTCTCCGCAACAAAATTGACATATTTAAAGATTTGAACTACTGAGAAATTAATTCATGAGAGCTCAAAAGAATAGTACACGTCACGTGCATGTTCTTCATTGAAGATATATACGGTTCTTGCATATACCATGAGCAACCTAGGAACGATGACCAACTACATTACACCACAACCACTTTTATCTTAATAGACAAATTTTTGGGCACATTATGTACTAGGGGCAGAAGCGACTTTTTATGTCCCTAACTAACACCGTTAAATCTTAAAACGAACTAGAATGTCATATAAGGAACAAAAATTACACCAAGTGTCATATAGGGAAGAGAAAAAAATTCAGTGTCAAATAAGGAATCATATTTAGAGATAGTGTCAAATAAAGAATTCTCTCTCATCTCATTGCATCATTCTCTTCTTTACACCTTAAATTTTTCCTTCATACAAAACTTCACACAATCTTCATTAGCAACATTAGTGTATTCAAAAGATATTAGACCTCTGGCAAAGCTTTGGAACACCAAGGCTTTTCACTAAAAACACAAGCTACTATAGTAAATCCTTAAAAAAGCTCAATTCACCTAAAGAGAACTCAAAAAGGAATCAATAATAAGCAAATGCAAATAATGGCAGAAATCTGTCAAAACATACTAGCACGTAGAAACCGATTTTTTCGAACATCTTCTATTGCTCAACTCAAAAAGTGTTGAACTAACTAAAGTTATCTAACATACTAGGGGATTTATTCGTAAATTGTGAGATCAATCCGAGTTACAGAGACTTCTCACAAATGTTTTTTGTGGAGAACAGAAATCTTTTTCAGGACAGCAACTCCCCAACTCTTACTTCCCTCTTAATAGAGGTCATTCTTGGCACAAAAAGCAAACAAAAAGAATAATGAGAGGTCATTACTGAAGTAATAACTTTTAAGACTCAAGGAAACTCTTGGGTTATCTCCCAACAAGTACTTTTATTTAACGCCTTTAAGTTAGGCTTGATAGCTTGAGAAGATGCTCACATAAGAATTATGAATTGAAGTCAAAGAGAGCATCAAGAAGAAAATTCAAAACTCATTTAAGTCTAACCCACTTACTATGCATAGGAAGATCTTGTATGAAAATAAATTCACAAAGAACAAAGTGACAGGCATAGGAAGATGAAACAGGAGCAACTTCAAAACTTTCAGCACATAGAGAGGTGTTTCAGAACCATGAAAAATTCTACAACTATACTTTCCTCTCTTATAATAATTTTCAGTAGCCTCATGAATAAACTCAACAATAAAACTATCACATAAAGCAGTCTTTTCATGATCTACAAACACATAATTTCTATCAAGCTCAAAAATAGTGGGATTAAAACCTCCACAGGTTTTATCCAAAGTAGATATTTCAAAAGGATCCACAGGAACATAACGTTCATCCTCCTTTGGTAAGCATGGGGACAATCAAATAATGTAAGGGATAAAGAGTTTCTCTCATTAGAAGGTAGGCATGGGTAGATCCATTCTTCCTCCTTTTGTTCATCACTCTCCCCCTCTTTTTCATCTAATGAGCTTCCAGTTTCAACAATTTCTTCTTCCATAGGCTCCTGCAGGAAATTAGTCTCTTTCAATTGTGGAAAGCACCTATTAAAATATTCAAGAATATAGCCATTTGCTTCCTTGTAATTGTCAAAGTAAAATTTAAGTATCTCATAAACCTCACATTCATAAGGTGCATCATCAGTATTTTCAAGCAAACTAGCAAGTTCAAATGCACCCTTAAAAGCAATAAATTATTCAATTTGTTCCACATCATAAAAGTCATAATTTCCTTTCATATAAGAGGATATGGTACAATTATCATTATACTCACATTGAAAGGGTAGGTGTTTATACCTCCTGCAGCAACAAGATTTATCAAAGCAATAAGTAACATTATAAGTAGAGCACACGTCTCTAGCAATAGTATTCAACTTATCAATTTGTTCCCATAAGTGTTTCCCTTTTTGTGACAAACGGTGTTCCTTATAATAATACTTTTGTTTTTCCGTGAACCCACCTTGACAATAAGAACTAGTTTCAAAGAAACCATCCATTGAAAGAAAGCATGACCAAGCAAGGCAACAATAGACCAGCAACTAGAGTAGGAACTAAATTTTTTGTGTTTTTGAATAAAGAAAGCAAACTAAACTAGACTAATTTTTTTGGGTTTTTTGAAAAGAGGCAAACAAAACCAAGCAAAAAAAACAAAGAAAACTAAAAACAAAGTAAAGAGAAAGGAAGTGAAGGACTCCCCTAGTGAAGACATCCTTGGCCTCCCCGGCAACAGAGCCAGAAAAGCCTTGATGATGCTCGACGTGGCACTTCGTTGGTAACCCCAAGAGTAGGTGTGAAGAGCAAGTAGCAAGTTTTCCCTCAGTTGATACCAAGGTTATCGAAACAGAAGGAGGAAGGAAACGTCACACAGGTGTTACAAGCAATGCGGAGACCTGCACAACACAAACTCAAGACTTTGCCCCAACGAATCAGTGAGGTTGTCAAGATCACCGGTTTGCTGTAACAAAGGATTCAACGTACGGTGTGGAAGGTAATGGTTTCCAGCAACTAAACAAGTAATAGTGGAAGATGTATCAATGGTAAAGATTGGACCGGAGTCCATAGTTCACTAGAGGTGCTCTCCTTAGATAAACAACATGGCATGAAGGGTAAACAAATTACAGCAGGGCAATTGACAGGAACTGAGCAAGGCATAAAAATGCAATTACTAGTCAGAAAGATCCTATGAGATTCGATTGGGCAATACAAGAAGATACATAGACCGCCATCCAACTGCATCTATGACTATAAGTCCACCTTTAGGTTATCATCCGAACCCCCTCCAGTATTAAGTTGCAAGCAACAGACAACTGCTTTAAGCAAAGTGTGTAATGTAAATAGTCCACATGTTCCATGAACAAGAGACCATTGTTTTCTCCCTAGTGGCAACAACACATCTACAACCGAAGAGATTTCTGTCACTTCCCTTGGAAACTAGAGGCATGAACCCACTATCGAGCATCAATACCCCCTCTTGGAGTCACTAACAACTACTTGGCCAAGATAGCTACTAACAATGGAGAGGATGCAAGATCACAAACAACACAGACATGATAGAATCATAAAGACAAAACCATTAATCAAACCAACATAATAATCTCAATATCCATCAAATCCCCGCAAACACAACATGCATGATTACAAATAGATTAGATCTTGATCATGAACGGAGCTCACAAGATCTATACATGAAAGCACAAAGGAGGAGATACAATCATCTAGCTACTACATGGACCCATAGTCCAAGGTGGAACTACTCACGCGTCATACCGGAGAGAAGGCCTCTGGGATGATATCCCCTCCGGCAGGGTGCCGGGGAGAACTTCAGATCCCCCCTCCCCGGTCTAGGGATGATGGTGGCGGCGGCTACAGACGGTTTCGTGGATATTTGATCAGATTCTTAGGGTTTCTGCATCGGGGGCTTATTATAGGCGAAGGGGGAGGCCAAGGCGGCGGCCAGGGGCCCCACACCCCTCCCAGGCGCGGAGTAGGGCCCACCCGCACCTAGGGTGAGTCTGGCCGCCCTGGCCGGCCTCTCCCACTCCCCTCTGGACTTTTTGTTCCCCATGGAAAGTAATTGACTTTGGCTTTTGTCCCGTCCAATTCCGAGAATATTTCTTTACTAACTTTTCTGAAACCAAAAACATCAGAAAACAGGCATCTGGCACTGTTGCAACTTGTTAATAGGTGAGTACCATAAAACATGTAAAAATCACCTCAAAGTGAGACAAGAAAAGTAAAGTAGATACTAAATAAGCATGGAGCATAAAAAATTATAGATACATTCCCGACGTATCAACATCCCCAAGCTTAACTCTTGCTCTTCCTCGAGTAGGTAAGTGATAAAAAGATTAATTTTTGAGGTGACATGCACCCTCACAATAAAGATCCAACCATTTGCAAGCATTGAAAGATGGGATCAAAGAACTCTAAACATGTGCATGAAATATGGAGTTCTAACAATAGGACATAGTAATTATGCATGCAACATTAAAATCTACAAACAAAGATCATGAATAACATGCATTGAAAAACGTTTGTTTGATTCACATACAGAAAACATAGCATAGTGGCAATCAGCTTGTCCCTCATAGAGTATCAATATAGATGCATAGGACACCTTCAAAGTTCACAAGGATGACTAGAAAAAAATAGCACAAGAACAAGTAATATCACAATATGCATCAATTAATAAGCTTTCAAACACTGCACACAGAATGAAAACTATGCTCTCTTAATGGTACCTAAAGATATAAGGTGGAGACTCAATAATGGTGGAAGAAAGGCCTTTTTGTAAAGGAAGCAGGGATTACAAGTTTCAAAAAGAGCTTCCAAAAATTATGGTACTTGTTAGCTTTCATCCCTCATTGCCCCTATCATAAGCATCTTGAAGTGGTTAAGGTTAAAGTGGCAAAGATGGAGTATATGCTTGACGAAGTATAAGTTGGCAATCTCAAGTCCCTTGAATACGAGGGCCACACCTCATGCATACTCAACTTTGGGTCCATGTAAGTTCTTGTCATTGTAAGTATTTGCATATCATTGAGAACCGCCAATGGGGTACCCCTTGCACATGGTACAAGAGCTTTCCCATAACCAAAATGACAAGGAAAGAAGACAATGAGCATCTCAGCAATCTTTTTATTTACCATATGCATAGATTTTTATTGAGGATGCTTCATAGATAGCTCATTATGGTGATGTTGCAAGTTTCCACCATGATTAGGCATAGCTCAGGCTAGCGGCCCAGGCGTTTCTCTAACATAGGATACAAACTCCATGGACTTACAAGTTCCCTCTTTATTTCACACCGGTGACATCCATAGACAAAATAGCATGATATGAACTGAGTACAAAGTACAAGTGCAATGTTGAAAACGTTCCCCGTGAAAGCATGGTTATGCTAATTCCAACTTATAAGTGCAAGCATATACAACAAAGTTGTCACAATGGCTCAAGTTTATTAGGGGCAAAGAATATAAAGTGTGCCATCAAGTTCGTGAGGGATTTAATCACTAAGTTTGCACATAACAAAATAGTTTTTAATTAGAAGATAGTTGAAAACAAGAATATACTTGGAATGGTGTAACACACCACTCATAGGAGTTTATAGTGGACACTTTGGAACAACTTGGTTTCTTGGGAGTTGGAAGCATGAGTAGAACTTACTCATACAAGTGGAGGCTAGCAAAAGACTGGGAGCAACCAACTAAGAGAGCAATAATGGCCATAATCATGCAGTGCAACAAGGCATACTAATCAAAGCAAAGAGTGGTACTACAAGTCGAGGACTAAATGATCATAGAGGCTAATGGTGACTTGTCATAGTCATATCATGGTGTGAGCATGTGCCAAGTCAACCCAAGCAAAGCATCAAAGGAGAATACCACAATACTATGCTTTTGCATGCAAAACAACGCATAATTTCTTTAAGGCACACTAAGCAATCCCAATTGTTTGGAACAAGACATGCTACAGCAATAATCACTAAGCATAAGGTCAAAACAACACCTAGCATGTCATGCTAAAGTCTAAGTCACAGTCAACACTACTAGGAAAATGGCCTTTAGTGGCGCACCTGGAAACATCATCTGTGGCGCACTAGCGATGCACGCCTTGCGCTACATCTATCCGGCCGTGGCGCCTTGCCTAGTGCACCACGGTTGTGTGAAAACAGCGCACCTGCTAGTGCGCCACAGATGTTTGGGCAGGTGCGCCACAGGATCTTCTATGGCGCACTACAGTGCGCCACTAAGCTTCCATAGTGCGCTTTAGGGTGTAGTGCGCCACGAAGGTAGACCATGTGCGCCACGGATGTATTTTTGTTTTTTTTAGTTTCGAGCCAGATTATATACAATACAGATTATATACAATATTACAGCAGATATACACACACAGATACAAGATATACAATTATATATATAGATACTCAATATGAAAAACAAGATTGAAACAAATACATATAGATAAGTCTCATACATGAATACATAGTCTAAGTTACATTGTTTCGATCATGTTACAAAGTAGTAGTTGGTGACATGCGAATACATGTGTCGATCGAACAAGTTAGAGCTCGGAAGCTCGCCTAGACATCTAAACTAGCTAGACACAAACGCGGGATAAATAACCAAAGAAGATAAGCATGATCACCACCGCGACGAACGTGTAGGTCTTCATCCGGTTCCTTGTCCTAATTCCCGCTAGATAGCACGTGTATCTAGCTCCCGCCTCCGCCATAGTGTTGTACCCTTTGTAGCTATTGCCGCTGAAACGGTGCACCTGTCTCCGGCAGTCTTCCCAATCATCGTAGACTCCGGGAACCCGTCCCTTGTACACGACGTACCACGTCATCTATAAGTTGACAATAATAATTAACTGGTGATTGAGTAAAAAAACATATATAATTAAAGTCGCATATGAAGATACACTTATAGAAAGTACTCCTAAATCAAAAAGACCAAAATCAAAAAGAATGCCTCATATATAACTAGGTTGTTCGACACAGGAATATGCTATGATGGAACTGTTCGCCAAGTAGGATGCACAACACCTGGACCTGTGCATAGAACAAGGCGAACAATCCCATCGCAGTACAATCACATATAGTGTGCCACGACATTTCAATCATCGGCATTATTCTCGAAAAAGACCAAAGTAACTCAAAAAGCATGCCTCATATATATACATAGGTCGTTGGACACAGGAATATGCTACGATGGAACCGTACGCCAAGTAGGATGCACAACACCTGGACTTGTGCATAGCACAAGGCGTACAATCCCATCGTAGCACATTCACATATATAGTGTGCCACGACATTTCAATCATCGGCATTATTCTCGAAAAAGACCAAAGTAGCTCGAAAAGAATGCCTCATATATAACTAGCTAGGTCGTTGGACACAGGAATATGCTATGACGGAACAGTTAGCCAAGTAGGATGCACAATTCCTGGACTTGTGCATATCACAAGGCTAACTATCCCGTCATAGAACATTCACATACATAGTGTTCCACGACATTTCATTCCTCGGCATTATTCTCGAAAAAAACCAAAGTAGCTCGAAAAGAATGCCTCATATATAACTAGCTAGGTCGTTGGACACGGAATATGCTATGGAACGATTAGCCAAGTAGGATGCACAATTCCTGGACTTGTGCATATCACAAGGCTAACTATCCCGTCATAGAACATTCACATATATATTGTTCCACGACATTTCAATCATCGGCATATTCTCGAAAAAGACAAAAATAACTCGAAAAGAATGCCTCATATATATACATAGGTCATTGGACACAGGAATATGCTACGATGGAACGGTGAGCCAAGTAGGATGCACAAGACCTGGACTTGTGCATATCACAAGGCTCACAATCCCATCGTAGCACATTCACATATATAGTGTGCCACGACATTTCAATCATCGGCATTATTCTCAAAAAAAGTGTAAAGAAAAAAAGAAGGACCAAATTGAGCAAAGGACCAAAGAGTAAGCAAAAAAACCAAGCATTGATTAATATATAATAATAAGCAAAATAAGTAAGCGATGATTCATAAACCTAATAAGATAAGTATACTTGTCCACACACACACACAAAGGTCATATATAGTTTGTAACTACAACTAGGCCAACATCAAGCCTTCTGGCTCGGCTTAGGGAATGGGAGGACGCCCTGTCTCGTCATGAACTTCCTATAGTCACCCTGCATCTCTAGGCGATCTTCTATGTCACGGTTATTCAGGATATTTCCTCCGTAGAAGATCCCCCCCCCCCCCCCGAAGTCATGACATCACGAAATATGATTGCCCCAAACTGCTGCTGGATGCGATACATCTCTTGTCTAATATCCGAATCATTGATCTGGCAGCGTAGAATTCTGCTGGTCAAGTAGGAACGCCCTCATGTGATGGAGTGCGTAGTAGGCTTCCTTCTTACTGTTTTCCGGCTGCTTCACGCAGGGGAACTCCGTTACGTGGTTGAAAGATGTGCCTGCCGAACTTGACCTTTGTACGCATGAAGGTGGTGCCTTCCGTCGAGGCAAAGCCAGTGAGAGCATCATCCAGAACTTCCTTGATCTTGTCGTAGTTTTTCTTCTTTTCTAGACTCCCCGAATCGAAATACGTGGCGTGGGAATGCTTCGGCGATAAGGAGATGAGCGTGCAGTGTTCATCTCTGCGCAAAAAATTCAAATGGAATGTGTTGGAAAAAGAATGATGATGATCTAATAAAGCCAATCGACGGTGGCGAGTGAATAACGACTTACTCGGGAAAGTAAGGCACGAGAATGTATTCCTTTGTCTTGTTCGCCACGAGGATTCTTTTTAGGTACGAGGCCACGTCGTTCGGCGAGGAACCCAAGCGATCGTCACGCATGTAGTAGGGGTCCACTATAGCGATGCCGGTGTGTTCTCTCTAATGATCTACATGGCGGTGAGAAAAGCAGGCGGACCATGGTATAGTGCAGCGGTATAGGTGGAACATATTGAAGATGTCGTCGAACGCAGGAAGAACAGATCCACGAGGGCATTGTCGTGAAGCCCAAGCCTGGTGGCACCTTAACCACGAAATCCGGGTGCGAGGATCTTTCTCCGATAGAAGGCGTCTCTCTATCGTCAAGACGCGTCATGCACACTCTGAGTTCAGAATCGGCGAAGCCCGCAAATTCTTAGGTAGCATGGGCTCACCCGCCACATGAATCCTCCACATAATACCCTCGGGTCTTGGTGGCCCGTCCCGAAACCTGATCGGATTCGCAGTTGTTGACGCCACCGGCTGGCTCGAGCTGCTAGATTTTCTTTTCCTGCCCTTTTTTCCTTTTGGAGAGCGGGCAGGCACCGCAATCTGAGCACCGGCCGCCCTATGTAGTGTGTCAGGGCTTAGAATAAAGGGCCGGTTGGTTGTATCAGCTGGCTCTGTAAAGGCGCAAGCTGGAGGCGTCTCCTGAGAACCAAACAGACGCTTGGTGATAGTGGCTTTCTCTGTGGGGCCACCAGCTAGGTCTTCTTCGTTGCCAAACTGAGTGCTGAAGAAGTGATCATTCCAGTCTTCTTCGTCCTCGGCCGGATCCTGCGCCATGTGCATATCATCAACATGATCATCCGACCCACCGCGTGGAGGTGACGGCGAGGGCGGTAAGGGGGCCTTGCCACCGCTTCATCGCACAACAGCGGTCTTGTTATGCGTGGCGTGATGGCCCCCGCCGTCCCCAAACGGATCATGCTCTTTGGCCATAGCAAGAATAAGCCGAAGCAAGTTCTGAGGACAGACGGCTCTTCTTCATCCGCTCCTGGGGGTTGAATGGGAGGTTCCAGGTTGTCGCAGCCCCTTAGCACCCGACTAATTTTAACCCTGTGCACGCTATCTGGCATTGGATTTGAGTGGAACGTGCGCTGCAAGGGTTGAACGATGGTACCCTTGGCAACATCCCTCAGCTCGTTGTTCACGTAGCATAAGAGAGTGCAAGGAACATCCGTCTGCGGAAAACATGTACGGCGTCGTCAGAGCGAGATGCCATAAGAGTAATAGATGGCGTGAAAGGCGGTAATTAAAGCAATTTGTTTACCGTGATGGCGTCGAGATCGGCTAATGTCGACGCACCGCATACGGCGACGGGCGTGCAAGAGACGGAAGGGCTGCTTTATGGCGCGGTGCTGGCCGCCGGTGTATTCTCCCTACCGACGGGTGCTTGGAGCTCCGGTGCCGCCGCGACGATGGCAGGGGGCACCAACATGTACTCCGGAGTCACCAACACTTGCGGCGTCGTGGTGCTAGCGGGAGGAGTCACGAACACGTAGTTCGCCTGATTCGTCGGCGCCGCGTTGTTCGAGTGGCTGCTGACCATGCTTGGAATCGGGCACGGCCCTACTCGACCACCTGCACTCCAGTTCGCTATTGACTCCACCAAGGTAGGCAGGAAGGACGTGAGGGTGATTGCCAGGTTGTCTTGGACGATCTGCAGGATCCGCGCCACTTGTGCCTTAAGTTCTTGAACCTCGCGGTTTTCCTCCTCGCTCCTTCCCGACGGCGCCACATGCGTCCTCGGCGGTGGACCAAAATGATCCACCCAATTCTTACCCCCGAGGCCAGCCGACGACGGCTTCTTCGTAACTGGCTCTATTTTCTTGGCCCGGTCATCGCCCTGTTAAAAGGGTTATCCCACCGGGTGGCCGCCGTCGACCACTGGGATGAGGAACCCTGGGATCCATGACTAGCAACAATTTCCTCCTCCTGCAGAAGAAGTAACAATGAATCATTTAGATCATCGATTAGATTGCAATCGTGTTGATCCGCGGTAATTAGATTATACTTACCACAATTTCCTCGAATTCCTTCACCGCAGGATCCACGGTGAGTTGTTTGGTTTTTGGGTCCACATGGTAACGGGCCCTGATGAAGTTTCGAACCTGCCCGGGTTCGAATTTAGAAAAGGGGTTTTCTATCCCCTTGGATCTATACTCTTCGTCCTCCTTATTCCATTTGGCCTCCGTGGTTCTGTATCCACCAGATCCGAGATGATGATGACCTATATTCATCGCCTGCAGCACCTTTCCCCGATTACTATTGGCCAGGGCTCTTTCGGATTCACACCTCTCCTTGAACTCCCGGAACTGATCGTCGGTGATCTGCAGGTCAATCTTCTGGATCTCCTCAAGACTTTTGCCTTCTTTATCCGGGTTCTCCAGCTGGCCAGGGCGGTGCTCATCTTTGTGAGGGCGGATTTGTTTACTTCGTTCCCATGATAATTTGTGTTCTGATACTTAGCGGGGAACTTGTATCTTGCGTGCAGCTTCTCGAAGAGGACTGTGCGCAAGTGGCCATTATCTTTATGCCGGAGATTCTCGGTGTTGATCGAGATGGTTGTCCGGTTGATCGCCGCCACTTGCCCACCGTACCCTTTGACGACAAGGGCGGGCTCCAAAGGATCCCCTGATGGGCTCACTTCGGTAATTTCCTCCCTGACCGTGCCGACCGTGTTCGGGCGCCGGTCCTTTGGCTTCTTCTTCTTCTTAGGAGGGTTGCTACCACTCCCTGTGCCCTCGCCGCCATCAGTGGTTTCATCGTCCGCCGTTCCTTTGGCTTCTTCCTCCACGTCTTCTATCTCATCATCCTCGCTCTCCGAAGGATGGTATTCTTCATCGTCTTCTAGCCGTTGGGCCGCCTCCCAGAATGTCAATTGTTAATTTGGAGGTCTGAGTTCTCCTTCAGCGCTGATGCGCTTAGAACATCCATCCTCGTCGTTGTCACACATCTTTGCACTAATAAAAAACAAATAATTGGTTAAATGCACGGAAAAATACGGCATGACCTTTGCTAATTTTCTTAAAATAGGAGTGCCCGATTTCTGCCGAAACGGAAGTTAATCAACATTCCGGCAAAAATCGTGACTCGTTTCATACAAGAACCTGCATACACGACATAATAAAGTGCTTCATACAAGCACAAGCACAATGTCAAGGTGCTGTTGTCCCAGCACAGATAGTAGTAGAAGCACAGTAGCACCACAGATAGTAGTAGCCAGAGCAACACTAGGATGGATATAAGGAACAGATAGTAGTAGCAGCACAGATAATAGAAGTAGTAGCAGCTCAAGTAGCATAGAAGTAGTAGTAGCACAAGTAGAAACAACCCAGCACAAACATTGTAATATCCATTGATGCTAGTTGAGATCTAATGTTAGGATGCTAGTTAAGAAACAACCCAGCACAAACTCTTGCTTGAACTTTTGCTATGAATACATACAGAAACCAGCTAAGCTAGTAATTAAGGAAAGATTTTCACAAGAGTTTAGTACTCAGATTTTTTACAACTTGAATCTTGATACTTGCTTAAGTATAAAGCTTCAAGCAACAATGAAGACCTAACACTACTTTCTAAACCTACTACTACCAATAACACACCATCCATTTCTAGCAAATCTACTACTACTGGACCCGGTAATGTATGTGACACCAGCAGGACCTCCTTTTTTACTGTTTTTCATTAACTAACATGCTACCAGTTGGTGTATGCCACACAGGCCTGTTTGCTCTATGTTTCTAGCATGGATTCCCCTCTACACATTGATAACCACATTGATAACCACTTTCTCATAAGGAGCCACCTGAAGCAGGAATCGTGGCACGGAATAAGTTGCATCCTCACATGTTATTTTAGACAAGTAAAAGTAAAACTAGACACGGCTATATAGCTAGCACTGACTAAAATTATCACTAGCGTTTCAGGAAATGCCATGTCACCAAGGGGCCTGATAAAGACAAGTGTTGTTTTTGTGCCCTTGATTCCGACTCCCTTGCACCAAAGTATTTGGAGGTTACATAATGCCAGTACAAACAGAGCGTTTACTGGTAACCGGCATCACCGGCAGAAGGGTTGGTCAGTCTTGTAGTGGTAGCCTGGTAGGAATCTAGTTGGTAGTGTTATGAGTGACAGCAACCAGTGTTTGGTTTAGTTAGCAACAGTAAGCAGTGTTAGGTTAGGGTTACGCACGCAAACTGGATATTTGGCACTACAAGCATGTGGATAATCCGTTTAGGCTTTTACAGGCAAGGCGACTCTGATTAGCGTGTCAGCTGACCTCTTGAGAGAGTGAAACAAGACTATCTAGTCTAGAATTAAACATGGGCGACGCCAGTTGATCCAACATGGCTAGGTCTCTTTGCAAGGTACATGTGGCAATATCGTTTTCCGGTAATCGGTGAAGCGTTGTTGCAGAAGTAGGCAGAAGGTTGGTTGGTCGGTCTGATCGGAATCTATTTGTGCTTTGATATGAACGAACCGGTGTGGGTGAATTCAGTTACTAGTAACACATTATTAAGCAGTAGCGTTGATTTACAGTTGCTGAGGCAGACTGGATATCTGGCAGGCACGAGCATATGGATAATCAGTAGAGGCTTTCACGGGCGACTCTAATGATTGTGTCAACAGGACCATCTAGTCTAGAATTGTACATGGGCGACTCTAGTTGATCCAGCGCGGCTGGGCCACTTGAGCCGGTGAATAGAATAGCAGCAAGCAGAATCATGCAATGGGTAACAGGTATTACTAGAATTGTTTAGAGAAGATAGAGGATAATTACAGCCTCCTTGGAGATTACGGCCTCTCTGTTTCTAGCAAGGAACAAATGGTTCTTGTGCCCCTCTTGTCAAGAGAAAGCAAGAACACATAGAGGGGGGAGAGAGGGCAACGATGTCTAAACCTAGGGGCAACGATGGCCTGCAGAGAGGGGGGACAGAGGGAGAGAGAGGGAGAGAGAGAGAGAGGAGGGTGACGCGCTCACCTCGGCCAGGCGATGACGACGGCGGCGCGATCCTCCTCCTCCACAAGCGGCGGGCCTCCTCCTCCTCCACGGATCGGCAGCGGCCTCCTCCTCCACAAGCGCGGGCCTCCTCCTCCTCAAGAGCGCAGCGTGGTGGCGGGCCTCCTCCTCCTCCTCCTCCTCGAGAGCGCAGCACAACGCGGCGGTGGTGGGCCTCCTCCTCCTCGAGAGCAGCGGCGCGGTGTGGTGTCTGTGAGATGGAGCGGCGCAGATTGTGAGCGGCGCGGTTGACTAGTCCAACACACATAGGCGTAGCGCACCCTGGCCAAGTGCGCTACGGATAACCGTAGAGCACTTGGCCAGGGTGCTCTACGCCTATGTGTGTTGGACTACCAGATAAGAGGGCGGCCACCCCTTCTGTTAACACTAGTACTGTCATAGCCCACTAGTTCTGCCCCTTAGCTCTATTCTAAACTATGAGCACCTGGTTGAATCCGGTGCTCCACTTTTATTTTATTTAAAAAATACTTTTAAATGTTCCAAAAAATGCCCAAAAGTGGTTATTTATGCCATACAAGTTTTGTTTTGTTTTTAAAATACTTTTAAATATTCCAAAAATGCCCAAAAGTAGTGATATATGTCATAAAAGTGTTACAAATATGATTCAAAGTATAACTAAATTTCATAATAATTTGTCCATGAATATTACAATCTTTTTTGACCACGCGTTTTACAATATTTTTTGAGCTAGCGTTTTATAATCTTTTTTTCCTTCTTTATCGCGGTTGAATAATTTAGCCCCGGCACTTTAATGTTTCTTCTTTCGAACGGGCTACCTTTTTTGGGTAGGGTTGTCCTTTTTCTTCTTGTGATGTATGTTCTTTGCATCGTAGTAAATGCCATCTTTAATCTTTGGATCGTCTTTGGTGAAGTCTTGCTCGTTGGCGACTCCATCCATTCCGATGATGTTTCTTTTCCTCTCCTCACGACAACACGGCTAGGCTTTGTCGGGTCGATAATGAAAAACATTGGTCCACTTTGGTAGCAGTACCACGGTTCATTTTTCGCGCCACGTTTGCCGCGGCCTTGGATTTGGCTGATTCGGGTATAACCATGGTTGTGAAATACCGGTCTTCTCTTTCGACGCTCTTTGCCCATCTGACACGAAACATCGGCACCTTTTCTCCACAGTAGTCGAGCTCCTAGATCTCCTCGATTCTTCCGTAGAATCTTTCCTTCACGTTGTCATCGGTGTAGAATTCCGACGTTACGCCTGAGTTCTGATAATCACACTTGTTTTCCTTTTCCTCCGTGTAGAATGTGTAGCCGTTGATATCATACGCCTGATAGGTCACCAGGTTTTGCATCGGTCCCTGCGACAAGGTGAATATGATATTTTCCGTGTCATAAGAATGCGAGCGTGGGGGATTATCAAGGAGCGTCTGTATGCCCCGATCACTGTACTTCTTCTCGATTAACCTTTTGTGCTTCTGTACCCAAGGATCGACCAGTTCTAAATGCTGTAGCGCGACGAGGTTTGCTCGATCAAAGTCTGCGCGTTGAAAATCGAAGTCTGCATGCAGTATGCGACGACCCTCTCGGTGACCAGATCCGTCGAGCTTGCCAAGGTGTCTGTTGACGGGAAGACCGACAGGGTTCTCGATGTCTAGATAATTCGTGCAGAAAGAGATGCACTCTTCGGCCAGAAAGCCCTTGGCTATGCTTCCATCTGAACGGGACCTGTTGCGAACGTATCCTTTGATGTGTTCGTTCATCCTTTCGAACGCCATCATGCTGCAGAGGAACATCGGCCCGAGTTGTACGATGTCCTCCACGACATGGACCAGCAGATGCACCATAATTTCGAAGAATGCGGGTGGGAAGTAGACCTCAAGCTCACATAGTATCACCACGATCTCCTCCTGTAGCCTTCTGAGCTGATTCACGCCAATCGACTTCCTAGAGATGACGTCGAAAAACTTGCATAGGACAAATAACGTATCACGGACGTGCTCGTCCATTATCCCTCTTAGTGCAACCGAAAGTACCTGCGTCATTAGCACGGCACAGTCCAGAGACTTCATGCCACTGAACCTCTGCTTCGCCTCGTCTAGGTATCTGCTTATCTTGCCCGCGTAACCGTCAGGAAATTTGACTCCTAGAAGGCACTTGAAAAACTGTTTGATCTCATCCTTGCTTAGAGTGAAGCAAGAAGGAGGGCAGTAATATTCGTTTTTCTTGAAATTTTTACCCTTCCGATGACCTTGTGTCATCTCCGACTCATGATCATCGTCATCTTCCTGATCATCAGGAGTAGTGCGTCCTCCATGAAGCTCCTTCCGAATACCCAAGCATATCAGGTCGTGCCTTGCTTTCGGACCATCTTTCGTCCTATCTGGCATGTTGATTATGGTGGCGACCAAACTCTCGCACACGTTTTCGTGATATGCATGATGTCGAGGCTATGAGGCGTGCGGAGAAACTTCCAGTATAGCAACTCCTAGAAAACAGACCTTGTTTTCCATACCTTCATCAGCGGCTTGTCTTGTTGCTGCCTCTTTCGCTTCTTTCCAGGCTTAGGACAATCTTTCCAGTTTTTCAGCAACTCTTCCACTTCTTCGCTGCTCCTACGCTCTGGGATTCCTCGGGTCTCTGATTTGCCATCGAACAGGTCTCCATGTTTTCTCCATGGATCATTCTTGCAGAGCCACCTCCGGTGCGCCATGAACACGGTTTTCGATGACCCTGGATCTTTCTCTAGTTGGAGATAGCTTGTGTTATCCATGCACCTAACGCATGCGCAGAATCCTTGGATAACCTGCCCCGAGATATACCCGCAACCTGGATAGTCTTGCACCGTAGTGACCAACGCGGCTCTCATAGTGAAATAATCTTTTGCGACGGCGTCGTAAGTATTGGCTCCAGATTCCCATAACGTGGCTAGCTCTTCTTTCAACAGCCCGAGATACAGATTGATGTCGGTACCAGGTTGTTTCGTCCCTTGAATTAGCATACTCATTTGTATGTACTTCTTCTTCATGCACAACCATGGAGGGAGGTTGTACATACATACAAACACGGGCCAAGTGTTGTGCGTGCTGCTCTGGCTACCGAACGGATTGAGTCCATCGGTGCTTGCACCAAGCCTGATGTTCCTCGAATCTCCACCGAATTCTGGGAATTCGAGGTCCAATGCTTTCCACTGGCTAGCATCTGAAGGGTGCGTCAACAGCTCATCCTTTTCGGGGTCATCATCATCTCCTGGCTTCTTCCTTTCCGCATGCCATCGCATGAGCTCCGCTTCCTTAGGGTCCGCGAAATAGCGCTGCAGAAGAGGAGTGATAGGAAAGTACCATACCACTTTTCGCCCTTTCTTGTATCGACTCACGCCGCACACCGGACATTTGGTTTTCTCCGCGTCCTCGCCCCGATAAATGATGCAATAGTTGATGCATACGTGATATCTAACGTGCGGTAGATCGAGAGGATAGACGATTTTCTTGGCATCCTCGATACTAGTTGGACATGTGTTCCCCTTCGGGAGACGATCATGCCAGAATGCCATCATATCGTCGAAGCTTGCGTCGCTCAATTTGTGCTTTGCCTTCATCTCCATAGCCTTGAGCATTACATTCAACCGGGTATCATCGGGCCTGCATCCTTCATACAATGGAGTAACCGCGTCTTTCTCAAGTTGCGCAAGCTTGGCTTTCTCTCTAGCGGCAGCCCTGGCATTACTAAATGCGCTTGAGAAGCGGATCTTGCACATAAGGGTCCCGCACCCTTCGATGTTGTTCCATCGTAAATCGCTCCTCCGGCATCTAGATCATCATCATCCCGGTCTGCTTCCGCACCTTCACCATCTCTAGGAGACTCTTCATCATCTCGCCCGTTCTCCATCATCTACGTCATCGCTTATCCAACGAGTGTATCCATCCATGAAACCATGGCGAAGCAGGTGGGCCTGCAGATTCCCGGAATCTGGGTCGATCACCCAGTTGAGTTTGCATCTTCTGCACAGACATCTTATCTGTCTTGTTATTTCGTATCATGTCGGCCGTCGCACATTTCAAAAATCTATCCACAATGCCTCCGCTCATTATGCGGACCATTTTTGCCTGCACGGTGTACACGGTATAATTTTGAAGTCTATTAGAACCACATAATGAATGCATGCATGCAATGGTCGATAGAAAATTTCGGCATGACCTATCCTAAAATTAGGACCTTTGCGAAATGCCAAAGTCTTGCCAAAATGGAAATGAATCAACATTTTGGCAAAACAAATGGCAACTTGTTCACATACAAACACAAGAGAGAGAGAGAGAGACCGATACATACACACATGAACATATCATTATCCTCTCCATACACACATGCATGAGCATCATCGATACTCTCCATATACACACACATATGAGACCATCCTCTCCACATACACACATCATGAGCATCGATCATCTACATACATATGAGCACATCATCCATATACACATGAACACATCCTTACATGGACAACTTACCGAGATGAGAGACCGATCGCGAGAAAGATGGAAAGGAGAGGTCTTGGCGTCGGAGAAGGATATGAGAGACCGGAGACCTCCTCTATTACTTATGTAACATCCAAAGCAAGTTTTACATGCTAAAAATGGTGAATGGGTGGAGAAATTGAGGTGGGAAGGAGAAGATCCCGACTAGATCTAAGGAGGAAGAAGAAGGGGAAAGTGAAGTGTGGGGTGGTGGATGTGGTCACACATGTGCACATAAAGAGCTGTCCTAAAAAATCGACACATCTGTGGCGCACACGGCCCTAGTGCGCCACAGGGAATACAAACATCTGTGGCGCACCATGCCATGTGCGCCACGGATGCTCCTACTCCCTGTGGCGCACTAGGCCGAGTGCGCCACAGATGGTTGTGGCTGTTTCACAGCAGAGGGGGGCGTGCTCTTAGGCGTAGCGCACCCCCCATGTGCGCCACAGATGACACTAACAACCATGGCGCACATGACTATAGTGCGCTACAGATGTTTGGCGTGCGGCCAACAGGGCCCTGGCCCACACACATCTGTGGCGCACTATAGTCATGTGCGCCACGGTTGTTCTAGTTACTAGTAGGGCACTGCCCACAGGTGAGCCACGCCTGTTTTAGCCGTGGAGCACTTCAACCATGTGAGCCACGGATGTGCTGATTACCTATAGCCGTTTTCCTAGTAGTGCAATGCAATCTCCTCTTGCACTTCAAGCAAGAACTTACTACTCCTTTCCAAACACCAAGCAAACTTATTTGCAAAACAACACAGCGAGAACGGGGGTCTAAACTTCTTTATTCAAGCAAAATAAACAACCTAAGCAAAGAAAATGAAAACTAAGACGCTCCAAGAACAACACAACTGTGCATCAAGCAATAAAAACGAAGTGTCTAGACAGACCTGAGCTTTTTATTGATGAAGAAGGGGATGCCTTGGGCATCCCCAAGCTTTGACACTTGTACCTCTTGGATATTTCTTGTCGTGGGAATGGTCACGGCAGATGCTGCAATCGGCAGCGAGTAGTAGAACGAAGGGTAAGGGCGGCCAGCCATCTGCGGTGCGAGATGAGAACGAAGGGCAAGGGCCACGCCGACTCCAAGTCGGCAAGCTTCCAACAGACCAACGGATGGTCGTGGATGAGATGCTTCAAACCATCCGTGGCCTGAAGAAGAAGGGTCTTCAGACCATCAACTTGTACAACTGCTGGCTCGGGCGGCGACTCGTTCCCCTGGCCCACCGTGACCATTACATGTACGAGTACACGGGCCGGGAAGATTCGACGAAATCCTGCCTCGCCGAGTGGAAACTCGAGGACTATATCCCGGTGTTGAAGAAGATCACCCAGGCGGTGTACCTGGATGCGAAGGCTGGGGTCGCCCCCTACACCGTGAAGCATCCAGCCCCAACGGTAAGTCATTTTTCTATCATTCGCAGTCTCAGTTGATGCTGTCGCGATTATACTGATATTGTCTCATGCCTATTGCACTTATTTCAAGTGGTGGAAGGGTGGCTTCCGCCCGTGGACGACGAGAATTCGAGCTCGTCCGTCCAGGATGGGGGCGAATCGCCTCCTGCCAGGGGCGGTATCGAGAGCGACAGGAGCGACGACAACGACGAGTCCGGGGAAGAAGCCGTCCCACTGGTTCGCAAGACTCGCGGGCAGCGTCAGCGCAAACTCGAGGCGAGTAGAAGCCTTGAACGCCATGATGACGACGACGACGAGCTTCCCGAGCACATCTCTTGTCGCGAGGCTACTCCGTCGAAAAAGAATAAGAAGAAGGAAGTGAAGGCCCCTCCGAAGAGGAAGACGAAGCCGGCGAAACAGGCATCTCCGCCTCGTTCGGCGAGTAGCTCCGACGCCACCAGCCTGGACAAGTACGACGTGCCACAGACGACGGCAGCACCGGATGCCACCGCCGCCCTGAGTGAGGTACCTCTGGCCTCGATTCCCCCCCCCCCCCGTTCGCCCCAGTCTCTGGGTCGGGGGCTGCTCCGGTCGCGGCAGCTTCGCCTCCCAGGAAAGCTCCTGCCGAAAACATGGTGGAGGCTCCTGTCGCGGCCTCGTCAACGAAGAGGCCATCCGTGTATTGGGCGCATGATGTCCTGGAGATGGGCCTCAGTCGGAAACTGGGCCCCGAACTGGAGAAGCCGGCTGGCATCCGCACGGGACTGCGGTTCATACCAGTCGCCAAGTGAGTTTTATTCACTTGCCTTGCTTTTCGCTGTACTCAGACCACTTTTCTAATGTAATCAATTTGCAGGACTGGGGTTAAAAAGATAGGCCATCCGTCTGTGGCCAAAGTTCCGCCAGTCATCGCCGAGTAGGACTCCTCTCGGAAGAGGAAGGCCGTTGAGGTCGCTGCCCCCACAGACAGTGCCAAGAAGGCCAAGAGCGACGAAGTCGTCACGGTGTCTGACGACACGACGATTGCTCCGAGTGATCCTGCGGTGGGGGCGGCCTCGGCGATCAAGGAGGGTGCTTCCTCGCCTGGGATGGCCGAGCCGGCCTCTTTTGGTGTCGGCGCATCCATCGCGACCTTCCCCCGCTTCATGGACAGAGCGGCTACGGCGAGTGGTACCACGCCATCGAGCTGCGCACCTGGGGTCGCCGAGACGGAGGTCGAGCAGCGTCGCGGGCACACTCCAGCTCTTCTCGCATCCATGGATGCACTACAGCTTCATGGCCTGTTGGGCGCAGCCATCCAGGTATGTCCAGTCCCCGAGGATCGGGCCACTGAATTGCAGTGGTCAGATTCTTTTGGTGTTTTGCTTTTATTTCTCGCGCCCAGTCCCCGAGTGCGCATTCGCCTCATTTCAGCGGGTGTGCGCTTAGGATTTTTGATCTCCAGTCCCCGAGTGTCCAGTCGCTGAATTTCAGCGGGTGGGCACTTAGGATTTTTGGTCTCCAGTCCCCGAGTGTCCAGTCGCTGAATTTCAGCGGGTGGGCACTTAGGATTCCGTTTTTGTTAACTGTTTGACTTTTGTACAGGGTTTGCAGCGTGAATCAGCCGACCGTCTTGCTGCAAAGTGTCGCGCGGATAAGGAACTTGTCGCCGTCCAAGAGGCAAACAAGGGACTCCAGGCGATTGCTGCGAAGGCAGAGGAGGTTCGCCAGGGCCTTGTCTCGGCGAGTGAGCTGACGGCGGCTCAATCTGCGTTGAGTTTGGCTGAGAAGCGGATCGCCGACCTTGAGCGCAAGCTTAAGGACGTGAAGGAGGGGGCAATCTCGGCAGATGGGCGAGCCAAGGCTGCTGTTATGGCCGCCGCTGAGGAGCGTAAGGTTTCTGACGCCCTTGTTGATGGGCTTCAAGACGACTACTCCTCTCTTCAAAGCTTCATCACGGATCTATCCCGTTCTTTGATTGGTAAGTGTGCCTGCCTCTGCCTGTAATATTTTCATTGTGTGATCTTTGATGTACTCACTACCCCCCTCTGTCCACAGGTCGGATCATCGACAGCGCGGAAGAGGCGCAGTCGTTCGACGCGCGACAGTGTGTGGCCACTCTGGTCGACTCGGCCACATTGTCCGCGACTTGTATTCGGGCGTATCTTCAGGAGATGTCGCCCACGGAAGTGATTCCTAGCGACCTCGTTGAAGTGTGGCGGTACTTGGAGAAGGCGCCATCAGTCGTCGAGTTCATGACGCGGTCGGCGTTCCGGCGTGGGGCGGCGACGGTGCTTAGCCTTGGGCTCGCCCATTTCCCGGAGGATTTCGATCTGGATGACGTGACAAGTGGCTACCCATCGTCGACTTTCTCGATGGAGATCGCCGAGGTGCTGAAGATGACGGACCGCGCCGCGGTATACTCCGATCGCGTCTGGGCGATGGGCGACCTCCTTCCTTATCAGGAGACGATCGTCGCACCCAACGACCCCGAGCCGCAGCACCGGGACTTCGAGATCGAGCAGCTCTTCCGTGCGGCGATGGCAGGTGAGCTGACGACGTACCCGTCGAACCCGTACACTCCTTTTATTCGCAACCGCAAGGGTGGCGGCGAGTCGACATCAAATCCTGCGGAATAAGACATTGTGCCCTGGGGCGTTAGTAGCAGTTCGGCCATTGGGCGCACCTTGTACTTTGTAACAACTATGATCTGCTATAATGGGATGTCGTGTTATTTTGTGAATTGTCGTGTGTTTGTGATTGAGGGTTGAACGAGTCCCCGAGCGCGTCCGCCCTTTTTATGGGGTTTACCTCGTTTGTTACGTGTTTGTGGTTTTGAACGTTTTATTATTGAGGTCGACTCGCCCGAGCTTGGAAAGCCAGTCGCAAGGCGACTCCCATGAATGCTTTGTACTTCACCGTTTTCCCTTGCGCGAACGAGGTCCGATAGCCGAGTCCCCGAGCGTGGTACTTGGTTGTTCTAGGCGCGACTCTAGGGTGGGTGAGGATTGGGCGCGTCAGAGTAAGCGCATCACTCCTGCCTGGCCCGTCGGGTCAATCGCATGGCGAGTCCTGGGCGTGCTCTCATACTTGACGTTTTCCCTAGTCGCTCGCGCTGAACTGGTCGTCAGTCCCCGAGCGTGGTACTTGGCCATTCGAGTCGCTGTGTCGAGGATGTGGAGGATCATGGTCGCTGTGAGGAGCGAAGGAAGTTGTCTTGGCTCGTTAAGCCAGTCGAGCTAGGCGACTCCAATGGGGCTCCGGGTAGGCGTTTTTCGTGGACGTTGCGAGGCCTGGGGTAACCCAGTGCCCTCGTAGCATACTACTTGGCCGTGTCGATCGCTGTACCAGAGGTTGGCTCCTGCTGTTAGCTTGGTGCTGTTATTACGAGTGCGAGTGGCACAAGACACGGAGAGTAGACACAATTTGTGGTAACCAATATGTTTTATTTCATAGCGACTGGAGGATACATATGTGGAGTTCTATGAGTAGAACTTCCGTAGGAGGTTTACATTCCATGGTCGCTTGACGTCGAGTTTTCCGTCTTCGCGAATGTCGGTGAGGTAGTAGGCATCGTTGCCGAGTACTCGCCCAATGGCGAATGGTCCCTCCCACGGGGGGGAGAGCTTGTGCACGCCCTTCTTGTCCTGGATGAGGCGTAGCACCAGGTCGCCTTCCTAGAAGGTGCGAGTTTTCTCCCGCCGGCTATGGTAGCGGCGGAGTCCTTGCTGGTAGATGGCAGTGCGAGAGCGACCTAGGTCGCGTGCCTCGTCGAGTTGATCGACTCCGTCCTGACGTGCAAGTTCGTTCGCAGCCTCCATGTAGTGGACGACCCTTGGCGAGTCATGCTCGAGGTCGCTGGGCATGACTGCCTCGGCGCCGTACACCATAAAGAAGGGGGTGAACCCTGTCGACCTGTTGACGAGGTGCGGATACCCCAGATGACGGAGGGTATCTCCTCGACCCAGCACCCGGCGGTGTGCTCGAGTGGTACTTGGAGCCGTGGATGATGCTCTGGTTGGCCCGTTCTGCCTGGCCGTTGGACTCCGGATGGGCGACTGACGCGAGGTCGAGCCGGATGTGATGTTCCTCGCAGAACTCGGCCATGGCTCCTTTGGCGAAGTTGGTGCCGTTGTCCGTGATGATGTTGTTTGGGAACCCGTAGCGATATATGAGCTCGCGTAGGAATTTGGTGGCGGTCTTCCCGTCGCATTTCTAGACTGGCTTGGCCTCCACCCAGTTTTTGAATTTGTCGACCGCGACCAGGAGGTGGGTGAAGCCGGAGGGGGCCTTTTTGAAAGGGCCTACCATGTCCATACCCCACACGGCGAATGGCCAGGTGATGGGGATTGTCTTGAGCGCTGAGCTCGGCACGTGTGTCTGGTTGGGCTACTTCTGGCACCCGGCGCACCGCTGGACAATGTCGACGGCATCGGCGTGTGCGGTGGGCCAGTAGAAGTCGTGTCGCATAGACTTTGCGACCAGAGAGCGGGCTCCGCGTGGTGGCCGAAGTCGCCGGAGTGGATGTCGTGGAGGATCTTGTGTCCTTCTGCGGGTTGGACGCAGCGTTGGAACACGCCGGTCATGCTGCGCTTGTGGAGCTCGCCGTCGATGATGGTGAAGGATTTGCATCGACGTGCAACCATCCGGGTGTCTGTCTCGTCTGCCAGCAAGGTGTCAGCCTCCAGGTAGGCGATGTATGGCTTGGTCCAGTCGTCTGGCTCGGCGATGAGTGCGACCAGGGCTGCCTCTGGTTGCAGCGGGACTCCGATGTCGATCTCCCTAGGGGGAGAGACTGACGGCTTGGTGATCGTGTCGAGGAAGACGCCGGCGGGTGGTGCGAGTCGAGCCGACCCGATGCGAGAGAGTGTGTCGGCCTCCTCGTTCTTCCGCCTGTCGATCCACTCGACGGAGTATCCTGTGAAGTGTCCACCCAGCTTGTCTACTGCTTGGCGGTATGCCGCCGTGGTGGGAGAGACGGCGTCGCAAGTACCAGCGACTTTCCCAGCAACGAGGTCGGAATCTCCGTAGCAACGTAGGCGGTTGACATTCATCTCCTTGGCAGCTCGCATGCCGTGGAGTAATGCCTCGTACTCGGCCATGTTGTTGGTGCAGGGGGTGAAGTCGAGGCAGAGGACATAGCGGAGCTTGTCGCCCTTCGGGGAAGTCAACACGATCCCTGCTCCTGCGCCGTCCGTGTTTTTGGAGTCGTCGAAGTGCAGGCTCCAGTAGTGGAGGTATGGCGGCTTTTCCGGCTGCTGGGCCTCTTCCCAGTCGACGATGAAGTCCGTGAGAGCTTGTGACTTGATCGCTTTTCATGGCTCATACTTGATGTTGTGGACGCCGATTTCGACGGCCCACTTGGCGACTCGCCCGGTCGCCTCACGGTTGCGGATGATGTCCTGCAACGGTGCTGAGGAGACGACCGTGATCGGGTGCTCCTGGAAGTAGTGCGGCAGTCGCCGCTGTGCTCTGAAGACTGCGTATACCAGTTTCTGGTATTGCGGGTACCGCTGGCGCGACTCGGTGAGGACCTCGCTGATATAGTACACCGGTCGTTGTACCGGGCGCTCCTTTCCTTCCTCCGGCCGCTCGACGACCATGACGGCGCTGACGACGCGCTCGGAAGCCGCGACGTAGACCAGCATGGGTTCTTTGTCGACGGGGGCGGCGAGTAGCGGTGCTGCGAGTAGCACCTTCTTGAGGTCGCGGAGTGCGTCGTCCGCCTCCTTGTCCCACTGGAAGGTGGGGTTCTTTCGCATCAGGCGGTATAGGGGCATCGCCTTTTCGGCCAATCGGGGGATGAAGCGGCTGAGAGCCGCGACTCGCCCGGCCAGCTTCTGGACGTCGCGCAGGCACTTGGGTTTGCCGAGTCGAGCGATCGTGTCGATCTTGGTGGGGTTCACCTCGATCCCGCGCTTGGAGATGACGTACCCCAGTACTTGCCTTGCTGGTACACCGAAGGTGCATTTGCCTGGGTTTAGCTTTATCTTGTATTTCTGCAGGTTGGCGAATGTTTCCGCCAGGTCGGCGAGTAGATCGCCCTGGCGAGCGGACTTCACTACCACGTCGTCGATGTAGATGTGGATATTGCGGCCAATTTGGCTCACAAGGCATTCCTGCATGCACCGCTGGTAGGTCGCACCGGTGTTCTTGAGGCCGAAGGTCATGGCGGTGTAGTAGAAAGCTCCAAATGGCGTGATGAACGCTATCTTTTCCTCGTCCTCGACAGCCATCTTGATCTGGTTGTACCCAGAGTAGGCGTCGAGGAAGCACAACGACTCCGAGCCCGCGGTGGAGTCGATTATTTGGTCGATCCGCGGGAGGACGAATTGCTCCTTCGGGCAGGCGCTGTTTAAGTTTGTGTAGTCGATACACATCCTCCAGGTCCCATTTTTCTTCTCGACCAGGACTGGGTTTGCCAGCCACTTGGAGTATTTGATTGGCCGGATGAAGCCTGCAGCGATTAGACGTTGCACCTCCTCGGCGATGGCTCGACAGCGCTCTTCATTGAAGGGCCACAGCGACTGCTTGCTAGGTCGCACTCTGGGGTCGGCGTTGAGTTTGTGCTCAGCGAGTTCCCTAGGGACACCAGGCATGTCAGAGGGCTTCCATGTGAAGATGTCCCTGTTCTCACGGATGAACTCGATGAGCGCGCCTTCCTATGTTGGGCTCATGCCTGTCCCGATCGTCACCGTCTGGCTGGAGTCGCCTAGGACCAGCTCGACGGTGCGGGTGTGCGTCGTTGCCTCGAAGGCTAAGGTGTTGGTGCCCTCCGAATTGGGCTTCTTGAGTATGGTCGGGTCGTCGTTGTTGACCCCGCTCTCGTACTTGGCGAGCTCGTCGGCGTGGTTGGCCTCTGTCGTGATGACGGCGTCGGCGAGTTCGGCTCCTTTGGCCTCGCACTCGGCGGCCATGTCGGGGTCGCCGTTGATGGTGATAACGCCGCGCGGCCCGGGGAGCTTCATGCGTTGTGCGCGTAATGGGGCGCTGCCATGAACTTGGCAAACGCCTGGCGCCCCAGGACGCAGTGGTAGGGGCTGTCGAAGGGTACCAGCTCGAAGACGATCCGCTCGGTGCGGAAGTTTGCTGGTGTCAAAGAGGTCGGCAGCGTGACCTTGCCGATCGGGTACGCCTTCCGACCGGGGACGATGCCGTGGAACGTGGTGTAGGTCGTCTTGACCATCGACTGTGGGAGCCGCAGTCGCCTGAAGGTGTCCAGGTACAGGATGTTGATGGAGCTGCCACCGTCCATCAATGTCTTGGGGAGCCAGTAGTCTCCCACCTTAGGCTTGACCACTAGGGCGACTCGGCCTGGGTACTCGATGCGTGGCGAGTGGTCCTGGCGGCTCCAGGTGATGGGCTGCTCCGACCAGTTGAGGAACTGGGGAACGTCCACCTGGGCCACCGCGTTGACGGCGACGGCGCGGGCGATGACCTTCTTCTCGCGCTTCGTGTTGAAGCCTGTGAAGGTGTGGAGCGAGCCGGCCACACTGCCGAATTTTCCGCCGTTTGGCGGGTTGTTGTCGGGGTCCTCCCGTGCTCGCCGTGCCTTCTCGATCTCCTTGAGAGAGTGACAGTCGGCGGTCGTGTGCGTGGCGGGCTTCCTTCCCTGCTGTGAAACGCACAAGGCTGGTCAAGGAGGGCCGCGGGGTCGAACCTTGGTTTCGCCTTGTAGTTGCCGCCGTCGCGGCGTTGCCCTCCATCGCGGCGGAAGCTCTTGGGCTCGCGCTGCGCGTGCCCGGCGTTGGCGATGAAGTCGACTCGCCCATCACTGCGGGTTGGTGTCCGTTGTCGTTGCCGCTCGTGCGGTGTTGGCCTCCCGACTCGTCGTCGGTTTCCTGGTTTGGGTCTTCCTTCGCGTATCTTTTGGCGATATCAAGGAGGTCCGGTATGTTTTCGAGTGTGCGGGAATGTCGTTTGAGCTTGGCGACCAAGGGCTCGTAGCGGCACGAGGTCTTGCAGCAGTGGATCGCGGTGTCCGGGTGGATGCCGACCGCGTTGTACCATAGTTCTTGCCACCGCTGGACCCAGCTGCGGGTCGACTCGCGGGGTCCCTGGACGCATCGTTCCAGGTCCTCGATGGTGGTGGCGCGGGTGTAGGAGCACTCGAAGTGCCTGACGAAGGCATCTCGCATCTCTTCCCAGGAGTCGATGCTATCCTGGGGAAGGGTGTTGATCCACTGCCTGCACGTCCCCTCCATCATCAGGGGGGGTAGCGGGCGGCTAGCAGGTCGGTGTGGCCAGCGATCCCCATCGCCATGAGGTATGTGTCCAGCCACACTGAGGGGTCATACGAAGGGTCGTACTTCTCTATTTCCTTCGGCGCTTTGAAGTTCGCCGGGTATTTTCGCCTCGGATCATCGATTCGAAGCGCCTGGGCCCGAGTCGGCTTAGCGACCCCATCGGCTCGCCGTCGCGGCGATTGGTTAGGGTGTGTCGCAGGTCGTCGGGCTGGCGTGCGCGCCAGCTTTGGTTGTTGATGATGTGAGTGCGGGATTCGACGGGCTGACCGTTGGCGGCGACGAAGTTGGTCGCTGGCCTGGGATCATTGGTGGAGAGTGGCGCATTCGCGGGTCGGTGTTGGAGCTGCAGTGGTTCGGGTGGCGGGCAGTTAAAGGTGTTTGCCGCCAATGGACGGCCGCTCGAGGCCGCTCTGCTACCCGATGAACGCGAGTACATCCGACCCTGTGAGTCGACACCTGCGTTTTGTTGCTCGACCGCCTTTGCGAGCAGGGCCTTGACGTACTGGATCTGTAGGGCGTCGTCGCCGGTGGCCGTGATGTTGTCGGCCGCTGCTCGGCCTGCCACGAGGTTGTCCATAGGTGTGGAGAACAGTGGTAGGCCGTTCGCATCTCTCTCCCGTGAGGAGACTACTGTCCGCGGCTGGTCCCGGGGGGTGCGTGGTTGGGTGGAGGTGGGGCGCCCATCGCCGTCGACCCTGGTGGGGGCCGGGCGCTTCCTCCTGGTGGCGCGTTCTCGCAGATCACGCGTTCGGCCACGCGGGTCGGGTCGTTCTCGTCGTCGAAGTTCAGGGCGCGCCCCTGGACGGTGGGGTTCAGGCGCGACCTGATTCGTTGCTGGTGGTAGCGTGACAGCTCCTGCGCTGTCACCTGCTCGAGGCAAAAAAATTCGCGCTCGGCTTGCTCTTTGCGAACTGCTTCCGCGAGCTTCAGGCGGAGTTCCTCGACCTCCGTTGCCGTTGCATTGGGAGGGATTGGGGTGGAGAAGGGATCCTCCGGCGGATCAGTGCCAGTCGCCATGTAGGTCGCAGCGTGGCGACCGGTCCCGTCACGGAGATCGGCGGAGTTTTCCGTTCCGGAGTCGAAGTCGAAGATTCCAAGGATGGAGGGATCCTCGAAGTCTCCCACGTTGGAGATCTGGGTGATGGAGCCTGCGGGCGAAGCCGCGGTGATGGATCCGGCGAGTGACGCCGGGGTCGCCGAGTCGGCGTCGTCGTTGAGGGCCGCGTCTTCCGTGGCCGCGGAGTTTTCGGCCACGTTGTTGTGGGCCGAGTTGTACTCGGAGGCGAGGCGATGGATCGTGTGGCTCTCGGAGAGCCGGTCGCGTGGCGGCGACTCACGGATGCGAGCCGAGTCCTCCAAGACGATGAAGTCGTTGAGGCCGATGAAGAGGCTGATCGTGCCGACTGGCAAGATCATGTTGTCCGTGACGGGTCGCGCCGCCGGGACGTAGCTGCTCGGCAAGATCTGGAGCATCTCGCCGATCGCTATCATGCGGCCGGTGGCGACCGACTCATTGATGGGAAGATTGGATCTCGCCGCAGAACACCGGCCAGACCGGCCAGGCCCCACGGTGGGCGCCACTGTCATGGGAATGGTCACGGCAGAATCTTTGTCGGCGAGTAGTAAAGCGAAGGGCAAGGGCGGCCAGCCATCTGCGGTGTGAGATGAGGCGGAGACGAGGTTTTACCCAGGTTCGGCCCCCCGGAGGGTAAAGACCTACTCCTGCTAGATTGTATTATGATGGAGGTACAATAGGGCGAGCTCGACGGCTAGGCGGCGAGTCGCTTGGGTGGATGATGGAACGTGCGTCTACACGCCCTGTAGGGAGGTTTTTATAGTCTCACCCTCCCCTAGGGTTTACATATCTCAACCGAATCAGTTGAGGTTTCGGTACTCGTTTAACCTAATCCGACTTGGCCTATCTACTCTCCTGGGCCTTCAGCTTCCAGTCGCTTGGATCCACGCCAGGTCTTGATCCAATCGACGTCTTGCAGGCTCACTCACCAGTTCCTGGGCGAGTCGGAAACGTCCTGCTGGGTATACCCCGGTAGGCATATCCCCATCATTTCTTGGGGTGACACCGTGGTGGCATCCCCAAGCTTGAGATTTTGTCCATTCCTCATCTCATTGCATCATTCTCTTCTTTACACCTTAAATTTTTCCTTCATACAAAACTTCACACAATCTTCATTAGCAACATTAGTGTATTCAAAAAATATTAGACCTCTGGCAAAGCTTTGGAACAGCAAGGCTTTTCACTAAAAACACAAGATACTGTAGTAAATCCTTCAAAAAGCTCAATTTACCTAAAGAGAACTCAAAAAGGAATCAATAAGAAGCAAATGCAAATAATGGCAGAAATCTGTCAAAACAGACCAGCAGGTAGAAACCGATTTTTTAGAACATCTTTTGTTGCTAAACTCAAAAGGTGTTGAACTAATGAAAGTTAGCCAACATACTGGGGGATTTATTCGTAAATTTTGAGATCAATCCGATTTACAGATACTCCTCACAAATGTTTTTGGTGGAGGACAGAAATCTGTTTCAGGATAGCAACTCCCCAAATCTTACTTCCCTCTCAATAGAGGTCATTCTTGGCACAAAAAGAAAACAAAAAGGATAAGGAAAGGTCATTACTGAAGTAATAACTTCCAAGACTCAAGGAAACTCTTGGGTTCCCAACAAGTACTTTTCTTTAATGCCTTTAAGTTAGGCTTGATAGCTTGAGAAGATGCTCACATAAGAATTATGAATTGAAGTCAAAGCAAGCATCAAGAAGAAAATTCAAAACTCATTTAAGTCTAACCCACTTCCTATGCATAGGAATCTTGTAAAGAAACAAGTCATGAAAGCACAAAGCAACATGCATAGGAAAGTAAAACAAGTGCAACTTCAAAACTTTCAACATAAAGAGGGGAAACTTAATATTATTGAGACGCATAAAACCATGTTTCCCTCTCTCATAATAACTTTCAGTAGCAACATGCATAAAATTAACAATATAACTATCACATAAAACATTCTTATCATGAGCCACATGCATAAAATGATTATTATTCTCCACATAAAAATAACCATTCTTATTGATTGTAGTGGGAGCAAATTCAACAAAATAGCTATCATTGCTATTCTCATCACCATAATCATCAAATATAGGAGGCATATTGTAATCACAATGAACTTTCTCCTCAATAGTAGGTGGACTGAAAATATCATACTCATCATTGTAATCATCATATATTGGAGGTTTGGTGTCATCATAAGCAATACAATAGCTATCTTCCAAAGATGGGGGACTAAAAAGATCACTTTCATCAAAACTAGCTTCCCCAAGCTTAGACTTTTACATAGCATTAGCAACAATGGTGTCCAAAGAATTCATATTAATAACATTGCTATTAGCATGCAAATAAAGTTCCATAGGTTTTTTAATTTTCTCTTCAAACACTTCATGTCCTAACTCAAGATAAACACTATAGAGCTCTCTAATTTTGTTGTAGTTTTCCATTAAGCCTAACTAGTGAAAACAAGAAACAAACATACAAAACTGCAGAATCTAAAGGAAATAACTTCGACCACTCACACCGGAGGATGTGAGTACCTTTGACCTTATCTCCCCGGCAATGGCGCCAGAAAATAGCTTGATGTCTACGCACTTCTATTCTTGTAGACATTTGTTGGGCCTCCAAGTGTAGAGGTTTGTAGAATAGCAGCAAGTTTCCCTTAAGTGGATTACCCAAGGTTTATCGAACTCAGGGAGGAAGTGGTCGAAGGTATTCCCTCTCAAGCAATCCTGCAATCAAGATACAAGAAGTATATTGTGTCCCCAACACACCCAATACACTTGTCAGGTGTATAGGTGCACTAGTTCAGCGAAGATATAGTGAAATACAAGTGGTAACGGTGCTAGAAGAGAGCTTGACTGTGAGGTAAAGACTAAAGGCAAAAAGAAGGAAGCAAGCAAACATGCAACAGATCTAGATGCAATAGGTGTTTCAATGTTTAGAAACAAGGCCTAGGGATCATACTTTCACTAGTGAACACTCTCTCATATAAATATCCTCTCTTCATGATACTACTCTTAACTACTCTCCGGTTGGACACTCTAATCATTGGTAGGGCTATAACGGCACTCCTCAAAGTCTGTCTTTCCCAATCTAGATAACCCCACACTGTCACCTTGAGCGCTAGATGGCTCCAACAAACACCACAATTTCATAGAGACATCCAACTCCAAATATAGCTCATAACAAATATTCAATCCAGCCAAAGTGCCACACACGGTATGCCCGCTGTCACTTTCACACACGTGGGGAAAAGTATAGATCTATTAAAGCACAAAGAGTATTTATGTAGACTCAAGCCTAAGTGCCACCATGGCATGCACGCTGTCACTTTCACACACATGGGGAGGAGAGATCTAATGAAGCACTTGAGTAGCAAGGTAGATCTACTTGATTACAAAGCTCATGACCACAAGATCATGCATAGAGAGAGAGAGATGAAAACATAGCTACCGGTAGAGCCCTTAGCCCTGAGGAAGAACTACTCCCTCCTCATCATGGGAATCAGCAATGGTGATGAAGATGGCGATGGAGATCAATTGAGATGTCTCCGGGGGCACTTCCCCGTCCCGTCAAGGTGCCGGAACAGAGACTTTCTGTCCCCAGAATCTCCCCTGTAGCATCCCAATTGTCTAACATTGGAATGCTATATAAGAAATACCGATCAGCACTACCTTATGCTTGTTATTTGTTGCATCATCATGGCATCATCCTCATGGTCATCATGCCACATTGCATGGATCAAATCTTATAATGTTGCATGTGATATGTTCCCTTGCATTGCATTTGCATTTTGTATCTTGCTTGTGTGTTATTGCTATCACCTCCCTTTCCCTCTTTTTATATCCCTCTATTTTGTTTTCTACAAGCTTTGGATCCATGTGAAGGTCCACTAATTTTACAAATGATTTTATTCAATTTTCAAAACCTAAATATTTATATTCTTGTAAATGCCGAAATGGACATGTATACATGTTGGCATCATCTCTCCTCCTTTGTTCTTGTCCCCCCCTTGCCCCTTTATGTTGCCCAAAAATCTGTGTTCAATTCCTGCTAAAACTTTAAATGATTAAGGTAATAAACTTTGCTTAATTTTGAAACAAAACAAACAAACAAATAAAAGAAATCTATCTAACCTACCCTCTCTAACCCTCCCACCTTTCCTTGCTAACCAAGATCAGCCCCACCAGCATCACCACGACCTGGCCCTCTCCCCTGGACCCCTCTCTTTCCTCTTTAAGCCTTGAAGCAAGGGTGAGAGAGGAGCCTCCACCCACTGAAGCCATCCTTCCTCCCCTTTTGCAAAAGCAAGCCAACACCCCATGTGCCCTCTTCCTCTCTCCCTGATCATCCCAGCTGACCAGGAAAACCCCAGATCAAGATTCCCCCAGCTCTTCCTCCTCCCGACTCTTCTTCCTCTAGATGGACATGGCCATCTCCATGCCCTACCAAAACCTAAGCTTGGCCACCCTCTAGCCTCGTCGAGATAACGCTCCCATAGGCGATCCAGGAGCACAAGGGGCTCCCTCTGCTTCCTCTTTGACGCCCAGGACGCGGGGTAGTACCAGGAGCTCGCCGGAAACTGGCCGCCGCTGCCGTGTCTGCCATGGTCACCGCCACCATCTACTGCCTCTTCCGGCCATCTTCCACGTCTCGAGCTCGGCCGATGTCCTCTGAACCATCCCGGTGAGCTACCTCCTCTATCAAACTCATCGTAGTGCCTCCTCCATCCAGAACCTCGTCGAGGATGCCCGCCCGCACCGCTCTGCTGCACGCCGCGTCGCCCGCGCACTCGCTGGCAGTTCAGCCCGCACGCACAACAACATCGCCGCAGTACCCTGTTCCTCTATTTTTCCCGTCCGCCTCGGTTCTTTTCCTGTGAGACTCTTTAGCTCCCATTGATGTCGGTTGAACCAGTTTTCAGTAGAATCAAACTACGCACAAAACGGAGGTCCGTAGCTTCCATAATCATCCTCGAAACTTTGGCCGATCTCACTGTTTCTGCCGACGGAATTCAGAGCTGTTCGCGCCGACACTTAGAAAAAAAAATTCAGAAAACAGTTTTAGTATTGGTATGCCAACAAAACCCCACGATAATAGTCTATTCCCGTCTGTATCATGGGACGCCGATTTGACAAAAGTTGAACCCCTCGTCGTCCTCTACAATTATTTACATTGCGACAGAGTCTAATTCTGCACATATTTGTCTGCATTGTCTTGGGAAAATAGCAAAAACTAGCTAGTTTCTGTTAACAGATTTACTGTTATTTTCTTTCACCAAAACTGCTCCCGAACACATAATTCCAGCCCGAATTTGAAAACCTCTCCAAAACCAAAATGCTAGACCGAAACCTCCTATATATCTTTGTCCATTTTGGCATTTCCAAATTCCCAGCCAATGTTTCTACAAAGTCGTTCAAAGTCAGAAGAAATTAACCTGTTCTACCAGATCTAAACTTCAGCTCCAGATTTTTTTTAAAGTCAACCTTATGTGAACTTTGACCATGTTTTAAATAAGATTTGTAAAGAATTTGAATAAACTTAAAATTCCAAACCTACTTGTTATTCAATTCTAAACATGAATCTGCCATCTATTATTTTTGTCAAATACTGAATATGATCAATATTTTTGGAATATCATTAAATACTTTAATATATGTTAAGTCACATCTTTCTATTTGGTATTTCCAAAATGGGCAAATAATATATGTTTTTGGATCAGAAAAATGCCATAAATATGAATATACTATTTATGATATCATTTGAACTATTTAAAATTTCGAAATAATTTAGTTCTTAATAAATATATTTTCTTAAATATTGCATAACTTTATTTCCGTAATTCCAAATTCGACAAATGATATGTCTAAATCGATCAGCGCGACGAGACCTCTTCAACCATGATATCCATGTTATCATTTGCATCATACATTAAGAGCAGTTTTATAATCAGTACCGTTTATGCAAGGAAAACATGATAAATAAAATTGGGAACTAATTTTTTCTTTTTATTAATGCCTCAAGAATGCTATATCATCAATGTGCGATGCTCTAATACCTTTTCAACATAGTTTGCATCATTAACTTGCCATGTCATGCATCATATCATGATCATGCTGATTCTTTCGCATTAGTTGTAATTATTGCATCGCTTGTTCCTTTTAGTGTTTTGCTTCTTCCCGGATAGGACGATGAGATGTTGTGAGCTTCGACAAGTTCTTCGGATGAACCTTCGGCAATGTTTTCAGGCGAGCAATCTCCCCCTTTCTACCTATCTTACTTTCATAGTATTTATTCCCTCATGTTGATCTATTGCTATCTGTGTTGCGCTGCTCTAGTTTCCGTACCCGTGATATCCCTCGCAGCCTCATATTGCCTTGGACACATCCTATTACCCGTTGTTTGGTAGATAGTTGGACTTGCGTGTCGTAGTCGCTTGCTCAAGTGTTGTTGCGTGTCGTCAAGCACCACAGTTGTTGGAAGACTGCCATATGCTTTATGTTGGAGATGATTACAACTTTAATTACAGTTTAATAACTAAAATTGAAGTAGGTAAATAATGCAGAGGCACAGGTGGGCAATAGATGTTATTTGGTTTTTAACCGTCCACTTGTGTCCCGTAGGACCCCTAGTACTTGATACCTGTTCTTTGAATATTCGCACTATCCGCATGTGGGACCATGGATCCCCCTAGCCAGAGCTTGAGTCATATATTATTTCTTGGGGCCACAAAGTAGTTTGGAGCTTTATTACTATCATGTACTTATGCCATGCTTTACTGCTTTATTTATGATTGCGCGTGGAGCGCCTGTACTGTTTTGGATCGCGGCACGATTACGCGGTATCGACACGCCTAGTCACATTTTTGGGTTCCCAGTCGTTTACAACCGTTCTCGCAAACCTCTGGGTCCGTCTCGGAGCCGGCCAACTTCGTAGCGGGTAGCGTGGTGGGGTGGCCCCCTGAAATTTATATGAATCTTTCAATTGCTCTGTCGTGATGCCTCGTTGGGTTTTATTTGGTTTTTCTCGAGGTTGATCGTGCGTGTGTTGCTATTTGTGCCCCCCTGCTGGGTAAAACTTTCTGAAAGCCGTGTCCGCGGTTATGGACGACTTGGAGCACAGTATCTAGATCATAGACAACTATAACTAAAGTAGTGCTATAAATTTGACTTTATAATGACTAGTAATTAGCTTCACTATAATGGAATGGATAAATAAAAGTGCCAATAATTGCTGGTTTGGATTGTCGCCTGTTACCATTGTATCTGACTAGTAAGTATTGCAACTGCAACGGAATGGCTAAATAAAAGTACCAATAACTGCTGGGTTTTGGGATGCCTCACCTATATGTATCTGACTAGTAAGTACTACAACTACAATGGAATGGTCAACTAAAAGTGCCCACTGCTTATTATATCAGGATGACTATCGATACCTGACTAGTAATTGCCGCAACGATAACTAAATAAATAAAACTGCCAACTGTGTGAGTTCCTCGGTTGACTTCCTCGTTTGGTCTCGAGGGGGAAATACCAGGATGGGTATGTTTGGTGATAGTTTCAGGTTGGATCTGAATAGGTATTTCTTATCCCTATCTGATAGCCGCCAGCTGTATTGAGTCTTTATAGGTTGTTTAGTGCATGCTGCCGCTTGATCCACCATACCTATGTAGGCGAGGACCGAATTCTAGTCTCGCCGTGCATCGGCCTCAAGATCGCTCTCTTTTCCTTTGCCCATTGTCGGTACCCCTTTTGTTTAAGCAGGTTTTGAGATCGACGTCGTTAGCAGGGTTACCCTTCCGGCTTGGCCTGGGCAGGGTTATGGACGCCATTGGTTATTCTTCAGGGCTCTTAGCTCAATTTGCATCTTGTCCGTACTCGGACGCTGTATCGTTTTGAAGGTGATTTGGATCTTTGTATTGTATATCTGTATTCTTGACTATTTGAGTCGCTGTTGTATATATCTGTTCTGTGGGTTCCATCGCGGACTATTGTGTAATGATATTACTTCGTTTTCCACCCGCACGAAAGTGCCTGGTGGGCACCTTTGAATCATTTCTATGCGGGTTTGGCGGGGATCGCTGAAACTTGCATAGGGCCGATTCTGAGGGTGTTACATCCCCTTCGGTGGCGGTGGCGCTACGGAGGTTTTCGTTGATTTCTTCTGGATACCCTAGGGTGTTTAGGTCGGAGACTTCTTATAGGCGAAGGGGGAGGCCGAGGAGGCAGCCAGAGGGCCCACACCCTCCCCAGGCGCGGTCCAAGCTTGGCCGTTCCCAGGGGGGTCTGGCCACCCTCTGGTGCCTCTCCGTCCCTCCTTCTGGATTCGTGTCCCTCACATAAAGTTATTGACTTTGGCTTTTGTCCCGTCCAATTTCGAGAATATTGATTTTCTGCCTTTCTAGAACCAAAAACAGAAGAAAACAGGCAACTGGCACTGTGGCAACTTGTCAATAGGTTAGTTCCAGAAAGTGTATAAAAATACCTCAAAGTGTAGACAAAACATAAGACAAATGATACAAAACAAGCATGGAGCATAAAAAATTATAGATACGTTTCCGACGTATCAAGATGCAAAAGTTGACCGCACATAGCTTGTCCAAACAAGACTTGGCCATCAACTTAATTATGAAGCTCTTGCTTGAAAAGAAGAATCTCCAAGATAGATGCGTCCTCCTGCTTGACGAAGCCACCGAGACATGCAGAGAACACATCATCGAAGCAATGGCTGCCATCGAAGACTACAATGATAGGGACTGTTGCCTTGATGCATTGAGACAGATGAAGGAGGACATGGGCCGAGGTCTCACCGTGCCCAAGAGTCCAAACAAGGAGAACGAGGAGCCAACGGCAATGCCCAATTCAGATTCAGAGTAGGGGTGGGGGTGTGGGGGCAGGAATCTCAGTTCATGATCCCCTGCTTTTGTAATTTATACATATCATGCAATTAAGCAATCTTAGAGCAACTCCTTATTTCTCTGTTTATCTTACTTACCTATCAACTTAATTATGGGTTTGTGTTCTCATGAATGGTCATCATTCTTTCTTTCCATTATGTATCTGAGCTTGGAATTAGATTATGACTATGCCGCTACTATTTGGTTAGATTGGAAAAACCCACAACACCCTTAGTTGAATATAGTCCCACATTGCTTTGAAATTGAAATTAGGACTGTGCCACTACTTTATCATGTTGAATTGGGAAAAATAGGCTTTATTGCTTTGAAATTGAAATTAGGACTATGCCACTACTTTATGTTGTTGAATTGGAAAAAATAGGCTTTATTGCTCTGAAATTGAAATTTGGAATGTGCCACTACTTTATCCTGTTGAATTGGGAAAAAAGGCTATATTGCTCTGAAATGGAAATTAGGACTGTGCCACTACTTTATCCTGTTGAATTGGTGAAAAAGGCTATATTGCTCTGAAATTGAAATTAGGACTATGCCACTACTTTATCCTATTGAATTGGAAAAAATGGTATATTGCTCAGTCATATAAATTAGAAGTATGCCACTAGTTTATCTAGTTGAATTGGGAAAAATCCTATATTGCTCTGACAATATCTCTGGAATTAGGATTGTGCCACTAGTTGATTGTGTTAAATTTGTACAATCCTTGATTGCTCTGTCCTTAAAATTATGACTTTGACACTAGTTAATTGTTTAAATTGTGGAAACTAACCACATATTTTTGTTGCAGCAGAAGAGTCGAAAGCTCAACCCAGAACTGCTGACCTGGCTAAAGGACAAGATGGCTATCCAACTGGAGAAGCAGAATTTTTAGAAAGTGTCCCATGACCGCCTGAGAGAAGAAGTCACCATGCTTTATGACAAGTGCCACGGTCTGAAGGTGGACATTGCCGGCTGGAAGGAACTTCACGAGAAAAGTATCGCCTCGGCGCGTGCGAAGGAGGATATCATCAAGGATCTCATGGTGGATAATCTTAAGAACCAACGGGAGGCACACGTCAAAGTACTGAGGGAGCAGGTAAAAACCAAAACGGACCTGATCGAACGAACCCTCGAACTGGAGCTTCTCAGAAAGGAACACGACCATCTCCGTGCCAGGCTCAGTGCAAACTATAAGTTCCTCTGAAGTTAGTTTGCAAACTATGTGTTCTGACGGACCAAATCGTGGTTTAACTATGTGTAGTAGTGATTTTGTAAACGTGGACCTCTCTCTATGCAAACTATGCTTTCTTCTGAAAGGTTATTTTTCTCAAGGATTGAGTTTGGATTAGTCAAGATATCACAACTATAAGTCTTACAGTTAACTAGTTTCAGATATTTCCATGGCACAAATTATTCATCTAAAATTTCCTTGATCGTCTGTAGCTTGTTCTTGTTCACCTTGCGCTCCTTCTTCAGATCCTTCAACAGCTCCGCAATGTAGTACTCTAGCTTCTTATTCTCTTCCATGAGATGATCCCTCTCCTTTTCCCACCACCAAGATCCCATTGATTGTGTCATTTAGTTTTGACCGCAAATGCTTGATTTCCTGTTCCAGATCCTTATTTCCTACCAAGAGCTTGTTATTTTTTGCAGCTGCATCACGGGCATCTTTAAATCTCCCCGAACTTTCGAGCTCATACATATCCCACAACTGGGCCAAATATTTCTTAAGTGCGTCCGGCCACTCAAGATCCACCCACTCTACTGCTTTACACACCGGGCCAACCTAAAAAAACACGAGACCTAATTATCAACATAACACTACACAATTTTCTTCATGTCGCCATTGTACATAACGAAAGCAAACCTGATTTGTACAGCCCAGAATCCTTCTTCCAGTGTTACTGCCTTCAAATGCAACATATTTCCTTAGCTTTAGCCCATGGTCACATGGTACTTCCCAATCGAGATCTAGGCCCTCCAAATCGGGGTCGTAGATCATGAGTGGTACCTATAAGGGAACGGAAAGCTAGAAATAAACATGATTGCATGCACATTTCAAGTCTTGGGTTGAGGTAATTACCAATGCCTAAACATTGCCGAGAAAACAGAAGAACTCACATCAAGGAGGGAATACTCGATGTTAGAGAGAAAGTTGTCGCTACTTGACTGGTCGTCCTCGTCGTTCCAGGGCGGCATGGCGAATGAGGCCGCGATGACGCGTTAGCGACAGTGAGGAGAGAGAGAGGAAGGTAGTGAGTGGAGAGATAAGGAGTGGGGAAAGTGAAGTGCGTCAACGTTGCATCATTGACTAAATTGGCATGCTACAATGGTTTAATTGATACAATGTCCCATGGCTGGATTACTATCTCATATCTAATAGTTTTTCTCTTCCTTCATTTTAATTTATAATATTAATCATGTACTTCCTCCTTCCCAATTTGTTTGACTTATAACAACATACATAATCTTATGTACATAACAATATAGGATTATGGTTTATGGTTTAGGATCTAATGAACTGTTTATTGTACTAACCCCTTAACCCTTATTCCTAAATCCTAGACCTGTGCATCCAATAGATTAATGTCTCCTACTTAGTAAGTTTTTTTATTGATCCCACAAAGCATTATATTACATCATAATGATGTCCACTACAAGGTACTTATATATCACCTTGTTCAGTGATGGTTTCAATGAATGATATGTCCCAAAATCCCAACAACTCACAGCAGATAATATTACAATCTCTCAACAATCATAATCTCAGAAAAAAATTATCACATCATCTCAGGAAACACAATCATGTCAACTACAATGTACTTGTGTCTTATTACAACAACAATTCTTTCATTGAGTGATATGTCCGAAAATCTCAACATCTCACAGAACATCGGATTGCAATCTCTGAACAAACACGACCACATCAACACAGTTTCAAAGCAACAACAATCTTTGTTACAAATACAGGCAGGGGAGCCTCGCAGTCTATTTGACAAGCCCTGGGTAGCAGCTCTCATCAAATCAACGTCTACCGGCTCATTCTGTTCAGCCACAGCAGGGGCCTCTGCATCCACTACAACCTATCTAGCAACATCAGAAATGGCAGCTGAACACCCTCCTGGTTTGCTTCTTTCGTCGCATAATTTGCATCAGATCATCGGTATCCAAAACCTCTATGAACTCCTGCTTCTTATGATGAGACCACCGGAGTCGTTCCATCTGCTTAGGGCCAATAATGATTTCCATAATAATCATCTCTCTCAGTTCAACAAGAGTTATGTTTTTGGAATCGACGCCTATCTCTAGAGTACATGAAGAAATTTTCTTACTAACTCCACCATCAAGTTTTGCTGTGTATGAATCCACCTCCAGGTGTATATTAAACTTAGCTTGATCAGCATCGGGTGGTCCGTAAACTTGAGCAGCAGAAGCTCTGGCAGCAAGATCTCCAGTATCTGCATACATATCATCAATCATCGCTTCAGCTTTCACTTGAAGATCAGCTGCACAACGCTCCCAAAGCATCTGAAGCTCATGGGAGTGCTCAATTTGCACATAGGTATCACTCCTGTTACGCCACACCAATTTTTCCCTCTGTCTGGATCCCCAAGGAATTCTAGAATGAAGCATATCTATCAGCTGCAAAATAGACACAACCTCTTTGTACTTGACAAGTACATCCTGCCCGAACACAACCCTCTCGCAACCAAAATCTAGTTTTGCAGTGTACTGGCAGACATGAACCGTGAACTCATATAGGTCCGCTGCATCGAAGCTATTCCTAATTTGATTAAAAATGGGACCTTTTAGTTCATTCTATAGTACTTTGCAGTAACTAATCTATTTGCAAGACAAGGCACGGATAAGAAAAAATCACCTCTCGCTCTTCTCCCGGGTGGTTTTCTTCGAGATCTGGGTTGCACAACCTCGCACTGCAGCCGAACACTCCACTACCGGCCTAGCTTTTCTCTTCAACCCGCTGCTCGTAGGTACCCTGTTAGCAGACTTCTGGCTGACCTCCTCGCTAACCTGGGATGCAGACCCCCCGCTGCTTCGCTTGTTTGGCGTTGTGCCCGAGACGCTGGCTCCGATGAAGCCAAATCAGTCGCTGAGTAGCTACCACCTTGGCCTCGCTTGACATGCCGCCTCCGGATTCAGTGTGTGTGTGGGAGGGAGAGGGAGGGGGCAGGGAAAGTACAGAAAAACGACCGTCGCTTCCGCCGAACCAGATTCAGTGTAGGGGGAGGGAGAAAAAGGACCGCCGCTGCCGCCATCGCCGGATTCAGTGTCGGGGCTTAGTAAAGTACAAAAATGGATTTGCACATGCGGCATGTGGACGGTGACTTATAAGGGTCACAACAGGGGCACGACAGGTACTAATGTAACGGAATATCCTGACATAACGGCTAAGATTTGAAAATATTTGGTTTGTCCACCATTCACTCGAAATGCCCCTCTCGGTAATTACCCCTCGAAATTTTCGAATCGCGGTGATTACACGCAACTCGGGCCCCGTGTTGCCTTCGCCTGCAAACTTTCGGGCCGCAAAGTAGTATTCCCCTAAAAGTAAGTGGTAAGATCTAAACGAATTTAAGCTTAGTTGTCAATGAGTATGAACATTCTTGGATTTTAATCCGAACGACCAACATCATGGCCATATCTACATCATACTCTATGTTGATGATCCCATGTCCAAGAATTTGCATGCCGACAAATGTGGCCATGTTTTGAAAACAACCGAGAGATGAAGTAGCATGAAGAGCATGGCTCGATCGGATGGTCTCGCGAGAAAGATCCGAACCAGACAGTTTTCCTTGCATAATTATTCACGGTTCTTTGTGCTAAATGTATGGACCTCGATGTAATTTTCCTATTTTTTAGGCCCTTGATGTAAAATGTACTCCCACCGCGCATGTAAAATTTAACCTAAAAGTAAGTGGTAAGATCTAAACAAATGTAAGCTTAGTTGTCAACGAGTATGAATCTTGGATTTCAAGTTAAACGACCAAGGTCATGGCCATATCTACATCATACTTTATGCTGATGATCCCATATCCAAGAATTTGCATGCCGACAAATCTAGCCATATTTTTAAAACAATCGAAGAGGAAGTATCATGAAGAGTATGCCTCAATTGGCTGCTCTCTCGAGAAGGATGTGAACCCAACTATTTTCCTTGCTTAATTATTTTAGGTCCCTTTGTCTTAAATATATGGACCTCGACGTAATTTTCTATTTTTTAGGTCCTTGATGTAAATTGTATTTCCACCACACAAGTAAATTTTAACCTAAAAGTAAGTAGTAAAATCTAACGAATTTAAGCTTAGTTGTCAATGAGTATGAACATTCTTGGATTTGAAGTCGAACGACCAAGGTCATGGCCATATCTACATCATACTTTATATTGATGATCCCAATATCAAAGAATTTGCATGCCGACAAATATTTCCATAATTTGAAAACAATCAAAGAGGAAGTAGTATTTAGAAGAGTATGCCTGGATCAGCTGATCTCTCGAGAAGGAGGTGAACACGAATGTTTTTCTTGCTTAATTATTTTAGGGCCCTTTGTGCTAAATGTATGGACCTCAATGTAATTTTTAATTTTTTAGGACCTTGATGTAAAATGTACTCCCACCACACGGGTAAAATTTTAACCTAAAATTAAGTGGTAAAATCTAAATGAATTTAAGCTTAGTTGTCAATGAGTATGCACATTCTTGGATTTGAAGCCGAACGACCAAGGTCATGGCCATATCTACATCATATACATTATATTGATGATCCCATATCCAAGAATTTGCATGCCAACAAATATGGCCATATTTTGAAAACAATTGAAGAGGATGTAGAATTAAGATCATGGCTCGATCTGCTGGTCTCTTGAGAAGGATCCGAACTCGACTGTTCTCCTTCCTTAATTATTTTAGGGTCCTTCGTGATAAATGTATAGACCACGATGTTATTTTCCCTCTTTTTAGCTCCTTGGATTAAAAGTACTCCAACCGCCCGTGTAAAATTCTAACCTGAAAGTAAGTGGTAAGATCTAAATGAGTTTAAGCTTAGTTGTCAACGAGTCTGTACATTCTTGGATTTCAAGACGAATGACCAAGTTCATGGCTATACCTACATCATACTTTATATTGATGATCAAATATCCAAGAATTTTCATGCCGACAAATATGGCCATATTTTGAAAAACAATCGAAGAGGAAGTGGTATGAATACTATGGCTCGATCAACTGCTCTCTTGAGAAGGAGACGAACCTGACTGTTTTCATTTCTTAATTATTATAGGGTCCTTTGTGCTACATGTATGGATCTCGATGTAATTTTCCTTCTTTTTAGATCCTTGATGAAAAATGTACTCCCACCGTCCATGTAAAATTTTAACCTAAAAGTAGGTGGTAAAATATAAACGAATTTAAGCTTAGTTGTCAATGAGTATGAACATTCTTGGTTTTGAAGCCAAATGAGAAATTTCATGGCCATATCTACATCATACTTTATATTGATGATAAGAATATCCAAGAATTTGCATGCCGAAAAATTTGGCCATATTTTGAAAATAATCGAAGAGGAAGTAGTAATATGAAGAGTATGGCTCGATCAGCTGCTCTCTCGATTCGGATCCAGACACAAATGATTTCCTTGCTTAATTTTAGGGTCCTTTATGCTAAATTTATGGACCTCGATGTAATTTTCCCTTTTTAGATCCTTGATGTAAAATGTACTTCCACCACTCGTGTAAATTTTTAACCTAAAAGTAAGTGGTATAATCTAAAAAAAATTATGCTTAGTTCCTACTCCGTAGGAGTATTAGGGTGAAGAGACTATGAGCACAAAGGTTCTGATTTATGTTCGGTTGGGGTAAAAACATGGAACGGCTATATTTTTACTCATAATTAACTTTTTTTGTCCAAAACTAAGTAGCTAACAGCTAAACAGAGATCATCTTGTATCAAAATCGGAATACACATAAGCCAAATCAGATGAATCGAGGCACAAATCGGATCAATCGAGGCAAAATCCGATGGATAGCTAGCCCAAAATCAAAATACATTATATCTATACAAATCCACGTCAATTAATTTGGGTCGGAGGGAGTATCAGCAACCGCCCGCGCGTGCTTGCATCGTCGCTCGCGCGTTGTCAATTGTTGCGCCGCCTGCGTGCCTGATGCGCCTTTGTGTGTTCCTGCTTGTGCCGCTCGCATGCAAGAGCCCGCGTGCCTGTTGCGCCTCCGCGCATGCTTGCCGTGGCTGCCGGTGGTTAGCGAGGCATTTTATTTCCTTTGATAGACCTTGTTAGCTAAGGTTCATCGATTATCATCTCAAAAGAAACTTCATTCAACCATTAACATAACAGCATGACTTTACATATATAGGACTCGCTGTAGAAATAGTCCAGGCCCGGCGCCTCCTAGCACCTAGTCCCGTGCCGCCAGCGGCAGCTTGTTAGACACCGACAGTAATGACAGCTCCAGCGCCGCTGCTGGCTCCTGATCTGCGGCACCTTCGGATAAGCCGGCGGCACCTCCTGAGCCATCGGCAGCTCCAGGATGATCCTGTGGATGAAGTTGCCGTTGTTGGGGAACTGGTCCCGGTAGTTGGTGAAGATGTTGGCGCCGGTGAACACCACCATCTTGTAGTCGCAGAGGAAGGCATGACCGTAGAGGATACGGGCGTCCCTGAAGTTGACGAACTTAACCATCGAAGTCCCATTGTCTAGAGTGCTCTGGAGGCCATACATACTGTACTTGTGGCGACCATAGCCGTCATCGAGGAAGGCACATGCCAGCTGCCACGGTTTTCTTCGCGGGGAGAAGGCCCAAATTTGCAGGGCATTGTCCTCCTGTGTGGTGACGTTGATGTCTTTCTGCTCCGGTATGGCGGGCGACAGCTAGAAGGTGTCCATGGATGACTGACGGGGACAGAGACAGTTGCTGGAAGCTGGGTATTGGAGATGCTTTGGTGCTCTGGGATTGTGGGGAAGGAGAGAGAATAAATAAGAAGGAGGTGATCCGAGATTAATGTGGCAGATTAGCCGAACTGAGGGGACAATTAATGTCACTGATGAAACTGATGTGTGTGGAAAATGTCTATGGCAAAGACTAGGTAAGCCGATGGGACGGAATGCTACCTCTGCTTCTCTCACTCAATGGGCACAGTCATAATTTTGGGATGCCTCCGAGGCGACCGCGACTCGCCTCATCATCCGCCCTCCACTAGCCATGGCACGGCTTGACATGCACATCATGGCACGGCTTCTCCATCCTTCTACAGTCTTCCATGCTTAAAATATTCCAAGTTTTATTTTTTAATGCACTTCATTAGGACTTGGCCAACCTTCCTATATTTTACTCTTATATACTACTCAAGTTATTCCATTTCTCACCATGCACCTAGGAAGCAACGGCCGACAAGTCCCACAAGTCCATTCTTTCTTTACTCATATGTCCACCTCTGCATTGCCCTATCCATCCAACATCATCCTGAAAAAGAAAACACACTCATCCTCTTGCCCCGCCTCCTCTCACCGCCGCTGCCCATCCCCACATCTGTTATCTCTAGCGCTGCGCAGATCAATCTGCCTGTCACCGCAAGGCCGTTCCTCTTTTTTGTACTTATTCCATTTTCTGTCTCTAAACCGATTTTGCGGATCTCTTTCATTCCTCTCTATTTCGTTCCCAATAGTTTAAATATGCATATATATAAATATGTTGAGATTGATGTACTCTTTCTAAGTGAATCCTTGACGAAACACGTTGCTTGCTACTGGGGATATCATTTTGTCACTTGAACTGGTTATAATTCCATGCATTTCAGTGCTATAATAAGTATCTTGCAATGCCATTTATAGGTTCTGATTCCAACCAAGGTAGAAATTCATGGACAGTTCAAGCGATGATGAGATCTGCTACACTGACTTTTATGTAACTCACAGTGATGAGGAAGAACTTACGGCTATAAGGGGTAAAGTTTTACTTGGATTGTGAGATTAATTAGATTATGCAGCAATATAATCCTCTCTAAGAATTTTTTTTCTTGCATGTAGGTTCTTATTATGAGTGGAAAGATTGGTTCGAAACGTACATCGTTTACTGCAATAATGTGCGTTTATCATACTGATGTCTACGCCCTTATATTCTTGTATACAGTTGTTGGGACTCCAAGTGCAGAGGTTTGTAGAATAGCAGCAAGTTTCTCTTAAGTGGATTACCCAAGGTTTATCGAACTCAGGGAGGAAGTGGTCAAAGGTATCCCTCTCAAGCAACCCTGCAATCAAGATACAAGAAGTCTCTTGTGTCGCCAACACACCTAATATACTTGTCAGGTGTATAGGTGCACTAGTTGGGCGAAGAGATAGTAAAATACAAGTGGTAACAGTGCCAGAAAAGAGCTTCTGACTTGTTGTTGACATGGGAGCAACTAAAAGCAAACTAAAATAAAGATGGAAGCAAACAAACATGCATCAGATCTAGATGCAAGCGATGTTTCAATGCTTAGAAACAAGGCATAGGGATCATACTTTCACTAGTGAACACTCTCAATAAATATATTCTCTTCATGATAGTACCATGAACTACTCTCCGGTTGGACGCTCTAATCCATGGTAGGGCTATAACATCACTCCTCAAAGTCCGCCTTTCCCAATCTAGATAACCCCACACTGTCACCTTGAACGCTATATGGTTCCAACAAACACCACAATTTCATAGAGACAACCAACTCAAAATATACTCATGATAAATATATTTGTAACCTAGCTTAAGTGCCACACACGGTGTACACGCTGTCACTTCCACACACGTGGGGAAAAGCATAGATCTATTAAAGCACGATGAGTATTTATGTAGACTCTAACCTAAGTGCCACCATGGCATGCACGCTGTCACTTTCACACACATGGGGAGAGTAGAGATCTATTAAAGCACTTGAGTAGCAAGCCAGATCTACTTGATTACAAAGCTCATGATCACAATAAGATCATGCATAGAGAGAGAGATGAACACATAGCTACCAGTAGAGCCCTTAGCCTCGAGGAAGAACTACTCCCTCCTCATCAAGGGAATCAGCAACGGTGATGAAGATGGTGGTGGAGATCGATGGAGATGGCTCTGGTGGAACTTCCCCGTCCCGGCAGGGTGCTGGAACAGAGACTTTCTGTCCCCCGAATCTCCCCTTCGATGGCGATGGCGCTACGGAACTTTTCGTGGGTTTCTGATCAATGATTTAGGGTTTCTAAGTCGGGGGCTTCTTATAGGCGAAGGAGGCGAGGTTGGTGGAGGGCCAGGGCCCACACCCCCTGGTGGCACGGCCAGGGTGGGCCCGAGCCTAGGGGTGCGGCCACCCAAGTGTCCTCTCGTCTTCGGTTTTCCGTATCGTTCAGGGAAAAATATGAAATTTGGCTTTTGTCCCGTCCAATTCCGAGAATATTCATTTTTTAGCTTTCTAAAACCAAAAACAGGAGAAAACAAGCAACTGGCACTGTGGCATCTTGTCAATAGGTTAGTTCTAGAAAGTGTATAAAAATATCTCAAAGTGTAGACAAAGCAAAGCAAAGTAGATACTAAACAAGCATGGAACATCAAAAATTATAGATACGTTTCCGACGTATCAAACAACCCCAAGCTTAACTCCTAGTCGTCCTCGAGTAGGTAAGTGATAAAAAGAATAATTTTTGAGGTAACATGCACCATCAAAATCAAGATCAAACCATTTGCAAGCACTAAAAGATGAGATCAAAGTACTCTAAACATGATCATGAAAGATGAAGTTATAATAGTAAGACATAGTAACTATGTTGCAACATGAAAGAATACAAACAAAGGTTCATGAATAACATGCATTGAAAAACGTTTGTTTGTTTCACATACAGAAAACATGGCATAGTGGCATTCAACTTGTCCCTCATGGAGTAGCAAATAGATACATAGGACACCTTCAAAGTTCATAAGAGTGACTAGATACAAATAGCACAAGAACAAGTAATAGCAACGATATGCATCAATCAATAAGTTTTGGGACAATGCACATAGAACTAAGAATGGCAACTATGCTCTCTTAACTGGTGCCTAAAGGTAGAAGGTGGAGACTCAATATAATGGTGGAAGAAAGGCCCTTCACACGGAAGCAGGGATTTCAAGTCTCAAAAAGAGCTTCCAAAAATTATGGTACTTGTTAGCTTTCACCTCTCATTGCCCCTATCATAAGCATCTTGAAGTGATTAAGGTTAAAGTGAACAAACTATGGAGTATATGCTTGATGAAGTATAAGTTGGCAATCTCATGTCCCTTGAATACGAGGGCCGCACCTCATGCTACTCAACTTTAGTCATCTGTAAGTTCTTGTCATAGTAAGTACATGTGTATCATAGAGAACCGCCAACGGGGTACCCCTTGCACATGATACAGGAGCTATCCCCTAATCAAAATGACAAGGCAAGCAGACAATGAGTATCTTAGCAATCTTCTTATTTACCATGGGAAAATGGTGCTTTTTTCTCTCTTTCCTCTTTTCAATATTTCTCTTTTTTTATAAGAAGAAAGCTTCATAGATGTCATTATGGTGATGCTGCAAGTTTCCACCATGATTAGGCATGCTTAGGCTAGCGGCTCAGGCATTCCTCTAACACACATACATAACTCCATGGACTTATAAGCTCCCTCTTTATTTCACACCGATGACATACATAGACAAAAGATCATGATATCAACTGTGTACAAAGTACTGGTGCAATGTAGAAAGCGTTCCCCATGACAGCATGGTTCTGCTAATTCCAACGTATAAGTGTAATCATATAGAACATAGATGAAACAATGAATCAAGTTTATTAGGGGAAAGATAAAGTGTCCCATCAAGTTTGTGAGAGCTTTAATCACTAAGTTTTCACATAACAAAATACTTTTTAATTGGAAGGTAGATGAAAACAAGAATATACTTGGAATGGTGTAACACACCATGCATAGGAATTTATAGTGGATACTTTGGAATAACTTGGTTTCTTGGGAGTTGGATGCATGAGTAGAGCTTACTCATACAAGTGGAGGCTAGCAAAAGACTGAGAGCGCCCAACTAAGAGAGCAATAATGGCCATAATCATGCAGAGAGACAAAACATTACTAATCAAAGAATAAAGTGGTACTACAAGTCAAAAAATAAATGATCATAGAGGCTATGGTGACTGGTTCATAGTCATAACATGGTGTGAGCATGTGCCAAGTCAACCCAAACAAAGCATCAAAGGAGAATACCACAATACTATGCTTTTGTATGCTAAAATAATGCATGATTCTTTCAAGGCACATTAAGCAAACCTAATTGTTTGGAACAAGTCATGCTACAGCAATAATCACTAATCATAAGGTCAAAGCAACATCTAGCATGACATGATAAAGTCTAAGCCACAGTCAAAACAAGCTCCCTTTTGTATCACTATAAGCATGAAACTCTCTACTCTTTTACAACACCAATCAACTTATTTGAAACTACTCACAAAGATAATAATCAATAAAGATCAGCGAGCTTGTCTCACAAATCCACAAAGAAGAACAAAAAAGTTCTAAGAACAAACAGAAGAAAACTAAAGCTAAACGAAGTGCTAGCAAAAGTGAACACTCACAGAACAATAAGAGTGAAAACTAGAGTGTTCTAGGCAATGAAAACAAAGTGTGTCTCTATCCAAAATAAGTGTGTTGTGATCAACCAACTTATTGCAGCAAACAAACCAAAAGAAAACTAAAAACAAAAACAAAGACGCTCCAAAAACAACATAACTGTGCATGAAACAATAAAAACAAAGCGTCTAAAAAGACCTGAGCTTTTTATTTATGAAGAAGGGGATGTCTTGGGCATCCCCAAGCTTTGACGCTTGTACCTCTTGAATATTTCTTGGGGTTACTCGGGGTGGCATCCCCAAGCTTGAGATTTTGTCCATTCTTCATCTCATTACATCATTCTTTCTCTATACCTGAAAATTTTCCTTCATACAAAACTTTACACAATCTTCATTGCAACATTAGTGTATTCAAAAGATAATAGACCTTTGAGTTTTAGTTTTATAACAACAAAACTTTCACTAAAAACACAAGATACTGGATCAATTCCCTCAAAAAGCTCAATTTCCCAAAAAGAACCCAAAAAAGAATCAATACGAAGCAAATGTAAATAATGGCAGAAATCTGTCAAAACATACCAGCAGGTAGAAACCGATTTTTTTCTAAGACCATTTGTTGCTCAAATGAAAAAGTGTTGAACTAACGAAAGTTAGATAACATACTGGGGGATTTATTTGCAAAATATAAGCTCAATAAGACTTACAGAGATTCCTCACGAATGTTTACGGTGGAGCACAAAAATCTGTTTCGGGATAGCAATTCCCCAAATCTTACTTCCCTCTTGTGGCATCCCGCAAAACCGCTACTAGAAAATCGCGTCGAATTTGTGCATTGCATCGTCATCATCATGCATTGTTTGCATAAAACTATTTGCGCAAAGCCGGGTTTTGTTTTCTAGAACGCCCCATCTTCATTCAAACATGCAAACCCGGGACACCGGATTAATTTGTTTTGTCTGCTATCGGATCTCAGAAGCCGTGTTTTAAATAATTAAAATATTCAATTATTTTTAGTGGGGCAGTCGAACGGGCCAAATCGACCCGAACGACCACCCCCGTACAAAACAAAACGGCCCACCCCTTAATCCTACAGCTACCCACCTATCTACCCACCCCTCTGGCCACCTCACTCGGACCAATCCGTGACCGCCACCTCACCCTCACCCTCTCCTCTACCCAATCCCAGCTTGCCACGTGGCCTCCCTCTCTCTCCCTTCCCTCTCTCTCCCACCACACAACAGCACACACCCTCCCCTGGCCACACAGGCCACACACGCACGCCACACGCACTCAACGCGCCCGACCAGGCCCCCTCGGGATCCCCCACCCCTGGCCCCGCTCCCGTGTGCCCCTGGCCCACCCCGCAGCGTCGTCCCCAACCTCCCCATCTCCTACCTCTGCACGCCCCGCGTCTCCCTCTCCTAGCCGCTCCCACCGACGCAGTCGCCGGCCACCGCACGCGACCCCTACCTCCCTCCTAGCCTCCCCAAGGCCCGCCTGCCTCGCCACCTCCGCTCCCCATCCGTCGCCAAGGCCGCTACATCACCCGTGGCCGAGCCGCTTCCAGCGCCGTCTGCGCCAGATCCTCCGCCTCACTGACGCCGCATCCTCACGCCCTTCCTCCCATGTCCTGCCTCGCTCCCCGCCGCCCGACGCCGCACAGCGCCTCCGTCTTCTGCCGCCCCCTCGCCGGTTCCTCGCCCCAGCGCGCCTCCGGCCGAGCCCGCCGCCTCTCCTGCGCTGCCGTATCCCTGTCGACCTCGTCCGCGTCCCCGAGCCCGCCGCCGGCGCGATCCCTCCTCGCCGGTCGACCCCGCCTCTGCCAGCCCGGCGTCCCCGGTGCCCGAGCTCGCCGGCCCCCTCCCTTCTCCGGCCCAGAGTCGCTGCAGGCCCTGCTCCTCTGCCCGCGTGGAGACAAGCCCGCCAAGGACGCCCTCGAGCGTCTCCTCTGCCCGCGTGTGTGCAGCTGCTGCAGGTTTTCCAAGCGCAAGATCGATCGTTCGGCCAAGTTCAACTAGGAACCGGAGGGTTGCAATGTAAACGGGACGAAGACACGGAATCGCCCCGCGACGACCGAACCCGAGGTTTCCCCAAGATCGACATCGATCGAGATAAACCCGATGGACCCCGTTATCGAGCCCAAGTTCGCCATCGACACCGAAGACGGAACGCTAATACCGTGCCTGGATTCGAAGACCGAACCCTCGGACGCCAAGTCTCCCTCTCGGACCCGAAGGCGCCAAAACCCCGGACCCCCAAGATCTCCGCCATGAGACGACATGACCGTCTACGCGAACCGACGACCGCGGATGCGACAGGAGCGTCCCTGGAACGCCAAGTACTTCCTCGCGGACGCCAAGATCTTCACCCCGAACGCCAAGACCGATCCGATTCGAGGACCCGACAAGACCCTCGCGACGACAAGATTCGCGCAGAACAACAAGATCTACCTCGCGGACACCGTGCGACAAGACCTACCCCGTTATCCGAGAACGATCCCGTCGAGACCGAACCCCGTCGAACCCTGGACCCTGAGACCGAACCCCGGACCCCGAAACCCCAAGATCTGCCGAACCCTAATGTGTGAACCTTTTCTCGAACCCTATTTTATAAATGATATTACCTGCTGCATAATAATTGTCTTACATGCATACAATCATGTGGTTTGGGGGCCTTATGCCGATTCACCTAATAATTAAATATGGGGCCCATATGCGGGCAAATCTAGCCTTGTAATGGCCTCATTCAAACTTGTGTAGCGAACCGGTATCTTATCTTGCCATGTTAAAACAACATTTAAATTGCGGGGGTTCTAAACAACTTGAACCATTTAATTAATTGTCGGGACCCCGATTCCACTTAATATGACCTAATCGCATCGCATCTTCGCCATGTCATACATCATACATGCATCATGCCGATCTTTTACCGTAGTATTAAATATTGCATCCGGTGTTTCTTCTAGTGTTTTGCTTCTTCGCGGATAAGACCGTTGAGTTGATGTGAGCTTCGCCCCGATCTTCGGTTGAACCTTCGGCAATGTTTCCAGGCGAGCATCTCCCCCTTTCTACCTATCTTACTTTTCTAGTATTTATTCCCTCCTGTTGATCTTTGCTATCTGTGTTGCGATGCTCTAGTTTTCGTACCCGTGATATCCCTTGCAGCCATATATAGCCTGGGACACATCCTATTACCTGTTGTTTGGTAGATAGTTGGACCCGCGTGTCGTAGTCGCTTGCTCAAGTGTTTTGCTTGTCGTCAAGTACCACAATTGTTGGAGGATTGCCGCATGTTGACGTTGGAGATGATCATGGCTTTACTTTTTTGCTCACTTTAATTACTGTTTAACAACTAAAATTGAATTAAGCAGAGGCATCGGTGGGTGATAGGTAAGATTGGTTTCCGACCGCCCACTTGTGTCCCGTAGGACCCGAGTTCTTGACACCTGTTCCGAGATCGAGCGCGCTAACCACAGGTGGGGAGATATGGGCCCCCCATTGATTATTACCTGATTTCAAAGTATTGCACTGGGGGCCACAAACTAGTTTGAGGTTTTATTTACTATTCTGTACTTATGCCATGTTTACCGCTTTATTTACGTTTGTGCGAGGAGCACACTATCTTGTTAGGATCGGGCCACGCGTTTGGCGGTGTCGGCGGTCCCGTTTGGGGATTTCTTTGTCGTTCACAGCGTTGCCCAAACCAGTCCGTCTCGAGACCGACTTCGTTGCGGGTGTCGACTTGGTGGGGTGGCCCCACGCATTTGCTTTGGTGCAGGAACGTCGTGACTTAGGCCCGCCGACATACCGATGGGTGTATGTTAACCGATCGCAAAAGGGTCAAGTGCTGTGGATACTTTGGTGCACCCTGCAGGTTAAATCTTTTCGAAGCCGTGTCCGCGGTTATGGACGACTTGGAGCACGGTTGATCATAGACAACTATAACTAAAGTTTATTGTTATAAATTGACTTGTATCCGATATGACTAGTAATCAGCTTCACTACAACGGAATGGCTAAGTAAAAGTACCAACAAGCTGCTGGGTTTTGGGGTTATCTCATGCTAATGGTATCGACTAGTAAGTGTCGCAACTATAACGGAATGGTTAACTAAAAGTGCCACTTGCTACTTAATCGATGATTATCTAAACCTGACTAGTAATTGCTAACGATAACCGAATAAATAAAGCGCCAGCGGTGTGAGTTCCTCGGTTGACTTCCTCGTTTGGTCTCGAGGGGGAATACCAGGAAGGGATTGTTTGTTGTTAGTATCAGTCTAGTTCCGAATAGGTCTTTCTTACCCCTCTCTGATAGTCGCCAGTTGTATCGAGTCTCTATAGGTTGTTTAGTGCATGCTGCCGCTGCCGCTTCAGCCCACCATACCTATGTAGGCGAGGACCGCCGAATTCTAGTCTCGCCGTGTACTGGCCTCAGTACTGACGCTCCTTCTTTTTCCTTTGCCCTTTGTCGGCACCCCTTTTGTTTAAGCAGGTTTTGAGATCGACGTCGTTAGCAGGGTTACCCTTCCGGCTTGGCCTGGGCAGGGTTATGGACGCCATTGGTTATTCTTCAGGGCTCTTAGCCCCATTTGCATCTTGTCCGTAGATGGACGCTCTATCGTTTTCAAGGTGATTTGGATCTTTGTATATTATATCTGTATTCTTGACTCATTGAGTCGCTGTTATATATGTCTGTTCTGTGGGTCCCATCGAGGACTGTTGTGTAATGTTATTACTTCGTTTTCCACCCGCACGAAAGTGCCTGGTGGGCACCTTTGAATCGTTTCTATGCGGGTTTGGCGGGTTTTCGCTAAAACTTGCATAGGGACGATTCTGAGGGTGTTACACCTCTCATTAGAGGTTATTCTTGGCACAAAAATCAAACAAAAAGGATAAGAAGATTTCATTACTGAAGTAATAACTTCTAAAACTCAAGGAAACTCTTGGATTATCTCCCAGCAAGTACTTTTCTTTAACGCCTTTAAGTTAGGCTTGATAGTTTGAGAAGATGCTCACATAATAAATATGAATTGAAGTAAAATAGAGCATCAAGAAGCAAATTAAAAACACATTTAATTCTAGCCCACTTTCTATGCATAGGAATCTTGTAAAGAAACAAGTCATGAAAGCACAAAGCAACAAGCATAGGAAAGCAAAACAAGTGCAACTTTAAAACTTTCAACATAAATAGGGGAAACTTAATATTGTTGAGATACATAAAACCATGTTTCCCTCTTTTATAATAACTTTCAGTAGCATCATGAATAAAATTAACAATATAACTATCACATAAAACATTCTTATCATGAGCCACATGCATATAATAATTACTCTCCACATAAGCATAGTCATTCTTATTAATTATAGTGGGAGCAAATTCAACAAAATAGCTATCATTAATATTCTCATCACCATAATCATCAAATATAGGAGGCAGATTGTAATCACAATTAACTTTCTCCTCAATAGTTGGTGGACTGAAAATATTATAATCATCATATATTGAAGGTTTGGTATCAACATAAGCAATAGAATATCTATGCTCCAAAGATGATGAACTAAAAAGATCATTTTAATAAAAACTAGATTCCCCAAGCTTAGACGTTTTCATAGCATCTTATATCTTATATGAGAGTGTCTAGATCTCAGACGCCTGAGAACTACTTATGTCTAAGTCGCTGATATTATTTTAATATTTATGCTAATTCTCAGTTGTAACCTAGTTGCAACTTATAAAATTTGTATTAATTCTCAGTTACAACCTACTTGCAACTCATTAAATTCTCAGTTACACCTGAGTTGTAACTTATGTGTAGCTTCCATTTTGCACGAATCACGAGATAAATCGAACGGTGAAAGAGACGACTGAGACTTAAAAAGTTCTCAAGCGCCTGAGAATTAGCATATCGGATCTTATATATATATATATATATATATTTACTAATTGGGGGCACCATAGGAGGCTCCACCTTAATCCTAGAAAACTACCCAAAAATAACCATAGGATCTGAGTTTTATGGTCCATATTAAACAAGAGCCAACAGAGTTTTATGCACCCACGATTGCAAAACACAATAAACAATTAGTAAGGTTTAAACGTATTTATTATAGTTTCACATCGATAGATCTCATACGAGTCAGGTTGCATCACCTATATTTTTCTTTTTTTTTGAACAGAACGGCCTCGAAAGGCCCAGGAGATTCATTCAGCGGTGGGTGTACAAATACAAAGAGGTCCAAGCAGAAAGAAAAATTACAAATTGACCCCTACATTTTACAAAGAACACCCTAGCAGAGATTGCAAAAACGCAATCGAGTCCGATGCAACCGCCGGCGACTGACAACGGCGAAGAAGCGCCACCTCTGCTCCGGCCGGGGACAAGACCACTTGGCTGGACGAGGGACTTCATTGCAGCTCCGCCGCTGAGGAAGATCCTCCCGAAGAGGATAGAGAAGCTCGAACAAACCCTGTTGCCGAGCACGGCGCGGCCACCTCTCTGGCCATGGATAGCAACGGCGGACCATCGCCGTCGCTTGGAGAACGCCGCGGGGAGAGGAATCTCCAGAAGCTCCCCAGAGCTCCGCGCAGCAGCAACAACACCCCACACACTCAGGTGAACCTCCTCGCCACCACGGCAGGCCAGGTCTTCTCGAGTAGCAGGAGGGCCGCCAACAGCTGCACGGCAGCCGCGCGAGATGCAGAGGGAGATGGCCGTCCGCCTCTGCGCATCCTTCTTGATCTCCTCGCCGCCACGGCCGGCCGGAAGAAGAAGAGATGCAGCAGGAGACCGGAGCAGCCTCACGCCGGCGCCGCACGCATACACCAGCACGAGGACTCCCTTGCCGCCTCCAGCGCCGAACACCACCAAGCTCCAGTTCTTCCACTCCACACCACCACGGCTGGACAGAGGAAGAAGCCGGAGCCAAATAGCAACCGAGGCCAAGAGGCAACAAGCCCTAGATTTATTCAACGATGCGGTGGCCTCCGTCGCCTTCCAGAGCTCCGACCAGAGGAGCTTTAGAACACCGACGAGGAACCCTAGAGCTAAGATCCGGGCAAGATCTAGAGCTCCGCATCCGGGCAAAGAGCCCACTACCGGCACAAGGCCAACTACCAAACCTACTCTACCACCTAGGCCTACTCCGGCGACTCCCCGCCGCCACCTCCCGCCGGCTACTCCGGCGAGAAGGGCACGGGAGAGCCCCGGTCTCTCACGCACGACTCTCAAAGCAGCTAGGGAGGGGAGGGAGGGGAGAGCTCACGACCCTCTCACCTATTTTTTTCCAATCCACCACTCCGATATCGTCGCAGGCGAGTTTCTCAATAACCCAGGTTGATTCGCCGGTACACATCATGCGCTATTCCTATAGGTATTTCGAGCCGTGCAAGCTGTAACTCTATTAATGTTGGATTGATCATAGCCAATTCGATATGTTACATACGGGGTACTAGGAACTCCCGCCCTGTGTATATGTCTCATCAATAGCACATGGCAGCTACCATGGATTAATCAGCTGCCTCTTCTCAATCTACAGCCAGGGACGAGGGTGCATAGTGAGATATCTAGATTTTCTATGGGATTTTCCTGGCGTTCAATTTGATATAAAACAGGTGAATTTTCCACATTGTTAATCTTGAAGTTCGGGGTATAGAAAGATCTCTGACATCCATCAAATTATCAGACACCGAGCGATATGATAGAATTATTGTTGTCCATCCATTCGCAAAAAAAAAAAATTATTGTGTTCGATTTTGCTGCAACAACATATAACATCTTGGGTAATTTTTGGTGCATGGTCTGCAGACTGCAACTCACGCAGCATTAGTTTACCTCACCATGTTGGTGATTCAGTAATTGAATTTGAAGTCCTGTTATAGATCCATGTGTGATACTTCAGAGTTACCTGACGAGATTCTCTCCATCAAATTGATTAACTGGTGTCTTTCATCAGACGTATCATGCTAACATGCAAAGCCGGCATCAGGTATCCTTCGTCTTTATTCCCAACCCTCCACACGATCTGTTATGAGCTAGCATGCGTGCAAGTTTTTTTTACCAAAAAGAACATGCGTGCAAGCCAATGGAGGATATTCTTGATTTTCTTTTCCCTTGCTCCATCCACAGTATGTATATACTAATCCCCCCGTCTCGAAGTAAATGTCATATGTTTGTTAAAATTTAGATGAATCTACATACTAAATAGTGTCTAAATTTATCTAAATTTTGATAAATCTGGAACATCTATTTTGAGACGGAGGGAGCACTAATTTGTTAGCACGGGAAAATATAAATTAGTTCCTTGATAAATTTCCATATATCCTCTTTTCAGATTTTTGACCCAACTCGATCTAAATAGTCCTCATATTACTGTTTTGATACTTGCAGGGCTGCTTGATTTCTCAATCGGAAGTTGACACTAGAGAAGGAAAACATGAGCACGTGTTAAAGTTAAGTGTACTAGTTGAATGTCCGTGCATTGTCATGGCTTACTATTAATTTTTTTCCTCGTTGCATATCTTTTAATATGCGTAACCACTTTTAACATTGAGAGGCACACTTTGTAAAAATTGTACTTCCTTCAATCCATAATAACTGTCACAGTTTTGAACGGAGGTTAGTTTAAAATGATGACAGAGAGGTAGTTTTTTTAGGTAAGTAAATATTGTATTTTCTATTATAGAAAATATGGCGTGTGACCCTATGGGTTGTTTTTATTTTAGCACAATACATTCTAGTGTGTCAGTGGATCCTTAAAAAACGCACTAAAAGTTATACAAAAAACTAATAATAGAATATTTTTACCCCTAAACTTAAGGAAGTCCACCATGTCAATATTACATTGTTCTCAAGATAGATCTAATTTCATAGATGGAGCCTATCAGCATTGGACAAAAAAATTTGATCCATAGGAGGTAGACATTATTGTCTTCCTATCAAAATGCTAGTACTTATGAAATCCAAGAAAGAAATAGTTTGTAATGAAAGTATTCTTATCTTGATCCTCCAAAAGATGAAATGTAAATTGAGTAATTTCCAATTCAATTTTGCAAACAGTTTTTTATTTAGAAAATGACCTCAACAACCTGCAGTCCGTCATTTAAGTTCAGCAAGCTTGGGTACTACCACGTTCCCGAAGCAAGTCATTTCAAATTATTTTATATAGAAAAAGGAAAAAAAAAGGAAAAGGAAATTCACTAACCTGATGTAGCTTAGTGCCAGGTTTCTGCCCTGCATAACAAATACATTTATCTTTTTTTGTGTAATTTTCTTCATCAATGAAAACAAATAATTGTTCTCTTAGCAACTTAGTTATCACCGAACTAACTGTCTTCTTGCTTCAGAACATTAAACAACAACTTATTAGATGAAGTAAATTAGAAAACCACTACAGGACACGCGCGCTATCCCGAGGGCAAAAAGCCGTCGACGTAGGCCAAAATACTCTCGGCAAATGGTACGCCGACGGCTGCCCTCGGCGCAGCCTCCTCGGCAAAGGTCTTCCTCGGCGAAGCACACACAAACCGTCAGCGTATTAAAATGCCGTCGGCGTACGCTACGCCGACGTCTTTGACCTCGGCGTAGCGGCCGTTGGCATAGCCGGTCGGCCGGTTGCAAAAATATTTTTTTTAAAAAAATATGTTTTTATCAATTTTTTTAATCTTTGAATTGTTTGACTCATTAATCTCTCACTTTGAATATTTTTAACACTAATTATATTTAATATTTGATTAAATTGCAGTCTTGATCAAACTTTCCAACTGTCACTCATCCTAATACTATTCCAGCTCCAACACGCTTAACTTTCTCGTTCATTCAGAATTTGTTTCCGCAAAATAATTCATACATTATTGTCAATACTATGATATCAATCATATTAACTCTTATATCATCATGTCACATGTTTGTATTTTTTAAAATTACAAACAATTATTTAAGTAAACATTAATGAATAAGTAAAAATATTATTGAATTCAAATAAAAATATAATAATTTTACTTTTTTGTATTTTTCTATTTAATATGAAATTATTAATGTCTTTAAATCCGTAAATCGGAATTCGACAAATAATATGTATAAATTTATCAGAAAAATGAGAAGAATCCAAATATGATATCCATATCAACTAATCACAAACCATCCATTTTTGAATTAGCTATTTGGTGGTTGCTTTAGAAAATCCCTTTTTTGCGCTCGAAAAATGAAAATGGCTTTTTGGTGCGATGAAAAGGAAAACTTGCATTGGAACTTTGATAAAATAGCATATTGTGAACCTAAAAATTATTTTTGTAAAAAAACATGAGCATCGGATCATGTACCTATAGTTCATATCTGACCAACTTCCTATCGATTCAGCAGGAATTTATCTTTTTTACCAGAGGTGGACGGAAAGGTTTCGGATCTCCCTGTTGGGACATTGTCCATATAAGGTGGTCTAGTATTTTTGTAAAATGTGGTGGTAACATTTTGAATTAGCCATTTGGTGGTTGCTTCACAAAACCGTCTGTTTTTTGTGCTCGAAAAAAGAAAAATGGCTTTTTGGTACGATGAAAAGGAAAATTTCCTCCTGCAACATTGTTCGACATCCCATGATACACATGTATGCACAATATGGACAAATTATCACAAACTATGTCTTGATTCTATCCATAACATTGGTCATTTGACCTGAAAGCCAAAAAACCTCGAATGAGATTGGTCATTTTGTGAAGGTTTTTTTGAGACATAATCAATATACCAAGTTTGATATTTTTCCTTATAACTATATCACATAATATGACACCACGCGAAGGTTTCGCATTGTTTATATCATTTTTGAATTTTTTATGCCCGTTTTAAACTGTCGTCAAACTTTGTCGAACGGCGGGCATGAAGATTCTTATCTCGGGGCCGAGCCTCGCTACACTTGCATTGGATCTTTGATAAAATAGCATATTGTGAACCTAAAAATTATTTTTAACAAAAACATGAGCATCAGATCATGTACCTGTAGTTTATATCTAACCCTCTTCCTACTGATTTGGCAGGAGTTTATCTTTTTACCAAAGGTGGACGGAAAGGTTTCGGATCCCCGTGTTGGGACATTGTCCATATAAGATGGTCTAGTTTTTTTTATAATGTGGTGATAGCATTTTGAATTAGCCATTTAGTGGTTGCTTCATAAAAACCTTCCTTTTTGTGCTCGAAAAATGGGAAATGGCTTTTTGGTGCGATGAAAAGGAAAACTTCCTCCTGCAACATTGTTCGACATCCCATGATACACATGTATGCATAATATGTACACATTACCATAAACTATGCCTTGATTCTAGCCATAACATTGGTCATTTGACCTGAAAGCCAAAAAACATCAAATGAGATAGGTCATTTTGTGAAGGTTTTTTTGAGACATAATCAATATACCAAGTTTGATATTTTTCCTTATAACTATATCACATAATATGATATCACACGAAGGTTTCGCATTGTTTCGATCATTTTTTATTTTTTATGCCTTTCTTAAACTGTCGGCAAACTTTGTCGAACGGCGAGCATGAAGATTCTAAGCTCGGGGCCGAGCCTCGCTACACTTGCATTGGATCTTTGATAAAATAGCATATTGTGAACCTAAAAATGATTTTTTTTAAAACATGTGCATCGGATCATGTACATGTAGTTCATATCTGACCCTCTTCCTACTGATTTGGCAGGAGTTTATCTTTTTACCAAAGGTGGACGGAAAGGTTTCGGATCCCCTGTTGGGACATTGTCCATATAAGGTGGTCTAGTATTTTTGTAAAATGTGGTGGTAGCATTTTGAATTATCCATTTGGTGGTTGCTTCATAAAAACCTTCCGTTTTTTGTGCTCAAAAAATGAGAAATGGCTTTTTGGTGCCTGCAACATTGTTCGCCATCCCATGATACACGTGTATGCACAATATGAGCACATTATCACAAACTATGTCTTAATTCTAGCCATAACATTGGTTATTTGACTCGAAAGCCAAGAAACCTTGAATGAGATAGGTCATTTTGTGAAGGTTTTTTGAGACATAATCAATATACCAAGTTTGATATTTTTCCTTATAACTATATCACATAATATGACACCACGCGAAGGTTTCGTATTGTTTCGATCATTTTTGAATTTTTTATGCCTTTTTTAAACTGTCGTCAAACTTTGTCGAACGACGGGCATGAAGATTCTTAGCTCGGGGCCGAGCCTCGCTACACTTGCATTGGATCTTTGATAAAATAGCATATTTGAACCTAAAAATGATTTTTGTAAAAAACATGAGCATCGGATCATGTACCTGTAGTTCATATCTGACCCACTTCCTACCAATTTGGCAGGAATTTATCTTTTTCACCAGAGGTGGACGGAAAGGTTTCGAATCCCCCTGTTAGAACATTGTCCATATAAGGTTGTCTAGTGTTTTTGTAAAATGTGGTGGTAGCATTTTAAATTAGCCATTTGGTGGTTGCTTCACAAAATCGTCCGTTTTTTGTGCTCGGAAAATGGGAAATGGATTTTTGGTGCGCTGAAAAGGAAAAATTCCTCCTGCAACATTGTTCCCCATCCCATGATGCACGTGTATGCACAATGTGGGCATATTATCACAAACTATGCCTTGATTCTAGCCATAACATTGGTTATTTGACCCGAAAGCCAAGAAACCTCGAATGAGATAGGTCATTTTGTGAAGGTTTTTTGAGACATAATCAATATACCAAGTTTGATATTTTTCCTTCTAACTATTTCACATAATATAACACCACGCAAAGGTTTCGCATTGTTTCGATCGTTTTTGAAGTTTTTATGCCCGTTTTAAACTACATATAATGTTTTATGTTTCACTTAATTTTCATTTACAAATATGTAATATTTGAGTGTAGATAAATAGATCTTATTTTTATGCAAATTTTGATATATTAATTGTATTTTTCTGAATTAGAATGATTTAGTTATGATTTTTTAAAGTTTAATCTCTATATCTCTATATTACTTACATAAAAAGAACTTTCTGTTCCATTTCCTGCCACCGCCCACCGGAGTATTTCGCTCGTCTTTCATCCGACGCCTGGAATCGCGCCCCACTTGCCACGCCGGTGAAGGATCGAATGATCTGGCAGAAAAGAAAAAACGGAAAGGAAAAAAACTACGTGATCAGAGGAGACTCCCTCTCCCTAACGTGGCACCACAGGCAATGAGGGAACTCGCGGAGGGGGCCTGGGCGGCAGGCGCGTCCTCGCCTCGCTGCCGGGGGCTGACGACCCACACGTTTCCGCCGCTGCTAAGGAACGATGTCCCATGTAATTCTATTACAGGGTCCGGCCACCGCCGTCCCTCCCATCTCGCTCCCCGCCCTCCATCTCAACCCCCTTGTCAGATCCCCAAAGAGATCCCACGATAATGATCTCCCGATATGGAGAACCCTCGATCAGTAGGGGATTTTACTAACTAGCTAACCCTAGAACAGGAAATAAGGGGAGCAAATTGTTTGGTAATTTCTTTTATGACCCAGTCGTTCCTCCTGGGGAGCCATAAATAGCCAGTCAAGTTTATTACAGGGAAGGGAAAAAGATAAACAATAAATGACACACAGTGTTAACTGTCACTGGTTTGGGACCGTCGATCTCTCTCATCTCCTCAAGGCCGTCGGATCCTCTTAACTGTACCGAACCCGAGTGTCATCCCAATTAAAGCTTACGAATATGCAGTGTCGACAATACTCCCCAGAACAAACTTGTCCTCAAGTTGCATTAGTGTTGGTGTTGTCCGAACCAGGTCTTGATGTTGCAGAGTAGAATGCGGGAATACTTTCTTGATGAAATTAGCGTCCTCCCACGAAGCATCTACTGCTAAGTTTTCCCATTGAATGAGCCATTGAGTAACCAGGAGTTTGTTCCTCGGCAAGGATCTTGTTTCGAGTACCTTGAGTGGAGCAGTTTTGATCACACCGTCTGGCGTCACGAGAGGTAGTCCTTGTTGAGGTATCACATTTTTGCCGAGGTGCTTCTTGAGCTGACTGACGTGGAACACTGGGTGTATAGCCACGCCGTCAGGTAATAGTAGTTTGTAGGCCAACGAACCCACCTTGTCTAATACACGGAAAGGACCATAGTACTTGCATGTGAGCTTGATGGCTTGACTGATCCCAAATGCCGCCATCCTGTAGGGTTGCATCCGCAAATATACCATGTCACCGATGTCGAAGGATCGTTCAGTTTGATTCTGGTCGGCATATTTTTTCATGCGAGCCTGGGCCTGGGTCAGATTATCCTTCAGCTTGATCAACATTTGCTGTTTTTCCTGAAGGAAATCATGGGCTTCTGTATCTTCGGGACCTGGGACTTCCACTTCATTTAGCATTGGGGGAGCGAATCCATACAATGCTTGAAATGGTGAAACCTTGAGAGCTGTGTGGTATGTGGTGTTATACCACCACTCAGCTAATGGCAGCCAGGATGCCCATTTTTTTGGCTCTTGGAAAACCATGCAGCGCAAGTAGGACTCGAGGCATTGATTTACCCTTTCAGATTGGCCATCCATTTGAGGGTGATAGGCCGTGCTTAGCTTCAGTTTGACATTCATGGACTTGAAGACATGTTGCCACATTTGGCTCGTGAAGATGCGATCTCGATCAGTCACTATGCTGATAGGAGGACCATGGAGTTTAAAGATGTTATCAACAAAAGCTTGGGCAACAGAATGAACGGAGTAAGGGTGTGAAAGTGCAATGAAGTGAGCTGTCTTGGTTAGTCTGTCCACGACTACCAATATGACTTATTTCCCTTGTGATTTAGGTAGTCCTTCGATAAAGTCCATAGTAATATGTTGCCAGGCCATGTCTGGTGGATCAAGAGGTTTAAGCAGGCCAGGGTATTGGCAATGCTGGGCCTTTGCCCTTTGACAAACTGGACATTCTGCTATGAACTTCTCTATGTCTTTTTTTAACCCAGGCCAATAGAAGATTATTTTTATTCGCTGGTAGGTAGCAACCATTCCAGAGTGGCCTCCAATTAGTGAAGCGTGTAAAGATTCCAGTAGTTGTTGTTTGAGTGTGTCATCCTTGCCGATACAGATTCGACCCTTGTATCGTAGCACCCCAGCAGTCAGAGTAAAGGATGGTTCTGAATTTGGTGCCACTGCCAGTTTTTGCAGCAGTTCTTTGTAGTGGTTATCCTCTATGTAGCTGAGCTCCACGGAATCAACCCAATAAGGAGTATTTACTGTGGATGCCATTAAGCTGGAAGTTCTTCTACTCAATGCGTCGGCTGATGTGTTCTCTTTACCTTTCTTGTAATCAATTGTATAGTTGAATTCTAACAATTTTAGCAAGATCTTGTGCTGTATGCCTTCTGCCACCTTCTGTTCAGTTATGAATTTCAGACTTTGTTGATCAGTTTTTATCAGCAATTCACTACCCAATAGGTAATGCCTCCAGCGTTTTAGGGCCTCTAAGATTGCTAGGGCCTCTTTTTCATAAGTCGAAAGAGCTGCCGAATTGGAACCCCAATGTTTTGCTGAAATAAGAGAGGGGTCTTCCCTTTTGCATGAGTACAGCACCCAGTCCATGTCCACTTGCATCAGGTTCTAAAGTGAATGGTATGCTGAAATATGGTAGTGCCATGACAGGAGCAGTCATAAGGCTGGTTTTGAGTTGTTCAGAAGCTACAGATTGAGCTTCTGTCCATTTGAATGAATCCTTTTTCAGCATGTCATGGAGTGGTCGGCAGATGAGGCCAAATTTCTTCACAAATCGTCTGTAATAACCAGCCAGACCTAAAAACCCTCTCAGTTGAGTGAGATTATGTGGAGTAGGTCAGTCTTTGACATCTTCTATCTTCTTTGGATCAGTGGACACACCCTGTGCAGAAATAATATGCCCCAAGTACTCAACTTGTGGTGTGGCAAAGGAGCATTTTTTGTTGTTAGCAAACAGTTTGTTTGCTCTTAACTTGTGTAACACTAATTTCAGGTGTGTCAAGTGATCTTGCTTGGATTTGCTGTAAACCAATATATCATCAAAGAAGACCAGTAGAAATTTTCTCAAATATTCAGCAAATATGTTGTTCATGAGGACTTGGAAAGTTGCTGGTGCATTGGTGAGCCCAAAAGGCATAATCAGGTATTCAAAGTGCCCGAAATATGTTCTAAATGCTGTTGTGGATGTCAGAAGGCTTCATCCTGATTTGGTGATAGCCAGATCTGAGGTCCAATTTACTGAAGAATTGTGCTCCATTTAACTCGTCAAGCAAATCTTCAATGAAAGGGATTGGGAATTTGTCCTTGATGGTCTGAGCGTTGTGTTTTCGATAATCTATGCATAATCTCCATGTACCATCTTTCTTCCTCACCAAAATGGCTGGGGAGGCATAAGGGCTGGTGTTATGTCTGATCACTGAAGATGCCAGAAGTTGCTGCACTTGTTCTTCCATTTCATTTTTTTTGCTTGTGAGGTACTCTATATGGTCGAATCATTGGAGGCTTGGAGTCAGTTTTGAGAGGTATTGCATGATCATTCTGCCTCTCTGGTGGTAATCCCCTTGGTTCCTCAAATACATCGGCAAACTCTTTTAGAAGTGTCTACACTTCTGGGTCAGTGTTGACTGCTGCAGTAGATAGAGGGAATAAGACATAGCCAGTTGCTCCTTTGCTCAGTTCCTTGTGAAGCTTGTTCAGAGACATGAGTTGGACTCCTTTCCTTAAAGAATTGTCCTTTAGGGAAATTTTTGCTTCTCCATATAGCTTGAGTTTAACTGTTCTGGACTGATAGTCAAATTTGACTGGCCTGTGGGTTGCCATCCAATCACTACCCAATATTATGTCAAATCCTTTGAGAGGCAAGATTTTGAATTGGTTACTGAAAGAATGTTCTTGAATGCTATATGGAATATCAGCAACATGTGCTCCTGTTTGTAGCTCACCTCCTCCAGCCACCTTTACTCGTTCCAGCGAATTCTGGATTGTGGTGCAACTGATTTTGGTAGAAAATTTCAGATCTATAAATGTGTGTGAGCTGCCTGTGTCCAATAGTGTGATTCCTGTTTTGCCTCCAATATTTACTAAGACAGTGAAGGTGGTTGTGGTACTATGCCCTTTAAACGCTTGCACTGATATTTGCATCAGGTGTTCATCAGTCTGATTGGGAACAGGTTGTTCCTGATCAGTGGTTTCATCTGCCTCTTGTTGACAATCCTGAAATTGTTCTTCTCCTTCAGCAGTCATGAGGTTCAGATTTTTGTACTGCTGACAACGGTGGCCAAAGAACCAATGTTGCCCGCAGTACTTGCACGGGTTTGGTTCTCTCGGTTTGAGTTCTGGTTTACCCATATTCTTGTCGGGTTCTTTACGAGGAGGCATTGCTTCTGTTGCCGGTTTTGGTTTGGTGAAACTAGAGCTTGTATATGAATTCCTCTGGCTGCTAGCAAGGAGTCGACGGTGGTTTTGGGCAGTAGCTTGAACACTGCGCTCCATATTGCGAGCATGCTCCACTGCTTGGTACAGTGTCTTTGGCTCAAATGATTTCAGTTGATGCCTTATCTCTACGTGTAAGCCATTGATATAGCATTTGATGAAGTATGACTCCTTTACATCTGGATTCTCCATCTTGTAATCTGCCATTTCTCTCTCGAAACGATCAATGTATTCATCAACTGTGCTAGCCCCTTGTTTGATGTTGTTGAACTCTTCCACTACATCATAGGAGGTGCTGGTGGAGAAGCGTGTTACTAATGCTTCACAGAATTTGGTCCAAGTGAGGCCTTCTTCTAGTACCCCAGAATTTCTGAGCCAAATATCTGCCTTCCCTGTGATGTACATCTGAGCATAATCGAATTTGGCATCCTCTGGAACATACACCATATCAAAGTATTTGTTTGTCATTCTAAGCCACTCCTGAGGATTACTGCCGTCGAATCGAGGGAAGTCCATTTTTGGTGTCTTGGCTATGGATTTATAGAACTGGGCGTCTCTGTCAAAACCTTGGTTGTTGTTCTCTCTATTGTGTGGTCCTCTATCATGATGCCAGTTATCCCTGTTCCTGTTTTGGTAGCCCTGGTTTCGATGTTGTTCAGGGTTTGGGATGCTCTGGTGTGGTTCATCTCTGGTTGTTGTCTAGGATTTGGGATTTGGTTGTAATTGGGTGGGTATTGATAATGTGGTGGGTTTGGGTTTGGAGGATTGTGGTGCTTTGTCTGGTAAGTGTTTGGGTAATTGTATGGGTCATTGTACATAGGCATGTTTGGCTGTTGGTTGTAGTTGGGTTGGGGATTGTAATGGAATTGTGGGTTGTGGTTGGGTGGGTGATAGTAGGTTTGAGGTGGAAAGGGTTGTGGTTCTGGGTAGGTATATTGTGTGTCATAGTGGTGAGTCTCATAATAAGGCTGTCGATATTCATGGGAAGCATACTCACGCTCATGGAATTCTTGATATTGAGGCTCATACCTGCCCTCCAAGTGGTGATCGGTATCTTGGTGTGGCCGTTCTTGGCGATAGTCTGCTGTGGCATTCGTTCTGCGCCAATGTGGAGGACCCTCATGCCACACATAGTCATCTTTGTTACCATTAGCAGCAGTTTGGCCCATTGTTGGTTCTATTTCTTTCTCCACAGCTTGCTTCTCCAAACTTGCTGTTAGTAGAGCTTCGAGACGAGAGAACTTGGTTGAGAGTGCTTCCATTTGATTCTGCACGCCATCAACCTTGCAGCCAATTTCTTCTGTGCGGGTATTCACGCTTTCTAGGTCGAGCTTGAGTGCCTCCATCTCCTGGTGCGCAGCGTCGGACGCCTTTGACTTTGGCATATTGTCGAAAACCTTGTATACGAGTCTACCGCCGCCGTCTACCACCACCAGCGCCCGTCTCCACGAAGCACTAACCGAGAGCAGCACCGGTATTTAACCACCGGGGGAGATGTAGGGGTTCGTAGCATGGAAAACAAAATTTTTCTATCGCATACAAACAAACAAGCCAAGATCTATCTACTAGATTGTAGCAACGAGTCGATGGTATAACTTACCCTCGAAGATTCCAAAGCGTTTAACGAGCGGATTCGTGGGTGATGTAGTCGTACTCTTTCCGATCTCAAGATCGTGTAGACGATCCTTCGGCGCCCACGTTAAAGCTCGCTTGATCGGTCACACGTTGACTGACTCGAAGACCTTCCTCTCCCTTGTTCCAGCAAGCGGAGGTTGTAGCACTCTCCTCGCGATTCCGAAGACAACTGGCGTGGTACGGAAGTAGAGGGAAATCATGAGGCTTCGCCTTAAGCCGGTGCGAGTATGGTGGAGCTTATGAGAGAGGCTATTAGTGGTCTAGTAATTAGACACACCAATTAGAAGGCTCTAAACCAATTAGAAGGCTCTAAACCGCTGGCTAAAGCAATTAGAAGCTCTAAACCAAAACGGCTCTAAACCGGAGATTTAGAGGTAGAAAGTTGTGTGTCTAGGAGGGGAGCCCTGCCCCTCCTTTTATGGGTGGGGAGGCGCGGCCAGGGGAGGGGAGTCCCTCCCCAAGTCGGCCTTGGGTGGCGCGCCGGCTTTGGGAGGAGACTCCTCCCTCAAGTCGGTTCCCAACTCCTCTTTCTTGTTTCCCACAGTTTCTTGTTTTAGCCGTTTGACTTTCAAACTGGACATTTGACTTTTCTGTTTTAGGATTCAATTTAATCCTTTATTTGGGACAGCAAGAACACTTAGTACATGATGCAATCATTCCAATATGTAATGACACATTCATGTACCCCTTCCCCCCTGGAGTGCCGGACAATCCGGAACCTTCTAGAACATTCCCGATGAAAACACCGGAATCATTCCCGAACTGCGAAACGGGACTTTCCTTATATGAATCTTATTCTCCGGACTATTCCGGATCACCTCGTGATATCCCGGATCCCATCCGAGACTCCGAACAACATTCGGTCTCTTTCTCATAATACCATAACTACTCAAACAACGTCGAATCCTTAAGTGTGTCTCCCTACGGTTCGTGAATTATGCGGACATGATCGAGACACTTCTCCGAACAATAACCAATAGAGGAATCTGGAAATTCATATGGCTCCACATATTTCTCGATTACTTTGCGATCGAATGAACCACTTACATACGATACCAATTTCCCTTTGTCTCACGATAGTTTACTTATCCGAGGTTATGATCGTCGGTATCTCCGCATACCTAGTTCAACCTCGTTCGATAAGTACTCTTTTCTCGTTCGTGATATGTGATCCCTTGTGACCAAGTCACATGCTTGCAAGCCAATTGGATGACATTCCACCGAGAGGGCCCAGTATATCTATCCGTCATGTGGATGGAAAAATCCACTCTTGATCCATGTGTTTCAACCAATACTTTCCGAACACTTAATGCCACCTTTATAGCCACCCGATTACGGTGTGGTGTTTGATGTCATCAAAGCATCCATCCGGTAAAGGTGATATGCATGATCTCATGGTCGAAGGAATTAGGTTACTATGTATCCGAAAGCATATAGCAATTGAACTATTGAAATGACTTGATCTTTATGCTACGCTTATCTATAGGAGTATGTCCACCATATCATTCTCCTAACGATATGATCTTGTTGTTGATAACATCTCAATGTTCATGATAGGGAAACCACAATCATTAATCAACCAACAAGCTAGTGAAGTATAGAGGCTATACTAGGGACTTCAAATTAAGTTTACAAATCACACAAGTATTAATGGTTTCCTTGTTAATACTATTATAGCATGAATGTAAACATTTATCATAAACACAAAGATATAATAATAACTACATTTATTATTGCCTCTAGGGCATATCTCCAACAGTCTCCCACTTGCACTAGAGTCATCTAATCTAGATTACATGGTAATATACCGAACACCCATGGCAGTTTGGTGTTGGTCATGTTTTGCCCTCGGGAGAGGTTTAGTCAATGGATCCGCCACATTCATATTTGTGTGTACTTTGCAAATCTTTATATCCCCATCATGGATATGTTCTCGAATAGCGTGAAAACGCAGCTTGATGTGCTTGACTTCTTGTGTGACCTTGGTTCTTGCGCATTGGCTATGGCGCCCATGTTATCACAGTAGATAGACATTGGGTCCAGCGCACTTGGAACCACACCCAGCTCTGTAATGAACTCTTTCATCCATATCGCTTCTTGTGAAGCCTCCAAAGCAGCCATGTATTCCGATTCAGTTGAAGATCTCGCCACAACGCTTTGCTTTGCACTCCTCCAGCTAACTGCTGCACCATTCAAAATAAATACGTATCCAGATTGTGATTTAGAATCATCCGGATCGGTGTTCCAACTAGCATCGGTGTAACCATTAACAACGAGTTGTTCATCACCTCCATAAGAAAGAACCATATCCTTAGTTCTTCTCAAGTACTTAAGGATGTTTTTGACCGCTGTCCAATGATCCACTCCTGGATCACTTTGATATCTGCTAGTTAGACTAACAGCATATGCAATGTCGGGTCTAGTACATAGCATGGCATACATTAGAGATCCTATGGCTGAGGCATAGGGAGTCTTACTCATCCTTTCTCTATCTTCTGCCGATGTCGGACTTTGAGTTTTACTCAAGGTCGTATTGGGCAACATGGGCAAGAACCCTTTCTTGTTTTCTTCCATTCCAAACCTCTTTAGAACTTTGTCCAAATATGTACTCTGTGACAATGATATTTGGCGTTTCGATCTATCTCTATAAATCTTTATGCCTAATATGTAAGCTGCTTCGCCAAGATCCTTCATTGAAAAACTATTATTCAAATATTCCTTGACACTATTAAGAAGGTCTACATCATTCCCAATCAACAATATGTCATCCACATATAGTATTAAGAATGCTATAGAGCTCCCACTCACTTTCTTGTAAATACAAGCTTCTCCATAAGTTTGTATAAAACCAAAACTTTTGATCACCTTATCAAACGTTGATTCCAACTTCGGGATGCTTGCTTCAATCCATAGATGGACCGTTGAAGTTTGCATACCTTGTTAGCATCTTTAGGATCGACAAAACCTTTGGGTTGCATCATATACAACTCTTCATCAATATCTCCATTGAGGAATCTGTTTTGACATCCATCGCCATATCTCATAATCATAATATGCAGCGATTGCTAACATAATCCTCATAGACTTTAGCCGCTCTTGGTGAGAAAGTCTCATCGTAGTCAACTCCTTGAATTTGTCGAAACCCTTTTGCGACAAGTCGAGCTTTATAAACGATAACATTACCATCGCATCTGTTTTCTTCTTGAAAATCCATTTGTTCTCGACAGCCTTCCGCCATCCGGTAAGTCCACCAAAGTCCATACTTGGTTTTCGTACATGGATCCAATCTCGGTTCATGGCTTCTTGCCATTTATTGGAATCTGGGCTCATCATCGCTTCCTCATATGTCTCGGGGTCATCGGTGTTGTCCACCAACATGACACTCATAACGGATCATACCAATGGAGTGGTACGAGTTCTCGTTGACCTCCAGGGCTCTGTAACTTCAACCAAGTTTCATGATCATCATCATTAGCTTCCTCTCTAATTGGTGCAGGCACCACAGAACTTCTTCCGTCTTTGCGCTACTCGCAATTTCGAGAGAAGGTTCGACAACCTCGTCGAGTTCTACTTTCCTTCCAGTCACTTCTTCGAGAGAAATTCCTTCTCTAGAAAGGATCCATTCTTAACGAAGATTTTGCCTTCGGATCTATGATAGAAGGTATACCCAATAGTTTCCTTCGGGTATCCTATGAAGACGCATTTTTCCGCTTTGGGTTCAAGCTTGTCCGCTGTAACTTCTTTACATAGGCGCATCCCCAAACTTTAAGGAATGACAATTTAGGTTTCTTCCCAAACCATAATTCATACGGTGTCGTTTCAGCGGATTTAGGCGGTGCCCTATTTAAAGTGAATGCGGTGTTTCTAATGCATAACCCCAAAATGATAGCGGTAAATCTGTAAGTGACATCATAGAACGAACCATATCTAAAAGAGTTCGATTCGACGTTCGGACACACCATTATGCTGTGGTGTTCGGCGGTGTCAATCAGAAAGTATTCCGCATTTCTTCAAATGCTCGCCAAACTCGTAACTTAGATATTCACCTCCACGATCAGAACGCAGAAATTTAATCTTCTTGTTACGTTGATTCTCTACCTCACTTTGAAACTCCTTAAACTTCTCGAAAGTTTCGGACTTATGTTTCATGAAATAGATATACCCATATCTACTCAAGTCATCCGTGAAGGTAAGAACATAACGATAACCACCGCGCGATGCTACACTCATTGGTCCACACACATCGGTATGTATGATTTCCAATAAGTCCGTAGCTTGCTCCATCATACCAGAAAATGGAGTCTTAGTCATTTTTTCCATCAGACATGCTTCGCATCCTTCAAGTGATTCAAAATCAAGTGATTCAAGAAGTCCATCGGAATGGAGTTTCTTCATACGCTTCACTCCAATGTGACCAAGACGACAGTGCCACATATAGGTCGAATTATCGCTTGATTTCAAACGTTTAGCCTCAATGTTGTTGATATGTGTATTTCCACTATCGAGATTCAATAAGAATATACCATCTATCAAAGGTGCATGTGCATAAAACATATTACTCATATAAATCGAACAACCATTATTCTCTGATTTAAACAAGTAACCGTCTCGCAATAAACAAGATCCCGATATAATGTTCATGCTCAACACAGGTACTAAATAACAATTATTTAAGTATAAAACTAATCCCGATGGTAGATGAAGGGGTAGCGTGCCGACCGCGATCACATCAACCTTTGATCCATTTCCCACGCGCATCGTCACCTCGTTCTTCGCTAGCTTCCGTTTATTCTGCACAAGCTTTGAGTTACAAATATGAGCAACCGAACCAAGATCAAATACCTGTGCACTACTACAGTACTAGTGAGATACACATCAATAACATGTATATCGAGATATACCTTTCTTCTTGATGTTGCCGTTCTTGAGATCCGCCAAGTACTTTGGGCAATTCCGCTTCGGTGACCTTCTCCCTTGCGTAAAAAAGCACTCGGTTCAGGCTTGGGTCTAGCCTTGGTTTTCTTCGCGGCGTGGTAACTTTCTTACCACCCTTCTTGAAGTGTCCCTTTGCTTAGACTTGCCTTTCTTGAATTTGGTGGTCTTATTGACCATCAACACTTGGTGCTCTTTCTTGATCTCCACTTCGCAGACTTTAACATAGCAAACAGTTCGCAACTCTTTGTTCATGTTACGCATGTTGTAGTTCATCACAAAGTTCTGTAACTTGGTGGTAGTGACTGGAGGACACGGTAAATCCCCAAAGCATTAGGAATCACTATACCCAAGCTTTGAAGTTTGTTTGCGTGCCTGGACATCTTAAGCACATGCTCACCGAACGAGCTGCCCTCTTCCATCTTGCGGTTAAAGAACTTTTGAAGCCTCATAGCTTTCAATTACCGCATGAGTCTCAAAAATCAATTTGAGATCCTCGACAATATCATATGGGTCGACTCTTCAAACCTTTTACAAGCTCGATTCTAAACCATACAAGATAGCACACTGAACTATGGAGTCTTGATTCTTCCGAGCGAGGTAAACATTCTTTACTTCATCGGAAGCATCACCGCAGTGGGTCACCGGTGCATCCAGCACATAGGTCAAATTACCATTGAGGACAATCCTCAAATTGCGGAACCAATCCGCGAAGTTGCTTCCATTGTTTTTCAACTTTTCTTTCTCTAGGAACGCATTAAAATTGATGGTAGGGGCTGCCATTGATCTACAACATATTTGCAATAGTTTAGACTAAGTTTATGACAACAAGCTTTAGCAACGGTGCTAACTAAGGGTGAACACTTTATGATTTGAAATTCATGTGCATGAGGGATCATCTTATAATGCTACCGTCGTCTACTAAGCAATACAAGATGCATAAAGGATTAACATCACATGCAGTTCATAATATGTGATATGATATGGCCTTTCTTCTTTGTGCCTCCGATCTCCATCTTCAAGCACGAACATGATCTCCATCATCACCGGCATTGCATCAAGGTCAATGACGCTTCTCCATGGTTGTCGTCCACCGGCTTCAACTATTACAACTACTTTGAATAGACACGCGGGTCTTAGCATAAATTAAAGACAACCATATGGATCCTGCCGGTTGCCGACTTACAATAAGGAACATTGCATACATCAAATATAATTACAATCATGGCCATATCACATCACTGCACACCCCTGCAAAACAAAGTTAGACGCCTCTACTTTCTTTGCATATTTTACGTGGTTTGGGGCTTTCAATAAGTGTCGTTCTAACTTACGAACAAGAACCACAACATTGATACTAGCATTGTTGATCACCCGTTGTAAATTGGATCTTAACTATGCTAGGAGAAACAGCACCCCATAAAGCCACTTATGCAATACAAGTTGCATGTCAAGCGTGGAGCAAGTCTCATGAACGATGTCATGTAAGGTTAGCCCGGCCGCTTCATCCCAACATACCGCAAGATGCAAAGTACACAAGAAGCAATCGACAATAAAAGCATCAACGCCCACAATGACCATTGTGTTCTACTCAGGCAACAGATCTACATATAGACACGGCTCGATACCCTTAGGGGTTCGTAGCATGGAAAACAAAATTTTCTATCGCATACAAACAAACAAGCCAAGATCTATCTACTAGATTGTAGCAACGAGTCGATGGTATAACTTACCCTCGAAGATTCCAAAGCGTTTAACGAGCGGATTCTCGTGGGTGATGTAGTCGTACTCTTCCGATCTCAAGATCGTGTAGACGATCCTTCCGCCACGTTCGTCAGAGCTCCCGCAGTCGGTCACGTTCGTTTTCGGCGAAGACCTTCCTCTCCCTTGTTCCAGAGGCAGCGGAGGTTGTAGCACTCTCCTCGCGATTCCGGACTGGCGTGGTACCGAAGTAGAGGGGAATCATGAGGCTTCGCTTAAGCGGTGCAGTATGGTGGAGCTTATGAGAGAGGCTATTAGTGGTCTAGTAATTAGACACACCAATTAGAAGGCTCTAAACCAATTAGAAGGCTCTAAACCGCTGGCTAAAGCAATTAGAATCTCTAAACCAAAACGGCTCTAAACCGGAGATTTAGAGGTAGAAAGTTGTGTGTCTAGGAGGGGAGACCTGCCCCTCCTTTTATGGGTGGGGAGGCGGCAGGGAGGGAGTCCCTCCCAAGTCGGCCTTGGGTGGCTACGCTTGGGAGACTCCTCCTCAAGTCGGTTCCCAACTCCTCTTTCTTGTTTCCCACAGTTTCTTGTTTTAGCCGTTGACTTTCAAATGGACATTTGACTTTTCTGTTTTAGGATTCAATTTAATCCTTTATTTGGGACAGCAAGAACACTTAGTACATGATGCAATCATTCCAATATGTAATGACACATTCATGTACCCTCCCCCGGAGTCTTGGGACAATCCGGAACCTTCTAGAACATTCCCGATGAAAACACCGGAATCATTCCCGAACTCCGAAACGGGACTTTCATTATATGAATCTTATTCTCCGGATCACCTCGTGATATCCCGGATCCCATCCGAGACTCCGAACAACATTCGGTCTCTTTCTCATAATACCATAACTACTCAAAACAACGTCGAATCCTTAAGTGTGTCTCCCTACGGTTTGTGAATTATGCGGACATGATCGAGACACATAGAGGAATCTGGAAATTCATATGGCTCCCACATATTTCTACGATTACTTTGCGATCGAATGAACCACTTACATACGATACCAATTTCCCTTTGTCTCACGATAGTTTACTTATCCGAGGTTATGATCGTCGGTATCTCTGCATACCTAGTTCAACCTCGTTACCGATAAGTACTCTTTTCTCGTTCCCATGATATGTGATCCCTTGTGACCAAGTCACATGCTTGCAAGCCAATTGGATGACATTCCACCGAGAGGGCCAGAGTATATCTATCCGTCATGTGGATGGACAAATCCCACTCTTGATCCATGTGTTTCAACCAATACTTTCCGAACACTTAATGCCACCTTTATAGCCACCCGATTACGGTGTGGTGTTTGATGTCATCAAAGCATCCATCCGGTAAAGGTGATATGCATGATCTCATGGTCGAAGGAATTAGGTTACTATGTATCAGAAAGCATATAGCAATTGAACTATTGAAATGACTTGATCTTTATGCTACGCTTATCTATAGGAGTATGTCCACCATATCATTCTCCTAACGATATGATCTTGTTGTTGATAACATCTCAATGTTCATGATAGGGAAACCACAATCATTAATCAACCAACAAGCTAGTGAAGTATAGAGGCTATACTAGGGACTTCAAATTAAGTTTACAAATCACACAAGTATTAATGGTTTCCTTGTTAATACTATTATAGCATGAATGTAAACATTTATCATAAACACAAAGATATAATAATAACTACATTTATTATTGCCTCTAGGGCATATCTCCAACAGGAGATGATCCCCGGCAACCGCACTGCTTCGCTCAGTCTGCTTCCGAATTTTTGCCGCCGCCGCCAAGCCGCCGCCGTCAGCCGCGTCGTGAGGGACGTCCCCGCCACCAGCGCCTCCGCTGACAACACCCCGCCGCCGTGAAAGGGGAGAGGAGGGAGGGATTTCACGGGAGATCCCAACCTCCCTCGTCTCTCCAATCGAATCGCCGCCGGACTCGAGCTCGAGTTGTGGATGGGAGGAAGAGAATTTCGAGTCCAAGGAAGGACTGGCTCCTGATACCAAATTGTCAGATCCCCAAAGAGATCCCACGATAATGATCTTCCGATATGGAGAACCCTCGATCAGTAGGGGATTTTACTAACTAGCTAACCCTAGAACAGGAAATAAGGGGAGCAAATTGTTTGGTATTTTCTTTTATGACCTAGTCGTTCCTCCTGGGGAGCCATAAATAGCCAGTCAAGTTTATTACAGGGAAGGGAAAAAGATAAACAGTAAATGACACACAGTGTTAACTGTCACTGGTTTGGGACCGTCGATCTCTCTCATCTTCTCAAGGCCGTCGGATCCTCTTAACTATACCGAACCAGAGTGTCATCCCAATTCGTCAGGCTTCTGAATATGCAGGTGTCTGACACATCTCCTCTCACCCCAGACGCCTCTTCATCTCGAGGTCTAGCCCGCCCTCCATCTCTCCCCCGCCCCAGCCGCCCAACCATCTAGAGCTCTAGCCTCTTCCAGCTCAGTACATCCTCGGAGGTGGCCCGACCTTCTCCTATAGTCCGATGTGGTCTGAGATTACCACCAGAGCTTGCCACGCGGTAGTCTCTGTCGGGGCGGCTCTAGCTCGTGATGGATGACGAAGGGAGTGTCGACTGTCCAAGAAGGCTGATTTTGCTCAAACTAATTCATGATACGGAAGTTTCCTGTTGTGAATGTCTGACATACTTGTTCTTGGTGTGCAGGCAAGAGGGCTGATGGGCTGAATGCCAAGCCACTGAAACCATCAGCTAAGCCATCAGCAAGGAAGGCCATGTGGGATGTGTCCAACATCAAAGGTACCGCCTTGAAGGACAGGTCCGTCCTCAAAGAGAAGTCTGCTCTGCGTAGCCAAGAAACCATCAAGAAGAACCCAGCGAACAAGACTACAATATTTGCTGATGAGGCGACCAAAAAATGTCATGAATGGGCTAAGGGTGGGGTGGAGGGCACCCACTTCACTGGGAATGATGCTCAGAATCTGGACAGTGACAAGATAAATAAACGTGAGATTTGCGTGTCATAGCTGCTTCATTTGCCTGCTCATTTGTGGGTAGCATTTTTCAATATGTATATGTGCTGACTATATCAACTATGCAGGTGTCAAGAAGAAAGTGGAGAAAATAACGTCAGCATTGCATGACTGGTCAGATGTGATATTTGATCCTCTGTTGTTTCCAGCTAAGCTAAGCCACGCACATGCACCGAATATATTAGAATTCCTACAAATAAATCGAATTGCTATATTCTTATATAGGTATTTTTTGAGCCCTTGAGTAAATACTTCGCAAGTATTTGTCTCTTGGTTCTTAAACTGACAAACTTATATCCACACAAACTAATCGTGGTAATGTTATCAAGCAGGCAGAATGTTTATCTCAGTATGTCCTCAGTATTGACATTAGTCGGCTTTCTTTCATAACCGAATGCATTATCTAACCTATTGAGCTATGCCTTTTTCTATGACATAAGCACTAAAAAGCGGATTCTTACATAATTATTTATTCCACTCACTACAGCACGCGACGGCTACGCCGACGGCAAAAAGCCCTCGGCGTAGCCAGCTTTGCCGTCGGCATACGCTACGCCGAGGGCTGCCGTCGGCGTAGCCCCCTCGGCGAAGGTCTCCCTCGGCGGAGCAAAAACGGCCGTCGGCGTAGCAGAAAACCGTCGGCGTAGCTCTACGCCGACGGCCGAGGCGGGCCCGTCGGCGTAACGGCCGTCGGCGAACGGCGGCGCTGCCGTTAGACGGCCGCTAACGGCGCACCGTATACGCCGACGGCCCTACCCTCGGCGTACAGTGGCCACGTGGCACCCGCTGGGCCTCCCCAGGAGGGGGATACGCCGACGGCCTCGCCCTCGGCGTATGTGGACGCGTGTCCACCGCCTGGGCCTCCCAGGATGGCGCGAGGCTGGCGCTAGGCCGACGGCCTGTCCTCGGCGTAGGCGCAGGTGCTACGCCGACGTAGTGCCCTCGGCGTAGCCCTGACCATATGGCACATGGCAGAGGGCTACGCCGAGGGCATTGCCGTCGGCGTATGACATGCACAGTTTTTTTTTTGAATTTTTCACAGCAGCAGCAGCACTCACAGCAGCCATACACCATCCATGCATACATCCATACATCATCATCCATACAGCCATACATCATCCATACAGCCATGCAATATATATTCCACACCAATTGAAACAAGATCACATATTCCATACATGTATCAATATAAGTCATACAAGATCATCCATACATTAGTCATACAAGATCATCGACATCATCACACATGCCTACAACTCTGGAGAAGAGGGGGTGTACCCGAGATCTCCCCTGGTGAAAAGTGGCGACCTCTGGCGAGGGTTGCGTACAGTAGAAGCAGAAGAAGAGCCACCTGGCGAGGGAGTAGGAGAAGTGTGAAGCTCGGGAGAACCACCTGCAGAATGGCCAGGAGATGGACCATTGTCATGAAGCGGTGTGATCTGACGCCCATCCGGCGAGGTGTGGCCAAAGTGCCGGTTCCCAGAAGCTCCCGTTCCCTACATGTTGCCTACATGTTAGCAACTTGCGAGGCAAAGTAAAGCGATAACCAGTGGGTTAGCAAAGAACTTACCGGTGTCGATGCGTAGTAGGTCCTAGCGAAGCTGTCCTTCGATTGCAAAAATGGCGCCGGACCTGACATGGGAGGCACGGGCCCTAAATCTCTATTCTGGCCAGTTTGAATATTCACCATCATGTCCTGCAAGATAGTTTAGAAGTCAGGCCGTAGTACAACAAACGGGGGGAAGTGGGACTTGTATCTTTTGCAAAAATAAAGGTTCAGACTTACATTTACGTATTGCATGTAGATCGCATGCGCCTCCTGATGCTGCCGAAAGGCCACCTGATATTCCTCATAAACGGTATCGTAGGCCGCGTCTAACTCAGGCTACAATTTCAAATACAAGGAATCTCGTCAGTGGTTAGCCATGCAGGAACAAAAGTCATAAAGATGATGAGAACGAGAAAAACTTACATCCTCGGCGGAGCGACGAGGCTGGCCACGAGGCGGGATAGGGGGGCCGTCGGCGGGGTAGGTAGCCTTGAGACGGCTGAAGCTCGTGCTGAGGGTAGGCTTGACCTTCTTATTCAGAATCTTGAGGCGTCCATGCTGCAATCCGTGCCCCGACAGGACCAACGACTCCTTGTCGATCTCCGCGTGAATGGGTTCATCCACATGGGGGTGACGAGCCTTCACCATCGTGCTATAGTTACCCAAGTCGTTCTGGGCAGTGCCAAAGTACACGGGCAACGAGGGTTGAGGCTCCGAGTAATTGGGCTTCTTTCGCCGCATCATCTCATAGACGGCGACATCATGAATCACCTCCCCGGGTTGTGCCTCGGCCACCTATATCGCGAAAAGAAATATTATGCATATGAAGTACAAACATGACGAGAAATACACGCAGGTCGTTCCATGTATATACATACCACCTTCCCCTTGAAGCGGTCAAAGTTGCGGTTTCCCGCGCAGTGCGTTCCACCATCGCCTCGGTTATCCGCGTTCCGCCTCGACAAGGCTGCAAACTCCTCGTCTTCTCTGAGCCACCTCGTCCTAACCAGCTCCTCCCATGCGAGTCGATGCGGCTCGGCCCAATCGGGGATAACCTGAAAATGCAATACTCAACTCCAGACAATGCAATGGCAACTTAAAAGCAATGTAGAATATCATTGACATTTTACTCACCGACATGTACTCTTCTGGCGTCATCGAGTACTCAGAATTAGGGTTCCTACCGACAATGTCTTCCTTCCTGACCCTCACGCCCCTGTCAGCCCAGAAGTGGCTAGCGGCCGTGACCTTCTGGTTGTACCACACCTGGGGGGTCAACTTCACACAAGCCCCAAGCAAAGTCCTATGCGCCTTCTTCTGGTCCTCCTCGGCCACACGGTAAAAGCACTTCAATCATGCATAAGAGTCATGAGTTAGCACGGTGGGGTCATCAAGTATGAACATAACTCGAGAAATATGCCTTACCCAAAACTTGGTGATGACAGCATCAGCAGCTGTCGTAAAGCCCGGGACACGGGTAGTCTGGTAGTCCGCCCAAGTAGTAGCTAGCTTCCTGTCACCCTCGTGGGTAATGTGATAGCCCAGCCAGAACTTACTAATCAGAGCTCCAATGAGGCTGTTAGGAAGGCGAGCCTTGGTCCCCGGAGGAAATGTCCAATTGCTGCACAACAATAAACATTAGTACACAATAATTATTTATGACCAACATGAAATAAAATGTTTTAAATTGCCAAATTAGTACACTTACTCAAGGCTCTGGAATAATAAGGGCTTTCGCCTCCTGAGTCCTAGGCTCAAACTTCTCGCCAGGGACTCCCGATTCCCCACGATTCCGCAATTTCTTTGGCCCCACCAACTCGCGGCTAGTGTCCGTCTCCGTATCGGTCCCCGCCTCCCTCTCGGTCCTCGCCTCCCTCTTGGACTCTGCCTCCCTCTCGGCCCTGAAAGGCTGCTCTGTCAGGAATAACTCAGGAGCCACGTCGCCAGAAGCAGAGGGTGGTGGGTCAAAGTCCACGCCTCCTCCCGTGGCACCTCGTCCTCGTCCTCCTCGACCTCGGCCATGACCCTGTCCTCCGCCAGCAGGAGCAAGATCGGGGTAACGCGGATTGGGATTTGGCTGTCTCCCACTCCGTGTAGCTCTTTTCTTGCGCTGCTTCAGCGCATTAAGCAAGGACGAACTGGTTGCCTTGCCGCTGCTCATATTGTTCAATCACCTGCATTAAGTAAGAGAAAACAGTTAAGCACAAAGACATAATAAAATGTATACACAAAGAATAAAGGCATAATGCAATTAAGAAAACAGTTAAGCACAAAGACAAAATAAAATGCATTAAAAAATAAATACTCACTATCATTTTCATTCTCATTCTCACTATCACTATCTTTTGAGTAGAAATCTGGATTCTCATCGAAGGGTGTAGGCTCATCATCGTTGTCATTCTCGGTATGGAGCTTCTCGAGCATACTTATGTCATGTAGATTCACCACTGACTCACCCCGAGTTTCTACATCGTTCCCAAGGTCCTCAAGATCAACCGGTTCTAAATCAAAGTGTCCGAAGTCCTCTTGCTCTTGATAGAAAATTCCCTCGTACGTTACAGGGTTAATGTTATCGTAATCGTCCTCGAAGGGAATCGGTAGGTTACCATGTGGAAATACCTGGAACATGACTTCCCAGCCCTGGAGTTCCGCTTTCTGGCATGGGTAGGGCAAATAATAAACTTGGTTGGCTTGGTGAGCAACAACAAAGACGTCGGCTCCGCTATAGGTGGTTGAAGGCCTAACTTAAACTAACCCAATGGAAGGGGTACTTATCAGTCCACCCCTTGGGTCAAACCAGTGGCACTTGAACACAACAAGATTGAGTTCGACATTCGTACGATTGAAGGTCAGCTCGTATACATTCTCTAACCTTCCGTAGTAATCAAGGGAATCGGCTCCTTTGGTGAACACCCCAGTATTTACCGTTTTTTCATTCGGTCGCCCTTTCTGGTGCGTCTCTGTATGTAAGCGAAACCCATTCACATCATACTTCTCATACTTAATGACGACACTGTTACAACCTTGGGAAACACATTTCAGCTCATCTGACATCTCAACGTTGGAATTAGCTCCCTACAGGTACAAGAGGAATTTGTTGCATTCAGTAGTTACGTGGAATAAGAGCGACAAGTCACATATTGCAAGGTAAGAGGGACAGGTTATAAATTACTTTTTCCATAAACCAGGACACAAAGTTTTTTTTATTTCCGGGAGCACCCTCTTTCAGTAGAGTGTCCAACTCCATGGGAGAGGGATCCGTCGGTTCCGGCCACTGTTCATCCGTGAAATCGCTAAGGAGAAAATAAGCATTAGACGGAGACCGAGTTACTAGCTGCATAGAGAAATAGGGTGTTCACCATTTTACCTAATGAAATCGACCACTTCCTTCATGTTCATAAGCACATAGAGAATTATGCAATCCTTTTCTTCCTTCGGCAACCTATATTTTAGTCCTTTACCGGCCTTGCCACCGGGAAATTGGAATAGTTCGAGATTGGGGTCATTCTTGGGCAGGTCGACATTATAACGAGAGACCGAGTTATGCATAGTGGGAACATCATCGGGCCAGTAGGTTGTCGTGGCGTCTGCCATCTCACGAAGGCATGTTGCTTCAGCTATGCATGCTTCAATCTTGGCTTTGTTTCCAGTTATCTTTCGAATATACTTAAACTCTCTCTCAATACAAAATTGCCAAGGAAATTGCACCGGCCCCCCCAAGAGTGCCTCGTTTGCGAGGTGCACAATGAGATGTGCCATCGGAGTAAAGAAGCCTGGCGGAAAGATCATATCCAAATTGCATAGCAACTCCGGCACCTGAACTTGCAGCTTCTCAATCACCAGAGGACATATCTGCTTAGCACAGAGGGTGCGGAAGAAATGGCTCAACTCCGCAAGCACTCGCCATACTTTTTTGGGGAGATACCCTCGAACCATCACCGGCATCAGCCGCTCAATCCATATATGATAGTCGTGACTCTTGAGCCCGTTGACTTGTCCCGTCAAAATATTGACTCCCTTACTTATATTCGAACAATAACCGTCAGGGAACATCACGACGTATTTGAGCCACCTAAATGACTCCTTCTTTTGGACATTATCAAGGCAGTAGTAGGCATGTGGCTTGAACCAATTCTTTCGACGGACAGTAGGAGGCTGCATGTGTAATCTCTTCCTATCACAAAGCTTCTCAACATCGACTCTAGCCTTGACATTATCCTTTGACTTCCCAGGAATGTTCAGGACCGTGTGAAAAAGGGACTCCCCGACATTCTTTTCGGTGTGCATCACATCGATGTTATGGGTAAGTTCGAGGTCCTTGTAATACACGAGATTCGTGAAGGCTGCCACGTGAGTCCAATTATGCGTTACACCATATCCTGCAAATTGATGGCGGTTCGGCCTTGAAGCACGAGCACGTATCTCGGCATCAACAGCTGCACCCTCGAACTTTGGTACCTCTTTTACTTCATGCACAACTTTGCCCTTCTTGAAGTTCTTTCTATCTTCTCTGAACGAATCATTTCTTTTGAGGTACTGTCGATTCGTGTCAAACGCAACATATTTGCGACCCGACTTTAGCCAAAGGAACTCAAGTCGGTGCACACCTTGGGCATGGCCACTTACCAGTTGTACACCATCCGCACGTTAGGGCGTACCCGGGCATGTCATGCATAGTATACTGCAACCAAACTTTCATCAAAAAGTTTCTCTTTGATGCTCGGTCGTATGTCAACGTCTCGTGTATCCAAGAATGGTTCAAATCATCCACAATCGGCTGCATGTAGACACTCAAGTTCTTCCCCGGATACTCAGGTCCTGGAATTATCAGCGACAAAAACATGGTCTTCCGTTGCATTAATACTCCGGGAGGGAGATTGAGCGGAATAACATACACCGGCCAGCAGCTGTACGAGGCCGTCGACATACCATATGGGTTGAAGCCATCTGTTGCTATCGCAATTCTAACATTCCGAGCCTCTTCTGCCCACCGGGGGTATTTGTCATCGAAGTTCTTCCATGCCTTACCATCAGATGGATGTCCCATCTTCTTCCGTCCGTGCTCGTCCTCGTATCTTTTCCCCTTCTTGTGCCACGTCATCTGTTTGGCAGTCTCCTCGCTCAAGTAAAGCCGCTGGATTATTTTTATGAATGGGAGATACCGAAGTATCTTTTTAGCGACCTTCGACTGCCTCACCTGACCATCCTTCCCCTTTATCTCTTCATATCTAGAGGCCTTACAAATGGAGCGGTACTTGTCACCCTCAAACTGTTTCCAAAACAAAAGGCAGCCTTTTGGACAACAATATATCTTTTCATAATCCATGTTGAGCTCCTTCATGAGTTTCTTCGTTTCGTGAAAGGTTTTAGGCAGACAATGCCCTTCGGGCAACATGTTACCACATGTTCTCAGATTAGCTTCAAAGTGAGAACGGGTGGCGGAGTACTGGCACTTGTCGGCTAGACACTGAGAGATGGCATCGAGCTGAGAAATCTTTGCACCCTCGTACAGAGGCCTCTTAGCCGCGGCCATCATATCAAGGAAGGCCTTCGCGGTTGGCTCCGGTTCCTCCGGTTCTAGCGGTTCCTCCGGTTCTGGTGATTCCTCCCGTGGAGGTGGCGAATTCGGCTGGTCGGCATCGATAAGATCATCTAGCATGTTTCTAATCCCATCGTGCTCATTGCCATTGAGCCGCTGACGCATCACCTCACCTCTGTCACGTTCGTACCGAGCAAAGTCGACTTGCGTGACATAGTTAGACATGTACCCATATTGCAGAAGGTGTTTGTACATGTCATCCTTTCCCTGACGATGACGCTTAGTGGAATGAGCGAGGACAAAGTGCCGAACCATTGCCTTGAACCACGCTAACTCATTCACTAACAAATGAGTGTTCCGTACCCAATAAATACATTTTATTAGTCGCACTAATACGACCATCCTCTTCTGCTTTGTTGGGAGACAAACAACAAATATAACATTTTATATCAAACAGGAGATTAAATGCTTCATATTTTTACGCATTCATCAACCTACATGTCCAATAGAAAAAGAGGGTCCTAACCAGCCGCCGGATCCGTAGATTTGGTAAGTTCTCCCTGGTTCTACCCCGATCCAAGAAGAATTTCGGCAGCACCTCCCCGCTGCTCTCCCGATACACGTCTCGACAAAAAGCCAAGATAATGTGCATCCGGAGAACAACGAGGAGGCGCCACCGAAATCCTGTCTCGAATCGAGGTAGAGCCAGGGAGAACCAAACCCAACTACGAATCCGCCGACTGCCCGATAAAATCCATAAGCGTTACGGTCCAAAATATGCGAGACCACTAATGCATATTAAGTCGCGTAACGCTTACGGTCGGGATGACGCCTAGGTGACGCGACATACTTGGTGATCTAGACACGAAAATAAACCTAGGTACAAGAGAGGCGAACGGATTCTCACCCTCGAAGCGTGATCAAATCTTCGAAGATGATCCGGGACCCGCCGTCAAAACACTCCCCCCGCTCACCCTCCGGTAACTGCAAAAAACATGAGAAGATGGTTAAATATGCAACATCTATTTAGCAATTTCTAATTCTAATTCTAATTCTATTTCTACTACTATTTCTAGCATTTCTAATTCTACTCCTATTTCTAGCAATTCTAGTTCCATTCCTGTTTCTACTCACATACTACAAACTACTTCTATTTAGGGTTTTCATTCTACTCCTACTGCTTATCCTACATACTACAACTACTCCTACTCCTATTTATCATCACATAAATATGCATACAAAGTAAAAATAAAAAAATACTAACCTAAATTAACTACATCTACCAATACTAACAATACACCTAACTAACTACACCTAAATTACCAATACTAACCTAATGGGGGAGGGTGTGCTCGGTTGAGGGGTGGGCAGTGGGCGGGGAGGAAGTGGGGGGCGGCAGGCAGTGGGGGTGGCGGCAGTGGGGAGGTGTGGGGCGATGGGAGGGTGGGGCGGTGGGGTGGTGGCGGGAGGGAGGAGGGTCTTGGTGGTGGTGGCTTGGGGAGGAGGTTGTGGCGATGGCTTGGGGTAGGAGAGGTCTTGGCGGTGGCTCGGGAGGCAGCGGTCTTGTGTGAGGCAGCGTGGCGGGAGGCCGAGGAACCATGGCTCAGGAGGCCGAGGGGGTGGCCGGGGAGGGGAGGCTGGCCGAGGGGACACTGACGGAGGACCCATGGCCAGGGGGTCGGGCGAGCGGGAGGTTGGGGATAGAATGGATTGGGGAGGAGTGGCCCGGGTGGGCCGCGGGCAGCCTTAATGGATAGGGCTACGCCGACGGCCTGGAATACGCCGAGGACAGCCGTCGGCGTAGCTAGGGCAATTTTTTTTATTAATAAAAATCTTTACAAGAAACTTTATTTGATGTTTACTAATATAACAAATGAAAATATATTATTTGGTGTCTACTATTATAGAAGAAACATGCAAGTTTTCATCTGATTCCGTTTCACCTAAACGGGGAGATTCCCCCTTATACGGGTCCGGCGAAACCCTCATCTCTGTGCACACTCGGATCGTCTACCCCCCTAGACGTTCCTCTGACAGGGGTAGCCCGGCGTAGCTCTCTCTTGTTTTGTGTTTGTTTAGGTCATAGGGTGATATAAAACCATGTTGGTTCACAAGTTGGGGCACTATCTTACCCGGTTTCACCTAAACGTGGAGATTCCCCCCTTATACGGGTCCGGAACCTTCGCCTCTAGGTTAGAGCGCATGCATGCGAGGGGGGACACATGCAAGCACCTATACCAACCTCTCACCACACTCACACACATATGCTAGGGACACATGCAAGTTTTCATCTGATTCCGATGTTCTTGTGGTCTACCTCCGGCGAAACCCTGATCTCTGTGCACACTCGGCTCGTCTACCCCCCTAGACGTTCCTCTGACAGGGGTAGCCCGGCGTAGCTCTCTCTTGTTTTGTGTTTTTTAGGTCATAGGGTGATGTAAAACCATGTTGGTTCACAAGTTGGGCCACTATCCTACCCGGTTTCACCTAAACGGGGAGATTCCCCCCTTATACGGGTACGGAACCTTCGCCTCTAGGTTAGAGTGCATGCATGCGAGGGGGGACACATGCAAGCACCTATACCAACCAATCACCACACTCACACACATATGCTAGGGACACATGCAAGTTTTCATCTGATTTCGATGTTCTCGTGGTCTTCCTCCGGCGAAACCCTGATCTCTGTGCACACTCGGATCGTCTACCCCCTAGACGTTCCTCTGACAGAGGTAGCCCGGCGTAGCTCTCTCTTGTTTTGTGTTTGTTTAGGTCATAGGGTGATGTAAAACCATGTTGGTTCACATGTTGGGGCACTATCTTACCCGGTTTCACCTAAACGGGGAGATTCCCCCCTTATACGGGTCCGGAACCTTCGCCTCTAGGTTAGAGCGCATGCATGCGAGGAGGGACACATGCAAGCACCTATACCAATCTCTCACCACACTCACACACATATGCTAGGGACACATGCAAGTTTTCATCTGATTCCGATGTTCTCGTGGTCTTCCTCCGGCGAAACCCTGATCTCTGTGCACACTCGGATCGTCTACCCCCCTAGACGTTCCTCTGACAGGGGTAGCCCGGCGTAGCTCTCTCTTGTTTTGTGTTTGTTTAGGTCATAGGGTGATGTAAAACCATGTTGGTTCACAAGTTGGGGCACTATCCTACCCGGTTTCACCTAAACGGGGAGATTCCCCCTTATACGGGTCCGGAACCTTCGCCTCTAGGTTAGAGCGCATGCATGCGAGGGGGGACACATGCAAGCACCTATACCAACCTCTCACCACACTCACACACATATGCTAGGGACACATGCAAGTTTTCATCTGATTCCGATGTTCTCGTGGTCTTCCTCCGGCGAAACCCTGATCTCTGTGCACACTCGGATCGTCTACCCCCCTAGACGTTCCTCTGACAGGGGTAGCCCAGCATAGCTCTCTCTTGTTTTGTGTTTGTTTAGGTCATAGGGTGATGTAAAACCATGTTGGTTCACAAGTTGGGGCACTATCCTACCCGGTTTCACCTAAACGGGGAGATTCCCCCCTTATACGGGTCCGGAACCTTCGCCTCTAGGTTAGAGCGCATGCATGCGAGGGGGGACACATGCAAGCACCTATACCAACCTATCACCACACTCACACACATATGCTAGGGACACATGCAAGTTTTCACTTGATTCCGATGTTCTCGTGGTCTTCCTCGTGAAACCACGATCTCTGTGCACACTCGGATCGTCCCCCCCTAGGCGTTCCTCGGCGAGGGTAGCCCGTAGCTCTCTCTTGTTTTGTGTTTGTTTAGGTCATAGGGTGATGTAAAAACATGTTGGTTCACAAGTTGGGGCACTATCCTACCGGTTTCACCTAAGCGGGAGATTCCCCTTATCTGGTCGGAACCTTCGCCTCTAGGTTAGAGCGCATGCATGCGAGGGGGGACACATGCAAGCACCTATACCAACCTATCACCACACTCACACACATATGCTAGGGACACATGCAAGTTTTCATCTGATTCCGATGTTCTCGTGGTCTTCCTCCGGCGAAACCCTGATCTCTGTGCACACTCGGATCGTCTACCCCCCTAGACATTCCTCTGACAGGGGTAGCCCAGCGTAGCTCTCTCTTGTTTTATGTTTGTTTAGGTCAAAGGGTGATGTAAAACCATGTTGGTTCACAAGTTGGGGCACTATCCTACCCGGTTTCACCTAAACGGGGAGATTCCCCCCTTATACGGGTCCAGAACCTTCGCCTCTAGGTTAGAGCGCATGCATGCGAGGGGGGACACATGCAAGCACCTATACCAACCTCTCACCACACTCACACACATATGCTAGGGACACATGAAAGTTTTCATCTGATTCCGATGTTCTCGTGGTCTTCCTCCGGCGAAATCCTGATCTCTGTGCACACTCGGATCGTCTACCCCCCTAGACGTTCCTCTGACAGGGGTAGCCCGGCGTAGCTCTCTCTTGTTTTGTGTTTGTTTAGGTCATAGGGTGATGTAAAACCATGTTGGTTCACAAGTTAGGGCACTATCCTACCCGGTTTCACCTAAACGGGGAGATTCCCCCCTTATACGGGTCCGGAACCTTCGCCTCTAGGTTAGAGCGCATGCATGCGAGGGGGGACACATGCAAGCACCTATACCAACCTCTCACGACACTCACACACATATGCTAGGGACACATGCAAGTTTTCATCTGATTCTGATGTTCTCGTGGTCTTCCTCCGGCGAAACCCTGATCTCTGTGCACACTCGGATCGTCTACCCCCCTAGACGTTCCTCTGACAGGGGTACCCAGCGTAGCTCTCTCTTGTTTTATGTTTATTTAGGTCATACGGTGATGTAAAACCATGTTGGTTCACCAGTTGGGGCACTATCCTACCCGGTTTCACCTAAACGGGGAGATTCCCCCCTTATACGGGTCCGGAACCTTCGCCTCTAGGTTAGAGCGCATGCATGCGAGGGGGGACACATGCAAGCACCTATACCAACCTCTCACCACAGTCACACACATATGCTAGGGACACGTGCAAGTTTTCATCTGATTCCGATGTTCTCGTGGTCTTCCTCCGGCGAAACCCTGATCTTAGTGCACACTCGGATCGTCTACCCCCCTAGACGTTCCTCTGACAGGGGTAACCCGGCGTAGCTCTCTCTTGTTTTGTGTTTGTTTAGGTCATAGGGTGATGTAAAACCATGTTGGTTCACAAGTTGGGGCACTATCCTACCCAGTTTCACCTAAACGGGGAGATTCCCCCCTTATACGGGTCCGGAACCTTCGCCTCTAGGTTAGAGCGCATGCATGCGAGGGGGGACACATGCAAGCACCTATACCAACCTATCACCACACTCACACACATATGCTAGGGACACATGCAAGTTTTCATCTGATTCCGATGTTCTCGTGGTCTTCCTCCGGCGAAACCCTGATCTCTGTGCACACTCGGATCGTCTACCCCCCTAGACGTTCCTCTGACAGGGGTAGCCCGGCGTAGCTCTCTCTTGTTTTGTGTTTGTTTAGGTCATAGGGTGATGTAAAACCATGTTGGTTCACAAGTTGGGGCACTATCCTACCCAGTTTCACCTAAACGGGGAGATTCCCCCTTATACGGGTCCGGAACCTTCGCCTCTAGGTTAGAGCGCATGCATGCGAGGGGGGACACATGCAAGCACCTATACCAACCTCTCACCACACTCACACACATATGCTAGGGACACATGCAAGTTTTCATCTGATTCCGATGTTCTCGTGGTCTTCCTCCGGCGAAACCCTGATCTGTGCACACTCGGATCGTCTACCCCCTAGACGTTCCTCTAACAGGGGTAGCCCGGCGTAGCTCTCTCTTGTTTTGTGTTTGTTTAGGTCATAGGGTGATGTAAAACCATGTTGGTTCACAAGTTGGGGCACTATCCTACCCGGTTTCACCTAAACGGGGAGATTCCCCCCTTATACGGGTCCAGAACCTTCGCCTCTAGGTTAGAGCGCATGCATGCGAGGGGGACAAATGCAAGAACCTATACCAACCTCTCACCACACTCACACTCATATTCTAGGGACACATGAAAGTTTTCATCTGATTCCGATGTTCTCGTGGTCTTCCTCCGGCGAAACCCTGATCTCTGTGCACACTTGGATCGTCTACCCCCCTAGACGTTCCTCTGACAGGGGCAGCCCGGCGTAGCTCTCTCTTGTTTTGTGTTTGTTTAGGTCATAGGGTGATGTAAAACCATGTTGGTTCACAAGTTGGGTCACTATCCTACCCGCTTTCACCTAAACGGGGAGATTCCCCCCTTATACTGGTCTGGAACCTTCGTCTCTAGGTTAGAGCGCATGCATGCGAGGGGACACATGCAAGCACCTATACCAACCTCTCACCACTCTCACACATATGCTAGGGACACATGCAAGTTTTCATCTGATTACGATGTGCTCGTGGTCTTCCTCGTGAAACCACGATCTCTGTGCACTCGGATCGTCTACCCCCTAGACGTTCCTCTGACAGGGGTAGCCCGGCGTAGCTCTCTCTTGTTTTGTGTTTGTTTAGGTCATAGGGTGATGTAAAACCATGTTGGTTCACAAGTTGGGGCACTATCCTACCCGGTTTCACCTAAACGGGAAGATTCCCCCCTTATACGGGTACGGAACCTTCGCCTCTAGGTTAGAGCGCATGCATGCGAGGGGGGACACATGCAAGCACCTATACCAACCTATCACCACACTCACACACATATGCTAGGGACACACACATATGCTAGGGACACATGCAAGTTTTCATCTGATACCGATGTTCTCGTGGTCTACCTCCGGCGAAACCCTGATCTCTGTGCACACTCGGATCGTCTACCCCCCTAGACGTTGCTCTGATAGGGGTAGCCCGGCGTAGCTCTCTCTTGTTTTGTGTTTGTTTAGATCATAGGGTGATGTAAAACCATGTTGGTTCACAAGTTGGGGCACTATCCTACCCGGTTTCACCTAAACGGGGAGATTCCCCCCTTATACGGGTCCGGAACCTTCGCCTCTAGGTTAGAGTTCATGCATGCAACGGGGGACACATGAAAGCACCTATACCAACCTCTCACCACACTCACACACATATGCTAGGGACACATGCAAGTTTTCATCTGATTCCGATGTTCTCGTGGTCTTCCTCCGGCGAAACCCTGATCTCTGTGCACACTCGATCGTCTACCCCCCTAGACGTTCCTCTGAGAGGGGTAGCCCGGCGTAGCTCTCTCTTGTTTTGTGTTTGTTTAGGTCATAGGGTGATTTAAAACCATGTTGGTTCACAAGTTGGGGCACTATCCTACCCGGTTTCACCTAAACGGGGAGATTCCCCTTCTGGTCCGGAACCTTCGCCTCTAGGTTAGGCGCATGCATGCGAGGGGACACATGCAAGCACCTATACCAACCTCTCACCACACTCACACACATATGCTAGGGACAAGTGCAAGTTTTCATCGATTCGATGTTCTCGTGGTCTTCCTCGTGAAACCACGATCTTAGTGCACACTCGGATCGTCTACCCCCCTAGACGTTCCTCTGACAGGGGTAACCCGGCGTAGCTCTCTCTTGTTTTGTGTTTGTTTAGGTCATAGGGTGATGTAAAACCATGTTGGTTCACAAGTTGGGGCACTATCCTACCCGGTTTCACCTAAACGGGGAGATACCCCCTTATACGGGTACGGAACGTTCGCCTCTAGGTTAGAGCGCATGCATGCGAAGGGGGATACATGCAAGCACCTATACCAACCTCTCACCACAGTCACACACATATGCTAGGGACACATGCAAGTTTTCATCTGATTCCGATGTTCTCGTGGTCTTCCTCCGGCGTAACCCTGATCTTTGTGCACACTCGGATCGTCTACCCCCCTAGACGTTCCTCTGACAGGGGTAGCCCAGCATAGCTCTCTCTTGTTTTGTGTTTGTTTAGGTCATAGGGTGATGTAAAACCATGTTGGTTCACAAGTTGGGGCACTATCCTACCCGGTTTCACCTAAACGGGGAGATTCCCCCTTATACGGGTCCGGAACCTTCGCCTCTAGGTTAGAGCGCATGCATGCGAGGGGGGACACATGCAAGCACCTATACCAACCTATCACCACACTCACACACATATGCTAGGGACACATGCAAGTTTTCACTTGATTCCGATGTTCTCGTGGTCTTCCTCCGGCGAAACCCTGATCTCTGTGCACACTCGGATCGTCTACCCCCTAGACGTTCCTCTGACAGGGGTAGCCCGACGTAGCTCTCTCTTGTTTTGTGTTTGTTTAGGTCATAGGGTGATGTAAAACCATGTTGGTTCACAAGTTGGGGCACTATCCTACCCAGTTTCACCTAAACGCGGAGATTCCCCGTATCACGGTCAGGCTTTCGCCTCTAGGTTAGAGCGCATGCATGCGAGGGGACACATGCAAGCACCTATACCAACCTATCACCACACTCACACACATATGCTAGGGACACATGCAAGTTTTCATCGATTCCGATGTTCTCGTAGTCTTCCTCGTGAAACCACGATCTCTGTGCACACTCGGATCGTCTACCCCCTAGGCGTTCCTCCGGCGAGGTAGCCAGCGTAGCTCTCTCGTTTTGTGTTTGTTTAGGTCATAGGGTGATGTAAAACCATGTTGGTTCACAAGTTGGGGCACTATCCTACCGGTTTCACCTAAGCGGGAGATTCCCCTTATCTGGGTCTGGAACCTTCGCCTCTAGGTTAGGCGCATGCATGTGAGGGGGACACACGCAGCACCTATACCAACCTCTCACCACACTCACACACATATGCTAGGGACACATGCAAGTTTTCATCGATTCCGATGTTCTCGTGGTCTTCCTCGTGAAACCACGATCTCTGTGCACACTCGGATCGTCTACCCCTAGGCGTTCCTCGGCGGGTAGCCCGGCGTAGCTCTCTCTTGTTTTGTGTTTGTTTAGGTCATAGGGTGATGTAAAACCATGTTGGTTCACAAGTTGGGGCACTATCCTACCCGGTTTCACCTAAACGGGGAGATTCCCCCCTTATACGGGTCTGGAACCTTCGCCTCTAGGTTAGAGCGCATGCATGTGAGGGGGGACACACGCAAGCACCTATACCAACCTCTCACCACACTCACACACATATGCTAGGGACACATGCAAGTTTTCATCTGATTCCGATGTTCTCGTGGTCTTCCTCCGGCGAAACCCTGATCTCTGTGCACACTCGGATCGTCTAACCCCCTAGACGTTCCTCTGACAGGGGTAGCCCGGCGTAGCTCTCTCTTGTTTTGTGTTTGTTTAGGTCATAGGGTGATGTAAAACCATGTTGGTTCACAAGTTGGGACACTATCCTACCCGGTTTCACCTCGACGGGGAGATTCCCTCTTATACGGATCCGGAACCTTCGCTTCTAGGTTAGAGCGCATGCATGCGAGGGGGGACACATTCAAGCACCTATACCAACCTCTCACCACACTCACACACATATGCTAGGGACACATGAAGGTTTTCATCTGATTCCGATGTTCTCGTGGTCTCCCTCCGGTGAAACCCTGATTTGCGCTCACTCGGATCGTCTACCCCCTTAGACGTTCCTCTCACAGGGGTAGCCCGGCGTAGCTCTCTCTTGTTTTGTGTTTGTTTAGGTCATAGGGTTATGTAAAACCATGTTGGTTCACAAGTTGGGGCACTATCCTACCCGGTTTCACCTAAACGAGATTCCCCTTATCTGGTACGGAACCTTCGCCTCTAGGTTAGAGCGCATGCATGCGAGGGGGGACACATGCAAGCACCTATACCAACCTCTCACCACACTCACACACATATGCTAGGGACACATGCAAGTTTTCATCTGATTCCGATGTTCTCGTGGTCTTCCTCCGGCGAAACCCTGATCTCTGTGCACACTCGGATCGTCTACCCCCCTAGACGTTCCTCTGACAGGGGTAGCCCAGCGTAGCTCTCTCTCGTTTTGTGTTTGTTTAGGTCATAGGGTGATGTAAAACCATGTTGGTTCACAAGTTGGGGCACTATCCTACCCGGTTTCACCTAAACGGGGAGATTCCCCCCTTATACGGGTCCCGAACCTTCGCCTCTAGGTTAGAGCGCATGCATGCGAGGGGGGACACATGCAAGCACCTATACCAACCTCTCACCACACTCACACACATATGCTAGGGACACATGAAAGTTTTCATCTGATTCCGATGTTCTCGTGGTCTTCCTCGTGAAATCGATCTCTGTGCACACTTGGATCGTCTACCCCCTAGACGTTCCTCGGCGAGTAGCCGCGTAGCTCTCTCTTGTTTTGTGTTTGTTTAGGTCATAGGGTGATGTAAAACCATGTTGGTTCACAAGTTGGGGCACTATCCTGCGGTTTCACCTAAACGGAGATTCCCCTTATCTGGTCCGGAACCTTCGCCTCTAGGTTAGGCGCATGCATGCGAGGGGGACACATGCAGAACCTATACTAACCTCTCACCACACTCACACACATATGCTAGGGACACATGCAAGTTTTCATCGATTACGATGTTCTCGTGGTCTTCCTCGTGAAACCACGATCTCTGCACACTCGGATCGTCTACCCCTAGGCGTTCCTCACGAGGTAGCCCGGTCTAGCTCTCTCTTGTTTTGTGTTTGTTTAGGTCATAGGGTGATGTAAAACCATGTTGGTTCACAAGTTGGGGCACTATCCAACCCGGTTTCACCTAAACGGGGAGATTCCCCCCTTATATGGGTACGGAACCTTCGCCTCTAGGTTAGAGCGCATGAATGCGAGGGGGGACACATGCAAGCACCTATACCAACCTCTCACCACACTCACACACATATGATAGTGACACATGCAAGTTCTCGTCTGATTCCGATGTTCTCGTGGTCTTCCTCCGGCGAAACCCTGATCTCTGTGCACACTCGGATCGTCTACCCCCCTAGACGTTCCTCTAACAGGGGTAGACCGGCATAGATATCTCTTGTTTTGTGTTTGTTTAGGTCATAGGGTGATGCAAAACCATGTTGGTTCACAAGTTGGGGTACTATCCTTCCCGGTTTCACCTAAACGGGGAGATTCCCCCCTTATACGGGTCTGGAACCTTCGCCTCTAGGTTAGAGCGCATGCATGCGAGGGGGGACACATGCAAGCACCTATACCAACCTCTCACCACACTCACACACATATGCTAGGGACACATGCAAGTTTTCATCTGATTCCGATGTTCTCGTGGTCTTCCTCCGGCGAAACCCTGATCTCTGTGCACACTCGGATCGTCTACCCCCCTAGACGTTCCTCTGACAGGGGTAGCCCGGCGTAGCTCTCTCTTGTTTTGTGTTTGTTTAGGTCATAGGGTGATGTAAAACCATGTTGGTTCACAAGTTGGGGCACTATCCTACCCGGTTTCACCTAAACGGGGAGATTCCCCCCTTATACGGGTCCGGAACCTTCGCCTCTAGGTTAGAGCGCATGCATGCGAGGGGGGACACATGCAAGCACCTATACCAACCTCTCACCACACTCACACACATATGCTAGGGACACATGCAAGTTTTCTTCTGAATTAGATGTTCTCGTGGTCTTCCTCCGGCTAAACCCTGATCTGTGCACACTCGGATTGTCTACCCCTAGACGTTCCTCGGCAGGGTAGCCAGTAGCTCTCTCGTTTTGTGTTTGTTTAGGTCATAGGGTGATGTAAAACCATGTTGGTTCACAAGTTGGGGCACTATCCTACCCGGTTTCACCTAAACGGGGAGATTCCCCCCTTATACGGGTCCAGAACCTTCGCCTCTAGGTTAGAGCACATGCATGCGAGGGGGGACACATGCAAGCACCTATACCAACCTCTCACCACACTCACACACATATGCTAGGGACACATGAAAGTTTTCATCTGATTCCGATGTTCTCGTGGTCTTCCTCCGGCGAAATCCTGATCTCTGTGCACACTTGGATCGTCTACCCCCCTAGACGTTCCTCGGCGAGTAGCCAGCGTAGCTCTCTCTTGTTTTGTGTTTGTTTAGGTCATAGGGTGATGTAAAACCATGTTGGTTCACAAGTTGGGGCACTATCCTACCGGTTTCACCTAAACGGGAGATTCCCCTTATACGGAACCTTCGCCTCTAGGTTAGGCGCATGCATGCGAGGGGGACACATGCAAGCACCTATATCAACCTCTCACCACACTCACACACATATGCTAGGGACACATGCAAGTTTTCATCGATTACGATGTTCTCGTGGTCTTCCTCGTGAAACCACGATCTCTGCACACTCGGATCGTCTACCCCCTAGGCGTTCCTCGGCGAGGTAGCCCGCGTAGCTCTCTCTTGTTTTGTGTTTTTTAGGTCATAGGGTGATGTAAAACCATGTTGGTTCACAAGTTGGGGCACTATCCTACCGGTTTCACCTAAGCGAGATTCCCCCTTATAGATGGGAACCTTCGCCTCTAGGTTAGGCGCATGCATGCGAGGAGGGACACATGCAAGCACCTATACCAACCTCTCACCACACTCACACACATATGCTAGGGACACATGCAAGTTTTCATCTGATTCCGATGTTCTCGTGGTCTTCCTCCGGCGAAACCCTGATCTCTATGCACACTCGGATCGTCTACCCCCTAGACGTTCCTCTGACAGGGGTAGCCCGGCGTAGCTCTCTCTTGTTTTGTGTTTGTTTAGGTCATAGGGTGATGTAAAACCATGTTGGTTCACAAGTTGGGGTACTATCCTACCGGTTTCACCTAAGCGGGAGATTCCCCCCTCTGGGTATGGAACCTTCGCCTCTAGGTTAGGCGCATGCATGTGAGGGGACACACGCAGCACCTATACCAACCTCTCACCACACTCACACACATATTCTAGGGACACATGCAAGTTTTCATCGATTAGATGTTCTCGTGGTCTTCCTCCGGCGAAACCCTGATCTCTGTGCACACTCGGATCGTCTACCCCTAGACGTTCCTCTTACAGGTAGCCGGCGTAGCTCTCTCTTGTTTTGTGTTTGTTTAGGTCATAGGGTGATGTAAAACCATGTTGGTTCACAAGTTGGGGCACTATCCTACCCGGTTTCACCTAAACGGGGAGATTCCCCTTATACAGGTCCGGAACCTTCGCTTCTAGGTTAGAGCGCATGCATGCGAGGGAGGACACATGCAAGCACCTATACCAACCTCTCACCACACTCACACACATATGCGAGGGACACATTCAAGTTTTCATCTGATTCCGATGTTCTCGTGGTCTTCCTCCGGCGAAACCCTGATCTCTGTGCACTCGGATCGTCTACCCCCTAGACGTTCCTCGGCGAAGGTAGCCAGTAGCTCTCTCTTGTTTTGTGTTTTTTTAGGTCATAGGGTGATGTAAAACCATGTTGGTTCACAAGTTGGGGCACTATCCTACCCGGTTTCAGCTAAACGGGGAGATTCCCCCCTTATACGGGTATGGAACCTTCGCTTCTAGGTTAGAGCGCATGCATGCGAGGAGGGACACATGCAAGCACCTATACCAACCTCTCACCACACTCACACACATATTCTAGGGACACATGCAAGTTTTCATCTGATTCCGATGTTCTCGTGGTCTTCCTCCGGCGAAACCCTGATCTGTGCACACTCGGATCGTCTACCCCCCTAGACGTTCCTCTCACAGGGCTATCCCGGCGTAGCTCTCTCTTGTTTTATGTTTGTTTAGGTCGTAGGGTGATGTAAAACCATGTTGGTTCACAAGTTGGGGCACTATCCTACCCGGTTTCACCTCGACGGGGAGATTCCCCCTTATACGGGTCTGGAACCTTCATTTCTAGGTTAGAGCGCATGCATGCGAGTGGGACACATTCAAGCACCTATACCAACCTCTCACCATACTCACACACATATGCTAGGGACACATGCAAGTTTTCATCTGATTCCGATGTTCTCGTGGTCTTCCTCCGGCGAAACCCTGATCTGTGCACACTCGGATCGTCTACCCCCCTAGACGTTCCTCGACAGGTATCCGGCATAGCTCTCTCTTGTTTTGTGTTTGTTTAGGTCATAGGGTGATGTAAAACCATGTTGGTTCACAAGTTGGGGTACTATCCTACCGGTTTCACCTAAGCGGGAGATTCCCCTTATACAGTCAGAACCTTCGCCTCTAGGTTAGGCGCATGCATGTGAGGGGGACACGCAAGCACCTATACCAACCTCTCACCACACTCACACACATATGCTAGGGACACATGCAAGTTTTCATCGATTAGATGTTCTCGTGGTCTTCCTCGTGAAACCACGATCTCTGTGCACTCGGATCGTCTAACCCCTAGGCGTTCCTCACAGGTAGCCAGCGTAGCTCTCTCTTGTTTTGTGTTTGTTTAGGTCATAGGGTGATGTAAAACCATGTTGGTTCACAAGTTGGGGCACTATCCTACCGGTTTCACCTAAGCGGAGATTCCCCTTATCTGGTCTGGAACCTTCGCCTCTAGGTTAGAGCGCATGCATGCGAGGGGACACATGCAAGCACCTATACCAACCTCTCACCACACTCACACACATATGCTAGGGACACATGCAAGTTTTCATCGATTCCGATGTTCTCGTGGTCTTCCTCGTGAAACCACGATCTCTGTGCACACTCGGATCGTCTACCCCCTAGGCGTTCCTCGGCGGTAGCCAGCGTAGCTCTCTCGTTTTGTGTTTGTTTAGGTCATAGGGTGATGTAAAACCATGTTGGTTCACAAGTTGGGGCACTATCCTACCGGTTTCACCTAAGCGGAGATTCCCTATACGGGTCCGAACCTTCGCCTCTAGGTTAGGCGCATGCATCGAGGGGACACATGCAAGCACCTATACCAACCTCTCACCACACTCACACACATATGCTAGGGACACATGAAAGTTTTCATCTGATTAGATGTTCTCGTGGTCTTCCTCGTGAAATCGATCTCTGCACACTTGGATCGTCTACCCCCTAGGCGTTCCTCGGCAGGTAGCCAGCGTAGCTCTCTCTTGTTTTGTGTTTGTTTAGGTCATAGGGTGATGTAAAACCATGTTGTTTCACAAGTTGGGGCACTATCCTACCGGTTTCACCTAAGCGGAGATTCCCCTTATCTGGTCCGGAACCTTCGCCTCTAGGTTAGGCGCATGCATGCGAGGGGACACATGCAAGCACCTATACCAACCTCTCACCACACTCACACACATATGCTAGGGACACATGCAAGTTTTCATCGATTCGATGTTCTCGTGGTCTTCCTCGTGAAACCACGATCTCTGTGCACACTCGGATCGTCTACCCCTAGGCGTTCCTCGGCGAGTAGCCGGCGTAGCTATCTCTTGTTTTGTGTTTGTTTAGGTCATAGGGTGATGTAAAACCATGTTGGTTCACAAGTTGGGGCACTATCCTACCCGGTTTCACCTAAACGGGGAGATTCCCCCTTATACGGGTATGGAACCTTCGCCTCTAGGTTAGAGCGCATGCATGCGAGGGGGGGACACATGCAAGCACCTATACCAACCTCTCACCACACTCACACACATATGCTAGGGACACATGCAAGTTTTCATCTGATTCCGATGTTCTCGTGGTCTTCCTCCGGCGAAACCCTGATCTCTATGCACACTCGGATCGTCTACCCCCTAGACGTTCCTCTGACAGGGGTAGCCCGGCGTAGCTCTCTCTTGTTTTGTGTTTGTTTAGGTCATAGGGTGATGTAAAACCATGTTGGTTCACAAGTTGGGGTACTATCCTACCCGGTTTCACCTAAACGGGGAGATTCCCCCCTTATACGGGTATGGAACCTTCGCCTCTAGGTTAGAGCGCATGCATGTGAGGGGGGACACACGCAAGCACCTATACCAACCTCTCACCACACTCACACACATATTCTAGGGACACATGCAAGTTTTCATCTGATTCCGATGTTCTCGTGGTCTTCCTCCGGCGAAACCCTGATCTCTGTGCACACTCGGATCGTCTACCCCCTAGGCGTTCCTCGGCGGGGTAGCCAGCGTAGCTCTCTCTTGTTTTGTGTTTGTTTAGGTCATAGGGTGATGTAAAACCATGTTGGTTCACAAGTTGGGGCACTATCCTACCGGTTTCACCTAAGCGGGAGATTCCCCTTATCTGGTCGGAACCTTCGCCTCTAGGTTAGGCGCATGCATGCGAGGGGACACATGCAAGCACCTATACCAACCTCTCACCACACTCACACACATATGCTAGGGACACATGCAAGTTTTCATCGATTCGATGTTCTCGTGGTCTTCCTCGGAAACCACGATCTCTGTGCACACTCGGATCGTCTACCCCCTAGGCGTTCCTCAGCGGGTAGCCCGGCGTAGCTCTCTCTTGTTTTGTGTTTTTTAGGTCATAGGGTGATGTAAAACCATGTTGGTTCACAAGTTGGGGCACTATCCTACCCGGTTTCACCTAAACGGGGAGATTCCCCTCTTATACGGGTCCGGAACCTTCGCCTCTAGGTTAGAGCGCATGTATGCGAGGGGGGACACATGCAAGCACCTATACCAACCTATCACCACACTCACACACATATGCTAGGGACACATGCAAGTTTTCATCTGATACCGATGTTCTCGTGGTCTTCCTCCGGCGAAACCCTGATCTCTGTGCACACTCGGATCGTCTAGCCCCCTAGACGTTCCTCTGACAGGGGTAGCCCGGCGTATCTCTCTCTTGTTTTGTGATTTTTTAGGTCATAGGGTGATGTAAAACCATGTTGGTTCACCAGTTGGGGCACTATCCTACCCGGTTTCACCTAAACGGGGAGATTCCCCCCTTATACGGGTCCGGAACCTTCGCCTCCAGGTTAGAGCGCATGCATGCGAGGGGGACAAATGCAAGCACCTATACCAACCTCTCACCACACTCACACACATATGCTAGGGACACATGCAAGTTTTCATCTGATTCCGATGTTCTCGTGGTCTTCCTCGTGAAACCACGATCTCTGTGCACTCGGATCGTCTACCCCTAGTCGTTAATCGGCAGGGTAGCCCGGCGTAGCTCTCTCTTGTTTTGTGTTTGTTTAGGTCATAGGGTGATGTAAAACCATGTTGGTTCACAAGTTGGGGCACTATCCTACCCGGTTTCACCTAAACGGGGAGATTCCCCCCTTATATGGGTACGGAACCTTCGCCTCTAGGTTAGAGCGCATGCATGCGAGGGGGGACACATGCAAGCACCTATACCAACCTCTCACCACACTCACACACATATGCTAGGGACACATGCAAGTTTTCATCTGATTCCGATGTTCTCGTGGTCTTCCTCCGGCGAAACCCTGATCTCTGTGCACACTCGGATCGTCTACCCCCTAGACGTTCCTCTGACAGGGGTAGCCCGACGTATCTCTCTCTTGTTTTGTGTTTGTTTAGGTCATAGGGTGATGTAAAACCGTGTTGGTTCACAAGTTGGGGCACTATCCTACCCGGTTTCACCTAAACGGGGAGATTCCCCCCTTATACGGGTCCGGAACCTTCGCCTCTAGGTTAGAGCGCATGCATGCGAGGGGGGACACATGCAAGCACCTATACCAACCTCTAAACACACTCACACACATATGTAGGGACACATGCAAGTTTTCATCTGATTCCGATGTTCTCGTGGTCTTCCTCCGGCGAAACCCTGATCTCTGTGCACACTCGGATCGTCTACCCTCCTAGATGTTCCTCTGACAGGGGTAGCCCGGCGTAGCTCCATCTTGTTTTGTGTTTGTTTTGGTCATAGGGTGATGTAAAACCATGTTGGTTCACAAGTTGGGGCACTATCCTACCCGGTTTCACCTAAACGGGGAGATTCCCCCCTTATACGGGTCCGGAACCTTCGCCTCTAGGTTAGAGCGCATGCATGCGAGGGGGGACACATGCAAGCACATATACCCATCTCTCACCACACTCACACACATATGCTAGGGACACATGCAAGTTTTCATCTGATTCCGATGTTCTCGTGGTCTTCCTCCGGCGAAACCCTGGTCTCTGTGCACACTCGGATCGTCTACCCCCCTAGACGTTCCTCTGACAGGGGTAGCCCGGCGTAGCTCTCTCTTGTTTTGTGTTTGTTTAGGTCATAGGGTGATGTAAAACCATGTTGGTTCACAAGTTGGGGCACTATCCTACCCGGTTTCACCTAAGCGGGAGATCCCCTTATCTGGTCGGAACCTTCGCCTCTAGGTTAGGCGCATGCATGCGAGGGGGGACACATGCAAGCACCTATACCAACCTCTCACCACACTCACGCACACATGCTAGGGTCACATGCAAGTTTTCATCTCATTCCAATGTTCTCGTGGTCTTCCTCCGGCGAAACCCTGATCTCTGTGCGTACTCGGATCGTCTACCCCCCTAGACGTTCCTCTGACAGGGGTAGCCGGGCGTAGCTCTCTCTTGTTTTGTGTTTGTTTAGGTCATAGGGTGATGTAAAACCATGTTGGTTCACAAGTTGGGGCACTATCCTACCCGGTTTCACCTAAGGGAGATTCCCCATATCTGGTCAGGAACCTTCGCCTCTAGGTTAGAGCGCATGCATGCGAGGGGGGACACATGCAAGCACCTATACTAACCTCTCACCACACTCACACACATATGCTAGGGACACATGCAAGTTTTCATCTGATTCCGATGTTCTCGTGGTCTTCCTCCGGCGAAACCCTGATCTCTGTGCACACTCGGATCGTCTACCCCCCTAGACGTTGCTCTGATAGGGGTAGCCCGGCGTAGCTCTCTCTTGTTTTGTGTTTGTTTAGATCGTAGGGTGATGTAAAACCATGTTGGTTCACAAGTTGGGCACTATCGTACCCGGTTTCACCTAAACGGGGAGATTCCCCCCTTATACGGGTCCGGAACCTTCGCCTCTAGGTTAGAGCGCATGCATGCGAGGGGGGACACATGCAAGCACCTATACCAACCTATCACCACACTCACACACATATGCTAGGGACACATGCAAGTTTTTATCTGATTCCGATGTTCTCGTGGTCTTCCTCCGGCGAAACCCTGATCTCTGTGCACACTCGGATCGTCTACCCCCCTAGACGTTCCTCTGACAGGGGTAGCCCGGCGTAGCTCTCTCTTGTTTTGTGTTTGTTTAGGTCATAGGGTGATGTAAAACCATGTTGGTTCACAAGTTGGGGCACTATCTTACCCGGTTTCACCTAAACGGGGAGATTCCCCTTATCTGATGGAACCTTCGCCTCTAGGTTAGAGCGCATGCATGCGAGGGGGGACACATGCAAGCACTTCATGTGGGCGTGGTGAGTTCTATTCAGAACCACATGCGATAATAACACTTACAAACATATAGAAATTTCTCGGGGTGTGAGAAGATTCGCAACGACATTTCATGTGGACGTGTAGACTGCTATTCAGAGGGTACGAAATTATCCGTTTAATAAAAAAATATAAATAATTGATACAAATATAAAATAAATGAAAAATACAGAAGGCTACGCCGAGGGTGACTATCGGCGTACGTTGCTGGTACGCCGAGGGTCGTCGTCGGCGTATACTATGCCGAGGGTCGCCGTCGGCCTAACGGACGGCACCGTTAGCGCGCCATCCGTGCTGGCCTGGTCTGGTGCTACGCCGACGGTCCCGACGTTTGGCCGTCGGCGTAGTAGACAGCCGTCGGCGCATCTGGCCATTCCTGTAGTGACTGTTACATGTTAAGTCAGGAGAGTTTATGTGTAATGTGATCCTCTCGTACCCCTTGTGTGGAGGAACTATATTATGTCTTCTACGATAAAAGAAAATCTAACATTGTTGGTTGGCAACCTTGTTCCTGTTATCTGTAGAAGCAATTAAAAGACGTACATACAACATGGACTAGAGAGCAAGCTGCATGCACTAATTACCGTGAAATTCTGGTTGGTGATTTTCTGTATTTGGGCTGGATTGGATGTCCTACTGTGATGGCCCTTGCTTAACTTCTTACATGCTGCTGCAAACTAAGCCGCTTCACGTCAAGGATGGTGAAGTGTTGGTCTAGGATCTGCACCATAGAACCCAGGTGTGGGCATGCAAAGTTTGAAGGTGATAAAATTCGGTTGATCTGTGCACAACCATTTAACAAGGGATTGGGAAATTTATTCGCTCCGCCGCGGACAAGAGCTCGGCGAACATGGACCGCAATAGGATCAGGTTGTTCAATGATTGCATCGCCGACCTTGCGCTTAGGGAGATCACCCGGGTGGGGGCTAGGTTTACCTGGACCAACAATAGGCTGGACCCGGTCCGTTTCGTTTTGGATCGGGTCTTTGTCTCGGTGGACTGGGAGCTGGCGTTCCCTCTTTGCTCCCTCCGCGCGGTCACCAGGGTGGGCTCGGACCATACCCCCCTCCTCCTATCCTCAAGAGGAGGGCGCCCTCCTAGATCACATCGCTTCCACTTCGAGAACTTTTGGCTTCACCAGAGGGGATTTGTGGAAGCCGTGCGAGCTAGGTGGTGGGAGGCGTCGGCCTCCCCGCCCCGTACCTTCTGTGCGGTGGACGTCTGGCACCACTGCGCTTTGTTGGCACGCCAACTGATGCGGGGTTGGGGCGCAAATCTGGGGGCTGCGCTTCGGGGCCAGAAGCAGGTGATTCTTCAGGAGATCCAGTCCCTGGACCTGCAGGCGGATCAGGCCGGCCTGTCGGCTGATGAATGGTCCCATAGGTATTCTCTTGAGACCTCCATTATGGAGATCTACAAGGGTGAGGAGGCCTTCTGGCGGCAGAGGAGCCGCCAGAACTGGACCATCCAGGGGGAATCTAACACGGCCTACTTCCATGCCATCGCGAATGGCAGGAGGAGGAAGTGTTCGATCCCCTGCCTCTGGGCTGCAGACTCCCTTCTGGAAGACCAGAGGGCCATCTCAGCCCATATTTATGCCTTCTACCGGGACCTGTTCTCGGCCTCCCCGAGATCGAGGCTGGCCCTGGGGCTTGAGTTTTGGCCGGAGGATGCTCGAGTTAGCATCGAGGAGAATAGGGAGCTGACCCTCCCCTTTCTCCTATCGGAGGTCGCCGAGGCCATCAACTCCATGAAAGCCAACTCGGCGCCTGGGCCGGATGGCCTTCCGGTCGTGTTCTTTCAGACGTTCTGGGCTCAGTTGAGCCCGGTGATCATGCGCATGTTTCAGGAGTTCTACATTGGGACTCTTGTCATGTCGCGGCTCAATTTTGGGGTGATTACCTTGATCCCCAAGGTAGTGGGGGCCACGTATATCCGCCATTTTAGTCCGATCACGGTGATCAATGTCATCCAGCGGATTTTCTCGAAGGTCATCGCCCTCCGCCTCGCGCCGATCATGGAACGCTTAACCCATCCTCTTCAGTTTGCCTTCCTTAAGGGTCGCCTTATTCATGATGGTATACTGGATCTTCATGAAATCATTCATGAGGTGAAGATATCCCATCAGAAAGGGGTGTTCCTTAAGCTAGACTTCCAGAAGGCCTACGATAAGCTGGATTGGGCGTTTCTGAGACAGTTTCTCAAGCGTAGAGGTTTTGAGGATAGGGTGATCTCGTGGATCATGCAATTCGTGATGAGTGGGAGCACGGCGATAAACGTGAATGGGGAGGTGGATCCTTATTTTAGACCTTCCTGCGGCGTTAGACAAGGGGACCCTATCTCGTCCTTGCTCTTTAACGTTGCGGTGGATGCCCTAGCAGGGATCTTGAATAGAGCCAAGGTTGCTGGCCACCTATCAGGGGTGGTGGGGCATCTAATCCCCGGAGGTGGTATCACCCACCTCCAGTATGCAGACGACACTATGATTATGGTTCAGGGTTCGGAGTCGGACATCATTAACCTCAAATTATTGCTGCTTTGTTTTGAGTCTATGGCTGGACTCAAGATTTACTTTGACAAGAGCGAGGTTATGGTCCTTGGGTTCCCCGAGGACGAGCGGCAGTTGATTGCGGACCGGCTTAACTGCCGGTTAGCGGACTTACCCATCTCCTACTTGGGGATGCCCATGCGTGACTCGCGGGTTCTGATCAGGGACTTGACCCCCATGGTCGCAAAGGTTCGGTCCAAAGCCGAGCCGTGGCGCGCTCGCCTTATGTCCAAGGGGTCCAAGACGGTCCTGATCAATTCCTGCCTGTCCAGCCTCACCATGTACCAGATGGGCCTTTACCTGCTGCCCGAAGGAGTCCATGCAGACTTTGTGAAAGAGTTGTCGCGATTCTTTTGGGCGGCAGGCGACGGGCACCAAAAATACCACATGGTGAAATGGGCTGATATTTGTACCCCCAAGCCTCTTGGGGGTTTAGGAATCCTGGACTCCCGCCGCTTCAATGTGGCCCTGCTCCTTAAATGGGTCTGGCGTATCCTCCATGAGGATGGAGGTCTGTGGCTCCAGCCAATTAAGGCTAAATACCTTCGTGGCCAGCCCTTGCTGGCGTGCGAGCGCCGTGAGGGTTCCCAGTTTTGGAGGGCTATTCAGGACATCAAGCACCTCATCCGCCGCGGGTTAACCTTTGCGGTTGGGGATGGCCAGGCCGTCCTGTTCTGGGAAGACCCCTGGCTGCTTGAGGTCCCCCTCAAACAGGAATTCCCGGCGCTCTTTGCTATTTGCGCGGCCCCTTCGATGTTAGTGGCGGAGGCTATGCAGGAGGACCAATGGAACATCCCGTTCCGGAGGACCTTCAGTGCAGCCGAGGCGGCGGACTTCAGGAGGCTGCGGGGTTCCCTGCCCCTATCCCTCTCCGGGGAGAGGGATTCGGTGTCATGGAACCAGTCCCCCTCGGGGGTCTTCTCTGTTAGCTCGGCTTACCGGACTCTCTTCCAGGGCCCGAAGCTCCCCTGGATGGCTCACCTGTGGAAGGCCCCCCTTCCCCTGAGTGTGCGCATCTTCCTGTGGCAGTTACTCTGGGACCGCCTCCCCTCCGGGGTGGAGGTCGCGAAACGTAACGGCCCGGGTAATGGCCTGTGTCCTCTATGTGGGACCCCGGAATCTAGCACCCACATAATGTTCACTTGTTCTGCCGCCCAGTTTCTATGGAATTTTATCCGCGAGGCCCTAGGTCCGGCTTGGCAGGCCCAGGAGCTTGGTGAGTTCCTGGAAACTGAGGCGACCAGCACCAGAAGTGGGCGCCACCTCTTCTGGTTGGTGATCGCGGCCATCACTTGGACGCTGTGGAAGATTAGGAATAAAATGGTGATTGAGCGGATTTTTCCCTCCCGGGCTTCTGACTCTGTTTTTTCTTTACTTGCGCATCTCCAGCAGTGGTACCCGCTCTCCAGGCAGCGTGACCGGGTTTGCGTCGACGGCATCATGCAGGCGCTCCGGACGTCAGCGCATCGCTTCGCTGCGCCTGCTAGTGCGGCCGCGCCCCCTTAGGGTTGCCTTCCCCTGTTCCTGAGGCGCTTTTTCCCCCTTTTTTGTCTTGGGCTTATTGTGCTGTTGCCCCAGCGGACTATTTTTTATTTCCCGTTTTGACGCACTGGGCGTTGGTGAACTTGTATCCTGGATGTTGTTTCTTTATTTATAAAGCTGGGCGTGGAGCTTTTTTCGAGGAGGAGGAGGAGACTAATATGACAGGGAAGGACGGTGAATGGACTGTCTGCAAAGACGTCATCCCTCTAATCTGCGGTCGTGAGGATTGCAAGTGAGTTCAGCATGGGTCGGGTAAATCGCACCTTGATCGATAAAATCTCGAGAGGAGTGGATGTGGACAAGGTAAAACTAATCGACAAGAACACCGTGTTCCTGGATGGCCAATAGGGTGAAGAAGGTAGGTTCATTAGTATCTGTATTGTATGTCAATGGGGTATAAATGTTAGAACTTGCTGTTTTGTGCGATGTGCGGAATCATGTGCGTGTTGCTTTCTCTCGCTCATATAGAACATTCAGGGTTGAGTGGTATGGTTCCGTGAATGAATGGGTGTGTGGATCTGGTTTAGCTACTGAACATGTGGAAGGATATGAAGGAAACGGAAACACTGCGGATGATGTTGGTTAGTTAGATGCTATGTATAATTTTTTTCTTGATTGAAACAGTTTTTAGAGATTGATGGGGTGTTAAAGAGTATGTAATTGTGTGATGGCAGTAGTGGCAGACCCTGATGTACTAGCGAACGTGGAGGCAAATGTCTAGAATTGGATGATGACGGTTAGTTGTCATTTTTTCAAGTTCTTTTATTCTGTCTGGCTGGCTTGCAATCTGGATAAGTACCGTACCGACATGATTTAATTTTGCAGATGTCGATATGATAGAGGAACCGATGGTGCTATCAAGTGATGATGAAGAGGATTTTGGGACGATCCATGGATGTGCAAGAATATATAGCCCCTTTTGAGTTCACGTGATCTCATGACATGTGTGGACACAAGGGGTGCGAGAATTTAGCTATGATAATACACCAGCTCAAAAAGAATAATGGTACAATGTTTGATTAGTTAACTGGTGATAATTATCACATTTAGACAATTTTTTGTTTATCTAACATTTGTGTTTGAATTTTTTCGCAGAAATGATCTCCAACAAAATTATTAATGCGGCATTTGTACCAAGGGCCGAGGAGGCTACTCATATTTATCATGAAAACAATGAAGATGCTGAGCTGGTCATACAAGAATATGTTACCGGCTCACATGAAGATGTTCAAGATATTGCAAGTTGTGAGTCCTGTATAGGTCAAGTAGTAGAAGTTAACCACAAATGGAATGTCATACAAATATCTAACAATTCTTGTACAACTTTTGCAGTATGATCGCCGCCGCCGGAGAAATTAGTACAGAGACATTTGTACCACCGGTCGAAAAGGAGGCTACTCATGTGATTGCAGAAGCCCAAAGAAGATGTCGAGCCACAGATGTGCAAGAATATGTAGCCCCTGTCGAGAGTTGGCAAAGGTGAATAAGTAACTTCTTTAAATTGGGTGTGTATTCTCCTCGTAATATCGATAATCATAACATGTTTTTGAATAGAAGCGGGTCACGGTACAGAAGGAGCACAAGCCACTTCAGGTGTGGCAAGCTCACAATCAAGTAAGGATGTGCGACTAATTGTTTCTATGCATTGGGAGCAAAACTTTATTACTTTAAATACATCTATACTTCCAGTTCTTTGATTCAAATAAACAATGCTAATAACTTGCTTTACAAGCATGGTCGTGAAACACAAATAGTATGACATATAAGTATCTCACAATTCCAATAAAATAATCTTCAGGTGTTAGGAACTAAATTTCCATGTAATTTATTAGAATACATCTATAGCTAGAATTGGTAATGTTTGTTCATGTTTTCCAGTTTTACTAGATTTAATTCGACAACACAGCCAACGATAACGTGGTTAGGACTTAGGTTTTATTTGGGTTGTATATTAAGTGGTCATTGGAGCATTGCCATGTAAAATTATTCCCATTGTCTTTTCTTTCAAAAGTCACCAACTGAGAATACCAATACAGTCAACAGTTTCATTAGCACTCTATGTTCCTGTAATCTAATTCGGCCATACAAACCTCGCCGCTCCTTTGCCCTGGGATTCCCCCCACTTCAGTCTTGCGCGCATCACAGCAGCCCTCGGACCTTGGCAAGAAGGACTGTAACATGCGCTCCGCCTCCAGGAGGCACACGGCTCTCTTGCTACTAAAATGGCCAATGAGTGTCTCCCATTGTGACTCACTCCATGCATGTGATGATGTGCCCATCATGCCCCCGTATTGCAAGCCCGTGTTCATGAGATGATCCACCCTGATTATCTGTCACATATTCGTGTTGATAGAAGTTTGTAATCTAGACTGAACTGATGTGATTGGTGATGGAAAACTTTGCTCCATTTTCCTTTAGATGATGCAGTGAGAGCTAAGGGTCATGATCACATCATCCGACTACTACACAGAGGTTGCGGTTGGAACTATGAAGTTGAACTGTGGTGATTTGTTCATCATAGCTATGACCTTGCTTAGTATTATTATTTTCATCATTATTGTTGCTGCTGCTGTTTGTGTTGATTCAGTATTAATGATCATTGGGGATTACTTCATCTGGGATACTAAGGGCGTGTTCGGCAATGGTCCGGCTTCCTGAAACTCCGTCGATCCAGCTTCTCGTATAGACTCCAGCATCCGGAACGGAGCAGCAAACGTTCGGCGCGTTGCTCCTCAATTCACTGGGCCGAGAGCCCTTTTTTCCGGACCGGCTTGCTCAAGACGTGGCCTTCCAGACTGGTTTTCTCCACACTGCTATGACTGGATATGGTCGAGGAGGAACGAGGTCAGGTATGCGGCGGCGGGACGATCTGCAGAAGGAGCCGAGCTCGGGATTCTGGGCGTCAATTCATGGAGCTGGGGAGGGGCTTCGTCGATCTATGAAGCAGGCGGGGATTGGGATGGATAGGGTCGGCGGCGGAGGTGCTCCTAGTCCAGCGTGGTGGCGTGTGTGCTCCAGGTCCAGAGGGGCGGTGGCGTGTGTGCTCCTGGTGTAGAGGGTCGGTGGAGGGGGTGCTCCTGGTGCACAGTGGCGGCGGCGAAGGTATTCCTGGTCCACAAAGGCGGTGAAGAACGAGCTCCGGTCCACCGACGGAAGATGGCTGGTCGCCAGAGCGGCGGCGCACACGATTTGGTTAGGATTTGAAGAGAGAAAGGGATGGAGAAGGGAGAAACAAGGACTAGAGAGAGAAAGTGATCTGTACCGTTTCACTTTGGTTCACTTGGCGGTGGCATATTTCTTGCAAATGTGTTGCTCTGTGTTTTGCTGATCCGCGGATCACTAAATATGGTGCTCCGAGTTTTGTACACAAAATTATTCCAGCTTCTCCGATCTAGCTTCTTAGAGTTGGGGTGTTCGGCACTACTTCATGATGAATTTTTGAGAAGCTGGAAGGTAGAGAGCTTCAGAACACGCCCCAACTATAAGGTCACATCATTTGGGGTGTGGACCCGTGACATAAAATGGTATTTATATTTTGTTTCATATGGATATAGAGGACTGTTATGTAGATAATAACATAGAGCTTGCATAAATTTATTTGTACTTCACACTATTTGACTGCAGGATAAGATGGAGAAGGAGGGCCATGAAGAAAAGAGATGAACCACAAAAAGAAGCCCGGTGTTTGTTGTACAGAAGATTCCAAACCACATTGTTGTCAAGCACATTTTTCATATCTGGTAACAACAAATAAGCATTTAGCTAATTTGACATAATGATGATGACTTGAGCCAGAGACAATGATGCAATTAAGGGTAATGTGCAGACTCTTAGGCATAATAGAAGCAATGTCGAAGATACAAGCTAAGTATACTCGTAGTGAATAAGAGATATTTCTTTGTATATAATGTCAAGTTATATATTCTTGTCAAAGTACATTTTAAGAAAATAGGAATCTTCTGTGTTATAGAATATTGTGTGACTACATATTTCTATGCAACGTGAATTTTCATGGGTGTTACAAATACGATGTGATAAGAAAAAAAACTTGATTGACCCATTGCAACGCACGGGCATTTACCTAGTGAGGTAAAATAAAAAATAGCTACGTTGTGGGCAGCCGTCGGCGTATGCTACGTCGAGGGCAGCCGTCGGCGTAGCATAGGATATGCCGAGGACAATTCTACGGCTGCTTGGCGGGGCTGGCCTGGACGATGGCTATGCCGAAAGCCCTGACGTTTGGCCGTCGGAGTAGTTTCCTATTCCTGTAGTGAACATATAGGTGCAGTGGGAAGCCCCTAACCTTGAGGTTTGGGGTTAATGCCTCCATTTCCTCTGTGATCATGGCCCTCTCTAGGCACAGCCTTCTCCACGCACGCACGCACGCACGCACACACACAAAAAGCTAAATGCTTCAGGAAGCGCTACCAGCAAGCACTTCATATAACCTTAGACATCCATCTTCCATCTTGGCATCATCCTTAATAATCAAATCAAACTTCAGAACCAATCAATAAAATTGCAAGATACGAGCAATATACATGATGGCCAAAGATGCGTAGCTCTGGTACAAGAAAATAGCTGATGCTGCCATACAAAAAACCAATCGCCGATACATATGGAGAACATTGAGCTGGTGGTGGCGCCTCAACAACGTATGGCGACAGGATATATCAAGGCCAGGAACTCAGGACCATCGACCTGAGTATGTTGGCGAGACGCCATGGGACCAGGCCGGCCACGATACTCATGGGGATGAAACAGGTGTGGAAGGGATCCAGATGAGAAGACCGGTGTAGGAGGCGACGGATCTGGGCTCGGACCAGCGGATATTGGAGTCGATCATAGGGTATTTGCGACGAATTCCTATGCAGATTGCAGAAGTTGCAGCGAGAGGGACCTCACCATAACCTTGAAGACGCCGGGCGCGCCTAGGCGTGGTAATATGGGAGACGACGGGGGCGTAACCGACCTTCAGCGCATCACGGCCACTATCTTTCTGCCATCGGGCGAGGTAGGCGCGGCGATGAGGATCTTGCGGACGTCGGTTGCCCAAAATTCAACTCTCGATCGGTTCCTTGATGAAAACCCTCACAAAGTCGGAACGATTTGCGATGTCGACAAGATTGTGCTGATTAAGTTGGTCGATGATACTACGGTGGTCACGGCGGTGTTTATATGGGGATTTACATAGAGCAATCGTACGTGCACCTCGACCTGCAAACCGGAGCTGATACGTAGGCGTCGTCATAAACGATTTGGACTCAGGTACTTTAGTATGGTAGTCTATCACTCGGAAGGATGGTCTAAGTCATGTGTAGGGTAGTTTACTACATGAGTCTTGAGTTGTCTCGAGGCATAGGCCACAACTTTTCCTTCTTACATCAAAACTCCATCCAATCCTTGGTGAGATGCATCACAATAGACTTGGAAGTCTTTCTCTAGATCTGGCAGACATAAAACTGGTGCTAACACCAATCTTTTCTTCAACTCTTGAAAATTGGTTTCACATCCTTCAGTCTAATCAAACTTCTTCTCTTTCTTAAGAAACTCTGTCATTGGCTTAGCTACTTTCGAGAAATTCTCGATGAACCTTCTATAGTACCCTGCCAAGCCTAGGAAACCACGAACTTTTTTAACTGATTTGGGAGATTCCCACTCATTTACAGCTGACACCTTTGCAGGATCGACAACTATATCATCTCCAGACACAATATGTCCAAGAAATCCAACTTCATTCAAACAAAACTCACACTTACTAAACTTGGCATACAACTTGTGCTCCCTAAGTTTCTCAAGAATCAAACACAAATGTTCTTCATGTTCTTCATTTCTCTTGGAATAAATCAATATGTCATCGATGAACACCACAACAAACTTGACAAGAAACTCCATGAACACCTTGTTCATCATGCTCATGAAATTAGCTAGTGCATTTTATAGTCCAAATAGCATCACCGTATACTCATACAATCCATACCTAGTGGTAAAAGTAGTCTTTGGTATATCTTGTTCTCTAATCTTTAGCTAAAAGTAACCTGATCAAAGATCAATTTTTGAGAACACACGAGCTCCTTCTAGCTGATCAAAGAGATCATTTATTCTGGGTAATGGATACTTGTTCTTTATGGCGACTTCTTTAAGTGATCGATAATCTATGCATAGCCTCTGACTTCTGTCTTTCTTCTCAACAAATAGAACTGGTGCACCCCAAGATGAAGAACTCGGTTGGATAAATATTTTCTGCAACTATTCTCCAAGATGTTTCTTGAGCTCTTTTAACTCATCAACTGACATCTTGTAGGGTCTCTTGGGGTATTTTCCTCCAGAAACACATCCAGATACTCCTTCACTACTGGTACATTGTCTATGCTAACCCCTTTAAGAGAAATTAGCTTACTCCCTTTGGTTTCAAAGTTAGACTTGAACCTAATCCGTTTCTTTTCTAGGGTTGTGAGTGTAACAGTACGATTGGCACAATCTATTACTCCCTCATATCTAGTCATCCAATCCATGCCCAAAATTACATCCAATCCTTGGGAATCTAGGATTATCAGACTAACTGGAAACTTGTATTTTCCAAACTCTATTACTAGATCATGACATCCGAAATTTATTATCATCTCTCCACCTGGGGAGCTTACTTTAATAGGACGTCCAATAGTTTCAGTTGGGAGTCTATTTTTTTCTACAAATGCTCTTCAAATGAATGAATGCGATGTGCTGGTATAAAAAAGGATAAGTGCTGGAAATGAATTAATCTTGAACTTACTAGCCATAGCACCAGACTCCTCTTGGATTTCTTCCACACTGATGTGGTTCACATGTCCCTTCTGAAAAGGGTTTGGCTTGTTGGCTCCACCAGTCTTCTTTTCTGGGCATTCATTTGCATAATTCCCAGTTTTCTTGCACTTGAAGCATTTAACCTGAATGATGTCCCTCTTAGCTGGCTGATCCCATTGCCATTTCCACTATGGTGACTCTTGTGTCCACTCTTGTTGCTGCGGTAATCACCATTGTTGTGCCCACGATGTTTATTGCTATCGTGGTGACGGTTACTGTTGTGGTTGTTGTTATGATTCCCGTGTTTTTGTGATCCAGAACCTCCACTTCCTCACCAAAAGATCGCTTGTCAGACGATCCAGATCCATGATTATCAAAATGGTGCTTCCTCTTCCTATTCTCTACTTGCTTCATCTTGCTTTCCAAGATGGTGGCTTTGTCACACAAAGATTGATAAGTTGGAACATGTGCAACAGATAGTTGCATGAACATCTCATCATTCAGCCCTTCAAGGAACTTCTCCTTCCTTTTTGCATCAGTGTCAACATCATCCGGTGCATAGCGTGCCAGATTGTTGAACTCCTCAACATATTCTGCAACACTGCGATGGCGTTGCCTAAGGTTGTGAAATTCCTTCTTCTTCAAACTCATCACTCTTGAAGAGATATGAGCAGTGCAGAATCCATCTTCAAACATTGCCCAAGTCACTTTTTCAATAGGAGTAGTGATTTGGAAATTATCCCACCAAGTTGATGTTGGTCCTTCCAACAGGTGTGCTACAAATCTGACTTTCTCCTCATCAGTGCAACCAACTATGACTAACTCCTTGTTCACAGAACATGGCCAATAATTTTCTACCATGGGATCTGTGGTCCCAGAAAACTTAGTAGGCTTCAATCATCATTTGCATCAACTGAGTCTGAGCTATCATCAGCTGCTGCATCTCATTGCCATTGTTGTTGTTGTTGTTGTTGTTGTTGTTGTTGTTGTTGTTGTTGTTGTTGTTGTTGTTGTTGTTGTTGTTGGGATTGGTACGAAGGGGAGTCATCTGTGGTTTCAATAAGGATAAGTATTGAGATATAACCCATAGATCCTAACATGCACAATACAAGACATAGAAAAAATCACAATAAGAAAGCACAATAAACGTAGAGTTTAAACAACACGAACAATAAGTTTTGTAAAGTAAACACACTAGCATAGTCATCCACATGTTGGATGATCAATGCGACTCGATAAATAAAATGATGATGATATATAGATAGCCAAGTAGTCAATGCTACTCCTCCATATCGACTTCCTCCTCCACTAGAGTAAGTCTTGCTGCGTCGATTCCTGCCTTGTAGTCCTCCACGCTGGTGGTCAAAGCATCGACCTTAGCCTGAAGCTCTCTCTTCTGCAAACGCAGCCTCTTAATCACCTCATGTTGGGTCTCTAGCTCAAGATCCTTGAGTTCCATCTCGGCCCTCATCTCATTGATCTTCTTGTTCCTATCCTGCACTCTCTTTTCTTGGTTCTTGAACCTCTTGTGTTTCTTCTCGAACCTAGTCTCCATCTCCTTGATGCTCTTCTCCTGCTCCTCGAAGGCCTCGTCCTTCTCCCTCAGCTGGACGCGTAGCTCGTCATTGCTAAGCATGACGTTGGTCCTATCAGTATCAAGGTGCCTAAGAAGACTCTCTAGGTCCTGAAGATAGAGGCTCACTAGCTCAATAGTCTCCCTAGTGGCCTCGTCATACACTATATCCTCTCCCTCCTCGTCACGTCTCCCAAATGGATGGAAGTAGAGGCCCCTGAGCTCGGCGGCGTGACGTCCACAAAGGCGTCCAAGCAGCTCCTGCATGGCAACATCGAGTCCCTTCTCCTTTTCATCATGGAGTATCTTGAAGGCGATGTCCTCGGTGGAAGGCTCTGACTGGCGTCCTAGCTGCGAAACTCTAAATCCCCATAGGTCCTTCCTCTCGAACTTCCTGAGCTGAAGTCCCTTAATGTTGGGGAGGGGAAGATTGAGCACACTGACGAGCTCCATGATACAGGATCCAAAACGAGTTCCCTTGAACTCCTCGGCGGTGCTGAAAACAAAGCTAGGCATCTATTGCATAGGATAGAGAAAATTAGAGACAACACAAGTAAAGAGAAAAATGTAAAGTAGTGAAACAAAAGCCAATAGCATACATTCATCCATAAAACACACAAGTCATGGCATACAATATTCAATCACAAGCACCAAGGTTCAAACTTAACTTAGACAAAAAAAATTGTTTGCCATACCACATAGGTTGGTATGATCAAATTATTAACCTGAGAAAACGACAAGTGTGGTGGTCCAACTATTGGAGTACATCACAACTCTCACTCTCTAGTCAAGTCTATGATATCCTCCCTTAGACGTTTTATGGTGGTCTCTAAGTCTTCAGTATGCTTCTTCTCCTCTCTAAGGTCATTTTGAGTGTTGAGAATTCTACACTTGAGTCTTTCTCCAAGCTTCTTGATGGCATTCCATGATGCACTCCTTGCAGAGTGAAAGAATGACATATACATTTCAGAGTTGGTGACCATGCAGAATCCAAACTCATTGTGGTTGTCCTCCTTGTTTTTATACAAGTGGAGTTATACCCACCGATAATCTTCTCCTTCATCCATCACTGGTAATCCTCTATACACGGCTTCACCATTTATTCCCAAGCTAACCATGAGGTTCTTAAGTTCCTTGGGAAACTCTGTCTCACATTCTAGGGTCATGGTCATAAGTGGTCCCTTCCTGACGGCTTCGTTGATGGCGGCCATCTACAAATAGAGCTGAGAAAGAAGATTAGGAGAGGTTTACGAGATGAAAAGAGACAAGTGGGAAATTTGCAAAGGAGTTTGTATTTTTTCCTAGTGGTTTCCTTAGTCTAATCCATCTTAGGGTCATAATCCTACATGAAACACAGTGCTCTGATACCATCTATAAGACCTCACCCTTTAAGGTAAAGGCCCATGTGATTGCAGTGCTAGTCCCTGGATCGAATTTCTAGCACCCACACTTTAAGATGAAGTACACAGATACAAAGGTCATCATTACATCGTAATTCCAGGAGTAAAATAGTTCTTACAACTCATTAGACCAAGGCTAAGGCATAGAGTTCTTATTACAAAGTATATAAATAAAGTCTTCATCTTCATGTGCGACATGCAAACATGTTGAGTGTAGACTCATAACCCTACTCACCATCAGAATAACCTGCAACATAATACGTTATAACCACAAGGGGTCAATACATTTGGATTTTTGTTGGCAAGTGATAACATAGTTATATAGTAGAGACTATCAACTACATGAGTTTGGCTAAGTGAGGTTTCAGGCTGGCTTTACACAAAGTAGTTTTGTCCTACTAGTTGAAAACACTAAGTTTTCTTTACAAAAACTCTAAGGTACCACCAATAGACATTGGTGAACCATTACCCTTGTTCACCCACCATTTTTATCTTAGAGAAATTGGGATGAGGAGATCGTTGATCATTTCAATGTCTTTGATGCTCAAAATGTCCATTACCGGGGACACGGCTAAGTACTTAGGTTTTTACCCTCTCGAGAGGTAGTGCACTTTCCCCCACAAGACTCGACATGCATCGAGACGAGACTTTCAGAAACATTCCCTCAGACCACCATGGACGCATTCCATCCTATCAACCCTACCACCAACGGTCCATCTGGCCGAGTTCTTGCAACCTAGTTGGTCAAGGCAGAGCCCATATGCCATGTGGTTGCACTATAAGCTTCTCAACACTAAACATCTCAAATCTCTTTGTTCCTGGGTGGCCATCCACAAGTGTGATGCACAAGGTAAACCATAGACATGGGCCTTATGTAACCACTCAACACAAACTAATCTTCCCATTTGTAACACCCCGGTTTTAGTTAATCTATAATTAGGGTTTGTTTGTGCATAGCATGAGCATCATCTCTTAAAAATGCATTGAATAAAAGAGAATACAAACCCCAAACCCTAGTTTTCTCCCCTCTCTTTGAAGCAAATCAAAATAGTTTGAATATTTTGAAAGTACAAAAATGTTGAAGCCCAAATGGATTATAAGGGCCCTGCAATGTTTTATATATTTTATAAAGACTTTGGTATTTTTGAAGTTACCCAAAACAGAATTTGAAATGAAAATACAAAAGAGAAAATATATAAACAGAAAAAGAAAAGTTGTTGTTAAAAAAAAGGGAGAACCAGAGCCTCAGGATGGCCCAGCTTGCCCCTCTCCCTTCCTCTTTCCTCTCCCTGCCGCCCGTGCGTAGCACCTCGCGGCCCAGCTGCGGCCCATCTGGCCCGACCGGCCCGCATACCGCTTCGTTGTCTTCTTCCTCACTCCCGCAAGCAGCTCCATGTCAGGCTGACACCGTCCGCCGCCGCCGTGATGCGCGCCCCGTGCTGCGATGCCCACCACCGCTCTGGAGGAGGATTAGACCGACGTGCACGTCCCCCTCTCATCCCTATCTTCTCACTCATCCCCGCACCCTCTCTCTCTCCTGATCCTCTTTCTGGCATAAACCCTAGCCGCCGCTCGCCGACGTTCTACGCCTCCTCGTGCCTGTTTGAGAAAACCAACAGCACTGTCGTGGTTCCCTGCTTCGACCTGCAGAAGGAATCGAGCCCTGGCGCTCTGAATCGTTGCCATCGACGACGTCTTCTTCATCACCGACGACCACCGCCATCGACCTTGCCGTCGTTCCAGTCCTCCTTCGGTCTCGTCGTCACCCCCGTTAGCTTCACGGTGAGCTTCTGAGCCTCCTCGCCCTAACCCTGCTTCCTGGCATCGCCTGTACCGCCCCAGCGTCGTGCGCCGCCCTCTGCCACCGCCAGTTGTTGATGTAGCTGGTGCTCTGGTGACCCAAAATCAGCGGCGCCACCCTCTTTAGGTTCACAGTGCAGCCCCAGTTCGAGTAGGCCTAGTTGCAAGCCCTAGATTGCCCTTCTCTGTCGCCCTGGTGCCATCCCGACGCGCTCTCCGGTGAGCCTAGGTGGCGCTTGCGTGTCGCCGACATGGCGCCACCGTGGCGTCCATGTGTTGATGATGTGGGTGCTGACCAAACCCCGCCAGTGTGGCCTGCCGACCTAGCCCAGGGCTCCATCAGTCAGCGATTTTGGCTAGCCCAGCCCTCTGTGTAAAACAATTTAGGGAGTGTGCTGATGTCAGCATGACGCAGTAATCAGTTTTAATTGATTTAAATAATTCCTGAAATTGATATAATCTTGTAAAATCAATAAGTAATTCATATTAATTTAGAAAAATACAAATAATATATCAAAATGTTGAGAAAAATGAGAACTATCTTTTAGATCTATAATCATGCATTGTTCAACAATTTACATGACAAGTTTAATTAGAACAACCTAGTAACCCCTCATAGGTGATTCCGGAGTTTCCCCGAGTTAGGTTTTGCGCCCCTCGGAACCCCGATTAAATGGTCAAGAATGCCTTAGGGTTACTTTTCAATACAATTTAACTTGTCATATCATCATCCTTGCTTGAGCATTGCATCGATGCCATGTGTTGATTGTTTCCCTTTCTTTCCGGTCATTTGGTTATTCCTGGTAGAATACGATATCGAGATTGAGATCGAAGACCGAGATCAACACCATCGAAGATCGACGAACAATACTTGACCAACTATAACCAAGTAAAGTACAAGGCTCCCGAAGATCTGCTTATCGGTTATCAACGGGCAAAGGCAAGCATAGCCCCACCATGATATAATCCTATGATTTCGAAAGTATTTCAATTCCTGCCATGATGCATACGATTCTATTGTGGTCTTTTATCGATAGATAGAGTATCCTATATATTGCATTACTCCCCTTGAGATTATATTACATGATCCACTGATCCTAGCATAACTAGGTTTGGCTTGTGTGCACAGCTAAAGCTTATATGTGTGTCCTGCTTAGCCATGCATAGCTGTTGAGTCTGGTCCATCCAGATGATGTATCAATGCAGAGAATCTAGTATGATAGGAGAACATGATGAGATGAGATCAAAGTTGATATGAGATTAAACATGCTAAGGCTTGTATGGGAGGCCACGGTGGGATGTGGTTTTTCTAGTCCCATGCTCGCCACCACTAGGACCTGAGTTCTTGCCTTTGGAATCGAGATGAGCGTACAGCCACACGGGGCTTGGGAACCCCTCACCTGATTAACTTGCCTAGTAGATTCCATGAGTCACATAGTTCGGGCGTTCCATTCGACATATGCATAGAAAACCTTTTGAAAGATTTGCCGGGTGAAGGTGCATTCATAACAGGTAGGGAAGCATGGACCGGGTTGCTTGGGGTTGATGGCGCCCCTAGTAAACCAACCTCGCCTCACATCTTTAAGTACCAGCTTCGGGATTTGACCCGTTATGGCGGAGCCATACTTATTGCGTGACTCATGGTCTCAGCGAAAGCAAGGTAAAGGTCGTGTCCAACCACACCCTCTGCCGGCCTTCCAAGGAAGAGGGCTAATGATCTGGCATTAAGAGTTGGTTGGTACGTGTGGGTAAAGTTGTACACCCCTGTAGGGTATTAATATTTTCAAAAAGCCGTGTTCACGCTTATGAACGCTTGGTGACCAGATTATAAGATCATATAGAACTATAACCTAATCGTAAAACTTGGCAGATCAATGTGTGATTAATGATGCTTCCTCATGGGTACGAGGGGGTGATCCTAGATAGGGTTCAGATGATGGCTTGGTGGATATCAAAAGATGATGATCAATATTTCAGAGACATCGCTCTCTTATCCCCTTTTAAAATATTCTGATTAGACGATCTTCTTCTCTCTCTTCTTTTATAAACAAAGATGGCTTTATGCAAAATAACTCCACCAGCCATTAGTCTTGCAGAGTACACCCTGTACTCACCCTTTCTTTGTTGATACTTTTGGCAGTGTAAGTATTCACCTGAAGACGAGTTCCGTACTACATCAACATTGACGATTAGCTTGGGGTTCCCGGCCGGCAGCCTGGAATCTATGGGTTGGGACATCATCGTTATGCTTCAGGCCTCTTAGGCCATTTGTTAAGTTTTCTATACTTAATAGCATAATTTTCCTTCCGTTGTTTGATGTTTGTGGTCAGTGACCTCTGCTTGTAATAATTTGGTTCTTTGCTCAGTTATGAGCTCGCTGTAATAATTTTTGTGTCACACGGTCACTGATGTGTTATCAATTCTTCACTGGATATTCTTGAGCTCAAGGTTAAGCTTATATCAGACGAAGGTCTGGGATTTGTTTAGCCCTGGTCCCGGGGGTGTCACACCATTTCACCCAGATGTTTCTTTCACATCCCAAGATTTTCCAAATCTTCTAATGTGAAAAATAAATAAACAAAATAAATAATTTTTGAAATTTAGGGTGAAAAGAAACTTTTTGTTTCTAAATGGAACTTAAAATTCCATCTTGAACAAACTTTGGTTAATATTTGAATCCAACTAAATTCAAATCAAAGAGGAATGCATTCTTCATAAATGCATATGGAAATTTAAACACTTGGAAAATAAACCAAAACCCTAAACCCTAATGGAATAAAATCATTTCCAAGATATCTCTAAGACTATGGATTTGATCCCTATAAAATTGGTCAAACAAACATTTCAAAATGATCAAGAATGACAAATGAAAATATTATAAAACCATAGAAATTGGTTTCACTTAATTTGGAGCCATAGATAAAATTTAGGAATTTAATAAGATAAGGAAATTGAATTTCCAGAGCTAATAAAGCATCTATCTAGAAATCCATGCCCAATGGTGAGAAAATAATCCTAAAAAGATTTAAAAGTATAAACAAATATTAAATAATATTTTACAAATTGGAATCACCAAGTTTGGATCTATAAATAAAAATATATGGATTTTATAAGATAAAGGAAGAAATATTAAATGAGGAATATTTAAAGGCCAAATTAACTCTTGACCTAATCCATAAGCAAATGAAATAAATATAATCCAAATCCAAATAAATTAATGAAAATGAATTTTCAAATTAATTAAGAGGGCATTAACCAAATCCTATTCTATTTGAATAAAGATAAAATCCCTATTAGAAATAATAAATTAGATCATGGGAAAATAATAATTGGAATTTACCCAAGTGGAATAAAAGTTGTTTGATTAACTTAAATAAGATCAAAGAAATCTTCCAAATAAAATCTATGGAATTAAAACTATATTTAATTTCATTGGAATAATGACAAATACCCAATTCAAATGATTTATAAATCATATTAAATATTTTCCAAATAATTCAAGGTGAATTATTTGACATCCAAATAAACAAATAAAACCTACTGAAAAGATTTGAAAAGAATTAGAATTCAAATGGAGTTTGAAAAACATTATTTAAATATTATTTGAATTAATACAAGGGCTTATTTTTAATCAACTAATATCCCCTAAAAAGAATAATTAAATTATTCTAAATTTGACTCTAAAATGAACTATTAAAAAGTATTTGATTATACTTAAAGTTTGGTTGAAGTTTGAAATCAAATTGTTGTTTAAAAAGTTTAAACAAAACCAAAATAGATTAATAGAAATAGAAAAGGAAAAAGTTTCTGTATAAAAAAATGTATCAGACCGCAGCCTAGCCCAGCAAGACCACTGGCCCAGCAGGAGCCCATCTCTCTCCCCCGAACTGTTTCTTTTATCACTCGTGTCTGCACCCGCTCAGTCACTGAACGCGAGGCCCCACTGTACCCCCCACTCACTCGCTGACAATGCAGCCCCACTGCCCCGTCATCGCCGTCAACCCTGCGACCTATTCATCCCCAAACCTCGTTGCTGTTTCTGCCGTGATTGCGCGCCTTCAATTCGCGTTAATGGCTGATTAATCCCCCGCTGCAATGACGCCCTCTTAATCGCCCACGTCCTCTCTCTCTCTCTCTTTTCCCCTCAGACGCCACACACTCTCCGCCCCTAGGCTGCCCGAATATCTCGTTCCAACCTTGTTTCCCCGACGACCTTCCCCAGACAATTCCGGCGAAGCCAGACCTCCCCACCGCCCCTGGACAACACGAGATCAACCAACATCCCCGTACGCATCTCCCAGTAACTCCAACTCGCTCGCATGTGCCTTGCAGCCTCGGCTCTGTCCATATCTGAGCGCCACCGATGATAAGCTCGACTCCGGCAAGCCATAGCCGACGACCTCGTGCGCCCCTTGATCACTGGTGAGTGTTTTCGTGATCCTTGAACCCGTGGGCATCTTCCTGATACGTTGTTTTGCTCGTTTGCGTACCAGAGACTCGCCTTCGACCACGGCCGTGCGTGCCCGAGCCAGCAAGCTACTCCGGCGAGGAATCCTAGTCGACTCCATGCGCCCCTCGACCAACAACGATGACCTTGAGCTTCAGCGCGTCATGGCGATTCTGGTGAGAATCTCCCTTCGCTCTCTCGCTTCCTGTAACGTCGACACCGTCACCGTCTGACCGCGCGCCGCCACACGCCGCCGCCAACGCCGCTGCTTCTTGGCCAGAGCATTGAGGTCCGTAGGATCTTGATCTGACGATTGAGATTAGAACTAACCCGAAGGGGTATGTGTCCACCTGAGCCATACGATCCCACTTAAATCCAACGGCTGTCCATGGTCGATCCAACAGAATCGGTACCAGCCAGTAGAAAGCAGACACGTGGCCCTGTCTTTTTTAATAAAAACAGAATTGATCTATTTGATGTTCCAATTTGAAAAATTCATAACTTTCAAACCACACGTCCAAATTTTGCAAACTTTATATCAATGGAATCAGCAAGACAAATCCTACCCAACCATGCACTTTGTTCAGCAAAATGATTCTGTTAAATTGGTTGTTTTTGCAGAAACTTGTGTAGGCATATTTGGAATATAAAAATTGTTCTAAAATGATTTTGAGATAAAACCTTTGTAAAATGGTTTGTTTTGAAACTACTGACCTTAGAAACCAACTCTTGGATTTGAAAATGTATTTGGTAAATCTAAGGAGTAAATCTTTGATTTAAAGCAATTCTAGTCAAATAAAAGTAATGATTATTTATTAAAAATGCTTTTGGAGAAAAACCTTTGGGAAATGTTTCGATTTAGGCTCTCTGACCCTAAACACAAAGTTTTATGATCTAAACATATATTTTGATGAACCCTATAGATTGTTTCTTTGCTAAAGGCATTTTCAACCACATAAAATAATGATTTGGTTTAAAAATGATTTATAAGTAAAATCTTTTGCAAATGATTTTGCCACTTATATAAAATGACCAATAGGTGTTTTCCAATATTTGTGACCCATTAGAAACCACTTTTACAAATAAACCATCTTTAGCATGCTTGCATGCATTGCTTTGTTTCTATTATTTTATGTCATGTTGCTTGAATGGTAGATTTGAAATATTGCTTGCTTGATTGAATTGTAGTGATTTGAAGAGTGTGAATATTGCAAGATCAAGGAGTGAACTTATATTCTCTACCAAAAAGGCAAGTGATGCTTCATACTTTTGTCCCATTATTTTCACTATGCATTAGTGATATTTCTAAGTAGGACTTGCATGGAATTTTGCTAAGTGTAAACTATGCCATGGGAAATCCTAGTAGATGAAACCTTAGTAGAAATTTTCCTAAGTTAAGATTCCTACTACAATCATGCTTAGATTAGCTAGTAGAAAACAAGGGTGGATTATATTCATACCATGGAATATTTCTAAGTCAAGGACTTGTGTTTTGTTTAATAAAACAACTAAGTGAATGAATCACCTGGGTGGAATGGAAGGAATGGTTTGTGTTGAGTGGTTACACAAGGCCCATTTATATGGTTTACCTTGTGTATCACACTTGTGGATGGCCACCCAGGAACAAAGTGATTTGAGATGTCAAATGTTGAGAAGCTTCAAGTGCAGCCACTTGGCATTATGGGCTCTGCCTGGATCATATAGGTTGCAATAACTTAGCCAAATGGACAGTTGGTGGTAGGGGATTGATAGGTTGGAGTGCGTCCATTTTGGTCTAAGGGAAGGCTTCTGAAAGATCTTGTCTTGGTGAAACCAAGTCTTGTGGGGAAAGTGCACCACCTCTGCAGAGTGAAAAATCTAAGTAATTAGCCATGTCCCTGGTAAAGGACAATTTGAGCATCAAGACATGGAAGCTATCAAGAATCTCCTCATCCAAATTTCTAAGTTAAAACTTTGTGGTTGAACAAGGGTTGAAGGATCACCAATTTCTATTGGGAGATGCCTTGGGTGATTTTGTCAAGCAAAAACTTAGTGTTTTTCAAATGATAAGGAAAAACTATTTTGAGCAAATCAATCCTAAGCTCCACTTAGTCAAATGCATATAGATGATAGTCTCCACTATATTACCATAGTATCACTTGCCAATACAATTCAAATGTATTGACCCTAGTGGCTGTAACTTGTTCTGTTGCAGGTTTGTTTGATGTTAGTAAGATGTGTTTTTTAGGATTACAAGTCTACAACCAACATGTTTGCCTGTGGCACCTTGAAGATGAAGGACTCCATGCTATTGTTATATTCTGCTGCATTGTAATGAGATAGCCAAATGAGCTATGTAAGATGTAATAAATTATTTTATTCCTGGTTATAAAGTTGTATTATGACCTTTGTTTCTTGATATTACATCTTAACTGTGGATGCTAGCTATTGATCCAGGGACTAGCATTGTAAAAACAGGGATCTCTACCTTATTAAAGGTTGGGAACCTTACAGTTTCATTAACAAGTTGTTTTCTTAGTCCAAAAACACCTAGGCATAAACTTGCCATAATATCAAAATATGAATTTTTCACCCTTGAATTCTAATAGCTAGGCTAATCATACTAGCATAACATGTCTTGAACTCAGGAAATTGCTATGAAGATATCATTTATAGGATTACCATAGCATAGCATATACTTTGAAATTTACCATGCAAATCCTACTCAAAATATCACTAGTGCATAGATAAAATAATAGGATAAAAATATGAAGTATCACTTGCCATGGTAGCTAGGGGAATAGACACAATGCTCACAATCACACTCTCCAAATTCCACAAAATCTACACAACAATTTATACAACAAAATAATCACAAATCAATATACACACAAAAATAATATGAATTCATGAAAAATGCAATATGATGTTTTGTCACACTTTTAAAATCCAATTCTACTGTATTGAAGACAAAGCAGGCAATCTAAATTCTAAATAAAAGAAAGACCACCTAAAAATAATAATCTAAATAATTTATATAGTCAAAATAAGCCTACAAATGCTTCTGCATAAAATCCTAACTTTTCAAAAGCAAATGGCCAAATTAAGGCCATATATGCATAGATCTCATTTTCCTGAATCCATAGATATAAAATTTGTATTTTTTGGATTTACAGAACAAAAGTTATGGATTTTACAAGTTTAAACAACTAATAGATAAAATCCTGGATTTTAAATCTAAAACCTAGCCACGCGACAGCATTCTATTGGACGGTACCGCTTCGGGTGGGTCACGCTTGCGAGCCGTAGTATCTAAGTGGCGATGCACGGCCCAGATCTAATCGTACCTGTTCGGTACTGAATCTAATCAAGACCAATAGATTCATATCCAATGGATTAGATCTGCCCGACCAAATTCTAGAGGCGGCGACACCACTGATGGTGATGCACCGCGCGAGGTCGCGAGGGTGTTCTGGCGCTTACCGAGGTCACGAGGACGTGGGGAAGCTCAACATGGACACGGTTGGGGCGGGGGCGCACGGACATGATAGCTAATCCTCTTCGGAGTTCGTCCGCGCATCAGGTGCTCACGGTCGGAGATGAAGATGACGACCTAGGGTGCAAGAGGGCAAATGGATGGCATTAGAAGGCGCGCAAGTACATGGCAAACATAGTCGTGCGAATCAGAGGTCAAGGGGAGCACGGGGTTTACCAAATTGGCTCGCCGGAGTTGAGCTGGGCCTCGGGCGTTTGTAGACAATGAAAGGGGCGATGACCTAGGGCACAATTGGACAAGCCACGGGCATTATCAGATGCGCAAGACCAAGGGTAACACGCTCGCATGAACGAGAGGCAGATGGGCGCACGAGGCTCACCAGACTAGCTTGTCGGAGCTGCTCGGTACTGCGGCGGTGTAAAGCAAAACTCTACTAGCCTGGCAGCGCTTTGTGCTTGTAGTGTGGGGGAAATGATGTGGAGAGGGAGGGGGTTAAGTAGCCAGAGCCGGGGGAGTAAATTACTCGCTGATTCAATGGTAATAACGCACGACATCAACGAAAGTGACAGACGGGGAAGAAACGGCATGCGGCGCGGGTCTGGCATGGGGTTGACGACGACGGGTGAGGTGGTAGTGGGGTCCACACGCCAGTGAGTGGGTGCACGCGCGAGTGGTGAGAGATAGAGCGGAGAGGGGGTTTTCGTGGGTCGGCTTAGTGGGCTGCCAGGGGAGTTGGGCCGAAAGGGTTGCTGGCTTCTGATTTTTTCTCCCTTTTTTTTTTCTTTTCTGATTTGAATTTCTAAATAGGATTTGAATGGTCTATTCAAATCTAATTGAATTCAAACTTTCACCAATATTTTATGTTGTGATCCTAGTGCTAAAATGTGTGTCAAACACATATATACACTTTAAAAACATTTTGGGTCATGAAAATAAAAATAAAACCATGCCCCATACATATAATATAAAAAGGGGTTTAAATATGGTCTTATTAGGGTTTTAGCTTTGAAAAAAAATTATGCAAAGTAAACATGCCATCATGATATGAATGCAATAATATATTTTTGAATTTGATTAAATTTGGGATGTTACACTAACCAACCGGCTAGAGTTCTTCTGCTTGGCGGCCAGACGACCGGTATCTTTCGAAGCCTGCCTGCTTAGGCCCGGCTTTTCCCATCTGGGTGTTATCCCCCCAACACTTGTAGCCCAAGTTTGACCTAATTTCGTTAAATCAGCAAGATGTCAGTGAAGTGTGCGACGTTATCTAGGAATCTTGAAAAATGGAATTATATTAGAAACCGGTGTACACTTTGTGTGATAATTGGGAGGGGTTAATTTTGTTCTATCTATGGTAGGTCCCGTAGGATCGAGGTGCTTCAGTTAACATGGTCGGTGGAAGTACAAGTTACATCAAAGACCTTGTAAAAAATCAAAAGTACATCCAAGTCGATGGATTTTGCACAATCGTCCCTAAAACTAAGCAATGAAGTTTTTTTAAGATTTATGCATACTAGCGTTCATTGTGACAAATACTATCAATTGAATGTTCTAGATGATAAGAATGGAAAATAAGATCCAACAGTTAGCAATGTTTGGATTTGCTAGTCTTGATCCAATGGTGAATCTTCGAATTTCAAAACTAGAAAAGTTTGATTTTTTTACGCCAAGGACCAAAGTGGTTTCCTTCCTATGTACTACTCCTACTCCACACCAACGCGGTTGCCGAACACGCTAGATAAACAGAGCCGCCCTCTAAAAAAATAAAAAGAAATAGAGCCTCCGTACCAAGGCACACGTGCGTAGCGCCACATTGTGGATGAGGGAGAGATCAGCCGGGCCGGTGCACGAGGGTTGGAGAGATGAGAGGCATCAAAGGATAGAGAAAACACATAATTTGGTTTGCGTGCATAGGTCCTGAAATTTACTACTAGTAGAGTCAAGAGTACCTTGTGTCAGGAACCCATCATAATAAACTTTGCTCTAACAGGCAACCGCCTTCAACTCCTCTTCTCTCTTTGTTGTTGCCCTCTTCCCCTGCCTACGTTTTATTCTCTCTGCATGTACAACGCGTGGACAGAGGTGAACATATGTCTAAGCAAAGAAATACAACATTATAGTACTAGTACAAGTAAGCTTCACCATTTATTCATTTTCTATACGAGATGATTCGTGGGACCTACTAAACTAAAGATGCTAACTTTTGCATAGGAGTTTTATAGCTTGGTCATACACTGCCAAGTGGGCCCATTATTTTATTTTTCCTTAGCATCCACAATGTGTCAAAAAAATACCTTAAGGCCTATGTGACATCCGCTAAGGTTCATCTTATATATTGTTGGTCCTACCTTGTGGAAAATGTCTGGAAACTTGGCTTGTGGCATTCATATACATATTTTCAGACTTTCTTTACGGGAAAGAACAATCTTGTCATCACTCAGAAAATTGAAAATATTCTTTCCTGATAGTTGGAAACTCACACTAAGAACATTGTTTACTACAATAATATGCACCCATCTACCTCCGAAAAGACATTTAATTCAAGAGTAATCTATCGCGCTTACTTGTAGCTCAAGTTTGACCTAATTTCGTTAAATTGTCAAGGTGCAAAATCTTAGCAAGAAGTTGAACCTGTCGTCAAAACTGTCGGTGGTTTGATATATTAATTGTGACCCCCCTAATGGGTGCCTTGACGTATAAACAATTCTATTCTTGTAGACAGTTATTGGGCCTCCAAGTGCAGAGGTTTGTAGAACAACAACAAGTTTCCCTTAAGTGGATTACCCAAGGTTTACTGAACTCAGGGAGGTAGTGGTCAAAGGTATCTCTCTCGAGCAACCCTGCAATCAAGATACAAGAAGTCTCTTGTGTCCCCAACAAACCCAATACACTTGTCAGGTGTATAGGTGCACTAGTTCGGCGAAGAAATAGTAAAATATAAGTGATATGGATGATTATAAGTGCTAACGGTGCCAGAAAAGAGCTTTATGGGGAGGAAGAGACTAAAGGCAATCTGAAATAAAGATGGAAGAAAGCAAACATGCAATAGATCTAGTTGTAAACGATGTTTCAATGTTTAGAAACAAGGCCTAGGGATCATACTTTCACTAGTGAACACTCTCATATAAATATCTTCACTTCATGATAGTACTATGAACTACTCTCCGGTTGGACAACTCTAATCCATGGTAGGGCTATAACAGCACACCTCAAAGTCCGCCTTCCCCATCTAGATAATCCCACACTGTCACCTTGAGCGCTAGATGGTTCCAACAAACACCACAATTTCATTGAGACAACCAACTCAAAATATACTCATGATAAGTATTTATGAACTCTAGCCTAAGTGCCACTACGGTATTCATGTTGTCACTTTCATACACGTGGGGAGAGCAAAGATCTATTGAAGCACTTGAGTATTTATGTAAACTCTAGCCTAAGTGCCACCACGATATGCACACTGTCACTTTCATACACGTGGGGAGAGCTGAAGATCTATTAAAGCACTTGAGTAGCAGAGTAGATCTACTTGATTACAAAGCACATGACCACAATATGATCACGCATAGAGAGAGATGAACACATATCTACCGGTAGAGCTCTTAGCCTAGAGGAAGAACTACTCCCTTCTCATCATGGGAATCGGCAACGGCGATGGAGATGGTGGTGGAGATCGATGGAGATGGCTTCGGTGGCACTTCCCCGTCCCGGCAGGGTGCCGGAATAGAGACTTCTGTCCCCCTAATCGCCCCTTCGGTGGCGGCGGCGCTGCAGAACTTTTCATTGATGGAGGATGGATTATATAGTGTTTTATCATCTGGGGCTTCTTATAGGCGAAGATGGCAAGGTCGGTGGAGTCCTAGGGGTCCCACACCCCCTGGTGGCGCGCCTAGGGTGGGCCTGCGCCACCCTAGGGTGTGGCCACCCTAGTTCCCTACTCCGTCTCTGCTTCACATTTCCGTATTGCTCCAGGAAAATAGTAACTTTGGCTTTTGTCCCGTTCAATTCCGAGAATATTCATTTTTTAGCTTTTCGGGAACCAAAAACAGCAAAAAATAGGCAACTAGCATTGTGGCATCTTATCAATAGGTTAGTTCCAGAAAGTTTATAAAAATACCTCAAAGTGTAGACAAAACATAAGACAAATGATATAAAACAAGCATGGAGCATCAAATATTATAGATACGTTTACGATGTATCAATCATCCCCAAGCTTAACTCCTGCTCATCCTCGAGTAGGTAAGTGATAAAAAGAATAATTTTTGAGGTGACATGCACCATCACAATCATGATCAAACCACTTGCAAAGCATTGAAAGATGGGATCATAGTACTCTAAACATTAGCATGAAAGATGAAGGTCTAACAATAAGACATAGCAACTAAGTTGCAACATGAAAGGATACAGACAAAGATCATGAATAACAATGCATTGAAAGACGTTTATTTGTTTCACATATAGAAAACATAGCATAGTGGCAGTCAGCTTGTCCCTCATGGAGTAGAAAAACATAAATGCATAGGACACCTTCAAAGTTCATAAGGGTGACTAGATACAAATAGTTCAAGAACAAGCAATATCAATAATATGAATCAATCAATAAGTTTTGGGACAATGCACATAGAACTAAGAATGGCAACTATGCTCTCTTAATTGGTGCCTAAGGATAGAAGGTGGAGACTCAATATAAAAGTGGAAGAAAGGCCCTTCAAAGGTAAGCAGGGATTTCAAGTTTCATAAAGAGCTTCCAAAAATTATGATACTTATTAGCTTTCAGCTCTCATTAACCCTATCATATGCATCTTGAAGTGATTAAGGTTAAAGTGAACAAAGTATGGAGTATATGATTGACAAAGTATAAGTTGGCAATCTCATGTCCCTTGAGTACGAGGGCCGCTCCTCATGCTACTCAACTTTAGTTATCGGTAAGTTCTTGTCATAGAAAGTACATGTGTATCATAGAGAGCCGCCAACGGGGTACCCCTTGCCCCATGATACATGAGCTATCCCATATCAAAATGACAAGGCAACATACAATGAGCATCTCAGCAATCTTCTTATTTACCATGGGAAAATGGTGCTTTTTTCTCTTCTTTCCTCTTTTTTGTCTTTTTCTCTTTTTTTCTATCTCTCTCTCTCTCTCTTTTTATAAGAAGAATGCTTCATATATTGCTCACTATGGTGATGCTGCAAGTTTCGACCATGATTAGGCATGGCTTAGGCTAGCGGCCCAGGCGTTTCTCTAACACATATACATAAATCCATGGACTTACAAGCTCCCATTTTATTTCACACTGATGACATCCATAAACAAAAGAGCATGACACTACTAGGAAACAGCTAATTCGTGGAGCACCTGTAAAGCACATCATTGGCGCACTAGGGGTGCGCCACAAGGCGCGTGCTAAGGCTAAAAGTTATCTGTGGCGCATTAGGTGGTGCACCACGATTATGAAAAGTTAACCGTGGTGCACTAGGTGTTGTGCACCACGCATATGAAAAGTTAGTCGTGGCGCACTTGGTGCTATGCGCCACGGGTACAAATTTCAAAATTCAAAAAAGCGGGAGATTTGGATCTTGCTGCCTCCGCTTTTGTCGCTCATCGGTGCGGGTTGTCGCCATCGCCTCATCGGAGTGGTCACCGCCGTCGCCATTGCCTCATCGGATAGCTCTCCATCATCGTCACTGCAAGGAGGAGGAGCTGGATCCCGCCATCGTCGCCGTCACTGCAAGGAGAAGGAGGAGGAGAAGAAGAAGGAGCCTGCCATCACTGTCGTCACTGCAAGAAGGAGGGAGGATGAGGAGAAGGAGTTGGTTGCCGTCACCATCTTCACTGCAAGGAGGAGGAGGAGAAGGAGAAGGAGAAGAAGAAGAAGAAGAAGAAGAAGAAGAAGAAGAAGAAGAAGAAGAAGAAGAAGCAGGAGGAGGAGGAGGAGGAGGAGGAGGAGGAGAAGGATAAGGAGAAGGAAACGGAAAAGGAAAAGGAGGAGAAGGAGAAGGAGGAGGAGGAAAGGAGAATGAGAAGGAGGAGAAGGAGGAGGAGTAGAAGGAAAAGGAGAAGGAGGAGGAAAAGGAGAAGGGAGGAAAAAAAGGAGAAGGGAGGTAAAGGAAAAGGAGAGAAGGGGGATGGAAAAGTAGAGGGTAGGTGGGCGGGGTCGTGATTCGAATTTCGAATCCCGCCCAACTTAGTCGTGGTGCACTAGGGGTGGTGCGCTATGGGTAAGTTGCCCTCTATTTATTTTCTACAGGAAAAAACGGTATTTTGACTGTAACTTTTTGCTCTTTTCGAATTTTGAAAATCTAAAAAATTGCTAAACGACTAGAGGTGGTTGCAAGCGGATGCGAAATCTCGTTCTCATCATTTTGGTATATTAAACTTTTTTTCGACATCGTATGCAAAAGTTACAACCATTTTACCATGGTATGAATATTTTTTGCATAAAAAGTCGAAATTCTTGTTTGTTAATTTTCCTAGAAACTAGACCACATTATCTACCTAAATATGAAAGGATTTTATTTTTTGAAGTGTTTTTCATTTTCTTTTATTTTTTGCAAGGCTAAAAAGCCGATCCACGAGGGGGGGGTGAGTTGGTGCAGGCCACTTAGCAGTGCACTATGGCTACGTTGACCTAGCTGCTGCAACACACATACCCGTAGCGCACTAGGTCAGGGTGCTCTATGGTTAAGTTTCACACCCGTAGCACACCTTGACCTAGTGCGCTACGGGTATGTGGTATGCGGCCACCTGTGCCCTAACCCCATGAGCGCCACGCTTACGGCAGATAGCCGTAGGGCACCTGTGGGCAGTGCGCCACGCCTATTTTACCCATGGGGCACCACTAGCACGTGCTCCACGGATGTGTGGATTACCTATAGCCGTTTTCCTAGTCGTGTGATATCAACTGGGTAGATATTTACATGTGTTGAAAGCATTCCCCATGACAGCAGGTTCTGCTAATTCCCAACTTATAAGGGGAAGCATATACAACATACATGACACAATGATTCATGTTTATTAGGGGCAATAAAATAGTGTGTCATCAAGTTTGTGAGAGCTTTAATCACTAATTTTCACATAACAAATTTAATTTGGAAGATAGATAAAACAAGAATATACTTGGAATGGTGTAACACACCATGCATAGGAATTTATAGTGGACTCTTTGGAATAACTTGGTTTCTTGGGAGTTGGATGCATGAGTAGATCTTACTCAATACAAGTGGAGGCTAGCAAAGGACTGGGAGTGACCAACTAAGAGAGCAATAATAGCCATAATCATGCAGAGCGACAAAACATTATCAATCAAAGCATAAAGTGGTTTAACAAGTCAAAAACTAAATGATCATAGAGGGTAAGGTGACTAGTTCATAGTCATAACATGGTGTAAGCATGTGCCAAGTCAACCCAAACAAAGCGTCAAAGGATAATACCACAATATTATTCTTTTGTATGCTAAAACAACACATGATTCTTTCAAGGAATATTAAGCAATATCAATTGTTTGGAATGAGTAATGCTACAACAATAATCACTAAGCATAAGGTCAAAGAAACATCTAACATTACATGATAAAGCCTAAGCCACGGTCAAAACAAGCTCCCTTTTGTACCACTTAAGCATGAAGATTCCTACTCTTTTCCAACACTAATCAACTTATTTGAAGTAACTCACAAAGATAGTAATCAACAAAGATCAGTGAGCTTGTCTCACAAATCCACAAATAAGAACTAAAAAGTTCTAAGCTGAAGCACAAGAAAACTAAGGCTAAACACAATGCTAGCAAATGTGAACACTCACAGAACAATAAGAATGAAAACTAGAGTATTCTAGGAAATGAAAACATAGTGTGTATCTCTACAAAATAAGTGTGCTGGGATCCAACCTACTTATTGCAGCAAATCAAGCAAAATAAAACTAAAAACAAAAACAAAGATGCTCCAAGAACAACACAATAGTGCATGAAGCAATAAAAATAAAGTGTCTAGAAAGAAAACCTGAGATTTTTATTGATGAAGAAGGGGATGCCTTGGGCATTCCCAAGCTTTGACGCTTGTACTTCTTGAATATTTCTTGGGGTGACACGGTGTGGCATTCCCAAGCTTGAGCTTTTGTCCATTCTTCATCTCATCACATCATTCTTCCCCTGCACCTGAAAATTTCCTTCATACAAAACTTTACACAATCTTCATTAGCAACATTAGTGTATTCAAGATGATAAGTATTTGGGTTTAGTTTCAACACAAGTAAAACTTCCATTAAAACACAAGCTACTGTAGAAATTCCCTCAAAAATCTCAATTCACCAAAAATAACTAAAAAATAAATCGATAAGAGGCAAATGCAAATAATGGCAGAAATCTGTCAAAACAGACGAGGAGGTAAAAACCGATTTTTTTGAATACCTTCTGTTGCTCAAATCAAAAAGTGTTAAACTAAATAAAGTTAGTTAACAACCTTCAAGATTTACTCAGAAAAGTACAGCTCAATACGACATACAGATATTTCTCAACAATTTTTACAGTGAAGCATAAAAATCTGTTTCGTGACAGCAACTTCCCCAAATCTTACTTCCATCTCATTAGAGGCTATTCTTGGCACAAAAATCAAATAAAAAGGATAATAAGAGGTTATTACAGAAGTAATAACTTCCAATACTCAAGAAAACTATTGGGTTATCTCCCAAGAAGTACTTTTCTTTAACGCCTTTAAGTTAGGCTTGATAGTTTGAGAAGATGCTCACATAAGAAATATGAATTGAAGTAAAAGAGAGCTTCAAGAAGAAAATTCAAAACACATTTAAGTCTAACCAACTTCCTATTCATAGGAATCTTGTAAATAAACAAGTCATGAAAGCACAAAGCAACAAGCATAGGAAAACAATACAAGTGCAACTTCAAGATTTTCAACATAAAGAGGGAAAACTTAATATTATTAAGATGCATAAAACCATGTTTCCCTCAATTATAATAACTTTCATTAGCAACATGAATAAAATCAACAATATAACTATCACATAAAAAATTCTTATCATGAGCCACATGCATATAATAATTATTACTCTCCACATAAGCATAGTCATTCTTATTAATTATAGTGGGAGCAAATTCAACAAAATAGCTATCATTATTATTCTCATCACCATAATCATCAAATATAGGAGGCATATTTGTAACACCCTCAGAATCGGCCCTATGCAAGTTTTAGCAAAACTCGCCAAACCCGCATAGAAACGATTCGAAGGTGCCCACCAGGCACTTTCGTGCGGGTGGAAAGCAAAGTAATAACATTACACAACAGTCCTCGATGGGACCCACAGAACAGATATATATACAACAGCGACTCAAAGAGTCAAGAATACAAATACACGGTACAAAGATCCAAATCACCTTGAAAACGATGGGGCGTCCGACTACGGACAAGATGCAAATGGGGCTAAGAGCCCTGAAGAATAACCAATGGCGTCCATAACCCTGCCCAGGCCAAGCCGGAAGGGTAACCATGCTAACGGCGTCGATCTCAAAACCTGCTTAAACAAAAAGGGTGCCGACAAAGGGCAAAGGAAAAAGAGGAGCGTCGATCGAGGCCAAGACACGAGGCTAGAATTCGGCGGTCCTCGCCTACATAGGTATGGTGGACTGAAGCGGCAGCATGCACTAAACAACCTATAGAGACTCGATACAACTGGCGACTATCAGAGAGGGGTAAGAAAGACCTATTCGGATCCAACCTGATACTAGCATCAAACAAACCCATCCTGGCGTTTCCCCCTCGAGACCAATCGAGGAAGTCAACCGAGGAACTCACACAGTTGGCAGTTTTAATTATTCAGTTATAGTTGTGGCACTTTACTAGTCAGGTTTAAATAATCGTCCTGATAAGGTAAGCAGTGGGCACTTTTAGTTAACCATTCTGTGATAGTTGAAGCACTTACTAGTCAGATACAATTAGCATGAGATAACCCAAAACCCAGCAGTTGTTGGTACTTTTTCTTAGCCATTCCGTTGTAGTGAAGCTGATTACTAGTCATATCGGAAACAAGTTAATTTATGACAGTAAACTTTAGTTATAGTTGTCTATGATCAGACACTGTGCTCCAAGTCGTCCATAACCGCGGACACGGCTTCTCGAAAAGATTTAACGCGAGGTGCACCAAAGTATCCACAGGCACTTCGACCCTTTTTGCCAGATCAGTTAACATACACCCATCGGTATGTCGGCGGGGCCTAAGTCACGACGTTCCCAGACCCAAAGCAAGCACGGGGGGCCACCCCACTAAGTACACCATAGCAACGGTCCGGTCTCCGAGACGGACTTAGGGTTGCGCCAATGGTCGAATGACAGGTATGCCCCCAAACGGACTGCCGATACCGCGTAATCACTCCGCTTCCTAACAGACAAGGTGCGTTACCGCACAATTTAAATACAGTAAGTAGCATGGCATAAGTACAGGATAGTAAATAAAACCTCAAACTAGTTGTGGCCCCCAGTACAATACTTTGAAATCAGGTAATTATCAATGGGGGGCCCATATCTCCCCACCTGTGGTTAGCGCACTCGATCTCAGAACAAGTGTCAAGAACTCGGGTCCTACGGGACACAAGTGGGCGGTCGGAAACCAAATCTTACCTATCACCCACCGATGCCTCTGCTTAATTCAATTTTAGTTGTTAAACAGGAATTTAAAGTGAACAATAAGTAAACCATGATCATCTCCAACGTCAACATGCGGCAATTCCTCCAACAATTGTGGTACTTGACGACGAGCAAAACACTGGAGCAAGCGACTACGACACGCGGGTCCAACTATCTACCAAACAACAGGTAATAGGATGTGTCCAAGGCTATATATGGCTGCAAGGAATATCACGGTACGAAATCTAGAGCAACGCAACACAGATAGCAAAAGATCAACAGGAGGGAAGTAAATACTATAAAAGTAAGATAGGTAGAAAGGGGGAGATGCTCGCCTGAAAACATTGCCGAAGGGTTCAACCGAAGATCGGGGCGAAGCTCACATCAACTCAACGGCCTTATCCGCGAAGAAGCAAAACACTAGAAGAAACACCAGATGCAATATTTAATACAACGCCATAAGATCGGCATGATGCATGTATGACGCATGGCATGGCAAAGGTGCGATGCAATTAGGTCAAGATTAAGCGGAACCGGGGTCCCGACAATTATTTAGGTGGGTCATGTTATTTAGAAGCCCCGCAATTTAAATGTTGTTTTAACAAGGCAAGATAAGATACCGGTTCGCTACACAAGTTTAAATGAGGCCGATATGAGGCTAGATTTGCCCGCATATGGGCCCCATATTTAATTATTAGGTGAATCGGCATAAGGCCCCCAAACCACAGATATGCATGCGAGATGAATGACAATTCAATATGCAAACAAGTTGTTATTATGTTATAAAATAGGGTTCGAGGGAAAAGGTCACACGTCAGAGGGGCTCGACGATCTTGGGGTCCCGAGGGTTCCGGGGTCGTCTCAGGGTTCACGGTCCGGTCTCGGGGTCCAGGGTTCTGCCGGGGTCGTTTCCGGCGGGATCGTTCTCTCGTTCTCGGTACGGGGCAGATCTTGTCGCATCGGGGTCTCGATGTCCGGGGAGCAGAACTTGGGTCGGTGGCGTTCTCGTCATCGCGAAGGTCTTGCCGGGTCCACGCTTCGGTTTCCGTGAGACGACCTTGGCGCTCCGTGCCCATGAAGCAGAACTTGTCGATTCCATTCCAACGGCCTCGTTGTCTGAGGATGAAGATCATGGGGTCTCCGGGGTCTTGACGGCTTCGGGTCCGAGAGGGAGATCCTGGCGTCGGGGTTTCCGTGACGAAGATCTTGTCGCGCGACGTCAATGCTTCCGGGGAGGAGATCATGAGGTTCCAGCTCTGGTGGTTCGTCGGGTTCGATCGAGTCGGCGTCGAGCTCGGGATCTGCTCCTACACGGTCTTCGGGGAACTTGGAGTACTCCCGGTTCGGGTCCAGGCGTCTCGGATCGGTACCCAACTTCACTTGGCGTCGATCACTTGGACTTCGAAGGGCCTTGGTCACCTGGGCATCAGTACCAAACACTGGCCTTGGCGCTTCAACAGCGAGAGCAAAGCTGGCTGACCCTGGTCAAACGGAGCACGCGACAGTTGGCGGTGCAGGCTCGACGGAGGGCCCCGCAGAGAACGGCTCGGGAGGGCCCACTGGCGGCTGGCGCGGGGGCTCGGGGCTCGCGAGGGCTCTTCGCGCCGGGAGGGCGACCGCGGCTCGGGCCGGACACGGAGAGGATGCGGGCGGCGAACGCCGGGGCAGGCAGGCGGGCGAGCTCAGCGGCACCGCCGGGCGCTTGGCAAGTCTTGTGGCGGTGGAAGCTCGAGGCGGGCGAGGCGCAGCCAAGGCTTCGCAGCGGCGAGGCTGGCCTTGGCGGGCGGTAGAGGGGAGGCGGAAGGAGCGGAGAGGAGGCGGGGCGAGGTCAGCTGGAGGAGCAAAGGGCGGCGGGAGGCCTTGGCCGGCGCAGCAGTCTTCTGTGTGGCTGGAGGGCGGGCGCTTGAGGCCGGGCAGCGGGCTTTCATGTGAGGCAGCAGGCGCTTGAGGCGGTCTGCAGGTGGAGGAAGCGGCGAGGCGGCGCTGGCTGAGGGCAGTTCGGGAGGAGCTGGGAGGGCGGCGCGGTGTGCGGGCGTGGTGCGGGGAAGGAGGAGAGAGGAGGACGTGTGGGGCCAGGGGGTGGGGCCAGGGAGCAGGGATGAGTGGGTGGGGGACGTGTGGGGCCAGGGGGCTGGTGGGAGCCGCTGAACAGGGAGAGGGGTGGGCTGGCTCGGTGCTGCGCGTGGGTGTGGCGCGCTGGGAGGGAGGGAAGAGAGAGAGAAGGGAGATTAGGTGGGGGTATGGGGCTGATGAGGTGGCAGGGAGGGATTGGTGGAGGGAGAGGGTGTGCTGAGGTGGCGCAGGGCTATTGGAGGGGGTGATGTGGCTGGGAGGGGTGGGTAGAGTTTTAGGTGGGAATAGGATTTAGGTAGGGTAGGCAGGTTGGGCCGTTTTATAAACTGGGGGTGGTCGTTCGGGTCGGACTGCCATTCGCCTCTGAAAATAATTTAATACTTTATTTATTTTCTATTATCTTTTGTAACTAGTTTTTGACAAACAAAATATCCGGAACAACCGGGGTTTGGCGTTTGAATGAAGGTCGGGGCGTTTTAGAAAACGAAAGCGGGCTTTGCGAAAAAGGGTTTTGGCAAACAATGCATGATGATGACGATGCAATGCACAAATTCAACGCGATTTTCTAGTAGTGGTTTTGCGGGATGCCACAATTCGACACCACTAACAATGGATCTCGCCCTCGAGATCCGCCTCATGGTACCGGAAGGGAGGTCGGCGATCTGCGTCTTCTCGCTTCGTGTAGATCTTCGCGACACCACTAACAAGAGATCGTTGTCCGTGATCGTCGAGAGAACACTCCGGATAAACAACGGACGAAGTTAAAGGTAAGGCCACCTCTAACTTTCATGGAAGGAGTAAAATTGCATCGATCCACTATTCAATATACCGAGCAAATGATAAGAGTAGTGGTATGGTCGCGACTCCATCCCGCACTCAAAGCATTACCCGGTACACGAATAGACAGATTATGCAACCAACCCTCAGATTCAGACTGAAGATCTCGACAAGCGAGGTTCGGAAACAAGGAGTGATGCAGACTCTGCATCGGATCTGGCGTAGAGGATGTCGTCGCGTCGGAAAACACCGGAAGGCACAAACAAGGAACAAAGAATAGTAACACCGTAGACGGATTCATCAGGCAGCTTGAACACCGGATGGTAGAACACCGTTACCAAAGGAGGAAGCGAAACCCTGAAGGTGCGACGGAACCCAACCACGAGAATTCCTGGACTCGAAGAAAGAGAAGAGAGCGGATTCAAAAACGCGTAGGGGTAAGGGGGAGACAGCAGAGGGTAAGGAGTAAAATCAGACCTAATCAGAACTATCCAACCGATTTTCAAAATAGTTTTGACACTCTACTTCGGCCGTTAGCTAGGTTATCCTACATTTGGACTTGTGGGTATCACAACCGCTGAGCTCGATACCACTCTGTAACACCCTCGAATCGCCCTATGCAAGTTTTAGCAAAACTCGCCAAACCCGCATAGAACGATTCGAAGGTGCCCACCAGCACTTTCTGCGGGTGGAAAGCAAAGTAATAACATTACACAACAGTCCTCGATGGGACCCACGAGCAGAGATATATATACAACAATGACTCAAAGAGTCAAGAATACAAATACACTACAAAGATCCAAATCACCTTGAAAGCGATGGGGCGTCCGACGGACAAGATGCAAATGGGGCTAAGAGCCACAAGAATAACCAATGGCGTCCATAACCCTGCCCGAGCCAAGCCGGAAGGGTAACCACGCTAACGGTCGATCTCAAAACCTGCTTAAACAAAAGGGGTGCCGACAAAGGGCAAAGGAAAAGAGGCGTCAAGATCGAGGCGATGCACGGCGAGGCTAGAATTCGCGGTCCGCCTACATAGGTATGGTGGATCGGCAGCGGAAGCATGCACTAAACAACCTATAGAGACTCGATACAATGGCGACTATCGAGAGAGGTAAGAAAGACCTATTCGGATCCAACGATACTAGCATCAAACAAACCCATCTGGCGTTTCCCCTCGAGACCAATCGAGGAAGTCAACCGAGGAACTCACACGGTTGGCAGTTTAATTATTCGATTATAGTTGTGGCACTTTACTAGTCGAGTTTAAATAATCGTCACGATAAGGTAAGATGGGCACTTTTAGTTAACCATTCTGTGATAGTTGAAGCACTTACTAGTCGATACAATTAGCATGAGATAACCCAAAACCCAGCTTGTTGGTACTTTTTCTTAGCCATTCCGTTGTAGTGAAGCTGATTACTAGTCATATCGAAACAAGTTAATTTATGACAAACTTTAGTTATAGTTGTCTATGATCGGACCTTGCTCCAAGTCGTCCATAACCGGACACGGCTTCTCGAAAGATTTAACCTGCAGGGTGCACCAAAGTATCCACAGCACTTGACCCTTTTGCCAGATCAGTTAACATACACCCATCGGTATGTCGGCGGGGCCTAAGTCACGACGTTCCCAGACCCAAAGCAAGCACGGGGGCCACCCCACTAAGTACACCCGCAACGAAGTCGGCCGGTCTCCGAGACGGACTTAGGGTTGCGCCAATGGCTGTAAGCGACAGTATGCCCCCAAACGGGGACTGCCGATACCGCGTAATCACTCCGCTTCCTAAACAGTACAGTGTGCAGTACCTCGCACAATTTAAATACAGAAAGTAGCATGGCATAAGTACAGGATAGTAAATAAAACCTCAAACTAGTTGTGGCCCCCAGTACAATACTTTGAAATCAGGTAATTATCAATGGGGGGCCCATATCTCCCCACCTGTGGTTAGCGCGCTCGATCTCGGAACAGGTGTCAAGAACTCGGGTCCTACGGGACACAAGTGGGCGGTCGGAAACCAAATCTTACCTATCACCCACCGATGCCTCTGCTTAATTCAATTTTAGTTGTTAAACAGGAATTTAAAGTGAACAATAAGTAAACCATGATCATCTCCAACGTCAACATGCGGCAATTCCTCCAACAATTGTGGTACTTGACGACGAGCAAAACACTGGAGCAAGCGACTACGACACGCGGGTCCAACTATCTACCAAACAACAGGTAATAGGATGTGTCCAAGGCTATATATGGCTGCAAGGAATATCACGGTACGAAATCTAGAGCAACGCAACACAGATAGCAAAAGATCAACAGGAGGGAAGTAAATACTATAAAAGTAAGATAGGTAGAAAGGGGGAGATGCTCGCCTGAAAACATTGCCGAAGGGTTCAACCAAGATCGGTGAGCTCACATCAACTCAACGGCCTTATCCGAAGAAGCAAAACACTAGAAGAAACACCAGATGCAATATTTAATACAACGCCATAAGATCGGCATGATGCATGTATGACGCATGGCATGGCAAAGGTGCGATGCAATTAGGTCAAGATTAAGCGGAACCGGGGTCCCGACAATTATTTAGGTGGGTCATGTTATTTAGAAGCCCCGCAATTTAAATGTTGTTTTAACAAGGCAAGATAAGATACCGGTTCGCTACACAAGTTTAAATGAGGCCGATATGAGGCTAGATTTGCCCGCATATGGGCCCCATATTTAATTATTAGGTGAATCGGCATAAGGCCCCCAAACCACAGATATGCATGCGAGATGAATGACAATTCAATATGCAAACAAGTTGTTATTATGTTATAAAATAGGGTTCGAGGGAAAAGGTCACACGTCAGAGGGGCTCGACGATCTTGGGGTCCCAAGGGTTCCGGGGTCGTCTCAGGGTTCACGGTCCGGTCTCGGGGTCCAGGGTTCTGCCGGGGTCGTTTCCGGCGGGATCGTTCTCTCGTTCTCGGTACGGGGCAGATCTTGTCGCATCGGGGTCTCGATGTCCGGGGAGCAGAACTTGGGTCGGTGGCGTTCTCGTCATCGCGAAGGTCTTGCCGGGTCCACGCTTCGGTTTCCGTGAGACGACCTTGGCGCTCCGTGCCCATGAAGCAGAACTTGTCGATTCCATTCCAACGGCCTCGTTGTCTGAGGATGAAGATCATGGGGTCTCCGGGGTCTTGACGGCTTCGGGTCCGAGAGGGAGATCCTGGCGTCGGGGTTTCCGTGACGAAGATCTTGTCGCGACGTCAAAGCTTCCGGGGAGGAGATCATGAGGTTCCAGCTCTGGTGGTTCGTCGGGTTCGATAGCGTCGGCGTCGAGCTCGGGATCTGCTCCTACACGGTCTTCGGGGAACTTGGAGTACTCCCGGTTCGGGTCCAGGCGTCTCGGATCGGTACCCAACTTCACTTGGCGTCGATCACTTGGACTTCGAAGGGCCTTGGTCACCTGGGCATCAGTACCAAACACTGGCCTTGGCGCTTCAACAGCGAGAGCAAAGCTGGCTGACCCTGGTCAAACGGAGCACGCGACAGTTGGCGGTGCAGGCTCGACGGAGGGCCCCGCAGAGAACGGCTCGGGGGAGGGGCCCACCTGGCGGCGGCGGCTCTGGCGCGCAGGGGCTCGGGGCTCGCAGGGGCTCTTCGCGCGACGCCGGGAGGCGACAGCTCGGGCGGACACCGGAGAGGATGCGGGCGGGAACGCCGGGGCGGGAGCGGGCAGGCTCGGCGGCACCGCGGCCTTGTGAGCAAGGGTCTTGGCGCGGTGGAAGCTCAGGCGGCGAGGGGCCCAGCGGCTTCGCCGGCAGCGAGAGGCTGGCTGGCATGGCCATGTGAGGCGGTAGAGGCGAGAGGCGGAGAGGAGCGGGAGGAGGCGTCTTGGGTCGCTGGAGGAGGCGGGCGGCGGGAGGCGCGTGGCAGTGGCAGTCTTGCTGAGGCTGGAGGGAGGCGGACGCTGCAGAGGCAGCGGGGCTCATGTGAGGCGGGCAGGCGCAGGGAGGCGGTGCAGCGGGTGGAGGAGCGGCCAGGCGGCGGGCCGGCGCTGAGGGGCGGTTCGGGAGGAGCACAGGAGGAGGCGGCGCGGTGTCTGGGCGTGGTGCGGAAGGAGGAGAGGAGGACGTGTGGGGCCAGGGTGGGGCCAGGAGCAGGGATGAGTGGGTGGGGCGTGTGGGGCCAGGGGCTGGTGGGAGCCAGTGAACAGGGAGAGGTGGGCTGGCTCGGTCTTTGTCGTGGTGTGTGTGGGAGGGAGGGAAGAGAGAGAGAAGGGAGATTAGGTGGGGGTATGGGGCTGATGAGGTGGCAGGGAGGGATTGGTGGAGGGAGAGGGTGTGCTGAGGTGGCGCAGGGCTATTGGAGGGGGTGATGTGGCTGGGAGGGGTGGGTAGAGTTTTAGGTGGGAATAGGATTTAGGTAGGGTAGGCAGGTTGGGCCGTTTTATAAACTGGGGGTGGTCGTTCGGGTCGGGACGGCCCGTTCGACTGCCCCTACTGAAAATAATTTAATACTTTATTTATTTTCTATTATCTTTTGTAACTAGTTTTTGACAAACAAAATATCCGGAACAACCGGGGTTTGGCGTTTGAATGAAGGTCGGGACGTTTTAGAAAACGAAAGCGGGCTTTGCGAAAAAGGGTTTTGGCAAACAATGCATGATGATGACGATGCAATGCACAAATTCAACGCGATTTTCTAGTAGTGGTTTTGCGGGATGCCACAATATTGTAATCATAATTAATTTTCTCCTCAATATTAGGTGGACTGAAAATATCATATTCATCATTGTAATCATCATATATTGGAGGTATAGTATCATCATAAGAAATAGAATAGCTATCTTCCAAAGCTGGGGAACTAAAAAGATCATTTTCACCAAAACTAGCTTCCCCAATCTTAGACATTTACATAGCATTAGAAATAATATTGTTCAAAGAATTCATACTAATAACATTGCTATTAGCATGCAAATAAAGTTCCATAGGTTTTTTAATGTTCTCTTCAAACACTTCATGTCCTAGCTCAAGATAAATACTATAAAGATCTCTAATTTTATTGTTGTTTTCCATTAAGCCTAACTAATGAAAACAAGAAACAAAAAGACAAAATTGCAAAATCTAAAGGAAATAACTTCGAGCACTTACACAACAAGAGGATGTGAGTACTTTTTACCTTACCTCCCGGGCAACAGCGCCAGAAAAGACCTTGATGTCTACGCACTTCTATTCTTGTAGACAGTTGTTGGGCATCCAAGTGCAGAGGTTTGTAGAACAGCAACAAGTTTCCCTTAAGTGGATTACCCAAGGTTTATCGAACTCAGGGAGGAAGTGGTCAAAGGTATCCCTCTCAAGCAAGCCTGCAATCAAGATACAAGAAGTCTCTTGTTCCCCCAACACACCCAATACACTTGTCAGGTGTATAGGTGCACTAGTTCGGCAAAGAGATAGTCAAATATAAGTGATATGGATGATTATAAGTGGTAACGGTGCCAGAAAAGAGCTTGACGGGGAGGAAGAGACGAAAGGAAATCTGTAATAAAGATGGAAGCAAGCAAACATGCAATAGATCTAGTTGTAAACGGTGTTTCAATGTTTATAAACAAGGCCTAGGGATCATACTTTCACTAGTGAACACTCTCATAAAAATATCTTCTCTTCACGATACTACTCTGAACTACTCTCCGGTTGGACAAGTCTAATCCATCGTAGGGCTATAATAGCACACCTCAAAGTCCGCCTTCCCCATCTAGATAATCCCACACTGTCACCTTGAGTGCTAGATGGTTCCAACAAACACCACAATTTCATAGAGACACCCAACTCAAAATATACTCATGATAAGTATTTATGAACTCTAGCCTAAGTGCCACCATGTTATGCACGCTGTCACTTTCATACACGTGGGGAGAACAGAGATCTATTGAAGCACTTGTGTATTTATGTAAACTCTAGCCTAAGTGCCACCACGGTAGGCACGCTGTCACTTTCATACACGTGGGGAGAGCCGGAGATCTATTAAAGAACTTGAGTAGCAGAGTAGATCTACTTGATTACAATGCTCATGACCACAATATGATCACGCATAGAGAGAGATGAACACATAGCTACCGGTAGAGCTCTTAGCCTCGAGGAAGAACTACTCCCTCGTCATCATGTAAATCAACAACGGCGATGGAGATGGTGGTGGAGATCGATGGAGATGGCTCCGGGGGCACTTCCCCATCCCGGAAGGGTGCCGGAATAGAGACTTCTGTCCCCCGAATCTCCCCTTCGGTGGCGGCAACGCTGCGGAACTTTTTCTGGATGGAGGCTGGATTATCTAGGGTTTTCTCATTGGGGGCTTCTTATAGGCGAAGAGGGCAAGGTCAGTGGAGGCCCAGGGGGCCCACACCCCATGGTGGGCTCGCGCCACCCTAGGGTGTGGCCGCCCTGGTGCCCTACTAAATATCTGCTTCGCGTTTCCATATTGCTCTAGGAAAAATAGTAACTTTGGCTTTTGTCTCGTCCAATTCGGATAATATTCATTTTTTACCTTTTCTGAAACCAAAAACAGCAGAAAATAGGCAACTGACACTATGGCATCTTGTAAAAAGGTTAGTTCCAGAAAGTGTATAAAAATACCTCAAAGTGTAGACAAGACATAAGACAAATGATATAAAACAAGCATGGAGCATCAAAAATTATAGATACGTTTACGACGTATCATGACTCTAAAAGGTTTTTCGTAAACTTTCAAAGCAGCCCACAATTTACTTGTAGTAGTTCAAATTTGACCTAATTTCGATAAATCGGCATAATGTCATTCAAGTGGGTGGAGTTAGGTAGGAAGTTTGAGAACTCATAATCGTAAGTAACACATGTTGGCCCATTATATATGTCTGAAAACTTGGCTTGTGACATTCAGATGCATAATCTTTGGACTTTCTTTACGAGAAATAACAATCTCGTCATCACTCGGAAAATTGAGAATGTTCTTTCCTGATAGATGGAAACTCACACTGACAACCTTGTTTACTACAAGAATATGCACCCATATACCTCCGAAAAGACATTTAATTCAAGAGCAATCTATCATCCTTACTTGTAGCTCAAGTTTGACCTAATTTCATTAAATTGTCAAGGTGCCAAATCTTAGCAAGAGTTGAACCTGTTGTCAAAACTCTCAGTCGTTTGATATATTAATTGTGACCCCGATGGGTACCTCCAAAAGCTTTTTCCATAAACTTTCAAAGAAGCCCACGATTTACTTGTAGTAGTTCAAATTTGACCTAATTTCGATAAATCAACATAAATTCATTCAAGTGGGCGGAATTAGATAGGAAGTTTGAGAACTCATAATCGTAAGTACAACATGTTGGCCCACTATATATGTCTGAAAACTTAGCCTTTTGGCATTCATATCCATATTCTTCAGACTTTCTTTACAAGAAAGAACAATCTCGTCATCACTCTGAAAATTGAGAATGTTCTTTCCTGATAGTCGGAAACTCACACTGACGACATTGTTTGTACAATAAAATGCACCCATCTACCTCCGAAAAGATTTAATTCAAGATAAATCTATCATGCTTACTTGTAGCTAAACTTGGCCTAATTTCATTAAATTGTCAGGATGCAAAATCTCATCAAGAAGGTGTAACTGTCGTCAAAATTCTATGTGGTTTCTAATATATTAATTGTGACCCCTGATGGGTACCTCCAAAAGCATTTTTGGAAACTTTATAAGCAACCTAAAATTTATTTATAGTTTGAAATTTGACCTAATTTTGATAAATTGACATAAATTCATTCAACTGGGCAGAGTTAGCAAGGAAATTTGAAAAACTCATAAAACATGGGAACCGTAAGTACAACATGTTGGTCTACTATATATGTTTTAAAACTTGGCTTGTGGCATTGAGATCCAATATTCTTCGAACTTTTATTTATGGAAAAGTACAATCTCGTCATCACTCTTAAAATTGAGAATGTTCTTTACAGATATAGTTGGACACCCACACTAACGACATTGTTTACTACAAGAGGATGAACCCATCTACCTCTCAAATAATTATATTTAATTCAAGAGCACTCTATCACGCTTTCTTGTAGCTCAAGTTTGACCTAATTTCGTTGAACTATCAACATGCAAAATCATAGCAAGAAGTTGAACCTGTCGTCAAAACTCTCATTGGTTTATGATACATTAATTGACCCCCATGGGTACCTCCAAAATCTTTTTCATAAAACTTACAAAGCAACCTACAATGTATTTGTAGTTTAAATTTTACCTAATTTTGATAAATCGGCATAAAGTCAGTTAAGTTGGCAGAGTTAGCTAGGAAGTTTGAAAACTTATAAAATATGGGTATCATGAGTACAACATTGTTGGTACACTATACATGTCTTAAAACTTGGGTTGTGGCATTGAGACTCATATTCTTCGGACTTTCCTTACGAAAAAGAACAATCTCGGCATCACTTAAAAATTGAGAGTTGAATGTTCTTTCTTGATAGATGGAATCTCACACTAACGATATTTTTTACTACAAGAAGATGCACCCATATACCTCCGAAAATCCAATTAATTCAAGAACAATATATCGCGCTTACTCATGTAGCAAAAGTTTGACCTAATTTCATTAAACCATAAGATAAATATTGGATGAATTATTGACCTTTTATGAATATGTAAATTTTTACAAATTTGTAAATTAATGGGAGTATTGACAAGGCGGGACTAATTGTCTATTATGTTTTCAGCAGAGCTAAATAGAAAATTAGATGACCAAGTGGTGGAAATTGCAATGGATTACACCAACGGATGGTGAAGACTGCAAAAAAATAAAACTGTCCAAAACGCCAGAGACACACACACACAGCACGTGGCTCCCCTTACGTGGCCATGCCTACCTTCGAGATCCTGACAGGTGGGTCCCATAGGGAATGGGCCCCACTTTTTAGTGAACCAAAGTCAGGGGACTGTAGGGACACAGACACAACACGGCTGCACCAAGGGACACGTGCGCGACGCCACGCCGTGGAGAGAAAGAGAGAGAGATAGATCAGCCGACCAGTGCGCGCGGGGTGCTGCACAGGAGGGGTGAGGGAGTATGGATGGTGAGAGACAACAAATGAGAGAGAAAACATAGTACTCCTAGTAGTAGGTATGTGTACCTCGTGTCAGAAACCCGTGAAACTAGCTTTACTATGATATCACACAACCTTCAACTCCTTGTTCGCTGTTCTCGCGCCGCCTCCCTTTTATTCTTATATAATCTCTTCTTTCTCTTTATTTTTTCCTCCATTTTTTCTTTGGGAGATTTGTGGTTAATTGTTTGGTGCCCCTGTTTCAGTAGAAGTACAAACTACTCAAGTTTTGCACAATAGTCCTCTATGTCTAAAAATTGGGTATGTGCCATTCAGATCCAAAATATTCGTACTTGCTTCACAAAAAATAATTCCGGTCACTCAAAACTTTTTATTTTTCGTTTTAACTAGGAATCTACCCCTAAGTACCAATAAGGTGCGCTTTAAAATCCAAGGGTAGGCATAAAAATTACATAACTATCCAGAAAGAAAACCAAAATACTTTCGGCACCTACACCTTTACAACACGGACCCTAAAGATACATTGGGAAAATTGAACATGTTTTTCCTAATACTAGTTCGAAATTCCCACTCCCAACATTATTTAACATGGAAAGATGCACCCATCGACCAAATATGGGAACATTATCATGAACTATGATGTAGATATGGCCATGACCTAATCAGTCGTTCGGCTCGCGAAACCCTTGAGTTTTCATATATGGTAGGTCATATCTAATGTGACAATGGCTTTTTTGAATGTTTCAAATCTCATGTTCACTTTTTCCCATAGTAGGTACTATAAACGACAGGATGTCATGCGAAACCTTTTCGTTTGTTCATTTTTCTTCATCTCCTTTGTGTTTTTCTCAAATCCATGTAACAGAGGTGTGATCATGCAAATTCATATATATATCAAGATTTTGAGTCGTTCAGAACTCTCGGTTATTTTCAAGATATTGACCTACCATGTACACCTTCAAAGTAGTTTCATAGTATAACTTCAAGAGCAATCTTTGTGAGACTTGCTTGTAGTTCAAAATTAACCTAACTTTGGTTTAAGTGGGCGACATTACATTAGAGGCTTGAAAACTCGTAAAACTATGGGATTGTCCATAAATCATGTTGCACTTTCAGAGTAAAACGATTTGTGGACAATTTTAGGAGTGGGTATATATACCACATGCATCCGGATCAAATCTGACCCAATTTACGTAAATTATTTTAAAGTCTTTCAAGTGGACGAATTTGTTAGCACATAACATTAAGAGAAATATATCGCGCGCTTGCAGTTCAAAGTTTACCTAAAATGTCATTTAAGTGGGCAATGTTGTAGCCAAAAATATTGGAAAAAGCATAAAAAGGTGAAATGTGCATCAAAAATTCCATGCGCTTGTGTGGCACTCACAGACATTTTGTGTGTGTTTGTGTGTGTATGATGGACGTGCACGTCCTTCGTCTTCTCATAGTGTGAAATGGAGCAATCAAAGTCGTATATCTTACCACTGTATATCTCATCTTACCATTATACTCTCTCTGTCTAGAAATAACTGACTTGGGTTTGTCTAGATTCGAATGTACATCTATACACTAAAATGCGTCTAGATAGATTTTAATGTAGGCAAAACCAAGTAAGTGATTTCTAGACATAGGTGTATATATATAATGTACGAATATCTTTGAACTTTGACTGGTGGATCAAAGACTGGCAAATCCCAACATTGCCAGCTCTTGGATCCTCTTTTTTCGATTATATATATATCATCTAGAAGATACTATTGACAGTATTTGTTATCTTATTTTACCCACCATATAGTATATGAATAAATTTGAATATTGAGTGTTGGATCAAGAAGACTCGTGAATCCCAACATTGCAAGCTATTGGATCTTCTTTTTCATTCTAGCTAACATCTAGAAGATTCTATTGATAGTCTTTAGCACAATAAATGCTATGCACAAACCTCAAAACACACTTCTCCATCATTCTAGAATCTTCTCAGACGTTTACCTAGACCATGTTACCAAAAAATTCAAGTATTAAGTATAGGTAATAAACGTCGACTTCTACATGATACAAAGTACAAGAAGGATGTTTGTAAACTCAGAAAACATGGGAATCATAAGAACAGAATGTCGGTCCACTATATATGTCTATAAACTTGTCTTGTGGCATTCAGATCCAATATTCTTCGCACTTTCCTTACTGAAAAGAATGATCTCGTCATCATTATGAAAATTTGACAATTGAATGTTCTTTCTTGATAGCTTGAAACTCAAATCGATGACATTGTTTACTATAATAAGATGCACCCATTTATTTCTAAAAATACATTTGATTCAAGATAAATCAATCGCGCTTACTTGTGTAGCTCAAGTTTGACCAAATTTCATTAACATGTCAAGATGCAAAATCTTAGGAAGAATTCGGTCCTTATGTCTAAAATCTCGGTGGTTTCTAATATATTAATTGTGACCCCCTGATGGGTATACCTCCAAAATATTTTTCGTAAACTTTCAAAGAAACCTATAATTTACTTGTAGTTCAGATTTTTGACCTAATTTCGGCAAATAAACATTAAGTCATTCAAGGGGTCAGAGTTATCTAGCACGTTTGCAAAACTCATAAAACATGCATAATCGTGAGTAGAACTTGTTGGTCCCCAATATATGTTAGGAAGCTTGGCTTGTGGCATTCAGATCCCTATTTTTCGTAATTTCTTTACAGAAAAGAGCAATCTGGTCATCACTCTGAAAATTTAAGAATTTTCTTTCCATATAGTTAGAAACTCACACCAACGGCATTGTTTACTACAATAAGATTCATCATCTACCTCTAAAAAGACATTTAATTCAAGATAAATCTACCGTGCCTACTTGTAGATCAATGTTGACCTAATTTCATTAAACTATCAAAATGCAAAATCTTAGCAAGAAGTTGAACCTGTTGACAAAACTCTCGGTGGTTTCTGATATATTAATTGACCCCCTGATGGATACCTGCAAAAGATTTTTTGTAAAACTTCCAAAGCAACCTACAATTTACTCGTAGTTCAAATTTGACCTAATTTCGCTAAATGGGCATAAATTCATTCAAGTGGGAGGAGTTAGCTAGGGAGTTTGAAAACTCAGAAAACATGGAAATCTTAATTAAGTACAACATGTTGGTCCACTATATATGTTTGAAAACTTGGCTTTATGGCATTTAGATCCATATTCTTCTGACTTTATTTGCGGAAAAGAACAGTCTCGTTATCACTCGATAAGTTGAGAATGTTCTTTCTAAATAGTTGGAAACTCACACCGACATCATTGCTTACTACAAGAAGACGCACCCATCGACATCTAAAATTACATTTAATTCAAGAGAAATCTACCGTGCTTACTTGTAGATCAAGTTTGACCTAATTTCATTAAATCGGCAATAAGTCAGTGAAATGTGCGAAGTTAGCTAGGAAGCTTGAAAAATGGAATTATATAAGAAACCATGGTCCACTTTGTGTGATAATTGGGAGGGTTGTATTTTCTTCTAACTGTGGTATCTCCTAAAGGAGCGAGGTGCTTCAGTTAACACGGTCGATAGAAGTACAAGTTACATCAAGGACCTCGTAAAAAATGGAAATTACATCAACTTCCATGCAGTTAGCACAAGGTCCCTAAAACTAAGCAATGAAGTGTGTTCTGAGGTTTGCGCATACTAGCGTTCATTGTGCTAAAGACTATCAATAGAATCTTCTAGATGCTAACAATGGAAAAGAGGATCCAATGGTTAGAAATGTTTGGATTTGCCAGTCTTGATCCAACGGTGAATGTTTGAATTTCGAAACCGGAAAAGTGAATTTTTTGCCGCCAAGGACCAAAGTGGTTTCCTTCCTATGTACTCCTCGTCCTACTCCACACCAACGCAACTGCCGAACACGCCATAGAAATAGAGCCACCCTCTCAAAAAAGGAAGAAACAGAAACAGAGCCGCCGTACCAAGGCACACGTGGGTAGCGTCACGCTGTGGACGAGGGAGAGATCAGGCGTGACGATGCGCTAGGGGAGAGGGATCGAGAGATGACATGAAGCGAAGGAGAGAGAAAACACACAATTTTTGCATGCATAGGTCCTGAAATTTACTACTAGTAGAGTCAGGAGTACCTCATGTTACGAACCCATTGATATATTTGATCCGGATTCACGGATGTAGAATAATAGCTTTTTCCCTAGAAGACCAAGGTTTAATCGAACCTTGGAAAGCAATGCTAAAAGGAAATGAATAAGGACACATCTACAAGACTTTATCTTTTTGTTTTACCTTAGTTTACCAGACCAATCTAGTTTACTTTTAAAGTGGGTTAAATCAATGGATGGAGATAGGTCAGGATTGACGATCCACCTCCAGCTGCACATCATATGGTATGAAAAATAATAATAAGCATAGTCACGTGTATTGTTTGAATGAAGATAATCTTTTGTGGGAAACACATCCTAGTATACTAAAGCCCCAGTGATGCAGCGGACATAGCAATAGTCTTTTAATCCAACCGAGTGCACACCAAAGCCACGGGCTACAAATGATTACTAAGTGAAAACATAGGTTACAGTATTAAGTGGTGATGTTGTTGTGATCCTGAATGGGTCGCTAAGCGAATACGGTACTACCCTTTCTATCACTGGGGTCCCTATGACATAGCAAACAAAATAAAATACTCCCATGATTTGATACACATTATTGCTGCGAGGTTTCTCCCCAACCCGCATACCGTGAGGACTACTCACTCATAACAAATAGATCAAGGATAGAAAACATTGTGCAAAATACTTAGATTGAAATAAAATATTATTACAATGGTCGCCAAATCACAAGGAGATCTAAAGTACAAAGTAATGGCTATGGATAGTGGATGGATGGATGGTGGAGTGGATGAACAATGGCGTGGATCTCCTTTGGTGGTGTTGTGATGAAATCTGAGAATGGGGGCTCTCTAGGCGGTGGCTAGAGCCTCAAAATATATAGGCGTTGTCAAAAATGTTGTAGGTTTTGACAAGATGAAGCCGTCGGCACCCCATATGGGTGGGCCCCACCCGTACCGTTGGTCGTTAAGCGCATTGTCGCCTAGAATTGTCCCCTCCCGTACTGTTGGTCGTTAAGCGCACTATCGCCTGGAATTTGCTTCCCAATTACTTGGGCATGTGGTTTTCCTCTAATTCCTTCATTATGACTCCTGATTTCTCATTAAAACCCGTGAGTTCCGGCACAACATAATTCAAAGAAAGGTTTTGCATATCTTTGCAATTATTAGTCATTAGTGGCAAGGATTGAGAGTTTCTTGTCAATTGCTTGACTAAAAACAATGTTTAAACACAGAGAAAGATGGAAAATTTCAGAGCCATCAACTTCCCCTAAGCTCAAACCTTGATCCCCTCGAGCAAGAAGAAACAAAAGAACTATAAGGAATTCAACGTTAAAACTTGAAACAACGAGAATAAGAATTCACTTACGGTTGGTAGTCACATGTGCACAATACTTCATTCATTTGGGAGGCTTATCAAAGTTAGAGAGATGACAAGAGTACTATACAAGCTTCGGCAATTCAAAACAATCAAAGTATAGTTTAATATCAACATGAATTGTTAGTAGTGTAGCAATCAATCCAATTCTTCTAGTTAACTCTCATCTTGCCAAGGAATACTAGGATGTTTAAATTGCATAATTAGGTAAGAGAGTTTCATGTCCTAAGTAATATAACAATGAAGTGTCTTATTTACACCCACGTCAATAGATCAAGTCTATCAAAAAACATTTCTAATCCAATCATTGATTTTCAAGAAAAATCATAGAAGTAGTAATGAGACCATGCCAAGGACTTGTTATGTGGATATTCAAAGATAACCTTTTATTTTCATACTTTTTCAAGGATTGCTGGATATTTCTTTTTGCAAGTGTTTACACAACCTTCGAGAATACCAATACTTCTTCCCATACATTGACACTGATGCCAATCATGCCATTAACTCATAGCCGAAATCCGGGGTTATACCATAGATCATTCAAAAGCTAGCGGAGTTGTTAGCATCCCAAAGTTGTGCACTAGGATCATAAATAGCAGATTTTTTTTGTTTCTTTTTCATGAGCTAGTACCACTGTTTGGTCCACAAGGTTAGATTTGTCATGAATCACAATTACAACTAGACATTATTTCAATCAAGCAACTCCTTTCAAGAGTGTCGTCAAGACTATCAAAATGTATATGGGGTTAAGTATCTTAAAGGGTATAATCTCAAGACAATCATTCATCAAATAAGTCATAAATTTTAGACTTTTTCTTATTGTACTTGTTTGGCATTATTATTTCCAAGGCAAGACTCGGTTAGCTAAAATAACTAGAGCAAGAGCTTCAGCAACTAACCATCATACTAATAAAAAGCTTTACTTTAACTAAATTAAATTACTCCCACATGCATATCATCTTAGAAAATCGACCAACTAAGATAAACAACTCAAACTTCAAAAGTGGGAGACATAGGACATACCTCTCATAAGTGACTTCATGATCCTCTTCCTTATAAGGATGTGTTCCTTCAAAAACTCAAACATGATTACTCTCATGATAATAATATAAAAGCAAAGAGGCAAAGTGTAAATCCACATTTACGAAAAAAAGGAAAAACGGAAAAATATTTTTGTATTTTTGAGGAAGGGATTAAAGAATAGAAAGGATCTTGTGACCAAGCAAGGGTGCTAAGAAAATAAAAACAAACGGATAAAACAAACGCAAACTAAAAATCAAAGGAAACAGGCAAAGTGTTGGAACAAGACAACACAAGTGTTTCAAAGGCTCCCACGGAGCTGGAGTACAACCGCATTATTACACAAATAAATTTTTAAGGGGAACACAACCCCAAGCTCAGGCTTTTGCAAGCCCCTTTGTTGCTCGTTGTGGTGGTGGTGGATAGTCTCCCAAATTCCATTGGCCATGCCAATTTTAGAATTGGGTGTCGAGGCTTGCGGTAGCATCTCGAAGGTTGATGGAGAGGTTGTTCATGTTCTGGATATTTCCTTCGAGTGTGTAGATGTCTTTATAGTTTGTGTATTAGTTTGGTGGCTGCTCATCTTGTTCGGGCTCTCCTTGTTCTACTTCTTCATCTTCTCCTCCTATGCGTATCTCTTGTTTGGGTAGATTAGCCTCAACCTGCGCGTTATAACGCAAACGTCCCTCCTCGATAGAGAAGAGGCCATTAGGAAAAGGATTTGGGATCAAGTGATCCCCTCTAGGTATATCGAGAAAATATCTACCATGAGTTTTAGAGACCATACCACATGCTATTATAGTAGAGAGAGACCGAGACGGTTACTTCCTACCAACGGTTGGATATTACCTAGATTTACGTGAAGTGAGCGTGCAAGAACGGTCACAACTCCTCCTCTGCATATGAATGCACGAGTTTGAAGAGACTGATTCTTAGGTAAAACACAAGCAAGGCGCCTAAATTTGCCGTTAAGTTACAATTAACATAGCAGCTTCAGTGAGGATTAACATGTCCTCCTCATTAACTCTAGTAAACTCACCACGTGCCTGCAAGGTGTTAGCAATCACATAAAATAAATAGCGAATAGCAGGGTGATCGATTTGGTTTTCCTTGGGCGTGTTTCCATGAATTCTCATCAACTTAAAATATTGCAAAGGTGAAGGGTCCAAGATAAAAGTAGTTGTGCATACAACAGTTGGCAAATCCAAAGCATTGAGCCCATTAGTCGAGTGTTAGGATATACTCACGGTTCATGGGACAGAATTTGATGCGATCAACTCCAAGACTTTGTTCCACGGTACAATAGTAATGATCCAACGCATGCGTCAAGGTGCTGAAGAACTCAAGTGTCAAGCGGCGATACGTGGCGACATCCTGAAAGAAAAAGTCATACAAACCAACATTATTGCAAAGTAAATCAAAATCATCATGAATGCCAAGTTGGTTCAGGATGTAGGGACATGCCCACTTGGTGGACTTGATTTCCTGAAGCTTGAGATGGTTGACACGGTTCAAGTGGAACTCCTCGGTGAACTCGATACCAAGCGACTCAGGGGTCAGTGTATCAACGGGTGGTTCATAAGATGCCGCAACCACCACATGTGTACGACTCCTCGTGTTCATCTAAATAATAATAAGATTGAATAAATCAGAAATAATAAAAACTTCTAGTAATAAATTTTGATCCAATAGAAACATAGCATACGTTATTCTCTACACTAGTTACAAAAGAAATCTCCTCTAAAACAATTCTAAGCATGCTCAACATCAAGATTGAATCAAGAACAAGACCTAAGTCTAGATTAACAATGGTGAATGATTGAGTGAAGCTTTTGCCAAAATAACTTGAAGATCGAAGGAGAATCATACCTTAGATCGATTGATTACGAGGAATCGAAGAAACATTGAGAAAATTTGAAGATCCAATGGAGGTAGTATGGAGTTTGGAGGAAGAAGAAAGAGATAGATTGATATTTGAGATTTTTTAGGTTAACTCCTATGGTGTTTATGGTGGCTGAGTATGTGGTACGGGCGGGCGGTACGGCCGGTGCCCTCCCATGCCGGTGAAAAAGCTTGGGGGCGACGACTCCCTTCTGGCGATGCACTCGGTACGGGCACGCGGTATGGTCGCGTGTGCTCATACTGCTGGTCGTTAACGAGACGGTATAGTTTACTTCAAACCTGATGTTTTGCTCGAGGGTACGGTATGGGTGTGTCGTACAGGCGCGTTTGACCATACCATAGGTCTTTATCGACACTGTATGCTGCAGCAAAAATCAATGTTTCTATTTTCCTTTGACTTGAGGTGGTACGGGCGTGCAGTACGGTCCCTCCCGACCGTACCATTGGTCATTATGGGTACTGTGATCTGCCAAAAACTTCAAGAATTTGTTTAGTATCTCCATGCGCCTTTTCACATCTCATCAAAAGTAAATAATAGTAAACATACTTCATAAAAAATCAGCAATACTCTAGACCATGTGCTAGTCAAAGAATAAAAATGTGAGGATTACCTTATTTCATCTCCTCTCTCCAAAGGTCTTCATGAACACTCTTTATTAAAATAAAACAAAACAAAAACAAAACTAACAAGACTAACACAAATAGAATTTTATTTCACATGCATGGGTTGCCTCCCATGAAGCGCCTCTAGTTAAGATCAATTAGCTTGACCCAGATGGCAATCATTTAGGTTTAAGGAGTGGAATGCCCACTCCAAAATAGTTGGCTTTCAAAGTGATTATACCATCATCATTAGGCTTGGCCTTATTTTTCCTAGGGAAGTGGACTATAAAAGGATCTCTAGATGGTAGCCCAATTCTCACATTCCCTTCATGTAAATTAATCAAAGCCTTAATAGTTCTTGGGAATGGCCTGCCCAAAATTATAGGTGCTATGGGATCTTCAGGCATGTCCACAGTAACAAGACCAATACCTTTAATTTCAACAACTATATTCTCTTTTATCCCAATAGCTTGGTTATAAGTTGAATCCGCTAGGTGGATTATTAATTCAGTGGTAATAAATGGCCCCAAGTTTAACTTGTCAAATAAACTTTTGGAAATTGTTGAGACGCTCGCACCAAGATCACAAAGTGCGGATATCTCATTGACTCCCAACTTAATTTTAATAATAGGCTCAAATATATCATCTAGCTTAGTAGAAGGATTATTAGCTAGTCTTTTCTACTACAACTCTAGCTCACGAACTTTAGATGCTACTTGTTGCATAAATTGTTGGTACATAGCATCGTTACCTTGTTCTATACCAGGATTATTTATCGTGATCATGTTCAATAGATATTCAATGGTATACTTCCGTTTTAGTGCATTGCTATAATATAGATCTTTAGGTTTCTCTTCGTTGGTCACAACCCTCATCATCTTGAGGTATTCTACCAGATTTGGCTCATGTTTCCCATCAAACTTTGCTAGTATGAGAGCTTGGCTCTCGGCAACTTTACCCAATTGAGCCTCCACGGTCTTGGTTCTTTCCTGTAGATCCTGCACATCATTTCTAATTGCAATGGCTTGGTTAGATAATTTCCCTATATTACTCTCATTGTTCTCCATGATTTTAATAGCATATTATTTTTCTCTATCTGAGCTTTAATAAATATTCTAACAATTTGTTCCAACGAGATATTACCATGGTTTGCTCCATTATTATTATTATCATAACTACTATAAGGAGCTCCTGCAGGATTTGGATAATGTTTTTGAGCATTAATGGTTTTTTCCATGCAGGATTAAAAGGAGTACGAGCTATAAAGTTAACATCATTAACATCGGTAGCAATAGTATTAACTTGGGTATCATATTTACCCTTTACTATGCTTAGGAGCTCTTTTACCTTAGATGTAAGCTCTTCATTACTTACCTCGGTGATTGAACTTACTCTTTTCGAGGTTCTTTCCACATCCACTGGGCATGGTTATTTTGCATATTATCAAGAAGTTTCTTTGCAACACTCACTTGATTTCCCATGATTGTTCCTCCAGTTGCAGTATCTAGCATAAACTTATACATTGGGTTAAGACCATTATAAAATAAATGTAATATAAGCCATTTTTCCGTCCCATAACTAGGACAGTTCATTACGGCTTCTTTCATCCTTTCCCACGCAATGTCTAGTGGATCACGGTCTTTTTGTCTAAAACTTATAATGTTGGATCTCAGCTGCATAGTCTTAGCTAGGGAAAAAATTAGTCATAAACAAATTAGTGCAATACTCCCAAGATTTATGAGTTCCCTTTGGTGGAGCTAGCAACCAATCCTTAGCCTTTCCTCTAAGAGATAAAAGAAACAATCTCAATTTAACAACATTTGGATCAAAATCCTTAATACGCATCATGTCGCAAATTTCAGTAAAAGTATTTAAGTGCAAACCCGAATCCTCAAAGGATGAGCCCCTAAATTGGTTTTGTTGAACCAAGCTTAAAAGGTTGGGCTTAATTTCATTGGTCTCCGCATCAGCAGCGGGCTGAGTGATAGGTGCACGAATAAAGTCATCGGTGGGAGTAGCATACTCCCCAAGTCTCATTTAAGCCATGGCCCTTATCTTTTTGGTAATTTTTAAGTAATGAAAGGAAATAACAAGTAACTAATTTTTTTGGGTTTTCAAATAGATAACAAGAAAGTAAACTAATAACAAAACCAAAACAGACTAATAATAAAACTAAATACAAGGTCTCTAGTGACCTCACCAGGATAACAAAATTGTTTCTCCGACAACGGCGCCAGAAAAGGGCTGATACCTTCGATCCGGATTCACGGATGTAATATAATAGCTTTTTACCTATAAGACCTAGGTTTAATCGAACCTTGGAAATCAATGATAAAATGAAATAAATAAGGACACGTCTACATGACTTTATCATTTTGTTTTACCTTAGTTTACCGGACCAATTTGGTCTACTTTTATAGTGGGTTGTATCAATGGATAGAGATAGGCCAGGGTTGAAGATACACCTGTAGTTGCACATTATATGGCATTAAATATAATAATAAGCATAGTTATGTGTAATTTTTGAATAAAGATAATCTCCTGTGGGCAACACATCCTAGTATACTAAATCCCCTGTGATGCAGCGGTCATAGAAATAGCCTTTTAATCCAACCGATTGCACACCAAAGACACGGGATACAAACGATTATTAAGTGAAAACACAGATTAAAGCATTAAGTGGTGATGTTGTTGCAATCCTGAATGGGTCGCTAACACTACAAGAAAAATTTCCTTTTACAACAGACAATTTTTGTGGTTGAAAATCCTTCTACGATGGATGCCCTTCGTGGTAGAAGCCCCATCACAAATGATTCTACCACGGGTTTTTTCGAGCGTGGTGGATCGTCCCCTTCGGCCACAAAAATTCGTTATGTCGTAGATATATTTGCTAGCCCCGTTGACTCCTGACGTCATGCAAACTGCCACGTGGCGAACGGCGTTAACGGCCAGTTAGCACCGTTAACTATCAATGAAACCATGATAGAAGCTAGGTCCATCCAAGGCCTGGTAATTATTAAGTGGGTCGGCCTATTAAGAGAGCCCAATAGTATCATGACCCGTTACTGTTCCATTATGAACTATTTGAATTGGTCCCATTTGTGCTGTCGATCATGGCCCATATACTTTTGGGACCTTTACTGTTTCGGCCTAGTAAAGGCCCGCTAGGCTCGCTACTAAGTGGCTCATTGGCGGCTTGCGCAATGTTGGCCCGATACTGTTAAGGCTTGCGATTGGCCTGACACTGTTCTTATAAACCATAATGGGCTACCAACTATGGCCCATTTGTAGGAAGACCCGTAATTATTATGGTCCATAAAGTGGCCTGCTCATTTTCTGGCATGTTACTATTCCAAACTAGGAAGGCTTTCTACCTATTCTTGTTACGACACTCTTTGCTCGGCATGCTCTGTTACGGTTTGCTCTTTGTTCAGCCTGTTATTGTTAAGGCATGTTCTTGTTACATTCTTGTTTGGCCTGTTATAATTCCGGCCTATTATTGTTCTCTCCTGATAGTGTTTTGGCATGTTACTGTTCTGACCTATTACTGTTTTGGCCTCTTACTGTTTTGGTTAGTTACTATTTTTCTATTGGCCCGTTATTTTTTTGGTAGGTACAATTTAAGGCCTATGGCTTCTTATGCGGCCTGCCATGATTTTGACATTTTATTGTATTTTGAGCCCGTCTGTTGGTCCGCATATCGTATTCTACAATTATGGTAAAATTCTTCTTTAGAACGGTCCGTTAATATTTTATCTCATTAATGGCCGCGTGAGAATCAGCATATTATATCAACAGGAAAATACTAAAATTTATTACAGACTAGAATTTCAACAAAAACAAAATGATGCATTACATAGACATCGCCAGTCATGGGTTGAAAAAGGGTTTCTGCTAGAGCTTACATCGCCATACAAGTAATAATAGGCTTACCATGGCAGCTGTAGAAGAGATTATCAAGTAGACAGTCAGTCCAATCTTATCAATCTTTCAGTTCCTATATATGTTCGCGTGTAATCGTGATTATTGCATCTGTTTCCTCTGTTTCTTGTTCAATTAAATCAATTGTTTCGAGTGCATATGTAACACCTATTTGTGCTGGAAAAACTGGAATAGTGGGCCGATGCAAGCAATAACCACTGTGACTAAGTCCTCGCTTCTGCCTCCATAGCTTCATGTGCAGCCTAAAACAAAGAAAATAAGTCAGCACAGCATACCAGCAAACTGGCATCCAACTTATATTTAAAATAATTATAATGCCTCATTGGCCAGGAACAATCAATAATGTGCATCATACATCTCTTTTCGGAATAACAGGACAGTCGACGTCCTGGACCAATACGAACATGTGCCTGTATCACAGCCACTCTATGGAACAAAAAATAAATATTATTTGCAGGCTGAAACTAATACATATTAAGTTAGTGCATCAAAGAACGAATAAACACTGTGTTTATTGTCAAATATTTTCAAAATAACTATTGTCCTAATATAAAAAATCAAGAAATCAACATGTGTGTCATGCAGTCTAACTAAACTAGTTTGGAAGTGAATGTAGTGAACCAAGAAACTACTCTTTCCCTCATAAACAAATCATATCACTATCTAATGGAAATATAGAAAATATAACAAAAAGAGGTGCCTAGGATCCCTTGAGCTTATTAGAATTAGTCAAGACAACAAGCATTTACCTATAATATAAAAATAGGGTTTAGAAATGGTCTATTATACGAACTAGAAAGACCACTGCGCAGTTCGAGAAATTATGGTTGGACCTCCAACCACAAAAGGTGGCATTTTTTTAATCATCAGCGGACTACGTAGTACCTCAGAAAAATAAGCAATAGATCAAGTGTGTGTCTTAAATAGGCCAATATATTTTCAGATAAACAAGATATCAACCACTGCTTTTCAGTAGCCAGATCATTCAAATATTTTGATCGTCGAGCCAGTATATACAAAGAAGAGAAACAAATAGATGAGTCATTTGCTGCCAAAACAATAGTTGGATGCAGTGAAAAATTAGCAGAAACCTTCTTTGTAATGCCTACAACTATTGTATTTCCAACTACTAAAAGTATCATTGTGCATATAACCAGGCAACTAAGATAATCGAGTAGACAAACAAGCAACTGATACATTGTGCACCTTGCAAGATCAATGAAGTATTTAAACAATGTATGGATGGTATGAAGTGGAAGATCAAATTAAGCAGAATGTGACATTCTTTTAATATAAGCACTTTGTTCACCATATAGAGTTGGTAGATAGGAAATGAGCAACGCCGTATGCATCATATAAACTGCTATTTTAAAAAAAAATATCCAACATATATAATGTCAAGTAAACGTGTACGAGCTTTGTTATCCACATTATATCCATAGAAATCATGACACAATATCGTATTTTTGCAATCATAAGTCAACTAAAAATGCAAAGGACTCATAACCAATTAAACCATCTGGTGGCTAATATTAAACTAGCAAAATCATCTGATCATCTATAGATTAAATCGAGCAGACATGAGTCAGAACATATGCATAATGTCTCATGTTTCTTAGTAATCAACAATTGTATTCTCAAAAAAATTGCCATCATTTAAGTTAAGATAATCATGACATTGCTTTAAACATGAGAAAACTAAAGAATCAAATTGGCAATAGAATCTATATGTGCATCATGTAGAGTAGCTAGTGAGGCAATGAATTAAGCAATCAAACACCAGGTGCACGATAGACTTCTAGATCATAGTAAGATGCTTATAGTACATATATATAGTAACTAAGTATCATACAAAGCTTAATTATGCTTTTTATATCTAGGGAGAACATTGTGTTAATGGTCAACTTTTTCTAAACATTGGCCAACTCATGTGGTGCCAACATTAGACAATGTGACTACCTCCAGGGTTCATACAAACTCTTAATAACAGAAAAGTACTACAATATACTATAAATTATCATAAAATTTGATATACTTAAATTACCACCACCTAATAATAGTCTAGTTAATGCATAGATAGATAGATAGATTTGATGGTGAGTCAAATATAGAAAATAATAGAGCATCACCATGATTGAGTGAGATAATTGAATTATAAATCAAGATATTTACATTTGTTCTTTGTTACATAGCAGAAAAATAGAGCATAAAGTGGATATACTTAAATCACCATGACCAAGTCATGGTCTAGTTAACGTATAGATAGATAGATAGATAGATAGATAGATAGATAGATAGATAGATAGATAGATAGATAGATGAACATAAGTCAAATATAGAAAGAATATATTAGCACCATGATCGAGTGAGCACATTGAATGATAATCGAGGGATTCATGTTTAGTTTTTGCGCAGTCTTGTTTAAGGTCAATCTTGTTCTAACCATTAGCCGACTCATGTGGTGCCTCATACAATCAAGCATCTGACACTAAGCACATCTCGGTAGAAACAAGGGACTTACTATTTCTCTTTGTGCAGTCTCGTTGGAGGACATCTTGTTGTTAGTCCGTTCGTTGAAGACATCCACCACATCCAGCACCTGGATAGACGATTCATCTGCTTTATTGTTGCTCCTCTGCATATAGGTTCTGGCCACTCATTAACATAAAACAGGTTTGCATCTAACAATACAAAGCAACATGTACTTACAAGATTGTAGAGGCGATTCACTCTATGATTCTCCGTGTTCCCTATGAGAGGAAATAATGTTAGATAGTGGGTGTTGTTATTTACAAAGATCTAGATAGACATTATAGTATAATCACTTGTGAATAAGTAAAAACATTGCGAACGGGGGAATGATTCCTCCCTTGGTTATATGTTGTTAGGTGGGTGAGACACTTGGTTTATTCATGCCTCGGTGGCGACTCAAAAGTCTGCCCATGCTGGGACTCGAACCCAGGCAGGCTGGCCTCCACACCTAGAGTATTCAGCCACCAGGACAGCGCCTGGTTCTCCACTTGTGAACAAGTAGAGCAGGGAATGGTGGAATATAAACAAACATTTTAATGACATAAAGTTTGCCATGGTGACAAAATAGAATGCAGATACAGTTAGCCCTTAGCACGAACATGAGACAAATTACAATGGAAAATGGTTTTAACTTTTGAAATAGGATTGCAAACAAATATGTGAAGTGCCATAAAATTTGCCATGATCTACGGAGCAGGCAGAAACTGTATTAACATTAGGACAAACAAGCTATACATCACAATGGTATACCTCGTGAACTTATAGAGAAGAGAATGCAAACACATGTGAAGTGACTTAAAATGCCATGAACAATATAATAGAAGGTAGATACTGCTGCTCCAGAAATTATAGTTGAGGAACTTAAATTTATAGAGCAGGGCATGCAGATAACCATGTTAAGTGCCTTAAACTTCCATCTAATACTACATCTAATCCAGAAACTAAGGCATATAAATTTTTCACAAGTCAGTCGATGCAAATTCGACCAAGTTTGTATAACATACGAGGAACATCTACCATGTCAAACCAATACCATTCGATACATCGGTACATTTATTTACATAGTCACAAATGACACAAATTAACCATTAATATATTTTATATATTCCTGGTCAAAGTCATCATTGTTTGACTTTAAAAAGTATAGGCCTTATTTTATGGAACGAATGTAGTATATAATAGGAGGCATCTACTATCGGAGGTTAATTGAAATGAGATAGAAATAATAATGGCATATCTTACAGAGGGAATGCAAAACCAACAAGTTCAATGCATAAAATTTGCGATGAATTACATAAAAGAAGGCAATTACTATGGTTTCTTAGTACAAACCAGATTGAAATTAAAATAGCATAAATTTTGAACTTGTAGAGCAGGGAATGTTAACCTACATGTGCAGCGTCTTAAAACTACCAATGAACTCCAAAATTACATGCAGTCAGTGTTGTAGCAACGGACAAAGCAAATGCACATTATGATGACATAACTTGCAAACTTGTAGAACATGTAGGAAGCTTTAAATGTTCAGTGAATTAACATTTGCCATTAACTGCATAACAGCAATGAGCTCCAATGATGCTAGTTTTGTACTACCAAAATTGTTTATATATTAAAAGAAATTGTTGGTCAAAAAACACGGAAAACAAGGACGCCTTATTCCTTGAAACGGTGGGAGTATGTTAACGCCTAGATTTAACATAGACTACACCGAATTTATTAAGGGAGAGTCGGATATTAATTAAGCCAGTATTGAGGTAGGAATTTACCACCAATATGGAAATGCAGTCCACTGTCGCAGGCTTATACCTACTATATTCAAATGAACAAGCAGATCTAGTTTATCTAGGTCACGACATCGTCTACACATACATGACATCTTTGCGGGTCATGTCAAGGACGCCGAGTGTTCCCGGTAGTGGTGAGTCCCTCTAAAGAAGATAGATCAAGGTGGCGTCAGTGAAGCAGAGTTGTGGAGGTTGTTGATGGGTCTCGCTTGCTTGACAAGATGGCCACTGGAGAAGATCCGGTGTAGTGCACGACATTGTCGGTGGAGCAGACATGTTACGACTGATTATGGACTCGAGGCTCTGCTCAAGAGAGTTGGTGAAGTAGATCTGGTATAGTGGACTGTTGAGTCTGTGAAGTAGATTGAATGCAGCGCACACCAGCGTAGGTGAAACAGGTCATGTGTTGTAGACGAGTGAGTCAGCGAACTAGGTTCGGTAAGGAGGACGTCGGCTGATCCAGTAGACTAGTGAGCAGTATGTGGTATCAACGCATGGCATGCATGCCGACAAAGTGTGGCGATGCAGAAGCCGGAGGTGGTATAGGGGGTTTGGGGTGGCGTGTGGGCCAGCGAAGTGCGGCGGGGATGTTCTGGTGCGGTGGTTCAGGAGGTGCATGTGAGATATGAGGTTGGGTGGCGTGTAGGGCGGGCTGTGGAGGGGATGTTCCAGTGAGGTGGTGTAGGAGCTAGAGGTGAGATAGGGGGTTGGGTGGCGTGTAGGCCGACGGCCTGGGGCAGGGATGTTCCGGTGCGGTGGTGCAGGAGCTGGAGGTGAGATAGGGGGTTGGGTGGCGTGTAGGCCGGCAAACTAGGGGGGATGTTCCGGTGCGGTGGTGCAGGAGCTGGAGGTGACATAGGGGGTTGGGTGGCGTGTAGGACGGTGAAGCGCGACGGGGATGCTCCGATGTGATGGTGCAGGAGCCGGAGGTGAGATAGGGGTTAGGGTTTTTCGGAGTGCTATGGGGGAAATGGCGACGGTGGAAGGTGGACTACCCAGCTTTAGAGCTGTGGGGACCAGGGGGAGAAAAATTACGAAAGATACCTACGCCCCGACATTTGTAGTTAGGCCATTATCAGGGGTAGAAAAGGAATTTTGTAGGGCTAAAAGTTGGCACATGACCACTTAAAATATTTCGGTGGAGGTGTGGCGGGAGAATTTTGCGCTTTGATATTTTTAATTTGTCTATACAGTACAAAAGATATAGAAAAATAATATCCTACTCCAAAGACTAGAAAAAGATACTAGTTTACTGTAATGTTCTAGCCTTTGTAGGTACAGAGTATTTCTGGACCTATTTCTACATAAATAGGGTCTCTGTCTTCGCCTTAATTATATACATATATGTTACCCACTATAAAGGTAGTACTAACATAAACTAGTAACACTCTTTCATTACACTCGCCAATGGATAACTATCTCTTACATGCATGCATGTGATTGGGCTACTAGAAGTTTTTTTTTATTTATACCTGCGTGCAAGATTACTAGTCTAGCTAATGTACTAGTAGTACCTGAGTACTCCTCATCGGTAACTATAGTTAGCCTATGATATTGCGCTAAGAGAATCCCATTGTTGTGATAAAAGCCCTAAGACTGGTCAGAGTGGTAACTTGGAGTATGTATATGTTAGCGGGTACGTACTACTAGTATTTTGTACACTAGACATATTTTGGAATGAAAAGTATGATGTGATGCTTCTCTCTAGTAAGTTTCACATGCCTTGCACACGTGTGAGAATCAGATAATAGAAGTACGACATATCATTTTTTATATAAAATCATACTAGGTGGTAAGATAAGATGTGTTTTGAGCACAACGCAATGTAAATGTAAATGGAGATAGTACTACTGCTTCCGTACAAAAATGTACGGTAAGCTGCGTCCCTAAAACCGATCCGTAAATATTCCATAGGAGTACATGGACGGGGCTAGGGGAAACTGCATACCCTTTGTTTCCACAACCTCGTATGCATGCATCTACCAATCTTCCTAGCGGTTCCTTTCATCTTATCGATCCCATTCATTTTCTGTCATTTTCCTCACCTAGACGGACCTATGCAAAACAAAAGAAGCCGTCAATCATCATCCATGGCGCTGCCGTTCGACAAGCTGTACTCTTTCTTGGACCCCCAGCAACACCACCATATTATGGGTGGCATATACCAACAAAGCATCGGCGGTGAACGATTACATCGAGAAAATTCAACCGTTCATGGAGGAAGCATACGAAAAGATTGTTGGACTTGATGTTGAGTACACCAACAAGCAATCATCGACACAGAAGGCTGCCGTTGTCCAGCTGTGTGTGGGCACGGATTGCCTGGTCTACTAGATCTGCCAGGCCGACAAGCCATGCTCCAAGATAGAAGAGTTCCTCGCGGACCCTAACATTTCCTTTGCTAGCATCGACATCGGCAATGACGGTATTAGGCTCAAGCGTTCTCTAGTGCCAGTGATGAACTTTGTGGATATCAAGAAGAGGTGGAAGCCTAAAGAAGGATGTGGACCACAAGCTGTGGGATAACATACCCCTAACCAAATAGCAGATCCAGTATGCAAGCCTTGATGTACGCAACCTATGAGGTATAAAGGCGGGTAGTGAACTTAGAGAGGGGTCAACAAACTCTCGAAATGTTTAACAAAAATAAACAACTAAAGAAGAAGGTCAAGGGAAAGCACAAGCAGACCGAAGAAGAAGACTCGGAATGGATGTGAGACATATGAGTACTATCTTTTCATTTCTCTATCCTTGCATGATAATCCGTACAAGTTAAAGCATGTAGTATATATAGTACAATAGGAATAGTACTACATCATGCAAGGGGCGGAGGTAAGAATTAAATGCAAGGAATCATAGCAGTTTCTTTTAATTTCACTGCATAGTGCGAGGAGTGTAGGTTTGATTCGTGGTATAGAGACTTTCTTTAAATAATTCCATTTATTATACTACTGAAGGACAGAGGGTTGAATGCGCACCTGAAAAACTAATAGTAGAGATGTGAGCTGGAGTACAAGAGGGAAGACGCATACAAACTGATAATAGTAGTAGAACAGCAAGATGGAACTTTTGATGATTGCCCAAATGTATGACGTGTATAAACATACATACCTGCTACTAATACTTGCATAAAACCACCGTCCCTACTGCGGAAAGGTTATGATTTCTTCCAACCAAACTACAACTACTACTACTCCACTATTGTACTACCACTAATTAACTACAGACTCCATGCAACTCACTATGGTACTCGTACTTAGGATATTACATCCACCAAACTATCAATCGGAAGTTAAGACTTAATGAAAAACACTACTCCATGTATAATATAGTACTACTACTCCAAAATCCACCCTTCCTCATATGCCAACGATCTTTCTGTAATTAAACCAATTAACAACAGGTTACATAGCCAATAAAAGTCGACGTGAATGAAGAAACACAACTCCTTTGATGTAGTAGGACCGACCAGGTAATGCGGCAGAGCCAGCAGGTAACACGTAAGATCGTCAATCGCGATGCTGCCCGGCATAGTGGAGCTCGACGCCTCGAGATTCACAGTCACGGCTCCGGTCATCCTCCTGCCATACAACCACGAGAGCAGCGGCGGGCATTCCGCCCACATCCTCACCGTGTACACCGGCGAGTCAGACAACGTGGGCCTAACGCATACCACAGAAACGAGGGTGAGCGTGTATAGCGTGTGAATCGTCAGGACGAACACGACATCGTCCTACTCCTCGACAAGGATGAGCTAGCGGGACACCTCGCCCGCTAGCGGTACCGGCTCCTGGAACACTTTGTTGGTGGCATACTGGATCTTGTGCACTTGGATCGAGTGGACCGCTGCAAGGTGGGAGACGAGCGCTTGCGGTAGGGCGGTGGAGTCGCAGCCGGTCTCCGTGCAAGTGCAAGGGGCGTACCGGCACGCGATTTTGTGCTCTTGGAGTTCATAGTAGGGCCGCAAGCTACTGCATCCTTTGTGGGAGCACTCGACCCTAGCCGCTGATAGGACAAGGCCCATGGCGGGCTCGTGGGTGAATCCATCGCTAGGGTACTCGCACTTCTGGCAGGAGGTGATCTTGTAGATGCAGCAGTGGTAGATTAGATGAATATCCACGCACTGTAGAAATGGAAGTTCGAAAAATAAGATAGTTTCACGGACTGAACCAACAAAATAAAAATCAATGGATTTGTGAGGGAGAAAGGGAGCAACCTTATAGACCCGTCGGGGCTTGAGGGGCTGGGAGCAGGAGGAACAGTTGAGCACAGTGACTTCCATCTTTAGAGTGAGCGTTCTAAGCATTGCGATTTGGGAGGGGTGAGATGTGGACTCTCTGATCCGGCATCAAGCCGTGCCCTTCTTTTTATACCACCGCTGGTAATCAATGAAGCTCTATCTGATTGATTTTTCCTTCTTGTCCTAGGGAACTTGGTTGATATTTTGAGGCCTTATATCTTTATGGGAGAGAAGGAAAACATCCAGCCAGAGCTCATTTTTCGATGGAAGAACGAGGCAAACAGAAGCGAAGTTGGGCTAGACCAGAACGGGCCCCAACTTTCTCTGCACTGCTGGGTCTGCACGACTGTACTCCATTGTGCGGAAACTTACATGGGAAGGAAGAGATGAACATTGTGCCGAAGCTGCGATGCTTCCCACCTAAACAAGTGCCATTAATAAAAGGCATAGAGACACTAAATGCAGAGTGGAGCAGAGCGGGCAATGCTGAATTGAAGAGGAGAGAGGGAGAATGTTCTCCTTCGTCCATGTGGCTCTGCTATCCCGAAAGACATAATTGTGGGTGGAGGAGCCCTTTATTTTTGAAACAAGGCAAAAGATTTGCGGTGGAAGGAGCTTTTGCTCACCTTTATGGTATGTTCGTAAGGCACTTTTCATAACAATCTGTCTATACCTAGCATTATTGTAGCAGTACGAGATCGACTAGGCACCAAAAGGCCGAGTACTAATACAAACAGGAGTACTAGTGGTTGCTTAGTTCCATCCAGGAGCAATAGTGGCTAATATAAGTACAATAGTTTTTCAGGGACCTTCTTAGTTTCTAGAATGCCTCCTTGTCACATAGGAGTAATAAAAGTTCGATAAATTTTATACCACAACCTCCAATTAAGCGGGATACCGCTGAACACATTAAGATAAAATCCATGTGGGCGTTCCTTGAACCAGAAGATAGCCGTTTTGCATCTAAGAGCTCCGCGTCCCTAACAACATATTGCCAGCTCCTAGGAGTAGTGATCACCGCACGCCCGTCATCGCCCATGGAAATCACGACTTCATGATAACCTTTGTACAACTTATTGGTCACATGCAGATGATTCTTCAAGACATTCTAACTGTAATCTAGTGAGAAGCAGTGAAACCAGAAGAAAAAGTTATCCAAAGTTTAGGGCTTGTTGACTGGTGAAATATTTAAAAAGATGCCTGCTTGATTCGAAGTATGATAGAGAAAATAAATATAGGATTGCAATGTTATGCCTACTCCAATCCTACGGGAATTCATATGAACCAAGTTTGTTTGACTCTTAGGACAAACACACGATTCCTAAAAAGAGGTGTGAGTCGGTGTTTGATTTCCTACGAAATCTAGTGCAAAGGAATCCTTAGAAACAATTCCTCTGGGAATCAATCCTACAAATGTAACAACCATCTTGGTAAAATTTCCTATATACAGATTTAATCCAACAAATTTCTTAGGATTTTTTTTGAATTAGACGGCTACATACCATCCTGTCCCCTCCCTCGCCGAGTAAAGAAGAGGTGAGCTCGCAAACATAGAAAGGTATGTCAGGTTCGATCTAGGAGACTTTATTCTAGAGAAAATCCCACCTTCTATATGTGATACGTCAGAAACGTATCTATAATTTTTGACGTTCCATGCTTGTTTAGTATCTACTTTGCTTTGCTTTGTCTACACTTTGAGGTATTTTTATACACTTTCTGGAATTCACCTATTGACAAGATGCCATAGTGCCAGCTGCCTGTTTTCTACTATTTTTTGTTTCAGAAAGCTAAAAAATGAATATTCTCGGAATTGGACGGGACAAAAGCCAAAGTTCATATTTTCCCCTGAACGATGCGGAAAATCAAAGACGAGATGGAGGAGGACACCAGGGTGGCCGCACCCCCGCTAGGCGCGGGCCCACCCTAGCTGCGCCACCAGGGTGTGTGGGCCCCCTGGACCTCCACCGACCTTGCCTCCTTCGCCTATAAGAAGCCCCCAACTCAGAAACCCTAAATCATCGATCAGAAAACCCACAAAAAGTTCCGTAGCACCGCCGCCACCGAAGGGGAGATTCGGGGGACAGAAAGTCTCTGTTCCGGCACCCTGCCGGGACGGGGAAGTGCCCCCGGATCCATCTCCATCGATCTCCACCACCATCTTCATCACCGTTGCTGATTCCCATGATGAGGAGGGAGTAGTTCTTCCTCGAGGCTAAGGGCTCTACGGTAGCTATGTGTTCATCTCTCTCTCTCTATGCATGATCTTATTGTGATCATGAGCTTTGTAATCAAGTAGATTTGTCTTGCTACTCAAGTGCTTTAATAGATATCTTCTCTCCCCATGTGTGTGAAAGTGATAGCGTGCACGCCATGGTGGCACTTAGGCTAGAGTGTATATAAATACTCATCGTGCTTTAATAGATCAATGCTTTTCCCTATGTGTGTGAAAGTGACAGCGTGTACACCGTGTGTGGCACTTAAGCTAGGTTACATATATATTTATCATGAGTGTATTTTGAGTTGGTTGTCTCTATGAAATTGTGGTGTTTGTTGGAACCATCTAGCGCTCAAGGTGACACTGTGGGGTTATCTAGATTGGAAAAGGCAGACTTTGAGGAGTGCTGTTATAGACCTACCATGGATTAGAGTGTCGAACCAGAGAGTAGTTCAGGGTAGTATCATGAAGAGAATATAATTATTGAGAGTGTTCACTAGGGAAAGTATGATCCCTAGGCCTTGTTTCTAAGCATTGAAGCACAGTTTGCATCTAGATCTGTTGCATGTTTGTTTGCTTCCATCTTTATTTTAGTTTGCTTTTAGTCTCTCCCACGACGACAACAAGTCAGAAGATCTTTTCTGGCACCGTTAACACTTGTATTTCACTATCTCTTCGCCGAACTAGTGCACCTATACACCTGACAAGTGTATTAGGTGTGTTGGGGACACAAGAGACTTTTGTATCTTGATTGAAGGATTGCTTGAGAGGGATACCTTTGACCACTTCCTCCCTGAGTTCTATAAACCTTGGGTAATCCACTTAAGGGAAACTTGTTGTTGTTCTACAAACCTCTACACTTGGAGGCCCAACAACTGTCTACAAGAATAGAAGTGCGTAGACATCAAGCTATTTTTCTGACGCCTTTGCCGGGGAATAAAGAAGAAGAAGCTCCCACGTCAACAAAGCGCCATCAAAAGTATTTTCTGGCGCCATTGTTGGGGAGGTAAGGTAATAGGTACTCACATCCTCCGGTGTGAGTGCTCGAAGTTATTTCCTTTAGATTCTGCAATTTTTTCTTTTTGTTTCTTGTTTTCACTAGTTAGGCTTAATGGAAAACAACAACAAAATTAGAGAGCTTTATAGTATTTATCTTGAGTTAGGACATGAAGTGTTTGAAGAGAAAATTAAAAAACCTATGGAACTTTATTTGCAGGGTAATATCAATGTTATTAGTATGAATCCTTTGAACACCATTATTGCTAACAAGCCATCAACCTGTGCGTCCGCCCGGGCTAGCATTTATACATAACTATACTTACTAAAAGTTAAGAAAACTTCATTGTATTTGGGTTCTTAGGAAACTGATAATACAAATTAAAAAATAATGTACATCCAAGATAAAAATATATATCATAAAATATATTTCTCAATAGTTCATAAGTAGATAATTGCATGTAGAGAATTTCAAGCTTTATTGATGGCATAAGGTTGTATGTGCAAATCAGACATTTATCAGAAAAATATAATTGTATTAGCATGATAAAATTCACCAATGTCTAAGTATTTATGATTTTTTTATTATATAAGTGACTTGAACTCAAGTAAGATTTGAAAAATTAGATGTAGGGCTTGTAAAAGTATATACTTGCATACTTTGTGCGCACCTTATTCGGACATTGTTGTATCCGATTTTAAAATGCTAGGTTGTTCATGGTCCATCTCCAAGGCCATATTACTGTTGATCAATTGATGTGTTGTAGCTTTAACCTTCAAATAGTGTGCGAAGTTTTTCTCTATTTTCCATGTACACAAATATGATTTACAAAACAGCATGTGTAGATGAACCATCACTATATTTTTGAAAGTATACAACTGTATTGATCAAAAGGTATATAACACTAAGTTGAAAAATGTAGCACCTTCCTTAAGCATTCTCTTTTTGACATAATCCAAGGGATCTGATAAGGTAATGTAGAAGGAAGCTGATTAAACTTACAATTTATAATTGCATTATCTAATCAACCAATTATGAGATTTTTTCCTTAAAAGTAAATATATGGTACCCCTAACTTTGGAAGCACAATAGATCAACATTAGATCAGAGGCTTTGAATTCTTGTCCTTTCCCAGCTTTTCCCACGTAGAGTGACACCAACACCCTTTGTTTTACCTTAAGTATGCCAAAGTTATTGATTTAACCTGTAAAAATTGTCATAAGCATTTGTGAGGGTTACAATATACTATTTGCAGTGTTTTAGATATGAATGTAGTATATTAGGATGCTTTTAGAGGAGCTTTCTTGTACAAACCTGCATGTAATTCATTTGCAGGTTTAACTCAATTAATGATGTAATAAGTAAATTAAACTTACAGGATATATACGTATATGTTGTATAGAAACCAACTCTTTCTAGTGCTTCTGTCCTGAGACAAAAAAAAGAGGATTAAAGAATTACAATGCACTCATGTTGTTCCCTGATACAAAAAAGATTTAAATACCGGATTAGATATTGATGCTTCGAATTAACTCAAAGTATCTAAACCCCAATATGTGCATGAATAATTCTCTCAGAGAATCCATCTCACGCAAATAAACTAAAGATGCTTTTTACATTTTCTATAGATGGAATGATTCTGTAATTTCCTTTATATCATAAAAAATTGAAGATCAAGTATATAGTATTGATAGATTTAATATAAAAATTTATGTTAGGTGAGGCTACTTCTCTCACATCTACAATGCAAAAGATTCTACATCACCTAGCTTGTAAGTTCTGCTACATCATGAAATCTCTTTGCATATTTTTTTATTTTGAAAAAATAGCAACCATAAGATGAAAATATGATTATTTTTTTGGACCTTGTATACATCAATGTATCTATCTACTAATTTTCCTTAAGATAGGTTAGTCAAATACGTTTTCATCCGCTAAAAATACGTTTTCAACCTCTATCTTCTCTTCTACTTATACTAGCTGAATGTCCGTGCGATGCTACGGCCACTTTACATCTCAATTGTCTAAGCATAAATGCACATACATATATCATCGCTCCAAAAGAAAATATAACTCTTGGGCCGCTCCACGCGAGGGCGGCTCCAAAGAACCTCGATTCTGATCTAGAAGGCATGCGTCCGATCAGGCTGCTATCGTCGCCGGCAGCGATGACGGTGGCCACGCTATGGCTGTCGAAGACGGCAGACGGGGATGGCGTAGCCTATTGGACTCCCTTCGCGCGTGGGGGTGGGGGTGGGGGGATGGGTAGGGCTCCTTGGCGGCGCGGGTGGAGGTCTGGCGGTAGGGCGGTGTTGCTTGCTCATGCTCGACGTCTGTCAGCGCACTGGCATGGATGGACAGAGGGGAGGGCGTTCGGTGGTGATGGCCGGAGGTTGTGGCGCAGAATCTATGGTGGTGACACTCGTGCGCATGTCTATGGTCACTGGCGGACCGTGACTGGCAACATAGGACGGGCCAATGAGTTAACAAGGAATCATCAGAAAAAAACCTTATATTAACATACATATATCAGTTATTCACAAAATAGCTTGTATTAAAAAATATGTTCATGTTTTAGCCTTTTAGGCTTGTAGCCTGAAGCAACGGAATGATACCAAAATACAAGTAAATCAACCTGTGGATAGTGATCAAAGAGTCACTCTTCTGTACTTCCGGTCCTTAAAGTCATCGATGCCTCTGAATATGACAGGTTCATTTGCCAAATCTGTGGCCGTAATGCAAGGTCTTGCTCAAAAAACTCAATGCCTTTGAATATGACAGGTTCATGTGTCTGCTGCTCTTCATTTTGACTTGGTTGATCTTGCTTAGGCAACTCAGTTTCAATCAACGCCAATGTCAGTGGTTCAGGTTCAGGAACTTTAGCTGCTGTAGCATTTTTTTCTATTGTAGAATGAATCTATGGTTTTTTCTTGAACCATTGTCACCTAAACGGAATATACAAATAATAGTTGGTTAGTTTTTAGTAAAATATACGTCTGAGTTTGTGTGTAGCAAAAATAGAATCCAATCTCCAATTGGAATACAAGATGGTATGATATAGTCCGTTTGATTCAATTAGAATAGGTCTACGAAACTAAGGTGTTCCTTTTGGGGATTTACATCAACTAAGTTTGAATAGGATTGAAGAAATCAAACAAAACACACCTGATTGGATCTGCCGATGGACGGTCAGGAGATTGGAGCTGCAACTTCACCAATCGCTTGATTTCTTGGCGTTGATGGCTCGAAGAGTAGCAGACATAGTACCTGATTTGGGGCAGAAGAGCAGCTAGTCAGCTTGAAGAATGGGATTGAGATTGGGAAGGAGAATAAGACCTAGCAATTTGAGGAACGAGAGAAGCAGGAAGACAACACTTCAGCTATTCGGCGTACGGGATGGCAGGACGTACTCGATTCTAGACTGGAATGACCAAATAACTGGGCTGGTTGACGTGCACGAGCGGTTCTTATGGGCCATATACCTAGGTATTACTTTTTTGCCATTTTGAAAGACCGGGCCAGGGCCCTGTATGGTCTCCAAGTAGTTTCGCCTGTGTCTATGGTGCGTTTAATTCTAGTTTATTTATTTGTACTTTTTAAAATTTTATTGACACACTTAGGTTGGGATTTCACACGAGTCAGACTTCTGAGAAATCCACAAGGCTCTTGGCGACAACCTTCAAGATTGCCTTGCAGGCTTCAAACGCGAACAACGTCTTCCTACAAGCATGCAACAACATGTCCTCCATCAAACATCGGGGACTGCTAGGACATGAAGGAACGTCGACTCAGGCTGGTTTTTGCCACTATCGAAGCACATCTCGCTGAGGGCCATGAGTATTCTGTCAACATGCTCACATAACCCACGTTGTTCATACCCATGAATCAACGAGTTCCAGGACAAGATTTCTCAATTCCATAGGGGATGACGAACTAAAACTGTGCATCCAAATGTTCGTCAGTTCCTTCGTCGGCTGCTACCTGTGGTCCCACCCCGATCCTCTCTATCTCCTTTCGTCTAGCACGGGGTCCTGTGGACATCACTTCCTCTGCCTGCCAAAATCCGTCGAGATGGCGCCGCCCCAGATCGATTCCTTGTGTGCAGGCCGCCATTGACCTCAGAGCAAGCGAGCGCGAGAGTTGAGCCAGAGGTATGCCTGGTTTTTTCTTTACAGGCGGTGCCGCCCTAACCCGAAGCTTCCGCTCCTCTCCATGGTGCCATCGTGAAAATCCATTCGCCCGTCTTGCTGGCCCTAGCAGGCCGCCTTTGTGGCGTGGCTTCCTCGAGCGGCGGTACGTCCTCAATCCTTATTTTCGATGTCTGTCCATATCGGGTTGTAGCCGTATTCCGCTGTAGGTTGACATGTACCATACGACAGACAACGAGTCGAAGTCGGGTTCGAGACAGACTGCGCTACTCGTCTGCGTGCATACCTGACGGAGGAAGGGAGCGACGGACGAAAAAAAGTGTGCGACGAAAACCACCTCAATACAAATTAGATATAAACTAGTTGAATGCCCGTGCGTTGCAACGGGTCGTCAAGTTTATTGTCTTATGATGTGTAGGTTTGACAAATGTTAATCACTTTTTAATATCAACATCCATGAAAGCATGCAGCTTGGGTATCTCTCTCATTAAGCATAGAGCATACAGAATAAATTTTCTTGTGTAATATTTTCATTGCCAGGTTATGCAGATGCCAAAGAATACAACAACAGATCTTGCCCCGTAGCCAGCTGAATGAAATACATAAAGTATGGGCTACAAGATGAACTAATTGAACATCCTCCTAAAAAAGCAAAAATGATGTCCAAACCAAAATATGAAAATATATGAAGATGAAAGTCTAAGAACTCCCTAAAGGCACAAATGATACAAGAGCTGTCACGCAGCTTGCATATATCTTCATAGCTCGTCAAAGCAAAATGCTCCACTTCTGAAGTATCCCAAGGTCCACATCTGAATGCATAACCATATTAGCTAGAAGCATCTAAATGTTGACGATACTTTCCAACATGCGAACAACTTGCCCCATCGACAGCCTACTCCACCGGAACAAATCGTGAGCAGTATATGATAAAGCACATAGTTACTACCTAGAACGAAGCTGTGCTCATGCATGAGCTTCTGCATCTTCACCGCCATCATGTCCAGGTCGTCGTCCTATGATTTCTGCTGTAGTTCAAATTGTTTCTCCTTAAAAAAGATGTAAGCCTCATTTCCTTCATCCTTTTACAACGGCATCACATAGCCTGACAAGAACAGAAAGGAAAAAACCAGTAAGAACAGTCAAGACATTTTGCTCTCGAGTTATACACGCAGTAGTTGATGTTTCTCTCCTTAAAACAAAAATACATGTGTCATCTTATTTCGTACCCAAAACTTGAGTTACCCCAACGCTAGCTGTAGTTCAAGATTCATGACTCAAATGCATGGTTTCTTTGCAGAAAGATAATTTTAGATAGAAATGTATATCGCAGATGTAGTGCTGTAAATTTAACTTTTAATGCGGCAACCCAAAAGAATGATGTTACTCATAATAGTTTTTAGATGGATGTGCTGATAACTCGAAACGCATTGAATATATATATGAGTGACCAAAACATAACTTACGGCTCAAATAGTGAAACACAAAGTTGATAATGGACAATAGTGAAGTAGTGAGGTGCATACTCTATAAGTTAACCTCCCAGAATCTGAGCATTGAGTGTAAATGATCAGAAGATGTTAATCATTTGGTCATGACAGTCACATACATGTAACAACTGAAGGGTTGTACTTACACAATATTTTCACCGAGGAAGTTATTGAAAACATGACAATGATGCCACACTTCCTGACATCTGCCCAGGAGCACGACGTGGATGACCAGCGTTAGAACTAAACTTTTTTGAGAAAAAAATCAATGAAAAACATCAACCTTACAAGTATTCGCCCAACTTTGAGTATATTGTACCAAATAAGTAGTTCATGTTGTGTACATCTAAATAGTTTTTGCAAATACAGAATAATATTCACCTACAACTTGCTTCATCTTCCTTTGACAATCAATTTGCCATCCGCTTTTGGTGAATCAATGAACACATGTGCATATATGTGAGGAATGCTCACATTATTACAAGAGAACAACACATACTATTATCCCCAAAATAATCAGCACCGAAGCCACATTGGTTGTTCAGAATTTGTTTTTCGTACAGGTTGTCTAAGAATAGGTCGCACGAGTGCAGTCTCGTTCAGAGCTTGTTCAGCGGGAGCAAGTCAGAGGAGAGCAAGTCTGCTAGGCGAATTCGTTCTATCTGTTTGGGCGACGAGCGACCTATGTTGTGTCCTTGCGATGCCTAGGCCAACATCTTCCTCCTGGCTACTGACCCTCCAAACAGCCTGCAATATCGTCCTAGAAACCAACGCACGCTAGTGCCGATCTCGCAAGTTAGCAACGACACATACCAGTCTGTCGAGTCGGCTACGACGTGGCGGCCGATGGTTGTGTCCTTCGCGAGTTCCCAGACCAGACCAGCAGCTCCCTCCCCTTCTGGCCAGAGAGCTACCAACATCGTTCTCCCGTCGGCCCAACGATGCGACCGCGCGACCCGGTCCTGGAGCCCAGAGACGTCCCCAACGTGCATCACCGTGTCGAGGAAGCAGAGGATGGCGTCCATGGCATCGGGGAAGGGAGCTCGAGCAGCAACTTGTTGGCGGAGCCAGAGACCTCAGGGTCGGCGGAGCACGGGGTGCCCGAAGGGCGTGAAGTGCAGGGGTGCCATGCGATGGGGCAGCCGTCGGAGTCGTAGACGTGGACCACACCGCCTGTTGCCTCCGCCGCCGCTCGCCGTGCCCGATCCGGTGCGGCGAGGAGACAGGAGCCCGTCGGCTCCGGGAGGCCACAGCGAGGGGAAGGGGAGTAGTTGACCATTGGGAGCAAATATTTGGGGATCGGGAGGGTAGGAAGGAGCGGCGCTTGTATCTAATCGACCAGTAGTTTTTTCTTTGATGAGAGGCTAAACCGACGTGGAGATGTATGACCAGGAGTCCTCGCGTACGATTTTTTTTTCTTCTCTCTCGGCGACGTACGAAAATTTGGTGTGCGGACGAAAACCACCGCGAGGAAAACTATACAGTAGAAGACTAGATGAATGCCCGTGCGTTGCTACGGAAGGCCAATAAAAACATGGAGACGGATTGAAATTTGGGCCTACCTGGAACTGGTACATGAGTCAAGAAGAAGACCGGAAACTCCAACTAACGCGACAGATAACTACCTACGAGGATATGAAACTAATTGAAGGAATTAGTACTAAAACACCAAAACACTGAACCGTGAGGAAAAAAGAACTCCTCATGTTTGGAAATTAAACGCATCGCTCTTGATTCTTGTGTTGCTTTTCTCCATAGCATATGCATCAAACAGATATCCTTTGACAGTGAGCAGAAATTAAATTTAGATGCTCCGATTTATGTCTTCTGTATAAGAGATTGCAGACAAAGATAAAATCGAGCCGCCCTGTGTCTGGTATTGCAAGCCTTGTCAGGTCGAGCTGCTGAACTCTGCGGAAGACAGCGTCAACGCCTCGGAGAGGCCGCGTGCGTCGCCGCCGAGCTCCATCCGTGCCTCCTAAACAGACGAACTCAGGAGGCCGAGGAGGTGTGCATGCGCAGGACTGTTCGGAGCACGCGGCGAACAGCTCCTCCGTTGGAATACCCATGCAGCTGGCGTCCGCGTAGGCGCCGCTCTGCTTCTTGGAGGGTTGGTGTTGAAATATAGGTTCAGTCATGTATAGCTGTACACTTGTGTAACGTTCATCTGTAACAGATAGGACCTAGTCTTTAGGAGAAACTGGTTTAGCGCTCCACGAGCTCCACTTCCCGATCGTTGCTCCTGCACGATCTTACGGCTGTTGTATATGTACTGGCACCAGAGGAATGCAAAGTGTGTGCGTGTGTGCAATCTCTATTCTTCAGCTGCTGGCGGGGTCGTCTAACATGGCCTCGTACGAGGGGCGGCTACCTCTTCAGAAGGGCTTGAGATTGGTATCGTCCAGGCGGCATCGTCGGCGGCCGGGACCTAGTCGGATGCTGCGCCAAAGATCCTGAAGACGCGACCCAACACCGCTCTGGATCTTACCCGATGCGGCTGGTGTAGGGGTCGGAAGAGGTTGAGCTTGCTGGGGCGGACTCCGGCGCTGACGGTCGGCAGAAGGGTGTGGTGAAGGGGGCTGTAGGCAGGGAGATGACGCGGGATCGGAGGATGCGGCGACCGGAGCTCCTTGCGAGGGAGAACGGGGCAAGGGGCCGCTACCGGGTGGGGATTTTGTGCACGGAGGTCTCGCGGCGGCCGCCGCGCTGGGAGTCAACGCTCCCCACCCCAACACAGAACGGAGCCAAAACTTTAGCGGTGGCATCCCCTATAATTCAGTTGAATAGCCAAGGGCAAAATTGGAAAAAAAATGTCGGACGAAAATCTGATGCGAAAACCACCTCAAACAAAATTATACTCCCTCCTTCTCAAGGAATAAGGCGTAATTTTTTTTACCGTTTTTCATCAAGGCTTAAGGCGCCAGAGGCAAGCAGCGGTTATTATCCCCGTTTTACCCCTGCTCTCGATCGGTTACGCGCTTCTCCTCGACTCATGAAGGCGTCCGCGGCTGGCCGTCTCCTCGACTCCGTAAGGCGTCAATCAACGCCTCCTCCTCTCACGAGTGCTATACATCATGCTCCACAAGCCAGAGATCTCATTCCCTTCACTCCGTACTCTCCCCTCTCCTTCTCCTTCCTCAAGATCTTCCCATGGCGCCCCAAGCAATCTTGTTCCGACGGGCGGCTCTAATGGCGTTGGCGGCGGCGTTCATGGCGCTGGCGGCGGCGTTCCCAATGTCCCCTGCTGCCCACGCGATGGAGAAAGGCGGTGGATCGATTGGTGGCACGATGGGCCATGGCGGGACTGCTCTGGTTCTGGGCGTTCAAACCTTGCACGTCCAGGACTACGGCGTGGATTTTGACAATGACATCGCGTTCAGACAAGACCACAGTATCAACATGCAGGTTCTTTTTGTGTGTTCGTTTTTGAATTTTGACAATGATTCTACCATGACGCAACCGAGGATCTTGTGTGTTCGCTCTTATGTGTTGCCTGATTTTTTAATTCTCTATGCAGTGGCTACAAGATTTGCAGACAGATTTTGATACGTGGCTCGACATCCTCGATAACGAACTTGATCTCGAAGATGGAGTAGAATCTTATGCGGTGCCAGAAGTTGTCGAGGATGCCGCTGAAGGGATGGAAGGACTAGAAGATGTTGATGTGGACATGAACGGAGAAGAAGATGTTGTTGCAGAGACGGAAGGAGAAGAAGTGCATGAGTTTGATGTGCTCACAGCCGGTGAGCAATGCATATTTGATGTGATGTTCGACATTTACCATCCAACGATTTACCTTGACGACAATGGCATCTATCGTTCCATTGAGGATTAATAATTTGTTGTATGATGAGAATTGCATGTGAGGTCAAGATGATATTTTATGGCAATGTTCAATGTGGTATGATGAGAATTTATCCATGTTTTTCTTTCTGAAATTATGAGAATTTATCCATGTCTTTGTTTCTGAAATTATGAAATTTTATCCATGTTCCTTCTCTGCCGCGGCAAATAAAGTGTCATTACAAAATGATCGAATTCAGAATATCATAACTAATGAAAAATAACATGTTTTGATCATTACATGGACTCCCTACATGATAAACTCTCTAGCCACGTTTACAATTGCGGGATCAACATGTAGCACTTCGGGTAGAATTCCTAATCTCTCTAGAACCCTCTTCCTCATGTGCGGGATCTTGTATCGGTGCTCCCCCATACGCTTCATGACCTCCACCATGCACGTTTGATGTGTCAAGAAGACACGATTGCTCCTCTCATGGGATACTCATTCCATGCTTGTTGTACCTTCATAAGAATGTTAACATTAATGCAAAAATAAGTGAAATGCTACAAGATAAACCAATAGAAGTCGGTGACTTTTGTTTACCTTTATGAGAATGTCTACAATAGAAGTGGGTGACTTTTTTGGAACAATGATTGGAGAGCAAAGAAATAAACCCAAATCAAGAATATTTGTATCCGGTGAGTTTGGAGGTTGACAAACTAGGCTAATGTTCCAACCACCTGCAGCGGCCGCCTCTAAAAATTCAGGATCATTTGGCAACACATGAGTTTTTGCGTTGTCTTGTTGGATGAATATAGGGCTCCAACGATCCTCCAATGGCCACTTCTCCTTAATTGCGGGCAACACTTTTTCAATAAGGTAATCTCGGCTAACAACCCGTGTAACATTCCTTGGTTTAGTTTCCATTGTTCCCCTAGGGCGGTTGTCACTACGACGTTCCGCTGGCTTCTCGGTCACAAAAGGGAACATACCGATTTTACCATCAAAGGTACAATTGCCATCCGCATCAAACCTTGGTCTTGTCGTGGCACATAGAAACATGATCTTGTCAATGTAATTCTTGCTTTGACATGATCGATAAGGTTCTTCCTCTTCATTGGCCAAATAATATTTTTGAGAACCCTTGGTTTTGTAAAACCATTTCTCATCTATGTGCACGGTGTTATACATGCCTTGGAACTTTGGTTCTACACTATCCGGGTCTAGCATAGACAGTGCATAACGAACCCTTGCTTTTTTGTTTTCTTCCGTGATACGAGGCTTGATGGCATTTGAGTGCCTCTTGAATTCATTCTCCTTAAACCTCCTGTGCAAAGTGGCAATGGACATGTTCAACTCAAAAGCAAGGTCTTTCAAAGTAGTTCTCCTCGATGGCGGGATTCGCATGATAGCTTCGGGATCTATTTCAATCCTTTTGCACCAACAATTCAACGGCTTCTTGTTACAAACATTTTCAATTCCTTCCTTGTTATCAAACCAAACACGTTGCACTACTCGCAATGGTACCATGAACTCGGCTACAACTTGCTTGGTTACACCATCATTCAAAACATCGGGCGCAGTTTTACGAAGAATTGCAGCTAATATTTTTCTTTTATCATCATCACTATACACCCTACGAACTTTCACTAATCGTCCTAACGGCACAACTGCAAAAAACAATACCAATACTTAGAGATGGTATGCAAGTGCAAAAAATCACTAACCTAACTTTATCATGGAGTATAATGGCAGAAAATATCACAACGTGGCAACGCAGCGTTTAAGCATAAGTCGATACAAGAGTATGCTGCATGTGATACTGCATGTCCATCGTTCTCCTCCTCCTGCCGCTCATGTCCATCGCCCCGATCACCACCGCCTCACACCGGTTTCTCCACGGCCAACCCCTCTTCCACGACCACCGCGCCAAGACCCCTCTTCCACGACCACCGCCAAGACTTCTCTTCCACGACCACCGCTGCCGCCTCGTCCCCGACCACCGCGGCTCACGCCTTTGCCCCGACCACCGCGGCCTATAGCCCCTCTTCCCCGATGACCGCGGGCTACAGCTCCAAAGACCAGCGGCTCCTATGAACGGCGGGCTACTACGCCACGGCCGGATATCCCAAGACGGCCTCGCCCGTGGACGGACGGACTCGTGAACATGAAGACACCATCGAAGAGAGGGTAACGAACGAGTTCAGGCTCGTTGTCGACTCGTCCACGGCCTGCTCCATTGCCGCTGGAGTCGGACGTGAAGTGTATGTCGCGGCTCCATCGCACCGGCATCTCCCGTGAACTCCAGGCCGCGGGCTGCTCCGTCGCCACGGGCTGCTCCAGTGAACTCCGGGTTGCGGCCAGCTCCGGCAGAGCTCGACTCGCCAACGAACTGCGGGCGACGGCCAAGCCCTGCGCTGCTCGACTCGCCCACGAATAGGGGGCCACGTCCTAGGCCACCGATGCTTGAGTCGCTGCCATTCCATCTCTGGGCTGATCGGAGTCCAGTGAGGCCGAGAGTACCTCATCCTCGGCCGTTCCCCTCAGCATACGACCCCATGTCCATCATCTGCGGTCCATGGTCATCATCTCTATCCTCATCTGCTAACAAAACAAAAACCGGTCAGAAGTCAGAACCAACTCATGAACAAAAAGAAGTCGAGAGCCAGCAAGGTGCGGACCAAAGGAATTGACCAAGAATAATTACCTTCGTCGCTCTCCATCTCAAAAAAATAATCGCCAGCAAGGTGCCGAGCTTCCCCAACAAAATCATCCACTTCATCCCAATTGATTGGTTCGTTCAAATCCACACCATCCATGACGGGAAAAACAAGAGGAAGAACCAGAGGGAGAGAGGGAGAGGATGAAGAACTGATGGGCGTCCATGGCGCGGGCGAAACTTATAGGAGCTCAAAAATTGGGGTTTCAAACCATCTTTGCCTCCATCTAGACCTCAAATCTTGATCTCCACCGTCAGATTTCGGAGCGATCCGTGGTAAAATATGGTTCCCCAATGGATGATCATCCAATTCCCCATCGATTGGGCACAAAATTTTGGCCCGGATCAGCATCTCCATTGAAGGCGCGTGCGAGGGGAAGGAGGCAGCGAGCGCGACGGCTAACAGGAAACGATGAGTCGAGAGAGAGTCGTGCGGGAGGAGGAGTTATCGCGCGTGCATGCAGGGGCAAGATAGGAAAGGTAGCAATTTTTCTCGCCATGTTAGTCTCGCCTAAAAAACTGGGCTGGGAGATTAGCGCCTTATTCGTTGAGAAGGAGGGAGTATAGTAGAGATAGAGATAGAAGATAGATTTTTGTCCGTCGTCCGAGTCGGGTCGTTCCTGATTGCACGCGTCTGCCGTCCGTTTTGATCTCCTATTTCAGTTGTAGTTATGTGGATCTTACACGAGATGGACTCGAGTTGGCCTCTGTTGTCCATGCACTCAAAACATGGAGACACTATCTTTTGGGAAAGCGTTGTGAAGTGTTCACAGATCACAATAGCTTGAAATATATTTTCACCCAGAAGGAACTCAACATGAGACAAAGAAGATCGCTAGAACTTATCAAGGATTACGACTTGAGTTTGCAATACCATCTCGGTAAAGCGAATGCCGTAGATGATGCATTAAGCCGCAAAGTTTATGTGAATGGTCTCACCAAAGGAGAATTGCCAGATGATTTGTGTGCTCAATTTAAGGAGCTAAGATTGGAGATAGTGCCTGAAGGATATCTCATGTCATTGGAAGTTCAACCAACACTATTGGAGAAGATCAAAGAAGCCCAAAAGTTGGACAAGGAAATAGAGGAGATTAAGAGTAAAATTGGTAAAAGAAAGGCGAAAGGATTCCATGAAGATAAACAAGGAACCTTATGGTATGGAAAGCATATCTACATTCCACAAGATCCGGAACTTCGGAAATTGATTCTGCAAGAAGCACACAATTCACCATATTATATTCATCCGGGTAACACCAAAATGTACATGGATGTTTAAGAAAGATTTTGGTGGAACAATCTCAAGAAAGATATCGCGGAGCACATTGCTTTGTGTGACGTGTGTAGTAGAGTGAAGGCGGAACATCAGAAACCGGCAGGGTTATTGCAACCACTACCAATACCTGATTGGAAGTGGGATAAGATTGGTATGGATTTTATCACAGGATTGCCAAGGACTAGGTACGGTTACGATTCTATATGGGTTGTTGTGGATCGCCTAACTAAAGTGGCTCATTTCATACCCGTGAAGACTACTTATACAAGTGCTAAATTAGCCAAGATCTATATGAACAGAATTGTATGTATGCATGGAGTACCTAAGAGTATTGTGTCAGATAGAGGAACTCAGTTCACTTTGCATTTTTGGAAGCAGCTGCATGAGTCATTGGGAACTAGACTAGAATTCAGCACAACATTTCATCCTCAGATTGATGGACGAATAGAAAGGACCAATCAGATTTTGGGAGCTTGTGCGCTAGACTATGCATCTAGTTGGGATGAAAGTCTGCCATACACATAATTCTCTTACAATAACAACTATCAATCAAGCATAGAGATTGCTCCGTTTGAATTCCTTTATGGAAGGAAGTGTACTATACCATTACTATCGAATGGAGTAGGAGAAATAAACTAATTTGGACCAGATCTGATCAAGGAAGCCGAACAAAAGGTCAGAATGGTAAAGGACAGATTAAAGATAGCCCAATCCCGACAAAAGAGTTATGCAGATCCAAAACATAGAGAGGTCACCTATGAGGTAGGTGATAGAGCTTACCTTAGAGTCTCACCACTTCTTGGTGTGAAGAGATTTGGAGTCAAAGGGAAATTGGCACCTCGTTATGTAGGACCATTCAAGATTTTGAGCCGCAAAGGAGAAGTGATTTATGAGTTAGAATTACCAGAATCATTGTATGTAGTGCATAATGTGTTTCATGTAAGTCGGTTGAAAAAGTGTCATACAAAGATGGAAGAAAGTTCGTTAAAAGACACTATACCACTAGAAGAAGTTCAGCTAGAGAATGATCTCACTTATGAAGAGAAATCTATCAAGATTCTCGAGACAGCGGAAAGAGTCACTCGTACTAAGAAAATCAAATTCTGCAAAGTACAGTGGAATCATCATACCGAGGAAGAAGCAACTTGGGAAAGAGAAGATGAACTTCAGAAAGATCATCCTCACCTATTTGCTAGCCAATCCGAATCTCGAGGGAGAGATTCATCTTAAGGGGGTTATATTTGTAACATCCCAAATTTCATCAAATGCAAAACCATATTATTGCATTCATATCATCATGGCATGTTTACTTTGCATAAAAAAATTCAAAGCTAAAACCCTAATAAGACCATATTTAAACCCCTTTTTATATTACATGTATGGGGCTTGGTTTTATTTTTATTTTCATGACCCAAAATGTTTTTGAAGTGTATATATGTGGTTGACACACATTTTATCACTAGGATCACAACATAAAATATTGGTGAAAGTTTGAATTCAATTGGATTTGAATAGACCATTCAAATCCTATTTAGAAATTCAAATCAGAAAAGAAAAAACGAAGGGAGAAAAAAATCAGAAGCCAGCAATCCTTTCGGCCCAACTCCCCTGGCAGCCCACTAAGCCACCCAGGAAAACCCCCTCTCACCTCTGTCTCTGACCGCCCGCGCGCGCAACCACTCACTGACGTGTGGACCCCACTGCCACCTCGCTCGTCATCGTCAACCCCGCGCCAGACCCGCGCCGCCTGCCGATTCTTCCCCCTCTGTCACTGCCGTTGATGCCACGCGTCATTTCCATTGAATCTACGAGTAATTTACTCCCTCGGCTCTGGCTACTTAACCCCCTCCCTGTCCGTGTCATTTCCCCCCCACACACTACAAGCATAGAGCACCACCAGGATAGTAGAATTTTGCTTTACACCGTCGCAGTACCGAGCAGCTCCGACGAGCTATTATGGTGAGCCTCGTGCGCCCCTCTGCCTCTCGTTCACGCGAGCGTGTTCCCCTTGATCTTGCGCTTCTTCTAATTCCCATGGCTTGTCCAATTGTGCCCCAGGTCGTCGCCCCCGTCATCGTCTGCAAACGCCTGAGGCCCAGCTCAACTCCGACGAGCCAATTCGGTAAACCCCATGCTCCCCTTGACCTCTGATTCACGCGACTATGTTCGTCATGTCCTTGCTCGCCATCTAATGCTAGTCGTTTGCCCTCTTGCACCCTAGGTCGTCGTCTTCGTCTCCGACCATGAGCACCCGACGCGCGAACGAACTCCGACAAGGATTAGCTACCGTGTCCGTGCGCCCCCGCCCCAACCGCATCCACGTTGAGCTTCCCCATGTCTTCTCGACCTCGGTAAGCGCCAGCACATCCTCCCTACCCCCCTGACCTCGCCGACGCATCACCGTCAGTGGCATCGCCGCCACTGTGGCCATTGGCTCCACTAGAGTTTGGTCGGGCAGATCTGATCCATTGGATATGAATCTAGTGGTCTAGATTAGATTCAGTAGCGAACAGGTACAATTAGATCTGGGCCATGCATCGCCACTTAGATCCTACGGCTTGCAAGTGTGATCCGCCCGAAGCGGTATCGTCCAATAGGATGCTGCTGCGTGGCTAGGTTTTAGATTTAAAATCCAGAATTTTATCTATTAGTTGTTTAAACTTGTAAAATCCATAACTTTTGTTCTATAAATCCTAAACTTACAAATTTTATATCTATGGATTCAGAAAAATGAGATATTTGCATCTATGGCCTTGATTTGGCAATTTGCTTCTGAAAAGTTAGGATCTTATGCAGAAGCATTTGTAGGCTTATTTTGACTATATAAATTATTTAGATTATTATTTTTAGGTGGTCTTTGTTTTATTTAGAATTTAGATTGTCTGCTTTGTCTTTAGTACATAAGATTTGAATTTTAAAAGTGTGACAAAACATCATATTGAATTTTGCATGCATTCATATTATTTTTGTGTGTATATTGATTTGTGATTATTTTGTTGTATAAATTGTTGTGTACATTTTGTGGAATTTGGAGAGTGTGATTGTGAGGATTGTGTCTATTCCCCTAGATAACAAGGCAAGTGATACTTCATATTTTTGTCCTATTATTTTATCTATGCACTAGTGATATTTTGAGTATGATTTTCATGGTAAATTTCAAAGTATATGCTATGCTATGGTAATCCTATAGATGATATCTTGATAGAAATTTCCTGAGTTCAATACATGTTATGCTAGTATGCTTAGCCTAGATATTAGAATTCAAGGGTGAAAAATTCATGTTGTGATATTATGGCAAGTTTATGACTATGTGTTTTTGGACTAAGAAAACAACTTGTTAATGAAACACCTAGGTGGAATGGGAAGATTGGTTTGTGTTGAGTGGTTACACAAGGACCATGTCAATGGTTTACCTTGTGTATCACACTTGTGGATGGCCACCCAAGAACAAAGAGATTTGAGATGTTTAGTGTTGAGAAGCTTCTAGTGCAACCACATGGCATATGGGCTCTTCCTTGACCAACTAGGTTGCAAGAACTCAGCCAGATGGACAGTTGGTGGTAGGGTTGATAGGATGGAACACGCCCATGGTGGTCTATGGGAATGCTTCTGAAAAGTCTCCTCTCGATGCATGTCGAGTCTTGTGGGGAAAGTGTTGTTGGAGATATGCCCTAGAGGCAATAATAAATATAGTTATTATTATATCTTTGTGTTTATGATAAATGTTTACATTCATGCTATAATAGTATTAACAAGGAAACATTAATACTTGTGTGATTTGTAAACTTAATTTGAAGTCCCTAGTATAGCCTCTATACTTCACTAGCTTGTTGGTTGATTAATGATTGTGGTTTCCCTATCATGAACATTGAGATGTTATCGACAACAAGATCATATCGTTAGGAGAATGATATGGTGGACATACTCCTATAGATAAGCATAACATAAAGATCAAGTCATTTCAATAGTTCAATTGCTATATGCTTTCTGATACATAGTAACCTAATTCCTTCGACCATGAGATCATGCATATCACCTTTACCGGATGGATTCTTTGATGACATCAAACACCACACCGAATCGGGTGGCTATAAAGGTGGCATTGAGTGTTCGGAAAGTATTGGTTGAAACACATGGATCAAGAGTGGATTTGTCCATCCATATGACGGATAGATATACTACGGCCCTCTCGGAATTTCATCCAATTAGCTTGCAAGCATGTGACTGGGTCACAAGGGATCACATATCACGAACGAGAAAAGAGTACTTATCGGTAACGAGGTTGAACTAGGTATGCAGAGATACCGACGATCATAACCTCGGATAAGTAAACTATCGTGAGACAAAGGGAAATTGGTATCGTATGTAAGTGGTTCATTCGATCGCAAAGTAATCGAGAAATATGTGGAGCCATATGAATTTCCGATTCCTCTATTGGTTATTGTTAGAGAAGTGTCTCGATCATGTCCGCATAATTCACGAACCGTAGGGAGACACACTTAAGGATTCGACGTTGTTTTGAGTAGTTATGGTATTATGAGAAAGAGACCGAATGTTGTTCGAGTCTCGGATGGGATCCGGATATCACGAGGTGATCCGGAATGGTCCGGAGAATAAGATTCATATAAGGAAAGTCCCGCTTTGAGTTCGGGAATGATTCCTGTTTTCATCGGAATGTTCTAGAAGGTTCGGATTGTCCCAAGACCTGGGGAGGGTACATGAATGTGTCATTGAATGATTGCATCATGTACTAAGTGTTCTTGCTGTTCCAAACTGAAAAGTCAAACTGCCATTGAAAGTCAAAGCTAAAACAGAAATTGTGGAAACAGAAACTGTGGGAAACAAGCAAGAGGAGGTTGAAACCAACTTGGAGGAGGAGTCCCTCTCCTCCAAGCCGTCGGCCAGCCTTGGCCGAGTTGGGGAGGGACTCCCCTCCCCATCCCTGGCGCGCCAGCCCCTCCACCTATAAAAGGAGGGGCAGGGCCTCCTCCTCTACACACAAGTTCCTATCCTCTAATCTCCGTTTAGATCCGCTTTGGTTTAGAGCTTCTAATTGCTTTAGCCTGCGGTTTAGAGCCTTCTAATTGGTGTGTCTAATCTCTAGACCACTAATAGCCCTCTCTCATACTCCACCATACTCGCTCCGCTTAAGGCGAAGCCTGCGAGATTTCCCTCTACTTAGGTACCACGCCTTTGCCGGAATCGCGAGAGAGTGCTACAACCTCCATTTTCTTTGGAACAAGGGAGAGGAAGGTCTTCGTCAGTACCGAACGTGACCGATGCAGGAAGCGCCAAGACGCAGGCCTTGGGAAGGATCGTCTACACGATCTTGAGATCGGAAAGAGTACGACTACATCACCCACGAGAATCCGCTATCGTTAAACACTTTGGAATCTTCGAGGGTAAGTTATTCCGTCGACTCGTTGCTACAATCTAGTAGATAGATCTTGGCTTGTTTGTTTGTATGCGATAGAAATTTTTTGTTTTCCATGCTACGAACCCCTACAGTGGTATCAGAGCCGTGTCTATATGTAGATTTGTTGCACGAGTAGAACACAATGGTCATTGTGGGCATTGATGCTTTTATTGTCGATTGCTTTTTGTGTACTTTGCATCTTGCGGTATGTTGGGATGAAGCGGCCCGGGCTAACCTTACATGACATCGTTCATGAGACTTGCTCCACGCTTAACATGCAACTTGTATTGCATAAGTGGCTTTGCGGATGCCTGTTTCTCCTAGCATAGTTAAGATCCAATTTACAACGGGTGATCAACAATGCTAGTATCAATGTTGTGGTTCTTGTTCGTAAGTTAGAATGACACTTATTGAAAGCCCCAAACCACGTAAAATATGCAAAGAAAGTAGAGGCGTCTAACTTTGTTTTGCAGGGGTGTGCAGTGATGTGATATGGCCATGATTGTGATTATATTTGATGTATGCAATGTTCCTTATTGTAAGTTGGCAACCGCAGAGCCATATGGTTGTCTTTAATTTATGTTAAGACCCGCGTGTCTATTCAAAGTAGTTGTAATAGTTGAAGCCGGTGGACGACAACCATGGTGAAGCGTCATTGACCTTGATGCAATGCCGGTGATGATGGAGATCATGTTCGTGCTTGAAGATGGAGATCGGAAGCACAAAGAAGAAAGGCCATATCATATCACATATTATGAACTGCATGTGATGTTAATCCTTTATGCATCTTGTATTGCTTAGTAGACGACGGTAGCATTATAAGATGATCCCTCATGCACATGAATTTCAAATCATAAAGTGTTCACCCTTAGTTAGCATCGTTGCTAAAGCTTGTTGTCATAAACTTAGTCTAAACTATTGCAAATATGTTGTAGATCAATGGCAGCCCCTACCATCAATTTTAATGCGTTCCTAGAGAAAGAAAAGTTGAAAAACAATGGAAGCAACTTCGCGGATTGGTTCCGCAATTTGAGGATTGTCCTCACAGCTGGTAATTTGACCTATGTCTTTGGATGCACTGGTGACCCACTGCGGTGATGCTTCCGATGAAGTAAAGAATGTTTACCTCGCTCGGAAGAATCAAGACTCCATAGTTCAGTGTGCTATCTTGTATGGTTTAGAATCGAGCTTGTAAAAGGTTTGAAGAGTCGACCCATATGATATTGTCGAGGATCTCAAATTGATTTTTGAGACTCATGCGGTAATTGAAAGCTATGAGGCTTCGAAAAGTTCTTTAACTGCAAGATGGAAGAGGGCAGCCCACAAGTGAGCATGTGCTTAAGATGTGCGGGCACGCATAAACAAACTTCAAAGCTTGGGTATAGTGATTCCTAATGCTTTGGGGATTTACCGTGTCCTCCAGTCACTACCACCAAGTTACGTGAACTTTGTGATGAACTACAACATGCGTAACATGAACAAAGAGTTGCAGTAACTGTTTGCTATGTTAAAGTCTCGAAGTGGAGATCAAGAAAGAGCACCAAGTGTTGATGGTCAATAAGACCACCAAATTCAAGAAAGGCAAGTCTAAGCAAAAGGGACACTTCAAGAAGGGTGGTAAGAAAGTTACCACGCCAAGAAGAAAACCAAGGCTAGACCCAAGCACAAACCGAGTGCTTTTACCGCAAGGGAGAAGGTCCTCGAAGCGGAATTGCCCAAAGTACTTGGCGGATCTCAAGAACGGCAACATCAAGAAGAAAGGTATATCGATATACATGTTATTGATGTGTATCTCACTAGTACCGTAGTAGTGCCGGGTATTTGATATCTTGGTTGGTTGCTCATATTTGTAACTCAAAAAAAGTCTGCAGAATAAACGGAAGCTAGCGAAGAACGAGGTGACGATGCGCTGGAAATGGATCAAAGGTTGATGTGATCGCGGTCGCACGCTACCCCTTCATCTACCATCGGGATTAGTTTTATACTTAAATAATTGTTATTTAGTACTGTGTTGAGCATGAACATTATATCGATCTTGTTTATTGTAGACGGTTACTTGTTTAAATCAGAGAATAATGGTTGTTCGATTTATATGAGTAATATGTTTTATGCACATGCACCTTTGATAGATGGTATATTCTTATTGAATCTCGAGTGGAAATACACATATCAACAACATTGAGGCTAAACGTTTGAAATCAAGCGATAATTCGACCTATATGTGGCACCGCTGCCTTGGTCACATTGGAGTGAAGCGTATGAAGAAACTCCATTCCGATGGACTTCTTGAATCACTTGATTTTGAATCACTTGAAGGATGCGAAGCATGTCCGATGGGAAAATGACTAAGACTCCATTTTACGGTATGATGGAGCAAGCTACGGACTTATTGGAAATCATACATACCGATGTGTGTGGACCAATGAGTGTAGCATCGCATGTGGTTATCGTTATGTTCTTACCTTCACGGATGACTTGAGTAGATATGGGTATATCTATTTCATGAAACATAAGTCCAAACTTTCGAGAAGTTTAAGGAGTTTCAAAGTGAGGTAGAGAATCAACGTAACAAGAAGATTAAATTTCTGCGTTACGATCGTGGAGGTGAATATCTAAGTTACGAGTTTGGCGAGCATTTGAAGAAATGCGAATACTTTCCTGATTGACACCGCCGAACACCACAGCATAATGGTGTGTCCGAACGTCAGAATCGAACTCTTTAGATATGGTTCGTTCTATGATGTCACTTATGATTTACCGCTATCATTTTGGGGTTATGCATTAGAAACACCGCATTCACTTTAAATAGGGCACCGCCTAAACTGCTGAAACGACACCGTATGAATTATGGTTTGGGAAGAAACCTAAATTGTCATTCCTTAAAGTTTGGGGATGCGAAGCCTATGTAAAGAAGTTACAGCCGGACAAGCTTGAACCCAAAGCGGAAAAATGCGTCTTCATAGGATACCCGAAGGAAACTATTGGGTATACCTTCTATCATAGATCCGAAGGCAAAATCTTTGTTGCCAAGAATGGATCCTTTCTAGAGAAGGAATTTCTCTCGAAAGAAGTGACTGGAAGGAAAGTAGAACTCGACGAGGTTGTCGAACCTTCTCTCGAAATTTCGAGTAGCGCAGCACCGGAAGAAGTTCCTGTGGTGGCTGCACCAATTAGAGAGGAAGCTAATGATGATGATCATGAAACTTCGGTTGAAGTTGCTACAGAGCCTCGGAGGTCAACGAGAACTCGTATCACTCCAGATTGGTATGATCCCGTTATGAGTGTCATGTTGGTGGACAACACCGATGACCCCGAGACATATGAGGAAGCGATGATAAGCCCAGATTCCAATAAATGGCAAGAAGCCATGAAATCCGAGATTGGATCCATGTACGAAAACCAAGTATGGACTTTGGTGGACTTACTGGATGGATGGCGGAAGGTCTGTCGAGAACAAATGGATTTTCAAGAAGAAAACAGATCTCGATGGTAATGTTATCTATAAAGCTCGACTTGTCGCAAAAGGGTTTCGACAAATTCAAGGAGTTGACTACGATGAGACTTTCTCACCAAAGCGAAGCTAAAGTCTATGAGGATTATGTTAGCAATCGCTGCATATTATGATTATGAGATATGGCAGATGGATGTCAAAACAGCATTCCTCAATGGAGATATTGATGAAGAGTTGTATATGATGCAACCCAAAGGTTTTGTCGATCCTAAAGATGCTAACAAGGTATGCAAACTTCAACGGTCCATCTATGGATTAAAGCAAGCATCCCGGTTGGAATCAACGTTTTGATAAGGTGATCAAAAGTTTTGGTTTTATACAAACTTATGGAGAAGCTTGTATTTACAAGAAAGTGAGTGGGAGCTCTATAGCATTCTTAATACTATATGTGGATGACATATTGTTGATTGGGAATGATGTAGACCTTCTTAATAGTGTCAAGGAATATTTGAATAATAGTTTTTCAATGAAGGATCTTGGCGAAGCGACTTACATATTAGGCATAAAGATTTATAGAGATAGATCGAACGCCAAATATCATTGTCACAGAGTACATATTTGGACAAAGTTCTAAAGAGGTTTGGAATGGAAGAAAACAAGAAAGGGTTCTTGCCCATGTTGCCCAATACGATCTTGAGTAAAACTCAAAGTCCGACATCGGCAGAAGATAGAGAAAGGATGAGTAAGACTCCTATGCCTCAGCCATAGGATCTCTAATGTATGCCATGCTATGTACTAGACCCGACATTGCATATCTTGTTAGTCTAACTAGCAGATATCAAAGTGATCCAGAGTGGATCATTGACAATGGTCAAAAACATCCTTAAGTACTTGAGAAGAACTAAGGATATGGTTCTTTCTTATGGAGGTGATGAACAACTCGTTGTTAATGGTTACACCGATGCTAGTTGGAACACCGTCCGATGATTCTAAATCACAACTGGATACGTATTTATTTTGAATGGTGCAGCAGTTAGCTGGAGGAGTGCAAAGCAAAGCGTTGTGGCGAGATCTTCAACTGAATCGGAATACATGGCTGCTTCAGAGGCTTCACAAGAAGCGATATGGATGAAAGAGTTCATTACAGAGCTGGGTGTGGTTCCTAGTGCGCTGGACCCAATGTCTATCTACTGTGATAACATGGGAGCCATAGCCAATGCGCAAGAACCAAGGTCACACAAGAAGCTGAAGCATATCAAGCTGCGTTTTCACGCTATTCGAGAACATATCCAGGATGGGGATATATAGATTTGCAAAGTACACACAGATCTGAATGTGGCGGATCCGTTGACTAAACCTCTCCCGAGGGCCAAACATGACCAACACCAAACTGCCATGGGTGTTCGGTATATTACCATGTAATCTAGATTAGATGACTCTAGTGCAAGTGGGAGACTGTTGGAGATATGCCCTAGAGGCAATAATAAATATAGTTATTATTATATCTTTGTGTTTATGATAAATGTTTACATTCATGCTATAATAGTATTAACAAGGAAACATTAATACTTGTGTGATTTGTAAACTTAATTTGAAGTCCCTAGTATAGCCTCTATACTTCACTAGCTTGTTGGTTGATTAATGATTGTGGTTTCCCTATCATGAACATTGATATGTTATCGACAACAAGATCATATCGTTAGGAGAATGATATGGTGGACATACTCCTATAGATAAGCATAGCATAAATATCAAGTCATTTCAATAGTTCAATTGCTATATGCTTTCTGATACATAGTAACCTAATTCCTTCGACCATGAGATCATGCATATCACCTTTACCGGATGGATTCTTTGATGACATCAAACACCACACCGTGAATCGGGTGGCTATAAAGGTGGCATTGAGTGTTCGGAAAGTATTGGTTGAAACACATGGATCAAGAGTGGATTTGTCCATCCATATGATGATAGATATACTGGGCCCTCTCGGTGGAATTTCATCCAATTAGCTTGCAAGCATGTGACTGGGTCACAAGGGATCACATATCACAGAACGAGAAAAGAGTACTTATCGGTAACGAGGTTGAACTAGGTATGCAGAGATACCGATCATAACCTCGGATAAGTAAACTATCGTGAGACAAAGGGAAATTGGTATCGTATGTAAGTGGTTCATTCGATCGCAAAGTAATCGTAGAAATATGTGGAGCCATATGAATTTCCAGATTCCTCTATTGGTTATTGTTCGAGAAGTGTCTCGATCATGTCCGCATAATTCACGAACCGTAGGGAGACACACTTAAGGATTCGACGTTGTTTTGAGTAGTTATGGTATTATGAGAAAGAGACCGAATGTTGTTGAGTCTCGGATGGGATCCGGATATCACGGTGATCCGGAATGGTCCGGAGAATAAGATTCATATAAGGAAAGTCCTGCTTTGAGTTCGGGAATGATTCCGTGTTTTCATCGGAATGTTCTACAAGGTTCGGATTGTCCCAAGACTGGGGAGGGTACATGAATGTGTCATTGAATGATTGCATCATGTACTAAGTGTTCTTGCTGTTCCAAAACTGAAAGTCAAACTGCCGTTTGAAAGTCAAAGCTAAAACAGAAATTGTGGAAAACAGAAACTGGGAAACAGGAAACTGTGGGAAACAAGCAAGAGGAGGTTGAAACCAACTTGGAGGAGGAGTCCCTCTCCTCCAAGCCGGCGGCCAGCCTAGGCCGAGTTGGGGAGGGACTCCCCTCCCTCCCCTGGCGCGCCAGCCCCTCCACCTATAAAAGGAGGGGCAGGGCCTCCTCCTCTAGACACACAAGTTCCTATCCTCTAATCTCCAGTTTAGAGCCGTTTTGGTTTAGAGATTCTAATTGCTTTAGCCTGTGGTTTAGAGCCTTATAATTGGTGTGTCTAATCTCTAGACCACTAATATCCCTCTCTCATACTCCACCATACTCGCTCCGACTTAAGGTGAAGCCCTGCGGGATTTCCCCTCTACTTCCGGTACCACGCCGTTGTGCTGCCGGAATCGCGAGGAGAGTGCTACAACCTCCGCTGCCTGCTGGAACAAGGGAGAGGAAGGTCTTCGAAAATCGAACGATGTGACCGATCGCGAAGCGCTGAACGCCGAAAGGATCGTCTACACGATCTTGAGATCGGAAAGAGTACGACTACATCACCCACGAGAATCCGCTCTCGTTAAACACTTTGGAATCTTCAAGGGTAAGTTATTCCGTCGACTCGTTGCTACAATCTAGTAGATAGATCTTGGCTTGTTTGTTTGTATGCGATAGAAATTTTTTGTTTTCCATGCTACGAACCCCTACAAGTGCACCACCTCTCGAGAGGGTAAAAAGCTAAGTACTTAGCCATGTCCCCGGTAATGGACATTTTGAGCATCAAAGACTTTCAAATGATCAAGGATCTCCTCATCCTAATTTCTCTAAGATAAAAATGGTGGGTGAACAAGGGTAGTGGTTCACCAATGTCTATTGGTGGTACCTTAGAGTTTTTGTAAAGAAAACTTAGTGTTTTCAACTAATAGGACAAAACTACTTTGTGCAAAGCCAGCCTGAAACCACACTTAGCCAAATTCATGTAGTTGATAGTTTCTACTATATAACTATGTTATCACTTACCAATACAATTCCAAATGTATTGACCCCTTGTGGCTGTAACTTATTATGTTGCAGGTTATTCTGATGGTGAGTAGGGTTATGACTCTACACTCAACATGTTTGCCTGTAGCACATGAAGATGAAGACATTATTTATATACTTTGTAATAAGAACTCTATATGTTAGCCTTGGGCTAATGAGCTGTAAGAACAATTGTACTCCTCGAATTACGATGTAATGATGACCTTTGTATCTGTGTACTTCATCTTAAACTGTGGGTGCTAGCAATTCGATCTAGGGACTAGCACTGCAATCAAAGGGGCCTTTACCTTAAAGGGTGAGGTCTTACAGTTAGTCCCACCCGGCTGGGCTTAAAGCTTTCCCATATAGCCTGTCTAGCTGGGTAGCCAAAAGAACTGGCTAGTTGGACGTTCCTACCTGGCTAGCCTCGAATTCGATGGAGAGCACTAAGGGGTCATGCTCCTTTCAGGGTACGCCTCTGGTGCCTCCCGTCACCAGACAGGCTGGCGCGCCACCCTGACCGGCGCTAAAAGACGAGGATAAAGCAAAGTTGTCGGCTGACTACCAAAGAAGCCTCGGGTGACCGTTAAAGCAAGGGATGTCGCTCAAAGGAAGCCTGGGTGACCGCTAAAGCAAGGGGTGACGCTAAAAGGAGGGAGAAGGGCTATTGCAGCGCCATCCATCAATGTACTGGAGGCTGACTGGGTCCTGGTCCACCGACTAGGGCCCTGCAGTCGGCCCGCCCTGCAAACCCAAATCCAAATAGTAAACCCTAGAACCTACATTGTAACCTACCTTCCCCGACCAGTATATAAGGCAGGGTAGAGTTAGGGTTCTAGGTAAGCAAAACTTGGTAGAGTTTTCCCCTAGTTCATCTTCTTCCTCTAGCCTTCGATATTTGCTAAGGAGACAGCTCAAGGATCACTTGTATTGGGCATTCGCCCCCCATATAGTAGATCTTGCAGGAGTAGGGTTGTTACCTCACCGAGAGGGCCCCGAACCTGGGTACGTCGTTGTGTTTGCAGTTCACCGTGCCCAACCTGTTGCGTGAGCCATCTATTGCATCCTAAGTGTCCCTCTTAAGCCATCCCCTATCGCACTGTCGTGTTCCACACCACGACAGTTGGTGCCCACCATGGGGCACAGCGCTTCGGCTGGGATCATCTTTCGCATGGACTTCCGCTCGTTGCTGGTGAGCGCATGGCCAATGTCCTCGTCCTCACTCTCGGCACCTTCGAATGCGTCATAGACAATGCCACGTGCGTTTCTAGGGACACGTTTCCCGTCGACGGCTCCATGCTGCACTTCCGGGGCCACCGCATCGATGTTGCACCATCGTCGAGGCCTTCCCTAGCAAGGTTAACACCGTATCCGACATGCCTCTCGACCGCACTACCAGCAACGTCGTTGCGTTAAACGACTGTGTCAAAATCATGGTGGTGAACGCTCACGAGAACCACCGCCCGCCTTCGAAGCGTCGAGTGGGAGGAGAAGGCTCCACGCTCGAGCAGGAGCAACATCTGCTCACCGCATCCATCCAGCACCTCCGCGCCCCCATCGTCGTCGAGGCGGACCCGACGGCTTCCGCGGCCGCACTCGAAGCCACGCGCCAGAGACTCTTGAGGACGCAAACAAGGTCGCTGCCACCCAGCACCGGCTGAACGCCACCGTACATGAGTACAACGCTGCTCACGGCTTCGCTCGGCAAATCCAGTGTTGAGGACACGATCTCGGGTCGAGGATGAACCGCGTCGTAGACTCGCACGCTGGCATAGCCCGGCCTATCTATAGAACCCCCACCAAGAACATGAGGACAGTAGAGGCGGCAACCATGGAACTCAGGCACCTCGAGGGAGAAGAGCTTCGTTGCCAGCAAGAGCGCGTCTAGCTCCTCGTCTCCACCGCCAACAAGGAACAAGCTGAAGGGTCTCCTAGCCAAGGGGGGCAACACCCGGGACATGGTCCCCCGCCGAGGTGTGGACCAGACGGTATCCAGAGGAATCAAACACCAGCAGGCATCTCCATAAGACGGCACCATGCAAAACAGCCGCCCGTATGGCGGATCCGGCAACCGTGGTCACTGTAACCACGACGCTGCTGTCACCAGTGTTAGCCGTGCACCAGCTGTAGAAGTCGGTTAGTGAAAGAAAGCTCGTGTGACAGAAGAAGGAGCCGGTGGAAACAAAGATCCGCCTGTGTCACGCCTATCCGAACAGTTCGGTCCCCGTGAGCCGGCTGATGCACGCGGACGCATCGACCTCCTGGTATAGTCGCACATGCTGGAAGAATAAAGTGTTTCGTCCCACGCATCCGAAATGAACCGTTTCCAAACGGATTTTTGATCCCAAGAGACACGCCAAAATACAAAGGCACTGTCAAGCCGGAGGACTGGTTGGTGGACTACACCACCGCAGTAGGCATCGTGAATGGTAACCTCCGTTTAGCCGTCTGCTACATCCCCCTCATGCTCATCAACTCGTCAAGAACATGGCTCAACAACCTCCCTGACAACAGCATCAACGCCTGGCTAGACTATGAGGAAGAGTTCATACGCAACTTCACCAGCATGTACAAACGTTCGGGTCGGCCTCGCGAGCTCGCCCTTTTCGTCTAAGGTAAGGACGAATCCGACCACGCCTACCTCACCTGGTGGAACGGCATGCATAACTCGTGCAAGGGAATGAGCATCATGAAATCGATTTCTTCATCAACAGCTGCCGAGATGGCACCATGCTCAAACACAAGCTCAGTAGGGGAGATCCCCAAACCATGGCTCAGGTCATGGCTATGGCGGACAACTACGCCACCGCTGACGCAGCCATGAATAAAAGCCTATCGTGGTGGATGACCAAGGCCATATCGTGATGGATAAGCAGGCGGACTGGCGCCAGCCGGGCGAGCACCACTCCAGGCGGCACAACCACGACAACCGCCACGGCACAAGAAAAAAAGACCAGCCGAACAGCCGGTACGGCACCAAGCAAGTAGCAGTGATGCACGAGGACCCAGCTGCAGGTGGTAGCCGGAGATAGAGGCACGATGACAGGCCCCCACAGCCCAAGTACACCATGGAATCCCTGCTCGATGGACCGTGAAAGTTCCACAGTGGCGGAAACCTGCCCGTGAACCATACGACATGCCAGCGCAGCTGGACGAAGAAGATGGCTGAAGCTGGCGGTGTCCCACCCCCACCTCCACCTCCAGCCGGAGGCCCGCCAGACAACAGAGAGCGACATAACCGTTGAGAAGATGATGAAGATGGTTACCCACGCCAAGTGGGTAACTACCACATCTACCTCGCCGAGCCGGAAACCAAGCACATCAAGAGACGGCGCGAGGCGGAGGTGAACGCTATCGTTCCCCCCACACACACCAGTACCTGCATTGGTCCGATCAAGCAATCACCTGGAGCAAGGAAGACCAGCTAGATATGTTGCCAAACCCCGCCAACTACGTGCTGGTTCTGGATCTCATCATCATCTCCAAGAAGCACCCATGCCGGTTCTCACGCGTCCTAATCGACGGAGGCAGCAGCATCAACCTCATGTACCGCAGCAGCATCGAGCAGCTCAGAATCAGTGAGTCTCAACTTCAGCCCTCAAGCACTTCTTTCCACGGGGCAGTCCCGGGTCTGTCACACTCGCCAATCGGCAAGATCCGGTTGGACGTCATCTTCGACACCGAGAACAACTTTCACCACAAGCCGATCTAGTTCGAGGTGGTCAACCTTTCCAGCGCCTACCATGCCATACTCGAGCGCCCAGCTCTCACAAAGTTCATGGATGTGCCGCATTATGCGTACATCAAGATGAAGCTGCCAGGGCCAAAAGGAGTGATCACCGTTGACGGTTCCTATAAGCAGTCGATCGAATGCGCCACAGATGGCTCCAATCTAGCCGAGGCCATGATCATCGCGGAAGAAAAGCACGTCATAATGCAGAACGTGGCAGCCCTGCAGGTGGACATGCCGGCTGGGGAACCCAAGCCAGCTGGCGAATCGCAGTTCAAGCCATCGAAGGGCACGAAGAAGATCCTTCTGAAGGAGGCTGACCCACGCAAGTTCGTCCTAGTCGAAGATGGCCTGGACAGCAAATAGGTAAGTGTGCTCGTCGGTTTCCTCCATGATAATCGGGATATTTTTGCATGGTGCCCTAAAGACATGGCAGGTGTCCCGAGGGAACTTGTCGAGCACTCTCTTCATGTTCGACCGGATGCGTAGCCGGTCAAACAGTCGTTACGACGCTTCGCAGAAGAAAAAAGAAGAACCATTAGTGAGGAGATCACACGGTTGCTCGCAGACGGTTTTATCATGAAAGTTTTCCATCCGGAATGGTTGAAGCACCCAATGCTAGTGCTAAAGAAGAACAAGACATGGCGCATGTGCATATACTACACCAGCCTCAACAAGGCCTGCCCCAAGGATCCTTTCTCCCTGCCGCATGTAGATCAGGTCATCGACACCATGGTCAGCTGCAACCTATTGTCTTTTCTGGACGCCTACTCAGGCTATCACCAGATCAAACTCAATGTAACCGATCAAATAAAGACATCATTCATAACCCCGTATGGGGCTTACTGCTATACCATCATGCCTTTCGATTTGAAAAACACAGGAGCAACCTACCAGCGCTGAATGCAGAAATGCCTACAGATGCAAATTGGTAGAAACGTACACGCCTATGTCGACGATGTTTTCATCAAGACCAAAGAGCACCGCACGCTGATCGGGGACCTGAAGGAAATGTTCGACAATCTCCGCCGCATCTAAATCAAGCTGAACCCGGAGAAATGTGTCTTTGGCATCCCAGCCGGCAAGCTCCTCGGTTTTCTCGTCTCAATATGGGGAATCGAGGCGAACCCGCAAAAAATAGGAGAGATCGACCGCATGGAGCTGTCGCAGAACTTGCATGACGTGCAAAAGTTTACCGAATGTCTGGCCTCTCTCAGTCGGTTCGTTAGCCGACTAGACGAGAAAGCGCTACCCTTGTACCAGCTCATGAAGAATATAGACAAGTTCGTCTGGACCCCCCCCCCCCCAAGAGTGGCCCTTGTACTAGCTACACTCAGATTTCATCAATAACCACTTCAAAGAAACAAATGAGATCGCAAGACCTTCCCCATAGGCAAAGTCCTTACGCGCTCGAGGACTAGTGTCAGGGGGATAACCTACGGATAGGGAAAGCCAGACCTAAGCAGGCCGGCTCTAGAAGATACCGGTCATCTGTCCGCCAAGCAGAAGAACTCTAGCTGGTTGGTTAGTCCCACCCGGCTAGGCTTAAAGCTTTCCTGGCTAGCCCGTCTAGCCAGGTAGCCAGAAGAACTGCCTGGGTGGCTATTCCCACCCGGCTGGCCCCGGATTCGATGGAGAGCACAGAGGGGTGACACTCCTTGCAGGGTATGCCTCTGGTGCCTCCCGTCACCAGACAGGCTGGTGTGCCGCCCTGATCGGCGCTACCAGACGAGGGTAAAGCAAAGTTGTCGGCTGACCGCCCAAGAAGCCTCGGTGGACCATTAAAGCAAGGGATGGCGCTCAAAGGAAGCCCGGGTGACCGCTAAAGCAAGGGGTGACGCTAAAAGGACGACGCGGGGCTACTGCAGTGTAGCATCCCAGTTGTCTAACCCCTGTAATGCTACTAGTTATATTAATAAAATGGGCCACTTCCAACATATAATTGTTGCATCATCATCATATCATGCTCATGTCATCATACCACCTTGCATTTGTGCATCATATAAAACCCTTTCTTGTGTGGTTCTTATCTCATGTGCATGATTAACTGTATTTGCCTCTTGATATTGTATTTGGCTCTTGATACATTGTTATATGCCCAAGTTGAGTTGAGGGCATCTCTCTTTTGACTCCACCACCTTTTCTTTCACCACCTTATAATTCCACCATCCAACTAATATGAGCTTGGCATTTTAGTTTTGAGTATCTCTAGCTCATGTTGTTGGTTGGATCCACCCATCATCTTTTGCTTGGCCCTTGCCCACTTTTTGGGAATGCAAGGATTGAAGCCACATGAAGTAATATTGTTTTCACAATATAACCAGTTGGCATTAATTATGTTGCATGGGCCATGCAAGTGCCACCTCTCTAGTTTTGGTTTTGCTTGAAATTCAATGTGGATCTTTTTTGCTTAATTTTTGTTTGGGCTTGTAGTTGCTACCTCATCACCATCTCTTCACCTCTTAGTTAACCCCATGCCCCATGCACACAAATGTGCTTATGTGGCATGCACCTCTAAACCACTTCCTCCTCTCTTTGGTTGTTGCTTGATCTTTGCTTGGATCATGCATGGGCCAAAGGAGTGCCCCATCATCACATGGCCATCACCTCTCCCTATCCTCCCCTTTCTTTTTCTTGAACATGTGTGTTTGCATGGAAGCATGCATGATCAACCTTTAGTGCCATCATCCCTTCTCTCCCTCTCTTAGCCCCTAAAATCCACCTTGCCTTTCCCCATCCCTTCTAAACAAAACCTAGCTTCATCCTTTCTAAACAAAACCTAGCTACCATCTACCCCTCTCTCTCCTCTCTAGTTATCTACCCTAGTGCCCTCCTCCCTTCTAGCTACCACCGCCTCTCTCTACCTGCCCCACAACCCACCAAGGACCCTCCCTAGCTATCTAAACCCTAGCCGGTGGCCTCTCCCTCCTCTCGCTTTCTCTCCCTCCGCCCACTGCCTCGCCCACCTAGCTACCCCACCTGCCACTGGTGCCACAGGCTGCTCACTTTTCGCTCGGCCGCAGAGCACGTGAGCAGGAGGTGGCCAACGCGCCTGTCCAGCCTACCTCCCCACGCCATCTACTCCGCCACGGCCTCGTTCTTATCCCTCACACGCCCTCTGCCCCCGCCTCAGCCCCTCCTCTAAGGCTCTATCCCTCCTCCTCCCTCTCCACCTCTTCCACCCCGACGTCGACAGATCACCGTCCACCTCGTCAGACACGCCAGCAGAGGCGGCGTGGAGCCGCAGTGTCGAGGGGGCCTGGCGACGCCCGCCGCCCAAAGCTGCGCGAGGAGGAGGAGCCTGTGAGCTGGAACACCGACGCAGCCGACACAAACCCTAGGACAACGGGCTCGCCTCCGACGCCCTTACGCCGCACTCGCCCGATCCGTCCACACCAAGACACTCTCGGTGAGCAGCCCACCTCCTGACAACCCCTCGCCGATCTCGTCCTAGTCTCGCCGGACCAGCTGTCGAACGCTCTCCGTGCGTCTCTGCTCGTTTTTCATCTGCAGCCTCCCCGCGTCGCGGCCAACCTATCTAGCGCGCGCCCCCCTCTCCAACACCTACCCAGCCTAGCCCAGCGGCTGCTGCCTGTGTCCTGTCGAGTTCGAGCCCCTCTGCGCCACAGCGACGCAAGGCTGCACACGCGCGGTTCAGAGATTAGGGAAGATCCACAGTGCGCCATGTCCTTTTGCGAAAAACCCCCTGCAGTATCTTTTTAGCAACCCGCGACCCCCGAGGCCCCACTGTCAGCGGTGGTGGTCCTTTTCTAAAAAGGCTCCCGCAAGAACCAGAACGCAACCCGCAGTCCTCCCCTGGCCCGCGTGATCTTTTCGCAATTAAACCCCTGCCCTTTTTGGTTCACCAACCCGCGGTCCTCAGGGCCCGTTGTCAGCGTCTGTGTTTGTTTTGCAAAAAGGTTCTGGTGCTTTTCCTTTGTCAACCCATGTCCGTTTTTCCCAGACTGGCGTGTGGGCAGCACACGCCTAGCCCCACTGTCCGACTCAGAGTGAGTAGTATTAGTAGAAGCGTTTGAGACACCGTTTAAAAATTCAAACTTAGTTTAAATTAATTCAAATTCAAATCTAATTGATTTTAATAACTTTCCCATACTAAATCCAAATATGACAAATAATATATGTTTTAGATTCAGAAAAATGCCAGGAATTCAAATATGCCATCTATTTTGTATTTTGCACAAGTAAAATTCCAAGTTTATGTTAATTACCACCAATGCCACTAGGATTTAAATAATTCCTAACTTTTGTTTTAAAACTCCAAATTAAGCAAATAAGTAGTCTAAATTGATCATTTCGACGAGACCTTTCTGTTTATGCTATCCATGACTTCAATTGCAGCATGCATCATATAAATATATGTTGAACAACAAATGTTATGGCAACAAATGTGATTCTAAAACCCACCTAAATGTTATTTTCTTGTCCTCCACACCTCACCCATGCCATGCTACTTTACTTGCCATGTAAATTGTGCATCATTCATCATGGCATGATTGTTTGCTTGACGCATCTTATCCATATGCTTGTGCTCTATATTCATGTTGGCCTTGTTTGTTTGGTTTTTCCGGATAGACACCGAAAGGTGGGTTGTATCAAGAGAACCAGAGCACTACCTAACTGCCCTTTGCTTCAACAGAGACACCAGGCAAGCACTTCCACATGCTTGCATACATACAGTACCTATTGCCTCTATCTTATTCTTGCATCATTGAGTCGCGATTGCATTAAGTTGAATCCCAAGTATGCATAGCCTTTACTTTTAAACCCCACCAAGCTTGTTTCCTCCATCCCATGAGCCACTACTATAGGAGTTGTTTGAGCCATGCGAGTCGAGAACAAAGATGTGTAGGGTTTGTGAGAGTCTGATGAATAACGAGGTACCTAAACAACTTAACCTGAGTAGTTCTGGGATAACTAAAGAAAGTGGCACCGGTGAGCAACATCTGCTATTTGGTTTTTCCTGCTCACTTGTGTCCCATAAGACCCCGAGTACTTGATTCCTGTTCCTTGATTTATCGCTATCCACATCCGGAGGTATATGGGACCCCCGAGCCGAGCTTGATTCCGCTTTATTTCTTGGGGCCACAAACTAGTTTGAGGTGTTTTACTATCTGTACTTATGCCATGTTTACCGCTTTATTTACGATTGTGCGAGGTGCACCTTTGATCGCTTTAGGATCGGACACGATTCATGTGTCGACAAGCCCAGCCACACTTTCGGTTCCCACTGTTCACACCATTACCCAAACCTTGAGTCCGTCTCGAGCTCGCCTACTCGCTATGGATCTACTTAAGGGTGGCCTCAAATATTTCTGAATTCTGTGATTGTTCACCGTGAAAGCCTCGTTGGGTTTTGATTTGGTTTTTCCGAGGTTGATCGGCGTGTGTTGCTATTGGTGCACCCCGCCGGTAAAACTTTCTCAAAGCCGTGTCCGGATATGGACGACTTGGAGCACAGCTTGATCATAGACAAGCATAACTAAAGTACCGCTTTTAATCGACTAAAGTAACTTGACTAGTAAATAGTGCAATACTCATGGAATGGTTAATAAAATTGCCAACGGATGGGGTTGTTCGTCCGCCTTGTTGGTAAGGTGGAGGAGGATGGATCGGATGAGATTACCATTATAATTGTTGTACTTAATTCACGGACATCCGCTCATCATTGGTTAGGCGGATGGTTAGCGCTTATCTCAGAGAATTGCTAGGGTTTATCTTTTGCTGCAATTCGTCACCCTGTGTTGTGTCCCCTTTAGAGGCATTAAGACTTGCCGAAAATTTAGGGTCTCATACGATAAATTCTTGATTCAGATGAATGTACCTTCTCGTGACGGACATTGGGTGGAAGAAGCCGATGATGGGCAACGATCGCTCGTAGAGATTCCGAACGGGATCCGTGAGACCTGTAGTTGGGATGTGCTTATTTTCTCGGCATCTTATGCCGATTTGCTTCTTATCCGTACTCGGATCTTGTTTGCCTTCCGCATGATACTCGATGTGTGTTGTATGAGGAGTTATCCTAAAATATAGATCTATCTAGGTCATTTGAATCTTGCCGTATGGCGTTGCTATATTTTCTTTCTTTCTAGATGGGATGGCTGTGATGTACTCTTGTATGGTGGCTTGCGTACATACCCACTTGTGTACGTAGTTGATCCCTTCGCCTGCCGACTACGCCGCCCGTACGGGTCCCGTTGAGAGGGTAGCGGTTGGGACGTCTGAAAGGACTACCAGTGAGTGGCTTTTGGGGCCCCACCGTACTATTTCAACCGCTATCACTCATCCAGGCTTGTATCTAGGAGCGTAGTTCACCGAGGTAGTTACAATTGGTATCAGAGCCATCCCGACCTTCAGGGTTTCAGCCAAACGGTCGTTGTCAGTCTAGAAATATTTTGGTAGTTATGTATATTAGGGAAAAACAAAACGCGAGAGTAGGACTGCTTCATTTTTCTTCTTACCCTCCCACCCACCCTTTTTCTGGTAAGGAAGTGTAACGTTTTCAATCCTCTTCTCAAAGTTCAAACTAGGATTCACGTGTTCTGGGTTTCCGTAGTACCATAGGTTGTGTGTGTGTGTGTGTAATCCCTTGTCTATCTGTTGCATCCAAGTTGTTATCTTATCTGCCTTTGGTTATCAACTGTTGGTACATTCCATACCGACAGGCTTTTGTAAACCGACGCAATCTATCTTCCTCTTTGTATCCGACGCTATCTTGTTTGGGGTGTTCGCTCGTAGTAACAATCTTTAGGTTTCACGTGAGAAGAAGGGGTTAGGATATGTGTTCCACTTGTTCATGTGCGGAGTAATGATTTGAGTGCGGGATGGAGTCGCGACCATACCACTACTTGTATCATTCGCTTTTGTATATTGGATCGGTAGAGTCACTAATCTTGATTCGTTAAGTAATTTTATGCATCTATTGGTATTCTAATGCGAAATTTGTGGAAAATTTTTCTTTGATATGTTGTGTACCACACTCCTTTTCATCGTGCGATATGCTTAATATCTTTGAGGTGCTATGAACTTTGTTGATATTTTTATATCATCTCAGTAAATTGTATCCTTTAATCTTGGTTAATTCCATCTTGGTACTATTTTGGATTATTATCATTCTCCATTATAGTACTGACTTGAGTTTTATATCAATGATGGATGGCTCCCCACGGATCGAGGAGGACATTCCTCGGAATCGGCTCAATTGTCAAGCATAGCTACTGCTTTGGCGGCAATGCAAGAGAACCAGCTGCGCTTTGAGGAGAGCGTCAGAAGGAATGAGTTCGCTCCGCTTCCTCCACCTCCCAAGCGTGGTGACATCAAGAGCTTCCTCAAGTTCAACCCGCGACAGTTTGATGTGTCTGACCGACCTCTTGACGCGGATGATTGGTTGCGCGAGATCTCAAGGTTGCTCGAGACTGCTGATGTTCCAGAACAGGAATGGGTAAAGTGTGCTACTCACCTTCTCAAGGGAGACGCAGCTCTATGGTGGGAAAACTACTTGAAGGCTAGCTGCACTGGGCTCCAGCCTACTTGGGAGAGGTTCACTGCAGCTTTCAAAGAACAGTTTCTCTCAGAGATTGTGATGGAAAGGATGAAGGAGGCTTTCCTAAACTTGAAGCAGGGTAATGATAACGTCAACACCTATATCAGGAACTTTATGAACCTGTCTCGCTATGGTGGTGATGAAGTATCTGATGACAAGAAGAAGCAGAAGAGATTCAGGCAAGGGCTCAATGCGTCGATCAAGTATGCACTCACGCATGCAAGACCGGCAACCTTCCTGGAACTGCAGCATGGCACTACAAGAGGAGGCTAGTAGGCGGATGTTCGAGGAGTCCAAGAAACACGCAGGATGCATCAAGCTCGGCAGCAATGGCAGCTCCTTCTAAGCGGCGTGTCGGGTTCCTAACACCCCACCGTCGCTCGGCTCCACCAAGATCTCGCAAGCTCGTCAAGGCCCAAACTTCACCACTGCGGCTCCTGGGGCTACAACAACCTTACCTCGAGGCGCTGGCGGAGTCCCTGGCTACTCGCTCCACGTCCTCACGGTGCTTGCTACACATGTGGAGATCATGGACATCCCAGTTGAGGCCCAATGAAGAACAAAGCTCTCCCTCAACCCCGCCAAGATCTGCAACAAGCTCTCCTTGGTTCGTGCACCACCGCGGGCTCTCAACATCAACACTAAGCCGGTCTGCGGTTGTTCGAGCTAACGTCAACGCCTCTCAAGTGAGCTCGCACTTGGAGTTGTCATGGGTATGCTTTCGATTAACTCGGTTCTGCACGAGTTCTCTTTGATTCTGGTGCATCGCATTCATTTGTGTCTCACAAGTTTGCATATGAGAATGACTTAGCAATGGTTCCTATCCAAAAGCGGTTAATGGTTCTTTCGCCTGGAGCAAACATGATAGCATCTAAGATCAGTCATGGCAATCAAGTCGAGATTGGGGGTTCTTCATTTTTGGCTTCTTTGATTGTTCTGGGCAACTCTGACATTGATGTCATCCTGGGCATGGATTGGTTGACAGCAAATGCAGCTGTGATTTATTGTGCTGAACGCTCAGTGTCTTTGAAGATTCCTGAAGGCCACATAGTCTTTTCTCCAAGTCTGACTCCTGCTGTCCAGCTCTATTCCTTGGCTGCTCTGAATAATGATGCTATGGAAGCTATTCAGGGTGTACCGGTGGTCTGTGAGTTCCCGGATGTCTTTCTGAAGAGTTGCGGTATGCCTCCTGATCGCGAGGTTGAATTCGTAATCGAGCTTGAGACTGGAACGGCTCCTATCTCCAAGAGGCCATATAAAATGGGTCCTTCTGAGTTGGCTGAACTCAAACGACAACTTGATGAACAAGAGAAATTGGGTTTCATTCAAATAGCACTTCTTCTTGGGGTAGCCCAACAATCTTTGTGAAGAAGCGTGTGAGAACCGATAGGCTATGTGTTGACTACGGGCTCTAAATGCTAAAACCATCAAGAACAAATATCCTCTCCCTCGGATAAATGATCTATTTGATCATTAGCGAGGCGTGGTGTTCTCTAAGCTGGACTTGAGAAGTGGTTATCACCAAATCAAAATTCAAAGAGGATGTGCCCAAAACAGCTTTCACCACTCGCTATGGCCTGTGAGTACACGGTCATGTCTTTCGGTCTCACCAATGCACTGCTACCTTCTCGAGGCCGATGAACTCCGTTTTCATGGAGTACTGGACAAGTTTGTGGTGGTATATCTGGATGACATTACGGTCTATTCCAAGTCCAAGGAGGAGCATGAAGAGCACTGCGATGTGTCTGAACAAGCTTCGTGGAGAACCGCTTGTATGCAAAGTTCTCAAAGTGTGAGTTCGGCTGCTCAAGTAACATACCTGGGTCATGTTATCTCTGCCAAGGGCATTGCAGTCAACCCGGAAACCGTGAAGACAATAGTTGAATGGCTTCCTCCTGCGAATGTCAAGGAAGTGCGGAGTTTTCTCGGTTTGGCTAGCTATTGCCGTCGATTTGTGAGTAACTTCTCGAAGATAGCAAAGCCTCTTACCGACCTCCTCAAGAAAGGAAAGAAGTACTGTGGACTCACCTTGCCAAGAAAGTTTTGAGACACTCAAAGAGAAGCTCACTTCCACACCGGTCTTGGTTCCTCCAGATACATCTAAGCCTTTCCAGATCTTCTGCGATGCCTCTTTGCAAGGATTGGGTGCGGTCCTTATGCAAGAGACAGTGGTTGCTTATGCATCTCGTCGATTGAAGACGCATGATATCAACTATCCCACACATGACCTCGAGCTAGCAGCGATTGTCTTTGCCTTGAAGCTATGGAGGCACTACTTGCTGTAACGTTGTAGAGATCTTCTCGGACCACAAGAGTTTGAAGTATATCTTCACTCAACCGGATCTCAACCTACGGCAGAGAGGAGATGGATTGAAGCAATCAATGACTTGATGTGACCATCAACTACACTCCAGAAAAGCAAATGTCATGGCAGATGCGCTTAGCCGTAAAGCTTATGTCAACAACCTCATGGTGGAAGAACGGCCTCTCTTGTGCGAGGAATTCCGTCGGTGAACACGGAAATTGTGGAACAAGGGCATCTCTGAACCTTCTCCTCTCTTGGAAGAACAGATTCGTTCTCGTCGACTTGGTGATCCGCACACCGTAAAGCTCATCTCTAAGCTTGGCACTCAAGTATGAATCCTTCCATGTTGATGATCAAGGCTCGCTCTTCTTTGATCACGGATGTTTTTCCAAACTACCCGGTCGAGAGACCAAGTTCTCAAGGAGGCACATGATTCGGTCCTTTCTATCCATCTGGCAGCACAAAGATGTACATGGACCTGAAAACACAATCTTGGTGGCACAGGTTGAAACGGTATTGTGCCAAGTACGTCTCAGAATGTGATGTCTGCCGCAGAGTCAAGGCTGTCCATCAGAAACCATTTGGTCTTCTACAGCCATTGAAACCTCCGGAATGGAAATGGGAGAAAGTTGAGATGGACTTCATCACTGGTTTTCCAAGGTCGCAGAAGGGCAACAATGCAATCTTTGTTGTCATCGACAGGCTTTCTAAAGTGGCTCACTTCTTCCCAGTCAAAGAAACAATTTCTGGAATTCAGTTGGCTGAGCTCTATATCAACAGGATTGTCACTTTGTATGGGGTTCCACTTGAAATCAGTTCAGACCGTGGGAGCATCTTCACCTCAAAGTTCTGGGAGAGTTTCCAAAAAGCTTTGGGAACGAAGTTGAACTTCAGCACTGCTTACCACCCTCAGTCTCAAGGACAAGTGGAGAGGATCAATCAGATTCTGGAGGACATGCTTAGAGCTTGCGTCATCTCTTTTGGCATGAAGTGGGAGGAATGCCTTCCATACGCTGAATTCTCCTACAACAACAGCTTCCAGAAGAGTCTGAAGATGGCACCATTCGAGGCTCTCTATGGACGCAAGTGCAGAACTCCGATTGGTTGGTCAGGTGCAGGAGAAAGAATCTAGTTTGGCCCTGACATTGTGACTCAGGCAGAGGAGAAGGTGCATATCATTGGAGAACTCAAGATTGCTCAAAGTCGTCAAGAGCAACTATGAGAAACACAGATATGGTATATGCCCTGGTGATCTCGTCTACCTTCGTGTCACTCCCATGAGAGGAACACACCGCTTGTATCAAAGGAAAGCTGGCTCCTAGATACATCGGTCCTTTCAAGATACGTGGTAGAAGAGGAGAAGTTGCTTATGCACTTGAGCTTAGGAAAAACTCAAAGTCCATGATGTTTTCCACATCTCAGCTCAAGAAGTGCTTCAAAGACCCGACAAGACTGTGGATCATGAGCTAATCGACCTTCAAGAAGATCTGTCCTATCAAGAACACCCCACCAAAATCCTTGAGACCATGAGCGTAGGACTGCAACAAGTCCATCAAGTTTTGCAAGGTGCAGTGGTCACACCATTCTGTTGATGAAGCAACATGGGAGCGTGAAGATGAACTCCGTGCCAACCATCCTTCTCTCTTTGTGTCTTCTTCTTCTTCCTAGAATCTCGGGGCGAGATTCCTGTTTAGTGGGGGAGAGTTGTAGCATCCCAGTTGTCTAACCCCTGTAATGCTACTAGTTATATTAATAAAATGGGCCACTTCCAACATATAATTGTTGCATCATCATCATATCATGCTCATGTCATCATACCACCTTGCATTTGTGCATCATATAAAACCCTTTCTTGTTTGGTTCTTATCTCATGTGCATGATTAACTGTATTTGCCTCTTGATATTGTATTTGGCTCTTGATACATTGTTATATGCCCAAGTTGAGTTGAGGGCATCTCTCTTTTGACTCCACCACCTTTTCTTTCACCACCTTATAATTCCACCATCCAACTAATATGAGCTTGGCATTTTAGTTTTGAGTATCTCTAGCTCATGTTGTTGGTTGGATCCACCCATCATCTTTTGCTTGGCCCTTGCCCACTTTTTGGGAATGCAAGGATTGAAGCCACATGAAGTAATATTGTTTTCACAATATAACCAGTTGGCATTAATTATGTTGCATGGGCCATGCAAGTGCCACCTTCTCTAGTTTTGGTTTTGCTTGAAATTCAATGTGGATCTTTTTCTTTGCTTAATTTTTGTTTGGGCTTGTAGTTGCTACCTCAGATCACCATCTCTTCACCTCTTAGCTAACCCCATGCCCCATGCACACAAATGTGCTTATGTGGCATGCACCTCTAAACCACTTCCCCTCCTCTCTTTTGGTTGTTGCTTGATCTTTGCTTGGATCATGCATGGGCCAAAGGAGTGCCCCATCATCACATGGCCATCACCTCTCCCTATCCTCCCCCTTTCTCTTTTTCTTGAACATGTGTGTTTGCATGGAAGCATGCATGATCAACCTTTAGTGCCATCATCCCTTCTCTCCCCTCTCTCTTAGCCCCCCTAAAATCCACCTTGCCTTTCCCCATCCCTTCTAAACAAAACCTAGCTTCATCCTTTCTAAACAAAACCTAGCTACCATCTACCCCTCTCCCTCTCCTCTCTAGTTATCTACCCTAGTGCCCTCCTCCCTTCTAGCTACCACCGCCTCTCCCTCTCTCTACCCCACAACCCACCAAGGACCCCTCCCTAGCTATCTAAACCCTAGCCGAGTGGCCCCTCTCCCCTCTCTTTTCTCCCCTCCGCCCACCTGCGCCCACCTAGCTACCCCACTGCCCCACAGTGCCAGCAGCGTGCCTTTGCTGGCCCGCAGGAGCACGTGAACAGGAGGTGGCCGACGCGCCCTGTCCAGCTACCCCTCCCCCACGCCATCTACCTGCCACGGCCTCGTTCTTATCCCCTCACACGTCCTCTGTCCTCGCCCCAGCTCCCTCCTCTAAGGCTCTATCCCCTTCCTCCTCCCTCTCCACCTCTTCCACCCCGACGCCGACCAGATCACCGTCCACCTCGCTCAGACACGCGGGAGAGGCAAGTGAGCTGCAGTGTCGAGGGCCTGAGGCGTCGCCGCCGCCCTTTGCAAGGCCGCGAGAGGAGGAGCCCCAGGAGTACGGAACACCGACGCAGGCCGACGCAAACCCTAGGACAACGGAGCGTCTGCCTCGCCGACGCTACGCTGCACCTCGCCCCGATCCGTCCACACCAGCACACTCTCGGTGAGCAGCCCCACCTCCCAGACAACCCCCTCTCGCCGATCTCGTACTAGCCTCGCCGGACCAGCTGTCGAACGCTCTCCGTGCGTCTCTGCTCGTTTTCATCTGCAGCCTCCCCGCGTCGCGGCCAACCTATCTAGCGCGCGCCCCCCTCTCCAACACCTACCCAGCCTAGCCAATGCGGCCAAGCCTGCGTTCAGTCCTGAGTTCGAGCCCCTCTGCGCCACAGCGTCTGCTGGCTTGTCTGTAGATTAGAGATTAGGAAGATCCACGGCGCCATGTCCTTTGCGAAAAACCCCTGCGGTAGATCTTTTTAGCAACCCGACCCGAGGCCCCACTGTCGGCGGTGGTGGTCCTTTTCTAAAAGGCTCCCGCAAGAACGAGCATAACGCAACCGCAGTCCTCCCCGGCCGCGTGATCTTTTCGCAATTAAACCCCTGCCTTTTGGTTCACCAACCGCGGTCCTCGGGGCCCGTTGTCGCGTCTGTGTTTGTTTTGCAAAAGGTTACCGTGCTTTTCCTTTGTCAACCCTGTCCAGTTTTCCCAGACTGGCAAGTGTGGGCCAGCACACGCCTAGCCCCACCTGTCAGCGACTCAGGAGTGAGTAGTATTAGTAGAAAACGTTTCAGACACCGTTTTAAAAATTCAAACTTAGTTTAAATTAATTCAAATTCAAATCTAATTCAGATTTTAATAACTTTCCCATACTAAATCCAAATATGACAAATAATATATGTTTTAGATTCAGAAAAATGCCAGGAATTCAAATATGCCATCTATTTTGTATTTTGCACAAGTAAAATTCCAAGTTTATGTTAATTACCACCAATGCCACTAGGATTTAAATAATTCCTAACTTTTGTTTTAAAACTCCAAATTAAGCAAATAAGTAGTCTAAATTGATCAGCTCGACGAGACCTTTCTGTTTATGCTATCCATGACTTCAATTGCAGCATGCATAATATAAATATATGTTGAACAACAAATGTTATGGCAACAAATGTGATTCTAAAACCCACCTAAATGTTATTTTCTTGTCCTCCACACCTCACCCATGCCATGCTACTTTACTTGCCATGTAAATTGTGCATCATTCATCATGGCATGATTGTTTGCTTGACGCATATTATCCATATGCTTGTGCTCTATATTCATGTTGGCCTTGTTTGTTTGGTTTTTCTCGGATAGACACTGAGCAGGGGTTGTATCAAGAGAACCAGGAGCACTACCTGAACTGCCCTTTGCTTCAACAGAGACACCAGGCAAGCACTTCCACATGCTTGCATACATACAGTACCTATTGCCTCTATCTTATTCTTGCATCATTGAGTCGCGATTGCATTAAGTTGAATCCCAAGTATGCATAGCCTTTACTTTTAAACCCCACCAAGCTTGTTTCCTCCATCCCATGAGCCACTACTATAGGAGTTGTTTGAGCCATGCGAGTCGAGAACAAAGATGTGTAGGGTTTGTGAGAGTCGATGAATAACGAGGTACCTAAACAACTTAACTTCGAGTAGTTCGGGATAACTAAAGAAAGTGGCACCGTGAGCAACATCTCGCTATTTGGTTTTTCCTGCTCACTTGTGTCCCGTAAGACCCCGAGTATTTGATACCTGTTCCTTGATTTATCGCGCTATCCACATTCGGGGAGTATGGGATCCCCCTGAGCCAGAGCTTGATTCCGTCTTATTTCTTGGGGCCACAAACTAGTTTGAGGTGTTTTTACTATCCTGTACTTATGCCATGTTTACCGCTTTATTTACGATTGTGCGAGGTGCACACTGTACTGTTTAGGATCGGGACACGATTCCGCGGTGTCGACAAGCCCAGCCACACTTTCGGGTTCCCGATGCGTTCACACGTATTACCCAAAACCTTGAGTCCGTCTCGAGCTCGCCTACTCCGCTATGGATCTACTTAAGGGGTGGCCTCAAATATTTCTGAATTCTGTGATTGTTCACCGTGAAAGCCTCGTTGGGTTTTGATTTGGTTTTTCCGAGGTTGATCGGCGTGTTGCTATTGGTGCACCCCGCCGGTAAAACTTTTCAAAGCCGTGTCCGCGGATATGGACGACTTGGAGCACGTTTCTTGATCATAGACAAGCATAACTAAAGTACCGCTTTTAATCGACTAAAGTAACTTCACTAGTAAATAGTGCAATACTCATGGAATGGTTAATAAAATTGCCAACGGATGGGGGGTTGTTCGTCCGCTTCCTTGTTGGTAAGCAGGGAGGAGGATGGATCGGATGAGATTACCATTATAACTGTTGTACTTAAATTCACGGACATCCGTCTATCATTGGTTAGGCGGATGGTTAGCGCTTATCTGTAGAATTGCTAGGGTTTATCTTTTGCTGCAATTGCGTCACCCTGTGTTGTGTCCCTTTAGAGGCATTAAGACTTGCCGAAAATTTAGGGTCTCACACGATAAATTCTTGATTCAGATGAACAGGTACCTTCTCAGGACGGATACTGGGTGGAAGAAGCCGATGATGTGGGCAACGATCGTTCGGTGTAGAGATTCCGGGAACGGGGATCCGTGAGACCTGTAGTTGGGATGTGCTTATTTTCTCTGGCATCTTATGCCGATTTGCTTCTTATCCGTACTCGGATCTTGTTTGCCGCTTCCGCATGATACTCTGATGTGTGTTGTATGAGGAGTTATCCTAAAATATAGATCTATCTAGGTCATTTGAATCTTGCCGTATGGCGTTGCTATATTTTCTTTCTTTCTAGATGGGATGGCTGTGATGTACTCTTGTATGGTGGCTTGCGTACATACCCACTTGTGTACGTAGTTGATCCCTTCGCCTGCCGACTACGCCGCCCGTACAGGTCCCGTTGAGAGGGTAGCGGTTGGGACGTCTGAAAGGACTACCAGTGAGTGGCTTTTGGGGCCCCACCGTACTATTTCAACCGCTATCACTCATCCAGGCTTGTAACTAGGAGCGTAGTTCACCGAGGTAGTTACATGCAGCGCCTTCCATCGATGTACTCGAGGCTGACTAGGTCCTGGTCCATTGACTGGGGCCTTGTAGCCGGCCCGCCCTGTAAACCCAAATCCAAAACGTAAACCCTAGAACCCACATTGTAACCTACCTCCCCCGACTAGTATATAAGCGGGGGTAGAGCTAGGTTTATAGGTAAGCAACACTTGGTAGAGTTTCCCCCTAGTTCATCTTCTTCTAGCCTTCGATAGTTTCTAAGGAAACATCTCAAGGAGCACTTGTATTGGTCATTCGCCCCCCATATAGTAGATCTTGTAGGAGTAGGGGTGTTACCTCGCCGAGAGGGCCCCAAACCTGGGTACGTCGCTATGTTTTTAGTTCACCATGCCCAACCCATTGTGTGAGCCACTAATTGCATCCTAAGTGTCCCTCTCAAGCCATCCCCTATGGCACTATCGTGTTCCACACCACGACAACAAGTAAGCACGGTAGATTGCTCTTGAATTAAATGTAATTTCAGAGGTAGATGGATGTATCTTCTTGTAGTAAACAATGTTTTCGGTGTGAGTTTCCAACTATCTGAAAAGAACATTCTCAATTTTCCGAGTGATGACGAGATTGTTCTTTTCCATAAAGAAAGTCCGAAGAATATGGATCTGGATGCCACGAGCCAAGCTTCCACACATATTAGGTGCACCAACATGTTGTACTTAATTAAGATTTCCATGTTTTATGAGTTTTCAAACTCTCTAGCTAACTCCACCCACTTGAAAGAATTTATTCCCATTTAGCGAAATTAGGTCAAATTTGAACTACGAGTAAATTGTAGGTTGCTTCAGAAGTTTTATGAAAAAGCTTTTGTAGGTACCTATCGGGAGGTCAATTAATATATTAGAAACCACCGAGAGTTTTAACAACAGGTTCATCTTCTTGCTAAGATTTTGCATCTCACATTTTAACAAAATTAGGTCAAAATGGAGCTACAAGTAGGAACGGTAGATTTCTCTCGAATTAATTGTATTTTAGGAGGTAGATGGGTGCATCTTATTGTATTAAACAATGCCGTTGGTGTGAATTTGCAACTATAAGGAAAGAACATTCTCAACTTTTCCGAGTGATGACCAGAAATTACAAAGAATATGGATATGAATGCCACAAGCCAAGCTTCCAAACATATATAGTGGACCAACATGTTTTACTCACGATTTTGCATATTTTATGAGTTTGCAAATGTCCTAGCTAACTTTAACCCCTTGAATGACTTTATGTCTATTTACCGAATTAGGTTAGAAATCTAAACTACAAGTAAATTGTAGGTTTCTTTGGAAGTTTATGAAAAAGCTTTCGGAGGTATACCCATTAGGGGGTCACAATTAATATATTATTTGAAAGCTTATGAAAAAGCTTTTGGATATTTTAGACGGCAGGTCCAACTTCTTGCTAAGATTTTGCATATTGACAATGTAATGAAATTTGGTCAAACTTGAGCTACACAAGTAAGCGCGATAGATTTCTCTTTAATTAAATGTATTTTCAAAGGTAAATGGGTGCATATTCTTGTAGTAAACAATGTCATCTGTGTAAGTTTCAAACCATCAACAAAGAATATTCAATTCTCAATTTTTTCCGAGTGATGACAAGATCATTCTTTTCGGTAATAAAAGTGCGAAGAATATTGGATCTAAATGCAACAAGCCAAATTTATAGACATATATAGTGGAACAACATGATGTACTTACGATTTCCATGTTTTATGAGTTTTCAAACTTCTTTCTTGTTCTTTGTATCATGTAGAAGTCAATGATCATTACCTATATCTAATACTTGAATTCTGGTAAAATTGTCTAGGGAAACGTTTGAGAAGATTATAGAATGATGGAGAAGTTTGTTTTGAAGTTTGTGCATAGCTTTCATTGTGCTAAAGGCTATCAATAGTATATTCAAGATGCTAGCTAGATTGGAAAAGAAGATCCAACGACTGGAAATGTTGGGATTCGTGAGTCTGCTTGATCCAATTCTCAATATTCAAAGTTATTCGTACACCATATATAGTGGGTAAGATACAATACGATATGATGTATGATACGATATGAATAACTTTGATCTTTGACTGTGGGATCAAGACTCGCGAATCCCAATATTGCTAATTAACCATTGGATCTTCTATCCATTCTAGCATCTAGATAATTATATTAATTGTTACTATTTATCACAACGAATGCTATGCAAAAATATCAAAACACACTTTTCAATAATTCTAGAACCTTCTTCGCCATTTCTCCAAAGCACGTCGAGTATTAGGACATCACCTATGTATATGGACAAACCTAGCTTTAAGATAGGACCCACTTGCTATACCATAAGCTAATTTATTGCACCACAATTCATCTTGTCAAACTCGTCCATAAGATAGGACCCACATGTCAGAGCTACCCTCTCATAGTCTAGTGATTAAAATTTGTTTTCTATTAAATGTGTACTAGATATCAATATTTTAATGCTTACATGGACTACGCAAAGATGACCCTTAAAGTTTTTAGCTTGTGGATAGCTTCCACTATATGTAGACTGTAAATATTAAAAACGAAAGTAATCACGTCCTCACGGTGATTCACAGCATGCGACACTATTCATACTGGAATGAACAGTGTGCAGCGTGTTCCTGGCCATTGATCTTCCATCCAATAATCTATGTTAGGTACTGTAGATTACTCCTTTTGGCCAATAGGCATGCGACATGCTGCGCTATTGTAGATTACTCCTTTTGTACGGTAATATTCCAGCTGTCTTCGCTCAATAGTGAATGCCCGGTAATTTCTTGATGGTAACATTTATGGCCTAGTCTGATATTAAACCGTAATTTTTTGAATTAGACATTTTTTGCCACCAGTAAACCCGACGGTAATTTTCACGTCAATCTTACCTACTTTTGTTTTTGATTTTTCCATACTTCGACCGATAATTCTTTGAACACAATTTTTCATCCTTGATTTCTCTCCGGTAGTTACCTTAGTATAACTCCTTGGTGGCGATTACTTAACTCGCTGTAATTCATCCATAGTAATTTACTTCACCTAAATTTTGTACTATTTGGCGATAATTTTTGACACATTTTTCCTCATTTAATTTTTTGCTGGTAGTTATCCCACCATAACTCTTCGGTGGTGAGTGATTTTCATATTGTAATTCATCGTCAGTTATCCTTTTCCCGCAATTTTTAGACAAACTTTCCTAACTAGGGTGATGAACTTCTGCGCTCGCGGCATACAATCTGGCTGAGATGCCCAACTCTTCATGTCACTATAACCCAAGCAACTTTAACTAATGTTATGAAGAATATGCAAACCATAATCAGGACCAAGTTTGTAATACAATATAAATCACTAAAATCTTGTTGTTAAGCTATCACTATAGCTAGACCTATCTTACACTACTTTTTTCAAAAATGGGATGTCTCGATGTATGCACTGATTTGGAAAGAATTAAGCATTTGGTTATGTCTATATATCCATAATACATCACTGAAGCAGTGCACTCAGATAAAAAAAATGCCGCCACAGGCACGGCGTGTCGTCGTGCCACATTCCCTAGTATGGAAGTCCATAATAAAGACTACTTTTTTACTTATGGACAAGCTTGTGGATGCCCTTAGGTAGGACTATCTAATAGGTTTATTTCTACATGATACAAAGTAGAAGAACTGAATATACTCCCGATACTTTATGGACGTGGCTCGAAATTATAATTATTTTTTGAGCTCACTCGATACTTTATGGACGTGGCTTGAAATTATAATTATTTTTTGATCTTCACCTATTATAATTATAATTTTATATAAAAATGATATGGAATACTTTCATTATCTGATTTCTCTTCGATTTCTGTGTCAAGTACTGTATCTGAGTGGAAATATTTTTTTAGTACTCACGTGGATATGAAGAGGGCACCTCTCAGCTCTCACAGACTTGACCTTCTTCCTCCTCTCTTCACGACCATAGTTCTTCTCTACCAGATTTCTTAGCCTGTTTTCATTCATTTTTGCTGTGCTACTTCACCCACATGACCGGAAACAAGTCCCGCCACAGAAGGGCTCATGCCGCGACGGTGAATCTATCTGAAGACAAGAAGTCGGCTTATCGTTCTGCCACTATATCGCTACCGGTACCAATCGATGCCACGATCAATGGTTCACCGTCTAATACCTCGGCTGCATGCGAGAGGTCTTCAACTCAAGGTTCTTTAGAGCCGCCACAGCCAGGGGGACACCTTCAGGTAAATCTCCGTGTTTGCACAACTTTCCACGTCTTTGACCGTTTCTTGGATCTTGATTCGCTCATTTACCTACTAGCACATTCTTCCCGAATGGTGTTTTTAGGTTGGGTGATCTTCGAATTCTCTCAGCACTATTGCCTACAGAAACATCTTCACCGTTCGTGATGAACGGCAATACCTTCAGGTAAATCTCCGTGCTTGGTCAACTTTCCATGTTGATACGTCGGAAACGTATCTATAATTTTTGATGTTCCATGCTTTTTTAGTATCTACTTTGCTTTGCTTTGTCTACACTTTGAGGTGTTTTTATATGTTTTCTAGTACTATCCTATTAACAAGATGCCACAGTACCAGTTGCATGTTTTCTTCTGTTTTTGGCTCCAGAAAAGGTAGAAAATCAATATTCTTGGAATTGGATGGGACAACGGCCAAAGTCAATATTTTACCGTGGGGAACATGAAGCCAGAGTATGAGATAGAGGGAAGCCGCCAGGGGGCCACACCCCTAGTCGTGTGGATAGGCTGGACCCACGCCTAGGGGGTGCGGCCATCCTAGGTGCCCCTGCCTCGTCTCTTCGCCTATAAAGAGCCCCTGATACCAAAACCCTGAGTACCCGATCAATTTTCCATGAAATAGTCTGTAGCCTCCGCCACCGTCGTCCCTAGATCGGGGGGATTTGAAGTTCTTCCTAGCACCCTGCCGGAGGGGAGATTATCCCAGAGGCCTTCTTCTTCATCATGCCAGCTTCCGGTATAAAGCATGAGTAGTTCCACCTTGGACTACGGGTTCATGTAGTAGCTAGATGGTTGTATCTCCTCCTTTGTGCTACCATGTTTAGATCTTGTGAGCTTCGTTCATGATCAAGATCATCTATTTGTAATCATGCATGTTGTGTTTGTGTAACACCCCCGGCCTCTCCGGACCGAAGGCTATCACTTCTGGCAGCTCAATAGGATCTCTAGACTAACCCCACAGACCAACACTAGTCTTTTCTGCGCACTTTGTCCTCACTCGTGCGCACCCGGTACCCACTTCCCGGTCGGTCACCCATCCTAGAATTGCTCTAGGTCAAGCACGCTTACCTTAGAGTTCTTTTCGAATGAGCTTCCGAAAAAGAAGTTGCAACTTGTTGGTATGGGTTTCCTATCAATCCTATTGAGCCATGCGCCAGGGTCTCACATACACCCACCCTTAGAAGATCAACGTCCTCATCGATCAACCACAAGCCAGGAACGTCCCCACTTGGCACACGTCTGTGCGTCCAGTGCCGGCACATTGCCATGCCGTGTCCACTCCGGGCCACACGCGCCATGCTACACATGTCCGCCACTGACCTGCACACTCCCATGTAACCGCGAGGGTCGGCTCTGATACCACTTGTAACACCCCCCGCCTCTCTGGACCGACGGCTGTCACTTCTGGCAGCTCAATAGGATCTCTAGACGTACCCCACAGACCAACACTAGTCTTTTCTGCGCACTTTGTCCTTACTTGTGCGCACCCGGTACCCACTTCCCGGTCGGTCACCCATCATAGAATTTCTCTAGGCCAAGCACGCTTAACCTTAGAGTTCTTTTCGAATGAGCTTCCGGAAAAGAAGTTGCAACTTGTTGGTATGGGTTTCCTATCAATCCTATTGAGCCATGCGCCAGGGTCTCACAGTTTGCGGGGATCCGATGGATATTGAGATTACTATCTTAGATTGATTAATGTATTTGTCTTATTGATTCTATCATGTTTGTGTTGTTTGTGATCTTGCATGCTCTCCGTTTCTAGTAGCTATCTTGGTCAAGTAGATGCTAGTGACTCCAAGAGGGGGTATTTATGATCGATAGTAGGTTCATGCCTCTATTTAATCTAAGGGAAGTGACAAAAATCTCTAAGGTTGTAGATGTGTTGTTGCTACTAGGGAGAAAACAACGGTCTCTTGTTCATGGAACAAGTGGATTGTTTACCTTACACACTTTGCTTAAAGCAGTTATCCGTTGCTTGCAACTTAATACTGTAGGGGGTTCGGATGATAACCTGAAGGTAGATTACTAGTCATAGATGCAGTTGGATGGCGGTCTATGTATCTTGTTGTATTGCCCAATCGAATCTCAAAGGATCATGAATGTCTAGTATTGCATTGTTTCTCCTTCCTCAGTCATGTCAATTTCCCTGCTGTAATTCGTTTACCCAGCATGCCATGTTTGTTTATCTTAAGGAGAACACCTCTAGTAAACTATAGACCCCGGTCCAATCTTTACCATTGATACATCTTCAACTTTTATTGTTTACCTTTCTACAAACCACCATACAGTTAATCCTTTGTTTTCAGCAAACCGGTGAGATTGACAACCTCACTGTTTGTTGGGGCAAAGTCTTGAGTTTGTGTTGTGCAGGTTTCCAAGTTGCTAGCAACACCTTTAAGTCGTTTCCTTCCTCCTACTGGTTCGATAACCTTGGTTTCTTACTGAGGGAAGACTTGCTGCTGTGCTCATCACACCTTCCTCTTGGGGACTCCCAACGAAGCTCTACATTAATCTGAGCCACCATCAAGATTTTCGGGCGCCGTTGCCGGGGAGTCTAAGGACGGCTTCACAAGGGGATTCCTTCAAAACCTTTATCTTTGCTTTGTTTTTGTTTTTCTTACTTTCTTTTGCTTGGTTTTAGTTGCCTCTTTTTTATCAAAAACTCCAAAAAAATAGTTTAGTTTGGTTTGCTTTCTCTTATCAAAAGCACAAAAAAATAGTTTCTACTTTAGTTGCTACTATGTCTAGTTTTGGTCCAATCCCTGTGTCACCTATGGAAAGCATCTTTACTTTCAAGCAATAAAGTGAAGAGAGTTTCAAAGAAGCTTGGTCTAGAATACCTGATTTACAAAGAAAAACTGAGCCTAAGATGTGTCTTAGCTTGGTTATCAATAGTTTCTACCATGGTCTTGCTCTTTTTTATAGATATGCTTTGGATGCTGTAGCTGGGAAAGATATTTTTTGATGTACTGAGGATGAAGCTTTGGATGCAATAAAGAAGTTGATTATAATTTATAATATGCCTAGCAAGTCTGATTCTTCCTTTATAAACATTTATGCTAGGTTGAACACTTTTGAGACTAGTACAGTTGCTTTGAAATATTGCTATAACATGATTAGAGAGCACCATGATTATGTTCCAATAAATTCTGAGCCTTCAAAATGGTTTCCTGCAATAAAAGTTGCTATAAATAGTGAAACTTTTGATGCTCGTTGTGATATCATGTCTGAATTTTGCCTTACGCCTAAAGATATCTATGAGTCTTTGAATCTTTGGGGGGATTTCTGAAGGAGGAGAAGAAATATATCTTACCAATAATGCAATTTTATTACCCATTGGAATAGCTGAAGGTGTGTTTACAAAAATCTCAGGGAAAGTGGTGTCTACTGATTATCTTGTTATTGAATGTGTAGGAAAGGGACAAATTACACTTGGAAGATCCCTGCTGAAACACCTTGGAGCAATAATAGATGTGGGAAAAGGCATTATGCATTTTTCTTCTCCACTAAGCAATCATATATTCCCTAAAGAGAAGAAGAGAGGTAAGAAAGGTAGGAGCAAGAGAGTTGGTGTTAATGCTTCTTCATTTGAAAATACTTGATCCTTGCTTCTTGTGCCTAACTTAAAGGCGTTAAAGAAAAGTACTTATTGGGAGATTAAAAGTTTTCTTCAGTCTTGGAAGTTATTACTTCTATAATGACCTCTCCTTATCCTTTTTAATTACTTTTTGTGCCAAGAATAACCTCTAATGAGAGGGAAGTAAGATTTGGGGAGTTGCTGTGCCGAAACATATTTTTGTGCTCCACCAAAAAAGTTCGTGTAAAATCTATGTAAGTCGGATTGAGCTGATATTTTCTGATTAAATCCAGTATGTTAGCTAACATTTGTTAGTTCAACAATTTTTGATTTGAGCAACAGAAGGTCATCAAAAAATAGGTTTCTACCTACTGGTCTGTTTTGACAGATTTCTGCCATTATTTGCATTTGCTTCTTATTGATTCCTTTTTGGGTTCTTTTTGGGAAATTGAGATTTTTGAGGGAATTGCTACAGTAGCTTGTGTTTTTAGTGAAAGTTTTCATGTTCTAAAAGTAAAACCCAAAGGTATATTATCCTTTGAATACACTAATGTTGCTAATGAAGATTGTATGAAGGAAAATTTTCAGGTGTAGAGAAAGAATGATGTGATGAGATGAAGAATGGACAAAAGCTCAAGCTTGGGGATGCCACCCCGTCTCACCCCAAGAAATATTCAAGAGGTACAAGCGTCAAAGCTTGGGGATGCCCAAGGCATCCCCTTCTTCATCAATAAAAATCTCAGGTCTTTCTAGACACTTCATTTTTATTATTTCATGCACTATTGTGTTGTTCTTGAAGCGTCTTATTTTTCGTTTTAGTTTGCTTAGTTTGCTTGAATAAAGTAGTTTGGACCCCCATTCTCTCTATATTGTTGCAAATAAGTTGATTGGTGTTGGAGAGGAGTAGAAAGTTTTGGCTTGACTAGTACAAGAGGAGCTTGCTTTGACTGTGACTTAGACTTTATCATGTCATGCTACATGTTGATTTGACCTTATGCTTAGTGATTATTTTTGTAGCATGACTTGTTCCAAACAATTGGGATTGCTTAATGTGCCTTGAAGGAATCATGTGTTGTTTTAGCATACAAAAGCATAGTTTGTGGCATTCTCCTTTGATGCTTTGTTTGAGTTGACTTGGCACATGCTCACACCATGGTATGACTATGAAAGACTCACCACAGCCTCTATGTGAAGGGTTTCGCAGCATAGTAAATCAAAAAAATTCTACGGATGCGAACGGGAAAGCCAAGATCTAATCTAGGAGATGCAAACAACGAGGGGGGATAGATGATATCTTCATACCCTTGAAGATTCGCACAGCGGAACGTTCGACGGAATGTGGGTGATGTAGTTGTACTCGCTTCTCCTCCTCGCGATCCGATCCGATCTAACACCGCAAGTGGCGATGCCTCCAAGAGATGCACACGTGCGGCACCTCGACGTCTCCTCCTTCCTCGGTCCAGCAAGTAGGTTGGAGAGATGGATTGGATCTACAACGCAACGGCGTGGTGCAAGCGGTGGAGAGTTTCTGCGGCAGGGCTTCGCCTATGCTCAGTCGGGAGGGAGAGAGAGAGGAGGGGCAGCAGGGCGGCTAGGGTTGAGGAGGAGGTGTGGGAGGGGTGCGCCCCCAGCCCTCTTTATATAGAGGGGTGGGCGGCTGGCCCTTGCCCCTCCCCCAAGCCCTAGGCCGGCGGCCAAAGGAGGGAGGAGTGGGGGCAAGTCCCCCCCTTCTAGAAGCTCCCCTAGGGTTTCCCTAGGGTTTGGTCGTCTGGGCTCTATGGGGCCTTGTGCCCCTGGCCCAATGCGGCCAGGGCACTCCCTCATAGGCACATGCCCCCTACGGACAAGTGGGGCCACGTTGGTCCCACTCCGGAAGGTTCTAGAAGCTTTTGGTACAATACCGATTAACCCGAAACAATTCCGAACTCCAAAAACTGCATTGCCTTATATGAATCTTATTCTCCAGACCATTCCGGAACCTCTCGTGATGTCCTGGATCTCATCCGCGACTCCAAACAAAAACTCATAAACCAATTATCCAATCTATCCTAGCGTCGAGACACGTTAAGTGTGTTACCCTTCGGGTTCGAGAATATGCAGACATGATCTTCTATCAATAATCAACAGCGGGGTCTGGAAACCCATATTGACTCCCACACATTCATCGATGATCATATCGGATGAACCACGATGTCAGGATTCAATCAATCCCATATATATATTCCCTTTGTCTCGTGATATTTTACTTGCCCGAGAATTGATCGTCGGTACCGTCATACCTAGTTCAATCTCAATCACAGCAAGTACTTTACTCGTTCCATAATCCGATATCACTTTATGATTAACTCCTTAACCACGTGCTTGCAAGCGGTGTTGATATAGATTACCGAGTGGGCCCGAAGTATATCTCTCCGACTTGGGAGGGACAAATACCATCTCGATACATACAACCCAATAGGTACTTTCTGTTCACCTGAGAGACACCTTGATGATCACCCTCTCATAGGATGACGTTTGATGACCTCAAAGCTTTCTTCCGATACCAGGGATTTGCATTATCTCATGGTCAAAGGAATACAATATTTGACATAAGAAAAGCTTCGCAAAGATGAACACGATGACACGATCTAATTGCTCCGCTTAGTTTGGGTCTGTCCATCATATCATTCTCCCAATGATATGATCTCATTATTAATCGACAACTCATGTCTATGGTTAGGAAACCTTAACCATCATTAATCAATGAGCTAGTCCATAGAGGCGTACTAGGGACACGGTGTTGTTCACAAACCACACAAGTATTAAAGTTTCCGCTTAATACAATTCTAGCATGGAATGTAAACTTTATCATGAACAAGAATTATAATAATAACATCTTTATTATTGCCTCTAGGGAATAATTCCAACAGTCTCCCACTTGCACTAGAGTCAATAATCTAGTTTACATCTGGCAACAATCTAACACCCATGGCACTAAGGTGTTGATCATGTTTTGCACGTGGAAGAGGTTTAGTCAATGGATATGCGACATTCAGATCTGTATGTACTTTGCTAATCTTCAGATCTCCATCTGCTATATAATCTTGGATTATATGAAACTTGCGGTTGATATGCTTGGTCTTTGGATGATATCTTGGTTCCTTAGCTAGTGCTATGGAGCCAGTGTTGTCACACAATATCTCCAATGGGTCCAAGGCACTTGGAACCACACGAAGCTCAGTGATGAAGTTCCTGATCCAAACTCCTTCACTTGACGCTTCTGCAGCAGCCATGTATTCTGCTTCTACTATAGATCCCGCGATGACGCTTTGCTTGCAGCTTCTCCAGCTCACAGCTCCTCCATTCAAAATATAAACATATCCTGTCTGAGATTTAGAATCATCCTTGTCGGTGTCGAAACTAGCGTCGACGTAACCCTTTACGACGAGCTGTTCATTACCTCCATAGACCAAGAACATTTCTTTAGTCCTATTCAAGTACTTTAGGATGTTCTTCACGGCTGTCCAGTGTTCCACTCCTGGATCACTTTGGTATCTGCTCGTCAAACTAAGAGCATTGGACACATCCGGTCTAGTACACAGCATGGCATCCATGATATAACCTATGGCCGAGGCATAAGGCACTTTGCTCATAGCTTCTCTATCATTTACCGTAGCTGGACACTGAGCCCTGCTCAATATCTTACCTGACAACATAGGCAATGAACCTTTCTTTGCCTTATCCATTCTGAACCTTTTCAGAACTTTGTCTAGGTATGTACTCTGGCTTCAAGCTATCAGGCGTCTTTGTCTATCTCTATAGATTTTGATGCCCAATATATAAGCAGCTTCCACTAGGTCTTTCATTGAAAAACATTTGTTCAAATAACTATTCACATTGTTAAGCATGTCAATGTCATTTCCAATAATCAATATGTCATCCACATATAGTACTAGAAATGTCACTGAGCTCCCACTCACTTTTTTGTAGATACAAGCTTCATAGCAATTTGGAACAAATCCAAAGCTCTTGATCACTTGATCAAAACGAAGGTTCCAACTCCAAGATGCTTGCTTCAGTCCATAAATGGAATTCTGAAGTTTTCATACTTTATCAGCATCCTTAGGATCGACAAAACCTTTGGGTTGCATCATATACAACTCTTCATCAATGTTGCCATTGAGGAACGCAGTCTTGACATCCATCTGCCATATTTCATAATCATGAAACGCAGCAATTGCTAATAAAATCCGAATGGACTTAAACATCGCTACGGGAGAGAAAGTATCATCGTAGTCAACACCTTGAACTTGTCGAAAACCTTTCGTGACAAGTCGTGCTTTATAGATAGTAACATTACCATCTGCGTCCATTTTCTTCTTGAAGATCCATTTGCACTCAACGGCCTTTCGGTCGCTAGGAGGGTCCACCAAAGTCCATACTTGGTTTTCTCTCATGGATCCCAATTCGGATTTCATGGCCTCTAGACATTTCTCAGAGTCTGGTCTCATCATTGCTTCCTCATAGTTCGCAGGTTCACTGTCGTCTACTAACAAGACAGTTAAGACAGGGTTGCCGTACCACTCAGGAGGGGCACACGACCTTGTCGACCTGCGACGTTCAGTAGTAGCATCGTCCGAAGCTTCATGATCCTTGTCATTAGCTTCCTCTATTGTTGGTGCAAAGACCTTGGAACAATTCTGTGCGCTACTCTCCAATTCAAGAGAAGGTTCAACAACCTCGTCTAGCTCTACTTTCCTCCCACTCACTTCTTTCGAGAGAAACTCCTTCTCAAGAAAGGATCCGTTCTTTGTGACAAACACTTTGCCTTCGGTTCTATGATAGAAGGTATACCCAATAGTTTCCTTAGGGTGTCCTAAGAAGACGCATTTCTCCGTTTTGGGTTCGAGCGTGTCCGGCATCAACTTCTTGACGTAAGCTTCGCATCCCCAAACTTTAAGAAACGACAACTTAGGTTTAGCACCAAACCACAGTTCATATGGTGTCGTCTCAATGGATTTAGATGGTGCCCTATTTAAAGTGAATGCAGCGGTTTCTAATGCATAACCCCAAAATGATAATGGCAAATCAGTAAGAGACATCATTGATCGGACCATATCTAATAGAGTTCGATTCCGGCGTTCAGACACACCATTGCGCCGTGGTATTCCGGGTGGCGTGAGTTGCGAAATGATTTCGCTTGCTTTAAGATGCGTGAGAAAATCATAACTCAAATATTCACCTCCACGACGGATCGCAGAAACTTAATCTTTCTGTTACGATGGTTTTCCACTTCATTCTGAGATTCTTTGAACTTTTCAAATGTTTCAGATTTATGTTTCATTAAATAGATATACCCATATCTACTTAAGTCATCGGTAAAAGTGAGAAAATAGCGATATCCACCGCGCGTCGAAACACTCATCGGTCCGCATACATCGGTATGTATGATTTCCAACAAGTCCGTTGCTCGCTCCATCATTCCGGAGAACGGGGTTTTGATCATCTTGCCCATGAGGCATGGTTCGCATGTGTCAAATGATTCAAAATCAAGAGACTCCAAAAGTCCATCAGAATGGAGTTTCTTCATGCATTTTACACCAATATGACCCAGACGGCAGTGCCACAAATAAGTCGTATTATCACTATCTACCTTGCATCTCTTAGCCTCAATGTTATGGATGTGTGTTTCATTGCTTTCGAGATTCAGAAGAAATAAACCATTCATAGCAGGTGCATGACCATAAAAGATGTTACTCATATAAATAGAACAACCATTATTCTCAGATTTAAATGAATAACCGTCTTGCAATAAACACGATCCAGATATGATGTTCATGCTCAACACAGGCACATAATAACATTTATTAAGGTTTAAAACTAATCCCGAAGGTAAAACTAAGGAGAGCGTGCCGACAGCCATCACATCAACTATTGATCCGTTGCCAACGCGCATCACCTCATCCCTCGCAAGCCGCCGTCTATTCCGTAGCTCCTGTTTCGAGTTACAAATATTAGCAACTGAACCAAAGATCAAATACCGTGCACTACAACGAGGGCTAGTAAGGAAAACATCAATAACATGTATATCAAATATACCTTTGATGGTGCCAGCCTTCTTGTCCTCTAAGTACTTCGGACAGTTGCGCTTCCAATGACCCTTGTCCTTGCAATAGCACTCAGTGTTTGTCTTAGGTCCAGACTTGAGCTTCTTCTCAGCAGGGGCAACGCGCTTGCCGCTACCTTTCTTGAAGGGCTTCTTTGCACCCTTACCTTTCTTAAAGCTGGGGGGCTTGTTGACCATCAACGCATGATTATCCTTTTTGATGTCCACCTCCGCAGATTTCAGCTTAGCGAAGAGCTCGGTGATCGTATCAGTGGAACCAATCTGATTATGAGTCACTACAAAACATTTGTAGCTAGGAGGGAGTGATTGCAGAACCCTGTCAATCTTGAGCTCCTCTGGAATCTTGCAGTCCAGTTGCTCAAGGCGTTGAGTGTAGCCTGACATCTTTATGGCGTGCTCACTAACGGAACTCCCTTTATCCATCTTGCACTTAAAGAATTTCTCAGAGATCTCATATCTCTCAGAACGGGCCTGAGTCTGAAACATAGTTTTCAGTTCCTCAAGAATCTCAAAGGGCCCGGGGTAATCTTCAAAACGATTTTGAAGGTCCGATTCCATAGCAAACAACATGGTGCTCTTAATCACACCATAATCATCTTTGCGCGACTGATAAACAGCTTTCTCATCAGTCGGCGCATCTACAGCAGGGGCGTCACCTAGCGCATTCTCAAGGACATAGTCCTTTTGTCTGCCTGCGAGAATGTTTCTCAGATTGCGGAACCAGTTGGTGAAGTTAGACCCATTGTTTCTAAGCTTTTCTTTCTCAGCAAAAACGTTGAAGTTGAAGTTGGACTTAGCCATTTGATCTACAATATTTGCAAGTACAAATTAGACTATGTTCATGATAACAAGTTCAACTTAATCAAATTACTAGATGAACTCCCACTAAATTCAACATCCCTCAAGTTGTTTAGTGAACATGATCCAAATTCACCACACCTAATCCGATCTTCACGAGAAGAGATGTGCTTTCAATGGTGGACAACGAAGTATCGATCATATCATTCATATGACTCATGCTTAACCTTTCGATTCATGTGTTCCGAGGCCATGTCTGTACATGCTAGGATCGTCAAGTCAAACCCAAGTATTTCCGTGTGTGCAAAACTGGCTTGCACCCGTTGTATGTGAACGTAGAGTTTATAGCACCCGATCATCACGTGACGCTTGAACACGACGAACTTTCGCAACGGTGCATACATGGGGAGAACACAGTTTTATCTTGATCTTTAAGTGAGGAATCATCTTATAATGCTACCGTCGCGATCTAAGCATAATAAGATACATAAAAGGATAAACATCACATGCATATAACTTTATGTGACATGGTATAGCCAATCTTCGCACAATGATCTCCATCGTGTGCGTGCCGGCATGATCTCCATCACTCCACCATGATTGCCTCCACCACGAATAGCAACTACAACTATTGCTAACTACTTAGCGATAAAGTAAAGCTATTACATGGCGTATAAGAAGTTGACACACAGGTCATACACAATTATAAAGACAACCATATGACTCCTGCCGGTTGTGTACTCATAGACATGCAAGTTGTGAAACATTACAAAACATGATCATCGCATACAACATACACATCACATCTTGGGCCATACCATATCACAGAAAACACTCCCTGCAAAAACAAGTTAGACGCCTCTACTTTGTTGTTGCATGTTTTACGTGGCTTATGGGAGTAGCAAGCTAAGAAAGATTCTTACCTACGGAAAGCCACAACGGTGATATTATGGTTGCCAAACTCCGGTATAAATCCCATGACAACTATAGTGAGATAAACTGGAATCCACCAGTCGCATGTGTGGAACAAGCCACACGTCAAGTGCGGAGCCGGTCTCACGAACGATGTCACGTAAGGTTGGCCTAGACCGCTTCAATCTCACTATCCCGCGTCATAAGAAGTACACAAACAAGAGGCTTGCAATAGAAAATATCAATGCCCGCAACAACCAGGTTGCATTCTACTCGTGAAACACATCTACGCATAGATCTAGCTCTGATACCATTGAAGGGTTTCGCAGCATAGTAAATCAAAAGAATTCTACGGATGCGAACGGCAAAGCCAAGATCTAATCTAGTAGATGCAAACAATGAGGGGGGATAGATGATATCTTCATACCCTTGAAGATTCGCACAACGGAACGTTCGACGGAACATGGGTGATGTAGTCGTACTCGCTTCTCCTCCTCGCGATCCGATCCGATCTAACACCGCAAGTGGCGATGCCTCCGAGAGATGCACACATGCGGCACCTCGACGTCTCCTCCTTCCTCGGTCCAGCAAGTAGGGTGGAGAGATGGATTGGATCTACAACGCGACGGCGCGGTGCAAGCGGTGGAGAGTTTCTGCGGCAGGGCTTCGCCTACGCGCAGTCGGGAGGGAGAGAGAGGAGGGGCAGTAGGACGGCTAGGGTTGAGGAGGAGGTGTCGGAGGGGTGCGCCCCCAGCCCTCTTTATATAGAGGGTGGGCTGCCCTGCCCTCCCCAAGCCCCAGGCCTGGCCAAGGAGGGAGGAGTGGGGGGCAAGTTCCCTCCCCCCTTCTAGAAGCTCCCCTAGGGTTTCCCTAGGGTTTGGCCGGCTGGGCCCTATGGGGCCTTGTGCCCATGGCCCAATGCGGCCAGGGCACTCCCTCATAGGCCCATTCCCCCTCCCGACAAGTGGGGCCACGTTGGTCCCACTCCAGAAGGTTCTAGAAGCTTCCGGTACAATACCGATTAACCCGAAACAATTCCGAACTCCAAAAACTGCATTGCCTTATATGAATATTATTCTCCGGACCATTCAGGAACCTCTCGTGACGTCCTAGATCTCATCCGAGACTCCGAACAAAAACTCATAAACCAATTATCCAATCTATCCTAGCGTCGAGACACGTTAAGTGTGTGACCCTTCGGGTTCGAGAATATGCAGACATGATCTTCTATCAATAATCAATGGGTCTGGAAACCCATATTGACTCCCACACATTCATCGATGATCATATCGGATGAACCACGATGCCAGGATTCAATCAATCCCATATATATATTCCCTTCGTCTCGCGATATTTTACTTGCCCGAGATTTGATCTTCGGTACCGTCATACCTAGTTCAATCTCGTTCACAGAAAGTAGTTTACTCGTTCTGTAATACGATATTACTTTGTGATTAACTCCTTAACCATGTGCTTGCAAGCGGTGTTGATATTGATTACCGAGTGGGCCTGAAGTATATCTCTCCGACTTGGGAGGGACAAATCCCATCTCGATACATACAACCCAACAGGTATTTTCCGATCACCTGAGAGACACCTTTATAATCACCCTCTCATAGGATGACGTTTGATGACCTCAAAGCTTTCTTCCGATACCAGGGAGTTGCATTATCTCATGGTCTAAGGAATACAATATTTGACATAAGAAAAGCTTCGCAAAGATAAACACGATGACACGATCTAACTGCTCAGCTTAGTTTGGGTCTGTCCATCATATCATTCTCCCAATGATATGATCTCATTTTTAATCGACAACTCATGTCTATGGTTAGGAAACCTTAACCATCATTAATCAATGAGCTAGTCAATAGAGGCGTACTAGGGACACGGTGTTGTTCACAAACCGCACAAGTATTAAAGTTTCCGCTTAATACAATTCTAGCATGGAATATAAACTTTATCATGAACAAGAATTATAATAATAACATCTTTATTATTGCCTCTAGGACATAATTCCAACACTATGATCATTTAGTCCTTGACTTGTAGTACCACTTTATGCTTTGAATAGTAATGTTTTGTCGCTCTGCATGATTGTGGCCATTATTGCTCTCTTAGTTGGTCGCTCCCAATCTTTTGCTAGCCTCCACTTGTATGAGTAAACTCTACTCATTCATCCAACTTCCAAGAAACCAAGTTATTCCAAAGTGTCCACTATAAATTTATATGCATGGTGTGTTACACTATTCCAAGCATATTCTTGTTTTATCTACCTTCCAATTAAAAAGTTACTTTGTTATGTGAAACTAAGTGATTAAAGCTCTCACAAACTTGATGGCACACTTTATTTTTCTTGCCCCTAATAAACTTGAACCATTGTGTTATCTATGTTATATATGTTTGTACTTATACGTTGGAATTAGCAGAATCGTCTTGTCACGGGGAACGCTTTCAACATTGCACTTGTACTTTGTACACAGTTGATATAATGCTCTGTTGTTTATGGATGTCGTCGGTGTGAAATAAAAGGGGAGCTTGTAAGTACATGGAGTTATGTATGTGTGTTAGAGAAACGCCTGGGCCGCTAGCCTAAGCCATTCCTAGTCATGGTGGAAACTTGCAGCATCACCATAGTGAGCAATCTATGAAGCTTTCTTCTTATAAAAAAGAGACATATTGAAAAAAGGAAAGAGAGAAAAAAGCACCATTTTCCCATTGTAAATAAGAAGATTGTTAAGATGCTCATTGTCTGCTTGCCTTGTCATTTGATTATGGGATAGCTCATGTATCATGTGCAAGGGGTACCCCGTTGGCGGTTCTCTATGATACACATGTACTTACTATGACAAGAACTTACAGGTGACTAAAGTTGAGTAGCATGAGGAGCGGCCCTCATATTCAAGGGACATGAGATTGCTAACTTATACTTTGTCAAGCATATACTCCATAGTTTTTTCATTTTAACCTTCACTTCAAGATGCTTATGATAGGGGTAATGAGAGCTGAAAGCTAACAAGTACCATAATTTTTGGAAGCTCTTTTTGAGACTTGAAATCACTACTTCCCTTTATGAAGGGCCTTTCTTCTACCATTATATTGAGTCTCCACCTTCTATCCTTAGGCACCAGTTAAGAGAGCATATTTGTCATGCTTAATTCTATGTGTATTGTCCCAAAACTTATTGATTGATGCATATTATTGATATTGCTTGTTCTTGAACTATTTGTATCTAGTCACTCTTATGAACTTTGAAGAGGGACAAGTTGAATGCCACTATGATATGTTTTCTATATGTGAAACAAACAAACGTCTTTCAATGCATTGTTATTCATGATCTTTGCTTGTAACCTTTCATGTTACATGCATAGTTACTTTGTCTTACTGTTAGAACTCCATCTTTCATGCTCATGTTTAGATTTCTTTGATCCCAGCTTTCAATGCTTGCAAATGGTTTGATCTTGATTTTTATGGTGCATGTCACCTCAAAAATTATTCTTTTTATCACTTACCTACTCGAGGACGACTAGGAGTTAAGCTTGGGGATGCCTGATACGTCGGAAACGTATCTATAATTTTTGATGTTCCATGCTTTTTAGTATCTACTTTGCTTTTCTTTGTCTACACTTTGAGGTGTTTTATATATTTTCTGGTACTAACCTATTAACAAGATTCCACCGTGTCAGTTGCCTGTTTTCTTCTGTTTTTGGTTCCAGAAAAGGCAGAAAATCAATATTATTGGAATTGGATAGGACAAAATCCAAAGTCAATATTTTACCGTGGGGAACAAGAAGCCAGAGTACGAGACGAAGGGGAGCCACCAGGGGGACACACCCCCTAGCCGCGCGGCTAGGCTGGGCCCGCGCCTGGGAGGGTGCGGCTGCCCTAGGTGCCCCTGCCTCGCCTCTTCGCCTATAAAGAGCCCCCGTTACCAAAACCCTAAGTACCTGATCAATCTTTCACGAAACAGTCCATAGCCGCCGCCACCATCGTCCCTATATCGGGGAGATCTAAATTTCTTCCTGGCACCCTGCCGGAGGGGAGATCATCCTGAAGGCCTTCTTCTTCATCATGCCAGGCTCTGGTATGAAGCGTGAGTAGTTCCACCCTGGACTACGGGTCCATGTAGTATCTAGATGGTTGTATCTCCTCCTTTGTGCTATCATGTTTAGATCTTGTGAGCTCCGTTCATGATCAAGATCATCTATTTTTAATCATGCATGTTGTGTTTGCGGGGATCCGATGGATATTGAGATTACTATGTCAGATTGATTAGTGGTTTTGTCTTATTGATTCTATCATGTCTATGTTTTTTGTGATCTTGCATGCTCTCCATTTTTAGTAGCTATCTTGGCCAAGTAGATGCTAGTGACTCCAAGAGGTGGTATTTATGCTCGATAGTGAGTTCATGCCTCTATTTAATCTAAGGGAAGTGACATAAATCTCTAAGGTTGTAGATGTGTTGTTGCTACTAGGGAGAAAACAACGGTCTCTTATTCATGGAACAAGTGGATTGTTTACCTTACATACTTTGCTTAAAACAATTATCCGTTGCTTGCAACTTAATACTGTAGGGGGTTCGGATGATAACCTGAAGATAGATTACTAGTCATAGATGTAGTTGGATGACGGTCTATGTATCTTGTTGTATTACCCAATCGAATCTCATAGGATCATGAATGTCTAGTATTGCATTGTTTTTTCTTGCTCAGTCCTGCAATTGCCCTGCTGTAATTTCTTTACCTAGCATGCCATGTTTTTTATCTTAAGGAGAACACCTCTAGTGAACTATGGACCCCGGTCCATTATTTACCATTGATACATCTTCCACTGTTATTGTTTACCTTCCTGCAAACCACCATTACCTTCCATACCATACAGTTAATCCTTTGTTTTGAGTAAACCGATGAGATTGACAACCTCACTATTTGTTGGGGCAAAGTCTTGAGTTTGTGTTGTGCAGGTTTTCAAGTTGCTAGAAACACCTTTGAGTCGTTTCCTTCCTCCTAATGGTTCGATAACCTTGGTTTCTTACTGAGGGAAGACTTGCTGATGTTCTCATCACACCTTCCTCTTGGGAAATCCCAACGAAGCTCTACATTGATCTGAGCCACCATCACATGTCTTTGATCGTTTCTTGATTCTCTCATTTTCCCTACTACTAGTACATTCTTTCTCAATGTTATTTTAGGTCGGGCAGTCTTCGCATTCCCGTGGCAATCCTGCCTGCAGAATCATCTTCACTGTCACCGATGGAGGCCGATCGGTACAGCCACGAGGTAAAAGATCATTCGAGTTGTGATTCCGTGTCCCTCTTCCTTGATAGTTCTCCTGGTACACTTCTGAGTTTTTGCTCCCTGTTCATCTAACAGAATATTGGCTTCAAGATCGATTTTATGGTGAAAAAGGTGATGAGCGATTTCTGTGCTATGACAGCGGACAAAAACGCCCTCGTCAAGGAGTACACTAGACTTTACTCCAAACTCGCCACTAACAAGGTCAGGCGTAGCCTCCTCAGGAATCTCGCCATGGAATACTTGATTGAGCGTGACGTGCCCAAGCGGCGGAACATCACCATGGTGAAGATGCTGGGCATAAGCTTCGAACGGATCCAGGATCTCGAGGACCAGAAGGATAAATTCATGGTCGAGCTATCAAAGCTTAAGCATGAAGGTGTGGTCGATCTCCATCAATGAGCCGAAACGTGGAAGAACTTAAGCTAGTACTCCATCTGTTTACACACACTACAATAAATCTGCTCACTAGTGACCTTTATTTAACGACCATGGTTTTTTTAGTCGTAGATCTATGACCATTATTCTCAACCAACTGGTCGTAAGTCTTTTGAAAGGGTCCAAACCTTAAAATATAACGACCAATTTTGTCAAAAAGGTCATAATGTCCTAACACAAAATGGTTGATAAGACTGGGCTAAAGCCTTGTATTTAGGAGACTAACGACCAATTTAGATGGAATACTTGATTGAGCGTGACGTGCTCAAGCGGCGGAACATCATCATGGTGAAGATGTTGGGCATAAGCTTCGAACGGATCCAGGATCTCGAGGACCAGAAGGATAAATTCCTGGTCGAGCAAGCAAAGCTGAAGCATGAATCTGTGGTCAATCTCCATCAATGAGCCGGAACATGGAAGAACTTAATCTAGTACTCCATCTGTTTTCACACACTAGAAGAAATTTGCTCACTAGTGTCGTAGATCTATGACCATTATTCTGAACCAACTGGTCGTAAGTCATTTGAAAGGGTCCAAACCTTAAAATATAACGACCAATTTTATCAAAAAGGTCATAATGTCCTAACACAAAATGGTTGATAAGACTGGGCTAAAGCCTTTTATTTAGGATACTACGACCAATTTAGATGGTCATATCATATAATAACTAGCCGAATTCATGTGCGTTGCCACAGTCTCTTGAATTTATTTTCCTGCTACTTAAACTTTAGCTCGCTTAAAAGATTCATCGGAATTTACGCAAGAAAAATAAACCCCCTTAGTTTTACAGTGAAAAGATAATTATTTTCGACAACATGATGATAAGCTAAATAAGGTTTTTTGTTTACAATAAAAGATGAGACCGAACACCATTTAAGTAACGAAGATAGTCGTACTCCCTCTGTCTTAAAATAGATGTATCAGATTTGTTAAAATTTGGATAAATCTAGAGACTATTTAGTATATAGATTCATCTACTTTTTGGCAAATTTAAGACATCTATTTTGAGACGGGGAAGTACATGAAGATAAAACATATGTATGCTTAGATTCATGAATTCAAATATTATCATCAATTTATCACAACCCTTATGAGCTACACACCAAGGTGCCACTCCAGCGGTAATGGTGTTAAATGTACAGACATCGATGACTGCAACTCAGGGCCATGGAGTTTTACGAGATATGAATCATAAACATGACAGATAAAAATCTAAGAGGCAAGCTGACGATGTGCTTGCCATGTGACTACACAAACACCATTTCCTAGAACCTCTTCATCTTTGTTTGAACCACAATCTACAAAAAGTACAGAATCTGATTCCTTTGCCAAATGAGCTAACAATAGTTTGATCAGATCCTGTTCACTCACAACATCACACTCAATTTTCTTTGTATTGCATTGTGGATAGCGAAAAGTATGAAACATCCTCTCAAAACTGTTTAGTTCAGAAGGAAACCACTTAATTTAGATTTGCAAAATTACATGGTAAGACCACTAAGTAAATATTCTTTTGAATTATAAGAAGATTGGCTAGGAAATTTTTGGTACATTTAAAAAATAAAAGGGACCTACAAACACGATCAGATGTAGCATCCTATATTGGAAGCATATATTATAGACACATTTAGTCAAAATCATCTAAACCTCTCCTAGAACAACATGAGGTCAGATCAATCATCTTCTCCTACAAGTGGGTTTTGTTATTAATCATCATGATTTATTGCCGGTATCAAAGTCACCGGGAATTGTACCTTGTTGCAGGCATGTAGAATTTTACCTTGTGTATACATTGAATTTTTAACTGAAGTCGGATATTTTAAAATCATTTCATAGACTGAAACCTCTTAAATCATCTAAAAGACTAAACCAACAGAATTCAGACCACACCACATTCAGGGGAACAAACAGTTCAGTCATTGCCTATAACATACTTCATGTATCTAGCCTTTTTACCAAGTTATAAGGAGTAAACCACCATTTGCTATAACTGGTAGGTCCAGTTATAACACCTAGTACGATGAACTATAAAACTGTAGAGTTGTAGTGCCAATGGCTGGTGGCAGGTGGCTTTTATACCAACTCCAGGCTACATACTGCATTTCACATATTCCAAGTTTCAAATGATACTACATTTCAAATGAGAGAATTTATATGTGGCTGCTAGGCCTGGGTATTTTTTTCTGAACAATATCAGGCCTGAGCATAGAAAACCAGAAGACCAGAGAGAAAACTAAAAGGATTGAAACTTCAGTCACACCTTCATCTGTCATCGCCACTGGAAGCAAAATAAAAGAAATTCCAATGGAAGTATGTCAAATTCAGGTGTCCATGTCCTTATTTGAAGAGGGTCTCCAAAAGATTCGTCTAACATTTTTTTGTTGCTCAGAAACACTCTGTCTCTCTAGCTCTCAAATTTCAGTGCACTATTTTATCAAGCGCAGATTAAACACATCAAAGTAGCAGATTAATTGTTATGGAGAGTTTAATCTCAGAGGAAGAACGACATCAGCAAATCAGCAAGAAAAACAACCGGAGCAGAGCATGCAAGTAGCAGATTGAGCGACCAAAACATCCACTGATCGCTGCTATAGGAATTTTCACCTAGAGCTCACCTGGAGGATGGCGGGGACGGAAGCAAAGAAGGGGTTAGTCGGTGTTGAAGCCGGCCCGGTGCTCCCCACCGGAGGCAGACACTGCGGTCGCGGCCCATGCTCCTGCCTGTCACCAAACGTTACCCCGCCGCCACCACCACTCCACTCGGTACCGGGTGCCCACGAGCTGACCAGGATGTGGCAAGAAGCCATGGGCTTCCCTGGTAAATCGGATTCTGGCAGGAATGGTCGCCTACTGGAGCCACGGGCTATGGAGTCACCGGATCTTGGAGGGTAGCAATTAGCAAAGAGGTCAGGAGTGCAGCGGGGTTGTGTGTTGCAGCGTTCCTCCACCCACCAGCCGCAGGAGGTGTACACATCATCGGTGGACGGAGATGAAGCTCCGAGCAACCACGCCTAGATCCAATCTGACAGTTGTCGGTCCCATGGCGATGCTCAGTTCCAGGGCGCTGCTGGTCAACGGGTCGGGGTGGAGGCGCTGGGGACATGTCTGTCACGACCGGCGACGCGCCATAGTGTGACAAAGTAAAACAACGGTGTCACTTGGTAATACTAGAGGTGGACTGATGTAAAGTGTGGGCCTATAAATATGTGTAATGATCTCTGAACCAGTATGCTGAAAATGAATGGAAAGTAAAACACGCTTCCCTCTCTGTCTCTCTCATTCTCTTCTTACTTTCAGTCCACAAAAGCATCCAAATCTCCATCTGACAATCATATCAGATAGGGGAGGGTACATTTGGTATCAGATTCTATGGTCTGTGGGCGCGCTTCACGGTGGAGACAGGTTTGGGAGGCTGTCTTCTGACCGCTCTTCCGGTAAAATTCTCATCTCCACGGCGGTGAGCGGGACGGAGATCTCCTAATTCGCGGTGTTGTGTGGCTGTAAAATTCCGAGAGGCTTCGGCGGATCAGTTGGCACCAGTTCGTGAGGAGTTTCACCATGGATCCTTCCAAGCCATCACCGCAAACCCAACTCGTCCTGACGGCGATGGGTGAAGCAGTTGCGGCGTCAGCAGACGCTCTCACTGAGTGTCGACAGGCGGTCGATCTGCTCCACGGCCGGGTCGCTGTTATGGACACCACACAGCAGAGCCTAGTCACGCAGCTCGTGTTGATTTCTGAGGCGGTCACTATTGGGGCGAAATCTCAAGCCGCAGCGACGCTGCAGCTGACGGCGCTCAATGACAAGTTGGTGGCAATGGTAGAGCGATTGGATCGGCATCGCTCGCGTTCGCTTTCTCCGGCGGAAGATGATGATGATCCAGAGGTCTTCGAACCAGCTGGCAAGAGCTCGCTCCAGTCAGTTCGCGCTTCGTGGATTGGCGATGCGTCAGGGGCCTCGGCGTCGAACCACGCTCCAAGAGGTAATGGGGATGCCATTTTGTCTCCGCGCGCTGCTGGGCAATTGGGCGGCAGCGGGGGTACGGGTGAGGGTGTGCTTGGAGGCGTTGGGGGCGGTCGCATTGGTGGTCCAGGAGGCGGTGTGTGTGGGGGATCTGGGGCTGGCGGTGGACTGGGTGGCGCTGGTGGCGGTAGAAACTCGAGTACTTCTGAACTACCTCCGAAGCATAACCTGAAGATGTCGTTTCCTCGATTTGATGGTGATCAGCCTCGCATCTGGAAGGACAAGTGCTTAGATTATTTTCGTCTGTTCAATGTTCATCCTTCATTGTGGCTCGTGTCTGCAACCCTGCATATGGAGGGCAATGCTGCTCTGTGGCTGAAAGCGTATAGGTTGAGGCATGACATCAGTTCCTGGCCGGCTTTGATGACTGCAGTCGAAGAGAAATTCGGCAGTGATGATCACAGAAAATTTCTGAAGCAGTTTCTAGCTCTCAAGCAGCGCGATATAGTGGAGGAGTATCAGGTTGAGTTTGAGAAGTTGTCTTATCTGATATCAATGCAAAACCCACACTACGATGAACAATTCTTTGTCTCCCATTTCATAAAAGGACTGAAGATAGATATTCAAGCCGCGGTCGAGGTTCAGGTGCCTAGTTCAGTTAAGCGTGCAATCTTACTAGCAGTTGTTCAACAGGAAGTGCTGGCCAGTGCCAAACCTTGGGCTCCTCGAGCTACCACCTACAACAAACCTGAACCAGTTGTAGCGAAAACTTATTAGGCCAAGCCTTCAGTAAAATTGGGCAGTGGGGATCTCTGGAAAGACAGGCAGTTACGAGATTTCCGTTGAGCAAATGGGCTCTTTTTTATGTGTGGCGACAAGTTTGACCCTACTCATCAGTGTGGGAAGAAAACTGCACTGGAAGTTCATGCTGCCGAAACTGTCGAGTGTCCGGAATTGCTATCTGATGAAGTGTTAAATATGATAGAACAAAACAATCTTTCCCAAGATGAACAACTGAGTCTGTCCATTCATGCAATGGCATGAACGGAAGGGGCCAAAACTCTTAGATTGCGAGCTATGATTGGAAATCAGGTTTTACTCATAGTAGTGGACTCTGGAAGTCTCAGCAGCAGTTTTCTCAATGCTCACATGGTGGACAGAATTCAGTGTCCAGTGCAGGATACTGTCCCCATTCCAGTCAAGATAGCTGATGGTTCTTTCATGAACTGTACCAAACTGGCACCAGCTCTATCTTGGTGGTGTCAGAGGCAGACGTTCACAACTGATATGCGAATACTGGATTTGGGAGCTTATGACGCAATTTTGGTCATGGGTTGGTTGGAATCCCATAGCCCCATGGTTACTGATTGAAAACATCATTCTCTGTCTTTTTCACACAACAATTCCATCATTACTCTGAAAGGGGTTTTAGCACTAGCAGCAAATTCCATTCAAGAATTACCAGTGGAGAAACTGCTTAAATGGCATAAGGGAAATGAAGTGTGGGCAATGGCAGTACTCAAACTAGCAACAGATCAGGATCCAGCTCCTATTCCACCTGCAGTACAGTCTGTGCTTGATAAGTTTCAGGATGTGTTTGCAGTTCCTATTCAACTCCCTCCTGAAAGGGAATATGATCATGCTATTCCTTTTAAAGCTGGTGCTACACCGTTCAATGCTAGACCATATCTCTACTCTCCTACACACAAGGACGAGATTGAAGCTCAGGTGAAACAGATGCTTGCAGCTGGGACAATTCTGCCAAGCATTTCACCGTTTGCATCACCTGTATTGCTGATCCAAAAGAAAGATGGCAGTTGGCGGTTTTGTATTGATTACAGGCGTTTGAATTAACTAACAGTCAAGAATGTGTTCCCTATGCCAGTGATAGATGAACTGCTGGATGAACTTGCAGGAGCCACCATATTTTCCAAACTGGATTTACGGGCAGGTTACCATCAGATACGCATGTTGCCGGCAGATGAGCATAAGACAGCGTTTAAAACACATCAAGGACATTATCAGTTCAGAGTAATGCTCTTTGGGCTCTGTAACGCTCCAGAAACCTTTCAATGTGTGATGAATCAAGTGCTGAGCCCGTGTCTTCATCGCTCTGTCCTGGTATTCATGGACGATATTATGGTCTACAGCTCAACACTCGATCAACATATTTAGCATCTGACTGAAGTGTTACAGTTGTTGTGCCAACATCAGTTGTTTGTTAAATCTAGTAAATGTTCGTTTGCTTATTCGAGTCTTGAGTATTTGGGTCATATTATTTCAGCTGCTGGGGTGCCTACCGATCCAAAAAAGACTCAAGTTATGGTGCAATGGCCATTACCAACAACTATTACGGAACTGAGGGGTTTTCTAGGCCTCACCGGTTACTACAGAAAATTTGTCAGAAACTATGTTGTTATTGCACGACCTTTGACTCTCTTGCTGAAGAAGAAAGCATTCTGTTGGACAGATCAGGCAACCCAAGCTTTCAGGCTCTGAAGACAGCAATGGTTTCAACTCCAGTCCTTCAATTGCCTGATTTTAACAGGCGATTTGTGGTGGAAACTGACGCCTGTGACTCTGGGATCGGCGCGGTTCTGATGCAAGACGATCATCCTTTAGCCTTAATGAGCAAACCTTTGGGGCAGGCGCATAGACAGTTGTCTATTTACGAGAAGGAATTTCTTGTTCTGTTGATGGCGGTTGAACGATGGCGTTCCTATCTGCAGCGCAGCGAATTTGACATTCGCACAGACCACCAATATCCCTACAGCGCAAAGCGATGGCCCGATTGATGGGATTGCAGTTCAGGATCATTTATCGCAAAGGGACTGAAGATCACGCTGACGACTCGCTCTCACATGTGGGACATCTGTTTTCTCTCCAAGGTTGCTCAGAAGTTCAGCCAGCTTGGATGCAAGAAATCGTCAACTCCTATGTTACTGATACAGAGGCACAGCGGCGCCTTATAGAACTAGAAGTGGTTGGTTGTGATGAGCATGGGTATCAGCTGCAAGAGGGCCTGATTCGTTTCAAAGGTCGTATATGGCTGGGCGCTAATTCAACTTTACATACCAAGAGGCTCTTTGTGTGGACTGGCATGAAGACTATTGTTTCTGAATTTGTGCAGCAATGCAGTGTCTGTCAGCAAGCGAAACACTCAAACAAGCACCCTTTGGGTTTGTTACAGCCGTTTCCAATACCTGAAGGAGCGTGGCAGGACATTACGATGGACTTCGTAGAAGGGCTACCCTTGTCGGAAGGAGCAAATGCAATTCTGGTAGTGGTGGACCGTTTTACCAAGTTTGCTCATTTTCTGCCACTTAAACATCCCTTCTCAGCACCTCACGTTGCCCGGGTTTTCGTGGATTTGGTGGTTAAGCTACATGGAATGCCACGTTCTATTGTCTCTGATCGTGGTGCTATTTTCACAAGCAATTTTTGGCGCCAAATGTTTGCCAATCTAGCTGTTAAACTCAAATTTACTACAACATATCATCCTCAAACAGATGGACAGACTGAACGAGTGAATCAGAGTTTAGAAATGTATCTGCGATGCAGTGTGCAAGAGAATCCTAAAGAATGGAAGAAGTGGCTAGCGCTGGCTGAGTGGTGGTATAATTCTTCAGTCCACAATGCTACAGGTATGACACCTTTCAAAGCTCTGTATGGACATGAACCCAATTTGGGGGCTATGCCTTCAGTTGAGGCAGACACAACTTCTTCTCTTTCTGCTCTACTTGCCAATCGAGAGGCACTCTGGGACTGGTTGAAGACAAATCTGGCTGCAGCATAGAATCACATGAAGCAAAAAGCAGTCAAGAACCGTACTGAGAAGGAATTTCAGGTGGGAGACAAGGTACTACTGAAATTGCAACCCTATTTTCAGCGCACAGTTTCTAGTCGTACTTCTCCCAAGATAGCATTTAAGTTCTTCGGGCCTTTTGAGATTCTGGAAAGAGTGGGCAAGGTGTCCTACAGGTTACGGCTGCCAGCAGAGAGCCAGATACACAACGTGTTCCATGTCTCTCAACTCAAAGAGCATCGCCCAGATTACACTCCTGTCTTTGATGATCTGTCTGAGTTACCTGTCCTGGATGTTGATGACCCAGTACCAAAAAATATTGTGGACCGTCGCTTGGTGAAGAAAGGAGGCGCGTCGATCACTCAGGTGAAGATTAAATGGAGCTCTCTTCCTGACGATGCTACTACCTGGGAAGACTGGGACACTCTGAAAGCGAAGTTTCCTGTGGTCCTCACTTCGGGACACGCGAGTGTTTCTCGGGGAAGTGTTGTGACGATCGGCAGCGCCATAGTGTGACAAAGTAAAACAATGGTGTCACTTGGTAATACTATAGGTGGGCTGATGTGGAGTGTGGGCCTATAAATATGTGTAATGATCTTCGAACCAGTATGCTGAAAATGAAGGGAAAGTAAAACACGCTTCCCTCTCTGTCTCTCTCATTCTCTTCTTACTTTCCGTCCACGAAAGCATCCAAATATCCATCTGACAATCATATCAGATCGGGGAGGGTACAAGGTCGCAAGCTGGAGTGAGGAGGCGAGCCCAAGAAGGATGGCGTGGGTGGCGGGGTGCCGTCGTCGGGAACGAGCAAGTTGGGTGGAGGCGATGCGGGCTGGTTCACGAGCGGCGAATGGGGGAAGGGGAATAGAGGTTGGCGGCGATGGGGCCTAGGCCCTGGGTCGCGCGCGGCGTACGGGAGGAGGGGAACCGAGGGTTGCACTTAGCGGTGTCAGGGCATGTAAAAATTCAGAAACAATAGGGGCAAATCCGTCCAATGAAAAATCAAAACCAAAAAAAGTGGCGGATAAACCTACCTCTGTGTAAATTAGTATAGACTAGCAGAAATGCCCGTGCATTGCATCGGGTTAAATGTAATTGAATAATTTTTAGGATCTAAATATTGGGTCCTAAATTTATGTCGCAATCACCTACAAATATAATTATACTACAATGTCCAATTATCCCCAGTGTCGATCTTGTTACCCTGGACAACCCAAATAGAAATATGTCATGTTGTTATATCCTACATAGTGCAAGCAAAATTAACTGAATATTATAGCCTAGAGAATCATACGCCTAGTCATCCAGAGTCAGTAATTATCCTTATATAAAAGCATTGATCTATCCTATGTAAAATTTACAGAATATTACTCCTGGTCAGAGGATAACAAATTACATACTAAATACACTCCACTTTAAATTTAGTTAAAATCATGTGAGGCTACCATTTCCACAGTTGCATGTATGTATCATGGTTCAGCAAAGCAGTGCATCAAGTGAATTTAAATAAATAATGCATCAACATGACAATAAATTCACATATCTGAATGTAACACAAGATATTTGAACTTGACATGTGTTACTCACCATATTGCTTCTTGCTTCTGGTTACTTCACTACTATACTTTATACTATCAGTTATAGTGTGATTCACCATACCGTCACCTACAGGAAGTTTAAAAGCATTTTTTCTTTAGTTTCTGACCATATAAAGTACAGTGACAATAAAAGAAGTGAACATTTTCTAAAGAAGTAAATGTAACGAGCTAATGATATAGAAAATTATGCAGAGATGAGCTCAGCAGATCAATGGAAGAAAACACGGTTATTTGTACTATAGTTTATCTGGTTGTAAAATGCATTCATGCTATATGGTTATAAAGATTTAGCTGCACAATTCAATTAAAAAAATGAAACTACTTAACATAAACTACATGGAGATGATCATGAAAAACGTGAAGGAAAATAATCATACTGTCGACATCCTTAACTAAAGTACTAATCCATGTACTGACAGTAAGTTGCATATTGCTCCTCTGATTGTCGTGGTAGTGACACGGCAGATGCCATGGGTAGGCTTAAGTTGGGGCCGAATGGGTGCTTGTGGTCACCGGGAAGGGAGTGCACGGTCGAGCCATGCACGAAGAACAAGAAGAACTCTCCACACTTAGCGATTTGATTGATACCCGAGAATTACATGTGCTCCTTGAGATGTATGAACTTGTGAACTACGCACTAATTCCCTACTTGGTCCAACCTCCCTCTACTACTGCTATGCCCCTCCTTATATAGGCAGCGCTTGTTAGCTTATACCCCTTTGGGTTCTAGGGTTTACTGTTTAGATCTTGGTCCCTATAATGTGGGTCGGGTCATGGGTTTGCCCTAAGCCTAATGGCACAATGCACAAAGCTTGATAGCTAACGGTCTTCTGGTACGTCGCCTCCTATTCCTTTTGGCGTCATGCAGTAACTTTGTACGTCAGCCCTTGCTTTGGGCGTCACACGGCTCCTTTTGTGTCACCCGGCGTCGCCCTTCTCTTTTGACCATGCTTTACCATGGTCCCTCCTGAACCTTACTCGGAAAGGTGCCACGCGTCCTATCCGACTCGGCCCTTCCTAAGTAGACTCAGCTCGTTGGTTCCTGCAAGAATAACAACTTTGTCTTATGTGGGCCGACATAGTTTATATGTCGGTCGCACACGCTTCTCTTAACCGGCTGTTTTTACCCGGCCTGGTTCTTTTATTACTCGGAGCTAGCCAAGCTGTGCTATATTTCACCTCTCGTGATCCTACCGGGGGTTATCCCCTGACATTAGTCCCTGAAGCTGGTGAGGTCTAGCAGTTCAAGTTGTTAGGCATCTCCAGGTTCCTCTTATGTGATTGGAGCTTAGTTTTTGTCTTTATTAGTCGCAATCTTGCACCTTGCCGAGTCTGTCTGACAATTTTCGGATCCCCTCTTTGAATTACTGGCTTGTTTTTTCCTTGATCCGAGTCACTTTGGCCAATTCCGGGTTGTTTTCGGCGTGCTTCAGTCACTGACAGCTGGTAATCATGATTACTTGCCTCAAATTTTGTTCCAAGCTCTCGCGGCACAATGACGGCTACGTAGTTATTCCCCGTCACTGTGGCAGTCCCATCGGCCTGTGCCCCTTGTCCTTCCTTACATGACGTGGCACAGGATTTTTCATGTATATCTGGCTACGTGGCGCCCGCTGATTGGCTTACCTGGCCTGGTACACGGCCACACGCTGGACGCACGGCGCAGATGGATCCCACGACCGGGGTTTTTACTGCCCTTAAGTAGGGGTTGGGGGTTTCCACTTCCCCCACGCCCGTTCAGTTTTCCCTTGCCTCTTATTCCTTGCGCCCGCGAGATCAAAACGCCCCCTTTGCGGTTTCTTCTTCTTCTTGTTCTTTCCCTGCAATTGCTCCACTTCTCTTTCCATTCCACCAAGGGCCCGCGCTTTTCCAAGCCACTATCGACAGTGGAGGAGACTGAATCTGTGAGAGTCATGGACGCTCGCGACGGTGCTAATGGCGCTGAGGAGTAGGAAGTTCCCGCCGGCGAGAGCGGCGGCTGGGAAGGCTCGGAGGTGGAATGGCTCCGCTCCACCAGACGCATTCCGCTGCAAGTGGATTGCCGTCTCCCCACCGGTGAGATCACTCCTAAGCCCGATGCTAACGAGCAGGTAGTTTTCCTTTCTCACTTTGAGCACGGTTTTTCTCTTCCAGTGAGCACCTTCTTCTCCTTGTTTCTTTCCACCTTCCATATGCAAACCCATCATCTTCCTGCCAACGTCATTGGTTCTCTTTCTATCAACACCCGAATTTTTCATCCCAGATGCCTGTTATGCCATACATCGCAATCCCAGGATTACCATTTTTGCGAGACATAACAGAATTGGATACCACAGTACATCATCCATTACAAACCATACATAAGTTCTTACACAAATAAGGATCTCATGATCCAGTTCTTAATACAACTTCAAGTAGCGGAAATACGTAATAATAAAGGTAGCGTAGGCGAAGCTCCATCTTCGGGGTCACTGGCAATGCTGACGATGGGAGATGATCCTAGTTGTCGTAACCTTCCTGGGGTCCATCATCCTGGTACTCCTCTTCATAGTCTGGCCACGGGAATAGCTAGGGACAAATCCATGAGTACTCTTTAAGTACTCGCAAACTAATACTAACAAGTGAAGGGGGTTTTTGTAATAGGACACTAAGCTCTAGGGTTGTTTTGCAAAAGCCAGATTTACCTCTACTAAGTTCAGAAGCAAGAGAAGCTAGTCAAAATTTTACAACTCCTAAGTGGTAACTTGTATCTCATGTCACAACTCTGTTGTGGTCAAGTCAAATTCTCAATTCATTTCACAAGTTATTTTGAAAACATCTGACGGGGGAACAGTATGGCCACTCCAACTGTCCATAACCGCGGACGCGGCTATTCGAATAGTTTGACACTCTGCAGAGATTGTACACTTTCACCACAACATTCGATACATCCATCAGGAACAAATCCTGAATTCACCATACTCAGTATGAGGATAATCAATCCTAACCTTTCAATTACATGCCCTAGTATAAGCACCTCTCATGTGAGTTTGGCCTCCCAATCATGACCAACTGTCATCTTGGGTACTGCACAGGTGGACAATCTTCACAAGGTAGCCTCAGCTCAGACCTTGGCCGTGAGGGAACCAATACTAAGGTATATAAGTTTCCATTCAAGCCCTACCCAATCTTCGGGTATTGTGGTTGTACGGTAAAATTGAAATGGTATCGCATCCAGACAACCATCAGTTTTATAAAGGGCTAAGGCTCATGCCTCAACATTTTCATCACCAAAATCATCTGGTGTTCGGAAACACATGTCAAAACATCTCAGTAGAATGATCCATCATACTAAGGTTTTCATAACCATTTTTCCACCAAGTATTCCCATCTAAAGTTGATCAAGTTTTATGCTTAGCACTAGCATCTACAAGTGGGGGTGAGTACTAATGAGGGATGGTAAACTAGTGGAGTTTAACTCAGGTCAATATCATGCCTTAGGATGACATCAAGATTATCTAGCTTAGGCCAAATTGTATTCTCTTTATGCAACCTTCAATTTTCTTCCTAAAATCTACAAGTCACTTAAGTAAACTCTTAAAGAAAGCTTTGATAAAGAAACAAAGGTAGAAAGCTTGCAAGTAAAACTAGGATTGGGTTATCAAGTGAGTATGATCACATATGCTTAAGGCATCTAGTTGGCATGGTAACAAGCAAGTATTAGCTTGCACATTCAACTAGTAGTATTAGGCTTGCAAGTATTGGCTTGCACAATATTAGTATAAGCTTGCCTTGTGCAGAGCAGTGGTTCAAGTTCTCCTCGGCTTCTTCTTCGTAGTATCCTCCTTCCTCCTCGTATCCTTGGTCGGTACTAGCGTCTAAGAATAAATACGAGGTACACAATCACCAAACAATACTTAACTACTTTCAATCATCACACAAAGGGGTTCTATAGATGATCTAGCATCATCACTAACATTACAAGACTAAGGCACTTGACTTAATGATTTTTGTTTTAGAAAAGTAATTTCTACTCATTGAAAAACTACTTAAGATTTAATATTCTCCAAACCAAAAATGGGATCATGTTGACACATGTCATCACCACATATTTTAGTCCATAGGAATGTGATTAAAGTGGTGTCACAATTTAATAAGGTTTTACCCTTTTATTTTAATTAAATAAGTGACTAGAAATGCCTATGTGACCTTCTTTTTATTTCTTGAACATTATTTCTGTAAGTAAACCCATATATATTTATATATTCTGAAAGGTATGATTAAATGTGATTTTTCAGAGTTGGAATCAACTCAAAATCTATCATGGTTTAAATTTGAAAAATGTTTGAATGCAGAAAAACTTCTGCCTTGTTATTTTTACCAAGGATGATCTACAAATCCAAATGACTTGAATCCAACGGGCTTGGATTCAGCATTTCCAGACCTTTCTAACAAAATTGATTTCATTCAATTTGGTTCACTGAATCGAGCTGGGTTAATTTTTGAAACTAGGTACAGAACTGTGTTTGAATGAAAATGGAAAAATCCAAATTCAAACATATGGGCTGCGCGGAAAACTATACTGGGCCGGCCTGCGAAGCACAGCGCTTACGCGGGCTGGTTAAGTGGTTGTCCCCACGTTTCAGTGAGACAGGGGGGTGTGAAGCGGTACGGGGCAATGTGGTGCGTTGGATTAGAAGTAAGATCAACGGCTGAGGCTCGTCGTCGACGATGAACTAGTCACCGGCGGGCTCGAACCCTAGCGGCTCAGTGGGGGTCGTGGGAGGCTCACCGGGGCTCAGGCGAGGGTCGGCGAGGCAGGCGAACGACGAAGTCGATGACGGCGAACCTCCTGGTACCGGCAGCTTCTCCTGGGGCGGCTCCAATCGCTGGCCCCCTTCTTCTCCAGCAGCGGCGGGCTCCGATGAAATTCCGGCGAAGCGCTGCTCGCCTTGGTCCGAGAACAGGGTGGAACGATCAGTGAGGAGAGGGGAGTAGAATGGTGTGAAGAGTTTGAGCTGGGGTGGCCTCTATTTATAGTCTCGACGACGAGACGAACGGGATGGGCATGCGACGGTGGCGACATGGCTACATGCTGCTAGAGGCATGGCCGGCGGTGGCGATCGATCGGTGGTCTCCTGGCGATGCTCTACGGCTTTAATGCGCGTGTAGGGGCGGTGGCAAACGGTCTGGAACATGCGATGCTCTGCACGGCAGAGGCGGCGTCTTCGACAGCGAGCGGTGGCTGTGAGGCATGGGGCGGCGAACGGGGATGTCTGGTGGTCTCCTAGGATGGTGGTGATCATGTATGCACGCGGAGATGGCGACGCGCGGTCTGTGGGCGTGTGTCGAGGGTGGCGCTCTGGAGCATGCTCGGCATGGTTGCTGGCGAGCTGGGCACGGTCTGTGCGTGTGGTCCAGGGGCTGGCAAGGTTCAAGCGCTGGACAGGGGGTGGCGGTGGACGGTGGGCTGCCTCCTAGACAGGGTTGGCACGGCTAGTTCCTCTCCTAGCTTGTGGTCCACACTGGGGTGACATGGTGAGGCTCGGCTGTTCACCATTGATGACATTGCCAAGCTTACAGTGGGGCTAGTGCTTAGTTAAGTTTGCTAGATGATCTACTGAGGTTGCTGTGAGCTAGAGAGGGAACCAGTTAGGCCCAAATCACTGCTCACAATAGTGTTTAGGATTTGATTGATTTGCATCAGCAAGGTGTTCGATGAAATGGCTGCAAGAATTCAAGTTTTGAATTTTGAAAATATTTTTGGTGGGTGTGCTAGGTAGGTGCTGGTGAGTCTATGGATGCTTGCGTTTTGAAAGTTGAGCTTGTTTGAGTGGTTTTTGAAAAAGTGGGATCTTCCCATATGATAAAGATTCAATTTTGAACTGTCCTTTAAACTATGCATTCAAATGTTTTTGGATGATCACAAGGTGGGCCTTGGTACTTTGTTATGAGTACTATCAAGGGGTGCAAAGATCCAAACAAGTTTCTGTTAAGTTTTGAAAGTTAGATACAGCCAAAGTAGTCATGGGAGTTAATTTGGCCAAAATGACAATTCCCTTATTTTGTTTGTTTTGATTTATTTGTCTTTGGGAAAAGTGTGGGGATTGTTTAGATGATGTTTATTTCACCTAAGAATCCATTTACAAGCAAATAAATACACAAGCAAGGTGATTCAAAATAATTCAAATTGGAATGCATACACACATGCATGCTTTCATATTTTTATTTAGAAAAGTTTGTTTGTTAACCCTAATTTTGCCGATTAGAGTTTGATGATCCAAGTTTAGTATTTTTGGGATGTTACAAACCTTCCCCCCTTAAACAAAATCTCGTCCCGAGATTTGAAAAAGGACAAAAAAGATTACCTAGGATTTGAACATATCGGGAAACTCCGTCCTGATGTGATCTTCGCGCTCCCAGGTAGCTTCTTCTTATGTGTGGTTGCTCCACTGAATCTTGAGAAACTTAATGCTTCGGGTTCGGGTAGTTCTGAAAGCTTCTTCCAAAATACGGATGGGCACTTCGGGATAGGTTAGGTCATCGTTGATCTCTATGGTCTGGTGATCGATGTTCTTGAATACTTCTGTCTTCTCTGGAACTTCGAGGCACTTGCAAAGTAATGAGATATGGAACACATTGTGCACGGCTGACATCTCTTTGGGTAGTTCCAATTGATACGACACTTCTCCTCGACGGTTCAGAATCTTGAAGGTTCCGATATATCTGGGGGCTAACTTTCCTTTGAGTTGGAAACGCTGCATTCCCTTCAATGTCGACACCTTCAGATATACAAAATCTCCAATGTTGAAGGCGAGGTCTCGACGTATCTTGTCGGCGTAACTCTTCTCTGTGGACTGGGTTGTCTTGAGGTGCTCACGAATCTTGTGAACCTTCTCTTCTTCTTCTCGTAGGATGTCGGGTCCGAAAATCTGACTCTCTCCTACTTCTGACCAGTTCAAAGGGGTGCGACACTTCCTTCCGTACATGAATTCAAACGGGGCCATTTGCAAACTGGCCTGATAACTCTTGTTGTATGAAAATTCTGCAAACGGCAGACAGTCTTCCCACTTAGATCCATATTCTAACACACATGCTCTCAACATATCTTCGAGTATTTGATTTACTCGCTCCGTTTTTCCATCGGTCTGAGGGTGATAAGTGGTGCTGAAATCTAGGCGGGTTCCTAAACCTTCTTGGACTTTCTTCCAGAATCTCGAGGTAAACTGAGTTCCTCGATCCGATACGATGTTCTTGGGGACTCCATGCAAACTAACGATTCTAGCGATGTATAACTCCGCTAGCTTCGAACTCTGATATGTGGCCTTGACTCACTGACATATATCACACTTGGCGATATAGCTTCCGATTTCTCTCTTCATCTTATTCCACCAAAATTGCTCTTTCAAATCTTGATACATCTTAGTTCCTCCGGGGTGGATAGAATAAAGAGTATCATGAGCTTCCTTCAGAATAACTTCTTTCAACTCGGAATCTGCTGGTACACAAAGGCGTCCTTTGTACCACAGAACTCCTTCTTCGTCTTCGGAGAATCCGGGTACTTTGTCGGTACCGATACGACGCTTGATTCTGTCGATACTAGCATTTCCTTTCTGCGACTCTTTGATCTGGATGATCAAAGTGGGTTGAAGTTCTATGCTAGCCAAAAATCCTTCACTCACTAATTCTATTCGAAAATCTTCCATCTCTTTGTGCAAGCTTGGTTGCTCCTTCAAAATCATGGAGTTCAAGCGGCACGGCAATCTGCTAAGGGCATCGGCTACCACATTGGCTTTACCAGGGTGATAGTGAATGTCCAGGTCATAATCCTTGATTAGCTCAATCCATCTTCTCTGTCTCATATTCAGCTCCTTCTGAGTGAATATATCCTTCAGGCTCTTGTGATCCGAATAAATCTCACAACGATTTCCCATGAGGTAATGCCTGCATGTCTTCAGGGCTAGAACTACGGCTGCGAGTTTGAGGTCATGGGTTGGGTAATTTTGCTGATATTGCTTCAGTTGTCGAGATAGATAAGATATAACTTTGCCTTCTTGCATTACCACATATCCGAGACCGATCTTGGATGCATCACAATACACGTCGAAGGGCTTCGTGATATCCGGCATGATTAAGATTGGAGCTGAAATCAGTCTCCTTTTGAGCTCTTGAAAACTCGCTTCACATTTGTCGGTCCATTCAAACTTCTTGTCCTTCTTCAGCAATTGGGTCATGGGTCTGGCGATACTCGAGAATCCTTCTACGAACTTGCGGTAATATCCCGCCAATCCGAGAAATGCACGAACTTGGGTTTGAGTGGTTGGGGCTTGCCAATCTTCGACATCTTTCACCTTTGTAGGGTCAACGGAAATTCCTCCAGCTGATACAATGTGACTGAGGAATCCTACCTCCTGTAACCAGAATTCACATTTGCTAAACTTGGCATACAACTGATGCTCTCTAAGGGTTCCAAGAATGGTCCTTAGGTGTAGCTCATGTTCTTCTTCTGATTTGGAATAAATCAGTATGTCATCGATGAAAACAACGACAAAATTATCCAGGAAGTCCATAAAAATCTTATTCATGATATTCATGAAATAAGCGGGGGCATTGGTTAATCGAAAAGACATGACAGTATACTCGTATAATCCATATCTGGTGGTAAAGGCAGTCTTTGGAATATCCTCTGCACGAATTTTGAGTTGATGATAACCAGTTCTAAGATCAATCTTAGAAAACACTTTGGCACTGGTCAACTGATCAAACAAATCTTCTATCTTGGGCAAGGGGTATTTGTTCTTGATGGTGACATCATTCAATTCCCGATAATCTGTACACAAACGGTTACCTCCATCTTTCTTGTCCACAAACAAAACTGGTGATCTTCATGGTGACGCACTTGGTTGAATCAATCCAATTTCCAGCATGGTATCCAGTTGCTTCTTCAGTTCTTCTAGTTCCGACGGGTTCATACTATATGGTCTCTGGGCTATGGGTCCAGTTCCGGGGATTAGTTCGATGATAAACTCGATATCCCGATCTAGGGGCATACCGGGCAAAACATCTGGAAATACATCGGGGTATTCACAGACTATCCGGACTTGGTCAATGGTAGGTTGGTATATACTCTTGTTGCATTTGAATTGACGAGGTAAGGTTTCAGATATATGCTCGACTGATAGTCCAGCTGTACTGGTCATGGTTATGGCTTTCTTGGCACATTCAATCAATCCTTTATGTTTGGACATCCAATCCATTCCTAGTACTACTTCCAAACCTTTAGTTTCGAGTACTATCAGATTAGCATAAAAATCTATGCCATGGATTCGAATAGGGACGGCTTTGCAAATTTGCCTAGCCTTGGTGGTTGATCCGGGAATTTGCACGATCATAACATGCTTCAGTTTGGTTGGTTGAATTTTACTAGTGCATGCAAATTCTTTGGTGACAAATGAGTCCGATGCACTAGAATCAAACAACACTCTAGCAAGTACTGAATTAACAGAAAACATACCCAGCACGATGTTTGGCGCTTCCTGAGCTTCTTCAGCATGCATGAGAAAAAGACGGCCGTTGCGGTTGAGCGAATCCCCTGGGGCAAACCGTCTTCCGGGCTGAACACGACGCTGTTGCTGAGCTGGGGCATTTGCATTGGGGGCTGAGGCATTCTTCTTGTTTGGGCACTCGTTGGAGTAGTGACCCTTATTCCACAGTCATAACAAGTTACCTGCGACTTGTCCTTTGCTGCCACAGGCACAGCATTGCTTCCAGTTCTTGGGGCAGTGTTGGTGTTGGCGGTAGCATTGTTGTTGTTGAACTTGGGTGGGGCACGGTTGAAATTGTTAGAGTTGCCGGGGTTGTTCTGATTTCCTCCGAGTCTAGGGTTTCCACGGTTGGGATAGGTAGGCCGGTTCATCGGGGGTCTGTTGGTTCTTGGGGAAAATCCTGGAGAAGGGTTAGGGTGATACTTTGGGGTCTGATGGGTTCCTGGTTGATGCATCATGCGACACTTGCGGTTCTCATTGGCTTGTTTGATCTTTCCTTCCATCTGGATAGCAGAGTCGACAAGGGCTTCAATATCAGCAAAGGAGATATTGACTAACACAGTCTGCATCTCATCATGCAGACCATTCAGGAATATCTCTTTGTTCTTGGCTTCCGTGTTGATCTCATCCGGGGCATACCTAGATAATGACAAAAATTTGTCACGGTATTCCACTACAGTCATCCTTCCTTGCTTCAGTTCTCTGAACTCATCTCTCATTCTCTTGATCAAACCCGGTGGCACATGGGTTCTGCTGAACTTGATCTTGAATTCCTCCCAGGTCATCATCTGTCCTCCGGTCATTGCACGAACACTATTCCACCATGCTCTGGCATCTCCGGCTAGATAGTGGGTGGCGAACAGAACTTTCTTGTTGGCTTCCACTCCGGCGACATCTAGGTTGTTTTCCATGGTTTGCAGCCAATCGTCGGCATCTAGGGGCTCTTCTAAGTTAGTGAAAACAGGCGGGTTGGTATTCTGGAAATTATTGAGCTTAGATCCATGGTTGTCCTAATTTCCTTGGCCTTGGTTGTTGTGGGCCAGATGGGCTATCTGCTGAAGGGTGGCTAGGTTGGCTTGACGTTTGGCTCTTTCAGCTTCACGGTCAGAAACCAACATTTGCAGGATCTGCAACATCGGGTCCGGGGATGAACCACTTACTCCGCGTGGCATCTAAAGATTGAGATAGATCATGAGAAAAGAGGGAAATTTCTAAGGTTCTGGGATTTTGAAAAGTTTTTAAAGTTTGACTCAAATTTTCTATCAACTTGCTTATTATTCATTCATTCACACGATACAACACACACCACAAAACAAGAAAAACATATGGTTTTAAGAACCATTCTGGAATCTACGATACAGTGGGACCGAATACTACTCACTACGCTAGTGCTCAAGTGCTACTACTCCTCGGAGTCTGTGTAGTCATCATCCTCATCATCATCGTCGTCATTGATGAAGGCGAAATCATCCTCATCGGTGAAGAAGTCCATAGCCTGATCCTCCAGAAAATCATCATCATCGCTGAGATAGGAGTAGGGGTCTCCACGAAGATCCTCTCCGGCATTCTTCCTTTCCTCCAACTGCATGTCTCTCTCGTGGATGGTCTCCTCCAAAGACAAGATACGGTGGCGAAGACGGGCAATGATGCGCTCCTTCTTGTCGAGCTGACGGCGGCGAGACTTGCTATCCTTTGCTAGCATGGCGATGGTTTGATCCTTCGTCTTGATGATAGCGGACTTGTGGTTGGAGTAGTCACGGCAATTATCCAATTCCTGCTAACGATCGTACATCATGAAGCTAAGGTGGTCCAATTGAGTCTTCAGCTCAGGGTGGTATGGGGCTTCCAGTGGTTTTCCATTAGCATCACTCCTAGGGAAAAACTCAAAGAGGGTTCCCTTGATCTGGTTGATACTCTGCCCACACAAACGGGCAAGACTTTCCTGCATGGCCCTGGCAAGTCCATCGAGCCAGTTGTCCTCTCTTAAGGTAAACTGAATTCCCTCTGCAGCGGGAGGTTCAATCTTTCCTCGGAGACTTGCAACAATTAGCCACTGCAGATCTTCTCCTCCTTGATAATTGAGCTGAGCTCTGAAGAACTCGGGGTGCGGACGCTCCAGAAGTTCCGAAAGCTGGTCCAAATCCCTCTCAAAGATAAGGTCTCCTCCATTCCCCAAGTGATAAAACTTGTTGTACTTCACGTCCATCTATAAGAATATAGGATGAGTTAGTTAGTAGAGTGATCAAGTGTGTCAAATTTTATGTATTTTGCAAGAGTTTTTGAGGAACATGAATTTTCATGAAAGAATCAAGGTGATAAGAATGGGAATAAGTTTTTGTAAATATTTGTTTATTTTGGTTTTGAAACTAAGTTTTTGATTCAAACTTCCAGTCTAACTAGGGTCTCCTATGGTCAGGATGGCTCTGATACCAACTTGTCAACACCCGGATTTTTAATCCCAGATGCCTGTTATGCCATACATCGCAATCCCAGGATTACCATTTTTGCGAGACATACCAGAATTGGATACCATAGTACATCATCCATTACAAACCATACATAAGGTCTTACACAAATAAGGATCTCATGATCCAGTTCTTAATACAACTTCAAGCAGTGGAAATACGTAATAATAAAGATAGCGTAGGCGAAGCTCCATCTTCGGGGTCACAGGCAATGTTGATGATGGAGATGATCCTAGTTCTCGTAACCTTCCTGGGGTCCATCATCCTGGTACTCCTCTTCATAGTCTGGCCACAGGAATAGCCAGGGACAAAGCCATGAGTACTCTTTAAGTACTCACAAACTAATACTAACAAGTGAAGGGGGTTTTTGTAATAGGACACTAAGCTCTAGGGTTGTTTTGCAAAAGCCAGATTTACCTCTACTAAGTTTAGAAGCAAGAGAAGATAGTCGCGATTTTATAAATCCTAAGTTGGAATGTGTATTTCGTGCCACAACTCTGTTGTGGTCAAGTCAAATTCTCAATTCATTTCACAAGTCATTTTGAAAACATCTGACGGGGGAACAAGTTACCCAATCTGTCCATAATCATGACGCGGCTATTCGAATAGTTTGACACTCTGCAGAGATTGTACACTTTCACCACAACATTCGATACATCCGTCAGGAACAAATCCTGAATTCACCATACCCAGTATGCGGATAATCAATCCTAACCTTTCAATTACACGCCCTAGTATAAGCACCTCTCCTGTGAGTTTGGCCTCCCAACCATGACCAACTGTCATCTTGGGTACTGCATAGGTGGACAATCTTCACAAGGTAGCATCAGCTCAGACCTTGGCCGTGAGGGAACCAATACTAAGGTATATAAGTTTCCAGTCAAGCCCTACCCAATCTTCGGGTATTATGGTTGTATGGTAAAATTGGAATGGTATCGCATCCAGACAACCATCAGTTTTATAAAGGGCTAAGGCTCATGCCTCAACATTTTCATCACAACAATCATCTAGTGTTCGTAAATACATGTCAAAACATCTCAGTAGAATGATCCATCATTCTAAGGTTTTCATAACCATTTTTCCACCAAGTATTCCCATCTAAAGTTGATCAAGTTTTATGCTTAGCACTAGCATCTACAAGTGGGGGTGAGTACTAATGAGGGGTGGTAAACTAGTGGAGTTTAACTCAGTTCAATCTCATGCCTTAGGATGACATCAAGATTATCTAGCTTAGGCCAAATTTTATGCTCTTTATGCAACCTTCAATTTTCTTTCGAAAATCTACAAGTCACTTAAGTAAACTCTAAAAGAAAGCTTTGATAAAGAAACAAAGGTAGAAAGCTTGCAAGTAAAACTAGGATTGGGTTATCAAGTGAGTATGATCACATATGCTTAAGGCATCTAGTTGGCATGGTAACAAGCAAGTATTAGCTTGCACATTCAACTAGTAGTATTAGGCTTGCAAGTATTGGCTTGCACAATATCAGTATAAGCTTGCCTTGTGCAGAGCAGTGGTTCAAGTTCTCCTCGGCTTCTTCTTCGTAGTATCCTCCTTGCTCCTCGTATCCTTGGTCGGTACTAGCGTCTAAGAATAAATACGAGGTACACAATCACCAAACAATACTTAACTACTTTCAATCATCACACAAAGGGGTTCTATAGATGATCTAGCATCATCACTAACATTACAAGACTAAGGCACGTGACTTAATGATTTTTGTTTTAGAGAAGTAATTTCTACTCATTGAAAACTACTTAAGATTTAATATTCTCCAAACCAAACATGGGATCATGCTGACACATGTCATCACCACATATTTTAGTCCATGGGAATGTGATTTAAAGTGGTGTCACAATTTAATAAGGTTTTACCCTTTATTTTAATTAAATAAGTGACTACAAATTCCTATGTGACCTTCTTTTTATTTCTTGAACATTATTTCTATAAGTAAACCCATATATATTTATATATTCTGAAAGGTATGATTAAATGTGATTTTTGAGACTTGGAATCGACTCAAAAGATATCATGGCTTAAATTTGAAAAATGTTTGAATGCGGAAAATCTTCTGCCTTGTTATTTTTACCAAGGATGATCTACAGATCCAAATGACTTGAATCCAATGGGCTTGGATTCAGCATTTCCAGACCTTTCTAACAAAATTGGTTTCATTAAATTTGGTTCGCTGAATCGAGCTGGGTTGATTTTTGAAACTAGGTACAGAACTGTGTTTGAATGAAAATGGAAAAATCCAAATTCAAACAAATGGGCTACACGGGAAACGATACTCGGTCTGCAAGCACAAGGCCACGCTGGCTGGTTAAGTGGCTGTCCCACGTCGCTGAGACGAAGCGGCTGCGATGCGGGCAATGTGGTGCGTTGGATTAGAAGTAAGATCAACGGCTGAGGGTCGTCGTCGACGATGAACTAGTCACCGGCGAGATCGAACCCTAGCGGCTCAGTGGGGGTCATGGGAGGCACACCGGGGCTCAGGCGAGGGTCGGCGAGGCAGGCGAACGACGAAGTCGACAACGGCGAACCTCCTGGTACCAGCAGCTTCTCCTGGGGCGGCTCCAATCGTTGGCCCCCTTCTTCTCCAGCAGCGGCGGGCTCCGGTGAAATTCCAGCGAAGCGCTACTCACCTTGCTCCGGGAACGGGGTGGAACGATCAGTGAGGAGAGGGGAGTAGAATGGTGTGAAGAGTTTGAGCTGGGGTGGCCTCTATTTATAGTCTCGACGACGAGACCGAACGGGATGGGCAGGCGACGGTGGCGAAATGGCTACGGGCTGCTAGAGGCATGGACGGCGGTGGCGATCGATCGGTGGTCTCCTGGAGATGCTCTATGGCTTTAATGCGCGTGTAGGGGCGGTGGCAAACGGTCTGGAACACGCGATGCTCTGCGCGGCAGAGGCGGCGTCTTCGACGGCGAGCGGTGGCTGTGAGGCATGGGGCAGCGAACGGGGATGTCTGGTGGTCTCCTGGGATGGTGGTGATCGTGTATGCACGCGACGAGGGTGGCCGCGATGCGTGGCGTGTCGAGGGTGGCGTTCTGGCGCATGCTCGGCATGGTTGCTGGCGAGCTGGGCACGGTCTGTGCGTGTGGTCCAGGGCTGGCAAGGTTCGAGCGCTGGACAGGGGGTGGCGGTGGACGGTGGGCTGCCTCCTAGACAAGGGTGGCACAACTAGTTCCTCTCCTAGCTTGCTGTCCACACTGGGGTGACATGGTGAGGCTCGGCTGTTCACCATTGATGACATTGCCAAGCTTACAGTGGGGCTAGTGCTTATTTAAGTTTGCTATATGATCTACTGAGGTTGCTGTGAGCTAGAGAGGGGACCATTTAGGCCCAAATCACTGCTCACAATAGTGTTTAGGATTTGATTGATTTGCATCAGCAAGGTGTTTGATGAAATGGCCGCAAGAATTCAAGTTTTGCATTTTGAAAAGATTTTTGGTGGGTGTGCTAGGTAGGTGCTGGTGAGTCTGTGGATGCTTGGGTTTTGAAAGTTGAGCTTGTTTGAGTGGTTTTTGAAAAAGTGGGATCTTCCCATATGATAAAGATTCAATTTTGAACTGTCCTTTAAACTATGCATTCAAATGTTTTTGGATGATCACAAGGTGGGCCTTGGTACTTTGTTATGAGTACTATCAAGGGGTGCAAAGATCCAAACAAGTTTCTGTTAAGTTTTGTAAGTTAGAGACAGCCAAAGTAGGCATGGGAGTTAATTTGGCCAAAATGACAATTCCCTTATTTTGTTTGTTTTGATTTATTTGTCTTTGGGAAAAGTGTGGGGATTGTTTAGATAATGTTTATTTTACCTAAGAATCCATTTACAAGCAAAGAAACACACAAGCAAGGTGATTCAAAAGAATTCAAATTGGAATGCATACACACATGCATGCTTTCATATTTTTATTTAGAAAAGTTTTTTTGTTAAACCTAATTTTGCTGATTAGAGTTTGATGATCCAAGTTTAGTATTTTTGGGATATTACACTTTCTTGCTTTATTTCTGCTTTCGAGGCTTACCTCGGGATTTGGCCTACAGTTCTTCTGTGGGCCAAATATTTCTTTAAGGTTCAGGTTGTACCTCAGCCTGGTGCTCCTCGATCCGAGAAGAGGCCGACCCAATGCGCTGATACTAGTATCACGCCTAGGAGAGACTCCATCTTTCCTCGGGTTACTGGTATTGACTCCATCAAGAAATTCCATAGGACTTTCTTCTATGTCAAAAACAGCGGGTCCACCGATAACATCCGGCTCCCCCCTTTCTCGGACGAGGTCGCGAACAAGAAGTTCTGGCAGCTTGACCCGCGTGACCAAGACGCTGCGGTGAACGAAGCCAATGTGATCTTGGAAAGGTTGCTGTCGCCGGATGAGCATTTTCATCTTGCCGAGAGAGACCTCATGTGCACTTCATCTCACGTCGGGTCAGCCCCATCCAAGCTAGGAGCCATAAGATGTGCTTCATGAGTGGCTCCCATGACCCCACTCAGCACTCTACCAAGGAGCTCTCCCATGACTCCATTGATCGCCGAGTAAGCTCCATCTTTAAAATAAACTTGGCGGACGATTGGGCTTGGAGTTGTCCTCCATTTAGACGGGTCAAGCATGTCCACTCGCAATCTAGTTTTCATTAATCATTTTGTTTGTCTTTCGCAGAACCTCGTTCACCAGGTTGATGACAGTACTGCCCCTCCCTACGGCTATAACGAGGATCGCTCTGGCTCCGATGAAGTCGAGTATGACCTGGAGTGCTTCATGCCCATCCCGCATGCTGCGGCTGCTTCAGCTTCGGGTAAGAGTCGATCCCGCAATCTCTTACAAGATTGGTCCGACGATGATGAGGATGATGATTGTACGCTTTTAGAGGTACATGCCTTGTGACCTTAGTCTCTCAACTTATCCGAGTAAGCTTGTTATTTACTTATGCAGCTGGCCAGGTACATGACACTCCTCTCGTCGTGGGTGGAGTCGGCAAGATCCCCGTCGCCAAGCCGAAGCGACACGGTGCCTCCTCCAGCACTCAGCCGGCTAAGAAGAGCAAGCCCACTCCGGCAGCTCCTGCTGCCTCTGCTGCTGCCACGCTGGCTGAGACTCGTCAAGCCGCAGGGCGACGAGTCACCCGTGACCCGGTCGTCACCGGGTAAGTTTTTACACTTTGCTTTCATTGTTATCTCTTTTTCGTCACTATTGTTCTCTCATACCTATCTTGTTGGTATCAGCTCCACACCTTTGTCGGTGAACTAGGCTGCTTCTAGCATTGCCTCCCCGCTAAGGCCTGCACCTCCTCCGGCTGTTTCGACGGCGCCGAATCCCGTCCGGGTCGAGGCTCCCACTGTTGAGGCTCACGCTTCTCAGTGTCAGTCAGACCCGGTGGATCACTCGGCTTCGCCCCCTGCTGGCCGGAACAATTTTTCGATCTTGGTGCGGTGGTGGCGCCGAAACCAGTTCCTCTGGCATCAGCTCTCAAGCTGGTGCGAATGAACAACTTCCTGATCTTGGAGCCAGCAAAACTGCTAAGCCCAGTCAGCCGGCTCCATTTCCTTCTCCAAATCCTCCTGCTCGCTCTCCTATTCTGTCAAAGGGCCAGACCTAGCCCAAGGCGCCTGGGTCTGCTCGCCCCTTATCCGGAAAGTCCACCTCCACCAAGCAGACAATGTTGGTTTGCGCTCCTGGTTCCGCTCCTCAGATCCGGCCTCCGACGTTGGCAACAATGCTTGCTTCAGAGCAAAAGGCGGTCTGCATGCGGGTCGGTGATAGCACTAAGGTTGTTGCCCTTCATACCAGTGCTGCAGCGACCCATGCCAACGTGGGAACTACCCAGAAAACGGGTCAAGTTCTCACCCGGACGCTCAGCGGGAAAAGCCTTGGTTCGGCTGAACCTTATGCTTTGGCATGGAATGCATCTGACGAGCAAGAGATCAGCATGCACGGTGGCAAGAAGCTGGTCTTTGGGCCCCAAAGGCCGTCTCGACATGACTCGTGAGCCATCACCTTAATGGCATGTTGACGAAGTGAACGAGGTAAAGTAACTTCTTACTCTTTTGTATTGTTGAGTATTCCTTTTATACATATCACCTAGTCCCCGAGGTTACTGCCGAGTAAGGAACTTACTTGGCTATAAGCTCTCGATAATCGCTTAGTCTTTAAATTTCCACGCCAAGCCTTGCATGCTAGAGCTTCGATCCCTAGACCTCGAGGCTACTATCGAGTAAGGAACCTATTCGGCCGTAAGATCTTAAGCTTTTTATTTCCTTATGTCGAGACTCAAATGTTAGAGCTTGATCCCTAGCCCTCGAGTTCTTTACCGAGTAAGGAACTTACTACCGTAACCTCTTAGAACAAGTCACTTTTATCCCAGTCGCTGCTTGACTTGTGATTTCCTTCTTGTTTGTTTGCTTTGTCCGACTCATATAACGAGCACACCAAGGTGCACCAAGCTCTCATTTTGGCGTCATAAGCTCGAACTTGCGTGTATGAAAGCTAGACTGACACCCAAGGCCAAGGTAATGCGCTTATTCGTCCTCTCTTTATTCGGTGTATTTTCCTTTGGTTCATTCACTACTAGAGAAAACCTTATGCGAGGCGCACCTAAAAGCATATGCGAGGCGCATATCGTATGCGCCTCTAACTTTAAGCCTCGCCTATTTTTTATGTGATGATATGCGCCTCCTATACTTCACATATGCGAGGCGCATATCGATATGCGCCTCGCATATGTGAAGCATAGGAGGTCCATATCATATGCGCCTCGCATATGTTTTACAAGGCGCCTCGTATATTTATAGTATATGCGCCTCCTATAGTATCCTATATGCGCCTCCTATAATATTTTCGAAATTCAACTTTTACATATCACTATAAATAACAGTATATAGATATACAGTCCAGAATACAGTATAAACAACACAAAATTTTCAGAAACTTGCAATTGGCCAAAACATAATAGAACCAACATGAATACAAGTACATTACACATCAATACGACATACGAGTTCATACATCAACTAGAATCAACAAGTGCCAAGTTTTCACATAACACCAAGTGTTTGTGCCACAAGTTCACACCTCCGAGTACAAGTTCAAAATCACATTACAACTCCGACGACAGAGCTCTAGCTAGATGAAGTAGAGCACATAACCTACCATAAAGAGCAACAAGGTGGTGATCACGAGGAAGTTCCTCCACTTCTTCCTCCCGTGTCTCCTCCACTTCTCTTCTGCCACTTCTGTACTCTCGTAGCCTTGGTAGTTGTTCCCCAAGAAGTTGTACTCTCGCAGCATACAAAAGTATAGTACACACACAAGTGGTGGCTACTATTAAAGTTGCATTCATCGGCTGCGACCAAAGTTCATCAGTAGAATTTCATACATGAGAATAATCCATTATACACTTAAATGTTAATCAACATATCCACACACTTGCAAGTCCATTTATGCTGCTCACATAATTTCAGGTCTGAAAAACTTCGATGGAAGATCCAGAAATGGACAAGTATAGCTGAAAATATATAAATTATACGGCTGAAAGGTACAACACATGCGCGTATATACAGAAATATCAGAACACTCTTCCGCACTTAGGGAAGACAAGTTTCTTTCTTCTACAAGAAAATCTTACGACCAAGGTAATTAAATTGACATGAAAATAATGTTCTCAAGTCTTTTAATTTATTTCCAAAATGAACTCGTTACGACGACTTTATAGAAAAGTAGCAAAAATGGTAAACCCAGAACTGGAACAGTCTTTTAGTGTATATTCAATTTAGAGAAAATAAAATTTTGACAGTAGATCAAGAACTGGACTTGCACTCAAGAATAAATCAAGAATTTTCTGAAACAAAATATTCCTTTCAACCGGAAAACTTTATCCAAGTTGCACACTCATAAAAAAAGTAGGCAAAGGTGCACTGCATCAAGTGCCAATGCCTCTTTGAAGTTGAGGGAAATCAGAAAGACCATATGTTAAGTGCGAATGCCTCTTTACAGTAGAAGGTATGAGCGTAACACTGTCTTATATATAGACACATTCAGACAGAAAAAATAGAGGTGCTAGAACGCTAGTTTCTTTTCAAATAGAACAGTCATTTTCTCCAAAATAGAAGTAGAACACTAAGCTTAGTACTGACAGAAATTACTCCATGAATCATTGTCTAGGCATGATGCAAGTTGACCAGTGAGCGCAATACAAAAGAATACAGAACTAAACCCTGCAATTCCACTTCAAAGCCCACGCCATACATGAGTTGGAAGAAGCTACCTACTGTTTAAGGGATGGTATTAGCGTCGACAACATCACACGCAAACGAAGTATACAAAATGGAAGAACCTACACCAACTAGCCATTTTTGCGTCTCCGCAGCCTGAATTTAACTCCAGACACATGCAGAACCATCAATACTATGTATGATTCCAACAATAAACTTTAATTAACATGTGCTGATGAACTTTGGTTAAATGTCCATTCTTATTTAAATGTCATCACCAAACTAGTACTATCATTTTATACTTATTATTACTGCTCATCCATTCTTGGTTAAATATCCTTTTCTTACCATAGGGACCAAGTTATAAAGTGGAAATAAAAGGAAGCTACAATCCAGTGGAGGGAACGACTGCAATATGAGAGCATCTTAACATAGTTGAAGTCAAGTGTAACGTGGTGGATGAGAGAGTTATCAAAGTTTTGAAGTTTATGCGCAGAAAGGAAAATCAATATAATCTGTTTTATTGGCGAAGGATGTTTAATTTAACTGTCACAAGAACAGTAGTAGAAACCATAATCCATGTGCATAAATAGAAACCATTTTTGTTTGCAAACATCACTTAGCTTACTTTTCTATAGAACACATAAATGTAAATTTCATCTGTCAAGTCCTAAGCCAAGCATAATATGAGTCGGCGTCACTTCAAGGTTATGCAAAGAAGATCATTAACAATGCAAAAATTATGGCACGGATGGCTTGGATCTCAGAAAAAAATCATGTAAGATTTGACCCAGCATGTCTAGTTAGGGTATTCTACACAAAAAGAACATAGATGCCACACTGCTCGTATCATAGTTTTTCAGAAAAAAATTATAACAGTCATGCACTGCACTTTTGGTTCCACTTTTTTTTGGTCTTATTTTTCAGTTTCTCTCCATGTACTTGAATCACAGTTAAGTACAAATTACAGCTTTATTTTATCAATAATCTAACGTAAACCTATAGCAGAAAACCACATCACAGTGGCAACTTCCCCAATAATATATCAGAGGAAGGAAAACTAAGAAAACGTTGGTCTGCCAGCTAATTAATGTTGGTATATCTACTTCACATATCAAAGCAAAGATGCAAGCGGAGGACAATTGGCAGGTGAGGCAAATGATGTAGTGGAAAGAATATGAAACGGGAATGCCAATGAACAGTGACACTAAATCTTCCCTTCTTCGATTTTAGACTCTTCGAATCGTGACAGTGTGAGTGCATGAGTCAGCGACCAAATCATGAGCCTGGTATCACTTAGCTTATTGGGGAAGGGAGAGGAGGGAGCGACGCTCACCTTGGGGTGCTCGGCGAGGACGGGGTTGCCGGCGGCAGGCGCTATCCACGGGCAGCAGGTATTCAAGCGGCAGCGTCAGGCTCCTCCTCCACGGGGCGGCGGCGGGCTCCTCCTCCACGAGGCGAGCGGCGTCGGGCTCCTCCTTCCATGGGGCGGGCGGGTCGCGGGGGCGAGGTGCTCCTCCATGGGTCACGGATGAGGTGCTCGTCGACCCCTGTGGCTGGTCGCCGAGATGTCAGGGAGAGGGAAAGAGGGATAGGGGGAAGGGGAAGGAGAGGGGAAGGGGGTCGGGGCTCACCTCGACGACGGGCTGCTGAGGGAGCGGACGGGCAGCAGGAAGGGGACGACGGCGGCGCGGCAGAAAGGTTAGGTTACTGTGTGCATGAGAGAGAAAGGGGAATCTCGTCGTCCCTTATTATGCGAGGTACCAGCGTATGCGAGGCCAATCTGGTCATAACGCGCCTCGCGTATTCTGCAGACCTAGTCAAATAGAGCAGTGCCCTCTTTTTTGTCAAGAAACACACAGGAGCCCATTGGTTACATGCCTTCTCTTAATCTGAACTATGGCCACCTAGGTTCGAATCCTAGTGGCAACAATTTTTTTGGAATTTTTTAAAAGCCATTTTCTTGTAAAAACATTGTCCAAACACAATATAAACTATAAAATATACTACAAATATTTTAAATATTCAAATATTACCAAAACAACAAAATTGAGTATTATGAATGTGTCTCGTCGATACATAATATTCTCAATGTAATATTATAACATACAAAAAATGATAATTATGAATGTTTTGATACATAATAGTAGGCCACACACACGACGGTTCTTGACAATGGTCGGAACGCGCTAGTGGCAACAATTTTTTTGGAATTTTTTAAAAGCCATTTTCTTGTAAAAACATTGTCCAAACACAATATAAACTATAAAATATACTACAAATATTTTAAATATTCAAATATTACCAAAACAACAAAATTGAGTATTATGAATGTGTCTCGTCGATACATAATATTCTCAATGTAATATTATAACATACAAAAAATGATAATTATGAATGTTTTGATACATAATAGTAGGCCACACACACAACGGTTCTTGACAATGGTCGGAACGCGCTAGTGTTTCTTGACAGTGGTCGTCTTTTTGCCTTTTTTGACATAATAGGAGGGGGGCAACCAGGTTTGTCTTGGTGGAGGAGGAAGAAGTGAGACAAGTGAGTGGGGTGGTAGTTGGCTCCATGTGCCAAAAGCTAGAAAAAAGGTGGTGTCAGGTTATAGGAGGCGCATATTGCACAATACGAGCCTCCTATAATTCAAACTATAGGAGGCGCATATAGCAATATGCTCCTCGCCTATGAGGCCACCTACCTCCACCCGGGCCCGCAGGAGTTACTTGAGGCACATATGACCATATGCGCCTCGCATATTATCAAGTATAGGAGGCGCATATGACCATATGTGCCTCGCATATTCGAGCACCTACCAACACCCGGGCCCACACATATTATGCGATGCGCATTCTGCCCATATGTGCCTCGCCTATCTGATATATAGGAGGCGCATATGACTAGAATGCGCCTCGTATAATCTGGGGCTGCTTGATTTCGTCCGTACAGGGATTATAGAACGCGCATTCTTATCATATGCGCCTCGCATATTTTTATACTAGAGGCGCATGGAGAAGAAGTGCGCCTCGCCTATTTTATAGGAGGCGCATATGGTCTAAATGTGCCTCCTATAAGCATGTCTCCTATAGCCTTTTCTCTAGTAGTGATTTTCTCAATCTTTTCTCGCTCTTCTCTCACAGCCTCCGCTCAGTCCACCATCGAGGCTCTTCACTCACAGATCAGCGAGGCCGAGAGTAAGTTTCTTGCCTCATTAATCTGATAGCTGAAGGTTTCTGTTGGTCTGACAAGTAGTTTGTTCTGAATAAGCAGAGAAGCACTAAGACGAACTCCAGATGGAGCGAGACGAGGTGACCCGACTGAAGAAGCTGATGGCCGAGACGGAGTAGAAGCACTTGGCCGAGGTGCAAGGGCTGAAGGAGGAGCTTGCCGAGAAGAATGAGCAGCAGGCCGCCAGCGCCGAGAAGACCAAGAGGCTACTCGATGAGGCCGAGTCATCGGTTGAGTTGGCAAACCTGAACCTTGATGCCCTCCAAGCCAAGGCCAAAATTTGGCACAGCAAGCTCGCCGCTATCAACTTCTTTCTCGGTAGTGAGTTCTTACTCTTTTTGCATTATATAGGTCGCTCTGGACTCCTTCCATTTACCTATGTTATTTTGCTAACTTTCTCTTTCACTTGCAGATAATTTTCCTGAGGCCAACATGTTTGCCATCCGATCCATGAAAAAAGTGAGGGCCGAATCTGGTGCTCCGGCTGATGGCGAGGTGTCCATGGAGGAGCTTCTTGAAGCGGTATCGGAACGGGTCAGGACTCTCAAGTCTTGCAGTGTGGACCTTCTCAAGTCGGCTATCCATGCGTTTCGCATGCTATGGCCGGATGAAGACGCACCTGAACTCATCGAGCCACTTGTTGAGAGACTGCTCCTCACTGAGGATCAGCTGGATCAGTAGCGTGAGTCGTCCAGCCGAGCTGCAGCGGACAAGGCTCTCTCCTTCGTGCTTTCATGGTACGAGGACATCAATCTTGATGTTCTTGCTTGCATCAGAGGAGATGGAAAATGGATGAATGACCCGGAGCTGATCCAGAAACGCCAGGAGCGAGCTTATGCCATGATCGAGTACACCATGGTGCACGCTTGGTGCGACGGGCCCAGCTTTCTCGACCTCGGCGACCCGCTTGTCGAAGTTTCTTGTGAAGAGGGTGCGGACAGTAAAGCAACTGAGTCAGATGGTCCGGATGACCCGGCCACTAACGCCCCTGACTCGGCAGATGCTCCAAACGATGCTCCTAGCTCCAAGGGTGCCCCTCCGAGTCCTGCTGCTTCTTAGGCGAACAAAAACTTGAACTTTTGATTAGATCCCCGGTATGCCGGGTACATATGTAATGTACATTTCTCTATAAGTTTGATTATGCGCCTTTTGATAAGGATTTATATATTGTCATTATGTTCTGAGTGTGAATCATTCAAGGGCAAGTCGCCGAGTCTCATTTTACCGTTTCACCTTTCTTTGACTTTGGCCCATGTCTACCTTTTTTGGTGTTCGACATTAGAGTCTCAAAGTACTAAGGATATAGTTAGCGGATATGAAACTTGGATCACTTGGCCGAGATTACTCAGCACACAGTATAACATGACCTGCAGTGGGTTAGGCAAAGACATAAAGCCAACTCGCGTTTATCCTTTGTACTTATCCGGTGTTCGTGTTTACCCTTCATACATCCTTTCCTCTTGCTTGCCATGAAGCCGTGTTTTCGGACAACAGCATAGTCGAAGAGTTGATTTTTTCCGATTAAACACTACTTGTTCCGAGATAAGTTTTGGGCGTCACGCCAGCCGACATAAAATAACTGAGAAAGAAAACATAAGGGGTAGTCCCCGGGTCAGTTTTTCGAGTCATACCATTTTATTATCAGAACATAGCCGGCACACACGCCTGACATATGAGAGTTCGAGTGATATATGCATTGATTCTCCTAGGTATAGAATGGACGAAGTAGCGCCACATTCCATGGCCTTTTGGTATCATCTCCTGACCTATCCGCCTTGTTCTTTTGCGCTTCGCGAGCATCTATGAGATAATATGAATCATTGTGCAATGATTTGCTTACAATGAACGGACCTTCCCATGGGGGTGATAATTTATGCATTCCGGCTGTGCGCTGCACCAGCCTTAGCACCATATCCCCTTCTCAAAAAACACGAGGTTGCACTTTTCGGCTATGGTAGCGTCGGAGATTCTATTGATATATAGCGGATCTGGATAATGCCAGTTCCCTTTCTTCTTCGAGTAGTTCTACTCCATCTTCTCGGGCCTCTTTTACCTCGTCTTTCGAGTATTGCCTTATCCTTGGCGAGTCATACTCTATGTCGGCAGACAAAAATGCTTCTGCCCCATACATGAGGAAAAATGGCGTATATCTTGTTGATCGATTCGGTGTTGTTCTTAGGCTCCATAACATTGAGGGCAGTTCCTCTATCCAACAACCAGGTGACCTCTGGAGTGGTTCCATTAAGCGGGGTTTTATCCCTGACAGAACTAAGCCATTAGCCTGTTCCACTTGTCCATTTGCTTCTAGATGGGCGACTGATGCCACATCGAGTCTTATTCGGTGTTTCCCGCAGAAACGAGCAAAAGCTCCTTTAGCAAAGTTTGTGCCATTATCGGTGATAACACTTTGTGGGTAACCATATCTTAGGATTATATCCTTTAAGAATGTGACAGCTGTTTTACCATCCAATTTTTTGATTGGTTTCACTTATATCCACTTGGCGAACTTATCAATCATTACCAGAGTATGAGTCATACCTCCCCTTGCTGGTTTGAATGGTCCTACCATATCTAGGCACCACACCACAAAAGGCCAAGTGATTGGTATAGTCTTTAATTGAGATGCTGGTAGATGTGACTTGGATGCATAGTGTTGACAACCACTGCATTTTCCGACTAACTCTTGCGCCTGTGCCAGTGCGCTTGGCCAATAAAATCCATGTTGGAATGCCTTGGCCACCAACGCTCTTGATGATGCATGGTGCCCACATTCCCCTTGATGAATATCCAACAAGATCTCTTGGCCTTTCTCTGAGCTGATACAACGCTGCAGTACGCTCGTCACACTTCGCTTGTATAGTTCCTTGTTGATTATGGTGTACGCTTTTGCTCTTCTTGTTGTTTTCCTTGCCAATGTTTCATCATCCGGCAAGGTCCCATTTTTTAAGTAGTCAAATATTGGTTGTGCCCATGTTGGTATCAGTGGTTCCGGGTCTGCTTCAACATCAATCTCCATTGGCTCTATCAACATATGCTCTGCCGACATGACCTGAGGAGTCCCCGAGTGTGATTCGGTAGCTCCTGAGTTGAGCGGATCAGTCCCCGAGTGACTCGAACCTGCCCCTGAGTCGATATCCATTGGTACCACGTCCGACTCCTGATTTGCCGGGGTAACCCTGATCGAGTCGGATTCTGGTGACGGCTTGATCGATGGTTTCCTGAGGTGCTCTAGTGCTACTCCTGGTGGTATTTCTTGGCGAGATGACCCTAGTTTGGACAGTACATCTGCTGCTTCATTTTATGCTCTAAGAACGTGATGAAATTTGCACCTGTCAAAGTATCCCGAAATTTGTTGCACATGGAAACGATATAATGTCATGTTTGCGTCCACCGCACCCCAATGTCTAGACACTTGCTGAATCACCAAATCCGAATTGCCGAAACACATGATCCTTTTGATGCCAATCTCTTTGGCCACTTTGATGCCATGGACAAGTGCTTCATACTCGGCAACGTTGTTGGAAGCAGCAAAATGAATCTGCAATACATACCTGAGTTGATCCCTTTTTGGAGTTGTGAGCACTATCCCGGTGCCCAGACCCATTTTTGTCTTGGACTCGTCAAAATGCATTTTCCAGTAGTTCGGATCTAGCAGTGGTGGTTCGTACTGCATTTACATCTAGTCTACAAAGAAATCTGCAACAGCCTGAGATTTGATTGCATCTCGCCTATCGTATTGTGGAGTATATGGTGCCAGTTCTATGGCCCATTTTGCGACTTGGCCGCTGGCATCTTTGCTGCCCAATATATCCGAGATAGGTGCCTCGCATATTACCCGGATTGGGTGTTCTTGAAAATAATGTTTCAGCTTCTTTGCCGCCATATATACCCCGTATGTCATCTTTTGATAATGCGGGTAGTTCTGTTTCGAAACAGAGAGCACTTTTCTCAAGTAATAAACTGGTCTTTGGACTGATTTGCCCCCTTCTTCACGTTCAACCATTATCACTGCACTTACAACTCTGTTGGTTGCGGTGACATAGAGCAACATTGGCTCTTTGGATAGTGGTTATGCTAGTATTGGTGTCGTCGCCAACATTTTCTTTAATTCATGGAAAGCGCTATCAGCTTGCTGTGTCCATGTGAATTTGTCTGATTTCTTCACCAATTGATATAGTGGTAGGGCCTTTTCACCTAGCCGACTAACAAACCTGCTCAACGAGGCCAGGCATCCAGTAAACTTCTGGACATCGTTGACGGTTTTTGGCAATTCCATTCTTTCGATGGCCCTGATTTTTGTTGGGTTAGCTTCAATTCCTCGGCTGGATACCAGGAATCAGAGTAACTTGCCAGTCGGGACACCAAATGTGTATTTTTTTGGGTTAAGTTTCATTCGGAATCTTCTCAAGTTTTCGAATGTTTGACGCAAGTCCTCAATTAGAGTATGACTTTGTTTGGTTTTTATTACCACGTCATCGACGTATACTTGAACGTTTTTGTCCAATTGATCTTGCAAGAATTTTTGCATGCATCTTTGATATGTTGCCCCTGCATTTCTCAACCCAAATGGCATGGTATGATAGCAATAAGCCTTGTACGGGGTGATAAAAGCTGTCTTTATTTGATCATCCGGATTTAGTGGTATCTGATGGAATCCAGAATATGCATCCACAAATGACAAAAACTCACACCCAGCAGTAGAATCTATGACTTGGTCGATCCGTGGTAGGTAAAATGGATCTTTTGGACACTCCTTATTAAGGTTCGTGTAATCTCAATACACATGCGCCATACCAATGCTACGTTCAGGTCATTTTTTTCTTCTCGACCAAGACTGGATTTGACAGCCAATCCGGGTGCAGTACTTCCATAATGATTCCAGCTGCTAAGAGTCTGGCAATCTCGGCAGCTATTACTTTCCTCCTATCTTCGGCGAAGCGGCGGAGGGGTTGCTTCACCAGCTTGGCATCTGGTCTTAAATGAAGAGAGTGCTCAGCCAGCTCCCTCGGAACTCCTTGCAGATCCTGAGTGGACCATGCAAAGATATCCCGATTCTCACGGAGGAAGCTGGTGAGCTCGCATTCCTATTTGTCCATGAGGCCAGCCCCAACGGTAACTGTGTGCTCTGGGAAAGTCTCGTCCACCTGTACCTTCTTGGTTTCTTTGGTATCTTGAAATGACACACTGCCATGCGGGTTGGTGAGTGCCGGCATGGACATTTGTGCTGCTTTGGCCAATGCTGCCACCTCCAACATTTGATGCTTTTCTTCTGCTATGACGAGTGACTCGGCCAGTGAAGATCCGGCTGAGGCACAAGCAATGGATCTTTTGTAGTCCCCTTCAACTGTAATCACCCCACATGGGCCTGGCAGCTTCATATTTAAGTAGGCAATGTGGGGAGTAGCCATGAACCTTGCCATAGCCGGCCTACCGAGTAAGACGTGATATGAGCTGACCAAATCCACTACCTCGAACTCTATGGCTTCAGTGCGACAGTTCTCCCTGTTGCCGAATAAAACGTCGACCCATATCTTGCCAATTGGCTCACAGGACAGTCCCGGCACAATACCGTGGAAAGTGGTCTTAGTCGGATCCAGCATGTTCATGGCAATGCCTAACTTGAGCATAGTATCCTTGTGCATGATGTTGATACTACTACCATCATCGATCGGAACTTTAGAAAACTTAACATTGATATCTGGGCCCATGAAAGTTGGATGAAAAACTAGAGCATATCCTCCTGGGGTTGGCATGATCTTGGGGTGATCTTTTATGCTCCAAGTTATCTCTTGCTCAGACCAATGCATGTACTTGGGAATTGCCGGCATTGTGGCATTCACCTCCATCATGCGTCGTTGCTGGCTCTTTTTGTCATTTGGCTCTGTGACAAAGACAACATAGCTCTGGTGATGTTCTCTGTACTCATTTCTGGTTCCGTGGCCGACATGAGCGTCGTCACCTCTTGGATTGTGCACCTGGTGCACAACTTCTCTTCTTTCTTGATTATGATATCTCGGCTGCCTGTTTTCTTATTTGTTATTTGTTCCCACTGTTTGAGCGTTTCCTCTTGTAAGTGGTGGAGGGGGAGGTGGTGGAAGCTGCTTATTCGGCGAATCCACTCTATCTCCTTTCTGAAACCAAGTGCATTGCCTTCTTGTGTGATTGTTCGGTTTACTCGGACTAAGCGTGTGAAACTTACACGGCTGGTCCAGCATCATCTCATATGTATATTTTTGTCGGTCCTGATATTGCTTCCTTTGTTCGTATGGATTTTTGCCATCATTCTTTGGTACCCATTGTTGTTGTCCACTTGTCCTTTGGCGTTGGCTACTTCTAGCATCCATATGATCCTGACTTACGGCCGCAACCTGAGTCAAACCATATTTGTAGTCTGGCCTTTCGTCTCATCTCTTGCTTCTGTATTCGGATCTTTCCTGGCACCTTTGCGACCCGGCAGCGTCATAGATCTGAGTCTCAGTCATCCCGTCTGCCAACATAAGTAGTGGCTGAGTCAGAGCTCCTATCGCATAGGAATCAACAATTCTTATTGTTTCTGCCAGGCTTGCCGGTATATCCCTCTATAACCTTTGCCGCAGCACACTCCCATGTCTGCATCCTTGTGCAAACCAAGTGATTGCCTGTGACTCGATTACCCCTTCACAGGAGTTGCGCATCGTGCACCACCTTGTGAGAACTCCCTGTATGTTTCATTCGGTGTTTGCTTGCACATCGCCAGTTGCAGTGGGCGATTTGGCCTCTTGTAAGTGCTCGTGAAATTTCTCACAAAAGCATCTTGAAAATCGATCTAGATGTTAATGCTTCCGGGTGGCAAATTGTTCAGCCATACCCGAGCTGGTCCTTCCAGCATTTGTGGTACATAACGTACTGCCCATCTAAAATTTCCCTGCGCGATCTTCACAGCAGTTCCATAGTCTATTAGCCAGTCCTTCGGCTTTGTACTTCCATCATACATTTTTGTTCCTCTGGCCAGCTGGAAATTTGGCACCGGTGGCTCCTTCATGATCCTCAGGCCAAAGCATGGTGGACCCTGCGGACCTTGCGATTCGATCAGCTCTGCCATCTTTATTCGGTCAAGATTTAGCCTCGCATCATCCGGCTGAAGGTTCCTACCTCCGAGTCTTGCTCCCATTGCTTGATATGCGTGATCCGGCAATTCATATCTGTCATTCACCATAGCCGAGTAACCATCATTGTACTTATTTGCGTTCGGGTCAGCAAGTTGTTGAGCTGCCTTTCCCGCGCTTTGCTGTCTTCTTTCGGGTTGAGATGGTGCATTATTCGGTGTTGGATTTCCTCCTCCTGCCGAGTGAGTTCCACGCCTAGCTTGGGGCGCAAAATTCTGCCCTTCGTTGTCGTTTCTTTGCCCTGCTTGCCTTTCTCGGCCTGCATTCTCCTGGTTTTCATTTCCTTGGGCATTATTCCTTCTTGCCCCCTGCGCATGTGCCGGGTTTCCTTGAGCCATTGCCGGATCATAGGTGACCATCTGCTTGTTTCTTCTAGAATCCACACTTTTCTCTTTCCTTAGTCTGGGCACTGCTCCGGGTGAGGATGCCGTGTGCCCTGCCGATCTTGTCGGGACAGGAGTCGCTGAGTGAACCAGCTGTGACCTTCCTGCAATACCCGAATTTGCTCTATAATACGTTGAATTCAACATGCTAGCTGCTCTTACTAGTTCATTGACTCGTTCTTGCTGTCTTTTCTTTGCTTCTCCCTCTAAATAGGGTAAATCTGCCATTGCTGCTTCTGTTGCTCGCAGATTAGCTTCTGTCGTGTTATATGTTGGCCGCATAGCTGTTTCGTTGATGTTTTCTAGCGTTATTTTTTATGTCGCATCTGCCATCTCTTCATTGAGGTTTCTTCCTCTCAATCTCGTCACATCCAGTCGGGTCTTTGCGCCCTTGACCCGATTTGCCGAGTTGAGCTCTCGGATCGTGATATCCACATCCTGTTGTAACTGTGCTAATTTCTTTGCTTTCTCCAGAACTTTTATCCTGGCCTCCTCCAACTCGGCTTGCACACGTGTCGGGTCAGTTGTCTGCGCTACTGGCTCTGCCAGCTTGTCTATCGCTTCCTGCAGCTCCTTAGCCCTTTTACTCCTAGCTATGTTTTCTGGTTTTTCCAATGGTGCCTTTGCTGTTCTCGCAGCCCTTGGTGTCTCCTCATGATTTCTTCCCTCAACATTCTCATTCACTACTGGAACTATCGGCGGAGCCGCGGGGTTCAGGGCTGTCATCATTACCTCCATGGAGACGAGTTGGTGAAGCTTCCCAGTGACAGCGACCGCCGGTGGATCCGGCGCCAGGGAGACGCGCTCCGGATATGCACGCACCGCGACGTAGATCTGGTGCTCACCGAACTTTATGAAGCGACCGCCCCTAGGGAATGGCTTGGTCCCGAAGCAGCCCGCATTGTCGCTGACGAAGTTGAGCGCTCCAAACCTCTGGATGAGGCCGGAGTAGACGCGCTCGCCGGTCTTGACGATGATGTTGCCCGTCCGGATGAAGACTCCATCAAGCACCTGCTTCTGCCCCACGGTGGACACCAACTGTCGTGGTGGTGACACGACAGATGCCATGGGTAGGCTTAAGTTGGGGGCCGAATGGGTGCTTGTGGTCACCGGAGAGGGAGTGCATGGTCGAGCCATGCACGAAGAACAAGAAGAACTCTCCACACTTAGCGATTTGATTGATACCCGAGAATTACCAGTGCTCCTTGAGCTGTATGAACTTGTGCACTGCGCACTAATTCCCTACTTGGTCCAACCTCCCTCTACTACTGATATGCCCCTCCTTATATAGGCAGCGCTTGTTAGCTTATACCTCTTTGGGTTCTATGGTTTACTTTTTGGATCTTGGTCCCTATAATGTGGGTCGGGTCATAGGCTTGCCCTAAGCCTAATGGCCCAGTCCACAGAGCTTGATAGCTAACGGTCTTCGGGTACGTCGCCTCCTGTTCCTTTTGGCATCATGCAGTAACTTTGTACGTCAGCCCTTGCTTTGGGAGTCACCCGGCTCCTTTCGTGTCACCCGACGTCGCCCTTCTCTTTTGACCATGCTTTACCATGGTCCCTCCTGAACCTTACTCGAAGGTGCCACGCGTCCTATCCGATTCGGCCCTTCCTCAGTAGACTCGGCTCGTTGGTTCCTGCAAGAATAACAACTTTGTCTTATGTGGGCCGACATAGTTTATATGTCGGCCGCACACGCTTCTCTTACCCGGCCGTTCTTACCCGGCCTGGTTCTTTCTTTACTCGGAGCTAGCCAAGCTGTGCTATGTTTCACCTCTCGTGACCCTACCGGGGTTATCCCCCCGACACTGATATCTCTCATTTCAGTAAGAAACATAACAACTAACAATTTTCAGTGATAAAGGATCCAACAACATCCTTCGGTATATTTCCAAAGAAGGATCGGAAACCAACAAAAGTTAAAATGTCATTACATGATACCCCTATGTCTCTACAATCTGGAGATGCATTGTACAGTAGCGCGGCCCTCTAAACAATCGCAATATAGGGTAAACAAACATAGAATACACCAGCATCAGGTTCCTATATTCGTTGATCCATAGTTTGAACTTGGAAATAATTACTCAAGTGTCACATTAGCTCCTAATTACACCAGTATATAGTTATAGCAATATCCTATTCTGTTTGACCTACAAATTTCTGTCCGACGGAGGTCACTGTTCCATGTGTCCACCACCTCTCATGCTGCACCTTTCCCCTTCAAGCGTCTTTGTCATGTTCTTATTGAGCACACCATACATCTCTTCCTCATTCAAATCAAACTATTTTCTCAAATTCATGAAGCCTAAGAGCAAATCATAGAGGCGAATCATGTAGCAGAAAGACAGATAAGAACAACACTGGTGACATGGTTATACCCTACGGGTACGTAACTTCAGCATACCTAGTCCAGCCCAAGGAAGGCCCATGGCAAACATACGCTGGCCCATGAAGATTTTCGGGTGGCCAAGGCCCATGACGTCTTCGGATCCTTGGAGAACAAGACTAGAGGAGATAGGAAACTCAAAAGGGCAAACGCCCTAGAACTTGTAACCGACTAGGACTATGCCCAGGACCTGCCTAAGTCTATATAAAGGCCAGGGTACCCCGGCCGAGAGGATCGCACCAAGTTTAGTTTTAACGAAACAAACCGCCGCGCCGAATTCATTCAAAGGTGCCGCACTTTTTTTCGTGGTGTGGAAAGCGAAGTAATTGGGCGTCCGACTACCGACAAAGAGCAAATGGGGCTAAGAGCCACGAACAAAAGGTGCAAGGAAAAAAAGAAAAAAGACGTTGAGGCGTCGAGCCTGCACGGGCGGCTATTCGCGGTCCTCGCGCCTACATAGGTATGGGGTGTGAAGCGGCAACGGCGGCATGCAGGAAAGTCAAGAAGAACTCACATTTTGGCGTTTTTTTTATTCGATTATAGTTTGCGGCTTTTACTAGTCCGGTTTAGATAATCGTCTTGATATATACACCCCAAAACCCGGTTTGGTACTTTCATTCCCCCATATTTGTTGTAGTTTTACTTACTTACTAGGTACAAACAATGGCAAGTTACACTTAAACAAAACAATTGTGGGGCGTGTTATCTTTCGATCTGATCGAGTGCTCCAAGTCCCCATATCCATATCCATCCGACTTTGCTGAGAAAGTTTTTTTACGGGTGCACCAATTAAAACTGCGCTTCGATCAACCTCGGAAAAACCAAACTTAAGTTTGGGCAGTACGTGAGTGTGAGCAACGAAAGAAATGGTTGGGCTTTTGTCGACACCAGGAATCGTGTCCCGATCCTATACGATGCAGTGTGCTCCTCGCGCTGTCGTAAATTCAAGCTACAGCTGGGGGGTCCCATATACCTCCGGATGCAAGGCCTTTGAACGACACACAACCACTTGAGCCAGCGCGACTACGACGCGTAAGTCCAACTATCGAAGGGGGAGATGCTGCGCCTGAAAAACATAAGACGGTTCAACCGAGATCGGGCGAAGCTCACACTTTAAAAACAAACAGATGAACGGGTTAGCTACACATGTTTAATCTCACTGGGGTTTGGGGGGGGTTGAGGGTGGTCTCAAGGTCAGGGTTCGGTTATTCTCGGAACATTCTAGAGGTAGGTCTTTAGGCGTTCGCGAGGAAGCAGCAGTGATTCTCTTCACTTGTCGGTGCGGACTCTCGGTTGCGATAGATTTGGCATGCGCGGTCCGGATCATGTCGGCGCTTTTTCGGTCTTTAAGCGTCCTCAGGGCATGAGAAATGAATCGGGAGGCGATCTGGGGGTAAGCGGCCGGGTGGGAACAGTTCGAGGTAGTACTGTTCGTCGAGCCCTCATGTAACCTTCGCCACACAAACGAGGACCGCTGCCGCTGCCTACGCTGCATCGAGTGAGTTGCTGTGGTCGCAGGTCGAGCGTACAGCGTTGGGAGGACGGCGCGACGGCAGCGCAGCGCGAGCCGCTCATGAGAGCGGGGCTCGCCCCAGAGCAGGGAGGAGCGGGCAGAGGCGTGGGGGCGGAGCTTCGGGGGGCGGCCGGGAGGACAGGCAAGCGGCGGGGCGGCGAGGGAGAAGGAAGAGCTGGCGAGGTCGGAGAGGAGGCGGGGGGAGCGCAGCAGGACGGAACTGCAGAGGCGAGGAGGGGAGGCAGAGGAGCTCTAGGCGCGGTCACCCAGGGCGGGGCTGTGCGCGGGGGGCCGGGCGGCCGAGGGGAGGATGCGCGAGCGAGGGAGTGGCGGCGAGGGGGGCGAGGAACAGGCCAGCCTTGCTGGGAGGGGGGCCAGGAGGGCTGCGGGCTGGCGGTGAGGCGGCGGCGAGGGGGCGCAGGGACCGGGGGCGCGCCAGGGTGCCAGGAGCTGGCGGCCCAGGGTGGGCCGGCCTGAGCCAGCCAAGGGGAGAGCGGAGGAGAGAAAGAGAGAGAAGAGAGGAGGCGAGGCGGAAGGGGGAGAGAGAGAGGGGAGAGGAGGAGGAGAGGCAAGGAGGGGGGCGAGGTGGCGGGGCGGGCGGGGAGCTTGAGCGAGAGCAGTGGCGCGGGGGGCGTGGAGGAAGCGTGAGGGAGGGAAGTGGGAGGCAGGAGGGCGGTGAGTGCGAGGTGGTGAGGCGTGTGGCGGAGCGGGAGCTAGGAGACGGGAAGGGAGAGAGGAGGAGGGGAGGGGAGAGGGAGGGAGGCGCTGGAAGAGAGGAGAAGGAGGAGAGAGCCATGGTGGTGGGGTGGTGGGGGGAGGAGGGATCGAGAGATCGGGGCGGGAGCTTTTGGCGGGAGAGAAGTGGGTCAAGTTGCGGGCGTGCGTGTGTGCAGGTGGGGGGTGGACTGTGGGGGGGGGAGAGAGAGAGAGAGAGGGTGATGTGTGATGTGGTGGGTGAGGAAGAGGAGAGAGGAGGTGGGCGTCTTTGGCTCTGGTACAGGGTGATGTGGAGGAAGGGGTGGGTAGGATATTTAGAGGGGGGTGGTGGGGTGATGTATTTTTGGGGTGGGTGGTCGTTGGGTTGAAGCGCCCGTTATTGCCCGCTAAAATAATTAATTTGCGGGATGCCAGGTACGTCCTAGTGCAACTCAACCAGCCTTGACTCATACTTTTGCACACGCATCCACGCTAGATCGAATCTGCACACCCTGTAACCTTCGGTTCCGCCGTAATCAAAGAGCAGACAAGCAGGAATAGGGTTTTCCCTCCGGGGGCCTGAACCTGGGTAAATCTTGTGTCCCCTGGTTGCTTGTCTGTTAACCGTGTCACGATCTCCAACATCCCCATCTTCTCCAAAACCCAAGTCCATAACAATGGGCATTGACGAGATTAAACCTCGTCAATTGGCGCCGTCTGTGGGAATTGGGGTTGCTGATTGTGCGGTCGTGACGGTTCCGACCCGATCGATCTACAACTCCACGGCGACGGAAAATCACCTCCTCTTCGGCGCTTTCGACTTCACCGCCCACTCGCCGGCCACCATGAAGGATTTCGAGCCCGTGGGCGGACTCGAAATTTTGTTCGGGAGTTTCGCTTCGTGGGACAAGCGGCACCTCCGCCTCCTGGCGGGTGCCCGTGCCGTCGATCAGGCCCCGTGGGCTCCACACCCGTGCTACGCGTCACCATCAACAGATGAGTTCTCTGACAGCAGCTGCAACTCGATCTGTGCGATCCACCTTCGAATGAAGGGACCTACGGTTCCGGATCCGAAAGCTGCGGCAGCAGCCAACCAATCTGCAGGCGCTATCTGTGCGCTGCGGTCATCCAAACTGACGAGGAAGCGCCTAACCCGCCGCCCAACCCCAACCCGCAGGACGGAAACAGCGATAACGGGGAAAACGGCGGCCACCCCATCCAACTTAGCAAAGAAGGATGGGTCGAAGCACGCCGCGCCGTCGCGGGCGAAATAGTTCTACCTCTGGACTCCACACGTGATCTGCTGAGGGCATACCACTACCTCCTCATCGAGGAGCACAAGAAACAAGTCGAGATGCAGAAGACGCTCGACAAACGCAAGCAAGCAGCCGCTGAATCCAGTGCACGATGAGCTGCGCTCTCCGCCATGGAACCCGACTCTAGCACAAACAGGAATCAGGGAAACAAGCATCGCTCTCGGATGGAAAACATGGACCCCAAGGAGCGGTGTAACGTGACCCGAACTCTCCATACATCATTCATGGATATGGACGCTGACGGCAACATCACCTCGAAGACGCCACAAGCTGCGATCATGGCAGCCACTGCGTATCTCGCGGCTCACCCACCTCCGGAGGGGGACCCGAAAAGGGCCATGCATAAGTCCGCACTCACCGGACTAGGACTAATCGGAGCTGCGCTCCATGAAGACGCTCCTGCGGAGCCAAAGAAGAAAGCTCCGGACAGGTGCGACCGGAGCCCCACACCCTCATCTGAAGAGGAAGAGGAGCACGATCTTCCTCGAAAGAAGAAGAGCTCCAACCGCCACAAATGCGACTACGACGCCAGAGACAAGCTTACACAGCGGAAGATCGACAAAGCACGCGCCAAACGCGCATGCTCGTCTGAATCTGAGATGGATGAAGACGAAGGAGAACTCTGCGGAGCCCGATGCTTCAGCAGATCTGTTCGGCGAACACATATGCCATGCAACTTCAAGCTTCCTTCGGATACTCCGAAGTTCAACGGCACACAAGATCCAAAGTCCTGGCTCAGTGAACATTTGTCATCCGTCAAGCTTCATGGAGTCAACAAAGAAACCGCCATGCAATGCCTTGACTGCGGTGACGGTATGGAGTCGCTCGTGACCTATCATCGATTCATCCGAAGCGGGAGGAGCTCGCCTCTGACTTCATCCAAAATTTCAAAGGCACCAGCAAGAGGCCCGCCTCAATCGAAGAATTGCGAGCTGCACTCAAAGAACGGGTGAATCTATTCGCTCATACATACTACGCTGGTCTACGACCAAGAACTCCACAGCACACATCTCCGAAGAGAGGGCCATCGACGCCTTCGGGGCGTCAACGCCAGACTTCAAGGAGGAACTTCGTGTAAAACCCAAGACACTCGACCACCTCATGGAAATCGCCAACAGTTGGGCGGGCGGCGAAGATTGCATCCAGCGACCACGGTCGGATGAAGAGGATGACTACGGCGAAGAAGTGCAACAAGAGAGAAGATCGCGTCTCACGAGGACCCGACGGACCCGACATGGTCGCGGCGGCTATGCCGACGCCGCGACAACGGCCGCAACGGCGGAGGATACGCAGCGGAAACTTCGCGACAACGGACGACCAACGCGATCGTGTAGCAGCGCGCGACATGACAACGGACCCTCATCATTCGACAAACTTTCGGGTCCATGCACCATTCACTTCTACATCGACAAACAGGATGGCAAAAACAAAGCCAGCCACATGCTCAAGGACTGCCGCGAGTTCCAGAAACTCAGCGAAGGCATGATGCAGATGAGGCAACAAGGTCCAATCCTGCGTTGAGCGCACTGCGCCCGGTGAAATAGCACGGAGCTCCTCCACCGCCTATTGGAGGCCAAAGTCAACCAGTCGCACCAGCACAAAACAACGCCGGGGTCCCATACCCCCCATCAAAAGGAGCACTCAATATGATACAAAAGGGACGCCCAACAAATAGAGTGCAGAAGAAAATCACCCGACAAATCAACTTGGCGTGGCAACTCCGCTGCAATCACCGAGTACCTCGGCGGATCGAGTCTACATCATATTCACTCGCGGATCACCCTTGCGGATCCCTCGCCCGAGCCATGTTGCCTTGGTCTTTGGGCGCGGTCGGAGGCTTCGAGATGAGTCGCGTCTTCATGGACGGCGGCAGCATCAACCTAATGTTCCAAGCACTCTAGAAGCTATCGTATCCCGCAATGCACTGGAACAATCGGACACAACGTTCCACGGCATTGTCGAGGAAGGCATCTTCCCCAGGCAAAATAGGGCTCGGCGTCATCTTGAAGCGGACAACTTTCGCGGGCGCCTAGAATTGAAGTGGTGGGTGGCCATCGCAATACCACGCCATCTGGGGCGTGTAGCATTCGTACGGTTCTGGCGTCCCACTACGCATACCTATTACTCAAGATGCGGGACCAAGGGCGTCATCACAATCCACGGGAGCTTCACCCGATCGGACCAATGCGACAGGGATTTCAAAAAAATCTCCTAGTCTTTCGGCATGCAAGACGAGCTCGTAAGGCTCCGCGAGGAGCCGGACAATGGGCTAACACCAGTCACAAGGCAGAACGCACCCGACATGTCCTTGACTCCACCGTCAACACCAAGAAAGTACAGGTCCATCCGAGGCGCCTCCAAGGCGGCGCTGATCGCCAACGACCTCGGCAGCGCATAGGAAGCGCTCGTCGAATTCCTCCGTGGCCGGAAATATTCGCTGGTGTCCTGCGGACATGCCGGGAGTTCGAGAATCGCCGAAACGCACTCAATGTCTTCCCAGACACCAAGCCAGTCAAGCAGTCTATCCGAAGATTGTCGGAGCCACGAGCCGAAGCTATCGGCAAGGAGATCAACAGATTACTCGCATCAGACTTCATCTGGGAAATCAAGGAAAGCGAGTGGCTAGAAAATACGGTGATGGTCCCAAAGAAGGACACGGACATCCTGCGGATGTGCGTGGACTTCACGTCACTAAATAAACACTGCCCTAAGGACCACTTCCCTCTTCCTCGGATCGACCAGATCATCGATTCGACTGCAGGTTGTGAGAAACTCTCCTTCCTCGACGCCTACTCAGGCTACAACCAGATTCGACTCAAGGTCGAAGATCAAGAGAAGACGGCATTCATCACACCGTTCGGAGTATACTTCTACAACACAATGCCTTTCGGGCTAAAGAACGCGGGTGCCACGTACCAGCGATGCATGCAGGCCTGCCTCAAGGACCAGATCGGTCGCAACGCCCAAGTCTATGTTGACGACATAGTCATAAAAACCATGGAGGCAAGCACACTTATCGACGATCTCCACGAGACGTTCGACAACCTTGATCGCTACAGGATCAAGCTCAATCCATAAAAGTGCCTTGGCGTCCCCTGGTCAGCTCGGGTACTTCATCTCTCAACGAGGATCGGCGAACCGAAGAAAATCAAAGCTATCATGACAATGGAGAAGCGAAAAACCTCAAAGGCGTTCAGGCATTTCGCGAGGCGAGTAGCGGCACTAAGCAGGTGCATCGTCCGCATGGGCGAGAAGGCCCTACCATTTTACCAGCTCTGCGCCAAAGCGGACAAGTTAGTGGACACGAAAGCAGCGCATTGAAAGCCTCAGAGGCTCCTCTCCACCTCGCCCGTTTGGTCACTCCAAAAGAGCGCGAGCCTCTGCTGCTGTACATAGCAGCCACGCACCAGGTGGTCAGCACAGTACTAGTGGTCGAACGACCCGAAGAAGGCAAGACCCACGGGGTACAACGCCCGATTTACTACCTCAGCGTGGTTCTCACTCCAAAAAAACAGCGGTACCCGAGAAGCAGCCTCTGGCGTGTTCATGACAGCTCGACGGTCGAGCCACTACTTCCGGGAGCATCGGTGATGGTCGTCACGAGGCGCCCGAATAGCATCCTAAATAATCCGAAGCCACGGGGCGTGGCCTGTGGGCATCGAACTATCACCCTTGGACGCCGTCTACGAAGCGACGCAATCAAATCTCAAGTCCTTCGGACTTCTGGTATACTAGATGGAGCTGCGGTGCCGGACACCCGACATGTCGCGATCTGGACAATGCATTTTGACGGATCCAAGCGAAGCCGGGCGAGCAGGGTCATCTTGACCTCCGCAAGGTGACAAGATGAAATCGTCCTTCGGATGAAATTCAGAGCCTCCAACAACGAGGCCGAATATGAAGCCCTGATCCACGGCATGAAGATGGCAAAAATATGCGGCGCAACGCGCCTGGTTATCTACGGCGACTCCAACCTTGTCGTACAGCAGACGATGAATGAGTGCGAAGCACACGCCGAAAACATGATCGCGTACTGCGCTATACAACGCCTTTCGAAGGAGAATTCGGCTGCGAGCGGCACGTTGGAAGAGAGAAACGAGGAGGCCGATAGACTCGCCAACATCGGCTCCACTTGTGCAAAGGTACCACGGTGTGTTTCTCGAACAGATCTGCGTGACATCCATCAGCGGAAATTCCACAAGGATCACCGAAGAAGCGAGAACACTCGGGGCTCGCTACGAAGGTCAGGAAGGACCTGAAAAGTTGGATACCGAAGTTGCCATGGTGAACCTGATGTAGGTCATGGCAGTCGAAGAAACTTGGACACGTCCATACCTCCAGTTCCTGATAAACGGAGAATTGCTAGAAAGCCCGACAGATGCCCGGCGCATATCTCGTCGGTCGAAAGCCTTCACCATCATCAACGGCGAGCTGTACAAACGCAGCATTATGGGTGTACTACAATGGTGCGTCACCATCGACGACGGCAAGGCCATACTCCAAGATATCCATGAGGGAATCTGCGGCCACCACGCAGGCAGCCGCTCCCTCGTCGCCAAAGCTCTACGAGCAGGATTCTACTGGCCAACGGCCATGAGCGACGCGAAGGACATCGTCCAAAGATGCAACGGGTGCCAACGGTTCGCCGACAAACCGCACGCACCTGGGTCCGAACTTCGACCCATACCCATAGCCTGGCCTTTTGCCCAATGGGGCCTCGACATGATCGGCAAACTACCAAAATCTTCGAAAGGAGGACACGTCTTCCTCCTGGTATCAGTCGACAAATTCACCAAGTGGATCGAAGCCATGCCAGTCACCAACCAGAAGGGCACAACCGCCGTCAAGTTCTTCGAATCCATTGTCTACAGGTTTGGCGTACCGCACAGCATCATCACCGACAACGGATTGAACTTCATCTCCGAAGAATTCCAGGACTTCTGCGAAAGCCTCGGGATCAATATCACGTATGCCTCAGTGGCACACCCGCAAACAAACGGGCAAGTGGAAAAGGCCAACGGCCTAATCGGCGCCGGCATCAAGAAGCGCCTCATGAGCTCACTCGAGCACAAAGCTGGGCGGGCGATAGAGCTACCGTCTGTCCTGTGGAGCTTACGGACTACGCCAAACAGCTCCACCGGATACACACCGTTCTTCATGGTGCACGGAGCTGAGGCCGTGCTACCAGCCGAAGTACGCCATCAGGCTCCACGAGTCATCGCTTACAGCGAAACCGAGTCCACGGCTGCACTCGAAGATGCCGTCGACACGCTCGACGAAGCACGGGATATAGCAGCAGCTAGATCAGCGGTGTACCAGCAGAGTCTCCGCAACTATCACAGCCAACGGCTGCAAGGTCGCCGTCGAAGGAGACCTCGTCTTGCGACTCAAGCAAAAGCGACCGAACAAACTCGATTCACCATGGGAGGGACCCTACGCCATCATCGAGGTCATCCCAGGTGGCGCCTATCGCCTCAAGAACGTGGAGTCTGGAGTCGCATACTCCAACCCATGGAACGTCTCGCACCTGTGACGATTCTACCCATAGCAACCTACCCCCTTTTACTTTCAATAAGGCTTTCAGCCAAGGCTACTCAGCCGAACCATGTACCTCCTCCATTACGATATAAATAAAGCTAAGTGTCTCGCCCCAACCTTCGGTTGACTACTTTTCTGCAACTTTACTACATACTACAAACGCACTCGGGGGATCCCCCCACCTCACGATTTCATCGACTGAGGACCAAACGTGTACACCTGAGTAGCTGACTACGTCAGGCAAACGAAAAGGGCACGTACTCAATCAAAGCACTGCGTGCTCACAAACAAGCAAACCTTTACAACAAAGGGCACATAAACACCCAGCCGCAATATACAAATTTTACATCTATCTGTTTATTTTCAGGTCCTATCTACTCTGAAGAATAACATGCGCACGCTACTCAAACAAGTCTACAATTTGTTCGGCATACTGCCTTACAGCCGCATAATACGGACGCATGTTCCACTCGCCACCATCTGGTCGAGGGGGTGGCCCATTCGCCACAATGCCAAATCGTCGAGGCGGTGCACCCTCACAAGAGACAAGGCAGCCTTCACCCCTGCGACGAGCTGCTGCCGCACCAGCTCCTTGACATTGTCGGCATTCCGAAACTTCGTCAGAAGACCTGCAAGGGTCGTTGGCATGGCATCCAACGGAAACATGACGTGCAGCACCGAGGAAAGTGATGTCTGCACCTGGCGAAGCACCCGCAAAACCTGGTAGACACGATCCTGCACTGTCGCCAAAACTATGGCGCAATCACGGTCCATCCAGAAGAAGCCGCCGGCCTCCATGTCCTGTTGAGTCAAACAATTGACTCGAACAGCAATACGCTCTTTTTCTTCCCTCGGAGCAATATTGGCACCTGCGACAACCGCACAAAACAAGAGTAAGGCCAGCAGGCTCACCCGAAGAATTGGGCTACAGCCCGAAAGAAGGATCAACTTACATTGCAGCTGCTCGGACATCCGACCCAACTCCGCCATCAGATACTCCTCTCTGGCTGCACCACGGTCTGCTTTGGATTTCCAAACGTCAGCATGACCGCGTAACCCGAGCAAATACCTTTCCAAGCTGCGCACGCGATCTCGAAGAAAAGCAAGCTGCGAGGAATCATCCAATGAGGTTCGCAAGGGCCTCTCGGATGAAGTATCAACTGGGTCAGCACCCGAAGGAACCTATAGTAGCAGAAAAAAGAAGGCACACAGACATTCATCTAAGGATAAAAGCACAACTCAGAGGAATTCATTAAAATAAGGCCACTACGTGGCACAAGGATGGTACTACAAAAGATATTCACAACAGAAGGAGACTACAAACTACCCTACGTCTACCATGCCTCAGGTGCAGGACCGAGTCGCCTCGAACAGTTGCCTAGCTTTGGCCTCGCCTGCTGCCGCGATGCGTACTCGAACAAGTCAATAAGCTTAGGCCCATATCATCGGCAGCGGAGTAGGCGTGAAGCTACCTCGGATCCATCCATGGTGAGCATCGAGAAATGTCTGGGGCAGGTCCAGCTCCGCCCCAGACGCCATGGCCATCGCCAGCCCGACGGCCGCGCCGATGCCCTTCTGCTTGCGCTTATGCAGCTGCGGTAACCGCCGACAGAGCCTCGCAGCATCCACATCTTCAAGGCGAACCTTCGGGAAGAGCTCCTGGTAGAAGCGACCAAGGACCTCCTTCGCCTTGGCAAGGGAGTTGGCAGCGGTCTGCGGCGGTCTTCGACCGCCAAAGTGGCATCATCTAGAGCACTCCGTGCTCGAGCACCATGGTCGAACTCGATACTGCGGCATCCGAGACAAAAGAAGAAAACATGAAGAACGGCAACATATAAGAAGATCCGCAGAAAAATAAACAAGTCCAAAAGCTTGTACTCACCCGAAACGGCCTTGGCAGCAGCCATGAGCTTATCTGCCACCCCTTTTTCACGAGCAGCCGCAACGGTGGCCAGCTGCTCCTCACGATCGGCGGCCTCCTGCTGAAAAAGCTCTTTTGCTTCGGCTGCCTTCATCAGCTCCAGCTCAAGGCGCTGTCGCGCACCTGCAGCAGCTTCGGCCTTCTGCTCCGCTTGGCCAAGGCTCTTTCAGAGCATCAACCTCGCGGAGAGAGTCGTTATGTTCCTCTGCATTTACAACAAGCAAGTGTCAAAGAAAAGGACCAGGATACGCAAGAAAAATACTACAAGGCAGACGAATACCTTGCAGCTGCCGCAGTTTTGCCTCCAGCCTCAGGCGCTCCTCCACCAGCCGCTTGGCCTCTTGGACAAAAGGCTGCAAGAAAAGGAAACATCAGTAAGAACATGACTTGGGGGCTACGCCCCACACAAAGAAGCAACAACAACATCAGCACTCGAAGACACTCGGGGGCTTCCCCCCTAACATCAAGAAGGAAAACTTACGTGCTCCGAAGGCGAACCCGCAGGCCCGCCTCCGAAATTCTGAGGCGCAACCACCAGCCCCTCATGCACAGGAGGAACTAGCGCAGCGTCACCAGAAGTCGCCACCGTCTGAGGAGGAGGCGACGCAATGTTCGACTCCCCCATCATCTCGTGCGCTCCATCACTAGAGACGTCGGAGGATTGCCTGCACACGAAGCCCATCAACACAGGTGCAAACACCATCAATGAAAAAGTAAAACAGTGGCAACAAGGAAACTTACGAGCCCAACGCGCTCAGATCGAAGATAGGAGAAGCCCTTCGGGCCCTCTTCTCTTCCTTCTTTTCTTCCTTCTTCTCCTCCTTCTTTTCTTCCTTCTTCCGCTTTGCTGGCGGGTGCGGAGCAACAGCTCGCACAGGAATGGCAGGAAGAGGAGAGGAAGAACCCCCATGAACATCATCATGACGCTCAAGGCCCAGAGGATTCCTAGGAGTCGGAGGAGTCGAGGCATCCGAAGACTCACTGGAGCTCCGTGATCGCTTGCGCGAATGGTCCTCACTCGACTCGTCAGCATCCTCCGCTGGAGATCGCGCTGACGGTAGCTCGGACACGGAGTCCACGACTTCATTATTCGGGGCATTCGGATACCTTTCGGGCAATGGTGGTGCCATGCCCGGAACTTTGAAGCTCTACAAAAGAGACGAAACTTTGTTAAGCAAACAAAGGAAAAAGTACTGGTGACAAAACAAAGGGGAGCACTACGTGCGCAAATCTACACCTTAAGACGGCCAACATCGAAGAAAAGGAGTCTGCGACTTCCCGGAATTTCTTCGTCGCCTTGAACTTCAACGGTAGCGAAGAGTCTTGTCAAGTTCCGCCTCGGAGATTTTCTCACTCGAAACCCTCGTCGGATCACGGCGCCCAGAGTAAAGAAACATCGGATGCGCCCTCGCTTGGAGAGGCTGTACCCGCCGCTCAAGACACGTTCGGCTGACATTGACACTGTTCACCTCCTTCTCGTGAATCGTTGGAGATCCTCCACCCGACGATCTGAGGCCTCTATCTTCGCCACCTCACCGTCTAAGATCTGGTTTTCCGGGATCTTTTCTTCTCAATCAACCGGGAGGGTCAAAAGGAACGAGACCAAAATCTTGCCCAGCAGACGGAGTCACGGATGTAAAACCATTTCCTCCTTGATCTTGACAGATTCGGACATGGAAAAGGAAAAGAATTGGACATTGGGATTGAGAGAGATGATGAAACCCCCAATGGGATACACACCATCCGAACAGATTGCCTCTTCACGGAATAAAGCTTAGGAAGAGGCCAAAGTGCGACTCAATGCCAAGCCAACACTGCATAAGCGTGATAAAACACAATGTGGAGAAGGGAGTTGGGAGATGATGCAACTGAACCCCATAGAAGAAGCGTCCACGAAGGAAGTCATGGACTGGATCGAGAACCCACGCAAGACAAAGGCAAGAAACATAACCCGGTACCCGGTGGGGCGGGGATTACCTCATTGCCGGGAGTCTCACGGCCGTCGCATCTTGCGGGATAAGGCTCGCTTCAGTTGCGGAGATCGCTCTCCGCGTCTCCGATCGCCCAGACCACCATCGGTGACGCGAGTGGCGGTGCCCTTCTTGCCTCCGCTGGCGCTGGTCCCAACCGGACGAGGATTTCTTCGTCTTCCCCATGACTGCAGCGGTGGTGGCGTTGCAGCGACAAAGAACAAAGGAAGTGTGGAAGAAAAGCTCAGCGCGCAGCAAGAATTGCTCAAGGACAAGAAGGCAGCGAACAGATGAACTGATGCGGTGAAAAACAAAACACGATTTCACCCAGGATTGTAACAGCGAAGATGACGCACACGGTAGTCCGCCGAATCTACGATTCGACTAAATACTTGGGGACTACTCTATCGGAGGCTGGCAGCGCACCCGGCAGACAAATGAGGACAAAATTACTTCTCGAGTCCTCGCCGAGTCCACGACTCCACTACGGACTTGGGGACTACTCCCATAGGGAGGATGGATTTAAGCATCCGAAAATTTTCGAGTCCTGCGGACCTAAAGACTGAAACAATGTTTGAACTAAAAGTCTCCGTTCGAGTCTACGACTCGAACAGACACTTGGGGGCTACTCCCATAGGGAGCGCTGGTCGCGCACCCTATGAAATCTTCGACTGCGATCTTCCTGATCCACATGCAAAAACTTTTTTTTGGCAACTCTGCCCCAACAAAACGCTAAGTGAGCAACAATCTCCTTGGCCACCCGAAGCACCTCCGAGGTGATAAATGTTCGGATGCTGCGTCTGCGACGCAAAGATAAGACCTACAGATATCGTCTGATGGCCTGGCAACGCACCTAACTGCGCTCTGCTAGCATGAATCCGTACCTGCGGGTACGATGAAAATCCTGACGGACGCGTTGGGTACACCAATTAAAATCACTGGAATTCCTCTCCTGTAAGTCCTCCGCGGCCTGGGTTGAATTACGCCAGCATATGTTCCAGACCCGGGTTAAGGGGCCCGAATCTGAGGAAGATCGTGTTGTTTCGTCCTAAGATAGTTAACTGACCCTGATCCGTCGGGTGAGTCAGACACACGTATCAACAATCCCTACACATTCTCTTGAAAGACAGAGTTGCACCCGAAGGATTAAAGAGTCCTCAGCCGAATCTACGATTCGACTGATCACTCGGGGGCTACTAACATGGTTATACCCTACGGGTACGTAACTTCAGCATACCTAGTCCAGCCCAAGGAAGGCCCACGGCAAACATACGCTGGCCCATGAAGATTTTCGGGTGGCCAAGGCCCATGACGTCTTCGGATCCTTGGAGAACAAGACTAGAGGAGATAGGAAACTCAAAAGGGCAAACGCCCTAGAACTTGTAACCGACTAGGACTATGCCCGGGACCTGCCTAAGTCTATATAAAGGCCAGGAGGGTACGTCCTAGGGCAACTCAACCAGCCTCGACTCATACTTTCGCACACGCATCCACGCCAGATCGAATCTGCGCACCCTGTAACCTTCGGTTCCACCGTAATCAAAGAGCAGACAAGCAGGAGTAGGGTTTTCCTCAGGCCTGAACACAGGTAAATCTTGTGTCCCCTGGTTGCTTGTCTGTTAACCGTGCCACGATCTCCAGCATCCCCATCTTCTCCAAAACCCAAGTCCATAACAATGGGCATTGACGAGATTAAACCTCGTCAACTGGCGAACTGATTAAAAACTGAAACTTATTATTGCCCAAATCCGTTGATTCCTTTCCCAAATCTCATACTCATAAGTCATAATGGTAAAATCAGTTGATTCCACCCCAAATCCCATCCTCATAATTGTACAATCAGTGCATTTAATTTGAAGACCTCATTATTGAATTCCTAAATCCCATATCTCCTTCAACATCCCCTTTGTTGTATCTCAAATTGAATATGCAGAATCCCCTCTTGAGCTGGCTCCTCCTCGGGTGGCCTGATTTTGGAATATGAAATGTGCGCGCTCCGCGAGACCGTCTCCAGCGCGGTCGCCCCGCTTTTCCCGTCCGCCTTCCACCTCGACGGCCGCCTCTCCATGGTTTCTCATTAGGTTCCTCCCCGTGCTCAATGCTGCCCAGTGGCCATCTCGGCGCGTGCGGCCACGTCGAGAACCTACTTCTCTGCCCTTGTCGACCTACGACAGCCACGCGTCCTCGTCACCTTGGTCGAGCTCGCCCCGCCTCCTGATCGGTTCCACTTGCCCAGGACCACACCGGTGATTGCAGCCATGGTGCTGCCCATGTCCGCCTCTGCCTCCCTGAGTTTGGTGCGCTCTCCCGCGCGTGCTGCATGGACGCCACAGGGGTCGTCTCTCCCCAAGCGTGGCAGCTGCGGAGGCAGGAGTAGGGACGGCGGCAGCGGAGGATAAGGGGCATTGGGAATGGTTCGGGGAGGAAGAGGAGGCATTCACGCCGGCAGTGGATAGGTCCTCGACCATGGGAAGCATCAAATCGAACCTTGGGTCGGTGAGGGGCGTCGGTGGTCATAAGTGTTACTGAGAGAAGTTTGATCCGTTGCGTTCGCCGCCTGTGGGCGATGGCGAACCTCGCTCCACCCACCGCCTCCTCTCTCTCTCCGCCGCCACCGGCGTAAGTCGCCGGGCTTATCCCGCGTGGGGCTGGCGGTGGCGGGTCGGCCTCTTCCCGACACGCGAACGAAGGGCGGGGCCTCCCGACGGCGTCGGTGCTCCTCGGCGGTGGATGGTCCGGCTCGGCGGCGTGAGACCCGCGACCGGGTGGTGGCGATGTTGCGGCGCAGCCGTTGGCTGCGGGGGGCTACGGTGGCCAGCATGGCCTGCTGGTCGTCGGCGAGCAGCCAGCAGAGCCCAATCTTCCCAGATCTGGGCCCAAAAGGGCTCCATCTAGGCCTGGGCGGGCCGTGCCTGGCGCAGCTGCGGCTTCTCCGGTGGATGAGATAGCAGAGCTTGGAATGGGTTGGTTGCGGTGGCAGTGCTCCTGCTGCAGTGTTGCGACGGGACTTCACGGGCCCTCCCGGGCTCGGCCGGGCCGGTGGGCCTGGTGTGTCCTGCTGCTATACCCGGTCGGCTACCGCCTCCCGACGACGGAGGTGGTGGAGGTAGTTCCCTCCTAGGTGGCGCTGTACCACTGACCCTCGCCGGTGCTCGTTGCTTATCATCTTTACCGGCCTCGCGACGTGGACCTCGGTGAGATGGCGGGGGTGATTGCAAAACCGTGGTGGCGCACGCTGGTGGATGGCAAGGTTGGTGGACGTTCCGGAGGGCCTGGAGGCGTGGTTTTTTTGGGGGTCGGGAGAAATCCCTGTCTCGGCACCGGTGCGGTGACGCCTGCGGGTGTCATCTTCCTTCCTGAAGGGCGTTGGAGATCCCTCTTCCCCACCCCCCGTTGTGGACCGGGGGAAACCCCAGGATTGGTTCCGAGGAGATCCCTTGGAACGATCCGGGCAGCAGCGGCGTCATCGTTGCTTTCCTTCTTGGAGGTGTTGCTTGGTGCACTCCAACTGTATGGCCACTCCAACTGTCCATAACCGCGGACGCGGCTATTCGAATAGTTTGACACTCTGCAGAGATTGTACACTTTCACCACAACATTTGATACGTCCGTCAGGAACAAATCCTGAATTCACCATACTCAGTATGCGGATAATCAATCCTAACCTTTCAATTACACGCCCTAGTATAAGCACCTCTCCTGTGAGTTTGGCCTCCCAACCATGACCAACTGTCATCTTGGGTATTGCACAGGTGGACAATCTTCACAAGGTAGCATCAGCTCAGACCTTGGCCGTGAGGGAACCAATACTAAGGTATATAAGTTTCCAGTCAAGCCCTACCCAATCTTCGGGTATTGTGGTTGTATGGTAAAATTGGAATGGTATCGCATCCAGACAACCATCAGTTTTATAAAGGGCTAAGGCTCATGCCTCAACATTTTCATCACAACAATCATCTGGTGTTCGTAAATACATGTCAAAACATCTCAGTAGAATGATCCATCATTCTAAGGTTTTCATAACCATTTTCCACCAAGTATTCCCATCTAAAGTTGATCAAGTTTTATGCTTAGCACTAGCATCTACAAGTGGGGGTGAGTACTAATGAGGGGTGGTAAACTAGTGGAGTTTAACTCAGTTCAATCTCATGCCTTAGGATGACATCAAGATTATCTAGCTTAGGCCAAATTTTATGCTCTTTATGCAACCTTCAATTTTCTTTCTAAAATCTACAAGTCACTTAAGTAAACTCTAAAAGAAAGCTTTGATAAAGAAACAAAGGTAGAAAGCTTGCAAGTAAAACTAGGATTGGGTTATCAAGTGAGTATGATCACATATGATTAAGGCATCTAGTTGGCATGGTAACAAGCAAGTATTAGCTTGCACATTCAACTAGTAGTATTAGGCTTCCAAGTATTGGCTTGCACAATATCAGTATAAGCTTGCCTTGTGCAGAGCAGTGGTTCAAGTTCTCCTCGGCTTCTTCTTCGTAGTATCCTCCTTGCTCCTCGTATCCTTGGTCGGTACTAGCGTCTAAGAATAAATACGAGGTACACAATCACCAAACAATACTTAACTACTTTCAATCATCACACAAAGGGGTTCTATAGATGATCTAGCATCATCACTAACATTACAAGACTAAGGCACGTGACTTAATGATTTTTGTTTTAGAAAAGTAATTTCTACTCATTGAAAACTACTTAAGATTTAATATTCTCCAAACCAAACATGGGATCATGTTGACACATGTCATCACCACATATTTTAGTCCATGGGAATGTGATTTAAAGTGGTGTCACAATTTAATAAGGTTTTACCCTTTATTTTAATTAAATAAGTGACTAGAAATTCCTATGTGACCTTCTTTTTATTTCTTGAACATTATTTCTATAAGTAAACCCATATATATTTATATATTCTGAAAGGTATGATTAAATGTGATTTTTGAGACTTGGAATCAACTCAAAAGATATCATGGTTTAAATTTGAAAAATGTTTGAATGCGGAAAATCTTCTGCCTTGTTATTTTTACCAAGGATGATCTACAGATCCAAATGACTTGAATCCAATGGGCTTGGATTCAGCATTTCCAGACCTTTCTAACAAAATTGGTTTCATTAAATTTGGTTCGCTGAATCGAGCTGGGTTGATTTTTGAAACTAGGTAGATAACTGTGTTTGAATGAAAATGGAAAAATCCAAATTCAAACAAATGGGCTGCACGGAAGCGACATCTTGGGACACAAGGGCTTATGCGGCTGGTTAAGTGGTCCCCACGTCGGTGAGACAGGGTGCGGCGATGCGGGCAATGTGGTGCGTTGGATTAGAAGTAAGATCAACGGCTGAGGGTCGTCGTCGACGATGAACTAGTCACCGGCGAGATCGAACCCTAGCAGCTCAGTGGGGGTCGTGGGAGGCACACTGGGGCTCAGGCGAGGGTCGGCGAGGCGAGCGAACGACTAAGTCGATGACGGCGAACCTCATGGTACCAGCAGCTTCTCCTGGGGCGGCTCCAATCGCTGGACCCCTTCTTCTCCAGCAGCGGCGGGCTCCGGTGAAATTCCGACGAAGCGCTGCTCACCTTGCTCCGGGAACGGGGTGGAACGATCAGTGAGGAGAGGGGAGTAGAATGGTGTGAAGAGTTTGAGCTGGGGTGGCCTCTATTTATAGTCTCGACGACGAGCCGGATGGCAGGATGGGCAGGTGGCGAAATGGCTACGGGCTGCTAGAGGCATGGACGGCGGTGGCGATCAATCGGTGGTCTCCTGGAGATGCTCTATGGCTTTAATGCGCGTGTAGGGGCGGTGGCAAACGGTCTGGAACACGCGATGCTCTGCGCGGCAGAGGCGGCGTCTTCGACGGCGAGCGGTGGCTGTGAGGCATGGGGCAGCGAACGGGGATGTCTGGTGGTCTCCTGGGATGGTGGTGATCGTGTATGCACGCGACGAGGGTGGCGCGCGGTCTGTGGGCGTGTGTCGAGGGTGGCGTTCTGGCGCATGCTCGGCATGGTTGCTGGCGAGCTGGGCACGGTCTGTGCGTGTGGTCCAGGGCTGGCAAGGTTCGAGCGCTGGACAGGGGGTGGCGGTGGACGGTGGGCTGCCTCCTAGACAAGGTTGGCACAGCTAGTTCCTCTCCTAGCTTGCTGTCCACACTGGGGTGACATGGTGAGGCTCGGCTGTTCACCATTGATGACATTGCCAAGCTTACAGTGGGGCTAGTGCTTATTTAAGTTTGCTAGATGATCTACTGAGGTTGCTGTGAGCTAGAGAGGGGACCATTTAGGCCCAAATCACTGCTCACAATAGTGTTTAGGATTTGATTGATTTGCATCAGCGAGGTGTTTGATGAAATGGCCGCAAGAATTCAAGTTTTGCATTTTGAAAAGATTTTTGGTGGGTGTGCTAGGTAGGTGCTGGTGAGTCTGTGGATGCTTGGGTTTTGAAAGTTGAGCTTGTTTGAGTGGTTTTTAAAAAAGTGGGATCTTCCCATATGATAAAGATTCAATTTTGAACTGTCCTTTAAACTATGCATTCAAATGTTTTTGGATGATCACAAGGTGGGCCTTGGTACTTTGTTATGAGTACTATCAAGGGGTGCAAAGATCCAAACAAGTTTCTGTTAAGTTTTGTAAGTTAGAGACAGCCAAAGTAGGCATGGGAGTTAATTTGGCCAAAATGACAATTCCCTTATTTTGTTTGTTTTGATTTATTTGTCTTTGGGAAAAGTGTGGGGATTGTTTAGATAATGTTTATTTTACCTAAGAATCCATTTACAAGCAAAGAAACACACAAGCAAGGTGATTCAAAAGAATTCAAATTGGAATGCATACACACATGCATGCTTTCATATTTTTATTTAGAAAAGTTTTTTTGTTAAACCTAATTTTGCTGATTAGAGTTTGATGATCCAAGTTTAGTATTTTTGGGATGTTACACTTTCTTGCTTTATTTCTGCTTTCGAGGCTTACCTCGGGATTTGGCCTACAGTTCTTCTGTGGGCCAAATATTTTAGCTTTAAGGTTCAGGTTGTACCTCAGCCTGGTGCTCCTCGATCCGAGAAGAGGCCGACCCAATGCGCTGATACTAGTATCACGCCTAGGAGAGACTCCATCTTTCCTCGGGTTACTGGTATTGACTCCATCAAGAAATGCCATAGGACTTTCTTCTATGTCAAAAACAGCGGGTCCACCGATAACATCCAGCTCCCCCCTTTCTCGGACGAGGTCGCGAACAAGAAGTTCTGGCAGCTTGACCCGCGTGACCAAGACGCTGCGGTGAACGAAGCCAATGTGATCTTGGAAAGGTTGTTGTCGCCGGATGAGCATTTTCATCTTGCCGAGAGAGACCTCATGTGCACTTCATCTCATGCCGGGTCAGCCCCATCCAAGCTAGGAGCCATAAGATGTGCTTCATGAGTGGCTCCCATGACCCCACTCAACACTCTACAAAGGATTTCTCCCATGACTCCATTGCTCGCCGAGTAAGCTCCATCTTTAAACTAAACTTGGCGGACGATTGTGTAGGGGTTCGTAGCATGGAAAACAAAAAATTTCTACCGCATACAAACAAACAAGCCAAGATCTATCTACTAGATTGTAGCAACGAGTAGATGGAATAACTCACCCTCGAAGATTCCAAAGTGTTTAACGAGAGCGGATTCTTGTGGGTGATGTAGTCGTACTCTTCCCGATCTCAAGATCGCGTAGACGATCCTTCAAGGCTATGCTCCTAGCTCCCCGCAATGGTCACACGTTCGGTACTCGACGAAGACCTTCCTCTCCCTTGTTCCAACAGGCAGCGGAGGTTGTAGCACTCTCCTCGCGATTCCGGTAGCACAACAGCGTGGTACCGGAAGTAGAGGGGAGATCTCGCAGGGCTTCGCCTTAAGCCGAAGCGAGTATGGTGGATTATGAGAGAGCTCCTCGGCGATCTAGGGTTTAGACACACCAAGGAGGAGGTGCTAGAGCCGGCGGCTAGGGCAAGGGGCAGCCCAAGTCGGCGGCTAGGGCAACCCTAGGAGGCGGCGGCAGCTGCAGGAGGTGGTGGCGCCAAGCTAGGGTTTGGGGTAGGGAACTTGTGTGTGCTAGGAGGGAGCCCCGCCCCTCCTTATATAGGTGGAGGGGTCGGCCGGCCAAGGGGAGGGAGGGGAGTCCCTCCCCAACTCGGCTTGGGTGGTGCGCCGCCGGTTGGAGGAGGGATTCCCTCCCCAACTCGGTTTCCCACTGCTCCTCCTCTTTCCAAAACTTGTCGTTTGACTTTCAAACTAGCCGTTTGACTTTTCAATTTAGGATTTGAATAAACCCTTTATTTTGGACAGCGAAGACACTTACTATATGATGCAATCATTCCAACTTGCAATGACACATTCATGTACCCCTTCCCCTCCGGAGTGCCGGACATTCTGGAACCTTCTAGAACATTCCCGATGAAAACACCGGAATCATTCCCGAACTCCGAAACGAGACTTTCCTTATATGAATCTTATTCTCCGGACCATTCCGGATCTCCTCGTGATATCCCGGATCCCATCCGAGACTCCGAACAACATTCGTTCTCTTTCTCATCATACCATAACTACTCAAACAACGTCGAATCCTTAAGTGTGTCTCCCTACGGTTCGTGAATTATGCGGACATGATCGAGACACTTCTCCGAACAATAACCAATAGAGGAATCTGGAAATTCATATGGCTCCCACATATTTCTACGATTACTTTGCGATCGAATGAACCACTTACATACGATACCAATTTCCCTTTGTCTCACGATAGTTTACTTATCCGAGGTTATGATCGTCGGTATCTCTGCATACCTAGTTCAACCTCGTTACCGATAAGTACTCTTTTCTCGTTCCCGTGATATGTGATCCCTTGTGAGCCAGTCACATGCTTGCAAGCTAATTGGATGAAATTTCACCGAGAGGGCCCAGAGTATATCTATCCGTCATATGGATGGACAAATCCCACTCTTGATCCATGTGTTTCAACCAATACTTTCCGAACACTCAATGCCACCTTTATAGCCACCCGATTCACGGTGGTGTTTGATGTCATCAAAGCATCCATCTGGCAAAGGTGATATGCATGATCTCATGGTCGAAGGAATTAGGTTACTATGTATCAGAAAGCATATAGCAATTGAACTATTGAAATGACTTGATCTTTATTCTACGCTTATCTATAGGAGTATGTCCATCATATCATTCTCCTAACGATATGATCTTGTTGTTAATAACATCTCAATGTTCATGATAGGGAAACCACAATCATCTATTAACCAACAAGCTAGTATTATATAGAGGCTTTACTAGGGACTTCAAATTAGGTTTACAAATCACACAAGTATTAATGTTTCCTTGTTAATACTATTATAGCATGAATGTAAACATTTATCATAAACACAAAGATATAATAATAACTACATTTATTATTGCCTCTAGGGCATATCTCCAGCCTCCCCACTTGCACTAGAGTCATCTAATCTAGATTACATGGTAATATACCGAACACCCATGGCAGTTTGGTGTTGGTCATGTTTTGCCCTCGGGAGAGGTTTAGTCAACGGATCCGCCACATTCAGATCTGTGTGTACTTTGCAAATCTTTATATCCCCATCTTGGATATGTTCTCGAATAGCGTGAAAACGTAGCTTGATATGCTTCAGCTTCTTCTGTGACCTTGGTTCTTGCGCATTGGATATGGCGCCCATGTTATCACAGTAGATAGACATTGGGTCCAGCGCACTAGGAACCACACCCAGCTCTGTAATGAACTCTTTCATCCATATCGCTTCTTGTGAATCCTCCGAAGCAGCCATGTATTCCGATTCAGTTGAAGATCTCGCCACCACACTTTGCTTTGCACTCCTCCAGCTAACTGCTACACCATTCAAAATAAATATGTATCCAGATTGTGATTTAGAATCATCCGGATCGGTGTTCCAACTAGCATCGGTGTAACCATTAACAACGAGTTGTTCATCACCTCCATAACAAAGAACCATATCCTTAGTTCTTCTCAAGTACTTAAGGATGTTTTTGACCGCTGTCCAATGATCCACTCCTGGATCACTTTGATATATGCTAGTTAAACTAACATCATATGCAATGTCGGGTCTAGTACATAGCATGGCATACATTAGAGATCCTATGGCTGAGGCATAGGGAGTCTCACTCATCCTTTCTCTATCTTCTGCCGATGTCGGACTTTGAGTTTTACTCAAGGTCGTATTGGGCAACATGGGCAAGAACCCTTTCTTGCTTTCTTCCATTCCAAACCTCTTTAGAACTTTGTCCAAATATGTACTTTATGACAATGATATTTGGCGTTTTGATCTATCTCTATAAATGTTTATGCCTAATATGTAAGCTACTTCGCCAAGATCCTTCATTGAAAAACTATTATTCAAATATTCCTTGACACTATTAAGAAGGTCTACATCATTCCCAATCAACAATATGTCATCCACATATAGTATTAAGAATGCTACAGAGCTCCCACTCACTTTCTTGTAAATACAAGCTTCTCCATAAGTTTGTATAAAACCAAAACTTTTGATCACCTTATCAAAACGTTGATTCCAACTTCGGGATGCTTGCTTCAATCCATAGATGGACCTTTGAAGTTTGCACACCTTGTTAGCATCTTTAGGATCGACAAAACCTTTGGGTTGCATCATATATAACTCTTCATCAATGTCTCCATTGAGGAATGCTGTTTTGACATCCATCTGCCATATCTCATAATCATAATATGCAGTGATTGCTAACATAATCCTCATAGACTTTAGCTTCCATCGGTGAGAAAGTCTCATCGTAGTCAACTCCTTGAATTTGTCAAAACCCTTTTGCGACAAGTCGAGCTTTATAGACAGTAACATTACCATCGGCATCTGTTTTCTTCTTGAAAATCCATTTGTTCTTGACAGCCTTACGGCCATCCGGTAAGTCCACCAAAGTCCATACTTGGTTTTCGTACATGGATCCAATCTCGGATTTCATGGCTTCTTGCCATTTATTGGAATCTGGGCTCATCATCGCTTCCTCATATGTCTCAGGGTCATCGGTGTTGTCCACCAACATGACACTCATAACGGGATCATACCAATCTGGAGTGGTACGAGTTCTCGTTGACCTGTGAGGCTCTGTAGCAACTTCAACCGAAGTTTCATGATCATCATCATTAGCTTCCTCTCTAATTGGTGCAGGCACCACAGGAACTTCTTCCGTTTTGCAAGGCTACTTTCAATTTTGAGAGAAGGTTCGACAACCTCGTCGAGTTCTACTTTCCTTCCAGTCACTTCTTTCGAGAGAAATTCCTTCTCTAGAAAGGATCCATTCTTGGCAACGAAGATTTTGCCTTAGGATCTATGATAGAAGGTATACCCAATAGTTTCCTTTGGGTATCCTATGAAGACGCATTTTTCCGCTTTGGGTTCAAGCTTGTCCGGCTGTAACTTCTTTACATAGGCTTCGCAACCCCAAACTTTAAGGAACAACAATTTAGGTTTCTTCCCAAACCATAATTCATACGGTGTCGTTTCAACGGATTTAGACGGTGCCCTATTTAAAGTGAATGCGGCTGTTTCTAATGCATAACCCCAAAATGATAGCGGTAAATCTGTAAGTGACATCATAGAACGAACCATATCTAAGAGAGTTCGATTACGACGTTCGGACACACCATTACGCTGTGGTGTTCCCGGCGGTGTCAACTGTGAAAGTATTCCGCATTTCTTCAAATGCTCGCCAAACTCGTAACTTAGATATTCACCTCCACGATCAGAACATAGAAATTTAATCTTCTTGTTACGTTGATTCTCTACCTCACTTTGAAATTCCTTAAACTTCTCGGAAGTTTTGGACTTATGTTTCATGAAATAGATATACCCATATCTACTCAAGTCATCCGTGAAGGTAACAACATAACGATAACCACCGCGCGATGCTACACTCATTGGACCACACACATCGGTATGTATGATTTCCAATAAGTCCGTAGCTCGCTCCATCATACCAGAGAATGGAGTCTTAGTCATTTTACCCATCAGACATGCTTCGCATCTTTCAAGTGATTCAAAATCAAGTGATTCAAGAAGTCCATCGGAATGGAGTTTCTTCATACGCTTCACTCCAATATGACCAAGACGATTGCCACATATAGGTCGAGTTATCGCCTGATTTCAAACGTTTAGCCTCAATGTTATTAATATGTGTATTTCCACTATCGAGATTCAATAAGAATAGACCATCTATCAAAGGTGCATGTGCATAAAACATATTACTCATATAAATCGAACAACCATTATTCTCGGACTTAAACAAGTAACCGTCTCGCAATAAACAAGATCCCGATATAATGTTCATGCTCAACGCAGGCACCAAATAACAATTATTTAAGTATAAAACTAATCCCGATGGTAGATGAAGGGGTAGCGTGCCGACCGCGATCACATCAACCTTTGATCCGCTTTCCACGCCGCATCGTCACCTCGTTCTTCGCTAGCTTCCGTTTATTCAAAGACCTGTTTCGAGTTACAAATATGAGCAACCGAACCAGTATCAAATACCCAGGCACTACTACGAGTACTAGTGAGATACACATCAATAACATGTATATCAGATATACCTTTCTTCTTGATGTTGCCGTTCTTCAAATCCGCCAAGTACTTTGGGCAATTCCGCTTCCAGTGACCTTCTCCCTTGTAGTAAAAGCACTCAGTATCAGGCTTAGGTCCAGCCTTGGTCTTCTTCGTCGGCGTGGTAACTTTCTTACCGCCCTTCTTGAAGTGTCCCTTCTGATTAGACTTGCCTTTCTTGAATTTGGTGGTCTTATTGACCAACAACACTTGGTGCTCTTTCTTGATCTCCACTTCTGCAGATTTCAACATGGAAAAGAGTTCTGGCAACGTCTTTTTCATGTTTTGCATGTTGTAGTTCATCACAAAGTTCTTGTAACTTGGTGGTAGTGATTGGAGGACACGGTAAATCCCCAAAGCATTAGGAATCACAATGCCCAAGCTTTGAAGTTTGTTTGTGTGCCCAGACATCTTAAGCACGTGCTCACTGACGGAGCTGCCCTCTTCCATCTTGCAGTTAAAGAACTTTTCAGAAGCCTCATAGCTTTCAATTGTCGCATGAGTCTGAAAGATCAATTTGAGATCCTCGACAATATCATATGGGTCTGAATTTTCAAACCTTTTCTGAAGCTCCGATTCTAAACCATACAAGATAGCACACTGAACTGTGGAGTACTAAGTCTTCCGAGTGACGTAAACGTTCTTTACTTCATCGGGAACATCACCGCAGTGGGTCACCCAGGTGCATCCAAAGACATAGGTCAAATTACCAGCTGTGAGGACAATCCTCAAATTGTGGAACCAATCCACGAAGTTGCTTCCATTGTTTTTCAACTTTTCTTTCTCTAGGAACGCATTAAAATTGATGGTAGGGGCTGCCATTGATCTACAACATATTTGCAATAGTTTAGACTAAGTTTATGACAAATTGAGTTCATATTAATAAAATTAATCTAGGTGAACTCCCACTCAAAACAATATCCCTCACATTGTTTTAGTGATCACACGAACCAAATTCACCACATCAACACCGATCATCACGAGAGTTGATATAGTTTCAATGGCGAATAATCGACATGTTCATCATATCTACTATATGATTCATGCTTTACCTTTCGGTGATCCGTGTTCCGAGACCATGTCTGTACATGCTAGGCTCGTCAAGATCAAACCTTAGTTTCCGCATGAGAAAATCTGGCTTGCTCACGTTGTATACACTTGCGGAATCTAAGACACCCGATCATCACGTGGTGCTTCGAAACAACAAGCTTTAGCAACGGTGCTAACTAAGGGTGAACACTTTATGACTTGAAATTCATGTGCATGAGGGATCATCTTATAATGCTAATGTCGTCTACTAAGCAATTTAAGATGCATAAAGGATTAACATCACATGCAATTCATAATATGTGATATGATATGGCCTTTCTTCTTTGTGCTTCCGATCTCCATCTTCTAGCACGAACATGATCTCCATCATCACCGGCATTGCATCAAGGTCAATGACGCTTCTCCACGGTTGTCATCCAACGGCTTCAACTATTACAACTACTTTGAATAGACACGCGGGTCTTAACATAAATTAAAGACAACCATATGGCTCCTGCCGGTTGCCAACTTACAATAAGGAACATTGCATACATCAAATATAATCACAATCATGGCCATATCACATCCAAAGACACCCCCAAAAACAAAGTTAGACGCCTCTACTTTCTTTGCATGTTTTACGTGGTTTGGGGCTTTCAATAAGTGTCGTTCTAACTTACGAACAAGAACCACAACATTGATACTAGTATTGTTAATCACCCGTTGTAAATTGGATCTTAACTATGCTAGGAGAAACATAAGAAAGCCACTTATGCAATACAAGTTGCATGTCAAGCGTGGAGCAAGTCTCATGAACGATGTCATGTAAGGTTAGTCCGGGCCACTTCATCCCAACATACCGCAAGATGCAAAGTACACAAGAAGCAATCGACAATAAAAGCATCAACGCCCACAATGACCATTGTGTTCTACTCGTGCAATAGATCTACATATAGACACGGCTCTGATACCACTATAGGGGTTCGTAGCATGGAAAACAAAAATTTTCTACCGCATACAAACAAACAAGCCAAGATCTATCTACTAGATTGTAGCAACGAGTCGATGGAATAACTCACCCTCGAAGATTCCAAAGTGTTTAACGAGAGCGGATTCTCGTGGGTGATGTAGTCGTACTCTTCCCGATCTCAAGATCGCGTAGACGATCCTTCCGGCGCTCCCAGCGGCCCGATGGGGATACGCCATCGGGTATGCTCGCCCTGTGGCGAGTGGGCCCTGAGTGGATTGAAGCCCAAAGAAGGTACCGGCGATCGGAAGTTGAAGGCCCAGTAGTAGATAGGCCCGGATTGGTTTAAACGACATCAAGTCAGAATCAATCGGTTGGGATATGTAAACCCTAGGGAAGGTGAGCCTATATAAACCTCCCTATGGGGAGTAGAGACACGCCTCATACACCTAAGCGACTTCCTAGCCGAGCTCGCCCATTGTAAACACCTCCTAATACAATCTAGCAGAGTAGGTCTTTACTTCGGGGCCGAACCTGGTAAACCCTATGTCTTTGCCCTCATCTCGCACCGCATATGGCTGGCCGCCTTGCCCCTCGTTCTACTACTTTGCCGATTGCGGCGTCGCCGTGACCATTCCCACTGGCGCCCACCGGGGCCTGGCCGGTCCGCCGGTGTTGCGGCGAGATCCAATCTGCCCATCAACGAGCGCCACCGCCGCATGATAGCGATCGGCGAGATGCTCCGGATCTTGCCGAGCATCTACGTCCCGGCGACGCGACCCGTCACGACAGCGTGATCCCGCCAATCGCACGACGGCCTCTTCGCCGCCTCACCGACGTCATCGTCTCGGAGGACTCGGCTCGCATCCGCGAGTCACCGTCACGCGATCGGCTCTCCGAGAGCTAGGTTCGCACGATCCACCGCCTTGCCTCCGAGTACAACTCGGGCCACAGCAATGTGGCCGGGAATTCAACGGCCGCAGAAGATGCGGCCCTCACCGACGACGCCGACTCGGCGACCCCGGCGTCATTCACCGGATCCATCGCCGCGGCTTCATCCGCGGGCTCCATCGCCCAGGTCTCCAACGCGGGAGACTTCGAGGACCCCTCCATCCTCGGAATCTTCGAACTCGACTCCGGGTCGGAGAACTCCGCCGACCTGAAGGTGCCGCCATGCCGCTTACATGGCCACCGCACCGATCCGCCGGAGGACCCTTTCTCCACCCCAATCCCACCTAACGCCACGAACGGAGGTCGAGGAACTCCGCTTGAAAGCGGGCGGACGCAAAGAGCAGCCGAAAATTCCGCCTCGGGTCACGCTACCACCAGCGGATCAGGTCACGTTTGAACCCCACCGTTCAAGGGCGTGCCTGAACTAACGACCCTCAAGCATAGCCGAGCGCGATCTGCGAGAACGCGCCACGAGGAAGCGCCCGGCCCCGCCAGATCGACGGCGATGGGTGCCCCACCACCCAACCGCACTCCTGAGGACCAGCCACGGATAGTCGTCTCCTCACGGAGCGAGACGCAACCTCCCTTCTCCACCCCGATGGACAACCTCGTGGCCCGATAGCATCACGGCCCGGCGCCTGCAGATCGACGTCAAGGCCTCGCTAGAACAGCAAAGGGCGCCGACTGCAGGTCGAGTATACTGCGTTCCTCGGAAGCGAGCGCCTCTAGCGGCCGCCAGCGGCAAACACCCTCAATCGCCCGCCACCGAGCCACCGCAGCTCCAACACCGACCGCATTCTCCACCAACGATCCCGGCGACCAATTCGTCGCCGCTAACGGACAACCCATCGACGCGCACCCACATCATCAACAACCAAAGGCGGCGCCGCCAGCCCGACGACTTGCGGCACACCCTAATTAATCGCCGATGGCGAACCTATGGGGTCGCTTCGACTTGGGCCTAAGTGCTTCGGACCAATGATCCGAGGCGAAGTACCCGCCAAACTTCAAGGCGCCAAAGGAGATAGAAAATACGACTCAGACGACCCCGCAGCTCGACACATACCTCATGGCAATGGGGATCGCGGGTCACACCGACCTACTACCTCCCCGATGATGGAGGACGTGCAGTGGATCAACACTCTCCCGTGACGATCGACTCTTGGGAGGAAATGCGCGCCTTCGTCAGCACTTCGAGTGCTCCTACACCGCGCCACCACCATTGAGGACGAACGCGTCCAGGGACCGCGAGTCGACGGGTCCAACGGTGGCAAGAGCTCGGTACAACGCGTCGGCATCCACCCGACACCGCGATCCATTGCTTCAAGACCTCGTGCTACGAGCCTCTAGTCGCCAAGCTCAAGCGAACACTCGACAACATCCCGACCTCCTCGAGATCGCCAAACGATGCCGAGGAAGATCCAAACCAGGAAACCGACGACGTCGAGGGCAACGCCGACGGGCGGCAACGGCCGACGCCGAACCGACCTACAGTCGATTGCCGCTAACGCTGGGCACGCACATGAGCCAAGAGCTACCGCCTGACGAGGGCAACGCGCGATGGCGCAATTACAAGAACAAGCCAAGGTTCGATCCCGGCCCTCCTTAACCAACCATGTGCATTCCATAGCAGGGAAGGAAGCCCGCACACACCACCGCCGACCGCCACACCCTCGTGGAAATCGAGAAGGCACGGCAAGCGGAGGACACAGACAACGACCGCCAAATGGCGGAAAATTCGCAAAGTAGCCGCTCGCCCACACCTTCACAGCTTCAACACGAAAGAAGGTCATCGCCCGCCCATACGGTGGCCCAAACAGACGTCCCCGCCTCGAACTGGTTGGAACAACCATCACCGAAGACCACTCGCCACGCATCGAGTACCCAGGACGAGTCGCCTTGGTGGTCAAGCCCAAGGTTGGCGACTACTGGCTTCCCAAGACACTGATGGACGGTGGCAGCTCCATCAACATCCTCTACCTCGACACCTTCAAAGTGCTCCCGCAATGATGATCGAGACAACCCACACCACGTTCCACGGCATCGCCCCGGTCCGTACCCGATCGGCAAAGTCACGCTGCCGTCACTTACTCCGCAAACTTCCGCAAAGCGGATCGTGGTGCCCCGCCGGCCCCGGGCGCCAGCTCGCTAAATTCATGCGCGATGAAGCTCCGGCCGCGGCGTCATCACCATCAACGGCGACCCGACATGGCCGCCGAATGCGAGGCCAAAGGAGCCGAACACGCCGTCATCGCGGCAGACTAATGCTCGCCAACACGCGAGCGGGTCAACAATGACGACCCCAATACTCAAGAAGCCCAACTCGAGGGCGCAAACACCTCAACCTTTGAGGCCACGACGCACACTGGAGCTGGTCCCAGCGACTCTACCAGACGGTGGCCGGACGAGCATGAGCCCAGATAGGAAGGCGCTTCATCGAGTTCCTCCGTGAGAACAGGGACATCTTCGCATGGAAACCCTCCGACATGCCCGGTGTCCCTAGGGAGCTGAGCACAAATTGAACGCCGATCCCAAAGTGCGACCCGTCACCCTTCAATGAAGAACGCCACGAGCAATCGCCGAGGAAGTGCACTCGCCGGCTTCATCCGCCAATCAAATACTCAAGTGCAAACCCAGTCCCGGTCGAAAAGAAAACGGGACTGGAGAATGTGTATCGACTACACAAACAAGCGCCTGCCCAAAGGAGTTCCTCCCAGCGGATCGATCGATAATCGATTCAACCGCTGGTTCGAGTCGCTATGTTTCCTCGACGCCTACTCCGGTACAACCAGATCAAAATGGCTGTCGAAGACGAGGAGAATCGGCGTTCATCACGCCATTGAGCCTTCGCTACACCGCCATGACCTTCGCCTCAAGAACGCCGGGCAACCTACCAACGGTGCATGCAAGAATGCCTCGCGAGCCAAATTCGCAACATCCACGCTACATCAACGACGTCGTGAAATCCGCCAAGGCGACCTACCGCCGACTGGCGAAACCTTCGCCAATCTGCGAAGGTACAAGATAAAGCTCAACCCAGCAAGTGCACCTTGTACCCCGGACAACGGCTACGTCTCCAAACGAGGGATCGAGTAACCCAACAAAGATCGACACGATCGCTCGGCAAACCCGAGTGCTCGCGTGACGCCGAGTAGCGGCTCTCGCTTCATCCGGCGATGCCCTATACCGGATGCGCAAGAACCCCACCTTCTAGTGGGACAAGGAAGCGGACCACGCGCTCGCGACCTCAAAAGTTCTACTCCGCACCATTACTCCGCTCCGCCGACAAAGAACCTATGCTGGTTTACGTCGCGCATCCGGTGATGGTCGCCGAACGACTGAGGAAGGAAAGGAGCGCCGTCAGTCCGTGTACTACATCAGCGAGGTCCTCACCGAGTCGCGCCAACGGTACCTACCAAAAGCTAGTATACGCGGTCTTGAGGCTCGGGCGCCAGACTACTTCCAGAGCACCCGGTCACGGTCGTCTCCTCGCCACTGCAAGATATCATCCGTGACCGCGAGGCGACCGGATGGGTCGCCAAGGGCCGAGATGGCGCCCACAACATTAAATACGAGCCAAGAAGGGCGATTAAATCGCAATGGCAGACTTCATCGCCGACCGGGAGGAGGCCGAGAAGCCGTGCCTCCATTCTTGTATCGAGCGATGGCTCCAAGAATGCGGACGCAGAGCGGGATAGTGTTGACTTCACCAAAGGGTGACAAGCTCCATCCTCCGCCTCAATTCACCGCACCAACAACATGGCTGAATACGAGGCCTACTACCGCATGCGAGCCGCCAAAGAGATGAACGTCAATCGCCGATGCTACGGAGATTCCGACCTCGTCGGCAAGTGCACCGCGACGCCTCCCCCACCATGGCGGCGAAGAGGTGGACAAGTTGGGCCACTTCACCGCTACCTGCCGAGTGGATCGACAGCGAAAACGAGGAGGCCGACGCCTCCCGCATCGGGTCGGCTCGACTCGCACCACCGCCCGGCGTGTTCCTCGACACAATCTCCAAACCATCGCCTCCCCGAGGGAGATCGACATCGAGTCCCGCCCAACCAGGCAGCCTTGGTCGCACTCATCGCCGAGCCGACGATCGACCAAGCCCTACATCGCTTACCGAAGCCGCACAGACGAGAGACGCCGAATGATCGCCGCCGATGCAAGTCTTACACCATCATCGACGGCGAAGCTACACAAGCGCAGCGTCACCGGCGTGTTCCAACGTTGGCCCAACCGTCAAGGACGCAAAATCCTCCACGACATTCACTCGTGATGCGACACCATGCCGCCGCATCCTGGTCGCCAAGGCTATGCGACACGGCTTCATCGCCCACCGCACACGCCGACGCTGTCGACATCGCGATGCACCGGTGCCGGCGCCAATCAAACGCATGTACCGAGCTCAAGCTCAAAACAATCCCCATCACTTGGACATTCGCGTGTGGGGCATGGACATGGTGGGCCCTTCAAGAAAGCCCCTCCGCTACACCCACTTACTAGTCGCCGACAAATTCACCAAGTGGGTGGAGGCCAAGTCCGAAATGCGACGGAAGGCGCCACTAAGTTCCTACGCGAGCTCATATATCGCCACGGGTTCCCAAATAGTATCATCACGGACAACGGCACAAACTTTGCCAAGGAGCAATGGCAATTCTGCGAAGAGCACCACATCCGCTCGATCTCGCGTCCGCCCACCCGAATCCAACGGCCAGCGGAATGAGCCAACCAGCATCCTCCACGGGCGCACTGGGTGCTGGGTCAAGAGTTGCCTCCGTTATCCGGGAATCCGCACTCGGTTAACAGATCGACGGATTCACCCCTTCTTCATGGTCTATGGCGCCAAGCGCCATGCCCACCGACCTCGAACACGACTCGCGGGTCGTCCATTATGGAGGTTTAAACGAGCTGGCCCCCAAGATGGGCTCGACCAGCTCGACGAAGCACGCGACCGCCGTCACGCACCGCCATCTATCAACAAGGACTCCGCCACATAGCCGACGGTGAAAACCCGACCTTCCAGAAGGCGACTGGTGTTACACCTCATCCAGACAAGAAGGGCATGCACAAGCTCTCCATGGGAGGCCCATTCGTTATCGGGCGACTGCAACGACGCCTACTACCTCATCGACGTCTGGGGGACGGCGGCTCGGCGATCAGCGACCATGGAATGTAAACCTCCTCCGGAAGTTCTACTCCTAGAACCCCACACATGTACTCTCCATCGCTATGAAATAAAAGAAAGCGCAAATTGCGCCCACTCTCCATGACTTGTGCCACTTTCGTAATAACAGATGCACGCTAAAATGCAGAAGTCAACCTTGGTACAGCGATCGGCACGGCTAAGTAGTGCGGTAAGAGCGAATCACTTCAGTCTTGCATCGTCCACAAAACGCCAACCCGAGCCCCATTGAGTCGCTTAGCTCGACCGGCTTTACGAGCCAAGACAACTGCCTCGCTCACAGCGACCTTGGTCCTCCGCATCCTCGGCTTAGCGACTCGAACGGCTAAGTACCACGCCGGGACTGAATACCGTTCGTCGCGATCGGTCGTGAAAACCCCAAGTAAGAGAGCATGCCCAGACTGCGCGGCTGACCCCACGGGCCAGCAGGAGTGACGCTCACGACAACGCGCTAAGTCCTCAACCACCCTCGAGTCGCGCCTAGAACTACCAAGTACCACGCCGGGACTCGGCTACTGACCCGTCACGGGAAAACGGTAATCTGAGCACTCAAGGAGTCGCTTGCGGCTCTCCGAGCCGCGAGTCGACCAAATCAACAAAACACACGATAACAACACACACCATATACGAGGTAAACCCCACAAAAGGGCGGACGCGCTCGGGGACTCGTTCAAAATCAATCCAAATCACACAAACGAATAGCAAAATGGATACGACGTCCCATTTAATTACACACTGGATTGTCTTATGTTACAAAATATGCCGCATGGCGGAACTGCTGCTAACACTTCAAAGGCAAACTACCCTACTCTGCAGGCTTGGATGACGACTCGCCAGCATCACGACGATTACGGATGAACGCGGTGTACGGGTTCGATGGATACGTCGTCAGTTCCCCAGCCATCGCCGCGCGAAAAGGCTGCTCGACCTTGAAGTCACGATGCAGCGGTTCGGGGTCGTTCGGCGCGACGACTGTCTCCTGATAAGGAAGGAGATCGCCCATCGCCCAGACACGCTCCGAGTACTTGGTAGCACGCTCCTGCAACTTGAGAACCTCGGATAGATCCACCACGCCAGTCGACGACGGATACCCGCTCGTCACATCGTCAACGTCGAAGTCTTCGGGGAAATGGGCGAGTCCGAGACTCAGTGCTGTAGACGCTCCACGCCGAAACGCCGACCGCGTCATGAACTCGACGACGGTGGCGCTTCTCCAAATATTCCCACACCTCAACAAGGTCGAATAACCTCGGGTGATATTTCTTGAAGGTAGGCGCGGATGCACGTCGCCGACAGCGTCGCCGAGTCGACGAGCATGCTTACGCACTCCCTCGCGTCGAGCGAGCTCGCTTCTTCTTGGCTACCAATAACACGACCTGCGAGAAGGAGACAATGATGAGTGCCACGGACACCACAAACACTACAACTAATAGAAAGAGAAGATGCACTCACCAAGCAACGGGCGAGCGAGTCCCGTGATGAAGCATTGAAGCGACGTGTGGTCGTCCTGCAGCCCAGCAATGAGGACTTCCGACACCTTGCGGTCTTCCTCCGCGGCCGCAATGGCGGCCTTAGCCCGCCCGTCCGCCGAGCTTGCTTCTTCCCTCGCCTCCCGCAGTTCGCGCTCGAGGTCGGCAACCCGCTGTTCAGCAGCACCCAGAGCAGATCGCACCGCTACCAACTCACCAGCAGGGACAAGTTCCTGGCGAGCTTCCCCTGCCTTCGCAGCAACAGCCTGAAGCTCCTTGTTCGCCTCTTGGATGGTGGCCAGCTCCTTCTCAGCACGCTGTTTCGCAGCCAATCGGTCCGCCGACTCCCGCAGACCACGCATATCATCAAAGTCAAGAAAATTCTCAAGGCCCACCGCTAAAATTTAGCGGCGCACTGGGATCGCGACGAATTCCTCGGTGCCCACCCGCTAAAATTTAGCGCGCACTCGGGACTGGCGATCACGACATTCCTCGTGCCCACCCGCTAAAATTTAGCGCGTCACTCGGGACCGCGATCACGAATTCCTCGCCCACCCGCTAAAATTTAGTGCGGGGACTGGATGCAGTAAAACGAAATTATAAGAATCAAGCCGCTTAAGCACCGACCTGATCCTCGGGGGAGGTACCGGATGGCTGCACCAAGCATGCCATGGAGTTGTATGCGTCCGATGCAAGCGCCGGCGTGTGCCGCGCGGTCGACTTCAGATCGGTCCTCGAGCGAGGCTCGGGCAGCCCTCGCCGTGGTCGCTTTGGTCACGAAGCGGGAAGGTAGCGATCGAGGCACCCTTCCAAAGGAAGTCGCCTCCGGTCTAGGCAAGGAAACGCCTTCAGAGACGCGTTGCTTCCATCGGTCCGGCATGCGGCGCCGTGTCGTCGAGAGATGCGATGTCGCCGCCTTGGCCTTCTTGCTGCCCTCCGCCGAGGCGACCTCGCCCGCTTTCCTCTTACGGAAGGATCCTCTCGCTAGCGGCGGAGGGTACCGAGCCACGGTCGGGTGGCCCATCTTTTTCACTCCGCATATCGACGAATCAAGAAAGACAATCGAAGTAGTTATGAAAGGTAGGGAAGGATGAATGCACTCACTTGGCGACTGGGATGAAACGTAGCCCTGTACGAAGACCGGCCGGTTTTTCCAGTTCGGGGCCCAATTGGCGACTGAGACCCAGTTCCAGGACGTCGTGGGCCCAAGACACGGATGGCTTCTTCGACGTTGAGGCTGCGGCTGGCGCCTCTGGGACACCCTCGGCGGGGGCCTCCTCGCGAATTGGAGCCGCTGCGGCCGGAGCCTCATTGCGGGGCGAGACCGCCACGCTCGGAATCTCCCTGCGAGGCGAAGTCGCCCGAATGAGCCTTCCCAGGCCAGACCGCGTGAATGGCGGAGGCATCGAGGCCAGCACTTCCACGGTCGGCGTGTTTAGCGGTTGTCGCTGAGGTGCGCCGTCACGGCCGAGCTGGAGCATCGGAGCTGCTCGTTGAGTGCGGCGAGGCCATCCTTGACGGCTTCGCTCTTCGGGGCCTCGCTTCTTTTCCTTCTTCTTCTTGAAGTGGCGCGAGGTGGTTTCTGGGAGCTCGTCGTCGTCCTCATGGTGCTCGAGGCTTCTGCTCGCTTCGATTTCGCGCTGACGTTGCCCGCGGGGTTTTCGGACCATCGGGGCGATTTACTCTTCGACTCGACCTCATCGCTCATTGCCCCTCGCGAGGCGATTCGCCACGCCCCGGGCGGATGGTCCCGGCTCATCATCGAAGGTGGAAGCCACCCTTCCACCACTTGGAATAGCTGCAATGAATACAAAACAGAATCGAATTACCTGATCGCACACGCGATCGCGAACAAGGTAAAGAAATTACCGTTGGGCCGGACGCTGCGGTGTAGGCGCGACCGCCTGCATCCGGTACACCGCTGGGTGATCTTCTTCAACGCCGAGAGATAATCCTCCGGCTTCCACTGACGAGGCAGGCCTTCGTCGAGTCTCCCCGCCCGTGTCGATACATGTAGTGGTCGCGTGGCGAGTGGAACGAGCCGCCTCGAGCCAGCAATTGTACAAGTTTATCGCTTGAAGCCCTTCTTCTTCGCACACGGATGTCCTGGAGCATCTCGTCAACGACCATCCGCTGGTCGCCGGGAGCTTGCCGACTTGGAGATGGCGTGGTTGAACGATTGGCGAGTACCGCGATCGCTACCTCGTCTCCGGGTCGCCACCACATAGAACCATGACTTCTTCCGTCGCTCGCCTTGGCGGTAGCATCGATCAAGAAGGAAGCCTTGGACTTGAGTGAACGCTCCTGCGGCTAGCATTGTCGCCTCCTCGCGGCTGATCCGTCCATGGAACAGATCCTGCCACAAGGGAAAGTAGGGCCGGCAGCCCAAGTAGCACTCGCAGAACGCCACGAAGATGGCGAGCTGCTCAATGCTGTGGGGGCCCAGATCTGAAGGCTGGATCCCGTAGTGGGCGCAGAAACGCCGGAAGAACAAAGACGTGGGGAACCCTAGCCCCCGCTCGAGATGACTGGTGAAACAGACGAATTCCCTCTCTCGCGGGTGTGGGGTCGCTCGCTGCGGGATACGCCAACAGCCAGGATTCGGCCTCGAAGAGGCCAATTGCGCCTTGTGCACTTGGACCTGCCCCGTGGCTGGGTGGAGAGCGCCATGGCCGAGAGGTTGGTTGGAGATCGGAGGATTTCGGGTCGATTGGATCGCGGAGCAAAGGAAGGAAAATGCGCGCACTCGGAAGAAGTGGTGGGCGGTTGGCTGCGATAGCCTACCATTCCTCTTATATAGGGAGTTGCCCGCCAAATCGGGGCCGTTACGCGATGATTACGCCAAGAGTTACCGTTGATTACCCCAACGGCTAGTTTGACCACACGACGGTCCAACTCCGTCATTCGCTCGCTAAGTCAATCACCACGACCGCTCACGATTCGACTCGCCTAAACGCGACTTGGTTCATCGGATTTTCTTCTTCATACAGAGCCCGCCGATTCGACCGGATGCCTACTCAAGACGTATACTCGACCGCCAGACCACTTACGCCCAATCGACGACGGCCTCGGGACTATTGATGGCGATCGCCTCCGGGTATGCTTTCGGGACGCTTCCGACCGCCCTGTGGTGGCGAGTGGGGGCGAGTGGATTGAAGCCCAAAGAAGGTACCGAGCGATCGAAGTTGAAGGCCTAGGCGAGTAGATAGGCCCGGTCGGATTGGTTTAAACGACATCAAGTCAGAATCAATCGGTTGGGATATGTAAACCCTAGGGAAGGTGAGCCTATAAACCTCCCTATGGGGAGTAGAGACACGTTCCTCATACACCTAAGCGACTCGCCTAGCAGCCGAGCTCCCATTGTAAACACCTCCCTAATACAATCTAGCAGAGTAGGTCTTTACCCTTGGGGCCGAACCTGGTAAACCGTGTCTTTGCCCTCATCTCGACCGCAGATGGTGCCGCCTGCCCTCGTTCTACTACTCACGCCGATTGCAGCGCCGTGACCATTCCCACGACAGCCCAGTCGATCACACGTTCGGTACTGACGAAGACCTTCCTCTCCCTTGTTCCAGCAGGCGGAGGTTGTAGCACTCTCCTCATGATTCCGAAGACAAATGGCGTGGTACGAAGTAGAGGAGATCTCGCAGGCTTCGCCTAAGCGGAGCCAGTATGGTGGATTATGAGAGAGCTCCTCGGCGATCTAGGGTTTAGACACACCAAGGAGGAGGTGCTAGAGCCGGCGGCTAGGGCAAGGCAGCCCAAGTCGGCTAGGGCAACCCTAGGAGGCGGCAATGCAGGAGGTGGTGGCGCCAAGCTAGGGTTTGGGGTAGGGAACTTGTGTGTGCTAGGAGCCCTGCCCTCCTTATATAGGTGGAGGGGCCGGCCAGGGGAGGAGGAGTCCTCCCAACTCGGCTTGGTGGTGCTGGCCCGGTTGAGGAGGGATTCCCTCCCCAACTCGGTTTCCCACTCCTCCTCCTCTTTCCAAAACTTGCCGTTTGACTTTCAAACTAGCCGTTTGACTTTTCAATTTAGGATTTGAATAAACCCTTTATTTTGGACAGCGAAGACATTTAGTACATGATGCAATCATTCCAACTTGCAATGACACATTCATGTACCCCTTCCCCTCTGGAGTGCCGGACATTCTGGAACCTTCTAGAACATTCCCGATGAAAACACCGGAATCATTCCCGAACTCCGAAACGAGACTTTCCTTATATGAATCTTATTCTCCGGACCATTCCGGATCTCCTCGTGACATCCCGGATCCCATCCGAGACTCCGAACAACATTCGGTCTCTTTCTCATCATACCATAACTACTCAAACAACGTCGAATCCTTAAGTGTGTCTCCCTACGGTTCGTGAATTATGCGGACATGATCGAGACACTTCTCCAAACAATAACCAATAGAGGAATCTGGAAATTCATACGGCTCCCACATATTTCTACGATTACTTTGCGATCGAATGAACCACTAGAGGAATCTGGAAATTCATACCAATTTCCCTTTGTCTCACGATAGTTTACTTATCCGAGGTTATGATCGTCGGTATCTCTGCATACCTAGTTCAACCTCGTTACCGATAAGTACTCTTTTCTCGTTCCCGTGATATGTGATCCCTTGTGAGTACCACATGCTTGCAAGCTAATTGGATGACATTTCACCGAGAGGGCCCAGTATATCTATCCGTCATATGGATGGACAAATCCCACTCTTGATCCATGTGTTTCAACCAATACTTTCGAACACTCAATGCCACCTTTATAGCCACCCGCCACGGTGTGGTGTTTGATGTCATCAAAGCATCCATCCGGCAAAGGTGATATGCATGATCTCATGGTCGAAGGAATTAGGTTACTATGTATCAGAAAGCATAAAGCAATTGAACTATTGAAATGACTTGATCTTTATTCTACGCTTATCTATAGGAGTATGTCCATCATATCATTCTCCTAACGATATGATCTTGTTGTTAATAACATCTCAATGTTCATGATAGGGAAACCACAATCATCTATTAACCAACAAGCTAGTATTATATAGAGGCTTTACTAGGGACTTCAAATTAGGTTTACAAATCACACAAGTATTAATGTTTCCTTGTTAATACTATTATAGCATGAATGTAAACATTTATCATAAACACAAAGATATAATAATAACTACATTTATTATTGCCTCTAGGGCATATCTCCAACAGATTGGGCTTGGAGTTGTCCTCCATTTAGACGGGTCAAGCATGTCCACTCTCAATCTAGTTTTCATTAATCATTTTGTTTGTCTTTCGCAGAACCTCGTTCACCAGGTTGATGAGAGTACTGCCCCTCCCTACGGCTATAACGAGGATCGCTCTGGCTCCGATGAAGTCGAGTATGACCTGGAGTGCTTCATGCCCATCCCGCATGCTGCGGATGCTTCAGCTTCGGGTAATAGTCGATCCCGCAATCTCTTACAAGATTGGTCCGACGATGATGAGGATGATGATTGTACGCTTTTAGAGGTACATGCCTTGTGACCTTAGTCTCTCAACTTATCCGAGTAAGCTTGTTATTTACTTATGCAGCTGGCCAGGTACATGACACTCCTCTCGCCGTGGGTGGAGTCGGCAAGATCCCCGTCACCAAGACGAAGCGACACGGTGCCTCCTCCAGCACTCAGCCGGCTAAGAAGAGCAAGCCCACTCCGGCAGCTCCCGCTCACGCTGCCACTGGCCGAGACTCAAGTCAGCAGGCGACGAAGTCACCGTGACCAGTCGTCACCGGGTAAGTTTTTACACTTTGCTTTCATTGTTATCTCTTTTTCGTCACTATTGTTCTCTTATACCTATCTTGTTGTTATCAGCGCCGCACCTTTGTCGGTGAACTAGGCTGCTTCTAGCATTGCCTCCCCGCTAAGGCCTGCACCTCCTCCGGCTGTTTCGACGGCGCCGAATCCCGTCCGGGTCGAGGTTCCCACTGTTGAGGCTCACGCTTCTCAGTGTTAGTCAGACCCGGTGGATCACTCGGCTAGCGCCCCTGGTGCTGGCCGGGAACAATTTTCTGATCTTGGTGCCAGTGACTGGCGCCGAGAAACCTTCCGCCACCAGTTCCTCTGGCATCAGCTCTCAAGCTGGTGCGAATGAACAACTTCCTGATCTTGGAGCCAGCAAAACTGCTGAGCCCAGTCAGCCGGCTCCACTTCCTTCTCCAAATCCTCCTGCTCGCTCTCCTATCATGTCAAAGGGCCAGACCTAGCCCAAGGCGCCTGGGTCTGCTCGCCCCTTATCCGGCAAGTCCACCTCCACCAAGCAGACAATGTTGGTTTGCGCTCCTGGTTCCGCTCCTCAGATCCGGCCTCCGACGTTGGCAACAATGCTTGCTTCAACAGGCAAGGCGGGCGAGTCTGCGGCTGCCGGGTCAGGTGATAGCACTAAGGTTGTTGCCCTTCATACCAGTGCTGCAGCGACCCATGCCAACGTGGGAACTACCCAGAAAACGGGTCAAGTTCTCACCCGGACGCTCAGCGGGAAAAGCCTTGGTTCGGCTGAACCTTATGCTTTGGCATGGAATGCATCTGGCGAGCAAGAGGTCAGCATGCACGGTGGCAAGAAGCTGGTGCTGGGCCCCAAGGCCGTCTCTGACATGACTCAGCAGGCCATCACCTTAATGGCCCGCGCTGACGAAGTGAACGAGGTAAAGTAACTTCTTACTCTTTTGTATTGTTGAGTATTCCTTTTATACATATCACCTAGTCCCCGAGGTTACTGCCGAGTAAGGAACTTACTTGGCTATAAGCTCTCGATAATCGCTTAGTCTTTAAATTTCCACGCCAAGCCTTGCATGCTAGAGCTTCGATCCCTAGACCTCGAGGCTACTATCGAGTAAGGAACCTATTCGGCCGTAAGATCTTAAGCTTTTTATTTCCTTATGCCAGACTCAAATGTTAGAGCTTCGATCCCTAGCCCTCGAGGTTACTGCCGAGTAAGGAACTTACTCGGCTGTAACCTCTTAGACAAGAGTCACTTTTTATCCGGCAGGCTGCTTGACTTGTGATTTCCTTACTGTTTGTTTGCTTTGTCCAGCTCACGCATAACGAGCACACCAAGGTGCACCAAGCTCTCATTTTGGCGCGTCGCAAGCTCGAACTTGCGTATGAGAAACTGCAGACTGACACCCAAGGCCAAGGTAATGCGCTTATTCGTCCTCTCTTTATTCGTTGTATTTTCCTTTGGTTCATTCACTACTAGAGAAAACCTTATGCGAGGCGCACCTAAAAGCATATGCGAGGCGCATATCGTATGCACCTATAACTTTGAGCCTCGCCTATTTTTTATGCGAGGCGCATATGATATACGCCTCCTATACTTCACATATGCGAGGCGCATATCGATATGCGCCTCCTATATATAGAAACTGCAGACTGACACCCAAGGCCAAGGTAATGCGCTTATTCGTCCTCTCTTTATTCGGTGTATTTTCCTTTGGTTCATTCACTACTAGAGAAAACCTTATGCGAGGCGTACCTAAAAGCATATGCGAGGCGCATATCGTATGCGCCTCTAACTTTGAGCCTCGCCTATTTTTTATGTGATGATATGCGCCTCCTATACTTCACATATATAGGAGGCGCATATCGATATGCGCCTCGCATATGTGAAGTATAGGAGGCACGTATCGATATGCGCCTCGCATATGTGAAGCATAGGAGGTCCATATCATATGCGCATCGCATATGTTTTACAAGGCGCCTCGTATATTTATAGTATATGCGCCTCCTATAGTATCCTATATGCGCCTCCTATAATATTTTCGAAATTCAACTTTTACATATCACTATAAATAACAGTATATAGATATACAGTCCATAATACAGTATAAACAACACAAAATTTTCAGAAACTTGCAATTGGCCAAAACATAATAAAACCAACATGAATACAAGTACATTACACATCAATACGACATACGAGTTCATACATCAACTAGAATCAACAAGTCCCAAGTTTTCACACAACACCAAGTGTTTGTGCCACAAGTTCACACCTCCGAGTATAAGTTCAAAATCACATTACAACTCCGACGACGGAGCTCTAGCTAGATGAAGTAGAGCACATAACCTATCATAAAGAGCAACAAGGTGGTGATCACGAGGAAGTTCCTCCACTTCTTCCTCCCGTGCCTCCTCCACTTCTCTTCTGCCACTTCTGTACTCTCGTAGCCTTGGTAGTTGTTCCCCAAGAAGTTGTACTCTCGCTGCATACAAAAGTATAGTACACACAAGTGGTGGCTACTATTAAAGTTGCATTCATCAGCTGCGACCAAAGTTCATCAGTAGAATTTCATACATGAGAATAATCCATGATACACTTAAATGTTAATCAACATATCCACACACTTGCAAGTCCATTTATGCTGCTCACATAATTTCAGGTCTGAAAAACTTCGATGGAAGATCCAGAAATGGACAAGTATAGCTGAAAATATATAAATTATACGGCTGAAAGGTACAGCACATGCGCGTATATACAGAAATATCAGAACACTCTTCCGCACTTAGGGAAGACAAGTTTCTTTCTTCTACAAGAAAAACTTACGACCAAGGTAATTAAATTGACATGAAAATAATGTTCTCAAGTCTTTTAATTTTTTTCCAAAATGAACTCGTTACGACGACTTTATAGAAAAGTAGCAAAAATGGTAAACCCAGAACTGGAAATAGTCTTTTAGTGTATATTCAATTTAGAGAAAATAAAATTTTGACAGTAGATCAAGAACTGGACTTGCACTCAAGAATAAATCAAGAATTTTCTGAAACAAAATATTCCTTTCAACCGGAAAACTTTATCCAAGTTGCACACTCATAAAAAAAGTAGGCAAAGGTGCACTGCATCAAGTGCCAATGCCTCTTTGAAGTTGAGGGAAATCAGAAAGACCATATGTTAAGTGCGAATGCCTCTTTACAGTAGAAGGTATGAGCGTAACACTGTCTTATATATAGACACATTCAGACAGAAAAAATAGAGGTGCTAGAACGCTAGTTTCTTTTCAAATAGAACAGTCATTTTCTCCAAAATAGAAGTAGAACACTAAGCTTAGTACGGACAGAAATTACTCCATGAATCATTGTCTAGGCATGATGCAAGTTGACCAGTGAGCGCAATACAAAAGAATACAGAACTAAACCCTGCAATTCCACTTCAAAGCCCACGCCATACATGAGTTGGAAGAAGCTACCTACTGTTTAAGGGATGGTATTAGCGTCGACAACATCACACGCAAACGAAGTATACAAAATGGAAGAACCTACACCAACTAGCCATTTTTGCGTCTCCGCAGCCTGAATTTAACTCCAGACACATGCAGAACCATCAATGCTATGTATGATTCCAACAATAAACTTTAATTAACATGTGCTGATGAACTGATGAACTTTGGTTAAATGTCCATTCTTATTTAAATGTCATCACCAAACTAGTACTATCATTTTATACTTATTATTACTGCTCATCCATTCTTGGTTAAATATCCTTTTCTTACCATAGGGACCAAGTTATAAAGTGGAAATAAAAGGAAGCTACAATCCAGTGGAGGGAACGACTGCAATATGAGAGCATCTTAACATAGTTGAAGTCAAGTGTAACGTGGTGGATGAGAGAGTTATCAAAGTTTTGAAGTTTATGCGCAGAAAGGAAAATCAATATAATCTGTTTTATTGGCGAAGGATGTTTAATTTAACTGTCACAAGAACAGTAGTAGAAACCATAATCCATGTGCATAAATAGAAACCATTTTTGTTTGCAAACATCACTTAGCTTACTTTTCTATAGAACACATAAATGTAAATTTCATCTGTCAAGTCCTAAGCCAAGCATAATATGAGTCGGCATCACTTCAAGGTTATGCAAAGAAGATCATTAACAATGCAAAAATTATGGCATGGATGGCTTGGATCTCAGAAAAAAAGCTTGTAAGATTTGACCCAGCATGTCTTGTTAGGGTATTCTACACAAAAAGAACATAGATGCCACACTGCTCGTATCATAGTTTTTCAGAAAAAAATTATAACAGTCATGCACTTCACTTTTGGTTCCACTTTTTTTTGGTCTTATTTTTCAGTTTCTCTCCATGTACTTGAATCACAGTTAAGTACACATTACAGCTTTATTTTATCAATAATCTAACGTAAACCTATAGCAGAAAACCACATCACAGTGGCAACTTCCCCAATAATATATCAGAGGAAGGAAAACTAAGAAAATGTTGGTCTGCCAGCTAATTAATGTTGGTATATCTACTTCACATATCAAAGCAAAGATGCAAGCGGAGGAAAATTGGCAGGTGAGGCAAATGATGGAGTGGAAAGAATATGAAACGGGAATGCCAAGGAACAGTGACACTAAATCTTCCCTTCTTCGATTTTAGACTCTCCGAATCGTGACAGTGTAAGTGCAGGAACAGTACTACAGCAAGTCAGCGACCAAATCATGAGCCTGGTATCACTTAGCTTATTGGGGAAGGGAGAGGAGGGAGCGACGCTCACCTTGGGGTGCTCGGCGAGGACGGGGTGGCCGGCGGCAGGCGCTGTCCACGGGCAGCAGGTATTCAAGCGGCAGCGTCAGGCTCCTCCTCCATGGGGCGGCGGCGGGCTCCTCCTCCACGAGGCGGGCGGCGTCGGGCTCCTCCTTCCATGGGGCGGGCGGGTCGCGGGGGCGAGGTGCTCCTCCACGGGTCACGGATGAGGTGCTCGTCGACCCCTGTGGCTGGTCGCCGAGATGTCAGGGAGAGGGAAAGAGGGATAGGGGGAAGGGAAAGGAGAGGGGGAAGGGGGTCGGGGCTCACCTCGATGACGGGCTGCTGCGGGCGCGGACGGCGGGCTGCTGCCGGAGTGGACGGGCAGCAGGAAGGGGACGACGGCGCGGCAAAAAGGTTAGGTTACTGTGTGCGTGAGAGAGAAAGGGGAATCTCGTCGTCCCTTATTATGCGAGGTACCAGCTTATGCGAGGCCAATCTGGCCATAATGCGCCTCGCGTATTCTGCAGACCTAGTCAAATAGAGCAGTGCCCTCTTTTTTTTCAAGAAACACACAGGAGCCCATTGGTTACATGCTTTCTCCTAATTTGAACTATGGCCACCTAGGTTCGAATCCTAGTGGCAACAAATTTTTTAAAAGCCATTTTCTTGTAAAAACATTGTCCAAACACAATATAAACTATAAAATATACTACAAATATTTTAAATATTCAAATATTACCAAAACTATAAAATTGAGTATTATGAATGTGTCTCGTCGATACATAATATTCTCAATGTAATATTATAACATACAAAAAATGATAATTATGAATGTTTTGATACATAATAGTAGGCCACACACACGACGGTTCTTGACAATGGTCGGAACGCGCTAGTGTTTCTTGACAATGGTCGTCTTTTTGCCTTTTTTGACATAATAGGAGGGGGGCAACCAGGTTTGTCTTGGTGGAGGAGGAAGAAGTGAGACAAGTGAGTGGGGGTGGTAGTTGGCTCCATGTGCCAAAAGCTAGAAAAAAGGTGGTGTCAGGTTATAGGAGGCGCATATTGCACAATACGAGCCTCCTATAATTCAAACTATAGGAGGCGCATATAGCAATATGCGCCTCGCCTATGAGGCCACCTACCTCCACCCAGGCCCGCAGGAGTTACTTGAGGCACATATGACCATATGCGTCTCGCATATTATCAAGTATAGGAGGCGCATATGACCATATGTGCCTCGCATATTCGAGCACCTACCAACACCCGGGTCCACACAGATTATGCGAGGCGCATTCTGCCTATATGTGCCTCGCCTATCTGATATATAGGAGGCGCATATGACTAGAATGCGCCTCGTATAATCTGGGGCTGCTTGATTCCGTCCGTACAGGGATTATAGAACGCGCATTCTTATCATATGCGCCTCGCCTATTTTTATACTAGAGACGCATGGAGAAGAAGTGCGCCTCGCCTATTTTATAGGAGGCGCATATGGTCTAAATGTGCCTCCTATAAGCATGTCTCCTATAGCCTTTTCTCTGGTAGTGATTTTCTCAATCTTTTCTCGCTCTTCTCTCACAGCCTCCGCTCAGTCCACCATCGAGGCTCTTCACTCACAGATCAGCGAGGCCGAGAGTAAGTTTCTTGCCTCATTAATCTGATAGCTGAAGGTTTCTGTTGGTGCTGACAAGTAGTTTGTTCCGAATAAGCAGAGAAGCACTAAGCCGAACTCCAGAAGGAGCGAGACGAGGTGACCCGGCTGAAGAAGCTGATGGCCGAGACGGAGTAGAAGCACTTGGCCGAGGTGCAAGGGCTGAAGGAGGAGCTTGCCGAGAAGAATGAGCAGCAGGCCGCCAGCGCCGAGAAGACCAAGAGGCTACTCGATGAGGCCGAGTCATCGGTTGAGTTGGCAAACCTGAACCTTGATGCCCTCCAAGCCAAGGCCAAAATTTGGCACAGCAAGCTCGCCGCTATCAACTTCTTTCTCAGTAGTGAGTTCTTACTCTTTTTGCACTATATAGGTCGCTCTAGACTCCTTCCATTTACCTATGTTATTTTGCTAACTTTCTCTTTCACTTGCAGATAATTTTCCTGAGGCCAACATGTTTGCCATCCGATCCATGAAAAAAGTGAGGGCCGAATCTGGTGCTCCGGCTGATGGCGAGGTGTCCATGGAGGAGCTTCTCGAAGCGGTATCAGAATGGGTCAGGACTCTCAAGTCATGCAGTGTGGACCTTCTCAAGTCGGCTATCCATGCGTTTCGCATGCTATGGCCGGATGAAGACGCACCTGAACTCATCGAGCCACTTGTTGAGAGACTGCTCCTCACTGAGGATCAGTGGCGTGAGTCGGCCAGCCCAGCTGCAGCGGACAAGGCTCTCTCCTTCGTGCTTTCATGGTACGAGGACATCAATCTTGATGTTCTTGCTCGCATCAGAGGAGATGGCAAATGGATGAATGACCCGGAGCTGATCCAGAAACGCCAGGAGCGGGCTTATGCCATGATCGAGTACACCATGGTGCACGCTTGGTGCGACGGGCCCAGCTTTCTCGACCTCGGCGACCCGCTTGTCGAAGTTTCTGGTGAAGAGGGTGCGGACAGTAAAGCAACTGAGTCAGATGGTCCGGATGACCTGGCCACTGACGCCCCTGACTCGGCAGATGCTCCAAACGACGCTCCTAGCTCCAAGGGTGCCCCTCCGAGTCCTGCTGCTTCTTAGGCGAACAAAAACTTGAACTTTTGATTAGATCCCCGGTATGCCGGGTACATATGTAATGTACATTGCTCTATAAGTTTGATTATGCGCCTTTTGATAAGGATTTATATATTGTCGTTATGTTCTGAGTGTGAATCATTCAAGGGCAAGTCGCCGAGTCTCATTTTACCGTTTCACCTTTCTTTGACTTTGGCCCCTGTCTACCTTTTTTGGTGTTCTACATTAGAGTCTCAAAGTACTAAGGATATAGTTAGCGGATATGAAACTTGGATCACTTGGCCGAGATTACTCAACACACAGTATAACATGACCTGCAGTGGGTTAGGCAAAGACATAAAGCCAACTCGCATTTCTCCTTTGTACTTATCCGGTGTTCGTGTTTACCCTTCATACATCCTTTCCTCTTGCTTGCCATGAAGCCGTGTTTTCGGACAACAGCATAGTCGAAGAGTTGATTTTTTCCGATTAAACACTACTTGTCCCGAGATAAGTTTTGGGCGTCACGCCAGCCGACATAAAATAGCTGAGAAAGAAAACATAAGGGGTAGTCCCCGGGTCAGTTTTTCGAGTCATACCATTTTATTATCAGAACATAGCCGGCACACACGCCTGACATATGAGAGTTCGAGTGATACATGCATTGATTCTCCTAGGTATAGAATGGACGAAGTAGCGCCACATTCCATGGCCTTTTGGTATCATCTCCTGACCTATCCGCCTTGTTCTTTTGCGCTTCGCGAGCATCTATGAGATAATATGAACCATTGTGCAATGCTTTGCTTACAATGAACGGACCTTCCCATGGGGGTGATAATTTATGCATTCCGGTTGTGCGCTGCACCAGCCTTAGCACCATATCCCCTTCTCAAAAAACACGAGGTTGCACTTTTCGGCTATGGTAGCGTCGGAGATTCTATTGATATATAGCGGATCTGGATAATGCCAGTTCCCTTTCTTCTTCGAGTAGTTCTACTCCATCTTCTCGGGCCTCTTTTACCTCGGCTTTCGAGTATTGCCTTATCCTTGGCGAGTCATACTCTATGTCGGCAGACAAAAATGCTTCTGCCCCATACATGAGGAAAAATGGCGTATATCTTGTTGATCGATTCGGTGTTGTTCTTAGGCTCCATAACACTGAGGGCAGTTCCTCTATCCAACAACCAGGTGACCTCTGGAGTGGTTCCATTAAGCGGGGTTTTATCCCTGACAGAACTAAGCCATTAGCCTGTTCCACTTGTCCATTTGCTTCTGGATGGGCGATTGATGCCACATCGAGTCTTATTCGGTGTTTCCCGCATAAACGAGCAAAAGCTCCTTTAGCAAAGTTTGTGCCATTATCGGTGATAACACTGTGTGGGTAACCATATCTTAGGATTATATCCTTTAAGAATGTGACAGCTGTTTTACCATCCAATTTTTTGATTGGTTTCACTTCTATCCACTTGGCGAACTTATCAATCATTACCAGAGTATGAGTCATACCTCCCCTTGCTGGTTTGAATGGTCCTACCATATCTAGGCACCACACTGCAAAAGGCCAAGTGCTTGGTATAGTCTTTAATTGAGATGCTGGTAGATGTGACTTGGATGCATAGTGTTGACAACCACTGCATTTTCCGACTAACTCTTGCGCCTGTGCCAGTGCGCTTGGCCAATAAAATCCATGTTGGAATGCCTTGGCCACCAACGCTCTTGATGATGCATGGTGCCCACATTCCCCTTGATGAATATCCACCAAGATCTCTTGGCCTTTCTCTGAGCTGATACAACGCTGCAGTACGCTCGTCACACTTCGCTTGTATAGTTCCTTATTGATTATGGTGTACGCTTTTGCTCTTCTTGTTGTTTGCCTTGCCAATGTTTCATCATCCGGCAAGGTCCCATTTTTTAAGTAGTCAAATATTGGTTGTGCCCATGTTGGTATCAGTGGTTCCAGGTCTGCTTCAACATCAATCTCCATTGGCTCTGTCGACATATGCTCTGCCGACATGACCTGAGGAGTCCCCGAGTGTGATTCGGTAGCTCCTGAGTTGAGCGGATCAGTCCCCGAGTGACTCGAACCTGCCCCTGAGTCGATATCCATTGGTACCACGTCCGACTCCTGATTTGCCGGGGTAACCCTGATCGAGTCGGATTCTGGTGACGGCTTGATCGATGGTTTCCTGAGGTGCTCTAGTGCTACTCCTGGTGGTATTTCTTGCCGAGATGACCCTAGTTTGGACAGTACATCTGCTGCTTCATTTTCTGCTCTAAGAACGTGATGAAATTCGCACCTGTCAAAGTATCCCGAAATTTGTTGCACATGGAAACGATATAATGTCATGTTTGCGTCCACCGCATCCCAATGTCCAGACACTTGCTGAATCACCAAATCCGAATCGCCAAAACACATGATCCTTTTGATGCCAATCTCTTTGGCCACTTTGATGCCATGGACAAGTGCTTCATACTCGGCAACGTTGTTGGAAGCAGCAAAATGAATCTGCAATACATACCTGAGTTGATCCCTTTTTGGAGTTGTGAGCACTATCCCGGCGCCCAGACCCATTTTTGTCTTGGACCCGTCAAAATGCATTTTCCAGTAGTTCAGATCTAGCAGTGGTGGTTCGTACTGCATTTACATCCAGTCTACAAAGAAATCTGCAACAGCGTGAGATTTGATTGCATCTCGCCTATCGTATTGTGGAGTATATGGTGCCAGTTCTATGGCCCATTTTGCGACTCGGCCGCTGGCATCTTTGCTGCCCAATATATCCGAGATAGGTGCCTCGCATATTACCCGGATTGGGTGTTCTTGAAAATAATGTTTCAGCTTCTTTGCTGCCATATATACCCCGTATGTCATCTTTTGATAATGCGGGTAGTTCTGTTTCGAAACAGAGAGCACTTTGCTCAAGTAATAAACTGGTCTTTGGACTGATTTGCCCCCTTCTTCACGTTCAACCATTATCACTGCACTTACAACTATGTTGGTTGCGGTGACATAGAGCAACATTGGCTCTTTGGATAGTGGTTATGCTAGTATTGGTGTCGTCGCCAACATTTTCTTTAATTCATGGAAAGCGCTATCAGCTTGCTGTGTCCATGTGAATTTGTCTGATTTCTTCACCAATTGATATAGTGGTAGGGCCTTTTCACCTAGCCGACTAACAAACCTGCTCAACGAGGCCAGGCATCCAGTAAACTTCTGGACATCGTTGACGGTTTTTGGCAATTCCATTCTTTCGATGGCCCTGATTTTTGTTGGGTTAGCTTCAATTCCTCGGCTGGATACCAGGAATCAAAGTAACTTGCCAGTCGGGACACCAAATGTGCATTTTTTCGGGTTAAGTTTCATTCGGAATCTTCTCAAGTTTTCGAATGTTTGACGCAAGTTCTCAATTAGAGTATGACTTTGTTTGGTTTTTATTACCACGTCATCGACGTATACTTGAACGTTTTTGTCCAATTGATCTTGCAAGAATTTTTGCATGCATCTTTGATATGTTGCCCCTGCATTTCTCAACCCAAATGGCATGGTATGATATCAATAAGCCTTGTACTGGGTGATAAAATTTGTCTTTATTTGATCATCCGGATTCAGTGGTATCTGATGGAATCCAGAATACGCATCCACAAATGACAAAAACTCACACCCAGCAGTAGAATCTATGACTTGGTCGATCCGTGGTAGGGAAAATGGATCTTTTGGACACTCCTTATTAAGGTTCATGTAATCTCAATACACATGCGCCATACCACTGCTACGTTCGGGTCATTTTTTTTCTTCTCGACCAAGACTGGATTTGACAGCCAATCCGGGTGCAGTACTTCCATAATGATTCCAGCTGCTAAGAGTCTGGCAATCTCGGCAACTATTACTTTCCTCCTATCTTCGGCGAAGCGGCGGAGGGGTTGCTTCACCAGCTTGGCATCTGGTCTTAAATGAAGAGAGTGCTCAGCCAGCTCCCTCGAAACTCCTTGTAGATCCTGAGTGTACCATGCAAAGATATCCCGATTCTCACGGAGGAAGCTGGTGAGCTCGCATTCCTATTTGTCCGTGAGGCCAGCCCCAACGGTAACTGTGTGCTCTGGGAAAGTCTTGTCAACTTGTACCTTCTTGGTTTCTTTGGTATCTTGAAATGACACACTGCCATGCGGGTTGGTGAGTGCCGGCATGGACATTTGTGCTGCTTTGGCCAATGCTGCCACCTCCAACATTTGATGCTTTTCTTCTGCTATGACGAGTGACTCGGCCAGTGAAGATCCGGCTGAGGCACAAGCAATGGATCTTTTGTAGTCCCCTTCAACTGTAATCACCCCACATGGGCCTGGAAGCTTCATCTTTAAGTAGGCAATGTGGGGAGTAGCCATGAACCTTGCCATAGCCGGCCTGCCAAACCCGCATAGGAACGATTCAAAGGTGCCCATCAGGCACTTTCGTGTGGGTGGAAAACGAAGTAATAACATTACACAACAGTCCTCGATGGGACCCACAGAACAGATATATATACAACACGACTCCATGAGTCAAGAATACAGATATACGGTACAAAGATCCAAATCACCTTGAAAAGATGGAGCGTCCGACTACGGACAAGATGCAAATGGGGCTAAGAGCCCTGAAGAATAACCAATGGCGTCCATAACCCTGCCCAGGCCAAGCCGGAAGGGTAACCCTGCTAACGACGTCGCATCTCAAAACCTGCTTAAACAAAAAGGGGTGCCGACAAAGGGCAAAGGAAAAAGAGGAGCGTTAGTACTGAGGCCAGTACACGGCGAGGCTAGAATTCGGCGGTCCTCGCCTACATAGGTATGGTGGACTGAAGCGGCAGCGGCAGCATGCACTAAACACCCTATAGAGACTCGATACAACTGGCGGCTATCAGAGGGGGATAAGAAAGACCTATTCGGAACCAACCTGATGCTACCGTCAAACAAACCCATCCTGGTGTTTCCCCCTCGAGACCAAACGAGGAAGTCCACCGAGGAACTCACACAGTTGGGAGTTTTACTTATTCAGTTATCGTTGCAGCAATTACTAGTCAGGTAAAGATAGTCGTCCTGACAAAATAAGCAGTGGGCACTTTTAATTAATCATTCCGTTATAGTTGCGACACTTACTAGTCAAATACATTTAGCATGAGATAACCCAAAACCCAGCAGTTGTTGGTACTTTTATTAAGCCATTCCGTTGTAGTTGCAATACTTATTAGTCAGGTACAATGGTCGCAAGCGATAATCCAAACAAGCATTTGTGGGCAGTATTATTTAGCCATTCCATTATAGTGAAGCTGATTACTAGTCATTATAAAGTCAAATTTATAGCACTACTTTAGTTATAGTTGTCTATGATCGAGATACTGTGCTCCAAGTCGTCCATAACCGCGGACACGGCTTTCAGAAAGTTTTACCCCGGGTGCACCAATAGCAACACACTCGATCAACCTCGGAAAACCAAATCAAAACCCAACGAGGCCTTCACGACAAAGCAATCACAGGATTCAGAAATATTTCAGGGGCCACCCATTGAGTAGACCATAGAACGGTTAGTGACTCGATACGGACTCAAGGTTTGCGACAATGGTCGTAAACGATCGGGAACCCAAAACTGGCTTGTCGACACCGAAAACACTCCGCTTACCTAAGCGATGCAGTGTCCTCGCACAATCATAAATAAAGCAGTAGCATGGCATAAGTACATGATAGTAAATAAAACCTCAAACTAGTTTGTGGCCCCAAGAAATAAGATGAATCAAGCTCGGCTGGGGTCCCATAATCCTCCGGATGTGGATAGCGATAAAACAAGGAACAGTATCAAGTACTCGGGGTCCCACGGGACACAAGTGGGCGGTGAAACCAAATATTATCTATCACCCACCGATGCCTCGCTTACTTACTTCAATTTTAGTTGTTAAACAGTAATTAAAGTGAGCGAAAAGTAAAGCCATGATCATCTCCAACATCAACATGCGTAACACCAACAATCGTGGCACTTGACGACACGCACGCACTTGAGCAAGCGATCACGACGCCAAGAAAGTCCAACTATCTACCAAACAACAGGTAATAGGATGTGTCCAAGACAATATAAGGCTGCAGGGGATATCACGGGTACGAAAACTAGAGCAACGCAACACAGATAGCAATAGATCAACAGGAGGGAATAAATACTATAAAAGTAAGATAGGTAGAAAGGGGGAGATGCTCGCCTGAAAACATTGCCGAAGGTTCATCCGAAGATCGGGGCGAAGCTCACATCAACTCAATGGCCTTATCCGCGAAGAAGCAAAACACTAAAAGAACACCGGATGCACTATTTAATACTACGGCAAAAGATCGGCATGATGCATGTATGATGTATGGCATGGCAAAGGTGCGATGCAATTAGGCCATATTAAGCGGAACCGGGGTCCCGACAATTAATAAGGTGGTTCATGTTGTTTAGCTACCCCGTAATTTAGCTGTTGTTATAACATGGCAAAAGATCGCACCGGTTCGCTACACAAGTTTAAATGAGGCCGATATGAGACTGGATTTGCTCGCATATGGGCCCCATATTTAATTATAAGGTGAATCGGCGGAAGTCCCCCAAACCACATGGCAATATGCATGCGAGATGAATGAGTTAATGCAACAAGTTTTATATATAGCACTTATAAAATAGGGCTCGGGAAAAGATTCACACATTAGGGTCGAAGATCTTGGTCCGGGGGGTTCGGGGTCTCAGGGTCTTGGGGTTCGCGTCCGTGTGGCGACCTTGTCGTTCCGTGTAGGCGTTCTCGAGGTCGTTGGCGAACTTGCTCGGTACCGGGTTTTTCGGAGATCTTGGCGCGGCATCGGGTTCGGGGTGTCGAGGCTTGGTCTTCGCATCCATGTCGGCGTTCTTCGGACTCCGGGAAGAAGTCCTTGAGGTCTCCTGTCGACGACTTCTTCTGGCGTGGCAAGTCCGTGTTGGAGAGCTTGGTACTTGGAGCTGTAGTAGCGTGGGGCCTCACGACTTGAGGACAGCAACATCGGACGAATAAAACACTGACGGCGCACTGGGGATGGTCTTGGCCGATGGAGACAGAGGAAGGGCGAGCAACGCCTTAAGCGGGAGGAGGCGCGACGACGGCGGCAGCGCAATGGAGGACTGGGCATGGTCGGTCGAGGAGGGGGCGCTGGCTCACGAGGGACGGCTCCGGGCGGAGGGAGGACGGCGACCGGTGGAGGGGCCTAGCCGAGCGGGCGGCGGTTCTTGACGGAGAGGCCGCGAGGAAGGCCGTGGCGCAGGCGGGGGCTGCTGGCGAGGAGGAAGCCGCAGGAGGCGGGACGGAATGGTCTGGTGGCGTCATGGCGGGCCGGGCGGCATGGGAGGTCCGGCAGGTGGGGCTCATGGAGGAGGAGGTCCCATGGGCTTGGCGAGGCGGCCGCCCGACAGCGGCGCCAGGAGGAAGCAACGTGGCTCTGAGGATGGCCGGAGGAGGCGAGGCGGAGGGTCGAGGCGCCCGTCGCGAGGAGGCTGGGAGGCCACAGCGAGGCGGCGACGGGAGGCGCGACGGAGGGAGGTGCAGGCGGAGGCGACGGGAGGGCAGAGGCGTGGTCGCGAGGAGAGCTCGGAGGACGGGACGCCGCGGGCGGCGAGCTTAGGCGGAGGGGCTGGCGCCGGGCGAGAGGAGGCGGCTGAGCTCGGGAGGCGGTGCAGCGGAGGGGACGCGAGGGAGGAGACGGGCGCGGGCGCGCGGGAGAGGACGCCGTGAGGGAGAGAGCGGTGGGCGCCGGGCTGGGGAGAGGAGGAGGAGACGGCGACAGTGACGCCTTGGCGGCCTGAGCGGGGTTGGGGATCAAGGGAGCATCGGGCAGGGGCACGCGGGAGGTGGGGAGCATCCAGCGTGCGGGCGTCGGACGGGGCCCAGGGTCGGCTCGGGAGTGGGGTTAGGCGGTGGGCGGGCCACGTGGGGCAGTGGTGAGGCGGTGGGACCCGGGATCTGTGAGAGAGGAGGAAGGGGTGTGCGTGCTTTGAGTGAGAAGTGGTCTGGGGGTGGGTCCTGGGAGAGAGAGAGGGGAAGAGGGCTGGTGAGGTGGCAGCTTTTGATTGAGGGGGATGGCCAAGGGTGATGTGGCACCGGGATAGGTGGGGTGATGTGGCTGGTTGGGTGGGTAGATTAAGTTGGGTAGCTTTAGGATTATGGGTGGACCGATTTTTATTCGGGTGGTCGTCGGTCGATTCGGCCCATTCGACTGCCCCACTGAAAATAATTCAGAATTTTATTTATTTTAAATGCACCGTTTGCAAACCGATAGCAGACAAACAAAATAATCCGGAGACCCGGGGTTTGCGTTTGAACAAAGACGGGGCGTTTAGAAAACAAATTAGGTTTTTCCGAAAATAGTTTTATGCGAACAGATGCAAGATGATGACGATGCTCAAATGCAATGTGGCATGATGACATGAGCCTGCGGTCATGATGATGCAATGCACACAATCAACGCGATTTTCTAGTAGTGGTTTTTGCGGGATGCCACATCGGTTTACTCGGACTAAGCGTGTGAAACTTACACGGCTGGTCCAGCATCATCTCATATGTATATTTTTGTCTGTCCTGATATTGCTTCCTTTGTTCGTATGGCTTTTTGCCATCATTCTTTGGTACCCATTGTTGTTGTCCACTTGTCCTTTGGCGTTGGCTACTTCTAGCATCCAGATGATCCTGACTTACGGCCGCAACCTGAGTCAAACCATATTTGTAGTCTGGCCTTTCGTCTCTTCTCTTGCTTCTGTATTCGGATCTTTCCTGGCGCCTTTGCGACCCGGCAGCGTCATAGATCCGAGTCTCAGTCATCCCGTCTGCCGACATAAGCAGTGGCTGAGTTAGATCTCCTAACGCATAGGAATCAACAATTCTTATTGTTTCTGCCAGGCTTGCCGGCATATCCCTCTGTAACCTTTGCCACAGCACACTCCCATGTCTGCATCCTTGTGCAAACCAAGTGATTGCCTGTGACTCGATTACCCCTTCACAGGAGTTGCGCATCATGCACCACCTTGTGAGAACTCCCTGTATGTTTCATTCGGTGTTTGCTTGCACATCGCCAGTTGCTGTGGGCGATTTGGCCTCTTGTAAGTGCTCATGAAATTTCTCACAAAAGCATCTTGAAAATCGATCTAGCTGTTAATGCTTCCGGGTGGCAAATTGTTCAGCCATACCCGAGCTGGTCCTTCCAGCATTTGTGGTACATAACGTACTGCCCATCTCAAATTTCCCTGCGCGATCTTCACAGCAGTTCCATAGTCTATTAGCCAGTCCTTCGGCTTTGTACTTCCATCATACATTTTTGTTCCTCTGGCCAGCTGGAAATTTGGCACCGGTGGCTCCTTCATGATCCTCAGGCCAAAGCATGGTGGACCCTGCAGACCTTGCGATTCGATTAGCTTTGCCATCTTTATTCGGTCAAGCTTTAGCCTCGCATCATCCGGCTGAAGGTTCCTACCTCCGAGTCTTGCTCCCATTGCTTGATATGCGTGATCCGGCAATTCATATATGTCATTCACCATAGCCGAGTAACCATCATTGTACTTATTTGCGTTCGGGTCAGCAAGTTGTTGAGCTTCCTTTCCCGCGCTTTGCTGTCTTCTTTCGGGTTGAGCTGGTGCATTATTCGGTGTTGGATTTCCTCCTCCTGCCGAGTGAGTTCCACGCCTAGCTTGGGGCGCAAAATTCTGCCCTTCGTTGTCGTTTCTTTGCCCTGCTTGCCTTTCTCGGCCTGCATTCTCCTGGTTTTCATTTCCTTGGGCATTATTCCTTCTTGCCCCCTGCGCATGTGCCGGGTTTCCTTGAGCCATTGCCGGATCATAGGTGACCATCTGCTTGTTTCTTCTAGAATCCACTCTTTTCTCTTTCCTTGGTCTGGGCACTGCTCCGGGTGAGGATGCCGTGTGCCCTGCCGATCTTGTCGGGACAGGAGTCGCTGAGTGAACCAGCTGTGACCTTCCTGCAATACCCGGATTTGCTCTGTAATACACTTCATTCAACATGCTAGCTGCTCTTACTAGTTCATTGACTCGTTCTTGCTGTCTTTTCTTTGCTTCTCCCTCTAAATAGGGTAACTCTGTCATTGATGCTTCTGTTGCTCGCAGATTAGCTTCTGTCGTGTTATACGTTGGCCGCATAGCTGTTTCGTTGATGTTTTCTAGCGTTATTTTTGATGTCGCATCTGCCAGCTCTTCATTGAGGTTTCTTCCTCTCAATCTCGTCACATCAAGCCGGGTCTTTGCGCCCTTGACCCGATTTGCCGAGTTGAGCTCTCGGATCGTGATATCCACATCCTGTTGTAACAGTGCTAATTTCTTTGCTTTCTCCAGAACTTTTATCCTGGCCTCCTCCAACTCGGCTTGCACGTGCGGGTCGGTTGTTCGCGCCATCTGGCTCGCCACTTGTCTAGCGCTCGCAGCTCCTTAGCCCTTTTACTCCTAGCTATGTTTTCTGGTTTTTCCAATGGTTCCTTTGCTGTTCTCGCAGCCCTTGGTGTCTCCTCATGATTTCCTGCCTCTACATTCTCATTCACTCTTTGGAACTATCGTGAGCCGCGGGGTTCAGGGTTGTCATCATTACCTCCATGGAGACGAGTTGGTGAAGCTTCCCAGTGACAGCGACCGCCGGTGGATCCGGCGCCAGGGAGACGCGCTCCGGATATGCACGCACCGCGACGTAGATCTGGTGCTCACCGAACTTTATGAAGCGACCGCCCCTAGGGAATGGCTTGGTCCCGAAGCAGCCCGCATTGTCGCTGACGAAGTTGAGCGCTCCAAACCTGTGGATGAGGCCGGAGTAGACGCGCTCGCCGGTCTTGACGATGATGTTGCCCGTCCGGATGAAGACTCCATCAAGCACCTGCTTCTGCCCCACGGTGGACACCAACTGTCGTGGTGGTGACACGACAGATGCCATGGGTAGGCTTAAGTTGGGGGCCGAATGGGTGCTTGTGGTCACCGGAGAGGGAGTGCACGGTCGAGCCATGCATGAAGAACAAGAAGAACTCTTCACACTTAGCGAAGTGCTCCTTGAGCTGTATGAACTTGTGCACTGCGCACTAATTCCCTACTTGGTCCAACCTCCCTCTACTACTGATATGCCCCTCCTTATATAGGCAGCGCTTGTTAGCTCATACCTCTTTGGGTTCTATGGTTTACTTTTTGGATCTTGGTCCCTATAATGTGGGCCGGGTCATAGGCTTGCCCTAAGCCTAATGGCCCAGTCCACAAAGCTTGATAGCTAACGGTCTTCGGGTACGTCGCCTCCTGTTCCTTTTGGCGTCGTGCAGTAACTTTGTACGTCAGCCCTTGCTTTGGGAGTCACCCGGCTCCTTTCGTGTCACCCGACGTCGCCCTTCTCTTTTGACCATGCTTTACCATGGTCCCTCCTGAACCTTACTCAAAGGTGCCACGCGTCCTATCCGATTCGGCCCTTCCTCAGTAGACTCGGCTCGTTGGTTCCTGCAAGAATAACAACTTTGTCTTATGTGGGCCGACATAGTTTATATGTCGACCGCACACGCTTCTCTTACCCGGCCGTTCTTACCCGGCCTGGTTCTTTCTTTACTCGGAGCTAGCCAAGCTGTGCTATGTTTCACCTCTCGTGACCCTACCGGGGTTATCCCCCCGACACTGATATCTCTCATTTCAGTAAGAAACATAACAACTAACAATTTTCAGTGATAAAGGATCCAACAACATCCTTCGGTATATTGCCAAAGAAGGATCGGAAACCAACAAAAGTTAAAATGTCATTACATGATACCCTTATGTCTCTACAATCTGGAGATGCATTGTACAGTAGCGCGGCCCTCTAAACAATCGCAATATAGGGTAAACAGACGTAGAATACGCCAGCATCAGGTTCCTATATTCGTTGATCCATAGTGTGAACTTGGAAATAATTACTCAAGTGTCACATTAGCTCCTAATTACACCAGTATATAGTTATAGCAATATCCTATTCTGTTTGACCTACAAATTTCTGTCCGACGGAGGTCACTGTTCCATGTGTCCACCACCTCTCATGCTGCACCTTTCCCCTTCAAGCGTCTTTGTCATGTTCTTATTGAGCACACCATACATCTCTTCCTCATTCAAATCAAACTATTTTCTCAAATTCGTGAAGCCTAAGAGCAAAGCATAGAGGCGAATCATGTAGCAGAAAGACAGATAAGAACAACACTGGCGAACTGATTAAAAAATGAAACTTATTATTGCCCAAATCCGTTGATTCCTTTCCCAAATCTCATACTCATAAGTCATCATGGTAAAATCAGTTGATTCCACCCCAAATCCCATCCTCATAATTGTACAATCAGTGCATTTAATTTGAAGACCTCATTACTGAATTCCTAAATCCCATATCTCCTTCAACATCCCCTTTGCTGTATCTCAAATTGAATATGCAGAATCCCCTCTTGAGCTGGCTCCTCCTCGGGTGGCCTGATTTTGGAATATGAAATGTGCGCGCTCTGCGAGACCGTCTCCAGCGCGGCCGCCCCGCTTGTCCCGTCCGCCTTCCACCTCGACGGCCGCCTCTCCATGGCTTCTCATTAGGTTCCTCCCCGTGCTCAATGCTGCCCAGTGGCCATCTCGGCGCGTGCGCTGGCCACGTCGAGAACCTACTTCTCTGCCCTTGTCGACCTACGACAGCCACGCGTCCTCGTCACCTTGGTCGAGCTCGCCCCGCCTCCTGATCGGTTACACTTGCCCAGGACCACACCGGTGATTGCAGCCATGGTGCTGCCCATGTCCGCCTCTGCCTCCCCGAGTTTGGTGCGCCCTCCCGCGCGTGCTGCACGGACGCCACAGGGGTCGTCTCTCCCCAAGCGTGGCAGCTGCGGAGGCAGGAGTAGGGACGGCGGCAGCGGAGGATAAGGGGCATTGGGAATGGTTCGGGGAGGAAGAGGAGGCGTTCACGCCGGCAGTGGATAGGTCGTCGACCATGGGAAGCATCAAATCGAACCTTGGGTCGGTGAGGGGCGTCGGTGGTCATAAGTGTTACTGAGAGAAGTTTGATCCGTTCGCTCGCTCGCCCCCCCTGTGGGCGACGGGCGAACCCTCGCCGCCTCCCACCCACCGCCCCCTCCCTCTCCCTCCCCCCGGCCGCCGCCGCCGGCATAAGTCGCCGGGCTTCTCCCGCGTGGGGCTGGCGGTGGCGGGTCGGCCTCTTCCCGACGCGCGAACGAAGGGCAGGGCCTCTTGACGGCGCCGGTGCTCCTCGGCGGTGGATGGTCCGGCTCGGCGGCGTGAGACCCGCGAACGGGTGGTGGCGATGCGGCGGCGCAGTCGTTGGCTGTGGGGGGCTACGGTGGCCAGCATGGCCGGCTGGTCGCCGGCGAGCGGCCAGCAGAGCCCAATATGCCCAGATCTGGGCCCAAAAGGGCTCCATCTGGGCCTGGGCGGGCCGTGCCTGGCGCAGCTGCGGCTTCTCCGGTGGATGAGATAGCAGATCTTGGCATGGGTTGGTTGCGGTGGCAGTGCTCCTGCTGCAGTGTTGCGACGGGACTTCACGGGCCCTCTCGGGCTCGGCCGGGCCGGTGGTCCTGGTGTGTCCTGCTGCTATACCCGCCGGCTACCGCCTCCCGACGACGGAGGTGGTGGAGGTAGTTCCCTCCCGGGTGGCGCTGTACCACTGACCCTCGCCGGTGCTCCTTGCTTATCATCTTTACCGGCCTCGCGACGTGGACCTCGGTGAGATGGCGGGGGTGATTGCAAAACCGTGGTGGCGCGCGCTGGTGGACGACAAGGTTGGTGGACGTTCCGGAGGGCCTGGAGGCGTGGTTTTTTTGGGGGTCGGGAGAAATCCCTGTCTCGGCACCGGCGCGGTGACGCCTGTGGGTGTCATCTTCCTTCCTGAAGGGCGTTGGAGATCCCTCTTCCCCACCCCCCATTGTGGACCAGGGGAAACCCCAGGATTGGTTCCGAGGAGATCCCTTGGAACGATCCGGGCAGCAGCGGCGTCATCGTTGCTTTCCTTCTTGGAGGTGTTGCTTGGTGCACGGCGCTTCGGAGCATTAGGAGTGGGGTGCAATTTCGTCGGAGGGCGCAGCGGTGGAGAATCCCCTTCGTTTTCGTCGAACCGCCGTTCTCGGCATTGTTTTCTCTTTCTTTATTTTTTGTTTCTCTTGGGCTCAGATTGTGCTGTTTTGCCCCAGCGGTGGTATCCTTATATCGGTGGTTTGCTATATGAATATAGCGGGGCACAAGCCTATTTCGAGGGGCGTCGGTGGTAGAAGGTGGAGGTCCAAGTGGCGACAGCGGCGGCGGAGTCCCGGATGGCGAGTGCGAGATGCGGGGGAGTTGGCCATCCACGTGCTGGGGTATTTTTTTCCTTCTCACTTGGCGGTGGCATGCCCTTGTAATATGTTTAAACAGCCAGGGGTAAAGCGGTCTAACGAAAAATCGGAACCAAAACCATGTGCAGACGAACCTACCCCGTGCGTTGCCACGGAAAAACTTTAAAAATTAACCATTCGTCGCAACGGAAGAAAAACGCGACAACAAAATGTATGTGCGTTGCAACAGACGATAAAAATGTATTTTGAGAGACACATATACAATTTACTATGTGGTCAGGTGTTCCATCGCTTCCTCCTCCGCCCTTCACTTCAGTTAGGTCACCCGATACAGGTGCACTGGCGCTAGCAAAGCCATGCTAACCATTGTGACCTTGCTCCAATTCGTGAATTCATTCATCTCTCTTGTGGTCGAATAGTAGAGGAAGGAGATGAAGATGGATAAATCATGTGGGAGAACTCAAGATATGGATGTGTGATGCCCTTCGATCATCTGCTCCAACACTGGCGATACGGATGTCTTCATCGACATGAGTTGGTGTGAGAGTGATGGATGAAAAAAGAGGAAGCTAGGATTTTTCCTCCCTCCCACCAGTTTACATGTGAAAATTGGGCAAGATAGATGTGAAATGAGCTTTGCATGTTTTGTTTTTGAATTTATTATCCAAAACGGAAACTAACTCAATAACTCCGGATACATATGCAAATACAGATATTACGAGATAAGAACATAGACTGAATACAAAACAGAAGGATAGTTGTTGAAAAAACTAGAAAATTCTTGAACCATCCAAAAAATAATAATTTTTTCACCATCCACGGTGTTCATAACACGTGACGGCACCATCTATGATTGCTTGCATTAAATTTTTTGCTCCATTACGTCCAAAACTGAACTTTGGCTACTAGCAATGCTTTTTATCTACCACACGTGTTTGCTTCTCATCCACTCACCAACGAATAGCCTCGTCCTAAATAGAAGAGCAGCAAAACCCGACCGGGTCAACATGCACCATCTCCGTCGTGCAATTTATTTTCTTCGAACGACAGCATGGAAAATCCCGTGTTGTAAGGTCTATTATTATTATTCCTAAATATACAGGGATCTTGTGCAGACATGCAAAGGGATAAGGCTCCTATCATCGGCTACGACTTCCAGATGGGAAATTCCAGATTCCATACGGTCACGAATTCTGGATGGAAAATTTTGCATCGCCCCTGTCATCGGCTACTCTGCTGGGAGCCCGTCGCTGACACCCTGTCGTAGCCCGCCCGCACACACCTTCGCCTCGCCGCCGTCCGCCCCAGCGAGCTGCCCATCTCTGCGGCCGGCCGCGTCGACCTCTGCCCACTCCCTCGCCTCTCGCCGCCTCACGCTCATCTTCCCTGCCCCCCAAGCAGCGCCGCCGCCACTTCCACATGGAGCACCACCAGGTTGTATCTGGAATCTGGAGGGGCAGCAGGGATGAGCTCTGACGGATGAAGTTGGGCAGCACGATTCAAGCACGACCTCCTCCTCCTTGTCGAGCAAGTCCGCTGTAATCTGCCTCCCTGTGGTCCTGTAGGGTCGCGAGTACCTGACGCCCCACCCCGTCGACCTCCCCTCTTCGGTTTTGGCCTGCCACCGTCGCTGTCCATCACCTCGTTGCCATACCAAGTGGGAGTGAAGGGGGAGGGGAGAGGATGGCGGCGCTGCGACCTCACAGCCACGTACGGTCGCTCATCCTTGAGTCCATCTTGCTCTGCCCATCGGCGGCTCCTCCCTCTCCCTGCTCGCCCCCATCTTGCTCTGCCCATCGGCGGCGCATCGCTGTTGATAAGGTCGGGTGAGGCCGTGAGGGAGAGAGAAGAGAGAGAAACAAACCAGTTTTTGACTGATTGACTTGGCGGTGGCAGGACCTGTAATAACTCCGAACAGACATGGACAAAATCGACCAACGAAAAATCGAAACGAAACTAGGAGGACGAACCTACGGTTCTGTAATATATATATACTAGCAGAGTGCCCATGCGTTGCCACGGTTATAAATTGAGACCTAAATATACTGATCAAAACATTGATAGTTAATATACATACATAACATAAAGTTTATGACTATATATCTCTATAATTATCATCTTATAATTATTTCCTCCTAATGCCTATGTATATCGTCTATATATATCATCCCACCTCCATGGCAAGGCGGAGATGCCGTCACCCTGACTACTCCTTAGAACTATGCCCATATGTCAAGTAAAAATAAGGCGAAAGTTCATTATGTCACTTCCTGAGTCCTAACCCATCGCCTCACAATTATTTGGCCAAGCTATGCAGCCGGCCTCTCACTCTTCAAAGTTCTTTCCTCTCTCTATATTTAAAATAATGCACGTGAAAATTATATAATCATATTTATGTAACCAGTAGTGATGCTAATTTTACGTGTCTCTCTTAAAAATACAGTTAATCATACACAAGAGTTTTTCCAAAAAAAAATCATACACAAGAGTACCACGCAACATGCACCGTCTTCTCTCACTCTACAAACTTCCGTCGCAGATGGATCATACAGGGAAATAGTCCTGCGGTAGGACTTGAAGGCCATCACCGATCTTCTGGGCAGTAGGACCCAACCAAGACAACTCGGGAGAGAGCGGCAGAGGGTCAAGGACACGAAGCTCATTGGACCGCCGACGTGACACTACAGAAAACGTTAGCAAGAGCTGGTCATAGACGGATTGACATAAGAGGAAGGTCTTGCCATGCTCATCCTCATGTTTTAACATTTCAGTCAAATTCTAGGCATTTTGCACGTCAACATAGATAAACCATTTATATGATATATACCTTTTTATTTACTATATTATCTTTTCATTCTTTGAGAAACGAAATAATATTTGTATTCATGTATCAAAAGTATTAGTCATTCGGTTAGATAATATCCATTCGATGTGGCTCGATTAGGATACAAACTGTATAAAAGCATATGAGATATAACTACTATACAATCATGGTAAGACAAAGAGAAGTAACATTCTCTATTAGTCAAAATGGTGAAATAAATTTAGTTACAACATACAGTTATGCAATTTCCATGAGTGTAGCATCAGAATGTATTGGGTGTTGTTCCTTGTGATGCTCAGCTCGTGGATGGAGGCAGCTCATGGATGGAGGCACATTCAAGAGAGCTTGGTGCTGCAATTTCCATCTAACAGAAATTCCAGACAACTCCTCCCACGCGGAACTCTCTTGTGTATCATATAAAGTTAGGATCAGAAATCTGAGAAAAAGAACATCTGCACAAATTTTTAATTATTCCAAATGTCATGTTCAAATATGAAAGAGCATGAAAATTTGGCTAGGAAAACCAAAGATCAATTTTGAGCTGACATATCTAAATGAATACTAACAGCAAAATAAAGCAAATAAAGCGATGCTACAATATGAGCAAGACATATCCAACCATCCTCCTATACTAACAAAAATGTAAGCCTTTTCGATCTCAACCAATAAAAAGTAATATGATCAATTCAACCAACCAGAATAGCCAACTTCATGACTTGGCTGATATGGTGTGCCCTTGCTATCATATAGATTCCCAATACTTTTTGTTAACAGAAACATCGGGCAAAAGAAGCGAGACACAAGAAAATCCATGCATGAGAAGAACAAATGAAGCTACTGAACTGGACCAATAAATTCCATTTTAAACCTTGGCGGTATATAAAATTCTTAACACATGTTCTTAGCAAAACAATCAAATTTTCGCTAGGACCAGCGAGATGAGCAGGTTGCGCACCACGCTGTTGATAGGAGCAAGTTGATCAGTGGTGGTTCTGGACTCTTGGAATCTTTTGTAACAATAGTTGTTCTGATTCCTACACAATGTGCAGTTGTCGACAGTGTTTTCCTTCAAAAAAATCTAGCTGATATGCCAATTGAATATAAACTTGCACATGTATGAAACACTACAGATTACACAACTACAAGTATGGCGATTATATTCAACAAGTTATTTGGAATACGAAACCGTTTATATGCCTTTGTTCCGAACAGAAAAACAGTTCAACAGCCATGCTTTGATGTAATTTGAAGTGGAAACTACTACTCGCCCAATTCAAGTCTTACAAGATCTGCCTCTTGTCACTAAGCTCTCTAGTTAAATGATTAGCAAAAATTTAGACCTCTAGATCATTATCATCTGGCTTATAAACTGAACCTGGCACATGACTGCAGTTACAGATTACATAACTACAAGTATGAAGATTATATTTAGCAAGTTATTTGGAATGCGAAACCGTTTCTCGGCCTATGTTCCGAATAAAAAAGGGTTCAGCAGCCATGCTTTGATGTAAACTGAAGTGGAAACTACTACTCGGCCAATTCAAGTCTTACAAGATATGCCTCTCATCACTAATCTCTCTAGTGAAATGATTAGCACAAATTTAGACATATAGGTCATTACCGCTTGGCTTATAAACTAAAACTAACGGATGATTGCAATGCATTGCAACATTCCGATTAATATAGCATTGCCAAAGAGGTGTGTCCTAATCTCCCCGGTCCAATTTATAAGGCAGGGATATAAAAATTGTATAAGCATCAAAAAGAAGAAGGGAGTACCAATATCCATCTCTACAGGTTTCTGCCTTGTGATTTGGTGATTGCTAGGATTCAGTTTAGACACACACCAACATCAATCTACAAATTCAGCTATCTCTCTATCTCCATCTTATTAACACGTATACGAGCAGCCTAGTCTTATGTTGTCCACACAGACGAGCAGGATCAGCACCACAGCGATGGCCGCCTCCCTCTGCTCAGCTTCATCCCGATCTCCCTAGCCCAACCCTGATCCAAAAAATAGAGTATTAAGGGACACAAATTCCATCGAGCCTAAACTCCTTGCTGAAGCGTAATGGAGGTGTCTACTATCCAGGCGTGCTCTGAATTTCAGCAACTCACAGAGTAATTCAGAGAGATTTAGGAGAGCATACCAGTTTTCCTGCCCATTGCCATATCAATTCACGGCGAGAACGACCATCATCCCACCGCGCTGTGCCCATAGAGATCACGAGCTGGGACGACGTCCGAGACCGCACGAGCTGCATTCGCCCTGGTCTCAAGCTGGGAGAATGCTACGGCGCGCCCATGGAGTCAACCCATTGCGCCGTCGGGTGCCCCCCGCATCCACCGCGCGCCGCCCCCAGTCACCCAGCCCACCACGCGCGCCCATGGAGCTCGCGAGATGGGACGACGACCGCGACCGCGTCGAGCTGCATCCTCCATGGCCTCGAGCTGGAAAAGGCTACTGCGTGCCAGTGGAGTCAACCAACTGCCTCCAGTGCCCCAAGATCCACCGCTGGCCGACCTCCGTCTGCCCGGTGCCAACCCACCGCGCCCACAGGTGCCCCCATCCACACATCAACCGCGCGCCGCTGGGAGGGTCCAAGTCCTACTCCGGCCTCCTGCTGGCCATCCCGCAATGCCAGTCATCCAGCGAGCGGCTGCCAGCCTGGAGTGGTTGCTCCTTGCGCCCCCGAAAACGGATCTCCGCATTCCCTCTCAGCCGGCCCTAATCTCCCAACCTGGAACCCCGGCCGCCGGGCTTGTAGCCTGCCTCCTCGACCGCAGGCTATCCCCCTCACTGACATCCCGACCTAGAACCCCGGCCGTCGGGCTGGTAGCCTTCCTCCGCTTGAGCTATCCTCGCCGACATCCCGACTGAACCTGGCCGCCGGGCCGGTAGCTGCCTCCTCACACAGTTATCCTCGCTAACCTCCCGACCGGGATCCCCAGCCATAGCGCCGAGGTCGGGATCCCGCCTGGCGCCGGGCGCGTGGCCGCGTGGTGGGGGAGAGAACCAGGGGAGTATGGCGGGGTAGGTGAGGATCGGGACCGGAGATAGAAGATAGGGGTCGAGCGGACCTTTTTTTCTTTCGAACCGTTCACTTCGGGAGGGGGAATCGGTATGAAAGCGTATTTTAGGCTGACGGAAACGTATAAGACCAACCTACCTCTAGAGAAATTAGTATATATATATATATATATATATATATATATATACTTATCTACTTATCTACTTATTACTTATAAAAGAGCAAACAAAAACTTTACTAGACGCACACCGTAAACCATATACAAACAGACTAAAACCGTACGATTGAACCCACCAGCGGAAATCTAACGGTCGCGCTTAGCCTAATCAAATTTCTGTGTACACTTAGCATTTTAGAACGTCGGACGAAAACTTATCCCCACCCCCTCTCTTAAACAAACTCCTCCACCCCGCACGTATTGTCTCCCTAATTCTCTCTACCTCCTCCCACACCGCCGCCCCATGCTCTCGCCGCTCTCCCGTCGCCCCCAGTTCGCCTGCTACCACATGGTCTCCACGGTGAGCACCACTGATTCAACTCCATGGCACCACCTGCCTACGCCTGCCATGCACCACCGGCCCCATAGGCGATGCCTCTGTTCCCCACACCACCGCCTGGCCACGCGTCGCCGCCGCCGCCATTCCAGGTGGTGTGAACTCCCCTCTGCCGGCGGACCAGCATCGAGAGATCACCTCCCACGCATGTAGGAACCTCTCCTCTGCTCTCATCTCGACGACCTCCTTTCCCGCCGCCCCATCGTAAATATCAGGGGGAAGGGTGGGACACGCATCGCCGCCTCTTCGGAGGCAACAGAGGGGGAGAGCCACCTTGCTCCGTCGCATCTGGAGAGATCAGAGAGGGAGGGCAGTGGGATTGACTTCGTGATAGGTGTGGCCGCCACTCTGGATGTGCCTCGCCGGTTAGCGGGAGGAGGCGGCGTGGGCGGGCAGGTGCTTGAGCCGTGGCGGGGCTTCTGCTGATCTTAGATTCGGTAAGGAGAGAGGACTGAGAGAGATGTGCAGCTTGGTGTTGGGAGGGGTGCCGCCCAGTGTTGAGATGGGATGAATTAGGCGGGTTGGTGGGAGGGCAGGAGGAGGCTGCAGGTGGAGAAGAACCAGAGGCGAATGGCAATAAGCCGGAGGTTATTGAGGGGTGCTATGATTTACTGAATGTGTGCCGGATCTTCGCTTTTGACGATTTAGTTCTCAGAGATCACAAGTCAATGCTCTGCTGCTGCTACGAGTTTAGACTGAATCAGAGCTGAGGTAAGAAAAGTGTGATATTTGTTCCTACTAATTTCCCTAATTGTGGTCACTTTTGTACAAATGGAGCCGAATCATTTCTGAAGTCAGATGGTTTGGAAGTTAACAACCACCCTCCGGACGTTATGGTTCAATGGAACATCCTAGGAGACTGGGTCCATTTCTTGTCCTCTCCATTTTAATCTTTTGTGCTGATCCCCTTATGTTTACAGGATGATTGATTGCCGTACCTATCAAATTTAGCTTAACTTCTGCTAGAGTAGACCAAATCCTCTGAGGTACCAAAATTTTCTTATATATAAACGATGCAATGTATGCAGTCAGCTCCTTGCAAACCTGGCATGAAGATCTGATTTATGATTGGGCATATGGGTTAGTATTATGACATATACGCAATTTTTTTTGTATCAGATCCAACTAGGGACCTGTGGTTCTAAAGCTTGGGCTGTGTAAGCTAATATGATCATGTTATTATGGTAGTTCTATCACGAATGTTGTTTTCATGTCTATACAGTTTATTTCGGTACAGTTTTGGATTTTTTTTATTCAGTAAACAATTCAGTGTTAATCTGTTAGATACTTATAAGTTGTTTTTGAGGTCTTACTCTTTCGTAATTTATCATGTGTGTTACTGATATTAGCACTGAAACTTTATAATGCCATGTACTTACAAGACTTGTTTGATGTATCCATGTAGACTTGGCTACATTCCATTCCCACAAAGCCTCGATGCTTATATATTTTAGAGTAGGCTACATGAGTAATGAAAAGTTTTATACTTATTTTTTAGTAAGACCATAAGGAAGTCTCAAGAAAATAAACAAAGTCTGAAAATCTGTCTTTTATGACTCGCAGTTTAATTAAGCTTAATTTTTGCATGGTTCGATGCCATTGTCTCCTCCATGTGCGTCCCTTTGGTAGGGGAACAGAGAAGAGAATGACCCCAGACGACACTGTCCTTCCCTACACCGGAGAACCTGACCGCCTGAATGTATGTTTCTACCAAATTCAGCATTTAACACATTTATTTTGGCAGGTATCCATGTGTACATTAGCTTGGGGACCTACAAAGGGACAAGTGAGTAGCAGTGATTTTCTTTTAGTAAAGGAGTCAGAGAATAGGAGGAAGATAAAAGGGCGTTGGGTGGGCCTTGTCTGTAGTCGCGGTGGGTGTCGCCTACTCCTTGATCTCCCACACTGCCCTCCACATGCAGCTGGTAAGCACAACATTGATGTTCATTGCCTCTTCCTCGAATTCGTTATTAATCAGTAGCATTTTATGCCTTTCTTGCACTATAGGATTCCATATTGAAGATGACCAACATACTGGTTTGTTTATGCATCCACAATGAATTAGTTTTTGAATTTACATCTCAAGAAGGCCCCATGGTTGTAGAATGCTTAGCATCCGGACCTTCACAATGGTTTAGATGATGCTTAAGTGGTAACTTTATCATGACCTGATATTTTCTATGCTTACACTATGCTTGTCCCAATTGCAAGATTTTCAAAAAAATTGCATATAAGGCTTGGATTGCGCCGTGTATAAAACTTGATTATGACCCTCCTGTCATCTGCTGTTGCATACCTCTTTGAAAGGAATAGAATCCAATTCTATTTTCCAGTTAATCTTCCTTTGTGTGTTCCACTATTTTGGAGTGATATTTCTATTTTTGTGGGTGCTTATTTGTGATCTCATGTTTCTTATTGCTCAACCACTATACATTGTTTTTGTTCTTTTGAAACTTAAGCCTTTTTTTCTCCTGATGGTGGATGGCTTGCAGACAAAGATGTTTGCTTTTATAATTCATGTACAACTTCCATCAAAGAAGGATAAAAAAATTACCTACAAACCAATTAACAAGTAAGTTCTCTTTCTATGTAAGCCATAATATCATACATTTGTCTGCTTCATGCATGGTGCTTGCATATAACCAGCTTTGATTGAAAATAGTGCATGTCTACAGAGAACAAATATGTATTTCAATTCTTTGCCTTCCAGTATTTGATAAGCATTTTCTGCTAGGTTGATCTATCATTTAATAAGGAAGATGCCACGCCTCTGTACCTGAAAACACTAGCACTCGCCGAAGCTTCGGTTATCCAAGGCAGGCACCGGGGAGACCATTCAGAATGAGCAGGCATGATCGATTCAAGCCTTTCTTTTCAATTCCTTTTACCACTACTTTGTTCCATCTGGTTTAACGCCGGTGAGTGATTGTAACAACTATAAGGCGACAGGAGGGGTGTGATTCGTTCATCTGTTTTTCAACTGAGTATATCCATGTAAAGTTTATACATATATGTACAATGTTCATCTGCGAGTTCGCGAGTTGCACATCCCAACTTTCATGTGCACATTTATTTTTTGTGCAAACAAGGATAGGTGGATTCTTTTTTTATGTATGATGTATCCTGAATACTTTCCAACATATCTTCTCAGTTCCAATATGATTCATTTTTGCTAATAATACATGTAAAGTTTTTAGTGTTTATAACATGTTTAACTAAATGCTTGAGTTGATTCGTGCGTTGCACGTGCATGCTTACTAGTGTGTGTGTGTGTATATATATATATAGAAGCTTCAGCGTGCACGTGCATTTTAGTGCCTGAGTTTATTCTACACCCAGGGTGTAGAATAACTATTCTACACCCACCTTCTATCTTTAGAACCGTATATTATTTTTACGTCACGTAAATTTTGTATTACTTCGTAAGTTGAGAAGAACATAATAAAATTTAAAAATGACATAATTTTTTTTGTTTACATGCCGTAAAAAAATTCGACGTAAAAGACATATTTTTGGTGTTTTTTACACTATAATGACTCAAAAAAATTTATTTTTGTGTCAAATTTTTTGGTTGTGGTGATTATATGAACATAATTATTCGCATACACAACATAATTTTTTAGTCTAACAACGTAAAGATATGTTGGGTGCAAAATAACTTTTCTGCACCCTGGGTGCTGAATAGGGCTTCTATATATATATATATATATATATATATATATATATATATATATATATATATATATATATATATTAGACCCTTTGGGTGTAGAATAAGTTATTCTGCACCCAGTCTGTTCGATCGAACCAGGCCACATCCGGTTCCGTCCCACCCCCGGTGCGGCCCAGTCCTATTTCCCCTACATCGATGTAACTTTATTTTTTCTTTTACATTAGCCGTTTCTTCTCCCACCTCTATACGAGCTGCCCACCTGCTAATCAAGCGCATCGTGCGCATACGGCGGTTCTGGAAGCGACTGCGGTCGCGATTGTGGCGGGCGGCGAGCGGCTGCCACTGGAGATTGCTGCTTGCGGCGAGAGGCTTCAGCGGGTGGCGAGCGGCAAGGGGCTGCCGCCGGGTATTGCGGCGGGTGGAGAGCGGCTGCAGCCGGGGATTTCGGCGGGCGGTGAGCAGTAGGAGACCACGCGGACGTGCGGCCTCCGCTCCTCTCTGGCAACCGGAGGAACGACCTCGATCCCCGCTGCCGTCTGCGGCGGATCCTGCGCTCGCGCCTCGCCACAAGGACAGCTCCAGCCGCTCCCACCATCTTCTTCGTCGACGGCGTCCGGCGAGCCCAGAATCCCTCCATCGTAGGCACGGATAAATCCTCGGATCCATCTATCCCCAGGCTTAGACATCAAGGTTTGCCACAGTTGTTCCTTATCAGATTTTTTTGCTTGAAACCGTACTCCATTTTGGTAGATTTGTGTAGCTGTTAGTCTGCAGAATCTGGTCCTCAGTTTTAAGACAAAGTTGATTTAGAATTTCTTTCACAACGACCTACTACCGTTTTTACATGATGCTGGTTAACGGTGTCTATCCAAGTTTCAAACAGGTTAATCAAAACAAATACTGAAAATGGCATAGTTGCATTATGAATCATGTTCTTTCTGGTCAAACTAATGCCCCGTACCTGATTTGAGTTGAGAATCATTTGGTCAGAACCATATTCCTTTTATGGAGATTTTTTGCAATTGGTACCTGTGAGTAGCACATCGTTTAGGGCTCCTTAATAACTGATGGTTGTGTTTTTGGTCACATTTTTCTGGATATTTAGTTATTATGCGGCATCAGAGCTGCGCCATAACTATTGTTCGTGATTTAATCATCCCAACTGTGGTGAGAGGCTGCTTTGGAGATGTAATCTCTATTTTCTTTATCATGGAGCTGCGTCGGTGTACTTGCTGATTTCGGTGGTACGCAAACCATGATTGGCGTTGGCTGCTTCTTTATTTTCCCAGGGCACTCTTCAGTACCGTCCCATTTCAACCAATTTGAATGAGTAAGTGCGGTCTTTTCTTTCCCATTGTGCATCCTTTTTAGTTCCCAATTCTTCAGTTTTACTCGCCATAATTTTGTGGCTGTAAACAATAAATCTTGAGATAACTATTTCTGCATAATTTTAGTTGTTGGATGCAATGCTATCTCCAGTCTAGTGCCGCTAACTTGCAAGGACGAGTTTGGGCGGTGCTACGATTGCACGCTTGACAGCAGGTCTGTCTCAGATTTGTTTAATTAGTTATACAACGCCATACTGATTTATTTAGCACTAGAGAGAACTCTCTGATTAAATCGATATGGGCGAGGGCACCAGGAGGAGCATTTGCACAATTAAATTAATATCTCTAACAGGAGAACAATGGGTTGTGCTCCATTGGACAAGTATTTTTTATGATAGAAGGTAGAGAATTATAGTTTTCGTCGAGCCCGAGGGCAAGCGTTGCAACATAGAAAAGTTTACAACCAGGTTTACATCCAGCATGAGTGAAGATAATGAGAAAAGTTTACATTTACTGATCTGATTAGTGTACTTTGCATCTATATTACAACTTCGTGTCAAAATTTAGAGCATGTATATATACTGTTCCTTCCATTTTATAACATGTTGCTCTGAAGATTTTCTTTCAGTCTAAGATATGGCCTTGCTTTCAACATCGTAAATGTAATGTATGGTGTATATTGTTTTTGTTTTATTTTGCTTGTCAAATGTAGTGGAAATTGAGTGAATGCTAGATGGGGGGCTGGAGGCAGAACTTTTAAAGTACGTGTTGCAGGGCATCAATGGTTTCACCTTTGGTTAAGCTTGGCGTTCAACTGTCCTCGGATTTCAAACTATTATTTGAGTGGGCATTTTGGATCCTTTTTTCTTTATGCAGTTATTGAGTGATAATTTGCAGTTTACATCGCCGCTAAACTCTGGTTGCTGATGTGATGATTAATATTAAGTTCTACCACGTATTTTATAGCATGTGCGATCCAAGCATATTCCAGTTGTCAAATTAAATAAAGAACAAGCACAATAGGCTTGATAATATATGGTAGTGCATGATGATTAATATAACAATTAGTGTCATTTCAGAAAATCAACAACGAATACTGAATATCAAGACTCAGAACATCTCTCTGAACTTGATGCAAATATCCGAATGCCAGGTGCTGATTTGTAACAATATATTATGTACTAGCGACAAGAGAGAGTGATTTCATCACACTTGAGAGCAATTTACATGTATGTGTGAATTGTCCACCTCCTTTTGAAATCAAAAAATTATGTTTCCTTGCCTTCTCTATCTGTTCTATCTGGCGATATGTTTCTGTTTAAGCTAAGCACATGTTTGTTACATAAATATCGCAAACCTAGCATCTTCATATGTTTACAGAAATCCAAGTTCTGTCATTAGATTTCAGCAATCAAGGTATACCTTGAAAGGTAGTCTTGTATAGTATGGTCTGTGCAGTTATCTTATAACTACTACCCTGATTTTTGGTGCAATTTACATTTATGCTCCCCCTTTTGTTCCGGGAATATTGTGTTTGAGATGTATAGATTTGTCAGGTACATTTATAAGCATTTTCCTAATTTTCTGCACATTCTTACAATGATGCTCTTCGACCGCAAGTTTTGTCCTACTTTGTAAAAGAATTATTTTCCTTGGCAATATGGTCTGTGCAGCTATCTTGCAATTGCTACCCTGAATTTTGGTCAAGTTGAGATGTATTGTCCCCTTGTTTTTTCAGGAATAATTTGTTACACTATAGCTGAATTCATTACTCACATTGTATTCATTAGTTTGTGAGGCCCTCAATTCAATTTATCCTGTTTAGTTAGCTTATTAGGTTATAGTCATATGCTTATTCCCTTGTACATGAAGGTTCATATCATCTTTGAAACCTGATCATAATCATATGCCACATATCATCGACTTAATTAGCAAGTTCACTTCAATAGTCACACTAAGCTGACATGGTACCAATTTGTCTTCTTCTCTTTAGGTAAAGTCTACTCTGTTAATAAATATAATGGCTTTGTATGATCTTAAGATTTGACTTTTTTATAACGAAGAGGGTAAATTTGTCGCAGAATTTTTTTATCGAAGTTTCAACTTTGAAGGTTCATTAGGTACCTGATGTCTTTTCTCCTTTTCCTTTTTGCAGCTAGATATCTTTGTGTGTTGTAGCCTTCTTGGGCCTGGAAGAAACATGGTATATTTACCTTGTTAATAAAGACCCACTGCCTGCTTCTGTGCTGGCTGCTGGGTATTTGCCCCCTCCATTGAACATTAAACGGATTCCGTTTTGTGCACCTTCTGGTGTGCAGGAAGGCTGTGGTAGGGAAAGCGATATGAAGTCGGCATCAACAAAATTATATAGTAGTTTTTTTGTTAGGGCTTACTGTGACTCATTCGCGAGTCATAACTATTTTAGAAGTCTGATTTCATCGCGAATACAGCAAGGCTTCACATGTAATTACTGGGCATAGATTGATATTTTTATGTACTGTATTATATTCTTGCTAAATCTCTTGTACTCCCTCCGTTTTAAAATATAAGATGTTTTAGGTTTGTGAAGAAAATGAATCTAGACTTGTTTTACTATGTAGGTTCATTCAACTTTTGGATGAATCTACACACTAAAAGAAGTCTAGATTCATTTTCTTCACAAACCTAAAACATCTTATATTTTGAAACGGAGGGAGTACTTCTCAAGTTGCATCAGTTTTAACGTACCCTATGTTCGAGATTTTACTGTGCATTTGGCCACGGCATGATTTTGCAGGCACATTAAAACCCATCCAGTTGGAAGAAAATAGCCTGGTACCTAGCAGAGTCGATGCTGAGAGCTTACCTACAAGCACGTTTGAACATTCACGTAGCTCTTACGGTAGGTACTTGAGTGACAGGCACCGGATCACATAGTCCTATTTTAAAATGATGCCCCAGATTTCTTGCATCGCTAGTAAAAAAATTCTTGCATCGCCGGTCAAAGTTCTTACATCGGTTCAGAGAAATACGAACTACCTGCTCAGGCGCATGGCTGACCCCGAATTTAATTACGTCGGTCTCAGGTTTCTTACATCACGTACTGTTCTGGGCTGGATTTAATTACATCGGTCTCAGGTTTCTTACGTTACGTACTGTTCCGGGCTGCGCGCGCGCACGTACGTCGCGAGCCCCGTTACGTCACATGCAAAGATTTTCTTATGTCGCGCGCTATCGGTTGAGAACGGGCACGCGGGGCCCGACACCCAGGGAGTCAAATAGCGATATATATATATATATATATATATATATATATATATATATATATATATATATATATATATATATATATATATATATATATATATATAGATAGATAGATAGATAGATAGATAGATAGGTAGATAGATAGATAGATAGTATATTATATTTTCAAGTACAAAGAGGATGACTAGACCGTCACCTAAATAATTTACCCCAAATCTATTTCTTGCGCGAGATTGATCTTGTCTTAAAAAGTGCCCACCACTCGCGTCCGTAGGATATCCATCGCGTAGTCCATCTCTTCCAAGCAAAATGGAGCTAGTAGAAAAAACTGGCCGCGCAAAAGAATCTCTATTCCTCTGTTCCTCTCTCCCACAATCCAATCTCCCTGCATCTCCTACCAATCTATCTCGTCGCCGGTGAGTGGTCCGGCAGAATACGCTTCTAGCGGAAGCAGTGGTTCGCGCCCGTTCACTGGAGAGGCGGAGCTTCATCGTTGTCGCGGATAAGGGGCCATCTCCATCGATACCCGGGGGAGATGCGGTCGATTGGTCCGGGCGGAGTGTAGAGGATGTCGTTGGTGAGAGCATCTCCACTCGTTGGGCGAACCCAGGCCGAAAACCGGACCAATTTTCGGCCGGACTAAACGCGTTTTTGGCCTGGGTACGCCCAGTTTCCCACTCGCGTACCCAGGCCGAGTTCCCAAGTTCGGCTAAATTTAGTTAAACTCGGCGAAATATGGGTGAATATAGGCGGAATTTCATTAAGTCGGGCAAGGGGGCACATAGTATATCGGATTTCATAACTAGAAAAAGGCCGCCGCCGTGGTCGACGCCGGACGCCGCAACTACAGGCCGAGGCGGGGGTGGTTGCCGGCCTCGATGTGCGCCATGACTCTGGCGAGTGTCTGTCCTGAACGCTCCACCAGCAGCGGCGGTAAGCCGCATTGTTACGCGGCGGCGAGCCCGGCGGTCTGTCGTGTTGGGCGAGTTCCTCGAGGCGCCTATTGGCGAAAAACTGCCTCCAGATGACCAGGTTGCCCTGAGCCTCGGCGAGATCCGGGTCTTGCATGTCGGCGATAGCGGCCTGGATCTCTCCGGCGAGTTCTAGGTCTTTCATGGTGGCGATAGCCGCCTGGATCTCTCCGGCGAGGTCCTCTCCGTCCAGCATCGGCGGAACGGGTGAAAGGTCATGTATGCCCCCATGTGTGGTTTTGGTAATTAATGACAATCTCTATGGACTAATGTGTAAATTGAGTTTCACTTATAGGTTTGTCCATTGGCATCGCTTGGTCCATGTGTTGGTCTCAAGGTTGGAAGATGAAGAAATGTCCAAGGGCTTTGTGCCCCTTGGAATCATGAAGAAAGAAGGAGCTTGAAGGTTGATCAAGGCATGCGCAACGAGTTGCATCAAGATGGATCAACCTCAAGAAGGGATGAAGAAGGGCGAGCTCAAGATGCCCCATCTCTAGAAGATCTCATGCTTGAAGCTTGCCATCCTCGTGTTCATGGAGTGATGAAGACAAAAAGTTCAAGAAGAGGTTTCCCCATGGAGTATGGGGGGAGCAATTTGCAAGTCTTCATCAAGCAAGAGCGAGCAAGAGCAAACAAGAAAGGTGTTCCCACTATAGAAGAACAAGACGGTCTACATCAAGTTCAAGTGGGATGCTCAAGGAAAAGGTATGTTGATAGGACTTCTCTTTTGCCAGTCTCGTGTTGTTAGGTGGGAGACCGGGTTTAGGATAGATAGCCATACTGTCAAGAGGGGATCTCAAGCGGGTGTCTCGTTTGCATCGTTCGGAGAGAGCTCAAACCTTTGCATTCATGGCATCATCTTTCTTGGTTGTTATTTGGTTATTGTCCATGAGAGGATCTAGAGCTTGTGGTCATCATCATAACAAGCTCTAGTTCATCAAATAAGGATTTCACTTGCATATCTTATTGCGGTTTTTGATCTTGCGAGTTTTCCGGCTCCACACCTTGGGGGATACTTCACATATATGTTCATGGTATTTTCTCCCAAGGTGATACCCAATATTTCGTCGTTATCTTTCCAATAAAACTGGTTTCATCCTGCTTGGAGTTCGGATGCAAAAGTTATCGCGTTTCTGGTTTTCTGGTTTCTGAAATTTCCCTGACCGGAAGTTTCGGCTTCCTACCGGAAGTTCCGCTAGGGCATCTTTGCCGCCAAAAGTTCCGGTGGAAGTTCCGGGTATTGTTCCGCTCACGATTCAGTAACCTTCTGTGTTGGTTTTGTCTATTTGGCGGAACTTCTGTCGGAACCTCCACCGGAAGTTTTGCTCCCACCGGAAGTTCCGGTGAACCGGCGGAAGTTCCGACCAGGACTCGTTTTTTTAGTTTCTCGCTCAGCAGTTTTTGACCGTTGGCTATGTGCCGCCGGAACTTTCGGCCTCCCACCGGAAGTTCCAGTCAGGAGTCGCGAATGCCCATAACGGGCGGATCTGGGAGCCCTTTAAAAGGGGCTCCTCTTCTCCTTCATGGGTACTAGCTTTTCTTCTTGGTTCTTGGCTTTCTCTCTGTCCTCCATTGTCAACCTTGAAGAAGCTTTCCCTCTCCCTTCCCCTCCTATGATTCTTGCATCTTTTTGAGGGATTTGAGAGAGGTGATCTAGATCGACAATCCCCCCAAGCTAAATCTCTTCTTTGTGAAGGAATCATTGGGATCTAGATCTTGGAGAGTTTTGTGTTCTTCCTCCCTTATTCCCCCAATAGCTTTTGTAGCTTTGTTGAAATTTGGGAGAGAAGGACTTGCCCTTGCATTTGGTGCATAGATTTGAGTTCTCCTCGGAGATTCGGCGAGTTCAAGCTTGTGAGCTTGTTTCTCTTGGGTTCCTTGGAACCCTAGACGGTTGTGTGGTTGGATTGTTGACCTTTTGTGGTCTTGTTGACCTTTTGTGGTCTTGTAGCCTTTTGTGGTCTTGTAGCCTTTTGTGGCGTTGTTGGCCTTTTGTGGCATTGTTGGCCTTTTGTGGCTTTGTTGTTGGGAGCCTCCAATTGAGTTGTGGAGTTAGCCCCAATCTTGTACGGGTTCAGTGACCGCCCTCAAGCGTCCCATAGTGGAGCAAGTGCCCGCCTTTGTGGTGCGCACTTGGGAGAATAGGGTGAGCCTTTTGTGGCATCGGTGAGTTGCGTGCTTCCGCATCCGGGGTGTGGCGTTGGGTGAGCATCGATCCACCACACCTCGAGGTGATCCATTTATGGCGTTCGGAGAGCATTGCGCCATCGTACCTCTCCAACGGAGACGTAGCTTCTTTGGAAGTGAACTTCGGGAAACAAATCTTCGTCTCCGCGTCCATCGGTTATGTCTCAATCGAAACCTTTACTTATGCACTTTACATTGTGATAGCCATCGTGCTTGAAGTATTTATACCTTGTTATCACCTTGTTGCTTGTATTGCTTAGCATAGGTTGTTGGTGCACCTAGGTGAACTTAGTGGCTTGGTTTTGTACTCAATAAATTAAACGTTAGTTTTATTCCACATTTACTTGAGCCTAAGCCGTAATAATTTTAAAAGCCTATTCACCCCCCTGTAGGCGACTTCCTTTGTACTTTCAATGGGGATCCCGCCGGCGCTGAGTTTCCAGCCTATGGGGAGACGAGTGTCCGACGGCGTCGTATAGCGCGCCTCGTGGAGCAGCCTGGCTTCCCACGGCGACAGCGTGCGTCGGCCCTCGGCCATGGCTTCTCGGCGGAGTTGAGGAGGAAGAAACGTGCGAACGTCCGAAGTTCGCCGGAGTTGTGTTGGTGTGAGGGACTGTGAAGATAGACGACGAGATGTATGACTTTTATAGGCCGGAAGAATGGCGGGAGGGGTGTAGCGGCGAGGGCGGGAAAAGGAAAACGGCGAGAAGGATGGCGGCGACTCGGCTTCTGTCGCTGACAGGCTGGTCCACTCGGCCAATTCACTTTGTCCGGCGTCCCCAGGGCGTACCTGGGATCCTGGGTTCGGCCTGGGTAGTCCGGACCAAAGTTGGCCCAAATCCGGCTGAAAAGAGGTCCCTGGATACGCGACTGGACCGATTTTCGGCGTCCGAACGTAATTTCGGCGTCTGAATCGGCCTCCTGGGTAGGCGAGTGGAGATGCTCTAAGGCCCTGCTTCCTCACCTCCGGTGTACGCATCTCAATTTCGTGAGGTTAGTACCTTAATCTCCATTTCATGTTTATTTACCACTACATGTAGTTGCCCCAGTGTTAACAGTGGCGACGTTCTCTATAGTTGTGATGTAGTGTTTATATGTCCCCCTAGTTGGGATGTTGTACAACAGAATTCCAAGTATTTTAGCTTGCATCCATGTATTTTTTGTGGGGCGCAGTTTATATGTGAAGTAGCCTTTTAAATCCCCTGAAATTTAACCTTGTGCTATTTCTTTTGCAATTCATAGTCACAACTTACCAGCACACAAATTTTGGCGTCGTTGCCCTGCAAATCAACACATACGAGGAGGGAGGAGGTAGTGAGGGGAGTCGGTGAGGAGATGCGGAGGCATGGCCTCACGAATCGACCCCCCTGAGGCCGGTGATGGCCGTGGTGAGAGATGACGGCAAGAGAGCATTGGCGGCGTGGTGCTGGGTTCAAAACACGGCAAACTTTTGTTGATTATTTTGAGATGGTAAGTATTTCAATCTTGTTCTTTTGTCTTTTGTTGTTGCTTTGGAGGTTGCCGCTTTGCTCAGGGAATCGATTTTTTGCCCATAAATTATTCATGGTGGTGCTGGTCTAGTTGTCACGGTGGTGCTGGTCTAGTATTCACGCTTGTGCTGATCTAGCTAGTAGTCATTGCGGTGCTGGTGTAAAAGTCATGGCGGTGCTATTGTTACATGTGATAGTTTCCCTTTTTAGAATAGACAGTAGTAAACCATGTAGTTTTAGCTCAATAGTTACATACATGGATTCCAAACCACACTATGTATGATGCAATTTAGTTTGTGTAGATACCCACCAGTATGGTTTTCTGATTTTTTTTATCAAACAGTAATATAGTTTTAGGACAGTTAATGTTTAAAATCAGGGAAGAAACCATGCTTGAAAAATATTTCTATACCTCAGATCGTTGTGTTTTTCTCATTCTTAGAATGTGCTATGGATATACTATTTCTCCGTGCTCCTCCTGTTCCACTGCGCTCTCTCGTCCATATCGAGCTATGCTCAATTTCCACCTCTAAATCTTCGTCGGCGGCAGCGACTGGTCTGCAGAAATGTTCAAAATAGAACTAATTCATATTAGGATGTAATAATCATGTTCAAATTAGCACTATTTTGATGCATTTTAGATGAACGGGACGCTAATTCATCATAGCACGCTAATTCATCATAGCACGTAACTTTTTGTGTATGGACCGTAACATTTTTAGGCATATGCTATTAATTTTAAGCATGAGGTATTAACCTTTTATATATAGCCTGTAACAATGGATGATAGGATGGGGTGGAGAAGGCATCAGGGTGCTGCCGGAAAAGGAGGGCGGCAACATCATTGGCTGACGTGGAGATTCATAGCCACAACGGTGACCAAGTCCTAGACTACGACAAGATCTCCCTAATCTCATAGACAAATCATTGAGGCCTCAAGTACATTGGTACACATACATATTGTTGGGTATTTCTTGATCAAATTCATTATTTTTGGAGATATTTGGTGCTTACTTAGCAGCAGAATATATCAAATTTGATTGATATCTCTTCTTTTTTGCTAGGATTAGGATTTCCGTTCCTTTTGTATACATACGTTACTACTAGGAGTACATTGTTGTTCCATAGACAAAACCACTAGCTAACTAGAGAATCATGTTGGTCAACAAATTCAGGGGCTTGGGGGAGCCAAAGTGAAGGAGCGCCCCACGCGTAGCACCTTGCTAGGGAAGGTTGCTTCCAGCCATCCACAGGGACAGAGAGAAACCACCAACTATGCTAGCTTCTTGCTCTTCTCTATCTCTTCTATAGTGGTTAATACTACTTGGCTCGTTGTGTAATAACGGTGGGGCTCCTCAACATCACTGTTACATGTATATGTAAGTAGCATATTACATCTAACAAGTAGTTGGACATCTCTGAATTTTGTTACATGTAAGTACTGTTTTTTTACCATCTAACAAGCATCTGGACATCTCTGAATTTTTTTATATGCAAGTATTATTTTGTTACATCAAACAAGCAATTGAACATCTCTGATTTTTGTTAAGTCTACTTATTTGCTTGTTACATCTAATTAGTATTTTTTACAGCTAACTAGCTTCAAGCAATAGGATAGAATTAGTTATAAACTGTTGCGACATCCATGTTGCTTTTTAACAATAGCAGAGGATATAAATTTTATTTAGATAGCATCTAGTGTAGGTACTTTTGTTACATCCATGTTGCTTTTTAACAATAGCATAGGATGTAAATTTTATTTAGCTAGTATTCTACCGTAGGTACCGTTAGTTCTCGGTACACTTTTTGTTACGTCCTATGCATCTATTCTTTTTTTTTTGAGAAATATCTTATTATGTAATTTTCTCAGAATACCATGTAGTCTCATTACTGAACATCTAGATAATTGTTACATTGAAATGATAAATCCAGCTACGTATGATGCATGTCAACTTATTAATGCAACACTATTTGCATGCATGTCAATTTTTTTGGTAGCTCATTTTGTTACATGCATGTGCAGTATACCCACATTATATGATTTTAGAAAGTAGGTTCGTCAATTTTTTGGCAGCTCATTTTGTTACATGCATGTGCGGTACACCCACATTATATGATTTTTGTGCTCAATATTTTTTTGGTAGATTTCACAGAATGTTCTCTAATTAGATAGTAACTGCCATCAGTTTTTTTTGGCTTTAACACTGATGTATTTTTCACAATTCAAATGTGCATATGGATGTATTATTATAGTCATATCATGTACCTCTTTATTTCTTGAAGTATTGGTTAGATTATACAGTAGTTTTTTTTCCGAATTCCTTCTGATTCAACATGATGTATTTTTCATAATCAAAATGTGCATGAGGGTTGTATATTCGTAGTCATAAGATGTACTTTTTATAGGGAACCAAACATATTGTACTAAGAAATATATATCTTGCAGAACTAGGGATGTATATATGTCACATTTATGTTTATATTATTCCTTTTTATGCAAAAATCTCATACTTTCCTTGTTTATGCAGGTATTTGACTCCATTCTGAGGAAAAGACATTACCGTGGCCCTCATTTCCTTATTTGCAACAATAGAACCATGTGCATACTGATGTAGTGGATGGATCGAGTTCATCTTGTTATATTACACTTTACATGTTTGTTCATGTAATACCGAAGGCCGTAATTTTGTGGGCTAAAGTACTTCAACCAAAATAGTGTACAAATAGAAGCCCCCCCGAAGGAGTTAAGCTAGAATGTAACTTCTTTGGGAAACTGTCATATGGTATCCGAGCTATCTCTATTCATTTTTTGAATTAATTCATGGTTTTGGGCGATCAGTGAAACTTCGTGGCCATTGTGCCTTGAACTATGACCCAAATAACGATAACATAGGGTGGTGCACGGTTTGTGGTAGGACATGACCAAAGAATTGCACGCCTTGCCATAAATGGAAACGTGGGATTGGGACATCCAAAAACATGGGGGGCACCGTGTAAGACCAAAACGGTACCGCGCATTCTGTAGAAACGTCCATATGACATGTCCATTTTGATACTGTACAAGTCGTTCGGGTGAGACAGAAATTAAGCCAAAAAAAAGCATCAATTTGGGCGATCAGTGAAACTTCGTGGCCATTGTGCCTTGAACTATGACCCAAATAACGATAACATAGGGTGGTGCACGGTTTGTGGTAGGACATGACCAAAGAATTGCACGCCTTGCCATAAATGGAAACGTGGGATTGGGACATCCAAAAACATGGGGGGCACCGTGTAAGACCAAAACGGTACCGCGCATTCTGTAGAAACGTCCATATGACATGTCCATTTTGATACTGTACAAGTCGTTCGGGTGAGACAGAAATTAAGCCAAAAAAAAGCATCAAAGACTTGAACCCACAACCGCTTCCTCACACACAGGGAACCAAGCCACTCTAACAACGGATTATTCATGTTAACTTACCATGCATGCAGCCTTTTGTATATGCAAACGTCACGGATGAAACAAAAATTAAGCCAAAAAAGGGAGCATCAGGGCCTTGAACCCTCATCTTAAATTACCATTCATGCCACATCATCATACCATCATACTATATATTAAGGCTGGCAGGTTGCTACAGTACCGCTGCTGCTAAGGTTGTGATTTCTCCACACTGTTCAATTCTATATAGTGTTGCTACAGTCATCTGCTAGAGTGCCATCCCTTTCTCTGTTTTTTTCCATCTTTTTTTTTCTTTTTTTAAACTTTTCTACTGTGATTTTTAGCGCGACTCGCATTTAACTACGTCTATTTTCAAAACAATAGATTTTTTTGTTGGAATTATGCCCTAGAGGCAATAATAAAGATGTTATTATTATAATTCATGTTCATGATAAAGTTTATATTTCATGCTAGAATTGTATTAAGCGGAAACATTAATACTTGTGTGGTTTGTGAACAACACCGTGTCCCTGGTACGCCTCTAAGGACTAGCTCATTGATCAATGATGGTTAAGGTTTCCTAACCATAGACATGAGTTGTCAATTGATAATGAGATCATTTCATTGGAGAATGATATGATGGACAGACCCAAACTAAGCAAAGCAATTAGATCGTGTCATCGTGTTCGTCTTTGCGAAGCTTTTCTTATGTCAAATATTGTATTCCTTAGACCATGAGATAATACAACTCCCTGGTATCAGAAGAAAGCTTTGAGGTCATCAAACGTCATCCTATGAGAGGGTGATCATAAAGGTGTCTCTCGGTGATCGGAAAGTATCATTGGGTTGTATGTATCGAGATGGAATTTGTCCCTCCCAAGTCGGAGAGATATACTTGGGCCCACTCGGTAATAGATATCAACACCGCTTGCAAGCATGTGGTTAAGGAGTTAATCACAAAGTGATATCGGATTACGAGGCGAGTAAAGTACTTGCGTGAACGAGATTGAACTAGGTATGATGGTACCGACGATCGAATCTCGGGCAAGTAAAATATCGCGAGACGAAGGAATATATATATGGGATTGATTGAATCGGCATCGTGGTTCATCCGATATGATCATCGATGAATGTGTGGAGTCAATATGGGTGCCTGCACCCGCTGTTGATTATTGATAGAAGATCATGTCGCATATTCTCGAACCCCGGGTCACACATAACGTGTCTTGGCTAGGATAGATTGGATAATTAGTTTATGAATTTTTGTTCGAGTCTCGGATGGGATCCGGGACATCACGAGAGGTTCGGAATGGTCCGGAGAATAAGATTCATATAAAGGTGCAGTTTTGGAGTTCGGAATTGTTCCGGTTAATCGGTATTGCGGAAGCTTCTAGAACCTTCGGAAGGGGACCAACGTGGCCCCACCTTCCGGGAGGGGCATGGGCCTATGAGGGAGTGTCTGGCGCATTGGGCCAGGGGCACAAGGCCCCATAGGGCCCAGCCGATCCTAGAGAGTTTAAATCGTTTAAACTAGAGATAGGGTTTCTAGAAGAGGGAGAGTCCATGCCCCACTCCTTATCCTTTGGGCTTGGGGAGGGGCTGCGCCCCCTCTATAAAGAGGGGTGGGGCGCAACCCCACACACCTCTCCTCCAAACCCTAGCCGCCTTGCTAGCTTTCTCTCTCCTCCCGACTGTTTGTAGGCGAAGCTCTGCAGAAATTCTCCACCATATACACCACGCCGTGTTGTAGATCCAATCTATCTCTCCACCATACTTGCTGGTCCGAGGAAGGAGGAGACGCCGAGGTGCTGCCGCGTGTGCATCTCACGGAGGCACCGCCACTTGTGGTGCTAGATTGGATCGGATCGCGAGGAGGAGAAGCGAGTACGACTACATCACCCACGTTAAGCGTTCGCTGTCGCGAATCTTCAAGGGTATGAAGATCTAATCCAATCTCTCTCGTTGTTTGCATCTCCTAGATTAGATATTGGCTTTCGTAGAAAATTTTGATTTACTATGCCGCGAAACCCTTGATGGTATCGAGCTAGATCTATGCGTAGATGTGTTTCACGAGTAGAGCATAACATGGTTGTTGCGGCGTTGATGTTTTCTGTTGCAAGCCTCTTGTTTGTGTTCTTCTTATGACGGGATAGTGAGATTGAAGCGGTCCAGGCCAACCTTACGCGACGCCGTCGTTCGCGAGACCGGCTCCGCACTTGACGTGGCTTGTTCCACACATGCGGCTGGTGGATGTCAGTTCTCTCACTATAGTTGTCACAGATTAACACGGAGTTTGGCAACCATAATATCACGTTGTGGCTTTCCGTAGGTAAGAATCGTTCTTAGCATCTACTCCCATAAGCCACGTAAAACATGCAACAACAAAGTAGAGGCGTCTAACTTGTTTTTGCAGAGTGTTTTCGTGATATGGTATGGCCCAAGATGTGATGTGTATATTGTATGATGATCATGTTTTGTAATGTTTCACGACTTGCATGTCGATGAGTACACAACCGGCGAGCCATATGGTTGTCTTTATAATTGTGTATGACCTGAGTCAACTTCTTACGCCATGTAATAGCTTTACTTTATCGCTAAGTAGTTAGCAATAGTTGTAGTTGCTATTCGTGGTGGAGGCAATCATGGTGGAGTGATGGAGATCATGCGGAACGCACAAGATGGAGATCATTACGAGGATTGGCTATACCATGTCACATAAAGTTATATGCATGTGATGTTTATACCTTTATGTATCTTATTATGCTTAGATCGCGACGGTAGCATTATAAGATGATTCCTCACTTAAAGATCAAGATAAAACTGTGTTCTCCCCAAGTATGCACCGCTATGAAGTTCGTCGTGTCCAAGCATCACGTGATGATCGGGTGCTATAGACTCTCGCTCACATACAACGGGTGCAAGCCAGTTTGCACACGAAATACTTGGGTCTAGCTTGACGAGCCTAGCATGTCGGACATGGCCTCGAACACAAGAACCGAAAGGTTAAGCATGAGTCATATGAGTGATATGATCGACACTTTGTTGTCCACCATTGAAACCACATCTCTTCTCGTGATGATCGGATTAGGTGTGGTGAATTTGGATCGTGTTCACTAAACAACTTGAGGGATGTTGAATTTAGTGGGAGTTCATTTAGTAATTTGATTAAGTTGAACTATTTATCATGAACATAGTCTAAATTGTACTTGCAAATACTGTAGATCACATGGCCAAATCCAACTTCAACTTCAACGTTTTTGCTGAGAAGGAAAAGCTTAGAAACAATGGGTATAACTTCACCAATTGGTTCCGCAATCTAAGAATCATTCTGTCTGGCGGACAAAAGGACTATGTCCTTGGGAAAGCGTTAGGTGACCCCCCTGCTGCAACTGCGCCGGCTGATGAGAAAGCTGTCTATCAGTCGCGCAAAGATGATTATGGTGTGATTAAGAGCACCATGTTGTTTGCTATGGAACCGGAACTTCAAAATCGTTTTGAAACCTATCCCGGGCCCTTTGAGATTCTCGAGGAGCTGAAAACCATGTTTCAGACTCAAGCCCGTTCTGAGAGATATGAGATCTCTGAGAAGTTCTTTAACTGCAAGATGGAGGAAGGGAGTTCCGTTAGTGAGCACGCCATAAAGATGTCGGGCTACACTCAACGGCTTGAGCAACTGGAATGCACGATTCCAGAGGATCTCAAGATTGACAGGGTTCTGCAATCACTCCCTCCCAGCTACAAAAGTTTTGTAGTGACTCATAATCAGATTGGCTCCACTGATACGATCACCGAGCTCTTCGCAAAGCTGAAGGCTGCGGTGAACATCAAAAGGATAATCATGTGTTGATGGTCAACAAGCCCTCCTTTAAGAAAGGTAAGGAGCAAAGAAGCCCTTCAAGAAGGGCGGCGGCTTAATGCTCTCCGCTGAGAAGAAGCTCAAGTCTGGTCCTAAGCCGGACACTGAGTGCTTCTATTGCAAGGACAAGGGTCACTGGAAGCGCAACTGTCCGAAGTACTTAGCGGACAAGAAGGCTGGCACCATCAAAGGTATATTTGATATACATGTTATTGATGTTTTCCTTACTAGCCCTCGTTGTAGTGCCTGGGTATTTGATATCGGTTCAGTTGCTAATATTTGTAACTCGAAACAGGAGCTACGGAATAGACGGCGGCTTGCGAGGGATGAGGTGACGATGCGCGTTGGCAACGGATCAAGAGTTGATGTGATGGCCGTCGGCACGCTCTCCTTAGTTTTACCTTCGGGATTAGTTTTAAACCTTAATAAGTGTTATTATGTGCCTGCGTTGAGCATGAACATTATTTCTGGATCGTGTTTATTGCAAGACGGTTATTCATTTAAATCGGAGAATAATGGTTGTTTTATTTATATGAGTAACATCTTTTATGGTCATGCACCTCTTGTGAATGGTTTATTTCTTCTAAATCTCGAAAGGGATGAAACACACATCCATAACATTGAGGCTAAGAGATGCAAAGTAGATAGTGATAATACTTGTCACGCCCCGAGACCGGCCCCGGAAGAAATGACAGCTGCCACGCGCATATAGACCGGAAGGCCTATATACCCGTAAGGCTAAAAACAGGCATAGTGAACATCGAGAAGCTCAAAAATAATTATATTACATATTTATTTTACATTTACAAAGGAATATAACTAAATTCTCTAATTCGCTTCCCGCCCACCGATCCAGCCTACTCCTCGTAACGACGACAATTCCCGCATGCTAGTCTCGACTGCAACCAAAAACATTAGGGGGCAAGGGTGAGTACGAAAAGTACTCAGCAAACCAATCATACAAACAATCATATAAATTGTAAAATAGACTTGCTTTACAAAAAATAGATGATTAAATTAATTAAGCAATTTAAAACGCATGGTGCCACACATGAAAGTAAGCATTCCCAAACCCAGGAGTCATAGGGGTTAATATTAACGTTTTTACACTCTGCAGAGGGGTACCCGACATCGACAGCCTCAACTAGAACCACACAGGACTCTAGAAGAGCAGAGCCCTTTTTACCCACTAGAACCCGAATACCTGAATTTACTAATGCCGATGGCTCCTACGGATCCATCATCGACACGTTCCGTTCCAGGGCCGTCCCTAGCGGAGAACTCAGCCAGTCCCATACCTAGACTGTGACCGGTACAATACGATTACCTTCGTAGCACCAAGTTTTCCTTCAGAAAACATTCATATTAATTTTCATGCCATTCCCCAGATCCATATTCATGCAAATGCCTGGTTCATATCGGTGGCTCCAAACGGATCCATCACCGTATCACAACACCAGCGCATCATCCATAAATATTTCAAAGGAATATCCACAACTCTCATATCTCAAATAGTATATCATAGTTTTAATAATAAAATATACTTTACAAAATATACGAGAGTTGTATAAGAAGCTTGCCTGAATTTAAGATATATGTCTTGGCAATATAACCATATCTATATGAGTTCCAACAGAAAACCAGCAATCAAAATAAATCCCAACAGTATGAGCACCCTTCTATGGCTCTGTTCAACATTTCAGCACCACCCCCCTTCGTATGTATTTCCTCCCATGCATGCCATATAAATTTCCATCGGCACCTCCATGTATCTAGCTAAATTTCCATCGGCACCTCCATGTATCTAGCTAACATGAGCTCTCTAATTCTTTCCAAGCCTCATTCTCTCTATCTAATCTGGTCTCACGGTTCTCTCAGATTACTAAGCTGGGGTGTGTGAGAGACATCGGCAACGCTAATCTATTTATAGGAGCTGGTAGGCGGTGCCAATAAAATATCTAAAACGCCTGCCGCTTGAAGCTACTAAATATCTGCAACCCTGCTAAGGAATCGATGGCCATGTAAGTGAGCAGAAGCAACTGGCCTTTGAAGTTTGAACCTGGAAAACATGCAACGCCTCCACGTCCTTGCTGACTCAGCTAACAAAACCAACACACCCAATCTCCTCTAATATGAAGCCACGTTTCACTCTCATGCAAAAATATCTACTAGGCTCTATGCACAACTAGCTTAGCTAGCTACTACTCCACTTTTATATCCACGGCTGTTACTAATAGTACTCTTTATCTCAATCGGCACATGTACTAGCTTACATGCTCAAACACAATCATGTTTTAATTACACTATGATGATTAACTCCTCTATTTGTTGTAACATACAAGTTTACACTAGCTAGCTTTTTCTAATATGTTCCATCGATGGATGCATGTACTAGTACATCTGGTTCTGGTCACTATAATCAGCACCCCTAATTTTTTGTTGTAAATAAAGATTAACATCTAAATTAGTGGTGATTAGTTAAGACAATTTCAACTTAACTCAAACTAATTTATTATCCAAAATTTTGGGTTTTCACATCCTACCCACCTTATTAGAATTTCGTCCCCGAAATTCAACACTAAAACAAACACAATTTTTCTAAACTAACCTTCAAGATTCTAATATATCAAACCCTAATAAACAAAGTATTATATCATGCAAACAAACAATAAATCTAGAGGCATTTTTTATCAATAATACATGCATCTAGGTTAGTCGCAAAGCATAAATAACGCCTACCCATTTATTCCCCGTGATCCTAAACCTAGACCCAGAGCTCTGATACCACTTTAACTGTCACGCCCCGAGACCGGCCCCGGAAGAAATGACAGCCGCCACACGCATATAGACCGGAAGGCCTATATACCCGTAAGGCTAAAAACAGGCATAGTGAACATCGAGAAGCTCAAAAATAATTATATTACATATTTATTTTACATTTACAAAGGAATATAACTAAATTCTCTAATTCGCTTCCCGCCCACCGATCCAGCCTACTCCTCTTAACGACGACAATTCCCGCATGCTAGTCTCGACTGCAACCAAAAACATTAGGGGGCAAGGGTGAGTACGAAAAGTACTCAGCAAACCAATCATACAAACAATCATATAAATTGTAAAATAGACTTGCTTTACAAAAAATAGATGATTAAATTAATTAAGCAATTTAAAACGCATGGTGCCACACATGAAAGTAAGCATTCCCAAACCCGGGAGTCATAGGGGTTAATATTAACGTTTTTACACTCTGCAGAGGGGTATCCGACATCGACAACCTCAACTAGAACCACACAGGACTCTAGAAGAGCAGAGCCCTTTTTACCCACTAGAACCCGAATACCTGAATTTACTAATGCCGATGGCTCCTACGGATCCATCATCGATACGTTCCGTTCCAGGGCCGTCCCTAGCGGAGAACTCAGCCAGTCCCATACCTAGCCTGTGACCGGTACAATACGATTACCTTCGTAGCACCAAGTTTTCCTTCAGAAAACATTCATATTAATTTTCATGTCATTCCCCAGATCCATATTCATGCAAATGCCCGGTTCATATCGGTGGCTCCAAACGGATCCATCACCGTATCACAACACCAGCGCATCAGCCATAAATATTTCAAAGGAATATCCACAACTCTCATATCTCAAATAGTATATCATAGTTTTAATAATAAAATATACTTTACAAAATATACGAGAGTTGTATAAGAAGCTTGCCTGAATTTAAGATATATGTCTTGGCAATATAACCATATCTATATGAGTTCCAACAGAAAACCAGCAATCAAAATAAATCCCAACAGTATGAGCACCCTTCTATGGCTCTGTTCAACATTTCAGCACCACCCCCTTCGTATGTATTTCCTCCCATGCATGCCATATAAATTTCCATCGGCACCTCCATGTATCTAGCTAAATTTCCATCGGCACCTCCATGTATCTAGCTAACATGAGCTCTCTAATTCTTTCCAAGCCTCATTCTCTCTATCTAATCTGGTCTCACGGTTCTCTCAGATTACTAAGCTGGGGTGTGTGAGAGACATCGGCAACGCTAATCTATTTATAGGAGCTGGTAGGCGGTGCCAACAAAATATCTAAAACGCCTGCCGCTTGAAGCTACTAAATATCTGCAACCCTGCTAAGGAATCGATGGCCATATAAGTGAGCAGAAGCAACTGGCCTTTGAAGTTTGAACCTGGAAAACATGCAACGCCTCCACGTCCTTGCTGACTCAGCTAACAAAACCAACACACCAATCTCCTCTAATATGAAGCCACGTTTCACTCTCATGCAAAAATATGTACTAGGCTCTATGCACAACTAGCTTAGCTAGCTACTACTCCACTTTTATATCCACGGCTGTTACTAATAGTACTCTTTATCTCAATCGGCACATGTACTAGCTTACATGCTCAAACACAATCATGTTTTAATTACACTATGATGATTAACTCCTCTATTTGTTGTAACATACAAGTTTACACTAGCTAGCTTTTTCTAATATGTTCCATCGATGGATGCATGTACTAGTACATCTGGTTCTGGTCACTATAATCAGCACCCCTAATTTTTTGTTGTAAATAAAGATTAACATCTAAATTAGTGGTGATTAGTTAAGACAATTTCAACTTAACTCAAATTAATTTATTATCCAAAATTTTGGGTTTTCACAATACTACTTATTTGTGGCACTGTCGTCTAGGTCATATTGGTGTAAAGCGCATGAAGAAACTCCTTTCTGATGGACTTTTGGAGTCTCTTGATTTTGAATCATTTGACACATGCGAACCATGCCTCATGGGCAAGATGATCAAAACCCCGTTCTCCGGTATGATGGAGCGAGCAACGGACTTGTTGGAAATCATACATATCAATGTATGCGGACCGATGAGTGTTTCGACGCGCAGTGGATATCGCTATTTCCTCACTTTTACCGATGACTTAAGTAGATATGGGTATATCTATTTAATGAAACATAAATCTGAAACATTTGAAAAGTTCAAGGAATTTCAGAATGAAGTGGAGAACCATCGTAACAGAAAGATTAAGTTTCTACGATCCGATCGTGGAGGTGAATATTTGAGTTATGATTTTCTCACGCATCTTAAAGCAAGTGGAATCGTTTCACAACTCCATACACGGAACCACAGCGCAATGGTGTGTCTGAACGCCGGAATCGAACCCTATTAGATATGGTCCGATCAATGATGTCTCTTACTGATTTGCCGTTATCATTTTGGGGTTATGCATTAGAAACCGCTGCATTCACTTTAAATAGGGCTCCATCTAAATCCGTTGAGACGACACCGTATGAACTGTGGTTTGGTGCTAAACCTAAGTTGTCGTTTCTTAAAGTTTGGGGATGCGAAGCTTACGTCAAGAAGTTGATGCCGGACAAGCTCGAACCCAAAGCGGAGAAATGCGTCTTCATAGGATACCCTAAGGAAACTATTGGGTATACCTTCTATCACAGAACCGAAGGCAAAGTGTTTGTCGCAAAGAACGGTTCCTTTCTTGAGAAGGAATTTCTCTCGAAAGAAGTGAGTGGGAGGAAAGTAGAGCTAGACGAGGTTATTGAACCTTCTCTTGAATTGGAGAGTAGCGCAGCACCTGAAAGTGTTCCAGTGCCGCCTGCACCAACAATAGAGGAAGCTAATGACAAGGATCATGAAGCTTCGGACGATGCTGCTACTGAACGTCGCAGGTCGACAAGGTCGCGTGCCCCTCCTTAGTGGTACGGCAACCCTGTCTTGACTGTCTTGTTAGTAGAAGACAGTGAACCTACGAACTATGAGGATGCGATGATGAGCCCAGACTCTGAGAAATGGCTAGAAGCCATGAAATCCGAATTGGGATCCATGAGCGAAAACCAAGTATGGACTTTGGTGGACCCTCCTAGCGACCGAAAGGCCGTTGAGTGCAAATGGATCTTCAAGAAGAAAACGGACGCGGATGGTAATGTTACCGTCTATAAAGCACGGCTTGTCGCGAAAGGTTTTCGACAAGTTCAAGGTGTTGACTACGATGAGACTTTCTCTCCCGTAGCAATGTTTATGTCCATTCGGATTTTATTAGCAATTGCTGCGTTTCATGATTATGAAATATGGCAGATGGATGTCAAGACTGCTTTCCTCAATGGCAACATTGATGAAGAGTTGTATATGATGCAACCCGAAGGTTTTGTCGATCCTAAGGATGCTAGTAAAGTATGCAAACTTCATTGCTCCATTTATGGACAAGCAAGCATCTCGGAGTTGGAACCTTCGTTTTGATCAAGTGATCAAGAGCTTTGGATTTGTTCCAAATTGCTACTGAGCTTGTATCTACAAGAAAGTGAGTGGGAGCTCGGTGGCGTTTACGGTACTATATGTGGATGACATATTGATTATCGGAAATGACATCAACATGCTTAACGATGTGAAGAGTTATTTGAACAAGTGTTTTTCAATGAAAGACCTAGGTGAAGTTGCTTATATATTGGGCATCAAGATCTATAGAGATAGACAAAGACGCCTGATAGCTTTAAGCCATAGTACATACCTAGACAAAGTTCTGAAAAGGTTCAGAATGGATAAGGCAAAGAAAGGTTTAGTGCCTATGTTGTCAGGTAAGATATTGAGCAAGGATCAGTGTCCAGCTACGGTAAATGATAGGGAAGCTATGAGCAAAGTGCCTTATGCCTCGGCCATAGGTTCTATCATGTATGCCATGCTGTGTACTAGACCGGATGTGTCCAATGCTCTTAGTTTGACGAGCAGATATCAAAGTGATCCAGGAGTGGAACACTGGACAGCCGTGAAGAACATCCTAAAGTACCTAAATAGGACTAAATAAATGTTCTTAGTCTATCGGGGTGATGAACAGCTTGTCGTAAAAGGTTACGTCGACGCTAGTTTTGACACCGACAAGGATGATTCCAAATCTCAGATAGGATACGTTTATATTTTGAATGGAGGAGCTATGAGCTGGAGAAGCTGCAAGCAAAGCGTGATCGCGGGATCTACAGTAGAAGCGGAATACATGGCTGCTGCAGAAGCGTCAAGTGAAGGAGTTTGGATCAGAAACTTCATCATCGAGCTTGGCGTGGTTCCAAGTGCATTGGACCCACTGGAGATATTGTGTGACAACACTGGCGCCATAGCACTCACTAAGGAACCAAGATATCATCCAAAGACCAAGCATATCAACCGCAAGTTTCATATAATCCGAGATTATATTGCAGATGGAGATCTGAAGATTAGCAAAGTACATACAGATCTGAATGTCGCAGATCCATTGACTAAACCTCTTCCACGTGTAAAACATGATCAACACCTCAGTGCCATGGGTGTGAGATTGTTACCAGATGTAAACTAGATTATTGACTCTAGTGCAAGTGGGAGACTGTTGGAATTATGCCCTAGAGGCAATAATAAAGATGTTATTATTATAATTCATGTTCATGATAAAGTTTATATTCCATGCTAGAATTGTATTAAGCGGAAACATTAATACTTGTGTGGTTTGTGAACAACACCGTGTCCCTGGTACGCCTCTAAGGACTAGCTCATTGATCAATGATGGTTAAGGTTTCCTAACCATAGACATGAGTTGTCAATTGATAATGAGATCATTTCATTGGAGAATGATATGATGGACAGACCCAAACTAAGCAAAGCAATTAGATCGTGTCATCGTGTTCGTCTTTGAAGCTTTTCTTATGTCAAATATTGTATTCCTTAGACCATGCGATAATACAACTCCTGGTATCGGAAGAAAGCTTTGAGGTCATCAAACGTCATCCTATGAGAGGGTGATCATAAAGGTGTCTCTCGGTGATCGGAAAGTATCTCATTGGGTTGTATGTATCGAGATGGAATTTGTCCCTCCCAAGTCGGAGAGATATACTTGGGCCCACTCGGTAATAGATATCAACACCGCTTGCAAGCATGTGGTTAAGGAGTTAATCACAAAGTGATATCGGATTACGGAGCAGTAAAGTACTTGCTGTGACGAGATTGAACTAGGTATGATGGTACCGACGATCGAATCTCGCAAGTAAAATATCGCGAGACGAAGGGAATATATATATGGGATTGATTGAATCCTGGCATCGTGGTTCATCCGATATGATCATCGATGAATGTGGGAGTCAATATGGGTGCCTGCACCCGCTGTTGATTATTGATAGAAGATCATGTCGCATATTCTCGAACCCTTGGTCACACTTAACGTGTCTTGGCGCTAGGATAGATTGGATAATTGGTTTATGAATTTTTGTTCGAGTCTCGGATGGGATCCGGGACATCACGAGAGGTTCCGGAATGGTCCGAGAATAAGATTCATATAAGCGATGCAGTTTTTGGAGTTGAATTGTTCGGGTTAATCAAGATTGTCTGAAGCTTCTAGAACCTTCCGGAAGGGGACCAACGTGGCCCCACCTTCCGGGAGGGGGCATGGGCCTATGAGGGAGTGTCCTAGCCGCATTGGGCCAGGGGCACAAGGCCCCATAGGGCCCAGCCAATCCTAGAGAGTTTAAATCGTTTAAACTAGAGATAGGGTTTCTAGAAGAGGGGAGAGTCCATGCCCCCCACTCCTTATCCTTTGGGCTTGGGGGAGGGGCTAGGGCTGCGCCCCCCTCTATATAAAAAGGGGTGGGGGCGCACCAACCCCACACACCTCTCCTCCAAACCCTAGCCGCCTTGCTAGCTTTCCTCTCTCCCTCCCGACTGTTTGTAGGCGAAGCCCTGCTGCAGAAATTCTCCACCATATACACCACGCCGTCGTGTTGTAGATCCAATCTATCTCTCCACCATACTTGCTGGTCCGAGGAAGGAGGAGACGTCGAGGTGTTGCACGTGTGCATCTCACGGAGGCACCGCCACTTGTGGTGCTAGATTGGATCAGATCGCGAGGAGGAGAAGTGAGTACGACTACATCACCCACGCGTTAAGCGTTCATCTTGAATCTTCAAGGGTATGAAGATCTAATCCAATCTCTCTCGTTGTTTGCATCTCCTAGATTAGATATTTTCTTTCCCTCTGTTTGCTCCGTAGAAAATTTTGATTTACTATGCCGCGAAACCCTTCATTTTTAGACGGTATTTTTTTAATGTCGACAATAGATTTTCTAGCGGCTAAAATTACCGACTCGCATTTAACTAAGTCTATCTTCAAAACAATAGATTTTCTAGACGGTATTTTTTTAACATTTGTCAACAATAGATTTTCTAGACGGTATCTCTTAATATTTGTCGACAATAGATTTTCTAGACGGTTCCTCCCATTTTAAGATGAGTATTTCTTAACGTTTTTCATCCTTTTAGACTTTTCAATGATAATTATTGTTGTGACTCTTAGAAGCTAAAATTTCCGGTTCTCAACTGTGTCTACCTTCCAAACAGTAGATTTTGGACATTATTTTTAATGTTTGTCGATAATGTTTTGAAAAGATTGTTTCCTCTTTTTAGACTCCTCGACGACAATTTTGGGCCCAACTTCGGTCAAGATAGAGATAAATCTACCATTGGTTATTAACGGTAGTTTTTTAAGATTTGTCGATAATATTTCAAAAATTTCTATATTTTCTCCATTCATCTCGGTCCATGCTACATAATTGTTTCATCCCTTTTTTGGTTCATCCTTTTTTGGCTTTTCTACTGCAATTACCGGATTGTAAATTAACTGCGTGTACCTCTTAAACAGGAGGTTGTCTAAACGGTATTTTTTTAGGTCCTTTACTCCTAGCTGCTCGATGATAATTTTGACACGCCTTTTTGACCATAATAGATACTATTTTCGAAGACATGTTAGATTTGCGTTTTTCTTAGTGATCCATCGTATGTCCGATCGATTTTATTGTAGGTTCTCGGTTTTGTCCCATGGAAGCGTAAATTAAAATGCAATAAACAGTAAAAAAGATGAATAATATTGTTTTCCTTTTTTCTTTCTTCTCCTTCAACGTCATTCTTTTACCAGCCATATTTTGTTCCACTTTTCTTCCGTGCCCCTTCGACCAAAATATTTTACTAATAATTTTTTCAATTCAACTTTTATAATAATATATACAAAAGAAGTTGACCACACGGACGCGACGTGGCGTTGCGCCTACTTCCCTAGTACTATATATTAAGGCGCGTGGCCTCGCGCGTTGTCAGCGATTTGGCCACTGTTCATCCGTGATAAACTGTGCGCGGTGATGAACAGTATGTGGGTTGTTTTTGGCCGTTTATTTTTGATCCAGCTATCTATATTCGTGCGCGTGTTATGCTATTTGCTGTCTAATTTTGTAATCGCGTGTCATGTCATGTAAACGTAACATAATTTTTTGGCTAAAATTTTTCTTTCCTAACAAATAATTTTTTACGTATATCTTTCTGACTATTCGACTTAAATTTTCTGGCCTACCTTTTTTGGCCGTTCGATCGGCGGCAACCATCCATGCGTGTATTATTCGCAGTTTGCCCAATTACGTGTCACGTCGCGTAGATACAACCCAAATTTTTGGTTAAAAGTTTTTTGCCCTAACGGATATATTTTTACGTTTTCCCACTTTTTCTGTCCGTTCGATCCGGCGGCACGCGTCCATCTTCGATCCGGTGGCTCGCGTCCACGCGTTTGTTATTTGCGGTCTAATTTTGTCCAATCGCGTGTCACATCACGTAGACACAATATAACTTTTTGTTAAAACTTTCTTGCTCTAACCGATATTTTTTTACGTTTATCTTTTTTAACTATTTGGTTTAAATTTTTTGCCCCACCTTTTTCGTCCGTTATCCGGTGGCCCACGTCTGCACGCATACTATTCATCATCTAATTTTGTCTAATCATGTGTCACGTCATATTATTTTTTATAACTATTCGGCTTAGATTTTCTGGGCCACCTTTTCCGGCCCGAATTTTTCTACTTAACAGAAACAATGTCCTGTGTTATTTTTTCAGCGGTAGTTATCCTACGTCTACGGTAATATTTCTTGGCTTAACTTTCTGACAAAACTTTCTAGACATAATTTTCTATCGGCAATCAATTCATGGTAACTTTACGACAGTGTATCATTGTCTAATTTTACTTTGACAATAGTATTTCTTTTAGGGTTATTTTATTCTGTCACACTTTTCCATCTATGATTTTCACATGATAGTTAACCTTCGGTAATTTTCTATGGGTGAGTAATTTCTTGGTGTAATTCACAATTGGAAATTCAAATTTATTATACTTTTTATTTGTCGACACTAATCATACCATTCACCGCTTCTTTTATCTACAAATAGTGTTACCATTGTCTTCTACCAAAATTCCACACAACAATAATCTTCAGCAACAATTTTAATAGATTAATTCACGATATTGTCCTTCACGGACGCGGCGTCACGCCCGCGCCATATTCCCTAGTACTATATATTAAGGCTGGCAGGGATAGCGGCATCTCATTGCTCCGATTACTATTCACATGAACTGTAACTTGGACATCAACTTTTGTATTTTTTGTTTTTTATTTTAAATGCTCGTCGGTGAATTTTTAGTGTCGCTTTTCGGCTAAAATTATCGGCCCGCATTTAACAACGCCTACCTTCAAAACAATAGATTTTTTAAACAATATTTCTTAACATTTTTTTGACTAGATTTTCTAGATGGTATTTCTTAACTTTTGCCGTTTCTTTTTAGAATTTTCAACGATAATTATTGCTACGACTCTTAGAATCTAAAATTTCCGGTTCTCATTTAACTGCGCCTACCTTCCAAACAATAGATTCTAGACCGCATTTTTAATGTTTGTCGACGATGTTTTTAAAAGATTAGTTCCTCTTTTTGGACTCCTCGACGACAATTTTTGGCCTGACTTCTCGACTAATATTTCCTGGCTGCATTAATTTGTGCCTAACTTCGGTCAAGATAGAGATAAATCTCCCCTTTTGGCAGTAGTTTTTTAAGGTTTGTCAATAATGTTTTAAAAGATTTTTATATTTTCTCTACTCATCTTGGTCCATGCTACACAGCTGTTTCACCCCTTTTTTTGGTTCATCTTTTTTGACTCTTTGACGGCAATTTCCGGGCTGTCAATTAACTACGCCTACCTCTCAAACAGAAGGTTACCCAAATGGTATTTGTTTAGATCATTTCCTTCTAGCTACTGGACGATAATTTTTGACATGTCTTTTCGGCCATAATAGACACTATATTTTAAGACGTGTTAGATTTGCGCTCCCCCTTAGTGATCCACGTATGTTTGAATAATGGTATTATAGGTTTTTGGGTTTGTCCAACATAAGCGTAAAGTAAAATGCAATAAACAGTAAAAAAACGAACGTTCAATTTTTTACAAGCCATACTTTTTCCCGCTTTTATTTCGTGCCTCTTCGACCAAAATATTTTATCGCTAATTTTTTAACTCAACTTCCATAACAATATACACAAAATAAGTTAATCACACGATCTACTTCCCTAGTTTTGGCTTTAGGGATGGTAATCCCAGAACACGTCATGGATGAAACAAAATTTAAGCATCAGGGACTTGAACCCACGACCAATTCATCCAACCAAGCAACCTGAACGAACAAACCCGAACCACACAACCAACACAGCGTTGGTGTTAACATAACAGGCACGAACCATTTTCTATATATAGAACAAGTGTTGGGCCTGTGCCTCAGCCGGAAGTGTTCAATTTTTTTTTCTCTTAGATATTTTGCCCTTCCGGCTAGGCCAATAGCCCAATAATCATTAGCAGGTCGATTTTACTAAAAATAGCAGTGGGCTTCTTGTAAAATTCGAGCCCACACGAATGGAAAGATTTTTTTCGGAAAGTCTAAAACATAATTTTTCTATAATTTTTTCATATGACTTCGGATTGAAATGATATGAAAATCAATTTGGTTCATCTTTATGAGGTTCATAACTTTCTTATCATATAAAATTATGCAATATGAAGGATTTATATTTCTAAAATGTTTTTAATTAGTTATGCCAATTTCAAGACACGGTCATAATGACGGGAGTGACTCGTATAGGTGTTGAGTCTTACTAAAATTTTAGTGGATCTATGATAAAACAACATATTGTGAAGCTAAAAAATATTTTTCCAAAACATCACGAGCATTAGATCATGTATATGTAGTTTAAATCGAACCCACTTTCTACCGATTCGGTGGACATTTGTCTTCTTTGCAAGAGATGGACGAAAAGGTTTGAGATACCCCGGTTCATACATTAGCCATGTAATGTGTTCTAGTATTTTTGACAAATATGGTGGTAGCATTTTGAATGAGCACTTTGGTGGTTGCTTCACAAAACATCCCGTTTTTGGCATTCAGAAAAGGTAAAATACATTTATGTGCAACGGAAAGGAAAACTTCCTCCTGTAACATTGTTCGCCATCCCAAGATGCATATGTGTGCATAATATAGGCACATTATCTCAAACTATGCCACGATTCTTACCATAACATTGGTCATTTGACCGGAAAGCCTAAAACCTCGAACAAGATAGGTCATTTCTGTGAAGGTTTTTTTAAGATGCACTTAATATACCAAGTTTGGTATTTTTCTTTGCAACTATGTCATATAATATGACACCACACGAACGATTTACCTTGTTTGGACCATTTTTGAATTTCTTATGCGTTTCAAACTATGGTCAAAACAGCGGGCATGAAGTTTCTTAGCTAGGGGATGAGCCTTGCTAAAATTATAGTGGATCTATGATAAACAGTATATTGTGAAGATAATACAGATTTTTGTAAAAAAATCACGAGCATTAGATCATGTACCTATAATTCAAATCGGACCCACTTCCTACCGATTTGGCAGATATTTATCTTTTTTCGCGAGGCTGGAAAAAAAGGTTTGAGATATCCCGGTTGAGACATTGTAGACGTAACATGGTCTAGTATTTTTTTAAATATGGTGATAGCATTTTGAATAAGCACTTTGGTGGTTGCTTCATAAAACGCCCCATTTTTACATTCGGAAAAAGGAAAATGCATTATCTGTGCGACGAAAAGGAAAATTTTTGCCCGTAACATTGTTCGCCATCCCAAGATGCATATACATGCACAATATAGGCACATTATCACAAACTATATCGTGATTCTGGCCATAACATTGGTCGTTTGGCCTGAAAGCCATGAAACTTCAAACAAGATAGGTCATTTCTGTGAATGTTTTTTCGATATGCACTCACTATACCAATTTTGGTATTTTTACTTGCAACTATGTAACATAATATGACACCACGCGAAGAATTTACCTTGTTTGGATCATTTTTGAATTTCTTATGCCCGTTTCAAACTATGGTCAAAACTGTGGGTATGAAGGTTCTTAGCTAGGAGATGAGCCTCGCTAAAATTTTAGTGGATCTATGATAAAACATATTGTGAATCTAAAATATATATTTTTTAAAAATCACGAGCATTATATCGTGTACCTATAGTTCAAATCAGACCCACTTCCTACAGATTCAGTAGACATTTGTCTTTTTTGCGAGTGGTGGACGGAAAGTTTTGAGATACCCCAGTTGGGACATTGTACATGTAACATGGTCTAGTATTTTTAGAAATATGGTGATAGCATTTTGAATGAGCACATTAGGTGTTGCTTCACAAAATGCCCCGTTTTTGGCATTTAGAAAAAGGAAATGCATTTTCCATGCGACGAAAAGGAAAACTTCCTCCTGTAACATTGTTCGCCATCCCAAGGTGCACATGCGTGCACAATATGGGTATTATCACAAACTATGTCATGGTTCTGGCCATAACATTGATCGTTTAGCCTGAAAGCCATGAAAATTCGAACAAGATAGGTCATTTCTGTGAAGGTTTTTTCGAGATGCACTCACTATACCAAGTTTGGTATTTTTCCTTGCAACTATGTCACATAATATAACACCATGCAAAGGATTTACCTTGTTTGGACTGTTTTGAATTTTTTATGCCAGTTTCAAACTATGGTCAAAATGACGGGCATAAAGGTTCTTAGCTAGGGGCCGAGCCTCACTAAACTTTCAGTGAATCTATGATAAAACAACATACTATGAACCCAAAATTGGATTTTGCAAATTGGACCCACTTCCTGCCGATTCGGTAGACATTTGTCTTTTTTGCTAGGGGTGGACAAAAAGGTTTGAGATACCCCGGTTAGGACATTGTCCATGTAATATTTTTGAAAAATATGGTGGTAGCATTTTTAATTAGCCCTTTGGTGGTTGCTTCATATGTCGGAAACGTATCTATAATTTTTGATGCTCCATGCTTGTTTAGTATCTACTTTGCTTTGTCTACACTTTGAGGTGTTTTTATATCTTTTCTGGAACTAACCTATTAACAAGTTGCCACAGTGCCAGTTGCCTATTTTCTTCTGTTTTTGGTTCCAGAAAGGCAGAAAATCAATATTCTTGGAATTGGACGGAACAAAAGCCAGAGTCAATAACTTTCCGTGGGGAACAAGAAGTCCAGAGGGGAGACGGATAAGCGGGCCAGGGTGGCCACACCCCCTAGGCGTGACTAGGGGTGGGCCCACGCCTAGGCAGGGTGTGGGCCCCCTGGTCGCCTCCTCGGCCTCCCCCTTCGCCTATAAGAAGCCCCTGATGCAGAAACCCTAAGTACCCGATCAATATTCCACGAAACCTTCTGTAGCCATCGCCACCGCCATCCCTAGATCGGGGGGATCTGAAGTTCTTCACGGCACCCTGCCGGAGGGGAGATCATCCCGGAGGCCTTCTCTCCGGTATGATGCAAGAGTAGTTCCACCTTGGACTATGAGTCCATGTAGTAACTAGATGGTTGTATCTCCTCATTTGTGCTTTCATGTATAGATCGTGTGATATCCGTTCATGATCAAGATCTAATCTATTTGTAATCATGCATGTTGTCTTTACGGGGATCCGATGGATATTGAGATTACTATGTCAGATTTATTAATGGTTTTGTCTTTATGATTCTATCATGTCTGTGTTGTTTGTGATCTTGCATGCTCTCCATTGTTAGTATCTATCTTGGCCAAGTAGTTGCTAGTGACTCCAAGAGGCGGTATTTATGCTCGATAGTGGGTTCATGCCTCTAGTTTCCAAAGGAAGTGACAGAAATATCTTCGATTGTAGATGTGCTGTTGCTACTAGGGAGAAAACAACGGTCTCTTATTCATGGAACAAGTGGATTGTTTACCTTACAGACTTTGCTTAAAGGAGTTGTTTGTTGCTTGCAACTTAATACTAGAGGGGGTTCGGATGATAACCTGAAGGTGGACTTCTAGTCATAGATGCAGTTGGATGGCGGTCTATGTATATTGTTGTATTGCCCAATTAAATCTTATAGGATCTTTTTGTCTGGTATTGCATTGTTATGCCATGCTCAGTTCCTGTCAATTGCCCTGCTGTAATTTGTTTACCCTTCATGTCATGTTGTTTATCTAAGGAGAGAACCTCTAGTGAACTATGGACCCCGGTCCAATATTTACCATTGATACATCTTCCACTTTTACTTGTTTACTTGCTGCAAACCATTAACTTACACACCATACGTTTAATCTTTCGTTACAGCAAACCAGTGAGCTTGATAACCTCACTGATTCGTTGGGGAAAGTCTTGAGTGAAGGGAATATGCCCGAGAGGCAATAATAAAGTGGTTATTATCGTATTCCTTATTTATGATAAATGTTTATTTTGCATGCTATAATTGTATTAATACGGAAACGTTAATACATGTGTGTTTAATAAACAAAAAGGAAGTTCCTAGTTATGCCTCTCTTATAAAGTAGCTCGTTGATTAACAAGATGATCAAAGGTTTCTTGATCATGGACATTGAATGTTGTTAATAACAAGGTCACAACATTAGTGTAATGGTGTGATGAACATTCATCTGAAGTATAGCATTATGATCAAAGTCTTTGAGTTTATATTGCTATAACAACTTACGAAGTGATCCTAATCCTTAGACCATGAGATCATGTCAATCACTAACACCAGAAGAGTTTCTTGATAACATCAAATGTCACACCGTAACAGGGTGATTATAAAAATGGGTTCAGAACTACTAAAGTGTTATGTTGAGGCCCATGGATCGAGAATGGAATTTGTTCATCCAGATGACGGATAGATATGCTCTAGACCCTCTCGGTGATATCACATTGATTAGCTTGCAAGCAAGTGATTTGATCACTAGAATGTTATATCACGGGAACGAGAAAAGAGTGCATGTCAATAATGAGATCAAACTAGGTATGGAGATACCGATGATCGAATCCTGGACATGTAATATATCGCGAAACAAAGGGATTAAGATACTAGCGTAAAAGGTTCTCATGATCACAAGAAAGTCATCGTTGAATGTGTGGGAATCAGTATGAGTCTCCAGATCCAGCTTCTAATTATTGATCCGAGAGGGGTCTCGATCATGTCCACATTATTCGCGAATCATAGGGTGACACACTTAAGAGACACCGACATCCATTTGGAGCAAAAGTTTCATGCCGGAAAGAATAACAAGCGCAGGAATTTATTTCATTAGATACCGAAACAGGTTTTCGGGTGAAATTGCAGAAAGTGTTTTTGCATGTGAAATGAAATACTAGCAAGGGGTTATATGTGAATCTTTGTCATTAAAATAATTGACAAAATTCTGAATAAATAAAAGGAGTTTTATTTAATGAGAGTTTGCATTAAATTTGGTGCAAATTTAATGGGATTTTGAGTGGAGAAAATTGAAGGGGCATTTTGTGAGTGGAGTGTCCACCCACATGAATGAGGGAGAGGTGGGGGCACCCTCCATGGCCGGCGGCCATGCCCCCTTGGGCTGCCCCCCTCCACTATATAAGGAGCCCCTCTCCTCACTTCTCACACACACCTCCTCGTGAAGGATCTCTATCCCCCTCTAGTATTTACCCCCATGGTCTCGGACTAGCGAGATACATGTTCCCGGTGGCTATTCGGCAAGAAAGATTTGTGCTTCCGCTGCATCTCTGGAGCGAGGAGGCGAAGGTTGCTTGGTGCCTCGGACGTGTGTGCGAGCACGGATGCGCCGCTAAGTTGCGGTGCTAGGACTTCCTCTCGATCTTGAGATCGGCAAGAGATCGTCTACATCAACCACGAGTTTGGACTCGTTAAGCTTTGTTGGCCTTCAAGGGTATGTTATATACGGATATACATCCGCCCGTTGTTTGTATCTAGTAGATATCTTGGTACATAGTTGTTCCCATCGTAGGAAATTTTTTGTTTTCTATGCTGCGAACGCTATAGTGGTATCAGAGCCGAATCTATGCGCAGATGCTTTGCACGGGTAGTACACACATGAGTATGTGGGCGATGATGATCATTTTATTGCTTCTTAGTTGTACTTTGGATATTGGTGGCATAGTGGGATGAAGCGGACCGGACAAACTTTACATGTCCTCGCACATGAGACCTGTTCCATGCTTGACATGCAACTAGTTTTGCATAAGTGGCTAGCGGGTGTCTGTCTCTCCTACTATAGTCAATATCTAATTTGCAACGAGTTGTCAACAATTTGGTTATCCTCGTTGTGGTTCATGTTTGTAGGTAAGAACGGTTCTATCTTCGAAAGCCCTAAGCCACGTAAAACTTGCAATGGATAAATTAGAGGCGTCTAGTTTAGATTGTTGCTGGGCTAGTGTCATGATATGGTGATGTTGTAAGTAGAAGTATAAGTCGAAACTCTTACAACACACATAACGTGTAAGTTCCATAGACCTTGGCCTTACACATAGAGATATGATAGTGTTCATTTCACTTATTAACATGTGATCAAGTGCTAGTTTGGCGTTTTATTAGCATAATAAGATGATCCGTCATTTAGATATCAAGATAAAAATGTGTTCTTCCTTAAGTATGCATAGATTATGTTTCGTCGCTTCAAGACATCACGTGTTGATCGGATGTTCTTGGATCCACGATCATATTTCGGGTGTAAGACAGTTACACACGTGAATACTAAGGTTCTTACTTGGCGAGCCTAGCATGTACAGACATGGCCTCAGAACACGGACCATAAGGTTAAGCATGAGTCATATGAAAGATATGATGCCCATTTGATGCTCTCCTTTGAAGCTACACCGACTCACGTGATGATCGGACTTGGTGTAGTGGATTTGGTTCATGTAATCACCAAAAAGACACGAGGGATGTCGTTTTTGAGTGGGAGTTCATTTCTAATTTGGATTAGTAGAACTCAATTTATCATAAATTAAATCAAAGTGAATTTGCATAATTTGTTGTAGTCATTGGCATTTGTTCACCACCTTATGCTTAGTTGTAATTGAGATAATAGAACTATAGAATTCTGGATATTTACTTTACGAACTGGTATCGTATTGTGTTGAGTGTCAATCTAAAGTTTAAAGTCCTATTGCAAACTTTCAGCAAACTCCGTTTACTCCATGAAATTTGATAATTAGTATTAAATTGAGAGTAACAATTCCAGTGTTAGTATCTTAAGTATCATGTTTGCCTCCATGATTCTTGATTTAAATATCGAGATTATCTAGGAGCTGAAAGAGTTGTTTCAGAAACAATCACATGTGGCATATATAACGATATCTGAAACAATGTTTTTGTTGCAATATGATAGAGTATAATATATGTTCTCATACTGGATGAGAACTTGCAAAGTTTGGAGATGCTAGACATCCTAATCATCCAAAATGGTTTTGGAAAGTAATGTTATACTCACGATTCGCCTTTATAAGCTGCATTAGCTTGATCATGAAAGTCGTCATGATAAGGATGAATAGAAGATGTATGTAAAGTGTTTACTACACTAAAAGATTACTAAAGAATGGATTTTGAAAGAATACCGATCATTTGATGATGGTGATCTACTTCAAATTGCAAGTCCAAAGGTATTATTATTTGAATATACACGCTTTGGACTATGTGTCATGTATATGGCGCCACTATTGATGTTGATAGATTCTTTTAAAAAGGAAAAGGAAATGTTGAAAGAGAATCTATAAAATATATTTGGCACAAAATAAAAGATCAGAAATATCCAATTTAGGTATATAGATGATATACATGTTATGGTTGTATTCTTTGCTTGTTAAACAATGTGGTTCTTGGGTATTGGATACCGAATTGGTTGGTATAAAATTTCATACGGAACGACGCAATTCATGAACCACAATGGCCTAAGTAACTAGCAAGAGAATATGTGATGATGTTCATAGAAAACAAACAAACTGTTGCTTGTATTTCTCGTTGACATCAAAGCTTGATTCAAGATTTGTCTTAATAATTGGTATTTAAATCAGGTATTATGAGAACAAAGGTTGTTCAAATAATTACCGTATTCCATATAAGATGGATGATTTACAAATCTAGTTGAATAAATCACATCCATAAAGCTAATGCTAAAATGTCGCAAGACAAATGATTGGAAGGTCACTATCGAAATGACATCACCGTTTAAATTATATTGGAAAGAAAACATGAAGAAACTCAGTTTTAATGGATTTTTGGAGTCTTTGATTTGATCAAGTGACGCTTGTGAGACTTTCCTCGGGATAATATAAATTTCTTTCAAAGGCCAAAGAATAACGAACGACTAAAATATTGGAATTTATACATATCGATGTATGTAGTCCATTATGTATAGTCATAAGCGATGGATTTCAACTTCATATGCTTTGTCCAGAAATTTAAGTGAATGTTCACTTAATGAGAAAGAAGTATGAAATATTTGAAAATGTTCAAATACTTTCAAGATGAAGTGGAAAATCATTGTAACAAGAAAATAAATGATTTATGATTTTATCATAAAGGATTTATTTGAGTTGCAAGTGTAGCAAGAAAATAAATGATTTATGATTTTATCATAAAGGGATTTATTTGAGTGGGATTTTGAGTGGGCAAAATTGAAGGGGCATTTTGTGAGTGGAGTGTCCACCCACATGAATGAGGGGGAGGTGGGGGCACCCTCCATGGCCGGCGGCCATGCCCCCTCCCCTATATAAGGAGTCCCTCTCCTCACTTCTCTCACACACGTCCTCGTGAAGGATCTCTCTCCCCCTCTAGTATTTATCCCCCATGGTCTCGGACTAGCGAGATACATGTTACCGGTGGATATTCGGCAAGAAAGAGTTGTGCTTATGCTGCACCGCTGGAGCAAGGAGGCGGAGGTTGCTCGGTGCCTCGGACGTGTCTGCGAGAACGGATGCGCCGCTAAGTTGCGGTGCTAGGACTTCCTCTCGATATTGAGATCGTCAAGTGATCGTCTACATCAACCACGAGTTTGGACTCGTTAAGCTTTGTCGGTCTTCAAGGGTATGTTCTCTACGGATATACATCCGCCCGTTGTTTGTATCTAGTAGATAGATCTTGGTACATAGTTGTTCCCATCATAGGGAATTTTTGTTTTCTATGTTGTGAACCCTACAGTGGTATCAGAGCCGGATCTATGCGTAGATGCTTTGCACGGGTAGTACACATATGAGTATGTGGGCGATGATGATAATTTTATTGCTTCTTAGTTGTACTTTGGATATTGGTGGCATAGTGGGATGAAGCTTCCCGGACAAACTTTACATGTCCTCGCACATGAGACCTGTTCCACGCTTGACATGCAACTAGTTTTGCTTAAGTGGCTAGCTGGTGTCTGTCTCTCCTACTATAGTCAATATCTAATTTGCAACGAGTTGTCAACAATTTGGTTATCCTCGTTGTGGTTCATGTTCATTGGTAAGAACGGTTCTATCTTCGAAATCCCTAAGCCACGTAAAACTTGCAATGGATAAATTAGAGGCGTCTAGTTTATATTGCTGCTGGGCTAGTGTCATGATATGGTGATGTTGTAAGTAGAAGTATAAGTCGATACTCTTACAACACACATAACGTGTAAGTTCCATAGACCTTGGCCTTACACATAGAGATATGATAGTGATCATACCACGATGCACATGATGGAGATCAAGTGCAAGAACCATATCATTTCACTTATTAACATGTGATGTTTGTTGCATCTTATATTTCTAGTTTGGCGTTTTATTAGCATAATAAGATGATCCCTCATTTAGATATCAAGATAAAAATGTGTTTTTCCTTAAGTATGCACAGATTATGTTTTGTCGCTTCAAGACATCACGTGATGATCGGGTGTTCTTGGATCCACGATCATATTTCAGGTGTAAGACAGTTACACACATGGATACTAAGGTTCTTACTTGGCGAGCCTAGCATGTACAGACATGGCCTCAGAACACGGACCGAAAGGTTAAGCATGAGTCATATGAAAGGTATGATGCCCATTTGATGCTCTCCTTTGAAGCTACACCGACTCACGTGATGATCGGACTTGGTGTAGTGGATTTGGTTCATGTAATCACCAAAAAGACACGAGGGATGTCGTTTTTGAGTGGGAGTTCATTTCTAATTTGGATTAGTAGAACTCAATTTATCATAAATTAAATCAAAGTGAATTTTCATAATTTGTTGTAGTCATTGGCATTCGTTCACCACCTTATGCTTAGTTGTAATTGAGATAATAGAACTATAGAATTCTGGATATTTACTTTACGAACTGGTATCGTATTGTGTTGAGTGTCAATCTAAAGTTTAAAGTCCTATTGCAAACTTTCAGCAAACTCTGTTTACTCCATGAAATTTGATAATTAGTATTAAATTGAGAGTAACAATTCGAGTGTTAGTATCTTAAGTATCATGTTTTCCTCCATGATTCTTGATTTAAATATCGAGATTATCTAGGAGCTGAAAGAGTTGTTTCAGAAACAATCACGTGTGGCAGATATAACGATATCTGAAACAATGTTTTTGTTGCAATATGATAGAGTATAATATATGTTCTCATATTGGATGAGAACTTGGAAAGGTTGGAGATGCTAGACATCCTAATCATCCAAAATGGTTTTGGAAAGTAATTTTATACTCACGATTTGCCTTTATAAGCTGCATTAGCTTGATCATGAAAGTCATCATGATAAGGATGAATAGAAGATGTATGTAAAGTGTTTACTACACACAAAGATTACTAAAGAATGGATTTTGAAAGAATACTGATCATTTGATGATGGTGATCTACTTCAAAGTGCAAGTCCAAAGGTATTATTATTTGAATATACATTCTTTGGACTATTTGTCATGTATATGTCGCCACTGTTGATGTTGATAGATTATTTTAAAAAGGAAAAGGAAATTCTGAAAGAGAATCTATAAAATATATTTGGCAGAAAATAAAAGATTGGAAATATCCAATTTAGGTATATAGATGATATACATGTTATGGTTGTATTCTTTGCTTGTTAAACAATGTGGTTCTTAGGTATTGGATACCGAATTGGTTGGTATGAAATTTCATACGGAACAACGCAATTCATGAACCACAATGGCCTAAGTAACTAGCAAGAGAATATGTGATGATGTTCATCGAAAACAAACGAACTATTGCTTGTATTTCTCCTTGACATCAAAGCTTGACTTCAAGATTTGTTTTAATAATTGGTATTTAAATCAGGTATTATGAGAACAAAGGTTGTTCAAATAATTACCGTATTCCATATAAGATGGATGATTTACAAATCTAGTTAAATAAATCACATCCATAAAGCTAATGCTAAAATGTCGCAAGACAAATGATTGGAAGATCACTTACGAAGTGACATCGCCGTTTAAATTATATTGGAAAGAAAACATGAAGAAACTCCATTTTCATGGATTGGAGTCTTTGATTTGATCAAGTGACGCTTGTGAGACTTTCCTCAAGATAATTAAAACTTCGTTCAAAGGCCAAAGAAGAATGAGCGACTAAAATATTGGAATTTATACATATCGATGTATGTAGTCCATTATGTATAGTCGTAAGCGATGGATTTCAACTTCATATGCTTTCTCCGGAAATTTAAGTGAATGTTCACTTAATGAGAAAGAAGTATGAAATATTTGAAAATGTTCAAAGACTTTCAAGATGAAGTGGAAAATCATTGTAACAAGAAAATACATGATTTATGATTTTATCATAAAGGATTTATTTGAGTTGCAAGTGTAGCAAGAAAATAAATGATTTATGATTTTATCATAAAGGGATTTATTTGAGTTCCAAGTTTAGCAAAACACCTAGATTTACATCCCATGAAACATCATAGGAATATGGAGTGTTTGATATTTTTAATGAAACCTTGTTTGACATGGTTAGATCAAAGGTATTATTTATAAAACTTCCATTATGTTTTAAAAGATTAAAGCTTTAGAGACTACCACTTTTACACTGAAAAGAGCTCCATCTTGTTCTGTTGAAATGAGACCATATGAGTTATGGTTTGGGGTAAAACCCAAGTTGTCCTTTCTTAAATTTTGGTATGCTAAGCATAAGTAAGATGTTTACAACCAAAGTCGGATGAGCATGTCTTTGTAGGTTATTTCGAATAACCATTGGGTATTCCTCCATAACACCAAGGACAAAAGGGTTTGTCGCTTGAAACGTGAAGTTTCTTGAAAAATGAATTTTTCGTAATAGTTAAGTGGGAGGACAATAGAACTTGGATAAGGTTAACGAACCTTAGATAAATGTCTTTGAGTTGCAATGAAATCATTAGGGCAGCCATAATGCTCATAGCTTATGTGCCTCAAAGGTTGTGGTCACGGAGATCTAAGTTCCTATTGAACCAAGTAGGTCGGTTAAACAATCAAATGCTAAGATTTGAGAGTAAATCATTATTCAACAATTATGAACCGAATACATACAAAGAAGCGATGATGGGCCTAACTCCGTCAAATGGCTTGAAGCCATAAAATCCGTGATAGTTCCATACACAAGAAATCAAGTTTTGTACTTGGAAGACCCTCCGGAAAGGTGTAAAAACCTATCGGTCGTATTTGGATCTATAAAGAAACATACATGGATGTTTCACATCGATGAAATAGTCGACATGTCATATAGTATTTTATGACAATGTTCAAGGAGTTGACTATGACAAGATAGGATCTTTTATAGCGATATTTAGTCTGGACGGATTAAAGTAGCAACCACTACATATAATTTGGTATATGGTAGATGAATAAACAAAACAAAGTTCTTCTAATAGAATGGTTTACCTAGGACGTGTACAAGACACAGTCCAAAGGGTTTTGTTAATTCAAAGGATGCTAAAAAGGGCATGCAAATTTCAATGGTTGAAGTAAACATCGCAGAGTTGGAATCTTCACCGTGATGAAAAAGGAGTTTTCATCTGGAGACGATGAAGATGCTTGCATTTGCAAGAAATTAAGTGGGAGCGCTGAGACATATGTCTAATACATTATGTGGAGGACATCTTGTTGATTGGAAATGATGTATCTTTTATTAACAAAGGTTAAGAATTTCATTTCGATGAAAGACTAAGGCAAAACCCGAATATTTAGCATGAATGTCTACATGGATAGACTGTGACGCTAATATGGTTATGCCAAACGTACATATATGAGATATTGAAGGAGTTCAATATAGAAACAACAAGAAAAGGTTCTTGTCGCATGGAAAAGAATTGAATCAATATTCAAGTGTATTGACACTTGATAAGTGAAACAAAATTCAAGTGTTTTGACACTTGATGAGTGAAATCACAAGAATGTTTTGATCAATCATACCATGATATGTACACATTCAAATATGTCCTATGCTCTAAGTGTTATGAGCATATACCATAATGAATCATAAAATCATCATTGGATGATAGTAAGGAAATTCTTATGATCTTTTGGAAGAACTAAAAATATATTTGTGTAGAGGTGACAAACAATTACAAATGGTTCATTGTAAAGCGTTACATTGATACTAGTTTTGTCACAAGATACAAATTAAGTTTATCTTAATTTAAACTATGAGTGGCACAATGAAATGGAAAGGAGTTTCCATGATGGATTTGGATGAATTCCAAAGTTAAGACATTGTGACGGATACTACAACAAAAGGCAAAGTATATGACTGCTATAGTAGCAGCAAAGGAGGGAATTTGTGTCAAGTAGTTTGTTATCAAACTAAGATGTGGTTCAAAACAGGCTAACACTAAAGATATATTGTATGACAATAGTATCGACATGATTTAATCCCAAGGAACTAAAGGTCTCACCAAAAGACCAAATTTATACAATGCCATCTCATTGGAGAATGAGTGATGCGTGGAGACGCAAAGACATGCAAATACACACGGACCTGAAAGCGTCAGATCCGTAGATTATGTTAACCACTTGCAATTGCGTATATGGAACACCAGAAAGCCATAGGTGTTCAATACGCAAAGTTTCTAAACTAGATTATTGTCTAGTGCAAGTGGGAGACTGAAGGGAATATTCCCGAGAGGCAATAATAAAGTGGTTATTATCGTATTCCTTATTTATGATAAATGTTTATTTTGCATTCTATAATTGTATTAATATGGAAACGTTAATACTTGTGTGTTTAATAAACAAAAAGGAAGTTCCTAGTTATGCCTCTCTTATAAACTAGCTCGTTGATTAACAAGATGATCAAAGGTTTCCTGATCATGGACATTGGATGTTTTTAATAACAAGGTCACAACATTAGTGTAATGGTGTGATGAGCATTCATCCGAAGTATAGCATTACGATCAAAGTCATTGAGTTTATATTTCTATAACAACTTGCGAAGTGATCCCAATCCTTAGACCATGAGATCATGTCAATCACTAACACCGGAAGAGTTTCTTGATAACATCAAACATCACACCATAACAGGGTGATTATAAAGATGGGTTCAGAACTAGTAAAGTGTTATGTTGAGGCACATGGATCTAGAAGGGAATTTGTTCATCCTGATGATGGATAGATATGCTCTGGGCCCTCTCGGTGATATCACATTGATTAGCTTGCAAGCAAGTGATTTGATCACTAGAATGTTATATCACGGGAACAAGAAAAGAGTGCATGTCAATAACGAGATCAAACTAGGTATGGAGATACCAATGATCGAATATTGGACATGTAATATATCGTGAAACAAAGGGATTAATATACTAGCGTAAAAGGTTCTCGCGATCACAAGAAAGTCATCGCTGAATATGTGGGAGTCAGTATGGGTCTCCAGATCCCACTTCTGATTATTGATCCGAGAGGGGTCTCGATCATATCCGCATTATTTGTGAACCATAGGGTGACACACTTAAGAGACACCGACATCCATTTGGAGCAAACATTTCATGCCGGAAAGAATAACAAGCGCAGTAATTTATTTCATTAGATACCGAAACAGGTTTTCGGGTGAAATTGCAGAAAGTGTTTTTGCATGTGAAATGAAATACTAGCAAGGTGTTATATGTGAATGTTTGTCATTAAAGTAATTTACAAAATTCTGAATAAACAAAAGGAGTTTTATTTAATGAGATTTTGCATTAAATTTGGTGGAAATTTAATGGGAATATGAGTGGAGAAAATTGAAGGGGCATTTTGTGAGTGGAGTGTCCACCCACATGAAGGAGGGAGAGGTGGGGGCACCCTCCATGGCCGGCGGCCATGCCCCCTTGGGCTTCCCCTCCCCTATATAAGGATCCCCTCTCCTCACTTCTCACACACACCTCGTCGTGAAGGATCTCTCTCCCCCTCTAGTATTTATCCCCCATGGTCTCGGACTAGCGAGATACATGTTCCCGGTAGATATTCGGCAAGAAAGAGTTGTTCTTCCGCTGCATCGCTGGAGCGAGGAGGCGGAGGTTGCTCGGTTCCTCGGACGTGTGTGCGAGCATGGATGCGCCGCTAAGTTGCGATGCTAGGACTTCCTCTTGATCTTGAGATCGGCAAGAGATCGTCTACATCAACCACGAGTTTGTACTCGTTAAGCTTTGTCGGTCTTCAAGGGTATGTTATCTACGGATATACATCCGCCCGTTGTTTGTATCTAGTAGATAGATCTTGGTACATAGTTATTCCCATCGTAGGAAATTTTTTGTTTTCTATGCTACGAACCCTACATTGAGTTTGTGTTGTGCAGGTCTCCACGTTGCTTGCAACACCTGTGTGACGTTTCCTTCCTCCTACTGGTTCGATAACCTTGGTTTCTTACTGAGGAAAAACTTGTTGCTGTGCTGCTTCACACCTTGCTCTTGGGGTTCCCAACGAAGCGTCCCGTGACAAGTACCGGGCGCCATCAACAACTTTTTCTGGCGCCGTTGCCGGGGAGGCTAAGGACATCTTCACTAGGGGAGTCCTTCACTTCCTTTCTCTTTACTTTGTTTTTAGTTTGATTTGTTTATTTTGCTTGGTTTTGTTTGCCTCTTTTCAAAAAACCCAAAAAAATTAGTCTACTTTGGTTTGCTTCCTTTATTCAAAAACACACAAAAAAATAGTTCATACCCTAGTTTCCACCATGTATGGTTTTGGACCAATCTTTATTTCACCTATGGAAGAGATCTCCACTTTTAAGCAAAAAAGTGAAGAGAGTTTTAAAGAAGCTTGGTCTAGAATCTCTGCTTTACAGAGGGAAACTGAGCCTAAGATGAGTCTTGTGTTGGTTATTGATAGTTTCTACCGCGGTATTGCTCTTCGTTATAGATATGCTTTGGATGTTTTTGGCTAAGTAAGATATTTTGCTATGTACTGAGGATGAAGCTTTTGATGGCATAAACAAATTGATTATAATCTATGGGACACCTGTCAAGTCTGATTCCTCCTTCACAAATATTTTTGCTAGGTTGAACACTCTTGCGACCAGTATTGCTGCTATGAATAGTTGCTATCACACGCTTAGGGCTTACCATGATTATGTTCCCATAAATTCTGAGCCTTCAAAGTGGTTTCCCACAATCAAAGTCTCTATAAATACTACACTTTTTGATGCTCGTTGTGATATCATGTATGAATTTTGTCTCATGCCTAAAGATATTTATGATTCTTTGAGTCTTTGGGTCTTTCTGAAGGAGGAGAGGAAATCTCTCTTACTAATAATGCCACCTTATTGCCCATTGGAATAGCTGAAGATGTGTTTACAAAAATCTCAGGGAAAATGGTGTCTACTGATTATCTTGTTATTGAATGTGTAGGCAAAGGACATATCACACTTGGAAGATCCCTACTAAAACATCTTGGAGAGGTAATAGATGTGGGAAAAGGCATTATGCATTTTGCTCCTCCGGCCCTGAAGAGAAGAAGAAAGGTAAGAAAGCAAAGAACAAGAAGGATGCTTCCTCATTTGAAAATACTTGATTCTTCTTGCTTCTTGTGCCTAACTTAAAGGCGTTAAAAAAGTACTTGTTGTGAGATAACCCAAGATTTTCCTTGAGTCTTGGAAGTTATTACTTCAGTAATAACCTCTCCTTGTCCTTTTTGTTTGCTTTTTGTGCCAAGAATGACCTCTAATGAGAGGGAAGTAAGATTTGGGGAGTTGCTCTCCCGAAACAGATTTCTGTCCTCCACCAAAAATATTCGTGAGGAGTCTCTGTAACTCAGATTGAGCTAAAACTTTACGAATAAATCCATCAGTATGTTACCTAACTATCTTTAGTTAAACACTTTTTTATTTGAGCAACAGAATATTTTCGAAAAAAATCGGTTTCTATCTGCTGGTCTGTTTTGACAGATTTCTGCCATTATTTGCATTTGCTTCTTATTGATTCCTTTTTTAGTTCTATTTAGGTGAATTGAGCTTTTTGTAGGAGTTACTACAGTAGCTTGTGTTTTTTAGTGAAAAGCCTTGCTGTTCCAAAGCTTTGCCAGAGGTCTAATATCTTTTGAATACACTAATGTTGCTAATGAAGATTGTGTGAAGTTTTGTATGAAGGAAAAATTTCAGGTGTAGAGAGAGAATGATGTAATGAGATGAAGAATGGACAAAATATCAAGCTTGGGGATGCCACCCCTGTGTCACCCCAAGAAATATCCAAGAGGTACAAGCATCAAAGCTTGGGGATGCCCAAGGCATCCCCTTCTTCATCAATAAAAAGCTCAGGTCTGTCTAGACACTTCATTTTTATTTTTCATGCACAAGTTGTGTTGTTCTTGGAGCGTATTAGTTTTCGTTTGCTTTGTTTAGGTTGTTTAGTTCGCTTGAATAAAGTAGTTTGGACCCCCGTTCTCACTATGTTGTTTTGCAAATAGGTTGCTTGGTGTTGGAAAGGAGTAGTAAGTTCTTGCTTGTAAGTGTAAGAGGAGCTGCATTGACTGTGACTTAGACTTTAGCATGACATGCTAGGTGTTGTTTTGGCATTATGCTTAACAATTATTGTTGTAGAATGTCTTTTTCCAAACAATTCAGATTTCTTAGTGTGCCTTGAAGAAATTATGCGTTGTTTTAGCATGCAAAAGCATAGTATGGTGGTATTCTCCTTTAATGCTTTGCTTGGGTTGACTTGGCACATGCTCACACCATGTTATGACTATGAACAAGTCACCTTAGCCTCTATGATCATTTAGTCCTTGACTTGTAGTACCACTCTATGCTTTTATTAGTAATGTTTTGTTGCTCTGCATGATTATGGCCATTATGCTCTCTTAGTTGGTTGCTCCCAGTCTTTTGCTAGCCTCCGCTTGTATGAGTAAGCTCTACTCATGCTTCCAGCTCCCAAGAAACCAAGTTTTTCCAAAGTTTCCACTATAAACTCCTATGCATGGTGTGTTACACCATTCCAAGTATATTCTTGTTTTTAGCTATCTTCCAATTAAAAACTATTTTGTTATGTGAAAACTTAGTGATTAAAGCCCTCACGAACTTGATGTCACACTTTATATTCTTTGCCCCTAATAAACTTGAACCATTGTGTCTTCTATGTTGTATATGCTTGCACTTATACGTTGGAATTAGCAAAACTATGATGTCACGGGGAACGTTTTCAACATTGCACTTGTACTTTGTACTCAGTTGATATCATGCTCTTTTGTCTATGGATGTCACTGGTGTGAAATAAAGAGGGAACTTGTAAGTCCATGGAGTTTTTATTTTGTGTTAAATAAACGCCTAGGCCGCTAGCCTAAGCCATACCTAATCATGGTGGAAACTTGCAGCATCACCATAGTGAGATATCTATGAAGCATCCTCAATAAAAAGCTATGCATATGGTAAATAAAAAGATCGCTGAGATGCTCGTTGTCTTCTTGCCTTGTCATTTTGGTTATGGGATAGCTCATGTACCATGTGCAAGGGGTACCCCTTTGGCGGTTCTCTACGATATGCAAATACTTACAGTGACAAGAACTTACAGGTGACTGAAGTTGAGTAGCATGAGTTGTGGCCCTCGTATTTAAGGGACTTGAGATTGCCAACTTATACTTCTTCAAGCATATACTCCATCTTTGTTCACTTTAACCTTAATCACTTCAAGATGCTTATGATAGGGGGCAATGAGGGATGAAAGCTAACAAGTACCATAATTTTTGGAAGATCTTTTTGAAACTTGAAATCTCTGCTTCCTTTATGAAAGGCCTTTCTTCCACCATTATTTGAGTCTCCACCTTCTACCTTTAGGCACCATTAAGAGAGCATAGTTGTCATTCTGTGTGCAGTTTCCCAAAGCTTATTGATTGATGCATATTGTGATATTACTTGTTCTTGTGCTATTTGTTTCTAGTCACCGTTGTGAACTTTGAAGGTGTCCTATGCATCTATTTGCTACTATATGAGGTACAAGCTTAATGCCACTATGCCATGTTTTTATATGTGAAACAAACAAACGTTTTTCAATGCATGTTATTCATGATCTTTGTTTGTATCATGTCATTGTGCACGCATAGTTACTATGTCTTGTTGTTAGAACTCCATATTTCATGCACATGTTTAGAGTTCTTTGATCCCAGCTTTCAATGCTTGCAAATGGTTTTATCTTGGTTTTGATAGTGCATGTCTCCTCAAAAATTATTCTTTTTATCACTTACCTACTCGAGGATGAGCAGGAGTTAAGCTTGGGGATGCTTGATACGTCGGAAACGTATCTACTTTGCTTTGCTTTGTCTACACTTTGAGGTGTTTTTATATATTTTTTGGAATTAACCTATTAACAAGTTGCCACAGTGCCAGTTGCCTGTTTTCTTCTGTTTTTGGTTCGAGAAAGGCAGAAAATCAATATTCTCGGAATTGGACGGGACAAAATCCAAAGTCAATAACTTTCCGTGGGGAACAAGAAGTCCAGAGGGGAGCCGGAGAAGCGGGCCTGGGTGGCCACACCCCCTAGGTGCGGACAGGGGTGGGCCTGCGCCTAGGCAGGGTGTGGGCCCCCTGGTCGCCTCCTAGGCCTCCCCCTTCGCCTATAAGAAGCCCCCGATGCAGAAACCCTAAGTACCCGATCAATATTCCATGAAACCTTCAATAGCCGCCGCCATCGTCGTCCCTAGATCGGGGGATCTGAAGTTCTTCTCGGCACCCTGCCGGAGGGGAGATCATCCCGGAGGCCTTCTCTCCGGTACGATGCGTGAGTAGTTCCACCTTGGACTATGGGTCCATGTAGTAGCTAGATGGTTGTATCTCCTCCTTTGTGCTTTCATGTATAGATCTTGTGAGCTCCGTTCATGATCAAGATCTAATCTATTTGTAATCATGCATGTTGTATTTGCGGGGATCCGATGGATATTGAGATTACTATGTCATATTGATTAATGGTTTTGTCTTTATGATTCTATCATGTCTGTGTTGTTTGTGATCTTGCATGCTCTCCATTGTTAGTATCTATCTTGGCCAAGTAGTTGCTAGTGACTCCAAGAGGCGGTATTTATGCTCGATAGTGGGTTCATGCCTCTAGTTTCCAAAGGAAGTGACAGAAATATCTTCGATTGTAGATGTGCTGTTGCTACTAGGGAGAAAACAACGGTCTCTTATTCATGGAACAAGTGGATTGTTTACCTTACAGACTTTGCTTAAAGGAGTTGTTTGTTGCTTGCAACTTAATACTGGAGGGGGTTCGGATGATAACCTGAAGGTGGACTTCTAGTCATAGATGCAGTTGGATGGCGGTCTATGTATATTGTTGTATTTCCCAATCAAATCTCATAGGATCTTTTTGTCTGGTATTGCATTGTTATGCCTTGCTTAGTTCCCGTCAATTGCCCTGCTATAATTTGTTTACCCTAATGTTGTTTATCTAAGGATAGCACCTCTAGTGAACTATGGACCCCGGTCCAATCTCTACCATTGATACATCTTCCACTGTTACTTGTTTACTTGCTGCAAACCAATAACTTCCACACCATACGTTTAATCCTTTGTTACAACAAACCGGTGAGCTTGACAACCTCACTGATTCGTTGGGGCAAAGTCTTGAGTTTGTGTTGTGCAGGTCTCCACGTTGCTTGCAACACCTGTGTGACGTTTCCTTCCTCCTACTGGTTCGATAACCTTGGTTTCTTATCGATGGAAAACTTGTTGTTGTGCTGCTTCACACCTTGCTCTTGGGGTTCCCAATGAAGCGTCCCGTGTCAAGTATCGGGCGCCATCATTTCTTTACAAAACTCCCCATTTTTGGTACTCGGAAAATGAAAAATGACTTTTTTGTACGACAAAAAGGAAACCTGCAACACTGTTCTCCATGTCAAGATGCACATGTGTGCACACACGAGTGCATGATTTTACCCATACCATTATCATTTTGTTTCAAAGTCTTTAAACCCCTTGTAACATCCGAAAAATATTGATCAAGATTATCAAGTTCCAATCATCAAAATTAGGGTTAACAAAAACTTTTGTTAATTAAAAACATATGAATGCATGTGTATGTGATGATTGCATGAATGCTTGAATGGACTTGTTTCATTATTATGAATAGCAAGGAATGGTTTAAAGATGAAAACAACATCATCTAAATCAAATCCAAGTAGAAACAAATCAAGAGAAATTCAAAAACAAACAAAATAAGCAAATGGTATTTTTTGCCAATCTTGCTCACTAAACCACTTTGAGTGTTTCTAGTCCAAGATTTCAAACAGAAACAATTACATTTCTTTTCACCCCTTGCTAGACCAAGTAAAAGTGAACCCAAGCCCACCTTGCAAACTCACTGAAACATTTGGAAACTTCATTCAAATGACAACTCAAAATTGAATCTATATCATATGGGAAGATCACCAATTCTCAAAAACCAACTAAACCAGTGCACCTTGACCATTCCAAGCAACCAGAGACTACCTAGTATGTGACTAGTACACCCACCAATTTTCATCCAAAAATTCAAATTCAAATCTCTTTCGGCCATTTCATCAAATACCTTGCAAACACAAATCAAACAAAACATCAAACACTATAGTGAGCACGGTTTGTGCCTAACTTGTCTCCCCTCTAGCTCACAGTACCCTCTCAGTAGATGATCAAACTAATTTAACTAGCCCTAGATCACTGTAAGCTTGACATTGTCATCAATGGTGAGCATGTCGAGCCCAACTTTCCACCCCATTGTCGACAGCAAGCTATGAGCAGCTCTAGCCTCGCCAACCTTGTCTGGGACACAAACCACCGTCCACCGCCACCCCCTGTCCACTGCCCAAGCACTGCCAGCCCCTAGACCACTCAGACCGAGTGTACCCAGCCCCTCTGCAAGCATGCCAAGAGCGCGCCAGAGCACCGCACTCGACACGCGAGCACAAACCGCGTGCCGACCTTGCCGCTTGCGTGCAAAATCACCACCATCCCAGGAACTGCCCGTACATGCCCGTTCATTGCCGCGCGACCAGGAGAGCCCGTGCGCCATTAAAACCTCCATTGGACCCGCCCAGAGCATCGCAGCGTTCCAACGAAATTGCACCGCCCCACGCCTCGCCACCATGCCATTGAGCATCGCCAGGGAACACAACACCGTCCCCTACCCCCAGCCATGCCGTTAGCTCGCTGTGTAGACGACCACGACGAGCTCCACCCGCGCCCTTCGGTCCCCTCGTCGCACTATAAATAGAGGCCACCCCCATTTGATTTCAGCACACCATCACACTCCTCTCTCTCTCAGAACCACCCCACCTCATCCCCTGAGCAAGGCGAGCAGCATGTCACCAGAATTTTGCCGGAGTCTGCCGCGGAGGAGGAGAAGAGGCACCATCGATTGTAGTCGCCCCAGGAGGATCCATCGGTACCAGGAGGTTCACCGTCGTCGACTTTGTCGTTCGCCCCCATCGTCGACCATCGCCTGAGCCTCGATGAGCCCGCACAGACCCCCACAGGCCGCGCTAGGGTTCAGTCTCGCCGGCGCTGCCTAACGGAGACGACAAGACCTAACTGTTAGATTAGATGTTGATCGCACGGTCTAGATTGCCCGCACTTCGCACTTCGTCTCGACCGGTGGGGGACCACTTAAACCCCCGCACTATGCGATGGGTAACCAAGTTAACTTCCCGCGTGACCTTGGTTGGGCATTTGAATACCTCTTTCAATGTCATCAATCAAAGGAGGAGATTTTTGTCCTAAAGCTACATTTTGAAAAGGCTTTTGACAGAATTGAACATTCAACCATTATAAGTATCCTGTAAGCAAGAGGATTTGGAACTAAATGGATTAATTGGATTAAGATGATTTTCTCTACTGGGAACTCATCTGTGCTCCTAAATGGAGTACCTGGAAAAAAGTTCTACCGTAGAAGAGGTGTCAGACAAGGTGATCCATTATCACCTCTTCTATTTGTGCTGGCAGCTGATTTCCTTCAAACTCTTCTAAACACTACCATGGATAAGAATCTTTTCAGCCTCCCCATCCCTTGCCTTGCTTGTCCTGATTTACCTGTCATCCAATATGCTAATAATACATTAGTTGTCATGAAGGCTGACTCAAAACAATTACTTTGCTTGAAATCAATGTTAAATTGTTTTGCCATGTCTACTGGGCTCAAAGTTAATTATGCCAAATCAAGTATGATGCCTATCAACCTAGACCCTGCCAAACTACTACATTTCTCTTCTACTTTTGGATGCAAGATGGGTAGCCTCCCCTTCACATATCTGGGACTCCCTCTCAGCCTTAGCAAGCCCTCTCTTGAGTTCTTCCTCCCTATGGTGCAGAGGGTTCAATCCATACTTGGTGGAATTGCAGATTTTCTAAACTATGGGGGAAAGCTTCAAATAGTCAAGTCAGTTCTAACATCATTACCACTCATATTTATGATCTCTCTTGATATCCCCATTAAAATCAAGGACCAAGTAGTTAAATACATGAGACACTGCCTTTGGAGGAAAAAACTGCAGATGTTCAGGCTAAAGGCTCTACAATGGTTGCTTGGACAAAGGTTTGCAGGCCAAAGAACCAAGGTGGTCTGGGAGTTCTTAACATTAATATCCAAAATACTGCTCTGTTACTCAAGAATCTTGATAAATTTTTCAATCACCATGATATCCCTTGGGTTCACCTGGTCTAGGAATCTTATTATAACCAAGGTAAACTTCCAGGTTATCAATTGGAGGGATATTTCTGGTGGAAGGCTCACCTGAAACTCATTGATGCCTACAAGGCAATGGCCAAATGTCAACGTGGAAATGGAAAAAATGCCTATTTTTGGACTGATTTGTGGGATAAAGAATGTATGCAATTTCAGATGCCTCATCTGCTCTCCTATTCTAAGAACACAAGAATTACTGTCAAGGAGGTTATTCAGGCTGAATATCTTGAGGATCTCTTTAATCTTCCTCTGTCTCAACAAGCTTTTTCTGAGTTTGAACAACTTGAATTAAGATGCCAACAGACTTATCAATTGACAACTCCTAACAAATGGACGTACATTTGGGGCAGTGAAAAATTCTCTGTTAAAAGAGCCTATGAGGTTATGTCAGGATTTCAACCTGATCCTCCACATTTCTCCTAGATCTGGGATTCTTCTTGTCAGACAAAACACAAATTCTTCTTATGGCTACTTCTTCTGGATAGGCTAAATACAAGGAATCTTCTCAAAAGGAAAAACTACTCTCTACCAGATTACAATTGTGCAATTAGAAATTGTCACTCAGAAGAAACTTTGATTCATCTTTTTTGGAACCGCCCTTTTGCTGATGAATGTTGGAATTACATTTGTCTCCTGAGAGATCAGAGACTCTATCTATTTGAGGCTTTTCAAGACATAAAAACAAGACTCAAGCTCCCATTTTCCATGGAGATAATAATTATAGCTTCTTGGGGAATATGGATCTGTAGAAACAATAAAATATTTGAGAATGTTACACCACAGTTCTCTACCTGGAAGGCAGTATTTCTTCAAGAACTGAGATGGGTCAAACTAAGAATAAAAAAGAAACATGGTCCTCAATTTGATAGCTGGTTTCAAACTCAAGTACATTAGTGGATTACTCCTAGTAAACACAATGTATCACCTATATAATCCATTGTAACCATGTAACTATACTCTGTACTTTATTTGATGTTTATATAATAAAGAAAAAAGTTGCAGTGGGGGTTCTCTCCCCTACTGTTTTCACTCAAAAAAAAACTTCCCGCGTGACCCAATAGTTTGAATTTAGGTTTTTCCATTTAGTTTCAAACATAGTTATGTCTCTAGATTCAAAAATCAACCCAAATCGTTTCACTGAACCAAACTGCATGAAACTAATTTTGCTATAAAGGTACTAAAATTCTTAATCCATGCCCGTTGGATACAAATCATTTGGAGTTGTAGATCACCTATAGTAAAAATAACAAGGTAGAAGCTTTTATGCATTCAAACATTTTTCAAAATTCAACCATAAAAGCTTTTGAGTTGATTCCAACTCTCAAAAATCATATTTAACAAGACCTTTCTGAATATATAAAAATATCTAGGTTTACTTGCAGAAATAATGGACAAGTAATAAAAGAATGCCCCATAGGCATTTCTAGTCACTTTATTTAATTAAAATAAAAGGTTAATCCTTATTAAATTGTGACACCACTTTAAATCACATTCCCAAGTACTAAAATATGTGGTGATGACATGTGTCAACATGATCCCATGTTTTAGTTGGATAATATTAAATCTTAAGTAGTTTTTCAATGAGTAGAAATTACTTTTCTAAAATAAAATAAGTAAAACTATTGCCTTAATCCTTGTGATAACAGTGATGATGCTAGATCATCTAGTGTGAGTCTTTGTATGCTACATAGAAGTAGTTAAGAATTTTTTGGTGATTGTGTACCTCGTATTTATTTATAGACGCTAGTACCGACCAAGGATACGACGAGGAAGAAGCCGAGGAGAACTTCAACCACTGCTCTGCACAAGGCAAGCTTCACAAAACAAGTTAACCTTGCAAGCTAACACTTGCATGATAACTATGCAAACTAGATGCCTTAGGCATATGTTATTATACAACCTTATTATACCAAATCCCAGTTTTACTTGCAAGCTCTAGTATTTTATTTCTTTATCAAAGCTCTTTATTACTTTTACTTAGTGACTTGTAGATTTTAGAAAGATGTTTAAAGGTAGCATAAAGAGCATAAAACTTGGCCTAAGTTAGATAAATCTTGATGTCATCCTGAGGCATGAGATTGAACTTAGATAAGTCACACTTGATTATCACCCCTCATTAGTGTTTACCCCCACTTGTAGATGCTAGTGCTAAGCATAAAACTTGGTCACTTTAGATGGGAATACTTGGTGAAAATGATTATGAAAACCTTAGAATGATGAGTCATTCTACTGAAATGTTTTGACATGTGTTCTTGAACACCAGATGATTTTAATGATGAAAATGTTGAGGCATGAGCCTTAGCCCTTTATAAAACTGATGGTTGTCAAGATGCGATACCATTCCAATTTTACCGTACAACCACAATACCCAAAATTTGGGTAGGGCTTGACTGGAAATTTATATACCTTAGTATGGGTTCCCTTGCGGCCAAGGTTTGAGCTGAGGCTACCTTGTGAAGATTGACCACCTATGCAGTTCCTAAGATGACAGGTGGTCATGGTTGGGAGGCCAAACTCATAGGAGATGTGCCTATACTAGGGTGTGTAATGGAAAGGTTAGGAATTATTATCTGCATACTGAGTGTGGTGAATTCAGGATTGTTCCTGACGGATGTATCGAATATTGTGGTGAAAGTGTACCACCTCTGCAGAGTGTCAAACTATTCAAATAGCCGCGTCCGCGGTTATGGATAGTTGGAGTGGCCATACTGTTTCGTTGTCAGATGTTTTCAAAATGACTTGTGAAATGAATCATGATTTGACTTTGACTTGACCACAACAAGGTTGTGAAAGTGAAAGCTAAGTTTCCACTTAGGTGTTAGAAAATTTTCAACTAGCTTTCTTTGCTTCTGAACTCAGTTAAGGTAAATCTGGCTTTTTGCAAAACAACCTAGATCTTAGTATTCCTACTCAAACCAACTTACTTGTTAGTATTAGTTTGCGAGTACTTAAAAGAGTACTCATGGCTTTGTCCCTGGCTATTCATGTGGCCAGACTATGAAGAGGACTATAAGGAGGATGGACCGCAGGAAGGTTACGACAACTAGGATCATCTCCCATCGTCAGCATTGCATGTGACCATGAAGATGGAGCTTTGCCCATGCTACCGTTATTATTATGTTATTTCGCTGCTATGATTGTATTAAGACTAGATCATGTGATCCCTTATTTGTTGTAAGACCTTATGTATGGTTTGTAATGGATGATGTACTTTGATATCCAATCTGTTATGTCTCGCAAAAATGGTAATCCTAGGATTGCGGTGAATGTCATAACAGGCATCTGGGATTAAAAATCCGGGTGTTGACAAGTTGGTACCAGAGCCATCCTGACCATAGGAGACCCTAGTTTAGAATGGACGTTTGAATCAAAAACTTAGTTTCAAAACCAAGGAAGTGAGTATTTATGAAAACTTATTCTCCTTCTTATAAATTATATTATTTCATGAAAAATTCATGTTCCTCAAAAATTCTTGCCAAGTTACATAAAATTTGACACACTTGATCACTCTACTAACTTACTCATCCTACATTCTTATAGATGGACGTGAACCATAGGAAGTTCTACCAGTTGGGGAATGGAGGAGATCTCATCTTTGAGCATGACTTGGACCAGCTTTCGGAACTTCTGGAGCGCCCGCACCCCGAGTTCTTCAGAGCTCAGCTCAACAATCATGAAGGAGAAGAACTGCAATGGTTGATTGTTGCAAGTCTCCGAGGAAAGATTGAAGCCCCCACCTCAGAGGGAATTCAGTTCACCTTGAGAAAAAACAACTGGATCGATAGACTTGCCAGGGCCATGCAGGAAGCTCTTGCCCATTTGTGTGGGCAGAGTATCAATCAGATCAAGGGTACCCGCTTTGAGTTCTATCCAAGGCGTGAAGATACTGGACAACCCTTGAGAGTAAAGGATCATCTGGGTCGGAAGTATTACGTAGACTACCTCATCTTCATGATGTATGACCGGCAGAAGGAGTTGGACAATGCCCGCTCCTATGCCAACCATAACTATGCCATCACTGTCCAGAAGGATCAGACCATTGTCATGCTAGCGAAGGATCACCAGTCTCATCGCCGTCAGCTCGACAAGAAGGAGCGCATCATTTCCCGCCTTTGCCACAGGATCACAGAGTTGGAGGAGACCGTCCACGAGAGGGACATGCAGCTTGAGGAGAGGGAGAATGCAGGAGAGGACATCCGTGGAGACCCCTACTCTTACCTTAGTGATGATGATGACTTTCTGGAGGATCAAGCCATGGACTTCTTCACTGATGAGGATGACTTCGCCTTCATTGATGATGATGATGATGAGGACGACGAGGACACCGATTCCAAGGAGTAGAAGCACTTGAGCACGAGCATTAGTGAGTTGTATCCGGTCCCACTGTATCGTAGTTTCCCAGAATGGTTCTTAAAACCATATGTTTTCCTTGTTGTGGTGTGTGTTTGTATTGTGTGCTATGAATGAATGAATGAAAAGCAAGTTGCTAGAAAATCTGAGTCAAACTTCAAAAACTTTTCAAAAACAGACTCCTGAACCTTATAAATTTCCCTCTTTTCTCATGATCTATCTCAATCTTCAGATGCCTCATGGAGGAAGCACTTCGTCCCCGAACCCAATGTTGCAGATCTTGCAAATGTTGGTTTCTGACCGTGAAGCTGAAAGAGCCGAACGTCAAGCCAACTTAGCCACCCTTCAGCACATAGCTCAGATGGCCAACAACAACCAAGGCCATGGAAACCAGGACAACCACAGATCCAAGCTCAAGAACTTCCAGAACACCATTCCACCTATCTTTACTAAGTCCGAAGAGCCCCTAGATGCAGATGATTGGCTGCAAACCATGGAGAACAACTTGGAAGTTGCAGGAGTGGAAGCCAACGAGAAGGTACTGTTTGCCACCCACTATCTGGCCGGAGATGCAAGAGCTTGGTGGAACAGCGTTCACGCTATGAATGGAGGTCAAATGATGACTTGGGATGAATTCAAACTCAAGTTCAGCAGAACCCATGTACCACCGGGTTTGATCATGAGGATGAGAGATGAATTCAGAGAACTTAAGCAAGGGAGGATGACCGTAGTTGAGTACCGTGACATATTTTTGTCATTGGCTAGGTATGCACCGGATGAGATTGACACTAAAGCCAAGAAGAAGGAGAGATTTTTGAATGGTCTGCATGATGAGATGCAGACAGTGTTAGTCAACATTCCATTTGCGGATATTGAAGCCTTAGTGGATTCTACCATTCAGATGGAAGGCAAGATCAACCAAGCCAATGAGAACCGCAAGCGTAGAATGATGCATCAACCAGGAACTGACCATACCCCAAAGTATCGCCCCAACCCATCTCCAGGATTTGCCCCAAGAAACAATAGACCCCTGATGAACTGTCCAACCTATCCCAACCGTGGAGGAGGAAACCCAAGGCCCGGAGGAAACCACAACAACAACCCTGGCAACCCCAGCAATTTCAATCGTGCACCTCCAAAGTTCAACAACAACAATGTCGCCACCAACACCAATACTGCCCCTAGGACTGGAAGCAGTGTTGTCCCTGTTGGAGCAAAGGAAAAGTCTCAAGTGACTTGCTATGAATCCGAAACTAAAGGTCACTACTCTAATGAGTGCCCCAAGAAGATTGCCGCAGCCCCCAATGCAAATGCCCCAGCTCAGCAGCATCGTCGTGTTTAGCCCGGAAGAAGGTTTGCCCCATGGAATTCGCTCAACCGCAACGGCCGTCTGTTTCTCATGCATGCTGAAGAAGCTCAAGAAGCGCCAGATGTCGTGCTGGGTATGTTTTCTGTTAACTCAGTACTTGCAAGAGTGTTGTTTGATTCTGGATCATCGCACTCATTTGGTACAGAAGAATTTGCATGCACTAGTAAGATTCAACCAACAAAATTGAAGCATGTTATGATAGTTCAAATACCTGGTTCAACCACCAAAGCTAGACAAATTTGCAAGGTCGTACCTATCTGAATCCATGGCATAGATTTTTATGCTAATCTAATAGTACTCGGAACTAAAGGTTTGGAAGTAGTACTAGGAATGGATTGGATGTCGAAACATAAAGGATTAATCGACTGTGCCAAGAAAGCCATAACCATGACTAGTACAGCCGGAATGTCAGTAGAGCATGTATCTGGAACCTTGCCCCGTCAATTTAAGTGCAACAAGAGTCTAGCCCAGCCAACCATTGACCAAGTCAGAGTAGTCCGTGAATACCCCGATGTATTTCTAGATGTTTTGCCCGGTATGCCCCCAGATTGGGATATCGAGTTTAGCATTGAACTAATCCCTAGAACTGGACCCATAGGCCAGAGACCTTATAGTATGAACCCGTCTGAATTAGTGGAGCTGAAGAAGCAACTAGATGCTATGCTGGAGATCAGATCGATTCAACCAAGTGCTTCGCCATGGAGATCACCTGTCTTGTTTGTGGACAATAAAGATGGAGGTAACCGTTTGTGTACGGATTATCGAAAGCTGAATGATGTCACCATCAAGAACAAGTACCCATTGCCAAAGATAGAAGAACTGTTTGACTAGTTGACCGGTGCCAAAGTGTCTTCTAAGATTGATCTTAGAACTGGTTATCATCAACTCAAGATTCACGTAGAGGACATTCCAAAGACTGCCTTTACTGCCAGATATGGATTGTATGAGTATACTGTGATGTAATATGGATTAACCAATGCCCCCGCTTATTTCATGAACCTCATGAATAAGATTTTTATGGACTTCCTGGATAAGTTTGTCGTTGTTTTCATCGATGAAATTGTGATCTATTCCAAATAAGAAGAAGAACATGAGCTACACCTGAGTACCATCCTTGGAACCCTTTGGGAGCATCAGTTGTATGCCAAGTTTAGCAAATGTGAATTCTGGTTATAGGAAGTAGGATTCCTCGGGCATATCGTATCAGCAGGAGGAATTGCCGTTGAGCCTGCAAAGGTGAAGGATGTTGAATATTGGCAGGATATTACCGCAAGCTCCAACCACTCAAAGCCAAGTTCATGCATTTCTCGGATTAGCAGGATATTACCGCAAGTTCGTATAAGGATTATCGAGCATCGCAAGACCCATGACCCAATTGTTGAAGAAGGATAAGAAGTTTGAACGGATAGACAAATGTGAAGTGAGTTTTCAAGAACTCAAGAAGAGATTGATTTCAGCCCCAATATTGATCATGCCGGATATCACGAAGCCTTTTGATGTGTATTGTGACACATCCAAGATCGGTCTCGGATGTGTGCTAATGCAAGAAGGAAAAGTAATATCTTACCTATCCCGAAAATTGCAGCAACATGAGCAGAATTATCCTACCCATGACGTTAAACTAGCAGTTGTAGTTCTAGCCCTAAAGACATGGCAACATTACCTCATGGGTAACCGTTGTGAAATTTATTCGGATCACAAGAGTCTGAAGTATATTTTCACTCAAAAGGAGCTGAATATGAGGCAAAGGAGATGGATAGAGCTAATCAAGGACTATGATCTGGACATCCGCTATCACCCCGGTAAAGCCAATGTGGTAGCAGATGCCCTTAGCAGATTGTCGTGTCGCTTGAAATCCATTATTCTGAAGGAGCAACCAAGTTTGCACAAAGAGATGGAAGATTTTAGAATGGAATTAGTAAGTGAAGGATTTTTGGCTAGCATAGAACTTCAACCCACTTTGATCAGTCAGATCAAGAAGGCGCAAAAAGGAAATGCTAGTATCGGCGGAATCAAACGTCTCATCGGTACAGGCAAAGTACCTGGATTCACCGAGGATGAAGAAGGAGTTTTGTGGTACAAAGGACGTTTCTATGTACCAGCAGATTCCGAGTTAAAGCAAGCTATTTTGAAAGAGGCCCATGATACCCTTTATTCTATCCACCCCGGAGGAACAAAGATATATCAGGATCTGAAGGAGCAATTTTGGTGGCATAAGATGAAGAGAGAAATCGGAAGCTACATAGCCAAGTGTGATATCTGTTAGAGAGTCAAGGCAAGACATCAGAGACCTGTAGGACTGTTGCAACCATTACAGATTCCAGAATGGAAATGGGATTCAGTTGGAATGAACTTTATCACCGGATTGCCTACATCTAGTAGGGGAAATGACTCTATTTGGGTCATAGTTTATAGATTGTCCAAAGTCGGCCATTTCTTACCATCCAAGACCACTTACTAGAGTTCGAAGCTAGCAGAGTTGTACATTGCTAGAATCGTCAGTTTGCATGGAGTCCCCAAGAACATTGTGTTGGATCGAGGAACTCAATTTACCTCGAGATTTTGGAAGAAAGTCCAAGAAGGATTAGGAACCCGACTAGACTTCAGCACAACTTATCACCCTCAGACTGATGGACAAACGGAGCAAGTAAATCAAATACTCGAAGATATGTTGAGAGCCTGTGTGCTAGAGTATGGATATAAATGGGAAGATTGTCTGCCTTTCGCAAAATTTTTGTACAACAACAGTTATCAAGCCAGTTTGCAAATGGCCCCATTTGAATTCATGTATGGAAGGAAGTGTCGTACCCCTTTGAATTGGTCAGAAGTAGGAGAGACTCAGATTTTCGGACCCGACATCCTACATGAAGCAGAAGAGAAAGTTAACAAGATCCGTGAGCACCTCAAGACTACCCAATCCAGACAGAAGAGTTATGCCGACAAGAGACGTCGAGACCTTGCTTTCAGTATCTGAGATTTTGTGTATCTCAAAGTGTCACCTTTGAAAGGAATGCAACGATTCCAACTCAAAGGAAAGTTAGCCCCCAGATATATGGGACCTTTCAAGATTCTGAATCATTGAGGAGAAGTATCATATCCACTGGAACTTCCAGAGGAGATGTCAATAGTACATAATGTGTTCCATATATCGTTACTTCGCAAATGCCTAGAAGTCCCGGAGAAGACCGAAGTTTTCAAGAACATTGATCACCGAACCATAGAGATCAACGATGACCTGACATATCCCTAAGTACCCATCCGTATTTTGGAGGAAGCTTTCAAAACAACCAGGACCCGAAGAATCAAGTTTCTCAAGATCCAGTGGAGAAACCACACTGAAGAAGAAGCTACCTGGGAACAAGAAGAATACATCAAGACAGAGTTTCCCGATCTCTTCAAATCCTAGTTTTATTTTTCTTCTTTCTCAAATCTTGGATGAGATTTTTTTAAGGACAGAAGGTTTGTAACATCCCAAAAGTGTTGATCAAGATTATCAAGTTCCAATCATCAAAATTAGGGTTAACAAAAACTTGTGTTAATTAAAAACATATGAATGCATGTGTGTATGTGATGATTGTATGAATGCATGAATGCTTGAATGGACTTATGTGATTGTTATGAATAGCAAGTAATGGTTTAAATATGAAAACAACATCATATAAATCAAATCCAAGAAGAAACAAATCAAGAGAAATTCAAATACAAACAAAATAAGAAAATGGTCATTTTTGCCAATCTTGCTCACTAGACCACTTTGAGTGTTTCTAGTCCAAGATTTCAAACAGAAACAATCCCCTTCCTTTTCACCCCTTGATAGACCAAGTAAAAGTGAACCCAAGCCCACCTTGCAAACTCATAGAAACATTTGGCAACTTGATTAAAATAAAAATTCAAAATTGAATCTATATCATATGGGAAGATCACCAATTCTCAAAAACAACCAGACCAGTGCACCTTGACCATTCCAAGAAACCAGAGACTACCTAGTTTGTGACTAGTACACCCACCAATTTTCATCCAAAAATTCAAATTCAAATCTCTTTCGGCCATTTCATCAAACACCTTGCAAACACAAATCAAACAAAACATCAAACACTATAGTGAGCAGTGTTTGTGCCTAACTTGTCTCCCCTCTAGCTCACAACACCCTCTCAGTAGATGAGCAAACTAATTTAACTAGCCCTAGCTCACTGTAATCTTGACATTGTCATCAATGGTGAGAATGCTGAGCCCAACTTGCCACCCCATTGTTGACAGCAAGCTATGAGCAGCTCTAGCCTCGCCAACCTTGTCTGGGACACAAAACACCGTCCACCGACACCCCCTGTCCACAGCCCAAGCACTGCCAGCCCCTGGACCATTCAGACCGAGCACGCCCAGCCCCTCTGCAAGCATGCCGAGAGCGCGCCAGAGCACCACACTCAACACGCGAGCACAGACCGCGCTCCGACCTTGCCGCTTGCGTGCGTAATCACCACCGCCCCAGGAACCACCCGGACATGCCCGATCGTCGCCACACGACCAGGAGAGCTAGTGCGCCATTAAAACCTCCTTCAAACCTACCCAGAGCATCACAGCGTTCCGACCAAATTGCACCGCCCCACGCCTCGCCACCATGCCGTTGAGCATCGCCAGGGAACACAGCACCGTCCCCTACCCCCAGCCATGCCATTAGCTTGCTGTGCAGACAACCACGACGAGCTCCACCCGCGCCCTTCGGTACCCTTGTCGCACTACAAATATAGGCCACCCCCGTTCGATTTCAGCACACCATCACACTCCCCTCTCTCTCAGAACCACCCCACCTTATCCCCGGAGCAAGGCGAGTAGTAGGTCGCCGGAATTTTGCCGGAGTCTGCCGTGGAGGAGGAGAAGAGGCGCCGTCAATTAGAGTCTCCCTAGGAGGATCCACCGGTACCAGGAGGTTCACCGTCGTCGACTTCGTCGTTTGCCCCCATCGCCTACCATCGCTAGAGCCCCGATGAGCCCCCACACACCCCCACTGGCCGCTCTAGGGTTCAGACTCGCCGACGCTTCCCGATGGAGACGACAAGCCCCAGCCGTTAGATTAGATGTTGATCGCACGGTCTAGATTGCCCCATACCCCTTCGCACCCACTGTCTTGCTGACTGGTAGGGACAGCCACTTAAACCCACCCGCACGCACTGTGCGCAGTGGGCCGGCCCAGTTAACTTCCCGCGTCACCCAGTGATGACCCACAAGTATAGGGGATCGCAACAGTCTTTGCGGGTAGTATTACCCAATTTATTGATTCGACACAAGGGGAGCCAAAGAATACTTGCAAGCCTTAACCACTGAGTTGTTAGTTCAGCTGCACCTAGAAATAGTTCTTGCTCACAGAAGTTTATCAGTAGTAACAGTTTGTAGTAGCAACAACAAAGCAACAACAACAACAACAAAAGTGAAACAGTAGCAATAGTAACAATAACGGTAATAGTAGGATTCGAGTGCGGTAGGCACAGGGATGGATGTACGGGCGTTGCATGGACGAGTCTAAACATGTAACTTCAAGATCTAGGGCATTGCATATAAATAATAACAAGCATCCAAGTACTAAACAATCCTAGGCATGTGCTCCAAATATAGTCATACGTGCTCGCAATAAGAACTTGCACAACATCTTCTGTCTAGCCAGCCCGTGGCAGCGGGGCCTCTAGGGAAATACTGGAAATTAAGGTACTCCTTTTAATAGAGCACCGAAGCAAAGCATTAACACTCTGTGAACACATGTGATCCTCTCACCACAGCCACCCCCTCCGGTTGTCCCAATTATTGTAACTTTGGGACCTTTGGATCCGGACAATGATATGTGTACACAACTTGCAGATAAGATCACAAACAATACTATCATAATGAATCAATAATAAGTTCAGATCTTAGATCATGGCACTCAGGCCCTAGTGACAAGCATTAAGCACAACAAGTTGCAACAAAGTCAAATAGCACTAATAAAGATACTAGGCACTATGCCCCTAATAGATCTTATTCGATTACATGATAGAACTCATCCAATCCCTACCATACCCAAGCCTACAACGGGGGATTACTCACTCATGGATAAGGGAAACATCGGTGGTTGATGGAGATGCGTTGGTGATGGCGATGGCCATGATCCTCTCCAAATCCCCCGTCTCGGCAGGGTGCCAGAACGAACTTTCTGGATCCAAATCTTGGTTTCTGGTGGCGGCGGCGGAGCGGAACTCTTTCTGGAAAACTATCGAACCCCCCTCGGTTTTTAGGTCGAAAAGGCAACTTATAGGAAAAGAGGGAGGCCGAGGAGGTGCCTGGGGAGGCTGCACCCCTCCAGGCGCGGCCAGTGGTGGGCCCGCGCTTGGGGTGGGTGTGGGACCGCCAGGCCTCCTCTCCGTCTCGTCTTCTGGCTCCGTGGATCTTCTGGTGAAATATAATTTTTGGCATATTTTCCAGGATTTTACCTGATAGTTGATTTTCTTCACAAAAACAAGACACCAAGGTAATTCTGCTAAAAACAGCGTTAGTCCATGTTAGTTGTATCCAAATCACACAAGTTTAGAGGAGAAAAAATAGAAAAGTGTTTGAGAAAGTAGATATGTTTTGGACGTATCAAATTCTCCCAAGCTTAGCTTATTGCTTGTCCTCAAGCAATTCAGTTGAAAACTGAGTGCGATAAAAGAAATTTCACGAACACTTTGCTTCATATAATGTATATATTCTCAGCACAGGAGTAGATGCTTAGACAATTCATAATAAGGAGTATGCAACTAAGTCTACTCAATAGTCATTGCAAGCTATGAAGAGAAACCAACTCAATAATAATAAGTAGCATGAAACATAAACATAGCAACATTACAATGCTCATAATAAGGTATGATAGAGTGGTATCTCGCTTGCCTTTGTTTGAAGAGCATAATATAAATGCCAAGGCACCTCTGAAGTTCACATGAAGACTAGAAGTAAATATATCAGAGATACAAGCATCAAAGTCATGACATAATTAACCAAGTTTTGAAACAACCACAAGGATGACAACTATGCTCTCAAGAAGGTTCTCATAGAATAAGTGGTGACTCAACAAGGTTGTGAAAACGGTTTTTTTGAAGGTTTGAAAGGCTTCCAAATGCTGAAAGGAAGGTACTCATTAGCTTTGAGCTCTCATTGCCCCTATCATAGGCATCTTCATGTGGTTAAGGTAAAAGTGAGGTCCACTCTGAATCATATGCTTGACAGATCATAAACTAGAAATCCCAAGTCCCTTGAGTACGAGGGTCGCTCCACATGCTACTCAACTTTGGTCACCTGAAAGTTCTTGTCATTGTAAATACATGCATATCATCGAGAACCGCCAACGGGGTACCCCTTGAACATGGTACAGGAGCTTTCCCATAACCAAAATGGCAATGCAAGCAGACAATGAACATCTCAGCAAACTTTTCATTTACCATATGCATAGCTTTTTATTGAGGATGCTTCATAGATGCTCATTATGGTGATGCTGCAAGTTTCCACCATGATTAGGCATGGCTTAGTATAGCGGCCCAGGCGTTTCTCTAACACAATGTATATAATCCATGAACTCACAAGCTCCCTTTTTATTTCACATCGTCGACATCCATAAACAAAAGAGCAAAGCATAAACTGGATAGGATATCCAAAAAGTGTTGAAAACGTTCCCCGTGACAACACAGTTCTGCTGACTCCCAGCATATAATTAGCAAGCATATAACTTTCATGGACAAGTCACAATGGTTCAGGATTATTAAGTGCAAGGAATAAAGTGTGCCATCAAGTTCGTGAGAGCTTTACTAACTAACTTTCTCAAAACAGACAAACATTTTATTTTGGAAGAAAACATGGCATATAGAAAATATGCACTGAAGTAGAAAATGATGCTAATAGGTAGGTATGGTGGACAGAGCTGGCAATAATGGTTTTTTTGGAGAGTTGGGCAATAATGGTTTTTTGGGGGAGTTGGAAGCACAAGTAGAGCACATACTCAGTGCAAGTGAAGGCTAGCAATAGAGAGGGAGCAGGGGTGGAGACAAGGGGGGCGGGTCAGACCCCCGCTAATGTGTCGCCCCCTCAATCTGTGGTAAGGCTTGTAGTACTAATTGCTGTATAGTAATTGCTTAGTTAGTAATTGAGCCCAGAGTCAGCGCTGATCCGTTTTGTGTAAGCATCGAAGCCTCAAGCCCAGCTTGCAACAAATAGCCCATATTCTAAGCAGGGAGCAATTTTCGAAGCCTAGAAAGCTTTCTTTTCGCATATGTTTGTTTGACCCCTAACTAAGATCGATCTCTAAGGTGCCTGCCGCTGCTCACTCGGTTGATGTTTCCGCCGCCGGCCGCCTGTAGGCAAGGAAGCCACGCGGATCAGGTTATCAGAACACGGCCGCTTAATTTGTTGATCTTGCTGCCAAGCTATGGTGCCGCAAAGTCCGTCGAGTCCGATCAACTCTTGCCCTTATTTTTATGAAAGGTATGCATACATCTAGTTTTTACTTGATGGAAAAAATTAAGTTCTCGAAGCCTAATTCATTAGTGAACTGATACTCTATATTTCCTATTTTTTCTTTGTAGTTGATTCAATTAACATGCTCATGAAAAGAAAGTTTCTTCAACTGTTTACATTTACAAAAGAAATTAATTGATGGTCCAAAATATTCCTCTAATTACTTTGTACGGCTTTATTATAATGGCGTTCGGAAATTTACCTTTAGTTAGCATCTAGATGAATAGAAATGGAGAGAAATATTTAAAATTTCTCTACTAGGTCTATTGCTATGTGCAACATGCTACTATTTTTTTTAAGCTTCTGACCTCGGCCTCGCCCCCCCTATGTCCAATTCCTGGCTCCGGCCCTGAGAGGGAGCGACAAACGAGAGAGCAATAACTGTCATAATCATGCTTGCAACAAAACATGACTAATTATGGCATGAAAGTGATACAATAAATCTAAGGCAAAATAAATCATCGAGGCTTACTGACTATTGATTAGTCATATGCATGCGTGAGCATGTGCCAAGATTTCACATGAGCACGAGAGGAGGATACCACAATATCACACCAAAATATGAATAAAACAATGCAAGCAAACATTCATATGACATGCTACAAACTATTAGCAAGCTGGAGCTAATCATAGACAAGCAAGAACTAATAAGCATCCATAATGACATACACCTTACAGAAACAGGCTAAGCATGCTCACAATGATGAGTATATGTACAAAAATGAAACAAATAGAGTTCGTTACTAGCCTCTTACAACACCTCGAGTTCTCTTAATCTTCATTATTGCCCTTCACTTGTGTGACTTGAATAGTTAACATGAAATCAAAATCCACTGAGGATGGCTGAACCCTGCAAAGAACTCACAAAACCAAAGAAGAATAACAAATATCTTTGGTGTTTTCGATTTTTTAGAAACAAGCAAACAAAGAAAAACCAAACAAAAACAAAGCAAACCAAACAAAGCAAAAATCTTTTTGGATTTTTCTTTTAAAGCAAAAAAAGCAAAGAAACAAAGAAACAAACCAAGAGGACAATGAAAATATTTTTGGTATTTTTTGGGTTTTTGAGAAAGAAGCAACAAGAACCAAAAAGAAAGCGAAACAATGGATATACAGAGAACCGACCGAACATGATATATATATATGAGTGTGATGTCGGTATACCTCCCCCCAAGCTTAGGATTTTGGCCTAAGTGGGGCTCAACCCCATGGTGTCCAAGAGGATGAATCTCCGTAGTATGTCGAGGAAGCTCCCTCGTCCTGGTACGAGATCGAGGCCGCCCGTGTGTAATACGCAGGGGGTTCGTATGATGATGCTTCCTCCTGATAGTGCATGTGGAAGTTAATAGAGCGCAGCTTGTCATCCATCTCCGTCTTTGAGCGTGACCAGGGTCCCTGAGAAATACTAAACAAAGTGGTTTGGGGTAGAGGGATCTCTCTCTTCCTTGTCAGTAAACAACATTCTATAAAACAAGTTCTCAAGAGTAGAACTAGTGGCTACAAAGTGGTGCGCCTTCATGGCAGCAAGATCAAGCCTCTAAGGAGCCAAAACTGTATCATGAGGATAAACAACAATGTTCAAGGCAGCAGCAATACGAGTAGCAATAATTCCCCCATAAATGGGTCCCTTAGCAGCTAAACGACGAGCAATGAGAGAACCAAGATTATACTTATCCTCATTGTTGAGCGCAGCAGCTAAGAAGGCCAATTGATAGTTTGAAATAATACTAGTGTTCTCCCTGCCAAGAACACTGGTAGCAAGATAGTAGGCAAAGTACCTGATGGCTGGAAGTTGAATATTGTTTATCTTCCCTCGCTGAGATCTGCGGTCATCATCATTGCTTATTCCTCGGTAAAGCTCCAACAAATTAGCGGGAAGAGCTCGAATCTTCTTTGATGACCCAGCTGTACCAAGTCCCAGGGTCTTGCAAAATTCTTCAAAGTCATAGAATGATCCCTGCCATAAATTTTGAAAGACACAGAAGGCTTGAAAATGGTGTTAGTAAAGGAGAAACTCTCCACAAATGTTTTAGTAAGCAAAGCATATTGTTTGATCTCATCCTGCATATAACTTGTTAGTCCAGCCCTCTGAATCAAAGTCATAAAATCGTTAAGAATCTCAGCTGCTTGCAAGAAAGTTTGGCAAGGAAAGGTGGAGGCATGCGCATCCCCTTCATCTCCCTCGTCACCAAATCGCGGAGTGATGAGATCCTCATTGTATGAGGGTCTAGTACTGGTAGATGACCTTGGAATCCTTGCCCTTATAGGTGCATCACTCTCAAATATATCACCAAATGTGTGGTGGCCCATGACTTCACTTTTCTGAAATTTTAAACAACCATCAAACCAAGTGATTTCTAAGTTGATAAATGATGAGAAACTACTATAGGAACTTGCTAGAGGACTACACATGCATCAAAACAAAGCTTCTAAGCATAGAACAAGAATGCAAGATCAAACAACATGTCACCTATAGCAGTAAAATACTCAAGATACAATCTACAAATCACAAATCTAATTGGACAAGTGGAGGAGGCACATACCAAGGAGCAATCCCTCCAAAAATCAGCACTTGAGATGGGCTGAACAAGGAGATCGAAAATCGCGAGCAAGAACAGCAAGAACTCGAGCTTGAGCAACTTTTCTAGTGTTTTTCAGGAGAGAGAAAGAAGATGGCTTTGAAGAGGCAGCCTGGAGGGACCCAAGTGGGCCAGCCCCCCCAGATGACGCCACCTGGTAGGCCGCGCCTACCACAGGTGTGGTGGCCCGGGATGGCCCCCTAGGTCACTTCGGGTGCCTCTCTGCCCCTTTTTTCGAGGAAAAATTTATTTTGAATTTTCTGGGATTTTTCGGGAAACTTTATTTTTGGCCAATATTCAGGGTATGAAAATTGATTTTCTCGCAGAAACATTTTTTTCAGAAGAAGAAAAGGCAAACCAGAAGCCAAACTATAGGAGCTCTAAGAAACTCAAACAATCAAACAACTAGCAAAACTAAAGCTAAAGCAAAGACTAGGAAGGAGAAAAGTAAAAGAAAGCAAGTATAACCATAGTGGAACCATTATTTTTTTCATTAAAATCCTTTTGTTAACAAGGTTGATCAAGTATTCTTACCAAAAAAATCTTATATGAAACAAAACTTTGCGTTCCACAAGGTGATTATGTTACCTCATACTTGATAGCAATGGTCCCAATCCTAATAGTTTCAAAATTTTCTTGTGGAATGGGACAATATATTTCTCCAACCTTGATGCTCTCAATATTTTCGATGGAATTCAGGCAATAGCTCTTAACAACCTTCTTGGGGAAATAGACACTGTGCTCTTTTTCATTAATATTGAATGCTACTTTTCCTTGATTGCAATTGATGACAGCACCTGCAATATTAAGAAAAGGTCTCCCAAGAATAATAGACATATTATCATCTTCAGGCATTTCAAGCACAAAAAAATCAGTTAAAACCATGCAATTATGAGCTACTTGAAAAGGAACATCCTCACATATACCAACATGAATAGTAGTTGACTTATCAGCCATTTGCAAAGATATATCAGTTGGTATCAACTTTTCCAGTTGGAGTCTCTTGTAGAGAGAAAAAGGCATAACACTAACTCCAGCTCCCAAATCACATAAAGCAGTTCTAACATAATTATTCTTAATGGAGCAAGGAATAGTTGGTATACCTGGATCACCAAGTTTCTTTGGAACCTTACCATTGAAGGAGTAATTAGCAAGTAGAGTAGAAATCTCCTCATTAGGAATATTCCTTTTATTAGAGACAATATCCTTCATATACTTTGAATAAGGAGGCAACTTAATAGCATCAGTCAAAGGAATTTGCAAGAATAAAGATTTCATCCACTCACAAAACTTGTTATAGTGTTCCTCCTCCTTTGACTTGTGTTTCTTACCTGGAAAAGGCATAGGTTTCTACACCCAAGGTTCTCTCTCTTTACCATGTTTATTAGCAATAAAATCTTCCTTTGTGTACCTAGTGTTCTTAGTGTGCTTATCAGGTTCTTCCTCACCTTCCTCCTTATCAGGAGACTCATTTTTATCATTACCACTCTTAGTTTCAGCATTAGAGACAAATATACTATTAGGATCTACAGCAGGTTCAAGTGGTTCCTCAACTACTTTATGTTTCTTTTTCTTTCTCTTACGAGGGCTACCACTATCTTCACCTTGTTGGGAATCCTGCTCAATTCTTTTAGGGTGTCCTTCAGGATATAAAGGATCTTGAGTAGCTATACCACTCCTAGTTCTAATTCCATAAGCATGTTTATATCCTGAAGCATTAACTAGCATATCCTTTTGCACCTTAGCAAGTTGATCAAGTTGGGTTTGAACCATTTGAAAGTGTTTACAAAGCATTTTAATATCATTAGAAGTTCTTTCCACAATATCTTTCTACTCATGGATAGCTCTAGAGTTTTCCAACAAATGATTCTGAACTTGTTTATTAAAATACCCTTGCTTAACAATAAATGTGTCAAGTTCCTCTAAGCATTGATTAGGAGGCTTACCATAAGGAATATCACCTTCATCAAAGTGTTGGAGAGAGTGTACCTCAATAGTTATGAGTGGGTAATTGGCTTACATAATTCTTCTATAGGAGGTAGATTCTTCACATCTTCAGCTCTAATACCTTTCTCCTTTAGACACTTCTTAGCTTCCTTCATCACTTCATCATTTAATGCAATAACTCCCCTCTTCTTTGTTGTTGGTGTTTGAACTGGTTCAGGAACAACTAGTTCAGGAGTAATAGGCTCAGGTGCATTCAGTTCAGTTGAAGTCCAATCATCATAATTCTTACTTATTTTAGCCATTAATTCCTCAGCATCTGTAGGAGTCCTTTTCCTGAAAACAAAATCAGCAAAGCTATCTAGGTAGGTCCTAGAATCATCAGTTAGTCCATTATAATAAATATCAAGAAGCTCATTCTTAGGTAATGGACATCCAGGATGTGCATGAATCAAGGCACAAAACCTTGTCCATGACTCAGGAAATTTCTATTCGTCTCCCTATTTTAAATAAAAAAGTCTCTGCAAAGCAGCATGTCTAGCACTGGGAGGAAAATATTTTTGGAAGAAAGAAGCAATCAGGGCTGTCAATGGAACCAGGAGGTAATCTATTAAACCAAGCCCTAGCTTCTCCTTTTAGTGAGAAAGGGAAGATCTTAGTAACAAAGTACTTGCGCATCTTAAAATCATCAGAGAATAAAGCACTCATAGTAGAAAGATCATTCATATGAGACACAACACTCTCATTTTCAGTCCCACAAAAAGGTTCTTTCTCAACAATATCTAAATAAGATAAATCAAGAGAGAAATCATAATCTTCATCTTTAATATCTATGGGAGAAGTGGCAAACTTAGGATCAGAGGACAACTTAGGCATAATAGTACGTCTAGCAAGGAGACTCTTAATAGCACTATTACCATGTGTGTTTCGGCACTCTTCAACAAAATCATCAGTGAACTCAATGTAACCATCATTAATATCATAACTCTCAGTAGCCTCAGGCGAGCTAACAGGTGTAATAATGTATTCACTAGGAGTTTTGGTATTTCCTAGACTAGCCATAGTAGCATCTCGAAAAGGACCTAATGAACCACTCGCATCAAGCATAATAGAAGTAACATCATGAGCAACAAAAGCAGTTTCAGACTCAGCAGTAGTAGCAGTGTGTGTAGCATGTGTATGTGGTGGTGGTGTAACAAGCTTACTTATAACAGACGGTGAATCAAGAGCAGCAGAGGTGTTTAGGACTGTACCTCTTCTTGTAGTGGATTGTAAAATAGGGAACTTTCCATCACGAGACTTCCCCATGATGAAAGGAGTAGCAGTGAACAATAATAGATCCAAGTGAACTTACAAATAAAGCTATGCTCCCCGGCAACGGTGCCAGAAAATAGTCTTGATGACCCACAAGTATAGAGGATCGCAACAGTCTTCGCGGGTAGTATTACCTAATTTATTGATTCGACACAAGGGGAGCCAAAGAATAATTGCAAGCCTTAACAACTGAGTTGTCAGTTCAGCTGCACCTGGAAATAGTTCTTGCTCACAGAAGTTTATCAGTAGCAACAGTTTGTAGTAGCAATAGCAAAGCAACAACAACAACAGTGAAACAGTAGCAATAGTAATAGTATCGGTAACAGTAGGATTCGAGTGCGGTAGTCATAGGGATGGATGTACGGGCATTGCATGGACGAGCCTAAACATGTAATTTCAAGATCTAGGGCATTGAAGATAAATAATAACAATCATCCAAGTACTAAACAATCCTAGGCATGTGCTCCAAGTATAGTCATACGTGCTCGCAATGAGAACTTGCACAACATCTTCTGTCCAGCCAGCCCGTGGCAGCGGGGCCTCTAGGGAACTACTGGAAATTAAGGTACTTCTTTTAATAGAGCACCGAAGCAAAGCATTAACACTCTGTGAACACATGTGATCCTCACACCACAGCCATCCCCTCCGGTTGTCCCAATTATTGTCACTTTGGGGCCTTTGGATCCGGACAATGATATGTGTACACAACTTGCAGATAAGATCACAAACAATACTATAATAATGATTCAATAATAAGTTCAGATCTGCGATCATGGCACTCGGTCCCTAGTGACAAGCATTAAGCATAACAAGTTGCAACAAAGTCAAATCGCACTAATAGATATACTAGGCACTATGCCCCTAATAGATCTTATTCGATTACATGATAGAACTCATCCAATCCCTACCATCCCCAAGCCTACATCGGGGGATTACTCACTCATGGATGAGGGAAACATCGGTGGTTGATGGAGATGCGTTGGTGATGACGATGGCGATGATCCTCTCCAAATCTCCCGTCCTGGCAGGGTGCCAGAACGAAGATTCTGGATCCGAATCTTGGTTTATGGTTGTGGTGGCGGAGCGGAACTCTTTCCAGAAAACTATCGAACCCCCTCAGTTTTTAGGTCGAAAGGCAACTTATAGGCGCAGAGGGAGGCCGAGGAGGTGCCTGGGGAGGCTGCACCCCCTCCAGGCGCGACCAGTGGTGGGCCCACGCCTGGGGTGGGTGTGGGCCCCCCAGGCCTCCTCTCCGTCTCGTCTTTTGGCTCCGTGGATCTTCTGGTGAAATATAATTTTTGGCATATTTTCCGGGATTTTACCTGATAGTTGATTTTCTGCACAAAAACAAGACACCAAGGTAATTTTGCTGAAAACAGCGTCAGTCCGTGTTAGTTGTATCCAAATCACACAAGTTCAGAGGAGAAACAATAGCAAAGTGTTCGAGAAAGTAGATACGTTTTGTACATATCACCCAGTAGTTTGAATTTAGGTTTTTCCATTTAGTTTTCAAACATAGTTTTGTCTTTAGATTCAAAAATCAAGCCAGATCGATTCACTGAACCAAACTACATGAAACTAATTTTTCTAAAAAGGTACTAAAATTCTTAATCCAAGCCCTTTGGATTCAAATCATTTGGAGTTGTAGATCACCTATAGTAAAAATAACAAGGCAAAAGCTTTTATGCATTCAAACATTTTTCAAAATTCAACCATAAAAGCTTTTCAGTTGATTCCAATTTTCAAAAATCACATTTAACAAGACCTTTCTGAATATATAAAAATATCTAGGTTTACTTGTAGAAATAATGGACAAGTAATAAAAGAATGCCCCATAGGCATTTCTAGTCACTTTATTTAATTAAAATAAAATGGTTAATCCTTATTAAATTATGACACCACTTTAAATCACATTCCCAAGTACTGAAATATGTGGTGATGACATGTGTCAACATGATCCCATGTTTTAGTTGGAGAATATTAAATCTTAAGTAGTTTCTCAATGAGTAGAAATTACTTTTCTAAAATAAAATAAATAAAACTATTGCCTTAATCCTTGTGATAATAGTGATGATGCTAGATCATCTAGTGTGAGCCTTTGTGTGCTACACAGAAGTAGTTATGAATTGTTTGGTGATTGTATAACTCGTATTTATTTATAGACGCTAGTACCAACCAAGGATACTAGAAGGAAGGAGAATACTACGAGGAAGAAGTCGGGGAGAACTTCAACCACTGCTCTGCATAAGGCAAGCTTCACAAAACAAGTTAACCTTGCAAGCTAACACTTGCATGATAACTATTCAAACTAGATGCCTTAGGCATATGTGATTATACAACCTTATTATACCAAATCTCAGTTTTAGTTGCAAGCTTTATTTCTTTATCAAAGATATTTATTAATTTTACTTAGTGACTTGTAGATTTTAGAAAGATGTTTAAAGGTAGCATAAAGAGCATAAAACTTGGCCTAAGTTAGATAAATCTTGATGTCATCCCGAGGCATTAGGTTGAACTTAGATAAGTCACACTTGATTATCACCCCTCATTAGTGTTTACCCCCACTTGTAGATGCTAGTGCTAATCATAAAACTTGGTCACTTTAGATGGGAATACTTGGTGAAAATGATTATGAAAACCTTAGAATGGTGAGTCATTCTACTGAAATGTTTTGACATGTGTCCTTGAACACCAGATGATTTTGATGATGAAAATGTTGAGGCATGAGACTTAGCCCTTTATAAAACTAATGGTTGTCAGGATGCGATACCATTCCAATTTTACCGTATAACCACAATACCCAAAATTTGGGTAGGGCTTGACTGGAAATTTATATACCTTAGTATGGGTTCCCTTGCGGACAAGGTTTGAGCTGAGGCTACCTTGTGAAGATTGACCACCTATGTAGTTCCCAAGATGACAGATGGTTATGGTTGGGAGGCCAAACTCATAGGAGAAGTGCCTATACTAGGGCGTGTAATGGAAAGGTTAGGAATTATTATGCACATACTGAGTATGGTGAATTCAGGATTGTTCCTGACGGATGTATCGAATATTGTGGTGAAAGTGTACCACCTTTGCAGAGTGTCAAACTATTCGAATAGCCGCGTCCGCGGTTATGGACAGTTGGAGTGGCCATACTGTTCCATCGTCAGATGTTTTCAAAATGACTTGTGAAATGAATCATGATTTGACTTTGACTTGACCACAACCGGGTTGTGAAAGTGAAAGCTAAGTTTCTACTTAGGTGTTATAAAATTTTCAACTAGCTTTCTTTGCTTCTGAACTCAGTTAAGGTAAATCTGGCTTTTTGCAAAACAACCTAGATCTTAGTATTCCTACTCAAACCACCTTACTTGTTAGTCTTAGTTTGCGAGTACTTAAAAGAGTACTCATGGCTTTGTCCCTGGCTATTTCCATGGCCATACTATGGAGAGGACTATCAGGAGGATGAACCGTAGGAAGTTTACGACAACTAGGATCATCTCCCATCGTCAGCATTGCATGTGACCATATAGATGGAGCTTTGCCCATGTTACCGTTATTATTATGTTATTCCGCTTCTATGATTGTATCAAGACTGGATCATGTGATCCCTTATTTGTTGTAAGACCTTATGTATGGTTTGTAATGGATGATGTATTGTGATATCCAATCTGCTATGTATCGCAAAAATGGTAATCCTGGGATTGCGATGAATGGCATAACAAGCATCTGAGATTCAATATCCGGGTGTTGACACCCCTAACCCCTCATAATACAGCCAACCAATCAAAATAGAAATTAGACTATCCACGGATCACCCTACTGAAGAAATCTTTGCTGTCCATATGGGATCCATCTAACGCCCGATATTCATCTCTCACCAGTTTATCCACTCCTCGTCCCCCACCCTTTTGAAAGTTAGATGACCAAAACGCCCTATAATTTACATAGTCTTACGCCACATAAGTGACTAGGGGCAGTTTAGGTAAATCCAACACCAACCATCCAGATCGCGATCCAGATTCCAGATGACATCCACGCCAATGAACCCCAAACCCTAATCTCCTCTGGCCCCTCATTCCTTTTCCCAGAATCGTCAAGCTCCCTTCGATCCGCCGCCCACCTTCGCCATCCTCCAAACCATCTAGGCATTTGTATCCAGGGCACGCATGAGGTGCATCATGAAGGGCACGGGGACCTTCCACCTCCAAAATCCAGTGTCGCGCGCGAACTCTACCCCCCTTGTTGGGTATATGCTATATGGGTATCCTCATAGCATGTCTCTTATCCGGATAACCCGGGTGGCCCACAGTTGGTAGCATGGCCCATGGCCTGCTGGGCGGCCTAGTTAGATGGATCCAGAAGGGAGGCCCATGACAGATAAAGGAAGGCTACGGTGGAGTCACCAGTGTACCCGGAGCCTTGGAGTATAATACAAGCTAGACTAGTTATAGTCAGTGTAGGACTCTGTAACCTGTCCGTCTAGGACTTTTCCCTGTAACCCTAGGACCTGGCGACTATATAAGTCGGGCCTATGGGAGCCTTTAGGGCGTAACCTAGTATCGATTCATACAACCTCCCACAACCCCTTATAGTGATTGCTTATAGATAGTAGTAGGGAGTAGTTGTGGGATCACCGCTAGGATCTGAATTGGGTAACCTGTGCCCATCAGTAATTATAGCCCTTTATATTATATTAGAGAGGAGGATTCCCCCGTGGGGGGGGGAAACGGGTAGCTGCGTTGTACGCACTCCATCAACCGTCCGCCTTCCCCCACGTCTTTAAACACGCACTGTGAGGACCCCTCCATGGCGTACTCATCGGCAATACCACGACAGTTGGCACCCACCATGGGGCAAGAGGCACTTCAGGCTCTTCAGCGGGCGAGGACCAAGATCTTCGCGGTAATCGGCGAAACCATAGCCATCGGTCGCATTCTCTTCTCCGGCAACGTTCCGATCGTCCCTCTCGACGAGTTCTAGATCCCGGCGAAGACGAACCCTACGAGGTGTTCAATCGTTCCTATCGGAGAAATCCACCTCTTCATCGGCGAAACCGACTTGGGCACTAGTCCCCTGGGAGTCGGAGGATCATCAAGGCCCGCATGGACTGCCTACGGGCAAGACATGTTCGCGGAAGGATCTATGTCGGATCTCTCTTCGGAGTTTGCCGGCAAAGATCGGAAAAATTCAAGGCCCACCCAAACCGCCCCTATGCAGGATATAACGGTGGAATATCACTGCAAATCCACCGGCTTCGCCCGTGCGTCTGGACAACAGAGATACAAGTTCATTGGCGTGGTTACCATCTTCGATCTGGCGCGTTGCATTCAGAGAGAGGGCAAAAACCCCCATGATTACCTAGCCAGGTGGCTCCATATACGAGCCGATCTGGCCCACTACCCCAATGATGATGCTATGTATCACTTTGTGGAAGGACTGGACCATGGCACGCTTCTCCGGCATTCTCTAAGACGGCAACAGGCGTCGGGACGCCTTACCTTCGAAGGCATGGTGAACACCATAAACAACTACGCGGAGGCTGAAGCGGCAGCTCAGACAACACTTGCGCTCATTGACAGTGCCCCTCCGATTCAGCCACTGCCACCGCCGCCTCCGGCCGCCGTCGCTGTAGCTGCACCGCCACCTAAAGTCATCTTCACTGCTATTTCACCTCCACCCCCCGTCATAGAGGAAGTCCTGGCACCCTCCAACTCTGTGATTGACGCGCTTTATGCCGACTTCAGTGCAGATTCAGAGGATATAGATTTTAGTCCAGAAGAACTAGACTCCGCCATGCAGGAGATGGAGGAGGAATACACGCGTGACAAGCAAGCCAACAACATTGTCGCGTCTCGAGAAGTGTTCCTCACCATTGGGACGGCGATGGACGAAGACCAACCCGGACGAGCTCTGCCTACAGCATTGGACAAGGGGAAGGGGCCACTTATTGCTGTAGACGATGATCACGCAAAGGTCATGCCTCCTCCGCCTAACCCAGTGCAACAACCACATGAACTCGGCACCGGACCGAGCAACAACAACACCGCAAACTTGCCACCTCCGGCATCTACGTCTGCTTCTTCCCAAGTTACTCCGGCTGATAGAGTGATGTACGGCAACCTCCTCTTCGATCCACTGACCGTCGCTCATATCCGGAACGTGACCCAGCTTGACGAGAAGCGCCAGCAGTTGCTAGAGGAAGCGCAAGCCATCGCGGAGCAGGGCGCTCAGCTTGATCGAGATCTGGTCAACGCGCAGAAGTCCATAGAGAAAGCTAGAGAAATGGAGGCCGAGTACAAGACTCTGCTCCAGCTGCAGAAGGCCAAGAAAGCTCCGGCTTGCGTCATCAACGATCCTGGTGTGCGGCGAAACCTAGGATGGGCTCCCTCGAAGCCGGCACATGCCAAGCTATACATTGACAGTGAAGGCGGGCAGGTGATTCCCACTCCCCTCCTTAACCTCGCCGTCGCCAAGACCCTTCTGGAGCAGGATCAATCGCCTGAGGCAGTAGAATAGGTCTATGACCTAGTGGCCAAGGCGGTGAAACAGCAGGAAAAGGCCACCTCTCAGAGGCTGGAGTGTGACCCAGCATTTTTCCGATCTAGCCAGCACAAGCCGCCAAGGGACAGGTCTCCTCTTGATGTCGGATCTCAGACGGGTTCATCAGAACAAAGACGGAGGGATGCGCGCAACAGGAAGGATGCTATTCCCATATCCTCTAACCACGGAGAAAAGGCCCGACCTCGCCGCCCATCGCCACCGCCCCGCTCTCCCCGACATCACGAAGACCCAAATGCTCACCATCGTACGGATATGCCCCCGCCAAGGCAGGGCGGCATCGTCATCCGCGATAACGCGGAGCAGACCCGTCATGACGAGGAGCGCAGCCAAGGACACAAGAGCAGGTCACGCCATGACCCTCCGCGTCTGACAAGCAACCGCGACATGCGTGAGGCGTCGTAGGAGGGTAATAGCAAGAAGGCTAACCCACTGCCACTTCCGCCTCCGTCGCCACCTAGTAGTCACCATGGCGGAGGGGGGCCGTGTTGTTCACGCAGGCCATCCCCTGTTGACAAAAAGAAGAAGAACCCGGAGCCATACAACGCACGTTCGCGGATTGACAAGATCCACGAGGCCCGGGAAGGACCATACCTGGGACCACATTGCTTTGGACCCGCAATACGGTCCGCAAATTACCCCAAAGGTTTCCGGATTGACAAGACCATCAAGCCCTATGATGGCACCGCCAAGCCAGCCACATGGTTGCAGGACTATGGCAACGCGGTGGAGATTGCCGGAGGAAACCCCAACGTCGCCGTCAAGTACCTCCCATTAATGTTGGCGGGCACGGCCCGTCAATGGATTGATGACTTATTGGAGAGATCCATCTGCAATTGGCTGGACATGCAAGAAGCGTTCACCAAGAACTTCGAGGGTACGTACAAACGTCCCTGCACTGTTGGCGATCTACAGCGGTGCGTGCAAGACAAAGACGAGACATCTCATTCCTACCTCTCCCGCTGGCTGGACATGAAGAATTCCTGCACAGGAGTGCACGCTCAGACCGCCATGGACGCCTTCATCGATGGGTTGGAAAGGGGCATGTTCCTCCGACATAAGCTGAAGCGCTTGCAAGACAATCACCAGCTTGACTTGAATCAGATGATTCAATTGGCCAGTAAGTTCGCAGCTGCCGACGATGATGCGTGTGGCTCTTTGCCAGCAACGGCCGTTCCAACCTAAGCTCGGAGGAACAGCAGTGCAAAGCGGAAAACCGCTCCAGAAGAAAAGCAAACTCCCGACATGGTCGCCATGACCTTCGCACGACGAGGCGATGGCGGACAACGTGGCCGAGGAAGGGGAGCTGGCCGTGGCCAGCAACGAGGAAGTGAAACTACCTCGGCAGCGCACCATGTTCCCCAAACTTACAAGGAGTACCGCAATATGTCGTGCCTCGTACACCTCAATGCCAATGGTAAAGCCACTCACACCAATCGACACTGCAAGTTTGTCAACAACCTCAAGGAAGACCCGGAGTCCGGCTAAAAGCAAAGTCAGAAGAACAGACCGTGAGGCAAGGGTAAGGGGAATAAGAAGGTGGAGGAGTCCAAGGATTCAAGTGACATGGACGAGGACGTTGACCCCAAGCACGCCACCAAGAGCGACGACAAAGGAAAGAACCCCTTCGTGAAGAAGGCGCCAGTTTACCACACTTTCCTTGGCACCCCCTCCGCCCGACAACAGAAGACCTCTATGAGGATCCTGATGGCTACTCTACCCCCAGTTCCCCAGTACCTACGCTGGTCGGAGGTTCCAATTACTTGGGACAGGACGGACCACCCAGACCTTATTCCTACGGAGAACCAATATGCCATGGTCATCAACCCTTTGATTGACGGCAATGAGTTCACCAAGTGTATGGTGGATAGTGGAAGCAGCATCAACATCATGTACCTGGATACACTGCAGAAGATGAACTTGACAGAGGCAAACCTAAGGCGGACCAACACCATCTTCCACGGCATAGTTCCTGGTCGGGAGGCTCGGTCCCTTGGGTGCATCACACTTCAGGTTGCCTTTGGCGATGTTAATAATTTCCGCCAAGAGCGCATGAACTTTGAGGTGGTCCCCTTCAAGAGTGTGTACCACGTCATATTTGGCCGCGACATATTCCACACGTTCATGGCCAAGCCATGCTTCGTATACAACAAACTCAAGATACCCGGACCAAACGGTGTCATCACCGTATCCGGAAGCTTTACTAAGGCTAGGGACTGTGAGATTAATGAAGCAGCCTATGCGGAAGCTGTCCTCTACAACAAAGAATTCAAGGAGATCCAGAGCAAGGTCAATGACTCAGAGATGCCCGCGTCGAAGAAACAAATCTCCGACTCCGCTCCAGCATTCAAGGCCGCCATCGAGACCAAGCCGGTGGAACTTGTGGTAGGCGATGCCTCCAAGACCACCGCCATTGGGACGAACCTGGATCCCAAATAGGAAAGCGTGCTCGTCGAGTTCCTCCGTGACAATAGGGACATCTTTGCCTGGCAACCTGCCGACATGAAAGGTGTACCTAGGGAACTTGCCGAGCACAGCTTAAACATTGATCCAAAATGCAAACCGGTGAAGCAACCTCTACGACGCTTTGGAGATGAGAAGAGTCGCGCCATTGGCAAAGAGATAGCTAGGTTACTTAAGGCTAGTTTTATCCTGGAAGTCCTTCACACCCAATGGGTGGCCAATCATGTACTTGTCCCCAAAAAGGGAACCAATGGATTAAGAATGTGCGTTGATTTCACCAGCTTGAACAAAGCATGTCCCAAAGATCTGTTTGCTTTGCCTCGCATTGACCAAGTCATTGACTGGACGGCTGGCTTGGAACTTTTGTGTTTTCTTGATGCATACTCAGGGTACCACCAGATCAAGATGAGGAAGTCAGACCAATTGGCCACTTCATTCACTACTCCATACGGCACGTTTTGGTATGTCACGATGTCCTTTGGGCTGAAAAACGCAGGTGCTACGTACCAGCGGACAATGCAATGTTGCCTACATGATCAAATTGGTCGGAACGTTCACGCCTATGTGGACGACATAGCAGTGATGTCTAAAAAGTCAAATGACTTAATCTCTGACTTAAAATAAACCTTTGATAATCTCCGGAAATACAACATGATGCTTAACCCTAAGAAGTGCGTCTTCGGGGTCCCAGCCGACAAATTGTTGGTTTTCATCGTTTCCTAGCGTGGAATCGAGGTTAACCCGGAGAAAATCAAAGCCATTTTAAACATAAATCGTCCGACATGCCTAAAGGACATTCAACGACTAACAGGTTGTGTTGCAGCAGTTCCGACTTGGAGAGAAGGCTCTGCCGCTATACAAGTTGCTGAAGAAGGCGGACAAATTTACGTGGACACACGAAGCAGATGCAGCATTGAAGCAGCTCAAGGAAATTCTTTCCTCAGCGCCCATCCTTGCAGCACCTGAGCCTGGAGATCACATGTTACTTTAAAAGGCGGCAACCAACCAGGTAATCATCATCGTCGTCGTGGTAGAGCGTAAGGAACCAGGCTATGAGCACGGAGTTCAATGACCAGTTTACTACGTAACAGAGGTATTGACAGAGTCCAAGCAGCATTACCCGCACTACCAGAAGATAGCTTATGGAGTATTCCTTGCTTTTCGGAAGATATGGTATTACTTTCAGGAGCACCCAATCACAGTGGTGAGCAAGACTCCACTGTCCGACATTATCAACAACAGCGACGCTACAGGAAGGGTCGCGAAGTGGGGCATTGAACTTGCCGCCTTCGAGATCACCTACAAGTGACGCGATGCTATCAAGTTACAAGCCTTGGCGGATTTTATTGCGGATTGTACGGAGATGCCATATTCTACTCCATTGCCGGAACCAGATACTGGGTGATGCACTTTGACGGATCAAAGCTGCTCAATGGCTCGGGGGCTGGTGTGTTGCTACAGTCACCAACTGGTGACAAGCTACACTACGTTCTGCAGATCCACTTCGAGGCTACGAACAACATGGCGGAGTATGAAGAACTCATTCATGGATTATGCGTAGCCAAGGATATTGGCATCAAGCGCATAGTTTGTTGTGGAGATTCCGACTTGGTTGCCCAGCAGGTGGCTGACACCTAGAATGCGCGGAACCCTATGATGGTGGCATATCGAGACGAAGTGGACGAGATAGCCAAGAGCTTCTTGGGCTACAAAGTCAAGTATGTACCTAGGAAGCAAAACAAGGCGGCTGATCTGCTCTCTAAGCTTGGATCAGGGCGCAAACAAATTCCGCCAGGAGTTTTCCTAGAGCACCTGCGCACACCATCTGTGAAGGGAGCTGACATCGACAACCCGGATAGAGTTGACTCTTTCGTCCACATGGTGGCAAAGGTCCCTCCGGCTTGGACAAAATCGTTCATGGAATATCTCGAACACGGAACTTTGCCCGACGACGAAGTCGAAAGACGGCAAATAGTACGTCGAGCGAAGGGCTATACCATAATTAATGGACAGCTCTACAAAAGGAGCACTACTGGTGTATACCTAAGGTGTGTTTCCCAGCTAGAAGGTATTGAAATCCTACGCGAAATCCATCTCGAAGATTGCGGGCATCACGCCGCTCCTCGATCGTTGGTCACAAAAGCTTTTCGGCAAGGATTCTACTAGCTGACCGTGACGGCGGCCGACAAGCTGGTCGAGACATGGATGGGATGCCAGTATTATGCCCGACAACCACATGTTCCTGCTGAAGAATTGCGAACAATACCAATAACTTGGCCGTTTGCAGTCTGGGGGCTAGACATGGTGGGACCGTTACAAACGGCACCATGTGGGTTTACACATCTGCTAGTAGCAATTGATAAATTCACTAAATGGATAGAAGCTAAACCCATTAGAAAGCTTGATGGGGCAACTGCCCTGAGGTTTGCCCGAGATCTATTGGTGAGATTTGGTCTCCCACATAGCATTATCACCGACAACGGCAGAAACTTGTCACTCGGAGAAGTGGAGGCTTATTGTTGGGAGAAAGGCATCCGACTTGACCTTGCATCTGTGGCACGCCCACAATCCAATGGTCAGGTTGAGCGAGCCAATGGGTTAATTCTGCAGGGAATAAAGCCACGTCTTGAGGCACCGCTACATAGAGCAGCTGGAGTCTGGGCGGAAGAATTACCATCTGTGTTGTGGAGTTTACGAACTACACCCAACAGATCCACATGCTACACCCCTTATTTCATGGTATATGGAGCATAAGCCATCCTACCTTCCGACATACTTCACGATGCACCAAGGGTTGCAACCTACGACGAAGATGACGCTGAAGAATCTAGACGCCTAGATGTGGACCTTCTCGAGAAGGAGCGTGTTTTGGCATGCCAAAGATCCGCCATCTACCAGCAGAAGCTACACAGCTACCATAGTCGCCGCGTTCGGCATCGCTCATTTAAAGAGGGGGATTTGGTGCTCCGACTTAAGCAGAAGAAGTCACACAAGTTATCCCTGCCATGGGAAGGACCGTTCATTATAAGCAAGGCGCTGCTCAATGGGTCTTACTACCTCGTTGACAATCGTGAACTGAAGGATAGACCCAACGAGTATCATAAGCGTAAGCGACGTGACCCGGATAATGACTACCTGGAGCTTTATCAGCCATGGAACATAACATAGCTACGTCCTTTTTACACTTAGAATTTTTTCTCTAATTGTGTACCTCTTATTTGATCAATGAAATAAATCTCTCTGGTTCACTCATGTTTCTGAGTCTTTTACCTCCTTTAGTGTTAATTTTTGGATCATATAAAACATTTATGCACAAGTTTTGCGATTGCACTTGTGAAAATTCCGCCTACGGGCGTTAGCTTAAGTTTTCTGGTCTACACGTTCTTTGTCATTTTTATGTGAATTCTGGAGTAGTGACTTTTGGCACTTATTGTCGGCAATTTTGTGATTAGGTTATTGACGGTGCCATTGGGCATCATCACCTAAGCGCATGGTTCCGACAAAGAGTCTTCCGACTCACGAAAAGTCAAGCATAAGAACCAAAGTAATGGATAAGCCAGCACTTGCTTAAAAATATATACATGCTGAGAACTAGTTCTTAAGTAGCTGGCCATACATCATTGTTTTCCGCCTTAAGTTAATACATAGTTTTTTCCGCATACGCATCACAAATGAAACAAATATTACAGATTGTTTTTCATTCCTTTGGCGCAGGCGACTTGGAAGCAGCGTCATCAGCAGCTCGAGAATCACCCTCAAAATCGGCAGTATGAACAGACACGGAGGAGATTTGGTTGCCGCCATCGATGGTATTCATCAGCACGAAGACGTTGACATCGACTAACTCGGCAACTTTGGAGTCATAACCCGCGAGCGATGACATGATGGATTCGTGGTTAATCGCTTTTCCATCATCATCCATGTCGGGAATGCCAGAGGTTACCGTGTCGATGTCGGCATCTTCATAGTGTGACTTTACCATGGACAGCGCCATCCTTGCACCAGCCCATGCACATGAATCTTTCCAGCTTGTGATACGTTCGGGGGCTCGGCGCAGGATCTCCGAGAACTTTGTCACAGAGTCCGATGCCTTGATATTGATCTGGAGGGGCTTGGCAATCTCTTTGGCTTGCACGATGGCGGTGTTGATGAAGTTGCCGGCAAGAACCATGCATTCTTTTGCTGGAGGAGGCGACCGGGTTAAACCCATAGGAGCTGAAAATTCCGAAAAAGGAGCACATGAGTTCAAGAGTTCAAAGTATCCAGACTACAAGAATGCAAGGCGGAGAAAGCTTACTGAAGATGCTGGCCTTAGCTTGCGAGAGGGTATCCGCCAAGGAGTCCCGTTCTTGTTGGAGGAGCTTATATGCCTCATGATGGCGTTCATTCTGCTCATCGGCAGCTTTCTTCTGATCTCTTAAAATTGAGATCTCCTCCTTCAAGCGGTTCATCTCCTTGGTGTCAGAATCCTCCAGGACCTTCATTGACTCCTCATGCATTTTCAGCATGTCCTTCCTCTCCTCCTTGAGGATTTTGTTCTTGCTATCCAGCTGCTGAATATGCTTGGATTGCTCGACAATATCCTTGTCCTTGGCAAGATATTCTACAAGTCGGAGAAAGCAAAGTACATAGTGAGTACTCGGAGAATGTGTGCACAAAACCAAGTCGGAATGCGAAAAAGAAAACAGACGCTTGCTCTTGGTGATCTGTTCCTTCAAAAAGGCAGTTTTACCCTTTTCGGCTTCCAAGTCTGCACACATCTTCTGGTACTTGTCATTGGCCATGCCCCTCCGAGCATTCTCATTCTATGGAAAAAATAAAAGTTAAACGTTGTTTGGTCCACTTGGAGCTTCTAGCCAGAAATTTTCCACCTAGACGCTCGGGGGCTGCAGCGAGAGTTTTTTGATATAGCAATATGCTTAGTCTTTCTTTAAGCATCTAGTCGGAACTAATTCAGTTTTCGATTAGAAGCTTGGGGGCTACAGTATAAAGTTTTTTAACTCGGATAAAATCTTAGCTTCTCTTTAAGCATCTAGTAGGAACTAATTCAGTTACAACTAGAGGATTGGGGGCTACAATATTGAAATTTATGAACACTGCGTATGCTACTCTTAAAGCATCTAGTCGGAATAATTCATTCCATCTACATGCTTGGGGGCTACAGTGAGAAGTTTTCTACTTTAGTTACTCTTAGAGCATTCAGACGCAAAGACCTATGGTTTTCCGTCTAAATCCTCGGGGGCTACAGTCAGATACTCATATGAAATGAAAAAGGCAAATAAAACTTACAAGTGCAATGATCTTGAGATTGGTAGCGCTCTCGGCCAGCAGCTTGCCAAAGGATATGTTGTTTCCTCGCAATATATCTGCTTGTCGGAGGAGCTCCTCAAGACCGCACGTCGGCGATGTCGGTGATGCACCAGGAACCAGAGCAGTGCTACCCGGCGTAAGTGCCGGATAGACTATATTCAGGAACTCTATGGGTTTCTGGGGGGCGAGGGCACCGCCTTCGGCAGAAGTACCAGCTTCCACCACCGCCTTACCGCTACCGATGGCATCCTTAGCCGGAGCTTCAGCCAGCTGGTGGGCGGCACTTTCCTGCGTCGCCTGCTCACGGACAACAGCAAGCTAAGTAGAGGCACCTGAATCCACTTCCATGGCGGAAGGGCCAGATGCCTCCTTAGCTTGTGAGTTTGTCGGAGCATAGGAAGGCTTGACGATAGGGGTAACATGGGCGATGGCGGGATATGCGTCACGATGCAACATGTCCTTGATGGTTTTAGAAGCCCCCAATGTTTTGGAGGTCTTCTTCAAGCTGGTCGTGGCTTTCTTCCTGAAACGTGCAAATTTGCATAAGTACGGGAATAATACAAGACAAATGGACAATGTCGGAGAGAAAGAATCTTACACAAGTGGGGGTGTTTTGGCAAAGGAGATCCCGGCAATCTTTCTTTTTTCCGCCTCCAGGGCGGCGGTAGTCTTTTTGGAGGCTCCACCCCCCGTCTTCTTCTTCTTGCCTCTGTTGGCAGCGTCAGAGGTGGAGCTCTTCCGATTTCGTGCCGCCGGAGCATCGTCGTCGGACACGACGGTGACTTCCTTCATCTTTGGTCCATAGATTTTGGGAGCCATGTTGTCCTCATCTATGTCACAAAGCTGTTAACCGAAAAACCACCGTGTTAGATGAGATGTTAATGGTTAGACGGAAGAACTGGAGTATATGTCATACACGGAAAATAAATACCTTTGGGCACTTGATCTCTGTGAACATGTCGTAGGTGATGGTGAAGCCACGTTGCTTGTCCTTCACCTTGACGATGTCCTTGAGGCGAAGCTTGAAGGAGTCGCTCGAGAAGTTATCCACGGAGATGCGGAGGCTATCCCTTCTATCGTTGGTATACTCGTGCACCAGCTTCAAGCAGTGCTGCAGAGGCTGAATTCGCCTGATGAACCAACACATGGCTAGGTCCAAGTCGGTCAAACCCGTATCTACGAGCCACTCTATCCGCCTTATAGCGCGGGAAGCGTCGATGTCGGATGGAAGGGAGGCTTGGGATCTCCATGTTGAGGCTTCATCGGCGGCTCCATCGACAAAGTCCAGGTACGTTACTTCTCGGTTAGCTAGAGGGATATCTGGACCGTAGAAGTAAGTACGCTGCCAGTTCTTACAGGACTCGTGGCCGACAATGTCGGGGAACCGCCGGCCAGGACGGATCTTGAAGCTAATGATGCCACAATTTCTAAGTTCATCTTTGCTGGTCCCGGCTTTGCGCTTGACGGTGAAGAAATACACAAAGAGATCTAGCCTAGGCCTAATCCCTAGGTAATGCTCACAAAGTGTCGCGTAATTGCTAGGCACTAGAATACTATTGGGAGATAGGTTTTGGGGCTGTACTCGGTAGTGATTCAAGATGACAAGGAAGAAGTTAGAGATGGGCAGGGAGACGCCGCGTACCAGTTGGGCTTTGAGGTACACCTTTTCTCCGGCTTGGGGAGAAGGTGTAACCTCGCCGGCCGGCGCCTCCCTCCAGGCGAGCCCCTCCGTCGCAGGGAGGTAACCTTCGACGATCATCTCCTTGATATCGCGGTCCGTGATATACGAACCGTGCCAGTCGCCTTTGTGGGAGGCGCTGTCCTCTTCCAATGGCTCTAGTGCCGCTGGATTATGGTCGCCGCCAGTGGTCTCGACCACTGCAGAGACAGAGATGACCAGGCCCTCTGGGGGCACGACGATGGAGCTCGGAGGCTTCGCCGCGGCTTCGCCCGCCGCCGCCATTGAGGGAGTAGAGCTGCTGCTGGCCATTGCGTGAGTTTGGAAGTGACTGGCGAGATTGGAGCTAGGGTTTCACAAGATTGCGCGGAGAGCTCGAGGGGGCGCTTGGTGGAGGAAGAAGATGATGCAAAGGGAGAATGAGGTGAAAAGTAAAAATTTCCACCGTAGTTACTATTTATGATCTCCAGCATCAAGATTCGTGCAGCTTAATCGGATGGTTGTCGCATAGACGACGTGTGTGCGAACGTGCGTGGAAATTTCGCCACGTCCCAACCGTCGCCGCCAACGGTTCGTATTGCTCGCGCGGGAAAATCAGACATGATTGCGTTCTCTGCATATGTGAGTTACGAGGCGTCGCTGAACTATGTTTGCGTCTCCCTAGCTGTCATAGGCAGATGAACCATCACATCAAAAGATTCCGGCATGGACGGATCCAATCCGGCTACGTAAGAGTACGATGGAAGATTCAACGTTTCTCCGACTTACATATTGAAGACGGAGAATGCCTTGCAGGGTTCTTTGGGAGGACTACAAGATATTGATTGACGATTTGCCGACATCCATCTAGATGGAGCATTCAACATGAAGAGGCAAGAAGACGCAAGATCTCGGAGTTCTCCGGGGGCTACTGTTGGGGATATGCTATATGGGTATCCTCATAGCATGTCTCTTATCCGGATAACCCGGGTGGCCCACAGTTGGTAGCATGGCCCATGGCCTGCTGGGCGGCCTAGTTAGATGGATCCAGAAGGGAGGCCCATGCTGGATAAAGGAAGGCTACGATGGAGTCACCAGCGTACCCGGAGCCTTGGAGTACAAGACAAGCTAGACTAGTTATAGTCAGTGTAGGACTCTGTAACCTGTCCGCCAAGGACTTTTCCCTGTAACCCTAGGACCTGACGACTATATAAGTCGGGCCTATGGGAGTCTTTAGGGCATAACCTAGTATCGATTTATACAACCTCGCACAGCGAACCTATCTCTATAACTCGGCGTATTGCCCTTATAGTGATTTATAGCAGGAGTAGGATTCCGCCACCATTGTGGGATCTGAACCTGGGTAAGTTGTGTTACCTCATACCCGTCAACCGTCCGCCTTCCCCCACGTATCTAAACACGCACTGTGAGGACCCCTCCATGGCGTACTCGTCGGCAATACCACGACACCCCTCCAACAGGCCCATCCTTGCATAGCTTCTTTAGGTCCTCCCCGACCCCCTCTATGTGGCATGACTGCCTCTGCTCGTCGGCGGTCAGGTCACCCTGTTCCTCCAGATGTGCCGACGCCGCCCCAACCTGCTGCATCCCATACCAGTTAGGCTCTCAGTGCCCCTCCCCTGCCTCTATGAATGAGCCATGTGGGACGACACCAGCAGCAGCAGTGACATCCGGCGCTGGACGACCTCCCATGGCATCCTGGAATTCAACCTCACGAGCCCCCAATTGTAAGCTCCTGACCCCATGTCCTCTACCAAACACCAGATTAGTATCACCTTGCTCATGCTCCTGCTCATTCTTACACATAAAGACGACAAGGAGCTCCAGCTGCCCCTCTAACCGATGTCGTGGCTTCGGTCGCCGCGTGTATGGAGTTGGATCCGAAGTGGATGAGCAAGAAAAATCACATGTTATCCCATCCTCATCTGCATGGTTGGCTCCTTCAATGTTCATACACATACCACTGATGGCTACGTAGATAAACTTCCAATTGCCATTACTAGCTAGCTATAGTTTCTCATTGATTAAGTGAGATATCATCATCACCCGCAAAAAAAAAAGTGAGATATCATCATGTAATGCAAATATATCTATTGCACCACCCATGTATCACTTGATGTATTGCACTTCTATTGTTTGACGTTCTGCTCTACGACTGGGTATAAGTTTGCTATCGATTCATGTTATTAGGTTTCCTATAGCTTCTGTTTCCATCCATGATGTTATTGATTCATGTCCAACTATGTTGTGCTTTCTTAGATACCTGAAACTTTCCAAAACTTGGCCATGTAATTTGCAGGTGGTTTAGAGGGTCTTTGGTCCTGTACTGTTCAGAGCATGTATCCTTAGGCAGATTAGATATGCACATTTCTTTGTTTATTTCTCTGAGGTATAAAATTATAAGCAACCATGTAATCTGGTTGATTTAATAAAATTATAAGCAGCCATGTAATCTGGTAAAAACTTGCCTTTTAATTCTTTTAAAGAAGATCTCGCTGCAATGTTTCAGAAACATGGAAGCTTGGATAAAATAATTCTCCCTCCAACAATAGTTCTTTACACAGCTCTTGATAATCACTACTGATATACCTTTTCTATTTTCCCATCTTATTGTGCGCAAGGAACAACATGTTTAGGTCCTCATGGCAATACTAGGTCTGGTGAAACGGGTGGCCTAAGAGCGTCAAACGGACTTCTACATCTACAAGTAACTGTGAAGTCCCTGCAGCGGCAATTCTACCAGCCTTAAGGTAATGACATTGCGCCCCACTGCTCTATATTTTTATTTTGTGAAGATGGATGAACCTTTTGGGATTGCTCTATATTTTAGTCTTTAGTGCGCAGGTTGATATAGCTAGTTAGCCTGTAGATAGACGAGCTAATTCACTAATTCCGAGATAGCATGAAGCAAAAGATTGTTGTTAGCTTTCTGTCAGTCCATGATTTGTTTTCAGTAAGAGCTTTTTAACTGTAATAGTAGTTGGATTTTAGTTGTAATAGTAGTTGGGCACATATTAGCAAATCTATAAAGGTTGTTGTTAGAAACTCTATAAACCTATAAAGGTTTTTGTTAGTATATCAAGTGTGAACTCATCTCAGTAAGGTCATCTCACCCCCTGCCTTTTGGATTTATTGCATGTTCGTAATCAATGCTATAAAAGGTCAACGACATGATGTATGCACAATTGAGTTATATGTGCACATCAGTTTTTTCGATGCATAGTGGCGGTGTTTTATGCTTATCTATGTGTGACTTATTGTTTGTTCTCTTTAAATTTGGGACTGTATGCATAAGACAATGGGTATTTGCTTGCACTTGTTTGTATATTCATGTGGTGCTTCTACTGTTGTGATTTTAAAATGACATGTCAAGAAATTCATGCGTACGGTTTCATGAATTCTAAAAGTGGAATTTCTCTTTTATAGGAGTTCCAGGCTACTGAAATTTAAATAAGCCTGAAGATTAACAAAACTAAAGAATCCTAAAGGCCTACAAAGCTCGTTATAATTTAGTTACAGTTATACTATAATGTTAGTTAGTCAGCGTCTTGTTATATGACCACTATGTAAGACCATAATAGGATAAGTTTGCCTACTATTATTTCAAATATTTCGTATATTCTCTTTCTTTCCATTTCAATTTTTTGCCATTTGTGTGTGAAAATGTCTCCATTTCAAAAAATGTAATTTGTGTTGTGAAAATGAGAGAACAAGTGGAATGCCACGAAAGAAAAATATTGGGCCAAAGAAAAGCCATGGCAAAAAAATATTGGGCCAAAGAAAAGCCACAACAAAAAAATATATGGGATAAATTGTTGGGCTTGGCCTACTAAATAACTAGACTGTAAAATCTAACTTGTAAAATAAAAATTCTGAAATTGTTGGGCTCAGCCCATGTAGAGTATCTTGTTAAACTGGACTGGATTTGATCTACAAACATTGCCATATAGGATTGGCTTACGTAGATAGGCTATGCCACATACAATTGACTTACGTGGACATGCTAGATAGATCGTGACCAAACCATATATATTGGTCATAATAGTCCATGAACAATTTATAAAAAAGGTCTTTATAGTCCGTAAGTGACTCTCAGCTTTTGACCATGTGTTCTTGGTCACAAGAATGTCATAAAATGGAGGATCAAAAATTAGCGCATTTCTTATAGTGACAATATAAGCATATTTACAATGCTAAAACAGCTTACTAAACAAACATATATTATGGAACGAAGGGAGTAGTTCATGATCTGACAATATAGATTGCAAAATTGCCCTAGTAAATTGAAAAACCTTTACTTAGTTGTATGAATGTATGATCATGTACTTGTTGGTAAGGTATTTGGTTGTTTGGTGAATGTCACATGCATCACCGGCCACAATGTTGCTAGAGTCAAATTTGGTGTGATCATCTTTCTTACTATACTATACTCTGTACTTAGTTATTACTATTGCTTTCATCCCGAGCGGTATAGTTAACCGAATTTATGGTTAAATTATTTTCTTGGACTATGTATTTGAATAAATAAACCGGAATAGATATAGTATACTAGTACTCCTAGTTTTTTAGAAAAGGGGGATATAACTATAGTACGAGAGCTTGAATCAGAGGCTGTGGTCGAGACTGTCCATAGCTTTTTCATAGTACGGACTACGGAATCTACACCTGGTAAAGGCTGCTGGTGCGTTCATACCTCCCATCGAATTATACGCACTTCTTCTATATCGGCTTCTATCTAGTGTGGAAATAGAGTAGATATCACCAAAAAAATTGGCGGGCTAAAAATCACCAAATTTTGCATTACATTGGCGGGTTTTTATTTGAACTACCCGGTGCCACGCGCAATTCAAAAGTTTTGAACATACCACTGGCACCATTGATACATATAAAAGGAGCCTTATCCCGCATCTCCCACGAATATGGCGTTGCACCGCCGTCCCTCCTCGCCACCACAGCCTCCTCACCGGGTACCTTTGTGATCGAAGACACAACTCCTTGTTTAGTAAGACGGATCGGCTTCCCCACAATGATGACCACCGCGCCAGAGCATGCATAACATAGCCGAAAAACACGATATTGTCGCCGCAAAGTCCATCTCCTTCATAAACTCCCTAGTCTCCGACACCGGAGAGATGGGAAAACGATGCCCCCCTGCTCGACCGCACCAACCCCGAAGCATAAACCTATATCCTCCCCAGAAGAAGGTTGTTGTAGGAAACAGATTCAGAACAAGGTCACAGACTCTAATTAATCTAGTTGAAAGTGACAACCAGGCCAAAAAAGACAACAATGCAAAACACCGGCATAAAAAGTTTTGTCCTAATCTTGCACCAGTGGGACCAGTTGCACTGGAAGCTGTGAATAACAAAATACGCATCCCACAGCCGCAGTAGCCAATCCGGTTACCAACAACAATTGGCACCAGAACCAGTTTCAACAGCAGGTTCTTAGCAACGAACTAGTAATGATCTACCAACGACCTTACTCCCTTGAAAATGAGCGTGACACCAAATTGATATTTTGATGTAACTTTTTTTTAGTTTCATCACGACGAAGATTAACAAGGGGACCGACGATGGGAAAAAAATCTTGAACAGATGCCTAAAATAAGTAAATCAATACTTTCGATCACATCTACAGCAGGATTCAGATGGCCACTGGATCCACATGAATCTGCTTATATAGTATCGACCACATGTGTTTTCGTGAGGAATGATATCCCCATCTTTCCTTCATGGAAACACCACCAAAATACCCCTGAGCATTTCGAGGGTTTACTGAAGAAGTTACATGTAAGTCATCTGTCTCCTGGACATACTTTGTTGCTCTGTCCATTTTTTCTTAGCTTGTCGTTTTTTATATATGCTACTCATTGTTATCTAGAGATTTTTCATGTTTGATGAGAATAGAGAGGATGTAAAGGTTGTTCTCAAAAGCATATTCTCCGCATGTTTGCGCCAGCAGCGCCATAGGCTAAAGAAGTAACACTTCTCTGGCAAGTGTTTTCAGGATGTTACAAGAACGTCTCCTGTGGATCACATGACTGACGATCGGTGGGGTGATCTTATCCAACACTATCTTGATCAAAAGAATGATGTATACTTTTCAGTAGACTGCGAGACTAGATCGCATTTTCAATTCCTATTTATGCATGTGTCTTACAAGTCTCCTTTTTGTAGGCCATCACTCAAAGGAATTGTTCTAGCCATAATAAAGTACGAGTAGTAAGTCATACAGGAGAAATGTTCTAATAGTTTGTTCTCTGTGATTTTAATAAGCATATAATTTTGCTTGGTTTGAGCTTGAATAAATGTTCTAACAGTTTGTTCCAATGAGAAATTATCATGGTTTGCTCCATTTATTATCATAACTATTATAAGGAGCTCCTGCGGGATTTGGATAATGTTTTTGAGCATTAGGAGCATAATGGTTTTTTCATGAAGGATTAAAAGGAGTACGAGATATAAATTAACATCATTAACATCGGTAGCAATATCATTAACTTGGGTATCATCTTTACCCATTACTATGCTTAGGAGCTCGTCTACCTTAGATGTAAGCTCTTCATTACTTACCTCGGTGATTGAGCTTACTCTTTTCGAGGTTCTTTCCACATGCCATTGGACATGGTTGTTTTGCATATCATCAAGAAGTTTCTTTGCAACACTCACTTGCTTTCCCATGATTGTTCCTCCTGCTGCAGTATCTAGCATAGACTTGGACATTGGGTTAAGACCATTATAAAATAAATGTAATATAAGCCATTGTTCTATCCCATGACTAGGACAATTCATTACGGATTCTTTCATCCTTTCCCACGCAAGCGCTAGTGGCTCACGGTCTTCTTGTCTAAAACTTGTAATGTTGTATCTCAGCTGCATAGTCTTAGTTGGGGGGAAAATTTAGTCATAAAAAAATTAGTGCATTCCTCCCAAGATTTAATAGTGCCCTTTGGTAGAGCTAGCAACCAATCCTTAGACTTTCCTCTAAGAGAGAAAGGAAACAATCTCAATTTAACATCATTTGGATCAACATCCTTAATACACAGCATATCACAAATTTCAGTAAAAGTATTTAAGTGCAAACCCGAATCCTCAGAGGATGAGCCCCCAAATTGTTTTTTTGAACGAACCTTAAAAGGTTGTGACATGGATATGCCCTACGGGTACCTAACCTTGGCCTACCCGGTCTGGCCCAGCGGAGGCCCACAGGGAGACTTGCTGATAACGTAAATCCCAAGGAGACTTTGGATAGACGAAGCCCGAAGAAAGTTTGACTCCTTGGAGAACACGACCAAGTTGTCGATAGAATCTTGAAGGGTTAAACTCTAATCTGTAACCAACTCGACCTACCCAAGACCTGGCCGCCCCAAATAAAGGCCAGGAGGGCACGGCGAGGAGGATCTCCTTCAACTTTCATACACACACACCTCATGCCAGATTGCATCTTCGCACCCTTGTAACCTTCGGTTCCGCCATCAATCAAGAATAGACAAGCATGATTAGGGTGTTCCCTCCGGGGTCCTAAACCTGGGTAAACACCGTGTCCCCTTGATGCGTGTCTATTAACCATCTCGTGATCTCCAACATCCCCATCTTCTCTAAACCCAAGTCCATAACAATGGGCATTGACGAGTCGAACCCTCGTCAATTGGCGACGTTTGTGGGAACTGGGGACGTTGATCATGCGATCATGATGGTTCCATCTGCTGCGATCTTCGATTCCTCTGCAGCGGTAATCACCTCCTCGTCGGTGCCCCTGACTTCACCGCCCACTCCCCGGCCACCCGCAAGGACTTCGCCTCTATAGGAGACGAAATCGAGATGTTGTTCGGGAGCTTCTGCTTCCAGGTAGGCAAGATCGGCACCCTACGCCTCCCAGAGCGGGTGCCTCCTCTATCGACCAGGCCCACCTCATGGCTACCACCAATCGGTGTCCTAGATACACCGAATGTAACGTACGCTTCGGGAGACAGCAGCAGCTGCAACTCCGATTTGTGCGATCCCCCCACTGACGAAGGAACCTGTGGTTCTTGATCTGAAGGTTGCGGGAGCAATGATCTCCCCCACCGCTACATGTGCATGTCCATCACGATGGGAACGTCGATGACGACGCCGAGCCACCGAATCCCTCTCCCAATCCACAGGCTCCCAATGCCATGAACAGAGGAAACGGACCACCTCCACCTAATCCAATGGGAACATGGCACCCGACAAAGCTGAAGGTATCGATCGCGTACGTCATGCGATCAATCTCAATGACGATGAATGGGCGAGAGTGCGAGAAGCTGTATGAGGTACCAATCCTCTACCGATCGATGCCTCCCGTGACATGCTGATGGGCTACCACTGGATCCTCATCGAGGAGCACAATCGACAAATCAAGCAGCAACATGAGCTCGAGCAGCGTAGGAGAGCGGCTGACGACTCGAGCATGCGGCGAGCTGCGCTTTCCCCACTGGTGGCTCTTCCTCGAAAGGCTACGACGACCGCAAGTATCGCTCCCGCATGGAGCGTATGGATCCCGCTGCACAGCGCGAAGCCACCAAGGCACTCAACCTATCCTTCACGTCGATGGACTCGCAGGGCAACATCATGCCCAAAACACCGCAGGCCGCGGTCATGGTGGCCACCACCTACTTGGAATCAAAGGTGGCGGTGGATCCGCAGTACGCAATCCACAAATCCGCGATTGCAGGTCTCAGACTTGTTGGAGCCGCGCTGCACGACGATGCGCCCCCAGAGCCGAAGAAAAAGGTCGCGCTAAAGTTCACCCAAAGCAGCACACCCTCATCCGAAGAGGAAGAGCATGGCCTGCCGCGGTGTCGCCGCAATTCACGGTGCAGGAGCCACAACTACGATGCCCGTAGCGATCTCACATCTCGCAAGATTGACAAGTCACATGCAAAACGCGTGTGGTCCATGGAGTCCGAAGAGGAAGACATGGAGCTATGAGGCGCTAGGTGCTTCATAAGGGCCATACGGCAATCGTGGATGCCTAAGGGCTTCAAGCTTCCTTCGGACAACCCGAAATTCGACGACGTGCAGGAGCCGAAGATCTGGCTCAACTACCATCTATCGTTAGTCAAACTCCATGGCAGGAGTAAAAACACATCCATGTAATGCCTTCAGCTGCAGCTAATGGGCGCGGCCAGAGCCTGGCTCAACAGCCTCCCCTCCGGATCCATCCGCAGCTGGGAAGAGCTGGCATACTGCTTCATCCGCAACTTCAAAGGCACCAGCAAAAGACCAGATTCCATCGAGGAGCTACGCGCCTATTGCCAATAGTCCAACGAGTCCATCCCCTCGTACATATAGCATTGGTCCATCATCAAGAACTCCACCGAGAACATCTCGGAGGAAAAGGAAATCGACGCCTTCAACGGTGGCGTAAGACGCCGCTAATTCAGAGAGGAGCTCGGGCACGTCAAGCCCAAAACCATCGATCACTTGATGGACATCGCCAATCGCTGGGCCGATGGAGAAGAGGCCGTCAACCGAACACGTTCAGATGCCAAAGATGACTTCGGCCGTAGGCGCGATCGACGCGGGAAAATAAGAACGCGCATCTACGACGAGCACGAAGAGGTCAATATGGTCGCGTCTGGCTATGCCGATCGCCGCGAGGACAGAAACCGCAACAACGGGTATCGCAGCGGCAACTACCGCGATGGCGGAAGGCCAACACAAATATGGCAGCGTCGTAGCCACAATGACAAGCCATCCGCATTCGACAAATTGTCGGGTTCCTGCACCATCCACTTCTACATCGACAAGCAGGATGGCAACAGGAAGGCCAGCCACATGCTCAAGGACTATAGGGAGTTCCAGAAACTCCATGAGGGCTACGCCCAGATGTGCCGCCAGGCAGTGAATCCAGGATTCGCCCCCACCCCAGGAGCCGTCGCACATGGATCTCCACCTCCAACACCCGGAGCACCCGCGTAGCCTGCAGTTGTGCCAGCCCAGAATAACAAAACAGATCCATACCCGCCACTGTTGGGGGCTATGATGATACAAAATGGGCTTCCAACCAACAAGGTGTAGAAGATGATCACCCGCCATGTCAACCTGGTCGTCACCTCTCCTCCAGACATACCTGAGTACCTTAGTGAATTAGAGTCATGCATCACATTCGATCATTTGGATCACCCACGCCAGATACCTCGCCCGGGTCATTCTTCCCTGGTGCTCGAGGCGCAGATTGGGGGATTCGAGATGATTCGCATCTTCATGGATGGCGGAAGCGACATCAACCTGATGTTCGCCAACACACTCGCGGCTATGCAGATCCTGCTATGCATCCTTGAGGCATCAGACATGACATTCCATGGAATAGTCCTAGGTAAGGGAATAAACCCCTTGGGAAAAATATGACTCGACGTCATATTCGGCACCCCCAGCATCTTCAGGTGAGAGTGTCTCGAGTTCTAGGTGGTGGACTGGCCCTCACAGTACCACGCCATCCTCAGGCGAGTGGCACTCACAAGATTCCTACCAGTACCACATTATGCGTACCTTCTGTTGAAGATGCCAGGGCTCAACGGTGTCATCATCGTCCCAGGAAGCTTCACCAAGTTAGACAACTGCGACAGTGACTTCAACAAAATCTCCTAGTCATTCGGCATGCAGGAGGAGCTTGCAAGGCTAAAGGAGTCAACAGACAACAGCCTTCCCCCAGTCACTAGGCAAAACACACCTGACATGTCGTTCGACTCCATAGTCGACACCAATAAGGTGCAGGTCCACCTGACGGACCCTTCCAAGATGGCTTTGATCGCCAATGACTTGAGTCCCACATAGGAACTCGCGCTCGTCGAATTCCTTCGTGAGCGCTGGGAAATCTTCTCCTGGTGTCCTGCGGACATGCCAGGAGTTCCCATGAAATTCACCAAGCATGCACTCAATGTTTTTTCGAATGCAAAGCCGATGAAGCAGTCAATGCGTTGACTATCCGAGAAAAGAGCTGAAGCGGTTGGCATCAAAGTCAATATACTCCTTGAAGCCAACTTCATAAGGGAGATAAAGTGTGGCATCCCGCAAAACCACTACTAGAAAATCGCGTTGTTTTTGTGCGTTGCATCATCATGACCGCATGCTCATGTCATCATGCCACATTGCATTTGAGCATCGTCATCGTCTTGCATTTGATTGCATAAAACTATTTTTGAAAAGCCTGGTTTTGTTTTCTAAACGCCCCGTCTTTTATTCAAACGCCAAACCCGGGTCTCCGGATTATTTTGTTTTGGCTGCTATCGGTTTGCAAACGGCCCGTTTAAAACAAATAAAATGTTTAATTATTTTTAGTGGGGGCAGTCGAACGGGCCGAACCGACCCGAACGACCACCCCCAGAACCAAAAACGGTTCACCTAACCAGCCCCCTCCAAATCCTAAAGCTACCAACCTATCTACCCACCCCTCTGGCCACCTCACCCCACCCAATCCCCACCTGACACCTCACCCTCTCCCTCTCCCTAACCAACCCCATGCCGCCACTTGGCCTCTCTCCCTCTCTCTCCTCTCTCTCCTCTCATCCCTGCCCCAACACACTCTCACACACACACGCGGCCACACACACACCACACGCCTTTGCCTCCCTGGCCTGGGACCCACCCTCCTCCGACAGACCTGGCCCCACCCGGTCCCACCAACCACCTGCCTGCTTGTTCATCCCTTCCTCTCTTCCTCATCTCTCCCTCCCCTCCGGTCCTCTCTCTCTCGCCTCGCTCCACCCCGCTCTCCAGCCGCCGCCTCTAACCGCGCCTGGCCAGACCTCCCGGCCCCAACGCTCTCCTCCTCCCTGGCCCGCTGGCCCGACCCGACCCCGAGCCAGACGCTCGAGCCCTGGCCTCCACTGCCTCCGACCTCGGCCCTCAGCCCCTCAGGCCCGACCTCGACCAGTCTCCCCGCGTCGCCCGCCCGTGCGCCACCTCCGCCTAGGCCGCCTCCTGCTTCACACCCCGCTGCCCTGTCCGGCCGCTGCCGCCGCGGCCCGCCGCCCCGACTCGCCGCCTGCAGCACCCGCCGCCCTCCTCGCTCGTCTGTCCGCGCCCCGCCCCGAGCGCCACCGCACCTCGCCGGCCGGGCCTCTCGGTTGACCTCCCACCGTGCCTCGGTCGCCCTAGAGCCACCACGGCCGGGCTCTGCGCCTCAGGTCGTGGCCGCCACGCTGCTCGCCGAGGCGAGAACCGCCGCCGTGCCCTGCATCCCGGCGGTCGCGAAGCCCCCAAGCTATGGCCGACGTCGGTCGTCCTCATCGCTTCCGGACCTTCTCCACAGCGAGCCTGGTGAAGGGGAGTCGTCTATGCTCGTCCTCTCCGGCCGTGGTACGTCTCTTGCGACCTCGCTGTGGCCTCCCGAAGCCAAGAACGTCAAGGGCGCCAACAACTGTTGGTTTTGCTCTGTCAAGAGTAGTTCCGTTGCGGTAGTGTGTTGCAGAGGTGCTGCTGCTCCAAAACCCGACGCCAATGTGTTGTGGTGGGTTGTCTGTGTCCTCAAGATCTCCGTCCTGGGTGTGTTTCCATAACCGTCGACATGGAACCGAAGGACGACAAGTTCTTCACCCCGACACGTCAAGTTCTTTCCTCTCGGATCCGAAGACGCCGTGACCCGGACACCGCGCGACAAGTACTCCTTCCCCCGAACGCCGAGCCCGGACCCGACGACCGCCAAGATCCCCATGAGAACGATAAGTACTTCATCCTGAATGCCAAGCCGACTTGATGGCGCGGACCCGACAAGATCGTCGCGACGACAAGAACGCCACCGACCAGGGCGAGACCGATGCGCCCCGACGCCACGCCAAGTTCGTCTACCCGAACGCCAAGATCTACTCTGCCATCCGAGAACGATCCCGGAGTCCGAGAACGATCCCGTCGAACCCTGGACCCTGAGACCGAACCCCGAACCCCGGAACCCCAAGACCGTCGAACCCTAATGTGTGGACCCCTTTCCGAAACCCTATTTTATAATATAATAAACTTGTTGCATATTAATAATCATTCATCTCGCATGCATATTTGTGTGGTTTGGGGGCCTTATGCCGATTCACCTAATAATTAAATATGGGGCCCATATGCGGGCAAATCTAGTCTCATATTGGCCTCATTTAAATTGGTGTAGCGAACCGGTAACTCATCTTGCCTTGTTAATACAACATTTAAATTGCGGGGTAGCTAAACAACATGAACCTATTAATTAAATGTCGGGACCCCGGTTCCGCTGAATATTGCCTATTTGCATTGCACCTTTGCCATGTCATGCATCATACATGCATCATGCCGATCTTCTGCCGTTGTATTAAATATTGCATCCGGTGTTTGTTCTAGTGTTTTGCTTATTCGCGGATAAGGCCGTTGAGTTGATGTGAGCTTCGCCCCGATCTTCGGTTGAACCTTCGGCAATGTTTTCAGACGAGCATCTCCCCCTTTCTACCTATCTTACTTTTATAGTATTTATTCCCTCCTGTTGATCTATTGCTATCTGTGTTGCGATGCTCTAGTTTCCGTACCTGTAAAACACTTGCAGCCATATATTGCCTTGGACACATCCTATTACCTGTTGTTTGGTAGATAGTTGGACTTGCGCGTCGTAGTCGCTTGCTCAAGTGCTATTGCGTGTCAAAGGCACGATTGTTGATGTATTGCCGCATGTTGATGTTGGAGATGATCATAGTTTTACTTATCGTTCACTTTTATTCCTGTTTAAACAACTAAAATTGAAGTAAGCAGAGGCATCGGTGGGTGATAGATAATATTTGGTTTCCGAACGCCCACTTGTGTCCCGTAGGACCCCGAGTACTTGATACCTGTTCCTTGATTTATCGCTATCCACATCCGGGAGGTATATGGGACCCCCGAGCCGAGCTTGATTGGTCTTATTTCTTGGGGCCACAAACTAGTTTGAGGTTTTATTTACTATCCTGTACTTATGCCATGCTACTGCTATTTACGATTGTCAGGCGAGGAGCACACTGTCGCTTAGGAATTGTGACCCGCTTACGTGGCGGTGCATCGACAAGCCCAGTTTTGGGTTCCAGTCGCCCCACAAACCTTGGGTCCGTCCTCGAGCTAGCTTACTATCGCTTGGGTAAGACTTCAAGGGGTGGCCCCCTGAAATATTTATGAATCCTGTGATTGCTTTGTCGTGAAAGCCTCGTTGGGTTTTGATTTGGTTTTTCTGAGGCTGATCGAGCGTGTGTTGCTATTGGTGCACCCCGGCCGGGTAAAACTTTCTCGAAAGCCATGTCCATGTTATGGACGACTTGGAGCATAACTAAAGTAGTACTATAAATTTGACTTTATAATGACTAGTAATCAGCTTCACTATAATGGAATGGCTAAATAATACGCCCACAATTGCTTGTTTGGAGTGTCGCCATACCATTGTATCTGACTAGTAAGTATTGCAACTACAACGGAATGGCTAAATAAAAGTACCAACAACTGCTGGGTTTTTGGGTTATCTCATGCTATCTGTATCTGATTAGTAATTGTTGTAACTATAACGGAATGGTTAACTAAAAGTGCCCACTGCTTACTTTATCAGGATGATTATCTAAACCTGACTAGTAAAGTGCCGCAACTATAACTGAATAAGTAAAACTGCCAACTGTGTGAGTTCCTCGGTTGACTTCCTCGTTTGGTCTCGAGGGGGAAACGCCAGGATGGGTTTGTTTGATGATAGTATCAGGTTGGATCCGAATAGGTCTTTCTTACCCCTCTCTGATAGTCGCCCGTTGTATCTTGTCTCTATAGGTTGTTTAGTGCATGTTGCCGCTGCCGCTTCAGTCCACCATACCTATGTAGGCGAGGACCGCCGAATTCTAGCCTCGCTGCAATCGGCCTCAAGATCGACGCCTCTTTTCCTTTGCCCTTTGTCGGCACCCCTTTTGTTTAAACAGGTTTTGAGATCGACGTCGTTAGCAGGGTTACCCTTCCGGCTTGGCCTGGGCAGGGTTATGGACGCCATTGGTTATTCTTTAGGGCTCTTAGCCCCATTTGCATCTTGTCCGTAGTCGGACGCTCCATCGTTTTAAGGTGATTTGGATCTTTGTACCGTATATCTGTATTCTTGACTCATGGAGTCGTGTTGTATATATATCTGTTCTGTGGGTCCCATCGAGGACTGTTGTGTAATGTTATTACTTCGTTTTCCACCCGCACGAAAGTGCCTGGTGGGCACCTTTGAATCGTTTCTATGCGGGTTTGGAGGGAATCGCTGAAACTTGCATAGGTCCGATTCTGAGGGTGTTACATAAAGGAAAGCACCTGGGTAGCTAACCCCGTGCTGGTCCCCAAGAAGGACACGGACATCCTACAGATGTGTGTGGACTTCATGGCGGTTAACAAGCATTGTCCTAAGGACCACTTCCCTCTACCACGGATCGATCAAATCATCGACTCCACTACAGGATGGGAGAGACTATCATTCCTCGATGACTACTCAGGATATAATCAAATTCGACTGAAGGTCAAAGATCAAGAGAAGACGGTGTTCATCACACCATTCGATGTGTTGAGCTACAACACAATGCCTTTCAGGATCAAGAACACAGGGGCCACCTACCAAAGGTGCATGCATGCATGCCTAAAGAGCCAGATCGGTCGCAATGTGTAGGTCTATGTTGACGACATAGTTATCAAGACCAAGGAGGCACGAACATTGATCGACAATCTCCGTGAGACGTTCGACAACCTTGATCGCTACGAGATCAAGCTAAACCCAGAAAAGTGCGCCTTCGCCATCCCGTATGGGCAGCTACTAGGGTACTTCATCTCTCCATGAAGCATCAAAGCTAAACCGAAGAAAATCAGGGCTATACTAGCCATGGAGAAGCCAAAGAACATCAAATGGGTCCAGTAGCTAGCTAGGCGAATCGTGGTGCTCAGCAAATTCTTCAGCCGCATGGGTGAAAAGGCTCCCCCGTTCTACCAGCTGCTGCGCAAGGCCGAGAAGTTAGAGTGGACGACCGAAGCCGATGAGGCATTCAAAGACCTCAAGACCTTTCTCTCTACATTTCTAGTACTGGTAATGCCAAAGGATAGGGAGCCCATGCTTCTATACATCGCAGCCATGCACCAGGTGGTTAGCACTACCCTCGTGGTCGAACGACCCGAATACGTCAAAACCCACTGGGTACAACATCCATTCTACTACCTCAGTGAGGTACTGATGCCAACAAAGAGAAGGTATCCCCACTACCAAAAGCTCGCCTAAGGAGTATTCAAGACGGCGCGTCGATTGTGCCACTACTTCCAGGAGCATCAGATCATGGTCGTCAACGACGCACCACTATCAAACATCCTAAACAATCCCGAAGCTACAGGGCGCGTAGCCTTATGTGGCATCGAGCTATCCCCTCGGGACATCATCTACGAGCGCCTCACCTCTATCAAGTCTCAGGTGCTCACTGACTTCTTCGTCCACCGGATGCAACTCCAGCTACCGAACACTCCGGACATGTCCCAGTCCTCGATAATGCACTTCGACGGCTCCAAGCGCGGGGCTGAAGCAGGAGCCGGAGTGATCTTGACGCCCCCTCAAGGGGATAAGATGAGATACGTGTTGCGGATGAAGTTTCGCGCATCCAACAATGAGGCTGAGTATGAGGCACTCCTGCATGGCATGCGGATGGCCAAAGTGTGCGGCGCCACGCGCCTTGTCATCTATGTGTTGGGTTCGTAGCATAGAAAACAAAAAATTCCTACGATGGGAACTATATGCACCAAGATCCATCTATCTAGATACAAGGAACAAGTGGATATACGTCCATGGAATACATACCCTCAAAGACCAAAAAGCTTTATGAGCACGAACTCGTTGGTGATGTAGTCGATCTCTTGCCGATCTCAAGATCATGATGAAGTCCATCTGGTCCAGCACCATCAAGTCCAGCACCGCAAAGAATTTGTGCATCCGTGATCGCACACACATTCAGGTATCCCGACAACCTATGTGCCCTCTCCCTAGCGAAGCAGCGGAAGCAACAAATCCTTCTAGAAAAATCCATCAGGAACATGTATCTCGCTGATCCTAGACCATGGGGAAATTCTAGAGGGGAGAGAGATCCTTCGCGAGGAGGTGTGAGTGAGAGAGAGGGAGAGGGGTCCTTTTATATGAGGAGGAGGGAAACCCAAGAGCCATGGCCGGCGCCATGGGGGCTGCCCCCACCACTTTCTCCATTCATGTGAGTGGACATCCCACTCACAAAATGACTCTCCATTTCCTCCACTCAAAACCCATTAAATTTCCACCAAATTTAATGTAATCTACCATTAAATAAAACTCCTTTTATTTATTTATTTATTCAGAATTTTGTCAATTACAATAATTAACAAACATTCACATATAACCCCTTGTAACATTTCAATTTCACATTTAGAACTAATTTTAGCAATTTCACCTGAAACAATTCTGGTGTCCATTGAAATAATTCCAGCGCTTAGATATTCTTTTTCTAGCAGCTCATTTTTTTCCAAATGGTGTTGGTATTCCTTAAGTGTGTCACCCTATGGTTCACGAATAATGCAGACATGATCAAGACCCCTCTATGATCAATAATTAGAAGCAGGACATGGAGATCCATAATGACTCTCACACATTGAACAATGACTTCTAGTGATAGTGAGAACCTTTTATACATGTAACCCAATACCTTTGTCTCACGATATATTACATGTCCGAGATTTGATCATCGGTATCTCCATACCTAGTTTGATCTTGTTACCGACATGTACTCTTTTCTCATTCCCATTATATAACATTCTAGTGATCTCATCACTTGCTTGCAAGCTAACTAATGTGATATCACCGAGATGGACAAATTCCACTCTTGGTCCACGAGCCTATACATAACACCTTCGTAGCACTGAACCCACCTAGTCACCCTGTTATAGTGTGACGTTTGATGTTATCAAGATACTCTTCCAGTGTTAGTGATTGACATGATCTCATGGTCTAAGGACTAGGATTACTTCGTATGATGTTATAGAAATATAAACACAATGACTTTGATCGTAATTCTATACTTCTAATGAATGTTCATCACATCATTCCAACAATGTTGTGACCTTGTTATTAACAACATCCAATGTCCATGATCATGAAAACTTTGATCATCTTATTAATAAACGAGCTAGTTTATAAAAGAGGCATAACTAGGAACTTTCTATTTATTTATTAAACACAAATGTATTAACGTTTCCATATTAATACAATTATAGCATGCAAAATAAACATTTATCATAAACAAGTAATAAGATAATGACCACTTTATTATTGCCTTTCGGGCATATTCCCTTCAGTCTCCCACTTGCACTAGAGTCAATAATCTAGTTTGAAAACTTTGCATATTGAAAACCTATGGCTTTCTGGTGTTGCATATACGCGATTGCTAGTGGTTGACATAATCTCCGGATCTGACACATTCAGGACCATGTGTATTTGCATGTATTTGTGTGTCCACGCATCACTCTTTCTCTAATGAGATGGCATTGTATAAATTTGGTATTTTGGTGAGACTTTTAGTTTCTTGGGGTTAAATCATGTCGATACTATTGTCGTACAATATATCTTTATAGTGTTAGCCCATTGTGAACCACACCTTAGTTTGATAACAAACTACTTGACACAAATGCCCTCCTTTGCTGCTACTATAGCATTCATACACTTAGCCTTTTGTTGTAGTATCCGTCACAATGTCTTAACTTTGGAATTCATCCAAATCTATCATGGAATCTCTTTTCCATTACATTGTGCCACCCATAGTTTAAAATTGAGATAAACTTAATCTTGTATGTTGTGACGAACTTAGTATCAATGTAACACTTTACAATGAATTATTTGTAACTATTTTCACCTCTACATAAATATATTCTTAGTTCTTCCAAATGATCATAAGAATATACTTACTATCGTCCAATGATCATCTTATGAGTCATTTGGTATATGCTCATAACATTTAGAGCACAGGAAATATCTGTATATGTACATATCAGGGTATATCTATATCTATATAATAATAAAAGCATCAATCAACCAGTCTTTTTTCGACGGTTTTATCCCTGATGGTTTGGACATATTACCCACTATGCCACCGCTAAGTTAACAACCGTTTGTTCGTTCTTTTTAGTTTCATCTACGATCGACCGGGGACAGGGACTACCCCATCCCGCACCTTTCGATGTCGACCGCCGACATGTCCTAGTGCCTGGCCCTCCGGCGCCTCGCCGTCGTGGGAACGCGTCATCTACCACCGCCCACCTGGACACGAACCTTCATCGGTCCTTTCCTCCCTTCAGGTCGACCACTCCTCCTTCCTTTTCCCCGCACGGCCTCGCTGCCGAGAAGCAGTACGAGCTCCTGTCCTTCTAGGAGACCAGCGTAACAATGGAAATGGTTCCCCGTCTCCTCCCAATTGGGATCAGCTGCCTACCTGTCCAATACAGGTCTCACACTATGGTGCTTGACCCTGTTCCCTGTCAGATCTGCTGGTATCCTGCAATGTAAGAGAAAAGTGGCGTGTTTAAGAAGAGCGGTGGAGACATGGGAGGGGGCCTGGGCGAGCAGCAGCTACGCGGGGCACGGACGAAGAGAAGCAGCAGGCAGCTAGGGACGCGACGAAGAATTCTCGTGGAGAGACTACCCTACTCGGGGTGATCTGCTGGATAAGAGCAGCAGCGACAATGACTGCTAGATTGCATTCCTTTTTTATGTGTAGTGATGCTCTTCTAAAGTGGGTTCGTACTTCCTCCACAACTGTGTGGTCATGCTTTGTTTTGCTGCTTACGGGATTTATGTACTACTCCCTCCGTTTCAAAGTATAAGATGTTTTAGCTTTGTGAAGGAAATGTATCTAGACTTGTTTTAATATATAGGTTCACTTAACTTTAGGATGAATCTATACACTAAAAGAAGTCTAGATTCATTTTATTCACAAACCTAAAACATCTTATATTTTGAAACGGAGGGAGTAATTGATACAATATTCAAGAGGTTGGATTTCTTCGGGAGTAGTTGGAGGAAAAGATGACCAGTTGCGTAGTGCGTCAGGCTCCCGAAAACTTCTTTCTACCGGGAAGAGAAGCAGCAGGCAGCTAGGGACGCGACGAAGAATTCGCGTGGAAAGACTACCATACTCGGGGTGATTTGCTAGATAAGAGCAGCAGCGACAATGACTGCTAAATTGCATTCCTTTTTTTATGTGTGGCGATGCTCTTCTAAAGTGGGTTCGTACTTCCTGCACAACTGTGTGTAGTTCATGCTTTGTTTTGCTTGCTTACAGGATTTATGTACTAATTGATACAGTATTTAAGAGGTTGGATTTCTTCGGGAGTGGTTGGAGGACAAGATGACCAGCTGCGTAGTGCGTCAGGCTCCTGAAAACTTCTTTCTACCGGCACCGGTATGTACCGGAGTGGAATCAGCCATCCATTCAAATCGTTGCATCTAGATTCGTGCTCCACTTCTGGCCCTCCTGGTCGTATTCCCCGTCCCCTCCTTGCCGTATCCCCCTCCACCCCCCCACACACACACACTGTTGGTCCCACCATCCTTCCTCCCCCGCTCTGCCGCTCCCCTCCCCGTCTTTCCCTGCCTATCCCAGCACTACTAGAAAAACGGTCTTCGGTTCGATCTGAACAAAGCCAGTAGTTCCAGCCTGTCACGGCCCGCGACTAGTGCTAGCACTAGTCCCGGACCATGATGCCTCTAACGGCTAGAAATGGTCGTAGACACTAGTCCCAGGCCGGACCAAATCTCTAGTCCCGGTCCATAATACGGCCCGGGACTAATAACCTGGAGCAGGACAGCTGGTCTTTTCGTGGACTATTAGTTTCGGGTCGTATCACGGCCCGGGACTAGTTGTCCACCAGTATATATACTGCTTCCTGTCCACATGCCCTAAACCATATGGTGGCCATTTTACTCAAAGAAGCAAGCGAGTTCATGCCATTTTTTCTCAAGATTTAGTTTGCAACCCCTAAATCCAAAGTTTTAGAAGGTTAGAACTTCATTCTTTCATCTCTTATTGCTACTTTAGCTCTATAATGCTCTAGAAGTATAGAGATATGGATAAATACATGCATGCTCTAGAAGTAGAAGGATTTTGATATGTGTAACAAATTTTGATTAGGCACATAGTTACTGAAAATTGAAATATGTAATTTTAGAGTTTTAGAGCTTAAAATAGAATGAGGTTTTCACTGATAGAACAATAATCAAAAACTCTACATTTATCATGTTAATTGTTTTCTCCGATTCACAAATTGGTGCATGTAAATTTTTTAAAATTCAAAATTAATGCTCTAAAAGCTCTCAATATAAATTGTAATAATTTTATCATGTTATGTAATGGTTTTTGATATACTTTTACTATAATGCAGATGGTCCGGGAATGGATGTAAGGTACTGACCGACGCTCTGGCGAGTTCATTAATGGCGTGCATGAATTCATCCGTGTTGCTGATGCAAACAAGCGCAATGGTTTTATATTATGTCTAGGTAGTGGATGTAGGAATCAGAAGGATTACTCTGACTCAAAAATCCTTCACAGCCACCTACCGAAACTGATTGTACACATAGCAAGGAGGACATGGTTCGGAGCACCTCGCCAGCACCACGCCGTCCCAGTGCACCTGCAGCTCGCCGTCTCCGTCCTCACTATCGCGCCGCCATCCCTGTCGACACCAGAGACCTCCGCTTTGCCAATCGGCCCGATGGTGAGCTCCTTCTTCTCCCCGTTACCTCCCCTTTCCCTCATGTGACTTGCTTCGTTGGCACTGTTCAACGTCATCCGCGCCGTTCGCTGCTCCTGATGTCAGCGTGTACGCACCCTGTCCTCCTTTTACCCTATGAATACGACTAACTCCGGCGCTCCCAGGCTCATTTAAGCACCCTACCTTCTTCCTGGTGTATCCAGCTCCCGCCAGAACGAAACCCCGACCGAATCAGAGCATTGTGCCACTCGCAATCATCCTCTCTTATTCGTCAAATTACACTGACGCTACTGTCATTTTTCAGACTTCAGTCTAGTTCAGTTAACAGTCACGCTACTGTGTTTCTGCCCGTGTTTGCGAGCATGTATGGATCATCTCCGGCGTCCCCCTTGAACCAGCAGAACTCGCAATTCGATATGGCTGTACCATCTCCATATCACCCCAACCAGCTTCCCAGTTAGAGTACCAAGCGTGACAATATCCTCCTCTGAACCTTGCAGTTTTTACTGTGTTGTCTGACAGCGTCACGCAAATTCAGCAAACAGTCTTCAGTTACTAGCCCAAAACCAGCCCTTCGTCAACAACCTAAATGGCCATGAGTATCTTGTCGCGACCATGCCACTGCAGCACACACATCAAAACCTGCTCGTCGGCGTTGCAACATCTCGTCCGATCCATCTGTCAATCTCCAGCTAGTCTTGGCGTATGTAGTCATGCAATTTCTTCAGCAGTTCATCCAGGTGAGCAGCTCTTGAATACGTGTGTCCCTTCTTATAGGCTTATTCCATTCTGTTCTTGCTAGGAGATCGTGGTTCAAATCCTCTTGGGCTGAAATAAAATGCCCCTTTTTATCGTTCTTCTTTTGCTATCTCTGCAATCTACCAATCTGTTAATTCAATTTCTATGTACCCTACCAATCTGTTGCGCCTATAGGCTGCACATCCAAAGATCAATTTATGTCCATGTCTCTTTTCCATATTTAAATTACATCCTTTTTATCTTTTATACATGCAATTCTCGTTGTACGATTCGACCAGATGCAAGCGCATCTTTGTAAGAAAATCATTAGGTGTGTCGGTTGCTACCCAGAGATCTGAGCTCGCTTCCCCTTCACTGTAGTAAATCGCCTCGTTTTCCTCTTCCAAATCCGGCCCAAGTCATCCTTCGTTCTATTTCAATTCCTTTTCTATTTTTTTGCAGTTTCTAATTAAATTCATATCTCGTGTTATAGAAATTCAAATATAACAAACTATTTGTTAATCTTTATCATAAAAATGTATAGAGTCTGATCATGCCATCCATATGACTATTTGCATCTCGCATCACATCGAACATTAATAGTTGTGCATTTCCACCTTCTAGAACCCTCAGAGTATTACGGATTGTCGTCTACGGTTTTCCCTGCTCTGCTTAAATATGAAGTCGCTCATCCATGCCATGTTAATCAACATTTAATCTTAATGGTAGGAAAACAATGTGAACCCTAAATTGTGTTGTTGGATCCCGATTACGCTTAATATTGCTAAATTGGATCGCATCTTACCATGTCATGCATCATATCATGATCATGTTGGATCTTCTGTTGGATATATGCCCTATAGGCAATAATAAAAATGGTTATTATTATATCTTTGTATTTATGATAAATGTTTACATTCATGCTATAACAGTATTAACCAGAAACATTAATACTTGTGTGATTTGTAAACTAAATTAGAGTCCCTGGTAAATCCTCTTTATAATACTAGCTTGTTGGTTAATAGATGATCGTGGTTTCTCGATCATGAGCATTGAGATGTTATTAACAACGAGATCATATCATTAGGAGAACGGTATGATGGACATACTCCTATAGATAAGCGTAGCATAAATATCAAGTCATTTCAATAGTTCGTTTTCTATAAGCTTTTTGATGCATAGTAACCTAATTCCTTCGACCATGAGATCATGCTAATCACCATCACCAGAAGGATGTTTTGATGGCATCAAACACCACACCGTAACTGGATGGCTATAAAGATGGCATTGAGTGTTTGGAAAGTATGTGTTGAGGCACATGGATCAAGAGTGGGATTTGTCCATCCATATGACGGATAGATATACTCTGGGCCCCCTCGGTGGAATGTCATCCAATTAGCTTGCAAGCATGTGACTGGCTCACAAGGGATCACATATCACGGGAACAATAAAAGAGTACTTATCGGTGACAAGGTTGAACTAGGTATGCAGAGATACCGATGATCAAAACCTCGGATAAGTAAACTATCGTGAGATAAAGAGAAATTGGTATCGTATGTAAGTAGTTCATTCGATCGCAAAGTAATCGTATAAATATGTGGGAGCCATATGAATTTCCAGATTCCTCTATTGGTTATTGATCGGAGAAGTGTCTCGGTCATGTCCGCATAATTAACGAACCGTAGGGAGACACACTTAAGGATTCGATGTTGTTTAGTAGATATGCAATGTTAGTAGGGATACCGAATGTTGTTTGGAGTCTCGGATGGGATCCGAAATATCACGAGGAGATCTGGAATGGTCCGGAGAATAAGATTCATATAAGGAAAGTCCGATTCGGGAGTTTGGGAAAGATTCTGATGTTTTCATCGGAGAGGTTCTAGAAGGTTCTAGAAGGTTCACCGGACCGGAAGGAAAATGGACCATGAATGTGTCATGGATAAGTGGAATGATTGGATCATATCCTAGGTCACTCAGTTTGGGCGTTTGCAAGAGAGAATTAAAGCTCTAAATTGAAAGTCAAACGGGAAGTTTGAAAAGTCAAATTGGAACAATGGTTTCCTAGTGGAAGAAGAAAAGATTCCTTCTCTCAGTACAACTTGGATTTGGGTTTGGATTCAAACCCACCCCTCCCAAGGCTTCCCCCCTCTCATAAATAGAGGGGGAGGGCTTCCCCAAAAGCCAAGCCCTATCCCTTCCCACACCCGCGCACCGCCGCCGCGCCGCCTCATCGCCGCCGCCCTAGCCGCCGCCGACACCTCCTCCTCCTCCCGGTCTTCTAAACCCTAGATCCACCATAACTCGCACCGGCTTAGGCGAAGCCCTGCGGGATCTTCCCTCTACTTTCGACACCACGTCGTCATGTTGTCGGAATCGCGAGGGGAGAAATACAACCTCTGTTGCCTGCTGGAACAAGGGATAGGAAGGTCTTCATCGAGCAGTGACCGAATCTTGAGCGAGCGCCGAACGCATTTGGGAAGGATCGTCTACGCGATCTTGAGATCGGGAAGTGTACGACTACATCACCCACGAGAATCTGATCTCGTTAACCGCTTTGGAATCTTCGAGGGTGAGTGCTTCTATCGACTCGTTGTTACAATCTAGTAGATAGATCTTGGCTTGTTTGTATGCATGCGGTAGAAAAATTTTGTTTTCCATGCTACGAACCCCTACACTTCCGCATTAGTTGTAATTGTTGCACTTGTTCATTTTTAGTGTTTTGCTTCTTCCCGGCTAGGCCGATGAGTTGATGCGAGTGTCGATTCGATCTTCGGATAAACCTTCGGCAGTGTTTTTTAGCCGAGCATTCTCTCCATTTCTACCTATCTTACTTTTATAGTCTTTATTTCCTCCTGTTGATCTATTGCTATCTGTGTTGTGATGCTCTAGTTTTCGTACCCGAAATATCCCTTGCAATCCATTATATTGCCTTGGACGCCTCCTATTACATGTTGTTTAGGTAGATAGTCGGCCTTGTGAGTCGTAGTTGCTTGCTCAGGTGCTGCTTCGTGTCGTTGATGTTCCACCGTTGTTGGGTGGTTGACACATGCTTAATGGTGGATATGATCCTGGATTTAATTACCGTTTAATAACTAAAATTGGAAGTAGGTAAATAATGCAGAGGCACCGGTGGGTAATAGACAATATTTGGTTTTTAACCGCTCACTGGTGTCCCACAGGACCCCGAGTTCTTGAAACCTGTTCCGAGATCGAGCGCGCTAACCACAGGTGGGGTGTGTGGGCACCCCCATCGATTTAGTACCTGATTTGTACTGTACTGGGGGGCACAAAGTAGGTTGGGGCTTTATTACTATCATGTACTTATGCCATGTTTTACTGCTTTATTTACGATTGCGCGTGGAGCGCCTGTACTATTTTGGAACAAATGTGGAATGTTTTCGCGATATCGACAAGCCCAGTCATACTTTCGGGTTCCCAGTCGTTTACAGCCATTGTCACAAACCTTTGGGTCCGTCTCGGAGACCGGCCGACTTCGTTGCGGGTAGCTTAGTGGGGTGGCCCCCATGTGCTTGCTTTGGGTCTAGAAAACGTCGTGTCCGAAACCCCGTCGACATACCGTTGGGTGTATGTTTTGTGATCTTGTACCTACCTGATATGATAACAAGGGTGTAGGTGCATGTGGAAACTTTGGTGCATCCCTGCAGGGTTAAATCTTTTTGAGAAGCCGTGTCCGCGGTTATGGATGACTTGGAGCACAGTTCTCGATCATAGACAACTATAACTAAAGTTTACTGTTATAATTTGACTTGTATCTGATATGACTAGTAAGTTGGATAACCACCACGAAAATAATGAATGAAACTGCCAGCTGTGTGAGTTTCCTTGGTAGGACTTCCTCGTTTGGTCTCGAGGGAGGAAATACCAGGATGGGTATGTTTGGTGGTAGTATCAGCTTGGTTTCGAATAGGTCCTTCTTATCCCTCTCTGATAGACGACAGTTGTATCGAGTCTCTATAGGTTGTTTAGCGCATGCTTCGCTGCTGCTTCATTCCACCATACCTATGTAGGCGAGGACCGCCGAATTCTAGTCTCGCCGGTACCGGCCTCAGTACTGACCGCTCTCTTTTTCATTTTCCCTTTGTCGGCACCCCTTTTGTTTTAGCAGGTTTTAAGATCGACGTCGTTAGCAGGGTTACCCTTCCGGCTTGGCCTGGGCAGGGTTATGGATGCCATTGGTTATTCTTTAGGGCTCTTAGCCCCATTTGCATCTTGTCCGTAGTCGGATGTTATATCATTTTCAACGTGATTTGAATCTTTGTACTGTATATCTGTATTCTTGACTCTTGGAGTCGTTGTTGTATATATATGTTTTGTGGGTTCCATCGTGGACTATTGTGTAATGATATTACTTCCTTTTCCACCCGCACGAAAGTGCCTGGTGGTCACCTTTGAATCGTTTCTATGCGGGTTTAGCGGGAATCGTTGAAACTTGCATAGGGCCGATCTAAGGGTGTTACACTTCCATGGGGGATGCTTAAGGGGAGGATGAAAAAGAGACACATGATGAACCCGCTGATGATCTTGGTCGGACCATTGTCGATGCACGAATAGACTGTGAAACTGAAAAGGAGAGGGAGAAGTTTAATCACATGTTAGAGGATCACAAAAATTTGTTGTACCCAAATTGCGAAAATGGTCTGAAAAAGTTGGGCAGCACACTAGAATTGCTGCGATGGAAGGCTGAGTGTGCTATACCTGACTCCTCATTTGAAAAGTTGCTGAAAATGATGAAGAATATGCTTCCAAAAGATAATGTACTGCCCACCAGTACGTATGAAGCAAAGAAGGTTGTTTGCCCTCTAGGTTTAGAGGTTCAGAAGATACATGCATACCCTAATGACTGCATCCTCTACAGCGGTGAGCAGTGCGAGAATTTGGATGCATGCCCGGTATGCACTTCACTTCGGTATAAGATCAGACGAGATGACCCTGGTGATGTTGAGGGCGAGCCCCCCGGAAGAGGTTTCCTGCCAAGGTGATGTGGTATGCTCCTATAATACCATGGTTGAAATGCTTATTCAGAAACAAAGAGCACGCCAAGTTGTTACGATGTCATAAAGAGGAACGTAAGTCAGATGGGATGTTGAGACACCCCGCTGATGGGTCGCACTGGAGTAAAATTGATAAAAAGTATCCGGACTTTTCAGATGACGCAAGGAGTTTAAGGTTTGGTCTAAGTATGTACAGATGGCATGAATCCTTTTGGGGAGCAGAGCTCCAGTCACAGCATCTGGCCCGTGACTCTATGCATCTATAACCTTCCTCCTTGGTTGTGCATGAAGCAGAAGTTCATTATGATGCCAGTGTTGATCCAAGGTCTGAAGCAACCCAGAAACGACATTGATGTGTACCTAAGGCCATTAGTTGAAGAAATTTTACAGTTGTGGCACGAACCCGGCATACGCGTGTGGGATGAGCACAAGAAGGAAGAATTAGACCTCCGAGCATTGCTTTTCGTAACAATCAATGATTGGCATGCTCTTAGTAACCTTTCAGGACAGTCAAACAAGGGATACAATGCATGCACACACTGTTTAGATGAGACTGAAAGTATATATTTGGAACTTTGTAAGAAGAGTGTGTACAATGAGCATCGTCGATTTCTTTTGGCCAAGCATCCCTTAAGAAAGAAAGGCAAGCATTTCAACGGTCAGGCATGTCACCAGACGAAGCCTAAGGAGTGTACTGGTGCTGATATATTTGATATGGTCAAAGATTTGAATCAAATAGTAACCTTTGGAAAGGGTCCTGGCATAAAATCTGTTCCAAAGGACGCTGAAGGACACGCACACATGTGGAAGAAAAATCTATATTTTGGAAGCTACCATATTGGAAATTCTTAGAGGTCCACTCTGCAATCGATGTGATGCATGTGACGAAGAATCTTTGTGTGAACCTGCTAGGCTTCTTGGGTGTGTATGGGAAGACAAAAGATACACCGGAAGCACGAAAGGACCATCAACATATGAAAGACCCATATGGCCTGCATCTAGAATAGTTTCAAGGTCATGCCAGCTACGCTCTTACCAAACAAGAGAAGGAAATATTTTTTGAATGCCTGAGCAGTATTAAGGTCCCGTCTGGCTTCTCGTCGAATACATAGGGAATAATAAATATGGCAGAAAAAAAGTTCCAAAACCTAAAGTCTCATGACTGCCACGTGATTATGACACAAATGCTTCTGATTGCATTGAGGGGGCTTCTACCAGATAATGTTCGAGTACCCATTGTGAAGCTATATGCATTCCTCAATGCAATCTATCAGAAGATAAACAATCCTAAAGATCTACCACGGTTATAGAATGATGTGGTCCAATGTCTTGTCAGTTCTGAGTTGGTGTTCCCACCATCCTTCTTCAATATTATGACGCACCTACTGGTTCACCTAGTCGAAGAGATTTCCATTCTCGGTCCGGTATTTCTACACAATATGTTTCCCTTTGAGAGGTTCATGGGAATCTTAAAGAAATATGTGCGTAATTGTGCTACGCCAGAAGGAAGCATCTCCAAGGGCTATGGAACAGAGGAGTTCATTGAGTTTTGTGTTGACTTTGTTCCTGACCTTAGGCCGATTGGTCTTCCTCAATCGCGGTATGAGGGGAGACTGAGTGGAAAGGGTACTCTAGGAAGGAAATCAATAATATGTAGGGACGAACATTCTTACACTGAAGCACATTACATAGTTCTACAGAATTCTACCTTGGCAGCCCCGTATATCGAAGAACATAAGAAAATCTTATGCTCCAACAACCCTGGAAAGCATGACTCTTGGATTAGAGATGAACACATGAAGAGTTTCGGCGGTTGGTTGCAACATCTCATCAAAATCAACACACTTGGAGATCAGCTATATTAGGATTATTATAATTAGGATTATTGTCTTACCAAAAATAATATCAGGGTTATTGTTTTTTTTAGTTATTAGGATTATTGTTTTACCACAAATAATATTAGGGTTATTAATTAGGGTTATTATTTTTTTTGTTTTAGTTATTAAGATTATTGTTTTACCACAAATAATATTAGGGTTATTAATTAGGGTTATTGTTTTTTTGATTTAGTTATTAAGATTATTGTTTTACCACAAATAATATTAGGGTTATTGTTTTTATTGTATTAGTTATTAGGATTATTGTTTTACCGCAAATAATATTAGGGTTATTAATTAGTGTTATTAGGGTTATTGTTTTTTGTTTTAGTTATTAGGGTTATTGTTTTTTCTAACCTGTTTAACTCTCTTTCTGTTATAACTAATTAAGTCATGGATCCATCTGAAGATCCTGGTCGCATTGGTGAAGGTTTTCTTCAGGGCATGATAAGAGGTGAATTTCCTCTTAATATTACTACCGATGAAGATATTTTGCTCGAGGAAGAGATTTCCTCATATCTGAATCAATCCGGTGATGGACTAGAGGAAAACCTGATGTACCAAGGGGAAGACCGGATGGACGAAGGGCAAACAAATAACAACAATAATGATGGCCCCTCGACAGGATCCGGCGAGGTACATATATATAAAGCCTCGTGTTACCTATATTCATTAATTGATCTATATATATATATATTAATCACTCTCTCTTCTTCTTTTAGCCCACCGAATCGAAGGAATCGACAGCTCGAACAAAACGAGGGCCGAACAAAAACTTGTATGGTAATCAGAGGTTCACCATCGAAGAAATAGATGATGATGGTGAACCGATTGCTCTAGAGAAGCACCGGAGGATGTTTACAAATCAATGTGGGGTGCTTGTTAGGGACAACCTGTCGATCACCATCCAAGAATGGAATAAGTCAAAGAAACCCGGTGAAGAATCCAACAGCTATGTCACCGATGATGCCAAAGATGACCTTTGGCAGAAGCTCATAGCGCATTTCATGCTACCTCCAGAGTACGAAGAATTTGAGGTAGATGGTACTACCCCAAGTCGGGTGGGCTTGAAAAAAGAGCGAAAGTCTAGGAGTGGGCTCTGAGCAAGATGGCCGAACTTTACCGGAACCACAAGAAAAGTTTATACACGAAATATGTCGTGAAAAAGAAAACTCCAGACTTCAAAGGAGCAAACGAGAAGTTGAGAGAACAGTGGCCTGATTTTGTAACATACAAGCAATCTGATAAAGCAAAGGCAAAGTCGGCAAAGAATGCGTTAAATGATGCCCAAAAGAAATACCATCATAAAATGGGGACAGATGGCTACAAGAGTGTCGTCCCTAAGTGGGAAACTATGGAGAAGGACATGAGGGCTAGAGGCGTCACTCCTGGTACAGATGATGGCCCGAGAGGTCAAAGCATTGGTGGTACGGGCACGGGGGATCGTTGGACCCAGAAACATGGAAGACATTGTTTCATGAAAAAATTCTAAAACCATCCGAAGACCTTGTTCAAGGAATGAACGATGCTTAATTGGGATTGTTCTGTCCCGAGAGAGAGAACGACGAGCTGACAAGCGCCCTAGGGAATCCTGAAAAGGGTGGACGAACACGAGGCAAAGGCGCCCGTGTCTCATGGAAGAAAGGGTTTCCTCAGTATGATGCCAGTTACAGAAGCCGTCAGATAAAGAAGGACCGGGAGGCAGACCGGATCTCCAAGGTAGAGCAGGACCTAGCTGATCTGAAGAACCTCATGCAAGAAATTAGCCAAAGGCCGCCGTCGTCAACTCACCCACGGGCTGATGATCCTGCATTGGATCTTAGCCAGCAGAGAAGCAGCATGGCTTCCACGGAGGTCCAGGTTGATGATTAAGCACTGCTGGATGATGCACCGGCTCCTTGCTACCCCGTGGATGATGTTAGAGAGATGGCACAATGTGATCTACGTCAGCCAATGAACAACTTGTCCTTCAAGGTGGCGATCGGCACTGCTTTACCTTGTCTACCTGGAGCACTCCACCATTCACTTCCGATTCCACCTGGCTATGCTCGTGTCACGGTGGATGACATAGTAGAGGATTTTGCGGACCTAGAGATTGACATCGCTACGCCTAAAGGCCTTACGAAACTAGGAGATGTCAAGCGCAACATCATTATATGGAAGAAGAAGTGCATCAAGTTTCCAGGCTCGGCGCTAAGGCCACCGACTCCAAGGAATCCATGTCCACCCCGCATCGAATATCATCAACCTCCAAGTCCACCCCAACCCGATTATCGTCAACCTTCAAGTCCACCCCGCCCCGTTGACGATCGCCGCAGCAGGAGTACATCAACTCGATCTCCGCCTCCATGAAATACTCGATCTCCGCCTCCGCCTCCGTGCAATACTACTACCTCATCGAAGAAATGGAAGGTCGACGCTCCCCCGCATCCCACATCGAATAAAGGTCAAACGGCGAAGATAGTCGACATCCCGCCAGCTCTTCCAAAGAGACCTTATGACAAGACCGATGAGAAAACTAACGCGGATGAGGCTGCCCAAGTTAAGGCGCATTTTGCACCTAAAAAGCCTGAGCCAAAGACGATATATGATGAAAAAACCAAAAAGTGGGCTAAGTCCTTTCTTGAGCAACCATCCCAGATATCAATAAATCTGGAATCAGACTATGACCGGGAGATTATTAAGCAAGCAAAGAAGAAAAAAAAGCACAAGTACAAAAAGCGTGAAGCAAGTTGCCCAGCTCGGAGCACAGAAGAATCAATCGGTCGCCTTGCTCAAAGTCATTTCAGACCTCGACAAGGCCTTTAGAGCTGAAATGGATATGGACATGCAAATAATGGACCCTAGAGCACGTACTAATGTTGCACTAATGGGCATCACTGTATCGCAGGCCAAAGCACTTGCTACCGAAGCAAATATGTATCTTGGTCAATATTTAGGCTTTGAAGATACGCCAGTGGGTCAGATAGTACGGAAGTATGTCCGAGAGGAGCCTCTAGTCAGTAATGAGGAGCTCGCGCGTCTATCCACACATATGCGAAATCTGCACGAATGGTACATGTCTCAAGCAGAAAAAAGCATCAGAAAGATTGGTTTCCATTGGACGTTAGAAAGGAGGATCACTTCAAACCATACTCGATACAGGTTCAAATGACCGAACTGTTTCATTTATACAACCAGCGCGCCCTCAACAAATCTATCATAGGTTGCTACTGTCTATAAGTGATTTATTTCTATAATTAAGTTTGTAGCTCAGCTCGTTCATTGCATTTAATATATTATCCCTACTATATATCCTTTTGTATGATATTATATTCTGCAGAATGAAGATGCTTGAATGCAAAAGAGCTAGAAGATATGACGTTGGGTTCATTGACCCATATATCGTTAATGAATATACGTTAAAGAATCACCCCAATGACGTGGAGGAAGACCTGTGCAGGTTCTTAACCGAGAATAATTTTGTTAAGAAAATACTATTTCCTTACAACTTCAAGTGAGTGCTTCTATTTTGTACATATTTTATTTTTGCTTACTCGATGAGCTATGCATGTATGCTTATGTAAATGTAAAACATGGTTTGGGGCAACTGCTCGACACCCTAATCGTGGGTGCGGCTATCTCATTATATAGAGGGATGCACAGCACGTGTACGTTACAATTACAGGTTACAAACACTACTCTATAATATATACAGTCTAACACCCTCCCTCAATCTTAACTATGGCCTGATGTATAAAGTAAGTTAAGATTGCGCCTACATCCTACAAACTGAGGCTGCGGAAGAGGCTTCGTGAAGATGTCAGCAAGTTGATCTTTGGAAGAGATAAACTTGATGTAGAGTAGCTTATGAGCAACACGTTCCCCCACAAAATGATAGTCAACTTCGATGTGCTTCATTCAGGCATGAAATACCGGATTCAACGAAAGGTATGTAGCACCGATGTTGTCACACCAAAGAATAGGCGACTGGGATTGAGAGATTCGCAACTCTCTCAATAACGACTGTACCCATATAATCTCAGCTGTAGCATTAGCAACTGCCTTGTACTTAGCTTCAGTACTGCTGAGAGACACTATAGCCTGCTTGCGAGCATTCCAGGCGATCAAGTTCGGTCCAAAGAAGATCGCATAGCCCCCGGTGGATCGCCTATCATAAGGATTGCCAACCAGTCTGCATCAGAGAATGCAGAAAGATCACATGATGGGGCAGGCTGAAGATGCAAGCCATACGAGGCAGTGGAACAGATATAGCGTAGCATACGCTTCATAACTGACCAATGTAAAGTCCTGGGAGCATGAAGATACTGACACACACGGTTAACTGCATAGGAGATATCAGGTCTGGTGATAGTCAAGTACTGCAAACCACCAACAATATTGCGATACTCATTAGCATCTTCAGAAGGAAGAAGATCCCCATCAAGAGCAGATAACTTATCGGTGGCATACATAGGAGTAGTAGTAGGTTTGCAATTAAGCATACCAGCTCAGCGCAGTAAATCCATGTAATACTTGTGCTGAGTGAGAGACAATCCCGCAGACGACCTCAAAACCTCCAATCCCAGAAAGTAGTGCAAAGCACCCAAATCCTTCACAGCAAACTTACCACTGAGAGCAGTCAACAGACGATCAGTAGCAGTATCTGAGGAGCTAATAAGAATGATATCATTAACATAAACTAGCAGATACATAGTGACCTTAGGGCGCTGAAGGAGAAACAGATATGTGTCAGCCGTAGACGGAATGAACCCAAACCCTCGAAGAACAGAACCAAGACGAGCATGCCAAGCACGAGGAGCCTGCTTCAGCCCATAGAGCGCCTTAACAAGGCGACACAAATGTTGAGCACGATCAGGATCAACAAATCCCGGAGGCTGACACATATAGACTTCCTCCTCCAATACACCATGCAAGAAGGCATTCTAAACATCCAGCTGACGCAGCGACCATCCTCGTGTAATAGCCAAAGAGAGAAGCAAATGAATGGTAGTAGGCTTAACAACCGGACTGAATGTATCCTCATAATCAAGTACATACCTCTGTTTGAATCCCTTGGCTACTAACCGCGCCTTGTAGCATTCAATAGAACCATCGGCATGTCTCTTGACTTTGAAAACCCACTTGGAATCAATTACATTGACCCCAGAAACAGGAGGAACCAGCTGCCAAGTATCATTTCATTGTAGTGCCTGAAACTCCTCTTCCATAGCATTGCGCCAATGAGGAATACCAAGAGCATCCTGTAAGTGTCGGGGTTTCACGGTGGGGTTAGACTCAGCCTATGCAACACATGATGCAATCCATGAAACTGTCCCGTCAATGCGCTCTCTGGGTTTGATTATCCCAGACTGACTGCGCATGCGAGGACAAAGATCAGCCGGCGTTGGTGCACGAGGTGCAGGTGACGGTGATGCAGAGGTTGAAGCCGATCCTGGTGGAGAGGCAGCAGGAGAGGATGCGGCCGAAGGCATGCTCGAGCCGGGTGATGCTGGGCCGGGCGAAGCCGGTCCAGTAGCGGAGGGCGCGGGGTAGGCCGAGGCTCCACGCGGTGTATAGGGCACCGACGCTGGGTCGGCAGCAGAGGCCGATGCTGGGCCGGTAGCAGGAGCCGGCGCTGGGTCGGGAGTGGAAGACGGTGCTGGGCCGGGAGTGGGAGCCGGCGAAGCCGGAGCAGAGGGCGCCAGGCCAGCGCGATCGACGTCGGCCATGCATGGGGCATGCACGCGATTGTCATGCGGCACGGGTGACGCCGGGGAGGAAGATTCCTCAAGAAGTTGCAGTCGTGCTCCTCTTCCAGTACATGCAGCATGATTAGGAAGCAAAGCAGGAGAGTGTGCAGCATCTACAAACTGGTCAGGCAATGGTACAGATGGATGCACAGGTGTATTGGATGCGGTGGTGGTGGTCGGAAGTGCAGAAAAAAGGAAACACATTCTCATCAAACACGACATCACGAGAAATATAGACACGGTTGGACGGAACATGAAGGCATTTGAACCCTTTATGGAGAGCACTATACCCAACAAAGACGCACTGTTTAGACCGAAACTCAAGCTTGTGTTTATTATAGGGTCGAAGATGAGGCCAACACGCGTACCCAAAAAAATTTAGAAAAGTGTAGTCAGGAGTTTCATTGAGCAAGAGTTCTAATGGTGTTTTCATATGAAGGAGTCGTGTCGGAAGCCGATTGATCAAAAAACAGGCTGTAAAAAAGGCTGTCACTCCAAAACCAAAAAGGAGAAGAAGCATGAGCTAGCAAGGTAAGGCCAGTTTCTACAACATGACGGTGCTTACATTCAGCTGCGCCATTCTGCTGATGTGTATGAGGACAAGCTACACGATGCGAAATCCCAAGTTTATTAAATAATGTATTAAGGTTGCGATACTCCCCCCACCCCAATCAGACTAAACATGAATAATCTTATGCTTAAGAAGATGCTCAACATGTGCTTGAAATTTAAGAAAAACATCGAACACATCAGATTTACGCTTGAGAAGATAAAACCAAGTATACCGACTATAAGCATCAATAAAACTGACATAGTAATTATGACCACTGACAGATGTTTGGGCAGGACCCCACACATCAGAAAAAATAAGCTCAAGCGGAGTGTTAACAACACGACTCGACTCTGAAAACGGTAGCTGATGACTCTTGCCTTGCTGACAGGCATCAAAAACGGAACCAACAGTATTATTGGACACTACTGGGAGCTCATGGCGGTGGAGAACATGACGAACTATGGGTGTAGCAGGATGACCAAGGCGCGCATGCCAGTGGGTGGACGACACACGCCACTGAAAGCCTGGGAGACTGGTGGAACATCAAGCGCATATAACCCATGGCGGAGGCGACCTCTAAGGATCACGGACCTCGTGTCCGAATCCTTGACAAAAGAATGAGAACGAATGAAATTCAGCCAAGACATTATTATCACGAGTAAGTTGAGGAACAGACAACAAGCTACGTGTAGCCGAAGGAACTCTAAGGACATTGAGGAGACGCAATTTTGTGGAATTTTGTGCAAGAAGAGAGGCCTGACCAATATGTGAGATGTGCATACCTGCTCCGTTGGTGGTGCAAACCTGATCATTGCCGCGGTACGGCTCCTGAGTGGAGAGCTTTCTCATCTCACCTGTCAAGTGATTGGTAGCTCCTGTATCCATGAGCCATGTAGGATTGATGGAGTTCAAAGGGGTGCTCCCATGCTCATGACTCGCAATAGCCACTTGTTTTTTGTTCCCCTTACCATTGTTGCTGATGCCCAGGAACTCCTGCTTGAAGCGACGGTGGCAGCGTGAGGCGAGGTGGCCCTCTAGGCCACACAACTGGCAGGCGAGATGAGCGCCACAGCTAGGGCAGCAGGCACGCGGGCGACCCCCAGAGGTGACGGTGGGAGGGCGCACCATAGGAGGCTACTGTGGCGACGGAGAAGGCGCGGTCGGCGGCTTGCCCCCACCCGCATGTGTCTTGGGAGCTTTGCCGCCACCACGGAATGCAGCGTTGGCCATCGAGGGAGCTACATGCTTTTTCTTGACACGCTGTTCCGTCGAAAGGAGCCGGGCGTATAGCTCGCGTGGTGGAATAGGAGTCTCACAAGCATCAATGTTCTCACAGAGGTTGTTGTAGTCCTCGTCCAGCCCATCCAGAACATACTCAGTGAAGTCCTCGGGACGTAGCGGCTGACTGATGGCAGCAAGGGAGTCGGCGAGGCCCGTAACCTTGTTGAAGTACTCGGTGACGGAGCGGTCGAGGAGCTTAACCTCGCCAAGCTGAGTGCGGATGGCATGAGCCCGCGCCTGAGTTTGTGATGCTAAGCTCGTATGAAGGGCAGCCCACGCATCCCTGGACGTGGCTGCGAAGAGAACCAGCGACGACACACTCTCATGGAGCGAGGAATGGATGGCAGAGAGGATGGCCTGATCCTGAGCCACCCAAGCATGGTATGCCGGATCATACGGCGAGGGGCACGAGTAGGTGCCGTCGACGTAGCCCTCCAGGTAGCGGCTGCGAAGAAAGGGAAGCACCTGAGCTTGCCATGCGAAGTAGTTGTCTACCTTGAGCTTCACCGGTATGAGGTGAGCGAAGTAGAAGGAGCCGGGAGCACTGGAAGCGTGCTCTGGCGAAGGAGGTGGAGGTGGCACCGACGGATAGCCACCTGCATCGGCAGGGGGTGGGGGCACGGGCGGCCATCCTCTAGGAGAGCCGTAAGCCAGCGACGGATAACCTCCGTAGGCAGGGGCACATATGCAGAGTGGGAAGGGGCACCGGACGCGGCCGGTGCTGGTGGTGTAGGGCCATAGGTCGGTGGCGGAGGCGTGGGCGGCCACCCCCCTGGAACGCCATAGGGGAGTGACCATCGGATGGGAGGCCATCCACCAGACGTACCGTGGTACGGCTGAGGAGGCGCGGGAGGCCACCACCCCGAGTTGTCGTAGCCCGATCTCGCCGCCATGGTGAGATGCGGCGGTGCAGGAGAGCTAGGCGGGGCAAGAACCTCTTCCGAGGCATGGGCAGGAGGCACCGGGGCCGTGGGGACAGACGGCGTGATCGGAGGCGGCGCCATCCCTGGCGGACGCGGGAACGATCCCCTCCACATGAGGGGCTGCGAGGCGAGGAACAACTACGCAGGAGACGGCAAGGCCGCGACAGCGGCGGGTGCCACCGGCGGTGGGGCAGCGACGGCGGCTGAGGACACGCCAGAGGCGGCGGCGGCCGAAACAGGGACAGCGGAAGACATGACCTAAACCTAATCTGATACCATGTAAAACGTGGTTTGGGGCAACTGCTCGACACCCTAATCGTGGGTCCGGCTATCTCATTATATAGAGGGGTGCACAACACGTGTACGTTATAATTACAGGTTATAAACACTACTCTATAATATATACAGTCTAACAGTAAATGTCCGCAGATTCCACTAGATCTTGCTAAACATTCAAGTTGACAAGTCCCTAGTTGAAGTCCACGACTCATTAAGTTGGGACCAAGAGCAGTGGAGCGTCATGAAAGCAATGCTCCATAAGTAATTTCAATCATTATCGCATTATATCGGCCTCTTTCGTTCATTTCCTGATATCAAGTAACTAATAACTCCTTTGTTCATTTTCTTTGCCGAGCAGGTGTTGGACATGGTTCAGACAGAAAATACCAGGTCCATTCAAAGAGGAGCTAACTTATAAAATGGTGAAGAGTTTACAGCAGCCATCGAGAACTCATTTATATGGATACTATATTTGCGAGTACATCCACGAGTTGACCAGTGAGCGTATAGTTGACTCACATTATATTTATGGTTTGCGGGAGAAACTAGAGCCAGACCAGCACATACGAGCAATTCAAGAGGAGCTGGCGGGATTAATGATGAAGGAGGTCCTTGATATACATGGAGAGCATTATGCGGATGAGGTGGAACTCGATTTGCCTTAGTGATCTCCATGTAGTTGATATGATATATATATCATCAATGACCATGTAATTTCAAAACATTTCTTCCTTTTGATATATATATATCATCAATGTATGCTTGCAAGGGGTCGATTAATTATATAGATGTACTGTGTATATAGTATCATAGAATATGTGTACTAAAATATATGTTTGAAATTATAGTGAAACACAAAACCAAAAAGGAATGAAATGGCAAAAAAAGGAAATACACAATCTCTGTCGCGGTAGAGAAACACACAATTCTCTCATGACAGAAACCAGATAGTCCCGTGGTGTTACGCCCGTGATTAGAGGGAGCCGCCGCGCGCTTGACGAGGTTTGATATCATAAATGCCCATTGTTATGGACTTGGGTTTTGGAGAATATGGGGATGCTGGAGATCGTGGAACGGTTAACAGACAAGCAAAAAGGGGACACGAGATTTACCCAGGTTCAGGCCCTCGGAGGGAAAACCCTACTCCTGCTTGTCTGTTCTTGATTACGGCGGAACCGAAGGTTACAGGGGTGCGCAGATTCGATCTGGCGTGGTGGTGCGTACGCGAAAGTATGAGTCGAGAGATCTAGGTCGTGCCCTCCTGGCCTTTATATAGACTTAGGCAGGTCCCGGGCATAGTCCTAGTCAGTTACAGGTTCTAGGGTTTTACCCCTTTGAATTTCCTATCTACTCTAGTCTTGCTCTCCAAGGATCCGAAGGCGTCATGGGCCTGGGCCACCCAAAAGTCTTCATGGGCCGGTGTACATCCGCCATGGGCCTTCCTTGGGCTGGACTAGGTATGCTGAGGTCACGCACCCGTAGGGTACAACCATGTCAGTAGCCCTCGAGTGATCAGTCGAATCGTAGATTCGGCTGAGGACTCTTCAATCCTTCGGGTGCAACTATGTGTTAATAGTATATGTGTAGGGATTGTTGATGCGTGTGTCTGAATCACCCAACAGATCATGGTCAGTTAACTGTCTTAGGACGAAACAACACGATCTTCCTCAGGTTCGAGTCCCTCAACTCGAAACTGGAACATATGCTGGCGTAATTCGACTCAGGCCGCGGAGGACTTACAGGAGTGGAATTCCAGTGATTTTAATTAATTTACCCAACGCGTCCGTCAGGATTTTTCATCGCGCCTGTTAGCACGGGTTTTTACTAGCAGAGCGCAGTCGTGTGCGTTGCCAGGCCATCAGATGATATTTGTAGGTCTTATCTTTGTGTCATAGACACAGCATCTGAATGTTTGTCACCGCGGAGGTGTTTCGGGTGGCCAAGGAGACTGTTGCTCACTAGGCGTTTTGTTGGGGCAGAGTTGCCAAAAAGTTTTTGCATGCTGATCCGAAAGATCGCAGTCGAAGATTTCATAGGGTGCGCGACCAGCGCTCCCTATGGGAGTAGCCCCCGAGTGTCTGTTCGAGTCGTAGACTCGAGCGGAGACTTTAGTTCAAACATTGTTCAGTTGTTAAGTCCGTAGGACACAAAAAAATTCGGATGCTTAAATCCATCCTCCCTATGGGAGTAGCCCCCGAGTCCGTAGTGGAGTCGCAGACTCGACGTAGGACTCGAAGAAATATTTTGACTTTATACGTCTTTCGGTTGCGCGGCCAGCGCTCCTGATAGGAGTAGCCCTCGAGTATTTAGTCGAATCGAAGATTCGAGTGAGTACTCTTAGCTGTGGAGCCGAAGAATTGTAGTTGGTGCTAGTATAGCTTTTGATGACATCAGTGCTGACGATCGGTGACCTCAAGCGTCTGCTACGCTAGACATGACTTGACTGGACGAACGTGGGTCCCACTTGCTGACCTTGAATTGACCGGTCACGCGCGTCGTGGAGATAATTACGGCGTCTCCTCGATTTCTGCGCGTAGTGGACAGCGTGGTAACGACGGTTCGTTGTGATGCTGACACGTGTATGGTCAGATATGCCGTTGGCGTTAGGTCTTCTGGATGGACGGCTACCGTGCATCGTCTTCGCCGTTATAATCATTGGGGAAAGCTGCAGTTTGTTTTTCACCGCATCAGTTCTTGTTTTCACTATCTCCTTGTGCTCTAGCGATTCTTGCTGCACGCTGGGATTTCCTTCCACATTTCCATCTTCCCTTCTTCGCTTTCATCGCCGGCGCCATCGTAGCGCGATGGGGAAGCCAAAGAAATCGTCATCTGCGGTTGGGACCAGCGCCGCCAGAGGAAAGAAGGGCGCCACCGCTACCCGTGTTACCGACGGCGGCTGGCGGCGATCAGAGACGCGGGAGAGCGATCTCCGCAAGCTTCGCGAGCGGGGTCTGATCCCACAAGATAGGGAGGCCGTCAGACTCCCCGGCAATGAGGTAATCCCCCGTCCCCCAGCTGGGTATCGGGTTATGTTTCTTGCCTTCGTTATGTGTGGGTTTTCCTTCCCAGTCCACAACTTCCTCCGGAAACTTTATTTCGTGAAGAGGCAGTCTGGTTCGGATGGTGTGTATCCCATTGGGGGTTGCGTCATCTCCCTTAGTCCCAATCTTCTTTTCTTTTCCTTTTCCATGTCCGAATCTATCCAGTACTGGCGGAGGCGATGGTTTTACATCCGCGACTCCTAGTGCCTGGGCAAGATTTTGGTCTTGTTCCTTTTGACCCCTCCCAGATAATCGAGCCAAAAAGATCCTGGAAAAACCAGATTTTGGATGGCGAGACAGAGGAGATAGAGGCCCTTTACCGTCGGGTGGAGGATCTCCAGCTGATTCCGGAGAACGAAGTGAATGGCGTGGACATCATCCGGACGTTTCTTGAGCGTCGGGTGCAGCCTCTCCAAGCGAGGGCGCACCCGATGTTTCTTTATTCTGGGCGCCGTGATCCGACTAGGGTTTCAGCTGAGAAAATCTCCGAGGGGGAGCTTGATAGGACCCTTCGCGCGCTGCTGAAGTTCAAGGCTGGAGAGAAAATCCCGGGGAAGTCGCTGACTCCTCCGTTTTCCTCGACGCTGGCCGTTCCGCAGGTGTAGATTCGTGCGCGTAGCGCTTTTTGTCGACTGCATATTTATTTCTTTTGTTTGCTAACAAAGTCCTTTCTAGTTTTGCAGAGCTTCAAGGTGTCGGGCATGGTGCCGCCATTGCCCGAAAAGTATCCGAATGCCCCGGATAATGAAGTGGTGGAGTCCGTGTCCGAACTGCCGTCAGCGCGGTCTCCGGCCGAAGATGACGACGAGTCGAGTGAGGACCATACACGCAAACGATCATGGAGCTCCAGCGAGTCTTCGGATGCCTCGACTCCTCTGACTCCCAGAAACCCTCTGTGCCTTGATCGTCATAGTGACGGGCATGGAGGCTCTTCCTCTCCCATTCCTGCCATTCCTGTGTGGGCTGTGGCATCGCACCCGCCAGCGAAGAGGAAGAAGGAAGAAAAGAAGGAAGAGAAAAAGGAGGAGAAGAAAGAGGAGAAGAGAGCCCAAAGAACTCCTCCTGTCTTCGACCTGAGCTCACTAGGCTCGTAAGTTTCTTGTTGTGCTATTGTCCTTTTTCCTTCTTGATTTTGCGCTTGTGCTGATTGCTTCGTATGCAGGCATTCCTCCCACAATTCCTCCAGCGATGGTGCACGGGAGATGATGGGGGAGTCTAAAATTGCGTCTCCTCCTCCTCAGACGGTGGCGACTTTGGGGGGCGCCGCTCCGGATCCTCCGTTGCAGGAGGTGCAGGTGGTTGCGCCTCAGAATTTCGCCAGCGAGCCTTCGGAGTCGCCATCAGAGCATGTAAGTACCTCTTCTTCGTACCACGGGGGGAGCCCCCGAGTGTCTTTGCGTTCGAGTGTTGCCTTTATTCCTTAATGTTGGGCGCAGCCCCCAAGTCCTTTTTCTTACTGGTGTTTCTTTGCCTGCAGCCTTTTGTGGAGGAGGCCAAGCGGCTGGTGCAGGCGCCTGGTGCTAGAGGCTAACCTCCGACAGCTTCAAGGTACTTATTTGTTGTTGGTGCCTCTTTCATTGACTCTGATCCTGCTTTCTGACATTTGCTTGTTTCGAATGCAGAGGAGCATAATAATTCTCTCCGTGAGGTCGACGCTCTCAAGAAGAGCCTTGGTCAATCGGATAAGAAGGCCGAGGCCGCCGTTGGTGCGAAGGAGCGCCTCGAGCTAGAGCTGACCAAGGCAGCCGAAGCTAAGGAGCGTTTGCAGCAGGAGGCCGCGGACCGTGAGGAGCAGCTGGACACTGTTGCGGCTGCGCGCGAGAGGGAGGTGGCAGACAAGCTCATGGCTGCTGCCAAGGATGTTTCGGGTAAGTGTTGTGTTTGTGCTTGTTTCTTCATGTTTCTTGTCTTATTCTATGCTGCTTTTCTTCATGTCTTCCCCCTCTTTTTTTGTCTCAGATGCCGCAGGAATCGAGTTTGATCGCAGCGCTCTAGAGCACGGTAGTGCTCTAGATGATGCTACTGCAGCGGTCGAAGATCGCTGCAGCACCGTTGTCATCTCCCTTGCCAAGGCGAAATAGGTCCTTGGCCGCTTCTACAGGGAGCTCGTCCCTAAGGGTGCGGCCCTTGATGATGTGGATGCCCTGGCGGAGGCTTTGTCAGCCGAAGCGCCTGCGGCATACAAGCGCAAGCAGAAGGGCATCAGCGCGTCTGTCGGGCTGGCGATGGCCTTGGCGGCTGAAGCGGAGCTGGACTTGCCCCAGATCACCTCCCGGATGCCGACAACCGTAGATGGATCCGAGGTAGCTTTTGCTGCCTACTCTGCTCGCTGCAAGCGATATGGACCGAAGCTCATTGATTTGCTGTCTGAGTATGCACTGCGGTAGCAGGGGGGCCAAAGCTAGGCAGTCCGGCTCCGAGGCAACTCAGGGTGCCGCGTCTTAGGTGTTGTAGACGTAGGATAATTTGTAGTCTGCTTTTGCTGTAAATATTTTGAAGAACACAATTCTTGTGCCACGTATTGGCCTTTTATGTGCTGAATGAATTCGCCTGAGTTGTTCTCTACCACTGTCTGAATGTTTGTGTTCCTTTGCTTTTCTGCTGTTCTAGGTTCCTTCGGGTGCTGACCCTGTTGACACCTCGCCTGCGGCGCAGCCGCGGCCATCGTTGGATGATTCCTCGCAACTCGCTTTTCTTCGGGATTGTGTTCATAGTCTTGAGAGAGAGTTGCTTGGATTGCGAGTTCACACTGATGTTTGGAAGTCCAAGGCGGATTGCGGTGCAGCCAGAGAGGAGTACTTGATGGCGGAACTGCTTCGGCTGTCCGAGCAGCTTCAGTGTAAGTTGTTCTTTGTTTTGGGATGTAACTCAATTCTTCGGATGAGCCTGCTGGCCTTGCCTCTTATTTTGTGAAATTTCTGTAGGTGCTAACCTTGCTCCGAGGGAAGAGAAGGAGTGTGTCGTTGTTCGGGTCAATTGCTTGACTCAACAGGACATGGAGGCCGGTGGCTTCTTTTGGATGGATTGTGACCGTTTCATGGCTCTGGCGACGGTGCAGGATCGTGTGCACCAGGTTTCACGAGTGCTTCGCCAAGTGCAGACGTCGCTTGCCTCGGTGTTGCACGTCATGTTTCCTTTGGATGCCGTACCGACGAGCCTTGAGGGTCTTCTGTCGAAGTTTCGGAACATGAGCAATGTCAAGGAGTTGGTGCGGCAACAGCTCGTCGCAGGAGTGAAAGCTGGTTTGTCTCTTGTTAGGCTGCACCAGCCTGATGTAGATTTGGCTGCTGTGGCAGCTGGGCCACCTCCTCGTTAGGACGGTGATGAGTGGTACATGCGTCCACATTACGCAGCTGTAAGGCATTATGCCGAACAGGTCGTAGATTTGTTTGAGCAGCGTGCTCAGGTTATTCTTTAGAATAGGTAGTACCTGTAAAATAGATAGATGTAAAATTTGTATATTTCGACTGGGCGTGTTGTGCCCTCTGTTGTAAAGGTTTGTTTGCTGTAAGCACGCAGTGCTTTGTTTGAGTACGTGTCCTTTTCGTTTGCCTGACGTTGTCAGCAACTCAGGTGTACACGCGTGATCCTCAGTCGACGAAATCTTGAGGTGCGGGTAGCCCCCGAGTGCGTTTGCATCATAAAGTAAAGTTGCAGATAATGAACTAGAGTTTGGGGCGAGACACTTAGGTTTATTTATATCGTAATGGAGGGAGTACATTGTTCGGCTGAATAGCCTTGGCTGAAAGCCTTATTGCAAGTAAAAGGGGGTAGGTAGCTAGGGGTAGAATCGTCGCAAGTGCGAGATGTTCCATGGGTTGGAGTATGCGACTCCAGACTCCACGTGCTTGAGGCGATAGGCGCCACCTGGGATGACTTCGGTGATGACGTAGGGTCCTTCCCATGGTGACTCGAATTTTGTCGGTCGCTCTTGCTTGAGTCGCAAGACGAGGTCTCCTTCGACGAAGGACCTGGGGCGAAGCCGGCGGCTGTGGTAGTTGCGGAGACTCTGCTGGTACACCGCTGATCGAGCTGCTGCTATGTCTCTTGCTTCGTCGAGTGTGTCGACGGCATCTTCGAGTGCAGCCGTGGATTCGGCTTCGCTGTAAGCGACGACCCGGGGGGCCTGGTGGCGTACTTCGGCTGGTAGCACGGCTTCAGCTCCGTGCACCATGAAGAACGGTGTGTAGCCTGTGGAGCTATTTGGCATGGTCCGTAAGCTCCATAGGACTAATGGTAGCTCTTTCGTCCAGGCTCCTGCTTTCCGTTCGAGTGGACTCATGAGGCGCTTCTTGATGCCAGCGCCGATTAGGCCGTTGGCCTTTTCCACTTGCCCGTTCGTTTGCGGGTGTGCCTTGGCGTATGTGATGTTGATCCCAAGGCCTTCGCAGAAGTCCTGGAATTCCTTGGAGATAAAGTTCGATCCATTGTCGGTGATGATGCTATGCGCGCGAACACATGAGACAATGGACTCGAAGAACTTGACGGCAATTTTGCCCTTTTGGTTGGTGACGGGCATGGCCTCGATCCATTTGTTGAATTTGTCGACTGCGACCAGGAGGTAAACGTGTCCCCCTTTCGAGGACTTTGGCAGTTTGCCGATCATGTCGAGGCCCCATTGAGCAAAAGGCCAAGCTATAGGTATGGGTCTGAGCTCTGACCCAGGTGCGTGCGGTTTGTCGGCGAACCGTTGGCATCCGTTGCATCTTCGGACGATGTCCTTTGCGTCGCTCATGGCCGTTGTGTAGGGGTTTGTAGCATGGAAAACAAAAAAATTCTATCGCATACAAACAAACAAGCCAAGATCTATCTACTAGATTGTAGCAACGAATCGATGGAATAACTTACCCTCGAAGATTCCAAAGCGGTTAACGAGAGCAGATTCTCGTGGGTGATGTAGTCGTACTCTTTCCGATCTCAAGATCAAGTAGACGATCCTTCCGGCGCCACGTTCCGGCAGCGCTCCCGCAGTCGGTCACACGTTCGGTACTCGACGAAGACCTTCCTCTCCCTTGTTCCAGCAGGCAGCGGAGGTTGTAGCACTCTCCTCGCGATTTCGGCAGCACAACGGCGTGGTGCCGGAAGTAGAGGGGAGATCTCGCAGGGCTTCGCCTTAAGCCGGAGCGAGTATGGTGGAGTATGAGAGAGGCTTTAGTGGTCTAGGTATTAGACACCAATTAGAAGGCTCTAAACCGAAGGCTAGGGCAATTAGAAGCTCTAAACCAAAACGGCTCTAAACCGGAGGCTGTGGCTAGGGTTTAGATTTAGAGGATAGGAACTTGTGTGTCTAGGAGGGGAGCCCTGCCCCTCCTTTTATAGGTGGAGGGAGGCGCTGGGGGGGAGTCCTCCCAACTCGGCCTCAAGGAGGGCCGGTGGGAGGAACTCCTCCCCAAGTCGGCTTCAAACTTCCTTCTCCTCTTTCCCACTTCCCAAAATAGTCGTTTGACTTTCAAACTAGCCGTTTGACTTTTCAAACTAGGATTTGATTAAATCCTCTATTTGGTACAAATGACACTTAGTACATGATGCAATCATACCAACTTGATATAACACATTCATGTACCCCTTCCCCCGGTCTGGACATTCCGGAACCTTCTAGAATGTTCTGATGAAAACAGGAATCATTCCCCAACTCAAACGAGACTTTCCTTATATGAATCTTATTCTCGGACTATTCGGATCTCCTCGTGATATCCCGGATCCCATCCGAGACTCAACAACATTCGGTCTCCTTCTCATCATTCCATAACTACTCAAACAACGTCGAATCCTTAAGTGTGTCTCCCTGCGGTTCGTGAATTATGCGGACATGATCGAGACACTTCTCCGATCAATAACCAATAGAGGAATCTGGAAATTCATATGGCTCCCACATATTTCTACGATTACTTTGCGATCGAATGAACCACTTACATACGATACCAATTTCCCTTTGTCTCACGATAGTTTACTTATCCGAGGTTATGATCGTCGGTATCTCTGCATACCTAGTTCAACCTTGTTACTGATAAGTACTCTTTTCTCGTTCCCGTGATATGTGATCCCTTGTGAGCCATTGTGGCATCCCGCAAAACCACTACTAGAAAATCGCTTGGTATTTTGTTTTGTGCATCATCATGACATCATCATGCATATTATTTTTACTTGAAACTATGTTGCGAAAGACTATTGTTTTCTGAAACTAGCCCTCCTTCTATTTCAAATTAAATCCCCGGATGTTTCCGGATATTTTGTTTGTCTAAAACTAATTACAAAATCATTTACTAAAATTAAAATAAACAATATTTCTTTTAAAATAAAACTGTTTTGATCGGGGGAGGCAGCCCGGCCCGAAAAGCCAGGCCGCCTACCACCCCGATCGGCCCAACCCAATCTCACCAAAATCCCTTTTCTACCTAAACCTAGTCTACCCACCAACCCCAGCTTGCCACCTCACCGTCCCTCCACCTCAGCCCTCCACCCATCCACCTCACCAATCCCAGACTTCACTCCCTGCCCTGGCCCACCAGCCACCAGACCCCACACACGCCTCCTTCACTTTGGGCCCCACCAAGACACCGCACTTGGTCTCTCCTGCCGCCCAGACACTCACGCACACAAGAACCCCACCTCCTGGCAGCTCGCCAGCGGACCCACCCTGGACCTCACTCCCTCCCTCTCACCCCAACCGACCCAACACGCCTGCCACACACACGACGCCACGCACCCTGCTGGTCCCACCGACCCCACCTCCCACGCGCCTCGCCCTCTCTTCCCCTGGCTCTCCCCGCATCTCCCTCCCTGCTCTACGCAACCGCCACTGGCCGCCTCCCTGGCCGGCCTCCTCGTCGCCTCCCGGCCCCGTGCGCCTCATGACCACCTGCCCCCTCGGTCCCCTGTTCTGCCCTCTCCATGGCGCCGCCGCGCGCGTCCCCGACACCGCCAGAGCCTCCTCCTCGCCGGCCTCCTTCCCCACGCCGGCCACCCGCCTCCGTCGCCACGTCCCCTCACCGCCATCTCCGGCCGCCTGTCCCGCGCCCGCGCGTCGCACGGCCCGCCGACCTCCTCCTCCTTTCCTCCCGGCCAGCGAACCTCTCCGCCGTGCCCGACGTCCGTCCCGCGCCGCCGTCTGCCTCTGCGGGTTCTCTACCACCGCCGCCCAAAGCTCCTCCTCGCCGGTGCGCTCAACCCCACGCCGGCAAGCTCCCCCGGGCAGAGCCGCCTCGCTGGCTGTAACACCCTCAGAATCGGACCTATGCAAGTTTGAGCAAAATTCGCCAAACCCGCATAGAAACGATTCAAAGGTGCCCACCAGGCACTTTCGTGCGGGTGGAAAACGAAGTAATAACATTACACAACAGTCCTCGATGGGACCCACAGAACAGATATATATAACAGCGACTCCATGAGTCAAGAATACGAATATAATATACAAAGATCCAAATCACCTTGAAAACGATAGAGCCTCCAGCTACGGACAAGATGCAAATGGGGCTAAGAGCCCTGAAGAATAACCAATGGCGTCCATAACCCTGCCCAGGCCAAGCCGGAAGGGTAACCCTGCTAACGGCGTCGATCTCAAAACCTGCTGAACAAAAGGGGTGCCGACAAAGGGCAAAGCAGAAAACAAAGAAGGAGCGTCAGTACTGAGGCCAGTACACGGCGAGGCTAGAATTCGGCGGTCCTCGCCTACAAAGGTATGGTAGACTGAGCGGCAGCGGCAGCATGCACTAAACAACCTATAGAGACTCGATACAACTGGCGGTTATCAGAGGGGGTAAGAATGACCTATTCGGATCCAACCTGATACTATCATCGAACAAACCCATCCTGGCGTTTCCCCCTCGAGACCAATCGAGGAAGTCAACCGAGGAACTCACGCAGTTGGCAGTTTTACTTATTCAGTGATAGTTGCGGCACTTTACTAGTCAGGTTTAGATAATCGTCACGATAAAGTAAGCGATGGGTCATTTTAGTTAACCATTCCGTTATAGTTGCAACAATTACTAATCGAATAGATAACATGAGATAAACCCGAAACCCAGCGGTTGTTGGTACTTTTATTCAGCCATTCGTTGTAGTTGCAATACTTACTAGTCGAGATACATTTGCATGGCGACAACCAAACAATCAATTGTGGGCGTATTATTAGCCATTCCGTTATAGTGAAGCTGATTACTAGTCATTATAAGTCAAATTTATAACATAAACTTTAGTTATGCTTGTCTATGATCGAGATCTTGTGCTCCAAGTCGTCCATATCCGGACACGGCTTTGAAAGTTTTACCGGCGGGGTGCACCAATAGCAACACACGCTCGATCAACCTCGGAAAAACCAAATCAAAACCAACGAGGCTTTCACGGTGAACAATCACAGATTGAAATATTTGGGGCCACCTTTGAGTAGAACCATAGCGGAGTAGGCAAGCTCCGAGACGGCCTCAAGGTTGCGCCAATGGCTGTAAGCGACTGGGAACCCGAAAGTGTGGCTGGGCTTGTCGATACCGCGTAAACACTCCGCATACCTAAACAGTACAGTGTGCTCCTCGCACAATCGTAAATAAAGCAGTAAAACATGGCATAAGTACAGGATCGTAATAAAACCTCAAACTAGTTTGTGGCCCCAAGAAATAAGAATGAATCAAGCTCTGGCTCAGGGGGGTCCCATATACCTCCCGGATGTGGATAGCGCGCAAAATCAAGGAACAGGTATCAAGTACTCGGGGTCTTACGGGACACAAGTGGGCGTTCGGAAACCAAATATTATCTATCACCCACCGATGCCTCTGCTTATTCAATTTTAGTTGTTAAACAGAATTTAAAGTGACGATAAGTAAAACTAGAATCATCTCCAACATCAACATGCGGCAATACATCAACAAGCATGGCATGATGACACACATCAAGACTTGAGCACGCAACTTCTGACGCGCAAGTCCAACTATCTACCAAACAACAGGTCATAGGATGTGTCCAAGGCAATATACGGCTGCGGGGAATCACAGGAAACTAAAGCATCGCAACTCAGATAGCAATAGATCAGGGAGGAATAAAGACTATAAAAGTAAGATAGGTAGAAAGGAGATGCTACTTTGAAAACATTGTCGAAGGGTTCATCCGAAGATCGGGGCGAAGCTCACATCAACTCAACGGCCTTATCCGCGAAGAAGCAAAACACTAGAATAAACACCGGATGCGATATTCAAATAAACGGCAGAAGATCGGCATGATGCATGTATGATGGATGACATGGCAAGGTGCGATGCAATTAGGTCAAGATTAAGCGGAACCGGGGTCCCGACAATTAATTGGATGGTTCAAGTTATTTAACTACCCCGCAATTTAAATGTTGTTTAACATGGTAGAAGATATCATCGGGTTCGCTACACAAGTTTAAATGAGGCCGATATGAGACTAGATTTGCCCGCATATGGGCCCCATATTTAATTATTAGGTGAATCGGTATAAGGCCCCCAAACCACAGACATGCATGCAAGGATGGCAATTCAATATGCAACAAGTTGTTATTATGTTATAAAATAGGATTCGAGGAAAAAGGGGTCACACATTGAGGGGTCTCGACGATCTTGGGGTTCCGGGGTTCGGGGCTCGACAGGGTCCGGTCTCGGGGTTCAGGGTTCGACGAGTTCGGCGAGGTTCGGATCTGGGGTTCGTCGGGATCGTTCTCGGCCTCCGGGGTCGTGCTCGGATATCGGGGGTAGGTCTTGGCGCATCCGGGTGCGGGACTTGGGGTCATGTCGACGGTCATGGCGTTCAGGGGGAAGTTCTCGGTGTCCGGGTGAAGCACTCGGCGTTCTACGGTTCCACGTCGACGGCCTTGGTTTCCTTGATGGAGAACTTGGTGTTCCGGTGGCGGTCTTGGCGTCAGGGTTCTCGCGTCAGGAGTGCAGTATTGACGTCCTCGAGGAAGTACTTTCCGTACATGTGTCTCGGTTACGTCGTTGATTACGTCGTCCGATGTCGGGGTCTCTAGGGTCTTGACGGCTTGGGTCCGAGAGGGAGATCTTGGTCGGGGTTTCCGGCGAAGATCTTGTCATGGCGTCAATGCTTCCGGGAAGGAGATCACGAGGTTCCGGCTCTGTTGGTCCATCGGGTTCGATCGAGTCGGCGTCGATCTCGGGATCTGCCCCTACACGGTCTTCGGGGGACTCAGGGTTCAGGGGTCCGGCGTCCGTGTGACGGTCTTGGCGATATGGCGAACTCGGTCGATGGTCCTCGGGTCACACCCAAACAGGGGCGGTCTTCGGGTCGGGGTGGCGATCTTGGCGGCGAGGTCGGGTCGGGGAGGCTCGCGAAGGGGACGCCAGGGAGAACGGCGGCAGCTCGGAGGTCGACGTGGTCGGGTCGCCCTTGAGACGGAGAAGGGGCAGAGGCGCTGCGCCTGGCGGCAAACGGGTGGGGCGGAGGGTGGAGACGCGGCAGAGCCTGGCGGGCGGCGGCGGCAATGAGCTCGCCGCGCCAGGCGCGAGAAGGGGCGCAGGGGTCGAGGCAGCCGGGCGCAGTGGCGGCTTCGCGACGCAGCAGGCGAGTGGGCAGCGGTGAGGCGGGCGGAGGAGCTTGGCGGCGAGGTTGGCGGCGTCCGGCGGCGAGGTCGTCGCGCAGCGGGAGAGCGGCGGACGGAGGGAGCACACGGGTAAACACGCCCCGGCGGAGGAGGACCAGCGTGACGGCGGGGCGGCGCAGCCGGCGGAGCTTGAGGGAGGGATGCAGCGGGCGCCTGCGAGGGCGGAGGTGGCAGCTGGCGGGCCTTGTGCTCATGGCGTGAGGAGTGGCCTTGGCCGGCCGGGGAAGGGGCGACAGCGGCGGAGATGGGCGGACGGGAGGAGGAGGGTTTGGGGCGGAGCGGTGAGGGTCGTGGCCGGGTCGGCGGTGTGAGGTTGGGGAGTGAGGGGTGGGGCAGGCGGGGGCTGGGGTGGGCAGGCAGGCGTGAGAGAGATGATGGGAGGAGGGGCGACAGACGGTGGTGGGGTCCATGAGGCGGTGGACCGAGTCGGCGGGGCTGGTGCGTGCAGGTGGGGCCCAGTGGGACCGCGGGTCAGGGCGGGGTCGGCCAGGCGTGTAGGGTGAGTGGAGGCTGTGTGGGTGGGGTTGGGAAGAGGAAAAGAGAGGGAGAGAGAGGGGGCTGGCCACGTGGCGGGTTCTGAGTGGGTGAGGGAGAGGGAGGCAGTGAGGTGGCAGCCTAGGATAGGTGGGGGTGATGTGGAGGGGAGGGTTGGGTGATTTTTAGGTAGACTTAGGATTAGAAGGGCGGGCAGGTTTGGACCGATTGTTTTTATACGGGGTGGTCGTTCGGGTCGGGCTGGCCCGTTCGACTGCCCCTACAAAAATAATATAATTTTATTTGTTTAATTGGACCGTTTGCAAACCGCTCGCGGCCCAAAACAAAATAATCCGGCGACCCGGGTTGCGTGTTTGAATTAAGTTGGGGCGTTTGGAAAACAAAAATAGGTTTTCGAAATTACTTTTAGGCAAACAATGTATGATGATGACGATGCAATGCACAAATTCAACGCGATTTTCTAGTAGTGGTTTTGCGGGATGCCACAATTCGACACCACTAACAATGGATCTCGCCCTCGAGATCCGCCTCATGGTACCGGAAGGAAGGTCGGCGATCTGATCCCTCGCGCTTCGTGTAGATCCTCGCGACACCACTAACAATAGATCGTTGTCCGTGATCGTCGAGAGAACACTCCGGGGACAAGAGGTCGAAGGTAGGGGTATCAACAAATGAGGCCACCCCTAACTTCGGTAGGAAGAGGGAATCGATGCATTCTCGTCCACTTCAATGTACAAAAGCGAATAGAAAGGGTAGTCGGCATGGGGGCCAATCCATCACGCACCCAAACTATTACTTCGCACAATCAGTGGAAAAGCGTGCAACCATTCTCGGAAACAGACTGAAGATCTCGACAAGCGAGGTTCGGAACAAAGGGGTGATCACAGACTACGCGCCGGATCAGCGTAGAGGATGTCGTCGTGTCGGAAAACACCGGAAAACACGAGAAGGAACAAGAGAAGTCCACCAGACGGAGGATTCCTCGGATAGCAGGAAAACCAGATGTAGCGACACCGTTAACAAAGGAAGAAGCGAAACCCTAAAGGTACGACGGAACCCAACCACGAGAATTCCTGGACTCGAAGAAAGAGAAGAGAGCAGATTCAAAACACGTCGAGGTAAGAGGAGAATAGCAGAGGGGTAAGGAGTAAAATCAGACCTAATCAGAACTATCCAACCGTTTTTGCAAAATAGTTTTGACACTCTACTTCGGCCGTTAGCTAGGTTATCCTCTGATTTGGACTTGTGGGTATCGCAATCTGAGCTCGATACCACTCAGTAACACCCTCGAATCGGACCTATGCAAGTTTGAGCAAAATTCGCCAAACCCGCATAGAAACGATTCAAAGGTGCCACCGAGCACTTTCGTGCGGGTGGAAAACGAATAACATTACACAACAGTCCTCGATGGGACCCAGCAGATATATATAACAGCGACTCCATGAGTCAAGAATACGAATATAATATACAAAGATCCAAATCACCTTGAAAGCGATAGGCGTCCAGCTACGGACAAGATGCAAATGGGGCTAAGAGCCACGAAGAATAACCAATGGCGTCCATAACCCGCCCAGCCAAGCGGAAGGGTAACCACGCTAACGTCGATCTCAAAACCTGCTTGAACAAAAGGGGTGCCGACAAAGGGCAAAGCGTAAAACAAAGAAGGAGCGTCGATCGAGGCGATTACAGCGAGGCTAGAATTCGGCGGTCCTCGCCTACAAAGGTATGGTAGACTGAGCGGCAGCGGCAGCATGCACTAAACAACCTATAGAGACTCGATACAACTGGCGGTTATCAGAGGGGGTAAGAATGACCTATTCGGATCCAACCTGATACTATCATCGAACAAACCCATCCTGGCGTTTCCCCCTCGAGACCAATCGAGGAAGTCAACCGAGGAACTCACGCAGTTGGCAGTTTTACTTATTCAGTGATAGTTGCGGCACTTTACTAGTCAGGTTTAGATAATCGTCCTGATAAAGTAAGCAGTGGGTCATTTTTAGTTAACCATTCCGTTATAGTTGCAACAATTACTAATCAGATACAGATAACATGAGATAAACCCGAAACCCAGCAGTTGTTGGTACTTTTATTCAGCCAGTTCGTTGTAGTTGCAATACTTACTAGTCAGATACATTTGTCGCAAGCGACAACCAAACAATCAATTGTGGGCAGTATTATTAGCCATTCCGTTATAGTGAAGCTGATTACTAGTCATTATAAGTCAAATTTATAACAGTAAACTTTAGTTATGCTTGTCTATGATCGAGATACTGTGCTCCAAGTCATCCATATCCGCGGACACGGCTTTCAGAAAGTTTTACCGGGGTGCACCAATAGCAACACACGCCGATCAACCTCGGAAAAACCAAATCAAAACCCAACGAGGCTTTCACATTGAACAATCACAGATTGAGAAATATTTAGGGGCCACCCTTTGAGTAGAACCATAGCGGAGTAGGCAAGCTCGAGACGGCCTCAAGGTTGCGCCAATGGTCGTATGGATCGGGAACCCGAAAGTGTGGCTGGGCTTGTCGATACCGCGTAAACACTCCGCATACCTAAACAGTACAGTGTGATCCTCGCACAATCGTAAATAAAGCAGTAAAACATGGCATAAGTACAGGATCGTAATAAAACCTCAAACTAGTTTGTGGCCCCAAGAAATAGGAATGAATCAAGCTCTGGCTCAGGGGGTCCCATATACCTCCCGGATGTGGATAGCGATAAAATCAAGAGCAGGTATCAAGTACTCGGGGTCTTACGGGACACAAGTGGGCGTTCGGAAACCAAATATTATCTATCACCCACCGATGCCTCTGCTTATTCAATTTTAGTTGTTAAACAGAATTTAAAGTGACGATAAGTAAAACTAGAATCATCTCCAACATCAACATGCGGCAATACATCAACAACTGTGGCATATGACGACACACATCAGCACTTGAGCACGCAACTACGACGCGCAAGTCCAACTATCTACCAAACAACAGGTCATAGGATGTGTCCAAGGCAATATACGGCTGCAGGGGAATCACAGGTACGGAAACTAAAGCATCGCAACTCAGATAGCAATAGATCAACAGGAGGGAATAAAGACTATAAAAGTAAGATAGGTAGAAAGGGGGAGATGCTCGCCTGAAAACATTGTCGAAGGGTTCATCCGAAGATCGGGGCGAAGCTCACATCAACTCAACGGCCTTATCCGCGAAGAAGCAAAACACTAGAATAAACACCGGATGCGATATTCAAATAAACGGCAGAAGATCGGCATGATGCATGTATGATGGATGACATGGCAAGGTGCGATGCAATTAGGTCAAGATTAAGCGGAACCGGGGTCCCGACAATTAATTGGATGGTTCAAGTTATTTAACTACCCCGCAATTTAAATGTTGTTTAACGTGGTAGAAGATATCATCGGGTTCGCTACACAAGTTTAAATGAGGCCGATATGAGACTAGATTTGCCCGCATATGGGCCCCATATTTAATTATTAGGTGAATCGGTATAAGGTCCCCAAACCACAGACATGCATGCAAGGATGGCAATTCAATATGCAACAAGTTGTTATTATGTTATAAAATAGGATTCGAGGAAAAAGGGGTCACACATTGAGGGGTCTCGACGATCTTGGGGTTCCGGGGTTCGGGGCTCGGCGGTCCGTCTCGGGTTCGTGGTTGACGAGTTCGGCGAGGTTCGGATCTGGGGTTCGTCGGGATCGTTCTCGGCCTCCGGGGTCGTGCTCGGATATCGGGGGTAGGTCTTGGCGCATCCGGGTGCGGGACTTGGGGTCATGTCGACGGTCATGGCGTTCAGGGGGAAGTTCTCGGTGTCCGGGTGAAGCACTCGGCGTTCTACGGTTCCACGTCGACGGCCTTGGTTTCCTTGATGGAGAACTTGGTGTTCCGGTGGCGGTCTTGGCGTCAGGGTTCTCGCGTCGAGAGTGCGATTGGCGTCCTCGAGGAAGTACTTTCCGTACATGTGTCTCGGTTACGTCGTTGATTCTGCGTCCGATGTCGGGGTCTCTAGGGTCTTGACGGCTTGGTCCGAGAGGAGATCTTGGCGTCGGGGTTTCCGTGTGAAGATCTTGTCGCGTCAATGCTTCCGGGAAGGAGATCACGAGGTTCCGGCTCTGTTGGTCCATCGGGTTCGATCGAGTCGGCGTCGATCTCGGGATCTGCCCCTACACGGTCTTCGGGGGACTCAGGGTTCAGGGGTCCGGCGTCCGTGTGACGGTCTTGGCGATATGGCGAACTCGGTCGATGGTCCTCGGGTCACACCCAAACAGGGGCGGTCTTCGGGTCGGGGTGGCGATCTTGGCGGCGAGGTCGGGTCGGGGAGGCTCGCGAAGGGGACGCCAGGGAGAACGGCGGCAGCTCGGAGGTCGACGTGGTCGAGTCGCCCGCAGACGGAGAAGGGGCGCAGACGGCGCCTGCGGCCACGGTCGGGCCGGAGGTGGAGGTGACGCGGGCAGCGGAACTGGCGAAGCGGCGACAGCTCGCCTAGCGGCGCCGAGGTGGCGAGGGGTCGGGGCCAGCGCCGCAGTGGCGGCTCATGACGCAGGCGAGTGGCAGCGAGTGAGGCGGGCGGAGGAGGAGCTTGGCGGCGAGTTGGCGGCGTCGTGGCGAGGTCGTCGCGCAGCGGAGAGCGGACGGAGGGAGCACACGGTAAACACGCCGTGGCGGAGGAGGACAGCGGTGACGGGCTGAGCGGAGGCGGCGCAGGCAGCGGGAGCTTGAGGGAGGGATCTGGCGGCGCCTGGCGAGAGGCGGAGGTGGCAGTGGCGGGCCGCGGTGCTTTCATGGCGTGAGGGAGGTGAGCGCGCGGCCTTCTGAGGGAAGCGACGGCGGAGATGGTGACGGCTGAGCGGGAGGAGGGTCTTTGGCGGGCGGTGAGGGTGTGCCGGGTCCGCGAGGTGAGGTTGGGAAGGCCGGGTCGGGCACTGGGGGGTGGGCGGTAGCAACGTGAGAGAGAGATGATGGGAGGAGGGGGCGACAGGGACAGGTGGTGGGGTCCGCGGGGCAGGGGTGGACCGAGTCCGGGCGGGGCTGGTGCGTGCAGGTGGGGCCCAGTGGGACCGCGGGTCAGGGCGGGGTCGGCCAGGCGTGTAGGGTGAGTGGAGGCTGTGTGGGTGGGGTTGGGAAGAGGAAAAGAGAGGGAGAGAGAGGGGGCTGGCCACGTGGCGGGTTCTGAGTGGGTGAGGGAGAGGGAGGCAGTGAGGTGGCAGCCTAGGATAGGTGGGGGTGATGTGGAGGGGAGGGTTGGGTGATTTTTAGGTAGACTTAGGATTAGAAGGGCGGGCAGGTTTGGACCGATTGTTTTTATACGGGGTGGTCGTTCGGGTCGGGCTGGCCCGTTCGACTGCCCCTACAAAAATAATATAATTTTATTTGTTTAATTGGACCGTTTGCAAACCGCTCGCGGCCCAAAACAAAATAATCCGGCGACCCGGGTTGCGTGTTTGAATTAAGTTGGGGCGTTTGGAAAACAAAAATAGGTTTTCGAAATTACTTTTAGGCAAACAATGCATGATGATGACGATGCAATGCACAAATTCAACGCGATTTTCTAGTAGTGGTTTTGCGGGATGCCACACTGGCCGCAGCGTCCCGCCCTCATCGCCCCCGTCCTCCACCTTGTTCGTCGTCGGTCGCCTCCCCTCGGCTGGCGCGCGAGCCGCCGTCGCCGGCCACCTCTCCACCCGCTGTCGCGCGGCCCCCACTTCCGCGGCCCCGACCTCGTCGTTCGCGAACCTCCCGTCGTCCTCGGCTCTGCTCCGGGTCGGGCCTCCTGCGAGCCATGTTCTCTCCTGCCTCTGGTGTTCTGCGGCTGTACGAGACAGTACCAGGACCACCCCGCGTGTGCGCACGAGTGCAAGCCAGCAGATGAAGAACCTTCTTGGAGCTATGTGTGCTTCTCTGTTTGGGAGTACACTATGCAGTTCGGTGGCTAATTTTGGTTGGGGAACCTTGAAGTTTGATAACCATCTACATGGAAAGATGAAAGATCATCTACACCGGAACGCCTTGGTTTGTCAAGATCTTCGTCATGGACCCCGATGGCCGTGGCCGGGCTGAACCTCTCGGACGTCAAGATCTTCCTCCCGGAACCTGAAGACCCCGGTGTCGAGCCCCATGTTCACCACCGATGATCAGGATGAAACCCCAAGATCTCCTTCCCGGAATTCGACGCCTCGATCCTGCGGGCCCGAAGACCACGGATGCGACAAGATCTACCTCACGGAACACCATGATCTCCAACCCGGAACACCGAGTGCACCGACATGGATCTGAAGGCCGAGCCCTTGACACGCCAAGGTCTTCTCCCCGGAACGCCGAGTTCTCCATCGTGGACGCCAAGCACGTCGACATGGAACCGTAGGACGCCGAACGCCAAGCCCTTCATCTCGGACCCAGTAGCCCTGATCCGCACCCGATCCCGTCGAGCCCTGGACCCTGAGACCAACCCCGAACCCCTCGGAGCCCAAGATCGCCGATACCCTATGTGTGAACCTTTTCCCGAGCCCCTATTTTATAAATGCTAAATATAAAACCTGTTGCATATTAAATTATTCATGCTCGCATACATACCATGTGGTTTGGGGGTCTTTTGCCGATTCACCTAAATTAAATATGGGGCCCATATGCGGGCAAATCTAGTCTAATATTGGCTCCATTTAAATTTGTGCATCGAACCGGTACTATATTTTGCCATGTTAAAGACAACATTTAAATTGCGGGGGTTCTAAATAACTTGAACCTTTTAATTAATTGTCGGGACCCCCGGTTCCGCTTAATATTTCCTAATTGCACCGCACCTTTGCAATTTCATACCTCATACATGCATCATGCCCGATCTTTTGCCGTAGTATTAAATAGTGCATCCGGTGTTTCTTCTAGTGTTTTGGTTCTTCGCGGATAAGGTCGTTGAGTTGATGCGAGAGTCGACCCGATCTTTGGTTGAACCTTCGGCAATGTTTTCAGGCGAGCATCTCCCCCTTTCTACCTATCTTGCTTTTATAGTATTTATTCCCTCCTGTTGATCTATTGCTATCTGTGTTGCGATGCTCTAGTTTTCGTACCCGAGATATCCCTTGCAGCCTTATATTGCCTTGGACACATCCTATTACATGTTGATTGGTAGATAGTTGGACTGGCGCGTCGTAGTCGCTTGCTCAAGTGTTGTTGCGTGTCGTCCAGTACCACAGTTGTTGGAGTATTGCCGCAAGTTTATTGTTGGAGATGATCAAGGCTTTAATTATTGTTTAATTCAATTGCTGTTTAATAACTAAAAATTGAAGTAGGTAAATGCAGAGGCACCGGTGGGTGATAGATAATATTTGTTTTCCGACCGCTCACTGGTGTCCCGTAGGACCCCGAGTTCTTGACACCTGTTCCGAGATCGAGCGCGCTAACCACAGGTGGGGAGATATGGGCCCCCCATTGATTAGTACCTGATTTCAAAGTATTGTACTGGGGGCCACAAACTAGTTTGAGGTTTTATTTACTATCATGTACTTATGCCATGCTTTACTGCTTTATTTACGATTGTGCGAGGAGCACACTGTACTGTTTAGGATCGGGACACGTTTTCGCGGTGTCGACAAGCCCAGCTTTTGGGTCCCCTCGTTCACGACCATCCACCCAAACCCCGAGTCCGTCTCGGAGACCGCCGACTTTGTTATGGTAGACTTAGTGGGGTGGCCCCCCGTTCTTGCTTTGGGTCTGGGAAACGTCATGACTTAGGCCCCGCCGACATACCGATGGGTGTATGTTAACTGATCTGGCAAAAAGGGTCGAAGTTCTTGTGGATACTTTGATGCACCCCTGCAGGGTTAAATCTTTTCGAGAAGCCGTGTCCGCGGTTATGGACGACTTGGAGCACAGGTCTCGATCATAGACAACTATAACTAAAGTTTACTGTTATAATTTGACTTGTATCCGATATGACTAGTAATCAGCTTCACTACAACGGAATGGCTAATTAAAAGTACCAACAACTGCTGGGTTTCAGGTTATCTCATGCTAATTGTATTTGACTAATAAGTGTCGCAACTACAACGGAATGGTTAACTAAAAGTGCCCACTGCTTATTTTATCAGGATGATTATCTATATTTGACTAGTAATTTGCTGCAATGATAACTGAATAAATAAAACTGCCAACTATGTGAGTTCCTCGGTTGACTTCCTCGTTTGTTCTCGAGGGGAAAATACCAGGATGGGTATGTTTGGTGGTAATATCAGATTGGTTCCGAATATGTCTTTCTTACCCCTCTCTGATAGCCGCCAGTGACATCGAGTCTCTATAGGTTGTTCTAGTGCATGCTGCGCTGCCGCTTCAGTCCACCATACCTATGTAGGCGAGGACCGCCGAATTCGAGCCTCGCTGCAATCGCCTCGATCGACCGCTCTCTTTTTCCTTTGCCCTTTGTCGGCACCCCTTTTGTTTAAGCAGGTTTTGAGATCGACGTCGTTAGCAGGGTTACCCTTCCGTCTTGGCCTGGGCAGGGTTATGGACGCCATTGGTTATTCTTCAGGGCTCTTAGCCCCATTTGCATCTTGTCCGTAGCTGGACGCTCTATCGTTTTCAAGGTGATTTGGATCTTTGTTCTGTATATCTGTATTCTTGACTCATTGAGTCGCCGTGGTATATATCTGTTCTGTGGGTCCCATCGAGGACTGTTGTGTAATGTTATTACTTCGTTTTCCACCCGCACGAAAGTTCCTGGTGGGCACCTTTGAATCGTTTCTATGCGGGTTTGGCGGGAATCGCTGAAACTTGCATAGGGTCGATTCTGAGGGTGTTACAGAGTGGTATCAGAGCTCAGCAGTTGCGATACCCCACAAGTCCAGCCTGTAGGATAACCTAGCTAACGGCCGAAGTAGAGTTTCAAAAACCATTTTTGCAAAATCGGTTGGATAGATCTGGTTAGGTCTGCTTTTACTCCTTACCCCTCTGCTATTCTCCTCTTACCTCTACGCGTTTTGAATCCGCTCTAATTTCTTTCTTCGAGTCCAGGAATTCTCGTGGTTGGGTTCCATCGTACCTTCAGGGTTTCGCTTCCTCCTTTGGTAACGGTGTTGCTACATCTGGTCTTCATGCTATCCGAGGAATCCTTCGTCTGATGGACTTCTCTTTGTTCCTTCTCGTTCCTTCCGGTGTTTTCCGACGCGACGACATCATCTACGCCGGATCCGATGTAGAGTCTGCATCACTCCTTTGTTTCCGAACCTCGTTTGTCGAGATCTTCAGTCTGAATTCCGAGAGTTGATTGCATACTCCGCCTATTCGTGTGCCGAGTAATGGTTTCGGTGCGCGATGGACTGATCACCATCCGACTACTCTTATCATTCGCTCTTGTACACCGAATCAGTGGGTCCAGCAATTTTGCTCCGTCCACGGAAGCTAGAGGTGGCTTTATTTGTTGATGCCTCTACCTTCGACCTTTTGTTCCCGGAGTGTTCCCTCGACGATCAGGGACAACGACCTCTTGTTAGTGGTGTCGCGAGGATCTACACGATGCGAGAAGATTCAGATCGCCGCCCCTCTTCCCGGTACCATGAGGCGGATCTCGAGGGCGAGATCCATTGTTAGTGGTGTCGAATTGTGGCATCCCGCAAAACCACTACTAGAAAATCGCTTGGTATTTTGTTTTGTGCATCATCATGACATCATCATGCATATTATTTTTACTTGAAACTATGTTGCGAAAGACTATTGTTTTCTGAAACTAGCCCTCCTTCTATTTCAAATTAAATCCCCGGATGTTTCCGGATATTTTGTTTGTCTAAAACTAATTACAAAATCATTTACTAAAATTAAAATAAACAATATTTCTTTTAAAATAAAACTGTTTTGATCGGGGGAGGCAGCCTGGCCCGAAAAGCCAGGCCGCCTACCACCCCGATCGGCCCAACCCAATCTCACCAAAATCCCTTTTCTACCTAAACCTAGTCTACCCACCAACCCCATCTTGCCACCTCACCGTCCCTCCACCTCAGCCCTCCACCCATCCACCTCACCAATCCCAGACTCCAATCCCACCCTGCTGGCCCACCAGCCACCAGCTGCCCCAGACCCCACACACGCCACCTTCCGCCTGGGCCCCACCGCACACCGCACCCACCGCCTCCTGCCTCCTCCGCCGCCCAAAGACACTCACGCACAGACCCACCTCCTGGCCGCCTGCCAGCCCGGACCCACCCCTGGACCCCACCCACTCCCTCTCTCACCCCACCCGACCCAACACGCCCCGGCCACACACACGCACCCCCGCGGGTCCCACCCCGACCCCACCTCCCCGCCGCGCCTCGCCCACCCTCTCTTCCCTGACTCTCTCCCCGCACCCGCTTCTCCCTCCCCTGCTCTCTGCAACCTACCACCGGCCGCCTCCCGCTGCGCGCCTTCGCCGCCTCCCGACCCGCCATCGCGCGTGCGCCTCCGCCCGCCACCGCCTCGGTCCCTGTTACGCCCTCTCCATGGCGCATGCCGGCCCCTCGACACCACCAGAGCCTCCTCCTCGCCGGCCTCCTTCCCCACGCCGGCCACCCGCCCGCCGCCACGCCTCACCGCCTCCGGCCGCTTTGCCCAGCGCCTGGCCGCTGCCCGACCTCCTCCTCCTTTCCTCCCGGCCAGCGAACCTCGCCGCCATGCCTGACGTCCGTCCCACGCCGCCGTCTGCCTCTGCGGGTTCTCCACCACCGCCGCCCAAAGCTCCTCCTCGCCGGTGCGCTCAACCCCACGCCGGCAAGCTCCCCCGGGCAGAGCCGCCTCGCTGGCCGCAGCGCCTCGCCCTCATCGCCCCCGTCCTCCACCTTGTTCGCCGTCGGTCGCCTCCCCTCGGCTGGCGCGCGAGCCGCCGTCGCCGGCCACCTCTCCACCCGTTGTCGCGCGGCCCCCACTTCCATGCCCCGACCTCGCTGCTCGCGAACCTCCGCTGCCCTCGGCTCTGCCGGTCGGGCCTCCTGCGAGCCATGTTCTCTCCACGCCTCTGGTGTTCTGCGGTACGAGAGATGCATCAGACCACCCGCATGTGCGCACAAGTGCAAGCCAGCAGATGAAGAACCTTCTTGGAGCTATGTGTGCTTCTCTGTTTGGGAGTACACTATGCAGTTCGGTGGCTAATTTTGGTTGGGGAACCTTGAAGTTTGATAACCATCTACATGGAAAGCTGAAAGATCATCTACACCGGAACGCCTTGGTTTGTCAAGATCTTCGTCATGGACCCCGATGGCCGTGGCCGGGCTGAACCTCTCGGACGTCAAGCTCTTCCTCCCGGAACCTGAAGACCCCGGTGTCGAGCCCCATGTTCACCACCGATGATCAGGATGAAACCCCAAGATCTCCTTCCCGGAATTCGACGCCTCGATCCTGTGGGCCCGAAGACCACGGATGCGACAAGATCTACCTCACGGAACACCATGATCTCCAACCCGGAACACCGAGTGCACCGACATGGATCCGAAGGCCGAGCCCTTGACACGCCAAGGTCTTCTCCCCGGAACGCCGAGTTCTCCATCGTGGACGCCAAGCACGTCGACATGGAACCGTAGGACGCCGAACGCCAAGCCCTTCATCTCGGACCCAGTAGCCCTGATCCGCACCCGATCCCGTCGAGCCCTGGACCCTGAGACCAACCCCGAACCCCTCGGAGCCCAAGATCGCCGATACCCTATGTTTGAACCTTTTCCCGAGCCCCTATTTTATAAATGCTAAATATAAAACCTGTAGCATATTAAATTATTCATGCTCGCATACATACCATGTGGTTTGGGGGTCTTTTGTCGATTCACCTAAATTAAATATGGGGCCCATATGCGGGCAAATCTAGTCTAATATTGGCTCCATTTAAATTTGTGCATCGAACCGGTACTATATTTTGCCATGTTAAAGACAACATTTAAATTGCGGGGGTTCTAAATAACTTGAACCGTGTAATTAATTGTCGGGACCCCCGGTTCCGCTTAATATTGCCTAATTGCACCGCACCTTTGCCATGTCATACCTCATACATGCATCATGCCTGATCTTTTGCCGTAGTATTAAATAGTGCATCCGGTGTTTCTTCTAGTGTTTTGGTTCTTCGCGGATAAGGCCGTTGAGTTGATGCGAGAGTCGACCCGATCTTCGGTTGAACCTTCGGCAATGTTTTCAGGCGAGCATATCCCCCTTTCTACCTATCTTATTTTTATAGTATTTATTCCCTCCTGTTGATCTATTGCTATCTGTGTTGCGATGCTCTAGTTTTCGTACCCGAGATATCCCTTGCAGCCTTATATTGCCTTGGACACATCCTATTACCTGTTGATTGGTAGATAGTTGGACTGGCGCATCGTAGTCGCTTGCTCAAGTGCTGTTGCGTGTCGTCCAGTACCACAGTTGTTGGAGTATTGCCGCAAGTTTATTGTTGGAGATGATCAAGGCTTTAATTATTGTTTAATTCAATTGCTGTTTAATAACTAAAAATTGAAGTAGGTAAATGCAGAGGCACCGGTGGGTGATAGATAATATTTGTTTTCCGACCGCTCACTGGTGTCCCGTAGGACCCCGAGTTCTTGACACCTGTTCCGAGATCGAGCGCGCTAACCACAGGTGGGGAGATATGGGCCCCCCATTGATTAGTACCTGATTTCAAAGTATTGTACTGGGGGCCACAAACTAGTTTGAGGTTTTATTTACTATCATGTACTTATGCCATGCTTTACTGCTTTATTTACGATTGTGCGAGGAGCACACTGTACTGTTTAGGATCGGGACACGTTTTCGCGGTGTCGACAAGCCCAGTTTTGGGTCCCCAGTCGTTCACAGCCGTCCACCCAAACCCTGAGTCCGTCTCGGAGACCGGCCGACTTCGTTGCGGGTAGACTTAGTGGGGTGGCCCCCCGTGCTTGCTTTGGGTCTGGGAAATGTCATGACTTAGGCCCCGCCGACATACCGATGGGTGTATGTTAACTGATCTGGCAAAAAGGGTCGAAGTGCTTGTGGATACTTTGGTGCACCCCTGCAGGGTTAAATCTTTTCGAGAAGCCGTGTCCGCGGTTATGGACGACTTGGAGCATAGGTCTCGATCATAGACAACTATAACTAAAGTTTACTGTTATAATTTGACTTGTATCCGATATGACTAGTAATCAGCTTCACTACAACGGAATGGCTAATTAAAAGTACCAACAACTGCTGGGTTTCAGGTTATCTCATGCTAATTGTATTTGACTAGTAAGTGTCGCAACTACAACGGAATGGTTAACTAAAAGTGCCCACTGCTTATTTTATCAGGATGACTATCTATATTTGACTAGTAATTTGCTGCAACGATAACTGAATAAATAAAACTGCCAACTGTGTGAGTTCCTCGGTTGACTTCCTCGTTTGGTCTCGAGGGGAAAATACCAGGATGGGTAAGTTTGGTGGTAATATCAGATTGGTTCCGAATAGGTCTTTCTTACCCCTCTCTGATAGCCGCCAGTGACATCGAGTCTCTATAGGTTGTTCTAGTGCATGCTGCGCTGCCGCTTCAGTCCACCATACCTATGTAGGCGAGGACCGCCGAATTCTAGCCTCGTGAGTGTCTTGGCCTCAAGATCGACCGCTCTCTCTTTTTCCTTTGCCCTTTGTCGGCACCCCTTTTGTTTAAGCAGGTTTTGAGATCGACGTCGTTAGCAGGGTTACCCTTCCGTCTTGGCCTGGGCAGGGTTATGGACGCCATTGGTTATTCTTCAGGGCTCTTAGCCCCATTTGCATCTTGTCCGTAGCTGGACGCTCTATCGTTTTCAAGGTGATTTGGATCTTTGTTCTGTATATCTGTATTCTTAACTCATTGAGTCGCCGTGGTATATATCTGTTATGTGGGTCCCATCGAGGACTGTTGTGTAATGTTATTACTTCGTTTTCCACCCGCACGAAAGTGCCTGGTGGGCACCTTTGAATCGTTTCTATGCGGGTTTGGCGGGAATCGCTGAAACTTGCATAGGGTCGATTCTGAGGGTGTTACAGCCAGTCACATGCTTGCAAGCTAATTGGATGACATTTCACCGAGAGGGCCCAGAGTATATCTATCCGTCATATGGATGGACAAATCCCACTCTTGATCCATGTGTTTCAACCAATACTTTCTGAATACTCAATGCCACCTTTATAGCCACCCTGTTACGGTGTGGTGTTTGATGACATCAAAGCATCCATCCGGAAAAGGTGATATGCATGATCTCATGGTCGAAGGAATTAGGTTACTATCTATCAGAAAGCATATAGCAATTGAACTATTGAAATGACTTGATCTTTATGCTACGCTTATCTATAGGAGTATGTCCATCACATCATTCTCCTAATGATATGATCCTATTGTTAATAACATCTCTATGTTCATGATCAGGAAACCATGGTGATATATTAACCAACAAGCTAGTTTAACAAGAGGCTTTACTAGGGACTCTTATTTTAGTTTACAAATCACACAAGTATTAATGTTTCCGGTTAATACAATTATAGCATGGTATGTAAACATTTATCATAAGTGTGAAGATATGATAATAACCACTTTATTATTGCCTCTAGGGCATATCTCCAACAGTCTCCCACTTGCACTAGAGTCAATAATCTAGTTTCAAACCTTTGTGTATTCAACACCTATGGCTTTCCGGTGTTGGATGTACACGATTGCTAGTGGTCAACTAATCTCCGGATCTGACACTTCCAGGTCCGTGTGTAATTGCATGTCTTTGCGTCTCTACGCATCACTCATTCTCTAATGAGATGGCTTTGTATAAATTTGGTCTTTCGGTGTGACCTTTAGCTCTTTGGGGTTAAAACATGTTGATAATATTGTCGCACAATATATCTTCATAGTATTATCCTTGTGAACTACACCTAGTTTGATAACAAACTACTTGACACAAATGCCCTCTTTTGCTGCTAAAATAGCAGTCATATACTTAGCCTTTTGTTGTAGTATCTCACAATGTCTTAACTTTGGAACTCATCCAAATCTATTATGGAACTCACTTTCCATTATATTGTGCCACCCTTAGTTTAGATTGAGATAAACTTAATTTGTACTTTGTGACAAAACTAGTATCAATGTAGTACTTTTACAATGAACTAACCATCTATTTGTCACTTCTACAAATATTATACGCTTAGTTCTTCCAAAAGATCATAAGAATATCCTTACTATTGTCCAATGATCATCTTACGAATCATTCTGGTATATGCTCACAACATTTAGAGCATAGGACATATCTGGATTTGTACATATCACAGTATGATTGATATAAATACCTTTTGTGATTTCATACATCAAGTATCAATCTATACTTGATTATTTGTTTCACTTTACCAAATGTCAATACACTTGAATATATCATCAACATTGAACTTATTCAATCCTTTCTGTGCGACAAGAACCTCTCTTGTAGTTTCTATATTGAATCATTCAATATCTTGTCTATGTACTTCTAGCACAACCATATTAGCGTCTATTGATGCCAAATATTTGGGTTTTGCCTAAGTCTTTCATCGGGATGAAATTCTTAATATGTGTTAATAAAAGATACATTATTTCCAATCAACAATATGTCTTCCACATAATGTATTAGAAACATGTCTTAGCGCTCCCACTTAATTTCTTGCAAATGCAAGTATCTTCATCGTCTCCGACGAATTTAAACTCCTTTAAAAGTTTCATCATGGTGAAGATTCCAACTCCGCAATGCTTACTTCAACCATTGAGGTTTGCATATGCTTTTAGCATCCCTTGAATTAACAAAAACCCTTTGGACCATGTTATGTACATGTCCTAGGTAACAATTCTATTAGAAGAACTTGTTTTGTTTATTCAACTACCACATAACAAAATTATATGTAGTTGTTGCTACATTAATCCGTCTAGACTAAATATCGCTAATGAAAGATCAAATCTTGTCATAGTCAACCTTTGAACATTGTTGTGAACTCTTTCCCAACATGTCGACTATTTCATAGATGTAAAACATCCATGTCTATTTCTTTATAGATCCAAACACGACTGTAAGGTCTTACACCTTTCTCGAGGGTCCTTCAAGTTCAAAACTTGATTTCTCATGTATGGAACTATCACGGATTTTATGGCTTCAAGCCATTTGACGGAGTCAGGGCTCATCATCGCTTCTTTGCATGTAGTCGGATCATTATTGTCAAATAATGATTTAACTCTCAAATCTTGGTAATCGATTGTTCATCCGACCTACTTGTTTCAATAGGAACTTGGATCTCCGTGACCACAACCTTTGAGGTACGTGAGCCATGAGCATTGTTGCTACCTCCGGAACACTTTTTGGCGCTGCGCAACTTTGCACATATAGCTAAGGTTCTTTTAACCTTATCAAAGTTCTATTGTCCTCCCACTTAACTTTTCACGAAAAAATTCCTTCTCAAAGAAACTTGACGTTCTAAGCGACAAACACTTTTGTCTCCGGTGTTTGTGGAGGAATACTTAACAGTTATTCGAAATATCATACAAAGACAGGTTCATCCGACTTTGGTTGCAAACATCTTTCTTATGCATAGCATACCAATGTTTAAGAAAGGACAACTTGGGTTTTATCCCAAACCATAACTTTATATGGTGTCATTTCAACGGATTATGATGGAGCTCTTTTCAGTGGAAAAACGGTAATCTCTAAAGCTTTTAATCTTTAAAATACAATGGCATTTTTATGAATTACACCTTCGATCTTACCATGTCAAACAAGGTTTAATTACATATCTCGAACGCTCCATACTCTTATGGTGTTTCGGGAAATGCAAATCCACGGAACGATTCCTTAAATCTTAGGTATTATGCTAAACTTGTAACTCAAATATCTTCCTTTATGATCTTATCATAAACTATTTATATTCTTGTTACAATGATTTTGCACTTCATCTTGAAAATCTTTGAACTTTTCCAATATTTCACACTTCATCCTTATTAAGTAAATATTCATATATTCACTCAAATTTTCGGAGAAAGCATATGAAGTTGAAATCCATCGCTCTTGACTACACATAATGGATTTCGTACAACAATATGTACAAGTTCCAATAAGCTAGTCATTCGTTCCCTTTTGGCCTATGAACGAAGTTTTAATTATCTCAAGGAAAGTTTCACAAGCGTCATTTGATCAAAAATCAGAAGACTCCAAAATTCCATCCACATGGAGTTTCTTCATGTTTTCTTTCCAATATAATTTAAACGGTGATGTCACTTCCGAAGTGATCTTTCAATCAATTTGTCTTTCGACATCTTTAGCACTAGTTTTATGGATGTGATGTCTCCAACGAGATTTGCGAATCCATCTTTTATGGATTACGGCAATTATTTGAACAACCCTTTTGTTCTCATAATACCTGATAAAACAAATCTTGAAGGCAAGCTTTGATGTTTTAACGAGCAACACAATAACCCTTTATTTGTTCTCGATGAACATCATCACATATTCTTTTGCTAGTTACTTAGGCCATTGTAGTTCATGAATTGTGTTGTTTCGTATGACGATTCACACCAACAAATTCAGTATCAAATACTTGAGAACCACATTGTTTAATAAGCAAAGAATATAGCCATAACATGTATATCATCTATATACTTAAACTGAACAATTCTAGTCTTTTCTTTTCTGCCATATATTTATGAGATTCTCTTTCAGTATTTCCTTTTCTGTTTGAAAGAATCTATCAACATCAATAGTAGAGTCATACATATGACACATAGTACAAAGCGTGTATAGTTAAATACCAATGTGTTTGGACTTGCACTTTGAAGTAGATCACCATCATCAAATGTTTGGTGTTCTTTCAAATTCCTTTCTTTAGTAATCTCTTGGTGTAGTAAACATTTTACCTACATCAAATATTCACCTTTATCATGGAATCGTCCATGATTAAGCTACTTTTAGCTTATAACGATGAATTACGAGTATAATGTTGCTGTCCAAAACCTTTTGGAGGATTAGGACAACAAGTGTCTCCAACCCTTTGCAAATTCTCATCAAAATATGATAACATGAACTTTGCCATATTATACTCTATCATGGTGTAACCAAAACTTCGTTTCAGATATCACAATATCTTCCACACATCATGGTTTCTGAAACAACTCTTTCAGATCCTAGATAACCTTGATATTAAGAGAATCCTTTGAATATCAAGAATCATGGAGACAAACATGATACTTATATACTAACACTTGGAATTGTTACTCTTGGTTTAATACTAATTATTAAACTTCATGGAGTAACCGGAACTTACTGAAAGTTTTTAATAGGACTTTTAAACTTTAGATTAACACTTCAAAACAATACGATACCAGTTCGTAAAGTAACTAACCATAATTCTATAGTTCTATCATCTCAATTATAACTAAGCGCAAGGTGGTAAACGGATGCCAATGACTACAACAACTATGCAAATTCACTTTGATTTAGTTTATGATAAATTGAGTTCTTAATTAATAATTAAATTAATCTAGGTGAACTCCCACTCAAAACAATATCCCTCACATTGTTTTAGTGATCACACGAACCAAATCCACCACATCAAAACCGATCATCACGAGAGTTGATATAGCTTCAATGGCGAACAATCAACATGTTCATCATATCTACTATATGACTCATGCTCTACCTTTCGGTAATCCATGTTCACGAGGCCGTATGCATACATGCTAGGATCGTCAAGATCAAACCTTAGCTTCGCATGAGCAAATCTGGCTTGCCCACGTTGTATACACTTGCGGAATCTAACACGCCGATCATCACGTGGTGCTTGAAACAACAAGCTTTGTAGCGGTGCTAACTAAGGGTGAACACTTTATGACTTGAAATTCATGTGCATGAGGGATCATCTTATAATGCTACCGTCGTCTACTAAGCAATACAAGATGCATAAAGGATTAACATCACATGCAATTCATAATATGTGATATGATATGGCCTTTCTTCTTTTGTGCTTCCGATCTCCATCTTCTAGCACGAACATGATCTCCATCATCACCAACATTGCATCAAGGTCAATGATTCTTCTCCATGGTTGTCGTCCACCGGCTTCAACTATTACAACTACCTTGAATATACACGCGGGTCTTAATAAAAATTAAAGACAACCATATGGCTCCTGCCGGTTGCCGACTTACAATAAGGAACATTGCATACATCATATATAATCACAATCATGGCCATATCACATCACTGCACACCCCTGCAAAACAAAGTTAGACGCCTCTACTTTCTTTGCATGTTTTACGTGGTTTGGGGCTGTTAATAAGTGTCGTTCTAACTTACGAACATGAACCACAACATTGATACTAGTATTGTTAATTACCCGTTGTAAATTGGATCTTAACTATGCTAGGAGAAACAGGCACCCGCAAAGCCACTTATGCAATACAAGTTGCATGTCGAGCGTGGAGCAAGTCTCATGAACCGCTTCATCCCAACATACCGCAAGATGCAAAGTACATAAGAAGCAATCGACAATAAAAGCATCAACGCCCACAATGACCATTGTGTTCTACTCGTGCAAACAGATCTACATATAGACACGGCTCTGATACCGCTGTAGGGGTTCGTAGCATGGAAAACAAAATTTTTCTATCGCATACAAACAAACAAGCCAAGATCTATCTACTAGATTGTAGCAACGAGTCGATGGAATAACTTACCCTCAAAGATTCCAAAGCGGTTAACGAGAGCAGATTCTCGTGGGTGATGTAGTCGTACTCTTTCCGATCTCAAGATCGTGAGCGATCCTTCCGTATACGTTCGGCGCTCCCTTGATCGGTCACACGTTCGGTACTCGACGAAGACCTTCCTCTCCCTTGTTCCAAAGGCGGAGGTTGTAGCACTCTCCTCGCGATTCCGGCAGACAATGGCGTGGTCTGGGAAGTAGAGGGAGATCTCGCAGGCTTCGCCTTATGGAGGCGAGTAGGGTGGAGTATGAGAAAGGCTTTAGTGGTCTAGGGATTAGACACACCAATTAGAAGGATCTAAACCAAGGCTAGGGCAATTAGAAGCTCTAAACCAAAGCGGCTCTAAACCGGGCTGTGGCTAGGGTTTAGATTTAGAGGATAGGAACTTGTGTGTCTAGGAGGGAGCCCTGCCCTCCTTTTATAGGTGGAGGGAGGCGCTGGGGAGGGAGTCCTCCCAACTCGGCCTCAAGGAGGGCCGGCGGTGGGAGGAGGAACTCCTCCCCAAGTCGGCTTCAAACTTCCTTCTCCTCTTTCCCACTTCCCAAAATAGCCGTTTGACTTTCAAACTAACCGTTTGACTTTTCAAACTAGGATTTGATTAAATCCTCTATTTGGTACAGCAATGACACTTAGTACATGATGCAATCATACCAACTTGATATAACACATTCATGTACCCCTTTCCCCCGTAGTGTCGGACATTCCGGAACCTTCTAGAATGTTCCCGATGAAAACACCAGAATCATTCCCCAACTCCGAAACGGGACTTTCCTTATATGAATCTTATTCTCCGGACTATTCCGGATCTCCTCGTGATATCCCGGATCCCATCCGAGACTCCGAACAACATTCAGTCTCCTTCTCATCATTCCATAACTACTCAAACAACGTCGAATCCTTAAGTGTGTCTCCCTGCGGTTCGTGAATTATGCGGACATGATCGAGACACTTCTCCGATCAATAACCAATAGAGGAATCTGGAAATTCATATGGCTCCCACATATTTCTACGATTACTTTGCGATCGAAAGAACCACTTACATACGATACCAATTTCCCTTTGTCTCACGATAGTTTACTTATCCGAGGTTATGATCGTCGATATCTCTGCATACCTAGTTCAACCTCGTTACTGATAAGTACTCTTTTCTCGTTCCTGTGATATGTGATCCCTTGTGAGCCAGTCACATGCTTGCAAGCTAATTGGATGACATTTCACCGAGAGGGCCCAGAGTATATCTATCCGTCATATGGATGGACAAATCCCACTCTTGATCCATGTGTTTCAACCAATACTTTCTGAACACTCAATGCCACCTTTATAGCCACCTTGTTATGGTGTGGTGTTTGATGACATCAAAGCATCCATCCGGAAAAGGTGATATGCATGATCTCATGGTCGAAGGAATTAGGTTACTATGTATCAGAAATCATATAGCAATTGAACTATTGAAATGACTTGATATTTATGCTACGCTTATCTATAGGAGTATGTCCATCACATCATTCTCCTAATGATATGATCCTGTTGTTAATAACATCTCTATGTTCATGATCAGAAACCATGATCATATATTAACCAACAAGCTAGTTTAACAAGAGGCTTTACTAGGGACTCTTATTTTAGTTTACAAATCACACAAGTATTAATGTTTCCGGTTAATACAATTATAGCATGGTATGTAAACATTTATCATAAGTGTGAAGATATGATAATAACCACTTTATTATTGCCTCTTGGGCATATCTCCAACACGTTGGCCAGTAGAATCCGTCCCGTAGAGCTTTGGCGACTAGGGAGCGGCTGCCTGCATGATGGCCGCAGATGCCCTCGTGGATGTCTTGGAGGATGGCTTTCCCGTCACCGATGGTGACACACCTTTGTAGTACACCCATAATATTGCGCTTGTACAGCTCGCCATTGATGGCGGTGAAGGCTTTTGACCGACGAGATATGCGCCAGGCATCTGTCGGGCTTTCAGGCAGTTCTCCATTTAACAAGAACTGGAGGTATGGTCACGTCCAAGTTTCTTCGACTGCCATGACCTGCATTAGGTTTACCATGGCGACTTCTGTGTCCAGTTTCTCGGGTCCTTCATGTCCTTCGGGCAGCGTAGCCCCCGAATGTTCTGCTTCTTTGGGTGATCCCTTGGGGAATTTTTGCTTGATGGATGGCACACAGATCTGTTCGAGGAACACACCTGGTGGCACCTTTGCACAGGTGGAGCCGATGTTGGAGAGTCTGTCGGATTCCTCGTTGCTTTCTCTTCCAACGTGCCAAAGCTCGCAGCCGTCGAATTCTCCTTAGAGTGCGTTGTTCATGTTTTCGGCGTGTGCGTCGCACTCATTCATCGTGTGCTGGACGACGAGGTTGGAGTCACCGTAGATGACCAGGCGCGTTGCGCCGCATATCTTTGCCATCCTCATGCCGTGGATGAGGGCTTCATATTCGGCCTCATTATTAGAAGCTCGGAATTTCATCCGAAGGACGTACTTCATCGTGTCGCCTTGCGGGGAGGTCAGTATGACCCCCGCTCCTGCTCCAGCTTATCGCTTGGACCGTCGAAGTGCATCGTCCATGACTGCGACATATCTGGGGCGTCTGGCAGCTGCAGATCCATCCAATGTACCAGGAAGTCCGGAAGGACTTGAGATTTGATTGCGAGTCGTTTCTCGTAGACGATGTCCAAGGGTGACAGCTCGATGCCCCACAGGGCCACGCATCCTGTGGCCTCTGGATTATTCAGGATGTTGTTCAGGGGTGCTTCGTTGACGACCATCACTTGGTGCTCCTGGAAGTAATGGCTCAGCCGTCGAGCCGTCATGAACACGCCGTAGGCGAGCTTCTGTTAGTGAGGGTACCTCTGCTTTGTTGGTGTCAGTACCTCGCTGAGGTAGTAGATTGGGCGCTGGACCCCGTGGGTCTTGCCTTCTTCGGGTAATTCGACCATGAGAACGGTGCTGACCACTTGGTGTGTGGCTGCTATGTACAGCAGCAGAGGCTCGCGCTCCTTTGGCGTGACCAAGACGGGCGAGGTGGAGAGGAGCCGCTTGAGGCTTTCGAATGCATCGTTGGCTTCTGGCATCCACTCAAACTTATGCGCTGCGTAGCTGGTAGAATGGCGGGCCTTCGCCCATGCGGTGATGAATCTGCTTATCGCCGCTATTTCTGCGACTCTTTGACGCCTTTGAGGTTTTTTGGCTTCTCCATCGCCATGATGGCTCTGATTTTCTTCGGGTTCGCCTCGATCCCTCGCTGAGAGATGAAGTACCCAAGCAGTTGACCCGATGGGACGCCGAAGGCGCATTTTTCGGGGTTGAGCTTGATCCTGTAGCGATCAAGGTTGTCGAACGTCTCGCGGAGATCGTCGATAAGTGTCCTTGCCTCCCTGGTTTTTATGACTATGTCATCAACATAGACTTGGACGTTGCGACCGATCTGGTCCTTGAGGCAGGCCTGCATGCATCGCTGGTATGTGGCACCTGCGTTCTTTAGCCCGAAAGGCATTGTGTTGTAGTAGAATACTCCGAACGGTGTGATAAACGCCGTTTTCTCCTGATCTTCGACCTTGAGTCGAATCTGGTTATAGCCTGAGTAGGCATCAAGGAAGGAGAGTTTCTCACATCCTGCAGTCGAATCGATGATCTGATCGATCCGAGGAAGAGGGAAGTGGTCCTTTGGGCAATGCTTATTTAGTGACGTGAAGTCCACGCACATCCGCAGGATGTCCGTGTCCTTCTTTGGGACCATCACTGTATTTGCAAGCCACTCGCTTTCCTTGATTTCCCTGATGAAGTCTGCAGCGAGTAGTCTATTGATTTCCTTGCCGATGGCTTTGGCTCGCGGCTCGGACAGTCTCCGGATGGACTGCTTGACTGGCTTGGTGTCTGGAAAGACATTGAGTGCGTGCTCGGCGAATTCCCTGGGAACTCCTGGCATGTCCGCGGGACACCAGGCGATTTCAGCTCACGGAGGAATTCGACGAGCGCGCCTTCCTATGCGGGGCTGAGGTCGTTGGCGATCAGCGCCGTCTTGGAGGCATCCGTCGGATGGACCTGCACCTTCTTTGTGTTGACGGTGGAGTCGAAAGACATGTCGGGTGCGTTTTGCCTTGTGACTGGGGGTGCCCCATTGTCCGTCACCTCACGGAGCCTTACGAGCTCGTCTTGCATGCCGAAAGACTGGGAGATTTTGTTGAAATCCCTGTCGCACTGGTCCGATCGAGTGAAGCTCCCGTGGACTGTGATGAAGCCCTTCGGCCCTAGCATCTTGAGTAGCAGGTATGCATAGTGTGGGACAGCCAGGAACCTTGCGAATGCTACACGCCCAAGTATGGCTTGGTATTGTGACGGCCAGTCCACCACTTCAAATTCGAGTCGCTCCTGCCGGAAATTGTCCGGCTTCCCGAAGATGACGTCGAGCCCTATTTTGCCTAGGGGGAATATGCCCTTCCCTGGAACGATGTCGTGGAACGTTGTGTCTGACTGTTCCAGGCTGCATTGCGGGATCCGCATTGCCGCTAGAGTGCTTGCGAACATTAGGTTGATGCCGCTGCCGCCGTCCATAAAGACGCGACTCATCTCGAAACCTCCGATCTGCGCCTCCAGCACCGGGGCAGCATGACCTGGGCGAGGGATCTGGCAAAGGGTGATCCGCACGAGTGAATGTGATGCAGGACTCCGATCCGCTGAGGTACTCAGGGATGGCAGGTGGGGTTGCCACGGCCAGGTTGATTTGTCGGGTGATTTTCTTCTGCACCCTATTCGTGGGGCGTCCCTTCTGGATCATCATTGGTGCTCCTTTCGGTGGGGGGTACCCGTTCCCAGCGTTGTTCTGTGCGGGTGCGACTGGTTGGTTCGGGCCTCCGATAGGCGGCGGTGGAGGAGCTCCATGCGCTATTTCGCCTTGTGCAGGTGCGTTTCCGAATGCAGGGATTGGGGCTTGTTGCCTCATTTGCACCATGCTTTCGCTGAGCTTCTGGAACTCGCGGCAGTCCTTGAGAATGTGGCTCGCCTTCTTTTTTCCATCTTGCTTGTCGATGTAGAAGTGGATGGTGCATGGTCCCGAAAGCTTTTCGTATGCTGAGGGTCCGTTGTCGCGGTCACGGCGTTGCCATGACTGCGATGGGCGTCCTCCATCGCGGAAGTTTCCTCCGCGGTATCCTCCGCTGTTGCGGCTATTGTCGTTGCGATGGTCGGCGTAGCCAGCCACGACCATGTCGGGTCCGTCGCGGTCCTCGTAGACGCGCGATCTCCTCTTGCTGCGGCGTTCCCGTCTTCGGCCGTAGTCGTCCTCTTCATCCGATTGTGCTCGGTGAATGCAATCTTCGTTGTCGGCCCACCTGTTGGCGATGTCCATGAGGTGGTCGAGTGTTTTGGGCTTGACGCGCCCGAGTTCCTCCTTGAAGTCAGGCGTTTGGCGCCCGTCCACAAGCGTCGATGGCCCTCTCTTCGGAGATGTGTGCTGCGGAGTTCTTGGTGTTAGACCAGCGTAGTATGTACGAGCGAATAGATTCTCCCATTTTCTGAGTGCATGCTCGCAACTCTTTGATTGAGGCAGGCCTCTTGCTGGTGCCCTTGAAATTTCGGATGAAGATGTAAGCTAGATCCTCCCAGCTTCGGATGAACCCTGATGATAGGCTGCTGAGCCAGACCCGCACCGCGCCTGTCAGCTGCAGCTGAAGGCATTGCATGGCGGTTTCTTTGTTGCCGCCGTGCAGCTTAACGGATGACTGATGGTCACTGAGCCAGGATTTTGGATCTTGCGTGCCGTTGAATTTCGGAGTATCCGAAGGAAGCTTGAAATTGTGTGGCATCTGTGTTCGCCAAAAAGATCTGCTGAAGCATCGAGCTCCACAGAGTTCTCCTTCGTCTTCGTCCATCTCGGATTCAGACGAGCATGCATGTTTGGCTCGTGCTTTGTCGATTTTGCGCTGTGTAAGCGCGTCTCTGGCGTCGTAGTCGCGTTTATGGCGACGCGATCTATTCTTCCTTCGATGAAGGTCGTGTTCCTCTTCCTCTTCGGATGAAGGTGTGGGGCTCCGGTCGCGCCTGGCCGGAGCTTTCTTCTTCGGCTCCGTAGGAGCGTCTTCATGGAGCGCAGCTCCGACAAGTCCGAGTCCGGTGAGTGCTGACTTATGCATGGATCTTTTCGGGTCCCCTTCCGGAGGTTGGTGGGCCGCGAGATACGCAGTGGCTGCCATGATCGCAGCTTATGGTGTCTTTGGGATGATGTTGCCGACGGCATCCATCTCCATGAACGATGTGTGGAGAGTTCGGGTCACATCACGTCGCTCCTTGGGATCCATGTTCTCCACCCGAGAGTGATGCTTGTTTCCTTGGTTTCCGTTCGTGCTAGAGCCGGGAGCCATGGCGGAGAGCGCAGCTCGTCGCGCGCTGGACTAAGAGGCTGCTTGCTTGCGTTTTTCAAGTGTTTCCTGCATCTTGACTTGCTTCTTATGCTCCTCGATGAGGAGGTAGTGGTATGCCATCAGCAGTTCACGTGGGGAGTCTACAGGCAAGACTATGTCGCCTGCTACGACGCGGCGTGCCTGGACCCATCCTTCTTTGCTAAGTTGGATGACGTGGCCGTTGTTTTCCCCTTCGGGTGGGGGGACTGGCTTCTTCTGTTCCCGCCGTTTCCGCTGTTTCTGTCCTGCGGGTTGGGGTTCGTGTTGGGCGGCGGGTTAGGCGTTTGCTGCTCCTGGATGACTGCGGCGCATTGGTAGCGCTTGTAGATCGATCTGCTGCTGCCGCAGCTCTCAGATCCGGAACCGTAGGTCCCTGCATCCGATGGTGGATTGCACAGATCGGAGTTGCAGCTGCTGCTGTCGTAGGAATCATCTGCTGATGATGTTGTAAGTAGCACGGGGTGTGGGGCCCATGAATCGGGCCTGATTGATGGTAGGGGAACCCGTTTAGGGAGGCGGAGGGTGCCAGTTTGCCCCACCTGGAAGCAGAAGCTCCCGAACAGGATTTCGAGTCCGTCGCCTACGGGATCGAAGTCCTTCATGGTGGCCGGCGAGTGAGCGGTGAAGTCGAAAGAGCCGAAGAGGAGGTGGCTCTCCGTCACCGCATAGTTGTAGATCGATCGGGTCGGGACCGTCACGATCGCACAATCAGCAGCCCCGATTCCCACAGACGGCGCCAATTGACGAGGTTTGATCTCATCAATGCCCATTGTTATGGACTTGGGTTTTGGAGAAGATGGGGATGCTGGAGATCGTGGAACGGTTAACAGACAAGCAACAGGGACACGAGATTTACCCGAGTTCGAGCTCCGGGAAAACCCTACTCTGTATGCGCTCTTGATTACGGCGGAACCGAAGGTTACAGGGGTGCGCAGATTCGATCTGGCGTGGTGGTGCGTACGCGAAAGTATGAGTCGAGAGATCTAGGTTTTTCCCTCCTGGCCTTTATATAGAATTAGGCAGGTCCCGAGCATAGTCCTAGTCGGTTACAAGTTCTAGGGTTTTACCCCTTTGAATTTCCTATCTACTCTACTCTTGCTCTCCAAGGATCCGAAGGCGTCATGGGCCTGGGCCACCCGAAAGTCTTCATGGGCCGGTGTACATCCCCCATGGGCCTTCCTTGGGCTGGACTAGGTATGCTGAGGTCACGCACGTAGGGTACAACCATGTCAGCGCTGAAATGGCCATGTGGCTATTATCAGTCGCGGGTCGTATCGAGCCGGGACTAAAGGGGGGTCTAGTCCCGTTTTGGCAGTCCCGGGTCCAAAGCCGGGACTAGAGCCAGTTACGGCCCGGGACTGGAGGCATGTTTTCCACCAGTGCAGTGTCGCCATTGACGTATTCATTTCAAGCTCACCGTCGACGCCCACATTCCGCCTCCTGGCAGATCTCACTCCTGCACGCTAGGTTAGTCTCGCTTGCTTCCGGAGCACTTCAATCGGGTCCACCGCCGCCCACCTCGTGCCTCCTTCTTTCGTACCGCTGCCGTCGTCGTTCTTTTCAACCCCACGCTGCCCTCGCTCTGCCTCCTCCCTTCTGATCTCCGCCGCGGCTCGCTGGTGAATCACTCCTAACCACCTTTGCCCTATTCGCGTGGCCTCCAATCGTGCCGCTACTCCTCGACCTCGCGATTAGCCTCCAGCCGAGATCGTGCTCTCTTTTGCACTAAGGTAACACACTCTCCATGTTTTCTTCCTGTTAGTATTTCTTCCTCATCTAGTTGGTTTTTACTTCCTCGTCCATTCCCTTACAAATCTCGACATTTGTTTAACCTCAATGTACCCCTCTCCTAGGTTTACAATTCACATTTTTTAGATCTATTTACTGCTTTCCACCACTTGCAGAAATTTCCTTTGTTTTTTTTTTTGAGGGAAGCAGCACGGACTCCGTCCTGCTGCGGATTTTATTACTCATCAAAACAGGCTTACATCGTTGGTGATTACAGCAGCAAGAAAATCAGGAGGATCGTCCTGCCACGCAGTGCATTCGGGACCCTCCGCTCTACTAGCTAATAAATGAGCCGCACAATTTGCTTCCCTAGGACAGTGACTAAAAGAAACAAAAGAAAAGTTACGACAAAGGAAAGAACATTCTTCGTAGATCGCCGACGCTGGTCCCATGGAATTGCCTCCATACTTCATGACTTGAATAACCTCCATGCAATCGGACTCACATAAAATTACTGCAACCAATTTGTCCCGCCAATGAGAGTCCATCACATAAAGCCGCCTCTCCATGATGGGAGCATCACCACATACACGGTAATGAGCGGCTGCATCCAGCAATAAAAGAACCGTGACTATCCCATAAAATAGCGCTCGTGCCACCAATACCAGTGCGGATCAAAACCAGCGTCAACATTGAGTTTGACATTGCCTTCACATGGCTTCAACCAGCCGTGGCGAGAGATCCGATTGTCTCCTTTCTTTCTTGCCCTTGAGTAGTTTGTAGCCAATGCCATGATAGCTTGTGCCGATCTTGATGGATGTTGAATTTTTCACCATGAGTAACCTGCCTACGCTCCACCAAATATACCAGCATGCCGTGAAACAAGATCATTCCCGCAAACATCGGTAAGAGAGGGGCCATGGATTCTCTCTCAAGTAGAAGTGTTCCTAGTCAGAAGATCCTACATTGCTGCCAAAACTCACCGAAAGCAGCGACGAGCAACACGAAGAGCCGGAGGCTCCAGGCTAACTGGTGGGCCCTGGTCCCTCGGGCGGCCCGCAAAACTTCGACACGTCTGGCTTGGTTCGGCGTGCCACGACCTATACCGGTCGGAAGGTGAAGGATTGCTCCGATTGATTTCTGCATGGTAAACAAGTATCGTAAAATTCGAGCCGTGACGGCTCCCGGGTTTCCACGTGAATCGGCTCCCGAGCCGATTATCCCATGGTTACGCATTAGATTTACGATAACATGGGGTTTTGCTTTATCATTACAAGTTAAATCGATCTCTGACGGTTTAACGTTTTCACCACGTAACTGGGCGTCCTACGTAAATTGAGCCTGGTATATACAAAAGATGGAGAATACTAACCCTAGAGGAGGCCTAATAACCAACGTAAAGTTAATTACCGGAACAACTTCTCTAGAACAAGTAAGCCACGTCTTTACGTACTACTGGATCGTTCAACCCGTTTGTAAGGCCTGACTACATGGATATCAAACTAAACCTTGGTGAGCAAGGCACAACCATAACAGATCGAAACAACTAAATAAAGATCAAGCAGGATGCTACCCTCGCACTTGGGAAAAGGTGCAAAGGTAGCGAGGTAACTAGAGGCAGCATAAATCAAGCAATTATAACGAAAAGCACCGATGCTAGCCTCAACAAATCCATGATAGTAGTGTTACTCGCCATCAACAAGGCTTCAGTACGAGTAACACTAAATAACGCATAAGTAAAATCGCCTAGATCGCAAGATGCGATCTAGGCGACATATTACTACCGAAGAAACCCTAGAAACAAGGGGTGGCGATGCCCGAGATTGTGTTTGTTGTGAACGTGATTGTCCTCTTTTCTTCGATAACCTTAGGTACATATTTATAGTCAGGAGACTCTCTACTTTTGGAATAACTCTACAACTCTATCTTTACCTAAACTAAGCGAAACCTAAACTGAAACGAAACCTACTATGATACAAGATACACGGGCAATTTAGCCCAAATCCACGCACTAGGCCGATCCAACAACACGTTGAATATATGTATCTTCCAAGCCCATCTTGATCACGGCCCATCGTCTTCTTTGGCCAAAATATGGCGATAACATGCCCTCGGTTTTGGCAATAATAATTCCAAAACCACTCTCGATATTTTTTCTTCTTCCCCTCTTTTTTTTGTATTGGGTTCGTTGATGTAGAATCGCGTTGTAACAGGATCGTCACGCCACCCCTTCATCATGATGCCCTGTCTTCTCAACTCCTTCGCAGTGCATGATTTGACGATTTTGGCAGCACATTCTGGGAAACCGCTATGGCATTGAACCGTCTCTCCACTATTCCCCTTATTTAAATCCATCTAAGCAGTTCGCAGTCCCCATCTTCCTCCAGTAGCCAGAAACCCTCTTCCTCCGCCGAAAAAACCCTCTTTCTCCGCCATGGCCTCCTCTGCTTCCTCTGGCCTGTCCTCCCACGCCTCCAACTCAATGAGCGACCGAGAGCCGACGCCAGAGCACCCGCCGATAGCGGCGTACAACACTCTCGCCCCACAATGGTGGGACGAGAGGGGTTGGGACTTCGCCGTTTGGTCGCAGGACGATGCGTCCTTGACTGACGGCGAAGAAGACCTGCAGTTCCTTGCTGATGGGGAATCGAGGCGAGAAGACCGATGACGCCATGTCACGGGGCGTCGACTCAAGAGGAGGAGGAAGAGGAGGACACCTCCTCCGAGGAGTACCACCGGTGAAGTACTTCCGCACCGGGTCGGTGAGGACACCGACGATTTAGGACGAGAAGGCTCCTGCTGGCTTCTTCAGAAGAAGAAGCAAGACGACGCCGAAAGGCCTTTGAGGATAGCGCACAAGACGGCGGCGACGACAGCGACGACGACCTCGGCCTAGATTAGGAACCAGTAGCAATAGTAGTAGTAGCAATAAGCCCCCTTTTGTAATTAATCAGCCCTTTGTAAGCAATCATCTTTTGAATGAATGAAAATCTATTTCCCAAAGATTGCCTTGTTCGCCCCTAATTTTGCCGATAGCCACAATAGGTCGATGCTTCAGAAGCCGATAGCAACGTATCGGCTTTCACCTTGTTACGTTCATACAGTCAACCAAGCCACAGCTCAAAGAGCCGATGTACATCGGTTTTCCCCAAAACGTTGACAAGGTCAAAACTCGGTCGCATACTTAGGCAAACTTAAACAGCCACTTTTTTCTTCAAACGGTAACCTGCGACCTTCTTCAAAAAAGGGCGACCCAGATCTCTAATTGCCCATCGACATACGTGCCCTGAACAAACAGCTAGTGACGGGCGAGGATGAAGATGACGAAGCTGAGATCGCCGAGGTGGATCGTGTCCGTGCTGACGCGCTCCACGCCTTCGAAGCATTTCTTCAAGAGTCGTATGTAACCGCACCTGTTTGTAACATGTGTGAACCTCTAGAGTCGATGACCGTGCATCGGCTATATATTTTTGCTTTTATTCGGCCGATTTTCAGTATCGGCCCCCACATTTTTACTGTCCAACATCTCACGTGCTTTTTTTTTACCTGGCCGATTTCATGTATCGGCCCCCATGTTTTACCGTCCATCATCCCACATGCTTGGGAAATATTTCTTGAGATGCTGACCGTTGACCGCCACCGGGAATTTCACGCCGTCTAGCTCCTCAAGCATGTATGCGTTTCCTCTTAAAACTTGATCGACCACAGACGCGTGCCAATTTGGAGACCATTTACCATATGTTGCATCCTTAGTCCCTAATGGCAACACAACTTCCCATACCAGATCACCAACGTGGAACTCCTTTGGCCTCACTTTCTTGTTGTATGCACGAGCTACCTTGGGCTTGTTCTCTTTGATCTTCTCAAGCGACCACAGCCTGAGCTCAGTTACATCCTCAACACTGTCACTCATCAGGGTTGCATATTCTTCAGTTGTTAGATTGTCCTGAAAAGTGACACGTCTCGATCCAGCCGTAATTTCCCAGGGCAATACGGCTTCTTGTCCATATACTAGATGGTATGGCGAGGTTTTAATCGCCCCATGGCATGACATGCGATAAGCCCACAATGCCTCTGACAAAACCTCGTGCCAACGCCTAGGGTGCTCATCGACTTTTCTCTTGATCAGCTTGATGAGGCTCTGGTTGGATGCTTCAGCTTGCCCATTCGCCTGAGCATAGTATGGAGATGACCTAATCAGCTTGATCCCCATGTCCTCGCAGAACTTTCTAAACTCTTGAAATAAAGACCGAACCTCCATCGGTCGTGATAGTTTGGGGAATCCCGAATCTATGGATGACATGTTCTTTCACAAAATTGATAACATCCTTTGAGTTTACTGATTTCATCGGGACAGCCTCCACCCATTTAGTGAAATAATCAGTGATGGCCAAAATCCACATGTGGCCTTTGCTTGATGGAGGATTGATTTTGCCGATCATATCCATGCCCCAACCTCGGAATGGCCAAGGCTTGATGATGGGGTTCATTCTCGACGTGGTACCATCTGAATTTTCCCAAATTTCGACATGCTTGACACCCTTTGTAGTAGTTGAAACAGTCCTCAAGCATGGTGGGCCAATAAAACCACGATCGCTGATCAACCATTTCATCTTGTGAGCCGATTGGTGAGTTCCACAGCGCCTTCGTACCTCGTGTAGGAGCCGATTGGCCTCGGCTGTCCCAGACATTTGAGCAATAACCCTTCCAGTCCTCAGAAACATGTCATCCCCAATAAGCACATACTTCATGGCCTTGTACCTTATCCGTTTAGGTGCCCCCCGAGCCGAATCCTTCAAGTAATTGAAGATATCGGCTCTCCAGTCGTCAGCTTCCAGGAACTGTACCTGAACATCGGCTCCCTCTGCTACATCCTTGTAGCCTGAAGCCATTTGTGCAAGATCATTTGCCTCTATGTTCTGCGACCGCGGGATCCAAGTGAAGTTTATGTACCGGAACTGCGTCATCAGCTCACGGCAGTGCAACCATAATGGGAAGAGGGACTCGCTCTCACACTTGTACTCCTCCGTGAGTTGGGAAATCACCAACTTGGAGTCTCCAAAAATTTCCACCGCTCGCCTCCCGGCTTCGAGGAGTAACTCCATCCCCTTGCGTATCGCCTCGTACTCAGCGACATTGTTGGTGCGAGAGGTAGACAATCTGATGGAGAAGGAAAATGTTGCCCCCCGAGGCGACACGAGTAAAATGTCGATGCCGCAACCATCGTCACAAACCGATCCATCGAAAAACATAGCCCACGCTCTTATAGACAGTGCTGCTATGTTAGTGTTGATCCTTTCAGCGATAAGGTCGGCCAATGCCTGTCCCTTAACTGCTTTCGCGGGTTGATACCGGATGTCAAACTCTGATAATGCAAACATCCATTTGCCCAGTCGGCCTCTCAGCATAGGAGCCGACAAAGATGTGCTTTATGACGTCTGATTTGCATATGATGATGATCTCCGCTGATAGCAAAATGTGGCGCAGCTTGGTGCAGGTGAAAAACAGGCAGAGGCACAACTTATCGATATCAGGATACCTTGTCTCTGCATACAGCATCCTTCTGCTTATGTAAAATACGACTCGCTCCAGCCCATCATAAACTTGCACCACCACCGAGGCGATGGACGTGTCATCTACTGACAAGTAAATGTAGAACGGTCTGTCCGGCTGGGGTGGAACCAACACTGGCGGCTTCGTCAGATATTCTTTGATCTCGTCAAAGGCTCGTTGTTGTTCTGCCCCCCAGCGAAATTCCTCGTCAGATTTAATTTTCACCAATCCCATGAACGGTTCTATTCTTCCTGACAGATTGGAGATGAATCTTCTGACGAAGTTGATCTTACCGATTAGAGACTGCAGTTCTTTCTTCGTGGTAGGTGGCTTCATTGTCCATACTGCCTCCTGACTTTTCAGGCCGATCTCAATTCCTCGTTCATGTACCAAAAAACCCAAGAACTGACCGTAGTCACCTCAAGGCACACTTCTTGATTCATCCAGAGTCAATTTTCTTGTTCGGTCGAGACGCTGCAGATCGTCCAAGTGTCCGCATGCAAGCGGACTTGACCACCACGTCATCGATGTAAATTTCCACCAACTTGCCGATCGATCATGGAAAATGTAATTCATGGCTCTTTATGCGTGGCGCGGCATTCTTGATCCAACGTCATGACTACATACTCGAACAACCCCATCGAACACGGGACTCGAACGCCTTGTGTATGTCTTCCGAGCCATAAAATTTGGTTGTAACCGCATTGCCATCCATGAAGCTCAAGATCTTATGACCAGCATTGCGTTGATTAACGTTTACGCCATCGGCATCGGATACTCATCCTTTGGGGTAGCTCTTGAGATCCCGAAAATCTATAGCAACACGCCAACGGCCATCCTTTTCTCTCAGATGCGATACTAGAAATCCATTCAAAGATACTGCAGGGCCTGATTAACTTGGCTGTCAACATTTTCTCGACCTCCTTCTTGACTTCTTTCAGAATTTCGGCCTTCATCTGTCGTGCTCGCTGCTGGAACGGCCGAAATCCCTTTTTAAGCGGTAGTCGATGCTCAATGATGCTCCTGTCTAACCTAGGCATTTCCGTGTAGTCCCAGGCGAAGCGCCCGATATTTTTCAACAGGCTATCATCCGCAGACTCGGATCTAACTTTTGTCGATAAATGTTGGTCGTGGCTTATCCCCAGGACCAATGTCGATCTCTTCTAGTTCATCAGCAGATGTAAACCCATACCCTAGCTTTCCGTCACCTGCCAAATCGATGCTAAACACAGGGCAAACAGTAGGTGAGGGTAACAAAAATAATTTGGGCGATTGCAGAATCGCCCCTTTGATTGCATTAGTCAAGGATGGTTTACACCTTATTGTTTTACAATGGCGGGGCATCTCCGCTACGACTCACGTGATCCGCTTGTCGTATGATTGGTGCTTTTTATTTTTGTGGCGATCGCGAGGATCGGCCGTACCACGATGATCGTGGACTTTGCTACTCTGCCGATGGATAAGACCATCCTCACCCCGCTTTTGTGTAGCTTCAATGCGCCACAGCCGTGATCGATTCCAGATCGGCTCTTGGTCTTTTGCTTCCCGTGACGTTCATGCCAGCTATGGAAATCTCGATAGAATCATCTGCATGGATGACCTCCACTTCATCTCCGTCCCACTGTATTAGGCACTGGTGCATTGTGGACGGAATGCAGCAGTTCGCGTGAATCCAATCTCTCCCTAGCAAGACAGCGTAGGTGCTTTTGCTGTCCACGACGAAAAATGACGTGGGTATGGTTTTCCTGCCCACTGTCAGATCCACGTTCAGTACGCCTTGCGTTTCCGAAGTCTGACCGTTGAAGTCGCTTAACGTGACGTTGGTTTTGATCAGATCTGCAGTGGAGCGTCCCAAGCGTCGTAGTATGGAGTATGGCATGATATTGATCCGCCCGGTGTCCACCAACATCTTCTCGACAGGTTGCCCATTGATGTAACCTCGTAGGTATGTGGCTTTCGGATGTTTGTAACCCTTCTCACGTGGTTTCTCAAAGATAACCGGTCGGCCGCAATGATCGTATGCCTTTGGTAGCTCATTGGTTCTTGGCGCGAATTCGACGAAGTATGAACACCATGTTTGTGCGCCGATGTCGTGCATCGGCTTTTACCGGTTTAGGCGCCACTCTTTCCTTGTCGGGCGGTTCCGTTTCCAAGGTCGCCTAATTTGACGGCCAGATCGGGCCGCGCTTTCTTAAAGCGTGGAGATATCGCTTGACTTCCTCAAGTTACGCAGCCGCTGCACTCTACGCTTTTGGGTATGTTCGAGTCCGTCGGGACACCACCTTGGACGGTGATATCCGCTTCTTCTTTGTCATCCCTTGGCTTCTCGAGGCCCTTTGCTCGAGCGGACTCCTGAACGGCTCCGAGGTGGAGAGGCCCTAGACGCTTGAACACCGAACCGGCCTCTTGTCCTCCTTCCGCATTCCGGCAGTTGTCATCAGAGGTAATCGGCTCATTCCCGTCCCAGCAATACTTGAAGAAGGACAACCCCAATGTTTGTCTGCGCCTTCCTTTTCTTCGACGGTCCCCTAGCGAGGTGCTCATATCCCTCATCGTCTCCATCAGCGCTTGCTGTTGGTCATCTTGGCGCTCATACTTGTTAAGGAGATGCGAATGTGGCTTCGATACCGCACTCTCATTGCTCTCTCAGTACCGCCTGTCATTGTGGCTGGGCCGGTCGCGTGGACCAGCCTCCTCTCTTTCTTTGCCCCGAAAGCGACCACCTTCCTCCTTGTGCGTGTCATTGTGGTACCCAGACCCTGCCATATTAACACCGAACGAAAAATCCAGCTGACGCCTCGCGGAGCGACTGAGTTCTACCATGTTGACGCCGAGAAATGGGTTTGTGTCCACTTTCATGGCGAACTGCCCAAGGATCAAACGGCCTTGTTCTATCGCCATTTGGATTTGGCGACGTAGCTCTTTGCAATCATTGGTGGTGTGGGTGAACGAGTGATGCCACTTGCAGTATGGTCTCCCGTTCATTTCCTGAGCCGTGGGGATTTTATGGCCGGGTAACCTCACCGCTTCTCTTTCAAAGAATAAATCGAATATCTGCCGGCTTTGCTCACATCAAGTCGAACCTTTTGGTGCCCTTCTTTGTTTCACCCATTTGCGGGATCTGATCTCGCCCGAGCCCATTCAGCCACGGCCACCTCCCGGTCTTGTGTAGGATCATCTTCTTCAGATCGACCAGCCTATCGGACGCTTGAACTTATCTTGGTACAACTCAGGGTGGCGCTGTTCATACATCGTTAGTTTCGGGCCATGCGCCAATGAGTTATACTCTACTTGGAAAGCGGATCCTTGATGGGTGAGAGACCCAACACCGCCACCGACCGCTTCCTTCTCGATTAAACGAGTAACATCGGTTCTTGACGGTCTGCGCTGGATGTACTCGGCCAGCCTTCTCCCGCTTCGCAGACTTTGTGCAGTCGCAATGCCACCCTCGGTAGCCTCGAATGATATTGGATGTGGAACTGCTTCCGGTTGCTTCCAGTGTCTGAATCGAATCGGTGGGCGAGGTGTACCACCCAAAAGCTGGTCTGTCGGGATTGCGCCAAAAACCTTACACGCGTCGATCCGATGCGAAATTATGCCTGTGCGGTATCGGCTTACGTGCTCGATCGAGCTCGACCCTTCCGACCGCTAAACCTTGAGAACTGTGGAGCCGATACTTGGGTGGCGGAATCAGATCAAACTTCGTTGGTAATGCGGCTTTGAATAGCCGATTGTCCTTCTCTTGACGCGAAGCGAACTAGTCTCTCAAGATGGTACGGATTTGCTCCTTTGTTTGAGCTGCGGGGCTAGATTCTCATGACTTGTTCCAGTGGCATACTTGGCTAGCCACGCTTGTTGTCGGCGTCCATCCTGCATATCGCTTCTCCAGAACCCCCGCCGAAACTCCTGCGGTTGCAATCTGCTGGTCGCGGCGAGTTGTTGCGATCCGGCACGTAGGTGCATACATATCCGTGTGGGATTTCCTTAGGTGGCTCAAACAGGAACTGGCAATCGCCTGGGTCGCCTCCAACCTTGTAGACGACGTACGCCGCTGCTCCTGGTGGCGCTGGAGCTGCAAGTGTGAATGGCAGCTGTGGCCTGGTCTGGAGCGGTCTTTCTCCCTGGTGAGTCCTTAAAGTAGGCCCTGACGGAGAGTACTGATGTTTCATGATCTCCTGAACTACGCGAACCGCGACCCGCTCGAAAGCGTTCACCAGGCTCTCAGAATGGCGGTGCAGAGAACGAGCCACCATGTAGTTGACTTCCGTCAGAGAGCCCAGTGCGCTCCTCAAGGAAAGCATAAATCCACCTCATCAAGAGCACCTTCGGGAGAACCCTCCACTTGATGCCATGCTTACGGGTCCTCTCAAAAGAGCCGATGAGATCGCTTCAAGAGATTTCGATCTCGCCATACTTCGCCTTTGTGCTCTTCAGCAGTCAGATGCGTGATCGGTCTGTTCTCCATCGCAGCGTCGGATGTTGACGAGACGTTGTTGAATGTCCCACCGGGCGTGCGAATGTGTTGCTGCCAAAACTCACCGCGAGCAGCGACGAGCAACACGAAGAGCCGGAGGCTCCGCTAATCGGTGGGCCCTGGTCCCTCGGGCAACGGCCGCAAAACTCCAAGACACGCCCGGCTTGGTTCGAGGCGTGCCACGACCTATACCTGGTCGGGAAGGTGAAGGATTGCTCCGATTGATTTCTGCATGGTAAACAAGTATACGAAATTCGAGCCGTGACCGGCTCCTGTTTCCTGTGAATCGGCTCCCAGAGCCGATTATCCCATGGTTCTGCATTAGATTTACGATAACATGGGGTTTTGCTTTATCATTACAAGTTAAATCGATCTACGACAGTTTAACGTTTTCACCACGTAACTGGAACGTCCTACACGTAATTGAGCCTGGTATATACAAAAGATGAAGAATACTAACCCTAGAGGAGGCCTAATAACCAACGTAAAGTTAATTACCGGAACAACTTCTCTAGAACAAGTAAGCCACGTCTTTACGTACTACTGGATCGTTCAACCCGTTTGTAAGGCCTGACTACGTGGATATCAAACTAAACCTTGGTGAGCAAGGCACAACCATAACAGATCGAAACAACTAAATAAAGATCAAGCAAGATGCTACCCTCGCACTTGGGAAAAGGTGCAAAGGTAGCGAGGTAACTAGAGGCAGCATAAATCAAGCAATTATAAAGAAAAGCACCGATGCTAGCCTCAACAAATCTATGATAGTAGTGTTACTCGCCATCAACAAGGCTTCAGTACGAGTAACACTAAATAACGCATAAGTAAAAATACTGCCTAGATCGCAAGATGCGATCTAGGCATCAAGGGGTGGCGATGCACCGAGATTGTGTTTGTTGTGAACGTGATTGTCCTCTTTTCTTCGATAACCTTAGGTACATATTTATAGTCCGGAGACTCTCTACTTTTGGAATAACTCTACAACTCCATCTTTACCTAAACTGAAACGAAACCTACTATGATACAAGATACACGGGCAATTTAGCCCAAATCCACGCACTAGGCCGATCCAACAACACGTTGAATATATGTATCTTCCAAGCCCATCTTGATCACGGCCCATCTTCTTCTTTGGCCAAAATATGGCGATAACACCTTCATGGTCCACAACACACGCCTTGTTAATAGTTTCTAGCAAACTCAGACTTTTCCAAATCTCTTTAACTCGTTGACATTGAAAATAGGCATGTTTAATGCTTTCACAATCAAGTGAGCAGAGAGGGCATTGAGAAGAAATAGGGACGTGCCTGTTTGCCAAAACACCATAGCACGGAATAGCTCCTAGGAGAGATCTCCAGGTATGGATTTTAATTTTTGCTGGAACCTTCATGCCCCAGACTTTCTTCCAAATCGGGCTAGTAGAAGTACCAAAAAGGTTTGTCCTTGCTAGTTTACGACCATCTTTGTGATTTCCACTCCAAATGGTAGGCTGATTTAACAGAGAAGAAACCATTCTTATTGAAATGCCAAGAAACAAAATCGTGCATCATACCAACAGCCAGGGGGATTTTTAGAATCCTCTCCGCATCAATTTGCCAGAAAGTTTCTCTGATCAATTGTTCATCCCATGTTCTATTTTCTTGATCAATCAGTTCAGACACCCTTGTCAAGACAATATTACCCCGCCTTGTAGCAAGGCGCCTAGATGGTGAAGCTGGGATCCATGGATCATCCCATAAGTTTATATTAGATCCATCCCCTACGCGCCAGATATACCCTTTTTTGAAAGTTTGAATACCTGCATGCAAGCTTTGCCAGGTAAAGGAACTCCCCTTCTTCAGCGAACAATTTAGAATATCACCATCAGGAAAATATTTAGCCCGGAGGACTCTAGCGCAAATAGACTTTGGATCTGAAATAAGCCTCCAACACTGTTTAGACAACATGGCCAGATTGAAACAATGTAAATCTCTGAATCCCATACCTCCTTGAAGTTTTGGTATAGACATCTTCCACCAAGCAAACCAATGCATATGCTTCATTGGTCTTCATCTCCCACCGATGTCGGGACATAGCAGCAATTATCCCATTGATAATCTGTTTAGGTAGCTTGAAGACAGACATAGCATAAGATGGAATAGCTTGACAAATAGCCTTCAGTAGAACCTCCTTCCCCCCTAGAGATAGTAGCTTCTCAATCCAACCGATGAGTTTCTTACATATTTTATCAATGAGATGTTGAAAACAATCACTACGTTCAACTCCGACCAAAGGGGGTAAACCCAGATATTTATCGGTTATTGCCTCCGTAATAATGTTGAGAATAGTGCATACTTCCGCTTTAATATTTACATCAGTACATGGGCTAAAGAAAATGCTCGATTTACTATCGCTTACCAACTGACCCGACGCACCACAATAGCTATCCAGGTTTCTCCTCAAGGGCTGCATTCGACTATCACCCTTCATTAAGATTAGAGAGTCATCGGCGAACAACAGATGTGAGATTACGGAGCATCCCTACACACCTTCACACCAAGAAGGTTACCTGTTCTTCTTCAAAATTAATCATAGCTGTGAGGCCCTCGACAGAGCAAAAGAGATACGCGAGAGAGGTTCCCTTGAGCCCCTCGACGGAATAATAGTATCGATTCACCATTATTGAGCCTCACCTGCATGCAGGAAACACACACTCCATAATCATCTGCACCCAGTTACTCTCAAAGCCAAGCTGGATCATAATGCTCTCCAAAAAACACCATTCAACCCTATCATATGCCTTATGCATATCCAGCTTCACCGCACAATTCCCAAATTTACCAACTCTCTTTTTCTTGATAGCATGGTAGGACTCATATGCCACCAAAAAATTATCAGTGATTAGTCTGCCCGGAACAAAAGCACTTTGGAAAGGAGAAATAATTTCCGGTAGAAGAATCTTTAGTCTGTTCGCAATCATTTTCGAAATCACCTTATATACCACGTTGCATAAGCTAGTAGGACGAAATTGGGTAATGGACTCTGGATTATCTACCTTTGGGATTAGAACAATAGTAGTGTCATTCCATCCCTCCGGAATTGACTTGGAATTCACAGCTAGCAACACCTCGTCCGTCAGATCCTCCCCAATAATGTGCCAAAAACGTTTGTAGAAGACAGCATGCAGCCCGTCCGGGCCGGGAGCTTTTAAGTCGCCGATGTTAAAAAGCGCTTTCTTAACCTCCTCTCTCGTGTAAGGGGCGGTTAGGATCTCATTCATTTGGCGATCAACCCTCGGCTTTACCTTGCTGATGACATGGGGATCAGCAACATCGATCCCCGAACTGAACAGACCGGAAAAATAATCTCCTGCCAACATACGAAGGTGGTCTTGATCATCCACCCAAACCCCATGGTCATTCTTTAGTTTCTTAATAAAATTTCTCCTCTTGCGCTGAGATGCGCAACCGTGAAAAAAACTGGTATTCCGATCGCCATGACGAAGCCAGTTTGCACGTCCACGTTGGACCCAATACAACTCCTCCTGCTCCAGTAGGTCCTCGATCTTATCCTGCACCACCTTTTGTTTAGCTATTGCCTCATCCGTGAGAGGACCTAAAAGGATCTCATTAAGCTCTTTTTTCAAAGTTCTAAGCCTATGGCGAGGTCCCCTCAGCTCAGTTTTGTCCCAGTCATGAAGAGCTGAATGCACAACATCCGTCTTGCGCGCCAAAGGCCAGCCTCCCTCTTGTTTTGCACGTAGCCATGCCGATTGAATAATTGTTTCGACTGATTCCTCACAAAGCCAACGAGCTTCGAATTTGGGTCTAACCCTTTGCATCGCATGGGACAATAGCTGAAACTCGGTATCAACTGTGATGGGTCGGTGATCAGACTTCCCAAAATCCTCATGAATACATTGAATTTGCCAAATCTACATAGTTGTAGCATTCCTGAATCTTTCCTCGTTAATCATGTTGTTCCAGTTATTTCATAGAGCTATGTGTTTCCTACTGTAACCCTATATTTTTGGCACTACAAAACTTCTAATTTACTACAAGTAGACATCTGTATTATGCAAAATTTGTCTCATATCCCTTTTTTTGCATAATATAACCACGGTGCCGTAGTTTTCCTTTAACCAGTTTTTCTACCTCATTTTGCCACCCCTATTGTAACGTGTTTACTTCTTCTCATTAGTATCTGGACATTATATTATAGATACCTGTAATTAATTTTCCTTCTTGGAAACAACATAATTGCTCTTACAAACTTAGATTATCAATACAGTACGATGCTTTGATTTTGCCTATCTGTAAATGCTCCAGGATGGAACAAGATGTAGAAGATCCCGATTCCTCGCGCCGTAGATCTCTCAGGCTAAATTCAGCTTCTACGAGACCCACCACTGGCGAATCTTCCTCCACTTTGACATCCATGAAACACAAACTACCTCCTGATGTACCGTATCCCGTTTCGAAAGTGTTGAAGCAATCAATCAAAGGCATCCGTAGGGTATGTTTTATTTTTCTGATCTCTGAGTCACTCAATAATTGTTCAACACTTTCTTACCATCGTCTCCTTTATTTTCAGAACATCTGTTACCGATGTGCTCCTCACATGATTCCAGATATCATCAAGATGCTTAGCCCACTGCAGAAGGGCTGGATATCAGATATGGGATTTCTTTCCAGTTCCGCCGGAAGAGCGCGTGAGAGAGAGCCCCCGCCGTCGGCCACCCCGGCCCCGGCGTCCCAATCCCGTAGGCCGCTTCCCCAGCCCCGGCGGTCCCCCACCCCCTCTCCTCCTTCTGATGGCGTCTTCCTGCACCCCGCCGCCGGGCTTTCCTCAGCGCCGATGGCAGCGAGCCCAGAGCCCCGAGTCGGTGTCTTCGGCGCACCACGGCAACGAACACGTCTCCGGGCTGGGGATTTCCTCCTCCTCCTCCTCAGGGGAGGCGAGCGTGTGGGGCGCGTGCAGCCGGTGCCGGCAGCGGCAGAGGCTGTTGCCGGCCCGGGCCGCGTCCAGGGCCGGCTGTATGTTTTGCGTGCCCTAGGCGAAGTCGACGGGAAGGGCCCTAAGGGCATGTTTAAAAATAAAAAAAATATGGTTTTGCAACGCTCGACGCTTATTCCGGTCGCTAATGTAATGTTCTGGATAGAGACCTCAGTACCGCCTCTCGCGTCGGAAGCGCCGGCGTCTAAGTTTACGACGAACGCTTAGCAAAATCTCGAAATCACTTCGATACGAACCATCTAGAAAAAATCGGCTAACTCCCACTCATAACGTTTTCGTTGTACATGCCCTAAGACTTATGCATACTAGTTGAATGCCCGTGCTTCGCTACGGCCGGTAAAAATTTCATTTTGTCATATCCAGTTACGGGTCATAAACATATCTTTGTGAAATTTGTATATCAAGTTTATCTCTTGCAACACAGTGCCTCTTCTATTAGGCAAACATTACCGTGATCATCTGACGATGTTCTTCACCCCCTCACTGCAAATCTTTCTCGTCACTATATTCATTGTTGACCTCCCTCGCTTGACTCTGAAGACATGATGTATTACGTTCTTGCTAGACTCTGAAGTTTTTCTTTGTACTGTCTATTCACTCGTCAGAGTATGTTTTTACTGTCTATCCACTCTGATAATGTCAATTTCCCTAGATAAAAATGGTCTGGCAGGACCACCTCCCTGTGTCCACCTCGTCATCTGTGTTTGTGAGCGCATTCTAGATCCTTCTACCGCATAAATGAACCACATCAAAATCCAACGAGTTTTGTCAATCTCACATAATAATGACTATTATTGCTATGCAACATATTACTAAGATGTTTAATATAGCACAAGTACACATTTGCATCGCTTAACTGTATTCTACACCGAATAATGACTGAGGAAAAAATAAATTTGCAATATCAGATCATATTCATGTCATCGGTTTGAACAATTTGCTAAGAGGGCTAATTTCCATATTGGTCGGTCTCACAAAGCAGTTTCCACAGTGTTCTAGGCCTATAAACAAATGCATAACAAAATACTCAATAGAAAAAGGCAAAAAGGAACATAGTAGGACGCCGGAGTTTGGCGGATGAGTGAAGGCACCACAGACGGATGTTGGAGTTCGAGAAAAACTAAGGCCCCACGGTAGGAGCTAGATCGGTTAGACGAGGATATGCTCGGCGATTACGAAGTGGTGGATAAGATCGCAGCGGTCTTCATGGAGGACGACGGGGGCCTAGGTTTGGTGGCTGGATGAAAACCGCAGAGGGAGTTGGACGAAGGAGAGGAGGGCGGTGCATGGCCGTGGATCGTCAACGGGAGACAACGACGCCGGTGTGGGTGCTCCAGATCTAGCAGCAGATGGTGGCGGCGATTGTCGTAGTGCCCCGCATGCAGGAACGAGTCTGGCGCCTTAGACCGGATCGAAGATCGCCGCACGACGCCGAGCTCCGCCATGTCGACCTCGATTTGGAGTCACCGAGGCTGCCCTTCAATTGCTTCCATCCAGAGGACCATGATACCTGGCTTGGTTGACTCCTCTTGATTATTTGGATCGCTGGAGCCAACGCCGAACACCGTGGTAGCGAGGCCGGCCTCACCGAGCGGATGGGGCCATCCATGGCGGCGAGCAAGATGCAGCCGCGACCGTGAGCATGATGGTCGAACCAAGCGACGACGGCCGCTCGATTCAGGCGGTGGGCGTTGATTCGATGGCGGAATTTGAGACGCGTTGTTGGCGTCGACACGGTCGGCAATGGAATCAAGAAATCTGGATATCGATTCGTGTGCGCGATCTCGGAGATGGGCGCGGCGGAGAGGCGCGAGGCCAGGTGATAAGGCACTCGCGGGGAGGCGACGACGCTGGGCGCGGAGCGGGCTCGAGCTTTACGGTAGACGACGGGACGGAGAGGGCGCTGGCGGCGACTGTCATGGAGGGCTCGGGCTCGAGCGGAGGAAGAGTTCGGCGTCGCGAGGCTTCGGGAGAGAGAGAAAAGGAGTTTGACCAACTTGGCGGTGGCAGTGCTTGCAATATTTTTGAACTATCAGGGGCAAAACCGTCTACTGGCAGACGGAAATTCTGAGGGGGTGACGAACGGTCCCAATCTTTTTAATAGTATGGATGTAGACATATCTAGAAATATCATACTATATATTAAAGGCCGCAGTCTTCACGTGCTCTGATGCTCTGGTCACTATTCATCGATTTAACGAACAGTGCACAGGCGGATAAACAGTGTGTGGGCTGTTTTCTGCCGTTTAGCTTAGATTCGGCAGTCTGTGTTCGCGCGGTGTATTTTTATCATCTAATTCAATGAACAGTGCACAGGCGGATGAACAGTGCGTGGGCTGTTTCCTGCCGTGTAGCTTAGATTCGGCGGTCTGTGTTCACGCGGTGTATTTTTATCGTCTAATTTTATTCAATCTTGCGCTGCCATGTCACATATATCATACTATATATTAGGCCGCAAGCTTCGCGCGCTCTAACTTTTTGGCTAAATTCTTTTTTGCTCTAATCAATATTTTTTACCTTCATCTTTCTAACTATTTTTTTTTACCTTCATCTTTCTAACTATTCGGCTAAAAATTTTTGGCCCACCTTTCTCGGCCGTTTGATCCGACGGTCCGCGTCCGCGCGTGTACTATTTATCGTCTAATTTTGTTCAATCGTGTACCACATTACGTAGATGCAACACATTCTTTATCTAAAATTTTCTTGCCCTAACCAAGATTTTTTGGTTCATCTTTCCTAATTATTCGGCTCAAATTTTCTTGACCACCTTTTTCAGTGGTAACTTTTTTACTTATTTTGTGGACACAACTTTTCGGCTTAATTTTTGTGACGGTAGTTATTCTATGTCTACGGCAATATTTTATGGTTCTATTTTTTATTATTCGAAGATACTTTTTAGAGATAACTTTTGTAGTTAACCCATAGTAACTTCTCTCTATCGTATAATTGTATAACCTTAGTTTGTCAGCGGTTATTTCATATTCGGAGGTGTTTCTTTTAGGTTATTTTATTTCTTTAGCAGTAATTTTTTCTCGCACTTTTCCATCTATAATTTTCATATGGCAGTTTCCTTTCGGTACTTTTCCAGGGGTGAATAATTTTCTAGCTATAATTAACAAGCAATGATTCAGTTTTTTAAATAGTACTACCTATTTTTCTGCCGCAACTTCAGACAACAATAATACACTGTATAGAACATATTCTTCAGCAACAATTTTAACCGATTAATTTACAACATTACCTCTCACGGACGCGGCGTGACGCCGCGCCACATTCCCTAGTTGACATATATTTGTATCCACTTTCACTTGCAGACTATTAAAAAACTTAACATTCAGTCACACGTTTTAGTCTCAAAATATAATAAGTAGTATTTCTGCTATTCTGATTACCTAAAATAAGAAATAATTCCAATGTGAAGTGACAATTATGCTTCAAAGCTTCAAGGCAGCGGTGGCATTATGTTTAGGCGCCACAGCTTCAAGGCAGCGGTGACAATTATGATTACCTAATAAGGAAGATTGAACATACAAGGGGCAACAACGGGCACATGCAAGCAAGGCAAAAACCCAGTTCGTTAGTTGATTTAATCTCGAGGCAGAGAAACAGCCACTCAGGGGCAAGACTCGGGTGCACGGGGCTATCTGCAGGGGAGATCAATCGGCAGGAGATCGATCGGGATCGCCCAGATCAGACTATCAGAGCAATGACTACAGGTATTCAAAGACAATGAGCTAAGTTTTTATTTTATTTTTAGAAGAGACAAAGAGCTAAGTGGGAGATCAGATCAGGAGATTGATCGCCGGCCACCAGGCCCTGCCTGTCGATCGCACGATCGAAGATTATGTCGTGCGCCTCACTTGGTGTTGCTGGGCTGGGCCTTTGTAATTTTTTTCAGACAGATATCTCTACTACTAATAAAAGTGTAAACATCATTTTTTCTAGACACACCCCAAAATGTACACAAACCTATTACCACCGTATGATTAGACCCACTAAAGTCAATCTAACAGCCAGAATTAATCTAATTATTGTCTTGTGTGCACTTAGTAATTTTACCTGGACTGACCTTGCTCCACCGGCAGAGGAAAAATCATACTAGCTCCGTTACCAGTTCCGTAAAAACCGATTGCCCGGTAATTAATTACTCCCTGTGTTTCTCCACTTTCCTCTCGCGCTCAGATTCCATCTGCACGCATGTGCCGAGATATGTTTTCCCCAACCACGCCGCGCTGCACGTCGCCGCCCTGCCCGCACGCTGCCGCTGATCTATGCCTACGTACGCGCCCACTTGGGGTCCCTATGCGGCTCGGGGATGGCCGACGGTACTGTCGGCTCTCCCCGCGTTTTTCCCTGACCTCCTGGGCCTCCTATCGCTCCTCCTTTGCCCGACGTGAGGACGCCGCCGCCGCCCTACCCACGCTGTGAGCCGTCGTCATTTTCCCTCCCCAGCCATCGTGCTCTTGTCCTCTCTCCATCGCCGCCGCTGATGTTACGCCATCCTTCACTCAGACCTTCTCTCCCCTTCAGTCATGCATCCAACAGGGCGCCGAAGCAGCTGACGCGACCTTCTTTGTCCTTCAGCACTGGCAGGCCTTCAGTCGCGACACCAGAAGGACATTTCCCTTGATCCCGTTGTCACGTTCAGTGTGAAAACATCATCGCAGCGTATAGGCCTACAAGGCTACAACACACCGTCCTGGTTAGTGGACCTCAACACCGTGAAATTGCTCCTTGTCTGGTTCCGGTATCTTGATTTACATGCATGTAATTCGTGTTCTCAATTTTATGTGTATTGTCACAATTCTGGATCACTAAAGGCCATGAATTAACTCACGTATCTTTGATTCTCAATCTTAGATGTATTTCTTCCTTTTTTTTTGTTCTAATTACATAGGAAAAGGCTTTGGAAAAGGGTGAACCTGAACTTAATGTTTTTTTCTACCATCTTGATGTATGTGTGTTATTGTTTAGTAGATATCTAACTTGGTCCTAACATAACATCAATTACTGGTATCCCAGTAAGTTCAGTTTTGCATGAGTAGTGCTATACTTGCAGATTGTGAAAAATGTTTAGGGGACTAAATATGTAGATGATATCTTATAAATTGTCCAGAGAAATTACTTTTTATTATAGAATGGAGAATCTTATATTAAGAGAAGTCTCTAGATGTTGATTTGCTTAGTTATACCGGTGGCACTGTTTTGTTATAACGATGCTAATGGTGGATGTGGTGTCGGCAATTGAGTTTTCCTGAACATACATACTATCGTGTATTGATTGGGCATGGATTGTCGGTGAAGCGGAGATCAACAAAGAATTCAAATACCAGAGTTGCAATATGTATATTAGCAGCACTGTTGGATGATTGTAAAGCTTGTTTGGTCTATTTTTTAAATCAGGCACTACAGGAATGGCGCCGATGGCCAGGCCACATGCCAGGTTACGCCGTCGGCCAGGCCCTCGGCGTACCATACGCCAGGGATAACCAGCGCAGGCCACGTGTCGGGCTAGGCCAACGGCCAGGCCCTCGGAGTACCAGGCGTGTCGTTAGCCGGTCGTGTGACGGCGATGGCGCCTTTCGCCGATGGTTGCTACGCCGACGGGCACGCTCCGGCCGTCGGCATTGCCCTACACCAACGGTGAACTACTACGCCGACGGCCGCAGCTGCTCCGCCGAGGGCGGTACGCCGAGGGTTTTCCTCGCTACGCCGATGGCTTTTCAAGCGCTTCCTGTAGTGAGGGTTTTATCACGTGTTTAAACCAGTTCTTAATAAATTGTTTAATCAGGGCACTATCAATAGTTTTATAGGAATAGGAATATGAGTATCAGTTATTTGGATGTCAATTGCTTTTCAGTTGGATTATTTTGTCCGAGAGGCCAAATCATTGACATTCATATAGTGTCTGCTATTATTTGTTGTATTGAATACCTACAGCTCAACTTGTGACCTTTTCTTTATAGAATGCAAAGTGGTCCAATATTTTTATATTGGCAGACCATGAGTATCCAGAAACCTTATAAACATGCTCTGAAGTTTGTCGAACAACACAAGGTTAGTCCTTACTATGTTGATACGTTTTCACACTGTTATTTTCTGATTATGAAGATTTTGTGGATATCTTCCTGCGTCTAATCGTGCAAGAGTATTCATGGTTTGTGTAATTGCATTATATACACCAGTCGAGTGTCCTCCAAGTGTCAAGATGGCTGTTTAGAATATTCAGAACTCAAGTATAGATGCACATCATACTAAATGTACCGGTGGAACCAGCCACTCACATGACCAGTATGTGAAGGGCTTGTTTGATTCATAGGATTCACAAAACATAGGAATAGGAAAACCATAGGATTGGAGTGGCATGTCTACTTGAATCCTATAGGATTATGTAACTATAGAATTTTAGATCAAGTGGTGTTTGATTGCACAGGAAAATCAAAGGAATTGTATAAAGAGGTTGGAGTGGATGGAAATTTTCCTTCAAAATAGAGTGCAAAGGAATCCTTTGAAGGATTTTCTAAGGATTGTAATCCTTTGAATCAAACAACAGTTATAGGAAAAATTCCTAAGGATCCAAATCTTACAAAAATCCTACACAATTCCTTTGAATCAAACAAGCCCGAAGAAGTTGTTACATCTTTCAAGATGTGTAGGCTAAAGGGGTTCTGGGTAGTGTTGGTGGTGGCACATGGTATCTGTATCACCAGATTACGAACTTTCCAGATAATTTTCTAACTTTGATGTTTCTTTACTTTGTCAAATTGCTTTTAATAACTATGGAAGAAGCACAAATTATTGTAATGAATGTATTCTAACTTTCATCTCATGTAAAAGTAGAAATCATTTTTTTATTGTTGTAGATTTTCTATAATATTTTCTGCAGCTATCTGGGAAATCTGGTACTGAAGTACACGTCAATTCATTTTGGCTATGATGTCTAAGTCACTATAAATATTGGCTATGATGTGAAAAGAGTAATATTAGCTTTAGAATCGAGTGAGTGAAATTTTGAATGTACCTAATAATAGGAGTATTACTTTTGCATTAGTTGATATATGCATAATTAATTTAATCAATACGTGCGTGCACGTGCACACTAAGAGCTTGTTTGATTCGTAGGATAGGAAAAGTATAGGAATAGGAAAACCATAGGATTAATATGTCATGCCAATGTGAATCCTATAGGAAAAGGGATCTTGTTTGATGTGGCAAAGGAATTTTTCCATGAGGTGTGACCTAATGTTGTTTTCCTATAGGAATTGCACTACAAGATTCCTATAGGATTAATTCTTATAGGATATGTTCCTATGAATCAAACACTAACATAGAAAAAATTCCCATAGGATTCAAATCCTACACAATTCCTATAAATCAAACAAGCCCTAACTGGTGTAAGGTAAAGAGTATAAAGAAGTACGTAGATATGGGCCCCCTCAGGTATGGGTCCTTGGCTGTCGCCAAGGTCTCCATAGGCCAGAGCCGGGCCTGGCCGCGTCCACGACAGGCTGGCCTGGATCCAGCCGAGGCGTCGAGGAAGACTTTGTGGCGTGGAAGGAAGGAGAGGCAGCAAGCTTTTGGGCCTTACCAGCGAAGGCAGCCGGCCCCGGAGATGGATGGCCTCTGCTTCAACTGCTTCCGACCTGGCCACGTAAAAAGGGACGCTGGTATGAAAAGGTTTGCATCCGCTGTGGAGAAGAAGGGCATGAAGCGAGGTGCTGCGAGCGGCCACGAAGTCCGGCGCCAGAGGAACACCTGCGGCGCCTTGTGCTGGCCAAGCTGGCGCAGCGTGCGGCTGCCGAGCGTCATCGGGCGGCTCATGGGAGCAACCATCCTGGCCCGGATAGGAGGCCAGCTCGCCATCCTGCGCCGGCGCGACAGTCACCGCCACCTCCGCCTCCCCTAGACGCGCACCGCACGGCCGTGGCGTCTTGGCCGCCGTTGAGAGCAGCGCCGTTTCAGGAGCATCAAGAGCGCCCTTTTGCGATAGAGGAAGAGCCTGACAGCCTGTTAGCACTAATCTTGATTAGTGGTGACTAAGAGTTTATATGTGTCCTGTACGTATTCTAGTCTAAATAAATTTGTTAATTAGGTAAGTTCTATGTGTGTGTGGGCTTCTAGTGTTGTACTGGTTCGGCTAGGATTGTTAGCCGCGGAGTCGGTGGTTGTTTAGAAATTGTGGCGTGATTCAAGTCCGTGTAGGTATAGGTTTATGTTGTCTGGCTGTGTATATATGCACAGCAGGATCGTGAGTTTTATAACACCGTGTACCGTGTGAGTTTGAGAAAAGAAGAATCTAACCGTAGACCGGTCGGCAGGTGGTCAAACCTGGTGGGCTCACATATATCATTGGATTTTTGGCAGACGGACGAGATCAATCACCCTATTCTCTAGTCAACCGGACTTTACATGAAATCGATCGCAACTGATCCGATCTAGATGTCAAACTTGACGGGCTCTCTATCACCCCTGGTTCCTTCCTCTTCCTAATTCTCAACAATGAATGTCAGCATTTAATGCAAAATTCGAAAAATGTAAAAAGCTTTATAACACAAAACGTTTGTCCGATTTAAGATCCGTTTTCACCGTTGAACTAATCGCGACGAGATCTTCAAAACTAGATCCCATGTTGATATGTTACGATAAAAAAATTGGGACTAAAAAGTTATCCATCCCTAACACGTGAGTTATCCATGATATATTATGTAAGTTATCCATCCTCTAAGACATAATTTATCCACCGTATAAATATGTTGGGTGTATACGTTCTCGCATATATATTGAGCAAATATAATCGGAACACGGTAGCTTAGGTGTTAGGTTACTGAGACTTTACCGTCCTCGATGCGTTAGACTACTGGTTGCGTGTTTGTTCGCTACGACTTAGGGTGATGGGTGGTATGGCATAAGACAATATTTATTATATCATATGCAAAAGAAGTTTAGATTTAATTTCTTAAAAAAATTATGCTTAATATTTGACACGGTAGCCTTTTGAAGTTAAGTCGTGCGTACGCCGCGAGAACGACGACAAAGCCGAGCCACTAGAATAAAAAGCTTTATAACTCAAACCGTTTGTCCGATTTATGATCCGTTCTCACTGGTGGACTAATGGTGACGAAATCTTCAAAACTAGATTCTATGTTGATATGTTTTAATAAAAAAATTAGACCCAAAAAGTTCTCATCCCTAATACGTGAGTTATCCATAAAATAATATGTAAGTTATCCATCTTATAAGACATAAGTTATCCACCGAATAAACGTGTTGGGTATATATGTTTTTGCATATATATTGAGCAAGTTTAATTAAAACACGGTAGCCTAGATGTTAGGTTATAAGACTTTATCTCTCTCAAAGCATTAGACTACTGGTTAAGGTGGTGGGTGATAGAGCATAAGACTATATTTATTTTATCATATGTAAAAGAATAGATTTAATAAAATTATGTTTGATGTTTCACGTGATGGACTTTCGAGATTGAGTAGTCCGTATGCTACGAGAGCGGTGACGAGCAACGAGGCCGAGCCGTTAGAATAATATTTATATTCTGTTCGTAGGTGAATTTTTATAGCGGTGGATAACTTATATGTTATTGGGTGAATAACTTATATACTGAAGTCTGGATAACTCCCGTGTTACTGATGGGAAACTTATGGGTAAATAAAAAAGTACGTGACTGTGTAGTACTGAATAAATTATATGTTATTAGATGGATAACTTATATACTGAAGCCCGGATAACTCCTGTGTTACGGGTGGATAACTTTTGGTCAAAAAAAAAGTTGTCAAAACATACCAACTTGGGATCTAGTTTCAAAAATCTCGTCACGACTAGCCTAACAGTGAAAACTAATCTTAATTCGGTCAAACCGTTTGACCTAAAAAAAATTTTGAATTTTCGTTTTGAATTCAGCTGGCTAATTACTTTTTGGCTAAGCTCACGATGGAGAGAACTGGCCTAAAGGAAAGTTGCTATATAAAGTCTTGTCCCGCGTTCGGCCCGCCCAGGAGAGAACTGGTGTCAGAATGCCCGTTCGATTTTGCAATTCATAAAACGGTTGCCAGGTAGTAAAATCCATATATATTATGTCATATGTAAAAGAAGTTTAAATTTAATTTCTTAAAAAAATTATGCTTAATATTTGACACGGTAGCCTTTCGAAGTTAAGTCGTGCGTACACTGCGAGAAAATTCGAGGACACGATACGTGCCCGTGACCATAAAAAAATTCAAGCGTGCTTGTTTATCTAATTTGATATAGTCGATCTGTTGGCATATTCCCCGGCGCCGTTGAGCAGAGGCTCAGGTTCGCCACGGTGGCATACATCAGGGGAAGCCGGCCGGCGGTCTCTTGTGAGCAGGTACTTCAGGCGCTGATGGCGGAGGGAGTCCCGGCTAACGCTGTCTCGGTTCACCTGTTCGCGCCGGAGGATTTCTTGGTGGTTTTCGCCATGGCGGTGCACAGCAGCACAGGGACAGAGTGGCTGGTCTGCCATGCATCAATCATGGCGGGTTCACGCTCTTCTTCCGTAAGTGGAAGTGGAACCGTCAGGCGCAGGCCACGCAGGCTGTTTGAGCTCGCGAGTTCATCATCTGGTGGTGGAAGGAATCCCACCGCATGCTTGGGAGACAGAGGTAGTAGAGGATCTATTGGGGAAATCCTGCGCGGTGGAGGAAATTGCACCGGAGACTAGGTCCCGCGCTGACATGGGTCTGTTCAAGCTTTCTGCTTGGACGTCGGACCTGGATTCCGTTCCGGTGGCCAGAACGCTGGTCGTGCCAGAGCCGGCAGTGTCGGAGGACACCCATGTCGGTGGCCGCAGCGTGGCTGCTACGGGAGGAGTGCTGGGAATCCCGTCGTTACACTACAAGGTCCTAGTTCATGTGGATCGAGTGGAGGAGGTTGTTAGCAGTGCTGGTTCACGACGTCTCAGTGATTCCCCAGGTGGCGGACAGTTCGAGCGTTCGCAGGATGAGTCCGGAGGCGGCCGTCGTGACGCCATCTTCCATGGCGACGGGGCGTCCAGGATCGGCGCGGCGGCGCTGGAGATAGAAGACAGCATGCTGGTACACAGAGACACCTGGAGTTCCGTGAGCCAGTAGGATGGAGATTACCGGCTATGGGAGACCCTGACCCGCTGGTGATTCAAACTGAAAGCCAAACGGCGAGTCCTGCTCAGCGGCCTCGTACCACGGAGATCGCGACAACAGCCGTAACTGACAAAAGTGGAGATAGCCCTGCCTTGCAGGAGCGTACTGATCCCGAGCCTGCAGCCCTGTCGAGGAGACCAACTGAAGACGCTATGACCGTGCTGGTGGAGTTAGAAACTGCAGCGAGCCGGCCAATGGAGGATGCACAGCTGGAGGACACTTTGGCTGGTGTAGGGAATCACGAGGAAGCGGAAGCATGCATCCCCACAGCGGGCGCAAAAGCAGGTCCTTCTGCGGCTCCATCGACTGGCTTTGTGAGACCTGAAGAAAGTGACGCAGAAAAGGTGCGTGAGGACCAAGGAAGTGTCCCTACTGCGAGAGCTTGCCGGAGGACGACAGCGCAGAAGAGACCAGCAAAAATTTAAACTAGATTTTGATAAATGAACTAGAGGTGGGATTTTGGCGGCCTGCACGACATCCCAGCCCCAGTGAAGGATTCGAGTGAGAGGGACCGCGCCGTCGGGGACCCGGAGATGAGTTGTTCCCATGCACCGCCCTTGGGATCAGTTCGAGATCGTGACAAGAGAGCTAGTACTACGTGCGTTGTTAAGGAGGTGCCTGATACGAGAATCGAGGATGCGAGCGCAATCACGAGCGCGCACCGTGTGGAGAGCCCAGCTACAGACGTGGACACGCTCACTGCTGAGGCGGTGGCACAAGCCAAGATTAAGACCGACTTCTTTTCAGCTTATTGAACAGATTTTAGGCCCAGAATCACACAGGCTCAAAAGAATAGATCTGATTCTATTCAGCTTTTTTCCACCGCGAATCTCAGTTTACACGTAAAGGGAGAATCGGCCTCTGACCTGCTTTTGGATAGATTCCCGAGCTTCAGCGCGATGGAACGAACCGGTAAAACGAGATGCCCCTGTGGCTGCGTGTATTTACAAATAAATGCCACCGTTTGGCCCAGCCGCCACCCATTCACATTCACGTCCTGCCCGCGCACGTACTGTGTCAACTGCAAGCCCACGTACATAACACGATCCGTCCTCATCATTCACTCACACGCACACGTGATGTCATGATAGATTTGAGATCGATGGATGCAGTAAAATGCGCTAATTTTGTGAAACAAATAGTTATGATTAATAGCTAATTATATTTAATTTCTGAAGCTCAATTTTATCAAGATTCGTATATATCTAGTTAAATATTTAGACTAGATGTATTCATATTTAGACAAAATTAAGGCTATTATTCACTTATTTGGATAACATATGAATTCTAGGGCGTTACAGACATTTCACACTCAACATATTAAACAAGCCAAATGTTTAAAAGCTAAAAAGAATGGATGAAACCAGATTCTGTGAGATTCTTCCCACCACAGCTTCTGTCCACAATCTTCTAAAAGCTAGCTTCTCTAAAATCATAAGCTGAAAAGAAGTCGGCCAAATCTGCGCGAATATTCTCAAAGCGCTTGCACCGCCGCTGTTGCAGGAGATTGAAGGGGCCAACAAGCTCCGTGCTGAAGCAGAGCCATTTACTCCTAAACGTGTCACTAGGAGAGCCGCCACAGAGGCCAGCGAGAGGGGCGCCACAAAAATCAAAAAAGCATCGGCAGCCGAGACGGTGTTGTTGAAAGCTTTGGGCATAGCCCCTGATGAGCTTGCTGTTAACGATGAGCATCTGATGATCTTCCGCAGCTTGTTCGACTCGTCGCTACGCGACCAGCACTTAAGTGATAGCATCTATCTTTGACAAGATGGTGCCACCGAACTTTGAGAACCTGGAGGGTGGACGGGTGGTGATTCAGGCACAATGAGTGTTGCGTCAGGAGTTGGAGCACATCTAGTTTTATGGATTATTTAAATCTAGAAATGCTTAGCTGGAATGTGAGGGGCTTGAATGACAAAGCCAAGAGAGATACAGTAAGAGAGTTCATCGCTGCACTTAGAGTTAGCATTGCAGGAGACTAAGGTGGATGTAATGGATGATTTTTTTGTTATGCAATGTGTTGGCCATCGTTTGATGGTTATGTTTTCTTGCCCGCGGATGGCATGAGGGGAGGCATGCTCCTGGCTTGGGATAGCTCGGTGGTTGAGATAACACGTACTCTCTCCGATCCCAAACAAGTGTCGTGGTTTTGAACTAGGGCTAGTTCAAAACCACGACACTTATTTAGGATCGGAGGGAGTATTAGTTTTGACAGCCACGCAATAACTGGAGAAGTCAAGTCACTAGACAATAACACCTAGTGGTTAACCACGGTTTACGGGCCACAATTCACGGAGGAGAAAATTAACTTCCTAAATGAACTTGCGGAGCGTCGGGCTCTTTGTCCAGGTCCATGGGCAATTGTGGGAGACTTTAACATGATTCTTACTGCTGCGGAGAATAATAATAATAATATCGACCGCGCTATAATGTCACGATTTCGAAGCTTTGTGCAGCAACATGAGCTGAAAGACATGTATCTACATGGGAGGCTATATACGTGGTCAGATGAAAGAGAGGTCTCTACCGAAACAAGGATCGATAAAGTTTTAGCTTCGGTGGACTGGGATCTGGTACACCCGCTGGAGAAGTCAAGTCACTAGACAATAACACCTAGTGGTTAACCACGGTTTACGGGCCACAATTCACGGAGGAGAAAATTAACTTCCTAAATGAACTTGCGGAGCGTCGGGCTCTTTGTCCAGGTCCATGGGCAATTGTGGGAGACTTTAACATGATTCTTACTGCTGCGGAGAATAATAATAATAATATCGACCGCGCTATAATGTCACGATTTCGAAGCTTTGTGCAGCAACATGAGCTGAAAGACATGTATCTACATGGGAGGCTATATACGTGGTCAGATGAAAGAGAGGTCTCTACCGAAACAAGGATCGATAAAGTTTTAGCTTCGGTGGACTGGGATCTGGTACACCCGGATGCGGTGCTACAAGCCTTATCCTCTTCTGTCTCGGATCACGCACCCATCCACCTAGCCTTAAACGCTGCTTTCCACCCTAAGAGGAGGTTTAAGTTTAAGACGTTTTGGCTAAAATTAGAAGGAGTTGACGACGCAATCAAGGAAGCATGGAAATGTAATGAAGCCATTGTGGATCCTTTTCGGAGGTTGGACGTTCTGTTCAGGAATGCAGCTGAGTATCTCCAAGCATGGGGACAGAGGAGAGTTGGTAATGTAAAGCTACAAATCGCAATTGCAAATACGGTTATATTCAGATTGGAGACGGCGCAAGATGCAAGGCGGCTTACATCAGGAGAAATTTGGTTGCGCAAAACTTTGAAGCTAACGGGTTTGGGCATGACATCTCTTGAGCGTACGATCGCGAGGCAAAGATCGAGGATAAGATGGCTGAAAGATGGAGATGCGAACACAAAATATTTTCACACCATTGCAAATAGGAGGCGTACGAGGAATTTCATTCCAGCAATCAAATCGTGCGATAAAATCATAACGAATCAATGCCAAAAAGTAGGAGTGTTCATGGAGGCTTTTACAAATCTCATAGGAACAATTCACAACAGAGAGCATGGCATTGACATGGACGCTCTACACCTGCCATAATACGAGCTCCAAAGTATGGAAGGAGTGTTCATGGAGAATGAAGTATGGGGAGTGATTAAGGAGATGCCCCCAGATCGAGCGCCCGGGCCAGATGGGTTTAATGGCGCGTTCTACCAGCGAGCGTGGCCTGTAATTAAGGGGGACATTATGGCAGGCCTGCTGAAATTGGCTGTCGGAGATGCTAGGGGGTTTGCAAGACTAAACAGAGCATTCATCACCCTAATTCCAAAAAAGCAGGACAACACTGAAGTCAGAGACTTTCGACCTATTTGCCTAGTGCACAGTTTCTCTAAATTGTTCTCTAAGCTGATAGCCAATCGCATGAGACCACGATTAGGAGATTTAGTGAGTGTAAATCAATCGGCTTTCGTCAAAGGATGTAGCTTGCATGAAAACTTTGTCCTAATCCGTCAAGTGGCTAGAAGGATCAACCAGCGAAGACAACAAGGAGTTCTACTAAAGCTAGACATTGCACGTGCATTTGACTCGATATCATGGGGATTCCTCTTTGAAGTTCTAAGGCATCTAGGCTTCGGGTTACTGATCCTGAAGTGGATCGCCGCCTTACTATACATTGCCAACACGAGGGTCATCGTCAATGGAGAACCGGGAGAAAGAAACCATCATGCTTGCGGCCTGAGACAAGGCGATCCCATATCTCCAATGCTATAGTTTTAACTGTGGCAATTACGAGGGCGGTTGAAGAGGGCCTGCTTCAAAACCTGGCCGGCATATCGCCAATTCAACGCATATCAGTGTATGCCGATGACGTGGTCCTTTTCTTTAGGCCACAAAGAGCAGAATTAATAGCAATCAAGGCAATTTTAAGGGTGTTCGGTCAGGCTTCAGGGCTCCATGTTAATTATAGCAAAACGTCAGCTACCTTAATTAAAGGAGGGTAGGCAGATGAGGAGATTATCACAAAAATTCTAGGCTGCAAATTGGATAAATTTCCCATACGGTATTTAGGACTACAACTAGCACTTAGACCTCTGACCAAAGCAAAATGACAGCCTTTCCTAGACAAGGCACTAAACCTAATGCCCGCGTGGCAAGAAGGCATGATTGCACGAGAAAGACGGCTAACAATAATTAAATCAGTGATAACTGCCAGACCGATTCATCACATCTTGGTTGAGGAGGCCCCAAGCTGGATCCTAGAGGAGATTATTAAAGGATTGCGTGCTTTCTTCTGGACCGGTAAAAAACAATAAATGGAGGATAGTGCCTTGTAGCGTGGGAGTGTATCAGCAAGCCCCTCTGCTATGCAAGATTGGGAGTTAAAGACCTACGACTACAGGGCTTAGCTTTACGAGTACGCTGGGAGTGGTTGAGAAGGACTGATCCTTTGAAACCGTGGCAAGGTCTGAAACTGCCAAAGGATACTGCAGCGACAGAGCTCTTTCACAGCCTTGCTAACATTACTGTGGGAGACGGCAAGAGGGTGTACTTCTAGAGGGATAGGTGGATTAATGGGCGCAAGATAGAGAACATAGCGCCACGGATCTGTCAATTGGTCCCGACACGAAGAAAAAACAGTCGTTTGGTCGCAGAGGCGCTGCCGCAAAATGCATGGGTGACATCCATTGCAGGAGGTCTTGACACGGAGGGGTATTGCCCAATGTGTGCGCATTTGGGTAGAGCTAAGTAGTTTCAAAAGAGACCCACAAGCACCGGATACTTTCAGTTGGATTGGCTCCCGATCTGATCAATACACTACCAAGGATACATGCAAAGTGCTATTCCATGGGACATGTACAACATGCACAAACCTATATGGAGATCATTTGCACCTACCAAATGCAAAATCTTCAATTGGCTAGTGTTGAAGAAAAGACTCTGGACTTCTTACAGACGACACAAACACGACATGCAAGATCAGCCAAGCGCGTGTTTCACATGTCTTCAAGAGGAGGATAATGTTGAGCATATCCTCGTGCAATATGTTTTTGCAAGGCAGGTGTGGTACAATTGCTTGCAAGCAGCGTCGCTGCAGTTGGAGGAGCCTCAAAGGGGGGCACTTTGGAGACCTGGTGGCTGCAAGAAGGAGAAGGAGTGGTGGCTACCGACAAGAGGAAATTTGATACTCTAGTCATCCTTGTTTCATGGATGTTATGGAAACAAAGGAATTCTAGGGTCTTCGAAAACACGAGAGAGCAATGCACCGTCACACAGCTCACAGATAGGATCAAAGAAGAGTTCCGTCTCTAGAAAATGGCGAGAGTTAGAGGGAGGCATGTTAGAGTGAGAGAGTAGGCTTAGTCTCGGAGTGGAGTGGAGTGTGTGTGTGTGTTTAGCCAATCCAATTGTTTCGCAGTTGGCTCTTAGTTTTCTTGTAATTTGAGTCTTCTTTCTTCTATAAAGATAAGGCACGTCTTTGGTGTGCTCTCGAAAAAAAAAAGATATGGGATTTCAACCACTGAATGACATGCATGATAGGCTTCCAAAAGCTCTCACAATGAGATTGATACATCAAGTAGACTGTCAGACCAAGTCATTAGTTATCAATGGAATTCCATACCCAATAAAGGATTTCGTTAAGAAAGACCTTGGATTCTCTAATGGGAACACTCCCGTCCCTTTACCCCCTCGAGGAATGTATAAGTCTAAACCTTACAGGGGAAAGACAAAGTTCAGATCAGAGGGAGCTGGTAGGGGCATCAAACTTGATAAAGCAATCGAAGAACTATTAAAAATGCAGGACAAAGATCAGTTCTGCATCCAGTTCATGATGATTTTTCTTTGCATCTATCTGACTCCAACTAGTACTAAATAGTGTCGAGATTCATCTAAATTTTAACAAATTTGAGACATCTATTTTAAGACGGAGGGAGTACTATAAAAGTTGCCATCAATAAACTTAATCTTTCACTTTCTAATCTCTCAACTCTTCACTATGGATCCAATTATGCGGAATTGTGTTTGTGGAAAATGGACAATCGAGAGTCAAAAACGGCACAAGGCAGCTGAGTGAGCTTTAACGTTACCATGCCTTATTACGGTGATGATCTGTGAGGTTTCTATATAAACTGAATGATAACAAGGCCCTACCAACAAACTACTGCGTCTTGAGGACAGACACCAGGTACAATACCGTGCTAGCAAGGATTCCAGCACCCCCAAGCCATCAGCTCTATTACATTCCTCTTCTGAAGATCAGTAAAGAATTCCAGCCGTTTCAGATCTGATGGAACTTGCTGCAGCCCTTTTCAGCTACGGAAAATGGTACACTGGCTAATGACCTCTGTCACTTGGTAACCCTGAACACAGACTCGGCTTGTACTGTGCTCCCATCCAAGTTGTAGCTCCTACCACTCCTGCCCCAAGTGAACAGTGCCTGTGGACCTAGATGAATAAACCATGCGATCCCATGAATTGTTGTCTATCCTTGGCCAGGGAGGCTTTCTTTTGCTTCCATTCGACGATGATCCAGAACCTTGCAAAAATAATTAAATGATTAAAGCCCCGTTCTTTTACGTGGGATTGAACCCCAGCATGGAATAGATCCAGGGCATGGATGTGGTTGATCTGGCCCCTTCACCCAATCCATATGGGTATTAACCTCTGCTAATCCCCGAGATCTATTTCCGTTCATTTAAGCCACAAGAATCAGCCTCGGAGAGATTGTACTGACTGTCTCGGGTTGTGGAAATTTTCCAGACGTTAGATGAGGATACTTTTTTTCCAACCCGGGTCAGTATAGGATGGGTTGGGGAAATTATCCAGCCCAGGAGTAAACAAACACCAAAAATTTGCTGGGCTGGAAAAAATACCTCGCCGGGCTGCACGACCTGGATTGGGCCGAAATCCAGGCCAATCTCTGCCTCGGTGGGATTAACCGAACAAGTCCTAAGAATTTTTCCCGAGTAACTTGACATCACCAGTGTGCAAATCCTACCAAATGCCTTGCTTGGCAGGATAGCTTCAATATTATGTAGACTGGACCTGATTTCCAGGTGTGCTACTACAGTCTGCTCAGTTGGAGAGGTGATGTGATCCTTGCCATGCACACTCACCTGGCTACTATGCTCTCTGTTTTGCATACTCTCTGTTCTCAGAAGAATTGATGTCGATAGGAGCACATGATGGAGATGATATGTCAACATCAACAGGTTCGATGATCGGTCTTTGGCTGTTTAAAGGTGATACCAGGAAGAGTATGCCCCGGAATGTTCCATCAGCAGCAGGACATCCATCCATCTACATATAGCTGAATCCATCTCAGCAGCCCATGCCTCATCAGTATCACTCCTACCTTCATTGGTATCACATGTCGGCAACCAGTATCACTAGTCCATTGGTGGATCATATCCAAACCAAGTGATATGCGAGCCTTGCTGAAAAATACTTTGCATTGCTCAAATGACTTGATGTTCACACACGATGAGAATCGAGCAAAATACTTCACGCAGTTATTCATAGCCTCAATGAAAATCGACTTCTCATTGTCGCTCCAATCAACTGGGTCAACTTCGCGTTCCTGGTCTGAGAGAGTGCCTTCATCGTCAAAGCTTGTGTGCTTCTTGTGCTGAAAGATATTGCATTCTTGTGACACCTATCTTTTGGCCAGGATCAGCAGAGCTTGTTGCATGAGCCCATTCCGTCAGGGGAGAGAGTTCCACATATACCTGCCAAGATATCAGCAGCTACAGACTCTCTCGCATGCGAAGATACATTAGTAACAGTCCTTATCTGAAGATCCTTTGGCCACAACTGAATATCCGACCTGTAAGAAGTCCAAAGTATAGATTTGGCAGAAATTTTCTCCATTTTGTTTGCATAATCAAGACCATGGGCTGCCATGACTGATGCCACCCTAAGCATACCAAGTGTGATCCAGCATTTCCCTCAGGATTCCATTTCTTTCCAGATTTTGTTCCTAGGTAATTGCTGGTGGGTTGTTGCAGCTGACGATCCAGAAGTTCCTTAACTTCTCAGAAACTGTCAGATTGATGGTACTTGTAGTAGAACTCAACACAATTGGCAGTTTTCTTGTGCCGAAGGGAACTCAAAATTTTGGATAAATCCAAGCATCTGCATTACAAACTTCCTTCTCTTCATGAATCCATGGATTAATCACAGTCTGCTCCTTCTCAACCGAAATAGGACCCTCAATCAAGCCATTCTTGCTGACAAACTTAGTACCTGCCTTCTCTTTCACATTTATAATTAGTGCTGGCATTTCAAGAAATTTCTGCAGCGCTTGAACTGAAATTCTGTAAAAGTCTTGTTTGCAACAGCTAATACTTCGTGGTAGAAAACATGCATAAATTACGAGCTGCATATAAACAGAACACAGAAGTCAAATAGGGATCAAATATTAAAATACAAAGGGTAACAGCAGATAACATAGTAACAACCATAAGTAAAACAAACAAGGATGTAAACGTATAAGAGCAGCCAAGGAGGTTAAATGTAATACATGATAGATGCAGACAAGAGTATATTCATGAGCTCATCTTAGACATGCAAAGGGTATGTAAAAAAAGAGAAAGGAAGCAGGATATTTTACAATTTGTAAAACAAACACCTTTTGTGTCAGCTATCATGCCATAAAGTACATACTGGATTCCACTCAAACATCCTTTATGCCATATAGGCCACCATTATGTTTTTATATTCGATCACCTACAGTTCTTCTTTGATCCAATGGATAATGGGACTGGAACAATGGGAAGCGACTGTCATAAATGGCAGAGGATGCACTTACATTGAATACAGACCACCATACCAAGACATGTTAAGTTTCTAACTTAGCAAGTGTGTTTCTTCCACATTGATCATCTGGTCTAAGGTGTTGCTCTATAATTAGCCTCTAACTTCGACATTTATTTATAACTAATTAAATGGGCATTGAGAAGCCTACATTTGTTGTTTGATTCAATTCATATTTTCTCAAAAATTACTCGAGGCTAGCCTGTCCAAACAATGTGTTAACCAATTCTGCTTATTGGCTTTGAGAAGACAACATCTGTAATTTTACTTATCATGATATCTTATGAATCTCACACTGGAACAATCATTTTTTTCCTTTTCCATACTTTAAGGTTCAACAACATACATTATTCGGATAGAGAACTGTATACAACATGTAATTGGTGCATTGCCAGCTACTCAGCTAACCCCTTCAGGATCAATCACATCAAACTAGACGAACACATGGGCACAAAACTTTGGCCAAAGGCACATGTTGTGGCCTCTAATATTTTCTCTTTATTTCTCAATAACTCACGGTGTTATAAGTTCTGTGACCTGCTCATGCTTATATAGACACATGAGGAGCTGGCTACACAACTGAACCGGTTCCTAACTCAGACTAACTAGCAGCTAGCTAATTACAACATCCTCTCGGACTGCAATGCAGCAAGCTGCAAAATTAACTTTCCAATTAATTCCTAACACAACTAGCACTCCTAGCCGGACTCAAACACTTAGGAAACCAACCAAAAAATAACTCATATCCAACTACACTAGGACATGGTGATTTCCAAATCTTGACCAAACTAATTAGGCAAGATTATGCTTTTTACTGGTTAAGGTTTAATCCCAATTATCAAGTAGAAATATTAGATAGAAGCTATAATGACTTGAAATATTATCAAATCCACATGCTTCTAATCACTATTCAGTTCACAAATTTAGAGAAGACGAGAACCTGCCTGGTGAGGTAGCGGCACGGTCAGGAGAGTTGAGGATGTCATGATACAAGACCGAGAAGTTGAGTGCCAGCCCAAGTCTAATAGGATGAGTCAGGGGCAACTCTGCTAGTGTAATATCCTGAAATATTTAAATAAACGTAACTGAGCAAAATTCACCACCAAATAATAATATGGGAAAAGCACGCATGAAATAGATTCCTGGCAAGGGAAATCGAATGTTAGATATGTAAAATCCATATGTACAGACCATAGAATTGGAATTTCTTTAAATCATCAATAAGGGAATGATACACATGTCAACTTAGCATGTCTTGGTACGGTTGTCTGCACCCTCTGCCATTTGCGACAGTCGCTTGCCATTGTTCCAGTCCCATCCATTGGATCAAAGAAGAACTGCAGGAGACCAGCCGGCCCAGAAGAATGACGAACTAGCTAGTGAATAGCAGCCGGAGAAAAGGTCTAATGAATTGTAACTTGCCAAGTATGTTTGTTCCATATCACAAATCAGGTCTAAGGTATTGCTCTATAATTAGCCTCTAGCTTGGACACTTTACTGATTAAATGGGCATTGAGAAACCAAGATTTGTTGTTTGATTCAGCTCATATCTTCTCCGAAATTATTCGAGGCCAACCTGTTCGAACAATGTGCTTAACCAATTCTCCTTATTGGCTTTAAGAAGCCTACATCCATAATTTTATTTATCACTATATTTATGACATGTCACACTCTGCGGAAAATCATTTTTCATTTTCAGACTTCTAGGTTCAACCGCACACACTATTTGCCAACACAACTGCATAGAACATGTAACTGATGCCTTGCCAGCTACTCAGCTGACACTTGTTATTCAGTGATTAATATTTAATCCCAACTGTGAAGTCAAAGTTAGAGAAAATCTGTATTGACTTGAAATATTCTCAAGTCCAAATGGTATTATTCACTACTCAGTTCACAATAAGTTGACCAAGCACAACTGGTTATTGAAGACAAACCTGCCTGTTGAGGTTGCGAACATGGTCAGGAGAGTCGAGGATGTCATAACAAAACATTGAGAAGTTGGGCACCACTCGAAACCTAATAGGATGAGCCGGAGGCAACTCTGCCCATGTAATATCCTGAAAGATTTAATATAAACTCAACTGGGAAAAAATCACCACTAAAGAATAATGTGGGGAACTCACGCATAAAATAGATTGCCGGCAAGAGAAAGGGAATGTTGGGTGTGTGAAATCCAGGGCAACCAAACCACCTGAGCAGCTTTGTATACATGGAGGATATCTAATTTGACCATTAAATTATTGAATTCCTTTGTACCAAAAATCAAAAAGGTTCGTTGTTCCCATCATTTGAAAGATACTATTCCAGAGCAAAGTATAAAGTCAACTCATATACCAAATCTTGACATGATAAGCCCCAAAGTTACTATAATGGTAGGTACATATGAAACGGCGAACAAGTCATCAATAAATTAAGATCTGCCGCATACCTTAGAGCATCAACTAGTAGCTTAGGGTGTTAAGACACCTAGGGCATGGGTCAGCAATTCTTGTTGGCGCATCTGAAAACCTCCTTGCTGAGCAGACCACCTGGATTTGATTGTGCTATCACACTGACACCATCATGATAATCAGGTATAGGACTGTCATGAAAGTCATCATTCGACATTTAATGTGACTTGTCAGATCTATTATTCCATAGCCGCCTCATTGTCCGGCGCACTTCCAGGTAGACCCAAGTATTGTCCTACTGAAGGTTGGCAATCATGGTCTCTAAAACGATGAACAGATTGTAAATCATCAGAAAGCGATTCTTTTAGCCACCATCCCTTGTATCCACATCATCCAAGACAGGATGTGAATATGATCCCTTCCTGCTATGTCTTCCACCATATTTTGCCAATGGACTATTTCTTTTGCAATAGCCACACTCTTCCTGCCTACGGAGTTTCTTAGCAGTCTCGGCTGCCTAAAAAGCTGGAGTGTGATCTCTGGCATATGATCCTCTCGCAATTGCTCTATAGCTTGGATGATGCGACTGACCGCAGAAGATATGATGCTCAGATTCAAACTCTTCGTGATGAAGTGTATCATTTGAATGGTTGATATGATTATCTACGAATTGCTTGCTTTAGTAATCTCATCCAATATTCGTAAGCCTGATCTTATCGAAGACCACCCATAAGGCTCAAACGTCAAGCGATTCTGTTTTAAGAGCACAACCACCAAACCTTAGTGTGAAATAGTCTGGTAGTGTACCTCCTCTAGGACCCCTGAGACTTTTAAGCAGATATCGTTAACCAACTCATGAGATGCAATGTTGGAGTAGAAAAGTGCAGTGACACTATCCTTAGTGCTCGTCAAGCAACCACTAAGTGGACTCAGAGAGTGCTAATCATCTCATTTTTCACTTTTTCTGTTCCCAGGGGATCAATGCTAGTAGGATAATGTGCAAACTCACCTTGGAGCAACCAAAGCTATGCAATGATTCTATGAATTAAGGCATGAATCTGATGGTGGTTGACGATCTGGCTGATATGTGGTACAATGTTGCAGCCATGGACTTCTGCAGCAGTCTTGAACACACGTAAGACTTCCTCAGAGTATGAGCATGGCTTGTTGGGGTCACAAAGGCATGCGAGAAATGGTGGAAGTGTGTTTGAGTCGAGATCTTTTACATACAACTTCCACCCTCCAAAGGCTTCCTTCTGTTGAATGGATCTGTCAGATCTTAGTGAGTTCAATCTCGATCTTTCCACGATAGTCCTTGATGAGTGTGACATGGTGTTCATTGCTACGACTCTCTTCATTTTGCTCTATGGAGAAAATGATGTGCCATTGAGGCACGGAGGGCACCAATACCATTCTTGTAAGCAACTGACAACTGGTTGCACTCCTCCACAATGAACTCCTCGGACACAACTGTCTTGGACACCTTCTCCATGAACTCAACCATTTCCTCATTTCTCTCAGCCTGCTCTGCAAGCTTAGCCATCCACACATTCTCCTCATGGAGAAGTTCAGCAGGCTGCGACATCTTCACTATCTGTTGTTTATAATAGTCACAGGTGGTCAAATCTGGAGTATCTGGATAAATTTCAGTTAGCTAAATGTTAGATACTTAGTTACCATCTCATTTTGACAACCACGAACAAGTATGAATCTCTACCTTCAAACCTTGACTTCATCCCCATGCTAGATTCCTTACTGCAACTGCAAACGTTGATGTTAATGCTGATTTCCACTTCTTTTTCCCTCCCTCACAATATCTTTCACTTTCCTCTTTTTATCAACCTCAAACCAGCTCCTCTGATCTGTTGGATGAAGCGAGAATGAATCTTGTGAGTATTGTGTATCGGTGCAAAAAAAAAGAAACAGAAGCAGACATTACCTGAAGGTGTGACATATGGAGACAAAAAACTGAAGACGAGGTCTGATGGGATGAAATACGAATGTGTATTTCCAAAACCCCCATGAAGAACTCCAATAACCTCACCAGACTTGTTGAACAATGGGCCACCAGACGAACCGTTTTCGCTGGTTATGTTGACTTCTAGTATTTCCATGTTGTACTCATTATTGTTGGGTCTGCTGACCTCTCTCACGTTCCTACGCACCCCCACACACCCAGTTGCTACTCTTCTGTGCTTATCAAGGAGCCACGACAATAGCATGGATTTTTCACCCACAATTTCCAAGTTCCTACTAATCTGAAGAGCCTGATGAATTCCAGCACACATGCGATCGCTTGAGTGACGCTTGATATTGCTGCGTTCCACTGCGATAAGAAGCAGGTCTAGTTGGCAGTTAATTCCAATGATTACCGCAGAAACATATTCCCTCATATCCTTCACCCGTGTAGCAAGTCCAGCAGCTCGATAAGCAAACTCGTAATGATCACATAATATAGAAGTCTCAAACAGCCGCTCGGCTTCTGTTTCAGAAATCGGCATCGTCCCTTTGTACACATGGTCAATGCTATGAGCAGTGGTCAGTATAAGCAAACGGCTGCCCATACTACCCACGAAGAAACCTGTGGACTCCGTAGTCTCACTGGACCTAACAGTTTGGTCATCCTTCTTCACAACATCCACCTGTCTAACCAGATCCTCTATCTCAGCTATAAGTTCCGTCCTCGGTGCTATCATGACAAAACATACTGAAGATTTGGCACGCTCAAAGACAGGAATGGCCCAGTCTTCATTTCCAGCCATCTTGAAGGAAAAAAATCAGTTTGATATCAGTCAATGAACATAGATATTATCTTGCGTAAATATCATGGAACCGTGAAGGATTTAGAATATCAATATAAGATACCAAATGGTTCATGTAATGCAAAATTACAAGAAATGGTCTGTGTCATCCTTCACTAGCTTCAAAGCCTCTAGCTCATGGCTTTGGCCAGCACAACTTAACAGAAAAGATTGTGTGGCTATCATACCATTATATCCAGTCTCGTCTCTTATTAGTACATTCCATCCTATTAGACAAACCGGAAGCATACTACTATTAAAAGCAGTTCATTCTAATCAATATTTTACAGGTTTTCTTTGATAAACAGATTAGATTGAGAAACATGGTTGTGAAAAAACCTATTTAAGGAGGCTACTTACTTACTCCCTCATTTTTCATATAGAAGTTCAAAGATAACTCTAATGAAGCCATAAGAAAGAGCAAATTATGGTGCACACTCAGTTAGCATGGACAATGGTAACCATTTCAATACTATAAAAGACAACATTGCAGAAGGAGCAGAATTCAAGCTATCAGCAGCAGATTACAAATTACCAAAAAGCCAGATTCTAGGCAATCACCTGACAATGGTAACCGTGAAAAATGGGGTCTGTGTGTTGAGGTCTCAACCGAACTGTGGTGTCACCTGAACCACTAGCCAAACATCTTCCGTGAGGGCTGAAAGAAACGGCCAGTACAGCTTCAGTGTGGCCTGCTGTTGTGGACTTAGATCCACGACGGGATAACTACCGTGCAACACCTGCAGGTGATAAGATTGTGTATAGATCATTCCATGGTGGTATAACAAGCTCAAAGTCAACATAACCGTAAGTAGGGTACTAGGGTATAATGGGACATCTTAACTTCCCAATACTATGCTCAAAGTCAACATAACCTAGCTTGCGGGTAAAACAAGCTCAAAGTCAACATAAACGGTCATTGAATTTCATGTAGTATGCATCAACCAGGATATACATTCACCAATGCCATACTTTGTGTTATCTACCTTCGATTACACTACTAGATGTTCTCTAGTTCATCATCTAAAGCAGTTAAAACAATGATCAACAGTAACTTACGTTATTTTCCAACAATTGAACAAAATCAATTCTTCAGGCAAACATACAAGATACATTACTTTGCTGCCAACAGAATGCTACCATTAGTTCCTGACATCAACTTTGAGTATTTATGAAAGATACTCAAACCACACCCACTGGTCACACAGAATATTGAAGGGTGCAGCGATTTATCACAACCGTAAATTTTAATTCTATTCCTGTCCAGCTATAAGCAGAAGATACCCAAAAAAACTAAGCAGAAGATGACAGTAAACAGAGATTCACTTTTTCAAGCTTGGTGTGTTAGGACATGAACCAATGCATATAGGTTTTACCAAAAAATTGATTTAGTTTCCCTCCTTAGAGAAGAAGGCGGGGGATATTGGCTGTAGATTGGCTAAGGGAAGTGGTTTGCTCCCTCACAAACACAAGAACAAGGGTGATGCAAAGATATAAGTACCAGCAATTGTAGCCGAGCGCCGGTTAACTGGCCCGATCCGGACAACTGTTTGCGGAGTTGGCTTGGCTTGATCGGTGCCTGAGGGGCGGAGGAAGCTGGACCGGCTGGCGGCTGGCCGGTGGCGTCCCGCAGCCCCGAGTATGCTGTCGGATACGGGAGGCGTGCGCGCGGTGCGGCGACGGCGGCGAGCCAACTTGATGGAACGTGAGCAAGGGGCGGTTGATCGGAGAAGGGGGGCTTTCCGGGACCGGAATGCGGTGTGGGCGCGGGTGGCCGGTGGCGTCCTGCAGCCTCGGGTCGGATACGGGGGAACGGGCGCGCGGAGCGGCGACGGTAGCGAGCCAACTCGGTGTGGATCGGAATGCGAGCAGGGGGCGGTTGATCGGAGAAGGGATTTGGGGTGGTCGAGGCTAGGGTTTTCGAGAAGAGTGGTACGGCCGAGGGCGGGTTTGGGGCTCTCGAGGGGGGGTCGATTTGGCTGGAGCGGTGAAGCCTGCTGGTGTAAAGGTTACTAGAAGGAGCCCGTTTCTTCATGTTCACATTCGGCTCACATGAAATGGAACACCCGCAAATTATAGTGCAATATATTGTACTATGTCTCATCTTTGATTTTTTTAAGACAGTACGATGTAAACTGCATTATAATCTAATGAGTGGCATGGTCCTTTTCAACCCACTCACCATAGTATATGAATACCATTTAGCCCAAAATTTATGGGATTTGATACCAAAGTGACATATTAATTGCATGGTTAAGGAAAATACATGCACCAAACATTTTTTATAATTAGGCATGAAACCTTTAATTTCCTAAACACAGTAGTATATCAAATAAATCGTGTCTGAACAAGTGTACTGTTGAAGCAATACATAGTTGGCAAATATAATACAGAAGTGCTATAGATATAGAGAAAGTAAAAAATGCATCAGTCCAATTTTAGAAAGGCAATTAAATCTGGCGGTAGGAACACCTCATGACGGGCAAGATAACTAATCTATTTACAAATTTACATATACATTCATTGATGTTAACTGATAATCCAACAACAATAACACATAGAGGTGACCAACATTAGTACACTAATCAAACTGTAACTATTTTGGATCAGGTAGCGAAGTAGAGGAAAGTAGCATAAAGTTAAGCATATTCATTTAATAGGCAATAAAATTGGTTAAGATGTGTTATCAGCAAAAATAACCTATGACATAAGTTGGAATGAAAATAAATAATTAGAGTGTAATATCTTTCCAAAAGGTGCAAACCACATTTAAACAGAACTTCACAAGAAAGTAAAGGTCTTGGGAACCTAGATCAACCACTCTGAACTTTGACACCACATCTTAGTTCTTATATTCATGGGCATGTTCTCAATGATGAGAGCGTAGTACGTTTTTTGTTATTTTTATAAATAGCAAAATACTACATGTATGTTGTTTTCTCAATGATCCATCCATGTGTCTTGTTAAGCAGAACTTTCTGTGTAATGGCCCCATAAATTGATTTAGTTCCCCCATCCCTTCCACATGGAGTTTAAAGCTACCACTTCTAACAGTGAACATTGAGTATATTTGAAATGTTAACCCTCTACAACTTCACAATACAGCTCCTCAATGAGTACCATATGAACAAGAGATTTTCTTATATACATTAGGTCAAAATCTCTTAGTAGATAGTGTGCACATTCCATAAAAGTACCACTTTGCCAAAAGATTTAACTTCAGCTGCATTTTATTACCCTCACCTTTGATATGTAAGTTCTTATTAAAGGAGTTTATTTCATCTATATTAAGTAAAAACTTTGTGTTTTGAGTTGTTTAGCAAAAGAACCGCCATGCAACTGGCCTTGGTCTTGTTGTCTTCCTACTTCTACTTAGAAACATCTGTCACTCGCTCTAAACCTATAGGTGTTGTTTCGATTGCAGTAACAATAATAGCAGGCGTGGTTTCAGTACCTAACATTCTCGTGCGAGAAGCTACATTTTAAGTGTCGGTCATAGAACAACTTGCCAAAAAATCAAACAATCATCTGAACTTGAGAGCCAAAAAATGACGACACTAAATCATAAAAAACACCCTCTCAGCTGCCGCAAAAAATTGTAGATGCAATATCCTTTGGTTGAAGAATTACAATTGTATGTATTGCAATAACATTTAAGTAAGTGAAGAGATGCATGCTATTATTCAACATGGAAAAGGCATCTGATAGAAACAATATTCAGCAAGCAGCTAAGGTCACAATGTACCATTGGATCAACTGGGCATAAATTTTCACCAGTTCATAGAAAAATACACATCCGTCGTATTCCTATTCTCTAGAGGTAATTTTAAGATAAGCTGGTTCATAAAAGGTTAAATAATCAGTACTTTTAAACTCTAATCTCGTGTGGCACATCCATTTTATCGGTAGTATCATTTTACTTCTGAATGGTTATGTCAAAATCCAGTTGGCTGTTCATCCTCTTGATCACTGTTACTGATTTTATTTAACGCCAGCTCTAAATTTCCAAGGTTCTTAAGTATTTCTTCTGTTCTAGGATAACCATTGATGCTTCACAATCATGTTCTTTTACCGGACTCGAAAGTTGTATTGGTCACACTGGCGGAGCTATGCACAAGTCAGAGGGGGCCACCGCCCCCCCAGACTTGGAACATTTACTGAAGAAAAAAATATTTAAGGGGCTTAATTGGAATTTTTTTGAGTCTTTTGCCCCCCCAAATGTTGAAATATTACCTTTTGCCCCCCCAGTCAACCTGGGCTAGCTCCGCCAGTGATTGGTCATCAGAGTAAATTAATGTCAACAATGCATATATGCCTTTCTACTGACTTGAAAGTTGGATTGGTTAATTTTATTACTGGATAACCTCCCAACAAGGGAAAAATGATCCAACTAAACTCCATAGCCAAATTAATAGAAACAATGTATGTATGCCTTTCATTGATAATATATTTTCTTTATACCAAGAAATTTACTTACTTATGCCAACCATAAGTAAAAAATTATCGTCCACCCTACTACTTATGAAAGGAGGTAATGCCTTCTAAAGAAATTGGTAAAGAAAAGAAATATCAAAGGAAATAGAAAGAAGGATTACAGAGTTGTATTTTGGTGCATCATTAGAGGGTACAACAAAGAAGGATTAATCACTCACACACCTTTATGTTGAAACCCACTAGCGTGCTTAGCCCACACCAATTTTGAGGCCGACCAACCACTCAACAAGATGTCGATGCCACACCACTGCCACCCATAGCCACAACCCGCTGTGCTGCTCGCCGATTCCACTTGCCGACCAATCTCATAGCAGAAAACAAAATTATTCATAATGTTCAAATAAACTGGCACATAGGAGCTAGTTACTCTTGAACTTCAAACATTGCAGAATTGAAGCTTCTAATCATGAATGAATTAAACGATGATGTAAAGAATGCCAGATAATTCCAATGATGTATGTGAAGACGTGTACGACTGAATACAAAACTTAGTGAATCGATAAGTTTCTATTGAAAGTTCAAAACTTCGGTGCTCCACACTTTAATACTTAATACATAGTACCTTCTTTTCCTCAAACCAAAAAAACTGCAGAAGGTTGCTTGAGGTATCTCGGGCATAGGAAGACACACAGTTTACCACATCTATGCTTGCAAGAATAGAACACGTTCAGATATAAAAGCCTGCATCAGCAAGGAACTCTCAACAACTATTAACCACAACATGTGGTGCAACTCTAATTTTTATTTGTCTAGGCACACTAAACCTCGCCTTTCATTTTGGACATCACTAGACATTTGGCAAAATGGATGAAGAATTAGCATAAGAATTAAAACTGAACAGAATCAATCAAAGAATCTCCTTTGGAAAGAACTAAATCATTGTGAAGGTGATATGATATCCATAAGAGCAAAGGGAAGTTTGATTTCACATTATGATCTGTACAATTCAGCAGGTTTAGAAGCTAATCATATCCTATTTGCCAAAATTCATCTTTGGGATAAGTAATTAAATGCATGTATACTCTACCCATAAAATTAGCTACCACATCTAGCTTAAGAGAAGATTTTTCGAAATTTGAAAATTGTGATAATTTTTTTGGCTACTAAAATTAGCTCCAGATCTAGCTTAAGAGAAGATTGTTCAGCCGTATAAACTATCTTTTTTATGCTGTGCACCTAGTCTGACAATTTTTTCCTATGTAGACTAATCATTGCTTTCCTATTTGATTGATATCATGTGAACGCAGGCAGATGCTTCACTAATGATGGTCGATGCCTCAGTTTTTACAGTTTTATCTTAGTTTTGTTAAAAAAATCTCTTCTGCCATGCACAACAAATTCTCTCAAATCTTTGCTGACATATATTTATAGAACACCATGGCTATCTTGTAAATACAAAACTCACCAAGAAATGACATCAAAATTAGAGACAGTGAACAAACAATTTGTAAGTTGCTTCAGTAATACTTGAACTGCGTCATAGCCAAATATTGGACCGATAAAAACATAGCCAAAGGAAGAGAAAAGAGCAGAAACCTGGAAGGTACACGAGCGAGCTAACGACAACCTTCAACAGGCTGCAATACACATGAGAGCATCGGCAGATTTGAGCACAAATTCATTTCAGACATACACAATGCACACATGAGAATGTATTGCACTGTATAACACACGAATCTTATATAACCGTGGGCTAGAACGAAAAGTACAGTTCAAGTAGATCGGCCAGTCGTCAATAGAAAAAATCTGGACAGGAATGGCTACTGCACCTGATGTTGTGCGCCTGTTGCGAACAGGTCTGAGGCCTCCCGCCGCTCACCTGTCACCACGATGCTGATGCAACCCATAGCACCGCCGAAGTCTCCAGTTACCAGTCGGGTTGCCTGACACCAGACAGCAAAGCAACATGCTGTGAAGTTCACTGACGTTGCCGCCGATACAGCCCGCCGAGCCCAACCACTGCCCGCCGCGCACCCTCCTCAATCCGCTGGAATCCACTGTTTCTGTCGCTCACCACAGTCCATCCATCACAAAGCATGCGTCAATCGCCAAAATCCATGTTGCCACCGCTCGCCATGGACCACCGGTCATGGGCGGCGACTGGGTGGGCGGCACAGACGAAGGAGACACAGGATTGGGCGTATGTGGCTACGGGGTACTGGAGGAAGAAGATGAGACGGCCATGGACTATGAAGCGGTGAATAACTTTGGCTAATTTATTCGACCAAGGAACCGCCTGTGCAACAACCGCCTCAAGCAATGCAAGCGTTTGAAAAAAAGCAGAATTAGCGCTCAGCGGTGGAAGCAACCACATGCTCTCAATCCTAGGGAGCTTAGAGCTCCTTAGGGATTAGAGCATCTCTAACAGTGACTATACTCGTAAAAACTGCAAACGTGTTTGCAAGTCGCGGTAAACGGGTTTTGGCGAAAAAATGCCGGCGCGAATCAGTTTCCGCAAACGTAAACTGCAAAAAAGAATATTCGCAGTTTGCGTTTGCGGGGACTGATCCGCGTCAGCTCGGCCCGAACCCACAAACGAGGGTTTTACACTGATTTATTAACACAAACCTGATGATACAAATGCGAACAAGCGTCGATCTCGACCACATCTTCTTCCTCCTCGTCCTCTCCACCATCGTCAACGTGCTCACCGTCAATGTCACCATCCTCATCATCCACACCCTCATCTTCCACCGCACCGTGACCACCATATGGAGCAAGTGGTGGAGTTCCTATTGAAAGGATACAGATGTCGCCTAGAGGAGGGGTGAATAGACGATATAAACTTTTCCTAAAGTGGCTTAACAAAGGCGGAATAAAACTAGCGTTTACTTTGTCAAGCACAACCTAGAACAACTAGGGTTCGCCTATGTGCACCAACAACTTATGCTAAACAATACAAGAAACAATGGATAGCAAGATATAGATTTACTTCAAGCACGAAGGCTATCACAATGTAAAGTGCATAAGTAAAGAGCTCAGGTATAGAGATAACCGAGACATGCGGGGACGACGATATTTTACCGAGTTCCTCCCAACATGGAGTACGTCTTGTTTGGAGAGAGGGTGGTATCTAACCACCAACGCCATAAAAGGCCTCCCTTATTCTCTAGTGAATCTCACCCCAACAGGATCGATCCACGCTTCCACTATCGGTGCACTTGTCGGTCGAAACCGGAACCTCTCACAAGGTTGGGGCACTTCTCCACAACTTAATTGGAGGATCCCAACAAACGCCACCAAGGCCACAACGCCACCAAGGCCACAAAACCGTCTAGGGTTCCAAGAACCCAAGAGGGACAAGCTCCAATGAGTAACTCAAACCAAATCCTCCGAGGAGAACTCAAACCGATGCACCGAATGCAAATGGCAAGAACACCACAAAGGTGCTCAAATCCCTCACTCTCAATTTCCAACAAGGCTACTAAAGATATTGGGGGAACAAGAGAGAAGGAATCAAAGAGGGACACAAAATCCCCCAAAATCTAGATCCCCAAAGATACACTCACAAAGAGATGAATCGGTTAGGTCAAAACATGGATCTAGATCTCCTCTCTCTTCCACCCAAATATGGGCAAGAATCATTGGAGGGATTGAGAGATAGCAAGCTTTGGAAGGTCAACAGTGGAGGGGTAAACTTGCAAGAATGGTTGGGGAACCATTGGGGAAAAAGGCCCCTTAAATAGGTCCCCCCAAAATCCAACCATTGAAGCCCAAAAACGCGAATCCCGGTACTACCGGACTTTTTTCCGGTACTACCGGACATTCCCTGGGGATCCCAGGTCACCAAATGCACCTTATTTTGTACCAACCGGTACTAAGGGGCGGTACTACCGGACCCTGGTCCGGTACTACCGGTCATTCCTGAACGAAAACGACCATAACTTTTGCATCCGGACTCCGATTTTGATGATCTTGGGCTCGTTTTGAAGAGGACAACAAGCTCTAAAAGATCATGCAAAGAAACATTATAGTACAGCAAGTGAGGATAGATCCAAATTACAAAAGGTTTAACCTCTCTCAAAAAGATGAACCGATAAAACCTCCAACATAAAAAACGTAATAGAAAATGCATATGAAATCCGTTTTCGATGAACTAGAGCTTGCCATGGAGATTAACACAAGCTCTAAATCCTCACATGAGTAAGAACCAAATAATGGAAGGTTTTACCTTTCTCTAAAATACAAACCGGTAAAACCTCCAAGATCAAAACGCAATAAGATATAAAAGGGAAATCCGTTTTTGATGAACTAGAGCTTGATATGGAGATTACCACAAGCTCTATATCCTCACATGGATAAGACCAAATAACAACCAAATATTATTATGCAAGTATGCTAAGGTTTGAGATCTCTCCGAACGATATGACCGAGTTACTCATTCGAGAGCCCCTCTTGATAGTACGGTTATCTAACCTAAACCCGGTCTCCCACACACAACATGAGACCGGCAAAATGAAAAACCTATCAAGATTATACCTTTGACTTGAGCAATCCAGATGAGCTCGATGTAGACGTCTTGTCCTTCTCAAGATGGACACCTTTCTTGATTCCTCATCATTGATCCATGATCACCAAGGATGGCAAGCATCAAACATGAGATCTTCTATAGATGACGCATTTTGAGCTTGCACAACACATCTTCTTCTCATTTCATTGACCTTGAAGCAAACACATGCTCCAAGTGATGCCAATGGACAATTCCTACAAGTACAACTTAATACACACATTAGTCCATAAAAATTATCATTAATTACCAAAACCATATATGGGGGCCTGTGGAATCCCGCAAAACCACTACTAGAAAATCGCGTTGAATTTGTGCATTGCATCGTCATCATCATGCATCGTTTGCATAAAACTATGTTCGAAAGCCCGTTTTGTTTTTCTAAAACGCCCCATCTTATTCAAACACCGAAAAACCGGGTCTCCGGAATATTTTGTTTTGTCCGCTGTCGGATTGCAAAAGCGCTGTTTGAAAATAAATATTTAATTAATTGTTTTAGGGGGCAATCGAGCGGGCGAGTAGACCCGAACGACCACCCCTGCTTTTAAATCGGTCCAAATTGCATGCCCTTCTAAATCCTATTCCTACCAGAGAACCTACCCACCCTCCTTGGCCACATCATCCTGGCCAACCAGATGCTGACACCTCAGCTTCCCTCTCCCCTTTACCAATCCCCACCTGACACTTGTCCCAGCCCCCCCCCTCTCTCTCCACTCCCCTCCCCCCCCCCAACCCCAACCCACCCCCCCCTCTCACAGAGCACTCCCACGAGCGCCCACACCCACCTGGTCCGCCCTGGACCCACGCCCGACCCCACAACGCACTCCCACGCCCGGCCCAGCCTCGACGCCCTCATCTTCCTCCTCTAGCCTCCCGCTCGCCATCAGCCTCGCCGCGGAGATGCTCACAGCACTCTGGCCTCGCCTCTCAGCCGCCTCCCGGCACAGGCTGCGCCCACTGCCCTCACCAACCTCGCCTGAGCCGACCAAGACACCTCCGCCTGACCACGGCCGCCACCTTGCCTCGGGCCGCTTGCCATCACACACTGTCGCCGCTGGCACCACCTGACGCTAGCCGCTGCTTCGCCAAGACGCTCACTGGGCCCTCCACACCTCGCAGCACTCCCTCACGCCTCCTCCGCCACAGGCTCACCGCCGCGCGCCTCACCTCGCTGGGCCCCCTCCGTCTGCCCGCTCGCCCGACCCTTCGACGCCGCACAAGACGCCGAACTCAAGGCTGCCGTTCTCCGTCAACAAGCCCCGCGCTGAAGCCGCCAACCTCCTGGCCGCCGCCGCCAGAGCGCCATCGCCACCGAGTCCCGTCGCGGGACGCCCTCGCCTCGTCAGCCGTCGCTAGCGGGTCCCGCTGCCGTCGCGTCGCCGAGCCAACCTTGCCCTGCGCACTGGCCCGCCTCGCTGCCTCCTCCGGAAGAACCCTCCGAGCGAGCCTGGCCGCCGGATCCGCCCGAGCAGCCCTGCGTGGTGCTCAGGTGGTTTCGTTGGTGCTTGTGTGCTGTACCAAGACCCGTCCCCGAAGGCCTCCAACAGGAACCACAAGAGCTGCATCACGGACGCGTCACGGTTTTCGGTGGAACCCTCAAATGCAAGTCTGCCTCACGAACCCGGAGACCAAGCCTCGACACCCCGAACCCGAGCACCAAGGCCCGACCCTGGAGATCGCCAAGAACGCCCCCGGTACCGGACAAGTTCGCCATCGATCTCGAGGACCCGACAAGATCGGCACGACGACGAGAACGTCACCGACCCGGAAGGACCCGATGCGCCCCGACGCTAGACCAAGTGCGCCTCCCGGAACGCCAAGGTCCCCGCGAGAGACGACAAGACCGACAACATGAACCGAAGACACGGATGCGCAAGATCTACCCCGGAATCCGAGAACGCTTCCGCCGAACCCCGAATCCCAGATCCGTCGAACCCTGAGGCCAACCCCGAACCCCGGAACCCCAAGATCGTCGAGACCCCTCAAAGTGTGAACCTTTTCCTCGATACCCTATTTTTATAAAAGAAATACAACTTGTCGCATATTAAATTGTCATCTCGCATGCATACCATGTGGTTTGGGGGCCTTATGCCGATTCACCTAATAATTAAATATGGGGCCCATATGCGGGCAAATCTAGCCTTATATTGGCCTCATTTAAACATGTGTAGCGAACCGGATCCATCTGTTGTCTTGCTAAACAACATTTAATTTGCGGGGGTTCTAAACAACTTGAACCATCTAAGTAATTGTCGGGACCCCGGTTCCGCTTAATATGACCTAATCGCATCACACCTTTGCCATGTCATACATCATACATGCATCATGCCGATCTTCTGCCGTGTATTGAATATCGCATCCGGTGTTTCTTCTAGTGTTTTGGTTCTTCGCGGATAAGGCCGTTGAGTTGATGTGAGCTTCGCCCCGATCTTCGGTTGAACCCTTCGGCAATGTTTTCAGGCGAGCATCTCCCCCTTTCTACCTATCTTACTTTTATAGTCTTTATTCCCTCCTGTTGATCTATTGCTATCTGTGTTGCGATGCTTTAGTTTCCGTGCCGTGATATTTCCTATGACTTCATATTGCCTTGGACACACCCTATTACCGTTGTTTGGTAGATAGTTGGACTTGCGCGTCGTAGTTGCTTGCTCAAGTGATGATGTGTGTCGTCATATGCCACGATTCTTGATGTATGGCGCATGTTGATGTTGGAGATGATTCTAGTTTTACTTATCGTCACTTTAATTTCTGTTTAACAACTAAAATTGAAATAAGCAGGCATCGGTGGGTGATAGAAAATATTTGGTTTCGACGCCCACTTGTGTCCCGTAAGACCCAGTACTTGATACATTCCTTGATTTATCGCTATCCACATCCGGAGGTATATGGGACCCCCCTGAGCCAGAGCTTGATTCAGTCTTATTTCTTGGGGCCACAAACTAGTTAGAGGTTTTATTTACGATCCTGTACTTATGCCATGCTACTTTCTATATTTAAATTGTGCGAGGAGCACACTGTACTGTTTAGGAAGGCGGAGTGATTACGCGGTATCGACAAGCCCAGCCACACTTTCGGGTTCCCAGTCGCTTACAGCCATTGGCGCTAACCTTGAGGCCGTCTCGGAGCTTGCTTACTCCGTTATGGATCTACTCAAAGGGTGGCCCCGAAATATTTCTGAATCTGTGATTGTTCGGTCGTGAAAGCCTCGTTGGTTTTTGATTTGGTTTCCGAGGCTGATCGGCGTGTGTTGCTATTAGTGCACCCGCCGGGTAAAACTTTCAAAGCCGTGTCATGGATATGGACGACTTGGAGCACGATATCTCGATCATAGACAAGCATAACTAAAGTTTATTGCTATAACTTTGAATTTATAATGACTAGTAATCAGCTTCACTATAACGGAATGGCTAAATAATACTGCTCACAATTGCTTGTTTGGATTGTCGCTTGCGACCATGGTACCTGACTAGTAAGTATGGCAACTACAACGAAATGGCTGAATAAAAGTACCAACAACTGCTGGGTTTGGGTTTATATCATGCTAACTGTATCTGATTAGTAATTGCTGCAACTACAACGGAATGGTTAACTAAAAGTGCCCACTGTTCACTTTATCCGGACGATTATCTAAACCTGACTAGTAAAGTGCCGCAACTATAACTGAATAAATAAAACTGCCAACTGTGTGAGTTCCTCGGTTGACTTCCTCGTTTGGTCTCGAGGGGAAACACCAGATGGGTTTGTTTGGTGTTAGCTTCAGTTGGATCCGTTAGGTCATTCTTATCCCTCTCGATATCCGCCATTGTATCGAGTCTCTATAGGTTGTTAAGTGCATGCATTTGCCGCTCGATCCACCATACCTATGTGGCGAGGACCGCGAATTCTAGCCTCGCCGTGTCTTGGCCTCGATCGACGCCTCCTCTTTTTCCTTTGCCCTTTGTCACCCATTTTGTTTAAGCAGGTTTTGAGATCGGCGTCGTTAGCGTGGTTACCCTTCCGCTTGGCACAGGCAGGGTTATGGACGCCATTGGTTATTCTTCAGGGCTCTTAGCCCCATTTGCTTCTTGTCCGTAGTCGGACGCTCTACCGTTTTCGCGGTGATTTGGATATTGTATATTATATTTGTATTCTTGACTCTTTGAGTCGCTGTTATATATATCTGCTCATGGGTCCCATCGAGGACTGTTGTGTAATGTTATTACGCTTTTTCACCCTTGCGAAAGTGCTGGTGAGCACCTTTGAATCGCTTCTATGCGGGTTTGGTGAATTTTGCTCAAACTTGCATAGGTCCGATTCTCGAGGGTGTTCTGAGTGGTATCGAGCTCGGCAGTGCGATACGATACAAGTCCCTTTCAGAGGATAACCTAGCTAACGGCCGAAGTAGAGTGTCAAAACTATTTTTGCAAAATCGGTTGGATAGTTCTGATTAGGTCTGATTTTACTCCTTACCCTCTGCTGTTCTCCTCTTACCTCTACGTGTTTTGAATCCGCTCTCTTCTCTCTCTTCGAGTCCAGGATTTCTCGTGGTTGGGATTCCGTCGTACCTTCAGGGTTTCGCTTTCTCCCTTTTAACGGAGGTGCTACGATCATCAATCTGCAACTGGTCTGTTGTGCCCTTCATCCGATCTTTTGTTCTTGAGCTCTTTATCCACATGTGTTCCTCGCTGGATATCCTTATCGTTGAAAAACATATGAGAAGGACGAGCGTTGGTGAAGTTGGAGTATACCTTGAGCATGTGTTGTTCATGCCAATGGAACCATCGCGAAACCTAACCATTGTGTCTTTCATACGATTCCTGTGGTACCTTCCGGTGCTTCCCGATGTGATGACATCATCTACGCCAGATCCGATGCAGAGTCTGCATCACTCCCTTGTCTCCGAACCTCGCTTGTCGAGATCTTCAGTCTAATTCTGAGAGTTGGTTGCATGATCCGTCTATTCGCGTGCAGAGTAATGATTTGAGTGCGGGATGGAGTAGCTACCCTACCACTGCTCTTATCATTCGCTCTTGTACGTTGAATCAGTGGATCCAACAGTTTTACTCTATCCATGGAAGTAGAGGTGGCCTTACCTTCAACTTCGTCCTTTGTTTCCCCGGAGTGTTCTCTCGACGATCAGGAACAACGAACCTTTGTTGGTGGTGTCTCCGTTTTCCCAGATGAAGAAGGAACCATCGTTGGTGGTGTCGCGAGGATCTACACGAAGCGCGAAGACGCAGATCGCCGACCTTCCTTCCGGTACCATGAGGCGGATCTCGAGGGCGAGATCCATTGTTAGTGGTGTCGAATTGTGGCATCCCGCAAAACCACTACTAGAAAATCGCGTTGAATTTGTGCATTGCATCGTCACCATCATGCATCGTTTGCATAAAACTATGTTCGAAAGCCCGTTTTGTTTTTCTAAAACGCCCCATCTTATTCAAACACCGAAAAACCGGGTCTCCGGAATATTTTGTTTTGTCCGCTGTCGGATTACAAAAGCGCTGTTTGAAAATAAATATTTAATTAATTGTTTTGTGGGGCAGTCGAACGGGCCGAGTAGACCCGAACGACCACCCCTGTTTTAAATCGGTCCAGCTGTACCCGCCCTTCTAAATCCTATTCCTACCAGAGAACCTACCCACCCTCCTTGGCCACATCATCCTGGCCAACCAGATGCTGACACCTCAGCTTCCCTCTCCCCTTTACCAATCCCCACCTGACACTTGTCCCAGCCCCCCACCTCTCTCTCCACTCCCTGCCCCTCCCCAACCGCAACACACCCCACCCTCTCACAGAGCACTCCCACGAGCGCCCACACCCACCTGGTCCGCCCTGGACCCACGCCCCGACCCCACAACGCACTCCCACGCCTGACCAGCCTCGCGACGCCCTCATCTTCCTCCTCTAGCCCTCTGCCGCCATCAGCCTCCGCGCCGGAGATGCTCGCCTGCGCAGCCACCCTCTGGCGCCTCGCCTCAGGCCGCCTGCCGCGGCCAGCGCTGCGCCTCCACCGGCCCCGCCCCTCACCAACCTCGCCCGAGCCCTCGCCGCCCGCACACCTCCCGCCGCCCGACCTGCGCCCCCCCCGCGCTGCTCACCGCCGCGCCTGCCGCTCGCTCCGCCAGCGCCGCCTCGCCGCCGCGGCCACCACCGGCAGCCGCTTCCATCCGCCGCCAAGACGCGTTCGCGGCCTCCCTCCGCCCGCCTTGCAGCACCCGCCTCCTGCTGCCTCCTCCCGCGTGCCGCCGCCTGCTCGCCGGCGCCTCCACCTCGCCGGCCCCCTCGCCGTCTGCCCGCTCCGCGACCCGCCTCACCCCCCGGCGCTCACGCCACGCCGAACCGCGCGTTCCTCCGTCAACAAGCCCGCCCGGCGCTCGCCAACCTCCCACAGCGCCCGAGCGCTACGCCATCACCGAGTCCCGTCGCGGGACGCCCTCACCTCGTCCGCCGCAGCCGTCGCCAGCGGGTCCCGCTTCGTCGGTCCGCGTCGCCGAGCCAACCTTGCCCCCAAGCTGCACCGCCTCCGGCCCTCGCTGCCTCCTCCGCGGAAGAACCCTCCGAGCGAGCCCGCTGCCCCGGATCCGCCCCGAGCAGCCCCTGCGTGGTGCTCGTGCGTGTTTGCGTTGGTGCTTGTGTGTGTTGTACCAAGACCCGTCCCCGAAGGCCTCCAACAGGAACCACAAGAGCTGCATCACGGACGCGTCACGGTTTTCGGTGGAACCCTCAAATGCAAGTCCGCCTCACGAACCCGGAGACCAAGCCTCGACACCCCGAACCCGAGCACCAAGGCCCGACCCTGGAGATCGCCAAGAACGCCCCCGGTACCGGACAAGTTCGCCATCGATCTCGAGGACCCGACAAGATCGGCACGACGACGAGAACGACACCGACCCGGAAGGACCCGATGCGCCCCGACGCTAGACCAAGTGCGCCTCCCGGAACGCCAAGGTCCCCGCGAGAGACGACAAGACCGACAACATGAACCGAAGACACGGATGCGCAAGATCTACCCCGGAATCCGAGAACGCTTCCGCCGAACCCCGAATCCCAGATCCGTCGAACCCTGAGACCAACCCCGAACCCCGGAACCCCAAGATCGTCGAGACCCCTCAAAGTGTGAACCTTTTCCTCGATACCCTATTTTTATAAAAGAAATACAACTTGTCGCATATTAAATTGTCATCTCGCATGCATACCATGTGGTTTGGGGGCCTTATGCCGATTCACCTAATAATTAAATATGGGGCCCATATGCGGGCAAATCTAGCCTTATATTGGCCTCATTTAAACATGTGTAGCGAACCGGATCCATCTGTTGTCTTGCTAAACAACATTTAATTTGCGGGGTTCTAAACAACTTGAACCATCTAAGTAATTGTCGGGACCCCGGTTCCGCTTAATATGACCTAATCGCATCACACCTTTGCCATGTCATACATCATACATGCATCATGCCGATCTTCTGCCGTGTATTGAATATCGCATCCGGTGTTTCTTCTAGTGTTTTGGTTCTTCGCGGATAAGGCCGTTGAGTTGATGTGAGCTTCGCCCCGATCTTCGGTTGAACCCTTCGGCAATGTTTTCAGGCGAGCATCTCCCCCTTTCTACCTATCTTACTTTTATAGTCTTTATTCCCTCCTGTTGATCTATTGCTATCTGTGTTGCGATGCTTTAGTTTCCGTACCCGTGATATTTCCCTGCAGCCTCATATTGCCTTGGACACACCCTATTACCTGTTGTTTGGTAGATAGTTGGACTTGCGCGTCGTAGTTGCTTGCTCAAGTGATGATGTGTGTCGTCATATGCCACAGTTGCTGATGTATGGCCGCATGTTGATGTTGGAGATGATTCTAGTTTTACTTATCGTCACTTTAATTTCTGTTTAACAACTAAAATTGAAATAAGCAGAGGCATCGGTGGGTGATAGAAAATATTTGGTTTCGAGCACTTGTGTCCCGTAAGACCCCGAGTACTTGATACTGTTCCTTGATTTATCGCGCTATCCACATCCGGAGGTATATGGGACCCCGAGGCGAGCTTGATTGATCTTATTTCTTGGGGCCACAAACTAGTTAGAGGTTTTATTTACGATCCTGTACTTATGCCATGCTACTTTACGTATTTAAATTGTGCGAGGAGCACACTGTCTCTTAGGAAGGCGGAGTGATTACGCGGTATCGACAAGCCCAGCCACACTTCGGGTTCCCGATCGCTTCTGACCATTGGCGCTAACCTTGAGGCCGTCTCGAGCTTGCTTACTCCGTTCGGGATCTACTCAAAGGGTGGCCCCTGAAATATTTCTGAATCTGTGATTGTTCATCGTGAAAGCCTCGTTGGGTTTTGATTTGGTTTTCCGAGGCTGATCGAGCGTGTGTTGCTATTAGTGCACCCGGGTAAAACTTTCAAAGCCGTGTCAGCGGATATGGACGACTTGGAGCTGATATCTCGATCATAGACAAGCATAACTAAAGTTTATTGCTATAAATTTGACTTTATAATGACTAGTAATCAGCTTCACTATAACGGAATGGCTAAATAATACTGCTCACAATTGCTTGTTTGGATTGTCGCTTGCGACCATGGTACCTGACTAGTAAGTATGGCAACTACAACGAAATGGCTGAATAAAAGTACCAACAACTGCTGGGTTTGGGTTTATATCATGCTAACTGTATCTGATTAGTAATTGCTGCAACTACAACGGAATGGTTAACTAAAAGTGCCCACTGTTCACTTTATCCGGACGATTATCTAAACCTGACTAGTAAAGTGCCGCAACTATAACTGAATAAATAAAACTGCCAACTGTGTGAGTTCCTCGGTTGACTTCCTCGTTTGGTCTCGAGGGGGAAACACCAGGATGGGTTTGTTTGGTGTTAGCTTCAGGTTGGATCCGGTTAGGTCATTCTTATCCCTCTCTGATATCCTTGATTGTATCGAGTCTCTATAGGTTGTTCCGTGCATCTTGCCGCCGCTCGATCCACCATACCTATGTAGCGAGGACCGCCGAATTCTAGCCTCGCCGTGTCTTGGCCTCGATCGACGCTCCTCTTTTCCTTTGCCCTTTCGGCACCTTTTGTTTAAGCAGGTTTTGAGATCGACGTCGTTAGCAGGGTTACCCTTCCGGCTTGGCCTGGGCAGGGTTATGGACGCCATTGGTTATTCTCCAGGGCTCTTAGCCCCATTTGCTTCTTGTCCATAGTCGGACGCTCTACCGGTTTTCGAGGTGATTTGGATCTTGTATATTATATCTGTATTCTTGACTCTTTGAGTCATTTATATATATCTCTCTACGTGGGTCCCATCGAGGACTGTTGTGTAATGTTATTACTTCGTTTTCCACCCGCACGAAAGTGCCTGGTGGGCACCTTTGAATCGTTTCTATGCGGGTTTGGTGAATTTTGCTCAAACTTGCATAGGTCCGATTCTGAGGGTGTTACAGGGCCCCACATGTTCTTTCAATCTCCCCCATTTTGGTAATTGATGACAATCCCTTTAAGAGGGTTTATATAAGGAATTTTAATGAAGGTAACACCAATATCAAATACTACATAAGTATGTGATATTGGTACAACCACCATATATAGAGCAAACTCCCCCATAATTTATGCATGTGTGATGAACTTGAATTTCATTGCATATATTGCCAATCATTATCATTGGTGGAGTTCTATATATACCACATGCTAAGCAACAACAAATATGCAAAAGCATGAGAGGCAAATACTCAAGAACAAACTCAATGTATAAACCATTTCCCTTAAACCCTCTAAAACTTCTCCCCCATTGGCATCGATTGCCGAAATGGGTGACAAGTTCTAGAAGGCCAATATAGTGATAAATCCTCCAAAGGTGTGCATTCGCACATATCCAATGATGAATAGTTGGGAGGAAGTAGAACTATATCGAGGACCCAAAGATTGCCAAAATAAAATAAAAGAAGGGGCATCAACAAATGATGCAAGCAATTACAAGGTCCGACAAACCAATTGAAAATAATAAATGAATCCAAATGGAAACAACAAGATGTTATGATATGAGCAAAAGAGTGTTTTAAATAACAAATAGAGAAGCTCCCCAAGATTTGTGCACGATTTAAAATAAATGCATTGGAATACATAGTGCACAACTATGGAATCCTCGCTCCTACATAAGCATTTAAAACACAACAAATGAAAGATAAAATAAATGCTTAAATAAAATAGAGAAGCTCCCCAAGATTTGTGCACACTTCAGAATTGTTGTATTTCAATACAAAAATGCACAAATATGGAATCCCCACTCCTCCATAAACATTTAAGGCACAATGAATGAGAAAGAAGATAACTGAGCACTATTAAATGAATTAGATGAGCTCCCTAAAGATAATGCACCAATTATGATAATTACATTTGGGAATAAGGTGCATAATCATGGAATACTCACTCATCCAAATTCATTTAAAAATACAAGGCATGAGAGAACAAATATGAGTGCTCAAAGATGCAAACAAGAAGAACAAGCACTCATAGGCAATTAAATTTGGAAGCCACCAAAAAATCAAAAGGAATAGAAAGGTGGTCTCCAAGGATTAAAAATCAACTAAAATTATCTTCTCATATGTGTATATGTCTCTAAGTGGAAAACATCACAAAGACATATGCCAACAAAGAAATATGCACACATAAAGAAGATATACAATAAGGCATATGAAGAGTGTAATGAAGTCATAACATATACCAATTAGATTTTTTCTTCAAAGAATGGCCAATGGCTCAAATATATCTTATTGTACATTAATGAACTTCAAACACCAACACACTACATATATTACATCTATCACCAAGGAAAAAGGAAAAAGTTGGAATATATGGAGAAAGGCAACAAGTATCACAAGGAATAAACAACTAGCAAAATCTCACTATTGCACATGAGATAAGTTGAGGAAAAGATAGGCAATAAAATTGCTAGATTGACATATTTGGGATTGATGGATCATATGCATGATTTTGTATAGTCCCAATTATGCACTCATCTCAACTTATACATATATACGATAGAGAGTTCTCTTGATACCATGGCTAGAGATACAACAACAAATACAATAACAAAAATTCATGCCAAGATGTATCCTACAAAAGGTTGGAAGCAAGATAAATATGCATGAGCAAGATATACTTGTTACCGAGATATAATTGGTAGGATGTAGAGGATATGAATTCGTTGATCATACTATAGCTTGCCTCCGATTTTCATGTATGCATCATTTCTTCAAAATTGAGAGACAAGCATCCAATATATCTCCAATGCACCTAAAACACAATCAAGTACAAAATGGTCCCCAAACATATTGGGTCCAAAGTAGTTAGTGCAACTACAATACATATGAGAGACTCCACATAATTATGTGCATATTGATATGAAATTGAATTTCATGCACAACTTACCCGATGGGATTTGATGGAGTTTCCCCTATATATTGGATCAAAGAAAACAAGCATGCCATAATATAAACATATAGTAAATATGCATGCATAAAGCTTTCAAGAACAAAAAAGAAGATACAATTTGAACAAAAACATCAAGTAAATCAAGATTGCACACACAAGAGTGTGACATGACAAACAATGTCCAAATTATATCCAAGAACCAATTCAACACATGAAAGATAAAAAATTCAACAAATGAACTAGGCAAAAGCCAAAGAGCAAAAGATATATAAAAACACAAATGATCAAGGATTTATCTCATTCTAAAATTGGACAAAACATGAAACAAGAAATGAGACAAAACCAACTCCCAAAGAGAGAAAGGTTCCAACAAGAAACCAAACTCCCCAAACTTTTCATGATGGCCCAAAATACCAAAACAAAAAGATTGAGCATCCAAGCACATAAAACTCGATATGGATCAAACAAAGAAGCATAAAAGGATTGTTCTAGATAATATAGGAGATCTCACCCATAAGTAGTACATTATATAGACTTTTTGCTTTTGAATGCAAAATGCACACAAATGGGATCATCACTACTACCTACATTAAATAAAACACAAGAGGATACCGATAAAAATAAAAGGATCCAAAAGTAGCAAGGAATACATGGGAGCACACAATACATTTACTTGGCCAAAGATAGGACAAGATTAAGCAAAGGCCAAAGTGAATATGATCAATAAATTCTACCATAAATTTAGTACTAATTGTCCAATGACAAGAAGTATTGAGAATAATCTTCCCTAGGTAGTTCATACGGATATCCAAGATCATATTCACACAAGAAGCATATAACAAAATATAAGAATTAAGCATGATACTTCGAACAAGATTCTTGGTAGCTTCCAATAGTCACACAATCATTAGCAATTAGAGTAACTTGAGGCAAATGGTTTCCATGATGATATAGAGATCCAAATATGAGGAAACACATACCAAGAAACACTCTCATATACAAGATCCAAAATATGATCAATAAAGGCATTCAAGCAAATTGGAACTTGTATGAGCAATTGTGTCACATAGGCGCTAGATAATTATCAATATCAATCCTAAGTGAAACAACCTCGAATATTCACATTTTCTAGGATTGTAATATGCACTAAGCATATGACTCCCCCATAATGTGATACTACCATAAAACCAACACGAGGCAAAAAGATACAAATAGAGATAATTAATGGACATTATAAAACTTAAGTTTCTCATGAGAATTATGCCACATAGAGACTAGACAATAATCCAATATAAATACTAGGTGGTATTCCTCATGTACACACATTTTTAGGATTGTGGAATGCCCAAGCATAACACTCCCCCAAAATGGGATAATCCATTAATCTCTCACAAGAGCCAAATAAGACACCAAATATAATCAATTAAGGCTCCAATACAAGAAACACACATACATGGTGTGCCACCTAATTATATACAAATATACTTGATACCTCAAGATAATTAAGTGGAAAACACAACATGTACAAAAGCATGGAAGATACAAAACCAACACATGCATAAGGGGGCGAGTAACTTTCAATGTAAAGAGTTTAGAAAATGTTACCACAAAGAGGAACATTGGATATATATATAATATAATCATGATAATCCAAATGGCTTGGCTTGACAATAACAATTGATGAAGATCCCTCAATTCTTCATAATGTAGCCAAGACTCCAATGTCATCCATAACACACCTATTGATCAAATTGTGGCTTGTTGGTCCCCAACCAAGTTGGGTCCTAAGAAGTTAGTCACAATAGGCTTGGCAACCCAAATGGTTCTTTTCTTGACACCACATTGAGCACCAACAAATTTGTCAAACACATTGCCAACCTCATCCTTACAAAGAGAATAAGCATCATCAATAATGATAGGGTTGGATGAGGAGATACCGATAGTGCATGAGGAAGAAATATGCCCCTTCTCATGGCATATGTAGCAAGTTCTACTCTTGCCATCTTTCTTCTTAGGTGAAGCCACAACTCGAGGAAGAGCTCGAGTAGTCTTTTTAGGAAGAGGCCCATTAATGACTTGAGGAGGAGCTTGAGGCCGCTTCCCTTGTTGCTTCACACTAAGAGGCTTTTTCTTCAATGGGAAAGATCTAACATGGTGCCCTTCTTCCTTGCACTTGAAGCAAACAATGTTGGCCGGATTCTTGACTTGATCTTGGACATTCTTTTTGTTGTCCTTGTGCTTCAACTTGATAGTGGACTTGTTCTTGACATTGGAGTTGAATCCAATCCCACTCTTGTCATTGGGGGATTTTTGCACACTCAAGATTTTGTTGAGTGTGACCTTCCCTTGATGACCCTTTTTCAAGTCATTCTTCAAAGAAGTGACTTGAGCCTTGAACCTTTAGATTCCCTCTACATGGTTAGTTTCAACAAAAACACTAGAGGAAGTAGATGCTACATTTTTAGAGCAACAAGGCATGGAATGTAATTCATCACAAGATATATCATGGTTGTGAGAGGATGAATTACAAGGACTAGCACATGGCAATATAACATTTGGAGTAGATATAGTGCTAATGTCCACATGAGGCCCACTAGATGTTACCTTTGACATGATGGCCTCATGAGCCAACTTTATCCTACCATGGGAGACTAGGAGATCCTCATTTGAGCTTGAGAGCTTAACATGGATTTCTTCTAATTTCCCATAGTTGCTAGTTAGCAAAGAAAGTTGAGCCTTTAGCTCAACATTCTCCTTTAAAATAGATGCTTCAAAAGAAATAGAGTTAATAGCACAAGCATCATCATTATTAGCAAGATGTGAGGGCAACTTGGCAAACTCTTTTGAATATGAGGCTTTAAGTTGCTCATGTGACTCAGTGAGTTTGAAGAGATCACCCTTTATGACCCTAGAGCCATTTTTAAGTTGCTCAAAATCCTCAAGGAGTTTAGCATAAGCAAATTGAGTCTCAACATTTTTACTTTTGAGATCACTTGCCACCTCATTTTGTGTTTCTAACTTATCAATATGTTCTTTGCTCTTAATAGCAAAGTCCAAGACTTCAACAAAGTTAGAGCAAGAATATACTTTTTAACAAGGGCACGATAAACAATCTCACCCTTTTCATATAAATCATCAATATCAAGCTCTTCTTCCACATTATCCACATCCTCCTCATCACAAGAGGTAATGGGTTCCAAAGTAAGAGTTACCTTAGAATCCCTAGCCATAAGGAATAGGTGGGTATCGGAAGAAGGTGAAGATGAGATTGCATATGTGGCTTCATTCAAAACCATGTCTTGGCCCATAGAATCTTCGGTTTCCTCTACATGGTTAGCAACACAAGCACTAGAGGAAATGGAAGCATTTTTATCATGGCAACAAGACAACACAAGCATTTTTATTCAAGTCATTTCTAGATGATATGCAAGGACTATTAACACAAGCATGTAAGGAGTTTGTAGTGCTAGAAGTGTTAAAGTCCAAAGATAGATCATTGCAACTAGATAGAGATGAGGGATTACAAATAGTAAGCACACTTCCAAATTGCAATTTCTATCACCACTCACCATATCATTACCTTGTGAAAAGTCACATGTTGGTGAAGTGGTAGAGGATGAGAACTCATCTCGACCGGAAGTGGAAGCAACACAATCATCCTCAATAATGTTGGACACAACATATTTATCTTGAAGTTTTGTCCATAACTCATGAGCGCTCCAAAAAGGAATGATTGAGGAGGTAACTACATAGCTCAAAGCATTAACAAGCACATTATAAGCTTGAGCATCGGGATATAAGTTTTTCTCATCCTCACAAGATAGATTTTTGAAATCCATAGGAGGAGAAAAACCTATATCTATAATACGCTCCAAATTCGGGTCCATGTCCCGAAAATGAATAAGCATACGCATTTTCCATATATCATAATTTGTGCCATCGAATATGAACATGTCATTGTGCACTAATCCTCTAGCCGACATCTTTACTCTCAAGGCGGTGAAGCCTAAAATGAGAGACCGGGCTCTGATACCAATTGAAAGGATACGGATGTCGCCTAGAGGGGGGGTGAATAGGCGATATAAACTTTTCCTAAAGTGGCTCAACAAAGGCGGAATAAAACTAGCGTTTATTTTGTCAAGCACAACCTAGAACAACTAGGGTTCGCCTATGTGCACCAACAACTTATGCTAAACAATACAAGAAACAATGGATAGCAAGATATAGATTACTTCATGCACGAAGGCTATCACAATGTAAAGTGCATAAGTAAAGAGCTTGGGTATAGAGATAACCGAGGCACGCGGGGACGGCGATATTTTACCGAGTTCCTCCCAACATGGAGTACGTCTCGTTTGGAGAGGGGGTGGTATCAAACCACCAATGCCATAAAAGGCCTCCATTATTCTCCGGTGAATCTCACCCCAACAGGATCGATCCACGCTTCCACTATCGGTGCACTTGTCGGTGGCAACCAGAACCTCTCACAAGGTTGGGGAACTTCTCCACAACTTAATTGGAGGCTCTCAACAAACACCACCAAGGCCACAACGCCACCAAGGCCACAAAACCGTCTAGGGTTCCAAGAACCTAAGAGGGACAAGTTCCAATGAGTAACTCAAACCAAATCCTCCGAGGAGAACTCAAACCGATGCACCAAATGCAAATGGCAAGGACACCACAAAGGTGCTCAAATACCTCACTATCAAGTTCTAAAAAAGCTACTAAAGCTATTGGGGGAACAAGAGAGGAGGAATCAAAGAGGGACACAAAATCCCCCAAAATCTAGATCCCCAAAGATACACTCACAAAGAGATGAATCGGTTAGGTCAAAACATGGATCTAGATCTCCTCTCTCTTCCACTCAAATATGGGCAAGAATCATTGGAGGGATTGCGAGATAGCAAGCTTTGGAAGGTGAACAATAGAGGGGAAAACTTGCAAGAATAGTTGGGGAACCATTGGGGAAGAAGGACCCCTTAAATAGGTCCCCCCAAAATCCAACCGTTGAAGCCCAAAAACGCGAACCCCGGTACTACAGGACTTTTTCCCGGTACTACCGGACATTCCCGGTACTACCGAACATTCCCTGAGGATCCCAGGTCGCCAAACGCACCTTATTCTGTACCAACCGGTACTAAGGGGCGGTACTACCGGTCATTCCTGAACGAAAACGACCATAACTTTTGCATCCGGACTCTGATTTTGATGATCTTGGGCTCGTTTCGAAGAGGACAACAAGCTCTAAAAGATCATGCAAAGAAAAATTATAGTCCAGAAAGGGAGGATAGATCCAAATGACGAAAGGTTTAACCTCTCTCAAAAAGACGAACTGATAAAACCTCCAACATAAAAAACGTAATAGAAAATGCATATGAAATCCGTTTTCGATGAACTAGAGCTTGTCATGGAGATTAACACAAGCTATAAATCCTCACATGAGTAAGAACCAAATAATGGAAGGTTTTACCTGTCTCTAAAATACAAACCGGTAAAACCTCCAAGATCAAAACACAATAAGATATAAAAGGGAAATCTGTTTTTGATGAACTAGAGCTTGTTATGGAGATTACCACAAGCTCTATATCCTCACATGGATAAGACCAAATAAAAACCAAATATTATTATGCAAGTATGCAAAGGTTTGAGCTCTCTTCGAACGATGTGACCGAGTTACTCATTCGAGAGCCCCTCTTGATAGTACGGTTATCTAACCTAAACCCGGTCTTCCACACACAACATGAGACCGGCAAAAGGGAAAACCTATCAAGATTATACCTTTGACTTGAGCAATCCAGTTGAGCTCGATGTAGACGATCTTGTCCTTCTCAAGATGGACACCTTTCTTGATTCCTCATCATCGATCCATGATCACCAAGGATGGCAAGCATCAAACATGAGATCTTCTATAGATGACGAATTTTCAGCTTGCACAACACATCTTATTCTCATTTCATTGACCTTGAAGCTAACACATGCTCCAAGCGATGTCAATGGACAATTCCTACAAGTACAAATTAATACACACATTAGTCCATAAAGATTGTCATTAATTACCAAAACCACACATGGGGGCCCCACATGTTCTTTCACCCATATTGACCTCCGATTCGTTGAGGAGATCCATGAACGCCTGCATGTAGATGCGTTAAATACCCCCATATTCGCCTAGAAATTAATCTACATACGAGAACAAATTACTTTACCTGACGGAACCAGCGTCGAACACCTCTTGTGCATCTTCACGATTCGCGTTGTTTGAAGCCGAATCTCCGGTGACTAGCGGAGGAATGGGGGTGCGGCTGGCCAGCGTCTTCTGCTTCGTTGCCTTCAGCACGGCCTTTGCCCCGCTCGGCCTTGCAGATTGCGATTTGGGTCGTGCGTCCTTCTTCGGCTTCGGCACCGCGGGCAGCTCGGCTCCGGCCACCGCTGGCGGGGCAGCACCGTCGGTCGAGTCACGTGCGTGCCCGACCTCCTCCGCTTCTTGATGCTCGACTCACCAACCATCGACGACACTTCCACGCCTCCCACCCCCGGAGCCACGGTCACGGCGGGAGCGGGAGCGGGAGGTGGAAATGGGAGTCGCGAGGTGGGCTTAACGACCAGCGGGGTCGACTTCTCGCTCATGGCGGCGGGTGGAGGCGACGGCGGAGAGGAAATCGCGGGGACGAGCAGATCCGAGACGGCGGCGACTGGTGGAGGGAAGGGGAGGGAGCTGAAATTTCCGTCGCACGCTTTCGGCGGTTGCACTGCGGGTTTGCGCTCGGTTTTCCCTCCCAGCCCGCGAAGACCCAGGTCACGCCTCCGATCCCGCGCCCACCCCGCAAAATAATTTGCAGTTTCGAGCGTTTGCGGGGACTGATCTGCGCCCTCTCGCGAACTGAACCTGCAAATTAGCGGTTATTATGCGGGTTTGCCCATTTTGCGGGGACTGTTAGAGATGCTCTTAGATCATCATCTCCAGCACGCGCGATATATTTCGGCGCTCTAAATGTTGGTGTACCTGCGTTGTATAATTTTAGAGCGTGCTGCACACTGTTTTTATCCACCAGAGACGCTAAACTGCAGCGCGAACGCGGCCAAAAAAATGATCCTCCACCGGGCGCTCCAAACTACAGCGCGCAGCAGCGCTGGAAAACAATATTCACATAATGCTATGCATTTAACAAGATCAAACAAGCTTCCAAAATTAACGAATAAATGCACCAAAAATACAACAAGTACATCAAATTGTTTATTACAACAAGTACGACAAGTCCATCAAATTGTTCAAACAATACAACAAATATGCAAATTAGAAGTAGGCACTATTATTGTCCATGCCAATTCCACCATTCTTTTATGAGATCTTTTTGGAGCTCATCATGTGTTTCGTTGGAACGAATGGAATGATATGAGGCAATAAACTAGGCAATCCTATGTGCGAACCTCCTCACTTGCACGGAAACCCCATGAATTCGTAATGGGTATAATTCATATTTTTTCCACGATCATCCTCTATAATCATGTTATGCATGATGATACAATCCCAAATGCTCTTGGTCCCAAAATCTAGTCGGCCCCCTTGCAATGGCAAATTGGGTTGCAAAATCCCAAATGCTCTCTCTACATCTTTCCTAGCCGCCGCTTGTGCACTGTGAAATTGGGTTTGTTTCTTACCTCGTGGTTAAATAACTGGATTCACAGATATTTGCCACCTTGGATAGATGGTCGGCGAGAAAGTAGCCGTAGTTGTACTTGTGGCCATTTACTTCAAACTCCACCAATGGACCTTCTCGCATTGTGAGTCTTGTCATTAGTGACGTTGAAGACCATTGATATCATTGCAAGACCCGGGCATTCCAAAAAATTCATGACATATCCAAGTCTCATGATCGGTGACCGCTTCAAGGACTATAGTGGCATCCTTTTTGTACCATTTGAATTGTCCATGCCATGTCGCTGGACAATTCTTCAAACTCCAATGCATACAATCAATTGAGCCAAGCATACCTGAAAATCCCCGGTCAGCGTTGAACTCCAAAAGTCTTCCCGTGTCTTGAGCATTGGAGGCTCTCAAGTATGTGGATCCGAAAATCTTCACAATTGCTACAGCAAAGCGCTTAACACACATGATAAAAGTGCTCTCACCCATGGCCAAGTGGTCGTCAATTAGATTCGCCGGTATACTGTATGTCAACATACGCAAGGCGACATTCACCTTCTGATAGGTGCTATGACCAAGTTTTCTGGCGGCATTTCTTCGTTGTTCAAATAACCGATCATACTTCATCACCTCAGTTGCGATGTGCTTGAACAAGTTGATGCTGATCCAAAAATGCCGCTGAAAATAGATTTCGTGAAATATAGGATTTTCATTGAAATACGACCGCATCAACTTCTTGTGCCCTTCAATCCTTTCTCTCCATAATTTCTGTCTGCCGAACACCAATCCTCCTATTTTTGGCTTCTTAATGGCGCGATATGCCAATAATATGGATATATTCTCTTCTTCCTCTAGATCGTACTCGTTGTCCGATGAATCGTATGATGAACTCTACAAATATACATATAAAATGACTTACTACTACTACCTTTTAGATAAAAATTCGAACACAAAATGTTGTCGGCTGGTGGAGGCGCATACCTTGTGAGCAAATAGACGAGCATATTGGCGGCGCCATGTTGCAAGTAGGCTTGAGGACGACATGGTCGCCGTTGGAGCGCGCCGCTAGCAAGAGGAGGAAGGCTAGGTGTCGTCGGTGACGCGGGTCTTGTGCTCGTCAGTGGCGGCGCTCGCTCGGTACAGCGCGGCGGAGCGCTAAAAAACGTCGGTAGGAGGCGCGGGGGAGACGGATCTATGGCGCGGCAGCGAAGTCGAGCGGGGGGCGGCGGTGAAATCGACCGACGCAGGCGAAATCGCTTGGCGGCGGCGCGGGTGGGGAAAATGGAGGCACGGGTGCGGGATGAAATTTCCAGCCGTTGGTGTTCGCGCGCGTGAGAGAAGATGCCGTGCGCTGCAGCGGACGCGTCATATTTGGCGCTCCGGATAGTGCAAAATATCGCACGCCAAAAAAATTGCAACACCTGCTGGAGGGACATTTTTTGCTCCGTGCTCTGCATACCAGCGGGTTTTTTAGCGTGCGGCCGATATAGCGTGCCTGCTGGAGATGCTCTTATTAAGAAGGATGTGGCTAGCCGACACCAGATCGACGAGTACTGCACCTTTCTGCATTAGTAAAGTTTTTCTATCCGTGTTTGACTAGCCCATGTTTCTCGATTTTTGCGCGTCTTATTGTGGTGCGCTCTTTTGTTTAACCTGTCACCCTCACGCTCGACACACCATGTGATCCCGCCTCCTGCGTCGGTCTGTCCTTAAAGTCATCATTTTGTCCTCTCTCTCTAACCCTACATGCCCTAGATCTCGCCCCCTAATTCGTCTTCTTCCTCTAGCTCCAGCCGCCATGGCTGCCTCTCTTGACTTCATAAACCAACCAAATGATGAGAACCTCCTGGTCCTCAACATACGAATATGTTTCATGCGGAGAGTAGCTCGAGGAACGCACCTACATCTAAAGTCGCTCTATCAAATTCAACACAGGTACTCATCCATCTTTTTTCTGATTCTTGTTGATTCTTGCTTAGATCAACTTTGTGCCAAATAGAATCAACTTGGTTGTGCTCCTTAATAACTTCCCCAAGCTCCTAGACAACTTATTTGCCATGTCCTTTACTTTTTTTCTCTGTTCTTGCAACTTAGACGAAAGTTGCAACTTTTCCGATTCTTGTAGCAACTTCCTGCGGATGGCAGTCAACTTTACTCTATTTCCTAGCAACTTCTTTCATATCCTAGACAACTTCTTTTTCAGAAATTGCAATTTAGACGAAAAAAGTTACAACTTTCATATTTTTCATAGCAACTTCTCTTAGGGAGAAGGCAAATTTCCTTTGTTTTCTAGCAACTTCTATAACATCGAGTCAACTTCTTTATCAGAAACATGCTCCTTTATCATCAGGAAAACTTGCCTACCAACCACCCCATATATTTTCCCATGTAAAATTCTTTTCTGAGTCAAGATTATACTCTTTGATATACTATGGGCAATTTTTCACTTGTAGTTTGCAATTTGCATCTTAGTTTAGCCAACTTTTATGTCAGAAGCAACCTTTATTTATGACAACTTGTCTGTTAAGAATAGCAAATACACATAGTTCTCAGGCAATTTGTTTGTATCAACATGAAAAAAACCTACTCATAGGATCTCCATGCAAACTACTTTGACTAAGTCAAATTATGCTCCCTTTTATGTACCCCTGAGTAACTTGCAATTTTTTCATGCATAAAAAACCTTGCTTAGATAGTCAAACTCTAGAAAAATGGGTTGGCAACTTAACACATCAGTATTTAACATCACGAAATTATCACGTGAACGATAGGCAACTAATTGACATAAGTAGCCAACTTCGTAATATCTGTAGACAACTGATGTCTATGCACTTCTATTCTTGTAGACAGTTGTTGGGCCTCCAAGTGTAGAGGTTTGTAGAACAGCAGCAAGTTTCCTTTAAGTGGATTACCCAAGGTTTATCGAACTCAGGGAGGAAGTGGTCAAAGGTATTCCTCTCAAGCAACCCTGCAATCAAGATACAAGAAGTCTCTTGTGTCCCCAACACACCCAATACACTTGTCAGGTGTATAGGTGCACTAGTTCGACGAAGAGATAGTAAAATACAAGTGGTAACGGTGCCAGAAAATAGCTTCTGACTTGTTGTTGACGTGGGGTAACATGTGTGAAACTAAAATAAAGAAGGAAGCAAGCAAACATGCAATAGATAGATGCAAACGGTGTTTCAATATTTATAAACAAGTCCTAGGGATCATACTTTCACTAATGAACACTCTCTCATATAAATATCTTCTCGTAATGATACTACTCTGAACTACTCTCCGGTTGGACACTCTAATCCATGGTAGGGCTATAATAGCACTCCTCAAAGTCTGCCTTTCCCAATCTAGATAACCCCACACTGTCACCTTAAGCGCTAGATGGTTCCAACAAACACCATAATTTCATAGAGACAACTAACTCAAAATATACTCATGAAATATATACATATAATCTAGCTTAAGTGCCACACACGGCGTGCATGCTGTCACTTTCACACACGTGGGGAAAAGCATAGATCTATTAAAGCACGATGAGTATTTATGTAGACTCTAGCCTAAGTGCCACCATGGCGTGCACGCTGTCACTTTCACACACATGGGGAGAGCAGAGATCTATTGAAGAACTTGCGTAACATAGTAGTACTTGATTACAAAGCTCATTATCTCATAAAGATCATGCATAGAGAGAGATGAACACATAGCTACCGGTAGATCCCTTAGCCTCGAGGAAGAACTACTCCCTCCTTATCATGGGAATCAGCAACGATGATGAAGATGGCGATGGAGATCGATGGAGATGGCTCTGGGGGCACTTCCCCGTCCCGGAAGGGTGCTGGAACAGAGACTTTCTGTTCCCCGAATCTCCCCTTCGATGGCGGCGGCGCTACAGAGGTTTTCATGGATTCTTCTAGATGATTTAGGGTTTTTGGGTCAGAGGCTTCTTATAGGCGAAGGAGGAAAGGTCGGTGGAGAGCCAGGGGGCCCACACCCCCTATGGGCGCCACCAGGGCTAGCCCGCGCCTAGGGGGTGCAGCCACCCTGGTGTCCTCCTCCAACTCTGCTTCGTGGTTCCGTGTTGCTCTGAGAAAAATAATGACTTTGGCTTTTGTACCGTCCAATTCCGAGAATATTGATTTTCTGCCTTTCTGGAACCAAAAATAGAAGAAAACATGCAAATAGCACTGTGGCATCTTGTTAATAGGTTAGTACCAGAAAACATATAAAAACACCTCAAAGTGTGGACAAAGCAAAGCAAAGTAGATAATAAACAAGCATGGAACATAAAAAATTATAGGCACGTTTACAACATATCAAGCATCCCCAAGCTTAACTCCTGCTCGTCCTCGAGTAGGTAAGTGATAAAAATAATATTTTTTGAGGTGACATGCACCATCAAAATCAAGATCAAACCATTTGCAAGCATTGAAAGCTGGGATCAAAGAACTCTAAACATGAACATGAAAGACGGAGTTCTAACAATAAGACAAAGTAACTATGCATGCAACATCAAAGGTTACAAACAAAGATCATGAATAACATGTTGGAGATATGCCCAAGAGGCAATAATAAAGTGGTTATTATCATATCTTCACACTTATGATAAATGTTTACATACCATGCTATAATTGTATTAAACGGAAACATTAATACTTGTGTGATTTGTAAACTAAAATAAGAGTCCCTAGTAAAGCCTCTTGTTAAACTAGCTTGTTGGTTAATATATGATCATGGTTTCCTGATCATGAACATTGAGATGTTATCAACAACAAGATCATATCGTTAGGATAATGATATGGTGGACATACTCCTATAGATAAGCGTAGCATAAAGATCAAGTCATTTCAATAGTTCAATTGCTATATGCTTTCTGATACATAGTAACCTAATTCCTTCGACCATGAGATCATGCATATCACCTTTCTGGATGGATGCTTTGATGACATCAAACACCACACCGTGAATCGGGTGGCTATAAAGGTGGCATTGAGTGTTCGGAAAGTATTGGTTGACACACATGGATCAAGAGTGGGATTTGTCCATCCATATGACGGATAGATATACTATGGGCCCTCTCGGTGGAATGTCATCCAATTAGCTTGCAAGCATGTGACTGGCTCACAAGGGATCACATATCACGGGAACGAGAAAAGAGTACTTATCGGTAACGAGGTTGAACTAGGTATGCAGAGATACCGACGATCATAACCTCGGATAAGTAAACTATCGTGAGACAAACGGAAATTGGTATCGTATGTAAGTGGTTCATTCGATCGCAAAGTAATCGTAGAAATATGTGGGAGCCATATGAATTTCCAGATTCCTCTATTGGTTATTGTTCGGAGAAGTGTCTCGATCATGTCCGCATAATTCACGAACCGTAGGGAGACACACTTAAGGATTCGACGTTGTTTGAGTAGTTATGGTATTATGAGAAAGAGACTGAATGTTGTTCGGAGTCTCGGATGGGATCCGGGATATCACAGGTGATCCGGAGAATAAGATTCATATAAGGAAAGTCCCGTTTCGGAGTTCGGAAATGATTCCGGTGTTTTCATCGGGAATGTTCTAGAAGGTTCCGGAATGTCCCAAGCACCGGGGAAGGGGTAAATGAATGTGTCATTACATATTGGAATGATTGCATCATGTACTAAGTGTTCTTGCTGTTCCAAATAAAGGATTAAATTGAATCCTAAAACAGAAAAGTCAAATGGCCAATTTGAAAGTCAAACGGCTAAAACAGGAAACTGTGGGAAACAAGCAAGAGGAGGCAAAACCGACTTGGGGGAGGAGTCCCTCCTCTCCAAGCCGGCACGCCACCCAAGGCCAACTTGGGGAGGGACTCCCTCCCCTTGGCCGCCCCTCCCACCTATAAAAGGAGGGGCAGGGCCTCCTCCTCTAGACACACAAGTTCCTATCCTCTAATCTCCGGTTTAGAGCCGTTTTGGTTTAGAGCTTCTAATTGCTCTAGCCTTCGGTTTAGAGCCTTCTAATTGGTGTGTCTAAACCCTAGACCACTAATAGCTCTCTCATACTCCACCATACTCGCTCTGGCTTAAGGCGAAGCCCTGCGATCTCCCTCTACTTAGGTACCACGCCATTGCCGGAATCGAGGAGAGTGCTACAACCTCCATTTTCTTTGGAACAAGGGAGAGGAAGGTCTTCGTCGAGTACCGAACGTGTGACCGACTACGGAAGCGCTGCCGGAACGCAGCGCCGGAAGGATCGTCTACGCGATCTTGAGATCGGAAAGAGTACGACTACATCACCCACAAGAATCTGCTCTCGTTAACCGCTTTGGAATCTTTGAGGGTAAGCTAATCCATCGACTCGTTGTTACAATCTAGTAGATATATCTTGGCTTGTTTGTTTGTATGCGATAGAAAATTTTTGTTTTCCATGCTACGAACCCCTACAGTGGTATCAGAGCCGTGTCTATATGTAGATCTGTTGCACGAGTAGAACACAATGGTCATTGTGGGCGTTGATGCTTTTATTGTCGATTGCTTCTTGTGTACTTTGCATCTTGCGGTATGTTAGGATGAAGCGGCCTGGGCTAACCTTACATGACATCGTTCATGAGACTTGCTCCACGCTCGACATGCAACTTGTATTGCATAAGTGGCTTTGCGGGTGCCTGTTTCTCCTAGCATAGTTAAGATCCAATTTACAACGGGTAATTAACAATACTAGTATCAATGTTGTGGTTCATGTTTGTAAGTTAGAACGACACTTATTAACAGCCCCAAACCACGTAAAACATGCAAAGAAAGTAGAGGCGTCTAACTTTGTTTTGCAGGGGTGTGCAGTGATGTGATATGGCCATGATTGTGATTATATATGATGTATGCAATGTTCCTTATTGTAAGTCGGCAACCGGCAGGAGCCATATGGTTGTCTTTAATTTCTGTTAAGACCCGCGTGTCTATTCAAAGTAGTTGTAATAGTTGAAGCCGGTGGACGACAACCATGGAGCAGCGTCATTGACCTTGATGCAATGCCGGTAATGATGGAGATCATGTTCGTGCTTGAAGATGGAGATCGGAAGCACAAAGAAGAAAGGCCATATCATATCACATATTATGAATTGCATGTGATGTTAATCCTTTATGCATCTTGTATTGCTTAGTAGATGATGGTAGCATTATAAGATGATCCCTCAAGCACACAATTTCAAGTTCCTAAGTGTTCACCCTTAGTATGCACCGTTTCTAAAGCTTGTTGTTTCGAAGCACCACGTGATGATCGGGTGTGTTAGATTCCACAAGTGTATACAACGTAAGCAAGCCAGATTTTCTCATGCAGAAACTAAGGTTTGATCTTGACGAGCCTAGCATGTACAGACATGGCCTCAGGAACACGGATTACCGAAAGGTAGAGCATGAGTCATATAGTAGATATGATGAACATGTTGATTGTTTGCCATTGAAGCTATATCAACTCTCGTGATGATCGGTTTTGATGTGGTGGATTTGGTTCGTGTGATCACTAAAACAATGTGAGGGATATTGTTTTGAGTGGGAGTTCACCTAGATTAATTTAATTATTAATTAGAACTCAATTTATCATAAACTAAATCAAAGTGAATTTGCATAGTTGTTGTAGTCATTGGCATCCGTTTACCACCTTGCGCTTAGTTATAATTGAGATGATAGAACTATAGAATTCGGTTAGTTACTTTCTTAACTGGTATCGTATTGTTTTGAAGTGTTAATCTAAAGTTTAAAAGTCCTATTGCAAACTTTCAAGAAGTTCGGTTACTCCATGAAGTTTAATAATTAGTATTAAATCAAGAGTAACAATTCCAAGTGTTAGTATATAAGAATCATGTTTGTCTCCATGATTCTTGATATTCAAAGGATTCTCTTAATATCAAGGTTATCTAGGATCTGAAAGAGTTGTTTCAGAAACCATGATGTGTGGAAGATATTGTGATATCTGAAACGAAGTATTGGTTACAACATGATAGAGTATAATATGGCAAAAGTCATGTTCTCATATTTGATGAGAATTTGCAAAAGGTTGGAGACACTAGTTGTCCTAATCGTCCAAAAGGATTTGGAGAGCAACATTATACTCATGATTCACCGTTATAAGCTAAAAGTAGCTTGATCATGGATAATTCAATGATAAGGATGAATATTTGATGTAGGTAAAATGTTTACTACACCAAGAGATTACTAAAGAAAGGAATTTGAAAGAACACCAAACATTTGATGATGGTGATCTACTTCAAAGTGCAAGTCCAAAGACATTGGTATTTAACTATACACGCTTTGGACTATATGTCATATGTATGACTCCACTATTGATGTTGATAGATTCTTTCAAACAGAAAAGGAAATACTGAAAGAGAATCTCATAAATATATGGCAGAAAAGTAAAGACAGAATTGTTCAGTTTAAGTATATAGATGATATACATGTTATGGCTATATTCTTTGCTTATTAAACAATGTGGTTATTAAGTATTTGATACTGAATTTGTTGGTGTGAATCGTCATACGAAACAACACAATTCATGAACTACAATGGCCTAAGTAACTAGCAAAAGAATATGTGATGATGTTCATCGAGAACAAATAAAGGGTTATTGTGTTGCTCGTTAAACATCAAAGCTTGCCTTCAAGATTTGTTTTATCAGGTATTATGAGAACAAAAGGGTTGTTCAAATAATTGCCGTAATCCATAAAAGATGGACGATTCACAAATCTCGTTGGAGAAATCACATCCATAAAACTAGTGCTAAAAATGTCGAAAGACAAATTGATTGAAAGATCACTTAGGAAGTGACATCGCTGTTTAAATTATATTGGAAAGAAAACATGAAGAAACTCCATGTGGATGGAATTTTGGAGTCTTTTGATTTTTGATCACATGACGCTTGTGAAACTTTCCTAGAGATAATTAAAACTTCGTTCATAGGCCAAAAAGGAACGAATGACTAGCTTATCGGAACTTATACATATTGTTGTATGAAATCCATTAGGTGTAGTCAAGAGCAATGGATTTCAACTTCATATGCTTTCTACGAAATGTGAAATATTTGAAAAGTTCAAAGATTTTCAAGATGAAGTGCAAAATCATTGTAACAAGAATATAAATAGTTTATGATAAGATCATAAAGGAAGATATTTGAGTTACAGAGTTTAGCATAATACCTAAGATTTAAGGAATCGCTCCGTGGATTTACATTTTCCCGAAACACCATAAGAGTATGGAGCATTCGAGATATGTAATTAAACCTTGTTTGACATGGTAAGATCAAAGGTATAATTCATAAAACTGCCATTGTATTTTAAAGATTAAAAGCTTTAGAGATTACCGTTTTCCACTGAAAAGAGCTCCATCATAATCCACTGAAATGAAACCATATAAAGTTATAGTTTGGGATAAAACCCAAGTAGTCCTTCTTAAAACATTGGTATGCTATGCATAAGAAAGATGTGTGCAACCAAAGTCGGATGAACCTGTCTTTGTATAAATGTTAAGTATTCCTCCATAAACACCGGAGACAAAAGTGTTTGTTGCTTAGAACGTCAAGTTTCTTTGAGAAGGAATTTTTCGTGAAAAGTTAAGTGGGAGGACAATAGAACTTTGATAAGGTTAAAAGAACCTTAGCTATATGTGCAAAGTTGCGCAATAGAAAAATGTTAGGAGTTAGCAAACAATGCTCATGGCTCGCGTACTTCAAAGGTTGTGGTCACGGAGATCTAAGTTCCTATTGAAACAAGTAGGTCAGATGAACAATCAAATACCAAGATTTGAGAGTTAAATCATTATTTGACAATAATGATCCGACTACGTGCAAAGAAGCGATGATGAGCCCTGACTCCGTCAAATGGCTTGAAGCCATAAAATCCGTGATAGTTCCATACACGAGAAATCAAGTTTTGAACTTGAAGGACCCTCGAGAAAGGTGTAAGACCTTACAATTGTGTCTGGATCTATAAAGAAATAGACATGGATGTTTTACATCTATGAAATAATCGACATGTTGGGAAAAAGTTCACAACAATGTTCAAAGGTTGTATATGACAAGATTTGATCTTTCATAGCAATATTTAGTCTAGACGGTTTTAAGTAGCAACCACTACATATAATTTTGTTATATGGTAGTTGAATAAACAAAACAAGTTCTTCTAATAGAATTGTTACCTAGGACGTGTGCATGACACGGTCCATAGGGTTTTGTTAATTCAAAGGATGCTAAAAGCATATGCAAACTTAAATGGTTGAAGTAAGCATAGCGGAGTTAGAATCTTCACTGTGATGAAACTGTTAAAAGAGTTTAATTTCATCAGAGACAATGAAGATGCTTGCATTTGCAAGAAATTAAGTGGGAGCGCTAAGACATATTTCTAATACATTATGTAGAAGACATATTGTTGATTGGAAGTGATGTATCTTTTTATTAACACAAGATAAGAATTTCATCTCGATGAAAGACTTAGGCAAAACCCAAATAATTGGCATCAATAGACGCCAATATGGTTGTGCCAGAAGTACATAGATGAGATATTGAATGAGTTCAATATAGAAACTACAAGAAAGGTTCTTGTCGCACAGAAAGGATTGAATGAGTTCAATGTTGATGATATATTCAAGTGTACTGACATTTGGTAAAGTGAAACAAATAATCAAGTATAGATTGATACTTGATGTATGAAATCACAAAGAGTATTTATATCAAACATACTGTGATATGTACAAATCCAGATATGTCCTATGCTCTAAATGTTGTGAGCATATACCAGAATGATTCGTAAGATGATCATTGGACAATAGTAAGGATATTCTTATGATCTTTTGGAAGAACTAAGAGTATAATATTTGTAGAAGTGACAAATAGATGGTTAGTTCATTGTAAAAGTACTACATTGATACTAGTTTTGTCACAAAGTACAAATTAAGTTTATCTCAATCTAAACTAAGGGTGGCACAATATAATGGAAAGTGAGTTCCATAATGGATTTGGATGAGTTCCAAAGTTAAGACATTGTGACAGATACTACAACAAAAGGCTAAGTATATGACTGCTACTATAGCAGCTAAAGAGGGCATTTGTGTCAAGTAGTTTGTTATCAAACTAGGTGTAGTTCACAGCGGGATAATACTATGAAGATATATTGTGCGACAATATTATCAACATGTTTTAACCCTAAAGAACTAAAGGTCTCACCAAAGGACCAAATTTATACAAAGCCATCTCATTAGAGAATGAGTGATGCGTAGAGACGCAAATACATGCAATTACACACGGATCTGGAAGTGTCAGATCCGGAGATCAGTTGACCACTAGCAATCGTGTACATACAACACCGGAAAGCCATAGGTGTTGAATACACAAATGTTTGAAACTAGATTATGGACTCTAGTGCAAGTGGGAGACTGTTGGAGATATGCCCAAGAGGCAATAATAAAGTGGTTATTATCATATCTTCACACTTATGATAAATGTTTACATACCATGCTATAATTGTATTAAACGGAAACATTAATACTTGTGTGATTTGTAAACTAAAATAAGAGTCCCTAGTAAAGCCTCTTGTTAAACTAGCTTGTTGGTTAATATATGATCATGGTTTCCTGATCATGAACATTGAGATGTTATCAACAACAAGATCATATCGTTAGGATAATGATATGGTGGACATACTCCTATAGATAAGCGTAGCATAAAGATCAAGTCATTTCAATAGTTCAATTGCTATATGCTTTCTGATACATAGTAACCTAATTCCTTCGACCATGAGATCATGCATATCACCTTTACTGGATGGATGCTTTGATGACATCAAACACCACACCGTAACTGGGTGGCTATAAAGGTGGCATTGAGTGTTCGGAAAGTATTGGTTGAGACACATGGATCAAGAGTGGGATTTGTCCATCCATATGACGGATAGATATACTCTGGGCCCTCTCGGTGGAATGTCATCCAATTAGCTTGCAAGCATGTGACTGGCTCACAAGGGATCACATATCAGGAGCGAGAAAAGAGTACTTATCGGTACGAGGTTGAACTAGGTATGCGAGAGATACCGGCGATCATAACCTCGGATAAGTAAACTATCGTGAGACAAAGGGAAATTGGTATCGTATGTAAGTGGTTCATTCGATCGCAAAGTAATCGTAGAAATATGTAGGAGCCATATGAATTTCAGATTCCTCTATTGGTTATTGTTGAGAAGTGTCTCGATCATGTCCGCATAATTCACGAACCGTGGAGACACACTTAAGGATTGACGTTGTTTGAGTAGTTATGGTATTATGAGAAAGAGACCGAATGTTGTTGGTCTCGGATGGTATCCGGATATCACGAGGTGATCCGGAATGGTCAGGAGAATAAGATTCATATAAGGAAAGTCCGTTTGAGTTGGAAATGATTAGGTGTTTTCATCGGGAATGCTCTAGAAGGTTCGGAATGTCCAAGCACTCGGGGAAGGGTACATGAATGTGTCATTACATATTGGAATGATTGCATCATGTACTAAGTGTTCTTCTGTTCCAAATAAAGGATTAAATTGAATCCTAAAACAGAAAAGTCAAATGGCCAATTTGAAAGTCAAGCGGCTAAAACAGAGCTGTGGAAACAAGCAAGGAGGCAAAACCGACTTGGGAGGAGTCCCTCCTCCAAGCCGACGCGCCACCCAAGGCCGACTTGGGGAGGACTCCCTCCCTTGGCCGCCCTCCACCTATAAAAGGAGGCGGGGCCTCCTCCTCTGAACACAAGTTCCTATCCTCTAATCTCCGATTTAGAGCCGTTTTGGTTTAGAGCTTCTAATTGCTCTAGCCTTCGGTTTAGAGCCTTCTAATTGGTGTGTCTAAACCCTAGACCACTAATAGCTCTCTCTCATACTCCACCATACTCGCTCCGGCTTAAGACGAAGCCCTGCGGGATCTCCCCTCTACTTAGGTACCACGCCGTTGTCTTTGGGAATGCGAGAGAGTGCTACAACCTCCATTTTCTTTGGAACAAGGAGAGGAAGGTCTTCGTCGAGTACCGAACGTGTGACCGACTACGGAGCGCTGGGAGCATGGCCTTGGGAAGGATCGTCTACGCGATCTTGAGATCGGAAAGAGTACGACTACATCACCCACGAGAATCTGCTCTCGTTAACCGCTTTGGAATCTTCGAGGGTAAGCTATTCCATCGACTCGTTGCTACAATCTAGTAGATAGATCTTGGCTTGTTTGTTTGTATGCGATAGAAAATTTTTGTTTTCCATGCTACGAACCCCTACATAACATGCATTGAAAGACCTTTGTTTGTTTCACATATAGAAAACATAGCATAGTGACATTCAACCTGTCCCTCATGGAGTAGCAAATAGATGCATAGGACACCTTCAAAGTTCATAAGAGTGACTAGATACAAATAGATCAAGAACAATCAATATCAACAATATGCATCAATCAATAAGTTTTGGGACAATGCACATAGAACTAAGAATGGCAACTATGCTCTCTTAACTGGTGCCTAAAGGTAGAAGGTGGAGACTCAATATAATAGTGTAAGAAAGGCCCTTCATAAAGGGAAGCAGGGATTTTAAGTTTCAAAAAGAGCTTCCAAAAATTATGGTACTGGTTAGCTTTCAGCCCTCATTGCCCCTATCATAATCATCTTGAAGTGATTAAGGTTAAAGTAAACAAACTATGGAGTATATGCTTGACAAAGTATAAGTTGTCAATCTCAAGTCCCTTAAATACGAGGGCCACACCCCATGCTACTCAACTTCAATCACCTGTAAGTTCTTGTCATAGTAAGTACATGTGTATCATAGAGAACCGCCAACGGGGTACCCCTTGCACATGGTACATGAGCTATCCCATAACCAAAATGACAAGGCAAGCAGACAATAAGCATCTCAGCGATCTTTTTATTTACTATGTGCATAGTTGTTTATTGAGGATTCTTCACATAATGCTCATTATGATGATGATGCAAGTTTCCACCATGATTAGGCATGGCTTAGGCTCGCGGCCCAGGCGTTTCTCTAACACAAAATACATAACTCCATGGACTTACAAGCTTCCTATTTATTTCACATCGGTGACATCCATAGACAAAAGAGCATGATATCAACTGAGTACAAAGTACAAGTGCAATGTTGAAAATGTTACCCATGACAACATGGTTCTGCTAATTCCAACGTATAAGTGCAAGCATATACAACTTAGATGACACAATGGTTCAAGTTTATTAGGGGCAAAGAATATAAAGTGTGCCATCAAGTTCGTGAGGGCTTTAATCACTAAGTTTTCACATAACAAAATACTTTTTAATTGGAAGATAACTAGAAACAAGAATATACTTGGAATGGTGAAACACATCATGCATAGGAGTTTATAGTGGACACTTTGGAATAACTTGGTTTCTTGGGAGTTGGAAGCATGAGTAGAACTTACTCATACAAGTGGAGGCTAGCAAAAGACTGGGAGCAACCAACTAAGAGAGCAATAATGGCCATAATCATGTAGAGCGACAAAACATTACTAATCAAAGCATAAAGTGGTACTACAAGTCAAGGACTAAATGATCATAGAGGCTATGGTGACTTGTTCATAGTCATAACATGGTGTGAGCATGTGCCAAGTCAACCCAAATAAAACATCAAAGGATAATACCACAATACTATGCTTTTGTATGCTAAAACAACGCATGATTCTTTGAAGGCACATTAATATATCCTAATTGTTTGGAACAATTCATGCTACAGCAATAATCACTAAGCATAAGGTCAAAAAAACATCTAGCATGACATGATAAAGTCTAAGTCATAGTCAAAACAAGCTCCCTTTTGTACCACTTAAGCATGAAACTTTCTACTCTTTTCCAACACCAATCAACTTACTTGAAACAACTCACAAAGATAATAATCAATAAATATCAGTGAGATTGTCTCAGAAATCCACAAAGAAGAACTAAAAAGTTCTAAGCTGAAAGCACAAGAAAACTAAGGCTAAACACAGTGCTAGCAAAAGAGAACACTCACAGACAATAAGAGTGAAAAATAGAGTGTTCTAGGCAATGAAAACAGATTGTGTCTCTCTCCAAAATAAGTGTGCAAGGATCCAACCAACTTACTCAAGCAAACTAAGCAAACAAAAACCAAAAACGAAAACTAAGACACTCCAAGAACAACACAGCTGTGCATGAAACAATAAAAACGAAGTGTCTAGAAAGACCTGAGATTTTTATTGATGAAGAAGGGGATGCCTTGGGCATCCCCAAGATTTGACGCTTGTACCTCTTGAATATTTCTTGGGGTGACACGGGGTTGCATCCCAAATCTTGATATTTTGTCCATTCTTCATCTCATTACATTATTCTTTCTCTACACCTGAAAATTTTCCTTCATACAAAACTTCATCACCATAATTGTCAAATATAGGAGGCATATTATAATCACAGTCAACTTTCTACTCAATAGTAGGTGGACTGAAAATATCATATTCATCATTGTAATCATCATATATTGGAGATTTGGTATCATCATAAGCAATAGAATAGCTATCTTCCAAAGCTAGGGGACTAAAAAGATCATTTTCATAAAAACTAGCTTCCCCAAGCTTAGACTTTTCCATAGCATTAGCAATAATGGTGTCCAAATAATTCATACTAATAACATTTATATTAGCATGCAAATAAAGCTCCATAGGTTTTTTAATTTTCTCTTCAAATAATTCATGTCCTAACTCAAGGTAGATACTAGAAAGCTCTCTAATTTTTTGTTGTTTTCCATTAAGCCTAACTAGTGAAAACAAGAAACAAAAAGATAAAATCTCAGAATCTAAAGGAAATAACTTTGAGCACTCACACACCAAGAGTATGTGAGTACCTTTTACCTTACCTCCCCGGCAACGGCGCCAGAAAATGGCTTTGATGGAGCTTGACGTGGAGGAAAGGTAAAAGGACCAAAACCTTCCCGGCAACAACACCAGAAAATAGCTTTATGGCTTGCTGTTGCCGTGGGGTAACGTGTGTGAGTGCCGTTTACCTTTCCTCCCCGGCAACGACGTCAGAAAATAGCTTGATGTCTACGCACTTCTATTCTTGTAGACAGTTGTTGGGACTCCAAGTGTAGAGGTTTGTAGAACAACATCAAGTTTCCTTTAAGTGGATTACCCAGGGTTTATCGAACTCAGGGAGGAAGTGGTCAAAGGTATTCCTCTCAAGCAACCCTGCAATCAAGATACAATAAGTCTCTTGTGTCCCTAATACACTTGTCAGGTGTATATGTGCACTAGTTCGGCGAAGAGATAGTAAAATACAAGTGGTAATGGTGCCAGAAAATAGCTTCTGACTTGTTGTTGACATGGGGTAACATGTGTGAAACTGAAATAAAGAAGGAAGCAAGCAAACATGCAACAAATCTATATGCAAACGATGTTTCAATGTTTAGAAACAAGGCCTAGGCATCATACTTTCACTAGTGAACACTCTCTCATATAAATATCTTCTCGTAATGATACTACTCTGAACTACTCTCCGGTTTGACACTCTAATCCATGGTAGGGCTATAATAGCACTCCTTAAAGTCTGCCTTTTTCAATCTAGATAACCCCACACTGTCACCTTGAGCGCTAGATGGTTCCAACAAACACCACAATTTCATAGAGACAACCAACTCAAAATATACTCATGAAATATATATATATAATCTAGCTTAAGTGCCACACACGGCGTGCATGCTGTCACTTTCACACACATGGGGAAAAGCATAGATCTATTAAAGCACGATGAGTATTTATGTAGACTCTAGCCTAAGTGCCACCATGGCGTGCATGCTATCACTTTCACACACATGGGGAGAGCAGAGATCTATTGAAGCACTTGAGTAACATAGTAGATCTACTTGATTACAAAACTCATGATCTCATAAAGATCATGCATAGAGAGAGATGAACACATAGCTATCGGTAAAGCCCTTAGCCTCGAGGAAGAACTACTCCCTCCTCATCATGGTAATCAGCAATGATGATGAAGATGGCGATGGAGATCAATGGATATGGCTCCGGGGGCACTTCCCCGTCTCGGCAGGGTGCCGGAACAGAGACTTTCTGTCCGTCGGATCTGCCCTTTGGTGGCGGCGGTTCTACAGAGGTTTTCGTGGATTTCTTCTAGATGATTTAGGGTTTTTGGGTCGAAGGCTTCTTATAGGCGAAGGAGGCAAGGTCGATGGAGGTCCAGGGGGCCCCCACCCCTTGTGGGCGCCACCAGGGCTGGCCCGCACCTAGGGGGTGCGGCTACCCTGGTGTCCTCCTCCAACTCTGCTTTGTGGTTCCGTGTTGCTCCGAGAAAAATAATGACTTTGGCTTTTGTCCCGTTCAATTCAGAGAATATTGATTTTCTGCCTTTCTGGAACCAAAAACAGAAGAAAACATGCAACTGGCACTATGATATCTTGTTAATAGGTTAGTACTAGAAAACATATAAAAACACCTCAAAGTGTGGACAAAGAAAAGCAAAGTAGACACTAAACAAGCATGGAACATAAAAAATATAGATACGTTTACGACGTATCAACAACTTACTTATACAAGTAGGAAACTTAGTTTCACACAATATTCATGCAATTTTGTATCATCGTAGTGCAACTTTGCAAACAATAGATACTTACACCAATAACATAAAACTAGAACATATTTTCAACATACTAATCCTAATTACAACACATGTAACACATGATTTGAATATTTTTTGCCTTCAATTCTGCAGCTGGCCATCACTTCCTCCCCTTTTTACGCATGAAGAAGTTCATGTCCAGTACCTACATTTCATAACACAGTAATAAAAATATGAGAATTTGTGAGGCTAAATAGAATCATAAGTAGTTTGTGTTCTGTGTAGCAAACAATGCATAGTATTTTGCCTATATATGCTTGGAAAGTTTCTTTTTTCCCTGATTGTTTTTTGATTCATTTGTTGTGCAAGGAATGGGTATCCTTGACCTTAATGAGGTGTCGTTTGAACTCAATGAGGTGTTGTTTGATATCAATGAACAGGTTGGTTTCCTACCGTCTAATTACTTCACGCAACTTCTGATAGAAGAAGCTATTGACGAGACTATAGAGTTGCACGCTGACACCGACGCCCCCGCTGTTGATGTACATACAGTAACAACTGATAGTGAAACATATGGTTTTGTTGTCGGTACAAACACAACTTCGCTTGCCCAAGACGATGCAGATGATAACGAGATTTCATCTCAGCCAATGGACCCACATATTAGAATCTTTTATGACACGCTGCAGGGTGCTAAGGAACACTACAACACATACGCTACTAGGACTAGATTTTCAATAAATGTCAATAGGAACAGAAGGTCAGTGCGCACCAATGAGCTTGATAAATAGCAATATGTATGCAACAAATTTTGGAAACCTAGAAAGGATGATGGCGGCGGTGAAAAACCAGATGTAGTTGGTCCAGTAGAAGACTCAGATTCCTCGGATGAGGAGGACCAGCAGAATGCGGAACTTGCATCTGTTGTTGCTAGGATTTCTAAGCACAAAGGGCAACAAAAGAATCCGAAGAAGCGGAAAAGGGAGACAATAATACCAACTAATTGCAAGGCAGAGATGGTGGTGAAGCTAAAGGATGGGAGATGGGAGGTTATTGCTTTTACAACGGAGCATAATCATCCTCTTATCTACAAGCCATTGCTGAAAAAGTATCTGAGGTCACACCAAGGTATACCAACAGAGAAAAAGGATTTCGTGAAGAATTTACACAACACAAACTTAACTACTGGTATGTTACTAAATCTAACCCTGTGTTTTATAGCTTGTATACTTGTCTGAACACTAGTCATCCTCTTCCCCCCCAATGCAGCCATAGTTGCTGGAAGAGCAGATGAAGTTGCTAGTTGGAGTACACATAGTTGCTGGAAGAGCAGATGAAGTTGATAGTAGTGTATGATTAGTTACCAGGGTTGAAGTATTTATGGTATGAAGGAAAATGTTAATAAAGAAGTTGCTAGAAATCATATTTTAGTTGCTTGGTAGTGATAACTAGTTGCATGTTAGTGCATGACTAGTTTCCTGCTTAAAGTTGTTGCATTTCCAAGTTGAAAGGGCATGTATGCCCCCATGTGTGGTTTTGGTAATTAATGACAATCTCTATGGACTAATGTTTAAATTGAGTTTCACTTGTAGGTTTGTCCATTGGCATCTCTTGGGCCATGTGTTGGTCTCAAGGTTGAAAGTTGAAGAAATATCCAAGGGCTTTGTACCCATTTGAATCATGAAGAAAGAAGGAGCTTGAAGGTTGATCAAGACAAGTGCAAAGAGTTGCATCAAGATGGATCAACCTCAAGAAGGGAAAGCTCAAGATGTGCCATCTCTAGAAGATCTCATGCTTGAAGCTTGCCATCCTCATAATCATGGAGTGATGAAGACAAGTTCAAATCAGAAGTTTCTCCATGGAGTATGGGGGAGCAATTTGCAAGTCCTCATATTCATCAAGCAAGAGCAATCAAGAAAGGTGTTCCCACTTGAGAAGAACAAGACGGTCTACATAAAGTTCAAGTGGATTTCTCAAGGCAAAGGTATGATCTTGATAGGGCTTCTATTTTGCCGGTCTCGTGTTGTTGGGAGACCGGGTTTAGGATAGATAACCGTACTATCAAGAGGGGCTCTCAAGCGGGTGTCTCGATCGCATCGTTCGGAGAGAGCTCAAACCTTTGCATTCATAGCATCATATTTCTTGGTTGTTATTTGGTTCTTCTTGATACGCCCAATTTGTATCACCCTTCTATATCATAATTTACCTATATTCATTGATATATGTCTTATTATGAGGTATTACTTATGTCTTTTCCACTATTTATGCATGTTGTATGATTCTTGGAGGATGGACTGCCGGAGTATGGATTCTGATGGAAAAGAGGGCGTTTTGATGCAATCTTGTGAAGATCTGAAAAATACTAGAAAAATATGGGAAAATATTATTTTCCCGGAAGACAAAGGAAGCCATAAGGGGAGGCGAAGAAGGGCCACAAGGGGCCCACACACCCCCTAGGCGCATGCCCACCTGACCCCGCGCCTAGGGAAGGTGTGGCCCACCTGCCCGGCATCTGACTCCGCCCCTTCGCCTATATCTTCCCTACGGAACCCTAAGCCTCGGGGAGCGACCACAGATAGATTTCTGCCTCTGGGGGGTGGAAAACACCGAGAGAGAAAGATCTCTCCGGCAGACAGATTTCTGCCAGGGGTATTCCTTCCTAGAGAGGGGAGATCGTCGCCATCAACACCGTCATCAAGCTACGCTTCATCGGGATCATAATTGCGGTGACCCAGCATACCACTTCATGATGTAGTACACTATAGTCGTTGACATAACACCAATGAAACACCATTCACTAGTATTGCATCCCTCAGAGTGGCACAACAGAAACACAGCAGGTCCAAGACATGACTATAGGTTACAACTCAACTCTTTACACAAGATCTAGAGAATACTCTAGGTTAAAGAGAGAGAAAGAAACTTCTTACAAAGAAGAATTATAAATAATCAACTCAAATATAATATACTAATAGACTAGTATCTAAACTATTGAGGCTTGCATTTCTGCTATTGTAATACTCTACAGAAGTAGGTTCTATGGCTAGAGATTCTATTCTTATCTAATCAGAAACTTCGTCTTCACTTGAGTTGGTGTATATGTTGACTTTCTTGACTTCATTGAAGAGATTTAGCCTTGAATGATGATTCTTGGAGTATGACTTGATGTAGACGTCGTCTGTACTGGCTTTAGAAACTAGCAAGGGTTAAGAAGATACGTTGAGTACGAGCGTACTCAGCAAGTTCACAATAAAAGGAGTGTTTGATGCACTATATCTACAGCCACAGACCATAGGTCATAGGCAATGCAAGTTTTCGTAAACATTTCTTCAAAGGTTGCTTTTATTCTGAAAAGCTATGTCCGTCAGCCTTCACGGGTTTACCAAAACATTCATGGAGTTCCTTTCATGGCGTTCAGACTCCTTCCGAGCGAGTAACAAGTTACACTTCTTACACTCTGCAGAGGTGCGTTACTTTACCCATGAGAGATCTTAGCTTTGTTGCACATCCGAATTGCAGGTTCGTTCACACTTCCTTGGTGTGAGGCCCAGACTAAGATCCAAGCCAATCACTGCCTTCTCCGCGACCTCGCATGTCTCCTTGGTGTACGCCAACCCACCTATTGAATTACGGCTATTGGCAGTACAGACCGTTCAGATGCCGGAACTATCGTGGGACGTTGAGGGCTCCCACCCATATGCTGCATATCCTCTACGAATTACCAATTAATATGCACGCTATGAGTGATAACAGCCATGACCCGCACATCCGGCTCCATGCAAGAGGGAAAAAATACTTTACAGAAAATAACCAAAGGACATGAGAAAGTGTGAACTTGCCTCGTGTGATTGCAAGATTATGCACTCACGGTCTTCGAGACAATATAAAAGATCCAATATCTGAAATCAGCATCATTGGTCCGGTAAGGACTAATGTTTAAAGAAGCAAGATGCTTTTATGCATAAGTAATGTAATGCAAGTTGATAAACTCGAATCCCGGGGATAACGTTGTTCTAGAGTTTGGATACTGGAAAGGGTTTCCTTGGAATGTGTTGTCCTTTTAGATTAAGTTTCATATTTGTGCTTCTTATTAAGGCTTGTGAGTGTGTTTGAAACAACATGTAATTATAATATCTTAAAACAATGAGATACACACAAATGTGATATGTTACTCAAGATTGCTTATACTATAATTGTTTATCTTCAAATTTTTACTTTACAATTAATGTCACTTATAAAGAACTTAAGTGTTATCAATCCTAAGTATATAATTAAAGTATAAAGTAATGTGATTACGCTTAATTGTTATTTGTTGACTGAAGTGGCAAAAAGAATAACATTTGAAGAAAAGATTTCTTTTCTAAGGTCTAAACAAGCTTTATGGTTAATCAGATGTGGTTGATGTTGTTTGTGCTTGCTTGAATAGTTTGGAATTGAGATGCTTTACGACTTAATTATAATATACCAAAGTTAACTATGAAACATATAATAAGGTCTTTTAGCATTATACTTAAAGTTTTGCAGACTAAAGTTAACTTTAAAAACATAGATGAACTTAGGTTATAATGCTTATGATATTTGTATTTTGTTCACTTCATAATGTTTCCTTAAAGTTATTTACGCATGGCATTACTTCTATTTGAGTAGTGGTTTCCTAACATTATAGTGGAATAGAATCATTTTCCTTTTTATAGATGAGTGGTTATAGTTTGTAAACAAGGAAGTAATATTACTTAACTACTTATGGATTCAATATAGTGTTTTGGTATGTTTATAACTTGTGGTTGAAGTAAGGGAAAAGGTTTTATTTAGTCACAAATTATTCTCGAAGATTTTATATTGGATAAGAATCTTTTTAAGGAATAATATACACTTATGGATGAATGATAATTCAATCAACTTGTATTTAAAATGTGTTAAACCATTTTGACTTCATAATATCAATGTTCAAGAGTAATACTATTTATTAGACTCAATTGATAAATTTTAAAATATTAGCAAATTTTTATTTACCTTTAAATGAATTATTAATTAAGGAATAGGTTTAAATTCAAATTGTTAAAGTCTTTAAATTTTTATTTGACTCAAAAGTGGAATATTATATTTTTAGCATGTAGGTATTATTTTTGTGATCATTTTGGTATATTAAATTTATTTTTGTGATTTATAAATAATAAGATATGATTTTTATAAGATTTATTACTTTAAGAATACTTAATAAATAATAAATATTTAATTAAGTTGAATGATAATGCATGATTATAGTTTTATTTTTCTAAGATTTTTGGTAGTTTATTTATATTTTTAACATTTACAATTATTAAAATACGAATTATCAATTTTTTATTACTTTTCAAATCTTTATTAAATAATTATTATTTAAATTATTAACATAATAATGTTTGATAATAGTTTTATGTTATAGATTTTATTTTTCTACAAATTTTCATATATTGTATGTATTTTTCTGAATTATACAAGAAAAGTTATTAACTTAACAAGATTATTCATTTTATTTAATTTCTGGAATTTATTTGTTTTTGAATGTATATTGTTTTGTTTATTTCTGAAACAGTCACAAAACTTTTTTACACCGCACTCACAGCTAGCCCAAGTCACTGATCAGTGGGGCCTATGCCACGTCATTACAGATCAATGAAATAAATCAATAAGAGGTGTTATGACATCAGCACGATGTCATGCTGACATCACATGGGATTGATCCTCTCAGATCGATCGTCGATCGAGTGATTGGGTGCACGCCTGCGGCCGAGGCTGGGCTTGCTGGAAAGAGGCGGCGATGGCGAACCTAATAGTGGCGGCGCAACTAGTTTTTGGTCATCGGCGTGCAGCGCACGGCGGCGACTGGCGGCGGTGCACAACAACTCACGGTGGTGGCTCAGTTTAGGAAGCAAATGAACCAACAGAGGATGGTAGCATGATCAGCAGCTCACCAGGAGCGCGAAGAAGAGCTCGACGAAGTGAATCAAGGCCGGAATCGAGTTGGACGATGGCGGCCGGACTTCGGGAATAAGGTCTCAATCCGAGCGTCTGGGACCTCACCGGCTTGCGTGCTTCAGCAAGAATAACAAGGACGACATGGCGGTAGTTGTGTGGTCTCAGGCAAGCAAGAGGGGCTATGGAGCGACGACGATAAGAGTCTCCGACGAGCTAGGGTTCGGCCTCTAAGACAGACAAAGAGAAAGAGGAAGGGAATGGAGATAAGGACGAGTGAGGCGGCGTCGTGTCCTTCTTATCCCCTTCTGATGACGTCAGCTTCGGCACGAATCGTGGCAACCATGGCGGACGGCGGAGCTCGAGCCAGGCAGCTGCTTCGCCGGTGAGTCCTTCTAGGGAGAGGAAGAAGAAAGGAAAAAATCACCGAAACGGTATGGGCTGATGCTGGGCGTCACCTGGGCCAAGTTGGGCTACAAAAGGTTTGCTGGATGGCTGCTATGGATGCTCATGGGCGACATATAAATAAGAGGGGAGATGGGCCATGGGCCAAAATTGACTGCTGCCTCCACTTCTTTTATTTTTTTCTTGTTCTACCTTTTTCTATTTTCTGATTTGTTTTCAGGTTTGAATATTACACATTTGATTGAAATTTCTTTATAGGATTTATTTTCTAGATAATTGCAGTATATAAAAATGTATTTCAAATTTTGGTATGAATTTAGTATTTTGATGGCATACTTTATTTATTATTTCCTAACTTTATAATTATAGAGATATTCTTTTATTAAATAGAATAAATAGGATTTAGGGTTTTTAGGATTTGTTTAAGATCTTAAAAATTACCTATAACATTATTTTTACTTTTATTTGGAGTAATGAAGTTTTAAAATGTTTAATAATAGTCATAGGGTTTATCTTTATGTATTTAATCATAGAATAAAGTAGAGGGTGGTTTATAATTATTGTATCCCCATTTATTTCATGCTCATATGGAATGAGTGGTTAGAGAAATGGATCAAGGAATTTGCCTAATGAATATGGATTGAATATTTATGATATGTTGATGATACAACTCATTAATAAGTTTAGGGTTCTTAATTGTAAATGCTTACCCTAGGGTTAGGGTTCTTATTATATTTATATTCTTTTGTTGATGTGAATAAGGAGTAATGTATAAACATTTTGTATTTATGTTTGTGATCTTTAATGACATCACTCTTAAAAATAGTAAGGTTATTCTCTAAATTGTCTTATGGAAAAGAATTGATAAAGATAACTCCTAAGCACATATGGTTATGATAATTAGGAATGACAAAGATGTGCTTAAGTGATTTGCTATAGGAAAATATTCCAATAAAGTTTTGTGGAAATAAGATGATAGATCAATTAGATGAAATGGATATTATGTGTGGTTAAAGATTTAGGGTTTAGTGTTTACCAAGAATTCCTATCTTCCATAATTCACTAATTATAGACTTCTAATTAAGGAATTCCTTTCCTAGATATACTTCTCATATCTATCATCATGTGTTAACATGATGAGCTTTACTTCACAAGAATATTCCTATCCACCTTTTATTCTTCTAAATCCATTTATAAATCCAGTGAGCTTGACACTAAAGCCTTTCATAATGTTCTCATATTCATACTTGGTTATATTAAACTATTCTACCACTAATGATCTCCAATCCAACAAGTGGTTACTTCTAACTCCATCCATACTCTTCCTTAATCATCCATCACTAACATTACTACAATGGATGTATATATATATATATATATCAAATTCTACTTTTCTCAAAATCTTATTATCTTTTTAAGAGAAATACACTACTTCAATAACTCCAATGTTGCTCTAACATCAGCTTAGACATACAATCTTATATCTACTTAACTCCATTATCTTATATTCAGCTTCACATCCTATCATGGTGACTTATCATGGTTGATGTAGGATACATATCTATACTAGGATTCAATCCTGTTCTATCGACCAATGTCACTTATACATGATATAAGCATTCAATCTTGGTGGATAAAGTATGATCATTATAATCCTTTGATCATTTATGGTTTAGGTTTCCAGTTTGCTAATCAAGGTCTCATCAATACAACTTTACAATTGTATTAAAATTATTTTCTGTCTAACTCTATTAGTCTCAGAGAAATTATTCACTGTCTATACCTACTTGATCCAATAGGATTACTCCTGATAACTTCCTTCAGGATTCATCCTTGTAATCTGCTTTATCACCATATAATTATAGGTTCCATATAATTCTTTTATCATTTCAGGAGTGAGTTAACTCCATCAATTATCTCATTGATCCAATTCTCTTCCAACATCCCCATTCTATAGATGCTTATTTAAATCTAGCATTACTATTTACCTCTTCTTACATCTTTCTTTATAGGCCTTAAGTGAATGCTCTAATAAGGACAATAGTTGATAGGTCAAGAATTGATAGATTAAGAATTGGTGAATCATTAGTTGATTACTCAACATTGATGAACAACAGATATTGGAATATGATTCCAATAGGAATGATAAAGATTGATATGGACAGAAAGATATATGGTGAATGATCTTGACTTGGTTTCCTTCCTACTCAACCTCACTAAAGAGTTCAGGTTAGGTATTACCATGATCCTCATGGGATAAGTATATGAGATTAAGATAGATCAAGATTTAATTGTTACATTCCTATTACTTAAGTTATGCTTATAACTTGGTATTCATGGGTTGTGTAATGAATACTGGGATATGATTACTTAAGGATCAAATACAATCCATTAAGTAATGTATTAGGGTTTAACTTTTATTACATTTGATCTACCCTTAGATCAAATCTCCCTTACCCAAAATAAGGTTTTAGCAAAGGTCATATTGAAACTTATCGCTGTCAACTTGATGATCTACTTCAATACCATCAAGTTGAAAGAAGCTTCAATCACTTTGGGAAGCTTTTTATTTAAAAGCGCAAAAATTATTCGGATTTTGTATGCATGAATGCAATGCACACATATGTGTTTATCTTATTTCTAAGCTCTAATGCTAGGATGTTACGAACTCTCCCCCTTAAAATAAAGTTCGTCCCCGAAGTTCACAAACTCTCACATTTCAGAGTAAGGAATTGTTTTATATTGGTTACAACATTGCTCAACTCTATGGTAACCTGAAATGGAATAATTGTGGTATTCCATATTCAGATCCTTTTCTTGAATTCTCATCATACTCAACAATCTTTAACTTGTTGTCTTCAATACTCCAAAGTTCCTTTTAGTATAGTCCCTTAGGAAGTTGTCCTTATTACAAAATACTTTAATTGGGGTCTCTTATTTAGTTCATTTCCCTGATTAGGTATCCTAATCCAACTCCTTCACTTGATCATCGATCTTTCTTACAATATTATGCAAGGTCTAGGAAGTCTCACTAAAAATAGGGTGTTAAACTCTATTAAATAATAGCTATGGTCAAAAGACTAAATTTTGATTTATAATTGCATGGGTTGTACTAGTAATCCTTCCGAATATTGGTTTTGAACTCATTTAGTCCATACCCATTGGAATTTCTTGTTACTTTATACTTATCCAATTGGATGTGCTTTGTTCCCTCTTAATGATAGCTTAAGAGTTGTTTCTTTTAGAATAAGTCTGTGAGGACTATTCCATTTTATTACTTCCAGCTTTTACCTTATCAAGATTTAGGAACTCTTTTGTTATTTCCTTGGTACTCCTCCAACTTACATTTATTAATTACTTTAAGGTTTTAGTTCTACTACCTTGAAGTACACTTCGATCTTTCATCCAGACATACTTTCAAAAATACTTTAATAATAATGACTCCTTTTAACCTTATGAAAATAAGGCTTAAGTTGTCATAGATTAGTATTTTTTCCAACCTTTATTCGGAAAGTCAGATAGCAATACTTCAATTTCTATTGTTTACTCTCCCCCTTAGGGTTTACTAATGGTCTGTAAACTGCATTATAGTAATTATTGGCTTTATAATTAGATTGTTGGTCCTTGTTCAACTTATACTCTACCTAGTTAAGGTCTTATGGCAGATTGTACGGTGTATCCACACAATTGTGGATTTCCGAAGCGAATCTTTCATCATTATTAGTTTTACTTACTATTTGGACATTTTTGCTTTGATAGGTATGACTTCGCGAAGCATCTCGAAAGACGATCGCTTAAAATCTTATACTCCTTTAGGTCTTACTTAGCTTAGGCCAAGTTTTATGCTCTTTATGCAACCATTAAGATAATCTGGTTAACTATGTAAACTAACACCGGCTGCGGACAAGATACCAACTGTGGATCAGATACCAGCAGCGGATCATCCTAGGTTGTAGGTATTACCCTATGGCTTCCAACATCCTTATGGCATTCTCTCTGAATTGTCAGAGCTTGAATACCATTTTGGTTCCAAAACTTCTTCTTTGCACTTATTCATGATACTTCCATAAACTTGGTACTACTACTCTGTTAACTTCTAGCAACATCACTTATTTTGGATGAACTTTAAGTTTATTACTTCTTGTTGCTCTGTGTATTATCTACACTAGACTTTCTTCTTATTACTGTTTAGTAATGATCTGAACTTGATCCATCCTTCAAATTGCGTTGATACTCCTTATACTTTGCTTCATTCTTCATGTAAGTCTTCATCTTGGTCTTTGAACTCGTCACTCCCTTACACGAATTCCCATTCCTATCTAGCTCTATAACATCAAGTAGTAACTGGATGTTGCATCATGCATTTGCACACCAAGTCAAACTTCATGTACAGATCTAGTCAATCAAGAAGATCCAAGAAAAACCAATAAATCCAAATGTGGTACATATAACACACAATATTCTAAGCCCAGAATATAGTAGTTGAGTATAATATCTCTAGAATTCAGGCTTAGTTGTGTAGTATATGACACCTCCTCGTATAGGTTTACATTGTGATACTTAGCACTTAGGGTCAAACTACACTTTGTTTCAATATTTACCGTAATTGCTCAATTGCAAAAAGATAAATTTAAGCAAGGTGATCTCAATTTGGTTTTGACTAACCTTTAGTATCACTTTTGGAATGGCTAATATAACCAACCAGTCATTATTTAATAATATAACCTCACATAATCTCTCCAAAGTACTAACCAAATTCTTAAACCAGAGTTTATTAAAAATTTATGATACCTATGACTTCTATCATAGTTCTACCATTTTATTTTCTTACTTCTACCTCAAGATAATTTACTAATTACTTGTCATATTTACACCAATACCATGGTTTCAGAGCTAATCTCACCATGATCTTGTTATGTTTTAACTATTTACATAATTCAAGAACTAATCTATCCATGATAACTTTACTTCTTATTGTACTATCATTGATTCTTATCATAATTTTACTTCATCACGGAAAATCCTCAGGTGAATCCCACATGATTACTACTCGTTACATCAACATTTATCCTGATGATATTCATCATGTTATCTTTGGTTAAAAAATAATCAATAAAATTCCACTGTGCTACTTTAATTATAGAGTTAGGATACACCATTAAGACTACTTCCATATGATGTCTTACACTTTCCTACAGTATCTTGGTGGTTTATATCTCCTTCGGAAGACACTACATAGCACTATACCGAGAAAAGATAAAATATTCACTCCTAAGAAAGAATGACTTAAGCATCTGACTTAGGTGTGACAAGGTTATCCTCAAGTGGATACTCATCACAAGTCATAAGGTAATTTGATTTAGATAAGATGGCTCCTATAGTCACTATCCAACCTACAGATCTTCCTAAAAGGGTTTTAATCCTAAGGTCAAAGCATATGCTCTGATACCAACTGCGGTGACCCAGCATACCACTGCATGATGTAGTACACTATAGTCGTTGACATAACACCAATGAAAAACCGTTCACTAGTATTACATCCCTTAGAGTGGGACAAAAAAAACACAGCAGGTCCAAGACATGACTATAGGTTACAACTCAACTCTTTACACAAGATCCAGAGAACACTCTAGGTTAAAGAGAGAGAAAGAAACTTCTTACAAAGAAGAATTATAAATAATCAACTCAAAGCTAATATACTAATAGACTAGTATCTAAACTATTGAGGCTTGCATTGCTGCTATTGCAATACTCTACAGAAGTAGGTTCTATGGCTAGAGATTCTATTCTTATCTAATCAGCAACTTCGTCTTCACTTGAGTTGGTGTATATGTTGTCTTTCTTGACTTTATTGAAGAGCTTTAGCCTTGAATGGTGATTCTTGGAGTATGACTTGATGTAGACGTCGTCTGTACTGGATTTAGAAACTAGCAAGGGTTAAGAAGATACGTTGAGTACGAGCATACTCAGCAAGTTCACTATAAAAGGAGTGTTTGATGCACTATAGCTACAGCCACAGACCATAGGTCGTAGGAAATGCAAGTTTTCGTAAACATTTCTTCAAAGGTTGCTTTTATTCTGAAAAGTTATGTCCGTCAGCCTTCACGGGTTTACCAGAACTTTAATGGAGTTTCTCTCCCGCCGCGTTCACAGATCCTTCCCGGAACAAGGAGTAACAAGTTATAGTTCTTACACTCTGCAGAGGTTCGTTACTTTACCCATGAGAGATCTTAGCTTTGTTGCACATCCGAATTGCAGATTCGTTCACACTTCCTTGGTGTGAGGCCCAGACTAAGATCCAAGCCCATCACTGCCTTCTCCACGACCCCGCATGTCTCCTTGGTGTACGCCAGCCCACCTATTGAATTACGGCTATTGGCAGTACAGACCGTTCAGATGCCGGAACTATCGTGGGACGTTGAGGGCTCCCACCCATATGATGCATATCCTCTACGAATTACCAATTAATATGCATGCTACGAGTGATAACAGCCACGACCCGCACATCCGGCTCCATGCGAGAGGGAAAATATACAACTGACTTCTCCGTCCCATTCCAAATATCATGGTCAACGCGTAATATACGGCGCAAGAATCACTGGCGACATTGGTTGTTAAGTCCTAGATAATATGTTCCTTTACCACCGGAACTCTTATTGTAGGTTATTACCTCATGGTAAATAACCTATAATCACATTATTATGAAAATAGTGTTTTTTGTCCTTTTTCAAATGCAGGTGATGACAACACTGGATTTGCAAAATACTTTACAGAAAATAATCAAAGGACATGAGAAAGTGTGAACTTGCCTCGTGTGATTGCAAGATTATGCACTCACGGTCTTCGAGACAATATAAAAGATCCAATATCTGAAATCAGCATCATTGGTCCGGTAAGGACTAATGTTTAAAGAAGCAAGATGCTTTTATGCATAAGTAATGTAATGCAAGTTGATAAACTCGAATCCCGGGGATAACGTTGTTCTAGGGTTTGGATACTGGAAAGGGTTTCCTTGGAATGTGTGTCCTTTTAGATTAAGTTTCATATTTGTGCTTCTTATTAAGGCTTGTGAGTGTGTTTGAAACAACATGTAATTATAATATCTTAAAACAATGAGATACACACAAATGTGATATGTTACTCAAGATTGCTTATACTATAATTGTTTATCTTCAAATTTTTACTTTACAATTAATGTCACTTATAAAGAACTTAAGTGTTATCAATCCTAAGTATATAATTAAAGTATAAAGTAATGTGATTACGCTTAATTGTTATTTGTTGACTGAAGTGGCAAAAAGAATAACATTTGAAGAAAAGATTTCTTTTCTAAGGTCTAAACAAGCTTTATGGTTAATCAGATGTGGTTGATGTTGTTTGTGCTTGCTTGAATAGTTTGGAATTGAGATGCTTTACGACTTAATTATAATAGACCAAAGTTAACTATGAAACATATAATAAGGTCTTTTAGCATTATACTTAAAGTTTTGCAGACTAAAGTTAACTTTAAAAACATAGATTAACTTAGGTTATAATGCTTATGATATTTGTATTTTGTTCACTTCATAATGTTTCCTTAAAGTTATTTATGCATGGCATTACTTCTATTTGAGTAGTGGTTTCCTAACATTATAGTGGAATAGAATCATTTTCCTTTTTATAGATGAGTGGTTATAGTTTGTAAACAAGGAAGTAATATTACTTAATGTCGTGGTGGTGGCACGGCAGATGCCATGGGTAGGCTTAAGTTGGGGACCGAATGAGTGCTTGTGGTCACCGGGGAGGGAGTGCACGGTCGAGCCATACACGAAGAACAGGAAGAAATCTCCACACTTAGTGATTTTATTGACAACCGAGGATTACAAGTGCTCCTTGCGCTGTATCAACTAGAGTTCAGTTGCACTAGTTCCCTACTTGGTCCAACTTACCTCTACTACAACTATGCCCCCTATTATATAGGCAGTGCTAGCTAGCTTATACCCCTTTGGGCTCTAGGGTTTACTATTTGGATCTTGGTCCCTATAATGTGGGCCGGGTCATGGGCTTGCCCTAAGCCCAATGGCCGAGTCCACAAAGCTTGACAACTAATGGTATTCTGGTATGCTGCCTCCTGTTCCTTTTGGCATCACGCTGTAACTTTGTACGTCAGTGTTTGGTTTGGGTGTCACCTGTCTCCTTTTGTGTCACCTGGTGTCGCCCTTCTCTTTTGACCATGCTTTGCCATGGTCCCTCCTGAACCTTACTCGGAAAGGTGCCACGCGTCCTATCCGACTCGGCCCTTCCTCGGTAGACTCGGCTCGTCGGTCTCTGGAAGAATAACAACTTTGTATTATGCGGGCCGACATAGTTCATATGTTGGCCGCACACGCTTCTCTCTCCCGGCCGTCCTTACCCGGCCTGGTTCTTTTCTTCACTCGGAGCTTACCCAGCTATGCTATGTTTCATCCCTCGTGACCCTACCGGGGGTTATCCCCCCGACATTAGTCCTCGAAGCTGGTGAGGTCTAGTAGTTCAAGCTGTTAGGCGTCTCCAGGTTCCTTTTACGTGACTGGAACTTAATTCTTGTCTTTATTTGTCGCAATCTTGCACCTTGTTGAGTCTCTATGACAGTTTTCGGATCCATTCTTTGACTTCCTGGCTCATTTTTGCCTCGTGCCGAGTCACTTTGGCCAATTTCGGGTCATTTTCGGCGTGCTTCAGTCACTGACAACTGGTAATCATGATTACTTGCCTCAAATTTTGTTCCAAGCTCTGGAAGCACAGTGACGACTGCTTGATTATTCCCGTCCATGGCGGTCCCATCGACTGCGCCCCTTGTCCTTCCTTTCATGACGTGGCACGGGATTTTTCGTGTATCTCTGGCTACGTGGCGCCCGCTGATTGGCTTACCCGGCCTGGTACACGTCCACACGCTGGCCGCACGACGCAGATGGATCCCATGACCAGGGTTTTTACTGCCCTTAAGTAGGGGTTGGGGGGTTTCCACTTCCCCCACGCCCGTTCAGTTTTCCCTTGCCTCTTCTTCTTCCTTGCCTGCGAAATCAAACCGCCCCCTTTGTGGTTTTTTCTTCCTTCTGTTCTTGCCCTGCAATTGCTCCACTTCTCTTTCCATTCCACCACGGGTCCGTGTTCTTCCAAGCCACTCCCGACGACGGAGGAGATTGAATCTGCGAGGATCATGGACGCATGCGACGGTGCTGATGGCACTGAGGAGCAAGAAGTTCCCGCCGGCGAACGCGGCGGCTGGGAGGGCTCGGAGGTCTCCATCGAGGAGGTGGAATGGCTCCGCTCCACCAGGCGCATTCCATTGCAAGTGGATTGCCACCTTCCCGTTGGTGAGATCTCTCCCAAACCTCTGCCCAATGAACGGGTTGTTTTTCTTTCTCACTTTGAGCGCGGTTTTGCTCTTCCAGTGAGCACCTTCTTCTCCTCGTGTCTCTCCACTTTCCACCTACAAACCCATCATCTTCCTGCCAATGCGATTGGCTCTCTTTCTTGCTTTATTTATGCTTGCAAGGATTACCTCGGGATTTGTCCTACAGTTCTTCTGTGGGCCAAATATTTTAGCTTTAGGGTTCAGGTTGTTCCATATCCTAGTGTTTCTCGTGCCGAGAAAAGGACAAGTCAGTGCGGTGCTGCTAGCATCACTCCCAGGAGGGACTCCATCTTTCCTCGGGTTACTGGCCTTGACTCTTGCAAGAAATGGCATAGGACATTTTTCTATGTCAAAAATAGCAGGTCCATCGACAATATCTGGCTCCCCCTTTCTCAGACGAGGTCCCCAACAAGAAGCTCTGGCAGCTTGACCCGCGCAACCAAGACGCTGCGGTGAACGAGGCTAACGCGATCCTAGAAAGGTTGTTGTCGCCGGATGAAAACTTTCATCTTGTCGACACTGACCTCATGTGCACCTTCATCTCACGCCGGGTAAGCCCCATCCAAGCAAGGAGCCACAAGATGTGCTTCATGAGTGGATCCCACGACCCCACTCGGCACTCCACTTTGGATCTCACCCATGACTCCATCGCTCGCCGAGTAAGCTCAATCTTCAAACTGAAGTTGGCGGATGATTGGGCTTGGAGTTTCCCTCCGTTTAGCCGGGTCAGGCCTGTCCCCTGGGTAAGTTTTCTGAGTCATTTTCCTTGCCGAGTCGGCTTTAGCTCTTTTATCACTTTCAGTCTAGTTTTTGTTACTCATTCTGTTTGTCTCTCGCAGAACCTTGTACACCAGGTTGATGACAGTACTGTCCCTCCCTGCGGTTATAACGGGGATCGCTCCGACTCTGACGAGTTGACCTGGAGTGCTTCATGCCCATCCCGCATGCTGCCACTGCTTCAGCTTCGGGCAAGATTCAATCTCGCAACCCCTTACAAGATTGGTCTGACGATGATGAGGATGATGATTATACAATTTTGGAGGTACATGCCTTGTGATCTTAGTTTCCCAACTTATCCGACTAAGCCTGTTATTTACTTATGCAGCTGTCCAGGTACATGACACTCCTCCTCTCACCGTGGGCGGAGTCGGCAAGATCCCCGTCGCCAAGCCAAAGCAATGTGGAGCCTCCTCCAGCACTTAGCCGGCCAAGAAGAACAAGCCCACTCCAGCAGCTTCTGCTGCCTCTGGTGCTTCCACGCTGGCTGAGACTTGCCAATCCGCTGGGCGCCGAGTCACCCATGACACGGTCGTCATCGGGTAAGTTTTTATACTCTGTTTTCATTATTCTTTCTTTTTCGTCATTGTTGTTATCTTATAAATGTCTTGTTGTTTTCAGCGCCGCACATTTGTCGGCGAACCAGGCTCCTTCTAGCATTGCCTCGCCGCTAAGTCGTGCGCCTCCTCCAGCTGATTCGATGGCGCCGAGTCCCGTCCGAGTCGAGGCTCCCACTGTTGAGGCTCACGCTTCTCAGTGTCAGTTAGACCCGATGGATCACTCGGCTGAAGCGACTCGGCCTAGCGCCCCTGGTGCTGGCCAGGAACAGCTTCCTAATCTTGGTGCCAGCAATGCTGGTGCCGAGAAGACCTCTACCACCAGTTCCTCTGGCGCCAGCCCTCTTGCTGGTGCGAATGAACAACTTCCTGATCTTGGTGCCGGCAAAACTACTGAGCCCAGTCAGGGGGATTCTCTTTGTCCTCCTAACAATCTTGCTCACTCTTCTGTTCTGTCAAAGAGCTAGAGCCAACCTAAGGCTGCTGGTTCGGCTCGCCCCTCATCCGGCAAAACTACCACCAAGCAGACAACCTTGGTCTGCGCTCCGGGTTCTACTCCTCATATCCGGCCTTCGATGTTGGCAACAATGCTTGCTTCAACGGTCAAAGCGGGCGAGTCCGCGGCTGCCGGGTCAGGTGATGGCTCTAAAGCTGTTGCCCTTCATACAAGTGCCGCTGCAACCCGTGCCAACGTGGGAACTACCCTGAAAACGGGTCAAGTTCTCACTCGGACGCTCAACGAGAAAAGTGAAGGGAATATGCCCTGAGAGGCAATAATAAAGTGTTTATTATGTGTATTCCAAGTATATGATAGATGTTTATTTTGCATGCTATAATTGTATTAATACGGAAATATTAATACATGTGTGTTTAATAAACAAACAGAAAGTTCCTAGTTATGCCTCTCTCATAAACTAGCTCGTTGATTAACAAGATGATCAAGGTTTCCTGATCATGGACATTGGATGTTGTTAATAACGGGATCACAACATTAGTGTAATGGTGTGATGAACATTCATCCGAAGTATAGCATTACGATCAAAGTCATTGAGTTTATTGTCACATCCCAAATTTTAGATTTGGTTCTACATATCATTCATATCATCGCATCATGCTTTTCCATGCAAAACCGTCGATTGAAAAGAATCGGCGAAACGCTATTTTCAAAACCCTTTTCTATTTTACTACAAGGCTCCTGCGAGAGGCTTTAGTAGAACCTGTGTTGTCCATCCTTGTAGCCTAGTGGTTTCGCTCAACCCTTGACCCTAGATTGTTTCCCTCGATTTTACAAAACCGTAGGAGCAAGAATCGCCCGATTCAGAGCTCGTACGGAAAAGTTACGGCCGTTTTATTAAAAGATAGAAAATCGGCCCGACTTTTCCATGTCCTTTTCCAACCGCGCGCCGTATCCGCGTAGGACCCCACGAGGGGGCCCCACATAAGAGGCAGCCGCCGCTGCCTCGATTCCCGCACCCGCCGACCCCGCCTCCTCGAAGACCGCGCGCGCCGCCGCCCTCGGGATCTGCGCCGCCGCCCTTGGTAAGCGTGCCCGCGCCGCCGCCTCCTCAGCGCCACCGCCCGCCTCCGGCCGCCCGCACTTCCCCGCCTGCCGCGCCGCCGCCCGCCCCGCCGCTGCAGCGCCGCCCGCGCGCTCCACGCCCCGCCGCCTGCGCCCCGCGCCTACGCCGCGGCAGCGCCGCCGCTATAGCGCCCGCCTCGAGCCACGCCCGCCGCGCCTGCTGCTGCTCCACCGAGCTGGCTGCTTCTTGTTACGCAGCCTTCTGCGCCCGCCAGCCGCCAAGCGCCGCCGCCCAGCCGCGACCGCCACCTGCGCCGCCTCGCGCGCCGTGCCACCGTCTCGCGCCGCCGTTGCGTGATCGCCTTGATCCGTGCTGACCGTCTCCCTCTCGCGCAGGTAACCACCGTCGCCGGAACCGATCACCGTCGTCGTCCCGAGTTCGCCGCCGTTTGTCTCCGGTGAGTCTGCAGCCACCATTAGATCTCAGATCAACGGTCCAGATAGGCGTTGACCGGTCAGTATCCAGGCGTTGACTAGTCAGACGTCCAGTCAGCGCCCAGTCAGCAGCCGCGTTGACCAGTCAACAGACACAGTTGACTGGGTAGTTACTTTAATCGATTTAGTGGACAGATTTCGGTAGAAAGTTGTAAATTGCGTAGAAATTAAACCGCTGGGCCAAAAATTGCAAATAAAATATGTGTAGATTTAGTGAGTCGTGTAGAATCTTGCTGTACCATTGTTTCACACTTTTACAGCAAGGTTTAGTACAGTTTAATTAAAAGAGTTAATGGCCTTTTTGGAGTAATTAATTCGTAGAAAAAGATCCGTAGCTCCAAAAATTGTGTATGATATGTCCCTGGATTCAGTGGAACGAGGGAAATCTCATCGTGAATTAAAAAGATAGGCTTACAGTAAAAACTTCTGCAGAAACTGTCTAGTGGCTTTCTGCAGTGTTTTAATTACTCGGGGAGTTTTATATTTCCTTTTTGAGTAATTCCAGTTGGTACTGTTCCTAAATAGCAATGCCTATACTGTAGAATTTTCCCAAGATTTTACAAACAGTATACTGCCGGTAGTGAATTATTTGAGTTCTAGCTCTAGTTTTGAGCATTACTTTTTGCGTAATAGTTTTCCTAGCGCTAAAACTATTTTCCATGCATGCAATCAGTAGTATTATTGAATAGGATTATGTGGTGCAGCTGTAGCACCAATTCACTTGACTTGCATACCTTCATACATCATCCTTGTTGCATATGATTGTGAATTGGTTGTTTATGAATGCAATTGTATCGTGTAGATTGTGACGAGTGCAACGCTTGCTCATGTGTGGATTGTTCTTCCGACCGCTACAACCAAGGCAAGTAGATGCTACTTTGTTCATGATATCGTCCTACTATTTTCAATGCATTGTCGTGTATTTTGTAGATGCATGTGTAGGATGATATTATCACTATGCTATGTCCTATTATGTGGTAGGGCTTTCCTTGTAGATGAACCACCGTTGGTAGATGTGCTTAGCCATGCTATGATGAACGAGGGCTGGGTTACATCACTGAAAGTTGTTTCTAAATGAGTTGGTTTGCAAAAACTAAAACAACTTAATCAATGAATCTCCTGGGTGTGATGGTATTGATAATTTTTGGTGGTTTCATGGCGGAAAGGCACCCAGGTTTCAAGAGAGAATGATTGGCTTCTTTATTGTGTAGCTTACGTGTACAACCATGTGCCAATAATGGAATGGGCGGTTGGTTGGACTTAGTAGGTTGTGGTAACCTGAACCCGCGTATCCAGAGAAGTAGAATTTTGGTAGGTTGGACCGGTGCGCGTCGGGATTGGGGTGCTACTTCCCGAACAGTCTCTTCTTGGAATTATCCCTATCATCACCCAAAATGAGAGTGATGGTACGAGCTGGGCTGGCCAAGTCACATGGGTAAAGTGTACTAACCTCTGCAGGGTGTATAATCTAATCGATTAGCCGTGTCCCCGGTTATGGACAACTGAGTTGCTTGATATTGATCCCATGACATGTTTCTCGCTCATTCTAATTTCATAATTGTTTTAACATTGTTGGGTTAACTTAATTGGGATCTTTTCAAAGAAAATCAAAAACTGTTTATGAAAGTAGGACAAATGTATTTGCAAATGCAAGCCAGACACAGCTCCACTTGCCAAATATGCATGTAGATGTTAATACTAATGTCTCCATTACTAGCTCTACTTGCCATACATTCCATGTACTGACCCTTCGGGGCTGCTACGTTTCATGTTGCAGGTTATTCCGATTCTGAGTAATCGATATAGGCCACGGTACTCCACTCGGCACTTGTTCAATTGTGGGCAATTTGAAGAATGGAGGATTTACGTTATTTATGTTGCTACCTGAATAATTTGAGCTAGCTTTGGGCTAAGCTTTTATTGTAATAATGGTACTCTGGATCTTTGTTATCCATGATACACGGACATTTTGCTATGTTATTCATCTTATTCTATTGTGGGCCAATGAACCGATCCAGGGATTGGCATGTCACATAGAAGCCTCGGTCTTTTCAGAACCGCGGTGTTACATTTATATTGCTATAACAACTTACGAAGTGATCCTAATCCTTAGACCATGAGATCATGTCAATCACTAACACCGGAAGAGTTTCTTGATAACATCAAACGTCACACCGTAACAGGGTGATTATAAAGATGGATTCAGAACTAACAAAGTGTTATGTTGAGGCTCATGGATCGAGAGTGGAATTTGTTCATCCCGATGACGGATAGATATACTCTGGGCCCTCTCGGTGATATCACATTAATTAGCTTGCAAGCAAGTGATTTGATTACTAGAATGTTATATCACGGGAATGAGAAAAGAGTGCATGTCAGTAACGAGATCAAACTAGGTATGGAGATACCGATGATCGAATCTCGGACATGTAATATATCGTGAAACAAAGGGATTAAGATACTAGCATAAAAGGTTCCGACGATCACAAGAAAGTCATCGTTGAATGTGTGGGAGTCAGTTGTTGGAATTATGCCCTAGAGGCAATAATAAATATGTTATTATTATAATTCTTGTTCATGATAATGTTTATATTCCATGCTAGAATTGTATTAAGCGGAAACTTTAATACTTGTGTGGTTTGTGAACAACACCGTGTCCCTAGTACGCCTCCATGGACTAGCTCATTGATTAATGATGGTTAAGGTTTCCTAACCATGGACATGAGTTGTCAATTAATAATGAGATCATATCATTGGGAGAATGATATGGTGGACAGACCCAAACTAAGCGAAGCAATTAGATCGTGTCATCGTGTTCGTCTTTGCGAAGCTTTTCTTATGTCAAATATTGTATTCCTTAGACCATGATATAATACAACTCCCTGGTATCGGAAGAAAGCTTTGAGGTCATCAAACGTCATCCTATGAGAGGGTGATCATAAAGGTGTCTCTCAGGTGATCGGAAAGTATCTGTTGGGTTGTATGTATCGAGATGGGATTTGTCCCTCCCAAGTCGGAGAGATATACTTTGGGCCCACTCGATAATCGATATCAACACCGCTTGCAAGCATGTGGTTAAGGAGTTAATCACAAAGTGATATCGGATTACGGAGCGAGTAAAGTACTTGTTGTGAACGAGATTGAACTAGGTATGACGGTACCGACGATCGAATCTCGGGCAAGTAAAATATCGCGAGACGAAGGGAATATATATATAGGATTGATTGAATCCTGGCATCGTGGTTCATCCGATATGATCATCGATGAATGTGTGGGAGTCAATATGGGTTTCTAGACCTCGCTGTTGATTATTGATAGAAGATCATGTCTGCATATTATCGAACCCGCAGGGTCACACACTTAACGTGTCTCGACGCTAGGATAGATTGGATAATTGGTTTATGAGTTTTTGTTCGGAGTCTCGGATGGGATCCGGGACATCACGAGAGGTTCCGGAGTGGTCCGGAGAATAAGATTCATATAAGGCAGTGCAGTTTTGGAGTTGAATTGTTCGGGTTAATCGGTATTGCAGGCTTCTAGAACCTTCCGGAAGGGGACCAACGTGGCCCCACCTTCCGGGAGGGGGCATGGGCCTATGAGGGAGTGCCCTGGCCGCATTGGGCCAGGGGCACAAGGCCCCATAGGGCCCAGCCGGCCAAGAGGGATAAAACCCTAATCTAGACCTTCTAGAAGGGGGGGTGGGTGGGTTTTCTTGCCCCCCACTCCTCCTCCTTTGGGGCCGCCGGTTTGGACTTGGCGGAGGGGCTAGGGCAGCCGACCACCCCTCTATATAAAATGCGTCTTCATAGGATACCCTAAGGAAACTATTGGGTATACCTTCTATCACAGAACCGAAGGCAAAGTGTTTGTCGCAATGAACGGTTCCTTTCTTGAGAAGGAGTTTCTCTCGAAAGAAGTGAGTGGGAGGAAAGTAGAGCTAGACGAGGTTATTGAACCTTCTCTTGAGTTGGAGAGTAGCGCAGCACCTGAAATTGTTCCAGTGCTGCCTGCACCAACAATAGAGGAAGCTAATGGCAAGGATCATGAAGCTTCGGACGATCTCGCTCTTGAACGTCGAGCGGTCGACAAGGTCGCGTGCCCCTCCTGAGTGGTACGGCAACCCTATCTTGACTGTCTTGTTAGTAGAAGACAGTGAACCTACAAACTATGAGGAAGCGATGATGAGCCCAGACTCTGAGAAATGGCTAGAATCCATGAAATCCGAATTGGGATCCATGAGCGAAAACCAAGTATGGACTTTGGTGGACCCTCCTAGCGACCGAAAGGCCGTTGAGTGCAAGTGGATCTTCAAGAAGAAAACAGACGCAGATGGTAATGTTACCGTCTATAAAGCACGGCTTGTTGCGAAAGGTTTTTGACAAGTTCAAGGTGTTGACTACGATGAGACTTTCTCTCCCGTAGCGATGTTTGAGTCCATTCGGATTTTATTAGCAATTGCTGCGTTTCATGATTATGAAATATGGCAGATGGATGTCAAGACTGCGTTCCTCAATGGCAACATTGATGAAGAGTTGTATATGATGCAACCCGAAGGTTTTGTCGATCCTAAGGATGCTGATAAAGTATGCAAACTTCAGCGTTCCATTTATGGACTGAAGCAAGCATCTCGGAGTTGGAACCTTCGTTTTGATCAAGTGATCAAGAGCTTTGGATTTGTTCCAAATTGCTACGAAACTTGTATCTACAAGAAAGTGAGTGGGAGCTCGGTGACGTTTCTGGTACTATATGTGTATGACATATTGATTATTGGAAATGACATTAACATGCTTAACGATGTGAAGAGTTATTTGAACAAGTGTTTTTCAATGAAAGACCTAGGTGAAGCTGCTTATATATTGGGCATCAAGATATATAGAGATAGACAAAGACGCCTGATAGCTTTAAGCCAGAGTACATACCTAGACAAAGTTCTGAAAAGGTTCAGAATGGATAAGGCAAAGAAAGGTTCAGTGCCTATGTTGTCAGGTAAGATATTGAGCAAGGCTCAGTGTCCAGCTATGGTAAATGATAGGGAAGCTATGAGCAAAGTGCCTTATGCCTCGGCCATAGGTTCGATCATGTATGCCATGCTGTGTACTAGACCGGATGTGTCCAATGCTCTTAGTTTGACGAGCAGGTATCAAAGTGATCCAGGAGTGGAACACTGGATAGCCGTGAAAAACATCCTAAAGTACCTAAATAGAACTAAAGAAATGTTCTTAGTCTATGGGGGTGATGAACAGCTCGTCGTAAAAGGTTACGTCGACGCTAGTTTCGACACCGACAAGGATGATTCTAAATCTCAGACAGGATACGTTTATATTTTGAATGGAGGAGCTGTGAGCTGGAGAAGCTGCAAGCAAAGTGTGATCGCGGGATCTACAGTAGAAGCGGAATACATGGCTGCTGCAGAAGCGTCAAGTGAAGGAGTTTGGATCAGGAACTTCATCACTGAGCTTGGCGTGGTTCCAAGTGCATTGGACCCACTAAAGATATTGTGTGACAACACTGGCGCCATAGCACTCGCTAAGGAACCAAGATATCATCCAAAGACCAAGCATATCAACCGCAAGTTTCATATAATCCGAGATTATATATCAGATGGATATCTGAAGATTAGCAAAGTACATATAGATCTGAATGTCGCAGATCCATTGACTAAACCTCTTCCACGTGTAAAACATGATCAACACCTCAGTTCCATGGGTGTGAGATTGTTGCCAAATGTAAACTAGATTATTGACTCTAGTGCAAGTGGGAGACTGTTGGAATTATGCCCTAGAGGCAATAATAAAGATGTTATTATTATAATTCTTGTTCATGATAATGTTTATATTCCATGCTAGAATTGTATTAAGCGGAAACTTTAATACTTGTGTGGTTTGTGAACAACACCATGTCCCTAGTACGCCTCTATGGACTAGCTCATTGATTAATGATGGTTAAGGTTTCCTAACCATGGACATGAGTTGTCAATTAATAATGAGATCATATCATTGGGAGAATGATATGGTGGACAGACCCAAACTAAGCGAAGCAATTAGATCATGTCATCGTGTTCGTCTTTGCGTAGCTTTTCTTATGTCAAATATTGTATTCCTTAGACCATGATATAATACAACTCCCTGGTATCGGAAGAAAGCTTTGAGGTCATCAAATGTCATCCTATGAGAGGGTGATCATAAAGGTGTATCTCAGGTGATCGGAAAGTATCTGTCGGGTTGTATGTATCGAGATGGGATTTGTCCCTCCCAAGTCGGAGAGATATACTTCGGGCCCACTCGGTAATCGATATCAACACCTCTTGCAAGCATGTGGTTAAGGAGTTAATCACAAAGTGATATCGGATTACGAGTAAAGTACTTGCGTGAGCGAGATTGAACTAGGTATGATGGTGCAAGCGATCGAATCTCGGGCAAGTAAAATATCGCGAGACGAAGGGAATATATATGGGATTGATTGAATCCACGGCATCGTGGTTCATCGATATGATCATCGATGAATGTGTGGGAGTAAATATGGGTTTCCAGACCCTGTTGATTATTGATAGAAGATCATATACGCATATTCTCGAACCAGGTCACACACTTAACGTGTCTCGACGCTAGGATAGATTGGATAATTGGTTTATGAGTTTTTGTTCGGAGTCTCGGATGGGATCCGGGACATCACGAGAGGTTCCGGAGTGGTCCGGAGAATAAGATTCATATAAGGCAGTGCAGTTTTTGGAGTTCGGAATTGTTCTGGGTTAATCGGTATTGTACCGTAAGCTTCTAGAACCTTCCGGAAGGGGACCAACGTGGCCCCACCTTCCGGGAGGGGGCATGGGCCTATGAGGGAGTGCCCTGGCCGCATTGGGCCAGGGGCACAAGGCCCCATAGGGCCCAGCCGGCCAAGAGGGATAAAACCCTAATCTAGACCTTCTAGAAGGGGGGGGGGTTCCTTGCCCCCCACTCCTCCTCCTTTGGGGCCGCCGGTTTGGACTTGGGGGAGGGTCTAGGGCAGACGCCCACCCCTCTATATAAAATGGGCTGGGGGCGCACCCCCCCACACCTTCCCCTCCAAAGCTAGCCGCCCTACTACCCTCCTCTCTCTCTCCCTCCCGACTGCGTGTAGGCGAAGCCCTGCTGCAGAAACTCTCCACCATATACACCATGCCGTCGTGTTGTAGATCCAATCCGTCTCTCCACCATACTTGCTGGTCCGAGGAAGGAGGAGACGTCGAGGTGCTACACGTGTGCATCTCACGGAGGCACCGCCACTTGTGGTGCTAGATCGGATCGGATCGCGAGGAGGAGGCGAGTCGACTACATCACCCACATTAAACGAGCGTTCACGTGCGAATATTCAAGGGTATGAAGATCTAATCCAATCTCTCTCGTTGTTTGCATCTCCTAGATTAGATCTTGGCTTTCCCTCTGTTCGCATCCGTAGAAAATTTTGATTTACTATGCCGCGAAACCCTTCATCAGTATGGGTCTCCAGATCCCGCTTCTGATTATTGATCCGAGAGGGGTCTTGATCATGTACGCATTATTCACGAACGGTAGGGTGACACACTTAAGAGACACCGACATCCAATTGGAGCAAAAGTTTCATGCCGAAAGAATGAACAAGCGCAGGAATTTATTTCACTAGATACCGAAACAGGTTTTCGGGTGAAATTGCATAAAGAGGTTATGCATGTGAAATGGAATTCTAGCAAGGGGTTATTTGTGAATGTTTGTCATTAAATTAATTGACAAAATTCTGAATAAAATAAAAGAGTTTTATTTAATGAGAGTTTGCATTAAATTTGGTGGAAATTTAATGGGAATTTGAGTGGATTTTTGAGTGGAGAAAATTGAAGGGCCATTTTGTGAGTGGAGTGTCCACCCACATGAATGAAGGAGGGGAGGGGGAAGCCCCCATGGCCGGCGGCCACCCCCTTGGGTGCCCCCTCCTCCTATAAAAGGAGCCCCTCCTCTCACTTGTCTCTCACACCTCCTCGTGAAGGATCTCTCTCCCCCTCTAGAATTTATCCCCCATGGTCTCGGACTAGTGAGATACATGTTCCTGGTGGCTATTCGGCAAGAAAGAGTTGTGCTTCCGCTGCATCGCTGGAGTGAGGAGGCGGAGGTTGCTCGGTGCCTCGAACGTGTGTGCGAGCACGGATGCGCTGCTGATTTGTGGCGCTAGGACTTCCTCTCGATCTTGAGATCGGCAAGAGATCGTCTACATCAACCACGAGTTGAACTCGTTAAGCTTTGTCGGTCTTCAAGGGTATGTTCTCTACGGATATACATCCGCCCATTTTTTGTATCTAATAGATAGATCTTGGTACATAGTTCACATCGTAGGAAATTTTTTGTTTTCTATGCTGCGAACCCTACAGTGGTATCAGAGCCGGATCTATGCGTAGATGCTTTACACGGGTAGTACACATATGAGTATGTGGGCGATGATGATCATGTTGTTGCTCCTTTGTTGTAATTTTTGATATTGGTGGCATAGTGGGATGAAGCGGCCCGGACAAACTTTACATGTCCTCGCACATGAGACCTGTTCCACGCTTGACATGCAATTAGTTTGCATAAGTGGCTAGTGGGTGTCTGTCTCTCCTACTATAGTCAATATCTATTTTGCAATGAATTGTCAACAATTTGGTTATCCTCGTTGTGGTTCATGTTTGTAGGTAAGAACGGTTCTATCTCTAAAGCCCTAATCCACGTAAAACTTGCAATGGATAAATTAGAGGCGTCTAGTTTAGATTGTTGCTGGGCTAGTGTTATGATATGGTAGTGTTGTAAGTAGAAGTATGAGATGATACTCTTACAACACACATAGCGTGTAAACTCCATAGACCTTGGATTTAAACATATAGGTATGATAGTGATCATACCATGATGCACATGATAGAGATCATCTGCGGGAACCATAAGCATTTCACTAATAAACATGTGATGTTTGATATCATCTTATATTGCTTGTTTAGCGCTTTGTTAGCATAATAAGATGATCCCTCATTTAAATATCAAGATAAGAATGTGTTCTTCCTTTAGTATGCATCGATTATGTTTCGTCGCTCCAAGACATCACGTGATGATTGGGTGTTCTTGGATCCACGACTATATTTCGGGTGTAAAACAGTTACACACGCGAATACTAAGGTTCTAACTTGGCGAGCCTAGCATGTACAGACATGGCCTCGGAACACGGACCGAAAGGTTAAGCATGAGTCATATAGTTGATATGATGCCCATTTGATGCTCGCCTTTGAAGCTATACCGACTCACGTGATGATCAGACTTGGTATAGTGGATTTGGTTCATGTAATCACCAAAAAGGCACGAGGGATGTAGTTTTTGAGTGGGAGTTCATTCGTAATATGGATTAGTTGAACTCAATCTATCATACACTTAGTCTAAACTTTACAAATTCTGCTGTAGATGGCACTACCTGCTTTTAATTTCAATGTGTTCATGGAGAAAGAGAAACTAGCAACGAAAGGTAGCAACTTTACCGAATGGGCCATGAATTTGAGGATTCTCCTCTCTGCTGCACAAAAGCAATACGTGCTAGAAGCGCCACTAGGCCCCCCACCTTTTGAGGATGCCCCTGACGAGGAGAAGAATGTCTATCAGACTCGTCAGGAGGACCACAACTTAGTTCATTGCGGCATATTGTATGGGCTAGAGCCGGAACTTCAAAAGCGTTTCGAAAATGGCAATGCATTTGATACAATGGGTGAGTTGAAAATGATTTTCGACACACATCTTTGTCAGAGAGCTACAACGCTGAGAAAAGTTCTTTAGTGCATGATGGAAGAGCACATCTCCGTTAGTGAGCATGTACTCAAGATGTCGGGTTACGCCGATAAGCTTGTGTCCTTGGGAATAACGATTCCCATTGACTTAGGCATCCATTGTGTTCTTCAGTCTCTGCCACCTAGCTATAAGAGCTTTGTGATGAACTATAATATGCAAGGCATGAAGAAGTCTCTCCCCGAGCTTCTATCAATGCTTAAAACTGCAGAAGTGGAGATCAAAAAGGAACATCAAGTGTTGATGATCAATAGGAACACTAGTTTCAAGAAAGACAAGAAGGTAAAACGGAAGGGAAGTAAGGGCGGCAAGCCTATTGCCGTGCCTGAAAAGAAACCCCGAGTTGGACCTAAGTCTGATACCGAGTGCTACTATTGTAAGGGGATTGGCCACTGGAAGCGCAACTGCCCCAAGTATTTGGCAGACAAGAAGGCCGGCAAGGCAAACAAAGGTGTCACATCCCAAAATTCTCCTAATTTTTGGAATGTGAAATAAATAAATAAGTTTGATTGATTGTTTGGCTATGTTGAAAATTCTCAAAGAGAAGAAACTTTTTGAATAGAAAATCCTCTCAACCATGAATTCAAAATCTTATATTCTTTTGTTAAGACCTAAGTAGCCATATAGGCAAAAGGGCATGGATTGATTATGGATTGTAGAATTGGTGTGCAAGATTTCAAAATGAAAATCATGAAGCATTCATAAGCATTTCATCCATGCAAAGTTCTCACAAACTGAATCCAAATCCTGGTATCTAAAGTCCTATAGTTGATTTGCCCAAATGTTCCTAAAGGAAATTAAATTGACTTTATAAAACCCACTATTGCTAAGACAGCGATTATTGCTAAATCATAGCCTAAAGAGATCCAATTAATACTACAAAATTTTAGAAATAAAATTGAGCTCATTTGGAGCTAGTACGAAAATGTTATGGAATAAATACAAACACATAAAGATATAAATAAAATGAGATATACAAGGATTTATAAACCCACTACTTCCAAACTAGTAAAAATATTACAAATTTGATTCTATAATGACCTATTCGATTTTAGAAAAATTTAGAAACAAGAATCATGTCATTTGGAGTTCGTATGCAAAAGATATGAGGGAAACAAGTAAAAAAAATGGACTGGCCGAGCCAGCCGGGGCCCAGCAAGGGACCGACCGGACCAGGCCACGCGCGGGCGTACGGGATCGATCGGGTTGCTCCAAAAACCGTGCGAAAATACGTTTTTCTAGACCTATCTCTATTCAAACTCTTATAACTTTTTATCTACAACTCCGTATCGACTTCCGTTTGTTTCTACTTGTTCCCTACTCCAAGGCCTATCTCTAAACCATCCTAAATCTCCATATAAACTCGTGGAGCCACGGCTGTACGAGTTTCTATTCTCGAAATCCCGAATCTACATATTTCCGAATCTTATTTCGCTTTTTAACCCATCTAGACTTCGTCGTTTGCCTTCAGTCAAAAAACGAAAGTTGTAGGAATCGTCGAAATCTTTCAATCCCGACAAACCTCACCTCTTTTTATCCACCACAGCCGGAGAATTTCGTATCGCAATATTTCAGATTTTATGGTGTAAATCCAAGATCTACTCGCGCTCGTTTCTTAAAATCCAAATTCCTTTGGTGAGAAGGTAGGAATAATGATTCCCCACAACTTTCATGTTCTGAGTTTTTCAATTTGACCTACGGATTTGTCTCTCTAACACAGATCTATTTCTTGTCTATTCTGAGCCAAAATCGGACCAATCTCTTCTTCTAGCCACCGTATCCTATGCAGACGGTCGAGATCCAATCAAACCGGTGCGTGCCATGTCGTCATCCGGTCATCTTCCTCATCAACGCCACGTCAACGTAAGGTCAACATCTAGTCCCAGTCAGCATGCAAAGTCAAAATGTCGGTCGTGAATATTCCCTGGAATATTCCGTTCGAATTTAAAATTGCACATTATAGATCTAACTTGTAAAATTCATTAGAAATTCATACCACGTCCAAAAATTGCGTATAATATATCAAATTAAAGATAATTTCACGTAGAATCATATTATCAGAATAGATCCAACTTTTACTGAACGTGGTTACTACAGTAATTTAATTATTTTTAATGGTCTTTTAGGTTAATAAATTCATAAGAAATTATCTGTAACTCCGAAAAATATGAATAATATATCAAATTGAAGCTACTGTAATGTAATTTAATAATATCTGGTTGGATCTAGCCTTTGAGGAATATTTACCCCGTATCAATTTAATTAGTTTTAATGGCTTTAGAAATCATTAAATTCGTAGAATATTATTTGCATATCACAAAAATATAAATAATATACCGATAGAAATCTGGTTCCATGTAGATCATCAATATGCAAATGGTTCAGTAAAAATACTATATGGTTTCGCAGCAATTAAATAATTGGTTTAATGGCTTATTTAGAGTAATAAATTCATAAGAAAATAAATACTATTTAGAAAATTACAAATAATATGTCCCTGAAATCACAATTCCGTGGAGATTACAGGTATAATTTTAGTTTGATTTTTAGGCAACAGAAACTGTATGAATCATTTAAAACAAATTAAACACTATTTAAATCATATAAAAAGATCTATAACTCCGATTAGGGTGAATCCAACGCCTACTGGTTCGTATTAACGTCCTTTATCCAGTAAACCCAAGAAAAAAAATTTAATTCTACAGTTAGAACAGGCGTTACAACATAACTATCAAAACCCTTATATTGGCAAGTAATTATTAATAACAAGTACCCTATTGCATTAAATGAACTCATACATGCATCATATGATATATTAATATTCATAAAACTAATTATGCCCATTGTGTAATGTTAAATCATCATGCATGTTTTCGATCATCCTTGTTGTGTTTGCTATGTTTGCAATTGTTTTGATTGGAACTACCTTGTCCTCGTATTAGATTGTTCGGAGAGTGCGATTGCTGCGGAGAAATACAATCAACACCCATATTATCAACATAAGGCAAGTTACACCACTTGTTCATAATTTTGTCCCAGTTTTGATTCTATGCATGTGATCTTCAAAATTATGTAGTATGCATGTGTAGGATGTTCTAGTAGATTTTCCCCTTAGTATTATTTTGCAAGTGCGATGATTTTGTAGTATGCCATGAGTAGCTCTATACTTAGGATTTCCCATCCTAATAGGTTACTATCACATCCCAAGATTTTCCAAATCTTGTAATGTGAAAATAAATGAATAAAATAAAACTTTGTTTGATTTATAGAGCCAGAAGAAACTTTTTGAATGGAACTTCAAATCTATTTGGATTAAATAAAATCCTAAAAGGATTTAAAAGGTTAAACATTTATAAAAGGAAAATAAAATATTTGGAATTGCTATTTTTATCTTTCAAATAAAAGGTTTTAGTTTCCAAAGGAAAAAGGAAGGATTTAAAAATAAGGAATTATTTTATAGAGCCAAATTAAACCTTGACCAAACATTTTGAAATAAAAACATTTTGATTAAAATAAATAAAGGTTTATTCAAAATAAAACAATAAAGGATTTAATATCCAAGTTTTATTAATAAAGGTTTTATTATTAATAAACCATCAGAGACTTGGTTATTTGTTTAAAATTAAATTTTTCCAAGTATCTTATATTCTCAAATAAACCTACTGAAGTGTTTAAAATTATTTAGTTCTTAAATAAAATAAATCCTATTTGGTTTTATAAAGGTCTATTGTATTTAATTAATAATGGACCCTATATAACAAAAATGTTATTTTATTTTAAACAAACCTTCCAAATATTCCCTATTTTCAAATACAACCTACTGAATGGTTTAAAATTATTTAGTTCTCAAGTGGAGCTTTGAATTAAATCAAAACCTATGGATTCAATAATTGGTACATATATTTAGTTAATTAATAATGGACCCTATTATTAAAATTATTAATTTGAATTTGGATTTTGGTTCATGTTACTGAACAGAAATAATTTCAATATTACCAAGTTTGGGTGTTGTTTGAATTGATTGGGTTGATGTTTGTTTGTTTGAAAATTCAAAACAGAAATTAGATTCAGAAAAAGAAAAGGATTACAGGAAGGAAAAAATAGAGTTAGGCCGACCCAACCCATCAGCCCACTAAAAGCCCAGAAACAGCCCAGCTCCTCTCCCCGAGAGAAAACGATTCGCACCTCGCTTTTGACCCGTATAGAGTATGACCAGTGGACCCTCCCCTCCTTTCTTTTCCCACTGACCGGTGGACCCCACCTCTACTGCTTATCGTCCACACCCGCGCGACCCTATCACCCCCAAACCTCGCTGCCGTTGATGCCTTTGAATGCCGCGTTCAATTCACAATAATGCCGCGCGTTAATCTCGCCGTGACTGCACGATATTAAGCGCCTGCATCTTCCCCTCCTTTCCCTCTGTCGCCATTTCCCCTCTGCCCCGAGGCTGCCCCAATTTGACTCGACACAGTCCTAGCTCCGACCACCGTCTCCGACCGATTCCGGCCAAGCCACACCACCCCGAGCCTCCCTGAGCACGCTGGAAGCTTGTGGCATCCCGCAAAACCACTACTAGAAAATCGCGTTGAATTTGTGCATTGCATCGTCATCATCATATGTTGTTTGTCTAAAACTATTTTCGCAAAGCCCGTTTTGTTTTCTAAAATGCCCCATCTTTATTCAAATATCAAAACCGGGTCGCCGGAATATTTTACTTTGTCTGCTATTAGTTTGCAAAAGGCTTGTTGGAATAAATAAAAGAACTAATTATTTTAGTGGGGGCAGTCGAACGGGCCGATTGACCCGAACGACCACCCCCAGGATTTTAAATCGGCCCAACCTAAATCCTACAGCTACCAACTAACCTACCCAGCCCTCCCCTCCACCTCACCCCAGCCTATCATCTCTCGCCACCTCACCCCTCTCTCTCCCTCACCCAATCCCACTCTGCCACCTAGCCACCCCCACCCCCTCTCTCTCTAAACCCACCCCCACACGCACACGCATGCACCTGCAGGCCGCAGCCCCACTTCCCCCACACCGGCCAGCCTCCCAGCCCCTCTCAACTCCCCCCTCTGACCCCCGGGCCCCATCCCCTGGGCCCCACCTACCGCACCGAACCACCCAGCCTCAACCACTCACCCCCTGGGTCCCACCTTCCCCACCGCCCCGCCTGGCGTCCCACCATTCCGCACGCGACGCCCCACCCCGCCTCCTCCTCCCGCTCGTCTTCCTCCCTCCTCTCCTCTCTGGCTGCTTGCTCCGTCGACCCCGCCCCTCCGCCGGCCTCCACCGCTCCCCGCGTCGGCCTCCGCGCCCCCTCCTCTCCAAGCCGCCTCCACCCCGCAGCATCTGCTCGTCGCCTCTCCCCTCGCCCCGCGGCGCCCGCCCCTTCCGACCTCTGGCCGTCCCCAACCTCCCCGACGCTCCTCCCACACCTCCGCCACCGCCGCCGCCTCCGGCGACCCCACCCGGCCCCGCATCCACCGCCCCAGGCCCCCCCGCGTCGCGTCCCCGTCCAAGCCCGTCGGCCTCCTCCCTCGGCCTCCCCTTCGCCGGCCGCTTCCTCGCCGTCGCCAGCTCCGGCCGCCTCCGGCTCCTCCGCCCTGCAAGCCGAGCGCCGTCGGAGAGCCCGCCCCGGCCCAGGTCTCCCCAAGCACCCCTCTCCCCGTGCCCGCTGGAGGCGTCGTCGACCGTCCTGCCAAGCTCCGCCCGGGGCTCGCCGCGCCTCCGGCTCTCCGCGCGCTGCCTGCGTCGCCCGAGGCCGCCCTAAGCCGCCGTCGCTGCGGCCGCTCTCCGATGGCGCCTCCTCCCACGCCCGTGGAGCTCCTCTGCGAGCGCCTCCACCTGCGGGACATGGCCCTGCTGGCCTGGGTAGGGCATGCGTGCACCAGGAGGGTGAGCCGCGCTGCTCGACTTGTGTCGGTATCGTGTTGTGTCAATTCATGTGTGGGGTCTGACGTCCGAAGAACAGGTTCCTCAACATGAATTTGACACTTCGAGATCGACCCCACGAACCCTTGAGCTCGCTCCCGGAACTCGAAGATCGAACACGATGTTCTTCTTCCCGGACCGAAGACCGATCCCGTACCCGACGCAACGCCAAGCAGTTCCCCCGGACGCGAAGACCCGAACCCTGTCGAATTCCTCGCAGTGTACGCCAAGTTCGCCGAGTTCAGGGACCTTCACGATCTCCGCCCCGGACACCAAGTTCTGCACCCCCGGACGCCAAGACCGACTCGATGGCGCGGGCCCGACAAGACCCTCGCAACGGCAAGATCGACCCCGTGGGACCCGACAAGATCTACCTCTGTTATCCGGGAACGTTTCCGTCGAACCCTGGATCCCGAGGCCCGACCCCGAACCCCGGAACCCCAAGACCGTCGAGACCCTCAATGTGTGACCCTTATCCGAACCCCTATTTTATAAATGCCAAACATAAGACTTGTTGCATATTGAATTGTCATACTCGCATGCATAATCATGTGGTTTGGGGGCCTTATGCCGATTCACCTTATAAATAAATATGGGGCCCATATGCGGGCAAATCTAGTCTCATATTGGCCTCATCTAAACTTGTGTAGCGAACCGGCGCCATCTTTTGTCTTGTTAATACAACATTTAAATTGCGGGGTTTCTAAAAAACTTGAACCATATGTTTAATGTCGGGACCCCGGTTCCACTTAATATGGCCTAATTGCATCGCACCTTTGCCATGCCATGCATCATACATGCATCATGCCGATCTTCTGCCGTGTATTAAATATTGCATCCGGTGTTTATTCTAGTGTTTTGCTTCTTCGCGGATAAGGCCGTTGAGTTGATGTGAGCTTCGCCCCGATCTTCGGTTGAACCTTCGACAATGTTTTCAGGCGAGCATCTCCCCCCCTTTCTACCTATCTTACTTTTATAGTATTTACTCCCTCCTGTTGATCTATTGCTATCTGTGTTGCGATGCTTTAGTTTCCGTATCTGTGATATACCGTGCAGCCCTATATTGCCTTGGACACACCCTATTACCTGTTGTTTGGTAGATAGTTGTAGTTGCGCGTCGTAGTCGCTTGCTCTAGTGCTGTTGCGTGTCGTCAAGTGCCACAGTTGTTGATGTATTGCCGCATGTTGATGTTGGATATGATCATAGCTTTACTTACCGTTCAATTTAGTTTCTGTTTAACAACTAAAATTGAAGTAAGCAGAGGCATCGGTGGGTGATAGATAATATTTGGTTTCCGAACGCCCACTTGTGTCCCGTAGGACCCCGAGTACTTGATACATGTTCCTTGATTTATCGCGCTATCCACATCCGGGAGGTATATGGGACCCCCCTGAGCCAGAGCTTGATTCAATCTTATTTCTTGGGGCCACAAACTAGTTTGAGGTTTTCTTTACTATCCTGTACTTATGCCATGCTACTTATGTATTTACAATTGTGCGAGGAGCACACTGTACCGTTTAGGAACGGGACACGATTCCGCGGTGTCGACAAGCCCAGTTTTGGGTTCCCAGTCGTTCACAGCCGTATACCCAAACCTTGAGTCCATCTCGGAGCTTGCTTACTTCGTTGCGGGTGAACTCCAAGGGGTGGCCCCCTGAAATAATTCTGAATCCTGTGATTGTTCAGTCGTGAAAGCCTCGTTGGGTTTTGTTTTGGTTTTTCCGAGGTTGATCGAGCGTGTGTTGCTATTGGTGCACCCCGGCCGGGTAAAACTTTCTGAAAGCCGTGTCCGCGGATATGGACGACTTGGAGCACAGTATCTCGATCATAGACAAGCATAACTAAAGTTTATTGCTATAAATTTGCCTTTATAATGACTAGTAATCAGCTTCACTATAATGGAATGGCTAATAATACTGCCCACAATTGCTTGTTTAGAGTGTCGCTTGCGACCATTGTACCTGACTAGTAAGTATTGCAACTACAACGGAATGGCTGAATAAAAGTACCAACAACTGCTGGGTTTTGGATTATCTCATGCTAATTGTATCTGACTAGTAAGTGCTGCCACTATAATGGAATGGTTAACTAAAAGTGCCCACTGCTTATTTTATCAGGACGACTATCTATACCTGACTAGTAATTGCTGCAACGATAACGGAATAACTAAAACTGTCAACTGTGTGAGTTCCTCGGTTGACTTCCTCGTTTGGTTTCGAGGGGGATATACCAGGATGGGTTTGTTTGATGGTAGCATCAGGTTGGTTCCGGATAGTTCATTCTTACCCCTCTCTGTTTGCCACCAGTTGTATCGAGTCTCTATAGGTTGTTTAGTGCACGCTGCCGCTGCCGCTTCAGTCCACCATACCTATGTAGGCGAGGACCGCCGAATTCTAGCCTCGCCGTGTCTTGGCCTCGATCGACGCTCCTTCTTTTCCTTTGCCCTTTGTCGGCACCTTTTGTTTAAGCAGGTTTTGAGATCGGCGTCGTTAGCGGTTACCCTTCCGGCTTGGCACAGGCAGTTATGGACGCCATTGGTTATTCTTCAGGGCTCTTAGCCCCATTTGCATCTTGTCCGTAGCTGGACGCGCTATCGTTTTCGAGGTGATTTGGATCTTTGTATATTATATCTGTATTCTTGACTCATGGAGTCGCTGTTATATATATATCTGTTCTGTGGGTCCCATCGAGGACTGTTGTGTAATGTTATTACTTCGTTTTCCACCCGCACGAAAATGCCTGGTGGGCACCTTTGAATCGTTTCTATGCGGGTTTGGCGGATTTCGCTAAAACTTGCATAGGGCCGATTCTGAGGGTGTTACAAAGCTTCCCCACTCCCAGACTCTTCTCCCCGTGCCCGTCATTCAACCGCGGGCGCCCCAGAGCGTCGGCTTTGACAAGCTCCGACAGCGCCGCCGTCTGTTTCTTCTCCGATGAAGTTTTCCAGGCGAACCAGACCGCCCCTTCACTTCTCGTTCACGCACACAACGTTGTCTTGATCCTGCGCATCTGACCGCACCTTCGTTTTGCCTTAGGGCGATCTGCAGCAACGTCATCGACCTCAACCAGAGCCACCCGCCGCTAGAACGAACTCTGGCGAGAGATTCCACCTGACCCCGTGCGCCCCTTGCCACATCGACCACATGTCGAGCACCACCTCGTCCTCGCGAACACGGTAAGCGCCACCTCCATCTTCCTTGCTTCCTAGAACCACCGCGAGCACTTTGTCTGGCCGTCGCGCCCACCGCCAGCCCGCCCATCTGTGACCGAGTAGTAGCATCCGTAGGATCTTAATCCAACGCCTCGATAGATCACTTAAGCGCGAAGAGGTACGCCCTATCTATGCCGTGCGATCAAACTAAATCCTGCGGTCCACGTTGCCGATCCAACCGAACCGGTATCGACCAATGAAACAGCGACGCGTGTCCAGTATTAAAACTAAAAACAGATTTGAATCAGATTTATTTGCAAACTTCAAACCCCTGTAACTTTCAAACCACACGTTCAAAAATTACAAATTTTATATCAATGGATTCAGGAGAGCAAGACCTAACCAACCATGGCCTTAGTTTAGGAAATAGTATCTGTTAGTTTGCTTGATTTTGCAGATTCTTTTGTGAGCTTGTTTAGAGTAGGAAAAATGTTTAAAAATGATTTTAGGGTTAAAACTTCTGCAAAATGGTTTGTTGTGACCTTACTGACCCTAGGAACCAACCCATGGTTTTGAAAATGAAATTGGAAAATTTAGAATGGATTAATTGAATTAGTCTATTTCTAGCTAAGTAAAGATAATGGTTTTATTATGAAAAAGGATTTTGGAATAAAAACTTTGAGAAAATATTTAATTCAAAGCTACTGACCCAAAACACCAAGTCTTGAGAGTTAGAAACTTTTGGTGAGAAACTTAAAGATTTTTGATTTGATAAAACCACTTTCCACCAAATAAAATGTTGAATGGATTTTAAAATAGTTTTGGGCAAAACCCTCTAACTAATGGCTTTGCCATTTTGGTAAATGACCAATTTGGACCTTCCAAAGTTTAGAAACCTAGTGGAGACCATTATTGCAATAGAACCATCCTTTGCATAAATTATGCATGACTAAGATTCCATTGCATTGTGAGTGAGAAATTGTTTGTTTGACTTTGGTTTGGAATGTTAGTTGATTTTTGTGTTTGCTTGATTGACTTGTAGTGAATTTAGCAAAGTGTGAGACTAGCAAGATAAAGGAGTGAACCATCATTCCCTACCAAAAAGGCAAGTGACACTATCATCTAAATTCCTACTACTTTCATTATATACTTAGTGGATTTTGGAAACATGCATGAAAATAATTTATACTTATGCTATGCTAAATCCTAATAGGATTCCCTATACACTCCTTAGTGAGATATTGTAGTTGATACATGCTTAGCCATGCTATATTTTGAAAAGAGATACATGTTGAGATTTTACAAAGGTTGAGAAAAGGACTTGTGTTTTACATAATAAAACAAGGACTCAATGAACCACCTAGGTGGAGGACACTTCAATTTTTCTTGGAGAAGGTGGCAACAAAAGGAACCATGCCTATGGCAATCACTTTGTGTTGTGCTCCAAATAAAAACCACCTAGGAAACTTAGAGATCAAACATGCTTCTCCAATTGTGGCTTTCGTGTGCAACCACATGCTATTATGGCTCTGGATTAGTCAACTACATTAGGAAGACCCATACATTGTCTTTAGTTACCGGACATGGGGATCTGGAATGCTTCATGGGGGCTGAAGACAAGCTAGCAATGGTGTATGGGAGGACCTTTTGGAAAGACTTCGTCACATTCTCAGTCTGCCAGTACTCCATCTTGGTGAGCACTAATCCAGTAGGCCGCTGGTGGCATAAGGACGGGATTGTGACATGTGGGTAAAGTGTACTCCTTCTGCAAAAGAAAATAAAATCTAAGTACTTAGGCGTGTCCCCGGTTATGGACAATACTGAGCAACTAAAGTTTGAACTATGGGAGATATCGACATTTCAACTTCTAAAATAAAAACTTGATGCCCTTGTGTGTCTACCAAGGAATTCAAAGAGATTTTGATAAGCTTGATGCACTTGGGGTTACCAAGGTGCTCAAGAAATTTTGATGAAAACATGAACACTTGGGGTTACCAAGGAATTCATGAGATGTTATAAAACTTGATGCACTTGGGGTTACCAAGGTGCTCAAGGAGTTTTGACAAGGACTTGAACACTTGAGTTTCTACCAAGGAGTTCAAGGAACTTGGAAAAGAGATTTGACAAAGGACCAAAACCCTTTTGAAAAGATGGGATAAAATATTGCTTTATGCAAATGAGCCTAAAAATCTACTTAGCCAAATTTGCATGTAATTATAGGATCCAATTATATTATACATAACAGTGAAACTTGCCAATACAATTCAAATGTATTGACCCTTGTGGCTGTAACTTGTAATGTTGCAGGTTTGATTGTTTAAGGAAGATTGTTTGATTAGAATTACAAAGTCTACAACCAACATCTGCCTGTGGCACTTTGAAGATGAAGGACCCCATGATTATAATTATTCTGCTGGAATGTAATGTAATAGCCAAATGAGCTATGTTTTGATGTAATAAAATTATATTATTCCTAGTTATAAAGTTGTATTATGACCTTTGTTTCTTGATATTACATCTTAACTGTGGATGCTAGCTATTGATCCAGGGACTAGCATTGTAAACACATGAGGAATCTATTTTATTAAAGATTGGAACCTCTACAGTTACCCCTGTTTTTGCTAAGTATTGCTTGCTATGCTATATATACAAAGTACCGTTGGGGGGTTCGAAAGACAAAGAATTTTTCTAAGTATAAAGGCTCTTTAGAGCAAACTTTTTTTCTCAAATCCACTTCAAAATAAAACTAAGTTTTCTTCTGGGCGGAATGGTTGTCGGGTCAACGAGTGAGATTTTGGTGGAGGAGGGCCGCCCAGGAATCAAAGAAGTCTGCCATGTTTCAGAATTCAGAAGCTTCCAATGCAACCACGATACATTATGGGCTCTGTCTTGGCCTAGTACTTAGTGGGAAACCTCACCTGGGTACCAACATTTGGAGGTTCTTGGCACGGTTGGATCCGGAAGGTAGAGGGGCTACTAAGGGAAAGCCTCGCCATGGTCTTGTCTGTAAAAGGACTTGATCATGGATTGTGGGTAAAGTGCACAAACTCTCGAGAGTATTGCAATCTGATCGATCAGCCGTGTTCACGGAAACAGAACAACATTGAGCATCTGAAGGATGGAGCCTCTGAAGGATCTTCCTCTCTCTTTTCTAAAACAAAGTTTTGAAACCCCATGGCATGCGTAATATCGCTAATGGGTGGGAATTTGGGAACTTGGTGTGTAATATCCAAGTGACGCTTGGTGCGTAATATCCAAGTGTTTGGTTGTTTGGAAACTTGGTGCGTAATATCCACGTGTGCCACTCGACCTTATTTTATCTAAGCAAATGTTTGCAAAGTAGGACAATCTTCTCTTCTCTCTACTTAAGAAAACTAGCTTTATGCAAATGAACTCCAAAGCCTAAACTAGCCTTGCATGTAGAGTTAGTCTTTCCTTCCTTGGTGTAATTTGCCAATACATTCAAAGTATTGACCCAACTTGTTGGCTGCATGTTTCATGTGCAGAATTTCGGAGATCTTTGAAAGGTGCGCTAGGATCGCGGGTCTTCACTCAACCTGCCTGTGGCATTGATGGGACTCCAATTTGTATTTATATCGCTTCTGTTGTAATAATGTAAACTCTGGATTATTCAATTCATGTAATAAAGACTTGGGTTTTACATGATATTTCATCGACTGTGAGTGCTAGCTATTGATCCAGGGACTAGCATGTTATTCACAGGGACTTAGGATCTTACTTGATACGAGGTCACTACAAAAAGTATATATGATATACATGTTATTGATGTGTACTTGACTAGTGCTCGCAGTAGCACCTGGGTATTTGATACCGGTTCAGTTGCTAATATTTGTAACTCGAATCAGGGGCTGTGGAACAAGCGACCGCTAGCAAGGGGTGAGGTCAAGATGCGTGTCGGCAATGGATCAAGCGTTGATGTGATCACCGTCGGAACGCTGCCTCCCCATTTTCCATCGGGATTAGTTATAAACTTGAATAATTGTTATCTGGTGCCTGCACTGAGCATGAACATTGTATCTGGATCGTGTTTGATGCGAAGTGGTTATTTATTTAAATCCTAGAACAATGGTTGTTCCATTTATATGAATGAAATCTTTTATGGTCATGCATCGATGATGAATGGTTTATTTCTATTTTATCTCAATGATAATGTTACACATATTCATAATGTTGATGCTAAAAGGATTAAACTTAATGATGATATATCCACATATATGTGGCACTGCCGTCTAGGTCATATTGGCGTTAAACGCATGAAGAAGCTCCATTCGGATGGACTTTTGGAATCACTTGATTTTTAATCATTTGATACATGTGAGCCATGCCTTATGGGCAAGATGACTAGAACACCGTTTTCCGGTTTAATGGAACGGGCGACAGATTTATTGGAAATCATACATTCTGATGTATGTGGTCCAATGAGTGTGTCGGCGCGAGGTGGATATCGTTATTTTGTTACTTTCACAGATGATTTGAGTAGGTATGGTTATATCTACTTGATGAAACACAAGTCTGAAACCTTTGAAAAGTTCAAGGAATTTCAGAATGAAGTGGAAAATCATCGTAATAGAAAGATCAAATTTCTACAGTCCGACCGTGGAGGTGAGTATCTAAGTTACGAGTTTAGCACTCACATGAAAGAGTGTGGAATTGTTTCACAACTCACGCTTCTTAGGAACACCACAGCGAAATGGTGTGTCGGAACGTTGTAATCGTACTTTATTAGATATGGTTCGATCTATGATGTCTCTGACGGACTTGCCGTTGTCATTTTGGGGTTATGCACTAGAAAGTGCTGCATTCACTTTAAATCGGGCACCATCTAAATCCGTTGAAAAGACACCGTATGAATTGTGGTTTGGAAACAAACCTAAGCTGTCATTTCTTAAAGTTTGGGGTTGCGATGTTTATGTGAAGAAACTTCAACCGGATAAACTCGAACCCAAAGCGGAAAAATGCATCTTCATAGGATACCCTAAGGAAACTATTGGGTATTCCTTCTATCACAGATCCTAGGGCAAGGTTTTTGTTGCCAAGAATGGATCCTTTCTAGAGAAGGAGTTTCTCGCGAAAGGTGTGAGTAGTCGGAAGGTATAAATCGAAGAGGTTATTGAACCTTCTCTTCAAAGTATGGCGAGTAGCGCAACGCCGGAAGTTGTTCCGGAGTTGGCTCCACCTGTTTAAGAGGGAACTAATGATAATGATCATGAAACTCCGAAAGAGAGTACTACCGAACCTCGCAGGTCAAGAGGGACGCGTGCAGTTCCCGAGCTATACGGAAATCCTGTCATGAATTTCATGGTTGATGAAAATGATGACCCTGCGACGTATGAAGAAGCGATGATGAGCCCGGATTCCAACAAATGGTTAGAAGCCATGAAATCCAAGATCGAATCCATGTATGAAAATCAAGTTTGGAACTTGGTGGAACTACCTCACGACCGAAAGGCCGTGGAGAATAAATGGATTATCAAAAGAAAAACTGATGCTGATGGTAATGTGACCGTCTATAAAGCTCGACTTGTCGCAAAGGGGTTTCGACAAATTCAAGGAGTTGACTACGATGAGACATTCTCTCTCGTAGCGATGCTAAAGTCAGTTAGGATTGTTAGCAATTGCTGCATATTTCGATTATGAGATATGGCAGATGGATGTCAAAACCGCGTTTCTCAATGGTAATATTGAAGAAGAGTTGTATATGATACAACCAAAGGGTTTTGTCGATCCTAAGGATGCTAACAAGGTGTGCAAGCTTCAGCGATCCATCTATGGATTGAATCAAGCATCACGAAGTTGGAATCTCCGCTTTGATGAGGTGATCAAAGAGTTTGGATTTTTCCAAACTTATGGAGAAGCTTGTATTTACAAGAAAGTGAGTGGGAGCAATGTGGCATTTCTGATATTATATGTGGATGACATATTATCGATCGGAAATGATATAGATGTTTTAAACAATGTTAAAAGTTATCTAAACAGCAAATTTTCAATGAAGGACCTAGGTGAAGCGTCATACATATTAGGCATAAAGATCTATAGAGATAGATCAAGGCGCCTAATAGGGCTATCGCAAAGTACATACCTTGATAAGATTTTAAAGAAGTTTAAAATGGACGGAAGTAAGAAGGGGTTCTTACCTATGTTGCAAGGCAAGACATTGAGTAAGACTCAAAGTCCGCTCAAGGAAGAAAGAGAGATAATGGACAAAGTCCCCTATGCTTCAGCCATAGGCTCTATAATGTACGCCATGCTATGTACAAGACCGGATGTGGCACATGCTATTAGTTTGACTAGTAGGTACCAATCAGATCCAGGTTCGGAACACTGGATAACGGTCAAGAATATCCTTAAGTACTTACGAAGAACTAAGGATATGTTTCTTGTATACGGAGGTGAAGAAGAGCTCGTCGCTAAGTGTTATGTTGACGCTATCTTTGACACCGATCCGGATAACTCTAAGTCTCAATCCGGATACGTATTTCTCATGAATGGCGAAGCGGTTAGTTGGAGGAGCTCCAAACAACCTGTGGAAGCGGGATCAACAACGGAGGCCGAATATGTTGCTGCTTCAGAAGCGGCTCAGGAAGCAGTTTGGATGAAGGAGTTCATATCCGAACTAGGAGTGGTTGCAAACGCGTTGGACCCAATGGTGATCTATTATGATAACAATGGTGCCATTTCCAATGCCAAAGAACCAAGGTCTCACAAGCATTCCAAGCATATTAAGCGCCGGTTTCACTCCATCCGCGAGCATGTCAAGGATGGAGATATAAAGATTTGTAAAGTACATACGGATCTCAATATAGCAGATCCGTTGACTAAAACTCTCCCTAGAGCAAAACATGATCAACACCAGAACTCAATGGGTGTTAGATTTATCACTATGTAACTAGATTATTGTCTCTAGTGCAAGTGGGAGACTGAAGGGAATATGCCCTGAGAGGCAATAATAAAGTGTTTATTATGTGTATGCCAAGTATATGATACATGTTTATTTTGCATGCTATAATTGTATTAATACGGAAACATTAATACATGTGTGTTTAATAAACAAACAGAAAGTTCCTAGTTATGCCTCTCTCATAAACTAGCTCGTTGATTAACAAGATGATCAAGGTTTCCTGATCATGGACATTGGATGTTGTTAATAACGGGATCACAACATTAGTGTAATGGTGTGATGAACATTCATCCGAAGTATAGCATTACAATCAAAGTCATTGAGTTTATATTGCTATAACAACTTACAAAGTGATCCTAATCCTTAGACCATGAGATCATGTCAATCACTAACACCGAAAGAGTTTCTTGATAACATCAAACGTCACACCGTAACATGGTGATTATAAAGATGGATTCAGAACTAACAAAGTGTTATGTTGAGGCTCATGGATCTAGAGTGGAATTTGTTCATCCCGATGACGGATAGATATACTCTAGGCCCTCTCGGTGATATCACATTGATTAGCTTGCAAGAAAGTGATTTGATCACTAGAATGTTATATCACGGGAACGAGAAAAGAGTGCATGTCAGTAACGAGATCAAACTAGGTATGGAGATACCGATGATCTAATCTCGGACATGTAATATATCGTGAAACAAAGGGATTAAGATACTAGCGTAAAAGGTTCCGACAATCACAAGAAAGTCATCGTTGAATGTGTGGGAGTCAGTATGGGTCTCCAGATCCCGCTTCTGATTATTGATTCGAGAGGGGTCTCGATCATGTCCGAATTATTAACGAACCGTAGGGTGACACACTTAAGAGACACTGACATCCAATTGGAGCAAAAGTTTCATGCCGAAAGAATGAACAAGCGCAGGAATTTATTTCACTAGATACAGAAAGAGGTTTTCGGGTGAAATTGCATAAAGAGGTTATGCATGTGAAATGGAATTCTAGCAAGGGGTTATTTGTGAATGTTTGTCATTAAAGTAATTGACAAAATTCTGAATAAAATAAAAGAGTTTTATTTAATGAGAGTTTGCATTAAATTTGGTGGAAATTTAATGGTACTTTGAGTGGAGAAAATTGAAGGGCCATTTTGTGAGTGGAGTGTCCACCCACATGAATGAAGGAGGGGAGGGGGCAGCCCCCATGGCCGGCGGCCACCCCCTTGGGTGCCCCCCTCCTCCTATAAAACGAGCCCCTCCTCTCACTTGTCTCTCACACCTCCTCGTGAAGGATCTCTCTCCCCCTCTAGAATTTATCCCCCATGGTCTCGGACTAGCGAGATACATGTTCCCGGTGGCTATTCGGCAAGAAAGAGTTGTGCTTCCGCTGCATCGCTGGAGCGAGGAGGCGGAGGTTGCTCGGTGCCTCGAACGTGTGTGCGAGCACGGATGCGCTGCTGATTTGCGGCGCTAGGACTTCCTCTCGATCTTGAGATCGGCAAGAGATCGTCTACATCAACCACGAGTTGAACTTGTTAAGCTTTGTCGGTCTTCAAGGGTATGTTCTCTACGGATATACATCCGCCCGTTGTTTGTATCTAATAGATAGATCTTGGTACATAGTTCACATCGTAGGAAATTTTTTTTTCTATGCTGCGAACCCTACAAAAAGCCTTGGTTCGGCTGAGCCTTATGCTTTGGCATGGAATGCAGCTGGCGAGCAAGAGGTCGGTACCCGGAGTGGCAAGAAACTGGTGCTGGGCCCCAAGGCCGTCTCTGACATGACCCAGCAGGCCATTTCCCTAATGGCCCGCGCTGACGAAATGAACAAGGTAAATTAGCTTCTTACTCTTTTTTATTGTTGAGTATTTCTTTTATACATATCACCTAGTCCCCGAGGTTACTGCTGAATGAAGAACTTATTCGGCCATAAGATCTCAATAATCACTTAGTCTTTAAATTATCACGCCAAGCTTGTATGCTAGAGCTTCGATCTCTAGCCCTCGAGGTTACTGTCGAATGAAGAACTTATTCCGATGTAAGATCTTAAGCCCTTTTTATTTCCTTATGCCAAACTCATATGTTAGATCTTCGATCCCTAGCCCCCGAGGTTACTGCCAGATAAGAAACTTATTCGGCTGTAAGCTCTTAAGCTTTTTTTTATTTTTTTATTTTACCAAACAAATATGTTAGAGCTTCGATCCCTAGCCCTCGAGGTTACTGCCGGATAAGAAACTTATTCAGTTGTAAACTCACATATATGAACCATTCCTTATCTGTCTGGGAGCTTGATTTCTATTTTCTCACTGTTCTTTTCCTTTGCGCAGCTTACGCATAACGAGCACACCAAGGTGCACCAAGCTCTCATTCTGGCGCATCGCAAGCTCGAACTTGCGTATGAGAAGATGCAGACTGACACCCAAGGCCAAGGTAATGTTCTTACTCGTCCTTTCTTTATTTGGTGTATTTTTCTTCGGTTCGTTTTCTGAATCTCTTCTTGCTCTTCTCTCATAGCGTCTGCTCAGTCCACCATCGAGGCTCTCCACTCGCAGATCAACGAGACGGAGAGTAAGTTTCTTGCCTCATTAATCTGATAGCTGAAGATATTTCTGTCGGTGCTGACAAGCAGTTTGTTTCGAATAAACAGAGAAGCACCAAGCTGAACTCCAGAAGGAGTGAGACGAGGTGACTCGGTTGAAGAAGCTGATGGCCGAGATGGAGCAGAAGCACTTGGACGAGGTGAAGGGGCTGAAGGAAGAGCTTGCCGAGAAGAATGAGCAGCAGGCCGCCAGCGCCGAAAAGACCAAGAGGCTGCTCAACGAGGCCGAGTCATTGGTTGAGTCGGCAAACCTGAACCTTGACGCACTTCAAGCCAAGGCCAAAATTTGGCAGAGCAAGCTTGGCGCTGTCAACTCCTTTCTCGGTAGTGAGTTCTTACTCTTTTTCACTGTATAGGTCGCTCTGGACTTCTTCCATCTACTTTTGTTAATTTGCTAACTTTCTCTTTTGCTTGCAGAGAATTTTCCTGAGGCCAATATGTTTGCCATCCGAGCCATGAAGAAAGTGAGGGCCGAATCTGGCGCTTCAGCTGATGGCGAGGTGAGCATGGATGAGCATCTCGAAGGAGTGTCAGAACGGGTCAAGACCCTCAAGTCTTGCGGTGTGGACCTGCTCAAGTCGGCTATTCATGCGTTTCGCATGCTCTGGCTGGATGAAGACGCACCTGAACTCATCGAGCCACTTGCTGAGAGATTGCTCCATACCGAGGACCGGCTGGATCAGTGGCGTGAGTCGGCCGGCCGAGCTGCAGCGGACAAGGCTCTTTCCTTCGCGCTTTCATGGTACGAGGACATCAATCTTGATGTTCTTGCTCGCATAAGAGGAGATGGCAAATGGCTGAATGACCCGGAGCTGATCAAGAAATGCCAGGAGCGAGCCTACGCCAGGATCGAGTACACCATGGTGCATGCTTGGTGCGACGGGCCCAGCTTCCTTGACCTCGGCGACCCGTTTGTCGAAGTTGCTGATGAAGAGGGTGCCGACAGCAAAGCAACCGAGTCAGATGGTCCTGATGACCCGGCCACTGACGCCCTTGACTCGGTAGATGCTCCAAGCGACTCTCCTAGCTCCAAGGGTGCCCCTCCGAGTCCTGCTGCTTCTTAGGCTAACAAGTACTTGAACTTTTGATTAGATCCCCGGTATGCCGGGTATAGATGTAATGTACATTGCACTTTAAGTTTGATTATGCGCCTTTTGATAAGGCTTTATATATGTTCGTTATGTTCTGAGTGTAAATCATTCAAGGGCAAGTCCCCGAGTCTCATTTTGCCGTTTCACCTTTCCTCGACTTTGGCCCCTGTCTACCTTTTTGGTGTTCGACATTAGAGTCTCAAAGTACCAAGGATACAGTTAGCGGATATGAAACTTGGATCACTTGACCGAGAGTATTCAACACACAGTATAAAATGACCTACAGTGGGTTAGGCAAAGACATAAAGCCGACTCGCGTTTCTCCTTTGTACTTATCCAGCGTTCGTGTTTACCCGTCATACATCTTTTCCTCTTGCTTGCCATGACGCCGTGTTTTCTGACAACAACATAGTAGAAGAGCTGATCTTTTTCGAATAAACACTACTTGTTCCGAGATAAATTTCGGGTGTCACGCCAGCCGACATAAAATAATAGAGAGGGAAAACTTAAGGGGTAGTTGCCAAGTCAGTTTTTCGACTCATACCATTTTATTATCAGCACATAGTCGACACACACATCCGACATATGAGAGTTCGAGTGATACATGCATTGCTTCTCCTAAGTATAGAAGGGACGAAGTAGCGCCACATTCCATGGCCTTTTGGTCTCATCGCCTGACCTGTCCTCCTTGTTATTTTGCGCTTCGCGAGCAGCTATGAGATAATATGAATCATTGTGCAATGCTTTGCTTACAAAAAACGGACCTTCCCATGGGGGTGATAATTTATGCATTCCCACTGTGCGCTGCACCAGCCTTAACACCATATCCCCTTCTCGAAAAACATGAGGTTTCACTTTCCGGCTATGGTAGCGTCGGAGATTTTGTTGATATATAGAGGATCTGGATAATGCCAGTTCCCTTGCTTCTTCGAGTAAGTCCACTCCATCTTCTCGGGCCTCTTTTACCTCGGCTTCCGAGTATTGCCTTATCCTTGGCGAGTCATACTCTATGTAGGCAAGCAAAACTGCTTCTGCCCCATACACGAGGAAAAATGGCGTATAGCCCGTTGATCGCTTCGGAGTTATTCTTAGGCTCCATAACACTGAGGGAAGTTCCTCTATCCAACAACCAGGTGATATCTGGAGTGGTTCCATTAAGCAGGGTTTTATCCCTGACAGAACTAAGCCATTAGCCCGTTCAACTTGTCCATTTGATTTTGGATGGGCGACTGATGTTACATCGAGTCTTATTCGGTGTTCCCCGCAGAAACGAGAAAAAGCTCCTTTAGCAAAGTTCGTGCCATTATTAGTGAATCAATGGTGTGTTGCATCTCGCACCAGGTTGCAGCGTCGTCCTTTAGGAATTGGGTGGCATAATGAAGCATTCTGTTGACTTCAATGTTGGCATCCTTCATTCTTTCTTCAACCTGGAGCATCCACTTCTTTGCATCGGTGTGGCTTTTACGCTTGGTGGAGTTGAGTTACTTGTCCTCCTTATTGATATGGTCCATCCGTCGAGTTGGCCAAGGTTTAGAGTAGGAACGAATGGAGTATGGAAAGAAGAAGAATAACCCATACAAGAAATTTTATTTAGAAAATAGGTTTTCATTAGCTACGGTAATAAACCATACAAGATAGCAAACAATTTGTCGCATCTATATTTAGCGAAATCTTATTCGGGTTTGGTTCCTAATAGGTCACTTGAATCTTCGAGGCTTTGAGTCTCCAAAAGTCCTCGTGCTCTTGATAGTCTTCATGTTCTTCATAATCTTCAATCTTTTGAGTTCTTTAGTTAACAACATTGACTTAAGGCCTTTGAAGTCTTTAATCTCGTAGCTTCAGTCTTGGAAGATCTTTCATGGAGGTCTTCAAGTCCCGACTTAATCGAAACATTGAGATGATCTTCTTTGAAAAGGTAATCTTGAGAAAAGTTTCTCCTTGAAGTGTGTAGTGGTCATTTTCTAATATTGAAAAGAAGAGACTTAGGAAATTTTAAAACCCCAAGGTAGATGATGAGAGGTATGAGAGTTTTCTGAAATAACTTAGAAAATATTTGTCCTAAGGTTTTTACATGTCTAGGGTCACGATCTACAGGCAACGATGTGCTCTGATACCATCTGTAGCGACCTCAGATCGATAAAAATCCTAAGTCCCTGTGATTAACATGCTAGTCCCTGGATCAATAGCTAGCACTCACAGTCGATGAAATATCATGTAAAATACAAAGTCTTTATTACACGGAGAATCCAGAGTATGAATTTATTACAAAATTTGCTTAGCATTAAGCTAGCTCAAATAACAGCGGAAACATAAAAGCAGCTTGAGTCCATCAACGCCCCAGGCTTGTCGAGTGTAGACTCGCGATCCCTACGCACCTTTCAATCTTCGGATTCTGCACATAAGACGTGCAGCCAACAAGTTGGGTCAATACTTTGAATGTATTGGCAAATTACACCAAGGAGAGAAAAGACTTCTCTACATGCAAGGCTAGTTTAGGCTGTAGAGTTCATTTGCTCAAAGCTAGTTTTCTTAAGTACAGAGAAGAAGAGAAGATTTTCCCTACTTTGTAAACATTCGCTTAGATAAAACAAGATCGAGTGGCACACGAGGGTATTACGCACCAAGTGTCCAAACAACCAAACACTTGGATATTACGCACCAAGTGACACTTGGATATTACACACCAAGTTCCCAAAATCCCACCCATTGGCGATATTACTCACGCCATGGGGTTTTAAAACTTTTTTTAGAAAAGAGAGAGGAAGATCCTTCAGAGGCTCCATCCTTCAGACGCTCATTGTTGTTCTATTACCGTGAACACGGCTGATCGATCAGATTGCAATACTCTCGAGAGTATGTGCACTTTACCCACAATCCACGATCAAGTCCTTTTACAGACAATACCATGGCGAGGCTTTCCCTTAGTAGCCCCTCTACCTTCTGGATCCAACCGTGCCAAGAACCTCCAAATTTTGGTACCCAGGTGAGGTTTCCCACTAAGTACTAGGCCAAGACAGAGCCCATAATGTATTGTGGTTGCACTGGAAGCTTCTAAATTCTGAAACATGGCAGACTTCTTTGATTCTGGGCGTAGTCCTCCACCAAAATCTCACTCGTTGACCCGACAACCATTCCGCCCAGAAGAAAACTTAGTTTTATTTTGAAGTGGATTTGAGAAGAAAAGTTTGCTCTAGAGAGCCTTTATACTTAGAAAAATTCTTTGTCTTTCGAATCCCCCAACGGTACTTTGTATATATAGCATAGCAAGCAATACTTAGCAAAAACAGTGGTAACCTATTAGGAGGGGAAATCCTAAGTATGGAGCTACTCATGGCATACTACAAAATCATCGCACTTGCAAAATAATACTAAGAAAAAATTCTACTAGAATATCTTACACATGCATACTACAGAATTTTGAAGATCACATGCATAGAATCAAAACTGGGACAAAAGTTATGAACTTGCCTTATGTTGATAATATGGGTGTTGATTGTATTTCTCCGCAGCAATCGCACTCTCGGAAAATCTAACGCAGGAATAGAGTAATTCCAATCAAAACCATTGCAACATACAATACAACAATGATGATCACAAACATGCATGATGATTTAACATGACACAATGGTTATATTTAGTTTTATGAACATTAATATATAATATGATGCATGTATGAGATCACTTAATGCAATAGGTTATTTTATCATTAAATGTTGATTTCTATAATGGGGTTTTAATAGTTTGGTTGAAAATTCTATCCTAACTTTCGAATTAAATTTGGTTCCCAGCTTTAGTGGATATATGATATTGATACAAACCAGTAGGAATTGGATTCACCCTAATCGGAGTTGTAAATCTTTTTCTATGATTTAATGACCATTTAATGGAGTTTAATTCATTTAAAATATTACTTCGTCAAAAATTATGTCTAAGACCAGATATGTATTCTACGAGAAATTGTGAATCCATACATATATTATTTATATTTTTCTGATCTATAAATAATTTATTATGAATTTAATAATTTAAATAGCCATTAAAAGTAATTAAATTAATACAGCAATTTTTATATTTCAAAAATTGTATCTAACAGTATATTAATGTCATATATGAAATTATGAATCCATATATACTTTATTTGTATTTTTTGGATCTACAAATAATTTATTATGATTTATTTAGTCTAAAAATTCTATTAAACCATTTAAATTATTACAATACAATTATAGAGTAAAAGTAGGATCTAATCTTGTATTAGTATTCTACATAATTTTATGAAACCGTAGATATATTATTTGCAATTTTTGGCCTTATAAATCTTTTTCTATGAATTATACAAGATTGGGAAAATTCTGGCTATTTTTAATGCGAAACTATTTAAACAAATTGACCGCGCTGACTGTGCAGTTGACCGCTGACCTGGCGATGAAGCGTGACGCTGACGCTACCGACGAGGTTCTTGATCGAGCGGACACTGGCGCAAATCTGTTGGATGATACCGGTTCGGGAAAGCTTCTAATCTGCACCGTTCCTCTCGAATCCGACTGTCGCGAACAGGAGCCTCCTGGCCTCACCAGCAATGACGTCACCGGCGGCGGTGTGGTTCCAGGTGGCAATGGTGGCGGCGATTCTGGCGGTGACCAGAGATGGGGGGGGGGGGGGGGGGGCTACGAAGGTGCGGGGGATCCCTGCGAGGTCGATGGTGTCTTCTTCGTCGTTGCTCGCTTCTTGAGGGGGCGACCGCAAGCGGCTGGTGGCATCGGGAGGTGGCCCAACTCCGGCGAGCTCCTACGCTTGTTCTGGTGTTCCTGCGGATGGGGAAATAGCATGGGGTGAGGCGGTGCTCCAAGAGGAAGGGATCTAGGGAAAGAAGAGGGCACGGGGTGGACCAGACTGTGCTCTACCTCGAGCTCCCGTGGGCAACAATGGCGCGGCGTCATCGAGATCTGAATCGGCTCAGGGCTAGGGTTTTCGGGGTGTTTCGAAAGGGGAAAAAGGCTGCAGGGGTTAGAGGATTTATATGGGGGCAGATTCGTGCATAAGGGGGCAAGGATTGAGGCCGATGTTGGCCGAATTTCTCGGGCAGTTCGTCGGTAGGTGGAGTTTGGGATGAACACGGAGGAGGTTGGGGATGACATGTGGGACCATGGTGTCAGCCCCTGTAGATAAAAAAATAGAAGGGGTATGCGGGCTGGCTGCTGCGCTCTGGCTTTGGGCTGGCCCACCACGCTATGCGGTGCTCGCTGGTGGGGAGCGGCGACAAATAGAGGAGAGGAGGGAGTGGGATGGGCCACTCGGTCCGTTAACGGTTAGATTTAGTTTTTTTGTTTATTCTTTTCTCCTTTTCTATTTTCTTATTTACTTTATATCTTTTTCATATGATCTCCAAAAGAGTTGATTCTTGTCTCCAAAATTTTCTAAAATTCTGTAGATCATCATAGGACACTTTATAGAAATAATTTTCATATTTAAACAAATGGGTTCATAATACCTTGTTTGTAGTCTTGTAGGAGTATTTTCGGTAATTTCAAAATAGGGTTTGCAAACGGTGATTTAACTTAAGAACTTGTATTAATGGAAGGTTCACGTATGAGAATCAAACAATTGTCTTGGGTTTGTTCAAAACTTGGTAGTCATAGTAACCCTCTTCTTTTACTGTGGCTTAGTAAAATATCAATCAACAACAAAAGTTTCTTTTCATTCAAAATTTCAACAAGATTAAGCAATCCAATCAACTTAATAATTTTATTTTATCATTCCAAATTTAGGAAAAATTCGGGATGTTACACTCCCGAACCTTACTCGGAAAGGTGCCACGCCTCCTATCTGACTCGGCCCTTTCTCGGTAGACTCGGCTCGTTGGTCCCTGTAAGAATAACAACTTTGTCTTATGCGGGCCGACATAGTTCATATGTCGGCCGCACACACTTCTCTCTCCCGGCCGTCCTTACCCGACCTGGTTCTTTATTCACTCAGAGCTTACCCAGCTAGGCTATGTTTCATCCCTCGTGACCCTACCGGGGGTTATCCCCCCGACACTTAACTACTTATGGATTCAATATAGTGTTTTGGTATGTTTATAACTTGTGGTTGAAGTAAGGGAAAAGGTTTTATTTAGTCACAAATTGTTCTTAAAGATTTTATATTGTATAAGAATCTTTTTAAGGAATAATCTACACTTATTGATTAATGATAATTCAATCAACTTGTATTTAAAATGTCTTAAACCATTTTGACTTCATAATATCAATGTTCAAGACAAATACTCTTTATGAGACTCAATTGATAAATTTTAAAATATTAGCAAATTTTTATTTACCTTTATATGAATTATTAATTAAAGAAATAGGTTTAAATTCAAATTGTTAAAGTCTTTAAATTTTTATTTGACTCAAAAGTGGAATATTATATTTTTAGCATGTAGGTATTATTTTTGTGATCATTTTGGTATATTACATTTATTTTTGTGATTTATAAATAATAAGATATGCTTTTTATAAGATTTATTACTTTATGAATACTTAATAAATAATAAATATTTAATTAAGTAGAATGATAATGCATGATTATAGTTTTATTTTTCTAAGATTTTTGGTATTTTATTTATATTTTTAACATTTACCATTATTAAAATATGAATTATCAAAGTTTTATTACTTTTAAAATATGAATTATCAACTTTTCATATATTATTTGTATTTTTCTAAATTATACAACTAAAGCTATTAACTTAACAAGATTATTCATTTTATTTAATTTCTGGAATTTATTTGTTTTTGAATGTATATTGTTTTATTTATTTCTGAAACAGTCACATAACTTTTTACACCGCACTCACATCTAGCCTAAGTCACTGATCAGTGGGGCCTATGCCACGTCATTACATATCAATGAAATAAATCAATAAGAGGTGTTATAAAATCAACACGATGTCATGCTGACATCACATGGGATTGATCCTCTCAGATCGATCGTCGATCGAGTGATTGGGTGCACGCGTGCGACGGAGGCTGGGCTTGCTAGTTTTTGGTCATCCTAATAGCGGCAGCGCAGCTAGTTTTTGGTCATCGGAGTGCAGTGCACGGCGGTGACTGGCGGTGGTGCACAACAACTCACGATGGTGGCTCAGTTTAGGAAGCAAATGAACCAACAGAGGATGGTAGCATGATCAGCAGCTCACCAGGAGCGCGAAGAAGAGCTCGGTGAAGTGAATCGTGGCCGGAATTGTCAACACCCGGATTTTTCAATCCTAGATGCCTGTTATGCCGTACATCGCAATCCCAGGATTACCATTTTTGCGAGACATAACAGAATTGGATACCATAGTACATCATCCATTACAAACGATACATAAGTTCTTACACGAATAGGGATCTCATGATCCAGTTCTTAATACAACTTCAAGCAGCGGAATACGTAATAATAATGGTAGCGTAGGCGAAGCTCCATCTTCGGGGTCACAGGCAATGCTGACGATGGGAGATGATCCTAGTTGTCGCAACCTTCCTGGGGTCCATCTTCCAGGTACTCCTCTTCATAGTCTGGCCATGGGAATAGCCAGGGACAAAGCCATGAGTACTCTTTAAGTACTCGCAAACTAATACTAACAAGTAAAGGGGTTTTTGGGATAATAGGACACTAGGCTCTAGGGTTGTTTTGCAAAAGCCAGATTTATCTCTACTAAGTCTCAAAGCTAGTCACAATTTTATAACTCCTAGGTGGGATCTTGTAACTCATATCACAACTCTGTTGTGGTCAAGTCAAAGTCTCAATTCATTTCACAAGTCATTTTGAAAAGTCTGACGGGGGAACAGTATGGCCACTCCAATTGTCCATAACCGCGGACGCGGCTATTCGAATAGTTTGGCACTCTGCAGAGATTGTACACTTTCACCACAACATTCGATACATCCGTCAGGAACAAATCCTGAATTCACCATACTCAGTATGCGGATAATCAATCCTAACCTTTCCATTACACGCCCTAGTATAAGCACCTCTCCTGTGAGTTTGGCCTCCCAACCATGACCAACTGTCATCTTGGGTACTGCACAGGTGGACAATCTTCACAAGGTAGCCTCAGCTCAGACCTTGGCCGTGAGGGAACTAATACTAAGGGATATAAGTTTGCAGTCAAGCACTACCCAATCTTCGGGTATTGTGGTTGTATGATAAAATTGGAATGGTATCGCATCCAGACAACCATCAGTTTTATACAAGGGCTAAGGCTCATGCCTTAACATTTTCATCACCAAAATCATCAAGTGTTCGGAAACACATGTCGAAAACATTTCAATAGAATGATCCATCATTCCAAGGTTTTCATAACCATTTTTCCACCAAGTATTCCCATCTAAAGTTGATCAAGTTTTATGCTTAGCACTAGCATCTATAAGTGGGGGTAGGCACTAATGAGGGGTGGTAAACTAGTGGAGTTTCAACTAAGTGCAACCTTATATCTTAGGATGATATCAAGGTTTCTAACTTAGGCCAAATTTTATGCTCTTTATGCAACCTTCACATAACTTTCTAATATCTACAAAACTCTTAAGTAAACTCTAAGTAAGCTTTGATAAAGAAATAAAGTAAGAAGCTTGCAAATAAAACTAGGATTGGGTATCATCAAATATGTCTAACCAAGCATGCTTAGTGCATTGCATAGGTTATCTAACTTTCATAATTGCAAGTGTTAGCTTGCAAGGTTACTAGCTTGCTAAGTAGAGTATCTTGCAAGTGTTAGCTTGCCTTGAGCAGAGCAGTGGTTGAAATTCTCCTCGGCTTCTTCTTCGTAGTATCCTCCTTCCTCCTCGTATCCTTGGTCGGTACTAGCGTCTATGAATAAATACGAGGTACACAATCACCAAAAAATACTTAACTACTTGCAATCATCACACACAAGGGTCCTATAGATGATCTAGTATCATCTCTAACATTACAAGGTTAAGGCTCGGTTTAATTCCTTTTATTTTTAGAAAAGTAATTTCTACTCATTGAAAAACTACTTAAGATTTAATATTCTCCAAACCAAACATGGGATCATGTTGACACATGTCATCACCACATATTGTAGTTCATGGGAATGTGATTTAAAGTGGTGTCACAATTTAATAAGGTTTTACCCTTTTATTTTAATTAATTAAAGTGGCTAGAAATGCCTATGTAGCATTCTTTTATTACTTGAACATTATTTATGCAAGTAAACCTATATATTTTTATATATTCTGAAAGGTATGGTTAAATGTGATTTTTGAGAGTTGGAATCAACTCAAAAGCTATTATGGTTTAGATTTGAAAAATGTTTGAATGCAGAAAAGCTTCTGCCTTGTTATTTTTACCATGGGTGATCTACAGATCCAAATGACTTGAATCCAACGGGCTTGTATTCGGCATTCACAGACCTTTCCAACAAAATTGGTTTCATTCAATTTTATGTACTGAATCGATCTGGGTTGATTTTTGAAAATGGGTACAGAAGTGTGTTTGAATTGAAATAGAAAAAGTTTAATTTGAATAACTGGGCTTGCGCGGGAAAAGTTAACGGCCCGGCCTGCTAAGCACAGTGCTCCCGCGGGCTGCTTAAGTGGGTGTCCCCACTCGTCAGTGGCACGGGGCTGGGCGAAGCGGTATGGGGCAACGTGGATCGTTCGATCTAGTTCTAATCCAACGGCTGGGAGTCATCGTCGACGCGAGACAACGCCGGCGAGAACGAAACCTAGCGCGGCCAGTGAGGGGTGCTGGCGAGGGTCGGCGAGGCGAGCGAATGACGAAGTCGACAACGGCAAACTCAGGGTTGGTCGCGGCAGCTCCTGGGGCGGCTCCAATCGCTGGCTCCCTTCTTCTCCAGAGGCGGCGGGCTTCGGTGAAATGCCCGCAATGCGCTGCTCGCCTTGCTCCGGGAATGATGTGGGGTGGTTCTGGGTGAGAGAGGAGTGGAATGGTGTGAATAAATCGAGTAGGGGAGTCCTCCTTTTATAGGCTCGACGGCGAGACCGAACGGGTGGGCAGGCGACGGTGGCGACATGGCTACGGGCTGCTAGAGGCATGGCCGGCGGTGGCGATCGCTTGGTGGTCTCCTGGCGATGCTCTACGTCTTTAATGCGCGAGTAGGGGCAGTGAGGTTTGGTCTGGAACGGGCGATGCTCTGCGCGGCAGAGGCGGCGTCTTTGACGGCGGGCGGTGGCTGTGCGGCACGGGGTGGCAAACGGGGATGTCTGGCGGTCTCCTGGGTCGGTGGTGATCACGTATCCACGCGGCGAGGGCGGCGCGCGGTCTGTGGGCTTCGGTCGAGGGTGGTGCTCTGGCGCACGCTCGGCATGGCCGACAGCGGCATGGGCGCGGTGTTCCTGGCGGTTCTGGGCATTGTCTGCGAGGCAGGGCTGGTCGAGAGGGGGCGGTGAGGCATGGGTGATCTCCCAGACAAGGTTGGCATGGCTAGTTCTTCCTCTAGCCTGCTATCCACACTAGGTTGACAAGGGGGTGCTCGGCTGTTCACCATTGATGGCAATGGCAAGCTCACAGTGGTGCTAGTTCTTAGTTAATCTTCCTAGATTATCTACTGAGCTGGGTGTGAGAAAACTAGGGAACAAGTTAGGCAATAATCACTGCTCACAATAGTGTTTGATGTTTGTTTGATTTGTGTCTGCAACCTGTTTGATGAAATGGCCGCATGAAATCAAGTTTTGAATTTTGAAATGATTTTTGTTGGGTTTGTTAGATTGGTGCTGGTGAGTCTGCAGATGCTTGGGTTTTGAAAGTTGAGCTTGTTTGAGTGGTTTTTGAAAAAGTGGGATCTTCCCATATGATAAAGATTCAATTTTGAATTGTCATTTAAACTATGCATTTGAAAGTTTCTGGATGATCACAAAGTGGGCCTTGATACTTTGTTATGAGTACATTCAAGGGGTGCAAAGATCCAGAAAAGTTTCTGTTAGGTTTTGAAAGTTTGAGACAGCCAAAGTAGGCATGGGAGTTAAATTGGTCAAAGTGACCATTCATTTAATATATGTGTTTTAATTTACTTGTCTTTAGGAAAAGTGTGGGAAATGTTTTAGATGATGTTTATTTCACCTAAGGAACATTTTACAAGCAATGAAGCAATCAAACAAGGTGGTTTAAAAGAATTTCAAAATCAATGCATACACATATGCATGCATTCATAATTTTATTTAGAAAAGTTTTTGTTAACCCTTATTTTGATGATTAGAAATTGATGATCCAAGTTTAGTATTTTTGGGATGTTACAAACCTTCCCCCCTTAAACAAAATCTCGTCCCGAGATTTGAAAAAGGACGAAAAGATTACCTAGGATTTTGAAGAGATCTGGAAACTCTGTCCTGATGTGATCTTCGCGTTCCCAGGTAGCTTCCTCTTCTATGTGGTTGCTCCACTGAATCTTGAGAAACTTGATACTTCGGGTTCGGGTAGTTCGAAAAGCTTCTTCCAAAATGCGGATGGTACTTCGGGATAGGTCAGGTCATCGTTGATCTCTATGGTCTGGTGATCGATATTCTTGAACACTTCGGTCTTCTCGAGGACTTCGAGACACTTGCGAAGTAACGAGATATGGAACACATTGTGCACGGCTGACATCTCTTCGGGTAGCTCCAATTGATACGATACTTCTCCTCGATGGTTCAAAATTTTGAAAGGTCCGATATATCTGGGGGCTAACTTTCTTTTGAGTTGGAAACGCTGCATTCCCTTCAACGGCGACACTTTCAGATAAACAAAATCTCCTATGTTGAAGGCGAGGTCTCGACGTATCTTGTCGGCGTAACTCTTCTGTCGGGATTGGGCGGTCTTGAGGTGCTCACGAATCTTGTGAACCTTCTCTTCTGCTTCTCGTAGGATGTCGGGTCCGAAAATCTAACTCTCTCCTACTTTCGACCAGTTCAAAGGGGTGCGACACTTCCTTCCGTACATAAATTCAAATGGGGCCATTTGCAAGCTGGCTTGGTAACTGTTGTTGTATGAAAATTCTGAAAACGGCAGACAGTCTTCCCATTTGGATCCATATTCTAACACACATGCTCTCAGCATATCTTCGAGTATTTGATTTACTCGCTCCGTGTTTGATGGGTGAGGGTGATACGCGGTACTGAAATCTAGGCGGGTTCCTAAACCTTCTTGAACTTTCTTCCAGAATCTCGAGGTAAACTGAGTTCCTCGATCCGATACTATGTTCTTAGGGACTCCGTGCAAACTGACGATTCTAGCGATGTACAACTCCGCTAGTTTCGAACTCTGATAGGTGTTTTTGACGGGCAAGAAATGGGCGACTTTGGACAATCTGTCCACTATCACCCAGATAGAGTCATTTCCCCTACTAGAAGTAGGTAGTCCAGTGATAAAGTCCATTCCTACAGAATCCCATTTCCATTCCGGAATCTGCAAAGGTTGCAACAATCTAGTGGGTCTTTGATGTCTTGCCTTGACTCGCTGATAGATATCACACTTGGCGATATAGCTTCCAATTTCTCTCTTCATCTTATGCCACCAAAATTGCTCCTTTAAATCTTGATACATCTTAGTTCCTCTGGGATGGATAGAATAAAGAGTATCATGAGCCTCCTTCAAGATAACTTCTTTCAACTCAGAATCTGCTGGTACACAAAGGCGTCCTTTGTACCACAAAACTCCTTCTTCGTCCTCGGTGAATCCGGGTACTTTGCCTGTACCGATATGACGCTTGATTCCGTCGATACTGGCATTTCCCTTCTGCCGCCTCTTTAATTTGACTGATCAAAGTGGTATGAAGTTCTATGGTAGCCAAAAATCCTTCGCTCACTAATTCCATCCGAAAATCTTCCATCTCCTTGTGCAAACTTGGTTGCTCCTTCAAAATCATGGAGTTCAAGCGGCATGGCAATCTGCTAAGGGCATCGGCTACCACGTTGGCTTTACCAGGGTGATAGTGAATGTCCAGGTCGTAATCCTTGATTAGCTCAATCCATCTTCTCTGCCTCATATTCAGCTCCTTCTGAGTGAATATATACTTTAGGCTCTTGTGATCCGAATAAATCTCACAACGATTTCCCATCAGGTAATGTCTCCAGGTCTTCAGGGCTAGAACTATGGCTGCGAGTTCGAGGTCATGGGTTGGGTAATTTTGCTCATGTTGCTTCAATTGTTGAGATAGATAAGATATAACTTTGCCTTCTTGCATTAGCACACATCCGAGACCAATCTTGGATGCGTCACAATACACATCGAAGGGCTTCGTGATATCCGGCATGATCAAGATTGGGGACGAAATCAATCTCCTTTTGAGTTCTTGAAAACTCGCTTCACATTTGTCGGTCCATTCAAACTTCTTGTCCTTCTTCAGCAATTGGGTCATGGGTCTGGCGATACTCGAGAATCCTTCTACAAATTTGCGGTAATATCCCGCCAATCCGAGAAAAGCACGAACTTGGGTTTGAGTGGCTGGGGCTTGCCAATCTTCTACATCTTTTACTTTGGCAGGGTCAACGGCAATTCCTCCGGCTGATACAATGTGACCGAGGAATCCTACCTCCTGTAACTAGAATTCACATTTGCTAAACTTGGCATACAACTGATGCTCTCTAAGGGTTCCAAGAATGGTCCTTAGGTGTAGCTCATGTTCTTCTTCTGATTTGGAATAAATCAGAATGTCATCGATGAAAACAACGACAAACTTATCCAGGAAGTCCATAAAAATCTTATTCATGAGGTTCATGAAATAAGAGGGGGCATTGGTTAATCCAAAAGACATGACTGTATACTCGTACAATCCATATCTGGTGGTAAATGCATTCTTTGGAATATCCTCTGCACGAATCTTGAGTTGATGATAACCAGTTCTAAGATCAATCTTAGAAAACACCTAGGCACCGATCAACTGATCAAACAACTCTTCTATCGTGGGCAAGGGGTATTTGTTCTTGATGGTGACATCATTCAACTTTCGATAATCCGTACACAAACGGTTACCTCCATCCTTCTTGTGCACAAATAAGACAGGTGATCTCCATGGTGACGCACTTGGTTGAATCAATCCGATTTCCAACATGGAATCCAATTGCTTCTTCAGTTCTGCGAGCTCTGACGGGTTCATACTATAGGGTCTCTGTCTATGGGTCCTGTTCCGGGGATTAGTTCGATGATGAACTCGATATCCCGATCTGGGGGCATAACGGGCAAAACATCTGGAAATACATCGGGTATTCGTAGACTATCCAGACTTGGTCAATGGTAGGGTGGGCTATACTCTTGTTGCATTTGAATTGGCGAGGTAAGGTTTCAGATATATGTTCGACTGATATTCAGGCTGTACTGGTCATGGCGATGGCTTTCTTAGCACAGTCAATCAATCCCTTATGTTTGGACATCCAATCCGTTCCTAGTACCACTTCCAAACCTTTAGTTCCGAGTACTATTAGATTAGCATAAAAATCTATGCCATGGATTCGGATAGGGACGGCTTTGCATATGTGCCTAGCCTTGGTGGTTGATCCGGGAATTTGAACAATCATAACATGCTTCAATTTTGTTGGTTGAATTTTACTAGTGCAGGAAAATTCTTCGGTGACAAATGAATGTGATGCACCCTAGTCAAACAACACTCTTTCAAGTACTGAATTAACAGAAAACATACCCAACACGACGCCTGGCGCTTCCTGAGCTTCTTCAGCATGCATGAGAAAAAGACGGCCATTGCGGTTTAGTAAATTCCCTAGGGCAAATCTTCTCCCTGGCTGAACACGACGCTGTTGCTGAGCTGGGGCATTGGCATTGGGGGATTTAGCATTCTTCTTGTTGGGGCACTCGTTGTAATAGTGGCCTTTATTCCCACAGTCATAACAGGTCACTTGTGACTTGTCCTTGGCTGCGACAGGCACAACATTGCTTCCAGTCCTCGGGGCAGTGTTGGGGTTGGCGGTAGCATTGTTGGTGTTGAACTTGGGTGGGGCACGGGTGAAATTGCTAGAGTTGCCGGGGTTGTTGTGATTTCCTCCGGGTCTAGGGTTTCCACGGTTGGGATAGGTCGGACGGGTCATAGGGGGTCTGTTGGTTCTTGGGGCAAATCCTGGAGATGGGTTGGGGCGATACTTTGGGGTCTGATGGGTTCCTGGTTGGTTCATCATACGATGCTTGCAGTTCTCATTGGATTGGTTGATCTTTCCTTCCATCTGGATAGCAGAGTCCACAAGGGCTTCACTATCAACAAAGGGGATATTGACTAACCCTGTCTGCATCTCGTCATGCAGACCATTCAGGAATCTTTCTTTCTTCTTGGCCTCCGTTTCGATCTCATCCGGGGCATACCTAGCTAATGAAAAAAATTTGTCACGGTATTCCACTACAGTCATCCTTCCTTGCTTCAGCGCTCTGAACTCGTCTCTCATTCTCTTGATCAAACCCGGTGGCACATGGGTTCTGCTGAACTTGACCTTGAATTCCTCCCAGGTCATCATCTGGCCTCCGGTCATTGCGCGAACACTGTTCCACCCTGACCTGGCATCTCCGGCTAGATAATGGGTGGCAAACCGAACTTTCTCATTGGCTTCCACTCCGGCGACTTCCAAGTTATTTTCCATGGTTTGCAGCCAATCATTGGCATCTAGGGGTTCTTCTGACTTAGTGAAAACGGGTGGGTTGGTATTCTGGAAATTCTTGAGCTTAGATCCATGGTTGTCCTGATTTCCGTGGCCTTGGTTGTTGTGGGCTAGCTGGGATATCTGTTGTAGAGTGGCTAGGTTGGCTTGACGTTCCGCTCTATCAGCTTCGCGGTCAGAAGTCAACATTTGCAGAATCTGCAACATCGGGTCCGGGGCTGAACCACTTCCTCCATGTGGCATCTGAAGATTTAGATAGATCATGAGATAAAAGGGAAATTTCTAAAGTTTTGGGTCTTTGAAAAGCTTTTAAAGTTTGACTCAGATTTTTCTAGCAACTTGCTTTTCATTCATTCATTCATTCATAGCACTCAGTACAACACACACCACAACAAAGAAAAACAGATGGTTTTAAGAACCATTCGTGAAACTACGATACAGTGGGACCGAATACTACTCACTACGCTAGTGCTCAAGTGCTACTACTCCTCGGAGTTTATGGCTTTATCATCTTCATCATCATCGATGAAGGCGAAATCATCCTCATCGGTGAAGAAGTCCATGGCCTGATCCTCCAGAAAATCATCGTCATAGCTGAGATAGGAGTAGGGGTCTCCACGAAGATCCTCTCCGGCATTCTCCCTTTCCTCCAACTGCATGTCTCTATCGTGGATAGTCTCCTCCAAAGATGAGATGCGGTGGCGAAGACGGGCAATAATGCGCTCCTTCTTGTCGAGCTGATGACGGCGAGACTTGCGATCCTTTGCTAGCATGGCGATGGTATGATCCTTCGTCTTGATGATGGCAGACCTGTGGTTGGAGTAGTCACGGCAGTTGTCTAACTCCTGCTGACGATCATACATCATGAAGCTAAGGTGGTCCAATTGAGTCTTCAGCTCGAGGTGTTATGGGGCTTCCAGTGGTTGTCCATTTGCATCACGCCTTGGGCAAAACTCAAAGCGAGTACCCTTGATCTGATTGATGCTCTGCCCACACAGACGGGAAAGAGCTTCCTACATTGCTCTGGCAAGTCCATCGAGCCAGTTGTTTTCCCTCAAGGTGAACTGAATTACCTCCGCAGTGGGAGGTTCAATCTTTCCTCGGAGACTTGCAACAATTAGCCACTGCAGATCTTCTCCTCCTTGATCATTGAGCTGAGCTCCGAAGAACTCGGGGTTCGGACGCTCCAGAACTTCCGAAAGCTGGTCCAAATCCCTCTCAAAGATAAGGTCTCCACCATTCCCCAGTTGGTAAAACTTGTTGTACTTCACGTCCATCTATAAAAATAGAGGATGAGTAGGTTAGCAGAGTGATCAAGTGTGTCAAATTTTTATGTATTTTGAAAGAGTTTTTGAGGAACATGAATTTTTATGAAAGAATCAAAGAGATAAGAATGAGAATAAGTTTTTGTAAATATTTGTTTTCTTTGGTTTTGAAACTAAGTTTTTGGTTCAAACGTCCAGTCTAACTAGGGTCTCCTATGGTCAGGATGGCTCTGATACCAACTTGTCAACACCCGGATTTTTCAATCCTAGATGCCTGTTATGCCATACATCGCAATCCCAGGATTACCATTTTTGCGAGACATAACAGAATTGGATACCATAGTACATCATCCATTACAAACGATACATAAGTTCTTACACGAATAGGGATCTCATGATCCAGTTCTTAATACAACTTCAAGCAGCGGAATACGTAATAATAACGGTAGCGTAGGCGAAGCTCCATCTTCGGGGTCACAGGCAATGCTGACGATGGGAGATGATCCTAGTTGTCGCAACCTTCCTGGGGTCCATCTTCCAGGTACTCCTCTTCATAGTCTGGCCATGGGAAGAGCCAGGGACAAAGCCATGAGTACTCTTTAAGTACTCGCAAACTAATACTAACAAGTAAAGGGGTTTTGGGATAATAGGACACTAGGCTCTAGGGTTGTTTTGCAAAAGCCAGATTTATCTCTACGAAGTCTCAAAGCTAGTAACAATTTTATAACTCCTAGGTGGGATCTTGTAACTCATATCACAACTCTGTTGTGGTCAAGTCAAAGTCTCAATTCATTTCACAAGTCATTTTGAAAACTCTGACGGGGGAACAGTATGGCCACTCCAACTGTCCATAACCGCGAACGCGGCTATTCGAATAGTTTGACACTCCGCAGAGATTGTACACTTTCACCACAACATTCGATACAATAGGAATAAATCCTGAATTCACCCTACTCAGTATGCGGATAATCAATCCTAACCTTTCCATTACACGCCCTAGTATAAGCACCTCTCCTGTGAGTTTGGCCTCCCAACCATGACCAACTGTCATCTTGGGTACTGCACAGGTGGACAATCTTCACAAGGTAGCCTCAGCTCAGACCTTGGCCATGAGGGAACTAATACTAAGGGATATAAGTTTGCAGTCAAGCCCTACCCAATCTTCGGGTATTGTGGTTGTATGATAAAATTGGAATGGTATCGCATCCAGACAACCATCAGTTTTATACAAGGGCTAAGGCTCATGCCTTAACATTTTCATCACCAAAATCATCAAGTGTTCGGAAACACATGTCCAAAACATTTCAATAGAATGATCCATCATTCCAAGGTTTTCATAACCATTTTTCCACCAAGTATTCCCATCTAAAGTTGATCAGGTTTTATGCTTAGCACTAGCATCTATAAGTGGGGGTAGGCACTAATGAGGGGTGGTAAACTAGTGGAGTTTCAACTAAGTGCAACCTTATATCTTAGGATGATATCAAGGTTTCTAACTTAGGCCAAATTTTATGCTCTTTATGCAACCTTCACATAACTTTCTAATATCTACCAAACTCTTAAGTAAACTCTAAGCAAGCTTTGATAAAGAAATAAAGTAAGAAGCTTGCAAATAAAACTAGGATTGGGTATCATCAAATATGTCTAACCAAGCATTCTTAGTGCATTGCATAGGTTATCTAACTTTCATAATTGCAAGTGTTAGCTTGCAAGGTTACTAGCTTGCTAAGTAGAGTATCTTGAAAGTGTTAGCTTGCCTTGAGCAGAGCAGTGGTTGAAGTTCTCCTAGGCTTCTTCTTCGTAGTATCCTCCTTCCTCCTCGTATCCTTGGTCGGTACTAGCGTCTATGAATAAATACGAGGTACACAATCACCAAACAATACTTAACTACTTGCAATCATCACACACAAGGGTCGTATAGATGATCTAGTATCATCTCTAACATTACAAGGTTAAGGCTCGGTTTAATTCCTTTTATTTTTAGAAAAGTAATTTCTACTCATTGAAAAACTACTTAAGATTTAATATTCTCCAAACCAAACATGGGATCATGTTGACACATGTCATCACCACATATTGTAGTTCATGGGAATGTGATTTAAAGTGGTGTCACAATTTAATAAGGTTTTACCCTTATTTTAATTAATTAAAGTGGCTAGAAATGCCTATGTAGCATTCTTTTATTACTTGAACATTATTTCTGCAAGTAAACCTATATATTTTTATATATTCTGAAAGGTATGGTTAAATGTGATTTTTGAGAGTTGGAATCAACTCAAAAGCTATTATGGTTTAAATTTGAAAAATGTTTGAATGCAGAAAAGGTTCTGCCTTGTTATTTTTACCATGGGTGATCTACAGATCCAAATGACTTGAATCCAACGGGCTTGGATTCAGCATTCACATACCTTTCCAACAAAATTGGTTTCATTCAATTTGGTGTACTGAATCGATCTGGGTTCATTTTTGAAAATGGGTACAGAAGTGTGTTTGAATTGAAATAGAAAAAGTTTAATTTGAATAACTGGGCTTGCGCGGGAAAATTTAACGGGACGGCCTGCTAAGCACAGTGCTCCTGCGGGCTGCTTAAGTGGGTGTCCCCAGTCGTCAGTGGCACGGGGCCGGGCGAAGCGGTATGGGGCAACGTGGATCGTTCGATCTAGTTCTAATCCAACGGCTAGGTGTCATCATCGACGCGAGACAACACCGGCAAGAATGAAACCTAGCGCGGCCAGTGAGGGGTGCTGGGGGATCATCAGGCTGCTGGCGAGGGTCGGCGAGGCGGGCGAATGACGAAGTCGACGACGGCAAACTCAGGGGTGGTCGCGGCAGCTCCTGGGGCGGCTCCAATCGATGGCTCCCTTCTTCTCCAGAGGCGGCGGGCTTCGGTGAAATTCCGGCAATGCGCTGCTCGCCTTGCTCCGGGACTGAGGTGGGGTGGTTCTGGTTGAGAGAGGAGTGGAATGGTGTGAAGAAATCGAGCGGGGGAGTCCTCCTTTTATAGGCTCGACGGCGAGACCGAACGGGTGGGCAGGCGACGGTGGCGACCTGGCTACGGGCTGCTAGAGGCATGGCCGGAGGTGGAGATCACTTGGTGGTCTCCTGGCGATGCTCTACGTCTTTAATGCGCGAGTAGGGGCAGTGAGGTTTGGTGCAGGCAGGCGATGCTCTGCTTGGCGGCGTCTTTGACGGCGGGTGGCTGTGCTTGACGCAGGGTGGCAAACGGGATGTCTGGCGGTCTCTGGGTCGGTGGTGATCACGTATCCACGCTTGGCGAGGGCTGATCTGTGGGCTTCGGTCGAGGTGGTGCTCTGGCGACGCCGGCATGGCCGGCAATGCATGGGCGCGTGTTCTGGCGGGCATTGTCTGCGAGGCAGGGCTGGTCGAGAGGGGGCGGTGAGGCATGGGTGATCTCCCAGACAAGGTTGGCATGGCTAGTTCTTCCTCTAGCCTGCTATCCACACTAGGGTGACAAGGGGGTGCTCGGCTGTTCACCATTGATGGCAATGGCAAGCTCACAGTGGTGCTAGTTCTTAGTTAATCTTCCTAGATGATCTACTGAGCTGGGTGTGAGCAAACTAGGGAACAAGTTAGGCAAGAATCACTGCTCACAATAGTGTTTGATGTTTGTTTGATTTGTGTCTGCAACCTGTTTGATGAAATGGCCGCATGAAATCAAGTTTTGAATTTTGAAATGATTTTTGTTGGGTTTGTTAGATTGGTGCTGGTGAGTCTGCAGATGCTTGGGTTTTGAAAGTTGAGCTTGTTTGAGTGGTTTTTGAAAAAGTGGTATCTTCCCATATGATAAAGATTCAATTTTGAATTGTCATTTAAACTATGCATTTGAAAGTTTCTGGATGATCACAAAGTGGGCCTTGATACTTTGTTATGAGTACATTCAAGGGGTGCAAAGATCCAGAAAAGTTTCTGTTAGGTTTTGAAAGTTTGAGACAGCCAAAGTAGGCATGGGAGTTAAATTGGTCAAAGTGACCATTCATTTAATATATGTGTTTTGATTTACTTGTCTTTAGGAAAAGTGTGGGAAATGTTTTAGATGATGTTTATTTCACCTAAGGAACATTTTACAAGCAATGAAGCAATCAAACAAGGTGGTTTAAAAGAATTTCAAAATCAATGCATACACATATGCATGCACATAATTTTATTTAGAAAAGTTTTTGTTAACCCTTATGTTGATGATTAGAAATTGATGATCCAAGTTTAGTATTTTTGGGATGTTACAGGAATCGAGTTGGATGATGGCGATTGGACATCGGGAATGAGGTCTCAATCCGAGCGTCTGGGACCTCACCGGCTTGCGTGCTTTAGCAAGAATAACGAGGATGACATGGAGGTTCTTGTGGTGGTCTCAGGCAAGCAAGAGGGGCTATGGAGCGACAGTGACAAGAGTCTCCGGCGAGCTAGGGTTCGGCCTCTGAGACAGACAAAGAGAAAGAGGAAGGGAATGGAGAGAAGGACAAGCGAGGCGGCATCCTGTCCTTCTTATCCCCTTATGATGACGTTAGCTTCGGCATGAATCTGGCGACCACGACGGACGGCGGAGCTCGAGCCAGCAGCTGCTTCACTGGCGAGTCCTTCTGGCGAGAGGAAGAAGAAAGGAAAAAAAATCACCGAAACGGTATGGGCTGATGCTGAGCTTCACCTGGGCCAAGTTGGGCTACAACAAGGTTTGCGGGATGGCTGCTATGGATGCTCGCAGGCGATAGATAAATAAGAGGGGACATGGGCCATGGGACAGAATTGACTGCTGCCTCCACTTTTTTTTCTTGTTCTTAAATTTTCTATTTTTTATTTTGTTTTCCGGTTTGAATATTACACATTTGATTGAAATTTGTTTGTAGGATTTATTTTCTAGATAATTGCAGTATATAAAAATGTATTTCAAATTCTGGTATGAATTTAGTATTTTGATAGCATACTTTATTTATTATTTCCTAACTTTATAATTATAGATATATTATTTTATTAAATAGAATAAATAGGATTTAGGGTTTTAGGATTTGTTTAAGACCTTAAAAGTTAACTATAACATTATTTTTACTTTTATTTGGAGTAATGAAGTTCTAAAATGTTTAATAATAGTCATAGGGTTTATCTTTATGTATTTAATCATAGAGTAAAGTATAGGGTGGTTTATAATTATTGTATCCCCACTTATTCCATGCTCATACGGAATGAGTGGTTAGAGAAATGGATCAAGGAATTTTGCCTAATGAATATGGATTGAATATTTATGATATGTTGATGATACAGCTCATTAATAAGTTTAGGGTTCTGAATTGTAAATGCTTACCCTAGGGTTAGGGTTCTTATTATATTGATATTCTTTTATTGATGTGAATAAGGATTAATGGCTAAACATTTTGTTTTTATGTTTGTAATCTTTAATGATATCACTCTTTAAAATAGTAAGGTTATTCTCTAAATTGTCTTATGGAAAAGAATTGATAAAGATAACTCCTAAGCACAGATGGTTATGATAATCAGGAATGACAAAGATTGGCTTAAGTGATTTGCTATAGGAAAATATTCCTATAAAGTTTTGTGGAAATAAGATGATAGATCAATCAGATGAAATGGATATTATGTTTGGTTAAAGATTTAGGGTTTAGTGTTTACCAAGAATTCCTATCTTCCATAATTCACTAATTCTAGACTTCTAATTAAGGAATTCCTTTCCTAGATATACTTCTCATATCTATCATCATGTGTTAACATGATAAGCTTTACTTCACAAGAATATTCTTATCCACCTTTTATTCTTCTAAATCCCTTTATAAATCCAGTGAGCTTGACACTAAAGCCTTTCATAATCTTCTCATATTCATACTTGGTTATATTAAACTATTCTACCACTAATGATCTTCAATCCAACAAGTGGTTACTTCTAACTCCATCCATACTCTTGCTTAATCATCTATCACTGACATTACTACAATGGATGTATATATATCAAATTATACTTTTCTCAAAAGCTTATTATCTTTTTAAGAGAAATACACTACTTCAATAACTCCAATGTTGCTCTAACATCATCTTAGACATACAATCTTATATCTACTTAACTCCATTATCTTATATTCAGCTTCACATCCTATCATGCTGACTTATCATGGTTGACTTAGGATACATATCTATACTAGGATTCGATCATGTTCTATCTGCCAATGTCACTTATACATGATATAAGAATTCAATCTTGGTGGCTAAAGTATGATCATTATAATCCTTTGATCATTTCTGGTTTAGGTTTCCAGTTGGCTAATCAAGGTCTCATCAATACAACATTATAGTTGTATTAAAATTATTTTCTGTCTAGCTCTATTAGTCTCAGAGAAATTATTCACTGACTATGCCTACTTGATCCAATAGGATTACTTCTAATAACTTCCTTCAGGATTCATCCTTGTAATCTGCTTTATCACCATATAATTATAGGTTCCATATAATTCTTTTATCATTTCAGGAGTGAGTTAACTCCATCAAATATCTCATTGATCCAATTCTCTTCCAACATCCCCATTCTATAGATGCTTATTTAAATCTAGCATTACTATTTACCTCTTCTTACATCTTTCTTTATAGGCCTTAAGTGAATGCTATAATAAGGACAAGAGTTGATAGGTCAAGAATTGATAGATTAAGAATTGGTGAATCATTAGTTGATTACTCAACATTGATAGACAACAGATATTGGAATATGCTTCCAATAGGAGTGATAAAGATTGATATGGATAGAAATATATATGGTGAATGATCTTGACTTGGTTTCCTTCCTACTCAACCTCACTAAAGAGTTAAGGTTAGGTATTACCATGATCCTCATGGGATAAGTAGATGAGATTAATATATATCAAGATTTAGTTGTTACATTCCTATTACTTAAGTTATGTTTATAACTTGGTATTCGTGGGTTGTGTAATGAATACTGGGATATGATTACTTAAGGATCAAATATAATCCATTAAGTAATGTATTAGGATTTAACTTTTATTACATTTGATATACCCTTAGATCAAATCTCCCTTACCCAAAATAAGGTTTTAGCAAAGGTCATATTGAAACTTATCGCAGTCAACTTGATGATCTACTTCAATTCCATCAAGTTGAAAGAAGCTTCAATCACTTTGGCAAGCTTTTTATTTAAAAGCGCGAAATTATTCGGATTTTCTATGCATGAATGCAATGCACACATCTGTGTTCAGCTTATTTCTAAGCTCTAATGCTGGGATGTTACAATCATCATCATCATCATCCACACCATCATCTCCACCAGCACAGTCATAACCACTCCGTCCCGCTGTAACAATTGTGTTGGATGTTGCTTTAGTTCTTAGGGGAAACTTTCCCGGTGTTAATTACTATTGTAGTTGATGCTTGTGAGTGGAACTATTGGATTATTTTTTATGTTCAGATTTTTATCCATTATCATATCATGTTTGATCTTGATCCATATGATGTCTCGTGAGTAGTTCGTTTAGTTCTTGAGGACATGGGAGAAGTCATGTTGTTATTAGTGGATTTGTGTTAAGTTATTATTCAATGGTTTAGTATTTAAGTTGTGGTGTTTTTCTTCTAGTGGTGTCATGTGAACGTCGACTACATGATACTTCACCATTTATGGGCCTAGGGGAATCATCGTGTATTTGGCTACTAATTGTGGGGTTGCCGGAGTGACAGAAACCTGAACCCCCGTTATGACACCTTTGCACAAGGGAGCGTAGGATCTCAGAGTTTAAGGCTATGGTTAGATTTATATCTTAATTACTTTCCTATAGTTACGGATATTTGTAGGGCGTTTAATGACAAGTATGTATTAGTCCAAGTACGGTCGGTACATTAGCACAGGTTCACCCACACAACACTTACAACACCAGAGAAGAGTACTCAGCTATATGAAGCAAAAACACTTGACAGAATTCCCATGTGTCCTCGAGAATGTTTGGTCCTTATAAGTATTTCCACCGGCTTGTCCTTTGCTAAGAAAGGATTGGGCCACTTTTTTTGTTTGTTCTTTGTTACTTGCACTTTGTTTTGTTGCCTTATCAGAAAACCACTAAAAATCCGTTTGCTAAGTATTCATAGGGATTTCCTGCTCCACACCACTATTCAGCACCTTCTACTCCTCGTTGGGATCGACACTCCTATTTATCAAAAGTACTACGATACACCCCCTATACTTGTGGGTCATCAAGACTATTTTCTGGCGCCGTTGCCGGGGAATGAAGTTCTATTGAAGAGTGGAACTGGTAAAGGAAACTTCTACTGTGAGTATTTCTTTTGTTACTGCTTGTTACTTTGTTTCCAATATGGATAACCCATTTGGTTTTCTATTTGGGAAAAAATACTACCACTGCTAGGGTAGTAGATGAACCACCACCTGTTGAGATAGATCCTTTTAAGATACCTACAAGTATTGTTGATCGTGTTATGGATAATTATTATTTTGGGGATGGAACTGTCCATCCCGGTGATCACTTGCTATTTATCCATGAATTATGCGGGTTGTTTAAGTGTGCAGGTATCACAACTGAACAGGTGAAGAATAAGTTACTCTCCATATCCTTGGAAGGGAGACCTGAAGAATGGTATAAGCTGCTAAAGAATGGACGATCCATGGAATGGGAGGAGATGGCATCTCTCTTTTATTCTAAATTTTATCCTCCCAGTGAGATTCATAAGGATAGAAATCTTATATATAACTTTTGGCCTCTTGATGGAGAGAGTACAGCTCAAGCTTGGGGGAGATTGAAGTTACTAATTCTTAAATGCCCTATTCATGAACTCCCTAACAATATTATTCTCAATAAATTTTATGCTAGGTTTTCTCTCCATGATAAAGATTTACTAGATGCTTCTTGTGCTGGATCATTCACACATATGAAGGAAGAAGCTAAATGGGATCTTTTAGACCATATTCAAGACAACACTGAAGCTTGGGAGAAGGATAAAGGAAGAAAGTCAGGTATAAACCATGATTATGAATGCATTAAATCTTTTATGGGAACTGATAGCTTCCATGATATTAGTAATGAGTTTGGTCTTGATTCTCAAAGTATTGCCAACTGTTTTAAGGCCTTTGCCTCTTACATAGAAATTCCCAAGAAGAAGTGTAATAAGTACCATGCTCCTTATAAAGATGTTGTTAGTCATGTTCCAGTTAGATGTACTCAAGGTTGTACTACAAATCATATTGTGCCTGAACCTCATGTTGAGAAAGTTCCTTTCCCATCTAAGGTAAATGAGTATTCTATGATTATTAGTGCAAATAAAAAAATTACTAAGGAAACCGTGGAGCCTGATGGGCAATTGAATGTTGAACCTGTGGTAGCTATTGCGAAAGATCTTGACGCTAGAAATATAGAGGATGAACACATTGTCTTCTATGAAGATGCTTCTAATATTATCTCTCATCCTAGTATGGCTATAAAAGCTAGTGTTCCTATGCTTTCTGTTAAAATTGGTGATCATTGCTACTATGGTTTATGTGATATTGGTGCTAGTTCTAGCGCTATTCCTTATGAGCTTTACAGGGAAATTATGCATGAGATTGGTCCTTGTGAGCTTGAGGACATTTATGTGGTTATCCACCTTGCTAACAAGGAGACCATTTGCCCTATTGGCATTGTAAGAGATGTGGAGGTTCTTTTTGGTAAGATTAAGTATCCTGCTGATTTTCTAGTGCTTAATTCTGCAGCTAGCAAAACTTGTCCTATCATTTTTGGTAGACCTTTCTTGAACACTTGTGGAGATATTATTGATTGTAAGAAGGAAAAGGTTTTAACTAAGTTTGATGGAGATTCTTATGAGTTTAACTTTTCCAAATTTGCTAAAGCTCCTTGTTAAAACAGTTTGCCTAATAAAGATTTCAGGATGGAACAACTTGCATCTATTGATCCGGTTTATGACCTTGGACCTCTTTTTGGTGACTGTAAGTATGCTTATTCTGATGATAAAGTTGTTTCCATTGACAGTTATATTATCAACTTTATTCAAAGTGCTATTGAGAGTTATTATGAGAGAGGGAAACATGGTTTTATGCATCTCAATAATGTTAAGTTTCCTCGTTTTATGTTGAAGGCTTTGAAGTTGCATCTGTTTTGTCTTCCTATGCTTGTGGATTTTTGTTTCAACAATTTGTTTTCTCATGATACTACCATGCATAGGAACTGGGTTAGAATCAAGTGTGTTGGTTATTTGCTTCTTGATGCTCTTTTTCACTCCAGATATATATATATCCTATGTGAGCATTTTTGAAAGTTTCAAGCCTAACTTAAAGGCATTAAAGAAAAGTACTTGTTGGAAGATAACCCAAGAGTTTTGTCGAGTCTTGGAAGTTACTACCTCCGTAATAAACGCTCCTTATCCTTTTTTTTTTGGTTTTTGTGTCTAGTCCAACTACTTTTGTAAAGTAGAGGAGTTGTGGAAAGTGGCTGTCTTGGGACAGATTTTTGTGCTGTACCATAAAAATTTGTGAGGGATCTCAGTACGTCAGATGGAGCTGTATTTTTCTGAGCTTGTTCTACAAGTTGTTACCCAACTTTTATTAGTTCTGCACTTTTTGATTTGAGCAACAGAAGGTTTTCTAAAAAATCAATCTTTTTACCTACTGGTCTGTTTTGACAGATTTCTTTATCATTTGCATTTGCCTCCTTTAGAAGCCTTTGTTTTGATGGATTTTAGTTGAAGTGTGTACCCAAAGGTTTATTGTTTTTGCTTACACTAATGTTGTCATTGAGTTTGTGCAAGGGTTTTGTATGGAGGAAAATTGTAGGAGAAAGAGGAAAGGAGTCTGCAGAGTTCATCATTGACTAGGTAAAAGTGGTTAAAATAGAAGGTTCCTGAAACCCCAATCTTTTTATATTTTTGATGTTTTTAATACATAAGGTAAGTTACGAGACGGAACTGAAGAGGAAACGGAGTCCGGGGTGGACAAACCCACCCAGGCACGGGCCCAGCTTGGCCGCGCCTGGAGGGGGTGTTCCACCATCGAACTCCGTCTCCTCCTTGTTTCCGTGTCAAAACCTTCCTTATGCATTGAAACTTCATAATATATAACCCCCTCCGGATTCCCCGAGGTTCGTGCATCGTGTTCTCGTCGTGTTTTTGTTTCGATCTATTTCTGTCAGGAAATCTTCTCAAGTTTAGAGCACCATGGTCTTCGCCAACGACAAAGGCAAGAAGCCCGTGGAAGAGATAAAGTTTGAAGAACGAACCTCCGCAGGGGCAAGGGAAAGGAAACATACTTTGGTAGGAGCAACTAACACTGAGGATGTTTTTTCTCGTAACATGCAGGGAATCATAGACTTTGGTCCAGATTTCAGATACTGCCCAAAGGCAGCGGAGGCCCTTCGAACCACTGACGAGTTTTGCGATAAGTACCATGCTTTGAAGATGAAGGTGGATATACTTCAAGAAGAGAATGAGAGGCTTCGTAAGATGCTGGAGGATCTCCTTACCCTAGACAAGAGGACACCACCACCACCAAAGGAGTAACTGGTCATCAGGTTTGGCATCCCCTTGGCTTGTTCCAAGCTTGGGGAGTGCCGCGGTATCACCACAATTATCTTTTATCTTTTACCTTTTTAGTGGATTCATATCTTTGGTAGAGAGGTTATCTTATAGGTTATGGTTTGCATGTGGAAGTATCTCTCCTTTAGTTGATTATCTATGTATCCCTTCGTGTGAGTGCCTTTATTGGAATATTAATGAGAAGTCTCATCTTTTACTTTTTGCACTTCATATTTTAGTTTGCAATCTCTATTATATGATGGATCTTGTTGATCACTATTGGAATCACTTTGGGAGCATCAAGTGGATCTAAATTGGTTTTGGCAAACTAAGCTCTGGTCAGTAGCAATACTTTTTGAGGTTTGAAAGAAAAAGAGAAAAAGCTTACAGGTATTTTGTATAATTAGTTTTCCTTCTTGTTGGCTCATAAGCTTAGTATTCTTTATTTAAGATCTTTTGTGTCTTCAAGGAAGATTGCATGTTTGGCTTTATTACTTGTATGTTTGCTTGTTTCTTTCAACTCTCTTGCTTGCTACCCAGCCTTGATAGCCAAAAACCTGTTTTGAGAAGGCATACTTCTCATATTTCCAAATCCCTTTGAACCAAAACCTTTGCCACTTGTGTCCACCATATCTACCTAGTAGCTTTTGCTATTCCAAGCAAATTCTCAAGTTTCATCTACCTTTCAAATTAATAAGTATTTTTTATGTGAAAACTAGTTAGTAAATCTCTCACGAACTTGATGGCACACCTTATTTTCTTGCCCCTAATAGACTTGAACCATTGTGCCATCGAAGTTGTATATGCTTGCATCTATACATTGGAATTAGCAGAACCGTGCTGTCACGGGGAACGTTTTCAACATCGCTCCTATACTTTGTACTCAGTTGATATCATGCTCTTTTGTCTATGGATGCCAACAGTGTGAAATAAAGAGGGAACTTGTAAGTCCATGTAGTTTGTATTTTGTGTTAGAGAAACGCCTGGGTCGCTAGCCTAAGCCATGCCTAATCATGGTGGAAACTTGCAGCATCACCATAGTGAGCTATCTATGAAGCATCCTCAATAAAAAGCTATGCACATAGTAAATAAAAATATCGCTGAGATGCTCATTGTCTGCTTGCCTTGTCATTTTGGTTATGGGAAAGCTCCTGTACCATGTGCAAGGGGTCACTAGTGGAAAAAGGGCTATCTGTTCGCGACCCCTCAGAGCATTTGTCCCGGTTGCGCCACCAACCAGGACTAATGCTGGCACGCGTCCCGGTTGGAGCGGGCACGGGGGCCAGGGGGCATGCGTCCCGGTGGTGAGAATCGTCCGGTTGGAGCCACCAACCGGGACTAAAGGTTTGGCCACAACCACGTGGCGTAGACGCACCTTTAGTCCCGTTCTTGGCTCCAACCGACTAAAGACCCCGCCTCTATAAATGCACGCCCAGCCCCTCTGCCTCCACTGCTTTTTGAATGGTGGAAGGTGTGAGGGGTGTGCTAGTTTTTCTCATGCATACATTGAAGGTGTTTGATGAAATGTTTGAGTGAATAATCCCGTTGAATTTCTCATAGAACAAAAATATAGAAGGTGTCCGAGACGCACTTGAGCTTTCTCCTCTTTATTTCCCTCGATCGAGGTTAGCAATCTTATCTTTTCTAGGTCATTGATACAATTCATGTGTCGGTGTGATTGGTTATTTCACTATTTATGATGTCCTGTTTTTGATAAACTTACTTATATGATGCGGATGAGCGGTCGGGAATGGATGTACGGTGACCGTGGCAGAGTATATCAAAGGCGTGGATAAATTTATCGATGTGGCTACGGCAAACAAAGAGAATGGATTCATACGGTGTCCATGTGTTCAATGTCGGAACAACAAGGAGTACTCTTCCTCGAAAATCATTCGCGGCCACCTGATTATGAAAGGTTTCATGCCCAACTATAATTGCTGGACCAAGCACGGGGAAAGAGGGGTTATGATGGAAGATGGTGAAGAAGAAGATGATCATAACAACTATCATTATATGTTTCCTGAATACAGTGATACTGCAATGGAATACAATGGAGAGGAAAGAGGTGAAGAACGGGCATCAGATGAGCCGGCTGATGAACTTGGTAGGGTCATTTCTGATGCAAAGCGAGACTATGAAACAGAAAATGAGAAGTTGAAGTTAGAGGGCATGTTAGAAGATCACAAGAAATTGTTGTACCCAAATTGTGAAGATGGCAGCACAAAGCTCGGTACCACACTGGAATTGTTGCAATGGAAGGCAGAGTGTGGTCTAACTGACTCCTCATTTGAAAAGATGCTGAAAATAATGAAGCCGAAGTTTCCAAAACATAACGAACTTCCCGAGAGTACCTATGAAGCAAAGAAGACTCTCTGTCCTCTGGGATTAGATGTGCAAAAGATACATGCATGCATTAATGATCGCATCCTCTACATGTAAGGAGTATGAGAATTTAGATAAATGCCGGTATGCAATGCGTTGGTATAAGATCGACAAGATGACCCTGGTGATGTTGAGGGAGAGCCCCTCCGGAAGAGGGTTCCTGCTAAGGTTATGTGGTATGCTCCTATAATACCAAGGTTGAAACGCATGTTCAGAAACAAAGAGCATGCCAGGTTGTTGCGATGGCACAAAGAAGACCGTAAGAAAGAAGGGAAGTTGAGACACCCTGCTGATGGGTCACAGTGGAGAAAAATCGAGAGAGACTTCCCAGAATTTGCAAGTGACGCAAGGAACTTATGGTTTGGTCTAAGTACGGATGGCATGAATCCTTTTGGGGAGCAGAGCTCCAGTCATTGCACCTGGCCCGTGACTCTATGTATCTACAACCTGCCTCCTTGGTTGTGCATGAAGTGTAAGTTCATTATGATGCCAGTGCTCATCCAAGGCCCGAAGCAACTGGGCAAAGACATTGATGTGTACCTTAGGCCATTAGTTGAAGAACTCTTACAGTTGTGGGGCAAACCAGGTGTACGTGCGTGGGATGAGAACAAACAGGAGCCATTTGATCTACGAGGGTTGTTATTCGTAACCATCAATGATTGGCCTGCTCTTAGTAACCTTTCAGGATAGACAAACAAGGGATATAAGGCATGCACCCACTGTTTAGGTAAGACCAAAGTTACATATTTGCATAAATGCAAGAAGGTTGTGTACCTGGAGAATCGTCGATTTCTTCCGACCAATCATCCCGTAAGAAAGAAAGGCAAGCATTTCAAAGGTGAGGCAGATCACCCAAGAAGCTGAACTCCTGCCGGTGATGATGTATTTGGTATGGCCAAGGACATAGAAGTAATCTTTGGAAAGGGTCCCGGTCAATCAGTCGAACGACGCCGCTACAGACACGCACCCATGTGGAAGAAGAAATCTATATTTTGGGAGCTGCCATATTGGAAAGTCCTGCGTGTCCGCTCTTCAATCGACGTGATGCACGTGACGAAGAATCTGCGTGAACCTCGCTAGGATTCCTAGGCGTGTATGGGAAGACAAAAGATACACGAAGCACGGAGGGCCAACAAATTATGAAAGACCCAAAGAACATGCATACACATAACAAGGCGAATAAAGGCGTCACTTAAGTCGTGCGGCTATGCTCTTACCAAAGCAGAAGGAGATCTTTTGAAGTCCTTTACGATCAAGGTGCCATCGGGCTTATCATCTAATATAAAGGGATACTAAATATGGCGAGAAAAGTTCGAAAACACGAAGTCTCATGGTATCACGTGATTACTGATTGCTTCCAATTGCATTGAGGGGGCTTCTACCGGAAAATGTTCGAGTACCCATTGTGAAGTTGTGTTCATTCCTCAATGCAATATCCCAGAAGGTAATCAATCCAGATATTCTGCCAAGGTTATAGAAGGATGTGGTAAAATGTCTTGTTAGTTTTGAATTGGTGTTCCCACCATCCTTCTTCAATATTATGACGCATCTCCTGGTTCATCTAGTGGAAGAGATTGCCATTCTCGGTCCGGTATTTCTGCACAATATGTTCCCCTTTGAGAGGTTCATGGGATTCTTAAAGAAATATGTTCATAACCGTGCTAGACCAGAAGGAAGCATCTCCAAGGGATATGGAACAGAGGAGGTCATTGATTTTTGTGTTGACTTTATTCCTGACCTTAAGCCGATTGGTGTTTCTAACTCGCGGCATGAGGGAAGACTAAGTGGAAAAGGCACACTGGGAAAGAAAGCAATGATATGTAGGGACGGGGATTCTTTCACTAAAGCACACTACACAGTTCTACATAATTCCACCTTGGCAGCTCTGTATATCGAGGAACACAAGAATATTGTACGCTCCAAAAACCCGGGAAAGCCTGAATCATGGATTACAGATGAACACATGAAGTCTTTCGGTGGTTGGATGCGGACACATATCTTGAATGACACCACTGTTGGAGATCAGCTATACTTGTTGGCCGCGTCACCATCTTCTACTATATTGAATTTCCAAGGGTACGAAATAAATGGGAATACATTCTACACGATCGTCCAAGATAAAAAGAGCACCAACCAAAATAGTGGTGTCCGCTTTGATGCAATAGACAAGAATGGACAAAAGGACACATATTATGGTTACATAGAGGAGATATGGGAACTAGACTATGGAGTCTCTTTTAAGGTCCCTTTGTTTCGCTGCAAATGGGTCAACCTGAATGGGGAAGGGGTAAAGATAGAAACGGTTATGCGGATGACAACGTGGATCTCAACAATCTTGGTTATAGAGATGAACCATTCGTCCTAGCCAATGATGTGTCTCGGGTTTTCTATGTGAAGGACATGTCCTCCGGATCAAAAAAAGAAAAATATGCAAACGAATACATCATATGATGAGCCAAAGCGTCACATAGTTCTTTCAGGGAAAAGAAACATCGGGAATCGAGGACAAGATGCATATGTCGAAGATTATAATAAGTTTGATGAAATTCCGCCCTTCACAAAGGAAAACGACCCAAGCATTCCGTTAAGTAAAGAATATGCTCCATGGTTACGTCTAAGCGGCGGTCATAAGGAATGACATATGCCAAGAAGTTCATGCTCATATTATGTAACTCTAGTTCATGTCTTTCGCGGTTTGTGGCTTGAGAAGGATATCTTCATGGTTTGTGTCCTTTAGTCCCGGTTTTGTAGTCTCGCTTTTAATATTAATAAATGTCTTGAGTGTTAGTCCTGCTTTGTGGCTAGACCGGGAGTGCCTCTATGACCAGTTTCTTGGAGATGCCGAGGATCGGCAAGATCTCCCCGAAACTGGTCGAGTGGTGTCCCTGCTCTCGAAAACCAGCTTGCAGCTGGTAACTTCTCTAACTAGATCAATACGCCTGGGAGCTAACTAATTTCACATATTAGGGGGTACCTCTATGACCAGTTTCTCGGAGATGCCGGAGGACTGGGCTCGTGCATCTCCCAAACTGGCCGCAGAGTGTCCTGCTCTCGAAAACCATCTTGCAGCTTGTAACTTCACCGACTAGATCAATACGCCTGAGCTAACTAATTTCACATATTAGGAGTGCCTCTATGACCGATTTCTCGGAGATGCCGGAGGACTGGGCTCCGTCGGCATCTCCCTGAAACTGGCCGTAGTGGTGTCCCTGCTCTCTAAAACCATCTTGGAGATGCCTCAAAATGGCTGGAGGACTGGACTCACAAGGATGCCTATTTATAGTACAAGCAGCTCGGCATAATGTCGACACTCACGACATAATGTCGACACTCACCCCTATTATTAGTGCTGACTCATCTTTAGTCCCGGTTGGTGTCTCCAACCAGGACTAAAGGTTCATATTTAGTCCCGGTTGGTGACACCATCCGGGACAAGGTACAAGCCGCACGACATAATGTCGACACTCAACCCTATTATTAGTGTTGCTCGCCCACTGCCGAATCCTTCAGCGGTTGGTTTCTCCAACCGGGACTAAAGATGAACCCTCTCTTTATATAGGCATTTCCCTCTATTTATTAGGTAACACTCAAGACATTTATTAATATTAAAAACCGGGACAAACCGGGACTAGCTAACACTCAGGACTAAAGCCGCCCCCTTTAGTCATAATCATGCCTAGTCCTATAGTACGCAGCTTCAGGGTCTTCATCGTCATCGTCATCATCATCGTCATCGTCACCTGCCACTCCGGGGATCCTCAGCCCATCCATGGCATATACCAGGGGCCATTCCAGCCTCGGATTCACGGCGGGCGGGAGAGGGGTCTCCTGGAAGACGATGCCGCTACCGCCGGGACGGTGTGGGGCCTGTGGCGGGTGGACTCGTGGGCACCGTAGGCGAGGATGGTCTCCCCCGGCGATGTAGCGCATCACTCCGATGATAGTAGGGTTCCCCATAGACGACGGCCGGCTTAGTTGTGGTTCACCGGTGGCGGGCCATCACCCTCGTACCTGGCGAGCTCCCTTTCCCGCCTATTAGCGAAGAAGGCATTCCAAGTGTCGTAGTTGTCGGGATCCCACTAGGGATCCATCCGCTGCTCCGGCGTGAGCTCGTGGTAGAAGTGGTTTGATGGTCACTTTGGCGTGCGGAACCTTGAGGGACGGGAGGGACAGAACCCCTCCAAGTGCTCAAGATCCAAATGAGGGCGGCGGTAGCCCGACGGACGGACAAGGGTAGTTGGGCGCAGGCTCGGTCTCCTCGAGGGTCGAATGGCCCGAAGAGGCATTGTCCATTGTTCTAAGAGAGGAAGGTGTGGATGTGTGGATAGCCATGGCACGATCACCCTAAATATAGAGGGAAAGGGCGGGAAAACTTGGCGTGAAGCTTTGGGAAATGGCGGGAAATATCTTTAGTCCCGGTTAGTGACTACATCTGGGACTAAAAGCTCTAGTAGAAAGGAAAGGGCGGGAAAACTTGGCGGGAAGAGGTGGGAAATGGCGAAAATATTTTTAGTCCCGGTTTGTGACTACATCCAGGACTAAATGTCTGCCGAATCGGCAGGAAGTTATGTGCTGAATCACGGCATAGTTTGTGATGTTGTGCTGAATCATTTTTAGACTCGCAATATGTGGTTTCTTCAGAGATCCAATGCAAGTTCTAAAGATGCTCGTCCCCTATATTCATGCACACCGGTTCGACCATAGTTAGAAATTCAGATAATTCAAAACGGGCATAATAAATTCAAAAAAATCCGAACAATGAAAATCCTTCGCGTGGTGTCATATTTTGTTACATAGTTGAAAGGAAAAATACCAGACTTGGTATATTGATCATGTTTCGCAAAAACCTTCACAAAATGACCTATCATGTTCGAGGTTTCATGGCTTTCGGTCCAAATGACCGATGTTATGTGCTGAATCACAGAATAGTTTGTGATGTTGTGCCCATATTATGCATGTGTGTGGACATTGGTATGGAGAACAATGTTGCAGGAGGAAGTTTTCCTTTTTGTCGCACGGAAAAGCCCTTTTCCATTTTCCGAGCGCAAAAAACGGATCGTTTTGTGAAGTAACCACCAAAATGCCGTTTCACAATGCTACCGTCCCATTTTCCTAAAATACTAGACCACCTTACATGGACTATCTCCCAACCGGTACATCTCAAACCTTTTTGTCCATCCCGGGTAAAAAGGACAAATGTCTGTCGAATCGGCAGGAAGTGGGTCCGGTTTGTACTACAGGTACATGATCTATCGCCCATGATTTTTTGAAAAAATCATTTTTAGACTCGAAATATGTGGTTTCTTCAGAGATCCAATGCAAGTTCTAACGATGCTCGTCCCCTATCTTCATGCACACCGTTCGACCATAGTTAGAAATTCGATAATTCAAAACGGGCATAATAAATTCAAAAAAATCCGAACAATGAAAATCCTTGGCGTGGTGTCATATTTTGTTACATAGTTGAAAGGAAAAATACCAGACTTGGTATATTGATCATGTTTCAAAAACCTTCACAAAATGATCTATCATGTTCGAGGTTTCATGGCTTCGGTCCAAATGACCGATGTTATGTCTTGAATCACGGCATAGTTTGTGATGTTGTGCCCATATTATGCATGTGTGTGGACATTGGTATGGAGAACAATGTTGCGGAGGAAGTTTTCTTTTTGTCGCACGAAAAGCCCTTTTCCATTTTCCGAAAAAAACGGGTCGCTTTGTGAAGTAACCACCAAAATGCCGTTTCGAATGCTACCGTCCCATTTTCCTAAAATACTAGACCACCTTACATGGACTATCTCCCAACCGTACATCTCAAACCTTTTCGTCCATCCCGGGTAAAAGGACAAATGTCCGAAGTGGGTCCGGTTTGTACTACAGTACATGATCTATCGCCCGTGATTTTTGAAAAAATCATTTTAGACTCGCAATATGTGGTTTCTTCAGAGATCCAATGCAAGTTCTAACGATGCTCGTCCCCTATCTTCATGCACACCGGTTCGACCATAGTTAGAAATTCAGATAATTCAAAACGGGCATAATAAATTAAAAAAAATCCGAACAATGAAAATCCTTCGCGTGGTGTCATATTTTGTTACATAGTTGAAAGGAAAAATACCAGACTTGGTATATTGATCATGTTTCGAAAAAACCTTCACAAAATGACCTATCATGTTCGAGGTTTCATGGCTTTTGGTCCAAATGACCGATGTTATGTGCTGAATCACGACATAGTTTGTGATGTTGTGCCCATATTATGCATGTGTGTGGACATTGGTATGGAGAACAATGTTGCAGGAGGAAGTTTTCCTTTTTGTCGCACGAAAAAGCCCTTTTCCATTTTCCAACACTCACCACTATTATTAGTGTTGACTCGTGTTTTGTCCCGGTTGGTGTCTCCAACCGAGACTAAAGGTTCATCTTTAGTCCCGGTTGGTGACACCATCCGGGACAAGGTACACGCCGCACGAATTAATGTCGACATAAAAATAGAAAATGGTTTTGGATTATTTATTCAAATCCATACACTTTTTATGTTTAAAGTTTTTCTAAATTCCAAATTGGTATTAAAAAAATATAAGTTAATTCATTTTTAATTTTAAATGGTTCATATTTTAAATGGTTACATTAATTATTTTTTAAAACAGAAAATGGTTTGAATTATTTATTCAAATCCAAACACTTTTTATGTTTAAAGTTTTTCTAAATTCCAAATTAATATTCAAAAATATAAGTTAATTCATTTTTAAAGGTTACATTAATTATTTTTTAAAAATAGAAAATGGTTTTGGATTATTTATTCAAATCCATACACTTCTTATGTTTAAAGTTTTTCTAAATTCCAAATTGATATTAAAAAAATATAAGTTAATTCATTTTTAATTATAAATGGTTCATATTTTAAATGGTTACATTAATTATTTTTTAAAACCGAAAATGGTTTTGAATTATTTATTCAAATCCAAACACTTTTTATGTTTAAAGTTTTTCTAAATTCCAGATTAATATTCAAAAATATAAGTTAATTCATTTTAAAAGGTTACATTAATTAATTTTTAAAAATAGAAAATGGTTTTGGATTATTTATTCAAATCCATACACTTCTTATGTTTAAAGTTTTTCTAAATTCCAAATTGATATTAAAAAAATATAAGTTAATTCATTTTTAATTGTAAATGGTTACATTAATTATTTTTTAAACAGAAAATGGTTTTGAATTATTTATTTAAATCCAAACACTTTTTATGTTTAAATTTTTTCTAAATTCCAAATTAATTATCATTTAAAAAACAATACAAATTTAAACCCCAAAATAAAAAATAAGGCGGGAACAGAGAGAAAATACCTGAAATTTTTTGAAAACAGGGGAATATGTCCCGGTTGGAGCCACCAACCGGGACTAAAGACCCCCTGCGCGCCAACCCTTGGTCTGCTGAAAATATTGGAGTATACGTCCCGGTTGGTGGCTCCAACCGGGACGTATGCCCATTTAGTCCTGGTTGGAGCCACCAACCGGGACTAAAGGTCCTTCCTTTATAGCGGCCTCTTCTTCTTCCCTTTCCCTTCTCCATTCTATGCTTCACCGACGTGCGCACAACCGCTTCGACGCCGGCAGCTCGCCGCGCTCGATGCCGCCAGTCGCCCGAGCTCAAGACGTTCCATCCGCCAGCACCGCCGCCTCCGTCCGTGCGCGCACCAGTCATCGCCCACGACTCCGTCTTCCTCGACCCCGACCGTGCTCGCCGGTGTCGATCCGCTCATCCTCGACCTCCCGCGCTCTCTCCGACCAACCTCACGCGCTCAGGGTGAGAAAGCGAACCTTCTGGATGCCTTCTTCCTTCCCCTCTCGCTGTAGTTCATGCTCGCGTTAGATCCTGCTTCGCCGCCGTCGTCGTTGTACCACCTTTCCGGCAACCAATGTAGGCGCGCCGCCAATTTTGAGTCCGCCTGGATGCGCTGATTCCAGCACGCCAAGTCCCGCAGCCCCGCTTGCTCTCCTCCGCTGCCTACCATCGCCGTCTGACGTGTCTCCGGCGAGCCCAACGTGGCGTCTAGGTGGCATCCGCGTGGCCCTGGTCCCACCAGTCAGCCTCTAGGGCTAGCTCCTTCTCTGGTGACAGATGACCCTGTTTCCCCTTTGCTTGCGTGGCTGCTGAGGTGGCTCCGGGCCCCTCTCAGCCACTATGGCTAGTTGTTACTATGGTGCAAAAGGTTTAAACATTTGATTTAATAATTTCAGAATTTGAATAAAACTTGTAAATTCAATAACTTTTAATCTGTAATTCAGAAAAATACAAATAATATACCAAAATGTTCAGAAAAATGAGAACTATCTATCTATGCTATAATCATGCATTGTTCAACAACTTAAATGACAAGTTTAATTAGAACACCCTAGTAACCCTAACAGGTGATTCCGGAGTTCCTTGAGTTAGGTTTGCGCCCCTAGGAACCCCGATTAACTTGTCGAGCATGCTTTAGGGTTACATTCCAATGCAAATTAACTTGTCATATCATCATCATTGCTTGAGCATTGCATCGATGCCATGTGTTGATTGTTTCCCTTTGTTTCCGGTGATTTGGTTCTTCTCGGTAGAATACGATATCGAGATCGAGATCGAAGACCGAGATCAAGACCATAGAAGATCGACGAACAATACTTGACCAACTATAATCAAGTCAAGTACAAGGCTTCCGAAGATCTATTTATCTTCTATCAACAGGCAAAGGCAAGCATAGCCCCACCATGATATAATCCTATGATTTCGAAAGCATTTCAATTCTTGCCATGATGCATACGATTCTACTGTGGTCTTTATCGATAGATAGAGTATCCTATCTATTGCATACTCCCTTGAGCTTATATTACCTGATCCATTGCTCCTAGCATAACTAGGTTTGGCTTGTGTACACTGCTAGAGCTTGTATCTGTGTCTGCTTAGCCATGCATAGCTGTCAGTTCTGGTCCATCCAGATGATGTATCAGATGCAGAGAATCTAGTATGACAGGAGAACGTGATGAGATGAGATCAGATGTGGGTAGCCCCAGACCCGATTCACATTGTCAAGCAACTTAAAAGCCCTATCTTAGATAAGGAATCATTAATACCCCTTAGGTGCATGTGGGTTCGACGATGTGCCTTCGCCAGGGCATTCCGAACCCTCTTAAATCGATTCCAATATGGTATTTTGTTAGTATCTAGTGTTACCTATCTGCTGGATAGTTTCCCTTTTGTAGCCTTATACTCATGTTCCCCTCTCATATGCATCCGAGGTTTCTCCGAACTAGGTTTTACACCCTGAACTCCGGAATATTGATTTTAGTTGATTTTAGCTAGAGTTACCTATCTACTACACGTTTCCTTTTTGTAGCTAGGTTTAGGGTTTAGGGTTTCTCTTCATTTTTATTATTGTGTATGCATATATTAGGGTTTCTCTCAATTAGGGTTTATATCTCTCAACACCGCATTTAACTTTCTCCTTTAGCCGCTTTGACTTATTCGCTTTTCCACCTATGCGTAAAATATGGACCCACACGTCGAGACGAAGAAAAGGAAGAGTTGATCCAAGGTGTGATCCGAGGGAAGATAATTTAGACATATCAACGTTTACGAACAACTCCGTGAGGGTGATCCTCTTTACCGTAGAATAGACAACTTGTTTAAGGTTGAAGGTGTTGCCTTCATGAGGGAGAAGGCGATGCCTTGTGTAATCGAGAAGACGCACCGCTCGTGAGGTGCATGTAATATGATTAATTCATTAATTAATCATCTGCTATCTATATAGAAATAGTAACGATGATCTTTCTTCTTTTAGCCCTCCGGATCGAAGGAATCTACTGAAAAGAGCAGACGAGGCCCAACCAAAAAGTTGCAAGACCATGAGAGGTTCAGGATCGAAGATGTCACTGAAGACGGCAAGCCGACGGCTCCCGAAGTTGTCGCAAACAAATTTGTGGCACAATGTGGAGTAATCGTTAGGGACTTAATCCCGATCACCATTAGAAATTGGAATAGGCCTGCTAATGCGGATGAAGAGGGAACATGTTTATTTGTCCCTAACCACGCCAAAGATTTACTATGGAAGAGGCTCATGGTTAATTTCAAACTACCGAAGATAGAGCTGGATCCAAATGCGGAGGATCCAGTTGAGTACGCCTTACAACATGGGTGAGCCATGGAGGCTAAGGTCAGGGAGTGGGCTTTGAAGAAGATGGCCCAGTGTTTTACCAACTAGAAGAAAAGATTGCACCTTGACTATGTCGTCAAAGAGAAGACTCCTGATTTCAAGAATATTCAGTTTGAGAAGATAAAACCATTCTGGGCTGAGTTTGTGGAATACAAGACATCAGAAAAAGCTAAGAAAATGTCTGCAACGAATAAGCTGAATGGTGCTAACAAGAAGTATCACCATACTATGGGGCAAGGTGGCTACAGGGCTGGCATTCCTAAGTGGAAGAAACTTGAGAATGAACTGCGTGATAAAAAGATCACCCCAGAGACAGACGATTGGGTAGAACGTGCAAGGAATTGGTTTTACGGGCATGGGGGCACGTTGGACTCGGAAGGGAGGTGTATATATAACATATGACATAAAGAAGACCCCTTGCCAATCGAGAGGATCAGAAAAGCAGTAAAGGCTGTTAAAGATGGGGACTTCATTCCCGATAGAGAGAATGATGAGCTCACACTCGCCCTTGGAAATAAGGAACATGATGGACGAACACGAGGCACAAGAGGCTCCCAACCATGGAGGACTGGGTTTCCCAAAGAGAGGAAGAAATATCCTGATAGAAGCCGTTAGAGGAGAAAGGACAGGGCGGAAGTTGAAGGAGATAGTCAGAAAGAGCGAATGCGTTTAATTGAAGAACGATTAAAGCAACAACAAGATGAAATTAACGCACTTAAAGAGAAAAGTACTACCGGCCCATCTCAGCAGCACACTGCATTCGATGCTACCGGCCTATCGAATAATCGAAAAAGCAGTGTGGCTTCCACCGAGGTCCCGGGTGATGACAATGGCGATGACGATGATGCACCGACGATGGCTCCTGCTATACCCAAAGGATGATATCACAGAGATGACACACTGCGAGCTACATGTCAAAGTTGTGAACATATCAATGAAGGTGGCGGTCGGCTATGCCTTACCAATTGGACCCACACCAACTTACCATTGTCGTCTGGTTCCAGAGGGCTACGCTGTTGTCGGCGTGGATGAAATCATGCCCACCTTTGAAGATTTGGATCTTCACTACCCTACAGGTGAAGGGGATGTGACTGTGTTGGGAGACGCAAAAAACGTCACCATTCTATGGCCGAAGGAATGTATCGTGCTTCGAAATCACACGCCAAGGCCATCTTCGCCGCCGCCTCACCCGTCTCCAGCGAGGTCGTCGCCGCCGGCGGGCATCGCCTGCCGCCTCACTCGGCTCGCCTCACCAATCTCCGCGCAGCCATCGCCATGGAGCTATCGCCGGCGCCTAAGGGTCAAAAGCGAAGGCACTGCCATCGTGCCTCGTGGTAAGCGATCGCCGAAACGTAAACAAGAGCCTCTTCCAAAAGTACCAAAGGTTCCTCCCAAGAGAGCTTATGACTGTACTGAAGAGGAGACTACGGCGATCGTTGATGTGGAAACGATAGTGTTTTTCGCTAAGCTGAGGCGGCCGAAAGAGCCAGTGTTCCCCAGCCCCAAAGAAGAAAAAGCCAAAGTGTTGAAAATGCTAAAGACTCTTCATCAACCCGAGCCAAAGCTGTCATCAGACTATGAGCGTTCTATTCTCAAGTCACATGCGGCAAAAAAAGCCTCGAAGAGCAGTACTGATGCAAGAGAGAAATATGTTGCCCAACTCGGATAACAAGCAAAACAGACTTGCGCCCCTCTCAAGGTGATTTCCCAAACCAATGTGGAGTCAAGCAAATATGGAGCCGAAGAGCAGTATGATCCAGAGGTAGTTGAACAATACGGAGAAGCTGCCGCTGCTCAAGGTATGAGTATTGCCCAGTACTTATCCCATTTAGAGTTCTTCCCCATGAGTGAAGTAGCATACAAATACCAGTATGGCAAACCTCTCGTCAAACCTGAGGAGGTAAACAATCTTCCAACAAAAATGCGAAGATTGCATAACTGGTACATGCATGCCACAAGGGCCGGGGCTAACTGGATAGTGCTGAGGGTTACAAAAAAGCATCATGGGAAAGATAAGGATGACATGATATCCATTGAATTTGATGAACTATTTCAATTATTCAGTCAAGACGCCTTGGACAAATCGATCATCAGTGCCTATTGTATGTAAGTACTAATTCTGTAATTAATTTAGTCTCCAGCTATATTATTTTGTTTATTGCATGTATATAATCATACTGTAATATACAGAATAAAGATTCTCGAATGCAGTAGAGGACAAATCTATGACATTGGCTTCATTGACCCATATTGGGTTCATGAAGCTAATCTCAAAATAAGCCCCCAGGATACGGAGGATAATATAGTACACACGTTAAGGTTTCAAGAAACCAAAAGTGAAATACTATTTACTTACAACTTCGAGTGAGTGTTATTGTCTTGTATACACTTTCTATTTCGCTTACTCGATGTTAAGTATATAATTGATTAGTTATGCATTTGCAGCTTCCACTATATTTTGTTAATCATTCAACTTGACAAAGGGCGTGTACTAGTCATGGACTCGATACATAAACCCCTTGAGACGTGGAAGGACATGCAGATACTTCTCCAGCGGTAATTCTAATCATTACGACACTATATCGGCAACGTTCGTGAATTTTATGATATCAAGTACTTAATAACTTATTTTATTCGTTTTCTACGCCGGGCAGCGCTTGGAAACGGTTCACCAACAAGGATAGGGGTGTTTGGAAAGAGGAGCTTACATTTCAACCACTAGATGTAAGCACCACTAGCTATATCCGCGCATCTCTTTGATTCTAGTTTTGATACAGTTATTATCATGCTTGATTATTATTTTGATTGAACTCCGTTCTCGTAAAGTGCCTGACGCAGGGACCAGGTAACAATCTATGTGGATACTATGTATGCGAGTTCATCCGGCAGACGTGCAATGAGAAGGGCAAAAATTTAGAGCAACTCCATGTACGTAAACAATTTCTATAGTTTTTAATTACAATCAAATTGTGTTTAGTTTCATTCATATAGGCTGACTCCTTTTTTAAATCAGATCGAACGTCTACGGGACGGTCTTCTGCCAAAGGATCGCGTACGAGCAATTCAGGAGGAATTGGCGGGATTCTTGGATGCAGAAGTCCTAGACCCAAAAGGGGAATACTACTCGGCTGTGTATAGACAATAGGAATTGTAAAAATAGCAACTTTGAAGAAATTGGCCGGTAGCATCGAATAGCAACTTTTGTATGTAGTGCATGAACTACATCCGTGTATTGAATATAATATTGTCATCATGATGTAATATAAGGTTCCTTCATTGATAAGTGCAAATCAATAAATAAACAATAAAACAACCTAAATGAATTCTCTGCCGCGGCACAAAAAGTGGCGAAAATCTTGCTGGCAACAAAATGTGCCAAAATGAATTCTCCGCCACAGAGAATGCAAATCTCTGCCGCGGCAGAAGGTTATTAGTCCTGGTTCCTGTCACGAACCGGGACTGATGCTCCACCCCCCTCGCCCTCTGCCGCTGCCACGTGTGCACCCTTTAGTCCCGGTTGGTGGGGCAACCGGGACTAAAGCCCCGTACCAACCGGGACCTATAGCCCTGTTTCCACCAGTGGGTACCCCATTGGCGGTTCTCTATGATATGCAAATACTTACAATGACAAGAACTTACCGGTGACCAAAGTTGAGTAGAATGAGGAGTGGCCCTCATATTCAAGGGACATGAGATTGCCAACTTATATTTCGTCAAGCATATACTCCATGTTTGTGCACTTTAACCTTAATCATCTCAAGATGCTATGATAGGGGCAATAAGGGCTCAAAGCTAGTAATTACCATAATCTTTTGGAAGCTCTTTATGACTTGTAATCCCTGCTACCCTCTATGAAGGGACCTTTCTCCTACTTACCAGTTTGAGTCAGTAAACCTACTTCCTCTCTACCTCCAGCAAGCATTTGAGTTGTTGTGTTTCAAGCATTCATATGGTGATTTATTCAATCATGTTATCTATCTTCCTTGTTTGCACAAGACTCTTATTTATTGAGTATTACTTTGAAAGCCTTCACTTGTGAAAAACCTTTTTGAGAAAAGAGTGCTCCTGTTGTAAAACTTCTACAAAACGCTTTTTGAGAAACTGTTTGCTAGGTGTTCTCTGACCAAGAACAAGTTTGCCAATTCCAATTATGATTTATCTTTATGCATCTCTATTGTGACTGCTGTACTTGGTTGCAAGCTAAGTTATATAATGGTGAGTTGCTTTCTTCTATGAGTTGTGTAACGGTAAGTGTGATGCTTCTTGTTCATATTCGTTTATCGACACTTCACTCCATAAACCTGTAGACATGTTTACTGAGCTCAGTTTTTGCTTGGGGACAAGCGAAGGTCTAAGCTTGGGGGAGTTGATACGCCCAATTTGCATCACCCTTCTATATCATAATTTAACTCTATTCATTGATATATGTCTTATTATGAGGTATTACTTATGTCTTTTCCACTATTTATGCATGTTGGATGATTCTTGGAGGATGGAATGTCGGAGTCTGGATTCTGATGGAAAAGAGGGCGTTTCGATGCAATTTCGCGAAGATCAGAAAAATACCACAAAAATATGGGCAAATATTATTTTCCCGGAAGACAGAGGCAGCCAGAAGGGGAGGCGAAGAAGGGCCACAGGGGTCCACACCCCCTAGGCGCGGCCTCTGATTCCGCCCCTTTGCCTATATCTTCCCTACAGAACCCTAAGCCTCGGGGAGCGACCATAGATAGATTTCCGCCGCCTCTAGGGGGTGGAAAACACCGAGAGAGAAAGATCTCTCCGGCAGATAGATTTTTGCCAGGGGAATTCCTTCCCGAAGAGGGGAGATCGTCACCATCAACACCGTCATCATGCTAGGCTTCACTAGGATCATCAGGATCATCATCATCCTCACCATCATCTCCACCAGCACCATCATCACCACTCCGTCTTGCTACAACAATTGTGTTGGATATTTCTTTAGTTCTTAGGGGAAACTTTCCCGGTGTTAATTACTATTGTAGTTGATGCTTGTGAGTGGAACCATTGGATTATTGTTTATGTTCAGATTGTTATCCATTATCATATCATCTTTGATCTAATCCATATGATATCTCGTGAGTAGTTCGTTTAGTTCTTGAGGACATGGGAGAAGTCATGTTGTTATTAGTGGATTTGTGTTGAGTTATTATTCAGTGGTTTAGTATTTAAGTTGTGGTGCTATTCTTCTAGTGGTGTCATGTGAATGTCGACTACATGATACTTCACCATTTATGTGCCTAGGGTAATGCATTGCGTATTTGAATACTAATTATGGGGTTGCAGGAGTGACAAAAACCTGAACCCCCGTTAGTACACCTTTGCACAAGGGAGCGCAGGATCTCAGAGTTTAAGACTGTGGTTAGATTTATATCTTAATTACTTTCCTATAGTTATGGATGTTTGTAGGGGGTTTAATCACAAGTATGTATTAGTCCATGTACGGTCGGTACATTAGCACAGGTTCACCCACACAACACTAACAACACCAGAGAAGAGTACTCAGCTATATGAAGCGAAAACACTTGACAGAATTCCCATGTGTCCTCGAGAACGTTTGGTCCTTATAAGTATTTCCACCGGCTTGTCCTTTGCTAAGAAAGGATTGGGCCACTTGCTGTGTTTTTTCTTTGTTACTTGCACTTTGTTTTGTTGCCTTATCATAAAACCACTAAAAATCCGTTTGCTAAGTATTCATAGGGATTTCCTGCTCCACACCACTGTTGAGCACATTCTGCTCCTTGTTGGGATCGACACGCCTATTTATCAAAAGTACTACGATACACCCCCTATACTTATGGGTCATCACTTCTCCATGATAGGATCTAGAGATTGTGGTTATCATCATAACAATCTCTAGTTCATCAAATAAGGATTTTCCTTGCATATCTTATTGCATTCTTGATCATGCGGGTTTTTTCGACTCCACACCTTAGGAGATATCTCACATATATATACTTGATATTTTCTCCCTGGGTGGTATCCAATATTTCACATTTTGTTGGGTTCTACTTGGTTTTATCTTCCCAACAAAATTTGTTTCATCTCAATCGGAGTTTCCAATCTCAACTTCTTGTGTTTTGGGTTTTGGATGTTTTACCGGTTCATTGCTTCTAGAGAACCTTTATCAATTTGGTTTTATCCTTCCATGCTATACTATGATGTTTCTTTGCATAATCTTGTACATCTTTTCATTCTCTTCAAAACGAGCCCAAGATCATCAAAAACGGAGTCCGGAATCAAAAGTTATTAAAGTTTTCGTGCAATGTTATCCTGCATTTTTGCTTGAGCGGAAGTTCCGTCCCAAGTTCCAGTCAGGTTCAGTAACTTGTGTTTATATTTACCAGAAGTTATGGTGGGGGGCCGAAAGTTCCGGTGGTGCACGAATCTGGCCCAAACGGTCAGTTTTTTCCTTGTCCTATTTAAGAGGGCTTCTTCCCCAATGGTTCCCCATCTTTTGAGCTCGTTTTTGCCCACCATTGTTGACATGTTTGAGCTTTCTTACTCCCTCTCCCTCCCATGATTCTTACATCTTTTTGAGTGAAAAGTGCGGTGACCCAGCATACCACTGCATGTGTAGTACACTATAGTCGTTGACATGACATCCACAGAACACCGTTATGTAAATATCACATCCCTCATAGTGGTACAACAGAAACATTGTGGGTCCATATTACAAACATACACACCTTATTATTATACAATACCAGAAGTTCAAGACTTCAAAAGATTCAACTTACAAACCAAATATAAAGTGTTTCAGCAGAAGATTTAAAGTGACAACCTAAACTCCAAATTGAGCTCAACAACTTATTGTTATATATTGTTCATGTTTCTCGGCTCAATTGGTTCTTAAAACTATGGTAATTATTCTGACTCATGGTAATCTCCTCCGTAGACGACATCGTAGTCTACCCCTTCCACGATACCGTACATATTGGGTTCTTCATAGAAGACCTCCTCTTGACTTTCAGCTGCATACATTGGGGTATCTTTTGAATCCTCAGAGTCTAAGCAGGGGATCAAAGGAAAAGGTGAGTAACAACATTACCCAAAAAGTTCATTATATGAAAGGTGGGAAGTTTGATGCTCTATCTACCACCTCGGACTATAAGTCCTTGGCACTATGCAGTTTTTGCAAATCTTTCTTCAAAGATTGATTTTATTGTGAAAATATATGACCATCAGCCTTCACAAGTTGACCATAACTTTCATGGAGTTCCTTTCTTGCCGCGTTCGTAGCTCCTTCCCGGAACAGGGAGTAACAAGTTACAATTATTACACTCTGCATAGGTGCGTTACTTTACCCATGAGAGATCAACTCCTTGTTGCACAATCGGGCGTACTTTACCGTCCACAATTCCATGATGTGGGGCCCAGTAGGTGATCCAAGCCAATCACTGCCCTCTTCGCGACCCCATATTTCTGCACGATCCTTCAGGGCTGGCTCACCTCCGTTAAGACCCCTTCCGGGCAGGCTAAAACCCTGATGAGTTCCCGAAGACTCTATGAGCTAGTGGCACCCTGGTAAGTACCTTATACGTACGGCTAAACCTCCAGCAGCCACTCATAGATAATATAGACACCAAAAACATGGAGCCTAAGGGTGCCCACCCATATGTTGGATCCGCACAAGGAATCACGATGTCACATTAAGGTAGTCTTGCCTCCATACGAAAGGAAAAGGATATAGCTGACTTCTCTGTCCCATTCCAAATCTCATGGCTAACGTGTTATATACGACGCTAGAATCACTGATGTCATGGGTTGTTAAATTCCTAGATGATTATCATGTTGCAAATAGAAACCTAAGTTCTATTGCTCCATTATATCATCACTTTTGATGATATCAACAATTTATTTACTTGAGAAAATAATATTTTCTTTCCTTAAAACATAGATGATAACGCATAATTTGCAAATACCTTGATAAAGACTCTTCAAAGGACATGAGAAAGTGATGAACTTGACTTGTGATTGCAAGGTAGTGAAGTCGGATGCTTGCACTGTACCTTGAGCTTCTATGTCTACAAAACATCATTATTGCCCGGTAAGGACAATATTTAAAGAAGCAAAATGAATATGCATAGTAATGTAATGCATTATTTATCATTTATTTTCTTTGTGTGTTTTACCCATTATTTTAGTTCCAAGAATTACTTTAAGTAATAAAGAGATTTATTTTAAAGAATAATTTTTTAATATTTTAAAAATATTACATTTACTATTTAAATAGAGTTATAGCTAAGAATCTTTATTTAATATAAATTCTTGTATTTATTTGTTGACTAGTTCTTTTTAAGAATTAGTATTTAGATAACAGAGAATTTCTTTTAATAACTCTAAGTATTTATTTAGTATTTTTTCTAAAATACTATAATAAAAAACACAATAAAGTGATTTTTATTTATTTTTATCCTTTTTCCTTATTTTTATGAAATTATAAAAGGAATTTATATATCATAAAATTCTTGACTAAAAAATTATATATATATAAATTATTTATTAATTTAATTAAATAGGTTGGATTATTATGAATCCAAAGATATATTATTTGCAATTTTTAGACTTCTATTTTATTTTCTAGAATTTTATTTAATTCTAGGGGTATTTTGGTCTTTTATTAATTATTAAAACTTCTTTTAAGTTTTGGGCTGATCTTTTGGGCTTATTGGGCCAATCTGGCCCAAGTGGCTTGACCAAAAAGGTCTACCCAAAGGGTTCTGGCCCTATCGTACCATTCTCTCTGTCTCTCTGTCTCTCTCTCGACCTCACCTCTTCTCCTCCTCGACCCCGTGGTCGCTGGCGCCGCCGCCGAGCGATGCCACCACCGTGGTCCTCCCTGGCCGCTGTCATGGTGCAGGGTGAGGTTGTCGACCATGCTCTGTCATCTTCTCCAACTCAATTTGATTTTGGGGCCCTCCTTTGGCTAGGCTAGCCCCATCCCGAACCCTAGGTTTGGGGTGGTGCTGTTAACACCGTCGCTGTGGTGACGTGCAGTGCTCGTGCGCCCTTGTGTGCTGTTGTGGCCACCGCTGTGTCTGGTTGCGGGTTGCAGCACCCTCTGGGGTGCTCCCCATGCCGCCACGAGCTCGTCAGCCCCTCCGCTTCCTCTTCAATTCTCCAGCGAGGACCACGTGTGAGTTGGGTTCTCTGTGATCTCCCATGCCTCTGTCTACTTCGAGTGTCTCGGTGTGTAACTAGTGGCTATCCTTTATTAGGGTTTGTACTGGTTCTAGGGTTCATCCCTGCTTCTAGGTTTCATCCCTGTGTATGCTTGTATGATAAGGATTTGATCAAGAAGTGATGCCTAGTATGAATTGTGCTCACTGTAATTTAAGGCTTAATGTCATGATTTGATTGTCTGATACCACTGTGAATCTGATGCTAATGGTTAGATGATGTTGCCTCTGATTGGTGATTAAACTGGTTAACCTGATGGCATGATTATGAAAGATGTTGAGTGAGATTGATGCTTAGTGTGTTCACTTTCTATCATTACTTTGATATTGACAGTAACACTGTCAGTGGTTGTTCACTGCATCAGTGGATGTTGGATTGTATGTTTATTAATAGGCTGAACTTAATCATTAGAGTCTAATGATTCTTTGAAGATATATGGATATATTAGATGATGTCTGAGTATAATCTCGGGGAAATGATAATTATTGGCTTACTGATTTATTCATGAAAGCTAGAATATCTGTGTGGCTTGGTTGTAGGATTTGTTCTTGTGACACCATCTTAGAATGGTACACAAGTTGATTCTACTCCTGGCCTTATTTATGGTCAGTTCTTGAGATTGGATAGATACCTAAAGATAAGTTGAAAGCTTTTCTTGATATATATGCCTATGATGTTGGTCTGAGGCTCTAGGAACTATATTCCTATCTTGCTGTCCCTTGCAACTATGATAGAATATCATGGTTGCTCACTGGATCTTAGATCCTAGTTGGTTAAGATGATTGGTTTGTTTGTAGCTTATGAAATCTGAGGTGCTACTCTTTTAAGAGATGTGCCCAGATTTTATATGCACAAATGATGGAATATATAAATTGTTTTAGTATCACCAGATCAATGATGATGGTCTGAGATTTTGGTGGTTTGGTAGAGTTTTATTCTGGCCTTTATATTTCAAATCCTCTAGGATAGGTTCACCCCACTTGGGTGATCACTGAGAGGTTAATTCTGAAATACACATGCTTTTCTGTTTGGATAAGATAAACAGAATTTGTGGATTTTTTATGATGCTCACCACAAAGTTGATGATTGGTGATGGTTGTTGATTGATTTGTGGCTTGATCTTGCTGATTCTGTTGCTGGCCTGATCCTGTCCTTCACCTCCTGGTGCTGTGCCTGTTTCCCCTGGTTCCTATGCTTGGTCTTGATCAGCCCTGCTCCTCCTTGCTCCTGTGATCTTGACCTTGCTATCGACCTGATTCTCCCCTCCTTATGTCACCATCTGGTGATGCTTGGATTGTGGCTGGTGGTTTGCTTGGCTTTTCTAAGCGGGTTGTTCTTGTGTGGTGTGGAAAATGCAGAGATGCACTAGTAGCTGCCCACGGCTGTGCTTGGTCCTTTTACTTGGTGATCTACTATGGCTATGTCGATAGCACACCCTTGCAGTTTGGTGATTGAGCTGCCTGTGTGTCTGTTGCATGGTTGTGGATGAGATCAGTGAGGTGTTTTACCCTTTGATCTTTTTACTATTAACATTCCTGGTGAAACTTGCCCCTTTTACTTGCTGTAATCATTTGACTTATGGCTTATGTATTATGAAAGATCAAATTCTTTCATATTGGTGAAACCTGCCCCTTAACAGATTTACTCAATGATGTAAACTTGAGCAGTGCAACTCACTGCTCTCTACTGAGAGTAAAATTAATAATTTAACTTTCATTTTCCTTTTTGTTTGTTCTTTATTTTGCAGGTACAATTTCTGAAGATTCAAGATTTAGTATAGGTTTACTTTTAGACAGATAAATTCCTTGGTAACTTTTATTTTATTCTTTTCTAAGAAATGTGTAATATCTTATTAATATATACATATTTATATTTTTGTAATTTCATTTTTGTAAAGATTCTTTATTGTCTCAATGAGTTTATCTTTGTATCTTATTCATGGAATAAAGATAAAGAATATTCATTTCTAAATTGGCTTTCTTATTTAGACTTTCTATTTCTATAAATTATTTCTTGATTGAATGATATTACTAAATCATTTTAGAATTCATTTAAAATATCAATTCCCAACTTTAAAATATAAACTCAAGTTTCAAATTTCAATTCAAATTCTCTTCGCCCAAAACACACTAATTCATACAGATCATGTCAAAATTTATAATGATCACTCTCCAAAGCTATTCCTAAACTTAGAGAGTGAAAGAAACTCTGATCACTTTAGGTTTTTATTTGGTGAAAAATTTACCCACATTTTATAGATGAATGCACGCATATGCACAAATTCCTAAATCTACCCTTCGTTGGTTCCTAAATGCTGGGATGTTACATACTTACCCCCCTTAAATTAAACTTCATCCCGAAGTTTGCTGAAGTGTACCTGAATAGTTCTGGATATGTTTCTCTTAAGTCATCCTCTTTCTCCCATGTGGCTTCTCTCTCGGGGTGATGCTCCCACTTACCTTGCAATACTTGATTGCCTTATTTCTTAACCTCTTCCAGTTTTCTTCCAGAACTTTACAGGGTTTCTCAGCATAAGTTAGGTCTATTTGTAATTCTACCTCTTGATGTGTGATTGCATCATCAGGAACCTTAAGACATTTTCGGAGTTGTGACACATGGAAAACATTGTGAACTTGATCCAATCTTGATGGTAACTCTAAAGCATAAGCTATGGTCCTGTTCTGACTCAGTACTTTGAATGGTCCTATATATCTTGGACTCAATTTTCCTTTAACTCCGAACCTCTTAACTCCTTTCATTGGGCTTACTTTGAGATATACCATATCTCCTATTCCAGGATGCCATGATCTTTGACTTTGGTCAGCATAACTTTTCTGCCTACTTTGAGCTATTTTTAATTTATCCTTGATTATATCGATGATATCTTGCCTTTCCTTGATATAATCTGGCGCAAATTCTTTGCTACTCACAGGCTCATACCAGCGTATTGGTGATCTACATTTCCTTCCGTAAAGTACTTGATATGGAGCTGCCTTCAGACTACGCTGATAGCTGTTATTGTAGGAAAATTCTGCCAATGGTAGATGATCTTTCCACGAACCTCCAAAATCTAATGCACTATCCCTAAGCATGTCTTCCAGTATTTGATTGTTTCTTTCAGTTTGACCCCCAGTTTCTGGATGATAGGCTGTGCTGAAATCCAACTTTGAACCAAGTGCTTCATGTAATTGCTTCCAAAATGCTAAAGTAAACACATATCCTCTATCAGTTACGATTTTCTTGGGAACTCCATGCTTACTTACTATCTCCTTGATGTAAACTTCTACTAACTTCTCGGCATTATCTTTTTGGTTCACCGGAATAAAATGTGCACTTTTGGAGAGTCTATCAACAATCACCCATATCACATCCTTCCATTTTGGTGTCATGGGTAATCCTGTGATGAAATCCATTCCAATTTCCTCCCATTTCCACTCGGGAATTTCCAAGGGTTGTAATGGTCCTACTGGACTTTGATGTTCAGCTTTTACTCTTTGACAAGTATGGCATTCAGACACATATTTTTAAATATCTCTTTTCATATTATTCCACCAGAATAATTCTTTGAAATCCATGTACATCTTAGTACTTCCTGGATGAATGGAATATGGTGTCTCATGTGCCTCTAGAAGTATTACTTCACGAATCTCTGGCACATCTGGAACACGAAGATGATCTTGTAACCATAAAGATCCATAATCTCCTAAGCGAAAAACTGATGCTTGTCCTTGAGATATCCTCCGAATTTCTTCAACAATGAAAGGATCTTCTGCTTGATGTCTAAGAATTTCTTGCTTGAGATCACTATTCTGTTCTGTAACTACCTTCATAGTAGCTAATCCTCCAAGAGTCTCTGTTCTTATGAATTGAAGCTCTAATCTTTCCAAATCCATCTGTAACTCTTTTGGTAGCTCCCGATTGCTAGGCTGAATATCTGCACTTTTATGACTTAAAGCATCTGCTACAACATTTGTCTTTCCAGGGGTATAATTGATTGTCAAATCATAATCTTTGATTAGCTCTAACCAAGGCTTCTGTCTCATATTCAATTCCTTTTGAGTGAAGAAATATTTGAGACTTTTGTGGTCAGTGTATAACTCACATCTGGCTCCATAAAGGAAATGCCTCCATCCTTTCAAAGCAAAGACTACTGCTGCTAATTCCAAATCATGGGATGGATAATTGACTTCATGTGGTTTCAGTTGTCTTGATCCGTAAGCAATTACTTTACGATCTTGCATTAACACACAACCTAAACCTTCTTTGGATGCATCACAGTATATTGTAAAATCCTTTCATGTTTCAGGAACTGCTAAGATTGGAGCGGTAGTTAATCTAGTATTTAACTCCTGAAAGCTCGCTTCACACTTATCATCCCAGATGAATGGTGTGTTCTTCCTTAACAATTTGGTCATTGGTCCATCTATCTTGTAGAATCCTTCAATGAACCTCCGATAATAACCAACCATTCCCAAGAAACCTCAAATTTGTTTCACATTGGTTGGTGCCGTCCATTCTAATACTGATTGAACTTTGGATGGACTTACAACAATACCATCCTTACTGATCACATGCTCGAGCAATTCTACCTCATCTAGCCAGAATTCACACTCGCTGAACTTAGCATAAAGCTTATGTTCTTGATACGTCGGAAACGTATCTATAATTTTTGATGCTCCATGCTTGTTTAGTATCTAGTTTGCTTTTCTTTGCTTTGTCTACACTTTGAGGTGTTTTTATATCTTTTCTGGAACTAACCTATTAACAAGTTTCCATAGTGCCAGTTGCCTATTTTCTTCTGTTTTTGGTTCCAGAAAGGCAAAAAATCAATATTCTCAGAATTGGACGGGACAAAAGCCAAAGTCAATATTTTAGCGTGGGGGACACGAAGCCAGAAGACGAGACAGAGAAGCAAACCAGGGCGGCCAGACCCCCCTAGGAGCAGGTGGGCCCACCCCGTGCCTGGGTAGGGTGTGGGGCCCCTGGCCGCCTCCCAACCTCGCCTCTTCGCCTATAAGAAGCCCCCGATGCAGAAACCCTAGGCACCTGATCAAAACTCCATGAAACCTTCTGTAGCCGCCTCCACCGTCGTCCCTAGATCAGGGGGATCTGAAGTTCTTCCCGGCACCCTATAGGATGGGAGATCATCCCGGAGGCCTTCTTCTCCGGTATGATGCGTGAGTAGTTCCACCTTGGACTATGGGTCCATGTAGTATCTATATGGTTGTATCTCCTCCTTGTGCTTTCATGTATAGATCTTGTGAGCTCCGTTCATGATCAAGATCTAATCTATTTGTAATCATGCATGTTGTGTTTGCGGGGATCCGATGGATATTGAGATTACTATGTCAGATTGATTAATGGTTTTGTCTATTTGATACTATCATGTCTGTGTTGTTTGTGATCTTGCATGCTCTCCGTTGTTAGTAGATATCATGGCCAAGTAGTTGCTAGTGACTCCAAGTGGGGGTATTTATGCTCGATAGTGGGTTGATGCCTCTAGTTTCCAAGGGAAGTGACAGAAATATCTTCGGTTGTAGATGTGTTGTTGATACTAGGGAGAAAACAACGGTCTCTTTTTCATAGAACAAGTGGATTGTTTACCTTACACACTTTGCTTAAAGCAGTTGTCAGTTGCTTGCAACTTAATACTGGAGGGGGTTCGGATGATAACCTGAAGGTGAACTTCTAGTCATAGATGTAGTTGGATGGCGGTCTATGTATATTATTGTATTGCTCAATCGAATCTCATAGGATCTTTTTGTCTGGTATTGCATTGTTATGCCGTGCTCAGTTCCTGTCAATTGCCCTGCTGTAATTTGTTTACCCTTCATGCCATGTTGTTTATCTAAGGAGAGCACATCTAGTAAACTATGGACCCCGGTCCAATCTTTACCATTGATACATCTTCCACTGTTACTTGTTTACTTGCTGCAAACCATTACCTTCCACACCATACGTTTAATCCTTTGTTACAGCAACCGGTGAGATTGATAACTTCACTGTTATTTGGGGCAAAGTCTTAAGTTTGTGTTGTTTAGGTCTCCATGTTGCTTGCAGAACCTTTGGGGCGTTTCCTTCCTCCTACTGGTTCGATAACCTTGGTTTCTTACTGAGGGACACTTGCCTGCTGAATTGCATCATACCTTCCGCTTGGGGTCTCCCAACAAAGTGCTGCTTCACTCATCAAGCCTTTTTCTAGTGCCATTGCTGGGGAGGCTAAGGACATCTTCACAAGGGGAGTCCTCCACTTCCTTTCTCTTTACTTTTTTTAGTTTGCTTAGTTTCTTTTGCTTGGTTTCGTTTGCCTCTTCTAACAAACTCCAAAAACATTAGTCTAGTTTGGTTTGCTTCCTTTATTCGAAAACACAAAAAATTATTTCCTACTCTAGTTGCCACCTTGTTCTATCTCACCATGTTGCTCCCCAAGTTCACCCTAAAGGACCTCTCTATAGCTAGTGGCTCCATAATTAGGAAAGACAATATTGAAAAATTCTTTAATCATGTTTGAAAGCATGAGGATATTGAGGATAAATCTATAGCAGAACTTGATCCTAATTATGAAATTTCTGCTGCTTCTTTAGTTCATATGTTGGAGGCTAGGTTTGTTAGCCTTAACCCCATGATGCAAATTTTGTTCCTAAAACTAAAAGAAGAAAAGAATGCTGAAAAGAGAGAGTTTATTCTTGAAACTTTACTCAAAGAGTTGCATGATGTTGCTAAGGAAGCCAAAAAGGTCTTTGAGCGTTTTAATATGCTAGGCTCATGTGTAGATGTTGTGGGTACTTCAGATAAAACCAAGCCTAGAGATGAATTTAAGATACCATACCCTTTAAGCTTGTTGGGATGCATGAGGCCTTTGAAAAGAATTTTGATTGGATTGTTCCTGAAAATCCTTTTGATGAAAGTAGTAAACCAAAGAGAAATGAGAAGGGATCCTCCAAGACTCATTTGAATGAGATACCTCTCATAGTTGAAGACTTTGCAAGTATTGATCTCAATGCCTCATTTGAAAATACTTGATTCTTCTTGCTTCTTGTGCCTAACTTAAAGGCGTTAAAGAAAAGTACTTGTTGGGAGATAACCCAAGAGTTTCCTTAAGTCTTGGAAGTTATTACTTTAGTAATGACCTCTAATTATCCTTTTTGTTTGCTTTTTGTGCCAAGAATGACCTCTAATGAGAGGGAAGTAAGATTTGGTGAGTTGCTGTCTCGAAACAGATTTCTGTCCTCCACCAAAAAAATTTGTGAGGAGTCTCTGTAACTCGGATTGAGCTGAAAATTTACTAATAAATCCCCCAGTATGTTAACTAAATTTCATTAGTTCAACACTTTTTTTATTTGAGCAACAGAAGGTCTTCGAAAAAATCAGTTTCTATCTGCTGGTCTGTTTTGACAGATTTTTGCCATTATTTGAATTTGCTTCTTCTTGATTCTTTTTTGAGTTCTATTTTGGGGAATTGAGATTTTTGAAGGAGTTCCTACAGTAGCTTGTGTTTTTTAGTGAAAAGTCTTGCTATTCCAAAGCTTTACCTAAGGGTCTATTATCTTTTGAATACACTAATGTTGCTAATGAAGATTGTGTGAAGTTTTGTATGAAGGAAAAATTTCAGGTGTAGGGAGAGAATGATATAATGAGATGAAGAATAGACAAAAGATCAAGCTTGGGGATTCCACCCCAGTGTCACCCCAAGAAATATCCAAGAGGTACAAGCGTCAAAGCTTGGGGATGCCCAAGGCATCCCCTTCTTCATCAATAAAAGCTCAGGTCTGTCTAGACACTTCGTTTTTATTGTTTCATGCATAAGTTGTGTTGTTCTTGGAGTGTCTTAGTTTTCGTTAGGTTTGCTTATTTGTTTAGTTTTCTTGAATAAAGTAGTTTGGACCCCCGTTCTCGTTGTGTTGTTGCAAGTAAGTTGCTTGGTGTTGGAAAGGAGTAGGAAGTTCTTGCTTGATAAGTGCAAGAGGAGCTTGCATTAACTATGACTTAGACTTTAGCATGACATGCTAGGTGTTTTTTTGACCTTATGCTTAGTGATTATTGCTGTAGCATGTCTTGTTCCAAACAATTGGGATTGCTTAGTGTGCCTTGAAAAAATTATGCGTTGTTTTAGCATGCAAAAGCATAGTATTGTGGTATTCTCCTTTGATGATTTGTTTGGTTAACTTGGCACATGCTCACACCATTTTATGACTATGAAAAGTCACCATAGCCTATATTATCATCTAGTCCTTGACGTGTAGTACCACTCTATGCTTTGATTAGTAATGTTTTGTTGCTCTGCATGATTATGGCCATTATTGCTCTCTTAGTTGGTTGCTCCTAGTCTTTTGCTAGCCTCCACTTGTATGAGTAAGCTCTACTCATGCTTCCAACTCCCAAGAAACCAAGTTATTCCAAAGTGTCCACTATAAACTCCTATGCATGGTGTGTTACACCATTCCAAGTATATTCTTGTTTCTAGCTATCTTCCAATTAAAATCTATTTTGTTATGTGAAAACTTGGTGATTAAATCCCTCACAAACTTGATGGCACACTTTATATTCTTTGCCCCTAATAAACTTGAACCATTGTGTCATCTATGTTGTATATTCTTGCACTTATACGTTGGAATTAGCAGAACCGTGCTATCACGGGGAACGTTTTCAACATTGCACTTATACTTTGTACTCAGTTGATATCATGCTCTTTTGTCTATGGATGTCACCGGTGTGAAATAAAGAGGGAACTTGTAAGTCCATGGAGTATGTATTTTGTGTTAGAGAAACGCCTGGGCTGCTAGCCTAAGCCATGCCTAATCATGGTTGAAACTTGCAGCATCACCATAGTGAGCTATCTATGAAGCATCCTCAATAAAAAGCTATGCATATAGTAAATAAAAAGATCGCTGAGATACTCATTGTCTGCTTGCCTTGTCATTTTGGTTATGGGATAGCTCCTGCACCATGTGCAAGGGGTACCCCGTTGGCAGTTATCTATGGGATAGAACTCCATCTTTCATGCACATGTTTAGAGTTCTTTTTCCCCAGCCTCGCCTCTTCGCCTATAAGAAGCCCTGATGCAGAAACCCTAGGCACCCGATCAAAACTCCACGAAACCTTCTGTAGCCGCCGGCACCATTGTCCCTAGATCGGGGGGATCTGAAGTTCTTCCCGGCACCCTGCCAGAGGGGAGATCATCCCGGAGGACTTCTTCTCCGGTATGATACGTGAGTAGTTCCACCTTGGACTATAGGTCCATGTAGCTAGATGGTTGTATCTCCTCCTTGTGCTTTCATGTATAGATCTTGTGAGCTCCATTCATGATCATGATCTAATCTATTTGTAATCACACATGTTGTGTTTGTGGGTATCCGATGGATATTGAGATTACTATGTCAGATTGATTAATGGTTTTGTCTATTTGATACTATCATGTCTGTGTTGTTTGTGATCTTGCATGCTCTCCGTTGTTAGTAGCTATCTTGGCCAAGTAGTTGCTAGTGACTCCAAGAGGGGGTATTTATGCTCGATAGTGGGTTCATGCCTCTAGTTTCCAAGGGAAGTGACAAAAATCTCTTCGGTTGTAGATGTGTTGTTGCTACTAGGGAGAAAACAACGGTATCTTGTTCATAGAACAAGTGGATTTTTTACCTTACACACTTTGCTTAAAGCAGTTGGATGTTGCTTGCAACTTAATACTGGAGGGGGTTCGGATGATAACCTGAAGGTGGACTTCTAGTCATAGATGCAGTTGGATGGAGGTCCATGTATATTGTTGTATTGCCCAATCGAATCTCATAGGATCTTTTGTCTGGTATTGCACTGTTATGCCGTGCTCAGTTCCTGTCAATTGCCCTGCTGTAATTTGTTTACCCTTCATGCCATGTTGTTTATCTAAGGAGATCACATCTAGTGAACTATGGACCCCGGTCCAATCTTTACCATTGATACATCTTCCACTGTTACTTGTTTACTTGCTGCAAACCATTACCTTCCACACCATATGATTAATCCTTTGTTATAGCAACCGGTGAGATTGACAACCGCACTGTTACTTGGGGCAAAGTCTTGAGTTTGTGTTGTGCAGGTCTCCACGTTGCTTGCAGCACCTTTGGGGCGTTTCCTTCCTCCTACTGGTTCGATAACCTTGGTTTATTACTGAGGGAAACTTGCCTGCTGAATTGCATCATACCTTCTCCTTGGGGTCTCCCAATGAAGTGCTGCTACACTCATCAGTTCTCTTAGGATCTGCAATGCTATTCTCAAATGATTAGCATGCTCTTCCTTATCCTTGGAATATATCAGAATATCATCAATAAACACTATGACAAACTTGTCCAAGTACGGCATGAAGATTTGTTTCATCAGATTCATGAATATTGTTGGTGCATTAGTCAAACTATTGGAGATATGCCCAAGAGGCAATAATAAAGAGGTTATTATCATATCTTCACGCTTATGATAAATGTTTACATACCATGCTATAATTGTATTAACCGGAAACATTAATACTTGTGTGATTTGTAAACATAAAAGAGTCCCTAGTAAAGCCTCTTGATAAACTAGCTTGTTGATTAATATATGATTATGGTTTCCTGATCATGAACATTGAGATGTTATTAACAACAAGATCATATCATTAGGAGAATGGTGTGATGGACATACTCCTATAGTTAAGAATAGCATAAAGATCAAGTCATTTAATATAGTTCAGTTGCTATAAGCTTTCAGATACATAGTAGCCTAAATCCTTCGACCATGAGATCATTCTAATCACCATCACCGTATGGATGCTTTGATGACATCAAACACCACACCGTAACTGGGTGGCTATAAAGGTGGCATTGAGTGTTCGGAAAGTATGTGTTGAGGCACATGGATCAAGAGTGGGATTTGTCCATCCATATGACAGATAGATATACTCTGGGCCCTCTCGGTGGAATATCATCCAATTAGCTTGTAAGCATGTGACTGGCTCACAAGGGATCACATATCACAGGAACGAGAAAAGTGTACTTATCGATAACGAGGTTGAACTAGGTATGCAGAGATACCGACGATCAAATCTCGGATAAGTAAACTATCACGAGACAAAGAGAAATTGGTATCATATGTAAGTGGTTCATTCGATCGCAAAGTAATCGTAGAAATATGTGGGAGCCATATGAATTTCTAGATTCCTCTATTGGTTATTGATCGGAGAAGTGTCTCGGTTATGTCCGCGTAATTCATGAGCCGTAGGGAGACACACTTAAGGATTCGATGTTGTTTAGTAGATATGGAATGTAAGTAGGGACACCGAATGTTTTTCGTAGTCTTGGATGGGATCCAAGATATCACGTGGAGATCCGGAATGGTCCGGAGAATAATATTCATACAAGGAAAGTCCAATTCCGGAGTTCGGAAATGATTCCGATGATTTCATCAGAGAGGTTCTAGAAAGGTCTAGAAGGTTCACCGGACCGGAAGGGGAAGGGAACATGAATGTGTCATGGGTAAGTGGAATGATTGGATCATGTCCTAGGTCACTTGGTTAGGCATTAGAAAGAAAGAAATCAAGTCCAAATTGAAAGTCAAAAGGCAAGTTTGAAAAGTCAATCTGGGACATGTGTCCTGGTGGAGGATGGAAAGAATCCTTCTTTCCCTCCACCACAAGCCAACAAGGAGAGGGAGTTGGGGAAGGATTCAAACTCCCCACTCCCAAGTTGCCCTCCCTCTCATAAATAGAGGGGAGAGGGTGCCCCAAGGCCACACAACACCAGCCCCCCCACCTAGCCGCGTCGCCGCCCCAGCGCTGCCGCTCGCCACCGCCAGCTGCCGCCGGCCATGCCTCCTCCTCTTCGGCCCTCTAAACCCTAGATCGCCGAAAACCCTAGATTCACCATAACCTGCTCCGGCTTAGGCGAAGCCCTGCAGGATTTTCCCTCTACTTCCGACACCACGTCGTCGTGCTTCCGGAATCGCGAGGGGAGAACTACAACCTCCGCTGCCTGTTGGAACAAGGGAGAGGAAGGTCTTCATCGAGTACCTAACGTGTTACCGACTGTGGAAGCGCTGCTGGAACGCAACGCCGGAAGGATCGTCTACGCGATCTTGAGATCGACAAGTGTACGACTACATCACCCACGAGAATCTGCTCTTGTTAACTGCTTTGGAATCTTCGAGGGTGAGTATTCTAATCGACTCGTTGCTACAATCTAGTAGATAGATCTTGGCTTGTTTGTGTGCATGCGATAGAAACTTTTTGTTTTCCGTGCTATGAACCCCTACAGTGGTATCAGAGCCGTGTCTATATGTAGATCTGTTGCACGAGTAGAACACAATGGTCATTGTAGGCATTGATGCTTTTGTTGTCGATTGCTTCTTTTGTACTTTGTATCTTGCGGGATGGTGGGATGAAGCGGCCCGGGATAACCTTACATGACATCGTTCATGATACTTGCTCCACGCTTGACATGTAACTTGTATTGGATAAGTGGCTTTGCGGGTGCCTGTTTCTCCCAACATAGTGAAGATTCAATTTACAACGGGTGACTGACAATACTAGTATCGACATTGTGGTTCTTGTTCGTAATTTAGAACGAAATTGAAAGCCTCAAACCACGTAAAACATGCAAAGAAAATTAGAGGCGTCTAACTTTGTTTTGCAGGGGTGTGTTGTGATGTGATATGGCTGTGATTGTGATTATATATGATGTATGCAATGTTCCTTATTGTAAGTCGGCAACTGGCAGGAGCCTTATGGTTGTCTTTTAATTTCGTTAAGATCTGCGTGTCTATTATTCAAAGTAGTTGTAATAGTTGATGCTGGTGGAAGACAACCATGGAGCGGCGCCATTGACCTTGATGCCACACTAGTGATGATGGAGATCATGTTTCGTGCTTGAAGATGGAGATCAGAAGCACAAGAAGAAAGGCCATATCATATCACATATTTTGAATTGCATGTGATGTTAATCCTTTTATGCATCTTGTATTACTTAGTTCGCGACAGTAGAATTATAAGATGATCCCTATCACAAAATATCAAGTTATGGAGTGTTCGTCCTTAGTATGCACTGTTTCCAAAGCTCGTTGTTTCGAAGCACCACGTGATGATTGGGTGTGTTAGATTCTGCGAGTGTATACAATGGGAGCAAGCCAGATTTGCTCATGCAGAAGCTAATGTTTGATCTTGATGAGCCTAGCATGTATAGACATGGTCTCAGAACACGGAATACCGAAAGGTAAAGCATGAGTCATATAGATTATATGATGAACATGATGATTGTTCGCCTTTGAAACTACATCATGTCACGTGATGATCGGACTTGGTATAGTGGATTTGGTTCATGTAATCACTAAAACAATGTGAGGGATACTATTTTGAGTGGGAGTTCAACAACAATATGATTAAAAGTTGAACACTATTTATCATAAATTAAATCAAAGTGAATTTGCATAGTTGTTGTAGTCATTGGCATACGTTTACCACCTTGCGCTTAGTTATAATTGAGATAATAGAACTATAGAATTCTGGTTAATTACTTTACGAACTGGTATCATATTGTTTTGAAGTGTTAATATAAAGTTTAAAAGTCCTATTGCAAACTTTCAGTAAGTTACGGTTACTCCGTGAAGTTTAATAATTGGTATTAAATCAATAGTAATAATTCTAGTGTTAGTATATAAGTATCATGTTTATCTGCATGATTCTTGATATTCAAAAGATTGTTTTAATATCAATGTTATCTAGGAACATCATGTGTGGAAGATATTGCGATATTTGAAACGATGTTTTTGATTATAACATGATAGAGTATAATATAGGCAAAGTTTATGTTCTCATATTTGATGGGAATTTTCAAAAGGTTAGAGAGGCTAGTCGTCCTAATCCTCCAAAAGGTTTTGGAGAACAACATTATACTCGTGATTCACCATTATAAGCTAAAGCAGCTTGATCATGAATAATTCCATGATAATGATGAATATTTGATGTAGGTAAAATGTTTACTACACCAAGAGATTACTAAAGAATGGAATTTGAAATAACACCAAACATTTGATGATGTTGATCTACTTCAAAGTGCAAGTCCAAAGGCATTGGTATTTAACTATACATGCTTTGGACTATGTGTCATGTGTATGGCTCCACTATTGATGTTGATAGATTCTTTCAAATAGAAAAGGAAATACTGAAAGATAATCTCATAAATATATGGCAGAAAAGAAGAGACTAGAATTGTTTAGCTTAGGTATTGTCACATCCCAAATTTTAGATTTGGTTCTGCATATCTTTCATACCATTGCATCATGCTTTTCCATACAAAATCGTCGATCGAAGTGAATCGGCGAAACGCTTTTTTCGAAACCCTATTCTTTGTTGCTATGAGGCTCCTGTAGGAGGCTTTAGTAGGGCTAGCGTTGTCCACCCTTGTAGCCTAGCGTTTTCGCTCAACCCTTGTCCCTAGATTGTTCCCCTCGACTTTACGAAACCGTAGGAGCAAGAATCACTCGATTCGGAGCTCGTACGGAGAAGTTGCGGCCGTTTTAGTGAATCGTCGGAAAACGGTCCGAAACCAACTCTGCGCCGAATCGGAGTAGGACGCGCGATGGGCCCCACAAAGATGCTACCCGGCCTCGGGAACCGCACCCCACCCCGCCGCCTCCTGCCTGCCCGCGATCGCCTGTCCCCTCCTCGTTCGCAAGGCGCTCGGGAACCGCCTCGATCGCCCGCGCCGCTGGCCCGCCGCGCGCCGCCCTCTCACCCGCCGCCACGCCTACCACCGCTGGCCGCGACGCCGCCGCAGCGACGGCCGCCACCGAGCCGCCTCCGCCGCCATCGCCGCTTATGCGCGCCGCAGCGCCAGCGCCGCGCCGCGCCCACTCCGAAGCCGCTGCCGGCGCCGCGCTATTGCCGCCGCCGCTGCCGCTTCTTGCCGCTGCCGGCCGCTGCGCTGCGCGCGCATGCCCCGCGACGACGCACGCTCGCGCCGTCTTGCGTGTCGCGTTGACGATCTCGAACCGTGCACCGACCGTTTCCATCCGCGCAGGAAAAACACCGACGCCGGAACCGATCGCCACCGCCGTCTGGAACTCGCCGCACCGTCCGGAGCCCGTTTCACCGTTTGTTTCCGGTAAGCCTGCAGCCACCGTCAGATCTCAGATCAGCGGTTCAGATCAGTTGTTGACCGGTCAGACTCGGGTGTTGACTAGTCAGACGCCCAGTCAGCGCCCAGTCAGTGAACGTGTTGACCAGTCAACAGACACAGTTGACTGGTTAATTTCGTTAATCCTTTTAGTTGACAGATTTCGGTAAAAACTTGTAAATTGCGTAGTAATTAAACCGCTTGGCCAAAAATTGCAAATAAAATATGTGTAGATTCAGTGAGTCATGGAGAATCTCTCTGTACCTTTGGTTCAGGCTTTTGCAGCAAGGTTTAGTACGGTTTAATCAAACTAGTTAGTGGCCTTTTCGGAGTAATAAATTCGTAGAAAAAGATCCGTAGCTCCAAAAATCGCGTATGATATGTCCCTGGATTCAGTGGAACGAGGGGAATCTCATCGCGAATTAAAAAGTTAGGCTTACGGTAAAAAATTCTGCAGAAACTGTCTAGTGGCTTTCTGCAGTGTTTTAATTACTCCGGGTGTTTTATAATTCCTTTTTGAGCAATTCCAATTGGTACTGTTTCTAATCAGCGATGCCTATGCGGTAGAATTTTCTCGAGATTTTACAAACAGTATACTACCGGTAGTGAATTATTTAAGTTCTATCTCTTGTTTCGAGTATTATTTTTTGCGTAATAGTTTTCCTTGCGCTAAAACTATTTTCCATGCATGCAATCGGTAGTACTATCGAATAGGATTATGTGGTGCAGCTGTAGCACCAATTCACTTGTCTTGCATACCTTCATGCATCATCTTTGTTGCATAGGATTGTGGATTGTTTGTTTATGAATGCAATTGTATCGTGTAGATTGTGACGAGTGCAACGCTTGCTCGTGTGTGGATTGTTCTTCCGACCGCTACAACCAAGGCAAGTAGATGCTACTTTGTTCATGATATCGTCCTACTATTTTCATTGCATTGTCGTGTATTTTGTAGATGCATGTGTAGGATGATACTATCGCTATGCTATGTCCTATTATGTGGTAGGGCCTTCCTTGTAGTGAACCACCGTTGGTAGATGTGCTTAGCCATGCTATGTTGAACGAGGGCTGGGTTACATCATTGAGACTTGTTTCTAAAAGTATTGGTTTGTGAAAACTAAAACAACTTAATCAATGAATCTCCTGGGTGTGATGGTATTGATAATTTTTGGTGGTTTCATGGCGGAAAGGCACCCAGGTTTCAAGAGAGAATGATTGGCTTCTTTATTGTGTAGCTTACGTGTACAACCATGTGCCAATAATGGAATGGGCGGTTGGTTGGACTTAGTAGGTTGTGGTAACTCGAACCCGCGTATCCAGAGATGTAGAATTTTGGTAGGTTGGACGGTGCTGGCCGGGATTGAGGAGCTACTTCCCGAACAGTCTCTTCTTGGACTTCTCCCTATCATCACCCAAAATGAGAGTGATGGTACGAGCTGGGCTGGCCAAGTCACATGGGTAAAGTGTACTAACCTCTGCAGGGTGTATAATCTAATCGATTAGCCGTGTCCCCGGTTATGGACAACTGAGTTGCTTGATATTGATTCCATGACATGTTTCTCGCTCATTCTAATTTGATAATTGTTTTAATATTGTTGGGTTAACTTAATTGGGATCTTTTCAAAGAAAATAAAAACTGTTTATGAAAGTAGGACAAATGTATTTGCAAATGCAAGCCAGACACAGCTCCACTTGCCAAATATGCATGTAGATGTTAGTACTATTGTCTCCTTTACTAGCTCTACTTGACATACATTCCATGTATTGACCCTTCGGGGCTGCTATGTTTCATTTTGCAGGTTATTCCGATTCTGATTAATCGTTATAGGCCACGGTACTCCACTCAGCACTTGTTCACTTGTGGGCAATTTGAAGAATGGAGGATTTACTTATTTTATGTTGCTACCTGAATAATTTGATCTAGCTCTGGGCTAAGCTTTTATTGTAATAATGGTACTCTGGATCTTCGTTATTTATGATACACGGATATTTTGCTATGTTATTCATCTTATTCTATGTGGGCCAATGAACCGATCCACGGATTGGCATGTCACATAGAAGCCTCGGTCTTTTCAGAACCGCAGGTGTTACAGGTATATAAAGGATATACGTGTTATGGTAGTATTATTTGCTTGTTAAATAATGTGGTTCTTAAGTATTAGATACTGAATTTGTTGGTGTGAATCGTCATACGAAACAACACAATTCATGAACTACAATGGCCTAAGTAACCAGCAAAAGAATATGTGATGATGTTTATCGAGAACAAATAAAGGGTTATTATGTTGCTCGTTGAAATCAAAGCTTGCCTTCAAGATTTTTTTATCAGGTATTATGAGAACAAAAGGGTTGTTCAAATAATTTCTGTAATCCATAAAAGATGCAAATCTCATTGGAGAAATCACATCCATAAAACTAGTGCTAAAATGTTGAAAGACAAATTGATTGAAAGATCACTTAGGAAGTGACATCGCCATTTAAATTATATTCGAAAGAAAACATGAAGAAACTCCATGTGGATGGAATTTTGGAGTCTTTTGATTTTTGATCAAATGACGCTTGTGAAACTTTCCTAGGGATAATTAAAAATCCGTTCATAGGCCAAAGAGAACGAATGACTAGATTATTGGAATTTGTACATATTTGATGTATGAAGTCCATTACGTGTAGTCAAGAGAGACGGATTTCAACTTCATATGCTTTATCCAAAAATTTGAGTGAATATATGAATATTTACTTAATGAGGATGAAGTGTGAAACATTTGAAAAGTTTAAAAACTTTCAAGATGAAGTGCAAAATAAATGTAACAAGAAATAAAGAATTTATGATAGGATCATAAAGGAAGATATTTGAGTTACAAGTTTAGCATAATACCTTAGATTTGAGGAATCGTTTCGTGGATTTGGATTTCCCGAAACACCATAAGAGTATGGAGCGTTCGAGATATGTAATGAAAACTTGTTTGACATGGTAAGATCAAAGGTGTAATTTATAAAACTGTCATTATATTTTAAAGATTAAAGCTTTAGAGACTACCGTTTTTCCACTGAAAAGAGATCCATCATAATCCGTTGAAATGACACTATATAAAGTTATGGTTTGGGATAAAACCCAAGTTGTCCTTTCTTAATCATTGGTATGCTATGCATAAGAAAGATGTTTGCAACAAAAATCATATGAACATATCTTTGTATGTTATTTCGAATAATCGTTGAGTATTCCTCCATAACACCAAAGACAAAAATGTTTGTCGCTTAGAACGTCAAGTTTCTTTGAGAAATGAATTTTCCGTGAAAAGTTAAGTGGGAGGACAATAGAACTTTGATAAGGTTAAAAGAACCTTAGCTATATGTGCAAAGTTGCGTAGCGCCGAAAAGTGTTTCGGAGGCAGCAACAATGCTCATGTCTCACGTGCCTCAAAGTTTGTGGTCACGTAAGTCTAAGTTCCTATTGAACCAAGTAGGTCGGATAAACAATCAAATACCAAGATTTGAGGGTTGAATCATTATTTGACAATAATGAACCGACTACATGCAAAGAAGTGATGATGGGCCCTGAATCCGTCAGATGACTTGGAGCCATAAAATCCGTGATAGTTCCATACACGAGAAATCAAGCTTTGAACTTGAAAGACCCTCTAGAAAGATGTAAAACCTTACAATCGTGTTTGGATCTATAAAGAAATAGACATGAATGTTTCACATCTATGAAATAGTCGACATGTTAGGAAAGAGTTCTCAACAATCTTCAAAGGTTGACTATGACAAGATTTGATCTTTCATAGCGATGTTTAGTCTAGACGGATTAATGTAGCAACCACTACATATAATTTTTTATGTGGTAGTTGAATAAACAAAACAAGTTCTTCTGATAGAATTGTTACCTAGCACATGTGCATAACACAGTCCATAGGGTTTTTTAAATTCAAAGGATGTTAAAAGCATATGAAAACTACAATGGTTGAAGTGATCATCGCGGAGTTGGAATCTTCACCATGATGAAACTGTTAAAAGAGTTTAAATTCATTAGAGACAATGAAGATGCTTGAATTTGCAAGAAATTAAGTGGGTGCGCTAAGACATATTTCTAATACATTATGTGGAAGACATATTGTTGAATGGAAATGATGTATCTTTTATTAACACATGTTAAGAATTTCATCTCGATGAAAGACTTAGGAAAAACCTGAATATTTGGCATCAATATCTATATAGATAGATTGAGACGCTAATATCGTTGTGCCAAATGTACATAGATGAGATATTGAATGAGTTCAATATGGAAATGACAAAAAAGGTTCTTGCCACACAGAAAGGATTAAATCAAAATTCAAGTGTATCGACACTTCATAAGTGAAACAAAGATTCAAGTATAGATTGATACTTGATGTATGAAATCACAAAGAGTATTTATATCAATCATACTATGATATGTACAAATCCAGATATGTCCTATGCTCTAAATGTTATGAGCATATACCAGAATGATTCATAATATGATCATTGGACGATAGTAAGGATATTCTTATGATATTTTAGAAGAACTAAGAATATATTATTTTTGTAGATGTGACAAATAGATGATTAGTTCATTGTAAAAGTACTACATTGATACTATTTTTGTCATGAAGTGCAAATTAAGTTTATCTCGATCTAAACTAAGGGTGGCACAATATAATGGAAAGTAAGTTCCATAATGGATTTGGATGAGTTCCAAAGTTAAGACATTATGACGGATAATACAACAAAAGGCTAATTATATGATTACTATTATAGCATCAAAAGAGGGCATTTGTGTTAAGTAGTTTGTTATCAAACTAGGTGTGGTTCACAGCGGGATAGTACCATGAAGATATATTGTACGACAATATTATCAACATGTTTTAACCCCAAGGAACCAAAGGTCTCACCAAAGTACCAAATTTGTACAAAGCCATCTCATTAGGGAATGAGTGATGCATAGAGACTCAAAGACATGCAATTACACACGGACCTGAAAGAGTCAGATCCAAAGATCAGTTGACCACTAGCAATCGTGTAAATACAACACTGGAAAGCCATAGGTGTTGAATACACAAAGATTTGAAACTATATTATTGTCTCTAGTGCAAGTGGGAGACTGTTGGAGATATGCCCAAGAGGCAATAATAAAGAGGTTATTATCATATCTTCACGCTTATGATAAATGTTTACATACCATGCTATAATTGTATTAACCGGAAACATTAATACTTGTGTGATTTGTAAATATAAAAGAGTCCCTAGTAAAGCCTCTTGATAAACTAGATTATTGGTTAATATATGATCATGGTTTCCTGATCATGAACATTGAGATGTTATTAACAACAAGATCATATCATTAGGAGAATGGTGTGATGGACATACTCCTATAGTTAAGCATAGCATAAATATCAAGTCAATTAATATAGTTCAGTTGCTATAAGCTTTCAGATACATACTAACCTAAATCCTTCGACCATGAGATCATGCTAATCACCATCACTGTATGAATTCTTTGATGACATCAAACACCACACCGTAACTGGGTGTCACATCCCAAGATTTTCCAAATCTTGTAATGTGAAAATAAATTAATAAAATAAAACTTTGTTTGATTTTCAGAGCCAGAAGAAACTTTTTGAATTCAAATAGAACCTCAAACCAATTTGAATTAAATAAAAACTTAAAGGGACTTAAAAAGATAAACATTTAATAAAAGGAAAAATAAAAACATTTGGAAATACTATTTTGAAACAATTAAATGAGAAGATTTGTTTTAAAATGAAATAGAAGTTTTATAAATAAAGATTATTTATTAAAGGCCAATTTAAACCTTGACCAAACTTTGGGAATTAAAAACATTTAGTTTTGAATAAAAACAACAAAGGTTTATTTAAAATAAAATAATAAAGAATTAAAATCCAAACTTTATTAAAATAAGAAGTTTTACCAAATTAATTAAAACATCAAAACATATTAAATTGTTTTAAATAGGTTTTCCAAATACTTTATATTCTCTAATAAAACCTACTAAAGTGTTTTGGCTTTGTTTTAGATTTCAAAATAAATATCTCAATAAAACAAATCCTATTGAATTTAATAATGAAAGTCTATTATAAATTAATAATGGATACTAAAAAAAAAAAAAAATATAAAAAGTTATTTTGTTTTAAAACAAATTTCCAATTATTATATATATTTCCCAAATTAAACCTACTAATTTGATTTTGAAAATATTTAGGTTTCAAATAAAGATTTTATTAATAAAAATCAAACCCTATTTGATTTAATAACTAAGTCCATTTTATTTAATTATTAATGGACCCTAAGGTAAAAGGAATATATTATTTTAAACAATTTTTCCAAATATTCTTTATTTCCAAATAACACCTACTGATTGGGTTTTGAAAATATTTGGATTTTAAATGAATATTTTATTAAATAAAACAAACCCTATTTTATTTAACTAATGATCCATTTATTTAATTAATAAATGGAACCTAAAAAAAAAAGACTTAAAATAATATTTATTTTAGAATGTGAATTATGATATTAAGCAGAACCAAATTCATATTTGAAAGGCTTGATGATTGTTTGAATCATTTTGAATGTGTTTGGTTGTTTGAATTTCAAAACAGGAAAATAGAATTAGAAAAAGAAAAAGGAATCAGACAGAAAAAAAATAAGAAAACAGACCCAGCCCAACTACCCAGCCCACGAGGCCCAAGAAGCCCAGCCCTCCTCTCCCCGAACTGCTTTTCCTCACCGATCAAGCAACCCGCAAGCCTCTGACAAGTGGACCCCCCCTTCATTCCTTTTCCCCACTGATCAAAGGACCCCACCACCGGCCTCTTCTTCCCCACCCCCTCGCGAACTGTTCTTCCTCCTCCCTTAGCCGTTGCAGACGTAATTCCTCAGGCTTAATTCACTTTAATGCCCGAGTAAAAGCCGCAGTAAGCACGCGCCTTTATACGCCCATTCCTCCTCTCTCATTTCCCTCTGTCACCACTCCTTCTCCGCCCCGAGGCTGCCACAATTCGACCCAGAGCCCCCTCTGCCTCCGACGACCCCTCTCGCCAATTCCGGCCAGCACACGCTCCCTTCCGCCTCACTGAGCATACAAACAAGTTCCCCACTTCCTCAAGCTCCTCTCTGTACTCTCCTTTCAACCGCGGGCGCGCCAGGAAGCTGTCTTCGACAAAAGTTCTGACCGCCGCCGTCTTCCTCAACTCCGACGACGCCCACAGGTGATTCCACCCACCCTTTCCTCTAGTTCACGCACAACCCCGCCAGGACATGCGCATCCGACATCTGTCTCGCTTTGTCCTAGCATGCATCATAGACCCGTCTCCGACGACGCCCGAGCGAACCCGACGCCAGCAGGAACTCCGGCGAGAAATCGAGTCCACTCCAGAGTGCCCCTCGTTAAACTAGCAGCACGTTGAGCATCGCCGTATTCTCCTGAGCCTGGTGAGCATCCTCCTCTACTTCCTCGCGACCTATTTCATCAGCGCCGCCGCCAACTGACCCCGCCGCCGCTAAGCCACCGTCGGCGCCGCTCACTTATGGTCGAATGAATCAGTACCGTAGGATCCTAATCGCGTGGCCACGATAGATTGACTGAACGAAAGGGTACGCGTTGATCTGAGCCGCACCTGCCCCTTTTGATCCTGTGGTCTGAGTTACTCGATCCGCGAAACGGTACCAGCCAATCACGGCTCGACACGTGGCCAGTGTTGAGTTAAAAACAGATTTCTGAATCAGATTTATTTGCAAACTTTGAACCCTTGTAACTTTCAAACCACACGACCAAATTTTGCAAACTTTATATCAAAAGATTCAGGAGAACAAGACCTAGCCAGCCCTAGCCTTAGTTTAGCAAATAGTAACTGGTAGCTTGTTTGAATTTGCAGAAACTTTTGTGAGCTTGTTTAGAGTATAAAAATTGTGTAAAATTGAATTTAGGAGTAAAACCTTTGCAAAATGTTTAGTTGTGACCTTACTGACCCTAGGAACCAAACCATGCCCTTATAAATGTTTTTGGAAAGATTTAGAATGGATTACTTGATTTAGTCCCTTTCTAGCTAAATAAAACTATTGATTTGATTATGAAAAATGGTTTTGAAAAGAAAACTTTGAGAAAATAGTTTGGACCAAACCTACTGACCAAAACACCAAGTTTTGCAATAGCAACTCATTTGGTGAACCCTATGGGAAAATGCCTTAGTAAAAATATTTCTACACCACATAAAAATAACACTTTGTTTTGAAAATGGTTTTTAAGTGAAACCTTTTTGCAAATGACTTAGCCACTTTAGAGAATGACCATTAGATGAACCCAAATGACTATGAACCACTAGGAACCACTTTTTCAAACAAAACAAAGCTTGGCATGCTTGCATGCATTTTCTTTGACTTTGTTATTTATGTGTGTTGTTTTGCTTGATTGGTAGATTGAGTTTGTGCCTTGCTTGATTGATTTGTAGTGACTTGAAGAGTGTGATTGTTGCAAAGATCAAGAAGTGAACCCATACTCTACCAAAAAGGCAAGTGATGCTTCATACTTTTATCCTATTACTTTCACTATGCATTAGTGATTTTGTTAAGTAAAACTTGCATGGATTTTGCTAAGTATAGATCTTGCTATAGGAAAACCTTGTAGAAGAATCCTTAGTAGGATTTTCCTAAGTTAGAGATTCCTACTACTACCAAGCTTAGCCTAGCTAATAGAAAACATGGGTGGAAAATATATTCACACTATGGAAAAATATTCTAAGTCTGAAGACTTATGATTTTGTTTAATAAAACAACTAAGTAAATTAATCACCTGGGTGGAATGGAAGGATTGGGTTATGTTGAGTGGTTACACAAGGCCAGGAAACCTTGTGTATCTCACTTGTGGAATGCCACCCAGGAAACAAAGGGATTTAAGATGTCAAATGTTGAGAAGCTTCAAGTGCAACCACTTGGCAATATGGGCTCTGCCATGATCATATAGGTTGCAAGAACTTAGCCAAATGGACAGTGGGTGGTAGTGTTTTGATAGGTTGGAACGCGTCCATTTTGGTCTAAGGGAAGGCTTCTGAAAGATTTTGTCTTGGGAAACCAAGTCTTGTGGGTAAAGTGCACCACCTCTGCAGAGTGTAAAATCTAAGTACTTAGCCATGTCCCTGGTAAAGGACAATTTGAGCATCAAGACATGGAAGCAATCAAGAATCTCATCATTCCAATTTCTAAATAAAAATTTGTGGGTGAACAAGGGATTGTGTGTATTCTTCAATCTTTGATGGAAAGATGGCTTGATATAAGGATCTCAAAATCTTAGATTGAAGAAAATTGTTTTGCCAAGCAAATCTTCAGTCTTTGATTGGTAGATGCCCTGAGTGGATCTCCCGTCTTTGATTTGTAGATGACTTGGAAAGTTTTTGCCAAACAAAAACTTAGTATTTTCAAAATGATAAGAAAAATCTATTTCGAGCAATGCAAGCCTCAACTCCACTTAGCCAAATGCATATAGATGATAGACTCCACTATACTACAATAGTATCACTTGCCAATACAATTCAAATGTATTGACCCTTTGTGGCTGTAACTTGTATGTTGCAGGTTTGATTGATTTTAGTGAAGATTGTTTGATTAGGATTACAAAGTCTACAACCAACATCTGCCTGTGGCACTTTGAAGATGAAGGACCCATGACTATATTTATTCCGCTGCAATGTAATGTAATAGCCATATGAGCTATGTTTGATGTAATAAAATTATGTTATTCCTGGTTATAAAGTTATATTATGACCCTTGTTTCTTGATATTACATCTTAACTGTGGATGCTAGCTATTGATCCAGGGACTAGCATTGCAATCACAGGGATCCTTTCCTTTATAAAGGAGGGGTCTAACAGATGGTATCAGAGCATCGTGTTGCCTGTAGGATTTGTAAACCCTAGGATTGGACAAAAACCCTTAGAAAAATAGGAGTGATATTTTGTTCCAAAAACTTATTTACAAAAACTCTTGTAAACTCTTTCCTCAACCATTTTGGTTTCAACTCTACTTCTCTTCTATTTCAACTTGATGGAAAACCTACCCCATGACCAAAGACTACTCTATGTGCAAAGACTTCTTCAACCTCATCAACTCTAATGACTTCAACATCTTCAGCATATTCACCGAGGAATTCCAACTTGGAAACTACTAAGGACTACAAGTGGGACAAGGAAAACCTACTCAAGATTTAGAATACAAAATAAGAAGAAGCCATTAACAACTTGATGTATAGTGACCAAGAGCTTTTCTCAAGGAAACCAAGATCTCATACAAGAAGAATCATGAAGGAAGGAAAGATCACAAGAGAACCATATAGATGGACCACCATATTTTAGCTAAGACAAAACACACCAACTTATGTGGTGTAACAAAAATATTTTGTTGCCTAAGTATGTGCTTGAACCTTGTTTGAGTGATATGTTTGGTTTGTGATTGCATGCACATTGTTTGTGTGAATTGTGATGTGTGTGATTAGAAAAATTTCCTTAGAAATATCTTGCCTACTCTAATCTCCCTTCAACCCAAAACAGATGACTACTCCAAGAGACACTAACACCAACCAAGTGGACAGCATGAAAGATATTATAGCAACCCAAAACCAGTTGAGCCAAGAGACAACTCAGCTTTTAGCCAACAACAATGGACTAGACCCAGCCATACAAAGGATTTTCAAACTTCAATCCCAATTGTTGCAAGGACTCATTACTCAAATGATCAACATGAGAGAAAACTTTTCCCAAAGAGCTAAAGTCAACAAGGATGACAAAGATGTTATTCTAGAAGGAACCCAAGCTAGCAATATTTTTAGAGACAAGGATCATGCATCCAAGGAACATGAAGATCAATGCCTCAAGAAGAGAGAAAGATCTCCCACCTATGAAGAACAAGAACTAGAAGAACTCTTAGCTTTGGAGAGACCCAAGAAGAAGAAGAAATGCCCCAACCCAAACAAGAAGGATATTACTCAAGAGCAATGTTACACTTGCAAAGAGATGGGACACTATTACAATGAATGCCCAGAAAAGAAGAAGAGACAAGAAGACAAACAAAAGCTAGTGAAACCCAAGATAAGGAAGAATTTTAGCCAAGTGATGTGCAAATATTGCAAAGAGTTTGGACATTATGCAAACTACTGTCCAGAAAATATAAAACATAAGATAAACCAGCCTTTGAGAGATATCAGCCAAGTGATATGTTACAATTGCAAGAACCCAGGACACTATGCAAGCAACTGTCCAGAAAAGATGAAGAACAAGTTGATCAAGCCTATGGAGAAGCTCAACCTTGGACCATAAGTCAATTATGGAAACAATGGACACTATGCAAAAGTTTTCCAAGAGGAAATTTTCCCAGGATCCCAAGAAGGCCAATATGTAATTTCTGTTTTGAAAAATTTTAAGGGTGGTAGTACCCTAGTTGTTTGAACTTGATTGTAACCCCAGCCTCCCCAAATCTCGGGACGAGATTTATTTTAAGGGTGGTAGCCTGTCACATCCCAAGATTTTCCAAATCTTGTAATGTGAAAATAAATTAATAAAATAAAACTTTGTTTGATTTTCAGAGCCAGAAGAAACTTTTTGAATTCAAATAGAACCTCAAACCAATTTGAATTAAATAAAAACTTAAAGGGACTTAAAAAGATAAACATTTAATAAAAGGAAAAATAAAAACATTTGGAAATACTATTTTGAAACAATTAAATGAGAAGATTTGTTTTAAAATGAAATAGAAGTTTTATAAATAAAGATTATTTATTAAAGGCCAATTTAAACCTTGACCAAACTTTGGGAATTAAAAACATTTAGTTTTGAATAAAAACAACAAAGGTTTATTTAAAATAAAATAATAAAGAATTAAAATCCAAACTTTATTAAAATAAGAAGTTTTACCAAATTAATTAAAACATCAAAACATATTAAATTGTTTTAAATAGGTTTTCCAAATACTTTATATTCTCTAATAAAACCTACTAAAGTGTTTTGGCTTTGTTTTAGATTTCAAAATAAATATCTCAATAAAACAAATCCTATTGAATTTAATAATGAAAGTCTATTATAAATTAATAATGGATACTAAAAAAAAAAAAAATATAAAAAGTTATTTTGTTTTAAAACAAATTTCCAATTATTATATATATTTCCCAAATTAAACCTACTAATTTGATTTTGAAAATATTTAGGTTTCAAATAAAGATTTTATTAATAAAAATCAAACCCTATTTGATTTAATAACTAAGTCCATTTTATTTAATTATTAATGGACCCTAAGGTAAAAGGAATATATTATTTTAAACAATTTTTCCAAATATTCTTTATTTCCAAATAACACCTACTGATTGGGTTTTGAAAATATTTGGATTTTAAATGAATATTTTATTAAATAAAACAAACCCTATTTTATTTAACTAATGATCCATTTATTTAATTAATAAATGGAACCTAAAAAAAAAAAGACTTAAAATAATATTTATTTTAGAATGTGAATTATGATATTAAGCAGAACCAAATTCATATTTGAAAGGCTTGATGATTGTTTGAATCATTTTGAATGTGTTTGGTTGTTTGAATTTCAAAACAGGAAAATAGAATTAGAAAAAGAAAAAGGAATCAGACAGAAAAAAAATAAGAAAACAGACCCAGCCCAACTACCCAGCCCACGAGGCCCAAAGAAGCCAGCTCCTCCCTCTCCCCGAACCGTTTTCCTCACCGACTGAAGCAACCCGCAAGCCTCTGACAAGTGGACCCCCCCTTCATTCCTTTTCCCCACTGATCAAAGGACCCCACCACCGGCCTCTTCTTCCCCACCCCCTCGCGAACTGTTCTTCCTCCTCCCTTAGCCGTTGCAGACGTAATTCCTCAGGCTTAATTCACTTTAATGCCCGAGTAAAAGCCGCAGTAAGCACGCGCCTTTATACGCCCATTCCTCCTCTCTCATTTCCCTCTGTCACCACTCCTTCTCCGCCCCGAGGCTGCCACAATTCGACCCAGAGCCCCCTCTGCCTCCGACGACCCCTCTCGCCAATTCCGGCCAGCACACGCTCCCTTCCGCCTCACTGAGCATACAAACAAGTTCCCCACTTCCTCAAGCTCCTCTCTGTACTCTCCTTTCAACCAGGCCAGAAGTCGTCTTCGACAAAGTTCTGACCGCCGTCTTCCTCAACTCCGACGACGCCCACAGGTGATTCCAGTCCACCCCTTTCCCTCTAGTTCACGCACACAACCCCGCCAGGACTGTGCGCATCTGATACTGTCTCTCGTTTGTCCTAGCATGCATCATAGACCCGTCTCCGACGACGCCCGAGCGAACCCGACGCCAGCAGGAACTCCGGCGAGAAATCGAGTCCACTCCAGAGTGCCCCTCGTTAAACTAGCAGCACGTTGAGCATCGCCGTATTCTCCTGAGCCTGGTGAGCATCCTCCTCTACTTCCTCGCGACCTATTTCATCAGCGCCGCCGCCAACTGACCCCGCCGCCGCTAAGCCACCGTCGGCGCCGCTCACTTATGGTCGAATGAATCAGTACCGTAGGATCCTAATCGCGTGGCCACGATAGATTGACTGAACGAAAGGGTACGCGTTGATCTGAGCCGCACCTGCCCCTTTTGATCCTGTGGTCTGAGTTACTCGATCCAGACGAAACGGTACCAGCCAATCACGGCTCGACACGTGGCCAGTGTTGAGTTAAAAACAGATTTCTGAATCAGATTTATTTGCAAACTTTGAACCCTTGTAACTTTCAAACCACACGACCAAATTTTGCAAACTTTATATCAAAAGATTCAGGAGAACAAGACCTAGCCAGCCCTAGCCTTAGTTTAGCAAATAGTAACTGGTAGCTTGTTTGAATTTGCAGAAACTTTTGTGAGCTTGTTTAGAGTATAAAAATTGTGTAAAATTGAATTTAGGAGTAAAACCTTTGCAAAATGTTTAGTTGTGACCTTACTGACCCTAGGAACCAAACCATGCCCTTATAAATGTTTTTGGAAAGATTTAGAATGGATTACTTGATTTAGTCCCTTTCTAGCTAAATAAAACTATTGATTTGATTATGAAAAATGGTTTTGAAAAGAAAACTTTGAGAAAATAGTTTGGACCAAACCTACTGACCAAAACACCAAGTTTTGCAATAGCAACTCATTTGGTGAACCCTATGGGAAAATGCCTTAGTAAAAATATTTCTACACCACATAAAAATAACACTTTGTTTTGAAAATGGTTTTTAAGTGAAACCTTTTTGCAAATGACTTAGCCACTTTAGAGAATGACCATTAGATGAACCCAAATGACTATGAACCACTAGGAACCACTTTTTCAAACAAAACAAAGCTTGGCATGCTTGCATGCATTTTCTTTTGACTTTGTTATTTATGTGTGTTGTTTTGCTTGATTGGTAGATTGAGTTTGTGCCTTGCTTGATTGATTTGTAGTGACTTGAAGAGTGTGATTGTTGCAAAGATCAAGAAGTGAACCCATACTCTACCAAAAAGGCAAGTGATGCTTCATACTTTTATCCTATTACTTTCACTATGCATTAGTGATTTTGTTAAGTAAAACTTGCATGGATTTTGCTAAGTATAGATCTTGCTATAGGAAAACCTTGTAGAAGAATCCTTAGTAGGATTTTCCTAAGTTAGAGATTCCTACTACTACCAAGCTTAGCCTAGCTAATAGAAAACATGGGTGGAAAATATATTCACACTATGGAAAAATATTCTAAGTCTGAAGACTTATGATTTTGTTTAATAAAACAACTAAGTAAATTAATCACCGGGTGGAATGGAAGGATTGGGTTATGTTGAGTGGTTACACAAGGCGGAAACCTTGTGTATCTCACTTGTGGAATGCCACCCAGGAAACAAAGGGATTTAAGATGTCAAATGTTGAGAAGCTTCAAGTGCAACCACTTGGCAATATGGGCTCTGCCATGATCATATAGGTTGCAAGAACTTAGCCAAATGGACAGTGGGTGGTAGTGTTTTGATAGGTTGGAACGCGTCCATTTTGGTCTAAGGGAAGGCTTCTGAAAGATTTTGTCTTGGGAAACCAAGTCTTGTGGGTAAAGTGCACCACCTCTGCAGAGTGTAAAATCTAAGTACTTAGCCATGTCCCAGTAAAGGACAATTTGAGCATCAAGACATGGAAGCAATCAAGAATCTCATCATTCCAATTTCTAAATAAAAATTTGTGGGTGAACAAGGGATTGTGTGTATTCTTCAATCTTTGATGGAAAGATGGCTTGATATAAGGATCTCAACATCTTAGATTGAAGAAAATTGTTTTGCCAAGCAAATCTTGATCTTTGATTGGTAGATGCCCGAGTGGATCTCCGTCTTTGATTTGTAGATGACTTGGAAAGTTTTGCCAAACAAAAACTTAGTATTTTCAAAATGATAAGAAAAATCTATTTCGAGCAATGCAAGCCTCAACTCCACTTAGCCAACTGCATATAGATGATAGACTCCACTATACTACAATAGTATCACTTGCCAATACAATTCAAATGTATTGACCCTTTGTGGTCAGAACTTGTATGTTGCGTGTTTGATTGATTTTAGTGAAGATTGTTTGATTAGGATTACAAAGTCTACAACCAACATCTGCCTGTGGCACTTTGAAGATGAAGGACCCATGACTATATTTATTCCGCTGCAATGTAATGTAATAGCCATATGAGCTATGTTTGATGTAATAAAATTATGTTATTCCTGGTTATAAAGTTATATTATGACCCTTGTTTCTTGATATTACATCTTAACTGTGGATGCTAGCTATTGATCCAGGGACTAGCATTGCAATCACAGGGATCCTTTCCTTTATAAAGGAGGGGTCTAACACTGGGTGGCTATAAAGGTGGCATTGAGTGTTCGGAAAGTATGTGTTGAGGCACATGGATTAAGAGTGGGATTTGTCCATCCATATGATGGATAAATATACTCTGGTCCCTCTCGGTGGAATTTCATACAATTAGCTTGCAAGCATGTGACTGGCTCACAAGGGATCACATATCACATGAACGAGAAAAGAGTACTTATCGGTAACGAGGTTGAACTAGGTATGCAGAGATACCGACAATCAAACCTCGAATAAGTAAACTGTCGCGAGACAAAGGGAAATTGGTATCGTATGTAAGTGGTTCATTCGATCGCAAAGTAATCATAGAAATATGTGGGAGCCATATGAATTTCTAGATTCCTCTATTGGTTATTGATCGGAGAAGTGTCTCGGTCAAGTCCGCGTAATTCATGAACCGTAGGGAGACACACTTAAGGATTCGATGTTGTTTAGTAGATATGGAATGTAAGTAGGGAGACCGAATGTTGTTCGAAGTCTCGGATGGGATCCAGGATATCACGAGGAGATCCGGAATGGTCAGGGGAAAAAGATTCATATAAGGAAAGTCCAATTCCAGAGTTCGGAAATGATTCCGATGATTTCATCGGAGAGGTTCTAGAAAGGTCTAGAAGGTTCACCGGACCGGAAAGGGAAGGGAACATGAATGTGTCATGGATAAGTGGAATGATTGGATCATGTCCTAGGTCACTTGGTTGGTCATTAGCAAGAAAGAAATCAAGCTCCAAATTGAAAGTCAAAACGAAAGTTTGAAAAGTCAAACTAGGACAATATGTCCCGATGGAGGTGTAGGGTTTGCAGCATAGAAAACAAAAACTTTCCTACGATGGGAACAACTATGTACCAAGATCTATCTACTAGATACAAACAACGGGCGGATGTATATCCGTAGAGAACATACCCTTGAAGACCGACAAAGTTTAATGAGTCCAAACTCGTGGTTGATGTAGACGATCTCTTGTCGATCTCAAGATCGAGAGGAAGTCCTAGCACCACAAAACAGCAGCGCATCCGTGCTCGCACACACGTTCAAGGCACCGAGCAACCTCTGCCTCCTCGGTCCAGCGATGCAGCGGAAGCACAACTCTTTCTTGCCGAAAATCCACCGGGAACATGTATATCGCTAGTCCGAGACCATGGGGAATAAATTCTAGAGGGGGAGAGAGATCCTTCACGAGGAGGTGTGTGTGAGAGAGAGGGAGGGGGGCTCCTTTTATAGGGAGAGGGGGGAACCCAAGGGGCCATGCGCCCAGCCATGGGGCTGCCCCCACCTCTTCCACATTCATGTGGGTGGACACTCCACTCACTCAAATGCCTTTCAATTCCCTCCACTCAAAAACCCACTCAAATTCCCATTAAATTTCCACCAAATTTAATGCAAACTCTCATTAAATAAAACTCCTTTTATTTATTCAGAATTTTGTCAATTACTTTAATGACAAACATTCACATATAACCCCTTGCTAGTATTTCATTTCACATGCAGAAACACTTTTTGCAATTTCACCCGAAAACCCGTTTCGGTATCTAGTGAAATAAATTCATGCGCTTGTTATTCTTTTCGGCATGAAACTTTTTCTCCAAATGGATGTTGGTGTCTCTTAAGTGTGTCACCCTACGGTTCGTGAATAATGTGGACATGATCGAGACCCCTCTCAGATCAATAATCAGAAGAGGGATCTGGAGACCCATACTGACTCCCACACATTCAACGATGACTTTCTTGTGATCGTCAGAACCTTTTACACTAGTATCTTAATCCCTTTGTTTCGCGATATATTATATGTCCGAGATTCGATCATCGGTATCTCCATACCTAGTTTGATCTCGTTACTGACATGCACTCTTTTCTGGTTCCCGTGATATAACATTCTAGTGATCAAATCACTTGCTTGCAAGCTAATAAATGTGATATCACCGAGAGGGCCCAAAGCATATCTATCCGTCATCGGGATGAACAAATTCCACTCTCGATCCATGGGCCTCAACATAACACTTTAGTAGTTCTGAACCCATCTTTATAATCACCCTATTACGGTGTGACGTTTGATGTTATCAAGAAACTCTTCCGGTGTTAGTGATTGACATGATCTCATGGTCTAAGGATTAGGATCACTTCGTAAGTTGTTATAGCAATATAAACTCAATGACTTTGATCGTAATGCTATACTTAGGATGAATGTTCATCACATCATTACACTAATGTTGTGACCTCGTTATTAACAACATCCAATGTCCATGATCAGGAAACCTTTGATCATCTTGTTAATCAACGAGCTAGTTTATAAGAGAGGCATAACTAGGAACTTCCTTTTTATTTATTAAACACACATGTATTAATGTTTCCGTATTAATACAATTATAGCATGCAAAATAAACATTTGTCATAAACAAGGAATACGATAATAACCACTTTATTATTGCCTCTCGGGCATATTCCCTTCAGTCTCCCACTTGCACTAGAGACAATAATCTAGTTTGAAAACTTTGCGTATTGAACACCTATGGTTTTCTGGTGTTCCATATACCAATTGCAAGTGGTTAACATAATCTACGGATCTGACGCTTCAGGTCCGTGTGTATTTGCATGTCTTTGCGTCTTCACGCATCACTCATTCTCCAATGAGATGGCATTGTATAAATTTGGTCTTTTGGTGAGACCTTTAGTTCCTTGGGGTTAAAACATGTCGATACTATTGTCATACAATATATCTTTAGTGTTAGCCCGTTGTGAACCACACCTTAGTTTTATAACAAACTACTTGACACAAATTCCCTCCTTTGCTACTACTATAGCAGTCATATACTTAGCCCTTTTGTTGTAGTATTCGTCACAATGTCTTAATTATGGATTTCGTCCAAATCCATCATGGAATCTTCTTTCCATTACATTGTGCCACCCATAGTTTAAATTGAGATAAACTTAATTTGTATCTTGTGACAAAACTAGTATCAATGTAACACTTTACAATGAACTATTTGTAATTGTTTGTCACCTCTACACAAATATATTCTTAGTTCTTCCAAAAGATCATAAGAATTTTCTTACTATTGTCCAATGATCATTTTATGATTCATTCTGGTATATGCTCATAACACTTAGAGCATAGGACATATCTAGATGTGTACATATCATGGTATGATTGATCAAATCATTCTTGTGATTTTACTCATCAAGTGTCAAAGCACTTGAATCTTGTTTCACTTATCAAGTGTCGGTACACTTGAATCTTGATTCAATTCCTTTCCATACGACAAGAACCATTTCTTGTCGTTTCTATATTGAACTCCTTCAATATCTCATATATGTACGTTTGGCACAACCATATTAGCGTCACAGTCTATCCACTATAGACATTCATGCTAAATATTCGGGTTTTGCCTAAGTTTTTCATCGAAATGAAATTCTTAACCTTTGTCAATAAAAGATACATCATTTCTAATCAACAAGATGTCCTCCACATAATGTATTAGAAATATGTCTTAGCGCTCCCACTTAATTTCTTGCAAATGCAAGCATCTTCATCGTCTCCTGATGAAAAACTCATTTTTCATCATGGTGAAGATTCCAACTCCGCGATGCTTACTTCAACCATTGAAGTTTGCATTCCCTTTTAGCATCCTTTGAATTTAACAAAACCCTTTGGACTGTGTCATGTACACGTCCTAGGTAACCATTCTATTAGAAGAACTTTGTTTTGTTTATTCATCTACCATATACCAAATTATATGTAGTGGTTGCTACTTTAATCCGTCCAGACTAAATATCGCTATGAAAGATCAAATCTTGTCATAGTCAACTCCTTGAACATTGTCGTAAAATACTTTATGACATGTCGACTATTTCATAGATGTGAAACATCCATGTCTGTTTCTTTATAGATCCAAATACGACCGATAGGTTTTTACACCTTTCCGGAGGGTCTTCCAAGTTCAAAACTTGATTTCTCGTGTATGGAACTATCACGGATTTTATGGCTTCAAGCCATTTGACGGAGTCAGGGCCCATCATCGCTTCTTTGCATGTAGTCGGTTCATCATTGTCAAACAATAATGATTTACTCTCAAATCTTAGCATTTGATTGCTTATCCGACCGACTTGGTTCAATAATAACTTAGATCTTCGTGACCACAACCTTTGAGGAACATAAGCTATGAGCATTATGGCAGCCTTTGGAACAATTTCTGGTGCTGCGCAACTCAACACATATAGCTAAGGTTCGTTAACCTTATCAAAGTTCTATTGTCCTCCCACTTAACTTTTACGAAAAATTCCTTCTTCAAGAAACTTCATATTTCAAGCGACAAACCCCTTTGTCCTCGGTGTTATGGTGGAATAACCAATTGTTATTCGAAATAACCTACAAATACATGCTCATCCGACTTCGGTTGTAAACATCTTAATTATGTTTAGCATACCAAAATTTAATAAATGACAACTTGGGTTTTACCCCAAACCATAACTTCCATGGTGTCATTTCAACGGATCAATATGGAGCTCTTTTCAGTGTAAAAGCGGTAGTCTCTAAAGCTTTAATCTTTTAAAACATAATGGCAGTTTTATAAATAACACCTTTGATCCAACCATGTCAAACAAGGTTTCATTACAAATCTCAAACACTCCATACTCCTATGGTGTTTCGGGAGATGTAAATCTAGGTGTTTTGCTAAACTTGCAACTCAAATAAATCCCTTTATGATAAAATCATATTTCATTTATTTTCTTGTTACACTTGCAACTCAAATAAATCCCTTTATGATAAAATCATAAACCATTTATTTTCTTGTTACAATGATTTTCACTTCATCTTGAAAGTCTTTGAACATTTTCAAATATTTCACACTTCTTTCTCATTAAGTGAATATTCACTCAAATTTCTGGAGAAAGTATATGAAGTTGAAACCCATCGCTTACGACTACACATAATGGACTACATACATCGATATGTATAAATTCCAATATTTTAGTCGTTCGTTCTTCTTTGGCCTTTGAACGAAGTTTTAATTATCATGTGGAAAGTCTCACAAGCGTCACTTGATCAAATCAAAGACTCCAAAAATCCATGAATATGGAGATTCTTCATGTTTTCTTTCCAATATAATTTAAACGGTGATGTCACTTCGTAAGTGATCTTCCAATCATTTGTCTTGCGACATTTTAGCATTAGGCTTTATGGATGTGATTTCTCCAACTAGATTTGTAAATCATCCATCTTATATGGAATACGGTAATTATTTGAACAACCTTTGTTCTCATAATACCTGATTCAAATAACAATTATTAAAACAAATCTTGAAGTCAAGCTTTGGTATCAACGAGAAATACAAACAACGGTTTATTTGTTTTCGATGAACATCATCACATATTATCTTGCTAGTTACTTAGGCCATTGTGGTTCATGAATTGCGTCGTTCCGTATGAAATTTCATACCAACCAATTCGGTATCCAATACCCAAAAACCACATTGTTTAACAAGCAAAGAATACAACCATAACATGTATATCATCTATATACCTAAATTGGATATTTCCAATCTTTTCTTTTCTGCCAAATATATTTTATAGATTCTCTTTCAGCATTTTCTCTTTCCTTTTAAAAGAATTTATCAACCTCAACAGTGGCGCCATATACATGACACATAGTCCAAAGCGTGTATACTCAAATAATAATACCTTTGGATTTGCACTTTGAAGTAGATCACCATCATCAAAATGATCAGTATTCTTTCAAAATCCATTCTTTAGTAATCTTTTAGTGTAGTAAACACTTTACATACATTTTCTATTCATCCTTATCATGACGACTTTCATGATCAAGCTACTGTAGCTTATAAAGGTGAATCGTGAGTATAACATTACTTTCCAAAACCCTTTTGGATGATTAGGATGTCTAGCATCTCCAACCTTCGTAAATTCTCATCCAATATGAGAACATATATTATACTCTATCATTTTGCAACCAAAACATTGTTTCAGATATCGTTATATCTGCCACACATGATGATTTCTGAAACAGTTCTTTCACCTCCTAGATAAACTTGATATTAAAACAATCAAGAATCATGGAGGCAAACATGATACTTAAGATACTAACACTGGAATTGTTACTCTCGATTTAATACCAACTATTAAATTTCACGGAGTAAATAGAATTTGCTGAAAGTTTGCAATAGGTCTTTGAACTTTAGATTGACACTCAACACAATACGATACCAGTTCGTAAAGTATATATCCAGAATTCTATAGTTCTATTATCTCAACTACAACTATGCATAAGGTGGTGAACGAATGCCAATGACTACAACAAATTATGCAAATTCACTTTGATTTAATTTATGATAAATTGAGTTCTACTAATCCAAATTAGAAATGAACTCTCACTCAAAAACGACACCCCTCGTGCCTTTTTGGTGATTACATGAACCAAATCCACTACACCAAGTCCGATCATCACGTTAGTCGGTATAGCTTCAAAGGCGAGCATCAAATGGTCATCATATCAAAACATATGACTCATGCTTAACCTTTTGGTCCGTGTTCCGAGGCCATGTCTGTACATGCTAGGCTCGCCAAGTAAGAACCTTAGTATTCGCGTGTGTAACTGTCTTACACCCGAGATATGCTCATGGATTCAAGTACACCCGATCATCACGTGATGTCTTGAAGCGACGAAACATTGTCGGTTCATACTTAAGGAAGAACACATTATTATCTTGATATCTAAATGAGGGATCATCTTATTATGCTAATAAAACGCCAAACAAGCAATATAAGATGCAATCAAAACATCACATGTTTATAAGTGAAATGATATGGTTCCCGCACTTGATCTCCATCATGTGCATCGTGGTATGATCTCTATCATACCTCTATGTGTAAGGCCAAGGTCTATGGAACCTACACGTTATGTGTGTTGTAAGAGTATCATCTTATACTTCTACTTACAACATCACCATATCATATCACTAGCCCAGCAACAATCTAAACTAGACGCCTCTAATTTATCCATTGCAAATTTTACGTGGCTTAGGGCTTTCGAAGATAGAACCGTTCTTACCTACGAACATGAACCACAACGAGGATAACCAAATTGTTGACAACTCGTTGCAAATTATATATTGACTATAGTAGGAGAGACAGACACCCGCTAGCCACTTATGCAAAACTAGTTGCATGTCAAGCGTGGAACAGGTCTCATGTGCGAGGACATGTAAAGTTTGTCCGGGCCGCTTCATCCCACTATGCCACCAATATACAAAGTACAACTAAGAATCAATAAAATGATCATCATCGCCCACATACTCATATGTGTACTACCCTTACAAAGCATCTACGCATAGATCCGGCTCTGATACCACTGTAGGGTTCGCAGCATAGAAAACAAAAAATTTCCTACGATGGGAACAACTAAGTACCAAGATCTATCTACTAGATACAAACAACGGGCGGATGTATATCCGTAGAGAACATACCCTTGAAGACCTACAAAGTTTAACGAGTCCAAACTCATGGTTGATGTAGATGATCTCTTGCAGATCTCAAGATCGAGAGGAAGTCCTAGCGCCAAGAAACAGCCGTGCTCGCACACACGCTCGAGGCACCGAGCAACCTCCGCCTCCTCGCTCCAGCGATGCAGCGGAAGCACAACTCTTTCTTGCCGAAAAGCCACCGGGAACATGTATCTCGCTAGTCCGAGACCATGGGGAATAAATTCTAGAGGGGGAGAGAGATCCTTCACGAGGAGGTGTGTGTGAGAGAGAGGAGGGGCCTTTATAGGGAGCGGGGCACCCAAGGGGCCATGCGCCCAGCCATGGGGCTGCCCCCACCTCTTCCACATTCATGTGGGTGGACACTCCACTCACTCAAATGCCTTTCAATTCCCTCCACTCAAAAACCCACTCAAATTCCCATTAAATTTCCACCAAATTTAATACAAACTCTCATTAAATAAAACTCCTTTTATTTATTCAGAATTTTGTCAATTACTTTAATGACAAACATTCACATATAACCCCTTGATAGTATTTCATTTCACATGCAGAAACACTTTCTGCAATTACACCCGAAAACCCGTTTTGGTATCTAGTGAAATAAATTCCTGCGCTTGTTATTCTTTTTGGCATGAAACTTTTGCTCCAAATGGATGTCGGTGTCTCTTAAGTGTGTCACCCTACGGTTCGTGAATAATGCAGACATGATCGAGACCCCTCTCAGATCAATAATCAGAAGCGGGATCTGGAGACCCATACTGACTCCCACACATTCAACGATGACTTTCTTGTGATCGTCGGAACCTTTTATGCTAGTATCTTAATCCCTTTGTTTCGCGATATATTACATGTCCGAGATTCTATCATCGGTATCTCCATACCTAGTTTGATCTTGTTACTGACATGCACTCTTTTCTCGTTCCCGTGATATAACATTCTAGTGATCAAATCACTTGCTTGCAAGCTAATCAATGTGATATCACCGTGAGGGCCCAAAGCATATCTATCCGTCATCGGGATGAACAAATTCCACTCTCGATCCATGGGCCTCAACATAACACTTTAGTAGTTCTGAACCCATCTTTATAATCACCCTATTATGGTGTGACGTTTGATGTTATCAAGAAACTCTTCCGGTGTTAGTGATTGACATGATCTCATGGTCTAAGGATTAGGATCACTTCGTAAGTTGTTATAGCAATATAAACTCAATGACTTTGATCATAATTCTATACTTCGGATGAATGTTCATCACATCATTACACTAATGTTGTGATCTCGTTATTAACAACATCCAATGTCCATGATCAGGAAACCTTTGATCATCTTGTTAATCAACGAGCTAGTTTATAAGAGAGAGGCATAACTAGGAACTTCCTTTTTGTTTATTAAACACACATGTATTAACGTTTCCGTATTAATACAATTATAGCATGCAAAATAAACATTTATCATAAATAAGGAATACGATAATAACCACTTTATTATTGCCTCTCAGGCATATTCCCTTCAGGAGGAAGGAAAGAATCCTTCTTTCCCTCCACCATAAGACAACAAGGAGAGGGAGTTAGGGAAGGATTAAAACTCCCCTCTCCCAAGCTTCCCTCCCTCTCATAAAGAGAGGGGAGGGGGTTCCCCAAGGCCACACAACACCAGCCCCTCCCCAACTAGCCGCGCCGCCACCGCTCACCGCTGCCCCAGGGCCGCCGCTCGCCGCTCACCGCTACCGCCAGCCGCCGCCAGCCACGCCTCCTCTTCTTCGGCCCTCTAAACCCTAGATCACCGGAAACCCTAGATCCACCATAACCTGCTCCGTCTTAGGCGAAGCCCTGCAGGATTTTCCCTCTACTTTCGACACCATGCCGTCGTGCTGCCGGAATCGCGAGGGGATAACTACAACCTCCACTGTGCTGGAACAAGGGAGAGGAAGGTCTTCATCGAGTACCGAACGTGTGACCGACTATGGAAGCGCTGTCGGAACGCAGCGCCGGAAGAATCGTGTACACGATCTTGAGATCGGCAAGTGTAAGAATCTGCTTTAACCACTTTGGAATCTTCGAGGGTGAGTATTCTAATCGACTCGTTCCTACAATATAGTAGATAGATCTTGGCTTGTTTGTGTGCATGCGATAGAATTTTTTTGTTTTCCATGCTACGAACCCCTACACAAATCAATCGGTACGACAAGATACTCATGATGTCCATACCTTGAGACAAATGCTGTCTTCGGAACATCTTCCAGTTTTATTTTTATTTGGTGGTATCCAGATCTTAGATCAATCTTGGAAAATACTCCAGCTCCTTTAACTTGATCAAACAAATCTTGAATTCTAGGTAATGGATACTTATTCTTGATGGTAACATTATTGAGATTTCTATAGTCCCCACACATCCTTCTCCCTCCATCTCTTTTATCCACAAAGATCACCGGTGTTCCCCACGGGGATACACTTTCTTGAATGAATCCTTTTCTGGCTAACTCATCAATTTGCTGTTTAAGTTCTTTTAATTCTTTTGGACCCATCTTGCACAGTGCTTGAGCTATTGGTGCTGTACCCGGAATTAGATCAATAGTGAACTCTATTTCCCGATCTGGTGGCATTCATGGTAGCTTTGCTAGAAAAACATATTGGAACTCATTTACTATAGGAATATCTTCCAACTTGACCTCCTTCATTGAGTTCAGCTGAAGATCCACCATGATATGACTGTTCTTATCTGCTTGATAAAATATCCTTGCTCCACTTGGGGTCTTGATTGAGACAGTTTTATCCTCACAATTAATCTGAGCCCCATGTTCAGTCATCCAATCCATACCCAACACTACTGCAATTTCCTTCAAAGGAATCACATAAAGGTCCGCAAAGTAGGTACAACCACAAATCGAGATAACCTAATCTTGTTTAATGTGGCATACAACTACATTTCCCCCTGTCGTCACTATGGTCATAGAGTTTTCTAACGTTGCCCTTCTAATCCCGAATTTATCACAGAATTCTTCAGAAATGAATGAAGTAGTCGCACCAGTATCAAATAGAACTTTTTCGGGATTGGTAAGGATATTGAGCGTACCTATCACTGCATGCTCTGAGTTATCCACCTCCTCCAGGGTTGAGCAATTCAGCTTCCCGGTAGGTCTGTTCCTCTTGCCATTATTGTTCTTGACAAAATTTCCTCCTTTATTGGGTTTCCCATTTTCTCCATTGGTTTGTCCTCCACCTTTAACAGGCCAACCACCTTGTGGTTTGCTCGGACAATTTGGCTTTATATGACCCCTCTAACCACAAGCATGGGAAACTATCATTGCTTTCTGGCAATCCCTGCTTATATGCCCTGGAAGTTTGCAATTGTAACATATAATATTCCTTCCGGTTGGATTTGCACTCCCGTTGGAATTGTTATTGTTGTAAGGTCTATTTCTTGACTTGAATTCCAGATTGGGCTTGGGTTTACTTGCCTGAATCCTCTTAGTTTCCTTTTTGGCTCTCTTCCTTCTATTGTAACATCCCTAAAATCATGTTTTCAAAGATTGCATATCATCCATGCATGCATAATCATTTAGGGATCAATTTCAAAGTCATTTCAAGAAAACAGAAGAATTGAGTGCTTATTATTTTATGTAGACAAGCATTGATCAAGATGCCACTCTCAAGTGAGAGAATATTTGTTTCAAACCAAGATTTGTTTGCTCATAAGTTGGTTTGGTTGAGTTCCAAAGCTTTTGGACAAAATTTCTAAAACAAAATATGGTTTTAAAACCATTTTCCATCTTTGTCAAATCTTGTGCTAAGGCACTGTTTATTTTTTAATTTCAATGGAACCAAGCAAGTCTAGTTAGACAGCACGGTTTAATACTCAAAATTATGCAGGTTTCACTTTATAAAAATCCAGAAAGATTTGGAATTGAAATACATTTGAATTCATTTGAAAAGGATTCCTGAAAATCGAATTAGAAAAAGAAAAAGGATTAGAAAACAGAACTAGGCCTGGCGTCACTCATTCGGCCCAGTAGACAAAGCAGCCCACCCGGGGTTCCCCTTTTCCCTCCGTTTCTCACCCACTCGCACACCCCTCCCTCGCTAACTTCGACGAACAGAAGCACTCGTCGCCAGAAAGAACTACGGCGAGCAATCCCCGTCGACCTCGAGCGCCCCTTCGCCAACCAAGCACACCTCGAGCATCGCAGCGACCATGCGAACCCAATAAGCATCTCCACTCCTCCCCGCACGACCTAAATCGCCGGCAACTTCTCTGACAGAGCCGCCGCCGCTGGCGCCGCCAAACTTTGGTCGTTTGATATGTAGCCGTTAGATCTAGATCTAACGCATACGATAGATTCACTTAGCGAAGCGATATGATTAGATCTGGGCCATGAACAGTCACTTTAATCCAACGGCCCTCATCGATCGATCCGTGCGAATCGGTATCAGCGAATCAGAAACTACCGCGTGGCTAGGGTTTAGAATTTAAATCTGAATTAGCTCTATTAGAATTTCAAACTTGTAAAATTCATAACTTTTGATCCCCACGTTCAAATTTTGCAAATTTTATATCATTGGAATCAGGATAGAAAATCCTATCTATTTATGCAATGTGTTTAATGTTTTGCCTCTATAAAAATGGTTGATTTTGCAGAGACATTTGTAGGCTTAATTTGAGTGAAATTATTTGAAAAATGTTTTAATGATCAAATAAAGTTTATTTTGAGTATCTTGGTCTTGTTTATGTTTCAGTACTATACCCTTGTCTTGTTTAGTGTATAAAAATCATCACATGACATTTGCATGCATTCATATATTTTTGTTTGTATATTTTGTTATCTGATTTTGGTGCCATTATTTTATGTGTAGATTTTGGTGCAAATAGTGATTGTGGTTGTGAAGATTGTTGCTACTCCTCAAATTACCAAGGCAATTGGTGCTTCATGTTTTGTCCCTATATTTTTTTCACCTATGCACTAGAAATATTTTGTATAGGACTTGCATGAATATTTTGATAAGTATCTATATGCTATGCTTGGAAAATCCTAGTAGTTGTAGAATTGTTGGAAATTCCTCTAAGTTAAGATGCATACTGTCAACACCCGGATTTTTAATCCCAGATGCCTGTTATGCCATACATCGCAATCCCAGGATTACCACTTTAGCGAGACATAACATAATTGGATACCAGAGTACATCATCCATTACAAACCATACATAAGGTCTTACACAAATAAGGATCTTATGATCCAGTTCTTAATACAACTTCAAGCAGCGGAATACGTAATAATAACGGTAGCATAGGCGAAGCTCCATCTTCGGGGTCACAGGAAATGCTGACGATGGGAGATGATCCTAGCTGTCGTAACCTTCCTGGGGTCCATCCTCCAGGTACTCCTCTTCATAGTATGGCCGCGGGAATAGCCAGGGACAAAGCCATGAGTACTCTTTAAGTACTCGCAAACTAATACTAACAAGTAAAAGGGTTTTTGGATAATAGGACACTAGGCTCTAGGGTTATTTTGCAAAGGCCAGATTTATCCCTACTAAGTTCAGAAGCAAGAGAGCTAGTTGAAGTTTATAACACCTAAGTGGTAACTTGTATTTCGTAGCACAACCCTGTTGTGGTCAAGTCAAAGTCTCAATTCATTTCACAAGTCATTTTGAAAACAGCTGACGGGGGAACAGTATGGCCACTCCAACTGTCCATAACCGCGGACACGGCTATTCGAATAGTTTGACACTCTGCAGAGATTGTACACTTTCACCACAACATTCGATACATCCGTCAGGAACAAATCCTGAATTCACCATACTCAGTATGCGGATAATCAATCCTAACCTTTCAATTATACGCCCTAGTATAAGCACCTCTCCTGTGAGTTTGGCCTCCCAACCATGACCAACTGTCATCTTGGGTACTGCACAGGTGGACAATCTTCACATGGTAGCCTCAGCTCAGACCTTGGTCGTGAGGGAACTAATACTAAGGTATATAATTTTCCAGTCAAGCCCTACCCAATCTTCGGGTATTGTGGTTGTACGATAAAATTGGAATGGTATCGCATCCAGGCAACCATCATTTTTATAAAGGTCTAAGGATCATGCCTCAACATTTTCATCACCATAATCATCTGGTGTTCCGAAACACATGTCAAAACATCTCAGTAGAATGATCCATCATTCTAAGGTTTTCATAACCGTTTTCACCAAGTAATCCCATCTAAAGTTGATCAAGTTTTATGCTTAGCACTAGCATCTACAAGTGGGGGTGAGCACTAATGAGGGGTGGTAAACTAGTGGAGTTTCAACTAAGTTCAATCTCATGCCTCAGGATGACATCAAGATTATCTAGCTTAGGCCAAATTTTATGCTCTTTATGCAACCTTCAAATATCTCCTCAGAATCTACAAGTCACTTAAGTACTCTCTAAGGAAGTAGCTTTGATAAAGAAATAAAGTAGAAATCTTGCAAATAAAACTAGGATTGGGTTATCAAGTGGGTATGATCACATATGCTTAAGGCATATAGTTGGCATGGTAACAAGTAAGGGTTTGTTTGCATCAGTAGAATATCTTGCAAGGGTTAGCTTGCACATTCACTAGTAGTATTAGGCTTGCATAGGTCAACTTGATTAGTAACGTTTGCCTTGTGCAGAGCAGTGGTTGAAGTTCTCCTCGGCTTCCTCTTCGCAGTATCCTCCTTCCTCCTCGTATCCTTGGTCGGTACTAGCGTCTATAAATAAATACGATGTACACAATCACCAAACAATACTTAACTACTTGCAATCATCACACAAAAGGGTCCTACAGATGATCCAGTATCATCACTAACATTACAAGATTAAAGCTTGGTTTAATTCTTTTTTATTTTTAGAAAAGTAATTTCTACTCATTGAAAAACTACTTGAGATTTAATATTCTCCAAACCAAACATGGGATCATGTTGACACATGTCATCACCACACATTTTAGTCCATGGGAATGTGATTTAAAGTGGTGTCACAATTTAATAAGGTTTTACCCTTTTTATTTTAATTAAATAATGTGTCTAGAAATGCCTATGTGGCATTCTTTTATTACTTGAACATTATTTCTGTAAGTAAACATATATATTTTTATATATTCTGAAAGGTATGGTTAAATATGATTTTTGAGAGTTGGAATCAACTCAAAAGCTATTATGGTTTTAATTTGAAAAATGTTTGAATGCAGAAAAGCTTCTGCCTTGTTATTTTTACCAATGATGATCTATAGATCCAAATGACTTGAATCCAACGGGCTTGGATTCTGCATGTCAAGGCCTTTCTAACAAAATTAGTTACATTCAATTTGGTGCACTGAATCGATATGGGTTGATTTTTGAAACTGGGTACAGAAGTGTGTTTGAATTAAAATGGAAAATATTTAATTCAAATAACTGGGGTACGCGGGAAAGGTTAAAGGGCTGGCATGCTAAGCATAGCGCTTCCGCGGGCTGCGTAAGTGGCTGTCCCCACGCGTCAGTGAGACAGGGGGGTGCGAAGCGGTATGGGGCGATGTGGTGCGTTCGATCTGGTTCTAATCCAACGACTGAGGGTCATTGTCGACGTTGGGCAACGCCGGCGAGACAGAAACCTAGCGCGGCCAGTGGGGGTCGTTGGGGGATCACTGGGGTTCAGGCGAGGGTCAGCGAGGCGGGCGAACGACGAAGTCGACGACGGCGAACTTCCTGGTACCAGCAGCTTCTCCTGGGGCGGCTCCAATCGTTGGCTCCCTTCTTCTCCACCAGCGGCGGGCTCCGGTGAAATTCCAGCGCTGCGCTGCTCGCCTTGCTCTGGGAACAGGGTGGAATGGTCAGTGAGGAGAGGGGAGTGAGATTGTGTGCTCAATTCGGCTGGGGGTGGCCTCTATTTATAGTGGCGAGAGGGGGCTGACGGGGCGCACGGTGAGCTCGTGGTGGTCGATGGTACAGATTTGTGTCTATATTTTCTTTGATTTGTGTCTACCAAGTGTTTGATGAAATGGCCGCAAGAACTCAAGTTTTGAATTTTGAAAAGATTTTTGGTGGGTGTGCTAGGTTGGTGTTGGTGAGTCTGCAGATGCTTGGGTTTTGAAAGTTGAGCTTGTTTGAGTGGTTTTTGAAAAAGTGGGATCTTCCCATATGATAAAGATTCAATTTTGAATTGTCATTTAAACTATGCATTTGAAAGTTTCTGGATGATCACAAAGTGGGCCTTGATACTTTGTTATGAGTACAATCAAGGGGTGCAAAGATCCAGAAAAGTTTCTGTTAGGTTCTGAAAGTTTGAGACAGCCAAAGTAGGCATGGGAGTTAAATTGGTCAAAATGACCATTCCCTTATTTTATTTGTTTTGATTTACTTGTCTTTGGGAAAAGTGTGGGAAATGTTTAGATGATGTTTATTTCACCTAAGCATCCATTTACAATCAAAGAGACACACAAACAAGGTGGTTCAAAAGAATTCAAAACGAAATGCATACTCACATGCATGCTTCCATAATTTTACTTAGAAATGTTTTTGTTAACCATAATTTTGATGATTAGAGTTTGATGATCCAAGTTTAGTATTTTTGGGATGTTACACATACTATTGCCATGCTTAGCCTAGCTAGTAGCAACCAAGGGTGGTTTATATATTCATGCTATGTGAAATATTTCTAAGTCATTGACTTGTGTTTTTGCTTAATAAAACAACTAAGTGAATGAAACACCTGTGTGGAATGGAAAGAATGATTTGTGTTGAGTGGTTACACAAGGCCCATTTCTATGGTTTACCTTGTGTATCTCACTTGTGGAAAGCCACCCAGGAACAAAGGGATTTGAGATGCCAAATTTTAAGAAGCTTCTAGTGCAGCCACATGGCATTATGGGCTCTGCCTGGATCATATAGGTTGCAATAACTTAGCCATTTGGACAGTTGGTGGTAGTGGGATGATAGGTTTGGAGCGCGTCCATTTGGTATAAGGGAAGGCTTCTGAAAGGTCCTGTCTTGGTGAAAATCAAGTCTTGTGGGGAAAGTGCACAACCTCTGCAGATTGGACAACTTGAGCATCAAGACATGGAAGCTATCAAGAATCTCCTCATCCCAATTTTCTAAGTTAAAACTTGTGGTTGAACAAGGGTGAAGGTTCCACAATTTCTATTGGTGGTTCCTTGGGAAAGTTTTTTGTCAAAGAAAAACTTAGTGTTTTCAACTGATAGATAAAACCTATTTTGAGCAAAGCAAGCCTAAGCTACACTTAGCCAAATGCATATAGTATCTATATGCTAATATTCTACTAAGGTATCACTTGCCAATACTATTCCAATGTATTGACCCACTGTGGCTGTAACTTGTGATGTTGCAGGTTATTCTGATGATGATTAGGGGTTATGAGTGTACACTCAACATGCTTTCCTGTGGCACATGAAGATGAAGACTTATTTATATTATTCTATATTTAAACTCTTGTATTAGGCCTGTGGCCATGGAGTTGTAAAAGACTATGTTTGTCTCTAGAATGATTTGTAATAATGACCTTTGTATCTGTGTACTTCATCTTAAATTGTGGATGCTAGCATTGATCCAGGGACTAGCATTGCAATCACAGGGATCTTTACCTTTATAAAGGTGGGATCTTACAGATGGTATCAGAGCACTGTGTTGCCTGTAGGATTATGACCCTAGGATTGGATTAGAAACCACTAAGGAATTTTTTTTCAACAATTTCTACACTTGTCTTTTTCTTCTCGTAAACTTTTCTAATTCTTTTTTATCATCTCTATTTGTAGATGAACTCCATCAACGAAGCTATAAGTAAGGGACCACTCATGACCATGACCCTAGAGTGTGAGACTGAATTTCCAAAGGCCCTCAAGAACCTTATGGTTACCATGGGGATACGTGGTGCAACTGTGTACAAAGGTTTCCCTGTGATGGATGAAGGAGAAGAATATTGGTGGGTGCACCTTAACTTGTACAAAAACAAGGAAGACAACCACAAGGAATCAGGATTCTGCATGGTCACCAACTCAGTGATGCACACCACATTCTTTGACTCTGCAAGAGATGCAGCTTGGAAGGCCATCAAAGAGCTTGGTGATAGACTCAAGTGCAGAATGCTCACCACCCAATATTACCTTAGAGAAGAAAAGAAGCATACCCAAGAGTTGGAAACTACGAAACAACAACTAAGGGAGGACATCATAGACTTAATTTGGGAATCGTGTGAACAAGATAGGAAGATGGCTACTAAGGATGCTTTGATATCCATTTTGTCTAGTGAGTGAGAGTTGTAACGTACTTCGTTAGTTGGACCACCACACTTATCATTTTATTTCCAAAATTTTGTCTAAGTTATGTTGAACCTTGGATGCTTGTAATGGATTTATGTATGCCATGACTTGTATGTTTGTTTGCAAGTGATATGGTTGTGCTACCTTGTCTTGTGTATTAGTGTTGATGTTGATCTAACTTTTCTCTATATTATAAAATAGATGCCTAATGTTACTATCAGCACAGCTGAAGAGTTCAAGGGAACTCGTTTTGGCACTCGTCTTATTGAGCTCACTGGTGTTCTCAATCTTCCTCTTCCTAGCATCATGATGCTTCCCCTCACCAAGTTTGAGAGGAAGGACCTTTGAGGCTTCAAGGTTACTCAGCCAGGACGCCAGACTGAGCCAGCCACGGAGGCTATCACCTTCAATCTCATGCATGACGACAAGGAGAGAGGCCTAGAGGTAGTCATGCAGGATTTGCTTGGGCGTTTGTTAGGGAGACACTCTCGGGAGATTAGAGGTACTCACGGTAGACGTGACGAGGATGGTGAGGCTATTGAGTTCGAGGATGCTTCTAGAGAGATGGCAGAGCCGATTCGTCTGTACCTCCAGGACCTAGAGGTTCTTCTTAGGCACCTAGATACTGATAGGACCAACGTCATGCTTAGCAATGACGAACTCCAGGTGCAGCTTCGTGATAAGGACAAGGTCTTCGCGGAGCAAGATGGGATAGTCAAGGAAATGGAGGCCAAGTTTGAGAGTCAGGATAGAAAGTTCAAGAGACAAGAGAAAAGAGTCCAAGATAGGAACAAGAGGATTCGAGAGATGACTGCAGAACTAGAGGCCAAGGACTCCGAGCTCGAGCATCAGCAGGGTGTGATTGAGAGGCTTTGTTCACATAAGAGGTCCCTCAAAGCCAAAGTATAGGCCTTAACTACCAATGTCGAGGAATACAAGACCGCTATGGAGAATGCAGGTCTTACACTTGTTGATGAGGAGGTTTATGCAGAGGAGTAGTGATGACTACTCATTTACCTTTTATTTACCATGCTTATGATTATTGAGTCGCAATGACCATCCAACATGTGGGTGGCTTGCTATTGGTGTGTTTGCTTTTCAAAACTTGATGTCTATGTTGTTGAACTTTTGTTATTTTGATGCTTGTTTGTGATTGTCTACGTGATGTATTATGCATGTTAAGCATCTATCGGTATCTCATTCTTATCCTTATTGAAAAACCACAGATGCCTCCTCGACGTGCCAACCCCAACCCGAACAACAACAATGTCACCCCTGAGATGCAACAACGACAACAACAATAACAACAACAACAATCAGAATAACCCACCAGGATTTGACATGCTTAGCAGATTCTTAAGACCGAGGCCTGATAAGTTCTCAGGAACTACTGACCCCATGGTGGCCAATGATTGGCTACGCTCAGTGACCAAGGATTTGGTAACTGTTGGTTGTACTGATGAGGAGAAAGTCAGGTTTGCGGCATACTTTTTGGAAGGACCAGCAGCTACATGGTGGGATAACTTCCAGATCACCACTCCCATTGAGGATGTGACATGGGCTATCTTTGAAGATGGTTTCCGTACATCTCACATCTCATCCGGAGTGATGAGCTTGAAGAATAAGGAATTTCATAATCTAAAACAGCGCCACTGTAGCGTGGCTGAATATATTGAGGAGTTCAACAATCTGGTGCGTTATGCACCGGATGAAGTTGACACTGATGCCAAGAGGAAGGAGAAGTTCCTCGAAGGGTTGAACGATGAACTGAACCTACAGCTATCTGTGGCCTATGTCCCCACCTATCAATCTCTTTGCGACAAGGCTACCATCTTGGAGAGCAAGATGAAACAGGTTGAAAGCAGAAAGAGGAAACACAACTCTGACAAGCACAGCTTGGGATCGTCTCACAAGCGTTCCCATTATGATGATAGTGGGAGTTCTGGATCCCATAAGCATGGAAAGTACAACAGCCACCAACACCACAACCGTCATCATGACAACAAGCATCACCGTAGTCATGACAATGACAAGTACAAGAATCACAAGAGTGGATACAAAATCCACCACAATGGAAGTGGAAGTGGTAGTGGAAGCCAGCCTGTTAAGAAGGATCTTAGTCAGGTTGAATGTTTCAAGTGCAAGAAGATGGGGAATTATGCAAATGAATGCCTAGAAAAGAAAGTTGAAGGACCCAACAAGCCCAAACCTTTCTAGAATGGACAAGTGAACCACATCAATGTGGAAGAAATCTATGAAGAGTCCGATGCTGTGGCTGGTAAGTTCAAACTCAATTCTATTCCAGCACTTGTTCTTTTTGATACTGGTGCATCAAATTCATTCATATCAAAAGCATTTGTTGATAGAAATGGGTTTTCAACTGAAAACATTGGGTGTCCAATAAAAGTAAGTTCTGCCGGTGGAGATATGATAGTAAATCTTGGATGTCGTGATCTAGTGATAGAGTTTGGAAAGCATAAGTTTCCAGTGAGTCTGATAATCCTAGATTCTCAAGGGCTGGATGTAATTTTGGGAATGGACTGGATGACCAAGTATGAATGAGTACTAGATTGTGCCAATCGTACTGTCGCACTCACAACCCCGGAAAAGAAACGGATAAGATTCAAATCTAACTTTGAATCAAAAGGAAGTAAGCTAAATTCTCTTAAGGGGGTTAGCATAGATAGTGTGCCAATTGTGAGTGAATATCTGGATGTGTTTCCGGAAGAATTGCCGGGAATTCCACCAGATAGGGATGTGGAGTTTCTTATTGACTTGCTACCAGGATCAGGACCACTAGCAAAGAGACCATACAAGATATCAGTTGATGAGTTGAAAGAACTCAAGAAACAACTTGGCAAACAGTTGCAGAAAGGATTTATTCAACCAAGTTCTTCATCTTGGGGAGCACCAGTTTTGTTTGTAGAAAAGAAAGATAGAAGTCAAAGGTTATGCATAGATTATCGTTCACTCAATGAGGTGACCATCAAGAACAAATACCCTTTGCCTAGAATCAATGACTTGTTTGATCAGTTAGAAGCAGCCTGTGTGTTCTCAAAGATTGATCTACGGTCAGGTTATTTCCAGCTCAAGACAAGGGAACAAGACATACCTAAGACAACTTTCACCACTAGGTATGGATTTTAAGAGTACACCGTGATGCCATTTGGTTTGACCAATGCACCAGCTTACTTCATGAATATGATGAACAAGGTGTTCATGGAGTTCCTTGACAAGTTTGTTGTCGTTTTCATCGATGACATTTTGATCTACTCCAAGAGCAAATAAGAGCATGAAGGACATTTGCGTTTGATACTTGAGAAGCTTAGAGAGCATAAGCTGTATGCCAAATTCAGCAAGTGTGAATTTTGGTTAAATGAAGTTGGATTTCTTGGACACGTTGTGTCAGGAGATGGTGTAGCAGTTGATCCTGCTAAAGTGTTAGCTGTGACTGAATGGGAATCTCCTAAGTCAGTAAAAGAAGTTCGTAGTTTCCTTGGCTTGGCAGGATACTACAGAAGATTTATTGAGAATTTCTCCAAGGTAGCTAAGCCAATGACAGAGTTGCTAAAGAAAGACAAGAAATTTTCTTGGTCTTAAGGATGTGAACTTAGTTTCCAAGAATTAAAGAAGAGACTAGTGACAGCACCAGTCTTATGTCTGCCAGATTTGGAGAAAGATTTCCAAGTGTATTGTGATGCATCTCATCATGGATTAGGTGCAGTGCTAATGCAAGAAGGGAAAGTTGTGGCTTATGCCTCGAGACAACTCAAAACTCATGAGGTAAATTACCCTACTCATGATTTAGAGTTAGCCTCTATTGTCCATGCACTCAAAACATGGAGACATTATCTTTTGGGAAAGCGATGTGAAGTGTTCACAGATCAAAAAAGTTTGAAGTATATCTTCACTCATAAAGAAATCAACATGAGACAAAGAAGATGGCTAGAACTCATCAAGGACTATGACTTGAGTTTGCAATACCACCCCGGTAAAGCAAATGTTGTAGCGGATGCACTAAGCCGTAAGGTATTTGTGAATGGCCTTACTAAGGGAGAGTTGCCAGATGATCTGTGTGCCCAATTTAGAGATCTCAGATTGGAGATTGTGCCAGAAGGACATCTCATGTCATTGGATGTTCAACCCACTTTGTTGGACAAAATCAAGGAACCCCAAAAGACAGACAAGGAAATTGAAGAGATTAAGGAAAAGATTGGAAAGGGAAAAGCCAAAGGATTCCATGAAGATGAACATGGTACTTTATGGTATGAAAAACGTATTTGTGTTCCGCAAGATCCAGAGCTGTGGAATTTGATATTACAAGAAGCGCACAACTCACTGTATTCCAAAATGTACATGGATATGAAAGAAATTTTTTGGTGGAATAATCTCAAGAAGGACATCGCCGAACATATTGCTTTGTGTGATGTATGTAGTAGAGTGAAAGCAGAACATCAGAAACCAGCAGGATTGCTACAACCACTACCTATTCCTGATTGGAAGTGGGACAAGATTGGCATGGATTTCATCACTGGATTGCCAAGGACCAGGTCAGGATATGATTCTATTTGGGTAGTAGTGGATCGCCTAACTAAAGTGGCTCATTTCATACCCGTGAAGACAACCTACACAAGTGCTAAGTTGGCCAAGATCTACATGAATAGGATTGTGTGTCTGCATGGAGTATCCAAGAGTATTGTATCTGATAGGGGAACTCAATTCACTTCTCATTTTTGGAGGCAACTACATGTGTCATTGGGAACGAGATTGGAATTCAGCACTGCTTTTCACCCTCAGACTGATGGACAGACAGAAAGAACCAACCAGATTCTTGAAGACATGTTGAGAGCATGTGCCCTAGATTATGGAGCTAGTTGGGATGAAAGTCTGCCTTACGTAGAATTCTCTTACAATAACAGCTATCAAGCTAGTATTGGGATGGCACCGTTTGAGTTTCTCTATGGGAGAAAGTGTACCACCCCATTATTATGGAATGGAGTGGGAGAAAGAAATTTGTTCAGACGAGAACTAATCAAAGAGGCTAAAGAGAAAGTCAAGCTAGTTAAGGACAGATTGAAGATAGCACAATCTCGACAGAAGAGCTACGCAGATCCTAAGCGTAGAGAAGTCACCTATGAAGTAGGTGATAGAGCTTATCTTAGAGTGTCACCATTTCGTGGAGTGAAGAGATTTGGTGTCAAAGGAAAATTGGCCCCAAGATATGTCGGACCATTCAAAATTCTGAGTCGTAAAGGAGAAGTAGCTTATGAGATTGAATTGCCAGAATCATTGTCTGCCGTTCACAATGTGTTTCATGTAAGTCAGCTAAAGAAATGCCATCCGGAAATGGAAGAGAATTCTTTGAAGGATACTATACCTTTGGAGGAGGTCCAATTGGAAAGTGATCTCACTTATGAGGAAAAACCCATCAAGATTCTTGAGACTGCAGAAAGAGTTAATCAGACTAAGACTATCAAATTATGCAAAGTTCAATGGAACCATCATTCCGAAGAAGAAGCAACATGGGAAAGAGAAGATGATCTTCGGAAAGACCACCCTCACCTATTTGCTAGCCAATCTGAATCTCGAGGGCGAGATTCGCCTTAAGGGGGTTAGATTTGTAATAGCCCTAAAATCATGTTTTCAAAGATTGCATATCATCCATGCATGCATAATCATTTAGGGATCAATTTCAACGTCATTTCAAGAAAACAGAAGCATTGAGTGCTTATTATTTTATGTAGACAAGCATTGATCAAGATTCCACTCTCAAGTGAGAGAATATTTGTTTCAAACCAAGGTTTCATAAGTTGGTTTGGTTGAGTTCCAAAGCTTTGATAAAATTTCTAAAACAAAATATGGTTTTAAAACCATTTTCCATCTTTATCAAATCTTGTGCTAAGGCACTATTTATTTTTGAATTTCAATGGAACCAAGCAAGTCTAGTGAGACAACATGGATTTATACTCAAAATTATGCAAGTTTCACTTTATAAAAATCCTGAAAGATTTGGAATTCAAATACATTTGACTTCATTTGAAAAGGAGTCCTGAAAATCGATTTAGAAAAGGAAAAAGGATTAGAAAACAGAACTGGGCCTGGCGTCACTCATTCGGCCCAGTAGACAAAGCAACCCACCCGGGGTTCCCCTTTTCCCTCCGTTTCTCACCCACCCGCACACCCCTCCCTCGCTGACACTCCGGACCCACCTCCACATCAGCATCGTCGTCAATCCCGCGTCGGAGGAACTGATCCTCTCTGCCATTTCTTCACGAATCAAATCCGATTGATTGCGCTTGATTCCCGGCGTAATTACCCCGCTCATCCTCGCTACTTAAACCCCCTCTGCCCCCTCTCCATTTCCCCCCAAACCCCAAGCACTGAGAGCCCCCAGGCTGCGAGAATTCCTCGCCGCGACCTCGCTGCTCCGACGAACCGCAGCATCGAATCCGGCCAACTCCGACCACCCCTCTACTCCTGGTTCACACGAGCATGCTCCACTTCACCTTCGCACCTCCTAGTACCACTAGCTCGCCCGCGCGTGCCCCCGAGCGTCGGCAACATAATCGACTGAGCGCCACCATCTTCGGTTTCAACTCCGACGACCTCCAGTGGTAATTTCCGACCGCCCCTTTCCCTCTCGTTGGCACCCCCGTGACTAGTATCGTCTTGCGCATCTGACCCACCGCTTATTTTGCCTTGGCATGATCTGTACCCTCGCCAACGTCGACGAATAGAAGCACCCGTCTCCAGATGGAACTACGGCGAGCAATCCCCGTCGACCTCGAGCGCCCCTTTGCCAACCAAGCACACCTCGAGCATCGCAGCGACCACGCGAACCCAGTAAGCATCTCCACTCCTCCCCGCGCGATCTAAATCGCTGGCAACTTCTCTGACAGAGCCGCCGCTGCCACGCGCCGCCGCTGGCGCCGCCAAAATTTGGTCGTTTGATCTGTAGCCGTTAGATCTAGATCTAACGCATACGATAGATTCACTTAGCAAAGCGGTATGATTAGATCTGGGCCATGTGCAGTCACTTTAATCCAACGGCCCTCATCGATCGATCCGTGCGAATCTGTATGAGCGAATCAGAAGCTGTCGCGTGGCTAGGGTTTAGATTTAAAATCTGAATTAGATCTATTAGAATTTCAAACTTGTAAAATTCATAACTTTTGATCCCCACGTTCAAATTTTGCAAATTTTATATCATTGGAATCGGGAGTGAAAATCCTATCTGTTTACGCAATGTGTTTAATGTTTTGCCTCTGTAAAAATGTTTGTAGGCTTAATTTGAGTATGGAAATTATTTGAAAAATGTTTTAATGATCAAATAAAGTTTATTTTGAGTATCTTGGTCTTGTTTATGTTTCAGTACTATACCCTTGTCTTGTTTAGTGTAGAAAAATCATCACATGGCATTTGCATGCATTCATATATTTTTGTTTGTATATTTTGTTATGTGATTTTGGTGCCATTATTTTATGTGTAGATTTTGGTGCAAATAGTGATTGTGGTTGTAAACCAAGGGTAGTTTATATATTCATGCTATGTGAAATATTTCTAAGTCATTGACTTGTGTTTTTTCTTAATAAAACAACTAAGTGAATGAAACACCTGGGTGGAATGGAAAGAATGGTTTGTGTTGAGTGGTTACACAAGGCCCATTTCTATGGTTTACCTTGTGTATCTCACTTGTGGAAAGCCACCCAGGAACAAAGGGATTTGAGATGCCAAATGTTAAGAAGCTTCTAGTGCAGCCACATGGCATTATGGGCTCTGCCTGGATCATAAAGGTTGCAATAACTTAGCCATTTGGACAGTTGGTGGTAGTGGGATGATAGGTTTGGAGCGCGTCCATTTGGTCTAAGGGAAGGCTTCTGAAAGGTCCTGTCTTGGTGAAAATCAAGTCTTGTGGGGAAAGTGCACAACCTCTGCAGATGGAAGTATCTAAGTACTTAGCCATGTCCCTGGTATTGGACAACTTGAGCATCAAGACATGGAAGCTATCAAGAATATCCTCATCCCAATTTTCTAAGTTAAAACTTGTGGTTGAACAAGGGTGAAGGTTCCCCAATTTCTATTGGTGGTTCCTTGGGAAAGTTTTTGTCAAAGAAAAACTTAGTGTTTTCAACTGATAGGTAAAACCTATTTTGAGCAATGCAAGCCTAAGCTACACTTAGCCAAATGCATGTAGTATCTAGATGCTAATATTCTACTAAGGTATCACTTGCCAATACTATTCCAATGTATTGACCCACTGTGGCTGTAACTTGTGATGTTGCAGGTTATTCTGATGATGATTAGGGGTTATGAGTCTACACTCAACATGCTTGCCTGTGGCACATGAAGATGAAGACTTATTTATATTATTATATATTTAAACTCTTGTATTAGGCCTGTGGCCATGGAGTTGTAAAAGACTATGTTTGTCTCTGGAATGATTTGTAATAATGACCTTTGTATCTGTGTACTTCATCTTAAACTGTGGATGCAAGCATTGATCCAGGGACTAGCATTGCAATCACAGGGATCTTTACCTTTATAAAGGTGGGATCTTACATCTATCCTCTTGGACATTCTTGTAGTCATCTTCAAAAGTGATGGCTGCATTCAGTAACTGATGATAAGTTTGTTTATTGACCAACCTCAACTGCATCCTCACAAATGGATTTAATCCTCGCAGAAAATGCTTCTTCCTCTTTTCTTCAGTGCTGACTTCTTCCTCTGCATAACGAGACAGTTGGCTAAACTCCCGGATGTACTTCATGACACTAGTATATTCTTGCTAAAGCTCCTCAAACTCCCTTCGCTTCAACTCCATAACACTTTCAGAACATGATACTCACAGAACCTCTGCTTGAACTCTTACCAAGTATACTCTCTCCCTGGCTGTTGCATGGCTAACTGATTTTCCTACCATAATGCTGCAGGTCCTGTCAGGAGATGAGTTGCATACCTCAGCTTTTCATCATCATTACAACCTACAGTCTTCAGCTTTCTCTCCGTATCTGCTAGACAATCTTCTGCATTCATTGGTTTAGGAGCTGATGCAAAAGGTAATGGCCTTGCATTCTGGAAGTCGAAAAGACTCACTCCTCCACCTTCAGGTGCTCTCTGGTTTCCAGCTCGTCCCAACAACTCTTCCATGAACTTGTTTTGGTTTTCTTGCATCATTTTCATATACTGCATAAAGTTCTGCTCCAATAACGACCTCATTGGTGGTGGTAACGTTCCCTGATTCCCGCATCTGCATCTGCATTCTTCTTGGCCTCGCGCTCCATGCGCTGCTGCTCAGATTCGGTTTCTACACCCGTTTCTATGACCCTCTAGTCCTGCAATATAAAACAATACTCATAATTACATCATGCACATATGTTCTAAGCTCAACTTTACGCAAAGAACTAGTCACACAATGGAAATCAAAATCCAAATATGCATTTTACATACTAGTCATCAACCTGTGCATTCGCATGGGATAGAGATTTTTGGATAAACCTATATAAATGTATATTTTGTGAATAGTTATTTTATCCAACATTTTCTTCGGAATTTAATATCTGCTATTAAAAATAAAAACATGAAAGACTAAAACTAACTACATGCACATGTATTGGTCGGTATGTAGAAGAGAATTACAATCTAAAAATCATACTGTATCTTCAAATCATCAATCATTTCGAATGATTTCAACTAATTTCTTCTTATTTTTTACTTAAAAATACTTTCTTTTGATTTTAGTCCTTCCAATTTTTTTTGTCTATGCAGGGTATGTGCTTCGTTATATTACATTTCGTAGTATTTTGCATAAGGGGTCATTTTTACTACACTTCATTGGCGTGGACTTTTCATATTTATTTTTGGGTGCAAACTAACATAAAGTTTCAACCATGCAAGATTCAAGATTTAATGACATTGTAATCATACTTCTTTCCTATTTCTATTTTTAATCTGGTACATATAAGAGTTCCTAAATTTCCTTTACAATGAGGTCACTCAATTTGAACGGAGCGAGCCCTTCAGATGTAATAACCTCCTAATGGATGAACGCATTTTCTCATTAAACTTTGACCATAAAATTAGGATATACCTAAATAATCATGACGAAAATGTGTATTAACATGATACTAATAAGTGACACAGAGCCTTGAATTAGAAAAAATGGATACAAATTAGAATGGAGAAGACAAAAACAATCAATGGCTCATTAATTACTCCCAACTAAATTAAAGGAATTCATCACCGGCAAAGCCAACCATCAGAATGGTTGGAGTGTACTGTGAAAACAACATTCAACTGAGTTTCGTTAGACACTGTGCGAGGATATTTTAAATGCTGCAAAAAGTACAGAAAATTCAACATCCAGTCATGTCGTGATCAAGATAAATCCAAATGTGTTGGAACATTCATTTGATATAATCAATAAAAACCAATTTCGATGTGCATGTGTAGGCTCTGCAAAAGGAAAACTCTTAGAACGTTTCTTAGCAAGAAAGAATTGTCCTGAAATTGTAGGAAGCAATAAACTTGCAAGGTAAAATAGAAACAATACCTTTAGAAAAAATGTAGCAACAAAACCTAAAGAAAAAAGGTGAGACATGAGAGTTATAATATGTAGTAGTGAATAATTAGTGCTCTGGTTTTTTTGCTAGAAAAAGCAAGACTGACTTTGGGAAGCAGAACCGTGTGACTGCTTTACTTACTTTGCAGTATAGAGTACAACCGCCTAGGATCCCGTGCATTCTTATCGACAACATGAAACAATAAAAACTGAAAAAATGTACGTTACTTAAAATGGGTATACTTTCTCATTATAATCACCCTAGAAGGACCTAGCGGAACGGAACTTGCAGGGTCAAATACTTATCAAAGGTCATTGACTGTGTCCATGTACAAACATGCTTATACAGTTCATGTGAGTGTTAAATTAATTGGAAACTTAAATAATCTCTAATGATAGCATCATCTAAATTATCTTGAATTAAGTTTTATATTAAATGATGCCTAAAATTGAACAACGGAAATTTATTTTAACAGTGCCACCGCTCATGAACCTATCACCCTGAATGATGCACATGCTCCCTAGATTATCATGTATGTGTAGCGAAATTTTCCAACTACAACAATTTTAATACCGCATTAAAATATTTATGTGAAATATGATTAAGAAATTACAACGCCGGTCAAATTCTTTTAGTCAATTCGTGCTTTCAAATCCTTTGTTCAAGCAAGAAACCACATGAAGTATCATGTGGAGAAACAAAAGACAAAGATACAATGATCGCTCATCGTTCAGATACCATCTCGGTATAGAAAATTAGACATAGCCATGAGGCATGCAGGTAATACGCCCATCCATAATCATCTAATAGGACACGGTTGTACATCTATTAAGGAGGAGAGCATGAGGTGATTGTATTGTAAACGAATATACGATAATGTGGTGCTGCCTTGCCATTGTCAGGGAACCCCCTATTATGTTGTGGCCATCAGTATTATTTCTCCAAAAATACTATCACTGGTAGCTGGAATCATGGACAAATAAAATAATTGCTGAGACAAACGTACTTACTTACATGGATGATCTCAGAGTTGATGAAGGGATGGTGACTCTTAATGTTTTGCTACCGGCCCGACAATTTAGTTGAGAGCCATATATTGATCATGCTGACCTATTGGTGAATAAAACATGCATGGGTTAGATGTCGTGGAAAAATAGACGGAATTAACACGGCCCGGAAAGAACATATCCTTCAGCTTGCCTAATTTCATCAAGAAAACACTACACAGGCATATACTCCACCTCGACAACAACATGGGCGGCGTCTTAGGCACCGATGCCGCAGCCTCCTTCGTCCCAATTTTTTTAAGGGTGTGACTAGTGCTCAGCTAGCTGAGAATTAAGTTAATTCTCAGCTAACTGACATCATCCTTTCACTTACGGTGAATTTTTACCCTCCTAATTGTTTGGTCGTCATGGTTGTTAATCTTGTTCTACATGCGTCTGGGCTTTTCTTTTGCGAATCACATACGCTGGGCTATGTCACCGTAGACATGTTCATTCTGGCTGGTCTTTTGTCCTTTTGCTAGTTATTAGTTCAACGGGACATTTGATTCATGGTTTTTTTTTTTGCAAATGATTCATGGTTTTTTAACATGCAGTTTGCCTAATTATACTGCTCTTATAGTACAAGAAACATTTTCTTCCTTCGCTCTTTTGCTTAGTGATTACGTGGGTAGACAAAGGGCACTAGGAAGTGTTCGTACAAGAAAAGGGCACAATGGAGCTAATTTTTCTCGCCCTATCCGTGTAGCCAAATCTAATAAATCTTGTCAAATACTTCCTCCGTTTTAAATTATAAGATGTTTTAGGTTTGAGAAAAAAAAATATAGACTTTTTTTAGTGTGTAGATTTATTCCAAATCTGAGTGAACCTACATACTAAATAAGTCTATGTATATTTGCTTCATAAAGTTAAAACATCTTATATTTTGAAATGGAGTAAGTATTTTCTTTTGTATAATTAACCGATCAACTGTATTTACATGGTTGGCACTCGGGAATGTATACGTTCTATTGCACATACCTTAACTACCAAACATTGAATTAAAATCCATTAAAGGGGGTAAGAAAAAAAAGAGAAAACTAGAATTAAAAAATCTACTCCCTCGGTTCCAAAGTATAAGACGTTTTAGCTTTTCTAAAATAAATGTATCTAGATGTCTTTTATGAATTTATGTTTTACCTAGCGGACGATTCGAGGAAGAGGACGGATCGACGACGAGGGCGAATCGACGACGAGCACCGACGACCTTCGCCAAATTACTTCAGCCTACTGCCTCGCGGAGAACCCTCCACCGGCAGGGACGCCTCGCGGAGACGCCTCCGAAGGCCACAGCTCCTGCCTAGATCCAGAGCGCCCGCGCGTCTCCGTCCCGCTCTGCTTTCCCCTGCCCCCGTTTGCTTTGAGCAATGTTTGAATTAGCCGATTCTAGAAGAGTCATCGCTGGGAGGGAATAGAAAAGGACAAAACGGGTACGTTGTCTGTGTGGGCCCAGTAAGTCATTGTCTTTTCTTTTTTCCTTCGTAGTCGTTTCTCTATCAAGATTTAACGCCAACTACATCAAAGCTATATTAGCTTATCTAAAACAAAAAAGGTACATTTCTTTCATAAAAAAAGGAACAAAATAATAATAAAAGAACAATAAAAAACTAAAAATAATAAAAATGAAATTTAGTTTTGTATAATTTAGTTTGAAAAATAAGAAAAATCTATCATTAGCTACAAGTTCAAAAATTTGTACATAAAATTTCAAATTTGATATAACCATGTTTTAATCAAATTTGATATAACCATAATAAAAAGAATGTTTGTGAGATTTAAAATGTTTGCTAATCCATGTTGAAAAAACAAAATGTTTGAAAAATTATATAATACAAAAAGAACATTTAGCCTCTAAAAAAATTGAGATGTGACAATACAACTCATAAAAAAGAAAATGTAGCCTCAAAAAAACCTAGATGTCACAATACAACTCATATCAGGTAGTTTAGATGATTCATTGAGGCTAAATGAATAATAAAAACAAAATGTTTCAAAAATTATATAATACAAAAAGAACATTTAGGCTCCAAAAAAATTGAGATGTCACAATACAACACATGTCACAATACAACTCATAAAAAGGAAACAATGTTGTAAAACTAATTCAATCTCAAGTCAATTCCAATTTCGAGTCCAATTTTGCGAGTGCAATAGCGACTCACGCCTTTATGAAAAGACAAGCCAAAATGCGATTCCTAACTACATCTCAAATGAAACATCAGCTAGTTGCGATTCCGAATGCAATTGATACCTCTATGAAAGGCGAATTGCGATTACAACTGCAATTGATACCCCTATGAAAGGTCAATTGCGATTACCGACTACAACTTAAATGAAATATCAGCCAGTTGCGATTCCGACTGTAACTGATACCTCTATGAAAGGCCAGTTGCAATTCAGAGTGCAAATTGATACCCCTATGCGATTCCGACTGCAACTCAAATAAAACATCGACCGGTTGCGATTCCGACTGCAATTGGTACCTTTATGAAAATAGACAAGCCATTTGCGATTCTGAATGCAACTAATATGTACAAAAAGTTGAACTAGTTTCAAGTTTGACTGCAACTTATATGTAAAAAAAATAAACTTGGACAAAGATGCAAAACTCCGATCACAAATCAAGTCAATTCCGAATCCGATTTCGCAAGTGCAAAAGGAACTCATGCCTCTATGAAAGGCCAATTGCGATTCCGACTGCAACTCAAATGAAACATCGACCAGTTGCGAATCCGACTGCAATTGGTACCTTTATGAAAAAAGGTAATACATTTGCGATTCCGAATGCAAATCATATGTAGAAAAACTTGAACTAGTTTCAAGTTCGACCGCAACTTATATGTAAAAGAAACTTGGACAAAGAACCAATAGTTCGATCACAAACTCAAAAATAAATGGAATACAATGGACCAGTTGCGAGTCCGGTCGCAACTCAAGTAAATTCCGAGTATGATTTCGCAAGCGCAATAACAACGCATGCCTCTATGAAAAAGACAAGCCAGTTGCAGTCCCAACTGCACCTCATATGAAACATTAGCCAGTTGCGACTCCGACTGTAACTAAGACCTATATGAAAGGAAAATTGCTATTCTGACTGCGACTAATACCTCTATAAAAAGACAAGTCATTTGCGATTCCGAATGTAACTCATATGTACAAAAAGTTGAACTAGTTTCAAGTTTGACCGCAACTTATATGTAAAAAAGAAACTTGGACAAAGATGCAAAAGTCCGATCACAAATCAAAAATAAACGGAATACAATGAACCAGTTGCGAGTCCGATCGCAATTCAAGTCAATTCCGAGTCCGATTTCACAAGTGCAAAAGGGACTCATGCCTCTATGAAAAAGACAAGCCAGTTGCGATTCAGAGTGCAAATTGATACCCCTATGAAAGACCAGTTGCGATTCCGACTGCACCAGTTGCGATTCCTACTGCAATTGGTACCTTTATGAAAAAAGACAAGCCATTTACGATTCCGAATGCAACTCATATGTATAAAAACTTGAACTAGTTTCAAGTTCGACCGCAACTTATATGTAAAAGAAACTTGGAGAAAGAAGCAAAAATTCGATCACAAACTCAAAAATAAATGGAATACAAGTCTTATGAAAAAGATAAATGGATCACAACTTATTTGCGATTCCAAATGCAACTCAAAAATTCGATCACAAACTCAAAAATTCGATCACACAAGCAATTGGTACCTTTATTTAAAAAGAAAAGCCATTTGCGATTCCGAATGCAAGTCTTATGTACAAAAACTTGAACTATGAGAAAGACAAGTGCAATAGCAACGCATGCCTCTATGAAAAAGACAAGCTAATTGCAAACCCAACTGCAACTCATATGAAACATCAACCAGTTGCGACTCCAACTGCAACTGACACCTATATGAAAGAAAAATTGCGATTTCGACTACAACTGATACCTTTATAAGCTCATATGTACAAAAAGTTGAACTAGTTTCAAGTTTGACCACAACTTATATGTAAAAAGAAACTTGGAATGAAACAATTGATACCCCTATGAAAGGACAGTTGCGATTCCGACTGCAACTAAAATGAAACATCGACCAGTTGCGATTCCGACTGCAATTGGTACCTTTATTTAAAAAGACAAGCCATTTGCGATTCCGAATGCAAGTCTTATGTACAAAAACTTGAACTATGAGAAAGACAAGTGCAATAGCAACGCATGCCTCTATGAAAAAGACAAGCTAATTGCAAACCCAACTGCAACTCATATGAAACATCAGCCAGTTGCGACTCCAACTGCAACTGAGACCTATATGAAAGAATAATTGCGATTTCGACTACAACTGATACCTCTATAAGCTCATATGTACAAAAAGTTGAACTAGTTTCAAGTTTGACCACAACTTATATGTAAAAAGAAACTTGGAATGAAACAATTGATACCCCTATGAAAGGCCAGTTGCGATTCCGACTGCAACTCAAATGAAACATCAACCAGTTGCGATTTCGACTGCAATTGGTACCTTTATGAAAAAAGACAAGCCATTTGCGATTCCGAATGCAAGTCTTATGTACAAAAACTTGAACTATGAGAAAGACAAGTGCAATAGCAACACATGCCTCTATTAAAAAGACAAGCTAATTGCAAACCCAACTGCAACTCATATGAAACATCAGCCAGTTGCGACTCCAACTGCAACTGACACCTATATGAAAGAACAATTGCGATTTCGACTACAACTGATACCTCTATAAGCTCATATGTACAAAAAGTTGAACTAGTTTCAAGTTTGACCACAACTTATATGTAAAAAGAAACTTGGAATGAAACAATTGATACCCCTATGAAAGGCCAGTTGCGATTCCGACTGCAACTCAAATGAAACATCGACCGGTTGCGATTCCGAATGCAATTGGTACCTTTATGAAAAAAGACAAGGCATTTGCGATTACGAATGCAAGTCTTATGTACAAAAACTTGAACTATGAGAAAGACAAGTGCAATAGCAACGCATGCCTCTATGAAAAAGACATGCTAATTGCAAACCCAATTGCAACTCAAATGAAACATCAGCCAGTTGCGATTCCGACTGCAATTGGTACCTTTATGAAAAAAGACAAGGCATTTACGGTTCCGAATGCAACTCATATGTAAAAAAACTAGAACTAGTTTCAAGTTCGACCGCAACTTATATGTAAAAGAAACTTGGACAAAGAAGCAAAAGTTTGATCACAGACTCAAAAAAAATGGAATACATTGGACTTGTTGTGAGTCTTGTCACAAGTCAAATCAATTCCAATTACAAATTTGCAAGTGTAATAGCCACTCATGCCTCTATGAGAGACAAACCAAGTTGAGATCCCTACTCCAACTCATATGAAACATTAATCGGTTGTGATTCCAACTCCAACTCAAATGAAACATCGACCATTTGCAATTCCGAATGCAACTCATATGTACAAAAAGTTAAACTAGTTTCAAGTTCAACCACAACTTATATGTAAAATAAACTTGGATAAGATGCAAAGCCCGATCACAACTCAAAATAAACGGAATACATAGACGAGTTGTGAGACCGGTTGCAACTCAAGACAATTCCTAGACCAATTTTGCAAGTGCAATCGCAACTTTTGGGATATTGTTTGAAAAAATATTTTAAATTCCAAACAATAGTATTACCACTAGTATGGATTTTGAATGCAGATAATAGCGATGGATACATACTATAAAATAGAAAAAAATTAAAATATAAACCAAAAAAAACCATTAGATTTTTTTTAAAAAAAATAAAAAACATTTAAAAAAACAGATACTACATAATACCTATACTCATCCAAATCTAGACAAATTTAAGTAAACAAAAAAATAATTTTCAAACAAAGTTTCCATTGTGTAATAACAACTAGCAAATTACAACATAACAAAAACTCAATTTTTTTTAAAAAAATCAGCACTCTACTAAATTTTCCATCTCGCTTACCTGATGTACAAATAAAAAGCCAACAATCCAAAAAAATCTGCGTGACAAAAAAAGCCCAACAAAACTCAGCCAACACCCATCCCACTACACCCGACCAACACGCAGCCAACACCCAGCCGAGCGAGTCATATCCTCGCGCGCGCGGGAGACAAGCAAAAACAAGGCGATAACCAAACACCTGGCATCAATCTTGACGCGATAACATCCAACGATGGAGAACGTGGCTGTGCTTTAAGCTAGCTGAGAATTAGTAATACCGTAAAAAATTAATTGGGACATATATCCAACTTCTTCGTATGAACAACATGCAAACAATAAGTCAAGGGAAACAGGTCAACAACAAGAAAAGGCTACATTCACACTATTTTTGGTGGTCTATATTTAGTAGTCATATATTGCAGCTCAAAACAGCTAGCTGCACGTGTACGATCCAAACAATCGTGACACCCGGAAAAAATAATAAGCGAGTGCAAATTAACAAACAACTATCCAAAACAACAACAAAAAAGAAAAAAAAAGCCGGACAACAGTGCAAATGCCAGCCGCAGCATCATCACTAAGCCTGAGTACTTCTTCCGTACTATAAATTCCTTCAGTTGACGAAGGAAAAAAAAATGCCAGATCATCCCGTGTGCAGCTCGCGCGTGACTCTTCATGCACTAGGAATCTGCGCGACCGCGACCGGGACAACGCGCATGAGATCTGTATAAAAAAAACGCACACGAGAAAACACAGGCCAAGGCACAAACAAGGTCGGGCACAAATCTTGAAGCGGGCCGGACAAATCAACAATTCACGACCTGACTATGACCTAAGCTAAATTAGAAAATCCCTTTTTTTAATGTGTTCTTGATTCCCTTGTTCGGAAAGCTGGAGAAGGCAGGAAGCATGCATAAAAGGTGTAAGAGGCTGGAATATCAGCCTGGCCACCACCATGACCAGCTGCATGGATTCACGTCCCCATTACCGGTAGGAAGACCCATATATATTACATTATCCCTGCAACCAAGAGAGAAACAACTTGCTTTGCCGGCGAGAGGAAGGCAGGGGCATACGAATCTGGTAGAAAGACGGCGGTGCAGATTTTTTAGGACACCGGCAATGTCTCATATGGATCAGAGGCTTCGGTTAGCGCGTCGCCGGCCGGCAGCGCGGGGGCCTGCGATGAATTATGCGCGCTGATTCCTGCGCCTCTAACCGTATGAGAGAACACGGTAAGCTTCGAAAAGATATGTTTGAATCTTGTTATCATGCTTAGATAACGTGATGGGGTCTAGTCAATTAAACTGCTATATGTATCCCTAAGCTCTAGGACTCTAAGGCGTGCATCTGAAATCTCACGCGATTCCTTTTTCATCATAACCATACAACTAAGATCATAAGGTTAGTTTTACATGTTTTCCTAGAATTAACGTGGTGTCTTCTACGGTGCCTCCAATTAGTAAATATAAGATATAAGATTATACATTACAACCAACTTAGTAATACAAAGTTATTACAACATGTACCATATAAGTATATTATCAATTTAACAACACTTTCTTATTTATTTAGCTACATCATTCTGTCGGATTACAATACGCACTACCCGATACTTCCTAATAAGTAGCCTGTTAACGGACAATGGCAGGCCCAGGTAAGTGCATGGTAGTTGATCCACTTGGCAACCAAGGATCGCTGCGACAGCCTCAGTCGTTCAGAAGGTGGGAAGACGGCTTCCAGGTTGGATCCTGAGACTGTTGACCGCCGGGGGGAGGATTGAAATGAAAAACTCGGTTCTATCTGCTATTCCAAACTTTTTTATGGCTTGCATAGAATGGGATCAGAGCAGCATCGAAGCAATAAACAAACTATTCACAACTTTCCTTTGGAAAAACAAGCACCAAGTGCTAGGGGGACACTGCCTTGTCTCTTGGGAGGTTGTAACAATGCCAAAAAAGCAAGGGGGATTGGGAATCAGAAACCTAAGGCTGAACAACAGGGCTCTTATGGCTAACATGCTTTCTAAGCTGCTAGCTGGGGTGAGGGGCCATGCTTCACCTGACTAACGAGATGGTACCTGCAGAGCTCCATACCACACACTACAGGACAACTTGACACGCCATTTTGGAAATAAATGGTCAACCTCATACCCACGGTGTTAAGTGTCACGAAATGCTTCCCAGCGGAGGGGGACAAAACGTCATTCTGGCATGATAACTGGACTGAATTTGGAAGACTACATGCTAAATTCACAATCCTATACTCCTTTGCCAAAGATCAGTTCTGTACCGTCAAATATCAGAGGTCGTTTGGGGACTGGGATATAAAACTACTTCAGCCTTTGTCTGATACAGCTGAACAATAGTTGCAACAACTTCTGAACAGACTGCAGCATACAGTTTTCCAAGAAGAGAGGGACCGAAGGGAGATGATCACCACAGGGAAAGAGCCTACAAAAGCAGCATTATACACCATCTTCAGTGATAGAGGAACAAACTGGCAACCTTTTCCCAGGGTGTGGCAGCAAGTCATACCCAAACGACACAAATTCTTCCTGTGGCTAGCTTTCCAGGGAAGGATGAACACAAAAGATAATATGGTGGCTAAAGCTTGGTGTGATGATGCGGGCTGTGATACATGCCCAATGTTAGAATAAATTAACCACATTGCACTTCACTGCAGAACCTCTGCCTGGGTTTGGGAGAAATTAGGGCTCTCACAGTTGGCAGCCTCAACATGCTCTATATCCCAGTTTGTTCTACAAGTTCAAAATGTAACAATGACAGTGCTTGGACAGTCTGTTTTGCTGCATGTCTGCTTGGGCTTTGGAAAGCGAGAAATGACAGAATCTTCAATGCGAAGACCATATCAAGACAAGCCCTGCTCAAGCAGATTGCAGAGTATTTACATCTCTGGGCACACAGATCTTTGAAGAGGAGACAAGCAATGCGACTTTGGGCAAACAAGTTGTCTTAGTCTTTTGTCTTTCTTCTCTTTTATTTTATCTTCTTTCTTTTTTCACTTGTAAATTCACTTGTAAATAAACTTTGAATCCTATAAGGTAGAGACTTCTCTACCTTCTTATAATCAAAAAAATAAAAAATAAGTAGGCTACTTCTAGTATCCGCGACGGTCATCATACATGCCCGAAGTTCAATCGTGATGACGTAACGTCCGTCGCACAGTTTCTGAAACAAATGGCCTTTCAGAAGGAACATACCCAGTATCTGAAGTATCAGAACTTGAGTCATTACTCAGCCTGAGTGTATTGACTCTATCCAGCTCAGCTAAAAAGTCCTCAGAACCCTATTCAACATTATCTCTCACTTGCATCTCCGGAGCTTCATTCCTAGAGTTATCAACAGAATACACAGATTCTGCTTCTCCCCGGGTGCTATGTTGGACAAGATAGTTAAACACTAGATAATGTATATTCCCTGGGTTTTGAGAAAATGTTGATGATTCAAACACTCTCTCCTCAGGATCTTCTTCCTCATCCTTATCATCTACGAATATGGTATTTCTATTACTGTTATTAGGATTGGTTCTTGCACCCATCCAACTGGATTGTCCAACATCTCTGTCAGACCCATCTATAGACATCTGATTCCTTTGGGATCCCTCAGGTGATCCCATTCTCCAACCACCAGAATTCTCGATAGGAAGTTCTGAATCAGACTCTTCCTCTGAACCCTGTGGCACAGAATACCTCACATCTAATGTAGGATCATAGGTAGGTTCTGGTATGGGTGAATAAGGATATGGTGTAAAAGATTCCGGATCTATGGGTATATCCTTAAAAAATGGTTTTACACTACTCCTTGCTTCTTTCTCCAACTGGAATGCTAACTGCTTTCTTCTGTTGGGATCAGTTAGATCTTCTAACATGTCATTTTTATCTTCAACCATAACTTGATGTGTCTTATAAAAAGACGCAACAAGTGTTCGATCTCCCGGCTCCGAATCCCGCAGAGCGACGGCGCTCTGCGGTGAACAACTCCTCGCTCGCATAGCCTAGACAAGGAGGGCACGGTCGCAAGAGAGAGAGAGAGAGAGAGAGAGAGAGAGAGAGAGAGAGAGAGGAGGCAACACATGCCTTTTATTGATTTACATGTATAAATTGGTGTCATTTAATCCTCCCATGGGAACCTTTTTATATAGGTGGAGGGAGGGGTCCCTCCACCTTTAGATCCCAATGTGGGACTAAAACAATAAGAAAAAGGAGGCAAAACCGCTGCCAGCCGGGTGGGCCACCTTCCCACCCACGCCAGGCCCAACTCACCAAGGTTGTGGCGGGGCGGCAGCGGCCTAGCAGGCAGGATGGCTGTAAGCGGCTGCGGGCGGGAGCGCCGGCCAGGTGGGATGGCCTCGCAGAAAATGGCTATAGGCAATCAACACATCCGTGGCTCACATGGTTGAAGTGCCCCACAGCTAAAACATGCGTGGCTCACCTATGGGCAGTGCCCTATTAGTAACTAGAACAACCGTGGCGCACATGACCATAGTGCGCCACAGATATGTGTGGGCCAGGGCCCTGTTGGCCGCACGCCAGACATCCGTAGCGCACATAGGGTAGGTGCGCTACGCCTGTTGGTTTTATCCGTGGCGCACGTTGGGGGGGTGCGTTACGCCTAAGCGCATGCCCCTCTGCTCTGTAAAACGGTCAGACACATCTGTGGCGCACTATGGCATGTGCGCCACGGATGTTACTAATCCCTGTGGCGCACTGGGGCCGAGTGCGCCACGGATGTGGCGATTTTCTTTTGGCAGCTCCACTTTGTGCACATGTGTTATCATCCACCACCCCACACTTCACTTTCCCCTTCTTCTTCCTCCTTAGATCTAGTCGGGATCCTTCTCCTTCCCACCTCAATTTCTCCACTCATTCACCATTTTTAGCATGTAGAACTTGCCTTGGATGTTACATAAGTAATAGAGGAAGCTCTCCGGTCTCTCATCTCCTTCTCCGGTCTGGCGCACACCTCTCATTTCCATCTTCTCGCGATTGGTCTCTCATCTCGGTAAGTTGTCCATGTAAGGATGTGTTCATGTGTATATGGATGATATGCTCATATGTATGTAGATGATCGATGCTCATGATGTGTGTATGGAGAGGATCGATGGTCATATGTGTGTGTATATGGAGAGTATCGATGATGCTCATGCATGTGTGTATGGAGAGGATAATGATATGTTCATGTGTGTATGGATCGGTCTCTCTCTCTTGTGTTTGTATGTGAACAAGTTGCCATTTGTTTTGCCAAAATGTTGATTCATTTCCATTTTGCAAGACTTTGGCATTTCGCAAAGGTCCTAATTTTAGGATAGGTCATGCCGAAATTTTCTATCGACAATTGCATGCATGCATTCATTATGTGGTTCTAATAGACTTCTAATTGTACCGTGTACACCGTGCAGGCAAAATTGTCCACATAATGAGCGAAGGCATTGTGGCTAGATTTTTGAATGTGCGACGGCCAACATGATACGAAATAACAAGACGAATATAAGATGTCCGTGCAGAAGATGCAAACTCAACTGGGTGATCGACCCAGATTCCGGGAATCTGCAGGCGCACCTGCTCCACCATGGTTTCATGGATGGATACACTCATTGGATAAGCGATGAAGAAGACGATGGAGACGGTGAAGGTGCGCAACATGACGATGATCATCATCACGGCGAGAACGGGCTAGATGATGAAGAGTCTCCTGGAGATGGTGAAGGTGCGGAAGAAGACCGGGATGATGATGATCTAGATGCCGGAGGAGCAGACGAATATGGAACATTGTCAGGCTGGGTGCGGGACCCTTATGTGCAAGAGCTGCTTCTCAAGCAGACGTGTAACGCCAAGGCTGCCGCTAGAGAGAAAGACAAGCTTGCGCAACTTGAGAAAGACGCGGTTACTCCATTGTATGAAGGATGCAGGCCCGATGATACCCGGTTGAATGTAACGCTCAAGGCTATGGAGATGAAGGCAAAACACAAATTGAGCGACGCAAGCTTCGACGATATGATGGCATTCTGGCACGATCGTCTCCCGGAGGGGAACACATGTCCAACTAGTATCGAGGATGCCAAGAAAATCGTCTGTCCTCTCAATCTACCGCACGTTAGATATCACGTATGCATCAACGATTGCATCATTTATCGGGGCGAGGACGCGGAGAAAACCACATGTCCGATGTGCGGCGTGAGTCGATACAAGAAAGGGAAGAAATCACCTCGAAAAGTGGTATGGTATGCAGCGCTATTTCGCGGACCCTAAGGAAGCGCTATTTCGCGTACCCTAAGGAAGCGAAGCTCATGCGATGGCATGCGGAAAGGAAGAAGCCAGGAGATGACGATGATGACCCCGAAAAGGATGAGCTGCTGACGCACCCTTCAGATGCTAGCCACTGGAAAGCATTGGACCTCGAATTCCCAGAATTCGGTGGAGATTCGAGGAACATCAGGCTTGGTGCGAGCACCGATGGACTCAATACGTTCGGTAGCCAGAGTAGCACGCACAACACTTGGCCCGTGTTTGTATGGATGTACAACCTCCCTCCATGGTTGTGCATGAAGAAGAAGTACATACAAATGAGTATGCTAATTCAAGGGCCGAAACAACCTGGTACCGACATCAATCTGTATCTCGGGCTGTTGAAAGAGGAGCTAGCCACGTTATGGGAATCTGGAGGAAATACTTACGACGCCGTCGCACATGATTATTTCACTATGAGAGCCGTGTTGGTCACTACGGTGCAAGACTATCTAGGTTGCAGGTATATCTCGGGGCAGGTTATCCAAGGATTATGTGCATGCGTTAGGTGCATGGATAACACAACCTATCTCCAACTAGAGAAAGATCCAGGGTCATCGAAAAGCGTGTTCATGGCACACCGGAGGTGGCTCGGAAAGAATGATCCATGGAGAAAACATGGAGACCTGTTCGATGGCAAATCCGAGACCCGAGGAATCCCAGAGCGTAGGAGCAATGAAGAACTATAAGAGTTGCTGAAAAACTGGAAAGATTGTCCTAAGCCTGGAAAGAAGTGAAAGAGGCAGCAACAAGACAAGCCGCTGATGAAGGTATGGAAAACAAGGTCTGTTTTCTGGGAGTTGCCATACTGGAAGTTTCTCCGCGTGCCTCATAGCCTCGATATCATGCATATCACGAAAAATGTGTGCGAGAGTCTGGTCGCCACCATAATCAACATTCCAGATAGGAAGAAAGATGGTCCGAAAGCAAGGCACGACCTGATATGCTTGGGTATCCGGAAGGAGCTTCACGGAGGACGCACTACTCCTGATGATCAGGAAGATGACGATGATCATGAGTCGGAGACGACACAAGGTCGTCGGAAGGGTAAAAAGTTCAAGAAGAACGAATATTACTACCCTCCTTCTTGCTTCACTCTAAGCCAGGATGAGATCAAATAGTTTTTCAAGTGCCTTCTAGGAGTCAAATTTCCTTACGGCTACGCGAGCAAGATAAGCAGATACCTAGACGAGGCGAAGCAGAGGTTCAGTGGCATGAAGTCTCACGACTGTGCCATGCTAATGACGCAGGTACTTTCGGTCGCACTAAGAGGGATAATGGACGAGCACGTCCGTGAAACATTATTTGGCCTCTGCAAGTTTTTTGACGTCATCTCTAGGAATTCGATTGGCGTGAATCAGCTCGGGAGGCTATAGGAGGAGATCGTGGTGATACTATGTGAGCTTGAGGTCTACTTCCCACCCGCATTCTTCGACAGTATGGTGCATCTACTGGTCCATGTCGTGGAGGACATCGTCCAACTCGGGTCGATGTTCCTCCGTAGCATGATGGCGTTCGAAAGGATGAACGAACACATCAAAGGATACGTTCGCAACAGGTCCCGTCTAGATGGAAGCATAGCCAAGGGCTTTCTGGCCGAAGAGTGCATCTCTTTCTGCACGAATTATCTAGACATCAAGAACCCTGTCGGTCTTCCCGTCAACGGGCACCTTGGAAAGCTCGATGGATATGGTCACCGAGAGGGTCGTCGCATACTGCATGCAGACTCCGATTTTCGACGCGCAGACTTTGATCGAGCAAACCTCGTCGCGCTACATCATTTAGAACTGGTCGATCTTTGGGTACAGAAGCACAAAAGGTTAATCGAGAAGAAGTACAGTGACCGGGGCATACACAGGACGGAGGGAAAAATAATCAAAGAGCACAACTCAGATTTCACGCGTTGGTTTAGGCAGACGCTCCTTGATAATCCCCCGCGATCGCATTCTTCTGACACGGAAAAGATCATATTCACCTTGTCGCAGGGACCGATGCAAAACCTGGTGACCTATCAGGTGTATGATATCAACGGCTACACATTCTACATGGAGGAAAAGGACAACAAGTGTGATTATCAGAACTCAGGCGTAACGTCGGAATTCTACACCGATGACAACGTGAAGGAAAGATTCTATGGAAGAATCAAGGAGATCTGGGAGCTCGACTACTATGGAGAAAAGGTGCCGATGTTCCGTGTTACATGGGCAAAGAGCATCAAAAGAGAAGACCGATATTTCACAACCATCGTTATACCCGAAGCAGCCAAATCCAAGGCTGCCGGTGCGAACGTGGCCGCGAAAAATGAACCGTGAGTACTGGCTACCAAAGTGGACCAATGTTTTGTCATTACCGACCCGACAAAGCCTAGCCGTGTTGTCATGAGGAGAGGAAAAAGAAACATCATCGGAATGGATGGAGTCGCCAACGAGCAAGACTTCGACCAGTACGGTGATTCAAAGATTGATGGGGATACGCCTATTGGGGTATACTCAGCGGGACGTTTCCGACTGGTCCAAGGGCTGGCGAGTGGGCCTGCAGAACGGCGAGTGGACCAAAGCCCAGCAAGGTATCAGCATCGGAAGTTGAAGGCCCAGCGAGCAGATAGGCCCAATGGTCTAGGTTAAATGATTACCAAGTTGTAACCAAATCGGTGGAGATATGTAAACCCTAGGGAGGTGAGCCTATATAAACCTCCCTATGGGGTGAGTAGAGACACGTTCCTCATACACCCAAGCAACTCGCGCCTAGTCGCCGAGTTCGCCCATTGTAAACACCTCCATAATACAATCTAGCAGAGTAGGTCTTTACCTCCGGGGCCGAACTGGTAAAACCTGTCTTTGCCCTCATCTCGCACCGCAGATGGCTGGCCGCTTGCCCCTCGTTCTACTACTGCTGCCGATTGCAGATCCGCCGTGGTCATTCCTTCGGCGCCACCGTGGGGCCCGGTCCGCCGGTGTTCTGCGGCGAGATCCAATCTGCCCATCAACGAGACGGTCGCCACCGTCAGATGATAGCGATCGGCGAGATGCTCCAGATCTTGCCAAGCAGCGGCCCGTCGGCGCGACCCGTCACGCCTGGCGTGATCTTGCCGATCGCACGATCGGTCTCTTTCGGCCTCACCGACATCATCACCTCGGAGGACTCGGCTCGCATCCGAAGTCGCCACCACGCCGATCGGCTCTCGAGAGCCAGGTTCGACGATCCACCGCCTCGCCTCCGAGTACAACTCGCCCACAGAACGTGGCGGAACTCGCCGCCGCAGAAGATGCGCCCTCACCGACGACGCCGACTCGGCGACCCAGCGTCACTCGCCGGATCCATCACCGGCCTCGTCTGCGGGCTCCATCGCCAGTCTCCAACGCGGAGATTTCGAGGACCCTCCATCCTCGGGATCTTCGAGTTCGACCGGTCGGAAAACTCCGCCGACTTCCACGACGGAACCGGCCGCCATGCCGCGACCTACATGGCCACCGCACCGATCCGCCGAGGATCCTTTCTCCACCCAATCCCTCCTAACGCCACGGCAACGGAGGTCGAGGAACTCCGCCTGAAATTGGCGGAGGCGACGCAAAGAGCATGCCGAGCGAGAAATTTCGCCTCGAGCAAGTGATGCGCGAGAACTCCACGCTACCACCAGCAGCGGATCAGGTCACGCTGAACCCCACCGCTCGGCGCCCTGAACTTCGACGACGAAAACGACCCGGCTCGCATACCCGAGCGCGCGATCTGCGAGAACGCGCCACCAGGAGGAAGCGCTCGGCCCCCGCCAGGATCAACGAAAATTCCCTGCCAGGATCAACGAAAATTACGTGTGCACTCGGGGACTGGCGACCACGAAAATTCCTCAGTGCATATCCGCTAAAATTTAGCGCATACGCACTCGGGGACTGGATTCGAATGTACAAAACAAGTAATTTTAAGAATCAAGCCGCTGCTAAGCACCGACCTGATCCTCGGGGACTGGAGGTACCTGGATGGCCGCACCAAGCATGCCGTGAAGTTGTACCGCGTCCACAGACGCAAGCATCGCCGGCGTGTGCCCGCGACGTTGGTCAATTTCAGCGTCGATGGTCCCTGGAGCGGGGCTCGGGGTCGCGGCCCTACTCGCCGTGGCCGCCTTGGTCGTGAAACGGGGGAAGGTAGCAATCGAGGCGCCCGCCCCAAAGGAAGGCGCTTCCTCCGGTCTAGGCAAGGAAACGCCCTCCTTCGTAGACGCGGTTGCCTCCACTGCGGGTCCAGCCGGCGCCGCCGCCGTGTCGTCAGAGACGGTGACGATGTCGTCGCCCTTGGCCTTCTTGCTGCCTTCCATTGAGGCGGCGACCTCATCACTTTTCCTCTTGCGGGAAGGATCTTCCTCGCCAATGGCGGAAGATACCTTGGCCACGGTCGGGTGACCCATCTTTTTCACTCCGGTCCTGCACATCGAATCAAATCAATAAAAGACAATCAAAGTACTAAAGGAAAGTAGGGAAGGCCGAATGCGCTCACTTGGCGACTGGAATGAAACGCAGGCTGTCTGAAGGCCACCGTTTTTCCAGCTCGTGGCCTAACGCGACTAAGCCCCGCCCAGGACGTCGGGGCCCAGGATACGGACGGCTTCTTTGACGTTGAGGTAGCGGTTGGCGTCTCCGGGGCGCCTTCGGCGGAGGCCTCCTCATGAATTGGGGCTACCGCGGCCAGAACCTCTTTGCGGGGCGAGGCCACCGCGCTCGGGACCTCCTTGTGAGGCGAAGTCGCCACGACCGAGCCTTCCCTAGTAAAGCGGCGCGAATGGCGGAGGCATTGAGGCCAGCGGCGCTTCTGTAGACGGCGCATCTAGCACGGTTGTCGCCGGGACTGCGCCGTCACCGGCCGAGCTGTGGGCCTCAGAGCTGCTCGTTGAGTGCGGTGGTGAGGCCGCCTTCGGCCGTCTTCTTTCTCGGGGGCCCTCGCCTCCTTCTCCTTCTTCTTCTTCTTGGCGGGAGTATTCGACGGCGCGAGGTGGTCTCTGGGAGTTCGCCGTCGCCGCCATGACGCCGAGGCTCCTGCCGCCGATCTCGCTGACGCGTTGCCAGCGGGTCTTCGGACCAGGGGCAATCTCTTCGGACTCGTCCTCGTCCCCGTTACCCTTGGCGGGTGGCGACTCGCTGTATCTGGGCGTATGGCCGGGGCTCGTCGTCGTGGTGGTAACCACCTTCCACCACTTGGAACAGCTGCGTTAAACACGAAGCGAGTTAGAGTTACCGGATCGCACACGCTGCCGCGAACAAGATGAAAGGATTACCGGAGCCGGACGCTTCGCGGTGTAGGGAGGGATCCCAGCCTGCGCATCCGCGTATGCCGCTTGGGTGATCTTCTTCAGCGCTGAGAGGTAGTCCTCCAGCTTCCACTCGTCGAGACAGGCTTTCGCCGAGTCTCCCGCCCGTCTTTGGTACATGTAATGGTCGCGTTAGGCGGCGAACGAGCCGCCCAAGCCAACAATTGTACAAGTTTACCGTGAGCCCTTCTTCTTCGCATCGCGGATGGTCTGGAGCATCTCGTCGACGACCATCCGCTGGTCGTCGGGGAGCTTGCCGACCTGGAGATGGCGTGGCTCGGAACGATTAGCCGAGTACCGCGGGATCGCCGCTTCGTCTTCCGGAGTCGCCTCGGTCACATAGAACCATGACTTTTTCGCCGCCGCTTTGGCGGCAAGATCGGTCGAAGAAGGAGGCTTTGGATTTGAGTTGGAAAGTTAAGCCGCCCGCGGCTAGCATTGGGCCGCCCGCCTCCTCGCGGCTGATCCGTCCATGGAACAGATCTTGCCACAAGGGAAAGTAGGGCCGGCAGCCCAAGTAGCATTCGCAGAACGCCACGAAGATGGCGAGCTGCTCGATGCTGTGGGGACCCAGATCTGAGGGCTGGATCCCGTAGTAGGCGCAGAAACGCCGGAAGAACAAAGAAGTGGGAAACCCTAACCCCCGCTCGAGGTGGCTGGTGAAACAGACGAACTCTCTCTCTCGCGGGTTTGGGGTCGTTTCCCCGGCTGCGGGGATACGCCAGCAGACGGCCCGTAGGATTCCGGCCTCCTCGAAGGAGCGGCCTCCTCGAAGGAGGCCAGCTGCGCCCTGGTGCATTTGGATCTACCCCAAGGTTCGGTTGAGAGGGCCATGGCTGAGGATTTGTTCGGAGGTCGGAGGATTGCGGGTCGATTGGATCGCGGAATCAAAGGAAGGAAGATGTGCGTACTCGGAAGAAATGGTGGGCGGTTGGCTTTGCGATAGCCTACCATTCCTCTTATATAGCGGGAGTTGCCCGCCAAATCAGGGGCCGCGATGATTACGCCGGTTACCATTGGGTTACCTTAACGGCTAGTTTGACCACGCTGACGGTCCAACTCTAGCCACTCGTTAAGTCACCGCCGAGACCGCGTCCGCTGGCTCGACTCGCCCAAGACGCGACTCGGTTCACCGGGTTTTTCCTTTATACAGAGCCCGACGATTCGACCGATGCCAACTTGAAGTCAGATACTCGATCGCCGAGCCACTCACGCCTAATCAACGCGATGGCCTCGGGACTCTTGATGGGGATACGCCTATTGGGGTATACTCGCAGGACGTTCCGATGGTCCAAGGCTGGTGAGTGGGCTCAGAACGGCGAGTGGACCAAAGCCCAAAGAAGGTATCGCGATCTGGAAGTTGAAGGCCCATGCGAGCAGATAGGCCCAGTCGGTCTAGGTTAAATGATTACCGAAGTTGTAACCAAATCGGTTGAGATATGTAAACCCTAGGGGAGGTGAGCCTATATAAACCTCCCTATGGGGTGAGTAGAGACACATTCCCTCATACACCCAAGCAACTCGCCGCCTAGTCGCCGAGTTCGCCCATTGTAAACACCTCCATAATACAATCTAGCAGGAGTAGGTCTTTACCCTCCGGGGGGCCGAACCTGGGTAAAACCCTGTGTCTTTGCCCTCATCTCGCACCGCAGATGGCTGGCCGCCCTTGCCCCTCGTTCTACTACTCGCTGCCGATTGCAGCATCTGCCGTGGTCATTCCTTCGACAAAGATTAAAGATGACAACGACTACGATGCAGCAACATACATCACAAGAAGAAAAAGGACAACCCTACCCAAAAAAGGTAGCCCGTTCGAAAGAAGAAACATTAAAGTGCCAGGGCTAAATTATTCAACCACGACAAAAAAGGGAAAAAAGATTGTAAAACGCTAGCTCAAAAAATATTGTAAAACGCATGGTCAAAAAAGATTGTAATATTCATGGACAAATTATTATGACATATTTGTATCATGGACAAATTATTATGACATATTTGAATCATATTTAATTTGTACCACTTTTATGACATATATTATCACTTTCGGGCATTTTTGGAATATTTAAAAGTATTTTAAAAACAAAACAAAACTTTTATGGAATATATCACCACTTTTGGGCATTTTCTGGAACATTTAAAAATATTTTTAAAATAAAAAAAAGGTAGGCACCAGGATTCGAACCTGGGTGCTCACAGGTTTAAATTACAGCAGTGGGTGGAACCAGTGGGATAGGCTAATGTAGTTGTATAATAGGGGTGGCCACGCCGTCTTATGTGACTAGTAGTACCGATTAAGGCGGAGCGCACCCTGGCCAAGTGCGCTACGGTTACCTGTAGCGCACTTGGCCAGGGTGCGCTACGCCTAACTCGGTACTACTAGTCAACCGTGCCACGCCCGCGCGCCTCTCCTCCCCATCTCAGACACCGCCGATCTCATCCCCACTGCCACCCTCAGACACCGCCAATCTCGATCCGCCGCCTCTCTAGGAGGAGGACGTGGAGGAGGAGGAGCCCGAGCCCTGCCAGCTGCCGCCGCTCGAGGAGGAGGTCGTGGAGGAGGAGGCCCGTGCGCATCCGAGGAGGAGGCCCGTGCCCGTGTGCGTCCGAGGCCCGTGCGCGTCCGAGGAGGCCCGTGCCTGCCCGCCATCGTCGTCCTCATCGCCCGCCTGCCTAGCTCCGCGCTCCCTCCTGGTGAGTCCCCTGCCCACCTCCCCTTTCTCCCACTCTCCCTCTCTCTCCCTCTCTCCCTCTATCTCCCTGTCGTTTAGATTTCTGAAATTCTGAACATTTGGTTCAGTATATTATTGGAAAGGCTCTGTTACTGTAATTGGTCAATATAACCTAGGGATTAGAAGTGGTTTCTATGTATAACCTGTCAATATGACATAAAAAATTTATATGATTCCTATACTTTTTATTAGGAAAATGATTTAGGTGCATCAATATTTTTGGGATGATTAGAAGTGGTTGAGTGCTACTGCTACTGTGGAAATAAAACTGTTGATGAGACTGTGGAAAATGTTGAGTGCTACTGCTACTGTGGAAAATGATTTAGGTGCATCAATATTTTTGGGATGATTAGAAGTGGTTGAGTGCTATTGCTACTGTGGAAATAAAACTGTTGATGAGACTGTGGAAAATGTTGAGTGCTACTGCTACTGTGGAAAATGATTTAGGTGCATCAATATTTTTAGCAGAGTCATTTAATCATGATCTGTTGTAATTTATTTATGTAGGTTTAATGAGATCATTATTATAATTGATGAGATGGAAATAAAACTATTCCAGTCCCTTCCCATGATATCTTAGTTGAAGCTTTAGCTTTGCAAGAACATATATGAATGAGTCATTGTTTGAGGTCTTAAGAAAGAATATGTCTTCTTGTATTTTTGTATGATTCCTAGAATACTTGCTAGGAAAATGATTTACATACTAGTTTTAAGAATAAGAACAGTTTATATTAGTGCCTTAAGCAATCCTCCTGATGTGATGTACATACCAATAATATGTAAATCTGAGGCTTAATTCCTGTTATGAATAGATTATAATTGTTTTCTATAGCTCTAGGATGATCTAGCATAACACTTCTATGCTAACTGAGATCTCCCTCCCCTCCAAACCTTTTCCTTTTTAAAAAAAATTAAAAGAACAGATGTAACACTTGTTTTCTAGTGTTAACAACTTAGTGGCTTCTACTTCCTTTGCATCTGCTACTGTGGTTCCTCCATGTTAGAGTGTGCATAGTAGTGGGTTCAAACAGTAGGATTTGCTACTCCTTTCGGGTGGGTGTGAATTTGTGCTAGTTGGTAATTGAACAATGGATTTATTTGAAATTATTATGAAGTTGATTTATTTGAAATTGTAGTGGGTTCAAACAGCAGGAAAATGATTTAGCTTATTTAAGGTTTTATAAAGTTGATGCTTTGATATGTTGGTTATGTCCTATGTGCAAGACTTGTGGATTTAGTAGATGATCTAGATGCATGTTTGCTTAACCAATTTTTGGTTTAATTCTTTCCAATGATGCAATAATCTGAGGTCAAATTGATAACAAAAGTATATATGGTTGTGGCACTGTGCTGGGACTGGATGGATGTGGTTGTGAAATGGTTTGGAAGGAAAAATAGAGTAGTGTTGGTTTTGCTACTATCTGTGCTGGGACAACAACACCTTGAAATTGTGCTTGTGCTTGTATATGAAGCACTTTATTATGTCGTGTATGCAGGTTCTTGTATGAATTGAGTCCCGATTTTTGCCGGAATGTTGATTAACTTCCGCTTTGCGTAAATCGGGCACTCCTAGTTTAAGAAAATTAGCAAAGGTCATGCCGGATTTTTCCGTGCATTTAACCAATTATTTGTTTTTTATTAGTGCAAAGATGTGTGACAACAACGAGGCTGGATGTTCTAAGCGCATCAGTGCTGAAGGATAACTCAGACCTCCGAATAAACAATTGACATTCTGGGAGGCGGCCCAGTGGCTAGAAGACGATGAATACCATCCTTCGGAGAGAGAGGATGATGAGATGGAAGACGGAGAGGAAGAAGCCGAAGGAATGGCGGGTGATGAAACCACTGATGGCGGCGAGGGCACAGGGAGTGGTAGCAATCCTCCTAATAAGAAGAAGAAGCCGAAGGAACGGTGCCCAAACACGGTCGGCACCGTCAGGGAGGAAATTACCGAAGTGAGCCCATCAGGGGTTCCTTTGGAGCCCGCCCTTGTCGTCAAAGGGTATGGTGGGAAAGTGGCGGCAATCACCCGGAAAACCATCTCGATCAACACCGAGAATCTCCGGCATAAATATAATGGCCACTTGCGCACACTCCTCTTCGAGAAGCTGCATGCAAGATACAAGTTCCCCGCTAAGTATCAGAACACAAATTATCATGGGAACGAAGTAAACAAATCCTCACTCACAAAGATGAGCACCGCCCTGGCCAGCTGGAGAACCCGTATAAAGAAGAAGATCTATAAAGAAGGCAAAAGTCTCGAGGAGATCCAGAAGATTGACCCGCAGATCACCGAAGATCAGTTACGGGAGTTCAATGAGAGGTGTGAATCCGAAAGAGCCCTGTCCAATAGTAATCGGGGAAAGGTGATGCAGGCGATGAATATAGGTCATCACCATCTTGGATCTGGTGGATACAGAACCGCGGAGGCCAAATGGAATAAGGAGGACGAAGAGTATAGATCCAAGGGGATAGAAAACCCCTTTGCGAAATTCAAACCCGGGCAGGTTCGAAACCTCATCAGGGCCCGTTACCATGTGGACCCAAAAACCAAACAACTCACCGCGGATCCTGCGGTGAAGGAATTCGAGGAAATTGTGGTAAGTAATCTAATTACCACGGATCAACTCGATTGCATTCTAATCGATGATCTAAACGATTCACTGTTACTTCTTCTGCAGGAGGAGGAAATTGTTGCTAGTCATGGATACCAGGGTTCCTCATCCCAGGGGTCGACGGCGGCCACCCGGTGGGATAACCCTTTTAACAGGGCGATGAACCGTGCCAAGAAAATAGAGCCGGTTACGAAGAAACCGTCGTCGGCTGGCCATCTGGCCTGCCTCGGGGGTAAGAATTGGGTGGATCATTTTGGTCCACCGCCGAGGACGCATGTGGCGCCGTCGGGAAGGAGCGAGGAGGAAAACCGCGAGGTTCAAGAACTGAAGGAACAAGTGGCACGGATCCCGTAGATCGTCCAAGACAACCTGGCAATCACCCTCACGTCCTTCCTGCCTACCTTGGTGGAGTCAATAGCGAACTGGAGTGCGGGTGGTCGAGTAGGGCCGTGCCCGATTCCAAGCATGGTCAACAGCCAATCGAACAACGCGGCGCCAACGAATCAGGCGAACTACGTGTTCGTTACTCCGCCCGCTAGCACCGCGGCGCCGCAAGTGTTGGTGACTCCCCCTGCCATCACCGCGGCGCCGGAGTACATGTTGGTGCCCCCCTTCCATCTTCGTGGCGGTACCAGAGCTCCCAGCACCTGGCGGTAGGGAGAATACACCGGCGGCCAGCACCGCGCCATCAAGAAGCCCTTCCGTCTCTTGCACGCCCGTCGCCGTATGCGGTGCCTCGACATTAGCCGATCTCGACGCCATCACGGTAAACAAATTGCTTTACCGCCTTTCACGCCATCTATTACTCTTATGCCATCTCTTATGACGCCGTACATGTTTTCCACAGACGGATGTTCCTTGCACTCTCTTATGCTACGTGAACAACGAGATGAGGGATGTTGCCAAGGGTACCATCGTTCAACCCTTGCAGTGCACGTTCCACTCAAGGCCGATGCCACATAGCGTGCACAGGGTTAAAATTAGTCGGGTGCTAAGGGGCTGCGACGACCTAGAACCTCCCATTCAACCCCCAGGAGCGGATGAAGAAGAGCCAGATGTCCTCGGAAGTTGCTTCGGCTTATTCTTGCAATGGACAAATAGCATGATCCGTTTGGGGACGGCGGGGGCCATCACGCCACAGACAACAACACTGCCTGTCGTGCCAGCGACAAGCGGTGGAAAGGCCTCACGCCTCGCCACCTCCTCCACGCGGTGGGTCGGATGATCATGTTGATGATATGCACATGGCGCAGGATCCGGCCGAGGACGACAACGACTGGAATGATCACTTCTTGAACACTCAGTTTAGCAACGAAGACCTAGATGTTGGCCCCACAGAGAAAGCCACTATCACCAAGCGTCTGTTTGGTTCTCAGGAGACGCCTCCAGCTTGCGCCTTTACAGATCCAGTTGATACAACCAACCGGCCCTTTATTCTAAGCCCTGACACACTACATAGGGCGGCCGGTGCTCAGATTGCGGTGCATGCCTGCTCTCCAAAAGGAAAAAGGGCAGGAAAAGAAAATCTAGCAGCTCGAGCCAGCCGGTGGCGTCAACAATTGCGAATCCGATCAGGTTTCGGGACGGGCCACCAAGACCCGAGGGTATTATGTGGAGGATTCATGTGGCAGGTGAGGCCATGCTACCTAAGAATTTGCGGAGGCTCGCCAGTTCGGAACTGCAGAGTGTGCATGACGGCGTGCTGACGATAGAGAGACGCCTTCTATCGGAGAAAGATCCCTCGCACCTGGTATTCGTGGTTAAGGTGCCACCAGGCTTGGGCTTCGCCGACAATGCCCCTGCGGATTTGTTCTTCGTGCGGTTCGACGACATCTTCAATATGTTCCACCTATACCCGCTGCACTATACCATGGTCCGTCTGTTTTCTCTCAGCCTGTCCATGCAGATCATTAGAGAGAACACACCGGGCATCGCTATAGTGGACCCCTACTACATGCGTGACGGCTGCTTGGGTTCCCCCGCCGAACGACGTATCGTGGCCTCGTACCTAAAAATAATCCTCATGGCGAACAAGACAAAGGAATACATTCTCGTGCCTTACTTTCCCGAGTAAGTCGTTATTCACTCGCCACCGTCGATTGGCTTTATTAGATTATCATCATTCTTTTTCCAACACATTCCATTTGAATTTTTTGTGAAGATATGAACACTGCACACTCATCTCCTTAGCACCGAAGCATTCCCACGCCACATATTTTGACTCGGGGAGTCTAGAAAAGAAGAAAAACTACGACAACATCAAGGAAGTTCTGGATGATGCTCTCACTGGCTTTGCCTCGACGGAAGGCACCACCTTCGTGCGTACAAAGGTCAAGTTCGGCAGGAACGTCTTCAACCACGTAACGGAGTTCCCCTGCGTGAAGCAGCCAGAAAACAGTAAGAAGGAAGCCTACTACGCACTCCATCACATGAGGGTGTTCCTACTTGACCAGTAGAATTCTACGCTGCCAGATCATCTCAAACAGTGGGCCGAAGCAAAGGCCAAGATCACTGATTCAGATATTAGACAAGAGATGTATCGCATCCAGCATCAGTTTGGGGAAATCATCTTTCGTGATGTCATGACTTCGGGGGGATCTTCTACAGAGGAAATATCCCGAATAACCGTGACATAGAAGATCGCCTAGAGATGCAGGGTGACTATAGGAAGTTCATGACGAGACAAGGCGTCCTCCCGTTCCCTAAGCCGAGCCAGAAGGCTTGATGTTGGCCTATTTGTAGTTACAAACTACAGATGACCTTTGTGTGTGTGTGTGGACAAGTGTACATGCTACTATACTTATCTTATTAGGTTTATGAATCATCGCTTACTTCTTTTGCTTATTATTATTATTATTATTATTATTATTATATATCAATCAATGCTTGGTTTTTTTGCTTACTCTTTGGTCCTTTGCTCACTTTGGTCCTTCTTTTTTTCCTTACTCTTTTTTCGAGAATAATGACGATGATTGAAATGTCTTGGCACACTATATATGTGAATGTTCTATGATGGGATTGTGAGCCTTGTGATATGCACAAGTCCAGGTCTTGTGCATCCTACTTGGCTCACGGTTCCATCATAGCATATTCCTATGTCCAACGACCTATGTATATATATGAGGCATTCTTTTCGAGTTATTTTTGTCTTTTTTGAGAATAATGCCGATGATTGAAATGTCGTGGCACAATATATATGTGAATGTGCTACGACGGGATAGTTAGCCTTGTGATATGCACAAGTCCAGGAATTGTGCATCCTACTTGGCTAACTGTTCCGTCGTAGCATATTCCTGTGTCCAACGACCTATCTAGTTATATATGAGGCATTCTTTTTGAGTTACTTTGGTCTTTTTCGAGAATAATGTCGATGATTGAAATGTCGTGGCACACTATATATGTGAAAGTGCTGTGATGGGATTGTAAGCCTTGTGTTATGCACACTATATACAGCAGAGGAGCCGGTTTTGAACCAGCCCAAAAGGGGACGGATTGAACTCGTCCCTTGTACACGACGTTTAATCCGTCCCCTTTTGGGCTGGTTCAAAACCGGCTCCTCTGCTGTATTTCTTTTTGCCTTTTACGTCCGTTTATTTTCAGGTAAAATCCCTCTGGGATTTTGTGGCACCCGGATTTACGGCCTGAGAATACCCGTTATGCATGAAATTCACCTTCCCATGATCAGTGAGCTGTGAGCATAACCGACTAGTATCATTACATCATCCATAAAGTAACGAGTACGAAAACTTACAAAGGGGCCATTATGGCAATTACAACACAAGTAGCGGAAGTCTTCAGCGCAGAGCCCATGCCATAACCTACAGGCAACTGACTGGGAAGACGGCCTAGTTCGCATAGACGTCAGCTCCTTCATTCCTTCTTAGCATATGCAATCTGGCCAGTTAAATAGCCAGGGATAATGCCGGTGAGTACTTTGCATGTACTCGCAAAACACCGAGACAAGGGTAAATAAGATAATGCATATTTGGTTGTGGCGAGATAGCTCTATACTAAGTTGTTTTCTGAATAAAATCTATAATGACATCTCTATATCTTTGTTGAAGAAGAGTTTTTGGAAATCATGTCTCCTTTTTGAAAACCTGGACATCTCCACATCCTTGTTAAAAAGATTTAAAACAGTTTTGTTGTAAAACCCTGTTTAAAACGTCTTCGACCATCTCTGGTCAAAACTAAACTTGTTCTTATCTTTCCTCGTGACCAAGTCACATCCTTTATTTCATCACAACTTAACCGAAGGGTCCTTCTAGAACTTGCCATTCCAACCGTCCTTGATCGTGGACACGGCTATTCGAATAGATTAGACTCTGAAGAGTTTGTGCACTTTTATCCACAAGAATCAATACATCCGCTGGGATAAAACCACGGCCTGCTACACACGGTAGACAGGGGCTCGGATAATCAAACTTAAACTTTTCATTTGTCCATCCCTAGAAACTACGCCTTTTTCTTTTGGGTTGTTCTCTCCGGTACGAATATGGGGGACGACGACCCTGGTCCTTCCTCCTGTACTGACCCCTAGCTCCAGACCGAAGTCTTGAAGATAGCAATAGTGACAATCTTCCATCCGTACTACCTAAAAGCATACCGTCCGCGAGAGACCCAATTGTTGCACCAGTGCCTTGTCCTACAGATAGCCCGGATTTCAGGGGATTTCTCCCCTTTAGCGAGTAAGAGCAGCCCCGGCTAAGGATCACAAACTACGAGCTAAGCCCCAACGTCTGTGGTAATGTGGTTGCACGGATAAAATTGTTCCGGACATTGGCTTAGAACATCCCTTCTCTTTCTCTTGCTTGACTTTCTCTTCATCCACCTCATATCTTCTTTTAGTAAAACCTCCACTTGGAAACGATGCCTCTTTCCAAGGGTTTTATTTTGAAAACTTTGTATTAGGGTATAACCCAAAATAGTTTTATTATTGAAAATCCGTGGGCTTCCAAGAGGGAAGATGCTAAGCATCTTAGCCTCGATCTAAAGGGGGTAAATGTAGGTGTCAGTGGTGTAGGTGTTCGAAAGGACACTCATCCATAACTTGGAGGAGCCAAGTTACTCATGCATTTTATTTGAAACAAAACATGCATTTAATCATGAGATTCATAAACAGGATATAAAACAATTGATAAAAAGGGAGTAGTTAATATCGGAGTTCGGGAATGGTGGCTTGCCTGTGACCAGCGAGTTATCCCTTGACTTCGTTAGAATACCAGAATACCAAATATAACAATAATAAGAATAACCCGATCCTTCCTTCTTCTCGGCGTCACACAATCGCAACTATCGCCGTTATTAAGCATAGATGCAAACAAACAACATCACAATCAATACAAGGCATTCAGGCATCAAACCATATAGCAAACAAAAGATAAACACATGATAAACATCAGTAAGATGTTGTAAGTTTGATGTGATTGGATGGGAAGAAGATTTTGGAGATATAGGAAAAAGGATCCCTTTTTATTGATAGTCTAGGAACTACTTAAGAGAGGGTTTCTGACCAAGGGCTTGATCTATATGATACCATTATATATAAATGATACCATTATTGTAACATCCCAAAAATATGAAACAATGATCATCAAACTCTAATCACTAAAATTAGGGTTAACAAAAAACTTTGATTAATTAAAATCATATGAATGCATGTGTGAATGTGATGATTTGATAAATGCATGAATGAACTTGTGGGATTAACGTAAATAGCAAGAAATGGTTTAAAGGTGAAAACAACATCATATAAAACATTTCCAAATAGAAATAAATAAAGAGAAAATCAAAAACAAATCAATTAAGGCAAATGGTCATTTTTGCCAATCTTGCTCACTAGGTCACTTTGAGTGTTTCTAGTCCAAGATTTCATACAGAAACTTTCCCAATTCTTTTCGCCCCTTGCTAGACCAAGTAAACGTGAATCAAATCCCACCTTTCAAACTTGCAGAAACATTTGGCAACCTCATTCAAATCACAATTCAAAATTGAATCTTTATCATATGTGAAGATCACACATTTTTAAAACCCAACCAAACCAGTGCCCCTTGACTAATACAACTAACCAAACACTCTCTAGTATGTGACTAGCAAACCCACCAAGTTTGAACCTAAAATTCAAATTTGAATTTCTTTCGGCCATTTCATCAAACACCTTGTTTGCGGCAAACAAAAAAACATCAAACACTATAGTGTGCAGTAATTTTGTCCAACCTTGTTCCCTCTCTAGCTCACTCTACACTCTCAGTCGATGATCAAAGTAATCTAACTAGCTTTAGCACCACTGTGAGCTTGGCATAGCCATTAATGGTGACCATGCCGAGCCTAACTTGCCATCCACATGTTGATAGGAGGATAGGAGGCACACCAAGCCTAGAAAGCATGTCTAGCAGGCACTCCACCGTCCATCGCCACTCCCTATCCAAGCCTCGAGCACTGCCAGCCCCTGGACCACACGGCAAGCTCATGCCAAACCTCTCTGCGTGTGAGCCGAGAGCATGCCAGCACGCCACCCTCGACCAGCACCCACAAACCGCGCGCCGCCCTTGCCCCTTGCGTGCATGATCACCAACACTCTAGCACTTCGCCAGACATGCTCGTTCGCCGCCGCGCGACCAGGAGCACCCGTGTGCCATTAAAATTGCTGTCGGACCCACCCAGAGCATCGACGCGTTCCGACCGATCAGCACTGCCCCACGCCTCACCACCACGCCGTTGAGCTTCGCCAGGGAGCACAACACCGCCCCCTACTGTCGCCCATGCCAGTAGCACCCTGTGCCGTCGACCACGACGAGCTCAGCCCACGCCTGTCGGTCCTCTTCAGCCACTATAAAAGGAGTCCACCCCCGCTCGTTTTCTTCACACCAGTTCACTCCCCACCTCTCACTGATCACACCCACTCACTCTCAGAGCAAGGCGAGCAGCGCATCGCCAGAATTTCATCGGAGTTCGCCGCTGCAGAGGAGGAGAGGCGCCGTCGATTGGAGCCTCCCCAGTAAAAGATGCCGGTACCAGGAGACTCGTCGTCGTCGACTTCGTCCTTCACCCCCATCGCCGACCCTCTCTCCTGAGCCCCGGTGAGCCTCCCACGACCCCCATCTGCCGCGCTAGGGTTCTGTGTCACCGGCGCTGCCTGACGTGGACGATGAACCAGAGCCGTTCGATTAGAATTAGATCCCACGGTCCATGTCACCCCGTACCGCTTCGTCCCTCACTGTCTCACTGACATGTGGGGACATCCAGTTAAACCACCCGCACATGTGTTGTGCGTAGTGGGCCGGCCCAGCTAAACCTCCCGCGCGACCCAACAGTTCAAATTCAGTTTTATTCATTTAATTTCAAACCCAGTTCTATACCTAGATTCAAAAATCAACCAAGCTCGATTCACTGAACCAAAATGCATGAAACAAATTTTGTTAGAAAGGTACTGGAAGGCTTAATCCAAGCACGTTGGATTCAGACTATTTGGATTTGTGGATCAACCATGGTAAAAATAACAAGGAAGAGGCTTTTCTGCATTCAAACATTTTTCAAAATTCAACCACAAAAGCTCTTGAGTTGATTCCAACTCTCAAAAATCACATTAAACTATACCTTTTAGAATATATAAAAATATATGGGTTTACTTACAGAAATAATGATCAAGTAATAAAAGAATGCCACATAGGCATTTCTAGTCACTTTAATTAAATAAAATAAAAAGGTTAAACCTTATTAAATTGTGACACCACTTTAAATCACATTCCCATGTACTGAAATATGTGGTGATGACTTGTGTCAACATGATCCCATGTTTGAGTGGAGAATATTAAATCTTAAGTAGTTTTTCAATGAGTAGAAATTACTTTTCTAAAATAAAATAAATAAGACAAGTGCCTTAATCTTGTAATGTTAGTGATGATGCTAGATCATCTAGTGTGAACCATTGTGTGATAATTGGAAATATTTAAGTATTGTTTGGTGATTGTGTACCTCGTATTTATCTATAGACGCTAGTACCGACTAAGCATACGAGGAGGAAGGAGGATACTACGAGGAAGAAGCCGAGGAGAACTTCAACCACTGCTCTGCACAAGGCAAGCCAATATTTGCAAGCTAACACTTGCAACTTAGCAAGATTATACTGATATCTTAGCAAGATACAACTTGCTTGTTACTAAGCCAACTATATGCATTAAGCATATGTGCTTATACCCACTTGATACCCAATCCTAGTTTTACTTGCAAGATTAATACTTTTATTTCTTCATCAAAGCTTTCTCTTAGAGTTTACTTAGCTAGTTGTAGATATTAGAAGGATATTGGAAGGTAGCATAAAGAGCATAAAATTTGGCCTAAGTTAGATAATCTTGATGTCATCCTGAGGCATGAGATTGAATTTAGCTAATCCCCACTTTTTTACCACCCCTCATTAGTATGTACCCCCCCACTTGTAGATGATAGTTCTAAGCATAAAACTTGATCAAACTTTAGATGGGAATACTTGGTGAAAATGGTTATGAAAACCTTAGAATGATGAGTCATTCTACTGAAATGTTTTGACATGTGTTTACGAACACCAGATAATTTTGATGATGAAAATGTTGAGGCATGAGCCTTAGCCCTTTATAAAACTGATGGTTGTCTGGATGCGATACCATTCCAATTTTACCGTACAACCACAATACCCGAAAATTGGTTAGGGCTTGACTAGAAATTTATATACCTTAGTATTGGTTCCCTTGCGGCAAAGGTTTGAGCTGAGGCTACCTTGTGAAGATTGTCCACCTGTGCAGTACCCAAGATGACAGTTGGTCATGGTTGGGAGGCCAAACTCACAGGAGAGATGCCTATACTAGGGTGTGTAATTGAAAGGTTAAGATTGATTATCCGCATACTAAGTATGGTGAATTCAGGATTTGTTCCTGACGGATGTATCGAATGTTGTGGTGAAAGTGTACAACCTCTACAGAGTGTCAAACTATTCGAATAGCCGCGTCCGCGGTTATGGACAGTTGGAGTGGCCATACTGTTCTATCGTCAGATGTTTTCAAAATGACTTATTAAATGATTTATGACTGTGACTTGACCACAATAGAGTTGTGACATGAAATTCAAATTCCCACTTAGGTGTTATAAAACTTTCAACTAGTTTTCTTTGATTCTGAACTAAGTAGAAGTAAATCTGGCTTTTTGCAAAACAACCCTAGAGCTTAGTATATCCTATTCAAAACCACTTCACTTGTTAGTATTAGTTTGCGAGTACTTAAAGAGTACTCATGGATTTGTCCCTGGCTATTCCCGTGACCAGACTATGAAGAGGAGTATTAGGATGATGGACCGCAGGAAGGTTACGACAACTAGGATCATCTCCCATCGTCAGCATTGCCTGTGACCATGAAGATGGAGCTTCGCCCACGCTATCGTTATCTTTACGTTATTCTGCTGCTTGATTTGTATTAAGAACTGGATCATGAGATCCTTATTTGTGTAAGACCTTATGTATGGTTTTAATGGATGATGTACTGTGCTATCAAATTTGTTATGTCTCGCAAAAATGGTAATCCTGGGATTGCGATGTATGGCATAATAGGCATCTGTGATTAAAAATCCGGGTGTTGACAAGTTGCTATCAGAGCCATCCTGACCATAGGAGACCCTAATTAGAATGGACGTTTGAATCAAAAAGTTCGTTTCAAAACCAAAGGAAGTGAGTATTTACAAAAACCTATTCTCATTCTTATCACTTGGATTCTTTCATGAAAATTCATGTTCCTCAAAAATTCTTGCAAAGTACATAAAATTTGACACACTTGATCACTCTACTAACTTACTCATCCTATATTCTTATAGATGGACGTGAAGTACAACAAGTTTTATCAGTTGGGGAATGGAGGAGACCTCATCTTTGAGCGTGACTTGGACCAGCTGTCGGAGATGCTGGAGCGTCCGCACCCCGAGTTCTTCGGAGCTCAGCTCAATGATCAGGAAGGAGAAGATTTGCAGTGGCTAGTTGTTGCAAGTCTCCGAGGAAATATTGAACCCCCCACTGCAGAGCGAATTCAGTTCACCTTAAGAGAGAACAACTGGCTCGATGGACTTGCCAGGGCAATGCAGGAAGCTCGTGCCCGTCTGTGTGGTTAGAGTATCTATCAAATCAAGGGTACCCGCTTCGAGTTTTACACAAGGCGTGATGTTATGGGACAGCCACTGGAGGCCCCATATCACCACGAGCTGAAGATTCAATTGGACCACCTTAGCTTCATGATGTATGACTGTCAGAAGGAGTTGGACAATGCACGTTCCTACGCCAACCACAGGTACGCCATCACCGCCAAGAAGGATCAGACTATCGCCATGCTAGTGAAAGATCGCAAGTCTCGTCGCCGTCAGCTCAACAAGAAGGAGCGCATCATTGCCCGTCTTCGCCACCGGATCACGGATTTGGAGGAGACCATCCACGAGAGAGACATGAAGTTGGAGGAGAGGGAGAATGCAGGTGAAGACCTTCGTGGAGACCCCTACTCCTATCTCAGCGATGGTGATGACTTTCTGGAGGATCAGGCCATGGACTTCTTCGCCGATGAGTATGACTTTGCCTTCATCGATGATGATGAGGATGAGGATGATGAGGACACTGACTCCAAGCGTAGTAGCACTTGAGCACTAGCGTTAGTGAGTAGTAATTGGTCCCACTATATCGTAGTTTCCCAGAATGATTCTTAAAACCATCTGTTTTCCTTTGTTGTGGTGTGTGTTTGTATCGTGTGCTGTGAATGAATGAATGAATGAAAAGCAAGTTGCTAGAAAAATCTGAGCCAAACTTCAAAAACTTTTCAAAACCCCTGAACCTTAGAAATTTCCCTATTTTCTCATGATCTATCTCAATCTTCAGATGCCTCGCGGAGGAAGCAGTTCATCCCCGGACCCGATGTTGCAAATCTTGCAAATGTTGGTTTCTAACCGCAAAGCTGAAAGATGCGAACGTTAAGCCAACTTAGCCACCCTTCAACACATCGCCCAGATGGCCAACAACAATCAAGGCCATGAAAATCAGGACAACCATGGATCTAAGCTCAAGAATTTCCAGAACACCATTCCACCTGTTTTCACTAAGTCAAAGAGCCCCTAGATGCAGACGATTGGTTGCAAACCATGAAGAACAATCTGGAAGTTGCAGGAGTGGAAGCTAACGAGAAAGATCTGTTCGCCAACCACTATCTGGCCGGATATGCAAGAGCATGGTGGAACAACGTTCGTGCAATGACAGGAGGTCATATGATGACTTAGGAAGAGTTCGAAGTCAAGTTCAGCAGAACCCATGTGCCACCGGGTTTGATCAAGAGGATGAGAGATGAATTCAGGGAACTTAAGCAAGGAAGAATGACCGTAGTGGAATACCGTGACAAATTTTTGTCATTGGCTAGGTATGCACCGGATGAGATAGATACTGAAGCCAAGAAGAAGGAGAGATTCTTGAACGGTCTGCATGATGAGATGCAGACGGTGTTAGTCAATATCCCCTTTGCAGATATTGAAGCCTTAGTAGACTCTACCATTCAGATGGAAGGAAAGATCAACCAAGCCAATGAGAACCACAAGTGTCGCATGATGCATCAGCCAGGAACCCACCATACACCAAAGTATCGCCCCAACCCATCTCCAGGATTTGCCCCAAGAAACAATAGAACCACGATGAACCGTCCGACCTATCCCAACCGTGGAAACCCCAGGGCCCGGAGGAAACCACAATAACCCCGGCAACTGCAACAATTTCAACCGTGCACCACCCAAGTTCAACAACAACAGTGCCACCACCAACACTGCCCCAAGGACTGGAAGCAATGTTGTGCCTATTGCAGCGAAGGACAAGTCGCAGGTGACTTGTTATGAATGTGGAACCAAGGGTCACTATTCCAATGAGTGCCCCAAGAAGATTGCCGCAGCCCCCAATGCAAATGCCCCATCTCAGCATCAATGTCGTGTTTAGCCCGGAAGGAGGTTTGCCCCAGGGAATTCGCTCAATCGCAACGGCTGCCTCTTTCTCATGCATGCTGAAGAAGCCCAAGAAGCGCCAGATGTCGTGCTGGGTATGTTTTCTGTTAATTCAATACTTGCAAGAGTGTTGTTTGATTCTGGAGAATCGCACTCATTTGTTACTGAAGAATTTGCATGCACTAGTAAGATTCAACCAACCAAATTGAAGAATGTTATGATTGTTCAAATACCTGGTTCAACCACCAAAGCTAGGCAAATTTGCAAAGCCATCCCTATCCGAATCCATGGCATAGATTTTTATGCTAATCTAATAGTACTTGGAACTAAAGGTTTGGAAGTAGTACTAGGAATGGATTGGATGTCCAAACATAAAGGATTAATTGACTATGCCAAGAAAGCCATAACCATGACCAGTACAGCCGGAATATCAGTCGAGCATGTATCTGATACCTTGCCCCGTCAATTCAAGTGCAACAAGAGTATAGCCCAACCTACCATTGACCAAGTTCGGATAGTCTGTGAATACCCCGATGTATTTCCAGATGTTTTGCTCGGTATGCCCCCAGATCAGTATATCGAGTTTATCATTGAACTAATACCTGGAACCGGACCCATAGCCCAGAGACCATATAGTATGAACCCGTCGGAACTAGCAGAACTGAAGAAACAACTGGATGCCATGTTTTAAATTGGATTAATTCAACCAAGTGCGTCACCATGGAGATCACCTGTTTTGTTTGTGGACAAGAAAGATGGAGGTAACCGTCTGTGCACGGACTGTTGAAAGCTGAATGATGTCACCATCAAGAACAAGTACCCGCTGCCGAAGATAGAAGACCTATTTGACCAGTTGAATGGTGCCAAAGTGTTTTCTAAGATTAATCTTAGAACTAGCTATCATCAACTCAAGATTCGCGCAGAGGATATTCCAAAGACTGCCTTTACCACCAGATATGGATTATAAGAGTATACTGTCATGTCTTTTGGATTAACCAATACCCCCGCCTATTTCATGAATCTCATGAATAAGATTTTTATGGACTTCCTGGATAAGTTTGTTGTTGTTTTCATCGATGATATTCTGATTTATTCAAAATCAGAAGAAGAACATGAGATACACCTAAGGACCGTTCTTGGAACCCTTAGAGATCATAAGCTATATGCCAAGTTTAGCAAATGTGAATTCTGGTTACAGGAGGTAGGATTCCTCAGACACATTGTATCAACCGGAGGAATTGCCGTTGACCCTGCGAAGGTGAAGGATGTCGAATATTGGCAAGCCCCAACCACTCAAACCCAAGTTCATGCATTTCTCGGATTAGCGGGATACTACCGCAAGTTTAGAAGGATTCTCGAGTATTGCCAGACCCATGACCCAATTGCTGAAGAAGGACAAGAAGTTTGAATGGACAGACAAATGCGAAGCGAGTTTTCAGGAACTCAAGAGGAGATTGATTTCAGCCCCAATCTTAATCATGCCGGATATCACGAAGCCCTTTGATGTGTATTGTGACGCATCCAAGATCGGTCTCGGATGTGTGCTAATGCAAGAAGGCAAAGTTATATCTTATCTATCTCGACAACTGAAGCAGCATGAACAGAATTATCCAACCCATGACCTTGAACTCGCAGCTGTAGTTCTATCTCTAAAGACATGGAGACATTATCTGATGGGAAACCGTTGTGATATTTATTCGGATCACAAGATCCTGAAGTATATATTCACTCAGAAGGATCTGAATATGAGGCAGAGAAGATGGATTGAGATAATCAAGGATTATGATCTGGACATTCACTATCACCCCGGTAAAGCCAATGTGGTAGCAGATGCCCGAAGTACCCATCCGTATTATGGAAGAAGCTTTCAGAACCACCCGAACCCGGAGCATCAAGTTTCTCAATATTCAGTGGAGCAACCACACCGAAGAAGAAGCTACCTAGGAGAGAGAAGATCACATCAAGATGGAGTTTCCCGATCTCTTTAAATCCTAGGTAATATTTTCCTTCTTTTTCAAATCTCGGGACGAGATTTTGTTTAAGGGGGGAAGGTTTGTAACATCCCAAAAATATGAAACAATGATCATCAAACTCTAATCACTAAAATTAGGGTTAACAAAAAACTTTGATTAATTAAAATCATATCAATGCATGTGTGAATGTGATGATTTGATAAATGCATGAATGAACTTGTGGTATTAACCTAAATATCAAGAAATGGTTTAAAGGTGAAAACAACATCATATAAACCATTTCCAAACAGAAACAAATAAAGAGAAAATCAAAAACAAATCAATTAAGGCAAATGGTCATTTTTGCCAATCTTGCTCACTAGGTCACTTTGAGTGTTTCTAGTCCAAGATTTCAGACAGAAACTTTCCCAATTCTTTTCACCCCTTGCTATACCAAGTAAAGTGAATCAAAGCCTACCTTTAAAACTTGCAGAAACATTTGGAACCTCATTCAAATCACAATTCAAAATTGAATCTTTATCATATGTGAAGATCACACATTTTCGAAACCCAACCGAACCAGTGCCCCTTGACTAATCCAACTAACCAGACACTCCCTAGTATGTGCCTAGCAAACCCACCAAGTTTGAACCCAAAATTCAAATTTGAATTTCTTTCGGCCATTTCATCAAACTCCTTGTTTGCAGCAAACAAACAAACATCAAACACTATAGTGTGCAGTAATTTTGGCCAACCTTGTTCCCTCTCTAGCTCACTCTACACTCTTAGTAGATGTCTAACTAGGTTTAGCACCACCGTGAGCTTGGAATAGCCATTAATGGTGACCATGTCGAGCCTAACTTGCCACCCACATGTTGACAGCAGGATAGGAGGCACACCAAGCCTAACAAGCATGTCTAGCAGTCACCCCACCATCCATCGCCACTCCCTGTCGAAGCTTTGAGCACTGCCAGCCCCTGGACCACACGCCAAGCTCATGCCAAACCTCTCTGCGTGCGAGCCGAGAGCGCGCCAGCGTGCCACCCTCGACCAGCACCCACAGACCGCGCGCCGCCCTCGGCGCTTGCGTGCGTGATCACCAACACTCCAGCACCCCGCCAGACATGCTTGTTCGCCGCCGCACGACCAGGAGCACCCGTGCGCCATTAAAATCGCCGCCGGACCCGCCCAGAGAATCGACTTGTTCCGACCGATCAGCACCGCCCCACGCCTCGCCACCACGTCGTTGAGCTTCACTAGGGAGCACAACACCGCCCCCTACCTTCGCCCATGCCAGTAGCACTCTATGTCGTCGACCACGACGAGCTCAGCCCGCGCCCGTCGGTCCCCTTCTGCCACTATAAAAGGAGGCCACCCCGCTCGTTTTCTTCACACTAGTTCACTCCCCACCTCTCACTGATCACACCCACTCACTCTCGGAGCAAGGCGAGCAACGCATCACCGGAATTTCACCGGAGTTTGCCGCTTCAGAGGAGAGGCGCCGTCGATTGGAGCCGTCCTAGGAGAATATGCCGGTACTAGGAGACTCGATGTCGTAGACTTCACCGTTCGCCCCCTTCGCTGACCCTCGCCTGAGCCCTGGTGAGCCTCCCACGACCCCCACCTGCCGCGCTAGGGTTCTGTCTCACCGGCGCTGCCCGACGTGGACGATGAACCAGAGCCGTTCGATTAGAATTAGATCCCACGGTCCACATCACCCCGAACCGCTTCGTCCCTCACTGTCTCACTGACGCATGGGGACAGCCACTTAAACCGCCCGCGCATGCGCTGCGCGTAGTGGGCCGGTCCAGCTAAACCTCACGCGCGACCCAAGAATTCAAATTCAGTTTTATTCATTTAATTTCAAACCCAGTTTTGTACCTAGATTCAAAAATCAACCTAGCTTGATTCACTAAACCAAAATGCGTGAAACAAATTTTGTTAGAAAGGTACTGGAAGGCTTAATCCAAGCCCGTTGGATTCAAACCATTTGAATTTGTGGATCAACCATGGTAAAAATAACAAGGCAGAGGCTTTTCTGCATTCAAACATTTTTCAAAATTCAACCACAAAAGCTTTTGAGTTAATTCCAACTCTCAAAAATCACATTTAACTATACCTTTCAGAATATATAAAAATATATGGTTAACTTACAGAAATAATGATCAAGTAATAAAAGAATGCCACATAGGCATTTCTAGTCACTTTAATTAAATAAAATAAAAAGGTTAAACCTTATTAAATTGTGAAACCACTTTAAATCACATTCCCATGTACTGAAATATGTGGTGATGACACGTGTCAACATGATCCCATGTTTGAGTGGAGAATATTAAATCTTAAGTAGTTTTTCAATGAGTAGAAATTACTTTTCTAAAATAAAATAAATAAGACAAGTGCCTTAATCTTGTAATGTTAGTGATGATGCTAGATCATCTAGTGTGAACCATTGTGTGATAATTGGAAATAGTTAAGTATTGTTTGGTGATTGTGTACCTCGTATTTATCTATAGACGCTAGTACCGACCAATGATACAAGGAGGAAGGAGGATACTACGAGGAAGAAGCCGAGGAGAACTTCAACCACTGCTCTGCACAAGGCAAGCCAATAATTGCAAATTAACACTTGCAACTTAGAAAGCTTATACTGATATCTTAGCAAGCTACAACTTTCTTGTTACTATGCCAACTATATGCATTAAGCATATGTGCTTATACCCACTTGATACCCAATCCTAGTTTTACTTGCAAGATTAATACTTTTATTTCTTCATCAAAGCTTTCTCTTAGAGTTTACTTAGCTAGTTGTAGATATTAGAAGGATATTGGAAGGTAGCATAAAGAACATAAAATTTGGCCTATGTTAGATAATCTTGATGTCATCCTGAGGCATGAGATTGAACTTAGCTAATCCCCACTTGTTTACCACCCCTCATTAGTATGTACCCCCCCCACTTGTAGATGCTAGTGCTAAGCATAAAACTTGATCAAACTTTAGATGGAAATACTTGGTGAAAATGGTTATGAAAACCTTAAAATGATGAGTCATTCTACTGAAATGTTTTGACATTTGTTTCCGAACACCAGATGATTTTGATGATGAAAATGTTGAGGCATGAGCCTTAGCCCTTTACAAAACTGGTGGTTGTCTAGATGCGATACCATTCCAATTTTACCGTACAACCACAATACCCGAAAATTGGGTAGGGCTTGACTGGAAATTTATATACCTTAGTATGGGTTCCCTTGCAGCCAAGGTTTGAGCTGAGGCTACCTTGTGAAGATTGTCCACCTGTGCAATACCCAAGATGACAGTTGGTCATGTTTGGTAGGCCAAACTTACAGGAGAGGTGCCTATACTAGGGCGTGTAATTGAAAGGTCAGGATTGATTATACGCATACTGAGTATGGTCAATTCAGGATTTGTTCCTGACGGATGTATCAAATGTTGTGGTGAAAGTGTACAATCTCTGCAGAGTGTCAAACTATTCGAATAGCCGCATCCGCCGTTATGGACAGTTGGAGTGGCCATACTATTCTATCGTCAGATGTTTTCAAAATAACTTACGAAATGATTTATGACTTTGAATTGACCATAATAGAGTTGTGACATGAAATTAAAATTCCCACTTAGGTGTTATAAAACTTTCAACTAGTTTTCTTTGCTTCTGAACTTAGTAGAGGTAAATCTGGATTTTTGCAAAATAACCCTAGAGCTTAGTATATCCTATTCAAAACCACTTCACTTTTTAGTATTAGCTTGCGAGTACTTAAAGAGTACTCATGGATTTGTCCCTGGCTATTCCCGTGGCTAGACTATGAAGAGGAGTATCAGCATGACGGACCGCAGGAAGGTTACGATAACTAGGATCATCTCCCACCGTCAGCATTGCCTGTGACCATGAAGATGGAGCTTCGCCCATGCTATCTTTATCTTTACGTTATTCCGCTGCTTGATTTGTATTAAGAACTGGATCATGAGATCCTTATTTGTGTAAGACCATGTTTATGGTTTGTAATGGATGATGTACTGTGATATCAAATCTGTTATGTCTCGCAAAAATGGTAATCCTAGGATTGCGATGTATGGCATAACATGCATTTGTGGTTAAAAATCCGGGTGTTGACAATTATATAGGTATTGATAAAATGAATCAAACCAAAGTGGTTTCACTATTTTATCAATTTCTAATGATTTATAATGGGTTTTATAGTGATTAAAACTCTAGCTTTAGGAGATAATTCACCAGACAAATTCTGGAGCTCCTAAAATTATTTCCTTAGGTGATTAAGTAGTATTTAGTGGACTAAAACAAGATGAGTTGGAATCACTTCAAAACAATTTCTAGAATACATTACTGGATGGGATTTGTCTTTTTCATCATATTTAAATTACAGAAGCTTTTTAGGTGATTCCAAGGACACATGTTAGGTACAAATAGTACCTTTATGTCGAAATTGGAATCCACCTTTTTGGAGTTACATAGCTACTGATATGAATTTATTGGTGAATAAACAGTACACATAATAGTTTAATTCACCAAAATTCAACAAGATTTCATCAAATTATGAGCTACTGGATCTTGAAATATGTTGATATATAGGTGTGCAAAGACGTGGAATTAGGTTAAAACCTCATTTGGTTTGACCTAGGGAATTTTCTAAAGACAGGAAAGGCCTGATTTTGTTATTTTTACTAGAGACAAACTAGGAAGCCATTTTAGGTGTGGCTAGTTGGACAAGCAAGGGACGGGCTACAACTTGCAATATCAATTGGGTTCACTCCATTTGGAGATACCAAACTCTCTGGAGAAATTCATTAGTGAAAAGGATACTTCACGGTAGTTGATTTATCATATTTCAATTAGACATAAAAAGGGCTAAACAAAGTGTCTGCATGTTAGGGAAAACATTTGTGCATCTAAGGAAATTTAGGCCATTGGAATGGTTTTCCATTTTCATCTTGATTTAAACTAAACTTCATTTGAACAGATCTGAAATTTATTTTATTAAAGAGAGGGAGGAAGGGCTTACTGGGCCGATTTGGGGGGGTGTGGGCTGCGCAGCGTGGCAGCTAGCTCCCTGGTGCTAGATCCGCGCGTGGGAGGCCGAGAGATTCAAACCGCGGGGCGGGACCCGTACTTCAGTGGGAGGCAGAGCTCGAAGGGGTATCGACTGACCGTGGCCGTCCGATTAGCTCATCTTCGACGGTCACCCGCCCTCGTCTTCCTTTATACATGCGCGTCCATGCGGAAACCCTAGCAGTGGCGGGACTTTGCCGGAGGGGACTCTCCATGGCACGTCGGCTCCGGTGAAGTGGTGGTGTAGACGCGGCGCTCGTTGCCGACTCGAGCGAGGGGAGGAAGCAGTAGGTTTCATGCAGATCTCGGTTGCATGCACCGCGACCGGAGGTGGCTCGGGTGCTCGCCGTGGCCTGCTCGAGGCCTCGTGCATGTTGGCCGTAGGGTGGTTGGGGGAAGCGGGGAGGGTGACTGAGGCCCTAGGGGTGGCTTTTTACAAGGAGGTAGGGGCTCGAGGATAAACAACTAGCCGGAGGAGCTGTGCTCGGGCATGCAACTGCGGAGGTGCCTCCAGGGTACCTGCAGCAAGGGGGAGACACAGGGAGGTAGATAAGAGGGAGGGTACCTCAAATCGAGCACATGCAAGGAAGGTGAAGAAAGGGAAAGGCAACCTCGGGCTTGAGTTTGGCCATGGCCGAAGCTCCTCGTTTCGTCCTTATCACAAGCAAGGCAGCGCTAGAGAGGGGAAGGGGATTTGCTCGGGAGGTAAGTGAGTAGGGGAGGGGGGAATGAGAGGCAGAGGCGTGCTGGGGGTGGTATCTTGCCTTTAAACCGAAGGGAGAGGCTCATGGTGGACTATGTGTATTAGGGCAAGAGAGAGTAGGTGAGTGTGGCATCCCGCAAAACCACTACTAGAAAATCGCGTTGAATTTGTGCATTGCATCGTCATCATCATGCATTGTTTGACTGCATTATTTGAAAAGCCTAGTTTTGAATGGTACAAAAACCCCTCTTATTTACAAACACAGAACCCCGATCGCATCGGAGATTTTATTTGTCCAAAAACTGTTTGCAAAATGGCCTTGTTTTGATTTAATCCCGAACAAACAAACACAAAACTAAAACAGCCCCCCCCTAAATCCTAGTCCCACCAAATCCTATCCTACCCACCACTCTCAGCTCGCCACCTCACCCTCTCACCCAAAACCAACCCACCCTGCCACCTCACCTATCCTCCTCTTTTTCCCCCTCTCTCCCTCTTTTTCACCTAGCCTTCCCCTACCCCTCTCCCTCTTACTCTCTGGCCCCACGCCACACAACCCTGCAGCCCATTCCCTCACCTCACTCAACCGGCCCCACCCCCAAAGGCACACACACGCACTACGCAACACACACCGGCAACGCACGCACACACGCCAGCTAACCCACCAACCGCCCCTGGGACCCTGCCCCGTCCCCACACACAGCCCCACGCCCCGTCCACGCAGAGCCGCACGCGCCCAGGACCCCTCCCTCACGCGATCCACCCCCCCTGGCCACTGCGGGACCCGCCTGGCCCCACCCGCAGCTCCCTCTCTTCTCTCCTTCCTCCCGCATCTTCTCTGTCGCGTCCGTGCCTCTCCCCACATCGACAGACACCGCCAGGGACCCTCCGTCCTGGCTCGGCTCCCTCCTCGCCGCCCGCCGCCCGCCTCCGCCCACGGCCTCTTGCACGCCTGCCCGCTGGCCCTCCTGCCAAGACACGGCCGCCTCGCCGCGCCCTCGCCTCCACCGCCTCTTCCTGCTCCTCCTCAACGACCCTCGGCAGCCTCCTGCGCCCTCGCAGGCACACCTCGCCCGGCCACGCCTCACCAACCTCGCCGCCCGAACCTCCCGTCCTGCGCCCCACGCGCCCAGCTTCGCTCGCGCCGCCCAGCTCCTCTCGCGCCCTCTCCGCTCGCCGCCCGCGCGCTGTCTCTTCTCTCAGGCGCCAGCGCCAGCTGCCGTCGCCTGCCCTCGCGCGCTGCCAGACCTCCGTCCGCCCAGGCCTCTGCTTCCATGCGTCTGCTCGACCACGAGGACCTGCGTCGCCGTCCTTCGTCGTCAGGCCCCGCTTCGATGCGCCCCGGGTCGGTGTCCCTTGTCTGGAGCCGCTTCGCTCTCCGGCCTTGTCCTCTGGACTGTAGCGCGGCGTCAGTTGCTGCGTCCCAGTTGACGGCTTGCTTGGCTTTGCAATCCAAGGCAGGACACGCGGGCAGATGTTTCCCCATATTGGGTTCTGGGGTACGGCAAGTACAAGTGCAGCCCCAGGCCTTCCAGCACGCCTGCCCAAGGATGAACAAGTGTCTTCTCCCTGCCTTAGCGGATTCCTAGTTCCGCGTTGCCAAGTTCTACCCCCGACAAGATCGTCGATCCCGTCAAGGTCTCCGTCACCAAACCCTCGAGGCCTCCCACACGGAACACCGAGAACGCCCCCGGAACACCCCGGTCGACGACATGGATACGGCATGAACTTCCCTCGGACGCCAAGCTCTCCTTCACGGAACAAGACCGCCACACGGACGCGAACCCCAAGACCCTGAGGCCCCGAACCGAAGACGATCCGAAGCATCAAGTCCTCCGACATGGATCCGTTTGGAGCAAACCCGAAGACGGTAGGGCGACAAGTACTACTTCACGGACATCGAGTGCCAAGATCGCCCACAGAGAATCGAAGTTGTCGAGACCCTAAAGACCCGTTCCCGGGGGCGAAGTCCGGACCCGATGCTCGCCAAGCACGCCACCGGTTCCACAAGCACTCCGTCCCGAACGCCAAGTGCTTCACCCCGACGCCAAGACCTACCCCGATAACCAAGAATGAACCCGTCGAACCCTGGACCCCGAGACCGGACCCTGGACCCTGCCGAACCCGAACCCCGAAACCCCAAGATCGTCGAGACCCCCTCTAATGTGTGACCCTTTTCCCTCGATACCCTATTTTATAAATGCATAATAACAACTTGTCGCATATTTAATCATTCATCTCGCATGCATACCTGTGGTTTGGGGGCCTTATGCCGATTCACCTAATAAATAAATATGGGGCCCATATGCGGGCAAATCTAGTCTTATATTGGCCTCATTTAAACTTGTGTAGCGAACCGGTATCTTATCTTGCCTTGTTAAAACAACACTTAAATTGCGGGGTTTCTAAATAACTTGAACCACCTAACTAATTGTCGGGACCCCGGTTCCGCTTAATCTTGACCTAATTGCATCGCACCTTGTCATGCCATACATCATACATGCATCATGCCGATCTTCTGCCGAGTATTAAATTTTGCATCCGGTGTTCTTCTAGTGTTTTGCTTCTTCGCGGATAAGGCCGTTGAGTTGATGTGAGCTTCGCCCCGATCTTCGGGGAAAATCTTCGACAATGTTTTCAGGCGAGCATCTCCCTCTTTCTACCTATCTTACTTTTATAGTCTTTATTTCCCTCCTGTTGTTCTATTGCTATCTGTGTTGCGATGCTCTAGTTTCCGTACCCGATATATCCCCTGCAGCCTTATATTGCCTTGGACACATCCTATTATCTGATGTTTGGTAGATAGTGGGACTTATGCGTCGTTGCTTGCTCAAGTGCTGATGTGTGTCGTCATATGCCACGATTCTTGATGTATTGCCGCATGTTGATGTTGGAGATGATTCTAGTTTTACTTATCGTCACTTTAATTTCTGTTTAACAACTAAAATTGAATAAGCAGAGGCATCGGTGGGTGATAGATAATATTTGGTTTCCGAACGCCCACTTGTGTCCCGTAAGACCCCGAGTACTTGATACCTGTTCCTTGATTTTGCGCGCTATCCACATCCGGGAGGTATATGGGACCCCCCTGAGCCAGAGCTTGATTCATTCTTATTTCTTGGGGCCACAAACTAGTTTGAGGTTTTATTTACGATCCTGTACTTATGCCATGCTTTACTGCTTTATTTACGATTGTGCGAGGTGCACACTGTACTGTTTAGGATCGGGACACGTTTACGCGGTATCGACAAGCCCAGCCACACTTTCGGGTTCCAGATCCTACGCCGCCCACCCAAACCTTGAGGCCGTCTCGAGCTTGCTTACGCTATGGATTCTACTCTAAGGGTGGCCCCAAATATTTCTGAATCTGTGATTGTTCAAATGTGAAAGCCTCGTTGGGTTTTGATTTGGTTTTTCCGAGGCTGATCGAGCGTGTGTTGCTATTGGTGCACCCGCCGGTAAAACTTTCAAAGCCGTGTCCATGGATATGGACGACTTGGAGCACAGTTTCTTGATCATAGACAAGCATAACTAAAGTTTACTGCTATAAATTTGACTTATAATGACTAGTAATCAGCTTCACTATAACGGAATGGCTAATAATACTGCCCACAATTGCTTGTTTGGATTGTCGCTTGCGACCAGTGTACCTGACTAGTAAGTATTGCAACTACAACGAATTGGCTGAATTAAAGTACCAACAACTGCTGGGTTTGGGGAATTATATCATGCTATCTGTATTTGATTAGTAATTACCGCAACTATAACGGAATGGTTAACTAAAAGTGCCCACTGCTTACTGTATCAGGATGATTATCTAAACCTGACTAGTAATTGCTGCAACAATAACTGAATAAGTAAAACTGCCAACCGTGTGAGTTCCTCGGTTGACTTCCTCGATAGGTCTCGAGGGGGAAACACCAGGATGGGTTTGTTTGGTGTTAGCTTCAGGTTGGATCCGGATAGGTCAATCTCACCCCTCTCTGATAACCGCCAGATGTATCGAGTCTCTATAGGTTGTTCAAGCATGCATCTTGCCGCTCGATCCACCATACCTATGTAGGCGAGGACCGAATTCTAGCCTCTTGGCCTCAAGATCGACGCTCCTTCTTTGTTTTCCTTTGCCTTTGTCGGCACCCCTTTGTTAAGCAGGTTTTGAGATCGACGCCGTTAGCGAGGTTACCCTTCCGGCTTGGCCTGGGCAGGGTTATGGACGCCATTGGTTATTCTTCAGGGCTCTTAGCCCCATTTGCATCTTGTCCGTAGCTGGACGCTATATCGTTTCAAGGTGATTTGGATCTTTGTATATTATATCTGTATTCTTGACTCTTTGAGTCGCTGTTATATATATCTGTTCTGTGGGTCCCATCGAGGACTGTTGTGTAATGTTATTACTTCGTTTTCCACCCGCACGAAAGTGCCTGGTGGGCACCTTTGAATCGTTTCTATGCGGGTTTGGCGAATTTTGTTCAAACTTGCATAGGCCCGATTCTGAGGGTGTTACAGAGTGGTATCAGAGCCCAGCAGTTGCGATACCCCACAAGTCCAGCCTGTAGGATAACCTAGCTAACGGCCGAAGTAGAGTGTCAAAAACTATTTTGCAAAATCGGTTGGATAGTTCTGGCTAGGTCTGATTTTACTCCTTACCCCTCTGCTGTTCCCCTCTTACCTCTACGTGTTTTGAATCCGCTCTCTTCTCTCTCTTCGAGTCCAGGATTTCTCGTGGTTGGGTTTCCGTCGTATCTTCAGGGCTTCGCTTTCTCCCTTTTGTAACGGAGGTGCTTCGAACATCAATCTGCAGCTTGTCTGTTGAACCTTCATCCGATCTTTTGTTCTTGACCTCTTTATCCCTATGTGTTCCTTGCCGGATATCAGTGTCGTTGAAAAACATATGAGCAGGACGAGCTTTGGTGAAGTTGGAGTCGACCTTGAGCACGTGTTGTTCATGCCAATGGAACCATCGCGAAACCTAATCAGTGTGTCTTTCATACGATTTCTGCGGGCAGCATTCCTTTGTTCCGGATACCACCTATGAAGATCTTTAGTCTAAATCTCGAGAGTTGAGTTGCCTGATTCTCCTACCCATGTTTAGAGTTGACAGTTGGGTCCGGGATGGACTGATCACCCTACCCGACTCTTACTGTTCGCTCTGTACATCGAACTGGTGGATCGATGTAACTTTTCCCTCTTCTAACGGAAGTTAGGGGTGGCCTTATTTGTGATACCTCTACCTTCGACCTTTTGTTTCCGGAGTGCTCTCTCGACGATCAGGAACAACGACCCTTTGTTGGTGGTGTCGCCGTTTACCAGATGAAGAAGAAACCCTCGTTAGTGGTGTCGAGAAGATCTACACGAAGTGAGAAGACACAGAGCGCTGACCTTCCTCCCGGTACCATGAGGCGGATCTCGAGGGCGAGATCCATTGTTAGTGGTGTCGAATTGTGGCATCCCGCAAAACCACTACTAGAAAATCGCGTTGAATTTGTGCATTGCATCGTCATCATCATGCATTGTTTGACTGCATTATTTGAAAAGCCTAGTTTTGAATGGTACAAAAACCCCTCTTATTTACAAACACAGAACCCCGATCGCATCGGAGATTTTATTTGTCCAAAAACTGTTTGCAAAATGGCCTTGTTTTGATTTAATCCCGAACAAACAAACACAAAACTAAAACAGCCCCCCCCTAAATCCTAGTCCCACCAAATCCTATCCTACCCACCACTCTCAGCTCGCCACCTCACCCTCTCACCCAAAACCAACCCACCCTGCCACCTCACCTATCCTCCTCTTTTTCCCCCTCTCTCCCTCTTTTTCACCTAGCCTTCCCCTACCCCTCTCCCTCTTACTCTCTGGCCCCACGCCACACAACCCTGCAGCCCATTCCCTCACCTCACTCAACCGGCCCCACCCCCAAAGGCACACACACGCACTACGCAACCCACACCGGCAACGCACGCACACACGCCAGCTAACCCACCAACCGCCCCTGGGACCCTGCCCCGTCCCCACACACAGCCCCACGCCCCGTCCACGCAGAGAGTCAAGACGCCGCCAGGGACCCCTCCTCGCGATCCACCCCTGCCATCAAGGGACCCGCCTGGCCCCACCCGCAGCTCCCTCTCTTCTCTCCTTCCTCCCGCATCTTCTCTGTCGCGTCCGTGCCTCTCCCCTCGCAGCGGCGCTCGCCCCTTCCCCACATCGACGCACACCGCCAGGGACCCTCCGTCCCGGCTCGGCCTTCCCCCTCCGTCGCCCCGCCGCCCGCCTCCGCCTCCGCCCTGGGCCACACTGCCTCCGCCAAGGCCTTCCACTCGCCGCGGCCTCGCCCGCCGCCGCAGCCGCGGCCAAGACACGCCGCCGCCTCGCGCCTCGCCTCCACCGCCTCTCCTCTTCCGCTTCCCTCCGCAACGACCTCAGCCTCCTGCGCCCCAGCGTCGCGGCACACCTCGCCGCCGCCACGCCTCACCAACCTCGCCCCGAACCTCCCGCCCATGCGCCCCGCTTCGCTCGCCCAGCTCCCTCTCGCCCGCCCTCTCCGCTCATCGCCGCTCCGCCATGTCTCTCTCCCGTCTTGCAGACCGCCGCCAGCCGCTGCTGCCGGGCGCGGCCTCGCGCTGCAGACCTCCTCCGTCGCCGCCAGGGCCTGCTTCCATGCGTCTGGCCTCGACCACGAGGACCTGCGTCGCCGTCCCTTCGCCGTCGTGCGGCTTCGATGCGCCCCAGCGGTGTCCCCTTGTCCCGAGCCGCCTGCTCTCGGCCTTGTCCTCTCGGATCAGGCGGCGCTTGCTGCGTCCCAGTTGACGGCTTGCTTGGCTTTGCAATCCAAGGCAGGACACGCGGGCAGATGTTTCCCCATATTGGGTTCTGGGGTACGGCAAGTACAAGTGCAGCCCAGCCTTCCAAAGCTGCCCAAGGATGAACAAGTGTCTTCTCCTGCTTAGCGGATTCCTAGTTCCGCGTTGCCAAGTTCTACCCCCGACAAGATCGTCGATCCCGTCAAGGTCTCCGTCACCAAACCCTCGAGGCCTCCCACACGGAACACCGAGAACGCCCCCGGAACACCCCGGTCGACGACATGGATACGGCATGAACTTCCTCGACGCCAAGCTCTCCTTCACGGAACAAGACCGCCACACGGACGCGAACCCTAAGACCACGAGGCCCCGAATCAAGACGATCAAGCGCGCCAAGTCCTCCGACATGGACCCGTTTGGAGCGAACCCGAAGACGGTAGGGCGACAAGTACTACTTCACGGACATCGAGTGCCAAGATCGCCCACAGAGAATCGAAGTTGTCGAGACCCTGAAGACCCGTTCCCGGGGGCGAAGTCCGGACCCGATGCTCGCCAAGAACGCCACCGGTTCCACAAGCACTCCGTCCCGAACGCCAAGTGCTTCACCCCGACGCCAAGACCTACCCCGATAACCAAGAACGAACCGTGAACTCGGACCCCGAGACGGACTCGGACCTCCGAACCCGAACTCGAAACCCCAAGATCGCCGAGACCCCTCTAATGTGTGACCCTTTTCCCTCGATACCCTATTTTATAAATGCATAATAACAACTTGTCGCATATTTAATCATTCATCTCGCATGCATACCTGTGGTTTGGGGGCCTTATGCCGATTCACCTAATAAATAAATATGGGGCCCATATGCGGGCAAATCTAGTCTTATATTGGCCTCATTTAAACTTGTGTAGCGAACCGGTATCTTATCTTGCCTTGTTAAAACAACACTTAAATTGCGGGGTTTCTAAATAACTTGAACCACCTAACTAATTGTCGGGACCCCGGTTCCGCTTAATCTTGACCTAATTGCATCGCACCTTGTCATGCCATACATCATACATGCATCATGCCGATCTTCTGCCGAGTATTAAATTTTGCATCCGGTGTTCTTCTAGTGTTTTGCTTCTTCGCGGATAAGGCCGTTGAGTTGATGTGAGCTTCGCCCCGATCTTCGGGGAAAATCTTCGACAATGTTTTCAGGCGAGCATCTCCCTCTTTCTACCTATCTTACTTTTATAGTCTTTATTTCCCTCCTGTTGTTCTATTGCTATCTGTGTTGCGATGCTCTAGTTTCCGTACCCGATATATCCCCTGCAGCCTTATATTGCCTTGGACACATCCTATTATCTGATGTTTGGTAGATAGTGGGACTTGCGCGTCGTAGTTTCTTGCTCAAGTGCTGATGTGTGTCGTCATATGCCACAGTTGCTGATGTATTGCCGCATGTTGATGTTGGAGATGATTCTAGTTTTACTTATCGTCACTTTAATTTCTGTTTAACAACTAAAATTGAATAAGCAGAGGCATCGGTGGGTGATAGATAATATTTGGTTTCCGAACGCCCACTTGTGTCCCGTAAGACCCCGAGTACTTGATTCCTGTTCCTTGATTTTGCGCGCTATCCACATCCGGGAGGTATATGGGACCCCCCTGAGCCAGAGCTTGATTCATTCTTATTTCTTGGGGCCACAAACTAGTTTGAGGTTTTATTACTATCCTGTACTTATGCCATGCTTTACTGCTTTATTTACGATTGTGCGAGGTGCACTGCATCGCTTAGGATCGGGACACGTTCGCGGTATCGACAAGCCCAGCCACACTTTCGGGTTCCCATTGCCATACCGTCCACCCAAACCTTGAGGCCGTCTCGGAGCTTGCTTACTCCGTTGCGGATTCTACTCTAAGGGGTGGCCCCCTGAAATATTTCTGAATCCTGTGATTGTTCAGTCGTGAAAGCCTCGTTGGGTTTTGATTTGGTTTTTCCGAGGCTGATCGAGCGTGTGTTGCTATTGGTGCACCCCGGCCGGGTAAAACTTTCTGAAAGCCGTGTCCGCGGATATGGACGACTTGGAGCACAGTTTCTTGATCATAGACAAGCATAACTAAAGTTTACTGCTATAAATTTGACTTATAATGACTAGTAATCAGCTTCACTATAACGGAATGGCTAATAATACTGCCCACAATTGCTTGTTTGGATTGTCGCTTGCGACCAGTGTACCTGACTAGTAAGTATTGCAACTACAACGAATTGGCTGAATTAAAGTACCAACAACTGCTGGGTTTGGGGAATTATATCATGCTATCTGTATTTGATTAGTAATTACCGCAACTATAACGGAATGGTTAACTAAAAGTGCCCACGCCATCGTCGATGATTATCTAAACGACTAGTAATTGCTGCAATAATCGAATAAGTAAAGCGCCAACCGTGTGAGTTCCTCGGTTGACTTCCTCGATAGGTCTCGAGGGGAAACACCAGATGGGTTTGTTTGGTGTTAGCTTCAGTTGGATCCGGATAGGTCAATCTCACCCTCTCTCGATAACCGCCGGATGTATCGAGTCTCTATAGGTTGTTCGATGCATCATGCTGCCGCTCGATCCACCATACCTATGTAGGCGAGGACCGCCAATTCTAGCCTCGCCGTGCAATCGCCTCAAGATCGACGCTCCTTCTTTGTTTTCTTTGCCCTTTGTCGGCACCCCTTTGTTAAGCAGGTTTTGAGATCGACGCCGTTAGCGTGGTTACCCTTCCTTGGCCTGGCAGGGTTATGGACGCCATTGGTTATTCTTCAGGCTCTTAGCCCCATTTGCATCTTGTCCGTAGCTGGACGCTATATCGCTTTCAAGGTGATTTGGATCTTTGTATATTATATTCGTATTCTTGACTCTTTGAGTCATTGTTATATATATCTCTACATGTGGGTCCCATCGAGGACTGTTGTGTAATGTTATTACTTCGTTTTCCACCCGCACGAAAGTGCCTGGTGGGCACCTTTGAATCGTTTCTATGCGGGTTTGGCGAATTTTGTTCAAACTTGCATAGGCCCGATTCTGAGGGTGTTACAGTGAGGGCCAGCCATTGGGCAGCAGGGGCGGTGGGGAGGCGAGAGAGGGGCTCCTGATCGTGCTAGGGGACAGAGAGGGGGTGGGGGTGCTGTAGCTACACAAGTTTTAAAGGTTGGATTGGACATGGCCTTTGTCTCTCTCATAAACAAACACAAAGGACAAGAGGGGTGATGGTGGGGTACTTCAGTGCTACAGTACTGGTCAACCAGAGGGGTGCAGTGGGTGCTGTGGTGTAGTACTTGACAAGATTTGAGCTGGTTTGGTTTTTGTTTGAATCAAGTTTGGCTTGGTTTTGTAAAATTGATTAAATGGAGGCTTGTGAAGGAAGTTGATAAACTTTCATTGTTCAAAGTTTGGAAATGTTACTGGTAGGTGGAGTAGATCAAATAACTTATTCATGATTTAAATGAGATTTTTCTAGAGATTATAATCCCATTTAGATGCACTTCTTCAAAAAGTGCTGAAGTAGGTTATGGAATCTAAGATGATATTTTTACATTGTACAAGCTTGGTTTTTGATGTGATATGGTCGTAAGTACCATTACACATATTGGAGAATTTTATTGGAATTTATTGAGGTGGAAAGGTATTTTTAGGGAATTATTTCCTGTTTCTGCCATATAAGAAAAAAGGCAAAAAGAAATAATAAAGAATCTCAAAAATATTTATTTTTGAGTTGGAAAGATGGGATATGATATATAGGAATCAAATGTGCCTAGAGTTGGAAGGGTGATTTGTAGAAAAACAAACTTGCCTTTAAAGGCAAAGGTTTTGAGGAATTTGCAAGATAAGGAAATAAAATAGTTTAATAATCCAAATAATTGTGGGAATTATTTGGAGATGATTATATCCAAGGTAGATGGTGTAAGCTTGATGTAGGCATCAAGTTCAACCTTGGTTTTGAAGAAAAGTGGTAGAAAGTATGGAAACTAGGGTTGAGATGATCTAGGGTTTGGTTATTCTGATGCCCTCTAAACAGGGTTGGATTAGGGAGCTCAGAGCTCACTTTGGTACGAGGGTTATATGGATGAATAGACCATGTAATATAGATGATCATGGAAGCAAGAGTTGGGCGCCGTTGGATTTGAGGTGGTTTTGGAGTGATGGCAAACTTTGTTGAAAATAACGCTGCCATAGCAGATACATCAGGTAGCCTCCTACACCATGTGGGTTTAAGAAGCACAAGGCTCCAATGGAAACAAGGGAAGTGGGGATTGATAGTCCATGCTTAGTAGATCATAACCAAGCAAAGAGTTGGTCAAGGGGAGGTAGCATGTAGAAGTGAGCTTCTGCCAAAGTAGGCCATATGATAAGATTTGTAGAAAAGATTATTATCTTGACTATAAAACCATCATGGATGAGGGGCAAATAGAATGGATTAGCCAAGGGTAAGAGTGGGCTTTGGTATTACTAATGATTTAATACAAGATGGTTCAAGTGCATTCTCAATAATGCACACGGGTTGGAAAAGGTAGAGCTCCAAAGATGGTATCCAGATAAGAAATCCAGACAACCATTTTGGAAGATTTGGGGTTTTAGACTAGAGTGAAAGTGTGGATGATTTTGAGAGAATTCTAGGTTCCAAACTCATGATCAAGGATATGATGTTGAGGTACTATCTAATTAGATAGTATTCATGCTTAGATTGGGTCTCCATAGAGTTGGAAACCATCAAGAGGGATTATCCCTGGATTGAGACAAGCATGAGATGAGATGATCACTTGGGTGGCTTAGGATAGATCCAGACTTGGATGCTTAGTTTTATATGGATGATCACAAGAAAGGATTGGGTCCTAAGGGATGAGCTACTAGATTAGCTCACTTCTAGTTCCTAAGAAAACAAGGCAGTCAGCAGATCAAGGCAATTCATCAAACAGCAGATCAAGGCAATTAATATTATCACTTATGTAGATACTACTAGGTTTACCATCAAGCCTAGCTTGAGGTAAGGAGGGGTATTTTGAAAAGGGGTTTTGCTTTTAAGTAAGATAAGTACCATCTTGGTATCACTACCAAGATTTAGATGAGAAGGTTTTAATAAAGGTTTTTGGAAAACCTAGAGATAAGGGTAGTTAAAGGTTCTATCTTGAAAACATAAGGAGAGTATATATATATGTCTCCATACTTTTGTTAATAGAGACTAGTGAAGTATTTGGTTGTGTCAAAGTCATCTTGGCTCAGGTTTTTGAAATGCCAGGACATTTGAGAATATGAAAGATGAGCCAAGACATCTCTTTTGTAAAATAGTTTTTGTAAACTAGTGTTGAGATGAGAAGCACATAACTAATACACAAGCAGTTGCTTGGGCACAAGAAAACAAGTAAGGACACATTGAAAGAAAAAGTTTTTGTTCCCCCTAATTTTTGCCTTTTTGACAATTAATCTGGGTTGCTGAAATTGGGATGTTACAGACCTTTCCCCCTTAAAATAATCTCGTCCCGAGATTAGGGAGGAGTAGGGTTGGGGTGATAACATCCGCTTAACAATTTCAGTGGTGGAAATTATTTGGCGCTAATAAGTTTTGCAAAGACCCAACATGGTTAGTCACGGGTTGGAGCTGAGGGGCTTCGGGTTTGGGGTGTTTGGGAGAAACGAGTGGAAAAGACGCAGTCTTTTCCCCTTAGGGCAAGCCTAGGTAGGTTTAGCATCAACGGGGTACTTCCTTCTTGAGGCGAGACAGCGAGTTGAGTCTTCTATATTCTTTCTCCTCGTGGTTAACTTTCTTTCTTCAAGGTCTTGATACACCGGAGTGTTGGCTAGACGGTCGACCTTGGATTGGAGTTCCTTCCAATTATGGAGAAGTGTCGATTGTCATTCTTCTTACAGGGTCGACGATTCAAATTTTGAGGGGTGGTCATCACTTAACGCTAATTAGGGTTCGACATCCAGGGGTCTATCGGGTTTTGGGTGAGAAAGACGCAGTTTTTCCCCTTAGAGCGATATAGGGGTTCTTGGTGAAGTCGCCGATTTTTTGGGTTGGAGTCGTATGATGAAGTTGGGGAATAGCGCTACACTTTTTCCTTCTAGGTAGCTATCTTCAGTCGACGTGGTCAGGATTGCTTCATAAGGTGGAGTGTCTAATAGAGAGGGCGTCTACTAGCTTCCGGGAAGTTGGTTCTGAGCTAGTTAGGGGTCCGATGGGTTGGGGGATGCCATTGGAGTTTGGCGGTCTAGGAAACAAGGTACTTTGGAATGGGGTCATTATGGTTTGGTCTGATGCAACATCGTGGGTAAAACATGCAAAGAAGGATATCATACTTGCATATTATCCATACATTTAGCAGGTTCAAGCCGGTCGGTGGCGGGGGTACTTAAGAGGTTACAGAACAGGTCGGTGCCACAGGGCAACAAGGCACTTAGAGTTCTACAAAATAGGTTCTGGGGTGGTACATAGGTACTACGATACATCGGTTCCATGCTAGGATAGTTGCCGCTTGCGGACGATCTAGGAGAATCCTCTTTGGCTTCATCTTCGCCTTCAGGGAGATTGATGGAGGATCCTTGTATATCTTGGGGTGGCTTGAAACTCTTGAGATACTGCCGAGCGGTAACACACTTCTTTCTTCCTGTGAGGATGCGGCTTCTAGAGGCTTCTTCCGGTTCCTTGATCAGGGCTTGATTATTTTGCTAGACTTCTAGAGCTTCTTTGCGGTGCAGGATAGCTTGCACATGATGAAGCTCCATTTGGGTGCGGCGGTACTCATCGACAACGGCGATGAGAAGCTCATTTCTAGCATAGCTATAATGGGCTTGTAGCTGCAGGGCGGGGTAGGTCAAGCGAGGATCTTGGGATTATCCGGATGGATCCACGTTTCCTTTGATGGGTAGATAGAAGGTTGTGGGTTGCCTCATTTCAAGAAGGACATCCCTGATGCGAAACGGTGCTTCTCTTGCAGTCATATTCAGAGCCAGCACTGGGGTTGGCATGCGAAATCCTGTGGCACGAATGTGTTCTCCTGATACTCCATACTTTGGCTGGATGGTAACTTGTCCTAGATATAGCCCGGTTTCCAGTCCCTTATGGAGTTGGTAGGTGGGAGGTTGGGTGTATCCACAAAGCTGCAGGGAGTCCCAGAGGAGCACTGGGAATCCAGCGCTTAGCCAAGCTTCATCAATGGGTTCCATCTGCATAGAGGAGGATTTTTGGTTTAGGGTGAGATAACACAGATAGGTGTAGATTTATTCGGGTACACAGGTAGTACTAAGCGGCGTCATGGCTTGGTTTTCCTCGGACGACTCTCGAAGTAGGGGGTGGGTGGTTCATTGGAGTTGGAGTTTGAGTGGAAAGTGAAGGGAATATGCCCTGAGAGGCAATAATAAATTGTTTATTATGTGTATTCCAAGTATATGATAGATGTTTATTTTGCATGCTATAATTGTATTAATACGGAAACGTTAATACATGTGTGTTTAATAAACAAACAAAAAGTTCCTAGTTATGCCTCTCTCATAAACTAGCTCGTTGATTAACAAGATGATCAAGGTTTCCTGATCATGGACATTGGATGTTGTTAATAACGGGATCACAACATTAGTGTAATGATGTGATGAACACTCATCCGAAGTATAGCATTACGATCAAAGTCATTGAGTTTATATTGCTATAACAACTTACGAAGTGATCCTAATCCTTAGACCATGAGATCATGTCAATCACTAACACCGGAAGATTTTCTTGATAACATCAAACGCCACACCGTAACAGGGTGATTATAAAGATGGATTCAGAACTAATAAAGTGTTATGTTGAGGCTCATGGATCAAGAGTGGAATTTGTTCATCCCGATGACGGATAGATATACTCTGGGCCCTCTCGGTGATATCACATTGATTAGCTTGCAAGCAAGTGATTTGATCACTAGAATGTTATATCACGGGAACAAGAAAAGAGTGCATGTCGGTAACGAGATCAAACTAGGTATGGAGATACCAATGATCGTATCTCGGACATGTAATATATCGTGAAACAAAGGGATTAAGATACTAGCGAAAAGGTTCCACGATCACAAGAAAGTCATCGTTGAATGTGTGGAGTCAAGATGGGTCTCCGGATCCCGCTTCCGATTATTGATCCGAGAGGGTCTCGATCATGTCCACATTATTCATGAACCGTAGGGTGACACACTTAAGAGACACCGACATCCAATTGGAGCAAAAGTTTCATGCCGAAAAGAAAAGGAAAGCGCAGGAATTTATTTCACTAGACAATCAAGCTGGTTGAAATTGTCAAACTGGTTACGCATGTGAAATGGAATACTAGCAAGGGTTTTATGTGAATGTTTGTTAATTAAAGTAATTAACAAAATTCTGAATAAATAAATAAAAGAGTTTTATTTAATGAGAGCTTGCATTAAATTTGGTGGAAATTTAATGCATGTGAGTGAATTTTGAGTGGAGGCTTTTTAATGGGAGTGGAGGCTTTTCATTTTGAGTGGAGCTCCACCCACATGAATGTGGAAGAGGTGGGGGCAGCCCCATGTCTGGGCGCCATGCCCCTTGGGTGCCCCCCTCTCCCCTATAAAAGGCCCCCCTCTCCTCCTCTCACAACACACCTCCTCGTGAAGGATCTCTCTCCCCCTCTAGAATTTATCCCCCATGGTCTCGGACTAGCGAGATACATGTTCCCGGTGGCTATTCGGCAAGAAAGGGTTGTGCTTCCGCTGCATCGCTGGAGCGAGGAGGCGGAGGTTGCTCGGTGCCTCGAACGTGTGTGCGAGCACGGATGCGCTGCTGATTTGCGGCGCTAGGACTTCCTCTCGATATTGAGATCGGCAAGAGATCGTCTACATCAACCACGAGTTGAACTCGTTAAGCTTTGTCGGTCTTCAAGGGTATGTTCTCTACGGATATACATCCGCCCGTTGTTTGTATCTAGTAGATAGATCTTGGTATATAGTTCACATCGTAGGAAAATTTTTGTTTTCTATGCTGCGAACCCTACAGTGGTATCAGAGCCGGATCTATGCGTAGATACTTTACACGGGTAGTACACATATGAGTATGTGGGCGATGATGATCATGTTGTTGCTCCTTTGTTGTGATTTTGGATATTGGTGGCATAGTGGGATGAAGCGGCCCGGACAAACTTTACATGTCCTCGCACATGAGACCTGTTTCACGCTTGACATGCAACTAGTTTGCATATGTGGCTAGCGGGTGTCCCTCTCCTACTATAGTCAATATCTATTTTGCAAGAGTTGTCAACAATTTGATTATCCTCGTTAGGTTCATGTTCGTAGGGTAAGAACGGTTCTATCTCGAAAGCCCTAAGCCACGTAAAACATGCAATGGATAAATTAGAGGCGTCTAGTTTAGATTGTTCTGGGGCTAGTGTTATGATATGGTAGTGTTGTAAGTAGAAGTATGAGATGATACTCTTACACACATAGCGGTAAAATCCATAGACCTTGGATTTACATATAGGTATGATAGTGATCATACCACGATGCACATGATAGATATCATCTGCGGGAACCATATAATTTCACTAATAAACATATGATGTTTGATTACATCTTATATTGCTTGTTTAGCGCTTTGTTAAGCATAATAAGATGATCCTCATTTAAATATCAAGATAAGAATGTGTTCTTCCTTTAGTATGCACCGATTATGTTTTCGCCGCTCCAAGACATCACGTGATGATCGGGTGTTCTTGGATCCACGACCATATTTCGGTGTAAAACAGTTACACGCAAATACTAAGGTTCTAACTTGGCGAGCCTAGCATGTATAGACATGGCCTCGAACACGATCGAAAGGTTAAGCATGAGTCATATAGTTGATATGATGCCCATTTGATGCTCGCCTTTGAAGCTATACCGACTCACGTGATGATCGGACTTGGCGTAGTGGATTTGGTTCATGTAATCACCAAAAGGACACGAGGGATGTCGCTTTTGAGTGGGAGTTCATTCGTAATATAGATTAGTTGAACTCGATCTATCATACACTTAGTCTAAACTTTACAAATTCATTGTAGATGGCACCACCGCTTTTAATTTCAATGCGTTCATGGAGAAAGAGAAACTAGCAACGAACGGTAGCAACTTTATTGAATGGGACATGAATTTGAGGATTCTCCTCTCTGCACAAAAGCAATATGTGCTAGAAGCGCCGTAGGCCCCCACCTTTGATGATGCCCCGACGAGGAGAAGAATGTCTATCGGACTCGTCAGAGGACCACAACTTAGTTCATTGCGGCATATTGTATGGGCTAGAGCCGAACTTCAAAGAGTTTCAAAACGGCAATGCATTTGATACAATGGGTGAGTTGAAAATGATTTTCGACACACATGCTGTCAGAGAGCTACAATGCTTGAAAAGTTCTTTAGCTGCATGATGGAAGAGCACAGCTCCGTTAGTGAGCATGTACTCAAGATGTCGGGTTACAATAAGCTTGTGTCCTTGGGAATATCGATTCCCATTGACTTAGGCATCCATCGTGTTCGCAGCCTCGCCACCTAGCTATAAGAGCTTCGTGATGAACTATAATATGCAAGGCATGAAGAAGTCTCTCCCGAGCTTCACATCAATGCTTAAAAGCGCAGTGGAGATCAAAAGGAACATCAAGTGTTGATGATCAATAGGAACACTGGTTTCAAGAAAGACAAGAAGGGAAAACGGAAGGAAGTAAGGCGGCAAGCCTGTGCCGCACTGAAAAGAAACCCGAGTTGGACCTAAGTCTCGATAAAGTGCTACTATTGTAAGGGACTGCCATCGAAGCGCAATCGCCCCAAGTATCCGCGCACAAGAAGGCCGGCAAGGCAAACAAAGGTATATATGATATACATGTTATTGATGTGTACTTGACTAGTGCTCGCAGTAGCACCTGGGTATTTGATACCGGTTCAGTTGCTAATATTTGTAACTCGAATCAGAGGCTGCGGAACAAGCGACCGCTAGCAAGGGGTGAGGTCAAGATGCGTGTCGGCAATGGATCAAGTGTTGATGTGATCGCCGTCGGATCGCTGCCTCTCCACTTGCCATCGGGATTAGTTATAAACTTAAATAAATGTTATCTGGTGCCTGCACTGAGCATGAACATTGTATCTGGATCGTGTTTGATGCGAAGTGGTTATTCATTTAAATCCGAGAACAATGGTTGCTCCATTTATATGAATGAAATCTTTTATGGTCATGCACCAATGATGAATGGTTTATTTCTGTTAGATCTCAATGATAATGTTACACATATTCATAATGTTGATGCTAAAAGGATTAAACTTAATGATGATATATCCGCATATATGTGGCACTTCCGTCTAGGTCATATTGGCATTAAACGCATGAAGAAGCTCCATTCGGATGGACTTTTGGAATCACTTGATTATGAATCATTTGATACATGTGAGCCATGCCTTATGGGCAAGATGACTAGAACGCCGTTTTCCGGTTCAATGGACGGGCGATGATTTATTGGAAATCATACATTCTGATGTATGTGGTCCAATGAGTGTGTCGGCGCGAGGTGGATATCGTTATTTTGTTACTTTCACGGATGATTTGAGTAGATACGGTTATATCTACTTGATGAAACACAAGTCTGAAACCTTTGAAAAGTTCAAGGAATTTCAGAATGAAGTGGAAAATCATCGTAATAGAAAGATCAAATTTCTACGGTCCGACCGTGGAGGTGAGTATCTAAGTTACGAGTTTAGCACTCACATGAAAGAGTGTGGAATTGTTTCACAACTCACACCGCCGAACACCACAAATAAAATGGTGTGTCGGAACGTCAGAATCGTACTTTATTAGATATGGTTCGATCTATGATGTCTCCGGCAGACTTGCCGTTGTCATTTTGGGGTTATGCACTAGAAACTTCGCATTCACTTTAAATCGGGCACCATCTAAATGCTTGAAAAGACACCGTATGAATTGTGGTTTGGAAACAAACCTAAGCTGTCATTTCTTAAAGTTTGGGGTTGCGATGTTTATGTGAAGAAACTTCAACCGGATAAACTCGAACCCAAAGCGGAAAAATGCGTCTTCATAGGATACCCTAAATAAACTATTGGGTATTCCTTCTATCACAGATCCGAGGGCAAGGTTTTGTTGTTAAGAATGGATCCTTTCTAGAGAAAGAGTTTCGCGAAAGGTGTGAATAGTCGGAAGGTAGAACTCAAGAGGTTGTGGAACCTTCTCATGGCGAGTAGTAGCGCGGAAGTTGTTCCGGAGTTGGCTCCACTGCTGAAGAGGGAACTAATGATAATGATCATGAAACTCGAAAGAGAGTACTACCGAACCTCGCAGGTCAACAGACGCCAGCTCCCGAGCTGTACGGAAATCCTGTCATAAATTTCATGGTTGATGAAAATAATGACCCTGCGACGTATGAAGAAGCGATGATGAGCCCGGATTCCAACAAATGGTTAGAATCCATGAAATCCGAGATGGAATCCATGTATGAAAATCAAGTTTGGAACTTGGTGGAATTACCTCACGACCGAAAGGCCGTGGAGAACAAATGGATTTTCAAAAGGAAAACTGATGCTGATGGTAATTTGACCATCTATAAAGCTCGACTTGTCGCAAAGGGGTTTCGACAAATTCAAGGAGTTGACTACGATGAGACTTTCTCTCCCGTAGCGATGCTAAAGTCAGTTAGGATTATGTTAGCAATTTCTGCATATTTTGATTATGAAATATGGCAGATGGATGTCAAAACCGCGTTTCTCAATGGTAATATTGAAGAAGAGTTGTATATGATACAACCAAAGGGTTTTGTCGATCCTAAGGATGCTAACAAGGTGTGCAAACTTCAGCGATCCATCTATGGATTGAAGCAAGCATCGCGAAGTTGGAATCTCCGCTTTGATGAGGTGATCAAAGAGTTTGGATTTGTCCAAACTTATGGAGAAGCTTGTATTTACAAGAAAGTGAGTGGGAGCAATGTGGCATTTCTGATATTATATGTGGATGACATATTATTGATCGGAAATGATATAGAACTTTTAAACAGTGTTAAAAGTTATCTAAACAGCAAATTTTCAATGAAGGACCTAGGTGAAGCGTCATACATATTAGGCATAAAGATCTATAGAGATAGATCTAGGCGCCTAATAGGGCTATCGCAAAGTACATACCTTGATAAGATTTTAAAGAAGTTTAAAATGGACGGAAGTAAGAAGGGGTTCTTACCTATGTTGCAAGGAAAGACATTGAGTAAGACTCAAAGTCCGCTCATGGAAGAAAGAGAGATAATGGACAAAGTCCCTATGCTTCACCATAGGCTCTATAATTTACGCCATGCTATGTACAAGACCGGATGTGGCACACGCTATTAGTTTGACTAGTAGGTACCAATCGGATCCAGGTTCGAACATCGGATAGCGGTCAAGAATATCCTTAAGTACTTACGAAGAACTAAGGATATGTTTCTTGTATACGGAGGTGAAGAAGAGCTCGCTAAGTGTTATGTCGATGCTAGCTTTGACACCGATCCGGATGACTCTAAGTCTCAATACGGATACGTATTTCTCATGAATGGCGAGCGTTAGTTGGAGGAGTTCCAAACAACCTGTGGTAGCGGATCAACAACGAGGTCGAATATGTTGTGCTTGAAGCCTCAGAAGCGCTTTGGATGAAGGAGTTCATATCCGAAATCGGAGTTGTGGCAAACGCGTTGGACCCAATGGTGATCTATTGTGACAACAATGGTGCCATTGCCAATGCCAAAGAGCCAAGGTCTCACAAGCATTCCAAGCATATTAAGCGCCGGTTTCACTCCATCCGCGAGCATGTCAAGGATGGAGATATAAAGATTTAGAAGTACATACGGATCTCAATGTAGCAGATCCGTTGACTAAAACTCTCCCTAGAGCAAAACATGATCAACACCAGAACTCTATGGGTGTTAGATTTATCACTATGTAACTAGATTATTGTCTCTAGTGCAAGTGGGAGACTGAAGGGAATATGCCCTGAGAGGCAATAATAAATTGTTTATTATGTGTATTCCAAGTATATGATAGATGTTTATTTTGCATGCTATAATTGTATTAATACGGAAACGTTAATACATGTGTGTTTAATAAACAAACAGAAAGTTCCTAGTTATGCCTCTCTCATAAACTAGCTCGTTGATTAACAAGATGATCAAGGTTTCCTGATCATGGACATTGGATGTTGTTAATAACGGGATCACAACATTAGTGTAATGATGTGATGAACACTCATCCGAAGTATAGCATTACGATCAAAGTCATTGAGTTTATATTGCTATAACAACTTACGAAGTGATCCTAATCCTTAGACCATGAGATCATGTCAATCACTAACACCGGAAGAGTTTCTTGATAACATCAAACGTCACACCGTAACAGGGTGATTATAAAGATGGATTCAGAACTAATAAAGTGTTATGTTGAGGATCATGGATCAAGAGTGGAATTTGTTCATCCCGATGACGGATAGATATACTCTGGTCCCTCTCGGTGATATCACATTGATTAGCTTGCAAGCAAGTGATTTGATCACTAGAATGTTATATCACGGGAACGAGAAAAGAGTGCATGTCGGTAACGAGATCAAACTAGGTATGGAGATACCAATGATCGTATCTCGGACATGTAATATCGTGAAACAAAGGGATTAAGATACTAGCGAAAAGGTTCCACGATCACAAGAAAGTCATCGTTGAATGTGTGGAGTCGATGGGTCTCGGATCCCGCTTCTGATTATTGATCTGAGAGGGGTCTCGATCATGTCCACATTATTCGCGAACCGTAGGGTGACACACTTAAGAGACACCGACATCCAATTGGAGCAAAAGTTTCATGCCGAAAAGAAAAGGAAAGCGCAGGAATTTATTTCACTAGACACCGAAACTGTTTCGGTTGAAATTGCTGAAACTGGTTCTGCATGTGAAATGGAATACTAGCAAGGGGTTTTATGTGAATTTTTGTTAATTAAAGTAATTAACAAAATTCTGAATAAATAAATAAAAGAGTTTTATTTAAATGAGAGCTTGCATTAAATTTGGTGGAAATTTAATGCATGTGAGTGGATTTTTGAGTGGAGGCTTTTTAATGGGAGTGGAGGCTTTTCATTTTGAGTGGGAGCTCCACCCACATGAATGTGGAAGAGGTGGGGGCAGCCCCATGGCTGGGCTCCATGCCCCTTGGGTGCCCCCTCTCCCCTATAAAAGGCCCCCCTCTCCTCCTCTCACAACACACCTCCTCGTGAAGGATCTCTCTCCCCCTCTAGAATTTATCCCCCATGGTCTCGGACTAGCGAGATACATGTTACCGGTGGCTATTCGGCAAGAAATAGTTGTGCTTCCGCTGCATCGCTGGAGAGAGGAGGCGGAGGTTGCTCGGTGCCTCGAACGTGTGTGCGAGCACGGATGCGCTGCTGATTTGCGGCGCTAGGACTTCCTCTCGATATTGAGATCGGCAAGAGATCGTCTACATCAACCACGAGTTGAACTCGTTAAGCTTTGTCGGTCTTCAAGGGTATGTTCTCTACGGATATACATCCGCCCGTTGTTTGTAGCTAGTAGATAGATCTTGGTATATAGTTCACATCGTAGGAAAATTTTTGTTTTCTATGCTGCGAACCCTACAGAAAGACGCAGGCTTTCCACCTTAGGGCTTTACTTGAGGTTGTCGAGGGTTTTCTTAGGTGGCCATCCTGCTGAGGAGAGGTTCCCGGCTAAGGGGTTGCAAGGGTTAGTATTGGAATTTACCAACTAGGTGGTCAAAACTACAGTATGAGATGATTCCCGGCTGACAAGCAACACATTCCAAGCATCCAACACACACATGACAAGCAAAAAATTCATACCATAAGTACTAAGGAGGTGACTACATGCCATAAAGGAATCCTATTTTTGGGGTGCTAATCCTAAGTACGGACATTATGGGGGTCTCAGTTTCTGCCCTGCCGTCTTTTGTCGTTGGTGCCGTACTTGATTGGTTTGGAGGCGGTGAAGGACTCCGTTTGTAGGGCGATCTTGTAGTGTCTTTCGTCATTGGTAGCTCCTTTATTTTGCTTGTTTTGGGGTCACTTTGTTCCGGGATCTTCGTCTTCATAGTCTCCAAGTCGGACTTGCTTGTGAAAACGGATTAGTTGAGGTAGACGAGATACAGGTAATCCATTCTCAAATTGTTTAAGTCAGAGAAGATGAGATAAGCAATCTTTCGAAAAGCTTTCGAGAAAAATAGTTTTCGAAAACTAGTGTTTTCATAAATAGGGGCTGTCATGTCTAACGTCCATGCTAACTAAGGTCTCCTACAGTCAGGATGGCTCTGATACCATGTCTGTGGCACCCCGGCTTTACGGTCCGAGCATACCCGTTATGCATGCAATTCACGTTCCCATGATCAGTGAGCTATGAGCATAACCGACCAGTATCATTACATCATCCATAAAGTAACGAGTACGAAAACTTACAAAGGGGCCATTATGGAAATTACAACACAAGTATCAGAATTCCTCAGCGCAGAGCCCGTGCCATAACCTACTGGCAACTGACTGGGAAGACGGCCTAGTTCGCATAGATGTCAGCTCCTTCGTTCCTTCTTAGCATCTGCAATCTGGCCAGGTAAATAGCCAGGGACATTGTCGGTGAGTACTTTGAATGTACTCGCAAACCACCGAGACAAGGGTAAATAAGATAATGCATATTTGGCTGTGGCAAGATAGCTCTATACCAAGCTGTTTTCTAAAGAAAATCTATAATGGCATCTCTATATCTTTGTTGAAGAAGAGGTTTTGGAAATCATGTCTTGTTTTTGAAAACCCGGACATCTCCACATCCTTGTTAAAAAGATTTAAAATAGTTTTGTTGTAAATCCCTGTTTAAAACGTCTTCGACCATCTTTGATCAAAACCAAACTTGTTCTTATCTTTCTTCGTGACCAAGTCACATCCTTTATTTCAACACAACTTAACCGAAGGGTCCTCCTAGAACTTGCCATTCCAACCGTTCTTGACCGTGGACACGGCTATTCGAATAGATTAGACTCTGAAGAGTTTGTGCACTTTTATCCACAAGAATCAATACATCCGCTGGGATAAAACCACGGCCTGCTACACACGGTAGACAGGGGCTCGGATAATCAAACTTAAACTTTTCATTTGTCCATCCGTAGAAACTGCGGCTTTTTCGTTTGGGTTGTTCTCTCCGGTACGAGTATGGGGTACGACGACCCTGGTCCTTCCTCCCGTACTAACCCCTATCTCCAGACCGAAGTCTGGCAGATAGCAATAGTGACAATCTTCCATCCGTACTACCTAAAAGCATACCGTCTACGAGAGACCCAATTGTTGCACCAGTGCCTTGTCCTACAGACAGCCCAGATTTCAGGGGATTTCTCCCCTTTAGCGAGTAAGAGCAGCCCCGGCTAAGGATCACAAACTACGAGCTAAGCCCTAGCGTCTGTGGTAATGTGGTTGCACGGATAAAATTGTTCCGGACATTGGCTTAGAACATCCCTTCTCTTTCTCTTGCTTGATTTTCTCTTCATCCACCTCATATCTTCTTTTAGTAAAACCTCCACTTGGAAACGATACCTCTTTCCAAGGGTTTTATTTTGAAAACTTTGTAGTAGGTTAAAACCCAAAATAGTTTTATTATTGAAAATCCGTGGGCTTCCAAGAGGGAAGATGCTAAGCATATTAGCCTCGATCTGAAGGGGGTAAAAGTAGGTGTCAATAGTGTAGGTGTCCTAAAGGACACTCATCCATAACTTGGACAAAGCCAAGTTACTCACGCATTTTATTTGAAACAAAACATGCATTTAATCATGAGATTCATAAACAGGATATAAAACAATTGATAAAAAGGGAGTAGGTTAATATAGGAGTTCAGGAATGGTGGCTTGCCTGTGACCAGCAAGTTGTCCCTTGACTTCGTTAGAATACCATAATAACAAATATAACAATAATAAGAATAACCTGATCCTTCCTTCTTCTCGGCGTCACACAATCGCAACTATCGCCGTTATTGAGCATACATGCAAACAAACAACATCACAATCAATACAAGGCATTCAGGCATCAAACCATACAGCAAACAAAATATAAACACATGATAAACATCAGTAAGATGTTGGAGGTTTGATGTGATTGGATGGGAAGAAGATTTTGGAGATATAGGAAACATGATCCCTTTTTATTGATAGTCTAGGAACTACTTAAGAGAGGGTTTTTGAACAAGGGCTTGATCTATATGATACCATTGTATAAAAATGATACCATTATATAGGTATTGATAAAATGAATCCAACAAAAGTGGTTTCACTTTTTATCAATTTCTAATGATTTATAATGGGTTTTATATTGATTAAAACTATAGTTTTAGGAGATAATTCACGAGACAAATTATGGAGCTCCTAAAATTATTTCCGTAGGTGATTAAGTAGTATTTAGTGGATTGAAACAAGATGAGTTGGAATCACTTCAAAACAATTAACAGAATGCCCTTGATAAATTCCCAAAGACAATACTAGATGGGATTTGTCTTTTTCATCATATTTAAATTACAGAAGATTTTTAGGTGATTCCAAGGACACATGATAGGTACAGAGAATACCTTTCTGTAGAAATTGGAATCCACCTTTTTGGAGTTACATAGCTACTGATATGAATTTATTGGTGAATAAACATTACATAGAATAGTTTAATTCACCAAAATTCAACAAATTTCGTAAAATTATGAGGTACTGGATTTTGAAATATGTTGATATATAGGTGTGTAGAGAGGTGGAATTAGTTTAAAACCTCATTTGGTTTGACCTATGGAATTTTCTAAAGACAAAAAAGGCCTGATTTTGTTATTTTTACTAGAGACAATTTAGGAAGACAATTTAGGTGTGGCCAGTGGGACAAGCAAGTGATGGGCTACAACTTGCAATATCAATTGGGTTCACTCCATTTGGAGATACCAAACTCTCTGGAGAAATTAATTAGTGAAAAGGATACTTCATGGTAGTTGATTTATCATATTTCAATTAGACATAAAAGGGCTAAACAAAGCCTCTGCATGTTAGGGAAAACATCTGTGCATCTAAGGAAATTTAGATCTAGGCCATTGGAATGGTTTTACATTTTCATCTTGATTTAAACTAAACTGCATTTGAACAGATCTGGAATTTATTTTATTAAAAGAGAGGGAGAAAGGGCTTATTGGGCTGATTTTGGGGGGGGGGGGGTGGGCTGCGCAGCGTGGCAGCTAGCTCCCTGGCACCGGATCAGCGCGTGGGAGGCCGAGATATTCAAATCGCGGGGCGGGACCTGCACTTCAGTGGGAGGCAGAGCTCGAAGGGGTATCGACCGACCGTGGCCGTCTGATTAGCTCAGCTTTGATGGTCACCCACCCTCGTCTTCGCATCCGTGCAGAAACCCTAGTTGCGGCGGGGATTCGCCGGAGGGGACTCTCCAGGGCACGCCGACTCCGGTGAAGTGGTGGAGGAGACACGGCGCTCGTTGCCGACTCTAGCAAGGGGAGGAAGCAGTAGGTTTGATGCAGATCTCGGTTGCATGCACCGTGGCCGGAGGTGGCTCGGGTGCTCACCGTGGCCTGCTCGAGGCCTTGTGCATGTTGGCCGCAGGGTGGCTGGGGGAAGCGGGGAGGGTGACTGAGGCCCTAGGGATGGCTTTTTAGGAGGAGGTAGGGGATCGGGGACAAACAACTAGCTGGAGGAGCTGTGCTCGGGCATGCAGCGGCAGAGGTGCCTCCGGGGTACCTGCAGCAAGGGGGAGACACAGGGAGGTAGATAAGAGGGAGGGGACCTCAAAATCGAGCACATGCAAGGAAGGTGAAGCAAGGGAAAGGCAACCTCAGGATTGAGTTTGGCCATGGCCGAAGCTCCTCGTTTCGTCCTTCTCACAAGCAAGGTAGCGCTAGAGAGGGGAAGGGGGTTTGCTGGGGAGGTAAGTGAGTAGGGGAGGGGGAAATGATATGTAGAGGCATGCTGGGGGTGGTCTCTTGCCTTTAAACTGAAGGGAGAGGCTCATGGTGGACTATGTGTATGAGGGCAAGAGAGAGTAGGTGAGGGCTAGCCATTGGGCAGCAGGGGCGGTGGGGAGGCAAGAGAGGGGGTCTTGATAGTGCTAGGGGACATAGAGGGGGTGGGGGTGCTATAGCTACACAAGTTTTAATGTCTGGATTGGACATGGCATTTGTCTCTCTCATAAACAAACACAAAGGACAAGAGGGATGATGGTGGGTTTGTAGGGTTCGCAGCATAGAAAAGAAAAATTTTCCTATGATGGGAACAACTATGTACCAAGATCTATCTACTAGATACAAAAAACGGGCGGATGTACATCCGTAGAGAACATACCCTTGAAGACCGACAAAGCTTAACGATTCCAACTCGTGGTTGATGTAGACGATCTCTTGCCGATCTCAAGATCGAGAGGAAGTCCTAGCGCCGCAAAACAGCAGCGCATCCGTGCTCGCACACACGTTCGAGGAACTGAGCAACCTCCGCCTCCTCGATCCAGCGATGCAGCGGAAGCACAACTCTTTCTTGCCGAATAGCCACCGGGAACATGTATCTCGCTAGTCCGAGTTTATGGGGGATAAATTCTAGAGGGGGAGAGAGATCCTTCACGAGGAGGTGTGCTTTGAGAGGAGGAGAGGGGGGCCTTTTATAGGGGAGAGGGGGGCACCCAAGGGGCATGGCGCCCAGCCATGGGCGCTGCCCCCACCTCTTCCACATTCATGTGGGTGGAGATCCCACTCAAAAAGAAAAGCCTCCACTCCCATTAAAAAGCCTCCACTCAAAATTCCACTCACATGCATTAAATTTCCACCAAATTTAATGCAAGCTCTCATTTAAATAAAACTCTTTTATTTATTTATTCAGAATTTTGTTAATTACTTTAATTAACAAACATTCACATAAAACCCCTTGCTAGTATTCCATTTCACAGGAAGAACCAGTTTCAGCAATTTCAACCGAAACAGTTTCGGTGTCTAGTGAAATAAATTCCTGCGCTTTCCTTTTTCTTTCTCTGGCATATCATTTGCTCCAAATGGTGACGGTATCCCTTAAGTGTGTCACCCTATGGTTCGCGAATAATGCGGACAAGATCGAGACCCTTCTCCGATCAATAATCAGTAGCGGGACCTGGAGATCCATACTGACTCCCACACATTCAACGATGACTTCTGTGATCGTGTGAACCTTTTACACTAGTATCTTAATCCCTTTGTTTCACGATATATTAAATGTCCGAGATTCTATCATCGATATCTCCATACCTAGTTTGATCTCGTTACCGACATGCACTCTTTTCTCATTCCCGTGATATAACATTCTAGTGATCAAATCACTTGCTTGCAAGCTAATCAATGTGATATCACCGAGAGGGCCCAGAGCATATCTATCCGTCATCGGGATGAACAAATTCCAGTCTCTATCCATGGGTCTCAACATAACACTTTAGTAGTTCTGAAGCCATCTTTATAATCACCCAGTTACGGTGTGACGTTTGATGTCGTCGAGAAACTCTTCCGGTGTTAGTGATTGACATGATCTCATGGTCTAAGGATTAGGATCACTTCGTAAGTTGTTATAGCAATATAAACTCAATGACTTTGATCGTAATGCTATACTTTTGGATGAATGTTCATCACATCATTACACTAATGTTGTGACCTCGTTATTAACAACATCCAATGTCCATGATCAGGAAACTTTGATCATCTTGTTAATCAACGAGCTAGTTTATAACAGAGGCTTAACTAGGAACTTTCTTTTTGTTTATTAAAAACACATGTATTAACATTTACGTATTAATACAATTATAGCATGCAAAATAAACATTTATCATAAATAAGGAATACGATAAGAACCACTTTATTATTGCCTCTCGGGCATATTCCCTTCAGTCTCCCACTTGCACTAGAGACAATAATCTAGTTTGAAAACTTTTGCGTATTTGAACACCTATGGCTTTCTGGTGTTCCATATACGCAACTACAAGTGGTTAACATAATCTACGATCTGACGCTTTCAGGTCCGTGTGTATTTGCATGTCTTTGCGTCTTCACGCATCACTCATTCTCCAACGATATGGCATAGTATAAATTTGGTCTTTCGGTGAGACCTTTAGTTCCTTGGGGTTAAAACACGTCGATACTATTGTCATACAATATATCTTTAGTGTTAGCCCATTGCGAACCACACCTTAGTTTGATAACAAACTACTTGACACAAATTCCCTCCTTTGCTGCTACTATAGCAGTCATATACTTAGCCCTTTTTGTTGCAGTATCCGTCACAATGTCTTAACTTTGGAATTCATCAAAATCCATCATGGAAACTTTATTTCCATTTCATTGTGCCACCCATAGTTTTAATTGATATAAACTTAATTTGTATCTTGTGACAAAACTAGTATCAATGTAACGCTTTATAATGAACTATTTGTAATTGTTTTGTCACCTCTACACAAATATATTATTAGTTCTTCCAAAAGATCATAAGAATTTCCTTACTATTGTCCAATGATCATTTTATGATTCATTCTGGTATATGCTCATAACACTTAGAGCATAGTACATATCTGGATGTGTACATATCATGGTATGATTGATCAAATCATTCTTGTGATTTTACTCATCAAGTGTCAAAGCACTTGAATCTTGTTTCACTTATCAAGTGTCGATACACTTGAATCTTGATTCAATTCCTTTCCATGCGACAAGAACCGTTTCTTGTTGTTTCTATATTGAACTCCTTCAATATCTCATATATGTACATTTGGCATAACCATATTAGCATCACAGTCTATCCACTATAGACATTCATGCTAAATATTCGGGTTTTGCCTAAGTCTTTCATCGAAATGAAATTCTTAACCATTGTCAATAAAAATTACATCATTTCTAACCAACAAGATGTCATCCACATAATGTATTAGAAATACGTCTCAGCGCTCCCACTTAATTTCTTGCAAATGCAAGCATCTTCATCGTCTCCTGATGAAAACTCCTTTTCATCATGGTGAAGATTCCAACTCCGCGATGCTTACTTCAACCATTGAAGTTTGCATGCCCTTTTTAGCATCCTTTGAATTAACAAAACCCTTTGGACCGTGCCATGTACACGTCCTACGTAACCATTCTATTAGAAGAACTTTGTTTTGTTTATTCATCTACCATATACCAAATTATATGTAGTGATTGCTACTTTAATCCGTCCAGACTAAATATCGCTATGAAAGATCAAATCTTGTCATAGTCAACTCCTTGAACATTGTCATAAAATACTTTACGACATGTCGACTATTTCATAGATGGGAAACATCCATGTCTGTTTCTTTATAGATCCAAATACGACCGATAGGTTTTTACACCTTTCCGGAGGGTCTTCCAAGTTCAAAACTTGATTTATCGTGTATGGACTTATCACGGATTTTATGGCTTCAAGCCATTTGACGGAGTCAGGGCCCATCATCGCGTCTTTGTATGTGGTCGATTCATCATTGTCAAACAATAATGATTTACTCTCAAATCTCAACATTTGATTGTTTATCCGACCGACTTGGTTCAATAAGATTAGATCTCCGTGACCACAACCTTTGAGGCACATAATCTATGAGAATTATGGCAGCCTCCGGAACGATTTCCGGCGCTGCGCAACTCAGCAAATTTATCTAAGGTTCGTTAACCTTATCAAAGTTCTATTGTCCCCCCACTTAACTTTTACGAAAAAATTCCTTTTTCAAGAAACTTCACGTTTCAAGCGACAAACCCTTTTGTCCTTGGTGTTATGGAGGAATAACCAATTGTTATTCGAAATAACCTACAAAGACATGCTCATCCGACTTCGGTTGTAAACATCTTACTTATTTTTAGCATACCAAAATTTAAGAAATGACAACTTGGGTTTTACCCCAAACCATAACTTCCATGGTGTCATTTCAACGGATCAATATGGAGCTCTTTTCAGTGTAAAAGCGGAAGTCTCTAAAGCTTTAATCTTTTAAAACATAATGGCAGTTTTATCAATAACACCTTTGATCAAACCATGACAAACAAGGTTTCATTACAAATCTCAAACACTCCATATTCCTACGGTGTTTCGGGAGATGTAAATCCAGGTGTTTTGCTAAACTTGTAACTCAAATAAATCTCTTTTTTGATAAAATCATAATTCATTTATTTTTCTTGTTACACTTGTAACTCAAATAAATCCCTTATGATAAAATCATAAACCATTTATTTTCTTGTCACAATGATTTTCACTTCATCTTGAAATTCTTTGAACGTTTTCAAATATTTCATACTTCTTTCTCATTAAGTGAACATTCACTCAAATTTCCGGAGAAAGTATATGAAGTTGAAACCCATCGCTTAAGACTACACATAATGGACTACGTACATCGATATGTATAAATTCCAATGTTTTAGTCGTTTGTTCTTCTTTCGCCTTTGAACGAAGTTTTAATTATCCCGAGGAAAGTCTCACAAGCGTCACTTGATCAAATCAAAGACTCCAAAAATCCATGAAAATGGAGTTTCTTCATGTTTTATTTCCAATATAATTTAAACAACGATGTCACTTCATCAGTGATTTTTCAATCATTTGTCTTGCGACATTTTAGCATTAGGCTTTATGGATGTGATTTCTCCGACGAGATTTGTAAATCATCCATCTTATATGGAATACGGTAATTATTTGAACAACCTTTGTTCTCATAATGCCTGATTCAAATAACAATTATTAAAACAAATCTTGAAGTCAAGCTTTGATGTCAACGACAAATACAAACAACGGTTTGTTTGTTTTCGATGAACATCATCACATATTCTCTTGCTGGTTATTTAGGCCATTGTGGTTTATGAATTGTGTCTTCATACCAACCAATTCGGTATCCAATACCTAAAAACCACATTGTTTAATAAGAAAAGAATACAACCATAACATGTATATCATCCATATACCTAAATTGGATATTTCCAATCTTTTCTTTTCTGCCAAATATATTTTATAGATTATCTTTCAACATTTCCTTTTCCCTTTTAAAAGAATCTATCAACATAAAAAGTGGCGCCATATACATGACACATAGTCCAAAGCGTGTATATTCAAATAATAATACCTTTCGACTTGCACTTTGAAGTAGATCACCATCATCAAATGATCGGCGTTCTTTCAAAATCCATTCTTTAGTAATCTTTTAGTATAGTAAACACATTACATACATCTTCATTTTCATCCTTATCATGGCGACTTTCATGATCAAGCTACTGTAGCTTATAAAGGTGAATCGTGAGTATAATGTTGCTTTCCAAAACCCTTTTGGATGATTAGGATGTCTAGCATGTCCAACCTTTGTAAATTCTCATCCAATATGAGAACATATATTATACTCTATCATATTGCAACCAAAACATTGTTTCAGATATCGTTATATCTGCCACACATGATGGTTTCTGAAACAATTCTTTCAGCTCCTAGATAAACTTGATATTAAAATAATCAAGAATCATGGAGGCAAACATGATACTTAAGATACTAACACTGGAATTGTTACTCTCGATTTAATACCAATTATTAAATTTCACGGAGTAAATAGAATTTTGTTGAAAGTTTGCAATAGGACTTTAAACTTTAGATTGACACTCAACACAATACGATACCAGTTCGTAAAGTATATATCCAGAATTCTATAGTTCTATTATCTCAGTTACAACTATGCATAAGGTGGTGAACGAATGCCAATGACTACAACAAATTATGAAAATTCACTTTGATTTAATTTATGATAAATTGAGTTCTACTAATCCAAATTAAAAATAAACTTCCACTCAAAAACGACATCCCTCGTGTCTTTTTGGTGATTACATGAACCAAATCCACTACACCAAGTCCGATCATCACGTGAGTCGGTGTAGCTTCAAAGGCGAGCATCAAATGGGAATCGTTCTACTATATGACTCATGCTTAACCTTTCGGTCCGTGTTCGAGGCCATGTCTGCATACATGCTAGGCTCGCCAAGTAAGAACCTTAGTATTCGGCGTGTAATCATCTTACACCCGAGATGTGCTCGTGGATTCAAGTACACCCGATCATCACGTGATGTCTTGAAGCTTAAAACATTGTCGGTGCATACTTAAGGAAGAACACATTCTTATCTTGATATCTAAATGAGGGATCATCTTATTATGCTAATAAAATGCCAAACAAGCAATATAAGATGCAATCAAACATCACATGTTTATTAGTGGAATGATATGGTTCCCGCATATGATCTCTATCATGTGCACTGTGGTATGATCACTATCATACCTATATGTGTAAGTCCAAGGTCTATGGAGATTACACGTTATGTGTGTTGTAAGAGTATCATCTCATACTTCTACTTACAACATCACCATATCATAAAACTAGCCAAGCAACAATCTAAACTAGACGTCTCTAATTTATCCATTGCAAATTTTACGTGGCTTAGGGCTTTCGAAGATAGAACCGTTCTTACCTACGAACATGAACCACAACGAGGATAACCAAATTGTTGACAACTCGTTGCAAATTAGATATTGACTATAGTAGGAGAGACATACACCCGCTATCCACTTATGCAAAACTAGTTGCATGTCAAGCGTGGAACAGGTCTCATGTGCGAGGACATGTAAAGTTTGTCCGGGCCGCTTCATCCACTATGCCACCAATATACAAAGTACAACAAAGAAGCAATAAAATGATCATCATCGCCCACATACTCATATGTGTACTACCCGTGCAAAGTATCTACGCATAAACCTGGCTCTGATACCACTGTAGGGTTCACAGCATAGAAAACAAAAAAATTCCTACGATGGGAACAACTATGTACCAAGATCTATCTACTAGATACAAACAATGGGCGGATGTACATCCGTAGAGAAAATACCCTTGAAGACCCAAAAAGCTTAACGAGTCCAAACTCGTGGTTGATGTAGACGATCTCTTGCCGATCTCAAGATCGAGAGGAAGTTCTAGCGCCGCAAAACAGCAGCGCATCCGTGCTCGCACACACGTTCGAGGCACCGAGAAACCTCCGCCTCCTCGCTCCAGCGATGCACCGGAAGAACAACTCTTTCTTGCCGAATAGCCACCGGGAACATGTATCTCGCTATTCCGAGACCATGGGGGATAAATTCTAGAGGGGGAGAGAGATCCTTCACGAGGAGGTGTGCTTTGAGAGGAGGAGAGGGGGGCCTTTTATAGGGGAGAGGGGGGCACCCAAGGGGCATGGCGCCCAGCCATGGGGGCTGCCCCCACCTCTTCCACATTCATGTGGGTAGAGCTCCCACTCAAAATGAAAAGACTCCACTCCCATTAAAAAGCCTCCACTCAAAAATCCACTCACATGCATTAAATTTCCACCAAATTTAATGCAAGCTCTCATTTAAATAAAACTCTTTTATTTATTTATTCAGAATTTTGTTAATTACTTTAATTAACAAACATTCACATAAAACCCCTTGCTAGTATTCCATTTCACATGCAGAACCAGTTTCAGCAATTTCAACCGAAACAGTTTCGGTGTCTAGTGAAATAAATTCCTGCGCTTTCCTTTTTCTTTCTCTGGCATATCATTTGCTCCAAATGGTGTCGGTATCCCTTAAGTGTGTCACCCTACGGTTCGCGAATAATGCGGACAAGATCGAGACCCTTCTCCGATCAATAATCAGTAGCGGGACCTAGAGATCCATACTGACTCCCACACATTCAACGATGACGTATGTGATCATGTGAACCTTTTACGCTAGTATCTTAATCCCTTTGTTTCACGATATATTACATGTCCGAGATTCGATCATCGGTATCTCCATACCTAGTTTGATCTCGTTACCGACATGCACTCTTTTCTCGTTCCCGTGATATAACATTCTAGTGATCAAATCACTTGCTTGCAAGCTAATCAATGTGATATCACCGAGAGGGCCCAGAGCATATCTATCCGTCATCGGGATGAACAAATTCCACTCTCGATCCATGGGTCTCAACATAACACTTTAGTAGTTCTGAAGCCATCTTTATAATCACCCAGTTACGGTGTGACGTTTGATGTCATCGAGAAACTCTTCCGGTGTTAGTGATTGACATGATCTCATGGTCTAAGGATTCGGATCACTTCGTAAGTTGTTATAGCAATATAAACTCAATGACTTTGATCGTAATGCTATACTTTGGATGAATGTTCATCACATCATTACACTAATGTTGTGACCTCATTATTAACAACATCCAGTGTCCATGATCAGGAAACTTTGATCATCTTGTTAATCAACGAGCTAGTTTAGAACAGAGGCTTAACTAGGAACTTCCTTTTTGTTTATTAGACACACATGTATTAACGTTTCCGTATTAATACAATTATAGCATGCAAAATAAACATTTATCATAAATAAGGAATACGATAATAACCACTTTATTATTGCCTCTCGGGCATATTCCCTTCAGGGGTACTGTAGTGCTACAGTACTGGTCAACCAGAGGGGTGTAGTGGGTTTTGTGGTGTAGTACTTGACAAGATTTGAGCTGGTTTGGTTTTTTTTTGAATCAAGTTTGGCTTGGTTTTGTAAAATTGATTAAATGGAGGCTTGTGAAGGAAGTTGATAATCTTTCATTGGGAAAAGTGTGGAAATTGTACTTGTAGGTGGAGTAGGTCAAATAACCTCTTCGTGATTTAAATGGGATTTTTCTAGAGATTATAACACTATTTAGATGCACTTCTTCAAAAAGTGCTGAAGTAGATTATGGAAGGTAAGATGATATTTTTACATTGGACAAGCTTAGTTTTTGATGTGATATGGTCGTAAGTACCATAACACACATTGGAGAATTTTATTGGGATTTATTGAGTTGGAAAGGTATTTTTAGGGAATTATTTCTTGTTTCTGCCATATAAAAAGAAGGGCAAGAAGAAATAATAAAGAATCTCAAAAATATTTATTTTTGAGTTGGAAATATGGGATATGATATATAGGCATCAAATGTGCCTAGAGTTGGCAGGGTGATTTGGAGAAAAACTAACTTGCCTTTAAAGGCAAGGGTTTTGAGGAATTTGCAAGATAAGGAAATAAAATAGTTTAATAATCCAAATAATTGTGGGAATTATTTGGAGATGCTTATATCCAAGGTAGATGGTGTAAAATTGATGTAGGAATCAAGGTAAACCTTGGTTTGGAAGAAAAGTGGTAGAAATGATGGAAACTAGGGTTGAGAGGATCTAGGGTTTGGTTATTCTGATGCCCTCTAAACAGGGTTGGATTAGGGAGCTCATATCTCACCTTGGTACAAGTGTTATATGGATGAATAGACCATGTCATATAGATGATCATGGAAGAAAGAGTTGGGCTTGGTTGTATTTGAGGTGGTTTTGGAGTGATGGCAAACTTTGTTGAAAATAAGGCTGCCATAGCAGAGACATCAGGTAGCCTTCTAAACCATGTGGGTTTAAGAAGCACAAGGCTCCAATGGAAACAAGGTAAGTGGGGATTGATAGTCCATGCTTAGTAGATCATAACCAAACAAAGAGTTCGTCAAGGGGAGGTAGCATGTAGAAGTGAGATTCTGCCAAAGTAGGCAAGCTGATAAGATTTGCAGAAAAGATTATTATCTTGACTACAAAACCATCATGGATGAGTGGCAAATAGAATGGATTAGCCAAGGGTAAGAGTGGGATTTGGTATTACTAATGATGTAATACAATATGGTTCAAGTGCATTCTCAATAATGCACATGGGATGGAAAAGGTAGAGCTCCGAAGATGGTATCCAGATAAGAAATCCAGACTTAGCCATTTTGGCAGATTTGGGGTTTTAGACTAGAGTGCAAGTGTGGATGATTTTGAGAGAATGCTAGGTTCCAAACTCATGATCAAGGAGATTATGTTGAGGTACTATCTTAGTATATAGGATTCATGCTTAGATTGGGTCTCCACAGAGTTGGAAACCATCAAGAGGGATTATCCCTGGATTGAGACAAGCATAAGATGAGATGATCACTTGGGTGGCTTAGCATAGATCCAGACTTGGATGCTTAGTTTGAGATGGATGATCACAATAAAGGATTGGGTCCTAAGGGATGATCTACTATATTAGCTCACTTCTAGTTCATAAGAAAACAAGGCAGTCAGCAGATCAATACAATTCATCAAACAGTAGATCAAGGAAATTCATCTTATCACTTATATAGCTACTACTAGGGTTACCATCAAGCCTAGCTTGAGGTAAGGAGGGGTATTTTGAAAAGGGGTTTTGATGAAAAGGTTTTAATAAAGGTTTTTGGAAAACCTAGAGATAAGGGTAGTTAAAGGTTCTGTCTTGAAAACATAAGGAGAGTATATATATGTCTCCATAGTTTTGTTAATAGAGACTAGTGAAGTATCTGGTTGTGTCAAAGTCATCTTGGCTCAGGTTTTTGAAATGCCAGAACATTTGAGAATATGAAAGATGAGCCAAGACATCTCTTTTGTAAAATAGTTTTTGTAAACTAGTGTTGAGATGAGAAGCACATAACTAATACACAAGCAGTTGCTTGGGCACAAGAAAACAAGTAAGGACACATTGAAAGAAAAAGTTTTTGTTCCCCCTGATTTTTGCCTTTTGGATAATTAATCAAGGTTGCTGAAATTGGGATGTTACAGATTTTGCCTAACTTTTAGGAAACCTTTTATAAATATTTATTTAAATATTCTTTTACAATATATATTAATTCATAATTAATATATAATAATCATATTTAATAACAATTTATCCGAAAACCCTTTTCCGTTCCTTTTCCTTATTCTTTCTCCGAACGACTGTAGATCTTCCAGAACTTTTCTGGTTTCTCTCTTCTTACTTCTTCAGTGATTCAAACTAGCCATTAACGGTCTTCAAGCTTCGTCAAGCCCTTAAGTGTGCTACCCAACAGTTAAAAATACTACAGACATGGCCATTAACGGTCGAGGCACCTTCATGATCAGGAAACCTTTGATCATCAGTTGACCAATGAACCAGTGCCTAGAGTTTCACCAGGAACTACTGTTTGTTTGTATATCACACGTGTACTGATGTTTCCCTATCAATATAGTTATAGTATGATATAAAAACTTATTCATAAACTTTATGAAATATGCCATCTAATATTTAACTCTATGGCATATTCCCTTCGGTCTACATAAATACTCTTTGTGCTTTAATAGATCTATGCTTTTCCCCACGTGTGTGAAAGTGACAGCGGGCATGCCGTGCGTGGCACTTTGGCTAGATTGAATATTTGTTATGAGTTATATTTGGAGTTGGATGTCTCTATGAAATTGTGCTGTTTGTTGGAACCATCTAGTGCTCAAGGTGACAAAGGGGTTATCTAGATTGGGGAAGGTGGACTTTGAGGTGTCTTGTTATAGCCCTACCTTGGATTAGAGTGTCCAACCGAGAGTTAAGAGTAGTATCATGAAGAGAGGATATTTATATGAGAGAGTGTTCACTAGTGAAAGTATGATCCCTAGGCCTTGTTTCTAAGCATTGAAACACCGTTTGCTACTAGATATGTTGCATGTTTGCTTGCTTCCTTCTTGTTGCCTTTAGTCTTTGCCTCACCATCAAGCTATTTTCTGACACTGTTACCACTTGTATTTCACTATCTCTTCGCTAAACTAGTGCACCTATATTGGGTGTGTTGGGGACACAAGAGACTTCTTGTATCTTGATTGCAGGGATGCTTGAGATGGAATACCTTTTACCACTTCCTCCCTGAGTTCGATAAACCTTGGGTAATCCACTTAAGGGAACTTGCTGCTGTTCTACAAACCTCTGCACTTGGAGGCCCAACAACTGTCTACAAGAATAGAAGTGCGTAGACATCAAGCTCTTTTCTGGCGTCGTTGCCAGGGAGGTAAGGTAAAAGGTACTCACATCCTTCGGTGTGAGTGCTCGAAGTTATTTCCTTTAGATTCTGCAGTTTTGTCTTTTTATTTCTTGTTTTTACTAGTTAGGCTTAATGGAAAACAAACAAAAAAATTAGAGATATTTTTAGTATTTTTCCTAAGTTAGAATTTGAGTGGTTTGAAAAGAAAATTAAAAAACCTATGGAACTTTCTTTGCATGCTAATAGCAATGTTATTAGTGTGAATTTTTTGAACACCATTGTTACTAATGATATGGAAACGTCTAAGCTTGGGGAAGCTAGTTTTTATGAAAAAAATCCTTTTAGTTCCCCAGCTTTAGGGAAGAAAATTTGCTCTTATGATACATTATCTCCCATATGTGGTAATTCTAATGATACTTGTGATAGTTTAAATCCACATACTAAAAGTGTCCCTTTTAAAATACCTATTGAAATTGTTGAACGTGTTAAGAAAAATGGGACATGTATCATGAACCTTTTAAAGACACTTGCATGGAAAATGAAAATGTTATTAATGATTGCAGTAAACATGCTCAAACTTCTGAAAGTACTATTTCTTATAAGCATGTTAATTTTTGTGGTATGCATAGACCTTGTGAGAAGAATCAAATAGAAGAAGAATATTTTATCACACACTGGAATGAAAAAACTAGAATGTGGTATAAGGCTCTAAATGATATTGGTAAAAAAAATTGTGCCCTCTATCCTTTTATTTGTGAACTCGGCTATGAAGTGGGTCATTTCAATTTTCAATGCTCAGGACATACTAATGACCTTTCTAATCCAATGAGTACTGCAAGCTTGTATTGTGATAATGCGATCACTTATAATCAACATGATGAGCTTACTTTGTTTTTTGGGGTGTGAAGAGTTATCAAGAAAAACTTCTTTGGTATACATGAGTGCTTTTGGTATGAATTGCATCCTGCATGGGTGTCATCTTTATTGTGTTGATAATTGCCACACGAATACTTACATACAAAATCTTATAAAAGATGATATTTTACTAAAATATGACAGGACTGATATGAGTTTTATTCTTATTAATGAAAAGGAGGAATCCTCCAAAGTTTCTTCTATTATCTATAATAATAAACCAGGGTATGTGGAGAAGCTTCCTTTCAAGCCTCTCCCTCCTAAAGAGGATAAAAAGAAGAGGAGTAGAAGGACAGAGGAAACATTATCTTCCCCTAAGCATATTGCTCCTATCATAGTTTTTGCTGATGAGTCTGAACTAGATGATGTTCTTATGCCTGTTACCTATATTAGTGATCATGATTGGGAAAAGCACACTACTTTTGATATAGAAAATCTCTTTAGCACCAATTCTGAAAATGATAATATTAATAATTGTTGTGATATTAGTGCTATCCATGTTCCTTCCAATGATGTTATGTTTCTAAATGAACACACTTGGGAAGGTAGCTATTTTGTTGAATTTGCTCCCACTATAATTAATAAGAATGGCAATTCTTATGTGGAGAGTAATAATCATTTTATGCATGTGGCTCATGATAAGAATGTTTTATGTGATAGTTATATTGTTAATTTTGTTCATGTTGCTACTGAAAGTTATTATGAGAGAGGGAAACATGGTTTTATGCATCTCAATAATATTAAGTTTCCCCTCTTTATGTTGAAAATTTTGGAGATGCACTTGTTTTGCTTTCCTATTGTCGGGGGTGTACCCCCAGGTACCCCAGAGTTGGTGAATTAAGTAAGTCAATAAGATACATATATAGGAAAATTATACTAAATATGAGTACGAGAGATGGACAGAAAAAGATAAAGAGAAAAAGAGGACTTGGGCCGAATTAAAACTAATTCGGCTGCCCACCACCCTCTGGCCGAACTGAGGAGACCGGGCCAAGGTACCGCCGCCCACCCAGCCAACCTTACTCCCTCCAAACTCCCGCCAATGCCACATACTCCCGCCAACACCCCGCCAGGTACTCTCTCTGTCCGCCCCTTGAGGCTTCACAGTGTCGCGACGTGTGTTCCCGGGTGGGCCATATTCGCCCACCGCGAGGACACTAGCCAGAGTTCACGACCAACCGCCTCTCCCGGATGATGGGCCTTTGACCATCTCGCCCAACGGCATTATCCGTCGGCCGAATGAGGGCCACCGGCTGGGCCGCTGGTAACCATTTGGCTACTAATTAGCTCGGCAGGAGCAGATCCAATCCGGATTAAGCCCAAGTTCCCCAGCCGAATTAACCCATTGTTAGGAATTTCCTCTAACCCAGTGACGTTTGGGCCAAAATATAAAGACCCTAACGCCCCATTATTCGCCTCAGGATGACTTCACGCCACCTACAATGACTCAACATCAACCCAGACAAGACAAGCAAGTCACGTGCCGGTCTTGGGACGCCCATGGCTCGATCGGCACGAGGTCCTTTGGAATATGCCCTTGGCATCAAGAAGATGCTAGGAATATGCCCTAGGCACCAGAATATGCCATGGCATCTCCAAAGATGCCAAGGCATATGCCGAGCATCTAGATAGATGCCGGAATATGCTACATAGATGCCAAGCGTAGGGAACAAGACTTGTCCCCTGGGCTTCCCTTTATAAGGAGCACCAGGGGGATCATTCTGGGGGAGGCCCCGGAGGGCTCCTCCCCTCTCTGCTCACTAGGAGCTCTCCTTCTTCCTCTTCCTCCACTCTCATAGAGAGATCTAGATAGAAGGATAGGAGATGACTCAGAGCATGATTGTAGCCACAAGTATGGCAAGATTATAAGAGACTAGATGTATAGAAGGAGGTGTTATCCCAACTTGATAGCTTCAATCCAATATACATTTTACTTCTCTTTGTTCATACGAAAACGGTCTTCACGCATCATCCTCCCGGATTCCTCCACGTCAATCGGCCCCAACTTTAGCCTACCCATGGCATATGCCGTGACACCACCACGACATTTGGCGCCCACCGTGGGGCCTTCTAGTGGCGTTGGTTGGGTTTCCATCCGGACGGGAACGTCTTCATCAACTTCTTCCTCACAGGGCTCATTCAGCTTCACCAAGTCAACAGAGATCCAAGAGTAAGCGCAGAGACATCACCAGGTCTAACTCATCAAAGCAGGTTAGACTCAGCAAGAACTCAAGCACTACTCCGAGCTTACTGTAAGTACCAAGTAACTCAGCAGGGCAAGTACGGCCTAGCAAGACTCACCCAAATACTTCTCCAAATATGCTGTAAGTACCGGGTAACTCAGCCACCTACGCTCAACCCTTCATCCCAGGGAGAGAATAACTCAACCCAGGGACTAGTCAACTTATCCATAGAGTCACCATTAGATTAAGAGAGCATTATGTTGATTTAGATCTAAACTCCAGCCAGCTTATCTGTTAACTCGGACATAAGTTGAATTATCTTATTTGTGATTCAGATAGATTTTAGGTCAATTAAGTTTAAGTTTTGGCTTACCCATTAACTCAGCTCACCAGCCAGCGTATCTGTTAACTCGGCCATAAGTTGAATCATATATTTGTGATTCAGGTAGATTTTGAGTCAGTTTATTTATAACTCGGATTGTCCTTTAACTCAGCTTACCGGCCAGCTTATTGTTGATGCGGTAATAACTTGAAGTCAATTTGTTTATGCTTTGAATTAACCTTTAACTCAGCTCAGTAAAATTGTCTCTGATTCGGACTAACATCTGATTCAGCTTGCCAGGGTACTTTATAATTCGGATTGGTACTCAGACTCGGCGTACTAATTGTATCTCTGATTCAGGCCGGAGCTTTATTCAGTTCACCGGATTGCCAGGTTGTGTTATGACTCGGATTGATATCTCACCATCTTGCCACGTTATCCCATATCTCGGATGACTATTGGCCAGTTTATCATATCTCGAATCTATATCTCATATCTACATCTCGAATCAGATCTCTCAGCAGTTAGCCCCATTATCATATCCCAAAGCTTAATCTCGGATCTATATCTCGGATCCATATCAAATACAAATTATCGTCATCACTCCAAATCAAGCTAAATCATGGCGAGTAAAGTAACTCGGATTTTGGTTGAGTTAACTCGGATTTGAGTCAGAAGACTCAGATTCGGGATGCAAGTCAAAATTGAGTAAAGTAACTCGGATTTTGGTTGAGTTAACTCGGATTTGACTCACATGACTCAGATTCGGGATGCAAGTCAAAATTGAGTAAAGTAACTCGGATTTTGGTTGAGTTAACTCGGATTTGAGTCAGAAGACTCAGATTCGGGATGCAAGTCAAAATTGAGTAAAGTAACTCGGATTTTGGTTGAGTTAACTCGGATTTGAGTCAGATGACTCAGATTCGGGATGCAAGTCAAAATTGAGTAAAGTAACTCAGATTTTGGTTGAGTTAACTCGGATTTGACTCAGATGACTCAGATTCGGGATGCAAGTCAAAATTGAGTAAAGTAACTCGGGTTTTGGTTGAGTTAACTCGGATTTGAGTCAGAAGACTCAGATTCGGGATGCAAGTCAAAATTGAGTAAAGTAACTCGGATTTTGGTTGAGTTAACTCGGATTTGAGTCAGATGACTCAGATTCGGGATGCAAGTCAAAATTGAGTAAAGTAACTCGGATTTTGGTTGAGTTAACTCGGATTTGAGTCAGAAGACTCAGATTCGGGATGCAAGTCAAAATTGAGTAAAGTAACTCGGATTTTGGTTGAGTTAACTCGGATTTGAGTCAGATGACTCAGATTCGGGATGCAAGTCAAAATTGAGTAAAGTAACTCGGATTTTGGTTGAGTTAACTCGGATTTGAGTCAGAAGACTCAGATTCGGGATGCAGGTCAAAATTGAGTAAAGTAACTCGGATTTTGGTTGAGTTAACTCGGATTTGAGTCAGATGACTCAGATTCGGGATGCAAGTCAAAATTGAGTAAAGTAACTCGGATTTTGGTTGAGTTAACTCGGATTTGAGTCAGATGACTCAGATTCGGGATGCAGGTCTAAATTGAGTAAAGTAACTCGGATTTAGGATGAATTAACTCGGATTTGAGCCATACAACTCGGATTTGAGTCAGATGACTCAAGACCTAAAGTCGGAATCAAGTAAAGTAACTCGGATTTGGGATAAGTTAACCCGGATTTAATCATGTAACTCGGAGTTGAGTCAAATGACTCAGACTTAGGCATAAAGTCAATTTTGAGTAAGGAAACTCGGATTTGGAATCAGATGACTTGGATAACAACTTACCCAAAGGGGTTAAAAGAGCAGTGCCAAAGAAGGCCAAGACTCATAAACTTACCCAAAGGGGTTAAAAGAGCAGTGCCCAAGAAGGCCAGAACTCACAACTTACCCAAAGAGGTTAAAAGAGCAGTGCCAAAGAAGGCCAAGACTCATAAACTTACCCAAAGGGGTTAAAAGAGCAGTGCCCAAGAAGGCCAGAACTCACAACTTACCCAAAGGGGTTAAAAGAGCAGTGCCAAAGAAGGCCAAGACTCATAAACTTACCCAAAGGGGTTAAAAGAGCAGTGCCCAAGAAGGCCAGAACTCACAACTTACCCAAAGAGGTTAAAAGAGCAGTGCCCAAGAAGGCCAGAACTCACAACTTACCCAAAGGGGTTAAAAGAGCAGTGCCAAAGAAGGCCAAGACTCACAACTTACCCAAAGAGGTTAAAAGAGCAGTGCCCAAGAAGGCCAGAACTCATAACTTACCCAAAGGGGTTAAAAGAGCAGTGCCAAAGAAGGCCAAGACTCATAAACTTACCCAAAGGGGTTAAAAGAGCAGTGCCCAAGAAGGCCAGAACTCACAACTTACCCAAAGGGGTTAAAAGAGCAGTGCCAAAGAAGGCCAAGACTCATAAACTTACCCAAAGGGGTTAAAAGAGCAGTGCCCAAGAAGGCCAGAACTCACAACTTACCCAAAGAGGTTAAAAGAGCAGTGCCCAAGAAGGCCAGAACTCACAACTTACCCAAAGAGGTTAAAAGAGCAGTGCCCAAGAAGGCCAGAACTCATAACTTGCCCAAAGGGGTTATGACTAGTGCACATGATGGCCAGAAGTCTAGAAACTTACCCAAAGGGGTTATGACAAGTGCCCGTAAAGGCCAGAAGTCCAGAAATTTACCCAAAGGGGTTATGATTAGTGCCCATGATGGCCAGGAGCCCAGAAACTTGCCCAGAAAGGTTAAGAGTAGAGCCCAGGAAGGACGAAGTCACAAGCTTTGCCCAAAAACCTTTTGCAACCAAGAGATTATAATTCGAAAGACAACTCTGGGAATATTTAATATGAAGCCTATGCACGACTCTACGAATCCCACATAGCCTCGGGGACTAATGTCGGGGGTGTACCCCCAGGTACCCCAGAGTTGGTGAATTAAGTAAGTCAATAAGATACATATATAGGAAAATTATACTAAATATGAGTACGAGAGATGGACAGAAAAAGATAAAGAGAAAAAGAGGACTTGGGCCGAATTAAAACTAATTCGGCCTGCTCCAGCCACCCTCCTGGCCGAACTACAGGGAGCCCGGCTGGGCCAAGGTACCCCTGTCGGCCCACCCAGCCAACCTTACTCCCTCCAAACTCCCGCCAATGCCACATACTCCCGCCAACACCCCGCCAGGTACTCGCTCTGTCCGCCCCCGCCGAGGCTTCCTGTGTCGCGACGCCCGTGTTCCCCGGGTGGGCCATATTCGGCCCACCGCGAGGACACTAGCGCGCCAGCAGGCTCCGCTGACCCAACCGCCTCTCCCGGATGGGCCGACTTCAGCCATCTCGGCCCAACGCGGCATTATCCGTCCAGGCCGAATGAGGGCCACCCCGGCTGGGCCGCCTGGTAACCCGGCTGGGCTACGAATTAGCTCGGCAGGGAGCAGATCCAATCCGGATTAAGCCCAAGTTCCCCCAGGCCGAATTAACCCATTGTTAGGCCGAATTTCCTCTAACCCCAGGACGTTTGGGCCAAAATATAAAGACCCTAACGCCCCATTATTCGCCTCAGGATGACTTCACGCCACCTACAATGACTCAACATCAACCCAGGACAAGACAAGCAAGTCACGTGCCAGTCTTGGGACGCCCATGGCTCAGACTGGCACGAGGTCCTTTGGAATATGCCCTTGGCATCAAGAAGATGCTAGGGAATATGCCCTAGGCACCAGGAATATGCCATGGCATCTCCAAAGATGCCAAGGCATATGCTGAGCATCTAGATAGATGCCAGGAATATGCTACATAGATGCCAAGCGTAGGGAACAAGACTTGTCCCCTGGGCTTCCCTTTATAAGGAGCACCAGGGGGATCATTCTGGGGGAGGCCCCGGAGGGCTCCTCCCCTCTCTGCTCACTAGGAGCTCTCCTTCTTCCTCTTCCTCCACTCTCATAGAGAGATCTAGATAGAAGGATAGGAGATACAGCTCCAGGAGCATGATTGTAGCCACAAGTATGGCAAGATTATAAGAGACTAGATGTATAGAAGGAGGTGTTATCCCAACTTGATAGCTTCAATCCAATATACATTTTACTTCTCTTTGTTCATACGAGTGCGGTCTTCACTGCATCATCCCTCCCCGGATTCCTCCACGTCAATCGGCCCCAACTTTAGCCTACCCATGGCATATGCCGTGACACCACCACGACACCTATGCTTGTTGCTTTGTGCTTTCATGACTTGTTTATTTACAAGATTCATATGAACAGGAAGTGGGTTAGACTTAAATGTTTTTTGAATTTGCTTCTTGATGCTCTCTTCGACTTCAATTCATAATTCTTATGTGAGCATCTTCTCAACCTATCAAGCCTAACTTAAAGGCGTTAAAGAAAAGTACTTGTTGGGAGATAACCCAAGAGTTTCCTTGAGTCTTGGAACTTATTAATTTAGTAATGACCTCTCCTTATCCTTTTTTGTTTGCTTTTTGTACCAAGAATGACCTCTAATGAGAGGGAAGTAAGATTTGGGAAGTTGCTGTCCCGAAACAGATTTCTGTGCTCTACCATAAAAATTCGTGAGGAGTCTCCGTAACTCAGATTCAGATCAAAATTTACGAATAAATTTCGCAGTATGTTAGCTAACTTTTGTTAGTTCAACACTATTTTATTTGAGCAACAGAAGATGTTCGAAAAAATCGGTTTTTACCTAATGGCCTGTTTTGACAGATTTCTGCCGTTATTTTGCATTTGCTTCTTATTGATTTCTTTTTGAGTTCTCTTTTGGGGATTTGAGCTTTTTGAAGGATTTGCTACAGTAGCTTGTGTTTATGGTGAAAAGTTTTTCTATTTCAAAGCTTTGCCTAAGGGTCTAATATCTTTTGAATACACTAATGTTGCTAATGAAGATTGTGTGAAGTTTTGTATGAAGGAAAAATTTCAGGTGTAGAGAGAGAATGATGTAATGAGATGAAGAATGGACAAAAGATCAAGCTCAGATGCCACCCGGTGTGTCACCCAAGAATAAAAAGAGGTACAAAGCGTCAAAGCTTGGGGATGCCCAAGGCATCCCCTTCTTCATCAATAAAAATCTCAGGTCTTTCTAGACACTTCGTTGTTATTGTTTCATGCATTGTTGTGTTGTTCTTGGAGCCTCTTAGTTTTCGTATGTTTTCTTAGTGTCAACACCCGGATTTTTAATCCCAGATGCCTGTTATGCCATACATCACAATCCCAGGATTACCATTTTTGCGAGACATAACAGAATTGGATACCACAGTACATCATCCATTACAAACCATACATAAGGTCTTACACAAATAAGGATCTCATGATCCAGTTCTTAATACAACTTCAAGCAGCGGAAATACGTAATAATAAAGGTAGCATAGGCGAAGCTCCATCTTGAGTCACGAGCAATCTTGTGATGGGAGATGATCCTAGTTGTCGTAACCTTCCTGGGGTCCATCATCCTGGTACTCGTCTTCATAGTCTAGCCACGGGAATAGCCAGGGACAAATCCATGAGTACTCTTTAAGTACTCGCAAACTAATACTAACAAGTGAAGGGGGTTTTATAATAGGACACTAAGCTCTAGGGTTGTTTTGCAAAAGCCAGATTTACCTCTACTAAGTTCAGAAGCAAGAGAAGCTAGTCGCAATTTTATAACTCCTAAGTTGGAACGTGTATTTAGTGCCACAACTCTGTTGTGGTCAAGTCAAATTCTCAATTCATTTCACAAGTCATTTTGAAAACATCTGACGGGGGAACAGTATGGCCACTCCAACTGTCCATAACCGCGGACGCGGCTATTCGAATAGTTTGACACTCTACAGAGATTGTACACTTTCACCACAACATTCGATACATCCGTCAGGAACAAATCCTGAATTCACCATACTCAGTATGCGGATAATCAATCCTAACCTTTCAATTACACGCCCTAGTATAAGCACCTCTCCTGTGAGTTTGGCCTCCCAACCATGAACAACTATCATCTTGGGTACTGCACAGGTGGACAATCTTCACAAGGTAGCCTCATCTCAGACCTTGGCCATCAGGGAACCAATACTAAGGTATATAAGTTTCCAGTCAAGCCCTACCCAATCTTCTGTTATTATGGTTGTACGATAAAATTGGAATGGTATCACATCTAGACAACCATCAGTTTTATAAAGGGCTAAGGCTCATGCCTCAACATTTTCATCACCAAAATCATCTGGTTTTCGGAAACACATGTCAAAACATCTCAATAGAATGATCCATCATTCTAAGGTTTTCATAACCATTTTTCCACCAAGTATTCCCATCTAAAGTTGATCAAGTTTTATGCTTATCACTAGCATCTACAAGTGGGGTGAGTACTAGTGAGGGGTGGTAAACAAGTGGAGTTTTACTAAGTTCAATCTCATGCCTTAGGAGGACATCAAGATTTTCTAGCTTAGGCCAAATTTTATGCTCTTTATGCAACCTTCAATTATCTCTCTATAATCTACAAGTCACTTAAGTAAACTCTAACAAAAAGATTTGATAAAGAAACAAAGGTAGAAAGCTTGCAAGTAAAACTAGGATTGGGTATCAAGTGGGTATGATCACATATACTTAAGGCATATAATTGGCATGGTAGCAAGTAAGTATTTGTTTGCATCAGTAGAGTATCTTGCAAGTGTTAGCTTGCATAATTGCAAGTATAAGCTTGCAAGTATTGGCTTGCACAATATCAGTATAAGATTGCCTTGTGCAGAGCAGTGGTTGAAGTTCTCCTAGGCTTCTTCTTCGTAGTATCCTCCTTCCTCCTCGTATCTTTGGTCGGCACTAGCGTCTATAAATAAATACGAGGTACACAAATCACCAAACAATACTTAACTACTTTCAATCATCACACAAAAGGGGTTCTATAGATGATCTAGCGTCATCACTAACATTACAAGACTAAGGCACTTGACTTAATGATTTTTGTTTTAGAAAAGTAATTTCTACTCATTGAAAAACTACTTAAGATTTAATATTCTCCAAACCAAACATGGGATCATGTTGACACATGTCACCACCACATATTTTAGTCCATGGGAATGTGATTTAAAGGGGTGTCACAATTTAATAAGGTTTAACTTTTTATTTTAATTAAATAAGTGACTAGAAATGCCTATGTGGCATTCTTTTGTTTCTTGGACATTATTTCTGTAAGTAAACCTATATATTTTTATATATTCTGAAAGGTATGATTAAATGTGATTTTTGAGAGTTGGAATCAACTCAAAAGCTATCATGGTTTAAATTTGAAAAAATGTTTGAATGCAGAAAAGCTTCTGCCTTGTTATTTTTACCAAGGATGATCTACAGATCCAAATGATTTGAATCCAACGGGCTTGGATTCAGAATTTCCAGACCTTTCTAGCAAAATTGGTTTCATTCAATTTGGTTTGCTGAATCAAGCTGGGTTGATTTTTGAAACTAGGTACAGAACTGTGTTTGAATGAAAATGGAAAAATCCAAATTCAAACTAATGGGCTGCGCGGGAAAGGTTAACGGGCCGGCCTGCGAAGCACAGCTCTTACGCGGGCTGGTTAAGTGGCTGTCCCCACGCGTCAGTGAGACAGGGGTGCGAAGCGGTACGGGGCAATGTGGTGCGTCCGATCTAGTTCTAATCCAATGGCTCTGGTTCATCGTCCATGTCGGGCAACGCCGGCGAGACAGAACCCTAACGCGGCAGGTGGGGGTCGTGGGAGGCTCACCGGGCTCAAGTAGGGTCGGGCGGGCGAATGACGAAGTCGGACGGCGAACCTCCTGGTACGGCAGCTTCTCTAGGCGGCTCAATCGTTGGCCCCTTCTTCTCCAGCGGCGGGCTCGATGAAATTCCGTGACCTTTGCTCCGGGAACGGGGTGGAATGATCAATGAGGAGAGGGGAGTAGAATGGTGTGAAGAGTTTGAGCTGGGGTGGCCTCTATTTATAGTCTCGACAACGAGACCGAATGGGATGGGCAGGCGACGGTGGCGACATGGCTACAGGCTGCTAGAGGCATGGCCGGCGGTGGCGATCGATCGGTGGTCTCCTGGCGATGCTCTACGGCTTTAATGCACGTGTAGGGGCAGTAGCAAACGGTCTGGAACACGCGATGCTCTGCGCGGCAAAGGCGGCGTCTTCGACGGCGAGCGGTGGTTGTGAGGCATGGGCCGGCAAACGGGGATGCCTAGTGATATCCTGGGATAGTGGTGATCGTGAATGCACGCGGCGAGGGCGGCGCGCGGTCTGTGGGCGTGTGTCGAGGGTGGCGCTCTGGCGCATGCTCGGCATGGTTGACAGAGGCACGGGCGCAGTGTTCCTGGGTGCTCTGGTCGATGTCTTCGAGACAAGGCTGGTCGAGAGGGGGCGGTGAGGCATGGGTGATCTCCCAGACAAGGTTGGCACGGCTAGTTCCACTCCTAGCTTGCTATCTACACTGGGGTGGCAAGATGAGCTTCGGGTGTTCACCATTGATGAGCTTACAGTGGTGCTAGATGTTTGCAAATGAGCTATATGATCTACTAAATCCTAGTTGCAACAAGAGAGGGAACAAGTTAGGCTCAAATCACTGCTCCAAATAGTGTTTGGATTTTATTTGATTAAAATGAGCAAGCTGTGTGATGAAATGGCCGCAAGAATTCAAGTTTTGAATTTTGAAAAGATTTTTGGTGGGTGTGCTAGGTAGGTGCTGGTGAGTCTGTGGATGCTTGGGTTTTGAAAGTTGAGCTTGTTTGAGTGGTTTTTTAAAAATGGGGATCTTCCCATGTGATATAGATTCAATTTTGAACTGTCATTTAAACTATGCATTCAAATATTTTTGGATGATCACAAGGTGGGCCTTGGTACTTTGTTATGAGTACTATCAAGGGGTGTAAAGATTCAAACAAGTTTCTGATAAGTTCTGAAAGTTAGAGACAGCCAAAGTAGGCTTGGGAGTTAATTTGGCCAAAATGACCATTCCCTTATTTTGTTTGTTTTGATTTATTTGTCTTTGGAAAAAGTGTGGGGATTGTTTAGATGATGTTTATTTCACCTAAGAATCCATTTACAAGCAAACAAACACACAAGCAAGGTGATTCAAAAGAATTCAAATTGGAATGCATACACACATGCATGCTTTCATATTTTTATTTAGAAAAGTTTTTGTTAACCCTAATTTTGATGATTAGAAATTGATGATCCAAGTACAGTATTTTTGGGATGTTACAAACCTTCCCCCGTTAAACAAAATCTTGTCCCGAGATTTGAAAAAGGATGAAAAAGATTACCTAGGATTTGAAGAGATCGGGAAACTCCGTCCTGATGTGATCTTCGCGCTCCCAGGTAGCTTCCTCTTCTGTGTGGTTGCTCCACTGAATCTTGAGAAACTTGATGCTTCGGGTTCGGGTAGTTCTGAAAGCTTCTTCCAAAATACGGATGGGTACTTCAGGATAGGTCAGGTCATCGTTGATCTCTATGATCCGGTGATCAATATTCTTGAACACTTCGGTCTTCTCTGGAACTTTGAGACACTTGCGAAGTAATGAGATATGGAACAAATTGTGCACAGTTGACATCTCTTCGGGTAATTCCAATTGATACGACACTTCTCCTCGATAGTTCAGAATCTTGAAGGGGCCTATATATCTAGGGGCTAACTTTCCTTTGAGTTTTAAACGCTGCATTCCCTACAATGGCGACACCTTCAGATATACAAAATCTTCTATGTTGAAGGCGAGGTCTCGACGTCTCTTGTCGGCGTAACTCTTCTGTCTGGACTGGGCTGTCTTGAGGTGCTCACGAATCTTGTGAACCTTCTCTTCCGTTTCTCGTAGGATGTCAGGTCCGAAAATCTGACTCTCTCCTACTTCCGATCAGTTCAAAGGGGTGCGACACTTCCTTCCGTACATGAATTCAAATGGGGCCATTTGCAAACTGGCTTGATAACTGTTGTTGTATGAAAATTCTACAAATGTTAGACAGTCTTCCCACTTAGATCCATATTCTAACACACAGACTCTCAACATATCTTCGAGTATTTGATTTACTCGCTCCGTTTGTCCATCGGTCTGAGGGTGATAAGCGGTGCTGAAATCTAGGCGGGTTCCTAAACCTTCTTGGACTTTCTACCAGAATCTTGAGGTAAATTGAGTTCCTCGATCCGATACGATGTTCTTGGGGACTCCATGCAAACTAACGATTCTAGCGATGTATAACTCCGCTAGCTTCAAACTCTGATATGTGGTCTTGACGGGTAAGAAATGGGCGACTTTGGACAATCTGTCCACTATGACCCAGATAGAGTCATTTCCCCTACTAGAAGTAGGCAATCCGGTGATAAAGTCCATTCCAACGGAATCCCATTCCATTCCGGAATCTGCAAGGGTTGCAACAATCCAGCGGGTCTTTGATGTCCTGCCTTGACTCGCTGACATATATCACACTTGGCGATATAGCTTCCGATTTCTCTCTTCATCTTATGCCACCAAAATTGCTCTTTCAAATCCTGATACATCTTCGTTCCTCCGGGTTGGATAGAATAAAGAGTATCATGAGCTTCCTTCAGAATCACTTCTTTCAACTCGGAATCTGCTGGTACACAAAGGCGTCCTTTGTACAACAGAACTCCTTCTTTGTCTTCGGTGAATCCGGGTACTTTGCCTGTACCGATACGGCGCTTGATTCCGTCGATACTAGCATTTCCTTTCTACGCCTCTTTGATCTGGCTGATCAAAGTGGGTTGAAGTTCTATGCTAGCCAAAAATCCTTCACTCACTAATTCTATTTGAAAATCTTCCATCTCTTTGTGCAAGCTTGGTTGCTCCTTCAAAATCATAGAGTTCAAGCGGCACGGCAATCTGCTAAGGGCATCTTCTACCACATTGGCTTTACCAGGGTGATAGTGAATGTCCAGATCATAATCCTTGATTAGCTCAATCCATCTTCTCTGTATCATATTCAGCTCCTTCTGAGTGAATATATACTTCAGGCTCTTGTGATCCAAATAAATCTCACAACGGTTTCCCATGAGGTAATGTCTCCATGTCTTCGGGGCTAGAACTACGGCTGCGAGTTCGAGGTCATGAGTTGGGTAATTTTGCTCATGTTGCTTCAGTTGTCGAGATAGATAAGATATAACTTTGCCTTCTTGCATTAGCACACATCCGAGGCCGATCTTGGATGCATCACAATACACATCGAAGGGCTTCGTGATATCCGGCATGATTAAGATTGGGGCTGAAATCAATCTCCTTTTGAGTTATTGATAACTCGCTTCACATTTGTCGGTCCATTCAAACTTCTTGTCCTTATTTAGCAATTGGGTCATGGTTCTGGCAATACTCGAGAATCCTTCTACGAACTTGCGGTAGTATCCCGCCAATCCGAGAAATGCACGAACTTGGGTTTGAGTGGTTGGAGCTTGCCAATCTTCGACATCTTTCACCTTTGCAGGGTCAACAGCAATTCCTCCGGCTGATACAATGTGACCGAGGAATCCTACCTCCTGTAACCAGAATTCACATTTGCTAAACTTGGCATACAACTGATGCTCTCTAAGGGTTTCAAGAATGGTCCTTAGGTGTAGCTCATGTTCTTCTTCTGATTTGGAATAAATCAGTATGTCATCGATGAAAACAACGACAAACTTATCCACGAAGTCCATAAAAATCTTATTCATGAGATTCATGAAATAAGCGGGGGCATTGGTTAATCCAAAAGACATGACCGTATACTCTTATAATCCATATCTGGTGGTAAAGGCAGTCTTGGGAATATCCTCTGCGCGAATCTTGAGTTGATGATAGCCAGTTCTAAGATCAATCTTAGAAAACACTTTGGCACCGGTCAACTGATCAAACAAATCTTCTATCTTGGGCAAGGGGTATTTGTTCTTGTTGGTGACATCATTCAACTTCCGATAATCGTACACAAATGGTTACCTCCATCCTTCTTGTCCACAAATAAGACAGGTGATCTCCATGGTGACGCACTTGGTTGAATCAGTCCAATTTCCAACATGGCATCTAGTTGCTTCTTCAGTTCTTCTAGTTCTGACGGGTTCATGCTATATGGTCTTTGGGCTATGGGTCCAGTTCCAGGGATTAGTTCGATGATAAACTCGATATCTCGATCTGGGGGCATACCGGGCAAACATCTGGAAATACATCGGGGTATTTACAGACTATCCGGACTTGGTCAATGGTAGGTTGGGCTATACTCTTGTGGCATTTGAATTGACGAGGTAAGGTTTCAGATATGTGCTCGACTGATATTCCAGTGGTACTGGTCATTGTTATGGCTTTCTTGGCACAGTCAATCAACCCTTTATGTTTGGACATCCAATCCATTCCTAGTACTACTTCCAAACCTTTAGTTCCGAGTACTATCAGGTTAGCATAAAAATCTATGCCATGGATTCGGATGGGGACGACTTTGCAAATTTGCCTAGCCTTGGTGGTTGATCCGGGAATTTGAACGATCATAACATGCTTCAATTTGGTTGGTTGAATTTTACTAGTGCATGCGAATTCTTCGGTGACAAATGAGTGCGATGCACCAGAATCAAACAACACACTAGCAAGTACTGAATTAACAGAAAACATACCCAGCACGACGTCTGGCGCTTCCTGAGCTTCTTCAGCATGCATGAGAAAAAGAAAGCCGTTGCGATTGAGCGAATTCCCTAGGGCAAACCTTCTTCTGGGCTGAACACGACGCTGCTGCTGAGCTGGGGCATTGGCATTGGGGGCTGCAGCATTCTTCTTGTTGGGGCACTCATTGGAGTAATGACCCTTATTTCCACAGTCATAACAAGTCACCTGTGACTTGTCCTTTGCTGCCACCGGCACAGCATTGCTTCCAGTCCTTGGGGCAGTGTTGGTGTTGGCGGTAGTATTGTTGTTGTTGAACTTGGGTGGGGCATAGTTGAAATTGCTAGAGTTGTCGGGGTTGTTGTGATTTCCTCCGGGTCTAGGGTTTCCACGGTTGGGATAGGTCGGACGGTTCATCGGGGGTCTGTTGGTTCTTGGGGCTAATCCTGGAGATGGGTTAGGGCGATACTTCGGGGTCTGATGGGTTCCTGGCTGATGCATCATGCGACACTTGCGGTTCTCATTGGCTTGGTTGATCTTTCCTTCCATCTGGATAGCAAAGTCGACAAGGGCTTCAATATCAGCAAAGGGGATATTGACTAACACAGTCTGCATCTCATCATGCAGACCATTCAGGAATCTCTCTTTCTTATTGGCTTCCGTGCCGATCTCATCCGGGGCATGCCTAGCTAATGACAAAAATTTGTCACGGTATTCCACTACAGTCATCCTTCCTTGCTTCAGTTCTCTGAACTCATCTCTCATTCTCTTGATCAAACCTGGTGGCACATGGGTTCTGCTGAACTTGACCTTGAATTCATCCTAGGTCATCATCTATCCTCCGGTCATTGCACGAACACTGTTCCACCATGCTCTGGCATCTCCGGCTAGATAGTGGGTGGCGAATAGAACTTTCTCGTTGGCTTCCACTCTAGCGACTTCCAGGTAATTTTCCATGGTTTGCAGCCAATCGTCGGCATCTAGGCGCTCTTCTGACTTAGTGAAAACAGGTGGGTTGGTATTCTGGAAAATTCTTGAGCTTAGATCCATGGTTGTCCTGATTTCCTTGGCCTTGTGTGGGCCAGCTGGGCTATCTGCTGAAGGGTGGCTAGGTTGGCTTGACGTTCGGCTCTTTCAGCTTCGCGGTCAGAAACCAACATTTGCAGGATCTGCAACATCGGGTCCGGGGATGAACCACTTCCTCCGCGTGGCATCTGAAGATTGAGATAGATCATGAGAAAAGAGGGAAATTTCTAAGGTTCTGGGATTTTGAAAAGTTTTTAAAGTTTGACTCAAATTTTCTAGCAACTTGCTTTTCATTCATTCACTCATAGCACATGATACAACACACACCACAAAACAAGAAAAACAGATGGTTTTAAGAACCATTCTGGAATCTACGATACAGTGGGACAGAATACTACTCCTTACGCTAGTGCTCAAGTGCCACTACTCCTCGGAGTCGGTGTAGCCGTCATCCTCATCATCATCGTCATCATTGATGAAGGCGAAATCATCCTCATCGGTGAAGAATTCCATAGCCTGATCCTCCAGAAAATCATCATCATCGCTGAGATAGGAGTAGGGGTCTCCACAAAGATCTTCTCTGGCATTCTCCCTTTCCTCCAACTGCATGTATCTCTCGTGAATGGTCTCCTCCAAAGACGAGATACGGTGGCAAAGACGGGCAATGATGCGCTCCTTCTTGTCAAGTTGGCGGGGGCGAGACTTGCGATACTTTGCTAGCATGGCGATGGTTTGATCCTTCGTTTTGATGATAGCGGGCTTGTGGTTGGAGTAGTCCCGGCAATTGTCCAATTCCTGCTGACGATCGTACATCATGAAGCTAAGGTGGTCCAATTGAGTCTTCAGCTCAGGGTGGTATGGGGCTTCCAGTGGTTGTCCATTAGCATCACGCCTTGGGAAAAACTCAAAGCGGGTTCCCTTGATCTGATTGATACTCTGCCCACACAGACGGGCAAGAGCTTCCTGCATGGCCCTGACAAGTCCATCGAGCCAGTTGTTCTCTCTTAAGGTAAACTGAATTCCCTCAGTAGTGGGAGGTTCAATCTTTCCTCGGAGACTTGCAACAATTAGCCACTGCAGATCTTCTCCTCCTTGATCATTGAGCTGAGCTCCGAAGAACTCGGGGTGTGGACGCTCCAGAAGTTCCGAAAGCTGGTCCAAATCCCTCTCAAAGATAAGGTCTCCTCCATTACCCAACTAATAAAACTTGTTGTACTTCACGTCCATCTATAAGAATATAGGATGAGTAAGTTAGTAGAGTGATGAAGTGTGTCAAATTTTATGTATTTTGCAAGAGTTTTTGAGGAACATGAATTTTCATGAAAGAAGCAAAGGGATAAGAATGGGAATAAGTTTTTGTAAATATTTGCTTCCTTTGGTTTTGAAACTAAGTTTTTGATTCAAACGCCCAGTCTAACTAGGGTCTCCTATGGTCAGGATGGCTCTGATACCAACTTGTCAACACCCGGATTTTTAATCCCAAATGCCTGTTATGCCATACATCGCAATCCCAGGATTAACATTTTTGCGAGACATAACAAAATTGGATACCACAGTACATTATCCATTACAAACCATACATAAGGTCTTACACAAATAAGGATCTCATGATCCAGTTCTTAATACAACTTCAAGCAGCGGAAATACGTAATAATAAAGGTAGCGTAGGCGAAGCTCCATCTTCGGGGTCACAGGCAATGCTGACGATGGGAGATGATCCTAGTTTTCGTAACCTTCCTAGGGTCCATCATCATGGTACTCCTCTTCATAGTCTGGCCACGGGAATAGCCAGGGACAAAGCCATGAGTACTCTTTAAGTACTCGCAAACTAATACTAACAAGTGAAGGGGGTTTTCGTAATAGGACACTAAGCTCTAGGGTTGTTTTGCAAAAGCCAGATTTACCTCTACTAAGTTCAGAAGCAAGAGAAGCAAGTCGCAATTTTATAACTCCTAAGTTGGAACGTGTATTTCGTGCCACAACTCTCTTGTGGTCAAGTCAAATTCTCAATTCATTTCACAAGTCATTTTGAAAACATCTGGCGGGGGAACAGTATGGCCACTCCAACTGTCCATAACCGCGGACGCGACTATTCGAATAGTTTGACACTCTGCAGAGATTGTACACTTTCACCAAAACATTCGATACATCCGTCAGGAACACATCCTGAATTCACCATACTCAGTATGTGGATAATCAATCCTAACCTTTCAATTACACGCCCTAGTATAAGCACCTCTCCTATGAGTTTGGCCTCCCAACCATGACCAAATGTCATCTTGGTGCAGAGGTGGACAATCTTCACAAGGTAGCCTCAGCTCAGACCTTGGTCGTGAGGGAGCCAATACTAAGGTATATAAGTTTCCAGTCAAGCCCTACCCAATCTTCGGGTATTGTGGTTGTACGGTAAAATTGGAATGGTATCGCATCCAGACAACCATCAGTTTTATAAAGGGCTAAGGCTCATGCCTCAACATTTTCATCACCAAAATCATCTGGTGTTCGGAAACACATGTTAAAACATCTCAATAGAATGATCCATCATTCTAAGGTTTTCATAACCATTTTTCCACCAAGTATTACCATCTAAAGTTGATCAAGTTTTATGCTTAGCACTAGCATCTACAAGTGGAGGTGAGTACTAGTGAGGGTTGTTAAACAAGTGGAGTTTTACTAAGTTCAATCTCATGCCTTAGGAGGACATCAAGATTTTCTAGATTAGGCCAAATTTTATGCTCTTTATGCAACCTTCAATTATCTCTCTAGAATCTACAAGTCACTTAAGTAAACTCTAACAGAAAGCTTTGATAAAGAAACAAAGGTAGAAAGCTTGCAAGTAAAACTAGGATTGGGTATCAAGTGGGTATGATCACATATGCTTAAGGCATATAGTTGGCATGGTAGCAAGTAAGTATTTGTTTGCATCAGTAGAGTATCTTGCAAGTATTAGCTTGCATAATTGCAAGTATATGCTTGCAAGTATTGGCTTGTAACATATCAGTACAAGCTTGCCTTGTGCAGAGCAGTGGTTGAAGTTCTCCTCGGCTTCTTCTTCGTAGTATCCTCCTTCCTCCTCGTATCCTTGGTCGGTACTAGCGTCTATAAATAAATACGAGGTACACAATCACCAAACAATACTTAACTACTTTCAATCATCACACAAAAGGGGTTCTATAGATGATCTAGCATCATCACTAACATTACAAGACTAAGGCACTTGACTTAATGATTTTTGTTTTAGAAAAGTAATTTCTACTCATTGAAAAACTACTTAAGATTTAATATTCTCCAAACCAAACATGGGATCATGTTGACACATGTCATCACCACATATTTTAGTCAATGGGAATGTGATTTAAAGGGGTGTCACAATTTAATAAGGTTTAACTTATTTATTTTAATTAAATAAGTGACTAGAAATGCCTATGTGGCATTCTTTTGTTTCTTGGACATTATTTCTGTAAGTAAACCTATATATTTTTATATATTCTGAAAGGTATGATTAAATGTGATTTTTGAGAGTTGGAATCAACTCAAAAGCTATCATGGTTTAAATTTGAAAAAATGTTTGAATGTATAAAAGCTTCTGCCTTGTTATTTTTACCAAGGATGATCTACAAGTCCAAATGATTTGAATCCGACGGACTTGGATTCAGCATTTCCAGACCTTTCTAGCAAAATTGGTTTCATTCAATTTGGTTCACTGAATCGAGCTGGGTTGATTTTTGAAACTACGTACAAAACTGTGTTTGAATGAAAATGGAAAAATCCAAATTCAAACTAATGGGCTGCGCGGGAAAGTTTAACGGGCCGGCCCGCGAAGCATAGTGCTTACGCGGGATGGTTAAGTGGTTGTCCCCACGCGTCAATGAGACAGGGGGGTGCGAAGCGGTACAGGGCAATGTGGTGCGTTCGATCTAGTTCTAATCCAACGACTGTGGTTCATCGTCCACGTCGGGCAACGCCGGCGAGACAGAACCCTAACGCGGCAGGTGGGGGTCGTGGGAGGCTCACCGGGGCTCAGGCGAGGGTCGGTGAGGAGGGTGAACGACGAAGTCGACGACGGCGAACCTCCTGGTACCGGCAGCTTCTCCTAGGGCGGCTCCAATCGCTGGCCCCCTTCTTCTCCAAAGGCGGCTCCGGTGAAATTCGGCGCGCCTTGATCCGGGAACGCGGTGGAACGATCAGTGAGGAGAGGGGAGTAGAATGGTGTGAAGAGTTTGAGCTGGGGTGGCCTATATTTATAGTCTCGACGACAAGACCGAACGGGATGGGCATTCGATGGTGGCGACATGGCTACGGGCTGCTAGAGGCATGGCCGGCGGTGGCGATCGATCGGTGGTCTCCAGGTGATGCTCTAAGGCTTTAATGCGTGTGTAGGGGTGGTGGCAAACGGTCTGGAACACGCGATGCTCTGCGCGGCAGAGGCGGCGTCTTCGATGGCGAGCGGTGGCTGTGAGGCATGGGGCGGCGAACGGGGATGTCTAGTGGTCTCCTGGGACGGTGGTGATTGTGTATGCACGCGGCGAGGGCGGCGCGCGGTCTGTGGGCGTGTGTCTAGGGTGGCGCTCTGGCGCATGCTCGGCATGGTTGACAGAGGCACGGGCGCGGCGTTCCTGGGTTCTCTGATCGATGTCTTCGAGGCAGGGCTGGTTGAGAGGGGGCGGTGAGGCATGGGTGATCTCCCAGACAAGGTTGGCATGGCTAGTTCCTCTCCTAGATTGCTATCTACACTGGGGTGGCAAGATGAGCTTCGGTTGTTCACCATTGATGACATTGCCAAGCTTATAGTGGTGCTAGATGTTTGCAAATGAGCTAGATGATCTACTAAAGCCTAGTTTCAACCAGAGAGGGAACAAGTTAGTCTCAAATCACTGCTCCAAATAGTGTTTGGATTTTATTTGATTTGAATCATCAAGGTGTTTGATGAAATGGCCGCAAGAATTCAAGTTTTGAATTTTGAAAAGATTTTTGGTGGGTGTGCTAGGTAGGTGCTGGTGAGTCTGTGGATGCTTGGGTTTTGAAAGTTGAGCTTGTTTGAGTGGTTTTTGAAAAAGGGGGATATTCCCATATGATATAGATTCAATTTTGAACTGTCATTTAAACTATGCATTCAAATGTTTTTGGATGATCACAAGGTGGTCCTTGGTACTTTGTTATGAGTAGTATCAAGGGGTGTAAAGATCCAAACAAGTTTCTGTTAAGTTTTGAAAGTTAGAGACAGCCAAAGTAGGCTTGGGAGTTAATTTGGCCAAAATGACCATTCCCTGATTTTGTTTGTTTTGATTTATTTGTCTTTGGAAAAAGTGTGGGGATTGTTTAGATGATGTTTATTTCACCTAAGAATCCATTTACAAGCAAACAAACACACAAGCAAGGTGATTCAAAAGAATTCAAATTGGAATGCATACACACATGCATGCTTTCATATTTTTATTTAGAAAAGTTTTTGTTAACCCTAATTTTGATGATTAGAAATTGATGATCCAAGTTTAGTATTTTGGGATGTTACACTTAGTTTGCTTGAGTAAGTTGGTTGGTTACACCACACTTCTTTTGGAGAGAGACACCCTCTATTTTCATTGCCTAGAACACTCTAGTTTTCACCATTATTGTTTTGTGAGTGTTCTCTTTTGCTAGCACTATGTTTAGCCTTAATTTTCTCGTGCTTTTAGCTTAGAACTTTTTAGTTCTTCTTTTTGGATTTGTGAAACAATCTCACTGGTCTTTGTTGATTATTATCTTTGTGAGTTGTTTCAAATAAGTTTTTTAGTGTTGGAAAGAGTATAAAGCTTCATGCTTAACTGGTACAAAAGGGAGCTTGCATTGAATGTGACTTAGACTTTAGCATGACATGCTAGGTGTTGTTTTGACCTTATGCTTAGTGATTATTACTGTAGCATGTCTTGTTCCAAACAATTGGGATAGCTTAGTGTGCCTTGAAAGAATCATGCATTGTTTTAGCATACAAAAGTATAGTATTGTGGTATTCTCCTTTGATGCTTTGTTTGGGTTGACTTGGCACATGATCACACCATGATATGACTATAAACAAGTCATCATAGCCTTTATGATCATTTAGTCCTTGACTTGTAGTACCACTCTATGCTTTTATTAGTAATGCTTTGTGGCCCTGCATGATTATGGTCATTATGCTCTCTTAGTTGGTTGCTTCTAGTCTTTTGCTAGCCTCCACTTGTATGAGTAAGCTCTACTCATGCTTCCAACTCCCAAGAAACCAAGTTATTCCAAAGTGTCCAATATAAACTCTTATGCATGGTGTGTTACACCATTCCAAGTATATTCTTGTTTTCAGCTATCTTCCAATTAAAAACTATTTTGTTATGTGAAAACTTAGTGATTAAAGCCCTCACGAACTTTATGGCACACTTTATATTATTTGCCCCTAATAAACTTGAACCATTGTGTCATCTATGTTGTATATGCTTGCACTTATATGTTGGAATTAGCGGAACCCTGCTGTCATGGGGAACGTTTTCAACATTGCACTTGTACTTTGTACTCAGTTGATATCATTCTCTTTTGTCTATGGATGTCACCGGTGTGAAATAAAGAGGGAACTTGTAAGTCCATGGAGTTTGTATCCTGTGTTAGAGAAACGCCTGGGCCGCTAGCCTAAGCCATGCCTAATCATGGTGGAAACTTGCAGCATCACCATAGTGACATCTATGGAGCATTCTTCTTATAAAAAAAGAGACACATTGAGAAAAGAGGAAAGAGAGAAAAAAAGCACCATATTCCCATGGTAAATAAGAAGATTGCTGAGATTCTCATTGTTTGCTTGCCTTGTCATTTTGGTTATGGGATAGCTCATGTACCATGTGCAAGGGGTACCCCGTTGGCGGTTCTCAATGATATGCAAATAGTTACAATGACAAGAACTTACAGGTGATTAAAGTTGAGTAGCATGAGGTGTGGCCCTCGTATTCAAGGGACTTGAGATTGCCAACTTATACTTCGTCAAGCATATACTCCATCTTTGTTCACTTTAACCTTAATCATTTCAAGATGCTTAGGGCAATGAGGGTTGAAAGCTAACAAGTACCATAATTTTTGGAAGCTCTTTTTGAAACTTGAAATCCCTGCTTCCTTTACAAAAAGGCTTTTCTTCTACCATTATTGAGTCTCCACCTTCTACCTTTAGGCACTATTAAGAGAACATAGTTGTCATTATGTGTGCACTGTTCCAAAGCTTATTGATTGATGCATATTGTGATATTACTTGTTCTTGTGCTATCTGTTTCTAGTCACCCTTGTGAACTTTGAAGGTGTCCTATGCATCTATTTGATACTCTATGAGGGACAAGATGATTGCCACTATGCTATGTTTTATGTATGTGAAACAAACAAAGGTTTTTTAATGCATGTTATTCATAATATTTGTTTGTAGCCTTTCATGTTGCGTGCATATTTACTATGTCCTATTGTTAGAACTCCATCTTCCATGCACATGTTTAGAGTTCTTTGATCCCAGCTTTCAATGCTTGCAAATGGTTTGATCTTGGTTTTGATGGTGCATGTCACCTCAAAATTTATTCTTTTTATCACTTACCTACTCGAGGACGAGCAGGAGTTAAGATTGGGGATGCTTGATACGTCGGAAACATATCTATAATTTTTGATGCTACATGCCTGTTTTGTATCTACTTTGCTTTGCTTTGTCTATACTTTGAGGTGTTTTTATATATTTTCTGGAACTAACCTATTTACAAGATGCCACAGTGCCAGTTGCCTGTTTTCTTCTGTTTTTGGTTCCAGAAAGGCAGAAAATCAAATTCTCGGAATTGGACGGGACAAAATCCAAAGTTATTATTTTTTCCGAAGCAACACGGAACCACGAAGAAGAGCCGGAGAGGGGACACAGGGTGGCCGCACCCCCCTAGGCACGGGAAAGCCCTGGAGGAGCCAATAGGGGGTGTGGGCCCCCTGGACCCCCACCGACCCTGATTCATGCGCCTATAAGAAGCCTCCGACCCAAAAACCCTGGGGCATCCAGAAGAAATCCACGAAAACCTCTGTTGTGCCGCCGCCACCGAAGGGGAGATTCGGGGGACAGAAAGTCTCTATTTCGACACCCTGCCGGGACGGGGAAGTGCCCCCGGAGCCATCTCCATCGATCTCCATCGCGATCTTCATCACCATTGCTGATTCCCATGATGAGGAGGGAGTAGTTCTTCCTCAGGGCTAAGGGGTAGCTATGTGTTCATCTCTCTCTATATGCATGATCTTGTGGTCATGAGCTTTGTAATCAAGTAGATCTACCTTGCTACTCAAGTGCTTCATTAGATCTCTGCTCTCCCCATGTGTGTGAAAGTGACATTGTGCATGCCATGGTGGCACTTAGGATTGAGTCTACATAAATACTCTTTGTGCTTTAATAGATCTATGCTTTTCCCCACGTGTGTGAAAGTGACAGCGGGCATGCCGTGCGTGGCACTTTGGCTAGATTGAATATTTGTTATGAGTTATATTTGGAGTTGGATGTCTCTATGAAATTGTGCTGTTTGTTGGAACCATCTAGTGCTCAAGGTGACAGTGTGGGGTTATCTAGATTGGGGAAGGTGGACTTTGAGGTGTGCTGTTATAGCCCTACCTTGGATTAGAGTGTCCAACCGGAGAGTAGTTAAGAGTAGTATCATGAAGAGAGGATATTTATATGATAGAGTGTTCACTAGTGAAAGTATGATCCCTAGGCCTTGTTTCTAAGCATTGAAACACCGTTTGCTACTAGATCTGTTGCATGTTTGCTTGCTTCCTTCTTGTTGCCTTTAGTCTTTGCCTCACCGTCAAGCTATTTTCTGGCACCGTTACCACTTGTATTTCACTATCTCTTCGCCGAACTAGTGCACCTATATTAGGTGTGTTGGGGACACAAGAGACTTCTTGTATCTTGATTGCAGGGTTGCTTGAGAGGGAATACCTTTGACCACTTCCTCCATGAGTTCGATAAACCTTGGGTAGTCCACTTAAGGGAAACTTGCTGCTATTCTACAAACCTCTACACTTGGAGGCCCAACAACTGTCTACAAGAATAGAAGTGCGTAGACATCAACACTCTATTAGAAATTTCTTCTCAAAGCTTCAAAATTTATACAACATATGATATTATGCACATACTGTGTTATTTAAATGTAGATTTTCAATTCAAAATTGCATCATATGTAATTTATGAATGTTTCATCCACCATGCTTCAACTATGCCTTAGGCAAACTTTAATGCACAGATTTCTGATCCCCTTATATTCAATATATATCCTTTACAATATAACACTTTATACTTCAAATATGTTGTCTTTACAGATCCATAAACATGTCTACTCATCTCTCTAGATTCTGTGGACAATCCTAACTCATGTTCAATGACTCACTAATCATTTTTCAAACTTGTTCTTTCAAATAAAAACATGGATCAAATTATGTTGAGTGTTTGTCATGATTTCAATTCAGAATCCTATGTCACAAGATAGTGGATGTCCGAACATCCTATTATTTAAATCATGGACTTTCGCACTGAATGGTCTTTCCTAAACCCCTTTGAATTATTCCGGACTCTTCATAAATCAATTCGTATTCTGAACTATTCAGAATCTTTTAGGAATTCATTCCAACATATTCACATAGGACATATCTCAATCTCCCAGATTTCAATGTCGTATGTTCCCATAAATCATTTATTTATTTATTGGCTTTTTGGTATTTTATTCATAATGTGTTATACACAAATGAAATCCGTTAAGATCCCACTAAAAACATGTCAACTACATATGTGAGTTCAACTTAACAATGCTTCCTTACAAGAATATGGCATCCACAATTAATCCAGGAAGACTCCACGCTCCCACTCAGCTTTATGCATATTGCATATACTTTCTCGATATTTCGAACAATTTGAAATCTCTTGATCAATTATCAATTCAAGACTTTCTTTTACAAGATTCCAAATCCACTAGACATTTAGCACTATGAATCAAATTCATTTGAATTTTCTCAAGACCCTTCTTGACAAAACGTTCTTTTTCTTTTAAGACTCCCACTAATTTCTTGTAACCTTGTGTATTTTATAAATATCAAGTAACTCCTTTACTTGTCGAGATTCAGTAACAGTTTTACTTTCTAATCTCAAGTGAAGTTTTAATTTCAGGATTTCTTGTAACTTTAATTTACCATCACCTTCCTTGTAGTTCGTAGGTATGTCTTGTTCCAATAATGCAAAAATCAATTCACATTTATCTCTACATCAGGTGTAGGGCATATTTGTGAATCCTACTACTTTGTGTAAGAGCATAACTAAAAACTAAAATGATCAAATCATTGACACCTTTTTCATTATAACATGAAGAGTCGCGTCTTGGAACACTTTTCCATTTATGTTGCTCAATCATTCTGATGTATGGTCGCAGACTTCATCATGCTCTTACTTTTATTTCATGAACTCCATTATCGAGAAACACACTTTCTCGAGAATGCACCAAACTTTCTACAATACTAGCTTTGTCTTCTTTGGTTTTTGTCATGAAATTTGTCTTACAACTTTCCAAGGACTTATTCATTAATGCTTTGGTTTTATCACATAAAGCCAAAAGCCTCCACTAATTCTAGACGGTTTACTTTCTTCTAGGTGAGTGTTTGTTATTTAGAATCGATGTTGGTTACTAACGCCACTATGGACTATTTGGTTTGTTGCCAGATGTCTTTCCCACATAATGTCGATTAGGGCACTTTACAAATGTTCATGTATTATCAACTAGTTTCTTAAATCGAATAATTCAAACATTAATCGAAAATAACACATGAGAATAAAAAGAAATTATTCATAAAAGCAGAACAACTTACTTGTTACAAACTCGTATGAATAACTGATGACCGCAAGTGCACAAATCAATTTTAGCTAGTTTCGAAGTAATGATATTGAATCCACATAGAGCTATTGGTAAAGGTCTTTATGCACCTCGTCACTATCTACCAAAGGATACTTGTAAGCTGCCTTTGATTTCAAGTAAAGGGTGTTTGAAAGGTTTTTGGTTGTATGCATAAAAGTAATTAAACAAGTAAAATAAAGGAAGTAACAATGTTGTGTGAAAACGTGGTTGAACTCAATAGGGCTAAACGTTCTCGGGGATGTAGGATACTCCTCTAGCATGGTGTTATCATTATTAATAATTTAAGATAACATACTTCTTATATCATGAGATGTGTGGAGAGAGATCCATAATAAGATGTTCACTACAAGGCTCGTAGGAATCCACTTTGTTGAGACAAGAGTGGGGTCACCTCTAAATAACCACTGCGATGCCTGAGAGCAGTAACCCATACAGACCATGGCAATTAAGGGTTTTCCCGTGGATATCGTAATTAGCTTAACGATTCCCTCTTTATTCCTCCTTTGACCGCATACTTCACGAGCCGGCGCCAATCTGTCATGGGGCCATTCTGGGTACGATCCCAAAGCACGTACAAAGGATTTCTCCCTCTCTTTAGTCCTAAGGGCAAATGGTATGTGGTATAATTTCACATACCATCTAAAGAGATATATCATAAATATATCATAGACCGGCAAGTCATACAGATACAAGAATATATAATCTTTATTGCAAATTCATAATAGTGCTAGGGTTTCTCCATCTCCCCAAGAATAAAGGAAATACTCTCATATAATTGCAATCAACATCATGGCAATCATATGGATGGGATATGAGAGTACAATCGAATACAAGTGAAGATCCACACTAGGATTTGGATTACAACCAAGTAGACGAAGGGGATCAGTGTTGGAGACGTTGGTGATGATGGTGGTGATGTAGATCAGTGTTGAAGCCTTCAAGATCCAAGTCCCTTCTTCTCTTGAGCAATGGTGATGGTGGAGATCTTGTGGAGGCGGGGGCTATGGAGTTTCCAAGGCTGCAGGGCTCCGTCGTGGAGGTATGAGGAGAGATATGCCTCCTCCCTTGGCTCCTTGCCTCTTTATATAGGCCTAGGGATGCCCCCAATAGCCTCCAATATGTTCCAAATGACCTAAGGAAGGTCTAGAAACAAACGGGGATCGATTCTATGAAGAAGTGCGTCTAGAACAGTTGTTTCCGTGCACCCAGACCCGTGGTATGGGCGGACGGTACGGGCGGGCCCGCCCGTACCACTAGTCGTTATCTCGGTGTCATTCCGTGCTTTCATATTTTGGCTGTCATTTCTTCATACGAACTCTGATTTGGGTGTTCTTCGGCTCGTTGGATTCGTATGGACGAGGGATATAAAACCATGGCCTTGCATCTTCATTTGGATTTCATGGAAAAAATCCAATTTTCCACCTCTCAAATGGCTAATTCTGGTGCCTGCAGCTCCTCCATATTGCATCTTCTTGGTTCCTTTTTCCTTGCTTTATCCATAATCCAACATAATACCTAAACACAAGTCAAAGACATGAAAAAGTAATAAAACTACTAGTAGTGCAGAGTCAACGTGTAAATGAAGGAGAACTAGTAATCATACACAATAGGCATAGTTGTAGATATATGTAACATGTAATGACTGAAAAAATGAATAATTTATATACTTAAATATGCATCAATTTTGGACTCATAAACTTCCCCAAGCTAGACTCTTTCTCATCCGGAGCAATAAAATGACTTATGGACAAGGTCATCATGTTCATGAGGCACGAGTCGATAACATATATGAGGCAAAAATTGAAGCAAAAGTATAATATCTGATGTAGAGGATCAATTCCTTGTATCCTTATTTTCCTTACAAGATCAAAGTAAGAAAGAACATATATATACAAGGCAACACAAGATATGTTATATCAATCCATAAAAGATCAATTAAAAATTCAATGCTCCATGTCAAAAGTGAATCTTTCTTTGAAAGCAAAATTGTGATCCTCCTATTGATCCTTTCATGTTTTGTATCTACTCACTTTTTAAAGTAAGGGTTTCAACAAGAATATGAATTTACTTATGGTTGGAGGTCATATGTGGTCAACACTTCATCCAATTAAAAGGCTCATGAAAATTAGATAGATGTCAAGAATAATATACAAGCTTAGGTAAATCAAGACAATCAAAGTAGAGTTTAATATAAGTATAAATAACTACAAGTGTAACAATAAATCCAATTATTTTAGTTAACTCTCAGCTTTCCAAGGAACACTAGGATGTTTTAATAGCAAAATTGAGTAAGATAGTTCATGTCCTAAGTAGCATAACAGTGAAGTGTCTTATTGATACCCATGTCAGTAAATCAAGGCTATCAAAACACTTCTAATCCAATCATTGTCTTTCAAGAAAATTCATAAAGTAGTAATGAGACCATGCCAAGGACTTATTATATGGATCTTCATTTTTTTCTTCCTTCTTTGAAGGATTATTCTCAATAAGGATTGTTGAGTGATTCTTTTTAAACAATTGGTTTGCACAACCTTAGAGAATACCAATACTTTTGACCATATGGTGACACGTATGCCACCTATGTCATCAACTCATAGCCAAAATCAGGTGTTGTACCATAGATCGTTCATAGGCTAGCGGAGTTGTTGGAATCTCAAGATGTTCATCAAAAACATAGAACTCTTTAAATAGTATCAGAGTTTGATCCACAAGGTTAGCTTTGGCATGCATCACAATTACCGCTAGACTTCATTTCAATTAGAAAACTCCTTTCAAGAGTGTCATCAAGTCTATCAAAATATCTATGGGGTTAAGTATCTTCAAAGGTAAAGACAATCACTCATCAAACAAGTCATAAATGTTTTAGACTTTTTCGTGTTGTACTTGTTTGTCAATATTATTTCCAAGGCAAGACTCGGTTATCTAAAAGAACTGGAGCAAAAGCTTCCACAACTAATCATTCATTCAAATATAAAAAACTTTACTCTAACTATTTTCAATTACTCCCAATAACATGGCATCTTCACAAATCAACCAACTAAAAAAAACAATTCAAACTTCAAAAGTGGGAGACAAAGAATTTAAGTGTATAAATTGTGGCAATGTTTTCTAGAGGATCACAAAGTTCTTCTCAATCTGATAAAGATTTTAACAAAGTGCATAAAAGATCTAAATCAAATCTTATGAATCCCAACAAAAGAGTGTGTATCCATTATATAAACATGAAACATAACTTACCTAAGCAAGCATTCAAAAACAGCGAGGTACATGATTGCACAAAAAGTTTCATCATCGAACAAGAACATTGCACAAGACTCTACACATGCAGAAGTAACTTCCCCAAGCTAGAACTTTTGCAAGAACCAAACTTGAATAGATTACCTTAATAAAAGAGAGAATGACGTTATCAAAAGAGAGTGTGAGAAGTGGTTACCTCCCCAATCTTGAATAAATCAAGGGTGATGCACTTTATCATTGAGGTACAAATAACCTCACTTTTGATGGACATGAAACTTTGGTTCAACGAATACTTCCTTGTTGAAGTGTTGAGTTGAAACAAACAAGTGGCTTATGCAAGTATTTGCACGGTTGGCACAAACCATGCATGTCATCACTCAAGGTTCAAGTCCCTGCGAAAATTGTAACATCCCAATTTTAGCAACCCTAATTTATTGTCAAAAGGCAAAAATAAGGGGGAACAAAAACTTTTTCTTACTAATTGTTGCAATATTTGTTGATTGTTTGCTTGCACTTATGCAACTGATTGTGTATTAGATGATATACTCCTTACCTCAACACTAGTTGACAAAAACTATTTTCTCAAAAGAGGTGTCTTGGTTCACTTTTCATATTCTCAAATGTTCTGACAATTCAAACTTGAGCCAAGATGTCTTTTATACAACAAAATATTTTACTAGTTTCTATTTAAAAAACTATGGAGACCTACAAATAATCTCCTTGTGTTTTAAAGAGAGAGCATTCAACTACTATTATCTCTAGGTTTTCCAAAACCTTCTCTAAAACCTTTTCATTCCAGTCTTGGTAGAAATACCAAGAGGTCCTTATCTTAATTCAAATCACAACCTCTTCAAAACACCCATGCTTACCCCAAGCTAGGCTTGATGGTAACCTCAGTAGTACTTGAGTGTTAGCAAGATGATTGCCTTGTGTGCTTAGGAACTAGAGTAAGCTAATATATTAGCTCATACCTTAGGACCAAACCAATGGTTAAGATCACCAAATATTGAACCAAGCCTCCTAAGCTGGATCTATCCTAAGACACTCAAGTGATCCTCTAATCTACTTCAGCAAATCTATCCTAACCCAATCCTTTCTCTTGGAATCCAACTCATCAAAGACCAAATAGATACATGTAATCCCTATTCTTAATATATACTTCAATATCATCCCCTTGATGAAAATAATGGACCCTTGCATCCTTCCCTCTTTCATAATAGTCCAAATCCACAAATCTGCCAAATTTGGCTAAGTCAGAAATCCCTATCTGGATTCAATCTTTGGAACTCCACCTCTTCGAATCTATGTGTATTCTTGAGAATGTATCTTAACCATCCTATAGTACATCATGAGTACTACCAAATCCCACTCCTGACCTGGCTAAACTCATATTGGACCAACTCATCCTTGATGGTTTTGTAGGCACGAAACTATCCTATTTTTGCAAATCTTAGCATCATGCCTACTTTGGCAGAAACTCACAGCCATATGCCACCTACCCTTAACCAAATATTTTCATGGTTATGATCTAATAACCATGGTATATCAATCCATCCTTCCCTTGTTTCCATTGAAGCTTTGTGCTTCTTAAACCCACATGGTTTATGAGGCTTCATGATGCATCTGTTATGGCAGCCTTATTTTCAACAAAGTTTACCATCACATCTAGGTAAACTCAAATAGATAAAAGCCTAAATCTTGCTTCCATAATCATATATATATAACTTGGTCTAACTATCCATCTACCCCTTGTAACAAGGTGAGCTCTAAGCTCACTAACCCAACCATGTTCAGGTGGTATAAAAATATCCAAACCCTAGATCTTCCCTATCTAGTTTCCTTCCATTTCTAAGGTGGAATTTCAAAACCCAATGCTGTTCATGATAGATACTTAAAGTTTACATCATCCACCTTGGAGAAAACCATTTACCAAATAATTTCCATAATTATTTGGAACCTAAAACTATTTAATTTTCACTCTTGACAAAATCCTAAAAACCATTCCTATAAAGGCAAGTTTGTTTTTGTCCAAACTAATTTGTCAAAACAAGGCACATTTGATGCCCATATATCATGTCCTATCTTCCCCTCTCAAAATTAATTATTTTTGAGATCCTTTATTATTTATGTTTGCCTTTTTTCTTAAAAGGTAGAAACATGGAATAATAGTTTAAAAATACTTTTATATCCAAATAAATTCAAAGAAATTCTCCAATATGTGATAGGTATATAGTACCCTCTCACATCAAAAACCAACCTTTTCCAATGTAAAAATATCAAAAGAGCTTCTAGAAACCACTTCTGCACTTTTTGAATAAATGGATTTAAGAGGATTAATACTCCCTAGAAAATCCCAAATAAATCCTAGGGATGTACATGGACCATATCTACCTTCTAGTACCTTCTTCCCACCATGGCCAATGCAACTTATTAAACTTCCTTCATAATCCTACTTTGATCAAAATGTGTAAACTATGCAAATATGGAGCTAAACCCAAAATCAATTCATCACCATAACCCTTGCAAACTTGCATAGCACAACACCACCCCTATAGCCATTCTAAACTATAGTATAGTATTGTATCACCCCTTCCCCTTTTTATTTAGTGCTTGTAGGAGAAGAAAAATACCTTGTGGTCATATCTTGTCCCTCAGTACTCCTAGCTGCTACCTGTAACATCCCAATTTTAGCAACCCTGATTTCTTGTCAAAAAGGCAAAAATCAGGGAACAAAAACTTTTTCTTATTAGTTGAAATTTTTTCTTAATTGTTTGCTTGTGTGCATGCAACTATTTGTGTATTAGATGATATACTCCTTAGCTCAACACTAGTTGACAAAAACTATTTTACAAAAGAGATGTCTTGGCTCATCTTTCATATTCTCAAATGTTCTGACATTTCAAACTTGAGCCAAGATGACTTTTCCACAACAAAATGTTTTACTAGCATATATTAACAAAACTATGAAGACCTATATATAATCTCCTTATGTTTTAAGACAGAACATTCAACAACTCTTATATCTAGGTTTCCAAAACCTTTCCTAATACCTTTTCATTCTAATCTATGTAGAAATACCAAGAGGACCTTATCTTACCTCAAATATCAACCTCTTCAAAACACCCATGCTTACCTCAAGCTAGGCTTGATGGTAACCCAAGTAGTATTTGATTGCTTAGGAAGATGAGTTGCTTTGATCAGATGTCAGATAAATTGCTTGATCAGGTGTTTGACTAGTTTTCTTAGGATCTATATTGAGCTGATCTAGGATATCATCTTATAGGATCAACTAATAGTTGAATATCCCTTATCTAAATCAACCTCCTGAGCTAAATCTATCCTAGTCACCCAAGTGATCCTCTAGTCCACTTAACCATATCAATCGTAAGTTAATCCTTTGTTTTAGCACACAACTCATCAAAGACCAAATACAAGCGTGGATACCCTCTACCCAACCTATACTTCAGAATCATACACTTGATGATAAGAATGAACCCTTGCATCTTTCCCTTTTCATAATAGTCCAGATCCACAAATCTTCCAAATTTGGCCAAGTCCGGATTCCTTATCTAGGTTCAATCTTTGAGACTCCACCTTTTCTAACCTATATGCATTCTTCAGAATGTATCTGAACCATATTGTAATACATCATTAGCAATACCAAATACCAATATTTCCCTTGGCTAAACCATTCTTGGACCCCCTCATCCATTATGGTTTTGTAGAAAAGAAAATAGTCATTTCTGCAAATCTTATCATCTTTCCTACTTTGGCAGAAGCTCACATCCACATGCTACCTTCCCTTGAAAAACTCTTTGCATGGTTATGATATAATAACCATGGTATATCAATCCACCCTTCACTTGTTTACAATGGAGCCTTGTGCTTCTTAAACCAACCTGGTTTAGGAGGCATCATGACTCATCTGCTATGGTAGCCTTATTTTCAACAAAGTTTGCCATCCCTTAAAGATCACTTCAAATACATACAAGCCCAACTCTTGTAATCATGATCATCTATACAACTTGTTCTATCAATCCATATATCCCTTGTATCAAGGTGAGCTCTGATCTCACTAATCCAACCTTGTTTAGGTGGTATAAAAATATCAAACCCCTAAATCCTCCAAATCTAGTCTCCTCCCATTTTCAAGTTTGATTTCTAAAACCCAAGGTTGAAAATTATGGATACAACAAGTTGACATCATCCACCTTGGATATTTATGACCCACAAGTATAGGGGGTGTATCGTAGTACTTCAATAAATAGGAGTGTCGATCCCAACGAGGAGCAGAAGGTGCTGAATGGAGCAGGAAATCCCTATGAATACTTAGCAAACAGATTTTTAGTGGTTTTCTAACAAGGCAACAAAACAAGGAGCAAGTAACAAAGGTAACGAAAAAACGGAGCAAGTGGCCCAATCCTTTCTTAGCAAAGGACAAGGCGTTGGAAATACTTATAAGGACCAAATGTTCTCGAGGACACATGCGAATTTTGTCAAGTGCTTTTGCTTCAAATAGATGAGTACTCTTCTCTGGTGTTGTAAGTTTTGTGTGGGTGAACCTGTGCTAATGTACCGACCGTACTTGGACTAATACATACTTGTGATTAAACCCCCTGCAAACATCCGTAACTACAGGAAAGTAATTAAGATATAAATCTAACCACAGCCTTCAACTCTGAGATTCTATGCTCCCTTGTGCAAAGGTGTCCTAACGGGGGTTCAGGTTTCTGTCACTCCGGCAACCCCACAATTAGTAGCCAAATATACAATGCATTCCCCTAGGCCCATAAATGGTGAAGTATCATGTAGTCGACGTTCACATGACACCACTAGAAGAATAGCACCACAACTTAAATACTAAAACATTGAATAATAACTCATCACAGATTCACTACTAACAACATGACTTCTCCCATGTCCTCAAGAACTAAACGAACTACTCACAAGACATCAAATGGATCAAGATCAAAGATGATATGGTAAAGGATAACAATCTAAACATAAACAATAATCCAATGGTTCCACTCACAAGCATCAACTACAATAGTAATTAACACCAGGAAACTTTCCCCCTAATGAACTAAGCAATATCCAACACAATTGTTACAGAGGGACAGAGTGGTGATGATGGTGCTGGTGGAGATGATGGTGTGGATGATGATGATGATCCCGATGAAGCCTAGCTTGATGACGGTGTTGATGGCGACGGTCTCCCCTCTCCGAGAAGGAATTCCCCCGGCAGAAATATGTCTGCCAGAGAGATATTTCTCTCTCGGTGTTTTCCGACCCCCCAGAGGCGGCGGAAATCTATCTGTGGTCGCTCCCCTAGGCTTAGGGTTCCGTAGGGAAGATATAGGCGAAGGGGCAGAGTCGGAGGCCAGGCAGGTGGGCCACACCTGCCCTAGGCGCGGGGCCAGGTGGGCCCGCGCCTAGGGGTTGTGGGCCCCCTGAGGCCCCTCTTCGCTCCTCCTTCTGGCTTCCTTCGTCTTCTGGTAAAATAATATGTTTCCATATTTTCTGGTATTTTTCTGGTCTTCGTGAAATTGCACCGAAACACCTTCTTTTCCATCAGAATCCAGACTCTGGCAGTCCATCCTACAGGAATCATCCAACATGCATAAACAGATGAAAAAGCCATAAGCAATACCTCATAATAAGACAAATATCAATGAATAGAGGTAAATTATGATATAGAATGGTGATGCAAATTGGGCGTATCAACTCCCCCAAGCTTAGACTTCGCTTGTCCCAAAGCGAAAACTGAGATCATTAAACATGTCTATGGAGTGAAGTGTCGATAAAAGAATACGAACAAGAAGCATCACACTTACCATTGCACAACTCATAGAAGAAAGCAACTCACTATTATATAACTTAGCTTGCAACCAAGTACAGCAGTCACAATAGAGATGCATAAAGATAAATCATAACTAGAATTGCCAAACCTGTTCTTGGTCAGAGAACAACTGGCAAACAGTTTCACAAAAGCTTTTTGTAGAAGTTTCAAAACAGGAACACTCTTTCCTCAAAAAGGTTTTTCACAAGTGAAGGCTTTTAAAGTAATACTCAATAGATAAGAGTTTTGTGCAAGCAAGGAATATGAAGAACATGATTGAATAAATCACCATATGAATGCTTGAAACACAACAACTTAGATGCTTGCTAGAGATAGAGAGGAAGCAGGTTTACTGACTCAACTGGTAACTAGGAGAAGGGTCCCTTCATAGAGGGTAGCTGTAAGATCCCTCCTTTGTAAAGGAAAAGGATCCCTGTGATTGCAATGCTAGTCCCTAGATCAATGCTAGCATACACAGTTTAAGATGAAGTACACAGATACAAAGGTCATTTATTACATCCATTCCAGAGATAAAATATAGTATTTTACAACTCAAGGCCACAGGCCTAATACAAGAGTTTTGGAATAAGTAAATAAACATAAGTCTTCATCTTCATGTGCCACAGGCAAGCATGTTGAGTGTAGACTCATGACTCCTAATCATCATCGGAGTAACCTGCAACATCACAAGTTACAGCCACAGTGGGTCAATACTTTGGAATAGTATTGGCAAGTGATACCTTAGTAGATTTTAAGTGGACTATATTACTATATGCTTTTTGGCTAAGTGTAGCTTGGCTTGCTTTGCTTCAAAATAGGTTTTTCCTATTAGTTGAAATCACTAAGTTTTTCTTTGTCAAAAACTTTCCCAAGAAACCACCAATAGACATTGGGGTCCTTTTACCCTTGTTCACCCACAAGTTTTACTTAGAAGTTGGAGTGATGAGATTCTTGTAGCTTCCATGTCTTGATGCTCAAGTTGTCCATTGCCATGGACTTGGCTAAGTACTTAGATTTTCCATCTGCAGAGGTTGTGCACTTTCCCCACCAGACTTGGTTTCCCAAGACAGGACCTTTCAGAAGCCTTCCCTTAGTCAAATGGACGCGTTCCAACCTATCATCCCACTACCACCAACTGTCCAAATGACTAAGTTCTAGCAACCTATATGATCAAGGCAGAGCCCATATTGCCAAGTGGTTTCACTATAAGCTTCTCAACACTTTGCCTCCAAATCCCTTTGTGCCTGGGTGGCATACCACAAGTGAGATACACAAGCCATATCCATGGCCTTGTGTAACCACTCAACCAAAAACCACCATTCAAGTCCCATTCCACCCAGGAAGTTCATTGACTTAGTTGTTTTATTAAGAAAAGCATAAGTCCAAAAGACTTAGAATTATTTTCATCATAGCATGTACATACTTTACCAACCCTTGTTTTCTACTAGCTAGGCTAAGCATGGCATAGTAACTTAACTTAGGAATTTCCCTAGCAATTCTACAACTCTACAACTACATAGGATTTCCCAACATAGCATATGGCAAAAGTAGCATGCAAGACTTAGCAAAAATAATTCTAATGCTTATTCAAAATAAAGGGGTGGAAATATCATGAAGTATCACTTGCCTTGGTAATGGGGAGAGTAGCACTCTTCACAATCACAGTCACTAGCAAAATCTACACAAGAATTTGTAGCACACAATTACATACAATTCATATACAAACAAAAATATGAACGCATGCATGCAAGAAAATGCTAAGTGATGATTTTTGAAAACTCTACCAAGCAAGTGCATGAACCATAACCAAGTCAAAAAGTTTGCTAACTAAACTTATTTAGCCCTAAAACAATTTGCTAAACAAAATCTATACTCAAAATGGACCTAGAAATGTTTCTGCATACAAAGTCATTTTAACAGAAACTTGTTGTTAAACACATTGCAGATTCAGAAAGGGCTTGACTCACTGATTCCAATGGTATAAAATTTGCAAAAATCTAACGTGGGAATCAAAAGTTATAGCCCTTTGAAATTTGGATCTAAATCTGATTTGAAATTCTATTTTAATTCAAACCCTAGCCACGCGTCCTATTTCTATTGGCCGATACCGATTCGCTCCGGATCACGCTCGTGAGCCGTAGGATCTGTTTAAAACACATGGCCTAGATCTACTGAAAACGTTTTGTTAAGTGATCTAAATCTACGCGTTGGATCTAGATCTGATGGTCTTGGATCAAACGACCCAAACCGAGCGGCGCTAGCGGTGGTGGCTGGCGGCGGCGCGTCAGTCAGCGGCGGCGCTGGCGCTCTAGGTCGCCCGGGGAAGAAAGGAGGCGCTTACCAGAATCGCAGGATGCTTCCGATGCTCAAGGTGGCGATGGTTCGTCGAGGGGCGCGCGGACACGGCGACGATTTCTCGTCGGAGTTGAGACAGACGTCGGGCACGGTCAGTCGTCGACGTTGGCGAGGTTCCTCGTCGCGCTAAGACAAAATAGGGGTACTGTTAGATGCGCACAACGATGTAGATTCTAGGTGTACCAGTCAGAGGGCAAGGGGCGGTGGCTACTTACGGAGGGAGGTCACCGGAGTTCGTGCAGAGAACGGTGGCGGCCGGTCGTCGACGTTGCTGGAGCTACGGATCATGCGAGGGCAAATGGGGAGTGTCAGTAGATGCGCAAGGACTCGCTGAACTCGATAGCATGAACTAGAGACAGAGGAGAACATGGAGCTCACCGGAATTCGTCGGCGCAGTCGTCGGAACAGCGGCGGCGTCGTGCGAGTTGTGGGCAGCCTGGTGGCGTGAAGGCGAAATTGTTTGGGGGGGAAATGGTCGCGAGGATGTGGGGATCTTATAGCCAGAGGCTCGACAAGAAACGCTTGCTGCATCAATGCCAATTAAGCTCGCGAAATCGACAAGAACGGGCAGCATGAGGTCGTGCGCGGAATCAGGGGAAGACGAAGCTGACGTGGAGAGGGCCCGCTTGTAAGCGAAATAAGCAGAGGGGGTGTGGGGTCTGGCTGTCAGTGGCTGAGTGGGTGCGCGGGCGCGTGCGAGAGAGAAAGAAATGGCCCGGTGGGCTAGTTGGGCCTGTTCAGATGCTGGGCTAGATTCCTGGCGCCTGGCCCTTTTCTTTTGTTTACTCCTTTTCTTTTTCTATTTCGATTTGCAGGAATGGTTTTGAAATGAATTCAAACTCTTTTTGAATTCAAATCTTTCTGGGGTTTTTGCAGTGTACAGTAGTCTCCAATATAGGCATAAAAGCAAGTGGTTGCTTTGCAAAGGCTTGGTCAAGCTTGGAGATCAAAAATAACAGAGACTAGGCACTTGGTTTGCAAAATTTGAAAAATGGTTTTTGAAACCATTTCCAATTTGAAAGACTTGGTTTAAATTCTACACTCAAACCTATCCTCGTAGAAGGAAACAAACTTGGTTCATAAACAATCAAACTTTCAAATGGGGATAGCCATTTGATTTAAATCTGTTCACATAAAATCATAGCACTATGTGCTTCTGCTTTTCTGAAATGAATTTGAAATTGATCTCCAATCTACATGCATGCATGAATGATATGCAAACTTTGAAATCATGATTTTAGGGATGTTACAGTAGCAGGTATTACAAGTCATAAAGAGCTTCCAAAAGATTATGGTACTTACTAGCTTTGATCCCTCATTGCCCCTATCATAAGCATCTTGAGATGGTTAAGGTTAAAGTGAACAAAGATGGAGTATATGCTTGACGTATAAGTTGGCAATCTCATGTCCCTTGAATATGAGGGCCACTCCTCATGCTACTCAACTTTGGTTACAGGTAATTTCTTGTCATTGTAAGTATTTGCATATCATTGAGAACCGCCAACGGGGTACCCCTTGCACATGTGTCACATCCCAAGATTTTCCAAATCTTGTAATGTGAAAAATAAATGAATAAAAATAAAACTTTGTTTGATTTTCAGAGTGAGAAGAAACTTTTTGAATCCAATTGGAAATCTGCAAACCAATTTGGATCAAATAAAATCCTAAAGAGATTTTAAAAAGATAAACATTTGATAAAGGAAAATAAAATATTTTGGAATCACTATTTTGGATCTTTTAAATAAAAGGATTTAGTTTCAAAAGAAAAAGTGGATTTATTAAACCTTGGCCAAGTCTTTGAAATAAAACATTTTGTTTTGATAAAAATAGTAAAGGTTTATTTAAAATAAAATAATAAGGATTTAATATCCAAGTTTTATTAATAAAGGTTTTACTATTTCCAAAACAACAAAACTTATTTATTTGTTTAAAATAAGTTTTCCAAGTATATTATATTCCCAAATAAAACCTACTTATTTGGTTTGAAAATAATTAGATTTCAAAAGGAGTTTTTAAATAAATCAAATTCTATTTTGTTTAATAACAAAGGTCTATTTATTTAATTAATAATGGACCCTAAAATAAAACTATTATTTGGGTTTGAAATTTTGGTTTATGTTACTGAACAGAACCAAGTCCAAAGTTACAAAGTTTGGTGATTGTTTGAATTGATTTGAGTGTTGTTTATTTGTTTGAATTTCAAAACAGAAATTAGTATTGGAAAAAGAAAAAAAGGTTGCATAATAGAAAAAAAGATAAGATCTGGTCGACCCAACCCAGCAGCCCAACTAAGCCCAGTACCAGCCCACTTCCACTCTCCCTCTGTGAAACGTTTCACACTCAGTTTCTGACCCAAACAGACGCTGACCAGTGGCCCCAAACCCCCCTCTCTCTCCTCACGACACCAGCCCCACATTTCGGTCATCGTTTCCACCAGCGACTCCTTCTCCCCAAACCTCATTGCCGTCATTCATTCAATCCGCAGAAATTCACGAGTAATGGCCGCGCTAATCTCGCCCCTGACCATGCGTACATAAGCGCCCACTCCCCCTCTCCATTTCCCCTCTGTCGCCATAACCAACACGCCACCAGGCTGCTCTGAATCGAGCTCGCCCTCCCACTGCTCCGACGAGCTTCCACCTCCAATTCCGGCCAGTACTCGCCACCTCCTGCCTCCACAAGCACACGAGCACACTCACCACTCCCTGGCACATCTTTCTGTACCCGCCATTCAACCGCGGGCGCCCCAGAAAGCCGTCTTCGACAAGCTCTGAGCGCCGTCGCGTCTGCAACATCTCCGGTGACGTTTCCTGGTAAGTCCAGACTGCCCCAAGCTTTCTCCTTCACGCACGCGTCTTCTCTGTGATCTCCTGCATCTGACCACACCCTCTGTTTTCCTCATCGTGATCGGCCGCCGCTTCGACCGCGAGAACCACCGTCGCCAGACCCTACTCCGGCGAGCAATCCACCGCAAACTGAGCGCCTTGCCAAGCCGATCACCCTCGAGCATCACCACGCCCTTGCGACCTCGGTGAGCACTTTCCTCCCTCTTTGCTTCCTCAGAATCAGAGCGCCACCGCCGTCGCTGCTAGCCCCCGTCGGCGCCGCTCGCGTTTGGTCAAGCAAACCAGCGCCGTAGGATCGTCATCTGACGAACACGATAGATCCACTTAGCACCGAAGGGGTACGCGATCAGGACCGTGCGATCTATTTAGATCCAACGCGCCGCAGAGCCGATCCGGCCGAACCGGTAAAAACCAGTAGCGTTGCGACGCGTGGCTAGTTTTTGGTTTAAAACATAATTGAAAACAGATTTGAGTTGCAAATTGAAATCCCTATAACTTTTGATCCACACGTCCAAAAATTACAAACTTTATATCATTGGAATTAGTGGAACAAACCCTAGTCAACCATGCCTTTTGTTTAGCAAATAGTATCTGTTAGATTGTTTGTTTTTGCAGAAACTTTTGTATGCTTGTTTAGATTAGAAAAATTGTTCAAAAATGTTTTTAGGGTTAAAACCTTGGAAAATTGGTTTGTTGTAAACTTACTGACCCTAGGAACCAACCCATGGATTTTAAAATGGATTTGGTAAAGTTTAGGATTGATTAATTGGTTTAGCCCATTTCTAGCCAAATAAAAATAATGGTTTTGATATGAAAATGTTTTTGGAGTAGAAACTTTAGGAAAATGTTTTGGATAAAACCTACTGACCCTAAACACCAAGATTTGAGAAACAACAACTTAAAGTTGTTGCCTTGATAAAAACAATTCCCACCACATAAAATAATGAAAGGATTTAAAAAATGGTTTATGGACAAAACCCTTTTGCAAATGACTTTGCCACTTTGGAAAATGACCACCTTGAACCTTACAAAGTTTAGAAACCTAGTGGATACCATCTTTGCAAATATAACCACCTATTGCATGCTTACATGCATGACTTAGATCCCACTATGTTATGTGTGTGAAATGTTTGATTGATTATTGGTTTGGAATGCTTTTTGATATTGTGTTTGCTTGATTGATTTTAGTGAAGTTAGAAAAGTGTGAGACTAGAAAGATCAAGGAGTAAACCAACATTACCTACCAACAAGGCAAGTTACACTATCATCTAAAGTCCTACTATTTTCATTATACTTAGTGGATTTTGAAACATGCATGAAAATAATTTTATAATTATGCTATGCTAAATCCTAATAGGATACCCTATACATTCCTTAGTGAAAACAATGTAGTTGTTACATGCTTAGCCATGCTATATTTTGAAAAGAGATACATGTTGAGATTTTATGAAGTTGAGAAAAGGACTTGTGATTTTATATAATAAAACAAGGACTCAATGAACCACCTGGGTGGCCAAGGATACTTTGAGTTTTGGAGAAGGTGGCAACAAAAGGAACCATGTCTATGGCAATCTCTTTGTGTTGTGCTCCAAAGGAAACCACCCAGGAAACTTAGAGATTGAACATGTTTCTCCATTTGTGGCTTTCGTGTGCAACCACATGTTATTATGGCTCTGGATTAGTCAACTATATTGGGAAGACCCATGCATTGTCTTCAGGCTACTGGACATGAGGACCTGGAATCCTACATGGGTACTTGAAGACAAGCTAGCAATGGTGTATGGGAGGACCCTCTGGAAAGACTTCGTCACATTCTCAATCTGCCAGTACTCCATCTTGGTGAGCACTAATCCAGTGGCCACTGGTGGCAAAAGGATGGGATTGTGACATGTGGGTAAAGTGTACTCCTTCTGCAGAAGATAATAAAATCTAAGTACTTAGTCGTGTCCCCGGTTATGGACAATACTGAGCAACTAAAGTTTGAAGCTATGGGAAATATCGACATTCTAATTTCTAAAAGAAAACTTTTAAAGTCTTGATGTACTTGGGGGTACCAAGGAACTCAAGAGATTTTGATAAAACTTGATGCACTTGGGGGTACCAAGGAGCTCAAGAGATTTGATAAAACTTGATGCACTTGGGGTTACCAAGGAGCTCAAGAGATTTTTGACAAGGACTTAAACACTTGAGTTTTTACCAAGGAGTTCAAGGGATTTTGAAAAGGAGATTTGACAAAGGACCAAAACCATTTTGAAAAGATAGGATAAATTATTTCTTTCTGCAAATAAGCCTTAAACCCCTGCTTAGCCAAAAATGCATGTAATAATAGGATCCACTCATATTATACATAGTAGTGAAACTTGCCAATACAATTCAAATGTATTGACCCTAGTGGCTGTAACTTGTAATGTTGCAGGTTTGATTGATTTTAGTGAAGATTGATTGATTAGGATTACAAAGTCTACAACCAACATCTTCCTGTGGCACTTTGAAGATGAAGGACTCCATTCTTATAGTTATTCCGCTGCAATGTAATGTAATAGCCAAATGAGCTATGTAAGATGTAATAAAATTATGTTATTCCTAGTTATAAAGTTATACTATGACATTTGTTTCTTGATATTACATCTTAACTGTGGATGCTAGCTATTGATCCAGGGACTAGCATTGTAAACACAGGGGACTCCACCTTATATTGTTTAAAGGTTGGGACACTCCCTCTACAACATGGTACAGGAGCTTTCCCATAACCAAAATGACAAGGCAAGCAGACAATGAGCATCTCAGCGATCTTTTTATTTACTATGTGCATAGCTTTTTATTGAGGATGCTTCATAGATGACTCACTATGGTGATGTTGCAAGTTTCCACCATGATTAAGCATGGCTTAGGCTAGCGGCCCAGACGTTTCTCTAACACAGGATACAAACTCCATGGACTTACAATTTCCCTCTTTATTTCACACTGTTGAAATCTATAGACAAAAGAGCACGATATCAACTATGTACAGAGTACAAGTGCAATGTTGAAAATGTTCCCCGTGATAGCACGGTTCTGCTAATTCCAACGTATAGATGCAAGCATATACAAATTCGATGTTCACAATGGTTCAAGTCTATTAGGGGCAAGTAAATAAGGTGTGCCATCAAGTTCGTGAGAGCTTTACTAACTAGTTTTCACATAACAAAATACTTTTTAATTCAAAAGGTAGATGAAGCTTGATAATTTGCTTGGAATAGCAAAAGCTACTAGGTAGATATGGTAGACAAAAATGGCAAAATTTTTGGTTCAAATGGATTTTGGAAACATGAGAAGTATGCCTTCTCAAAACAGGTTTTTGGCTAGCAAGGCTGGGTAGCAAGCAAGAGAGTTGAAAGAAACAGGCAAACATACAAGTAATAAAGCCAAACATGCAATCTTCCTTGAAGACACAAAATAATCTTAAATAAAGAATACTAAGCTTATGAGCCAACAATAAATAAAACAAATGATACAAAATACCTGTAAGCCCCTTTTTTCTCTTTCATAGTAATGCTACTAACCAGAACTCGGTTTGCCAAAACCAATTTAGATCCACTTGATGATCCCAAAGTGGTGACAATACTGATCAACAAGATCCATCATATAATAGAGATTGCAAACTAAAATAAGAAGTGCAAAACGTAAAATATGAGACTTCTCATTAATATTCCAATAAAGGCACTCACACCAAGGGATACAAAGATAATCAACTGAAGGAGAGATACTTACACATGCAAACCAAACTATAAGATAACCTCTCTACCATAGATATGAATCCACTAAAAAGGTAAAAGATAAAAGATAATGGTGGTGATACCGCGGCACTCCCCCGAGCTTGGAACAAGCAAAGGGGATGCCAAACCTCATGATGAATTAATCCTTCGGTGGTGGTGGTGTTCTCTTTTCATCATAAAACTTCCAAGGCAATGGTTCCCCATCCAAAAAGGATGTCCTTGTCTCTGCAATCATAAAACTAGCAGCAGAGCTTATGCGATCAAATCTAGCCTCATACTCACAATTTTGGTTTTGTATGTCATAGAGGTGTGCTTGCAATTGGTTGGTGCTCTGACGGAGTGAAAAGGTATCTTCTCGGAGCTCAGCTACTTCTCCCTCGTGCTTGGTGATCAGTTCTGAACTTATCTTGTGAATAATATCCACTTCGCATTCTGCTATCTTCTTGTACCTAAAAACTTCCTGTTCCAATGCTTCCATCCTGTCTTCCAGACTGCCTTCTCCTTTAGGGCCTTGAACTTCTTTCATCTATACCTTACCCTCCTTGAGGATCAAATCTTTGGGATGAATCCTCAACTCATACATGTACGGGTTGAGGACGTCCGTAGAGGAACCCTCCATGGGTGATCCAGAGGAAGACATTGAGGCTCCAAATCTGAGAATTTTCCTGACAGAAACAGATCAAAATGAAAACACGACGAGAACACGGTGCAAGAACCTCGGGGAACCTAGGGGGTTATATATTATGAAGTTTCAATGCATAAGGAAGGTTTTGACACAGAAACAAGGCGGAGACGGAGTTCGAGGGGGGAACACCCCCCTCAGGCGCGGCCTGGGGTGGGTTTGTCCACCCCCGGGCTCTGTTTCCTCTTCGGTTTCATCTCGTAACTTCCCTTATGTATTAAAAACATCAAAAATATAAAAAGATTTGAGTTTCATGAACCTTATATTTCCACCACTTTTACCTATTCAAGGACGAACTCTGCAGTTCTGGTGTTTGGCTTCTGATAAATTGTTCTAGAGTCACCATTTGAATAACATCCACATCTTCATTATAAGAATCTCCAGAAATATAATGTTTTAGTCTTTGACCATTAACCACATATGTTGTGCCATCCTTCAGAGAAGAAATTTTGATGGTACCTGAACGGTACACTTCCTTGATAATAAAAGGTCCTTCCCATTTGGAGAGTAGTTTCCCTGCAAAAAATCTGAGACGAGACCTATACAACAGAACTTCCTCAGCAACATGAACTCCCTTTTGAGAATTCTCCTATCATGCCGTCTTTTTACTTTTTCCTTAAAGAGTCTAGCATTTTCGTAAGCTTCCCCTCTCCACTCATCTAGATTACTTAAATCGAGTAGTCTTTTCTCACCAACAAGTCTAAAATCTCTATTCAACTCTTTCACTTCCCAATAAGCTTTGTATTCTAATTCTAAAGGAAAGTGACAAGCTTTCCCATAGACCATTTTTTAAGGAGATATCCCCATAGGATTTTTATAAGCAGTTCTATAAGCCCACAAAGCATCATTCAACTTTTTAGCCCAATTTTTCCTAGATCTATTGACAGTCTTCTGCAAGATAGATTTAATTTCCCTATTGAAAAGTTCTACTTGCCCACTAGTTTGGGGGTGATAATTTGAAGCAATTATGTGGTTTACATCATACTTAGCGAGAGTTTTTATAAAAAATCCCATGAATAAAATGAGAGCCTCCATTAGTCATGAGATATCTAGGCACACCAAACCTAGGAAAATGACATCTTTAAGCATTTTCAAAGAGGTCTTACCATCAGCACTGTTTGTAGGTATGGCTTCCACCCACTTTGTAACATAGTCAACAGCAACAAGAATATGAGTATACCCCTTTGAAGGAGGAAAAGGCCACATAAAGTCAAATCCCCAACAGTCAAAAGGTTCAATAACAAGAGAATAATTCATAGGCATTTCATTGCGTCTAGAGATGTTACCTACTCGTTGGCATTCATCACATGATAAGACGAACTTACTTGCATGTTTAAAAAGGGTAGGCCAATAAAATCCAGATTGTAAAACCTTTTGTGCGGTCCTATCCCCAGCATGATGTCCTCCATAAGCACTGCCATGACATTTTCTCAATACCTCTTGTTGTTCAAATTCTAGAACACATCTTTGCATAATGCCATCTACTCCCTCTTTATATAAGTGTGGGTCATCCCAAAAGTAATGCCTTAGATCATAAAAGAATTTCCTTCTTTGTTGAGCTGTAAAGGTTGGAGTTAAATACATGGAAATAATAAAGTTAGCATAATCAGCATACCAAGGACTTTCATGTGGACTTACCCTTATTGCAGCTAACTGCTCATTTGGAAAACTATCATTAACAGGCAATGGGTCAAAAGAAATGTTTTCTAGACGAGATAAATTATCAGCAACAGGATTATCAACACCTTTCCTATCTACAATATGCAGATCAAACTCTTGCAAAAGCAACACCCACCTTATAAGCCTAGGCTTAGTGTCCTTCTTTTTCATAAGGTATTTAATAGCAGCATGATCAGTATGAATAGTAACCTTAGAATCAACAATATTAGGTCTAAACGTATCACAAGCAAAGATTACAGCTAAGAACTCTTTTTCAGTAGTAGCATAATTCCTTTGAGCAGCATCAAGAGTCTTGCTAGCATAATGAATAACATTCAACTTCTTATCAACACGTTGTCCAAGGACAGCACCCACAGCAAAATCACTAGCATCACACATAATTTCAAAAGGTAAACTCCAATCAGGTGGTTGGGCAATAGGAGCAGTTGTCAAAGCTTTCTTCAAAGTTTCAAAAGCCTCCTTACAATCATCATCAAAAACAAAAGGTACATCTTTTTGAAGAAGATTAGTAAGGGGCTTTGAAATTTTGGAGAAATCTTTAATAAACCTCCTATAGAAACCAGCATGACCAAGGATACTACAAATACCTTTGATATCCCTAGGACAAGGCATCTTCTCAATTGCTTCAATTTTGGCTCTGTCAACTTCAATGCCTCTTTCAAAGATCTTGTGTCCAAGAACAATCCCCTCATTAACCATGAAATGGAATTTCTCCCAATTAAGAACAAGGTTGGTGTCTTCACATCTCTGCAAAACTTTATCAAGGTTGTGCAAACAGTTATCAAAAGAAGTTCCATAGACGGAAAAATCGTCCATGAAAACCTCCACAATTTCCTCACAAAAACCATGAAAGATAGTAGACATACATCTCTGAAACATAGCAGGAGCATTACATAAACCAAAAGGCATACGCCTATAAGCATAAGTACCATAAGGACAAGTGAAAGTAGTTTTCTCTTGGTCCTGTGCTTTCACAGCAATTTGAGAAAACCTAGAATAATCATCAAGAACGCAAAAGTGAGTCTTTTTGGACAACCTCTCAAACATTTGATCAATAAAGGGCAAAGGATAGTGATCTTTCTTAGTAACTTTATTAATCTTTCTAAAATCAATGCACATTCTATACCCAACCACTACTCTTTGGGGTATAAGCTCATTATCCTCATTAGGCACAACAGTTATTCCCCCTTTCTTGGGAACACAATGAACAGGGCTAACCCATTTACTATCAGTAATAGGATAAATAATACCAGCATCAAGGAGTTTTAATACCTCATTTCTTACCATATCCTTCATCTTAGGATTTAGACGGCGTTGGTGCTCAACAACTGGTTTTGCATCAGGATCTATATTAATAGCATGTTGACATATAGTAGGAGAAATCCACTTTAAATCATCAAGAGTATAGCCCATAGATCCTTGGTGTTTCTTCAATATCTCCAATAACCTCCCTTCTTCCTTTCCTGAAAGTTTAGAACTAATAATAATAGGATATGCTTTCTTATCATCAAGATAAGCATATTTAAGATCATCGGGTAAAGGTTTTAATTCGAAAGCGGGGTCCCCTTTAGGTGGTAGTGTGGTACCCAAATCTTCCACATGTAGATTATGCTTAAGCTGTTCCGGCTGACGAAGGAAAACCTCGTCAATCTCATTTCTTTCCTTCATGAAGACATCACTTTCATGATCTTCCATAAAATGCTGCATAGCATTGTTAGGAGCAAGAGAAATAGCAGAAAGTTGTCCAACCTTAAAATTCTCATTAGGCAGTTCATTTTCATAAGGAGTTTTGGCAAATTTGGAAAAATTAAACTCATAAGATTCTCCAGCAAACTTAGTCAAAACTTTTTCCTTCCTACAATCTATGACAGCCCCATAAGTATTAAGGAAGGGTCTACCAAAGATAATAGGATAGGCTTTACTAGCTACTTTACCAACTACTAGAAAATCAGCAGGATATTTAATCTTACCACAAAGAACCTCCACATCTCTTACAATGCCAATGGGGCAAACTTGCTCTCTATTAGCAAGGTGAATAACCACATCAATGTCCTCAAGCTCACAAGGACCAATTTCATGCATAATTTCCCTGTAAGCTCATAAGGAATAGCACTAGAACTAGCACCAATATCACATAAACCATAATAGCTATGACTACCAATTTTAACAGAAAGCACAGGGACACTAGCTTTTCTAACTTTCTTAGGATGAGAAACAATATTAGTAGCGTCTTCACAAAAGACAATATGATCATCCTCTATATTTCTAGTGACAAGATCTTTCACAATAGCTACCACAGGCTCAATATCAATAAGCTCGTCGGACCCTACAGTTTTCTTTGCGTTTTTGCTAACCACCTTAGCCATAATATAATGTTCCCTTACCTTGGAGGGAAATGGGATTTTCTCAACATAAGGTTCAGGCAAAATAGGATCGACAGTACAAACCTATGTGCTAGCAGGAACATGGGTGACAATGTCCTTATAAGGAGCGTGGTACTTGTTCCACTTCTTCTTGGGAATTTCAATATAAGAGGAAAAGGCATTAAAACATTTTACAAGAACTTGAGGATCAAGACCAAACTCATTGCTAATATCACGAAATTCATCAGTTCCCATAAAAGATTTAATGCATTCATAAGCATAGTTTATACCTGACTTTCTTCCTTTGTCATTCTCCCAAGCTTTAGTGTTCTCTTGAATACGGTCAAGAAGGTTCCATTTAGCTTCTTCCTTCATACGTGTGAATGATCCAGCACAATAAGCATCTAGTAAATATTTATCATGAAGAGGAAGCCTAGCATAAAATTTATTGAGAATAATATTGTTAGGGAGTTCATGAATAGGACATTTAAGCATTAGTAACTTCAATCTCCCCCAAGCTTGAGTTGTACTTTCTCCATCAAGAGGAAAAAAGTTATATATAAGATTTCTATCCTTATGAATCTCATTGGGAGGATAAAATTTAGAGTAAAAAAGAGATGCCATCTCCTCCCATTCCATGGATTGTCCATTCTTTAGCAGCTTATACCATTCTTCAGCTCTCCCTTTCAAGGATATGGAGAGTAACTTCTTATTCACCTGTTCAGTTGTGATACCTGCACACTTAAACAACCCGCATAATTCATGGATAAAAAGCAAGTGATCACCAGGATGGACAGTTCCATCCCCAAAATAATAATTATCCATAACACGATTAGCAATACTTGTAGGTATCTTAAAAGGATCTATATCAACAGGACGTGGTTCATCTACTACCCTAGCAGTGATAGTAGTTTTCCCAAACAGAAAACCAAGTGGGTTATCCATATTGGAAACAAAGTAACAAGCAGTAACAAGAGCAATACTCACAGTAAAAGTTTCCCTTACCAGTTCCACTCTTCAATAGCGCTTCACTCCCCGGCAATGGCACCAGAAAATAGTCTTGATGGCCCACAAGTATAGGGGTGTATCTTAGTACTTTTGATAAATAGGAGTGTCTATCCCAACGAGGAGCAGAAGGTGCTGAATAGTGGTATGGAGTAGGAAATCCCTGTGAATACTTAGAAAACGGATTTTTAGTGGTTTTCTGACAAGTCAACAAAACAAGGAGCAAGTAACAAAGGTAATGAACAAACGGAGCAAGTGGCCCAATCCTTTCTTAGCAAAGGACAAGCCGGTGGAAATACTTATAAGGACCAAACGTTCTCGGGGACACATGGGAATTCTGTCAAGTGCTTTCGCTTCAAATAGCTGAGTATTCTTCTCTGGTGTTGTAAGTGTTGTGTGGGTGAACCTATGCTAATGTACCGACCGTACTTGGACTAATACATACTTGTGATTAAACCCCCTGCAAACATCCGTAACTATAGGAAAGTAATTAAGATATAAATCTAACCACAGCCTTAAACTCTGAGATCCTACGCTCCCTTGTGCAAAGGTGTCCTAACGGGGGTTCAGGTTTCTATCACTCCGGCAACCCCACAATTAGTAGCCAAATATACAATGCATTCCCCTAGGCCCATAAATGGTGAAGTATCATGTAGTCGACGTTCACATGACACCACTAGAAGAATAGCACCACAACTTAAATACTAAACCATTGAATAATAACTCATCACATATTCACTACTAACAACATGACTTCTCCCATGTCCTCAAGAACTAAACGAACTACTCACAAGACATCATATGGATCAAGGTCAAAGATGATATGGTAAAGGATAACAATCTGAACATAAACAATAATCCAATGGTTCCACTCACAAGAATCAACTACAATAGTAATTAACACCGGGAAAGTTTCCCCTAATGAACTAAGCAATATCCAACACAATTGTTACAGCGGGACGGAGTGGTGATATGGTGCTGGTAGAGATGATGGTGTGGGTGATGATGATGATGATGATCCCGATGAAGCCTAGCTTGATGACGGTATTGATGGCGATGGTCTCCCCTCTTCGGGAAGGAATTCCCCCGGCAGAAATCTGTCTGCCGGAGAGATCTTTCTCTCTCGGTATTTTCCGCCCCCCCAGAGGCGGCGGAAATCTATCTGTGGTCGCTCCCCTAGGTTTAGGGTTCCGTAGAGAAGATATAAGCGAATGGGCAGAGTCGGAGGCCGGGCAGGTGGGCCACACCTGTCCTAGGCGCGGGGTCAGGTGGCCCCGCGCCTAGGGGATGTGGGCCCCCTGAGGCCCCTCTTCGCTCCTCCTTCTAGCTTCCGTCGTCTTCTGGTAAAATAATATGTTTCCATATTTTTCTGGTACTTTTCTGGTCTTCGTGAAATTGCACCGAAATGCCTTCTTTTCCATCAGAATCCAGACTCCGGCAGTCCATCCTCCAGGAATCATCCAACATGCATAAACAGATAAAAAATCCATAAGTAATACCTCATAATAAGATAAATATCAATGAAAAGAGGTAAATTATGATATAGAATGGTCATGCAAATTGGGCATATCAGATATTATCATCGACAAATCTCCATAATTATTTGAAACCTAAAACTATTTAAATTCCTTTATTTGCAAACTCCTCAAAAACTTGTCACCAAGACAAGTTTGTTTTTATCCAAACCACTTTTCCAAATAAAGGCACACTTGATGCCTATATATCGTATATTATCTTCCCATATCAAAAATAAATATTTTGAGATCCTTTATTATTTCTTTTTGTCCTTTTTCCTAAATGGCAGAAACAATAAATAATTCCTTAAAAATACTTTTCCTTCTAAATAAATTCCAAGAAAATTCCCCATTGTGTGAAATGGTATTTGGGACCATCTCACATCAAAATCCCACCTTTACTAATGTAAAAATATCACATTAGCTTCTATAATCCATTTTTGCACTATTTGAATAAATGATTCTAAGTGGACTATAAATCCTTGGAAAAATCCCAAATAATTCCTGGAACTATACCTTGTCAATACTAATCTACCAGCGTCTTTGCCCCATCGTTCATAAGTCATAGACTCCCTTCATGAGCATCTTTATGATCACAATTGTCATTAACCAAATCCCTAAGCTCAAAACCCACCACACCCTCTAACATGGTCAAGCAACCTTGCACAGCACAACATCCACCCTGATCAACCACTACTGTAGCTTGACCACTGTAGCACTACCCTAGCCCTTGTCCCATTTATTTGGAGGGAAAGAAAAGTGAGAGACAAGCAAGATTTGTCATTTATTTCTTTGCTGCAACACTACCCCTCCTCTCTGCCTCTAGCACGACCAGAAACCCCCCACACTCTCTCAACCGCCCACATGAACCAATCCCTGGTTTTAACCTCCCCAATGCTCCCCATGGACATATTCCATTATGGCCCTCTCCTCTCAGGTTAAATACCCCCAGGCCACCCTAGCGCCTCCCTTTAACCTCATTTGCTCCCCCTCCTCCTCACTTGTCTCCCTCGAGAGCCACCCAACCTCCCTCACTCCCTTTCTCTGCTTGTATGCCTTCCTACATACCATATCTACTTAACCCTTCCCTTCTTATCGACATGCAGGCGCCCGAGGAAGTATTCCGGCCAGCTCCCGAAGGCGCCTCGCGGCCGTCCTCGCGCGATCAGGGTCCCGACGTTGAACCCTGTCTTGACGACCCTCTCCGGACTCGTTGCCGACTGCCGCACCTCTCTGGACCCTCCCCAGCCGCCGTCGAGACCCTTGGTGAGCTCCCTTTACCCCGCAGTCACACCTAGGGTTTCTTTCCCTATACCACGACCCGAGGAAGAAGAAGCACACTGGCCATCCATCGCGACTTGATCCGATGGCTTGCGGAGGCACGTACCCCTTCAGGCCCCGTGTTGGATGTCAAGTGGGCCCTCCCGCGCTCGCTTAATCATCACCGCGCGCGCGTGAGCGCCGAATGGGCCGGTCCATCCTGGATCCAACTGTGTCTGGACAAATCCGGCCCAGCGCTGCGATTTCCCTTTTGCTTTTTAGCCATATCTAATATCCCCATAACTAGTTGCTCACTTTAATTTGAAATGAAAATGGAAAATAACTCCAAATATTGCAATGCTAAGAGATGAACATGGCACTGAGTTATCTGACCATGAGTTGATGGCAGGTCTTTTATGGAGTAGTTTCAAAGATAAGATGGGCCGTTTTGACGGTATCTCGATGCAGTTTGACTTGGCTAATCTGTTATCTAAGGTGGATGATTTACAGGACTTGACTAAACCATTCTCTAAAAAAGAAATGGATGAAGTGGTCGCGGCAATGCCAACATATCGGGCTCCTGGGCCGGATGGTTTTAACGGTCTATTTGTAAAGAAGTCTTGGCATATTGTTCAAAATGAATTATACCTACTAGCCCATGATTTCCATGCCGGTGAGCTGAAGTTGGCAAATATTAGCGGATCTTTTGTTACCTTAGTTCCTAAAAAGCACACGTCTTTGGAGGTTAATGATTTTCGTCCATCTTACTGAATTATATTTGTTTAAAATTTATTACAAAATTGCTGGCAAATAGGCTACAGGAAAGAATTTTGGAATGCATACATAAGAATCACTATGGAATTTTGGAATGCATACATAAGATTGTCTAGCATGGTCTTTTGAATATATTTTCGTGTGTCATGTATCCAAGAAGCCCATTGTAATTCTTAAGTTGGATTTTGCAAAAGCATTTGATACAATCGAGCATGAGGCCATCCTGGAGATCTTGAAACACAAAGGTTTTAATGATAAGTGGATTGGGTGGGTGAGAGCGATTATGTCTTCAAGTACTTCTGCAGTGCTTCAAAACGGAATTCCTGGAAAGCAATTTGCTTGCAAGCGTGGAGTTCGACAGGGTGATCCTTTATCGCCGTTACTTTACATTATTGCATCAGATCTTTTACAGTCTGCGGTAAATGAGTTGGCCAGTTTGGGCGATATTAATAGACCTATCAATACGATTGATAAGGACTTCCCGATCATACAGTACGTGGACAATACTCTAATAATTATGCTGGTAGATATTGATCAAATGAGGACACTGAAATCCATAACTTCTCACTTTTAACCGGTTTAAAAATAAATTATAGCAAGTCGCAAATGATCCCAATAAATATGTCAACTAAATTGATCAAAGAGCTCTCTGAGGACTTTGGATGATAGATTGCTTCGATGTCGTTCATCTATTTAGGCTTCTCGTTGGGCACCACTAGGCCTACTATTTCAGAACTCACACCTTTGGTTTGCCGCCTTGAGAGGAAATTGACCTCTAGCTCCAGTTTTCTATCCCAAGGTGCAAGGTTACAGTTGATCAACTCGGCTTTTGCATCTATGCCACTTCATTTTTATGCACTCTATAGCTGTCCAAGGGGCTTACGGTTCAGCTGGATATGATTCTACGGCAATGTCTTTGGAGAAGGAAGCACGATGAGCCCTCGCCTTCCCTTGCTGCGTGGGAGATAGTTTGCTTGCCAAAGGAACAAGGAGGTCTTGGGGTGGTCGATTTCTAAAAAAAAATGCAGCGTTGCTTTTCAAGTTCCTAGATAAATTCTATAACAACAAGGATATCCCTTGGGTTCGCTTGATTAAAAGCTCATATTACTCTGATAAATTGCCACATGCGGAGAATATGTGTGGATATTTATAGTGGCGGGACGTACTCAAGCAAGTTGACAACTTTCGTGGTGTTGCTGCAGTTACCTTGGGTAGAGGGCACACGGTCTTGTTTTGGTTGGATAATTGGGAGTTACAGGGCGGCAAGCATCCACTTAAGGAAAGGTTATGTAGGTCATCTTCATATGTGCTGAATGAAAACTTGTCTGCAGCTCATGTTTACTCAGTTCAGTACATTCATACACTTTTCTTTTTACCTCTGTCTGTGACGGCATACCAAGAGCTACAGGAGCTATAGGGGATTTTGGTAAATAACTCTCTTTCTAATCAGGATGATGTGTGGATGTATCAATGGGGAGAAGGGTACTTGTCCTGTTTGTTTTATAAGCTGATCCATCTGCATATTCACGTGCTTATGTATATAGATGGATTTGGAAATTAGGATGTATGATCAAGACGAAGGTTTTTGCTTGGTTACTATTGAGGGACAGGTTTAACACTAGGGACTTTCTTCAAAGAAGGCATTGGAATGTTACTAATGACACTCACTGTGAGCTTTTCCCTTATCATGTGTATGAGGATCAGATTCACTTATTTTTCCAGTGCAATTTTAGCTTGGGCATCTAAAACTATCTACAAATCATTTGGCAGCCTCATGATGATCTGCAGCATATTGTTTCTCACGCCAGAAGGTCTTTTAATAAACCTTTTTCATGGAGGTGCTTATTACCGCATGCTGGAATATTTGGCTGCTTAGAAATGGCAAAAATTTCAACAACGACAGACCTACTTTTGCCAAATGGAGGGGTAAATTTATTCATGATATGACCATGCTTCAATATAGGATTAAGGCCAAACGTAAATCTGAACTTCTAGCTTGGATTGATGCTTTGCCTTAGTGCTGGTGTTGGTGCTTTGTATATGATGGTTGTATATATATTTATAGATTGGGTGTAGGTCTCTTTTTTCTACTTTTGTTATTCTTGTAAACTATTGCTTTGTTATTTTGATTAATAAATTTTTGTGGGCCAGTTGCCTCATAGTATTAGCCTTCAAAAAAACTCCAAACGTCCAGATCTAAATTTTCCTGGATGCATGCACAAATTATCTAACAGGCAGTACCCTTGGTTGGACCAATAATTTTACAGAGAATTTATAATAAATCCAACACTCAGAAGTATCCATTACACTATTAAATTCTTCTGTGAGTTTCACAACTCTAAACAGCATAAACCTTTTTGGTACTGAAAGGTATTCTAGATACCCTGTATTCCACCCTGGCCCCATATTAAATTTCTTCATAAATTGTCCATAGTAAAAAAAACAAAAAAAAAACACATATATGAATTTAGGGATTTCTCCAGGTCAAACCAAAATGGGTATTGACCTAATTCCAAGTCTCAGAGCACATGTATACCAATATCTATCAAACCCCAGGATCCCATCATTTATTAATCCTTTACAGAATTTTGGTAAATTAAACTATTCTATGTATGTTTGTTTCACTAATAAAATCACCATAAAAATTCTTTATACCCAATTTGAGTGACTCCAATTTTTAAAGAAAGGTATTCTAAATACCTACCATGTATCTTTGGAATCACATCAAAAGATCATGTAAATTATATATGGTTAAGAAGACAAATACCTTGCGGAATTGCTTTTGGGAATTTACTGAGGGAATTCTAGTAAATATTTTGAGATGATTCCAACTAGCAGTGAATCAGTCCATGAAACTCTACTTAACAATCTAAGGAAATAATTTTTGGAGCTCCAGAACTTTTCTGATGAATTATTTCCTAAAACTAGAGTTTCTCTCACTAGAAAATTCTTTATAAATCAAAGGAGATCTATCTATCTATCTATTATATATTAAAGGTAAAATATAAGGTAACCAGAAATCTATAGAAATTACCAGAAAAATCAGAAACATCTGACCATTTATTTGATATACTGGAAATCTATGTCCATTTTATTAGACTCGGGTAAAAAATTACTCACCATTGCCATTACAACATGAATAGCGTCCGGTATGCCCTTCATCGTTTTCTTCCTTTTTCCCTTTTCTCCCCAAACATGGCAGCCGCATCGAGACGTTTTTGCCACCATAGCTAAACCTAGGAGCCTCTACGTGGGAAGAAACCATGAATGCATGCAGCCCCAAAAAAGAATGAGAATACATGCATGCACTGGTGGAAACGGGGCTATTGGTCCCGGTTGGTACGGGGCTTTAGTCCCGGTTTCCCAACCGGGACGGGGCAATCAGGACTAAAGCCCTAACCTTTAGTCCCGGTTGCCCCACCAACCGGGACAAAAGGGTGCACACGTGGCAGCGGCAGAGGGAGAGGGCGGCAGAGCATTACGAACCGGGACTAATAACCTTCTGCCGCGGCAGAGATTTGGCCCATTTCTCTGCCGCGGCAAAGAATTCATTTTGGCACATTTTGTTGCCGCGGCAGCATTTTTGCCACTTTTTGTGCCGCGGCAGAGAATTCATTTAGGTTGTTTTATTGTTTATTTAGTGTTTTGCACTTATCAATGAAGGAACCTTATATTACACAAGATCATCATGATAATATTACATTCAATACACGGATCGAGTTCATGCACTACATACAAAAGTTGTTATTCGATGCTACCGGCGAATTCCTTCAAAGTTGATATTTTTACAATCCATATTGTCTATACATAGTCGAATAGTATTCCCCTTTTGGGTTTAGGACTTCTGCATCCAAGAATCCCGCCAATTCCTCCTGAATTGCTCGTACGCGATCCTTTGGCAAAAGACCGTCTCGTAGATGTTCAATCTGATTTAAAAAAGGAGTCAGTCTATATGAATGAAACTAAACACAATCTGTTTATAATTAAAAACTATAGAAATTGTTTACGTACGTGGAGTTGCTCTAAATTTCTGCCCTTCTCATCGCACGTCTGCCGGATAAACTCGCAAACATAGTATCCACATAGATTGTTACCTGGTCCCTGCGTCAGGCACTTTACGAGAACAGAGTTCAATCAAAATAATAATCAAGCATGATAATAACTGTATCAAAACTAGAATCAAAGAGATGCGCAGATATAGCTAGTGGTGCTTACATTTAGTGGTTGAAATGTAAGCTCCTCTTTCCAAACACCCCTAGCCTTGTTGGTGAACCGTTTTCAAGCGCTGCCCGGCGAAGAAAACGAATAAAAGAAGTTATTAATTACTTGATATCATAAAATTCACGAACGTTGTCGATATAGTGTCGTAATGATTAGAATTACCGCTGGAGAGGCATCTGCATGTCCTTCCACGTCTCAAGGGGTTTATGTTTCGATTCCATGACTAGTACACGCCCTTTGTCAAGTTGAATGATTAACAGAATATAGTGAAAGCTGCAAATGCATAACTAATCAATTATATACTTAACATCGAGTAAGCGAAATAGAAAGTGTATACAAGACAATAACACTCACTCGAAGTTGTAAGGAAAAAGTATTTCCCTTCTGGTTTCTTGAAACCTTAACGTGTGTACTATATTATCCTCTGTATCCTGGGGGCTTATTTTGAGATTAGCTTCATGAACCCAATATGGGTCAATGAAGCCAATGTCATAGATTTGTCCTCTGCTGCATTCGAGAATCTTCATTCTGCATATTACAGTATGATTATATACATGCAATAAACAAAGTGAGATAGCTGGAGACTAAATTAATTACAGAATTAGTACTTACAGAAAATAGGCACTGATGATCAATTTGTCCAAGGCGTCTTGATTGAATAATTGAAATAGTTCATCAAATTCAATGGATATCATGTCATCCTTTTCTTTCCCATGATGCTTTTTGTAACGCTCGGCACTATCCGATTAGCCCGGCCTTTGTGGCATGCATGTACCATTATGCAATCTTCGCATTTTGTTGGAAGATTGTTTACCTCCTCAGGTTTGATGAGAGGTTTGCCGTCTTGGTATTTGTATGCTACTTCACTCACGGGAAGAACTCTAAGCGGGATAATCTTGGGCAATACTCATACCTTGAGCAGTGGCAGCTTCTCCGTATTGTGCAACTACCTCTAGATCATACTGATCTTCGGCCCCATATTTGCTCGACCCCACATTGGTTTGGGAAATCACCTTGAGAGGGGCGCAAGTCTGTTTTGCTTGTTCTCCGAGCTGGGCAACAGATTTCTCGCTTGCATCAGTATTGCTCTTCGAGGCTTTTTGTGCCGCATGTGACTTAGAATAGAACGCTCATAGTCTGATGACAGCTTTGGCTCGGGTTGATGAAGAGTCTTTAGTATTTTCAACACTTTGGCTTTTTCTTCTTTGGTGCTAGGGAACTCTGGCTCTTTCGGCCACCTCAGCTTAGCTAAAAACGATGTTGTTTCCACATCAACGATCGCCGCAGTCTCCCCTTCAGTACAGTCATAAGCTCTCTTGGGAGGAACCTTTGGTACTTTTGGAAGAGGCTCTTGTTTATGTTTCGACGATCGCTTACCACGACGCACATTAGCGGTATGCTTACGCTTTTTATCCTGAGGCGTCGGCGATGGATCCCGCGGTGATGGCTGCGCCGGAGATTGGTGAGGCGATGAAGACGGCTGCCGCGGCGGCAACGACCTCGCTGGCGACGGGTGAGGCGGCGGCGAAGATGGCCTTAGCGTGTGATTTCGAAGCACGATACATTCCTTCGGCCATAGAATGGTGACGTTTTTTGCGTCTCCCAGTACAGTCACATCCCCATCACCTGCAGGGTAGTGAAGATCCAAAACTTCAAAGGTGGGCATGATTTCATCCACCCCGACAACAGCGTAGCCCTCTGGAACCGGACGACAGTGGTAAGTTGGTGTGGGTCCAATTGGTAAGGCATAGCCGACCGCCACCTTCATTGATATGTTCACAACTTTGACATATAGCTCGTAGTGTGTCATCTCTTTGATATCATCCACTAGGTAGCCAATAGGAGCCATCGACGGTGCACCATCGTCATCGCCATTGTCATCACCCGGGACCTCGGTGGAAGCCACACTGCTTTTCGATTATTCGATAGGCCGGTAGCATCGAATGCAGTGTGCTGCTGAGATGGGCCGGTAGTACTTTGCTCTTTAAGTGCGTTAATTTCATCTTGTTGTTGCTTTAATCGTTCTTCAATTAAACGCATTCGCTCTTTCTGACTATCTGCTTCAACTTTCGCCCTGTCATTTCTCCTCTGACGGCTTCTATCAGGATATTTCTTCCTCTCTTCGGGAAACCCAGTCCTCCATGGTTGGGAGACTCTTGTGCCTCGTGTTCGTCCATCATGTTCCTTATTTCCAAGGGCGAGTGTGAGCTCATCATTCTCTCTATCGGGAATGAAGTCCCCATCTTTAACAGCCTTTACTGCTTTTCTCATCCTCTCGATTGGCAAGGGGTCTTCTTTATGTCGTATGTTATATATACACCTCCCTTCCGAGTCCAACGTGCCCCCATGCCCATAAAACCAATTCCTTGCACGTTCTACCCAATCGTATGTCTCTGAGGTGATCTTTTTATCACGCAGTTCATTCTCAAATTTCTACCACTTAGGAATGCTAGCCCTGTAGCCACCTTGCCCCATAGTATGGTGATACTTCTTGTTAGCAGCATTCAGCTTATTCGTTGCAGACATTTTCTTAGCTTTTTCTGATGTCTTGTATTCCACAAACTCAGCCGTAATGGTTTTATCTTCTCAAACTGAATATTCTTGAAATCGAGTCTTCTCTTTCACGACATAGTCAAGGTGCAATCTTTTCTTCCGATTGGTGAAACATCTGGGCCATCTTCTTCAAAGCCCACTCCACCTTAGCCTCCATGGCTCTCCCATGTTGTAAGCGTCCTCAATCTGGATCCTCCGCATTTGGATCCAGCTCTATCTTCGGTAGTTTGAAATTAACCATAAGCCTCTTCCAAAGAAATCTTTGGCGTGGTTAGGGACAAATAAACATGTTCCTCTTCATCCGCATTAGCAGGCCTATTCCAATTTCTAATGGTGATCGGGATTAAGTCTCTAACGATTACTCCGCATTGTGCCACAAATTTGGTTGCGACAACTTGGAGCCGTCGGTTTGCTCTTCAGCGACATCTTGATCTGAACCTCTCATGGTCTTGCAACTTTTGGTTGGGCCTCGCTCTTCTCAAGAGATTCCTTCGATCCGGAGGGCTAAAAGAAGAAAGATCGTCGTTACTATTTCTATATAGATAGCGATGATTAATTAATGAATTGATTATATTGCATGCACCTCGCGGGATCGTCTTCTCGATTACACAAGGCATCGCCTTCTCCTCATGAAGGCAACACCTTAAACCTCAAACAAGTCGTCTATTCCGGTAAAAAGAGGATCACCCTCACCGGAGTTGTTCAGAAACATTGATACGTCTAAATTTTCTTCCCCACGGATCACACCTTGGATCAACTCTTCCTTTTCTTCGTCTCTGACGTGTGGGTCCATATTTTATGCATAGGTGGAAAAACGAATAAGTCAAAGCGCCTAAAAGAGAAAGTTAGGTACGGTGTTGAGAGATATAAACCCTAATTCAGAGAAACCCTAATATATACATACACAATAATAAAAATGAAGAGAAACCCTAAACCCTAAACCTAGCTACAAAAAGTAAACCGTGTAGTAGATAGGTAACTCTAGCTAAAATCAACTAAAATCAATATTCCGGAGTTCCGAGGGGTGTAAAACCTAGTTCGGAGAAACCTCGGATGCATATGAGAGGGGAACATGAGTAGGGATGTCAAACGGCGCGCCAGCGGCGCCACATATCGCCATATAATCTTATCATAGTCTTATTTTCTTCCGGATTAATTTCTACAATCATAAATCTATAACTAACAGAAAATAAGTGGCACTAAACGGGATGCCGTTTACATCCCTAAACATGAGTATAAGGCTACAAAAGGGAAACTATCCAGCAGATAGGTAACACTAGATACTAACAAAATACCATATCTCGCAATGGTTTTGACATGATTTCCTTCGCCATGTCTCACGCTGCGTGGCGAACATGGAACGCCCATCGGCGCCGCCTCCTCCCCCCTCTCCTCACCTTCCCCGAGCAAACAGAGCTTCTGCATCTCTCTTGCCACAATACACCCGCCCCACGCGTCCCTGCACGCCTCCCATGTCCTGCGGAACCGGCCACCGACATCCCCTTTCTCGAGCCTTACAAACCCGACATGAGGGAGTATAAATCTATCATTGAGTAAATGTGATACTCCTATAGCAAACGAGGATAGTCCGATGATAAGGATGCGATTAGGGATGGCAATGGGGCCCCGAAACCCACAAACCCGATGGATACCCGCCTTAAATGGGGAGGGTTTGGTAAAAAGTTAGACCCTCCAAGTTTAATGGGGCGGGTATGGGGGTGGCAAACCCATACCCGCAGACCCGCTCTAAGCCTTAATCCTATCCCTAATAATCATATGACTAACCACACGTCCACGCGGGCCATGCACGCAGACAACACACATCACATGCACACGCTGGAATATGGAGTCCTGAAGACAGGACACGCACGCACGCGTCCATTTTCACCAAACCCATCCTACTATCCCATTCTTTTCTTCCCGCATGTGTCAGCGTCGCTCCCGTCTCATGCGCTGGTGGGTACCCGCCAGGGCCCCGAACCCAGCCGGGTCACGGGTAAGAAATGAAACTCGACAACTTAAATGGGGCGGGTATGGGGGGATCGGACCCGGCCCCAAACCCGGCGGGTGGCATCCCTAGATGCGATGATGCACAACCTTTTTTTTCAAACAGGGGCAAAAGCTTTCCCTGGGCCGAGGCCCATCTCCTCTCTTCCTCGCTGACGCAGCATGCGGCAGCAGCCGCCACAACCCAAGCCCACCAAGAAGACCTAGCAGCGGCCGCCCACCAAAGCAGAGGGAGGAGGGAGAGGCGGAGGCGTACCTCTTCTAGAGGCGATGACGCTCGGCGGTGGGGGAAGGGCGCGCTGCCGTCGGGAAGGGCACGCAGGCTGGTCGTCGGGAAGGCAGGCGGTGGCGGCAGCGTGGCGGTGGCGGAGGCCAGTGATGGCGGAGGCGGAGGAAGGGCGGCGGTCGTCGGGGAAGGCGCAGCAAGGCGTCATCGATGAAACAGAGAAGCAGAGAAGAGTGAGATGGAGAAGAAGAGAAGTTATAAAGGGGAGGGAGTATACGTCCCGGTTGGTGGCTCCAACCGGGACTAAAGGGGCATACGTCCCGGTTGGAGCCACCAACCTTGACCTATACTCCAATTTTCAGCAGATGAAGGGGCGCGCGCGCAGGGGGTCTTTAGTCCCGGTTGGTGGCTCCAACCGAGACATATTCCCCTGTTTTCAAATTTTTTCAGGTATTTTCTCTCTGTTCCTGCCTTATTTTTTATTTTGAGGTTTAAATTTGTATTGTTTTTTAAATGATAATTAATTTGGAATTTAGAAAAACTTTAAACATAAAAAGTGTTTGGATTTTAATAAATAATTCAAAACCATTTTCTGTTTTAAAAAATAATTAATGTAACCATTTAAAATATGAACCATTTAAAATTAAAAATGAATTAACTTATATTTTTTTAATATCAATTTGGAATTTAGAAAAACTTTAAACATAAAAAGTGTATGGATTTGAATAAATAATCCAAAACCATTTTCTATTTTTAAAAAATAATTAATGTAACCATTTAAAATTAAAAATGAATTAACTTATATTTTTTGAATATTGATTTGGAATTTAGAAAAACTTTAAACATAAAAAGTGTTTGGATTTGAATAAATAATTCAAAACCATTTTCTGTTTTAAAAAATAATTAATGTAACCATTTAAAATATGAACCATTTACAATTAAAAATGAATTAACTTATATTTTTTTAATACCAATTTGGAATTTATAAAAACTTCAAACATAAAAAGTGTTTGGATTTGAATAAGTAATTAATAATGGGCGGAAAGAAAATTTGATTAGGATAGAACTGGAATTAAAGTACATAACGCAACTAACACAAAGTTACATAGAAGAACTGAAAATTAAGATACATGGCCAGATTAAGCCACAATCGGCCGAACTTGTTTTGCAATGTTGGAATAATTCAGGCATGCTCCTGCCTACACCTGTAATACTCGCCACTGTAGTCGTCGTACTCGCCGCGGCCGTCGTCGCTATCGTCGTCGGGGTCACCGTAGTTGAACCTTCAAGGTTGAGTACGAGTGGGCTGGACTTGAGGGTAGCGCAGGCGGGGGCTAGAGTCGACGGCCGTGTCATAGGCCATGACGCTCTGGAGAGTCCGGCCACGCCACCACAGCCGACGGCCGGCCTCGTTGAAGTTCGGAGGAGGTGGGCCCTCCTCCTCGTGCCTGGCGAGTGCCCTCTCACGCCGATCCACGAAGAAGGCTTTCCAAGTCGGGAAATAGTCGGGATGCCATCTGGGATTCCTCCTCTGCTCCGGCGTGAGCTCGAAGTAGTAGTGGTTCGTGATGGCCATCCGACACGCTACACCTAGAGGGACAGGAGGAACCGGCACGCCTCCGGCGCTCAGCATCCAAAGCGGGGACACGAGCCCGGGCGGGGGTAGTTCGAGGCCAAAGCGCCCGCCTCTGGGAGTTAGTGCTACGGTGGAAGCCATGGGAAAGAGTGATGAGGTTGCAGATATGAGTCTAGAGATGTGCAATGACAATGGAGGCCAATCCTACATATATATATAGTGAAGAACTGGCGGGAAGAACTGGAGGGAAGAACTGGCGGGAAAAAATGGCGGCAAGAAAAATGGCGGGAAAAATGGCGTGTCGACATTATGTCGTGCGGCGTGTACCTTGTCCCGGATGGTGTCACCAACCGGGACTAAATATGAAAAATGGCGTGTCCACACACATGCATAATATGGGCACAACATCACAAACTATGCCGTGATTCAGGACATAACATCGGTCATTTGGACCGAAAGCCATGAAACCTCGAACATGATAGGTCATTTTGTGAAGGTTTTTTCGAAACATGATCAATATACCAAGTCTGATATTTTTCCTTTCAACTATGTAACATAATATGACACCACGCGAAGGATTTTTATTGTTCGGATTTTTTTGAATTTATTATGCCCGTTTTGAATTATCTTAATTTCTAACTATGGTCGAACCGGTGTGCATGAAGATAGGGGACGAGCATCGTTAGAACTTGCATTGGATCTCTGAAGAAACCACATATTGCGAGTCTAAAAATGATTTTTTCAAAAAATCACGGGCGATAGATCATGTACCTGTAGTACAAACCGGACCCACTTCCTGCCGATTCGGCAGACATTTGTCCTTTTTACCCGGGATGGACGAAAAGGTTTGAGATGTACCGGTTGGGAGATAGTCCATGTAATATGCTCTAGTATTTTAGGAAAAAGGGACGGTAGCATTCTGAACGGCATTTTGGTGGTTGCTTCACAAAACGACCCATTTTTTGCGCTCGGAAAATGGAAAAGGGCTTTTCCGTGCGACAAAAAGGAAAACTTCCTCCTGCAACATTGTTCTCCATACCAATGTCCACACACATGCATAATATGGGCACAACATCACAAACTATGTCGTGATTCAGCACATAACATCGGTCATTTGGACCGAAATCCATGAAACCTCGAACATGATAGGTCATTTTGTGAAGGTTTTTTCGAAACATGATCAATATACCAAGTCTGGTATTTTTCCTTTCAACTATGTAACATAATATGACACCACGCGAAGGATTTTCATTGTTCGGATTTTTTTTGAATTTATTATGCCCGTTTTGAATTATCTGAATTTCTAACTATGGTCGAACCGGTGTGCATGAAGATAGGGGACGACCATCGTTAGAACTTGCATTGGATCTCTGAAGAAACCACATATTGCGAGTCTAAAAATGATTTTTTTCAAAAAATCACGGGCGATAGATCATGTACCTATAGTACAAACCGGACCCACTTCCTGCCGATTCGACAGACATTTTTCCTTTTTACCCGGGATGGACGAAAAGGTTTGAGATGTACTGGTTGGGAGATATTCCATATAAGGTGGTCTAGTATTTTAGGAAAATGGGACGGTAGCATTCTGAAACGGCATTTTGGTGGTTACTTCACAAAACGAACCGTTTTTTGCGCTCGGAAAATGGAAAAGGGCTTTTCCGTGCGGCAAAAAGGAAAACTTCCTCCTGCAACATTGTTCTCCATACCAATGTCCACACACATGCATAATATGGGCACAACATCACAAACTATGCCGTGATTCAGCACATAACATCGGTCATTTGGACCGAAAGTCATGAAACCTTGAACATGATAGGTCATTTTGTGAAGGTTTTTTCAAAACATGATCAATATACCAAGTCTGGTATTTTTCCTTTCAACTATGTAACATAATATGACACCACGCAAAGGATTTTCATTGTTCGGATTTTTTTTGAATTTATTATGCCCGTTTTGAATTATCTGAATTTCTAACTATGGTCGAACCGGTGTGCATGAAGATACGGGACGAGCATCGTTAGAACTTGCATTGGATCTCTGAAGAAATCACATATTGTGAGTCTAAAAATGATTTTTTCAAAAAATCACGGGCGATAGATCATGTACCTGTAGTACAAACCGGACCCACTTCCTACCGATTCGGTAGACATTTGTCCTTTTTACCCGGGATGGACGAAAATGTTTGAGATGTACCGGTTGGGAGATAGTCCATGTAAGATGGTCTAGTATTTTATGAAAATGGGACGGTAGCATTCTGAAACGGCATTTTGGTGGTTACTTCACAAAACGACCCGTTTTTTACGCTCAGAAAATGGAAAAGGGCTTTTCCGTGCGATAAAAAGGAAAACTTCCTCCTGCAACATTGTTCTCCATACAAATTTCCACACACATGCATAATATGGGTACAACATCACAAACTATGCCGTGATTCAGCACATAACATCGGTCATTTGGACCGAAAGCCATGAAACCTCGAACATGATAGGTCATTTTGTGAAGGTTTTTTCGAAACATGATCAATATACCAAGTCTGGTATTTTTACTTTCAACTATGTAACATAATATGACACCACGCGAAGGATTTTCATTGTTCGGATTTTTTTTGAATTTATTATGCCCGTTTTGAATTATCTGAATTTCTAACTATGGTCGAACCGGTGTGCATGAAGATAGGGGACGAGCATCGTTAGAACTTGCATTGGATCTCTGAAGAAACCACATATTGCGAGTCTAAAAATGATTTTTTCAAAAAATCACGGGCGATAGATCATGTACCTGTAGTACAAACCGGACCCACTTCCTACCGATTCGGCAGACATTTGTCCTTTTTACCCGGGATGGACGAAAAGGTTTGAGATGTACCGGTTGGGAGATAGTCCATGTAAGGTGGTCTAGTATTTTATAAAAATGGGACGGTAGCATTCTGAAACGGCATTTTGGTGGTTACTTCACAAAACGACCCGTTTTTTACGCTCAGAAAATAGAAAAGGGCTTTTCCGTGCGATAAAAAGGAAAACTTCCTCCTGCAACATTGTTCTCCATACCAATGTCCACACACACACACATGCATAATATGGGTACAACATCACAAACTATGCCGTGATTCAGCACATAACATCGGTCATTTGGACCGAAAGCCATGAAACCTCGAACATGATAGGTCATTTTGTGAAGGTTTTTTCGAAACATGATCAATATACCAAGTCTGGTATTTTTCCTTTCAACTATGTAACATAATATGACACCACGCGAAGGATTTTCATTGTTCGGATTTTTTTTGAATTTATTATGCCCGTTTTGAATTATCTGAATTTCTAACTATGGTCGAACCGGTGTGCATGAAGATAGGGGCGAGCATCGTTAGAACTTGCATTGGATCTCTGAAGAAACCACATATTGCGAGTCTAAAAATGATTTTTTCAAAAAATTACGGGCGATAGATCATGTACTGTAGTACAAACCCACTTCCCGCCGATTCGGCAGACATTTGTCCTTTTACCCGTGATGGATTTAGGCGGTGGGCCGGGGCAGCACTAATGATAGGGGTGAGTGTCGACATTATGTCGGCGGCGTGTACCTTGTCCGGATGGTGTCACCAACCGGGACTAAAGATCAATGTAGTCGGTTGAGACACCAACCGGGACAAAACACGAGTCAGCACTAATGATAGGGGTGAGTGTCGACATTATTTCGTAAGTGTCGACACTATGCCGAGCTGCTTGTACTATAAATAGGCATCCTTGCGAGTCCAGTCCTCCAGTCAGTCTGAGGCATATCCAAGATGGTTTTCGAGAGCATGGACACCACTGCGGCCAGTTTCAGGGAGATGCTAACGGAGCCCAGTCCTCCGGCATCTCCGAGAAACTGGTCATAGAGGCACTCCTAATATGTGAAATTAGTTAGCTCCGAGGCGTATTCATCTAGTTAGAGAAGTTACAAGCTGCAAGATGGTTTTCGAGAGCAGGGATCCCAGTCCTCCGGCATCTCCAAGAAACTGGTCATTGAGGCACTCACTAATATGTGACTGCGCGTGTTTGGAGATAAGATCTTAATGGTAAGTACGAATCGGGACAACTTCTTCATAGTCCTGGTCCAGCCACAAAACGGGACTAACACTCAAGACATTTATTAATATTAAAAACTGAGACTACAAAACCGGGACTAAAGGCCACAAACCGCGAAAGATATCCTTCGGTCAAGCCACAAACCGTGAAAGACATGAACTAGAGTTACATAATATGAGCATAAACTTCTTGGCATATGTCCTTCCTTATGATCGCTTAAGACGTAACCATGGAGCAACTTCTTTACTTAACGGAATGCTTGGGTCAGTTTTCACTGTGAAGGGCGGAATTTCATCAAACTTATTATAATCTTCTGACATGTCTGTCTTGTCCTCGATTCCCACGATGTTTCTTTTCCCTGAAAGAACTATGTGATGCTTTGGCTCATCATATGATGTATTCGTTTGCATATTTTTTCTTTTTTTTGGTCTGGAGGACATGTCCTTCACATAGAAAACCTGAGACACATCATTAGCTAGGACGAATGGTTCATCTCTATAACCAAGATTGTTGAGATCCACTGTCATTCCGCATAACCTGGTCTATCTTTACCCCTTCCCATTTCAGGTTGACCCATTTGCAGCGAAACAAAGGGACCTTAAAAGAGACTCCATAGTCTAGTTCCCATATCTCCTCTATGTAACCATAATATGTGTCCTTTTGTCCATTCTCGTCTATTGCATCAAAGCGGACACCACTATTTTGGTTGGTGCTCTTTTTATCTTGGGCGATCGTGTAGAATGTATTCCCATTTATTTCGACTTTGGAAATTCAATATAGTAGAAGATGGTGACGCGGCCAACAAGTATAGCTGATCTCTAATAGTGGTGTCATTCAAGAGATGTGTCCGCATCCAACCACCGAAAGACTTCATGTGTTCATCTGTAATCCATGATTCAGGCTTCCCCGGGTTTTTGGAGCGTACAATATTCTTGTGTTCCTCGATATACGGAGCTGCCAAGGTGGAATTATGTAGAACTGTGTAGTGTGCTTTAGTGAAAGAATCCCCGTCCCTACATATCATTGCTTTCTTTCCCAGCGTGCCTTTTCCACTTAGTCTTCCCTCATGCAGCGAGTCAGAAACACCAATCGGCTTAAGGTCGGGAATAAAGTCAACACAAAACTCAATGACCTCCTCTGTTCCATATCCCTTAGAGATGCTTCCTTCTGGTCTAGCATGGTTATGAACATATTTCTTTAAGACTCCCATGAACCTCTCAAAGGGGAACATATTGTGCAGAAATACCGGACCAAGAATGACAATCTCTTCCACTAGATGAACCAGGAGATGCATCATAATGTTGAAGAAGGATGGTGGGAACACCAATTCAAAACTAACAAGACATTGTACCACATCCTTCTGTAACCTTGGCAGAATATATGGATTGATTACCTTCTGAGATATTGCATTGAGGAATGCACACAGCTTCACAATGGGTACTCGAACATTTTCCGGTAGAAGCCCCCTCAATGCAATCAGAAGCAACTGCGTCATAATCACGTGACAGTCATGAGACTTCAGGTTTTGGAACTTTTTCTCTGCCATATTTATTATCCCCTTTATATTAGATGAGAAGCCCGACGGCACCTTGATACTGTAAAGGACTTCAAAAAAGATTTCCTTCTCTGCTTTGGTAAGAGCATAGCTGGCACGACTTAAGTGACGCCCTTTATCCGTCTTGTTATTTGTATGCATGTTCTTTGGGTCTTTCATAATTTGTTGGTCCTCCCGTGCTTCAGGTGTATCTTTTGTCTTCCCATACACGCCTAGGAATCCTAGCAGGTTCACGCAGAGATTCTTCATCACGTGCATCACGTCGATTGAAGAGCGGACACGCAGGAATTTCCAATATGGCAGCTCCCAAAATATAGATTTCTTCTTCCACATGGGTGTGTGTCCTGTAGCGACGTCGTTCGGAACTGATTGACCGTCGGGACCCTTTCCAAAGATTACTTCTATGTCCTTGACCATACCAAATACATCGTCACCAGCAGGGAGTTCAGGCTTCTTCCGGTGATCTGCCTCACCTTTGAAATGCTTGCCTTTCTTTCTTATGGGATGATTGGTCGGAAGAAATCGTCGATTCGCCAGGTACACAACCTTCTTGCATTTATGCAAATATGTACCTTTAGTCTTATCTAAACAGTGGGTGCATGCCTTATATCCCTTGTTTGTCTGTCCTGAAAGGTTACTAAGAGCAGGCCAATCATTGATGGTTACGAATAACAACCCTCGTAGATCAAATGGCTCCTGTTTGTTCTCATCCCACGCACGTACACCTGGTTTGCCCCACAATTGTAAGAGTTCTTCAACTAATGGCCTAAGGTACACATCAATGTCGTTGCCTGGTTGCTTCGGGCCTTGGATGAGCACTGGCATCATAATGAACTTACGCTTCATGCACAACCAAGGAGGCAGGTTGTAGATACATAGAGTCACGGGCCAGGTGTTGTGACTGCAGCTCTGCTCCCCAAAAGGATTCATGCCATCCATACTTAGACCAAACCATAAGTTCACCTGCAAAGTCTGGGAAGTCTCTCTCGATTTTTCTCCACTGTGACCCATCAGCACGGTGTCTCAACTTCACGTCTTTCTTACGGTCTTCTTTGTGCCATCGCAACAACCTGGCATGCTCTTTGTTTCTGACCATGCGTTTCAACCTTGGTATTATAGGAGCATACCACATAACCTTAGCAGGAACCCTCTTCCGGAGGGGCTCTCCCTCAACATCACGAGGGTCATCACGTCTGATCTTATACCGCAACGCATTGCATACCGGGCATTTATCTAAATTCTCATACTTCTTACCGCGGTAGAGGATGCAGTCATTAATGCATGCATGTATCTTTTGCACATCTAATCCCAGAGGACAGAGAGTCTTCTTTGCTTCGTAGGTACTCTCGGGAAGTTCGTTATGTTTTGGAAACTTCGGCTTCATTATTTTCAGCATCTTTTCAAATGAGGAGTCAGTTAGACCACACTCTGCCTTCCATCGCAACAATTTCAGTATGGTACCGAGCTTTGTGCTGCCATCTTCACAATTTGGGTACAACAATTTCTTGTGATCTTCTAACATGCCCTCTAACTTCAACTTCTCATTTTCTGTTTCACAGTCTCGCTTTGCATCAGAAATGATCCTACCAAGTTCATCAGTCGGCTCATGTGATGCCCGTTCTTCACCTCTTTCCTCTCCATTGTCTTCCATTGCAGTATCACTGTATTCAGGAAACATATGATGATAGTTGTTATCATCATATTCTTCTTCACCATCTTCCATCATAATCCCTCTTTCCCCGTGCTTGGTCCAGCAATTATAGTTGGCATGAAACCTTTCATAATTAGGTGGCCGTGAATGATTTTCGAGGAAGAGTACTCCTTGTTGTTCCGACATTGAACACATGGACAACGTATAAATCCATTCTCTTTGTTTGCTGTAGCCACATCGATAAATTTATCCACGCCTTTCATATACCCGGCTACGCGCCGGTCACCGTACATCCATTCCCGACCGTTCATCTGCATCATATAAGTAAGTTTATCAAAAAACAGGACATCATAAATAGTGAAATAACCAATTCATATCGACACATGAATTGTATCAATGACCTAGAAAAGATAAGTTTGCTAACCTCGATCGAGGGAAATAAAGAGGAGAAAGCTCAAGTGCGTCTCGGACACCTTCTATATTTTTGTTCTATGAGAAATTCAACGGGATTATTCACTCAAACATTTCATCAAACACCTTCAATGCATGCATACAAGAGAAAAAACTAGCACACCCCTCACACCTTCCACCATTCGAAAAAACAGAATGGAGGCAGAGGGGGCTGGGGCGTTGCATTTATAGAGGGCGGGAGAATACGTCCCGGTTGGAGCCAGCAATCGGGACTAAAGGTGCGTGCCACGCCACGTGGCTGTGGCCAAACCTTTAGTCCCGGTTGGTGGCGTATTCCCCCTTACCAACCGGGACGCATGCCCCTGGCTCCGTGCCCGCTCGAACCGGGACGTGTGCCAGTGGTTGATGGCGCAACCGGGACTAATGCTCTGAGGGTCGCGAACGGATGGCCCTTTTTCCACTAGTGATATTTTGTCTCTGATTTCTATAGGCCTTTCCCGATCTGAAGAGTTACAAAAATTCACCGGTGTCAACTGTCGAGGAAACAATGTGTATGTGATCAAGGACGCAAGAACAGGATCAGACGTGAGGCTGCAGATGGCGCGAGGAGAACACCGATACTGGCCAGCAGTTTGCTTTTACTGGCGCAGCCGTCTCCCCATACTCTTACACCGACGGCGGCCTCCAGCCCTTCGGCCACCAGATCTACTCCCCCAGGTATCGGGCGGCCTATGCTCTAAGATTACCCATTAAATCATCGATCATGCATATATTATCTGCTTACGTAGATGCTGATTGTGGTCTGCTCCAAGTAATAACTCTAGATTCATGTGCATCTCTTATTCAGATTAATTAAGTTAATTATATATCAATGTGTGGCAGCTACATCGTAGAACCACAACTTTTATTTTTTATTTTAGATGGAAGAGGGATACAATATTGTTGCATATATGTCTCTGACCTGGTAAAGCATCAGATTAAACCACCACAGTCCGGACATGCAGCTGTTTATGTAATCCCTTTATTATTTTTTTAGGTTCATGTTTCAGATTCATATTACTCATTATTGGTTCAAGGATCTATATATGGTATGATTTTTTAGACATGGCTGCACTGATCATAACAAAGTATGTTTTTTTAAATATGCTGTATCTATGCCTCCTATTATATTTGTTTTTTTCTGATTGCATCTTGAGTTTTACTCTGAATTTGTTTTCAACACAGTGTCTCGGTCGGTCTGTGGAGCAAAGGGTATGAACTGTGTTTCACTTGACCATTAGAATTGCCCACCACGTCGTATCCTGGCTTCACGGCAATAAAATACGACAAGGCGACCGGCAAAACGCGACGTGGAATGGCCGTGCTGCTCCAGCTCCGATGGATCTTGATCCGGCCCATCCAATCTGAGGTTTGGTCACCTTCTACTGACGTATAGCAAACTTGCACATACCTATTTGCATGTTACTACTACTACCTCTGTTTTAAAATAAATGTCTTAATACGCAAATTTAATTAGAGTTAAGACACTTATTTTGGAACGAAGATTAATGATAACTTAGGGAATTAGTGGATGATGAATTAATGGAGGCATATGTGTTTTGTCGGTATAGTTTGTTGGAGAAATAGCTAGGATTGTTTGTTTCTCGATTCTGTGTTTACTTCGATATCCAATATGGAGTGAAATGTATGTACCGTCCCCAAACTTGTTGGCCATGTCCATAACCGTCCCTGAACTCACAAAACGTACTAGTACAGTCCCCAATATTGTCATGTACCTCCACGTACAGTCCAACCTACGGCTGAGCTACATGTATCGCTGGCATGGCAATTGTTCGGTTCCCACCAAATGAAATTACTGAATCTTTCCCACCGAACCAAATTCTTAATCGAGCCACTCCCTCATGCAGCATCCTCAAGCTCAATTTTTGCGCAGGCTGAAGCTCTGAATTTTCGTTTTTATTGTTTTCTTCAGCCAAATGATAGTTTGTTTGACAACTACGTGAAATTTTGAGGAGCTTTTTCTTCAGCCGAATGATGGTAGCGACGCAAGTAGCTCTGCTACGCAGAGAGGTCATGGAAGGAATGAAGCAGAAGAATGTTGGAAATAGTTTTGCTGTTCAAAGCTTTAGTTCTTTGTACATGGATGTTGGTGATGGTTAGTAAATGCACACCAACCAACTTGAATATATCCTGATGTTTTTACATAGAATTTAAAAGAATTATCTATAATTTTTATCAAAGAATAGAACATAAGAAATACATAATATCATTACTTCAGTCATCAAAAGCTCACAAGATTAACTAGGTTTAAACATCCATAACAAATTCAAAAGCTGAGGTAACCTAAAAAGAGGAAGTAATGAACATACTCATATATCCCTAAAAAGAGTAAGCTCACAAGATTACGAAGGAGGCGGTGGCATCAGAGGCTGCATCAGCGGCTCCATGACCACGCTGGAGGAGGTGGCCAAGGAGGCCGCCAAGGTTGTCATCCGCGCGCTTCGCCACGCCGCCAAAGCACGTAACGACGCGGAAGAGCGCGGCGCGAGCACATCGTCGACTCGGCGGCGGAGGAGGAGCGTGTGGCTCTGGCCGCTGAGGCGGCGGTCGCGTGGGGTCTCGTCGACGACGATGACATGGAGGTGGCCAAGAACGACAACGAGGAGGGGGAGGAGGTGGACCAGCTGGAGGTGTCGATCGCCGTCCCCATGCAGATAGTGTAGACGCTAGGCTTCGGCCCCAATGGTGCTCCAATTCCGTCTCCTTCTCCGGCGAAGTTGCTCGCCCAACAGGAGGCGAGGGACCATTGGACCGTCGAGATGGACAAGGCCCTGGCGTACCGGGCAGAGGAGGACTGCAGGAAGGCGGCGGGCAAGACGGTGGATTGCGGCCTGGCGTGCGACCGTAATCGCGAACGCATCCAGCATCGGGCCATCTGGTCCGCTAGGGCGGCGATCGACGAGACCGGCGGAAACGACAACGGTGGCGGCAACAAAGGTGGTCGTGGCAACGACGTCGAGTAGCCGACGCGCCGTCCTCCTCCAGCAGTAGCGGTAGCAGTAGCATCCCCACCACTATTTTGTTTGAATGGCCTTTTTATAACTAACATGGCTTAATATAATACATAGCTATCTTAAGCAATAATGTCTCACTTACATATGACCCCGAGACGCCATGGGACAGGGCATCCACGCTGTCTACGCGCATCCGAGCCAACGCAACCGAAACTCAGATTAGATGCATGAATGGATCAAGCCGGACGCGTTTGTCCGGATGGGTCGAGCCGCTGAACGCCGTACACACCCCGCGCGTCCCGCTTACGAGTTCGGATACATTTGGATGCGTCGACCCGGTGGAAATGCACCAAGTATCTGCCCCGACGCTGGCTTCCGCAGGTTGGGCGCCGATCAGTTTCATCCGTGTCTCTGTCTGATTAGGAGAAACTGAGGACGTGGGGGTACTTATCGTGTATCAAACTGACGAGGCACGCAAAACAGACGCTCACTTAGCGGGAGCCAAATCATTGCCACGCCAGTGAATACAGTGTCAAACGTACTTCGGACCGTATATAGACATTTTTTTTGAAAAGAGTATATATTAATATCACAGGGATACCAATTACACCCAGCCTCTGCAACAACGCATGCCCTAGCGGCCCTACGGATGCACACAGTCCAGAAAAAAAGAATTACAAAAAAGAAAAGTCCCGCTATAGAGAACTAGTCCTCAAAGCAACGACAGTGACACCATCAGAACAACACCAGTAGGCCTCCACTCCAATAACAACGCCTTCAAGAAGGAAACAGTGTCCAAGCGCCGTTGTTGCCCGATCAAATATCATAGGTTTTCACCCTGGAGAACGTCCCCACTCACAAAACAATGCCTTCAACAAGGACATTGTCAGGCACAACCAGTTAAGGCCAGACCTTGGATTTTCACCCTGTAAGATAAGACTAGAAACTCCCTCTATGTTGTCTTCCCGCACCAACAGTCGATGCAACGTGTCCTAGATCACGTAGCCAGTTCTCCATCGCCACAAGAACAAAAATCACCATCGCTACCCTCATATTTTCGCTTTCCTGACATTCTCCGCATTTGACTTCACCATGAATCTAAGAATGGCACTTGGTGGGAACAAACAACAGATCTTCACAACGCTCCCGCTGAAACCAAACGGCCAGAAGAACAAGGTGCGAACGACCGAATACCTTCCGATCCAGAAATCTCCAGGCATGATACGCCCATGGGAGTTCGCTGGCGGAGCCTTCCGGAACCCGCCTCTCCAGACCAGAGAAACGAGGGCCGACATCAAGCAGATCTTCGTCTTCGTGCGAAAGAAACCAAATGACCACCTCCTTTATTGGATCCAACACAGCGATACCCACACCATCGGCCGGTTTCCGGAGAACGGATCGAGCAGGACGACCATTGGTGCCGATGACCACATAGGCTTAGCACCGCCACTAAGGGCGCGCCATCGCCTCCATCCTGCAGCACCACGTCCGCCGCTTCCTCTAGATCTCGGCCAACACCATCCACGGCCCTCGCCGCCCCGGTTCAGCAGCCGCCGGCTCCGAGCACGAAACCTCCGCTCCACGCAGCCCTCCTCGCCACAGCAGGGTGACGCCACCGCGCCGAGCCGCGTGTAACTACCTCGGTGAATTACGCTCCTAGATACAAGCCTGGATGAGCAGTAGTGGTTGAAATAGTACGGTGGGGCCCCAAAAGCCACTCACGGGTAGACCTTTCGGCCGTCCCAACCACTACCAACTCAACGGGACCTGTACGGGCGGCGTAATCGGCAGGCGAAGGGATCAACTACATACACAAGTGGGTATGTATGCAAGCCACCATACAAGAGTACATCAGAGCCATACCATCTAGAAAGAAAGGAAATATAGCAACGCCATACGGCAAGATTCAAATGACCTAGATAGATCTAATATTTTAGGATACTTCCTCATACAACACACATCAGAGTATCATGCGGAAGCGGCAAACAAAATCCGAGTACGGATAAGAAGCAAATCTGCATAAGATGCCATAGAAATAAGCACATCCCAACCACAGATCTCACGGATCCCCGTTCCCGGAATCTCTACACCGAACGATCGTTGCCCACATCATCAGCTTCTTCCACCCAAAGATCCGTCCTGGGTACCTGTTCATCTGAACCAATAATTTATCGTGTGAGACCCTAAGGGTACTCAGCAAGACTTAATGCCTCTAAAGGGGACACAACCTGGGGTGACGCAATTGCAGCGAAAGATAAACCCTAGCAATTCTACAGATACTCGCTAACCATCCGCCTAACCAATGATAGACGGATGTCCGTGAATTAAGGACAACAGTTATAGTAGTAATTTCATCAGATCCATCCTCCTCCTCGCTTACCAACGAGGAAGCGGACGAACAACCCCCATCCGTTGGCAATTTTATTAACCATTCCATGAGTATTGTACTATTTACTAGACAAATTACTTAGTCAGATTAAAACGGTTCTTTAGTTATGCTTGTCTATGATCGAGAAACTGTGCTCCAAGTCGTCCATATCCGCGGACACGGCTTTCAGAAAGTTTTACCCGCCGGTGCACCAATAGCAACACACGCCGATCAACCTCGGAAAACCAAATCAAAACCCAACGAGGCTTTCACGAACAATCACAGATTCGAAATATTTCAGGGGCCACCCTTGAGTACACCCGAACGGTTAATGACCGAGACGGACCCGAGGTTTGTGGGGCGGTGTAAACGACAGATCCCCAAACAGGGACTGCCGATACCACGAAACGGGTCACAATTCCTAATCAAGAGTGTGCTCCTCGCACAATTTAAATAAAGCGAGCATGGCATAAGTACAGGATAGTAAACAAAACCTCAAACTAGTTTGTGGCCCCAAGAAATAAGACGGAATCAAGCTCGCTCAGAGGGTCCCATATACCTCCGGATGTGGATAGCGCGATAAATCAAGGAACAGGAATCAAGTACTCGGGGTCTTACGGACACAAGTGAGCAGGAAAACCAAATAGCGATATTGCTCACCGTGCAACTTTCATTAGTTATCCCATTACTACTCGTGTTAAGTTGTTTAGGTACCTCGTTATCCATCGACTCTCACATACCCTACACATGTCGTTTCTACGACTCGCATGGCTCAAACAACTCCTGTAGTAATGGCTCATGGGATGGAGGAACAAGCTTGGGGTTTAAAAGTAAAGGCTATGCATACTTGGGATTCAATTTAATGCAATCGCGACTCCATGATGCAAGAATAAGATAGAGGCAATAGGTATTGTATGTATGCAAGCATGTGGAAGTGCTTGCCCGACAACTGCTTGAAGCGAGAGATGGATCTGGTAGTGCTCCTGGTTCTCTTGATATAACCCCTGCTCAGTGTCTATCCGAGAAAAACCAAACAAACAAGGCCAACATGAATATAGAGCACAAGCATATGAATAAGATGCGTCAAGCAAACAATCATGCCATGATGAATGATGCACAATTTACATGGCAATAAGGTAGCATGGCATGGTGAGGTGTGTAAGACAAGTAATAACATTTTAATGGGGTTTTGGATCACATTTTGTTGTCATAACAATTGATGTACCCTATATTTTTATATGATGCATGCTGCAATTGAAGTCATGGATAGCATAAACAGAAAGGTCTCGTCGAGCTGATCATTTTAGACATATCATTTGCTAAATTTGGAATTATAAATCAAAAGTTATTAATTATTTAAGTTCTAGTGGCATTTGTGGTAATTTAATTCAACTTGGAATTTTAAATGTGCAAAAGGAAATTTTAATGGCATATTTGAATTCCTTACATTTTTCTGGTTCAGAAACATATAACATTTGTATTATTTGGATTTATAATTGAAAAGTTATCTAAAATCTGATTTGAATTTGAATTTGAAATTATTAGGAAAAGATTTGATTTTAAACAGACTCAGGAAAACTTTCTATACCCAGACTAACATACCCACAGACGCTTACAGGTGGGGGCCAGGGACTTGCGGTCCCACACGCCAGCGGCTGAGAGGACGGGGAACCGCGGGTTGATTCACAGAAACCCCGTGAGCCTTTTTGTAAAAACGCCAAAGACACCGACAGTGGGCCTGGCTGGACCGCGGGCTGGACTAAACAAAAAAAAGGGGGTGTATGTGCAAAGTGTACAACGAACACTGTTTTTCTTCCTATCGTCGCGAGCGACAGAGAGGCGAGGTGGGGGATCGATCCCGCGCCCTCTGGCGCGCTAGCGGGGCGGCTACCGCTGCGGCGGCTGCGTGCTGGTGTTGGAAAGGGGGGGTGGGGTCAGATAAGCTGATGCGCGCCGCGGTAACGAGACAACATCGACGGTCACGCCGTGCACCGAGGGTGCTCGTCCGGTGGCGTGGCGCACACAGGAAACGAGGGTCGAGGGGAGGTTGTCTGAGAGGTAGGGGTGCTCACCGCGGGTGGATTGGGCAGGGCGGGGCGCCGACGATCGGGCGGCGAGGGCCGACGGAGCTAGGGTTTGTCGGCGGCGTCGGCTGGGACGTGGGGCCTGCCTCTCGCGGGTCGACGGGCTGCCGCAGGGAGCCGGCTTGTGAACCTTGACCACCCCCTAGACGAGCTGGTCGGCCGGAGCATCGTGGACGGCGAGGTACTGGCGTTGGGCGGCGACGGTCGGCTGGTGGCCGTGGAGGAGGAAGGAGGAGGGAAGGCTGGCTCAGCCAGATCTGGGCGAGGCCAGAGAGGCGAGGGAGGACAGATAGGGACGGAGGGGAGGTGGTGTCGGGAGGTGGTGGGGAAAGGTGGCTCTGGCCACCCTCCTCTTCACGTCTTGGGCAGGGCAGGGGTGGCTTCCGGGTGGGACCAGGGGGCGAGGCCAAGGAGGCAGGGCAGGCTCGGTGTGGGGCTTCCAGGCAGAGAGATAAAGAGGGGAGGGAGGAGCTCAGGTTGGGGTGGTGGTAGCCTCGGCTAGGGTTGGAGCTAGGGTAGGAAGAAGAGGGGGTATGGCTCAGGTACGGTTTGTCTTAGATGGGGGAAAGGTTAGATGCTAGGGTTTAGCTAGAGGGTTCGGTTTAGAAATAGGTGGGGTTAAGGAGAGAGGGGTGGATTAGGGTTTTTGTTTGGACTAGGAGTAGCTTAGGTTTTATCTAGGATGGTTATTGGGCATGGGAGGGAGAGAGGGAGCTAGGTAGAGGATAGAGAGAAGGGGGTGCAAGCTAGGGATTTGAAGCATGCATGTTCCCAACATGGTCAAGCAAGATCAAAAGAAGAGAGGTAGGGAGAGGGATGGGTTTTAGGCTTATGCTCACAAATGATCACATGTGTATGCATGGAGCATGGTGATAGAGGTTTTAGCTATAGGGGGAAAAAGAGGTAGATGGTGTGGTGAAGGATTCTACAAGCCAAAACAAGTTTAAGCAAAGGAGAGGTGATTCATGCAAGCAAAGCCAAAAACATTCCAAAGTCAAGAGAAAGGTGGCACTTGCATGGCCCATGCAACAATAATTGCCATGTAGTTATATTGTGAAAACAACATTAAATCATGTGGCACTATTCCTTGCATTCCCAAAAGGTGGGCAAAGGCCAAGCAAAAGATTATGGGTGGAATCCAACCAACCAACATGAGCTAGAGGTAACTCAAATAAAATGCCAAGCTCATATTAATTGGATGGTGGAATTATAAGGTGGTGAAAGAAAGGTGGTGAAGTTATTAAGAGATATGCCCCCAAATCAACTTGGGCATTTAACAATATATTAAGAACCAACTACAATTAATAATGCACATGAGATAAGAACCAAACAAGAAAGGGTTTTATATGATGCTCAAATGCAAGGTGGCATGATGACATGGGCATGACATGATGATGATGCAACAATTATATGTTGGAAGTGGCCCTTTTATTACTATAACAAGTAGCATTACAGGTGTTAGACAACTGGGATGCTACAACTCTCCCCCACTAAACAGGAATCTCGCCCCGAGATTCTAGGAAGAAGAAGAAGACACAAAGAGAGAAGGATGGTTGGCACGGAGTTCATCTTCACGCTCCCATGTGTCTTCATCAACAGAATGGTGTGACCACTGCACCTTGCAGAACTTGATGGACTTGTTACGAGTCCTTCGTTCTGCGGTCTCAAGGATTTTGGTGGGGTGTTCTTGATAAGACAAGTCTTCTTGGAGATCGATTAGCTCATGATCCACGGTCCTGCCGGGATCTTTGAAGCACTTCTTGAGCTGAGAGATGTGGAAAACATCATGGACTTTGAGTTTTTCTGGGAGCTCCAGGCATAAGCAACTTCTCCTCTTCTACCACGTATCTTGAAAGGACCGATGTATCTAGGAGCCAACTTTCCTTTGATACCGAAGCGGTGTGTTCCTCTCATGGGAGTGACACGAAGGTAGACGAGATCACCAGGGGCATATACCATATCCGTGTGCTTCCTGTCATAGTTGCTCTTCTGACGACTTTGAGCAATCTTCAGGTTCTCCAGAATGATATGCACCTTCTCCTCTGCTTGGGTTACAATGTCAGGGCCAAACCAGATTCTTTCTCCTGCACCTGACCAACCAATCGGAGTTCTGCACTTGCGACCATAGAGAGCCTCGAATGGTGCCATCTTCAGACTCTTCTGGAAGCTGTTGTTGTAGGAGAATTCAGCATATGGAAGGCATTCCTCCCACTTCATGCCAAAAGAGATGACGCAAGCCCAGAGCATATCCTCCAGAATCTGATTGATTCTTTCCACTTGTCCTTGCGACTGAGGGTGGTAAGCAGTGCTGAAGTTCAACTTTGTTCCCAAAGCTTTTTGGAAACTTTCCCAGAACTTTGAGGTGAAGATGCTCCCACGGTCGGAACTGATTTCAAGTGGAACCCCATACAGAGAGACAATTATGTTGATATAGAGCTCAGCCAACTGAATTCCAGAAATTGTTTCTTTGACTGGGAAGAAATGAGCCACTTTAGAAAGCTCGCCGATGACAACAAAATTGCATTGTTGCCCTTCATGACCTTGGAAAACCAGTGATGAAGTCCATCTCTACTTTCTCCCATTTCCATTCCGGAGGTTTCAATGGCTGTAGAAGACCAAATGGTTTCTGATGGACAGCCTTCACTCTGCGGCAGACATCACATTCTGAGACATACTTGGCACAATACCGTTTCAACCCAGGCCACCAGTATTGTGTTTTCAAGTCCATGTACATCTTTGTGCTGCCAGGATGGATAGAAAGAACCGAATCATGTGCCTCCTTGAGAACTTGGTCTCTCAGACCCGGGTAGTTTGGAACAAACATCCGGTGTTCAAAGAAAAGCGTGCCTTGATCATCAACGTGGAAGGACTCATACTTCGGGAGCTCAAGTTTAGCGATGAGCTTTTTGGTGTGAGGATCACCAAGCTGACGAGAGCGAATCTTTTCTTCCAAGAGAGGAGTAGCCAGAAGGTTCAGGAGATGCCCTTGTTCCACAATTTCGTGTTGAGTCGACGAATTCCTCGCACAAGAGAGGTTCGCTCTTCCACCATGATGTTGTTGACATAAGCTTTTCTAAGCGCATCGCCATAACATTTGCTTTGCCCGGAGTGTAGTTGATGGTCACATCAAAGTCATTGATTGCTTCAATCCATCTCCTCTGCCGAAGGTTGAGATCAGGCTGAGTGAAGATATACTTCAAACTCTTGTGGTCAGAAAAGATCTCACAACGGTTACCAAGCAAGTAGTGCCTCCATAGCTTCAAAGCAAAGACAATCGCTGCGAGCTCAAGGTCATGTGTGGGATAGTTGATCTCATGCGTCTTCAATCGACGAGAGGCATAAGCAACCACCTGTTTCTCTTGCATAAGGACCGCACCCAATCCTTGCAAAGAGGCGTCGCAGAATATCTGGAAAGGCTTAGATGTATCCGGAGGAACCAAGACTGGCGTGGAAGTGAGCTTCTCTTTGAGTGTCTCAAAACTTTCTTGACACGCAGGAGTCCACAGGTATTTCTTGCCTTTCTTGAGGAGATCGGTAAGAGGCTTCGCTATCTTCGAGAAGTTCTGAACAAAGCGACGGCAATAGCTAGCCAAACCAAGAAAACTCCGCACTTCCTTGACATTAACAGGAGGAAGCCATTCAACTATTGTCTTCACGGTTTCCGGGTTGACTGCAATGCCCTTGGCAGAGATAACATGACCCAGGTATGTTACTTGTGCAGCCAAAACTCACACTTTGAGAACTTTGCATACAAGCGGTTCTCGAAGCTTGTTTAGGACACACCGCAGTGTTCTTCATGCTCCTCCTTAGACTTGGAATAGACGAATGTCATCCAGATAGACCACACGAACTTATCAAGGTACTCCATGAAAACGGAGTTCATCAGCCTCGAGAAGGTAGCATGTGCGTTGGTGAGACCGAAAGACATGACCGTGTACTCATACAGGCCATAGCAGGTGGTGAAAGCTGTTTTGGGCACATCTTCTTTGCGAATCTTGATTTGGTGATAACCACTTCTCAAGTCCAGCTTAGAGAACACCACAGCTCACCTAGGTGATCAAAAGATCATTTATCCGTGGGAGGATATTTGTTCTTGATGGGTTTAGCATTGATAGCCCGGTAGTCAACACATAGTCTATCGGTCCTGTCACGCTTCTTCACAAAGATTGTTGGGCTACCCCAAGACGAAGTGCTATGTTGAATGAAACCCAACTTCTCTTGTTCATCAAGTTGTCGTTTGAGTTCAGCCAACTCAGAAGGACCCATTTTATATGGCCGCTTGGAGATAGGAGCCGTTCCAGGTTCAAGCTCAATCACGAATTCAACCTCGCGATCCGGAGGCATACCCGGCAACTCTTCAGGAAAGACATCTGGGAACTCACAGACCACCGGTACACTCTGAATAGCTTGCATAACATCATCATTCAGAGCTGCCAAGGAGAAGAGCTGGACAGCAGGAGTCAGACTTGGAGAAAAGACTATATGACCTTCAGGAATCTTCAGAGAAACTGAGCGTTCAGCACAATCAATCACATCTGCATTTGCTGTCAACCAATCCATGCCCAAGATGACATCAATGTCAGAGTTGCCCAGAAGAATTAAAGAAGCCGAGAATGAAGAACCACCAATATCAATCTGATTGCCATGACTGATATGAGCAGCCCTCATGTTTGAACCAGGAGATAGCACCACCAGACGACGTGATAAAGGAACCCTATCCAGGTTATGCTCTTGTGCAAACTTATGCGAGACAAAAGAATGCGATGCACCAGAATCAAACAAAACTCGTGCAGGGACTGAGTTAACGGGAAGCATACCCATCACAACTCCAGGTGCATGCTCGGCAAGGCGTTGACACAGTTGGCACGAACAACCGCAGACCCGGGCTTGGTGTTGATGTTGAGAGCCCGAGGTGGTGGTGCACGAACCGAAGGAGAGCTTGTTGCAGATCTTGGCGGGGGTGGAGGGAGAGTTTTGTTCTTCATCGGACAGTTCCAGTTTTGATGTCCAGGATCTCCACACACGAAGCAGGCACCAGCTGGACATGGAGCAGCGTAGCCAGGGACTCCGCCAGGCGCTCCAGGGTAGTGGTTGTTGTAGCCCCTGGGAGCCGCAGTGGTGAAGTTTGGTGGCCTTGACGCGAAACTTGCAGGTCTTGGTGGAGCCGGGAGCGACGGTGGGGTGTTAGGAACCCAGACACGCCGCTTAGAAGGATCTGCCATAACTGCAGAGCTTGATGCATCCCTGTTGTGTTTCTTGGACTCCTCGAACACTTGCCTGCTTGCCTCCTCTTGCAGTGCTGTGTGCTGTAGTTCTAGGAAAGTTGTCGGCCTTGCATGTGTGATCGCATACTTGATCGACGCATTGAGCCCTTGCCTGAACCTCTTCTGCTTCTTCTTGTCATCAGATACCTCATCACCACCATAACGAGAGAGATTCATGAAGTTCCTGATATAGGTGTTGACGTTATCATTTCCTTGCTTCAGGTTGAGGAATGCTTCCTTCATCCTTTCCATTACAATCTCTGACAGAAACTGCTCCTTGAACGCTCCAGTGAACCTCTCCCAAGTTGGCTGGAAACCAGTGCAGCTTGCCTTCAAGTAATTCTCCCACCAAAGAGTTGCATCTCCCTTCAGAAGGTGGGTAGCACACTTGACCCACTCCTGCTCCGGAACATCAGCAGTCTCGAGCAACCTTGGGATCTCACGCAGCCAATCATCCGCGTCCAGAGGTCGGTCAGAAACATCAAACTGACGAGGGTTGAATTTGAGGAATCTCTTGATGTCTCCTCGCTTGGGAGGTGGAGGAAGTGGAGCAAACTCGTTTCTCCTGACGCTCTCCTCAAAGCGCTGCTGGTTCTGCTGCATTGCTGCCAAAGCATTAGCGATGTTTGACAACATGAGCCCAGCCTCCGAGGTATGTCCTCATCGGTATGCGTGGTGGAGCCATCCTGTCATTGATATAAAACTCAAGTCGATTACTATAATGGAAAATGATAATAATCCAAAATAGTACCAAGATGGAATTAACCAAGATTAAAGGATACAATTCTTGAGATGATATTAAAATATCAACAAAGTTCAAAGCACCTAGAAGATATTAAGCATATCGCACACGATCGAAAAGGTGTGGTACACAAATATATCAAAGAAAAATTTTCCACAAATTTCGCATTAAAATACCAATAGATGCATAAAATTACTTAACGAATCAAGATTAGTGACTCTACCGATTCAATATACAAAAGCGAATGATAAAAGTAGTGGTATGGTCGCGACTCCATCCCGCACTCAAATCATTACTCCGCACATGAACAAGTGGAACACATATCCTAACCCCTTCTTCTCACGTTGAACCTAAAGATTGGTAACTACGGAAACGAACACCCCAAACAAGATAACGTCGGATACAAAGAGGAAGATAGATTGCGTCGGTTTGCATAAGCCTGTCGGTATGGAATGTACCAACAGTTGATAACCAAAGGCAGATAAGATAACAACTTGGATGCAACAGATAGACAAGGGATTACACACACACACACACACACACACACACAACCTATGGTACTACGGAAACCCAGAACACGTGAATCCTAGTTTGAACTTTGAGAAGAGGATTGAAAACGTTGCACTTCCTTTCCATAAAAGGGTGGGTGGAAGGGTAAGAAGAAAAGTGGAAGCAGTCCTACTCTCGCGTTTTGTTTTTCCCTAATATACATAACTACCAAAATATTTGCTAGACTGACAACGACCGTTTGGCTGAAACCACAAGGTCGGGATGGCTCGATACCAATTGTAACTACCTCGGTGAATTACGCCTAGATATAAGCCTGGATGAGTAGTGGTTGAAATAGTGTGGGGCCCCAAAGCCACTCACGGGTAGACCTTTCGGCCGTCCCAACCACTACCAACTCAACGGGACCAGACGGGCGGCGTGTCGGCGAAGGATCAACTACATACACAAGTGGGTATGTATGCAAGCCACCATACAAGAGTACATCAGAGCCATACCATCTAGAAAGAAAGGAAATATAGCAACGCCATACGGCAAGATTCAAATGACCTAGATAGATCTAATATTTTAGGGTACTTCCTCATACAACACACATCAGATGTCATAGAAATAAGCACATCCCAACCACAGATCTCACGGATCCCCGTTCCCGGAATCTCTACACCGAACGATCGTTGCCCACATCATCAGCTTCTTCCACCCAGTATCCGTCCTGCGGGGGTACCTGTTCATCTGAACCAATAATTTATCGTGTGAGACCCTAAGGGTACTCAGCAAGACTTAATGCCTCTAAAGGGGACACAACCTGGGGTGACGCAATTGCAGCGAAAGATAAACCCTAGCAATTCTACAGATACTCGCTAACCATCCGCCTAACCAATGATAGACGGATGTCCGTGAATTAAGGACAACAGTTATAGTAGTAATTTCATCAGATCCATCCTCCTCCTCGCTTACCAACGAGGAAGCGGAACAACAACCCCATCCGTTGGCAATTTTATTAACCATTCCATGAGTATTGTACTATTTACTAGACAAATTACTTAGTCGATTAAACGGTTCTTTAGTTATGCTTGTCTATGATCGAAGCGTGCTCCAAGTCGTCCATATCCGCGGACACGGCTTTGAAAGTTTTACCGGCGGGTGCACCAATAGCACCACACGCCGATCAACCTCGGAAAAACCAAATCAAAACCCAACGAGGCTTTCACGATTGAACAATCACAGGATTGAGAAATATTTGAGGCCACCCTTGAGTACACCGCAACAAAGTTAGTGACTTGAGGACGGACCCGAGGTTTGTGGGGCGGTAATGCAACAGATCCCCAAACAGGACTGTCGATACCACGTAACGGGTCACAATTCCTAACAAAGACAAAGGTGCTCCTCACAATTTAAATAAAGCAGTAGCATGGCATAAGTACAGGATAGTAAACAAAACCTCAAACTAGTTTGTGGCCCCAAGAAATAAGACGGAATCAAGCTCTGGCTTAGGGGGGTCCCATATACCTCCCGGATGTGGATAGCGCGATAAATCAAGGAACAGGAATCAAGTACTCGGGGTCTTACGGGACACAAGTGAGCAGGAAAAACCAAATAGCAGATATTGCTCACTGGTGCCACTTTCATTAGTTATCCCATTACTACTCAGGTTAAGTTGTTTAGGTACCTCGTTATCCATCAGACTCTCACATACCCTACACATGCTGTTCTACGACTCGCATGGCTCAAACAACTCCTGTAGTAATGGCTCATGGGATGGAGGAACAAGCTTGGTGGGGTTTAAAAGTAAAGGCTATGCATACTTGGGATTCAATTTAATGCAATCGCGACTCCATGATGCAAGAATAAGATAGAGGCAATAGGTACTGTATGTATGCAAGCATGTGGAAGTGCTTGCCTGACAACTCAGTTGAAGCGAGAGACGGATCTGGGTAGTGCTCCTGGTTCTCTTGATATAACCCCTGCTCAGTGTCTATCCGAGAAAAACCAAACAAACAAGGCCAACATGAATATAGAGCACAAGCATATGAATAAGATGCGTCAAGCAAACAATCATGCCATGATGAATGATGCACAATTTACATGGCAATAAGGTAGCATGGCATGGTGAGGTGTGGAAGACAAGTAATAACATTTTAATGGGGTTTTGGATCACATTTTGTTGTCATAACAATTGCTGTACCCTATATTTTTATATTATGCATGCTGCAATTGAAGTCATGGATAGCATAAACAGAAAGGTCTCGTCGAGCTGATCATTTTAGACATATCATTTGCTAAATTTGGAATTATAAATCAAAAGTTATTAATTATTTAAGTTCTAGTGGCATTTGTGGTAATTTAATTCAACTTGGAATTTTAAATGTGCAAAAGGAAATTTTAATGGCATATTTGAATTCCTTACATTTTTCTGGTTCAGAAACATATAACATTTGTATTATTTGGATTTATAATTGAAAAGTTATCTAAAATCTGATTTGAATTTGAATTTGAAATTATTAGGAAAAGATTTGATTTTAACAGACTGGAAAACTTTCTATACCCAGACTAACATACCCACAGACGCTTACAGGTGGGGGCCAGGGACTTGCGGTCCCACACGCCAGCGGCTGAGAGGACGGGGAACCGCGGGTTGATTCACAAAATCCCCGTGAGCCTTTTTGTAAAAACGCCAAAGACACCGACAGTGGGCCTGGCTGGACCGACTAAACAAAAAAAAGGGGGTGTATGTGCAAAGTGTACAACACTGTTTTCTTCCTATCGTCGCGAGCGATGAGAGGCGAGTGGGGATCGATCCCGCGCCTTAGCGGTGGCGGCTACGGCTACTGGCGTCTGCGTCGGTGTTGGAAAGGGGGTGGGGTCGATAAGCGATGCGCCCGTGATAACGAGACAACATCGACGGTCACGCCGCACGAGGGTGCTCGTCCGGTGGCGTGGCGCACAGAAACGAGGGTCGAGGAGGTTGTCGAGAGGTAGGGTGCTCACCGCGGGTGGTTGGTGGGGTCGGTCAGCGAGGCGCCGGCGATCGTGGCCGACGGAGCTAGGGTTTGTCGGGGCGGCGTCGGCCTGGGGACGTCTGGGCCTGCTCCTCCTCGCGGGTCGTACGGGGCTGCTGCAGGGGAGCCGGCTTGTGAACCTTGACCACCCCCTAGACGAGCTGGTCGGCCGGAGCGTGGGCCGAATCTTGGCGTTGGGCGACGGCCTGGTGGTGGCCGTGGAGGAAGGAGGAGGAAGGCTGGCTCACCAGATGCGAGCGAGGCGAGGAGGGAGAGATAGGGACGGAGGGAGAGGCTGGGTGTCGTGGGAGGTGGTGGCGAAAAGGTGGCTCGGTCACCTCCTCTTCACGTCTTGTGCAGCGAGGCAGGGGTGGCTTCCGGGTGGGACCAGGGGGCGAGGCCAAGGAGGCAGGGCAGGCTCGGTGTGGGGCTTCCAGGCAGAGAGATAAAGAGGGGAGGGAGGAGCTCGGGTTGGGGTGGTGGTAGCCTCGGCTAGGGTTGGAGCTAGGGTAGGAAGAAGAGGGGGTATGGCTCAGGTACGGTTTGTCTTAGATGGGGGAAAGGTTAGATGCTAGGGTTTAGCTAGAGGGTTCGGTTTAGAAATAGGTGGGGTTAAGGAGAGAGGGGTGGATTAGGGTTTTTGTTTGGACTAGGAGTAGCTTAGGTTTTATCTAGGATGGTTATTGGGCATGGGAGGGAGAGAGGGAGCTAGGTAGAGGATAGAGAAGGGGTGCAAGCTAGGATTTGAAGCATGCATGTTCCCAACATGGTCAAGCAAGATCAAAAGAAGAGAGGTAGGGAGAGGGATGGGTTTTAGGCTTATGCTCACAAATGATCACATGTGTATGCATGGAGCATGGTGATAGAGGTTTTAGCTATAGGGGGAAAAAGAGGTAGATGGTGTGGTGAAGGATTCTACAAGCCAAAACAAGTTTAAGCAAAGGAGAGGTGATTCATGCAAGCAAAGCCAAAAACATTCCAAAGTCAAGAGAAAGGTGGCATTTGCATGGCCCATGCAACAATAATTGCCATGTAGTTATATTGTGAAAACAACATTAAATCATGTGGCACTATTCCTTGCATTCCCAAAAGGTGGGCAAAGGCCAAGCAAAAGATTATGGGTGGAATCCAACCAACCAACATGAGCTAGAGGTAACTCAAATAAAATGCCAAGCTCATATTAATTGGATGGTGGAATTATAAGGTGGTGAAAGAAAGGTGGTGGAGTTATTAAGAGATATGCCCCCAAATCAACTTGGGCATTTAACAATATATTAAGAACCAACTACAATTAATAATGCACATGAGATAAGAACCAAACAAGAAAGGGTTTTATATGATGCTCAAATGCAAGGTGGCATGATGACATGGGCATGACATGATGATGATGCAACAATTATATGTTGGAAGTGGCCCTTTTATTACTAGAACAAGTAGCATTACAGGTGTTAGACAACTGGGATGCTACACCGCGCCACCAAGACGGATGCTGCCGCGCGCCGCAGCCGCCACGATCGTCGATGAAACCCACCGACGCCGAAGCGGCTTTGCGGCCCAGCGTCCCAGGCGAGGTGGGAGGAGCGGAAGGGGGGCGACCCGACGGCGGCGGTAGGGTTCCCCCCGGTCGCTCGCGGGAGCGACGCGGGAGGAGGAGGGTACGTACGGGAGAAGGGTCATGGTAGAAGATTATTTCGATCGGCAGTACACGTTGGTTAGCAGCAGCAGAGTCTCTGTCTCTCAACCTCCACCCGCTCCTCCCCCACGCATTCCCTTGAGAGTCGCTTAGCCACCGCGACCCGATCCGGAGCTCTCTCCGTCGGCGAGGCTGGTCGGAGTAGGCGATGGAGAGGTGCTGCTGTAGATTTTAGGTTTAGTTTTGGGCTAGGTCCCTGTGTTTTCCCTAGATGGGTGACTGGGAGTAGGGATCTGGATTTCGCCGGCCAGATCCAGGGCGGCTTGGTTCTCCTTGTGGCGGCGGCGCACCTCCGGTGGCAGGAGGTTGGGTGGCTGGTGGCGGGGAGATCAAGGATCTCCGACAATAAGGCAGGCTTTCTGAGCCTCTTAAAGCTAGCGTCGGGGCGCGCGCTGGTAAGGTGCTGAGGATCGCCTTTGCTGGGATTCCGAGGTGGAAGACGATGGCGAGGCTCTCCTCAGCGGGCTCTGCAAATAAGCGCCCTTGCCTCAATATTCTTCATATCCTTCTTCTTCTGCTTCTCCTGCTTGGCCATGGTGGTGATGGGGAGCAGTGGAGGATCTGGGAGGTGGGGGAGGATGTGGGGTCGTGGGATGTGGGAGGTGCGACGGTCTGGAGCCCTCCTGAAGCTGTGTTTCTTCGAGCGGATGATGACCCACAAGTATAGGGGATCGCAATAGTCTTCGCGGATAGTGTTACCCAATTTATTGATTCGACACAAGGGATCCAAAGAATACTTGCAAGCCTTAACAACTGAGTTGTTAGTTCAGCTGTACCTGGAAATAGTTCTTGCTCACAGAAGTTTATCAGTAGCAACAGTTTATAGTAGAAACAACAAAGCAACAGCGAAGATGACAAGATGAAAACAATAGCAAAAGTAACTTGAACTTGATGTGATGGGATTTGAGTGCGGTAGGCATAAGGATGGATGGACGGGCGTTGCATGGACGAGTCTAAACATGTAACTTCAAGATCTAGGGCATTGCAGATAAATGATAACAAGCATCCAAGTACTAAGCAATCCTAGGCATGTACTCCAAATATAGTCATACGTGCTCGCAATGAGAACTTGCACAACATCTTCTGTCCAGCCAGCCCGTGGCAGCGGAGCCTCTAGGTAACTACTGGCAATTAAGGTGATCCTTTTAATAGAGCACCGGAGCAAAGCATTAACACTCCATGAACACACGTGATCCTCACACCACATCCATCCCCTCCGGTTATCCCAATTATTGTCACTTTGGGGCCTTTGGATCCGGACAATGATATGTGTATACAACTTGCAGATAAGATCACAAACAATACTATCATAATGATTTAATAATAAGTTCAGATCTGAGATCATGGCACTCAGGCCCTAGTGACAAGCATGAAGCACAACAAGTTGCAACAAAGTTAAATAGCACTAATAGAGATACTAGGCACTATGTCCTAACAGATCTTATTCGATTACATGATAGAACTCATCCAATCCCTACCATAGCCAAGCCTACAGCGGGGGATTACTCGGTCATGGATGAGGGAAACATCGGTGGTTGATGGAGATGCGTTGGTGATGACGATGGCGATGATCCTCTTCAAATTCCTCGTCCCGACAGGGTGCCAGAACGGAGTTTCTGGATCCGAATCTTGGTTTCTGGTGGCGGCGGCGGAGCAGAACTCCTTCTGGAAAACTATCGAACCCCCCTAAGTTTTTAGGTCAGAAGGCAACTTATAGGCGAAGAGAGATGCCAAGGGGGTGCCTGGGCCGGCCACACCCCTCCCAGGCACAGGGTGGGCCCACCCACGTGGCAGGGGGGTGTGGGCCACCCAGGGCTCCCCTCCGTCTCGTATTCTGGCTCCGTGGATCTTCTGGTGAAATAGGATTTTTGGCATATTTTCCGGGATTTTTCCTGATAGTTCATTTTCTGCACAAAAACAAGACACCGATGTAATTCTTCTGAAAATAGCGTCAGTCCGTGTTAGTTGTATCCAAATCACACAAGTTTAGAGAAGAAACAATAGCAAAGTGTTTGAGAAAGTAGATACGTTTTGGACGTATCAACTCCCCCCAAGCTTAGCTTATTGCTTGTCCTCAAGCAATTCAGTTGAAAACTGAGTGCGATAAAAGAACTTTCACGAACACTTTGCTTCATAAGATGTATATATTCTCAGCATAGGAGTAGATGCTTAGACAATTCATAATAAGGAGTATGCAACTAAGTCTACTCAATAGTTATTGCAAGCTATGAAGAGAAACCAACTCAATAATAGTAAGTAGCATGAAACATAAACATAAGAAACATTGCAATTCTCATAATAAGGTATGATAGAGTGGTATCTCGCTTGCCTTTGTTTTGAAGAGCACAATATAAATGCCAAGGCACCTCTGAAGTTCACATGAATACTAGAAGTAAAGATATCAGAGATACAAGCATCAAAGTCATGACATAATTAACCAAGTTTTGGAACAAACACAAGAATGACAACTATGCTCTCAAGAAGGTGCTCATAGAATAAGTGGTGACTCAAAAAAGTTGTGAAAATGGTTTTGAAAGGTTTGAAAGGCTTCCAAATGCTGAAAAGAAGGTACTCATTAGCTTTGAGCTCTCATTGCCACTATAATAGGCATCTTCATATGGTTAAGGTAAAAGTGAGGTCCCCTCTAAATCATATGCTTGACAGATCAAAAACTGGAAATCCCAAGTCCCTTGAGTACGAGGGTCGCTCTGCATGCTACTCAACTTTGGTCACCTGAAAGTTCTTGTCATTGTAAATACATGCATATCATCGAGAACCGCCAATGGGGTACCCCTTGCACATGGTACAGGAGCTTTCCCATAACCAAAATGATAAGGCAAGCAGACAATGAGCATCTTAGCAATATTTTTATTTACCATATACATAGCCTTTTACTGAAGATGCTTCATAGATGCTCATTATGGTTATGCTGCAAGTTTCCACCATGATTAGGAATGGCTTAGGCTAGCGGCCCAAGCGTTTCTCTAACACAATGTATAAACTCCATGAACTCACAACCTCCCCTTTTATTTCACATCATCGACATCCGTAAATAAAAGAGCAAAGAATCAATTGGATGAGATATCCAACAGGTGTTAAAAGCATTCCCCGTGACAGCACGGTTCTGCTGACTCCCAGAATATAATTAGCAAGCATATAACTTTCATGGACTAGTCACAATGGTTCAGAATTATTAAGCGCAAAGAATAAAGTGTGCCATCAAGTTCGTGAGAGCTTTACTAACTAACTTTCTCAAAACAGACAAACATTTTATTTTGGAAGAAAACACGGCATATGGAATATGCGCTGAAGTAGCAAAATATGCTAATAGGTAGGTATGGTGGACACAGCTGGCAATATTGGTTTTAGCGAGTTGGAAGCACAGGTAGAGCACATACTCAGTGCAAGTGAAGGCTAGAAATAGAGAGGGAGCGACAAACAAGAGAGCAATAACTGTCATAATGATGCTTGCAACAAAACATGACTAATTATGGCATGAAAGTGATACAAGAACTCTGAGACAAAATAAATCATCGAGGCTTACTGACTATTGATTAGTCATATGCATGCCTGAGCATGTGCCAAGTCGATTCATATGAACAGTCAGAGGAGGATACCACAATATCATACCAAAGTATGAATAAAACAATGCAAGCAAACATTCATATGGCATGCTACAAACTATTAGCAAGCTGGTGACATGGTTATACCCTATGGGTACAAGACATTAGCATACCTGGTCTAGCCCAAGGGAGGCCCACAAAAATATACGCGGCCTGTGGAGATTTTCGGGTGGCCCAATCGCATGACATCTTTGGATCCTTGGAGAGCAAGACTAGAATAGATAGAATATTCAAAGGGGCAAACCCTAAACTTGTAACCGACTCGATCTGTGTCCGAGACCTGCCTAAAATCTATATAGAGGTTAGGAGGGCATGACGACGAGGGCACCTTTTTCTCATCGCATACACACATCCACGCCAGATTGCATCTGCGCACTCATGTAACCTTCGGTTCCGCCGTAATCAAGAGCAGACAAGCAGGAGTAGGGTTTCCCCTCCGGGGGCCTGAACCTGGGTAAATCTCGTGTCCCCTGGTTGCTTGTCTGTTAACCGTTCCGCGATCTCCAGCACCCCTATCTTCTCCAAAACCCAAGCTCATAACAATGGGCATTGACGAGTCCAAACCTCGTCAATTGGCGTCGTCTGTGAGAATCGGGGGCGCTGATTATGCGATCGTGACGGTCCTGACCAATGCGATCTACAACTCCTCAGCGACGGAGAGCCATCTCCTCTTCGGCGCTTTCGACTTCACCGCCCACTCGCGAGCCACCATGAAGGATTTCGAGCCTGTAGGCGACGGGCTCGAGATTCTGTTTGGGAGCTTCTTCTTCCAGGTGGGACAGACTGGTACTCTCCGCCTCCCTGAGCGGGTGCCACTGCCCTCAATTAGTCCCTCCTCGTGGTCCACGCATCCCAGCGTGCTACGCACATCAACGCTGACAGACGAGTCATATGACAGCAGTAGCTGCAAGTCGGATCTGTGCGGCTCCCCGTCGGATGAAGGAACCTACGGTTCTAGATCCGAAAGCTGCGGCAGCAGCGATCCAATCCGAGCGGCGCTACCAGTGCGTCGTGGTCATCCAAAGCGACGTGGAACAACAACCACCAGGTTCGGGTGCCCACGTACAGCTACCCAGCCCAGAGGGTGAAAACGGAGGAAACAGGAGACAACCATCCCTCCCGCCCAACGAGGGCGACGTTGCCGCCTACTATCGGATCAACCTCAATGAGGACGGCTGGCGCTAGGAACGCGAAGCCATCGCGGGCAACACGATCCTACCTGTGAACTCTTCACGTGACAGGTTGATGGCATACCACCTTCTCCTCATCGGCGAACACAACATGCAGGTGCAGCTGCAGGAGGAGCTTGACAAACGCAAGCAACTAGCTTCGGAGTCTAGCGCTCCAGCTCGCATGGCAACAATGCCAATAAGCATCACTCTCGAATAGAGCACATGGATCCCGCCGCATGTCGCGAGGTCAAACGAACCCTCAACACGTCCTTCATGGAGATGGACGTCAATGGCAACGTCATCCCGAAGACGCCGCAAGATGTGATCATGGTAGCCACCACATATCTCACGTCCCATCCACCTCCGGTGGGGGACCCGAAGAGAGCTACGCACAAGTCTGCACTAGCCGGACTCGGACTTGTCGGAGATGCGCTCCACGAGGAAGCTCCTACGGAGCAAAAGAAGAAGGCTACGGTCAGATTCAACCGTAGCCCCACACATTCATCGGACGAAGAGGAAGAAGAGAACGATCTACCTGGATGACACAAGATCCCAAGAAGTCACAACCGCGACTATGACGCTCGAAATGACCTTGCCCAGCGCAAGGTCAACAAGGCACGTGCCAAGCACACGTGCTCAGACGAATCTGAAGAGGACGACGACGAAGAACTCTGCGCAGCTCGATGCTTCAGCAGATCTGTTCGGTGAACGCGGATGCCAAGAAATTTCAAGCTTCCTTCGGACACTCTGAAGTTCTACGGGACGCAGGACCCGAAAGCCGTGCTCAGCGACCACCTGTCGTCCGTCAAGCTGCACGGTGGAAACAAGAAAACCGCCCTGCAATACCTTTTTGCGGTGACAGCGAACTAACCGGATCGCTCAAGAATTGTCCTCGGGTTCCATCCAAAGTTGGGAAGAACTGGCTTACAGTTTCATCCGAAACTTTAAGGGAACCAGCAAGAGGCCAGCCTCGATCAAGGAGCTACGAGCCTACACCCAACGAACGGGCAAATCCATTCACTCGTACATACTACACTGGTCCAATATCAAGAACTCCGCAGCACACTTCTCCGAGGAGAGAATGATCGACGCTTTCAAGGATGGCGTCAAACGCTCGGACTTCAAGGAAGAACTTGGGAGCGTCAAGCCTAATACACTCGATCACCTCATGGACATCACCAACAGGTGAGCAGATGGTGAGGAATCCGTCCATCGAGCACATTAGGATCAGGAAGATGACTACGGCCACCGACGCGAGCGCCATAGCAAGCAAAGATCGCACGTCTATGACGATCGCGATGGACCCGACATGGTTGCAGCTGGCTACGCCGAATGCCGCAACGAAAAAATCGCAGCAACTTCCGCGATGGAGGACGCCCAAGGCAAACGTGGCAGCGCCGCGGCCGCGACGACAAACCCTCGGCATATGAAAAGTTATCGGGCCCATGCACCATCCACTTCTACATCGACAAGCAGGGTGGCAAAAAGAAGGCCAGCCACATGCTCAAGGACTGGCGCGAGTTCTAGAAACTCAGCGAGGGTTTCACCTAGATGCGACGGCAGATCCTGAACCCCGGGTTTGGACCTGCACCTATACCAGGCGACATCGCCCACGGAGCTCCTCCACCACCACCCATGGGACCTTCGAATCAAGCAATCACGCCCGTGCAAAACAATGGCGTAAATGGGTACCCCACGCCAAAAGGGTCCTTGATGATCCAAAAAGGGCACCCAACAAACAGGGTGCAAAAGAAGATCACTCGCCAAGTTAGCCTGGCTATGACCGCTCTACCCTCCATCCTTGAGTACCTCAGTGGATCAGAGTCCTGAATCACATTCAGTCGTTCGGATCACCCCCACCAGATCCCTCGCCTAGGACATGCTGCCCTGGTGCTTGAGGCACAAATCGGAGGATTCAAGATGAGCCGCGTCTTCATGGATGGTGGCAACGGGATCAACCTGATGTTTGCTAGCACTCTAGCAGCAATGTGGATCCCGCTGTGCAGCCTGAAACAATCCGACACAACGTTCTACGGCATAGTCCCAGGGAAGGGCATATTTCCCCTAGGAATGATATGGCTCGACGTCATCTTAGGCAAACCCGAAAACTTTCGGTGTGAGTAGCTCGAGTTCGAAGTGGTGGACTGGCCATCACAATACCATGCCATCCTCGGACGTGTGGCATTCGCAAGGTTCCTGGCAGTACCGCACTATGCGTACCTGCTACTCAAGATTCTAGGACCTAGGGGTGTCATCACGGTCCACGACAACTTCACCCGATCCGACCACTACGACAGGGACTTCAACATAATCTCCCAGTTGTTCGGCATGCAGGAGGAGCTTACAAGGCTTCGGGAGGTGACAGACAATGGGGCACCCCCACTCTAGGAAAAACGCACCCAACATGTCATTCGACTCAACAGTCAACACGAAAAAGGTATAGGTCCACCCGACGGACTCCTTCGAGACGGCGCTGATCGCCAACAACCTCAGCCCCGCATAGGAAAGCGCGCTCGTCGAATTCCTCCGTGAGCACTGGGAAATATTCGCCTGGTTTCCTGCGGACATGCCAGGAGTTCCCAGGGAATTCGCCGAGCATGCACTCAATGTGTTTCTAGACGCCAAGCCCATCAAACAGTCCATCCGACGATTGTCTGAGTCACGGGCCGAAGCCGTCGGAGTCGAAGTCAACAGACTGCTCGACGCTGACTTCATCCGGGAGATCAAGGAGAGCGCGTGGCTAGCAAACACTGTGTTGGTCCCTAAAAAGGACACGGACATCCTGCGGATGTGCGTGGACTTCACGTCGCTCAACAAGCAATGCCCAAAGGATCACTTCCCTCTCCCTCGGATCGATCAGATCATCGATTCAACTACAGGATGCGAGAAACTCTCCTTCCTCGACGCCTACTCAGGCTACAATCATATTCGACTGAAGGTTGAAGATCAGGAGAAAACGGTGTTCATCACGCCGTTCAGAGTATTCTGTTACAACACAATGCCCTTTGGGATGAAGAACGCAGGTGCCACTTACCAGCGATGCATGCATGTGTGCCTAAAGAACCAGATAGGACGCAACATACAAGTCTATGCCGACGACATAGTCGTCAAGACAACGGAGGCCAAGCACTGATCGGCGACCTCCGCGAGACGTTCGACAACCTCGATCACTACAAGATCAAGCTGAACCCAGAAAAGTGCGCCTTCGGCGTCCCATCTGGCCAACTGCTTGGCTACTTCATCTCTCAGCGAGGGATTGAGGCGAACCCGAAGAAAATCCGGGCCATACTGGCCATGGAGAAGCCGAAGAACCTCAAAGGTGTCCAGCAGTTAGCTGGGCGCAATGGCGTTAATGATTCATCACCGCATGGGTGAGAAGGCCACCTTTCTACCGGTTACGCATAAGCGTAAAAAATTGAATGGAAATCTGAAGCAGACGACGCATTCGAAGATCTGAAGCGGCTGCTCTCCACCTCGCCCGTCCTGGTCACACCAAAGGAATGCGAGCCTCTGCTGCTATACATAGCAGCCAGGCATCAGGTGGTAAGCACCGTGCTCATGGTCGAACGACCCGAAGATGGCAAGACCCATGGGGTCCAACGCCCAATCTACTACCTCAGCGAGGTATTAACGCCAACAAAACAGAGGTACCCTCACTACCAGAAACTCGCCTACGGCGTGTTCATGATGACTCGTCGGTTGAGCCACTACTTCCAAGAGCATCAGGTGATGGTCGTCAACGAGGTGCCACTGTCCAGCATCCTGAACAACCCTGAAGCTACAGGACGCGTAGCCCTGTGGGGCATCGAGCTATCCCCTCTAGACATAGTCTACAAGAAGCGCCATGCGATCAAATCTCAGGTCCTCCTGGACTTCCTCATCCACTGGATGGAGCTACAGCTGCCGGACATCCCGGATATGACGCAGTCATGGACGATGCACTTTGAAGGCTCCAAGCGCGAGGCTGGAGCAGGAGCTGGCATCATACTAACGTCCCCGCAAGGCGACACGATGAAATACGTCCTCCGGATGAAATTTTGGGCCTCCAACAACGAAGCCGAATACGAGGCCCTCATCCACGGCATGAAGATGGCCAAGATCTGCAGTGCAACGCGCCTAGTCATCTACGGTGACTCGAACCTCGTCGTCCAGCAGACGATGAACAAGTGTGACGCTCACGCTGCTAACATGATCGCGTACCGCGCGCTCTACAACACACTCGAAGAAGACTTTGACGGCTGCGAGCTTCGGCACGTTGGAAGGGAAAGCAACAAAGAAGCCGATAGACTCGCCAACATCGGCACCACCTGCGCACGGGTGCCACCAGGTGTGTTCCTCGAACAAATCTGCGTGCCTTCCATCAAAAGGAAATTCCCCAAGGGATCACCCGAAGAAGCAGAGCACTCAGGGGCTGCGCTACCCGAAGGACAGGAAGGACCCAAAAAGCTCGACACGGAGGTCGCGTTGGTCAACCTGATAGAGGTCATGGAAATCGAAGAAACATGGACGCAACCGTAACTTCAGTACCTGATAAATAGAGAATTGCCTAATGACCCGACAGATGCCCGGCGTAGATCTCACCGGTTCAAGGCCTTCACCATCATCAATGGCGAGTTTTACAAGCAACATTTCCGGTGTACTCCAAAGGTGCGTCACCATCGGTGACGGCAAAACCATCCTCCAAGACATCCACGAGGGCATATGTGGCCATCACGCGGGCAGTCGCGCCCTCATCGCCAAAGCTCTACGAGCTGGATTCTACTGGCCAACGGCCATGAATGATGCCAAGGACATCGTCCAGAGGTTCAACGGCTGCCAGAGGTTTGCGGACAAGCCACACGCACTAGGATCGTAGCTCAGGCCCATACCCTTGGCCTGGCCCTTCGCCCAATGGGGCATCGACATGATCGGCAAACTGCCCAAATCTTCGAAAGGAGGTCACGTCTACCTCCTGGTCGCAGTTGACAAGTTCACCAAGTGGATCGAGGCCATGCCCGTCACCAACCAAAAGGGCAAAACGGTCGTCAAGTTCTTCGAGTCCATAGTTTACAGGTACGGCGTGCCACACATCATCATCACAGACAACGGGTCGAACTTCATCTCCAAAGAATTCCAGGACTTTTGCGAAGGCCTTGGGATCAACATATCATACGCCTCCGTGGCACACCCGCAAACCAACAGGTAGGTCAAAAAGGCCAATGGCCTCGTAGGCGGCGGCATCAAGAAACGCCTACTCAGACCACTCGAACGTCTTGCGGGAACCTGGGCAGAAGAACTACCCTCCGGCCTATGGAGCTTGCGCACAACGCCAAACAGCTCAACGGGTTACACACCCTTCTTCATGGTACACGGATCCGAAGCCGTGTTACCTGTAGAAGTACGCCATAAGGCCCCACGGGTCGTTGCCTACAGCGAAGCCGAATCAACGGCCACACTCGAAGACGTCGTCGACACACTCGACGAGGCACGCGACATCGTTGCGGCTCGCTCGGCGGTCTACCAACAGAGCCCCGCAACTATCACAGCTGCCGGTTGCGCCCGAGGTCCTTCGTCGAAGGAGACCTCGTCCTACGACTCAAGCAAGAGCGGCTGAAGAAGCTCGAGTCACCCTGGGAAGGACCCTACGTCGTCACCAAAGTCATCCCAGGTGGCGCCTACCGCCTCAAGCACGTGGAGTCCGGAGTCGCATACTCCAACCCATGGAACGTCGCACAACTGCGACACTTCTACCCCTAGCTATCCCTCCTTACTTTCAATAAGGCTACTCAGCCGAACAATGTACATCCTCATTACGATATGAATAAAGCTAATTGTCTCGCCCGGAAATTTATCTTTTCCTCACATTACTTTATGTTACAACACACTCGGGGGCTCCGCCCCACCTCACGACTTCGTCGACTGAGGATAACGCATGTACACCTGAGTAGCTGATCACGCCAGGCTAACAAAAAGGGCATGCATACAACCAAGCATCACGTGCTAATACAAATAACCTTTAAAAAACAAGCCCACTCAAATATATACAAGTTTTACATCTATCTTTTTTACAGGGCCTACCTATTCTGAAGGATCACATGCGCCCGATGCTCAAAAAGATCTACAATCTCTTCGGCATACTGCCTAACAACCGCGTAATGTGGATGCATGTCCCACATGCCACCATCTGGACGAGGGGCCGACCAGCCGCCACCGCTGCAAGATCAACATCTGGGCGGCGCAGCCGAACAAGCGATAGGGCAGGCTTCACCCCCGCAACCAGCTGGTGCCGCACCAACTCCCTGACGTGACCCACGTCTCAAAACTTCGCCAGCAAACCCCATAGAGTCGAAGGAGCCTCATCAAGGAGGAACATGACATACAGAATCGACGCCGTAGAAGTCTTCACCTGCCTTAGCACCCGTGACACCTGATTAGCACGATCGTGCACAGTCGCAAGGAATGTGGCCCAGTCGCGGTCCATCCAGAAAAAGCCTCCGGCTTCCATATCCTATTGGGTTAAGCAATTGATCCGAACTGCAACGCGCTCCTTTTCCTCCATGGGAACAAGGTTGGCACCTGCAGAAATATAGAGTAAGATGACACGCAACAATGTGCATCCGAAAACGAGCAGCAGCTCAAGAAAACTTACAATGTAGCTGCTCGGCCAATTGCCGTAGCTCCCCCATCAGATACCCCTCCCTGGTGGTAGCTCGCTCCGCTTTCGACTTCCACACGTCTGCATGGCCTCGGACGCCAAGTATCTCCTTCTCAAGACTGCGGACGCGGTCACGAAGAAAAAGAATCTGCGATGCATCATCCAAAGATGGTAGCGGCTGAGGGGTAGACGAAGTATCAACGGGAGCCTCACCCGAAGGTCCCTAAAGGAAAACAGGCAAGAATATGAACAACACATGACTGGGCAACAACTCGAAGCATCATTTATATACATCAAAAGCCACTGCGTGGCACAAGTAGAAATTGTTCATCACCAAAAGCATACATTACAAAGGAAGACACTATCCTACAGCTACAAACAACGAAGCCTAAGCAGCCGCATCCGGAGTAGCCTCGGAGCCAGAGTGCCTGCCCCTGGCTTCTCCCTGCTACCTCGCCGCATAGTCCGCCAGCAGGTCAATAAGCTTCAGACCATACCGCTTACAACGAGAAGCGAAGAGAGCAAAGGCTACCTCAGAGCCGTCGGGATCTGTCGGCATCTAGGAGGTGACCTGATGAAGATCCAGTTCCACTCCAGACGCCATGTCCATGGCCAGACCCATGGAAGCTCCGATGCCCTTCTGTTTGCGCTTGTAGGCCGCAAGAGCATCCTCTGACAACGCATCCGCCAGAGAATCAACATCCTCAAGGGCAGCGCCCTTGGGCATGATCTCCTTGTAGAAACGCTGGAGAACCTACTTGGCTTTGGCTAGGGAGCCAGCAGCAGTGCCGCAGCGATCTTCGACCGCTGTGGTGGCATCATCCAAAGAGCTCCCGTGCTCCAAGACATTGCGGTCAAACACAATTCCCGAAGCATCTGACGAAAAAGAAGAACGAGAAGGAGCCAAATAAGGACATGTCGAAAAATGCAGTCAAAAAATTGAGCAGACCAATTCGAAGCAAGAAACATACCGGAGAAGGCCTTGGCCGCAGCCATCAGCTTCTCGGCCACCTCCTTCTCGCGCGTAGCCGCAGCAGTTGCGAGCTTCTCCTCACGATCTGAAGCCTCTCGCTGCAGGCGCTCCTTGGCCGCGGCAGCGTCAGCCAGCTCTTGCTGCAGGCGCTCCTTCGCCTCCACGGCATCCACAGCCTGCTTCTCCGCACGACCGAGGCTCTTCTCAAGAGCATCCAGCCGGCAAAGGGCCACGTTATTCTCATCTACCAAGTGTCAAAGACGCACATGAACAACACAAGATACATTCAAGCAACAGGTAACAAATATAAGAGCGAGAAGGACACGTACCTCAAAGCTGATTCATGCTGGCCTCCAGCGCCAGATGTTGCTAGATAAGCAGGTTCGCACTATGCACAAAGGGCTGCGGAAAGAAGTAAAAGAAAACAATCAAGACAGAATCAAGAAAAGGGCTCGGGGGCTGCGCCCCGCAACGAGCACAACGTCGAACAAAACAACCCGAAAACAGGCTCGGGGGCTCCCCCAGGAAACAATAGGAAGAAACAACTTACATGCTCAGACGGGGACTCCGAAGGTCCAGGTGCAGTCTTCGTAGTGATGACCACTCGAGCCTCCTGCGGAGAGGGGTTCGGAGCAACACCCCCAAAGGTGGCCACCGTCTGAAAGGGAGGGGCCGTCAGTTTTGACTCCCCTACGGCCTCCTAAGTGGCCTCACTAAAAGAGCCCCCAGAGGAGTGGCTGCAAGGAAAACACCAATCAAAACAAGAAGACAAGAAAACAAGAACGAATAGCATCCGAAGGAACTTACGAGTCGATATCGCTCAAGTCAAATACGGGTAGTGCCCTCTTCTCTTTCTTCTCTTCCTTCTTTCTCTTGGCCGGCGGCTATGATGCTATAGCCCGCACGGGCACGACCGAGATAGGTGAGGAAGAAGCGTCGTCATCTCCGTTGTGGCGCAAAAGGAAAGACGGGTCCCTAGGCGTTGGCGAAGTCGAGGCATCCGAAGACTCGCTCGAGATCCGTGCCCGCTTACAGGTCTGCCCCTCGCTCGCCTCAGGGGCTTCCTCAGTTGGCGACTGCGCTGATGGAAGCTCGGACTCGGAGTCCACAACTTCATTGTCCAGCGCAATTGGAAACCTTTCGGGCAGTGGAGGCACCATGCCAGCCACCTTGAGCTCCTGCACAATGAAGACACCAACGATCAGTACAAGCAATCATAAGGAAAAGCACTTGAAAAAAAGGCGCTACGTGCATGTCGCAAATCTACACCTACGGAACTGGTCTTGCGGCACTGAAGGGGGGCATCAACGACTTCCCCAGAAGGTCCTCATCAGACTTGTACTTTAGCAGTGGTCTAAGAACTCTGTCGAGGTCCCCCTTGGAGAACTCTTTAGCCAAAACTCTTGTCGGGTCGTGGCGGCCAGAGTAAAGGAACATCGGATGCGCCCTCGCCTGGAGTGGCTGCACCCAACGTTTGAGGAAGGTGCGGACGATGTCCACACCATTCACCTCCTTCTCCGCAACCATCTGGAGGGCCTCCACCCAACGGTAGAGCTCCTCTACCTCCTCCACCTCGCCCTCCAGGATCTGGTTCTTCCAGGATCTCTTTGGCAAGATCTCCTGGGCGGAGTCGAAGGGAGCAAGGCCGAAGTTTTGCCCGTCCACTGTGGAGTCACGGATATAAAACCACTTCCTCCGCCAGTATTGGACGGACTCAGACATAGAAAAGGAAAATAAAAGAACAGTAGATCAGAGGGAAATAATGCAGCCACTAAGCGGGTAGACCCCGCCGGTGCCAGATTGCCTCTTCACGGAATAGAGCTTCCGGAAGAGGCCAAAGTGCGGCTCGATACCGAGCCAGCACTCGCAAAAACTAATGAAGCAGGCGATGTGGAGAAAAGAATTGGGCGAAAGATGGTGGAGTTGGATGCCATAGAAGAACAACAATCCACGAAGAAAATCATGGACTGTGTGGCATCCCGCAAAACCACTACTAGAAAATCGCGTTGAATTTGTGCATTGCATCGTCATCATCATGTGTTGTTTGTCTAAAACTATTCTTGCAAAGCCGTTTTGTTTTCTAAAACGCCCCCTCTTCATTCAAACGCAAAACCCGGGTCTCCGGAGTATTTTGTTTTGTTGCTATCGGGTTGCAAACGGTCCAATTAAAGTAAATAAAATATTAAGTTATTTTAGCGGGGCAGTCGAACGGGCCAGATAGACCCGAACGACCACCCCCAGGATTTTAAATCGGTCCAACCAACCGATCCACCTAATTCCTAAACCTACCAAACTACCTACCCAGCCCAACCCTCCACATCACCCCAACCAATCACCAGATGCCACCTCACCTCCTCCCTCTCCCTCACCCACTCACACGCCGCCACATCACTCCCTCTCTCCTCCCTCTCTCCACCTGCCCACAAACCCACACCCACACACTCAGCACACACCCGCGCTACACACACGCACACGACCAGACCCCAACCCCACTCTCCCCTGCCCCTCACCCCGGCCCCCATGTGGCCCCACCCAGCAGCCTGTCCCGCGTGTCCCTCTCCCCAACCTCTCTTCTTCCTCCCAAGCCACCCCCCATGACGCCCGCTCATGCGTCCCCTCCCCGGCCTCCTTCTCCGTCGCCCGTGGCCTCCCGCCACAGCCCTCTCCCCTCCCTTGCCGCTTCCGGCCTACTACCGTCTTGCGCCCGCCTCTCATGAGCCGTCCCCGCCCGCCTCCGCTCCTTCCGGCGACCAGCGCCCGGCGCCTTCCCGACCTGTCAGCGTTGCCTTCTGGCGGAGCTCCGCCCGCCTCGCCAGTGAGTCGCGCGTCCCCGCTCCGCTCAGCCGGCCAGCGCCGCCCGCCGCCCCTCGCAAGGCCGCCGCCTGACCCAGCGCCCGCTGCGTCTGCCGCCCTCGCCCCTGTCTCGTCGCCCGCCGCCCTCCCAGCCGCCCATCTCGCCTCCGCCCGGCGCCCCTCAACCGGACCGCCGCACCTCGTCCCGCCGTGGCTTCGCCCATGAGGCGCCCCGCCTCGCCGTTCACCCAGGCCCGCCTTCGGCCTCGCCTCCGCGCCTTGGCGCCCCGGCAGCCCTCCTCCATCACCATCCACCTCCTCAGCCCGTCTCGCCGCCGGTCATCTCTCGCCGGCCTCCGGTTCCGGCCTCGCTGCCTCGTCCTCTGCCGGCCTCGCGGACGCCCGTCGCCGCCATGATCGCGCCCGTCTGCCCGGCCACGCGAAGCTCGCCCGTCCTCCGCTACCCGTCGTCGCCCTCGCGAGCCTGCCGCCTTGACCCATCCACCTCGCTGTGGGTCCTCCTTCGACCTGCCCTGGCGCCGGTGGCCTCGCTGCGGGTCGCCTCTGCGCCTCCCCATCCCAAGGCCGCCTCGCCGACCCGAAGCCCACCCCGGAGTTCGAACCCTCCGTGTGTGTGCGTGTTGACCAGCGGCGGACATGTTCTTCCCGTCGGCAAGTTCAACCACAACATGTGCCATGTGATAAGCACGGTCCCGACGACCCGTGTCGCGCTCAAGACCTATCGACGTCATAAGAAGGAACCGCCACGATGCCAAGTTCGGCTAACGACAAGATCAACACTCGATATGCCATGTTCTCCCTCAAGGATGCCTTGATCTTCGTCACGGACGCCGAGACCCCCGAACCCGAAGGCCGATCCGTACTCGGTGTCGCGCCAAGATCTCCTTCTCGGACCCCGATGACGCTAAGTTCTTCGCCGTAGAGCAACAAGGCCTTCGACAAGACAAGGAACGACAAACACTTCACCCCGAAGCCAAGACCGACCCAGAAGCACCCGATGCGCCCCGACACCGACCCAAGTCCTGCTTCCAGAGCGTCAAGACCTACCTCCGATATCCGAGAACGCTTCCGTCGGACCCCGAACCACCAGATCCGTCGAACCCTGAGACCGACCCCGAACCCCCGGAACCCCAAGATCGTCGATACCCCTAAAGTGTGAACCCCTTATCCGAGAACCCTATTTTATAAATGTCACCTATATAATTGTTGCATATAAATTGTTCATGCATGCATATTTGTCATGTGGTTTTGGGGGCCTTATGCCGATTCACCTAATAATTAAATATGGGGCCATATGCGGGCAAATCTAGCCTTATATTGGCCTCATTTAAATTTGTGTAGCGAACCGATGATACAATTTTGTCTTGTTAACACAACATTTATTTGCGGGGGTTCTAAACAACTTGAAACATCTAATTAATTGTCGGGACCCCGGTTCCGCTTAATATGACCTAATTGCATCGCACCTTTGCCTTGTCATCCATCATACATGCATCATGCCGATCTTCTGCCGTTGTATTAAATATTGCATCCGGTGTTTCTTCTAGTGTTTTGCTTCTTCCCGAATAAGGCCGTTGAGTTGATGCGAGTGTCGACCCGATCTTCGGTTGAACCTTCGGCACCGTTTTGTTTTCTAAAACGCCCCCTCTTCATTCAAACGCAAAACCCGGGTCTCCGGAGTATTTTGTTTTGTTGCTATCGGGTTGCAAACGGTCCAATTAAAGTAAATAAAATATTAAGTTATTTTAGCGGGGCAGTCGAACGGGCCAGATAGACCCGAACGACCACCCCCAGGATTTTAAATCGGTCCAACCAACCGATCCACCTAATTCCTAAACCTACCAAACTACCTACCCAGCCCAACCCTCCACATCACCCCAACCAATCACCAGATGCCACCTCACCTCCTCCCTCTCCCTCACCCACTCACACGCCGCCACATCACTCCCTCTCTCCTCCCTCTCTCCACCTGCCCACAAACCCACACCCACACACTCAGCACACACCCGCGCTACACACACGCACACGACCAGACCCCCCACCAACCGCCAGCCCCACTCTCCCCTTGGCCCCTTGCCCCACGCAGTGCCCCACCCACAGCCCTGTCCCGCGTGTCCCTCTCCCCAACCTCTCTTCTTCCTCCCCACTCCCGACCCCGCCGATGCCGCTCATGCCTCCCTCCCTCCTTCTCCGTCTGGCGGCCTCCGCCGCCAGCCTCCCTCCCCCTCGCCGCTCGCCAGCTACCCAGCGCCCCGCCTCACTTCATGGCCGTCCCAGCCGGCCCGCCTCCGCTCCTCCCCGGCCAGCGCCCGGCGCGCCTTCGACCTGTCGGCGTTGCCGTCTGGCGAGCTCCGCCCGCCTCGCCAGTCCGCGTCCCGCGCTCCCTCGAGCGCCAGCGACCCCGAGCGCCGCATCGCCTGTGCCAGCGCCGCCGCTGCGTGCCCCGCCTGCCGCCCCTGTCTCGTCGCCCGGCCCGACGCCCTCCCGCCCATCTCGCCTCCGCCCGGCGCCCCTCAACAGAACCGCACCTCGCCCGTCCCGCCGTGGCTTCGCCCGCAGCAGCCCGCCTCCGTTCACCCCAGGCCCGCTTTGGCCTCGCCTCCGCACCGCTGCGCCGCAGCCCTCCTCCGTCACCATCCACCGCTCCTCCGGCTCGTCTCGCCGCCGCCAGTCATCTCCTCGCTGGCCTCCCGGTTCCGGCCGCTCCCTCGTCCTCTGCCCGGCCTCGCCGACCGCCGTCATGCGCTTGATGTCGCCCGTCTTGCCCCGCCATCATGAGCTTCGCCCGTCCTCCGCTGCCCGTCGTCGCCCTCGCGAGCCTGCGCCTTGACCCATCCACCTGCGTGGGTCCTCCCCGACCTGCCACGCGGTGGCTTCATTGGTCGCCTCTGCCTCCCCATCCCAAGGCCGCCTCATGGAAGCCCACCCCGGAGTTCGAACCCTCCGTGTGTGTGCGTGTTGACCAGCGGCGGACATGTTCTTCCCGTCGGCAAGTTCAACCACAACATGTGCCATGTGATAAGCACGGTCCCGACGACCCGTGTCGCGCTCAAGACCTACCGACGTCACAAGAAGGAACCGCCACGATGCCAAGTTCGGCTAACGACAAGATCAACACTCGATATGCCATGTTCTCCCTCAAGGATGCCTTGATCTTCGTCACGGACGCCGAGACCCCCGAACCCGAAGGCCGATCCCATACTCGGTGCCGCGCTAAGATCTCCTTCTCGGACCCCGATGACGCTAAGTTCTTCGCCGTAGAGCAACAAGGCCTTCGACAAGACAAGGAACGACAAGCACTTCACCCCGAAGCCAAGACCGACCCGGAAGCACCCGATGCGCCCCGACACCGACCCAAGTCCTGCTTCCGGAGCATCAAGACCTACCTCCGATATCCGAGAACGCTTCCGTCGGACCCCGAACCACCAGATCCGTCGAACCCTGAGACCGACCCCGAACCCCCGGAACCCCAAGATCGTCGATACCCCTAAAGTGTGAACCCCTTATCCGAGAACCCTATTTTATAAATGTCACCTATATAATTGTTGCATATAAATTGTTCATGCATGCATATTTGTCATGTGGTTTTGGGGGCCTTATGCCGATTCACCTAATAATTAAATATGGGGCCATATGCGGGCAAATCTAGCCTTATATTGGCCTCATTTAAATTTGTGTAGCGAACCGATGATACAATTTTGTCTTGTTAACACAACATTTATTTGCGGGGGTTCTAAACAACTTGAAACATCTAATTAATTGTCGGGACCCCGGTTCCGCTTAATATGACCTAATTGCATCGCACCTTTTCCTTGTCATCCATCATACATGCATCATGCCGATCTTCTGCCGTTGTATTAAATATTGCATCCGGTGTTTCTTCTAGTGTTTTGCTTCTTCCCGAATAAGGCCGTTGAGTTGATGCGAGTGTCGACCCGATCTTCGGTTGAACCTTCGGCAATGTTTTTCAGGCGAGCATCTCCCCCTTTCTACCTATCTTACTTTTATAGTATTTATTCCCTCCTGTTGATCTATTGCTATCTGTATTGCGATGCTTTAGTTTCCGTACCTGTGATATACCGTGCAGCCTATATTGCCTTGGACACATCCTATTGCCTGTTGTTTGGTAGATAGTTGGTCTTGCGCGTCGTAGTCGCTTGCTATATTGCTGTTGCGTGTTGTCAAGTGCCACAGCTGTTGGATAATTGCCGCATGTTGATGTTGGAGATGGCCCTAGTTTTACTTATCGTTCACTTTAATTCCTGTTTAACAACTAAAATTGAAGTAAGCAGAGGCATCGGTGGGTGATAGAAAGTATTTGGTTTCCGAACGCCCACTTGTGTCCCGTAGGACCCCGAGTACTTGATACCTGTTCCTTGATTTATCGCGCTATCCACATCCGGGAGGTATATGGGACCCCCCTGAACCAGAGCTTGATTCAGTCTTATTTCTTGGGGCCACAAACTAGTTTGAGGTTTTATTTACGATCCTGTACTTATGCCATGCTACTTATGTATTTAAATTGTGCGAGGAGCACCTTGTCTCTTTATTTAGGTAAGCGAGTGTTTTCGCGGTATCGACAAGCCCAGCCACACTTTCGGGTTCCCGATGTTTCTGACCATTGTCATAAACCTTGAGTCCGTCTCGAAGCTTGCTTACCGTTCTTGGTCTACTCAATGGGGTGGCCCCTGAAATATTTCGAATCTGTGATTGTTCGATCGTGAAAGCCTCGTTGGTGTTGTTTTGGTTTTTCGAGGTTGATCGGCGTGTGTTGCTATTGGTGCACCCGGCGGGTAAAACTTTCGAAAGCCGTGTCCATGATATGGACGACTTGGAGCACAGTATCTCGACCATAGACAAGCATAACTAAAGTTTATTGCTCTAAATTTGACTTTATAATGACTAGTAATCAGCTTCACTATAATGGAATGGCTAAATAATACTGCCCACAATTGCTTGTTTGGAGTGTCGCTTGCGACCTTTGTACCTGACTAGTAAGTATTGTAACTACAACGGAATGGCTGAATAAAAGTACCAACAACTGCTGGGTTATGGGGTTATCTCATGCTATTGAATTTGACTAGTAAGTGTTGCCACTATAACGGAATGGTTAACAACAAGTACCCACTGCTTATTTTATCAGGACGATTATCTAAACCTGACTAGTAAAGTGCCGCAACTATAACTGAATAAGTAAAACTGTCAACCGTGTGAGTTCCTCGGTTGACTTCCTCGTTGGTCTCGAGGGGGAAACGCCAGGATGGGTTTGTTTGGTGTTAGTTTCAGGTTGGATCCGGATAGGTCATTCTTATCCCTCTCTGATAACCGCCAGTTGCATCGAGTCTCTATAGGTTGTTTAGTGCATGCTGCCGCTGCCGCTTCAGTCCACCATACCTATGTAGGCGAGGACCGCCGAATTCTAGCCTCGCGTGTCTTGGCCTCGATCGACGCTCCTTCTTTTCCTTTGCCCTTTGTCGGCACCTTTTTAAGCAGGTTTGAGATCGGCGTCGTTAGCGAGTTACCCTTATGGCTTGGCTCAAGGGGTTATGGGCGCCATTGGTTATTCTTGAGGCTCTTAGCCCCATTTGCATCTTGTCCGTAGTCGGACGCTCCATCTTTCAAGGTGATTTGGATCTTTGTACCGATATCTGTATTCTTGACTCTTGGAGTCGTGTTGTATATATATATCATTACGTGGGTCCCATCGAGGACTGTTGTGTAATGTTATTACGTTTTCCACCATGCGAAAGTGCCTGGTGGGCACCTTTGAATCGTTTCTATGCGGGTTTGGCGGGAAATGCTAAAACTTGCATAGGTCCGATTCTGAGGGTGTTACAGACTGGGAGCGAGAGGCCGCGAAGAACAAAAGCGACAAACATCACCCGAAAACCTATGGGTGGACAGGGAGTTACCTCATCTCCGGGGATCTTGACGGCCTCCTTATCCTGCGGGATTAAACCTGCATCACGAAGCCTGCGCAGGTCACCCTCGCGCGTCTCCGAGCGCCGCCACCCACCATCGGTGATGTGAGCGGCGGTGGTGTTTTTCTTGCCGCCGGTAGCAGCACTTGAGCCCGCTCCGGCGGAGGCTTTCTCCGACTTCACCATCATGGCGCGTCGATGGCGGCGGTGTGCGTGCAAGAACAAAGAAGGGAAAGATCGAAGAGCGTCCAGTGCACGCGAAGATGAACTCGTGGAAATGGAGGCAGTGAAAGCAAATGGCGAAGGGTGAAAACAAACTACTGTTTTCCCCATAGTTATAAGGACGAAGACGACGAATAGGAACCGTTCATCCAGAAGCCCTAACTACAGGGTCAGATCCAACCATCCATGTGTCAACACAGCAGCGAACCGTCGCCCGCACGCCGTCCACTACGCACGGAAACCGAGGAGACGCCATAATTCTCACGACGTTGCACATAACCAGTCAACTCCAAGTCAGAAAGTGGGACCCACGTTCGTCCAATCACGTCACCTCTGGCGCCACAGACGATTGAGGTCACCGATCGTCAGCACTGACGTCATCAACGCCACACTAGCAACGGTTAGAAATCTTCGGCCGAAAGTTAAAAGTAATCACTCGAATATGTGATTCAAGCAATTACTCGGGGGCTACTCCTATCAAGAGCGCTGGCCGCGCACCCGAGGAATTATTAAGATAGCACACCAATGTTGATTCTTTGCTACGTCGAGTCTATGACTCCACTACGGGCTCGGGGGCTACTCCCATAGGGAGGATTGATTCAAGCACTCGAAAAAATTGTGTCCTATGGACCTGAAGCTAACAACGGCTGAATTAAAGTCTCTGCTCGAGTCTACGACTCGAACAGACACTCGGGGGCTACTCCCACAGGGATCGCTGGTCGCGCACCCTATGAAATCTTTGACTGCGATCCTTCGGATCAAAATGCAAAAACTTTTGGCAACTTTGCCCCAACCAACGCTAAGTGAGTAACATCCTCCTTGGCCACCCGAAACACCTCTGCGATGATAACATTTTGGATGTCAAGGATAAGACATTCAGATACCATCTGATGTCCTGGTAACGCACCTGACTGCGCTCTACTAGTAAAAATCCGTTCCAACAGGCACGATGAAAACTCCGACGGACGCGTTGGGTACATCATTCGAAAACTACTGGGATTAGACTCCTGTAAGACCTCAACGACCTGAGTCGAATTACACCAGCATCTGTTCCAGATTCGAGTCTAGGGACTCGAATCTGAAGAAGATCGTGTTGTTTTGTCCTACGACAGTTAACTGACCCTGATCCATCAGGAGAGTCAGGCACTGATACGTCCAAAACGTATCTACTTTTTCGAACACTTTTCTATTTTTTTCCTCTATACTTGTATGATTGTGATACAACTAACACAGACTGACGCTGTTTTTAGCAGAATTACCTTGGTGTCCTGTTTTTGTGCAAAAAATTAACTATTAGGAAAAATCCTGGAAAATATGCCAAAAACTATTTCTCACAAGAAGATCCACGGAGCCAGAAGGGGAGACAGAGAGGACGCCTGGGGGCCCCAGACCCACCCTAGGCGCGGGCCCACCTGACCCGGCGCCTGGAGGGGGTTTGGCCACCCCATGAAGCTCCTCGGCCTCCCTCCGCGCCTATAAGTTGCCTCTCGACCTAAAAACAGAGGGGGTTCGATAGTTTTCCAAAAGAGTTCTGCTCCACCGCCACCACGAGAAACCAAGATTCAGATCTAGAAACTCCGTTCTGGCACCCTGCCGGGACGAGGAATTTGGAGAGGATCATCGCCAACGTCATCACCAACGCATCTCCATCAACCACCGATGTTTCCCTCATCCATGAGTGAGTAATCCCCCGCTGTAGGCTTGGGGATGGTAGGGATTGGATGAGTTATATCATGTAATCAAATAAGATCTGTTAGGGCATAGTGCCCAGTAGGGCCCGAGTGCCATGATCTCAGATCTGAACTTATTATTGAATCATTATGATAGTATTGTTTGTGATCTTATCTGCAAGTTGCGTACACATATGATTGTCCGGATCCAAAGGCCCCAAAGTGACAATAATTGGGACAACCGGAGGGGATGACTATGGTGTGAGGATCACATGTGTTCATGGAGTGTTAATGCTTTGCTCTGGTGCTCTATTAAAAGGAGCACCTTAATTGCCAGTAGTTCCCTAGAGGCCCCGCTGCCACGGGCTGGCTGGACAGAAGATGGTGTGCAAGTTCTCATTGCAAGCACGTATGACTATATTTGGAGCACATGCCTAGGATTGTTTAGTACTTGGATGCTTATTATTATTTATCTGCAATGCCCTAGTTCTTGAAGTTACATGTTTAGACTCGTCCATGCAACGCCCGTCCATCCATCCCTATGCCTACCGCACTCGAATCCTATTGTTACCATTACTGTTAATATTGCTACTGTTTCACTGTTGTTGTTGCTGTTGATGTTGCTTTGCTGTTGCTACTACAAACTGTTGCTACTGATAAACTTCTATGAGCAAGAACTATTTCCAGGTGCAGCTGAACTGACAACTCAGTTGTTAAGGCTTGCAAGTATTCTTTGGCTCCCCTTGTGTCGAATCAATAAATTGGGTAATACTACCTGTGAAGACTTTCGCGATCCCCTATACTTGTGGGTCATCAAGACTATTTTCTGGCGTTGTTGTCGGGGAGCATAGCTTTATTTGTAAGTTCACTTGGATCTATTATTGTTCACTGGTACTCCTTTCATCATGGGGAATTCTCGTGATGGAAAGTTCCCTATTTTACCATCCACTACCAGAAGAGGTACAGTCCTAAACACCTCTGCTGCTCTTGATTCACTGTCTGTTATAAGTAAGCTTGTCACACCACCACCATATACACATGATACACACACTGCTACTACTTCTGAGTCTGAAACTGCTTTTGATGCTCATGATGTTACTTCTACTGTGCTTGATGCGAGTGGTTCATTAGGTCCTTTTCTAGATGCTACTATGGCTAGTCTAGGAAATACCGAAACTCTTAGTGAATACACTGTTACACCTATTAGCTCACCTGAGTCTAGTGATATGATATTAATGATGGTTACATTGAGTTCACTGATGAATTTGTTAAAGAGTGCCGAAACACACATGGTACTAGTGCTATGAAGAGTCTCCTTGCTAGACATACTATTATGCCTAAGTTGTCCTATGATCCTAAGTTTGCCACTTCTCCCATAGATATTAAAGATGAAGATTATGATTTCTCTCTTGATTTATCTTATTTAGATATTGTTAAGAAAGAACCTTTTTGTGGTACTGAAAATGAGAGTGATGTGGCTCATATGAATGAGCTTTCTACTATGAGTGCTTTGTTCTCTGATGATTTTAAGATGCGTAAGTACTTTGTTACTAAGATCTTCTCCTTTTCACTAAAAGGAGAAGCTAGGGCTTGGTTTAATAGATTACCTCCTAGTTCCATTGATAGCCCTGATTGCTTGATTGCTTCTTTCTTCCATAAATATTTTCCTCTCAGTGCTAGACATGCTGCTTTGCAGAGACTTTTTGATTTTGAACAGGGAGAAGAAGAGAAATTGCCTGAGTCATGGAAAAGATTATGTGCCTTGATTCATGCACATCCTGGATGTCCATTATCTAAGAATGAGCTTCTTGATATTTATTATAATGGACTAAATGATGATTCTAGGACATACCTAGATAGCTTTGTTGATTGTGTTTTCAGGAAAAGGACTCCTACAGATGCTGAAGAATTAATGACCAAGATAAGCAAGAATTATGATGATTGGACTTCAACTGAGCTGAATACACCTGAGCCTATTAATCCTGAACCAGTTGTTCCTGAACCAGTTCCAACACCAACAACAAAGAAGAGGGGTGCTATTGCATTAAATTATGAAGTGATGAAGGAAGCTAAGAAGGGTCTAAAGGAGAAAGGTATTAGAGCTGAAGATGTGAAGAATCTACCTCCTATAGAAGAATTGTGTAAGCCAATTCCCCACTCATCTACTATTTAGGGTACACTCTCTCCAACACTTTGATGAAGGTGATATTCCTTATGGTAAGCCTCCTGATCAATGCTTAGAGGAACTTGACATTTTTATTGTTAAACAAGGTCATTTTAATAAACAAGTTCGGAATCATTTATTGGAAAACTCTAGGGCTATTCATGAGTTTAAAGATATTGTGGAAATAACTTCTAATGATATTAAAATGTTTTGTAAACACTTTCAAATGGTTCAAACCCAACTTGATCAACTTGCTAAGGTACAAAAGGATATGCTAGTTGATGCTTCAGGAAATAAACATGCTTATGGAATTAGAACTAGGAGTGGTGCAGCTACTCAAGATCCTTTATATCCTGAAGTACACCCTAAAAGAATAGAGCAGGATTCCCAACAAGGTGAAGATAGTGGTTTCCCTCGTAAGAGAAAGAAAAAGAAACATAAGATAGTTGAGGAACCACTTGAACCTATTGTAGATCCTAATAGTATTTCTGTCTCTGATGCTGGAACTGAGAGTGGTAATAATAATGAGTCTCCTGATAAGGAGGAAGGTGAGGAAGAACCTGAGAAGCACACTAAGAACACTAGGTACACTAAGGAATATTTTATTGCTAATAAACATGGTAAAGAGAGAGAACCTTGGGTGCAGAAACCTATGCCTTTTCCAGGTAAGAAACACAAGTCAAAGGAGGAAGAACACTACAACAAGTTTTGTGAGTGGATGAAACTTTTATTTTTGCAAATTCCTTTGACTGATGCTATTAAGTTGCCTCCTTATTCAAAGTATATGAAGGATATTGTCTCTAATAAAAGGAAGATTCCTAATGAGGAGATTTCTACTCTACTTGCTAATTATTCCTTAAATGGTAAGGTTCCAAAGAAACTTGGTGATACAGGTATACCAACTATTCCTTGCTCCATTAAGAATAATTATGTTAGAACTGCTTTATGTGATTTGGGAGCTGGAGTTAGTGTTATGCCTTTTTATCTCTATAAGGGACTCTAGCTAGAAAAGTTTATACCAACTGATATTTCTTTGCAAATGGCTGATAAGTCAACTACTGTCCCTGTTGGTATATGTGAGGATGTTCCTGTTCAAGTTGCTCATAATTGCATGGTCTTAACTGATTTTGTTGTGCTTGAAATGCCTGAAGATGATAATATGTATATTATTCTTGGGAGACCTTTTCTTAATACTGCAGATGCTGTCATCAATTGTAATCAAGGAAAAGTAACATTGAATATTAATGACAAAGAGAACACTATCCATTTCCCCAAGAAGGTTGTTAAGAGCTATTGCCTGAATTCCATTGAAAATTTTGAGGGCATCAAGGTTGGAGAAATATATTGTCCCATTCCACAAGAAAATTTTGAAACTATTATGATTGGGACCATTGCTATCAAGTATGAGGTAACATAATCACCTTATGGAATTCAAAGTTTTGCTTCATATAAGATTGTTTTGGTAACAAGACTTGATCAACCTTGTTAACAAAAGGATTGTAATGAACAACATAATGTTTACACTTTGGTTATACTTGCTTTCCTTTTCACTTTCTCCCTCCTAGTCTTTTCTTTAGCTTTAGTATTGCTAGTTGTTTGCTTGTTTGAGTTTCTTAGAGCTCCTGTAGTTTGGCTTTTGGTTTGCTTTTGCTTCTTCTGAAAAAATTGTTTCTGCGAGAAAATCAATTTTCATACCCTGAAAATTGGCCAAAAATAAAGTTTCCCGAAAAATCCCAGAAAAATCAAAATAAATGTTTCCTCAAAAAAAAGGGGGCAGAGTGGCACCTGAGATGACCCAGGGGGCCACCCCAGGCCACCACACCCATGGTAGGCGCGGCCTACCTAGGGGTGGCGCCTAGGGGGGGTTTGGCCCACTTGGGCCCCTCCAGGTTGCCTCCTCAAAGCCACTTTCTTTCTCTCTCTCGAAAAACACAAGAAAACTTGCTCAAGCTCGAGTTCTTGCTGTTCTTTCTCGCAATTTTCGATCTCCTTGTTTAGACCATCTCAAGAGCTGATTTTAGAGGGTTTGCTCCTTGGTATGTGCCACCTCCACTTGTCCAATTAGATTTGTGATTGGTAGATTGTATCTTGAGTATTTTGCTGCTATAGGTGATAGGTTGCTTGAGCTTGCATGCTTGTTCTTTGCTTACAAACTTTGTTTTGATGCATGTGTAGTCCTCTAGCAAGTTCCTATAGTAGTTTCTCATCATTTATCAACTTAGAAATCACTTGGTTTGATGGTTGTCTAAAATTTTTAGCAAGGAAGATGAGTGCTTATCCACTGAATCAATATGACTTGATGGTGCATGAGCCAATGAAGGTTCATCGTGAGGAGGCAGTTTTCCCTTCCATATATCCTTGCCATGAATTTATGAGAGCTGCGGGGATCCTCCAAGATTTCCAAACTTTGGTTACAAATGCAGGGTTTGGGGCACTTTGTTGAAGGTGAACCAATCCAATATGTTAAGCTAACCATGGATTTTGTGCAGGACTTCCGATTCACTTGGTCTACTTCTAATCCCATGGTCCATTACAAAATATATAATATACCTATCGACCTGCCTTTTGCTGATTTCTATGCAGCAATTAGAGTACCTCAGTGGGGATCTTGTGAGAAGATCAAGGAGAGGCCCAAGTCACTTGTTGATTTGTATACTGAGATTTGCCAAGGTTTCGACTTCTCAAAGGAAAGTGGTAAAATTTGAAACATTCACCTCCCAGCTATTAAATACTTTGCCTATTTCATTACCAAGTGTGTTCTTGCTAGAAAGACTGCTAGAAAGTTATCTTCTTTTGATCTAGCTTTTATTGCAGCTGCTCTGAATAGGAATAGTTATTATAGTTTGGGTGCTTTGATAGCTCACCGTCTCACCACCAACTGTGAGAAGGGTGGAATTTGTGGAGGTCTCATTGCTTCTAGGTTGCTAGCTTTCCATGGTTTAGAGCCTCATTATTCAGATTTTCAGTTCCCTATAGAGAGGCTTGATATTGAATCCATGATTCAACATGGTTTTGTTTCCTTGGGGGATAATGTGAGAAGTTTGCCATACGAACCATCTTTTTCCCAGCAAGGTCGGAGAAAGGGTAGGAATGAGAAAATAGTTTATTTGCCTACACCTGCTTTGTTTAACTTTGATAACAGGCAAGGATGGTCACTTACGGAGGAGGAGGTTGACACTTATGTGGGGGAACTCTCCCAGCAAGAGGATAATGTTGAAGAGGATGCCGATCAGCCCTCCAACTTGGGAGAGTCTTCATACCAGCAGCCCTCATTTGATTGGGGCGCGTCTTCTTCTTCATCGCAGGTGCCTGACTATGATCATTCCTATGATGACCCACCAGCATGGGGGTACTATCCGCGTTATTGAGCCCCACTTAGGCCAAAAGCCTAAGCTTGGGGGAGGTATACTGACATCACACTCATCTATATATCATGTTCGGTCGGTTCTTTGTATATCCATTATTTTCGCTTTCTTTTTTGTTCTTGTTGCTTCTTTCTCAAAAACACAAAAATACCAAAAATGTTTTCGTTGTTTCTCTTGGTTTGTTTCTTTGTTTCTTTGCCTTGGTTTTCCTTAAAAGAAAAATCCAAAAAGATTTTGCTTTGTTTGGTTTGCTTTGTTTTTGTTTGGTTTTAATTTGTTTGCTTGTTTCAAAAAAAATCGAAAACACCAAAAATATTTGTTGTTCTTCTTTGGTTTTGTGAATTCTTTGCAGGGTTCAGCCGTCCTCAGTGGATTTTGGTTTCATGTTAATTATTAAAGTCACACAAGTGAAGGGCAATAATGAAGATTAACACAACTTGAGGTGTGGTAAGAGGCTGGTAACGAACTCTATTTGTTTCATTTTTGTACATATACTCTTTATTGTGAGCATGCTTAGCCTGTTTGTGTAAGGTGTATGTCATTATGGATGCTTAGTAGTTCTTGCTTGTCTATGATTAGCTCCAGCTTGCTAATAGTTTGTAGCATGTCATATGAATGTTTGCTTGCATTGTTTTATTCATACTTTGGTATGATATTGTGCTATCCTCCTTTGACTGTTCATGTGAATCGAATTGGCACGTGCTCACACATGCATATGACTAATCAATAGTCAGTAAGCCTCGATGATTTATTTTTCCTTAGAGTTCTTGTATCACTTTCATGCCATAATTAGTCATGTTTTGTTGCAAGCATGATTATGACAGCTATTGCTCTCTCGTTTGTCGCTCCCTATCTATTGCTAGCCTTCACTTGCACTGAGCATGTACTCTACCTGTGCTTCCAACTCACCAAAACCAATATTGCCAGTTGTGTCCACCTTACCTACCTATTAGCATCATTTGTTATTTCAGTGCATATTTCATATGCCGTTTTTTCTTCCAAAATAAAATGTTTGTCTGTTTTGAGAAAGTTAGTTAGTAAAGCTCTCACGAACTTGATGGCACACTTTATTCTTTGCGCTTAATAATCTTGAACCATTATGACTAGTCCATGAAAGTTATATTCTTGCTAATTATATATTGGGAGTTAGCAGAACCGTGCTGCCACAGGGAACGCTTTCAACACCTGTTGAATATCTCATCCAGTTGATTCCTTGTTCTTTTTTTGATGGATGTCGACGATGTGAAATAAAAGGGGAAGTTGTTATTTCATGGAGTTTATACATTGTGTTAGAGGAACGCATGGGCCGCTAGCCTAAGCCATGCTTAATCATGGTGGAAACTTGCAGCATCACTATAATGAGCATCTATGAAGCATCCTCAATAAAAAGCTATGCATATGGTAAATAAAAATATTGTTGAGATGCTCATTGTCTGCTTGCCTTGTCATTTTGGTTATGGGAAAGCTCTTGTACCATGTGCAAGGGGTACCCTGTTGGCGGTTCTCGATGATATGCATGTATTTACAATGCCAAGAACTTTCAGGTGACCAAAGTTGAGTAGCATGCGGAGCGACCCTCGTACTCAAGGGGCTTGGGATTTCCAGACTATGGTCTGTCAAGCATATGATTTAGAGTGGACCTCACTTTCACCTTAACCACATGAAGATACCTATGATAGGGGCAATGAGAGCTCAAAGCTAATGAGTACCTTCCTTTCAGCATTGGGAAGCCTTTCAAACCTTCACAAAACCGTTTTCACAACCTTGTTGAGTCACCACTTATTCTATGAGAACCTTCTTGAGAGCATAGTTGTCATTTTTGTGTTTGTTCCAAAACTTGGTTAATTATGTCATGACTTTGATGCTTGTATCTCTGATATCTTTATATCTAGTCTTCATGTGAACTTTAGAGGTGCCTTGGCATTTATATTGTGCTCTTCAAACAAAGTCAAGCGAGATACCATTCTATCATACCTTATTATGAGCATTGCAATGTTTCTTATGTTTATGTTTCATGCTACTTATTATTATTGAGTTGGTTTCTCTTCATAGCTTGCAATGACTATTGAGTAGACTTAGTTGCATACTCCTTATTAAGAATTTTCTAAGCATCTACTCCTGTGCTGAGAATATTTACATCATATGAAGCAAAGTGTTCGTGAAAGTTCTTTTATCGCACTCAGTTTTCAACTGAATTACTTGAGGACAAGCAATAAGCTAAGCTTGGGGGAGTTGATACGTCCAAAACATATCTACTTTATCGAACACTTTGCTATTGTTTTTCTCTATACTTGTGTGATTTGGATACAACTAACACAGCCTGACGCTGTTTTCAGCAGAATTACCTTGGTGTCTTGTTTTTGTGCAGAAAATGAACTATCAGGAAAAATCCCGGAAAATATGCCAAAAACTATTTCTCACCAGAAGATCCACGGAGCTAGAAGGGGAGATAGAGAGGAGGCCTGGGGGGCCCAGACCTACACCAGGCGCGGGCCCACCTGACCCCGCACCTGGAGGGGGTTTGGCCACCCCAGGCAGCTCCTCGGCCTCCCTCCGCGCCTATAAGTTGCCTCTCGACCAAAAAACGTAGGGGGGTTCAATAGTTTTCCAGAAAGAGTTCCGCTCCGCCGCCACGAGAAACCAAGATTCTGATCTAGAAACTCCGTTCTAGAACCCTGCCGGGACAAGGAATTTGGAGAGGATCATCGCCATCGTCATCACCAACGCATCTCCATCAACCACCGATGTTTCCCTCATCCATGAGTGAGTAATCCCCCGCTGTAGGCTTGGGGATGGTACGGATTAGATGAGTTCTATCATGTAATCAAATAAGATTTGTTAGGGCATAGTGCCTAGTATCTCTATTAGTGCTATTTGACTTTGTTGCAACTTGTTGTGCTTAATGCTTGTCACTTGGCCCGAGTGCCATGATCTCAGATCTGAACTTATTATTGAATCATTATGATAGTATTGTTTGTGATCTTATCTGCAAGTTGTGTACACATATCATTGTCCGGATCCAAAGGCCCCAAAGTGATAGTAATTGAGACAACCGGAGGGGGTGGCTGTGGTGTGAGGATCACATGTGTTCATGGAGTGTTAATGCTTTGCTCCATTGCTCTATTAAAAGGAGCACCTTAATTGCCAGTAGTTCCCTAGAGGCCCCGCTGCCACGGGCTGGCTGGACAGAAGATGTTGTGCAAGTTCTCATTGCGAGCACGTATGACTATATTTGGAGCACATGCCTATGATTGTTTAGTACTTGGATGCTTATTATTATTTATCTGCAATGACCTAGTTCTTGAAGTTACATGTTTATACTCGTCCATGCAACACCCGTCCATCCATCCCTATGCCTACCTTTTCGAATCCTCATATCGCTACTATTTCCTTTATTCATTCTTGTTGCTACAAACTATTGCTACTGATAAACTTCTGTGAGCATGAACTATTTCCAGGTGCAACTGAACTGACAACTCAGTTGTTAAGGCTTGCAAGTATTCTTTGGCTCCCCTTGTGTCGAATCAATAAATTGGGTAATACTACCCGCGAAGACTGTTGCGATCCCCTATACTTGTGGGTCATCAGGCACACGCATCAACAATCCCTACACACTAAAATCATTCTTTTCTCTGATGAATAGAAAGAGCTGCACCTGAAAGATTCAAGAGTCCTCAGCCGAATCTACGATTCGACTGAACACTCGGGGGGCTACTGACATGGTTATACCTTATGGGTACAAGACATTAGCATACCTGGTCTAGCCCAAGGGAGGCCCACAAAAATATACACGGCCTTGTGGAGATTTTCGGGTGTCCCAAGTGAAAGTACAAAGGAAGTCGCCTAGAGGGGGGTGAATAGGCTTTTAAAATTATTACGGTTTAGGCTCAAGTAAATGCGGAATAAAACTAACGTTTAATTTATTGAGCACAAAACCTAGCCACTAAGTTCACCTAGGTGCACCAACAACCTATGCTACGCAATACAAGCAACAAGGTGATAGCAAGGTATAAATACTTCAAGCACGATGGTTATCACAATGTAAAGTACATAAGTAAAGGGTTCGGTTGAGAGATAACCGATGGACGCGGAGACGAAGATTTGTTTCCCGAAGTTCACTTCCAAAGAAGCTACGTCTCCGTTGGAGAGGTGCGATGGCGCAATGCTCTCCGAACGCCACAAATGGCTCACCTCGAGGTGTGATGGCTCGATGCTCACCCAACGCCACACAAGGCCTCACCCCGGATGCGGAAGCACGCAAATCACCGACGCCACAAAAGGCTCACCCTATTCTCCCAAGTGCGCACCACAAAAGGCGGGCACTTGCTCCACCATGGGACACTTGAGGGCGGTCACCGAACCCGTACAAGATTGGGGCTAACTCCACAACTCAATTGGAGGCTCCCAACAACAAAGCCACAAAAGGCCAACAATGCCACAAAAGGCCAACAACTCCACAAAAGGCTACAAGACCACAAAAGGTCAACAAGACCACAAAAGGTCAACAATCCAACCACACAACCGTCTAGGGTTCCAAGGAACCCAAGAGAAACAAGCTCACAAGCTTGAACTCGCCGAATCTCCGAGGAGAACTCAAACCTATGCACAAAATGCAAGGGCAAGTCCTTCTCTCCCAAATTCCAACAAAGCTACAAAAGCTATTGGGGGAATAAAGGAGGAAGAACACAAGAGGAGAACACAAAACTCTCCAAGATCTAGATCCCAATGATTCCTTCACAAAGAAGGGATTTGACTTGGGGGGATTGTAGATCTAGATCTCCTCTCTCAAATCCCTCAAAAAGATGCAAGAATCATAGGAGGGCAAAGGGAGAGGGAAAGCTTCTTCAAGGTTGACAATGGAGGAGAGAGAGAAAGCCAAGAACCAAGAAGAAAAGTTGTGTCCCACGAAGGGGAAGAGGAGCCCCTTTTAAAGGGCTCCCAGATCTGCCCGTTATGGGCATTCGCGACACCTGGCCGGAACTTCCGGTGGGAGGCCGGAAGTTCTGGTGGCACACAGCCAACGGTCGAAAACTGCGGAGCGAGAAACTAGAAAAACGAATCATGGCCGGAACTTCCGCCGGTTCACCGGAACTTCCGGTGGGAGCAAAACTTCCGGTGAAAGTTCCGACAGAAGTTCCGTCAAATAGACACAACGAAAACAGAAGGTTACTAAACGTGAGCGGAACAAGACCCGGAACTTCCACCGGAACTTTCGGCGGCAAAAATGCCCTAGCGGAACTTCCGATGGCAAGCCGGAACTTCCGGTCAGGGAAATTCCAGAAACCAGAAAACTAGAAACGCAATAACTTTTGCATCCGAACTCCAAACGGGGTGATACCAATTTTGTTGGAAAGATAACGACATTCGAAATATTGGGTATCACCTTGGAAGAAAATACTATGAATATATATGTGAAGTATCCCCCAAGGTGTGGAGCCGAAAAACTCGCAAGATCAAAAACCGCAATAAGATATGCAAGTGAAATCCTTAGATGATGAACTAGAGCTTGTTATGATGATGACCACAAGCTCTAGATCCTCTCATGGACAAGAACCAAATAATAACCAAGAAATATGATGCTATGAATGCAAAGGTTTGAGCTCTCTCCGAATGATGCAAACGATGCACCTGCTTGAGAGCCCCTCTTGATAGTACGACTATATATCCTAAACCCGGTCTCCCAACTAACAACACGAGACCGGCAAAAGAGAAGCCCTATCAAGAACATACCTTTGCCTTGAGCAACCCACTTGAACTTGATGTAGACCGTCTTGTTCTTCTATAGTGGGAACACCTTTCTTGGATGCTCTTGCTTGATGAAGATGAAGACTTGCAAATTGCTCCCCCATACTCCATGGGGAAACCTCTTCTTTGAACTTGTCTTCATCATTCCATGAGCACAAGGATGGCAAGGTTCAAGCATGAGATCTTCTAGAGATGGCGCATCTTGAGCTCGCCCTTCTTCATCCATACTTGAGGTTGATCCATCTTGATGCAACTCTTTGCACATGCCTGGATCGACCTTCAAGCTCATTCTTTCTTCATGATTCCAATGGGCACAAAGCCCTTGGACATTTCTTCATCTTCCAACCTTGAGACCAACACATGGCCCAAGCGATGCCAATGGAAAAACCTACAAGTGAAACTCAATTTACACATTAGTCCATAGAGATTGTCATTAATTACCAAAACCACACATGGGGGCATACATGCCCTTTCACCAAGCCCATGACATCTTTGGATCCTTGGAGAGCAAGACTAGAATAGATAGAATATTCAAAGGGGCAAACCCTAAACTTGTGACCGACTCGATCTATGCCCGAGACCTGCCTAAACTCTATATAAAGGCTACGAGGGCACGACGAGGAGGGCACCTTTTTCTCATCGCATACACACCTCCACGCCAGATTGCTTCTGCGCACCCCTGTAACCTTCGGTTCCGCCGTAATCAAGAGCAGACAAGCAGGAGTAGGGTTTTCCCTCCGAGGGCCTAAACCTGGGTAAATCTCGTGTCCCATGGTTGCTTGTCTGTTAACCGTTCCACGATCTCCAGCACCCCTATCTTCTCCAAAACCCATGCTCATAACAATTGGCATTGACGAGTCCAAACCTCGTCAGTTGGAGCTAATCATAGACAAGCAAGAACTACTAAGAATCCATAATGACATACATCTTATACAAACAGGCTAGGTCTTCTCACAATGATGAGTATATGTACAAAAATGAAACAAATAGAGCTCGTTACCAGCCTCTTACCACACCTCGAGTTGTCTTAATCTTCTCTTCACTTGTGTGACTTGAATAATTAACATGAAACCAAAATCCACTGAGGACGGCTGAACCCTGCAAAGAACTCACAAAACCAAAGAAGAACAACAAATATTTTTGGTGTTTTTGATTTTTTAAAGAAACAAGCAAACAAAGAAAAACCAAACAAAAACAAAGCAAACCAAACAAAGCAAAATCTTTTTGGATTTTATTTTAAGGCAAACCAAAGCAAAGAAACAAACCAAGAGAAACAACAAAAATATTTTTGTTATTTTTGGATTTTTAGAAAGAAGCAACAAAAACCAAAAAGAAAGCGAAACAACGGATATACAAAGAACCGATCGAACATGATATATATATATATATGAGTGTGATGTCGGTATACCTTCCCCCAAGCTTAGGGTTTTGGCCTAAGTGGGGCTGAATAGCGCGGATAGTAACCCCATGCTGGTGGGTCATCATAGGAATGATCATAGTCAGGCGCCTGCGATGAAGAAGAAGATGCTCCCCAATCAAATGAGGGTTGCTGGTATGAAGACTCTCCCAAGTTGGAGGGCTGAACCGAGTTGTCTTCGGCATCCTCTTCAACATTCTCCTCTTGCTGGGAGAGTTACCCCACATATGTGTCAACCTCCTCCTCCGTAAGCGACCATCCTTGCCTGTTATCAAAGTTAAACAAAGCAGGTGCAGGCAAATAAACTATTTTTCAGTCCTATCCTTTCTCCGACCTTGCTGGGAAAAAGATAATTCATATGGTAAACTTCTCACATTAGCCCCCAAGGAAACAAAACCATGCTGAATCATGGATTCAATATCAAGCCTCTCTATGGGAAACTGAAAATCTGAAAAGTGAGGCTCTAAACCATGGAAAGCTAGCAACCTAGAAGCAATGGGACCTCCACAAATTCCACCCTTCTCACGGTTGGTGGTGAGACGGTGAGCTATCAGAGAACCCAAACTATAAGATCTATTCCTATTCAGAGTAGCTGCAATAAAAGCTAGATCAAAAGAAGACAACTTTCTAGCAAGAACACACTTGGTAATGAAATAGGTAAAGTATCTAATAGCTGGGAGCTGAATGTTCCGAATTTTACCACTTTCCTTTGAGAAGTAAAAACCTTTGCAAATCTCAGCATATAAATCCATAAGTGACTTGGGCCTCTCCTTGATCTTCTCACAAGATCCCCACTGAGGTACTCTAATTGCTGCACAGAAATCAGTAAGAGGTAGGTCGACAGGTATATTATATATTTTGTAATGGACCATGGGATTAGAAGTAGACCAAGTGAACTAGAAGTCCTGCACAAAAGCCATGGTTAGCTTAACATATTGGAATGGTTCACCTTCAACAAAGTTTTCCAACCCTGCATTTGTAACCATAGTTTGGAAATCTTGTTGGATCCCGGCAGCTCTCATAAATTCACGGCATGGATATATGGAAGGAAAAACTACCTCCTCACGATGAACCTTCATTGGCTCATGCACCATCAAGTCATATTGGTTCAGTGGATAAGCACTCATCTTCCTTGCTGAAATTTTTAGACAACCATCAAACCAAGTGATTTCTAAGTTGATAAATGATGAGCAACTACTATAGGAACTTGCTAGAGGACTACACATGCATCAAAAAAAAGTTTCTAAGCACAGAACAAGCATGCAAGCTCAAACAACCTGCCACCTATAGCAGAAAAATACTCAAGATACAATCTGCCAATCACAAATCTAATTGGACAAGTGGAGGAGGCACATACCAAGGAGCAATCCCTCCAAAAATCAGCACTTGAGATGGGCTGAACAAGGAGATCGAAAATTGTGAGCAAGAACAACAAGAACTCGAGCTTGAGAAAGTTTTCCGGTGTTTTTCGAGAGATAGAAAGAAGGTGGCTTTGAGGAGGCAGCCTGGAGGGGCCTAGGTGGGCCAGACCCCCCAGGCGCCGCCACCTGGTAGGCCATGCCTACCAGGGGTGTGGTGGCCTGGGGTGCCCCCCTGGATCACCTCAGGTGCCACACTGCCCCTTTTTTCAAGGAAAAATTTATTTTAAATTTTCTGGGATTTTTCGGGAAACTTTATTTTTGGCCAATTTTTAGGGTATGAAAATTGATTTTCTCGCAAAAACAATTTTTTCAGAAGAAGCAAAAGAAAACAAAAGCCAAACTATATGAGCTCTAAGAAACTCTAACAAACAAACAACTAACAAAACCAAAGCTAGCAAAAGAAAGGCAAAGACTAGGAAGGAGAAAAGTAAAAGGAAGCAAGTATAACCATAGTGAAAACATTATTTTGTTCATTAAAATCTTTTTTTAACAAGGTTGATCAAGTCTTGTTACCAAAACAATCTTATATGATACAAAACTTTGCATTCCACGAGGTGATTATGTTACCTCATACTTGATAGCAATGGTCCCAATCATAATAGTTTCAAAATTTTCTTGTGGAATGGGACAATATATTTCTCCAACCTTGATGCTTTCAATATTTTCAATGGAATTCAGGCAATAGATCTTAACAACCTTCTTGGGGAAATAGATAGTGTGCTCTTTGTCATTAATATTGAATGTTACTTTTCCTTGATTGCAATTGATGACAGCACCTGCAGTATTAAGAAAAGGTCTCCCAAGAATAATAGACATATTATTATCTTCAGGCATTTCAAGCACAACAAAATCAGTTAAAACCATGCAATTATGAGCAACTTGAACAAGAACATCCTCACATATACCAACAGGAATAGTAGTTGACTTATCAGCCATTTGCAAAGATATATCAGTTGGTATCAACTTTTTTAGCTAGAGTCTCTTATAGAGAGAAAAAGGCATAACACTAGCTCCAACTCCCAAATCACATAAAGCAGTTCTAACATAATTATTCTTAATGGAGCAAGGAATAGTTGGTATACCTGGATCACCAAGTTTCTTTGGAACCTTACCATTGAAGGAATAATTAGCAAGTAGAGTAGAAATCTCCCCATTAGGAATCTTACTTTTATTAGAGACAATATCCTTCATATACTTTGAATAAGGAGGCAACTTAATAGCAATAGTCAAAGTAATTTGCAAGAATAAAGGTTTCATCCACTCACAAAACTTGTTGTAGTGTTCCTCCTCCTTTGACTTGTGTTTCTTACCTGGAAAAGGCATAGGTTTCTGCACCCAAGGTTCTCTCTCTTTACCATGTTTATTAGCAATAAAATCTTCCATTGTGTACCTAGTGTTCTTAGTGTGATTTTCAAGTTCTTCCTCACCTTCCTCCTTATCAGGAGACTCATTTTTATCATTACCACTCTCTGTTTCAGCATTAGAGACAGATATACTATTAGGATCTATAGTAGGTTCAAGTGGTTCCTCAACTATCTTATGTTTCTTTTTCTTCCTCTTATGTGGACTACCACTATCTTCACCTTGTTGAGAATCCTGCTCTATTATTTTAGGGTGTCCTTCAGGATATAAAGGGCCTTGAGTAGCTATACCACTCCTAGTTCTAATTCCATAAGCATGTTTATCTCCTGAAGCATTAACTAGAATATTCTTTTGCACCTTAGCAAGTTAATCAAGTTCGGTTTGAACCATTTGAAAGTGTTTACAAAGCATTTTAATATCATTAGAAGTTCTTTCCACAATATCTTTCAACTCATGGATAGCTCTAGAGTTTTCCAATAAATGATTCTGAACTTGTTTATTAAAATGACCTTGTTTAATAATAAAAATGTCTAAGTTCCTCTAAGCATTGATCAGGAGGCTTACCATAGGGAATATCACCTTCATCAATGTGTTGGAGAGAGTGTACCTCAATAGTAGATGAGTGGGGAATTGGCTTACACAATTCTTCTATAGGAGGTAAATTCTTCACATCTTCAGCTCTAATACCTTTCTCCTTTAAACACTTCTTAGCTTCCTTCATCACTTTATCATTTAATGCAATAACTCCTCTCTTCTTTGTTGTTGGTGTTGGAACTGATTCAAAAACAACTGGTTCAGGAGTAATAGGCTTAGGTGTATTCAACTCAGTTGAAGTCCAATCATCATAATTCTTGCTTATCTTGGTCATTAATTCTTCAGCATCTGTAGGAGTCCTTTTCCTGAAAACACAATCAGCAAAGCTATCTAGGTAGGTCCTAGAATCATCAGTTAGTCCATTATAATAAATATCAAGAAGTTCATTCTTAAGTAATGGACATCCAGGATTTGCATGAATCAAGACACAAAACCTTGTCCATGACTCAAGCAATTTCTCTTTTTCTCCCTGTTTAAAATAAAAAAGTCTCTGAAAAGCAGCATGTCTAGCACTAGGAGGAAAATATTTCTAGAAGAAAGAAGCAATCAAGCAATCAGGGCTATCGATGGAACCAGGAGGTAATCTATTAAACCAAACCCTAGCTTCTCCTTTTAGTGTAAAAGGTAAGATCTTAGTAACAAAGTACTTGCGCATCTTAAAATCATCAGAGAATAAAGCACTCATAGTAGAAAGATCATTCATATGAGCCACAACACTCTCATTTTCAGTCCCACAAAAAGGTTCTTTCTTAGGAATATCTAAATAAGATAAATCAAGAGAGAAATCATACTCTTCATCTTTAATATCTATGGGAGAAGTGGCAAACTTAGGATCAGAGGACATCTTAGTCATAATAGTACGTCTAGCAAGGAGACTCTTAATAGCACTAGTACCATGTGTGTTTCGGCACTCTTCAACAAAATCATCAGTGAACTCAATGTAACCATCATTAATATCATAACTCTCACTAGCCTCAGGTGAGCTAACAGGTGTACCAATGGCTTCACTAGGAGTTTCGGTATTTCCTAGACTAGCCATAGTAGCATCTAGAAAAGGACTAATGAACCACTCGCATCAAACACAATAGAAGTAACATCATGAGCGTTAAAAGCAATTTCAGACTTAGCAGTAGTAGCAGTGTGTGTAGCATGTGTATGTGGTGGTGGTGTGACAAGCTTACTTATAACAGACAGTGAATCAAGAGCAGCAGAGGTGTTTAGGACTGTACCTCTTCTTGTAGTGGATGGTAAAATAGGAAACTTTCCATCACGAGACTTCCCCATGATGAAAGGAGTGGAAATGAACAATAATATATCCAAGTGAACTTACAAATAAAGCTATGCTCCTCGGCAACGACGCCAGAAAATAGTCTTGATGACCCACAAGTATAGGGGATCGCAACAGTCTTCGCGGGTAGTATTACCCAATTTATTGATTCGACACAAGGGGAGCCAAAGAATACTTGCAAGCCTTAACAACTGAGTTGTCAGTTCAGCTGCACCTGGAAATAGTTCTTGCTCATAAAAGTTTATCAGTAGCAACGGTTTGTAGTAGCAACAGCAAAGCAACAACAGCAGTAACAACAATAGTGAAACAATAGCAAAAGTAACAGTAACGGTAATAGTAGGATTCGAGTGCGGTAGGCATAGGGATGGATGGACGGGCGTTGCATTGACGAGTCTAAACATGTAACTTCAAGATCTAGGGCATTGCAGATAAATGATAACAAGCATCCAAGTACTAAACAATCATAGGCATGTGCTCAAAATATAGTCATACGTGCTCGCAATGAGACCTTACACAACATCTTCTGTCCAGCCAGCCCGTGGCAGCGGGGCCTCAAGGGAACCACTGGCAATTAAGGTACTCCTTTTAATAGAGCACCAGAGCAAAGCATTAACACTCCGTGAACACATGTGATCCTCACACCACAGCCATCCCCTCTGGTTGTCCCAATTATTGTCACTTTGGGGCCTTTGGATCCGGAAAATGATATGTGTACGCAACTTGCAGATAAGATCACAAACAATACTATCATAATGACTCAATAATAAGTTTAGATCTGAGATCATGGCACTCGGGCCCTAGTGACAAGCATTAAGCACAACAAATTGCAATAAAGTCAAATAGCACTAATAGAGATACTAGGAACTATGCCCTAACAGATCTTATTCGATTACATGATAGAACTCATCCAATCCCTACCATACCCAAGCCTACAGTGGGGGATTACTCACTCATGGATGAGGGAAACATCGGTGGTTGATGGAGATGCGTTGGTGTTGACGATGGCGATGATCCTCTCAAAATTCTCCGTCCCGGCAGGGTGCCAGAACTGAGTTTCTGGATCCGATTCTTGGTTTCTGGTGGCGGCGGCGAAGCGGAACTCTTTCTGGAAAACTATCGAACCCCCCTAAGTTTTTAGGTCAGAAGGCAACTTATAGGAGAAGAGAGAGGCCGAGGGGGGTGCATGGGCTGGCCACACCCTCCTAGGCGCGGGGTGGGCCCACCCGTGCGGCAGGGGGTGTGGGCCACCCAGGGATCCCCTCCATCTCGTATTCTGGCTCCATGGATCTTCTGGTGAAATAGGATTTTTGGCATATTTTCTAGGATTTTTCCTGATAGTTCATTTTCTGCACAAAAACAAGACACCAAGGTAATTCTGCTAAAAACAACGTCATTCCGTGTTAGTTGTATCCAAATCACACAAGTTTAGAGAAGAAACAATAGCAAAGTGTTCGAGAAAGTTGATACGTTTTGGACGTATCAGCGGACTACACAACGTCTCTTGCCGTTGTGATCTTCGGCCAAAATGGTGGCCCGTACTCAACCTCCACTGCGGGGGCCCTTCCTGGAACCAGTCGCCGGAGCTCGGCATCTTGTCATCGCCAAGTGGTGCGTCCCCGGCGGCCTCGAGATGACCGGCGGGAATGGTTCCCCGTCGGCTTAGAGACCCCCTTGAGCGCCCTAGTCTCGGACCTTGGCGCGACTAGCGCCTTGAGGTCGCCGGCGTGCGGCGGAGTTTGGACAGAGGCACCTGATTGCTTTTCTAATTTTTGTGTCGAGGTCATTTATGTAAAGTGCAAGGCCCCTTTCACGAATTCTAGGTCTGTTAGGGCAATAGATGCTTACAGGGGATTTCTTGCAATTTTGTACCCGCCTGTTATTTAATTCAGCTTCTCTGCCCCTCGGGGCGATCCCTTGTTCCAAAAAAAAGGATCATGGTGGTGCGTTTTATGAGTTCAGGGATCGTTGTGGACATGGTACACAAGTTTGGGTACGGGGCGTGCATTTTACTCGAGAAAATAACTCAACCTAGCGCTCAGTTGATTGAGACGTACAAATCAAAAAATGCACAGACCTGTCATAGGAGGGACGACGACCATCGGCGACGCTCCCACACGGAGGACCGAGGGCAGAGGTGGGGGCGCGCGTTCCTGCCACTGCCAGATTAGGGTCCCACATGGTTCGAGGCCTCGAGCTGGTCGATGTCGTGCGATAGGTACTTTTCTATTCATTTTGTCCTTGTTTTGATCGTATTAGCCTCATACAGAGAAGAGGGACTGCTGCATCCTAAGCCAAATCAAATATATGTATAGCGTAGTAGGCCTGACAAATTGCTGCGCCCAGGGCTATGGCCCTGGAGTGGATCCGCCTAATGATTACTATAACACATCAAGGTTCGATATTTGCACTTGCATCATCAGTAGTTGTAAAACTCATACATGAACTACATGTCTTAAACTAACGGTGATTCTCATATAGGCTTAGCCATGAGACACCAAATTGATCAACAAGCCCATTGACAACTATGCTCAGATAAAGATCATCTACGGTCCTCCCATTCCTGTTGCTCCCATCTCTATGGCCGCGATACATTGTGGTCTGAGCCACTTGATGGAGCACAACGAATAGACGACTAGGTATCTTGCCATGATCCCTGAGGGCAGGTTGAGTTGGTTCACGACCTTCCTGAAAAATCACTACCTCTGAGCAGCAGACCGAGCTGTTCGAGGAGGTGCTAGTAGCGGTGTTGATGATGATGGATGTGATGTGTATTTTGTAGTAGCTAGACTGATAAACTATGGTTGCGGTGACCCTGAACTTTGGTCCATATATTTTAAGAGGTGGTATTTAGTTATAACCCCTCCATATGTGATGAACTAGTGCTGCATCACGGGCAGTTGCTCGTGAACTCGTGCTATAGCACACATGCCATGACTGATTATGTCGAACCATTGTTAATATAAACTAGTAGTTTTCTGAATTACAATTTTCTAAACTTTGTTTTCTGCCTTGCTAATGTTGGGTAAACACACCTCACCAGCCAGGAGTTAAGGCTATCAGGAAAAATGCCGCTAGCCAAACAAGTACTAGTTTGCTAAAAACCTAGAATGCATGGAACCAAACGAGCTTCTCAGCCCAAGGAAATAAGAATATATGGAATCAAACGAATGACCCTTTTGGCACGAGAGATTGCATTGCTGCACAGATCTTCCGGGAAGGCATGATCGCCAGGTGCGAGTAAAAGCCACACGCTAACAAACACGCCATTTGTTTCTTGTATCCCATATATGCCACAAAGTAACAACCATTGCCGTCGCTTCCAAATCAGAACATCAGTCCTACTCCCTCCGTTTGGAAATATAAGATGTTTTAGGTTTATGAAGAAGATGTATCTAGACACATTTTAGTGTCTAGATTCATTTGAACCTATACACTAAATGGTGTCTAGATACATCTTTTTCACAAATCTAAAACATCTTATATTTCTAAACGGAGGGAGTAGAAATCAAGGGTCCTGACACGAGTTGAAGTGAAATATTTTTGCCGGACATCAATGGGGTAATCCACCCGTACAGCATCCCAAACTTCATGAGCGAATTGATGAAACAGAGCAGTGTGCTCAATAGAGTATATGGTTTGGTGCACCCATGGACACAGACGAATAGTCGGTCCCGGACAGACGAGATATATTTCGGGCGTGTTTGGTAGCCTGTATCGGTTTTCTGTACCGGTCAGGCAGTACTGCGGTAGGCACCGCCACACTCATACGATCTCTGAGCCACCTTTTGCATATTGTTTGATAGTCTGCATTGCATGTGGACAACAATAAATGCATGTTGTTTGGTTGCCTATACCGGATTGCCTAATATGCATACCTGAACCGTCATTAGTAAGTCTTGGTCTTCGTATTCATGCCCGACGACAGAGGGCAGCAGGATAGTTGTTGCGGCTACGCCGATGATGGAGGGTGGCAACATAAATATTGTGACTACGCCAGCGATGGAGGTCGGCGGGACACCTATTGTGGCTGCGCGGCGACGGAGGCCGGTGGGGCATCTGCTATGGCTGCGTTGGCGTCGTAGAACGCAAACAGGCGAGACACAGTACTATCGTCCGATGGCATGATGGACTTGGAACTTCTCGATCTTGCTCCGTGTCGGCGCCCCTGCCCGCGGCGTCCAAGAACTCGAGCTCGAACACGACGGACTGGACCGCCTGGAACATGTACACGCCAAAGGGGACCTCAGTGCGGTCATAGGCGCTATCGACAACGACGAAGGGGAGCTCGGCATGGCGAAGGGAAGCTCCACGCGATCACAGCCGAGGTCGACGGCAACGTCCTTGGTCACCCTCTTCCTGTACGCCCCCACATGTACATCTTCTTCCTCAACCTCATCATCTTCTTCAACCTCACCTACATGTTAAGAAGCTACATATGGATTCCTCTGTCTTCATCAAAATGAAAAACTTACAACACGAGAGTTATGGGAAATAGTAAGATCAAGCTACTTCTCAAAGGAGAGGTCGAAAGATTGATAGTGTGCAACGAATCTGAAAAAAAAACGTCCAGAAAAACTCCAACTTTGACCATGAATAGGAGAAGATACGAATCATGAATATCGAAGCCGATGGTCGGAATAAAACTCCATCGTCGATGTATATATTTTTATGTACAACTCAACTTGATTTAAAGCTTATATATACTAATTATAAATAATTTAGATAAACATGTTTAAAAAAGAAGACAGAGTTACACGAGCCGGTGCACTCATGCGCTCAATGTGGCCTGCCTTGGAAGGAACGGCCGACTCGAAAGTTTCTTTTGGGCCTCTATCTGGGCTGCTTTAAAGAACGCGCTGACGCAGCTCAACGTCCATACAGACAATCAAACAGCCTGATTTCTATTCCGCCGGGCCTCTCTGAGCTTCGTGCAGGCTAACAAACGCGCCCTTCGTTTCGTATCCGATTTGGGTCACTCCTGCACTGCGCCTGCCAGGCTGCAGCACCAAACCGAGACGGTTCCAGGTCGATTGAAAGAAGTGAACCACAACCTGACAAGCACCGCAGCCATGTCGACGGCGGCTGGGGGTTCCCGGTTGCACGCGCAAGCGCCATCATCGGAGCATTCGGAGAGAAAAAGGAAGAGGAGGAGGAGGAGGAGATCCGTCAAATCAGGGGATGGAGCCTCGACCGAGGCCGCGGGTACGAGGACCAGGGAGGATGAGGAGAAGGAGGCGGAGAAGAATAGGGAGGACGAGGAGGTGGTGTCTTCTGCACCCTCTCCACTCTGCAAGCCCAGCTTCCCCCACGATCCGGACCCTCCACCGGAGTTAATCGAGGCCTTCAATCGTGCAGAACACGACTACGAAATAAAAAGGGGTAATAACTTTTTAAGCCCTCTCTGTAAGGCATCTCGATTCCTCCGCATATCGTAGATCTATCGATCCACCTTCTTCATCTTGCAGGCCGCCATGGGCACTTGGTCACGATGCACTGCAGACCTTCGCAAATGTTTTTCAATCCGGAGCTTTTCCCTGTCGCTGAACTTGCAACAAGGGCAGTGCTTTTGGCTGGCAGATTTGTTGTTGGGCTTTCCTCCTCCTTTGGTATGTAATCTCATGCCCATCTCTCTGTCTAATTAGGGTCGATATGATAATGTATAATCATTCGGATTGTGATTCTGTGTGCAGACGGTCAGCAGCTAAGGAAAAGGTGCTCTGGATTCTGGATTGACTGGAAAGAGGAGAGCGAAACCGGCATTGTTTTGACAAGCACACATCTAATTAGCTCAAAGGGGTGTTCTGTTGAAGAATGGGGAGAGGGAGTTGAGGAAGAGTATGCTCCTCATGGCAAGGTGAAGTATTATCCTCATGCCAAGGTGAGTTCATGCCAAAGGTTAGGGGCAATCTCTCCTCTTATCCTTATTTTGGTTATTCCTCTCTCGCACCATCTCTGAACAGTTGCCAGGACGGCAAGACCTCATCCCTTCTGCCCCCTCCACCATGGTCATGACCTCCTATTTTTTCCGGTTTTCCACCTGCACCATAGGTCCATAAGCCACGACCTGCCTGCCCACCTCCCCTATCTCCTGTTCCTTCCCTGCTGGGAGCTCGATTGAGGCACACCTGTAGCAAAATGCCAAGAGTTTCACGAGTAAAAGATAACACACGGCAATCACATCAATTTGCCCAAGGCAGAACACACCTGCAGAAAAGGTCAACAGCTGAACCAAGTTAGCGACACAGGATGAACTGCTGGAGCTAGCAGCTAGCACACCTGAACCGTGTTCCATGGCTGAAGCAGCGAGAGCAGCAGGCGGTGGCGGCGCGCCTCACAGAGGAGCATGTCGTGGACGTGAGGAAGCTTGTCGGGCTCTGCGACAAGCCTTGGCTGTACATACAGGACACACGCCACGCCCGCAAGGACGCCCGCCACGCAACGGGGGCTATACGTACAAATTAAATACCCGCACAACTACCACGACGACAGTGAGAGTCTGCAAGCCACCCCCGCCTCTTTACCAAAATAGGTGCAAGAACAGCACCCTGCAGCCAGTCGGGCATTTCAAGAATACTTTTCGTGCGTGCTCAAAAGCCTCCCACCATGGCCGAGCTTCCCTAGCCCGCAGGCGACGCTGGTCGCGAGCCTCTGCCGCCTGTACTACCTCATCCGAACCAAGCATGGCCCACACAGCCTCGCGACGTCTCCTCCCCTCCCGGCATGGCCGACCTGATCTTCTTGGATCCAATTCCGGCATTGTTGCCTGCAGGCCAGTACTGTATATAATAGCTTGCCCAACTCTCCCTTGTCTCTGTTTCGCCCAACTCTCCCTTGTCTCTGTTTTGCCCAACTCTCCCTCGTCTCTACTGACGTTGACCTCTATCGTTTGCATGCAGTCTCACTTTAATTGTTTAGTTGGTCCCGTGATAAATTGAATTATCTCAGATAACTCTAGCTATATCTGGAGGCTTCCCATATAGATATTCTTTAGTTTAATTGTTTGTGGTGTAAATTATATTGGCCGTGTTAGATTTTTATAGATAAACTTGCAGTCGGAAACACAACGGTCTATATATATGCTTTGTCCTGAAGATTTGTTTTGGTGCGCAGCTGGCATTTTTTGGTAGCACCCTCTCTAAACAATGTAATTTCATATTTTTAGCAACCAACATTTCAGGTTACTGTTCATTTCATGGATGGATCCACTACAGCGGGCCACCTGATCTACCACCAGGAGCACTATGATCTTGCTTTTTTTAGAGTTAAAATGGATCGACCGGTTCAGTTACCATCTTATAATGATGAAGTAAAATGGGGTCAACTCGCCTTCTGGCTTGGAAGAGATGCCGATTCTAATCTAACGATGACCCATCTTAGGCCAGGATATATGAATCCAAACCCATATGAACCACCTCATTACATGTTCTTTCCAGGTAAAGAACATATTATTAAGGTAAAAGTATATTCTATTGAGCAGATTGTATTGTATACATTATTTCTCAAATTTTAGTTGTTTTTAATGTAACTTTGATGTTATAGTGTGCAAGCGCTGCTTTTTTGGTATGACAAAATCGTAATATTTTTTGTCAATGCATGTAGTATGACAATGGGGGCCCGATCGTTGACTTGGAATCAAAAGTCGTCGGAATAATCACCAGTGATAGGAGTGGGTCTTTTATACCTTCTTCTGTTTTGCTCAAGTGCTTGGATTTGTGGAACGAATTCAAGTACGGTTTCCCTTTTTGTTCTATGCAAGTGTTGCTAATCTAATGCTTTCTTCCATGCTGTTTTTCATTGTTGTCAGGGGTTGAAGTTAACAGTATCATCTTAGCACCATAGCTAGGCCCATGTGTCCTATATCCCTTGTATACGTTGATCTGGTTATGCAATAGGAGAGATGATGATTTGGTCATGTTTTCCACGAGACAAAGACAACATATACGATTTACGTTGTCAAATGATATAACCTAGAAAGTAACTGTGATGGCATGCACATTTCCCATGCATGACTGATACATTTTCACAATATTCATGTAATCTGGAAATGTAATATTGCTGTGTTTAAGAATTCTGTTTGCATTTTACCTTTTGTTTTGTATTTTCACTCTCTTATCTCATGCAATTTAATGATGACAAGTTGTGTTCAGATATTTTGGCAATGCAATTGTTGTCAACTTGTCATGCTTTTATGTATAATGACTATGTTTGAATAGATTACTGTAGTTTTTTTGGCAAAATGATTCATGATGTGAATTTAACTGGGGAAAGCAGTGACAATTCGTTAATTATGCTATGCTTTTTTTTCAATGCTATTTTAATAGAAAATGTCCAAAAATTATATTCAGTAGATAAATGTGTTCTCTTTAACTGGAATGAGACATCTAAGGTTCATAAGCACAATTTTCGTGTTAACTCGATTCGAAATATTTGGTCTACTACAGGCACATTTTCAACACGGTAGGCATGATTTGGATTTCAAAGTGGTTCATTTAGGACCGTGTAATTGCTCCTGCATACCTAATTTCTCCAAATGTGCTGAATTCTTATCTCTTATGGTATAGGTGCATCCCTCGCCCCCAACTTGGATTGGTGTTTTCAGGTATCAAGCTTTTAGATTTTGTTCAAGTGGAGAAAATATGGCTCAAGTACAAGATTGATGATGGCCTTATTGTTAATGAGGTATTATAATGTTAATGGTTTCTTATGTGTAGAGTGACTTTGATTTTCTGAAGGTGCTTCTCTCACCATCCATATTATTGCCAATTGAGCCTTAGGTATTAAAAGGATCACAAGCGGAGGAAATTGGAATCCGAAAAGGTGATATTATCGAATGCTTTAATGGAGAGTGCATTTCCACTACAGTTCAGGTGGGTGTATTAATAGATTTACGGGGAAAATGCATTGCGCTTGAACTATTGGCAAGCAACACTTATATCCTTCCAGCGAGAATCAAGTATCTTAGAAGGTGTTTCTTTTGTCCGAGTGTGAAGTGTCTTTCATGCTACTTTTTATCAAGTCCATGGTTGAATGGAAATCATGGTCACTCAAGAGGAATATTTAATATTTTTAAGAGCGGACGCTATATGCATATAAAATGTTTTTAGATGTTTTGAAGTTCTGTTGCTTCTTCTACAAAAGACAAGGTGGTTAATTGTTGTATACATGTTTGCATATCTTATATGCTACACTCTTTTGTAGCTTGCATTACTTCAAGTTTCAACCTTCTTTATCCAACATCTTGCTGTTAGGTGCTTTTGATTACAGAAAATTAGCCTCGACACACTGAAAATTAGGATATGTAGGATTTGATGTCCTTTATGAGCCCTGCTGTGAATATTTTAAAGCTACAGGAGAGGAAGAAAATCTAGCTTAGAAGGTTAGATCTAGAAGGCTCAGGGACTGTATGGGTTTGAGTATACATATCATTGGCAATTAGCGTTTTCCAAAAAAAAGGAGGGAGGGAGGGGTTAATGTTCTCAAAGATTCTAGTGTTGCATTGCAGTCTTGCAGATTAATATCTAAGTACTAAGATGGCACAATTTTTTTTAAATAGTCTACCTGCAATTCCTAATCATATCTGAAAAGTAATTCGTTGGTCACATATTTCTAGTGTGCAAAAAATTGCATAAATTGCCATCCAGGTAACATGTGGGGCCTCAAGTCCTCAACTAGTCATATTGCTATATGGTCCTCACTTGTGTAGTTATTTCTGCTATTATCAGCTGGAGAACTTGTTGCTGAGCCTATGCAAATCAGCTGGAAGAGGCCGTGATTCCAAAATTCATGTTTCAGTAAGTCCACTTGTATGTTTTAGTTGTGATCAGTTTACTTGATATGTGGAAGTATTATGAGGACTAAGGTATATGTAATGCTGGCTTTGTAGGTCAGGGTGTTTCATGTACGTCAGCGTCGCTGGAAGACAAGAGAGTTCACTGTAGGTGTATCAGAGCGTCTGGAACTTATTGAAAGAGGTACACATCTCCATCCTTACTATTCTGAGCACTAGCTTAGATGCGTGCCCTACATTGTGTAGGAGTGCTAAATGCTTGCATGTGTACATATTTTTCTCAATTTGCATGGATAACATACACTTAGCCTGAACAGAGATTTGTTTTTACAGTTTATAAACTTGTCACTCTTGAAGAAGGGACTTCTGCTACTTTGGCGTCAGACCTGACCAAGTGGCTCATTTAATTGACATTTTCTGTGTTAGATCGATGTGAACTATGTGTGATAGATGATGTCTTGTAAGCACGAGCACTTTTGTAATGGGCATCCCAAGGAAATAAGAAGCAAACTGTCGCCAATCAATCTGCTGAGTACACGGTGCTGGATAGCAGAGGAGCCGTACCTTCGAGTTTACCCACTGGCCTTTCCCCCCGTGGCTCCTATTGTTTCTTTTAATTTTACTAATTGTCAGTTCTCTGAATTTTTGTCCCCCGTGGCCTTTCCCCCCGTGGCTCCCATTGTTTCTTTCAATTTTACTAATTGTCAGTTCTCTGAATTTTTGTCCCCCGTGCGCTCCTGGCGCTCTCACCGGTCGGAGAGGAGCTTGTATGTACAAGGGGTAGTGGCTCTCGCCGGTCAGAGAGTATTGTAAGTATGTAGTAGGGTTAGTGACTCGCAGTAGAAGTAGGTCCAGTGTTTGTAGTATGGTCCTGTCTGGCGTATGAAGAGATGCTGTCGTGCTTAGTCTTCCTGGTGCTGCCGCTTGGTCGTCCCCGAGGTTAGAGTTAAATACACCAACATCCTTGTATTTGTCGGGCTTCCTCGATGTAGTCCTTGTATTTAAAATTTGCTGAATTTTGCTCATGTTGTAAATTAGGCTCGATTTTAGTCCAATTCAATGTTTGTCGTCGAATTTGACATGACACATGGAAAAATCTTGCAAGAACACCCTTCAGCATCCGAGAAAATTAAAAAAAAAAACCATAATTAGGGCTATGGCTTAAAAAATAGGAGGCGGGCATTACACGACTTCTCCGTTGGTCGTGTCCCTCATCAAGACAAGTCAACATGACTTTTTCTTTGGGACCCACGTCTCCGGTGCGACGGATGCCCATGGCTGAGCACCGTCGTTGCTAGCCATCAACAACGAGGTGCTAGCGCGCACGCATAGGGATGCTCTCCGAGGCTCGGAATCGTTAGAATTCACCGAAATCGATGATGATGGTGGCTTGCCGACTAATTCTTGTCGAGAACATCGCCCTATGGTGGTATTCGAGCTCGACGGAGTCACCGACGATGTTTTTGCAATTTTCTCTACGTTGTTTTTTGGAAAAATCTATACATTGTTCACTTCACGTGTTTTTGCAATTTTCTCAGATGCTAGAGGTGTTTTTGCAAGATTCCAATCCACGTGTTGTCCGTATTAGCACAAATTTAACAACAAACATTAAATTAAATTAAATTAAATTAAATCCCTAATTTACAAATATACGAGTAAAATTTAGCAAATTTCAAGTGCAAGAACCAAATTGAGCTAGCCCTACAACTACAGAGACTGTTACCGTGTTTAACTCCCGAGGTTAAGCTCCTGAGGTGGGAAGTCAAAAGAGAAGCTGCGGAGGCCAGATAAGGGTGAGTTTGACCATTTCCTGATGCTGTAGATCGATCCAAGCTGCGAAGAATCTTCTTTGGACTGGCGGTGAGGGGAAGAAGAGAAACAGTGTCTTGCTTTGTGGATCATGCAGGCGCTGCGTCTTATTGAAGCAAGATCTCGACGGCATGCTTGCCGTTGACAACCTCAGCTGAAGGGCAGCCGCTACATCTACGGGAGTTCTTCGGCACCGCTTCTTCGATGGTCTGAAATCGTCTAGTTCTTTGGCAGCGCTTCTTCGATGGTATGGTTCTCGTCGGACAGCCACTCCTTCCCTGGTCGCTGGCATGCTGGCAAAAGGTGCTCTTCCTCCAGGCCTTGGTGCCAATTTGGAGGTCCTCTTGCTCTGAGGCGGTGTGCTCCCGCTACTCTACGCCAGGCCTTTTCACTTTTTGTTTCAGTGTCTTTAGTACAAAAATTAAGGGCCATGCTGTAATGTTCTTTTTTTTCGGGGTAAAGTGGCTTTATTAATTGATAGGGCCTACAAGGAGGTTATAATCGAGAACATGAGATAACAGTCCTGAACCAAGCCAAATAGCAGTTTTGGCAACTCGTCTCGTGAGAGTCGCGAGACTATGATTAGCCTTATTTTGCGTACAGTCCATTTTTACAATAGAAATGCTTCTACTATCCTGAATTAAATCCTTAATCTTCATAATAAGATAAGCTAAACACGATCTATCTTGCGATCTTCCACACATTGCATATATCAGGACAGAGCGAACAGATCAGTCTAGCTCTAACTCCACCGGTTTGTCACTCCAGTCCAAAGCTAGACGAAGGCCTTCAACACAAGCCCTTGCTTCAGCTTCTAGAGGACCACTGCAATTGCAAGGTTGATGACATGAGGAGAAGATAATATTTCCATCTTCATCATGCAAGATCATGCCTGCTCCCGCCGAGCCTTCCTCCTTATAAAGATCCATTGCAATTACGTTTTACCCAACCCAGCGAGGATTTTAGCCAGCGTGCCACCTGCTGGTCAGGGTTTCGAACGACAATAGCGACCACCAGCCCTTCTACCAGTGGGCTCTTGCCTTAATTATCTCCTCTGTGGAATGGGTTTTAATACTCTTCAAAGTATTGACGTAGATGATCAAGAACCGCTTAGAACCTTCAATCGACGGAAGCGGTTTATCATGTGTCAGCCTCATTGTGGGCATACTAGTTGCGCCAAGCAATCAGTAAAATGAAATCCACTACACTAGCAGAAACTTCCTTAATAACCGATTGAAACAACTTATGCGAATCAGCCTAAAGATTAATATTAGGAGGTATAGGCCATACATCTCTCATAGCTAACCACAAATTCTTTGCATGTGAGCATTTCAACAAAGCATGTCCGATATACTCTTGTTCTCTATCGCAAATAAGACACTCGTTGATTACCTCAAAACCTCTGTCCTTTTTACTCTTTTCTAGTACTAAGCCATTAGATGCTGCTTTAAAAGCAAATGTTTTGACATTAGGAGAAACCCTAACCTTCCAAATTTGTTTCCAGCAGCTGATGCCACCATCGGGAACATAGCTCGATGTAGCAAAGACACATTGTTCAGGAGATTCCTGGAAGGAAATATTGTAAAAAGTTTAGGGTTTAGGAGCTGTTTGTCCTACCCTCTATTCCTCTATCTCATCGGTGGTGCTGCTCACAATGCATATTGAGGCTAGAGGGTGAGACCTTTAAATAGAGTCCAAGTTCCATATGTTTCTTTCTGTTTCCAGTTAGGACTCGTAACTTGTTAAACCAACCACAATCATTAACAGTCAGTTACCGATCCTAATACTATTAAACAATTAGGTTCCAAGCACACATGTGTGATTCATGCGTCAAGTTCGAACTTAATTCAAACTCGTAGGCTTTAACAATCCATAGATCTAATCCTATAGACAATGTCAGAGATTGTCCCGACAGGGTATCTCGCGAAGTAGGAAGAATTGAACGCAGGGGGCCAAACACGATCTCTCCAAGCTCTCCCTGTGACCTTGGAGAGGAACAGTGGAATCACGGCAAGATTGACACGATGAGTTTACCCATGTTCAGGCCACCGTGCAGTGTAAAACCCTACTCCTTATTTGTTGTATTGCTTGGCAAGGTTACAAATACAAGATGCTGATCACGCAATCAGAACTAGCTCCTATTATTGCTTGGAGATGAAGTTGATGACTTCCCACTAAGGGAGTAGCTCCTATTCTTCCCTTGGAGCACAAGTGTCCTTGCGCGACTTCGGTTCCCCAAGTGTTGGGGAACGGGTGCGCCCTATGCTGGGCACTCGCCAAGGTGCTTCTGGCTTTGTGGGGGCACCCTTGAAGAGAGGCTTGATCCGGAGGCCTCACGGAGGTGGTCCTTCATGCTTGGTGGAGTTGCCTCCTTGAGACTTGGACTCATTGTAAGGGTCAGAAGTAGATGGTCCAGGATACCCTGGTTGCCAATGGCCCGACAGAAGCCCCCGAGCGCTTGGGCCGTGCCCGCCCAACAGGGTGCGAAGGCGCAGGAGCTCCTAGAGCTGTTGGACCGTATTGCGACACATGGCAGCGACACATGGGTCATCTCATCACGACCGTGAATGCCAAACGATAGTCAAATTTCCACCATTGGATGAAGGTATTCCTCCGCTACCCTCCTGGCAACTGCTCAGGGACTTCAAGCATGGTTTCCCCCACCAAGTGTGCTCTTATCCTTTTCTCCGCAGCCATCTCCTCCGTTTGCCCTACTCTCCAAAGCTTCTCCTAGGGGCCTGCGCACCTCTCCGAGTCTTCTCTTTGAGTGATGGCGTCCGGCAAGGGAAAAGCTCCCTGAGACACCGATGAGGAGGGTGAGGTGGAGGTCACCCCCTCCCAGGCATTACTACGCCCCATGCTCAAGTCTACCGATGACCTTCTTCAGTACCGCTTCTTGCTCGTTGGGGAGTTCAATGAGTGGGGTGCCACCATCATCTGGTCCGGCACAATGGACAACAACGAGCTCCCCGCAATAGCTAACCCCTTCTTCCTCCACACCTTGTATGCGGGACTAGTTCCCCTTTATTGGACTTCTTCTTCGCCCTCTTGAGGTGTTGCAAGATTAAGGCGTTGCACTTGCAGCACAACTCAGCGACCTCCATCGCCATCTTCGCCTACTTTTGTGAAACATTTCTTGGTGTAAAGCCCTCTATGGAGCTGTTTCGCCACTTCTATAGTCTGAGCGTCACCGCGGGGAGGCAGTGCCTTGGGTGCATATCCCTCCATACTGAGTTTGGAGCCTTCCCTGGTTCATGTTTGAAGGAAGTGGAGAACTTTCGCTCGTTCTGGGTCTGGATGGACGCCAAAGAGATGAATCCCTTGCTGGATATCCCGACAAGCCCAACAGGAGTCTGGCGGGTGGAGCCTAGTGACCTTCCCTAAGGAGGAGTAGGGAATTATGTTGCACGCATCATGAGTCTATGAGCCGGTGGCTTGGCAGATATGATGGTCACGAAGGAGTTCCTTCGACGATGGATTGCTCCTCTTCAAGTTCACACGAAAGATATGCGGGCCTACTCTAGAGGGACAGAACACATGAAGCTTCAAGAGGGGCTCCTCAGCATTGCGAGGGTCGAGGAGGGGACGAAGGTGTTGTTTGCAGCGCAGAGCTCCGATTATCCTCCTGTGGAGGCCCTTCCTCTATACTTCTCCTCCAGCGATCTGAGGCGTGGCGTCCCAGGGTTGATGCCTCGCTGCAATGCTAAGGGCTTGCTCCCGATGAGGCGAGAGGAGGCAGGGGGACCACTTCTCCAATGGCCAACCCGCGGTCAGCAAGGGCCGAGGAGGCTCTCGCGAGGCTCTTGTTGGAGATATGCCCTAGAGGCAATAATAAATGTAGTTATTATTATATCTTTGTGTTTATGATAAATGTTTACATTCATGCTATAATAGTATTAACAAGGAAACATTAATACTTGTGTGATTTGTAAACTAAATTAGAGTCCCTAGTAAAAGCCTCTTCATAATACTAGCTTGTTGGTTAATAAATGATTGTGGTTTCACTATCATGAACATTGAGATGTTATTAACAACAAGATCATATCGTTAGGAGAATGGTATGATGGACATACTCCTATAGATAAGCGTAGCATAAAGATCAAGTCATTTTAATAGTTCAATTGCTATATGCTTTTTGATACATAGTAACCTAATTCCTTCGACCATGAGATCATGCATATCACCATCACCGGAAGGATGCTTTGATTACATCAAACACCACACCGTAACTGGGTGGCTATAAAGGTGGCATTGAGTGTTCGGAAAGTATTGGTTGAGACACATGGATCAAGAGTGGGATTTGTCCATCCATATGACGGATAGATATACTCTGGGCCCTCTCGGTGGAATGTCATCCAATTAGTTTGCAAGCATGTGACTATCTCACAAGGGATCACATATCATGGGAACGAGAAAAGAGTACTTATCAGTAACGAGGTTGAACTAGGTATGCAGAGATACTGACGATCAAAACCTTGGATAAGTAAACTATCGTGAGACAAAGGGAAATTGGTATCGTATGTAAGTGGTTCATTCGATCGCAAACTAATCGTAGAAATATGTGGGAGCCATATGAATTTCCAGATTCCTCTATTGTTTATTGTTCGGAGAAGTGTCTTGATCATGTCCGCATAATTCACGAACCGTAGGGAGACACACTTAAGGATTCGATGTTGTTGAGTAGTTATGGAATAATGAGTAAGAGACCGAATGTTGTTCAGAGTCTTGGATGGGATCCGGGATATCACGAGGAGATCCGGAATGGTCCGGAGAATAAGATTCATATAAGGAAAGTCCTGTTTCGGGGTTGGAGAATTGTTCCGGTGTTTTCACCGGGAATGTTATAGAAGGTTCCGGAAGGTCCGACACTTCCGGAGGGGAAGGGTACATGAATGTGTCATAACAAGTTGGAATGGTTGCATCATGTACTAGGTGTCATCTCTGAGCAAAATAAAGGGATAAATCAAATCCTAGTTTGAAAAGTCAAACGCCAATTTGAAAAGTCAAACGGCTATTTTGCTTGGTGGAGGGAGAGTAGGAAACCTACTTGGCGAGGAAGTCCCTCTCCCTCCACCGCCGGCCAAGGAGGCCGAGTTGGGGAGAGACTCCCCTCCCCTTGGCCGTGCCCTCCCACCTATATAAGGAGGGGCAGGGCTGCCCCTCCAAGACCTACACCTTGCCCTCTCCAAACCCTAGCCCTAAGCCGCCGATGCCACCACCTCCTGTAACTCGAAACAGGTGCTGCAGAATAAACGGAAGCTAGCGAAGAACAAGGTGACAATGCACGTGGGAAATGGATCAAAGGTTGATGTGATCGCGGTCGGCACGCTACCTCTTCATCTACCATCGGGATTAGTTTTATACTTAAATAATTGTTATTTGGTGCCTGCGTTAAGCATGAACATTATATCGGGATCTTGTTTATTGCGAGACGGTTACTTGTTTAAGTCCGAGAATAATGGTTGTTCGATTTATATGAGTAATATGTTTTATCCACATGCACCTTTGATAGATGGTCTATTCTTATTGAATCTCGATAGTGGAAATACACATATTAATAACATTGAAGCTAAACGTTTGAAATTGAGCGATAACTCGACCTATATGTGGCACTGTCGTCTTGGTCACATTGGAGTGAAGCGTATGAAGAAACTCCATTCCGATGGACTTCTTGAATCACTTGATTTCAAATCACTTGAAAGATGCGAAGCATGTCTGATGGGTAAAATGACTAAGACTCCATTTTCTGGTATGATGGAGCGAGCTACGGAATTATTGGAAATCATACATACCGATGTGTGTGGTCCAATGAGTGTAGCATCGCACGGTGGTTATCGTTATGTTCTTACCTTCACGGATGACTTGAGTAGATATGGGTATATCTATTTCATGAAACATAAGTCTGAAACTTTCGAGAAGTTTAAGGAATTTCAAAGTGAGGTGGAGAATCAACGTAACAAGAAGATTAAATTTCTACGATCTGATCGTGGAGGTGAATATCTAAGTTACGAGTTTGGCGAGCATTTGAAGAAATGCGGAATACTTTCACAATTTACACGCCGAACACCACGGTAATGGTGTATCCGAACATCGTAATCGAACTCTATTAGATATGGTTCGTTCTATGATGTCACTTACAGATTTACCACTATCATTTTGGGGTTATGCATTAGAAACAGCCGCATTCACTTTAAATAGGGCACCATCTAAATCCGTTGAAACGACACCGTATGAATTATGGTTTGGGAAGAAACCTAAATTGTCGTTCCTTAAAGTTTGGGGTTGCGAAGCCTATGTAAAGAAGTTACAGCCGGACAAGCTTGAACCCAAAGAGGAAAAATGCGTCTTCATAGGATACCCAAAGGAAACTATTGGGTATACTTTCTATCATAGATCCGAAGGCAAAATCTTTGTTGACAAGAATGGATCCTTTCTAGAGAAGGAATTTCTCTCGAAAGAAATGACTGGAAGGAAAGTAGAACTCGACGAGGTTGTCGAACCTTCTCTCGAACTTGCGAGTAGCGCAGCACCGGAAGAAGTTCCTGTGGTGCCTGCACCAATAAGATAGGAAGCTAATGATGATGATCATGAAACTTCGGTTGTAGTTGCTACAGAACCTCGCAGGTCAACGAGAACTCGTACCACTCCTGATTGGTATGATCCCGTTATGAGTGTCATGTTGGTGGAAAACACCGATGACCCTGCGACATATGAGGAAGCGATGATGAGCCCAAATTCCAATAAATGGCAAGAAGCCATGAAATCCGAGATTGGATCCATGTACGAAAATCAAGTATGGACTTTGGTGGACTTACCGGATGGCCGAAAGGCTCTCGAGAATAAATGGATTTTCAAGAAGAAAACAGATGTTGATGGTAATGTTACTGTCTATAAAGCTCGACTTGTTGCAAAAGGGTTTTGATAAATTCAAGGAGTTGACTACGATGAGACCTTCTCACCAGTAGCGAAGCTAAAGTCTGTGAGGATTATGTTAGCAATCACTGCATATTATGATTATGAGATATGGCAGATGGATGTCAAGACAGCGTTCCTCAATGGAGACATTGATGAAGAGTTGTATATGATGCAACCCAAAGGTTTTGTCGATCCTAAAGATGCTAACAAGGTATGCAAACTTCAACGGTCCATATATGGATTGAAGCAAGCATCCCGAAGTTGGAATCAACGTTTTGATAAGGTGATCAAAATTTTTGGTTTTATACAAACTTATGGAGAAGCTTGTATTTACAAGAAAGTGAGTGGGAGCTTTGTAGCATTCTTAATACTATATGTAGATGACATATTGTTGATTGGGAATGATGTAGACCTTCTTAATAGTGTCAAGGAATATTTGAATAATAGTTTTTCAATGAAAGATCTTGGCAAAGCAGGTTACATATTAGGCATAAAGATTTATAGAGATAGATCGAGATGCCTAATATCATTGTCACAAAGTACATATTTGGACAAAGTTCTAAAGAGGTTTGGAATGGAAGATAGCAAGAAAGGGTTCTTGCCCATGTTTCCCAATACGACGTTGAGTAAAACTCAAAGTCCAACAATGGCAGAAGATATAGAAAGGATGAGTAAGACTCCCTATGCCTCAGCCATATGATATCTAATGTATGCCATGCTATGTACTATACCTGACATTGCATATGCTGTTAGTTTGACTAGCAGATATCAAAGTGATCCAGGAGTGGATCATTGGACAGTAGTCAAAAACATCCTTAAGTACTTGAGAATAACTAAGGATATGGTTCTTTCTTATGGAGGTGATGAACAACTCGTTGTTAATGGTTACACCGATGCTAGTTGGAACACTGATCCGGATGATTCTAAATCACAATCTGGATACGTATTTACTTTGAATGGTACATCAGTTAGCTGGAGGAGTGCAAAGCAAAGCGTTGTGGCGAGATCTTCAACTGAATCGGAATACATGGCTGCTTCGGAGGCTTCACAAGAAGCGATATGGATGAAAGAGTTCATTACCGAGCTCGGTGTGGTTCCAAGTGCCCTGGACCCAATGTCTATCTACTGTGATAACATGGGCGCCATAGCCAATGCGCAAGAACCAAGGTCACACAAGAAGCTGAAGCATATCAAGCTGCGTTTTCACGCTATTCGAGAACATGTCCAAGATGGTGACATAAAGATTTGCAAAGTACACACAGATCTGAATGTGGCGGATCCGTTGACTAAACCTCTCCCGAGGGCAAAACATGATCAACACCAAACTGCCATGGGTGTTCGGTATATTACCATGTAATCTAGATTAGTTGACTCTAGTGCAAGTGGGAGACTGTTGGATATATGCCCTAGAGGCAATAATAAATGTAGTTATTATTATATCTTTGTGTTTATGATAAATGTTTACATTCATGCTATAATAGTATTAATAAGGAAACATTAATACTTGTGTGATTTGTAAACTAAATTAGAGTCCCTAGTAAAAGCCTCTTCATAATACTAGCTTGTTGATTAATAAATGATTGTGGTTTCCCTATCATGAACATTGAGATGTTATTAACAACAAGATCATATCGTTAGGAGAATGGTATGATGGACATACTCCTATAGATAAGCATAGCATAAAGATCAAGTCATTTTAATAGTTCAATTGCTATATGCTTTCTGATACATAGTAACCTAATTCCTTCGACCATGAGATCATGCATATCACCATCACCGGAAGGATGCTTTGATGACATCAAACACCACACCGTAACTGGGTGGCTATAAAGGTGGCATTGAGTGTTCGGAAAGTATTGGTTGAGACACATGGATCAAGAGTGGGATTTGTCCATCCATATGACGGATAGATATACTCTGGGCCCTCTCGGTGGAATGTCATCCAATTAGCTTGCAAGCATGTGACTGTCTCACAAGGGATCACATATCACGGAGCGAAAAGAGTACTTATCGATGAGGTTGAACTAGGTATGCAGAGATACCGACGATCAAAACCTCGGATAAGTAAACTATCGTGAGACAAAGGGAAATTGGTATCGTATGTAAGTGGTTCATTCGATCGCAAAATAATCGTAGAAATATGTGGGAGCCATATGAATTTCCAGGTTCCTCTATTGGTTATTGTTCGGAGAAGTGTCTCGATCATGTCCGCATAATTCACGAACCGTAGGGAGACACACTTAAGGATTCGATGTTGTTGAGTAGTTATGGAATGATGAGTAAGAGACTGAATGTTGTTCGGAGTCTCGGATGGGATCCGAATATCATGAGGAGATCCGGAGAATAAGATTCATATAAGGAAAGTCCTGTTTCGGGGTTGGAGAATGGTTCCGGTGTTTTCATCGGGAATGTTCTAGAAGGTTCCGGAAGGTCCGACACTCCGGAGGGGAAGGGTACATGAATGTGTCATAACAAGTTGGAATGGTTGCATCATGTACTAGGTGTCATCGCTGAGCAAAATAAAGGGATAAATCAAATCCTAGTTTGAAAATTCAAACGCCAATTTGAAAAGTCAAACAACTATTTTGCTTGGTGGAGGGAGAGTAGGAAACCTACTTGGGGAGGAAGCCCCTCTCCCTCCACCGCCGGCCAAGTAGGCCGAGTTGGGGAGGGACTCCCCTCCCCTTGGCCGCGCCCTCCCACCTATATAAGGAGGGGCAGGGCTGTCCCTCCAAGACCTACACCTTGCCCTCTCCAAACCCTAGCCCTAAGCCGCCGGCGCCACCACCTCCTGTTGCTGCCGCCGCCTAGGGCAAACCCTAGCCGCCGACTTGGGCTTCCCCAAGCCCTAGCCGCCGGCCTAGCCCTCTCTCCTTGGTGCATCTAAACCCTAGATCACAGAGGCCTCTCTCATAGTCCACCATACTCGCTCCGGCTTAAGGCGAAGCCCTGTGAGATCTCCCCTCTACTTCCGGTACCACACCGTCGTGCTGCTGGAATCACGAGGAGAGTGCTACAACCTCCGCTGCCTGCTGGAACAAGGGAGAGGAAGGTCTTCGAATCGAACTCAGAAGATCATTGGAGCACCTTGGGAACACATCATTTGGAAGGATCGTCTACGCGATCTTGAGATCGGCAAGAGTACGACTACATCACCCACGAGAATCCGCTCTCGTTAAACACTTTGGAATCTTCGAGGGTGAGTTATTCCATCGACTCGTTGCTACAATCTAGTAGATAGATCTTGGCTTGTTTGTTTGTATGCGGTAGAATTTTTTTGTTTTCCATGCTACGACCCCCTACAGCTCTTGGGAGGAGTGATGGCATGAGGAGGTCAAGAATATCCTTCTTAGAAGAGAAGGCTCCTCAAGGCAGTGCCAGTCTCATCTAGTGAGGAGGATGACGCTGATAAGCTTCGCGCGGTCTCGTCACTTCACATGCTCAACGATGACCTTGAAGATGATGTCACAAGCTCGGCGAGTTACCCTGGTGTGATTCCAGGAGCGGAGAGCCGTGAAGAGGAAGGAGGACCTCGCGAGGGGATCCCCCATGACCTTCAGGAGGATGAAGACCTCGACGAGGAATCTGTCGCACGGAAGAGCCCGTAGGCTTCCTCCGAGGCGAAACGAGAGCATCGTGTTTTCGACGGAGAGTAAGTTTCTCTTTTCCCCACTTGACTTCTTATTCTGGGCTTGATGTTGACTTTGTGCCTCGCCGAGATACGAAGGATAAGAGAGTGCATCGAGGGGATGATCCTAGGAAAAACATTGTGTCCTCTAGGCTGCCTCTTACTACCGACGTGACAGGCTCGTGCGTGGCCGTTGAGGGTGTCGATTCCTTGGTCGATGAGGTTGGGGTGGCGATTGTCGCTCCCTCCCTAGCTTCTACACCAGCAAGTGTGGAGTTTGAGCCCATGCCCTGGGAACAGAGCCTCGTCGAGGCAACATGTGCCATGAAGATGCCAAGGACAGCTATCGTGAAACCGGGGGTTGATGACGCTTGCTCCGTGAAGCAGATGGTCGAAGACTCCGCCAAGGTGCCACTTGGTGGAGGGGGGTTGTGCTCTAGCGCTGAGGATGCCAACTCAAGAGACGTGCCTTAGGGGAAACCGTTCCTTATCAGGCAACCTGGATCTTGAGGATGCAAGGGCATTCCCCTAGCCTTGCAACTCTTGCCCATTCTTCTATAGGGGGTGCTCTATCTAGCCTCTCCATGGTAGGCTAGGATTTGCGCATAGTTGGGGAAGAATTGGAGGTTGAATGCTCCCGGCTCGATGAGGCGTGGTCTGGGATTTTTTATGCCACAAAGGAGGTGTGCCGGTACGAAGCGGTGTCATAACTTCTCCTGGAGGAAGCTCGTGGAGCCGTTAGAAGTGTTGGGGAGCGTGAGGAAACTCTTGCCGCCCAAGAGAATAATGTTGCGGGTCTTGACAAAGAGGTTCGGCTTGCCCATGAGGGAGTGCAGGCACGACAGTGGGACCTGCTATGGGGCGAGGATGACTTGAAGTCGAGGTAGCAGATCCTCCTAGAGTGGGACATTGCCGCTGCCTTGCTAGCTGCAAATCTCGAGGCCACCAGGGCAAGCTTGGTTGCGGAGCTTGATCATGTTGACGAGCTGAAGTTGCAGCTGGAGGCGGACCATAATAGGCTGGAGTGTGAGATCCCATGGTTGAAGGACCAGGTGAAGGACAGTGAAGACGATCTCCTTAAAGAGCGGCATGCTTCGGCTTAGGTGACAATGATCCTGGAGGCGAAACTTGAAGCCACCCAGACCAATCTTAAAAAACCCAAGCGTGCGACACGCCTGAAGTCGGTAGCAACCTCAACACCACCATTGATCATGAATGCCGATAGTTGCTAGGCCAAGCCATCCGCGACGTTTTCTGCAACCTCCTTATGCTTTCTCCCGGCCTTGACCTCACCGCTTTGATCCAGCCGACAGATTCCAAGGTGTATCGCGAGATCAAGGAGGCGAAGAAGCACGTGGAGGCCCTTGCCGCAATATTTAAGCGCCAGTTGGTCGAGGATGCTAATCCTGTCCCTCCAGGCTAGGGGACCTTCGACACGGAGCACGGCGGGGCATCCGGGAAGGATGTTGTGGCCAAGACACCTCAGGCGTGGATGCCTTCCTCCTGCTGTGCTAGAGAGTTTTCTTTTATTGCCTCATGCAATGCTTGTGTCAGACGTTTGCATCCGCTGAGTCTCCTCCCATGGCGGTTTTGTAATAAATTCATCTTGCATATGCCACTTATGCTCTTCTCCTTCTTCTTATCCCTAATTTTCCGCCACGTATAGTATTAGAAGAGAAAGAGAGGAGTGGCACAAAGTAATTTATGCTCGTCGGCGAGGAACGATTCTCGCCAGCCGTGCCTATGACGAGGGCATCTTGTGGGCCTCAGGAGTTAGATTTAGCATCGGAGAAGAATGATTCCTACGAGCTGCACCTATGATGAGGACACCTTGTGGGCCTTAGACGTTAGATTTAGCATCGACGAGGAATGATTCTTGCGAGTTGCGCCTATGATGAGGACACCTTGTGGGCCTCAGGCATTAGATTTAGCATCGACGAGGAATGATTCCTGCAAGCTTGTAGGGGTTTGTAGCATGGAAAACAAAAAATTCTATCGCATGAACACACAAAATCCAAGATCTAATCTACGAGATCGGTGTAACGAGTTGGGAGAGGGCGGCGACATAGGGTTTGGGGTGAGGGACAAGGGGGCGCCTCGCCCTTGCTTATATGGGGGGAGAGGCGGAAAGGGGGAGGCCGAGTCCTCCCCCAAGTCCCCTTGGTGGCCGGCGGAAAGGAGGGAGAGGGAATCCTCTCCCATGTAGGTTTCGTCTCTTCCCTCCACTTGGACTTTGCTTTCAATGTTGGGATTTGACTTTTCAAATTGAAGTTTGACAATTCAAACTAGAGTTTGATTATTTCTCTTCCCATTGTCCAGCCAAGTGACCTAGGGTATGATGCAACCATTCCACATTGTCATGGCACATTCATGTACCCCCCTCCGGGGTGGTGGACCTTCTAGAACCTTCTAGAAGATTTCGGTGAAAACACCAAAAACATTTCCGAACCCCAGAATTGTACTTTCCTTATATGAACCTTATTCTCCGGACCATTCTAGATCTCCTCGTGATGTCCTGGTTCCAATCCGAGACTCCGAACAACATTCGGTCTCTAACTCATTTCTATATCTCCTAAACAACATCAACTCCTTAAGTGTGTCTCCCTACAGTTCGTGAATTATGCAGACATGACCGAGACACTTCTCCGATCAATAACCAATAGAGGAATCTGGAAATTCATATGGGTCCCACATATTTCTATGATTACTTCGTGATCCAATGAAACATTTACATACGATACCAATTTACCTTTGTCTCGTGATACTTTACTTATCTGAGGTTTGATCATGGGTATCTCCAATACCTAGTTCAACCTCGTTACTGATAAGTACTCTTTACTCGTTCCGTGATATGTGATCCCTTGTGACCTAGTCACATGCTTGCAAGACAATTGGATGACATTCCACCAAGAGAGCCCTGAGTATATCTATCCGTCATATGGTGGGCAAATCTCACTCTTGATCCATGTGCCTCAACACATAATTTCAGAATACCTAATGCCACCGTTATAACCACCTTGTTACAGAAGTAGTGTTTGATGTCATCAAGGCATTCATTTGGTGATGGTGATTAACATGATCTCATGGTCGAAGGATTAGGTTACTATGTATTTGAAATCTTGTAGCAAACGAACTCTAAATGACTTGATCTTACGCTACACTTACTATAGGAGTGTGTCCATCATATCATTCTCATGATCTTGTTATTAATAACATCTAATGCCCATGATAAGGAAACCATGATCATCTATTAATCAACAAGCTAGTTTCAACAAGAGGCTTTACTAGGGACTTCTTCTATGTTTTAAAAAACACACAAGTATTATTGTTTCCGGTTAATACAATTACAGCATGGGATGTAAACATTTATCATAAACACAAAGATATAATAATAACTAATTATTATTGCCTCTTGGGCATATCTCCAACAGTCTCCCACTTGCATTAGAGTCAATAATCTAGATTACATTGTATTGTACCTAACACCCATGGCATTCTGGTTTTGGTCATGTTTTGCCCTTGGGAGAGGTTTAGTGAACATATCTGCCACATTCAGATCTATGTGTACTTTGCAAATCTTTATGTCACCATCTTGGACATGCTCGCGAATAACATGTAAACGTTGCTTGATATGCTTTAGCTTCTTGTGTGACCTTGGTGTCGTCGGATTATCGACAAGTATGACATAGGGGGTCCTAGTGGCATTGGAAAGATGGGGTGTGAGACGTCGGATGTTCCAGGAGCGGTGAGCACAAGTTTACCCAGGTTCAGATCTGACTGCGGTGATCGGATCCTACTCCTGCTAGCAATCCAGTAATATATCAGCGTAAGCCGGATGTTACAATGGATTACAAGAGAGGTTGGCCTGTGCGAGTTGATTATGGTGTTACGATTGGTTGTGTGCCCTAAAGGCTCCCATAGGGACGGTTTATATAGTCACCGGGGCCTAGGGTTACAGGAGAGACCTATCCGGCTATGTTATAGAGTCGGTTACTAGATACAACTTGGATTACAAGTAATACTACAGGCCTAAGTCAGTAACTCTTCTGGGCCTTTTCGTAGCCGGAACTGGCTCCTCCTCTTTCTCTGACTGGGCCGCCCGTGAAGCAAAGCTCTAACCCGTTGGTGGGCCACCCTGGTCAGCGAGTCCTGTGGGTATACCCAGAAAGTATACCCCCAACAGTAGCCCCCGGAAGTCTCCAAGATCCAAAGTCGTATAAATCGTCTAGCTTGATGGTTTCTTTGTCTTGAGAATCTTGAAGGGTTCCCGAAAACTTCTTTCAATAATTTAGGATTCCGAGTCAGTTGAGTCGGATATGTTTTGTTTTGACTTTAGTCTTTCCCCTGCTCAATTTGAAACATGAGCTAGAATTTACAGCGGCGTGCGGACTGACAACTTTTCATACCAGGTCCTATCACTGTCAGGAGTCCTATCAACACGACAGTTGGTGGCTCCGCTCCTTACGGAATAGAACGTCGTTTCAATGCGTACGCAAAAATCGAGGGGGCGGAAGAGTCGTGAGGAAGCTACCTCCCTCTCTCCTATACGCGTGGCGCTAATTGCATGCATTAACGCACAAATCTTGACACGGAGACAAATAAAAGAGAGGAGAAAACCCTTTATCTCAGATTTATCTCTCCATTGATTCATTCATTGCCTCCTCGTACTCCTCGAGCACTCCGTAGCCATTCCCATCTGCACACCGTGAGAAAATCTCTCTCCCCCACTAGTCCCTTTCCTCCAAGATCTATGGAGTCTACCTCGACCTCAGGAGCGGCGGCGGGTTCGTCGTTGGCGGATGATAAGAAGATGCGGGGCCTCTGGATACCTAGCTCCATGAACAACGCTGAACTTCAAGTCATGGAGGACGAAGGATTCATCATCGCCGATGCGTGGCGGATCGCCTCAAGGCACGCCGTTCCCGCCCCGCGCGACGGTGAGAGGGTGCTGTTCGGCACGCACGTCGACCGTGGCCTCAGCCTTCCACCTTCGGACTTCCTTGTCGAGGTCCTCAACTACTACAGTGTGCAACTTCATAATCTTACTCCCAACTCTCTGCCCGAGCTTAGTACTCATGCAGCTTTGTGCGAGGGGTTTCTTGGCATTAGGCCAAGTCTCACCCTTTTCCGGCACTACTATGGTACCAGGAAGAACTCCATTAGCGCCGGTGTGCCTTACATCACCAGAACCCTTAGTTTAGTCCTTAGGAGAAACCGAGTCTATCCTAGGATTAATGCTAGTGAATCCGTCAAATGATGTACCAGAACGTTCTTTTATCACAAAGATATTCCGGCTCCTGGAAAGGCGGAAGGTCTTCCGGCGTTCACAGACGGCGCCGTTCCCCACCAGAATTCATGGGATGCGGAGGCGCCGGAGCTGTCAGATATCTTGATCCTCTCCAAAAGGCGGATTGAGTTTCTGATGAAGCATGAGGGCCTCCGTGGATCCGACTTGATCCACTGCTGGTTGGAGCACCGGATTCAGCCTCTCCAGCACCATGGAGATCGCCTCATGCACCAGATCACCAGCTACAAGAAGGACAAGATGCGGGTCAGTTTGAGCCGGATTCCGGTGAAGGACTATAGAACCCTTATGCAATATTTCATCAAGGAAAGAGTGGAACGAAAGGTTCCAGAAGTCTCCATGAAGATGTATACGTCCAACCGTCCTCTGACTCCGCTAAATATTTTGACTCTACTTTTGCGTTTCATCGTTCTTTTCTGTTCTTTATCCGACTCTATTTTCATCTATGCCTTTTGACTTTGTTAGCTCGATAAACTCTCCAAGTCTGAGCTAGCTCCTCTATAGGGCTATCCCTCAGACGATCCGGAGGTGATAGAGGATGACGAGGTGCAAGAAGTTGCCTCCCCCGCTTCCAAGAAGCGTAAGGCGAAATAAGTTGTTGTTACTGCTGGTAGCCAAGTGCTGTCAGTAGTTAAAAAGTAAGCACCCTGTCTTTTGTTTTCAGTACCTTGTACCTTTCTTTCTTTCCAGAGCAGACCTGATATTTGGATTTTCGTGTTCTAGAGCTAAATCAGCTTTGAAGAGTAAGACCAAGCCAGACAGCAAGCCGGGAAAGCAGACGCGTAAGCAAAAGCTTGTTGTTTCCCCTGCTATGCCACCACCAACTCCATCCAGTACTCCATCAGCACAGGAAGCTTCTGCCTCTCCTGATGCTGGCAACGTATCGAAAGCCCTGGTCACCATTGATGATCAGGCAACTAACAAGGGTGCCCATCAAGGGTAATGATCCCATGGTAACATCTACACGAACGTTGGATAAAGTGGCCGGCTCTGCTGTCTCTGGATTGAACAGGAAAGATAAGGAAGAGATCCTCAGGCTGGCTCAATCCAGCCTTGAGAAGCAAACCTTGACCCTAGAGGCAGCGAGCCAAGAGCAGGAGGACGTCAAGCTGGTCAGCCTCCTGGACCAATTTTGGTCCGGGATGCTAAGATCGCGTCTGGCGAACTCCCAGAAACGGATGTACCTTCCCTCTCCCTTCCCGAGGTGTTTCACAACACCAAGCTCGGATTTGAAAAGTTGCATCTAGAACACATTGTAAGTTGTCGATTCTTATTTGCATTTATTATCATATCCTCTAGCCCCCTAGCATAAAGCCATATAAACATCGTTGGATCCAAGTTGATGCTTTTAGGTTGAAAAAGAACGATGTAGTGTAGCCCCCAAGGCTTGTGCTGTATTTTTACTTAGTTAAATTTGCAGCCCGAGTCTTAGTAGCCGTCTGACGGTATTTCGTCTCTAAACTTATAGAAAATTGCATCTTCCAACCAGGAATTACTCAAGGACATTTGCAATAAATGTAAGGAGATCAAAGCCTTGTGCCTTGAGAATTCAAGGTTAAAAATTGAGAAATATGAAGCAGAAGGTAAACTTTTCTGACTTCCTCTTTGCCAGTTAACTTTTGTCATAGTCAAACTTGTTTTGTCCGACTGATATTTTTCCTTCGTAGAACTGTTGTGCCAGTCTAGCAAGATGGTGGAGCAATCCGAGAATTTAAAGGTATTAGAAATGGAGAATGCTGAGCTCCGGGACAAGCTTGAGAAACTAACTTTAGAATCGGAGAAATCCGCAGCTGCTGTCCTGGAGTCAAGCAATCATCTGACCGCGAGGCTCGAGAAGCTAATAGCCCTCTGAGATAAAGAGCTATCTGATCTCAAGAAGGACTTCGATATTCAGAGGGATCTGGCCTAGGCCACAACTAGAGAACTGAATAGCCTCCGAAAGGAGCATGCTCAATGGAATCACTCTGTGCTAGGTAAGATTTCTGACTTTTACTTTTTATTGATTTTTCAACTTCCTTTTCAGTCGAATTTTGACTTTTTAGTTCTTTCCCAGCCCCCCTGAATCTTTACGACTCTCCTACCTCTGAACCTCGCCTCGAGCGCATCAAGCTCGTCGGAGATATCTTGTACGACTTCCGCCAGACTCTTGAAGAGGCTGGCGAGTCAGTCAAGCTTTCTGACCATACAATGTGAGTCTAAGAGGTGAGGGACAAGGTCAAGGAGATTCCGAAGCTTATCGAGGACTGGAAGATCTCCTACGCTCGGACTGCTGCTGTACCATCCCAAAAATATTTAACAATGATTATCAATTTCCAATCACTCAAATTAGGGTTAACAAAAACTTTTGTTAATTAACATCATATGAATGCATGCGTGTATGTGATGATTGTATGGATGCATGAATGGACTTGTGTGGTTGTTCTAAATAGCAAGGAATGGTTTAAATAAGAAAACAACATCATCTAAAACATTTCTAAGCAGAAACAAATCAAGAGAAAATAAAAAAAACAAAACAAGCAAATGGTCATTTTTGCCAATCTTGCTCACTAGGCCACTTTGAGTGTTTCTAGTCCAAGATTTCAAACAGAAACATTTCCATTTCTTTTCACCCCTTGCTAGACCAAGTAAAAGTTAACCCAAGCCCACCTTTCAAACTTACAGAAACATTTGGCAACTTGATTCAAATGACAATTCAAAATTGAATCTTTAACATATGGGAAGATCAACAATTCTCAAAACCAAACCAATTCACCTTGAACTTTCCAACTAACCAGAGACTACCTAGTATGTAACTAGTGCACCCAACAAGTTTGAACCAAAAATTCAAATTCAAATCTCTTTTGGCCATTTCATCAAACACCTTGTAAACACAAAACAAACAAACAACAAACACTATTGTGAGGAGTGATTTGGCCAACCTTCTTCCCTCTCTAGCTCACAGCACCCTCTTAGTAGATCATCTAGCTCAATTAACCAGCCTTAGCTCACTGTGAGCTTGCCATTGCCATCAATGGTGAGCATGCCAAGCCTCACCTTGCCACCCCATGGTCGACAGCAAGCTAGGAGCAGCACCATGCCTAGAAACCTTGTCTAGGACATTGACCACCATCCACCGCCACCCCATGTCCAACACCAACGCCTTACCAGCCACTGAACCACCCTAGAATCGCCGCGCCCTATGCCTCTTCGCCATGCCGAGAGCGCGCCAGAGCGCCGCACTCGACACGCGCCCACAGACCGCGCGCCGCCCTTGTCGCATGCAAGCGTGATCACCACCGTCCCAAGAGACCGCCAGACAACCTCGTTCGTCGCCGCGCGACCCGTAGCCGCGGTGCGCCATTAAAATGCCCACTAAACCCACTCAGAGCACCGCATCGTTCCGACCGTCTCGCACCTCCCCACGCCTCGAGACCATGCCATTGAGCTTCGCCAGGGAGCACAACACCTCCCCCTACCGTCGCCCATGCTATTAGTCCACTGTGCCGACGACCACAACGAGCTCCACCCGCGCCCTTCGGTCCCCTCTTGGCACTATAAATAGAGGCCACCCCCGCTCGATTTCTTCACACCAACACACTCTCCTCTCTCTCAGAACCACCCCCACTCATCCCTGGAGCAAGGCGATCAGCAGGTCACCGGAATTTGGCCAGAGTTTGCCGCGGAGGAGGAAGAAAGGAGCCAGCAATTGGAGCCGCCCCAGGAGGAGCTGCCGGTACCAGGAGGTTTGCCGTCATTGACTTCATCGTTCACCCCCATCGCCGACCCTCACCTGAGCCCTGGTGATCCCCCATAGACCCCCACTGGCCGCGCTAGGGTTCTGTCTCGTCGGATTTGCCCGACAAATACGATAGGTCCCATCCATTAGATAAAAATTAGATGTTGATCGTGCGGTCTAGATCTCCCCGTACCGCTTCGTACACCCTGTCTCGCTGACTGGTGGGGACACTCACTTAAACCCACCCACGCGTGCGCTGTGCACCATGGGCCGGCCGATTTACATTCCCGCGTGACCCAATAGTTTGAATTTGGGTTTATTCTTTTAGTTTCAAACTCAGTTCTGTACCTAGATTCAAAAATCAACCCTGGTCGATCCACTGAACCAAAATGCATGAAACCAATTTTGTTAGAAAGGTACTGGAATTCTTAATCCAAGCCCATTTGATTCAATTCACTTGGAATTGTAGATCACCTATAGTAAAAATAACAAGGCATAGCTTTTCTACATTCAAACATTTTTCAAAATTTAACCACAAAAGCTTTTGAGTTGATTCCAACTCTCAAAAATCACATTTAACTAGACCTTTCTAAATATATAAAAATATCTAGGTTTACTTGCAGAAATAATGGACAAGCAATAAAAGAATGCCCCATAGGCAATTCTAGTCACTTTATTTAATTAAAATAAAAAGATTAAACCTTATTAACTCGGGCACCACTTTAAATCACATTCCCAAGTACTGAAATATGTGGTGATGACATGCGTCAACATGATCCCATGTTTTAGTTGGAGAATATTAAATCTTAAGTAGTTTTTCAATGAGTAGAAATTACTTTTCTAAAATAAAAGAAATAAAAATATTGCCTTCATCCTTGTGATGTTTGTGATGATCCTAGATCATCTAGTGAAAACCTTGGTGTGATAAATAGAAGTAGTTAAGTACTGTTTGGTGATTGTGTACCTCGTATTTGTTTATAGATGCTAGTACTGACCAAGGATACGAGGAGGAAGGAGAATACTACGAGGAAGAAGCCGAGGAGAACATCAACCACTGCTCTGCACAAGGCAAGCTATCTAAGCAAGTTTATACCTGCAATTATGCAAGCCTCACTATACAAGTTGACTTAGCAAGCTAACACTTACATCTTAGCAAGCTAAGCTAAACCATGCAAGTTTTACTTGCAAGCTTACACCACTTGATACCCAACCCTAGTTTTATTTGCAAGCTTAGTATTTTATTTCTTTATCAAAGCTTTCTAGTTAAGTTTACTTGGTAAATTCTAGATTCTAGAAAGATATTTAAGGGTATCATAAAGAGCATAAAACTTGGCCTAAGTTAGATAATCTTGATGTCATCCTGAGGCATGAGATTGAACTTAGATCGTTCACACTTGATTACCACTCCTTCTTAGTGTTCACTCCCACTTGTAGATGCTAGTGCTAAGCATAAAACTTGATCACTTTAGATGGGAATACTTGGTGAAAATGATTATGAAAACCTTGGAATGATGAATCATTCTACTGAAATGTTTTGACATGTGTTCTTGAACACCAGATGATTTTGATTCTGAAAATTTTGAGGCATGGGCCTTAGCCCTTTATAAAATTGATGGTTGTTTGGATGCGATACCATTCCAATTTTACCGTATAACCACAATACCCAAAAATTGGGCAGGGCTTGACTGGAAATTTATATACCTTAGTATGGGTTCCCTTGCGTCCAAGGTTTGAGCTGAGGATACGTTGTGAAGATTGTCCACCTGTGCAGTTCCCAAGATGACAATTGGTCATGGTTGGGAGGCCAAACTCACAAGAGAGGTGCCTATACTAGGGCGCGTAATTGAAAGGTTAGGATTGATTATCCACATACTGAGTATGGTGAATTCAGGATTGTTCCTGACGGATGTATCGAATGTTGTGGTGAAAGTGTACCACCTCTGTAGAGTGTCAAACAATTCGAATAGCCGCGTCCACGGTTATGGACAGTTGGAGTGGCCATACTGTTCCGTCGTCAGATGTTTTCAAAATGACTTATGAAATGATTCGTGACTTTGACTTGACCACAACAGGGTTGTGATATGAAATTCAAGTTACCACTTAGGTGTTACAAAACTTTCAACTAGCTTTCTTTGCTTATGAACTCAGTAGAGATAAACCTGGCTTTTTGCAAAACAACCTAGAGCTTAGTATTTCCTACTCAAACCGAATTCACTTGTTAGTATTAGTTTGCGAGTACTTAAAGACTACTCATGGCTTTGTCCCTGGCTATTCCCGTGGCCAGACTATGAAGAGGACTATCAGGAGGACGGACCGCAGGAAGGTTATGACAACTAGGATCATCTCCCATAGTCAGCATTGCCTGTGACCATGAAGATGGAGCTTTGTCCATGCTACCATTATCATTACGTCATTCCGCTACTTGATTTGTATTAATACTGGATCATGAGATTCTTTATTTGTGTAACCTTATGTATGGTTTGTAATGGATAATGTACTGTGATATCCAATCTGTTATGTCTCACAAAAATGGTAATCCTGGGATTGTGATGTATGGCATAACAGGCATCTCAGATTAAAAATCCGGGTGTTGACAAGTTGGTATCAGAGCCATCCTGACCATAGGAGACCCTAGTTTAGAATGGACGTTTGAATAAAAAACTTAGTTTCAAAACCAAATAAGCGATTATTTATGAAATCCTATTCTCATTCTTATCACTTAGATTCTTTTAGGAAAATTCATGTTCCTAAAAAATTCTTGCAAACGTACATAAAATTTGACACACTTGATCACTCTACTAACTTACTCATCCTATATTCTTATAGATGGACGTGAAGTATAGCAAGTTTTATTAGTTGGGGAATGGAGGAGACCTCATCTTTGAGCGTGATTTGGACTAGATGTCGAAATGCTAGAGCATCCTCACCCCGAGTTCTTCGGAGCTCAGCTCAACGATCAGCAAGAAGAGGAGTTGCAATGGATGATTGTTGACAGTCTTCGATGAAAGATCAAAGTCCCCACCTCAGAGGGAATTCAGTTCACCATCAGATAGAACAACTGGCTCGATGGAGTTGCCAGGGCCATGCAGGAAGCTCTTGCCCGTCTGTGTGGGCAGAGTATCAATCAGATCAAGGGTACCCGCTTTGAGTTCTATCCAAAGCGTGATGTTATGGGACAACCACTGGAGGCCCCATATCACCATGAGCTGAAGACTCAATTTGATCACCTCAGCTTCATGATGTATGGCCATCAGAAGGAGTTAGTGTTGGAGATATGCCCAAGAGGCAATAATAAAGTGGTTATTATCATATCTTCACACTTATGATAAATGTTTACATACCATGCTATAATTGTATTAACCGGAAACATTAATACTTGTGTGATTTGTAAACTAAAATAAGAGTCCCTAGTAAAGCCTCTTGTTAAACTAGCTTGTTGGTTAATATATGATCATGGTTTCCTGATCATGAACATAGAGATGTTATTAACAACAAGATCATATCATTAGGAGAATGATGTGATGGACATACTCCTATAGATAAGCGTAGCATAAAGATCAAGTCATTTCAATAGTTCAATTGCTATATGCTTTACGATACATAGTAACCTAATTCCTTTGACCATGAGATCATGCATATCACCTTTCCGGATGGATGCTTTGATGTCATCAAACACCACACCGTAATGTGGGTGGCTATAAAGGTGGCATTGAGTGTTCGTAAAGTATTGGTTGAAACACATGGATCAAGAGGGATTTGTCCATCCATATGACGGATAGATATACTCTGGGCCCTCTCGGTGAAATGTCATCCAATTAGCTTGCAAGCATGTGACTGGCTCACAAGGATCACATATCACAGAACGAAAAGAGTACACATCGGTAACGAGGTTGAACTAGGTATGCGTAGATACCGACGATCATAACCTCGGATAAGTAAACTATCGTGAGACAAAGGGAAATTGGTATCGTATGTAAGTGGTTCGTTCAACGCAAAGTAATCGTAGAAATATGTGGAGCCATATGAATTTCCAGATTCTCTATTGGTTATTGTTCGGAGAAGTGTCTCGATCATGTCCGCATAATTCACGAACCGTAGGGAGACACACTTAAGGATTCGACGTTGTTTGAGTAGTTATGGTATTATGAGAAAGAGACCGAATGTTGTTCGGAGTCTCGGATGGGATCCGGATATCACGAGGTGATCCGGAATGGTGCGGAGAATAAGATTCATATAAGGAAAGTCCGTTTCGGAGTTCGGGAATGATTAGGTGTTTTCATCGGGAATGTTCTAGAAGGTTCCTAATGTCCGACACTCCGGAGGGTACATGAATGTGTCATTACATATTGGAATGATTGCATCATGTACTAAGTGTTCTTGCTGTTCCAAATAAAGGATTAAATTGAATCCTAAAACAGAAAAGTCAAATGGCGGTTTGAAAGTCAAACGGCTAAACAGAAACTGTGGGAAACAAGCAAGAGGCAAAACCGACTTGGGGAGGAGTCCTCCTCCAAGCCGGCCCACCTAGGCCGAGTTGGGGAGGACTCCTCCCTTGGCCGCCCTCCCACCTATAAAAGGAGGCAGGCCTCCTCCTCTAGACACACAAGTTCCTATCCTCTAATCTAAATCCTAGCCCTAGCTCGGTTTAGAGCCGCTTTGGTTTAGAGCTTATAATTGACCTAGCCTTGGATTAGAGCCTTCTAATTGGTGTGTCTAAACCCTAGACCACTAATAGCTCTCTCATACTCCACCATACTCGCTCCGGCTTAAAGCCTGCGGGATCTCCCTCTACTTAGGTACCCGCCGTTGTGTTGCCGGAATCGCGAGAGTGCTACAACCTCCGCATTTTCTTGGAACAAGGGAGAGGAAGGTCTTCGCCGAGTACCGAACGTGTGACCGACTACGGAGCTGCCGGAGCCTTGGCCGGAAGGATCGTCTCACGCGATCTTGAGATCGGCAAGTGTACGACTACATCACCCACGAGAATCTGCTCTCGTTAACCGCTTTGGAATCTTCGAGGGTGAGTTCCTCTATCGACTCGTTGCTACAATCTAGTAGATAGATCCTGGCTTGTTTGTGTGCATGCGGTAGAAATTTTTTGTTTTCCATGCTACGAACCCCTACAGTGGTATCAGAGCCGTGTCTATATGTAGATCTGTTGCACGAGTAGAACACAATGGTCATTGTGGGCGTTGATGCTTTTATTGTCGATTGCTTCTTGTGTACTTTTCATCTTGCGGTATGTTGGGATGAAGCGGCCCGGGCTAACCTTACATGACATCGTTCATGAGACTTGCTCCACGCTTGACATGCAACTTGTATTTCATAAGTGGCTTTGCGGGTGCCTGTTTCTCCTAGCATAGTTAAGATCCAATTTACAACGGATGATTAACAATACTAGTATCAATGTTGTGGTTCATATTCGTAAGTTAGAACGACACTTATTGAAAGCCCCAAACCACGTAAAAACATGCAAAGAAAGTAGAGGCGTCTAACTTTGTTTTGCAGCGGTGTTCAGTGATGTGATATGGCCATGATTATGATTATATTTGATGTATGCAATGTTCCTTATTGTAAGTTGGCAACCATATATGGTTGTCTTTAATTTATGTTAAGACCCGCGTGTCTATTCAAAGTAGTTGTAATAGTTGAAGCCGGTGGACGACAACCATGGAGAAGCGTCATTGACCTTGATGCAATGCCGGTGATGATGGAGATCATGTTCGTGCTTGAAGATGGAGATCGGAAGCACAAAGAAGAAAGGCCATATCATATCACATATTATGAATTGCATGTGATGTTAATACTTTATGCATCTTTTATTGCTTAGTAGACGACGGTAGCATTATAAGATGATCCCTCGAGCACAAAATTTCAAGTTCTTAAGTGTTCACCCTTAGTTAGCACCGTTGCTAAAGCTTGTTGTTTCGAAGCACCACGTGATGATCGGGTGTGTTAGATTCTGCGAGTGTATACAACGTAAGCAAGCGGTTGCTTATGCGGAAGCTAAGGTTGATCTTGACGAGCCTAGCATGTACAGACATGGTCTCGGAACACGGATCACCGAAAGGTAAAGCATGAGTCATATAGTAGATATGATGAACATGTTGATTGTTCGCCATTGAAGTTGCATCAACTCTCGTGATGACCGGTTTTGATGTGGTGGATTTGGTTCGTGTGATCACTAAAACAATGTGAGGGATATTGTTTTGAGTGGGAGTTCACCTAGATTAATTTAATTATTAATTAGAACTCAATTTATCATAAACTAAATCAAAGTGAATTTGCATAGTTGTTGTAGTCATTGGCATCCGTTTACCACCTTGCGCTTAGTTATAATTGAGATGATAGAACTATAGAATTCTGGTTAGTTACTTTACGAACTGGTATCGTATTGTTTTGAAGTGTTAATCTAAAGTTTAAAAGTCCTATTGCAAACTTTCAGTCAGTTCCGGTTACTCCATGAAGTTTAATAATTAGTATTAAATCAAGAGTAACAATTCCAAGTGTTAGTATATAAGTATCATGTTTGTCTCCATGATTCTTGATATTCAAAGGATTCTCTTAATATCAAGGTTATCTAGGATCTGAAAGAGTTGTTTCAGAAACCATGATGTGTGGAAGATATTGTGATATCTGAAACGAAGTACTGGTTACAACATGATAGAGTATAATATGGCAAAAGTCATGTTCTCATATTTGATGAGAAATTGCAAAAGGTTGGAGACACTAGTTGTCCTAATCGTCCAAAAGGATTTGGAGAGCAACATTATACTCATGTTTCACCGTTATAAGCTAAAAGTAGCTTGATCATGGATAATTCCATGATAAGGGTGAATATTTGATGTAGGTAAAATGTTTACTACACCAAGAGATTACTAAAGAAAGGAATTTGAAAGAACACCAAACATTTGATGATGGTGATCTACTTCAAAGTGCAAGTCCAAAGACATTGGTATTTAACTATACACGCTTTGGACTATATGTCATATGTATGACTCCACTATTGATGTTGATAGATTCTTTCAAACAGAAAAGGAAATATTGAAAGAAAATCTCATAAGTATATGGCAGAAAGGAAAATACTAGAATTGTTCAGTTTAAGTATATAGATGATATACATGTTATGGCTATATTCTTTGCTTATTAAACAATGTGGTTCTTAAGTATTTAATACTGAATTTGTTGGTATGAATCGTCATACGAAACAACAGAATTCATGAACTACAGTGGCCTAAGTAATTAGCAAAAGAATATGTGATGATGTTCATCGAGAACAAATAAAGGGTTATTGTGTTGCTCGTTAAACATCAAAGCTTGCCTTCAAGATTTGTTTTATCAGGTATTATGAGAACAAAAGGGTTGTTCAAATAATTGCCGTAATCCATAAAAGATGGATGATTCACAAATCTCGTTGGAGAAATCACATCCATAAAACTAGTGCTAAAAATGTCGAAAGACAAATTGATTGAAAGATCACTTAGGAAGTGACATCGCCGTTTAAATTATATTGGAAAGAAAACATGAAGAAACTCCATGTGGATGGAATTTTGGAGTCTTTTGATTTTTGATCACATGACGCTTGTGAAACTTTCCTAGAGATAATTGAAACTTCGTTCATAGGCCAAAAGGAGCGAATAACTAGCTTATTGGAACTTGTACATATTGTTGTCTGAAGTCCATTATGTGTAGTCAAGAGCGATGGATTTCAACTTCATATGCTTTCTCCGAAAATTTGAGTGAATATATGAATATTTACTTAATAAGGATGAAGTGTGAAATATTTGAAAAGTTCAAAGACTTTCAAGATGAAGTGCAAAATCATTGTAACAAGAATATAAACAGTTTATGATAAAGATCATAAAGGAAGATATTTAAGTTACAAAGTTTAGCATAATACCTAAGATTTATGGAATCGTTCCGTGGATTTGCATTTCCCAAAACACCATAAGAGTATGGAGCATTCGAGATATGTAATTAAACCTTGTTTGACATGGTAAGATCAAAGGTATAATTCATAAAACTGCCATTATATTTTAAAGATTAAAAGCTTTAGAGATTACCGTTTTTCCACTGAAAAGAGCTCCATCATAATCCGTTGAAATGACACCATATGTTATGGTTTTGGATAAAACCCAAGTTGTCCTTTCTTAAACATTGGTATGCTATGCATAATAAAGATGTTTGCAACCAAAGTCGGATGAACCTGTCTTTGTATGATTATTTCGAATAACTATTGAGTATTCCTCCATAACACCAGAGACAAAAGTATTTGTCGCTTAGAACGTCAAGTTTCTTTGGGAAGGAATTTTTCGTGAAAAGAAAAGTGGGAGGACAATAGAACTTTGATAAGGTTAAAAGAACCTTAGCTATATGTGCAAAGATGCGCAGCGCCGAAAAGTGTTCCAGAGTTAGCAAACAATGCTCATGGCTCACGTACCTCAAAGGTTGTGGTCACGGAGATCCAAGTTCCTATTGAAACAAGTAGGTCGGATGAACAATCAAATACCAAGATTTGAGAGTTAAATCATTATTTGACAATAATGATCCGACTACGTGCAAAGAAGCGATGATGAGCCCTGACTCCGTCAAATGGCTTGAAGCCATAAAATCCGTGATAGTTCCATACACGAGAAATCAAGTTTTGAACTTGAAGGACCCTCGAGAAAGGTGTAAGACCTTACAGTTGTGTCTGGATCTATAAAGAAATAGACATGGATGTTTTACATCTATGAAATAGTCGACATGTTGGGAAAGAGTTCACAAAATGTTCAAAGGTTGACTATGACAAGATTTGATCTTTCATAGTGATATTTAGTCTAGACGGATTAATGTAGCAACCACTACATATAATTTGTTATATGGTAGTTGAATAAACAAAACAAGTTCTTCTAATAGAATCGTTACCTAGGACATGTGCATAACACGGTCCATAGGGTTTTGTTAATTCAAAAGGATGCTAAAAGCATATGCAAACTTCAATGGTTAAAGTGAGCATCATGAGTTGGAATCTTCACTGATGAAACTGTTAAAGGAGTTTAAAAGTTCATCAGAGACGATGGAGATGCTTGCATTTGCAAGAAATTAAGTGGGAGCGCTAAGACATGTTTCTAAATACATTATGTGGAAGACATATTGTTGATTAGAAATAATGTATCTTTTATTAACACATATTAAGAATTTCATCCCGATGAAAGACTTAGGCAAAACCCAAATATTTGGCATCAATAGACGCTAATATGGTTGTGCCAGAAGTACATAGACAAGATATTGAATGAGTTCAATATAGAAACTACAAGAAAGGTTCTTGTCGCACAAAAAGGACTGAAAGAGTTCAAATGTTGATGATATATTCAAGTGTATTGACATTTGGTAAAGTGAAACAAATAATCAAGTATAGATTGATACTTGATGTATGAAATCACAAAGAGTATTTATATCAATCATACTGTGATATGTACAAATCCAGATATGTCCTATGCTCTAAATGTTGTGAGCATATACCAGAATGATTCGTAAGATGATCATTGGACAATAGTAAGGATATTCTTATGATCTTTTGGAAGAACTAAGAGTATAATATTTGTAGAAGTGACAAATAGATGGTTAGTTCATTGTAAAAGTACTACATTGATACTAGCTTTGTCACAAAGTACAAATTAAGTTTATCTCAATCTAAACTAAGGGTGGCACAATATAATGGAAAGTGAGTTCCATAATGGATTTGGATGAGTTCCAAAGTGAAGACATTGTGACAGATACTACAACAAAAGGCTAAGTATATAACTGCTAATATAGCAGCTAAAGAGGGCATTTGTGTCAAGTAGTTTGTTAACAAACTAGGTGTAGTTCACAGTGGGATAATACTATGAAGATATATTGTGCGACAATATTATCAACATGTTTTAACCCCAAAGAGCTAAAGGTCACACCGAAAGACCAAATTTATACAAAGCCATCTCATTAGAGAATGAGTGATGCGTAGAGACGCAAATACATGCAATTACACACGGACTTGGAAGTGTCAGATCCGGAGATCAGTTGACCACTAACAATCGTGTACATACAACACCGGAAAGCCATAGGTGTTGAATACACAAAGGTTTGAAACTAGATTATTGACTCTAGTGCAAGTGGGAGACTGTTGGAGATATGCCCAAGAGGCAATAATAAAGTGGTTATTATCATATCTTCACACTTATGATAAATGTTTACATACCATGCTATAATTGTATTAACCGGAAACATTAATACTTGTGTGATTTGTAAATTAAAATAAGAGTCCCTAGTAAAGCCTCTTGTTAAACTAGCTTGTTGGTTAATATATGATCATGGTTTCCTGATCATGAACATAGAGATGTTATTAACAACAGGATCATATCATTAGGAGAATGATGTGATGGACATACTCCTATAGATAAGCGTAGCATAAAGATCAAGTCATTTCAATAGTTCAATTTCTATATGCTTTCTGATACATAGTAACCTAATTCCTTCGACCATGAGATCATGCATATCACCTTTTCTGGATGGATGCTTTGATGTCATCAAACACCACACCGTAACAGGGTGTCTATAAAGGTGGCATTGAGTGTTCAGAAAGTATTGGTTGAAACACATGGATCAAGAGTGGGATTTGTCCATCCATATGACGGATAGATATACTCTGGGCCCTCTCGGTGAAATGTCATCCAATTAGGTTGCAAGCATGTGGTGGCTCACAAGGGATCACATATCACGGGCGAGAAAATAGTACTTATCGTAACGAGGTTGAACTAGGTATGCGAGAGATACCGACGATCATAACCTCGGATAAGTAAACTATCGTGAGACAAAGGGAAATTGGTATCGTAAGTGGTTCATTCGATCAAGTAATCATAGAAATATGTGGAGCCATATGAATTTCCAGATTCCTCTATTGATTATTGTTAGGAGAAGTGTCTCGATCATGTCCGCATAATTCACGAACCGTAGGGAGACACACTTAAGGATTGACGTTGTTTGAGTAGTTATGGTATTATGAGAAAGAGACCGAATGTTGTTTGGAGTCTCGGATGGGATCCGGGATATCACGAGGTGATCCGGAATGGTCCGGAGAATAAGATTCATATAAGGAAAGTCCGTTTGAGTTCGGGAATGATTAGTGTTTTCATCGGAATGTTCTAGAAGGTTCGAATGTCCGGCACTCGGGGGAGGGTACATGAATGTGTCATTACATATTGGAATGATTGCATCATGTACTAAGTGTTCTTGCTGTTCCAAATAAAGGATTAAATTGAATCCTAAACAGAAAAGTCAAATGGCCGTTTGAAAGTCAAGCGGCTAAACAGAAACCGTGGGAAACAAGCAAGAGGAGGCAAAACCGACTTGGGAGGAGTCCTCCTCTCCAAGCCCGGCCACCTAGACCGAGTTGGAGGATTCCCTCCCTTGGCCGCCCTCCACCTATAAAAGGAGGCGGGGCCTCCTCCTCTAGACACACAAGTTCCTATCCTCTAATCTAAATCCTAGCCCTAGACTCCGGTTTAGAGCGCTTTGGTTTAGAGCTTCTAATTGCCCTAGCCTTGGATTAGAACCTTCTAATTGGTGTGTCTAAACCCTAGACCACTAATAGATCTCTCTCATACTCCACCATACTCGCTCCGGCTTAAGCGAAGCCCTGGGATCTCCCTCTACTTAGGTACCACGCCGTTGTCTTCGAATCGAGAGAGTGCTACAACCTCCGGCCTGCTGGAACAAGGAGAGGAAGGTCTTCGTCGTCTGAGCGTGTGACCGACTACGAGCGCTGCGAGCAGCGCCGGAAGGATCGTCTACGCGATCTTGAGATCGGCAAGTGACGACTACATCACCCACGAGAATCTGCTCTCGTTAACCGCTTTGGAATCTTCGAGGGTGAGTTCCTCTATCGACTCATTGCTACAATCTAGTAGATAGATCCTGGCTTGTTTGTGTGCATGCGGTAGAATTTTTTTGTTTTCCATGCTACGAACCCCTACAGTTAGACAATGCCCGCTCCTACGCCAACCACAAGTATGCCATCGCCGCCCAGAAGGATCGGACCATTGCCATGCTAGTGAAGGATCGCCAGTCTCGTCGCCATCAGCTCGATAAGAAGGAGCGCATCATTGCCCGTCTCCACCACAGGATCACAGAGTTGGAGGAGACTGTCCACGAAATGGATATGTAGCTCGAGGAGAGGGAGAATGCAGGGGAGGACATTTGTGGAGACCCCTACTCCTACCTCAGTGATGATGATGGCTTTCTGGAGGATCAGGCCATGGAATTCTTCACCGATGAGGATGACTTTGCCTTCATTGATGATGATGAGGATGATGAGGACACCGACTCCAAGGAGTAGTAGTACTTGAGGACTAGCTTTAGTGAGTTGTATCCGGTCCCACAGTATCGTAGTTTCCCAGAATGGTTCTTAAAACCATCTGTTTTCCTTTGTTGTGGTGTGTGTTTGTATCGTGTGGTATAAATGAATGAATGAAAAGCAAGTTGCTAGAAAAACCCAAGTCAAACTTTGAAAACTTTTCAAAAACAAAACCCTGAACCTTAGAAATTTCCCTCTTTTCTCATGATCTATCTCAATCTTCAGATGCCTCACGGAGGAAGCACTTCATCCCCGGCCCTGATGTTACAAATCTTGCAAATGTTGGTTTCTGACCGTGAAGGTGAAAGAGCAGAACGTCAAGCCAACTTAGCCACCCTTCAGCACATCGCTAAGATGGCCAACAACAATCAAGGCCATGGAATTCAAGACAACCATGGATCCAAGGTCAAGAACTTCCAGAACACCAACCCACCCTTTTTCACTAAGTCTTAAGATCCTCTCGATGCCGATGATTGGCTGCAAACCATGTAGAACAACCTAGAAGTTGCAGGAGTGGAAGCTAACGAGAAGGTACTGTTTGCTACCCACTATCTGGCAGGAGATGCAAGAGCATGGTGGAACAATGTTCGCGCCTTGAATGGAGGATAAATGATGACTTGGGATGAATTCAAAGTCAAGTTTAGCAGAACCCATGTGCCACCGGGTTTGATCAAGAGGATGAGAGATGAATTCAGGGAACTGAATCAAGGAAGGATGACCGTAGTTGAGTACCGTGACAATTTTTTTGTCATTGGCTAGGTATGCACCGGATGAGATAGATACCGAAGCTAAGAAGAAGGAGAGATTCTTGAATGGTCTGCATGATGAGATGCAAATAGTGTTAGTCTATATCCCATTTGCTGATATTGAAGCCATAATGGACTCTGCCATTCAGATGGAAGGCAAGATCAACCAAGCCAATGAGAATCGCAAGCCTAGAATGATGCATCAACCAGGAATCCATCATACGCCAAAGTATCGCCCCAACCCTTCTCCAGGATTTGCCCCAAAAACCAACAGACCCCCGATGAATCGTCTGACCTATCCCAACCGTGGAGGAGGAAACCCAAGGCCCGGAGGAAATCACAACAACAACCCCGGCAACTCCAGCAATTTCAACCGTGTACCGCCTAAGTTCAACAACAACAATGTTGCCACCAACACCAATACTGCCCCAAGGACTGGAAGCAATGCTCTGCCTGTTGCAGCAAAGGACAAGTCTCAGGTGACTTGTTATGAATGTGGAACCAAGGGTCACTATTCCAATGAGTGCCGCAAGAAGATTGCTGCAGCCCCCAATGCAAATGCCCCAGCTCAGCAGCAGCGTCGTGTTCATCCCGGAAGAAGGTTTGCCCCAGGGAATTCGCTCAACCGCAACGACCGTCTCTTTCTCATGCATGCTAAAGAAGCCTAAGAAGCGCCAGATGTCGTGCTGGGTATGTTTTTTGTTAACTCAGTACTTGCAAGAGTGTTGTTTGATTATGGAGCATCGCACTCATTTGTTACCGAAGAATTTGCATGCACTAATAAGATTCAACCAACCAAATTGAAGCATGTTATGATAGTTCAATACCTAGTTCAACCACCAAAGCTAGACAAATTTGCAAGGCCGGACCTACCCGAATCCATGGCATAGAATTTTATGCTAATCTAATAGTACTCGGAACTAAAGGTTTGGAAGTAGTACTAGGAATGGATTTGATGTCGAAACATAAAGGATTAATCGACTGTGCCAAGAAAGCCATAACCATGACCAGTACATCCGGAATATCAGTAGAGCATATATATGAAACCTTGCCCCGTCAATTCAAGTGCAACAAGAGTCTAGCCCAGCCCACCATTGACCAAGTCAGAGTAGTCTGTGAATACCCCGATATATTTCCAGATGTTTTGCCCGGTATGCCCACAGATCAGGATATCGAGTTTATCATTGAACTAATCCCTAGAACTGGACCCATAGCCAAGAGACCATATAGTATGAACCCGTCTGAATTAGTGGAGCTAAAGAAGCAACTGGATGCTTTGCTAGAAATAGGATTGATCCAACCAAGTGCGTCGCCATGGAGATCACCTGTTTTATTTGTGGATATTAAAGATGGAGGTAACCTTTTGTGTACGGATTATCGGAAGTTGAATGATGTCACCATCAAGAACAAGTACCCCTGGCAAAGATAGAAGACCTGTTTGACCAGTTGACTGGTGCCAAGGTGTTTTCTAAGATTGATGTTAGATCTGGTTATCATCAACTCAAGATTCACGCAGAGGATATTCCAAAGACTACCTTTACCACCAGATATGGATTATACGAGTATACTGTCATGTCTTTTGGATTAACCAATGCCCCTGCTTATTTCATGAACCTCATGAATAAGATTTTTATGGACTTCCTAGATAAGTTTGTCGTTGTTTTCATCGATGACATTCTGATCTATTCCAAATCAGAAGAAGTACATGAGCTACACCTAAGGACCATCATTGGAACTCTTAGGGAGCATCAGTTGTATGCCAAGTTTAGCAAATGTGAATTCTGGTTACAGGAGGTAGGATTTCTCAGACATATCGTATCAGCCGGAGGAATTGCCGTTGACCCTGCCAAGGTGAAGGATGTTGAAGATTGGCAAGCCCCAACCACTCAAATCCAAGTTTGTGCATTTCTAGGATTGGCGGGATATTACCGCAAGTTCGTAGAAGGATTCTCGAGTATCGCAAGACCCATGACCCAATTGTTGAAGAAAGACAAGAAGTTTGAATGGACGGACAAATGTGAAACGAGTTTTCAGGAACTCAAGAAGAGATTGATATCAGCCCCAATCTTGATCATGCCAGATATCACGAAGCCTTTTGATGTGTATTGTGATGCATCCAAGATCGGTCTCGGATGTGTGTTAATGCAAGAAGGCAAAGTTATATCTTATCTATCCCGACAACTGAAGCAGCATGAGAAGAATTATCCTACCCATGATCTCGAACTAGCAGCCGTAGTTTTAGCCTTGAAGACATGGCAGCATTATCTTATGGGAAACCATTGTGAGATTTATTCGGATCACAAGAGCCTGAAGTACATATTCACTCAGAAGGAGCTGAATATGAGGCAGAGAAGATGGATCAAGCTAATCAAGGACTATGATCTGGATATCCATTATCACCCCGGTAAAGCCAATGTGGTAGCAGATGCCCTTAGTAGATTGCCATGTCGTTTGAACTCTATGATTCTGAAGGAGTAACCAAGTTTGCATAAGGAGATGGAAGATTTTAGAATGGAATTAGTAAGTGAAGGATTTTTGTCTAGCATAGAACTTCAACCCACTTTGATCAGTCAGATCAAGGAGGAGCAGAAAGGAAATGCTATTATCGACGGAATCAAACGTCACATCGATACATGCAAAGTACCTAGATTTACCGAAGACGAAGAAGGAGTTATGTGGTACAAAGGACGTCTTTGTGTACCACCAGATTCAGAGTTGAAGGAAGCTATTTTGAAAGAGGCCCATGATACTCTTTATTCTATCCACCCCAGAGGAACGAAGCTGTATCAGGATCTAAAGGAGCAATTTTGGTGGCATAAGATGAAGAGATAAATCGAAAGCTACATAGCCAAGTGTGATATTTGTCAGAGAGTTAAGGCGGGACATCAGAGACTCGCAAGACTATTGCAACCACTGCAGATTCCAGAATGGAAATGGGATTCAGTCGGGATGGACTTTATCATCGGATTGCCTACTTCTAGTAGAGGAAATGACTCTATTTGGGTCATAGTTGATAGACTGGCCAAGGTCGCCCATTTCTTACCAGTCAAGACCACCTACCAGAGTTCGAAACTAGCAGAGTTGTACATCGCTAGAATCGTTAGTTTGCACGGAGTCCCCAAGAACATTGTGTCAGATCGAGGAACTCAGTTTACCTCGAGATTCTGGAAGAAATTCCAAGAAGGATTGGGAACAAGATTGGATTTTAGCACAGCGTATCACCCTCAGACAGATGGACAAACAGAGCGAGTAAATCAAATACTCGAAGATATGTTGAGAGCCTGTGTGCTAGAGTATGGATCTAAATGGGAAGACTGTCCGCCTTTCGCAGAATTTTCTTACAACAAGAATTACCAAGCTAGTTTGCAAATGGCCCCATTTGAATTCATGTATGGAAGGAAGTGTAGTACCCCTTTGAATTGGTCGAAAGTAGGAGAGAGTCAGATTTTCGGACCCGACATCCTACGAGAAGCAGAAGAGAAAGTTCACAAGATCCGTGAGGACCTCAAGACCGCCCAATCCAGACAGAAGAGTTATGCCAACAAGAGATGTCGAGACCTCGCTTTCAATATCAGAGATTTTGTGTATCTCAAAGTGTCACCTTTAAAGGGAATGCAGCGTTTCCAGCTCAAAGTAAAGTTAGACCCCAGATATATAGGGCCTTTCAAGATTTTGAATCGTCGAGGAGAAGTATCGTATCAATTGGAACTATCGGAGGAGATGTCAGCAGTACATAATGTGTTCCATATATCATTACTTTGCAAATGCCTTGAAGTCCTGGAGAAGACTGAAGTTTTCAAGAACATTGATCACCGCACCATAGAGATCAACGATGACCTGATGTATCCCGAAGTACCCATCTGTATTTTGGAGGAAGCTTTCAGAACCACCAGGACCCGAAGCATCAAGTTTCTCAAGATCCAGTGGAGTAACCACACTGAAGAAGAAGCTACCTGGGAACGAGAAGACTACATCAAGTCGGAGTTTCCCGATCTTTTTAAATCCTAGTTTTCTTCTTTCTTATTTCTCAAATCTCGGGACGAGATTTTGTTTAAGGAGGGAAGGTTTGTAACATCCCAAAAATATTGAACAATGATTATCAATTTCCAATCACTCAAATTAGGGTTAACAAAAACTTTTGTTAATTAACATCATATGAATGCATGCGTGTATGTGATGATTGTATGAATGCATGAATGGACTTGTGTGTTTGTTCTAAATATCAAGGAATGGTTTAATGATGAAAAAAACATCATCTAAAGCATTTCCAAGTAGAAACAAATCAAGAGAAAATAAAAAAAATAAAAAAACAAGCAAATGGTCATTTTTGCTAATCTTGCTTACTAGGCCACTTTGAGTGTTTCTAGTCCAAGATTTCAAACAGAAACATTTCCATTTCTTTTCACCCCTTGCTAGACCAAGTAAAAGTGAACCCAAGCCCACCTTTCAAACTTACAGAAAGATTTGGCAACTTGATTCAAATGACAATTCAAAATTGAATCTTTAACATATGGGAAGATCACCAATTTTCAAAAACCAACCAAACCAATTCACCTTGACCTTTCCAACTAACCAGAGACTACCTAGTATGTAACTAGTGCACCCACCAAGTTTGAACCAAAAATTAAAATTCAAATCTCTTTCGGCCATTTCATCAAACACCTTGTAAACACAAAACAAACAAGCAACAAACACTATTATGAGTAGTGATTTGGCCAACCTTGTTCCCTCTTTAGCGCACATCACCCTCTTAGTAGATCATCTAGCTCAATTAACCAGCCTTAGATCACTATGAGCTTGCCATTGCCATCAATGGTGAGCATGCCGAGCCTCACCTTGCCACCCCATGGTTGACAGCAAGATAGGAGCAGCACCAAGACTAGCAACCTTGTCTGGGACATTGACCACCGTCCACCGCCACCCCATGTACAACGCCCTGCCAGCCACTAGACCACCCTAGAATCGCCGCGCCCTATGCCTCAGCTCCATGCCGAGAGCGCGCCAGAGCGCCGCACACGACACGTGCCCACATACCGCGCGCCGCCCTTGCCGCGTGCAAGCGTAATCACCGTCCCAGGAGACCGCCATACACCCTCGTTTGCCACTGCGCGACCCGTAGCCGCGGTGCGCCATTAAAATGCCCGTCGGAACCGCTCAGAGCACCACAACGTTCCGACCGTCTTGTACCACCCCACGCCTCAAGACCACGCTTTTGAGCTTCGCCAGGGAGCACACCACCGCCCCCAACCGTCGCCCGTGCCATTAGTCCACTGTGCCAATGACCACGACGAGCTCCACCCACGCCCTTCGGTACCCTATTGGCACTATAAATAGAGGCCACCCCCGCTCGATTTCTTCACACCAACACACTTCCCTCTCTCTCAGAACCACCCCTACTCATCCCCGGAGCAAGGCGAGCATCAGGTCGCCGGAATTTGTCTGGAGTCTGCCGCGGAGGAGGAAGAAAGGAGCCATTGATTGGAGCCTCTCCAGGAGGAGCTACCGGTACCAGGAGGTTCACCATCGTCAACTTCATCATTCGCCCCCATCACCGACCCTCGCCTGAGCCCCGGTGAGACCCCGTAAACGCCCACTGGTCGCGCTAGGGTTCTGTCTCCTCGGAGTTGCCCGACAGAGACGATAGGTCCCATCCATTAGATTAGATGTTGATCGTGCGGTCTAGATCACCCCGTACCGCTTCGCACCCCCTGTCTCACCGACTGGTGGGGACACTCTCTTAAACCCACCTGCACGCGCTGTGTGCCGTGGGCCGGCCCATTTACATTCCCGCGTGACCCAATAGTTTGAATTTGGGTTTATTCTTTTAGTTTCGAAATCAGTTCTGTACCTAGATTCAAAAATCAACCCAGGTCGATTAACTAAACCAAAATGCATGAAACCAATTTTGTTAGAAAGGTACTGGAATTATTAATCCAAGCCCGTTTGATTCAATTCACTTGGAATTGTAGATCACCTATAGTAAAAATAACAAGGCAGAAGCTTTTCTGCATTCAAACATTTTTCAAAATTTAACCACAAAAGCTTTTGAGTTGATTCCAACTCTCAAAAATCACATTTAACTAGACCTTTCTGAATATATAGAAATATCTAGGTTTACTTGCAGAAATAATGGACAAGCAATAAAATAATGCCCCATAGGCAATTCTAGTCACTTTATTTAAATTAAAGTAAAAAGAGTAAATCTTATTAAATTGTGACACCACTTTAAATCACATTCCCAAGTACTGAAATATGTGGTGATGACATGTGTCAACATGATCCCATGTTTTAGTTGGAGAATATTAAATCTTAAGTAATTTTTCAATGAGTAGAAATTACTTTTCTAAAATAAAAGAAATAAAACTATTGCCTTAATCCTTGTGATGTTTGTGATGATCCTAGATCATCTAGTGAAAACCTTGGTGTGATAAATAGAAGTAGTTAAGTATTGTTTTGTGATTGTGTACCTCGTATTTATTTATAGATGCTAGTACCAACCAAGGATACAAGGAGGAAGGAGAATACTACGAGGAAGAAGCCGAGGAAAACTTCAACCACTGCTCTGCACAAGGCAAGCTATCTATGAAATTTTATACTTGCAATTATGCAAGCCTCACTGTACAAGTTGACTTAGCAAGCTAACACTTACATCTTAGTAAGCTAAGCTAAACCATGCAAGTTTTACTTGTAAGCTTACACCACTTGATACCCAATCCTAGTTTTATTTGCAAGCTTCGTATTTTATTTCTTTATCAAAGCTTTCTAGTTAAGTTTACTTGGTAAATTGTAGATTATAGAAAGATATTTAAAGGTAGCATAAAGAGCATAAAACTTGGCCTAAGTTAGATAATCTTGATGTCATCCTAAGGCATGAGATTGAACTTAGATCGTTCACACTTGATTACCAACCCTTCTTAGTGTTCACTCCCACTTGTAGATGCTAGTGCTAAGCATAAAACTTGATCACTTTAGATGGGAATACTTGGTGAAAATGATTATGAAACCTTGGAATGATGAATCATTCTACTGAAATGTTTTGACATGTGTTCTTGAACACAGATGATTTTGATGCTGAAAATGTTGAGGCATGAGCCTTAACCCTTTATAAAACTAATGGTTGTCTGGATGCGATACCATTCTAATTTTACCGTATAACCACAATACTCGAAAATTGGGTAGGGATTGATTGGAAATTTATATACCTTAGTATGGGTTCCCTTGCGGCCAAGGTTTGAGATGAGGCTACCTTGTGAAGATTGTCCACCTGTGCAGTTCCCAAGATGGAAGTTGGTCATGGTTAGGAGGCCAAACTCACAGGAGAGGTGCCTATACTAGGGCGTGTAATTGAAAGGTTAGGATTGATTATCCACATACTGAGTATGGTGAATTCAGGATTGTTCCTGACGGATGTATCGAATGTTGTGGTGAAAGTGTACCACCTCTGCAGAGTGTCAAACAATTCGAATAGCCGCGTCCACGGTTATGGACAGTTGGAGTGGCCATACTGTTCCGTCGTCAGATGTTTTCAAAATGACTTATGAAATGATTCGTGACTTTATCTTGACCACAACCGGGTTGTGATATTAAATTCAAGTTACCACTTAGGTGTTACAAAACTTTCAACTAGATTTCTTTGCTTCTGAACTCAGTAGAGATAAACCTGGCTTTTTGCAAAACAACCTAGAGCTTAGTATTTCCTACTCAAACCGAATTCACTTGTTAGTATTAGTTTGTGAGTACTTAAAGAGTACTCATGGCTTTGTCCCTGGCTATTCCCGTGGCCAGACTATGAAGAGGACTATCAGGAGGACGGACCGCAGGAAGGTTATGACAACTAGGATCATCTACCATCGCCATCATTGCCTATGACCATTAAGATGGAGCTTCGCCCATGCTACCGTTATTATTACATCATTCCGCTGCTTGATTTTTATTAAGACTAGATCATGAGATCCTTTGTTTGTGTAAGAACTTATGTATGGTTTGTAATGGATGATGTACTGTGATATCCAATCTGTTATGTCCCGCAAAAATGGTAATCCTAGGATTGCGATGTATGGCATAACATGCATCTGGGATTAAAAATCCGGGTGTTAACAAGTTGGTATCAGAGCCATCCTGACCATAGGAGACCCTAGTTTAGGATGGACGTTTTAATCAAAAACTTACTTTCAAAACCAAAGAAGCGAGTATTTATGAAATCCTATTCTCATTATTATCACTTAGATTCTTCCAGACTGCTCTTAACATGGTGATGAGCCACCACAGCGAGATGGAAATCTGGCATGTCACCAAAGGTATTGCCGAGGAGGATGATAAGGGTAACCCATAGGACATCAAGGCTATCCAAGAGTCCTGTGCATGTTATGCTTGTCGTGTGGCGGAGATGACCAATTATACGATGCCGTTCTTCGGATCCATCGCTGTTGCTCCCTTGCCCCAAGAGCCAAAAAGGCAGCATTGCAGCTTCCGAGTCTGAGATCAAGGGCGACAATGCTATTGACTCCAGCGCTCCACCTTATTTATCAACACCGCCTGACTCTGCAACATAAACAATTTTTATGCATCATTCTGAACTTTTGTCAATGTAATGATGGAAACAATGTTTTATTTGTGCTGGTTTTGTAAAAACTAATGCTTTTACTATCGTAGAACTTATGCTTATATATTTCTTATGCATGTGCTTGAAAATTTCTGAAGCACTTTGTGTTTTATGCCTATAATTGTCGTTTTATCTGGCTCTCTGCCTCGTGCCTTTGATGGGCCGGCCAACCTTTAGCATAGAAACTTTGCCGAGCAACGGAGCGCAATTGCTAAACCAGTTTAAACTCGAAACAAAGATGGCTTCCAATACCAACAACTCATTACTTGAAAAATGCCCGCGTCTAAGCAATCAGATAAAAAACCAAAGTATAGACAATAAATTGAATTTTTTACCCTAAGGTAACACTTTTTAGATATTCAAAAATTGTAACCAGAATGAACATGAGCATAAAGTAATTTCAAGCATTCTGGGATTTTTAAAAAAATGACATGCTCTTTTTGGAAATAAGATGGCAAAAAACTTCTCAAAGATAACATATGAGAAAACCAATACTTTATTTCACTTTGAACATGTACATAGATGATTACAAGGAAATATAACTAAAAATAAAAGGGACGTAGCTGTGCAATATTCCATGGACGGTCTATTTCATCCGGGTCTGTGCTGCCACCAGGTCTCTTTCTCTTCCGAGTATCAGGTCTTTCCTTGACTGGTCTCATATCGGTTAAATAATATGACCCATTATGCAGAACTCTGCTAATCATAAAAGGTCCTTCCCAAATCAGGAAAAGTTTGTGCTTTCTCTTTTACACAAGTTGGAGAACCAAATCGCCTTTTCTAAAAGAACGGTTTTGCACTCTCTGACTATGATACTTGCGCAACTTCTGCTGATAGGCTGTAGATCTCTGCTCAGCAATGACGCGTACTTCTTCGATTATATCGAGATCATCTTGTCGAGAAACTTCTGCATCTTCTTCAATATACGCTTTGACTCGTGGAGACTGATGAATTAGATCACTTGGAAGAACTTCCTCTGCACCGTAGACTAAGAAGAAAGGAGTATAGCCGGTTGATCTGTTAGGAGTTGTACGTAAGCTCCATATGACAGACGGTAATTCTTCCGCCCAACCCCCCGTGGACCGATGAAGCGGTGCCTCGAGGCGAGGTCGGATTCCTTGTAAAATAAGGCCATTAGTTCTTTTGACTTGTCCATTAGCTTGTGGATGTGCGACTGATGCAATATCGAGTTGGATCCCTTGTTCTTTGCAGAATTCGGCAAGTTCACCCATGGAAAAATTGCTCCCATTGTCAGTAATTATACTGTGCGGATATCTGAATCGGATGATTACGTCCTCGAAGAACTTTCTGGCTTTGGCTCCATCGCAACTTGTTACGGGTTTAGCCTCAATCCACTTTGTAAATTTATCCACCATCACTAGTAGGTGAGTAAATCCATATTTTTCCGTACGAAACGACCCTACCATATCAAGCCCCAGACCGCGAACGTCCATGTAATAGGGATTGTTCGCAGCTGTTCAGCCGAAATATGTGCCTGATGGGCGTACTTTTGGCAGCTGCATGTTTGACCAGTTTATCGGCATCTGCCTTAGCTGTGAGCCAAAAGAATCCGTGTCAAAAAGCTTTTGCCACTAAGGATCTAGCTGCAGCATGATGACCACACTCGCCTTCATGGATTTCTCTTAATATTTCCACTCCTTCCAAAGAAATACACCGCTGAAACATGCCAGAAACACTCCGTTTATAGAGCTCACCATTTAATATAGTGTAGGTTTTTTCTCGTCGGACAATCTGCCAGCTCAAGACTTCATCTTCGGGTAGTTTTCCATCTATCAGGAAATCTAGATAGGGTTTTGTCCAGCTAGGAATTATAGCCAGAACTGCTATTAAAGGTGAGTCGGATTTTGTCAGATAGTCCTCACCAACTCCAATTATGGAGGGGACCCTTAAATGCTCTAAGAAAGCGCCATCCGGTACTTGTTTCCGTGAAGAGCCTATCATTGATAGAGCGTCTGCTTCCTCATTTTCTGCTCAAGGGATGTGTTAAACCTCAAAACCCTCGAACGATTTAGATAGTTCATTCGCAACAGCTTTGTATGCTGCCATGTGCTTGTTTGCGTTGCAGATATTGGATACTTGCTGAGCAACTAAATCCGAGTCTCCGTAACACATGAGTCTTGATATGCAAATGTTTTTGGCCATGCATATTCCATGTAGCAATGCTTCATACTCGGCAATATTGTTGGTTGCAGTGAAATGTATTTTCAACACATAGAACAACTTATCTCCTTGGGGTGATTTCAGCACCACACCAGCCCCCGAGCCTCCTCGTGCTTTTGATCCATCAAAGTGAAGGGTCCAAAATTCCGAGTCTGGAGGACTTGTGTTTTCTGCCATCTCTGTCCAATCAACAACAAAGTTGGAAAGTATTTGTGACTTGATTGTTGTACATGGTTTGTACTCAATGTCGAAAGATGAAAGCTCTATTCCCGACTTTGCACACGTCCTGTGGTGTCGTGGTTATTGACTATATCTCGCAAGGGAGCGGTGCTCACCACTGTGATTTTATGCTCTTGAAAATAATGGCGTAGCTTTCTGGATGCAAAGAACACTCCATAGGCTAGCTTTTGATGATGTGGGTACTGTTGTTTTGATTCTGTCATGACCTCACTCAGGTAATAAGTTGGCCATTGCACCTTATGCTCGTGGCTTTCTTCCTCGTGCTCGACTACTGTTACCACACTTATGACCTTGTTGGTCGCTGCAATGTAGAGTAACATAGGTTCTTGAGGTTCTGGTGCTGCGAGAACTGGTGGGTTTGAAAGTAGATATTTCAAACTTTGCAGGGCAGTTTCAGCTTCCTAGGTCTAGACAAATTTGTCGGTTTTATTCCAGAGTTTGTACAAAGGTGCGACTCTTTCGCCGAGCCGGCTGACAAACTGACTCACTTCCGCAATGCAACCAGTGAGACACTGCACGTCCTTCAGGAGAGTTGGCCTGGTAATATTTATTATAGCCTTGATTTTTTCCCGGTTCACCTCTATTCCCCGCTCAGAGATGATGAAACCTAACAATTTTCCGGCTGGAATTCCAAAGAAATACTTCTTCAGATTTAGCATCGTATTGAATTTTCGTAGACTAGCAAATGTTTCATCCAAGTCGGAAATTAAAGTTTCCTTCTTTTGGACATAACTGCTATTTCGTCTACGTATACGTGGACATTGCGTCCGATTTGGTCATCGAGGTTGCATAGTACGTTGATATGTTGCTCCTACGTTCTTTAAGCCAAAAGGCAAAGTTTTGTAGCAGAAGGTTCCAAAAGGAGTGATGAAAAACGTCTTAATTTGATCCGAATTTTTCCTCGGTATTTGGTGATATCCAGAATATGTGTCGAGAAAACAAAGTAGTTCCGATCCTGCCGTTGAGTCGATCTTGATCGATTCGTGACAAAGGAAACGGATCTTTTGGGCATGCCTTGTTCAAAGCGGTATAATCAACACACATCCTTAAATCAATGGTGTCCTTTTTAGGGACGAGTGCAGGATTTGTCACCCAATCTGTATGGATGACCTCTGTTATAAAATCCGCTAATTTTAGTCGGGATAATTCCTTGGCTATTGCTTTATGCTTTTCGTCACCAAATCGTCGTAAGGACTGTTTGACGAGTTTAGCATCAGGGTACAAATTAAGAGAGTGATCGGCAAGTTCCCTAGGTACTCCGGTCATGTCAGAAGGCTGCCATGCGAAGATATCACTATTATCTTTGAGGAACTCGACAAGCGCGCTTTCCTATGCGTGGCCTAAGCCTACCTCTATGTTCATCATCTTGGAGGGATCATCTTCCTTTAGCGACATTTTCTTCGTCTCTTCCGACGCCTTGAACTGCAAACTCCTGGGCGTGCATCACCGCTTCAGCGAAGGCAGCAGATCCTTCGTCGCACTCTCGCGCCTTCCTTGGATTTCCCCATACGGTGATTACGCCCTTTGGACCTGGAAGTTTAATCATGTTGTAGATGTAACAGGGACGAGCCATGAACGCCCAGTAATCCGGACGTCCGAAGATGGCGTGGTAAGCACTTTTGAACGGTACCACCTCAAAAGAGAGTGGCTCGGTCGGCAATTGTCTCGGGTTCCGAATGTCACGTCTAGAGTAATCTTACCCAGAGAATCCGCCTATCTCCCTGGTACAATGCCATGGAAAGTTTCACTGCTGTAACTCAACTGGATCTCGTGTAGCTTCATTCGATGGAGCGTCTCGATGTAGAGGATGTTAATGCCGCTTCCACCGTTCAGGAGTGTTTTAGAGAACTCATAGCCATCAATAAGAGGATTGATGACCAGAGGGTACTTTCCCCGACGATGTGTTTTCCTCGGGTGATCTAAGCAATCAGAGGTGATGGTTACCTCCGACCAGTCCAGAAACTGTGGAACAGCCGGAACCGTGGCATTGAGCTCAGGGAGAACCGCATTCTTGTCTTTAGAAGGTTGGGATGCAAGGAAGTAGACGTGTGCGTCTTTCTTAGTCGGAAAAGTCTTTTTACTATCCGACTTGGGCTCTGCAGCGGTTTCCGCTTCTTCCATGTTGGAATCTTCCTTGGGATCCTTTCATTTCTCGGATTTTTTATTTCCTTTTTGTCGCTTGGCTCTGTAGCCAGCGGATTCATCTTTCTTGATGTTGTCATTGAAATGACACTCGACATTTGTGTGGGTAGATCCTCTGTTACTATCCAAGTGGTGCACACAAGGATTATTGGCAATGTCGGCCCAGGTATAGGTTCTTCCGGGTTACTGATCTTCTCTGCCCTGGATTCAGGAAGTTTCATGGCCTCTACCTCGCCCGCCTCCGTGCCCTGCTCGTCCTCCAGATCCGAACGTTGCGTTGACAACTGTGTTGTTCGGAGCCGGATTTTCTTCCGAGGTGTTCTTGCGCTTCTGAGCTTGTTTTGGTTGTTTGGCCGCATTGGGATTGGCCAGAATATTTAGCAACCCTTCTAAATCATCATCGGCATCAGCATATTTTCTTGTCGTTTCTATCATTTCTCCTAAATCTGTGACGTGGTCACGCTTCAGTCTGTGATGCAGAAGTCCGACTGGGAGTCTTGCAATAAAACCTTCTATCGCAATTTGCTCGTTTACTCCCTCGCAGGAGTTCTTCGTGTCAATCCAGCGTCCGATGTAATCCTGGCAGGTTTCTCTAGGTCTTTGTGTGCAACGCTGCAAGTCTCCGACTGTGTAGGGGCCTCCTGTATGTCCCCTCGAAGTTTGAAAAGAACGCACTTTGCATATCATACCAGTTGTGAATTGAATTCTCTAGAAGTTCATTGTGCCATGATCGAGCCGTCTTCCTCAGCATGAGCGGTAGATATCAGACTGCAACCAGGTTGTTTCCTCTTTGGCGATGCAGCAGGCCTGGAAGAATCCTTGAGCCAGGTATCTGGCCAAGCTGCGCCGTCATAGGGCTGAATGTGTTTGGCAATACCAAAGTCAATTGGAAATTTGGTCTGACGTATGCGTGGACCAAAACACTTGGGTCCCACACACACGTCTTCTTCCTCGTACCGCCGCGCCTCTATGTTTGATTCAATGTGATGGTGAGCATTGTTTGGCAAGAGAGATCTGTGCCTTGGAGGCTCATGGCTCCTGCACGACAGAGTCAGCTTTCTGCTTCTCCTTTCACCATTGCCGCCTCCACCCCTGCGGCTTCCATGGCTACGTCCGGATCCTTCATGGTCGCTGCTAGGAGGCAATGGTGGCCCTGGTGGTTTATTTACGGCTGGGTTACGTGGTGGTGGCGGTGGAGCCTCATTATGCTGACTCTGATGCCTGTTTCTTTGGGCACCATCCCTACTTGATTCAGGACGATCTAGATCATCTCTTCGTCCGGCAATGCCAGCTAGATGGATCGGTGGTGGCATCCTTAGCATATCTTTCTCCTCTCGATGGCGACGTGTTTCCGGGTCTTCTCTATTGCGGTTGTTTTGCTGATGATGGTCCTGATGAGGAACCATTGCCCTGATGGCGTCTTTGAACGTAGCCAGAATAACTCTTGCCCAGCCACGCGCCGGCTAGCGAGAGTGGCCGTTTTGTTGGAGATATGCCCTAGAGGCAATAATAAATATAGTTATTATTATATCTTTGTGTTTATGATAAATCTTTACATTCAAGCTATAATAGTATTAACAAGGAAACATTAATACTTGTGTGATTTGTAAACTTAATTTGAAGTCCCTAGTAAAGCCTCTATACATCACTACCTTGTTGGTTAATGAATGATTGTGGTTTCCCTGTCATGAACATTGAGATGTTATTAACAACAAGATCATATCGTTAGGAGAATGATATGGTGGACATACTCCTATAGATAAGCGTAGCATAAAGATCAAGTCATTTTAATAGTTCAATTGCTATATGCTTTGTGATACATATTAACCTAATTCCTTCGACCATGAGATCATGCATATCACCTTTACCGGATGGATGCTTTGATGACATCAAACACCACACCGTAACTGGGTGGCTATAAAGGTGGCATTGAGTGTTCGAAAAGTATTGGTTGAAACACATGGATCAAGAGTGGGATTTGTCCATCCATATGACGGATAGATATACTCTGGGCCCTCTCGGTGGAATGTCATACAATTATCTTGCAAGCATGTGACTAGCTCACAAGGAATCACATATCACGGGAACGAGAAAAGAGTACTTATCGGTAACAAGGTTGAACTAGGTATGCAGAGATACCGACGATCATAACCTCGGATGAGTAAACTATCGTGAGACAAAGGGAAATTGGTATCGTATGTAAGTGGTTCATTCTATCGCAAAGTAATCGTAGAAATATGTGGGAGCCATATGAATTTCCAGAGTCCTCTATTGGTTATTGTTCGGAGAAGTGTCTCGATCATGTCCGCATAGTTCACGAACCGTAGGGAGACACACTTAAGGATTCGACGTTGTTTGAGTAGTTATGGAATGATGAGAAAGAGTCCGAATGTTTTTCGGAGTCTCAAATGGGATTCGGGATATCACGAGGAGATCCGGAATGGTCCGGAGAATAAGATTCATATAAGGAAAGTCCCGTTTCGGAGTTGGAGAATGGTTCCGATGTTTTCATCGGGAATGTTCTAGAAGGTTCCGGAATGTCCGGCACTCCGGAGGGGAAGGGTACATGAATGTGTTATATCAAGTTGGTATGATTGCATCATGTACTCGGTGTCATCGCTGAACAAAATAGAGGGTTTATTCAAATCCTAGTTTGAAAAAGTCAAACGGCTATTTTTGGGAAGTGGAGAGGGAGGTGGAAACCGACTTGGGGGAGGAGTTCCTCCTCCCACCGCCGGCGCACCACCAAGCCGAGTTGGGGAGGGACTCCCCTCCTTGGCCGGCCCCCTCCACCTATAAAAGGAGGGGCAGGGCTCCCCTCCTAGACACAAGTTCCTACACCTCTAAACCCTAGCCCCATGCTGCCGCCGCTTCCATAGCCGCCGCCGGCCCTAGGGCACTCGCTGGCCCCGCCTAGGTGAAACCCTAGCCGCCGGTCTAGCCCCCTCCTCGGCGTGTCTAAACCCTAGATCGTCGAGGGACTCTCTCATACTCCACCATACTCGCTCCGGCTTAAGGCGAAGCCCTGCGAGATCTCCCCTCTACTTGGGTACGCCCGTTGTCTTCGGAATCGCGAGAGTGCTACAACCTCCGCTGCCTGCTGGAACAAGGGAGAGGAAGGTCTTCGTCGAGTACCGAACGTGTGACCGACTGCGGGAGCGCTGCCGGAACGTAGCGCCGGAAGGATCGTCTACGCGATCTTGAGATCGGGAAGAGTACGACTACATCACCCACGAGAATCCACTCTCGTTAAACACTTTGGAATCATCGAGGGTGAGTTATTCCATCGACTCGTTTCTACAATCTAGTAGATATATCTTGGCTTGTTTGTTTGTATGCGATAGCAATTTTTTGTTTTCCATGCTACGAATCCCTACAGTGGTATCAGAGCCAGGTTTATATGTAGATCTGTTGCACGAGTAGAACACAATGGTCATTGTGGGCGTTGATGCTTTTATTGTCGATTGCTTCTTGTGTACTTTGCATCTTGGGGGATGTTGGGATGAAGCGGCCCGGGCTAACCTTACATGACATCGTTCATGAGATTTGCTCCACGCTTGACATGCAACTTGTATTGCATAAGTGGCTTTGCGGGTGCCTGTTTCTCCTAGCATAGTTAAGATTCAATTTACAATGGGTGATTAACAATGCTAATATCAATGTTGTGGTTCTTGTTCGTAAGTTAGAACGACACTTATTGAAAGCCCTAAACCACGTAAAATATTCAAAGAAAGTAGAGGCGTCTAACTTTGTTTTGCAGGGGTGTGCTGTGATGTGATATAGCCATGATTGTGATTATATTTGATGTATGCAATGTTCCTTATTGTAAGTTGGCAACCGACAGGAGACATATGGTTGTCTTTAATTTATGTTAAGACCCGCGTGTCTATTCAAAGTAGTTGTAATAGTTGAATCTGGTGGACGACAACCATGGAGAAGTGTCATTGACCTTGATGCAATGCCGGTGATGATGGAGATCATGTTCGTGCTTGAATATGAAGATCGGAAGCACAAAGAAGAAAGGCCATATCATATCACATATTATGAATTGCATGTGATGTTAATCCTTTATGCATCTTGTGTATTGCAGAGTAGACGACAGTAGCATTATAAGATGATCCCTCATACACATGAATTTCAAGTCATAGAGTGTTCACCCTTAGTTATCACCATTGCTAAAGCTTGTTGTTTCGAAGCACCACGTGATGATCGGGTGTGTTAGATTCTGCAAGTGCATACAATGTGAGAAAGCCAGATTTTCTCATGCGGAAACTAAGGTTTGATCTTGACGATCCTAGCATGTACAAACATGGTCTCGGAACACGGATCACCGAAAGGTAAAGCATGAATCATATAGTAGATATGATGAACATGTCGATTGTTCGCCATTGAAACTATATCAGCTCTCGTGATGATCGGTGTTGATGTGGTGGATTTGGTTCATGTGATCACTAAAACAATGTGAGGGATATTGTTTTGAGTGGGAGTTCACCTAGATTAATTTTATTATTAATTTGAACTCAATTTGTCATAAACTTAGTCTAAACTATTGCAAATATGTTGTAGATCAATGGCAGCCCCTACCATCAATTTTAATGCGTTCGTAGAGAAGAAAAGTTGAAGAACAATGGAAGCAACTTCGCGGATTGGTTCCGCAATTTGAGGATTGTCCTCACAGCTGGTAATTTGACCTATGTGCTGGATGCACATTGGTGTGACCCACTGCGGTGATCTTGCCGATGAAGTAAAGAATGTTTACCTCACTCGGAAGACTCGGTACTCCTGATTCGATGTGCTATCTTGTATGGTTTAGAATCGGAGCTTCAGAAAAGGTTTGAGAATTCAGACCCATATGATATTGTCGAGGATCTCAAATTGATCTTTGAGACTCATGCGGCAATGGAAAGCTATGAGGCTTCTGAAAAGTTCTTTAACTGCAAGATGGAAGAGGGCAGCTCCGTCAGTGAGCATGTGCTTAAGATGTCTGGGCACGCAAATAAACTTCAAAGCTTAGGTATAGTGATTCCTAATGCTTTGGGGATTTACCGCGTCCTCCAATCACTACCACCAAGTTACAAGAACTTTGTGATGAACTACAACATGCAAAACATGAACAAGACGTTGCCAGAACTTTTTTGCCATGTTGAAATCTGCAGAAGTGGAGATCAAGAAAGAGCACCAAGTGTTGTTGGTCAATAAGACCACCAAATTCAAGAAAGGCAAGTCTAAGCAGAAGGGACACTTCAATAAGGGTGGTAAGAAAGTTACCACGCCAACGAAGAAGACCAAGGCTGGACCTAAGCCTGATACTGAGTGCTTTTACTGCAAGGGAGAAGGTCACTTGAAGCGGAATTGCCCAAAGTACTTAGCGGATTTGAAGAACGGCAACATCAAGAAGAAAGGTATATCCGATATACATGTTATTGATGTGTATATCACTAGTACTCGTAGTAGTGCCTGGGTATTTGATACTAGTTCGGTTGCTCATATTTGTAACTCGAAACAGGTCTTTGCAGAATAAAGGAAGCTAGCGAAGAACGAGGTGACGATGCGCTGGGAAGCGGATCGAAGGTTGATGTGATCGCGTGCACGCTACCCTTCATCTACCATCGGGATTAGTTTTATACTTAAATAATTGTTATTTGGTGCTGCGTTAAGCATGAACATTATATCGGGATCTTGTTTATTGCAGATGGTTACTTGTTTAAGTCCGTGAATAATGGTTGTTCGATTTATATGAGTAATATGTTTTATGCACATGCACCTTTGATAGATGGTCTATTCTTATTGAATCTCGATAGTGGAAATACACATATTAATAACATTGAGGCTAAACGTTTGAAATCGAGCGATAACTCGACCTATATGTGGCACTGTCGTCTTGGTCACATTAGAGTGAAGCGTATGAAGAAACTCCATTCCGATGGACTTCTTGAATCACTTGATTTCGAATCACTTGAAAGATGCAAAGCATGTCTGATGGGTAAAATGACTAAGACTCCATTCTCTGGTATGATAGAGCGAGCTACGGACTTATTGGAAATCATACATACCGATGTGTGTGGTCCAATGAGTGTAGCATCGCGTGGTGTTTATCGTTATGTTCTTACCTTCACGGATGATTTGAGTAGATATGGGTATATCTATGTCATGAAACATAAGTCCGAAACTTTCGAGAAGTTTAAGGAATTTCAAAGTGAGGTAGAGAATCAACATAACAAGAAGATTAAATTTCTACGTTCTGATCGTGGAGGTGAATATCTAAGTTACGAGTTTGGCGAGCATTTGAAGAAATGCGGAATACTTTCACAATTGACACCGCCAGGAACACCACAGCGTAATGGTGTGTCCGAACGTCGTAATCGAACTCTCTTAGATATGGTTCATTCTATGATGTCACTTAGAGATTTACCGCTATCATTTTGGGGTTAAGCATTAGAAACATCCGCATTCACTTTAAATAGGGCACCATCTAAATCCGTTGAAACGACACCGTATGAATTATGGTTTGAGAAGAAACCTAGATTGTCGTTCCTTAAAGTTTGGGGTTGCGAAGCCTATGTAAAGAAGTTACAGCCGGACAAGCTTGAACCCAAAGCGGAAAAATGCGTCTTCATTGGATACCCGAAGGAAACTATTGGGTATACCTTCTATCATAGATCCGAAGGCAAAATCTCCGTTGCCAAGAATGGATCCTTTCTAGAGAAGGAATATCTCTCGAAAGAAGTGACTGGAAGGAAAGTAGAACTCGACGAGGTTGTCGAACCTTCTCTCGAAATTGCGAGTAGCACAACACCGGAAGAAGTTCCTGTGGTGCCTGCACCAGTTAGAGAGGAAGCTAATGATGATGATCATGAAACTTCGGTTGAAGTTGCTACAGAGCCTCGCAGGTCAACGAGAACTCGTACCACTCCAGATTGGTATGATCCCGTTATGAGTGTCATGGTTGTGGACAACACCGATGACCCTGAGACATATGAGGAAGCAATGATGAGCCTAGATTCCAATAAATGGCAAGAAGCCATGAAATCCGAGATTGGATCCATGTACGAAAACCAAGTATGGACTTTGGTGGACTTACCGGATGGCCGGAAGTGTAACACCCCGGTTCTGAAAAGACCGTGGCTTCTATGTGACATGCCAATCCCTGGATCGGTTCCTTGGCGCACAATAGAATAAGATGAATAACATAGCAAAATATCCGTGTATCATAGATAACGAAGATCCAGAGTACCATTATTACAATAAAAGCTTAGCCCATAGCTAGCTCAAATTATTCAGGTAGCAACATAAACAATGTAAATCCTCCATTCTTCAAATTGCCCACAAGTGAACAAGTGCCGAGTGGAGTACCGTGGCCTATACATGGAATGTATGGCAAGTAGAGCTAGTAATGGAGACAATAGTACTAACATCTACATGCATATTTGGCAAGTGGAGCTGTGTCTGGCTTGCATTTGCAAATACATTTGTCTTACTTTCATAAACAGTTTTGATTTTCTTTGAAAAGATCCTAATTAAGTTAACCCAACAATATTAAAACAATTATGAAATTAGAATGAGCGAGAAACATGTCATGGAATCAATATCAAGCAACTCAGATGTCCATAACCGGGGACACGGCTAATCGATTAGATTAAACACCCTGCAGAGGTTTGTACACTTTACCCATGTGACTTGGCCAGCCCAGCTCGTACCATCACTCTCATTTTGGGTGATGATAGGGAGAAGTCCAAGAAGAGACTGTTCGGGAAGTAGTACCTCAATCCCGACGCGCACCAGTCCAACCTACCAAAATTCTACATCTCTGGATACGCGGGTTCGAGTTACCATAACCTACTAAGTCCAACCAACCGCCCATTCCATTATTGGCACATGGTTGTACACAATAAAGAAGCCAATCATTCTCTCTTGATACCTGGGTGCCTTTCCGCAATGAAACCACCAAAAATTATCAATACCATCACACCCAGGGGATTCATTGATTAAGTTGTTTTAGTTTTCACAAACCAATACTTTTAGAAACAAGTCTCAATTATGTAACCCATCCCTCGTTCAACATAGCATGGCTAAGCACATCTACCAACGGTGGTTCATCTATAAGGAAAGCCCTACCCCATAATAGGACATAGCATAGCGATAGTATCATCCTACACATGCATCTACAAAATACACGACAATGCATTGAAAATAGTAGGACGATATCATGAACAAGGTAGCATCTACTTGCCTTGGTTGTAGCGGTCGGAAGAACAATCCACACACGAGCAAGCGTTGCACTCGTCACAATCTACACGATACAATTGCATTCATAAACAAACAATTCCACAAGCATATGCAACAAAGATGATGCATGAAGGTATGCAAGGCAAGTGAATTCGTGCTACAGCTGCACCACATAATCCTAATCAATAACACTACTGATTGCATGCATGGAAAATAGTTTTAGCGCTAGGGAAACTATTTCGCAAAAAGTAATGCTCAAAACTAGATCTAGAACATAAATAATTCACTACCGGTAGAATACTGTTTGTAAAATCTTGGGAAAATTCTACAGCATAGGCATAGCCGAATAGAAACTGTACCAATTGGAATTACTCAAAAAGGAATTATAAAACTCCCCGAGTAATTAAAACACTGCAGAAAGCTACTAGGCAGTTTCTTCAGAAGTTTTTACTGTAAGCCTATATTTTTAATTCATGATGAGATTCCCCTCGTTCCACTGAATCCAGGGACATATCATACGCGATTTTTGGAGCTATGGATCTTTTTCTACGAATTTATTACCCGAAAAGGTCACTAACTAGTTTGATTAAACTGTACAAAAACTTGCTGCAAAAGCCTGAACCAAGGGTACAGCGAGATTCTACACGACTCACTGAATCTACACATATTTTATTTGCAATTTTTGGCCAAGCGGTTTAATTACTACGCAATTTACAAGATTCTACCGAAATCTGTCAACTAGAAGGATTAACGAAATTAACCATCAAGCGTACATTGTTGGTCAAACGTCAAATGGCGCTGACTGGGCGTCTGACTAGTCAACGTCTGAGTCTGATCGGTCAACGAACGATCTAAGCCGCCGATCTGAGATCTGACGGTGGCTGCAGGCTTACCGGGAACAAGCGACGAAACGGACTCCAGACGGTGCGGCGATCGATTCCGGCGTTGGTGTCTTTCCTGCGCGGATGGAGAGGATCAGCGCAACGGGTTACAACGGTCACACAACGGCGGCGGTGTTCGGCACGCGAGCATGCGTGCATGCATGCGTGCGTGCGTGGCGACATGCAGCGGCGGCTGGCAGAAGCGGCAGCTGGCGTTAAGCGGCAGCAAGCGGCAGCGCAAGCTAAGCGCAGCAGCGTGGCGCTGGAAGCGGTGGCGATGGCGGTTGATCATGGCGGGCAGCAGCGGCCAATGGCGCTGGTGGCGGGTAGGGCGGTGGCGCAGGAGGCGGCTCGCGCGGTGGCGGCAATGGCGTGGCAGAAGAGAGAGGAGAGAGAGGCGGCGGCCTCACTGGCGTGGGGATGGAGGCGGCGCGGGGATGGCGGCGGCGAAGTCGCGACTTTGGCGGCGCGCGTGGTCATGGGAGGCGGGGCGGCCTCGGGGCAGCGTCTTGGCGGGCCTGAAAAACGAGGCAGGGCGGCGGTTCGGTCCCTAAGTGGGACCTGCGGTCCTACTCCAATTGGTATGAGTTGGTTTAGGACTCGGAACGGTCCGAAATTCGGACCGTTCCGTGATTCACTAAAACGGCCGCAACTTCTCCGTACGAGCTCCGATTCGAGCGATTCTTGCGCCTACGGTTTCGTACAGTCGAGGGGAACAATCTAGGGCCAAGGGTTGAGCGAAACCACTATGATACAAGGGTGGCGACACTAGATCTTCTAAAGCCTCCCACAGGAGCCTCGTAGCAAAAATAGAATAGGGATTTGAAAATAGCGTTTCGCCGAACCTTTTCACTCGACGGTTTTGCATGGAAAAGCATGATGCAATGATATGAATGATATGCAGAACCAAATCTCAAATTTGGGATGTGACAAGACTAACCCCCTTAAGATGAATCTCGTCCTCGAGATTCGGCGCGGCTAGCAAATAGGTGTAGGTAGTCCTCTCGGATGTCATCCTCACGCTCCCAAGTGGCTTCCTCTTCGGTGTGGTGGCCCCACTGCACCTTGCAAAACCTGATCGTCTTGGTACGGGTAATCCTTTCTGCTGTCTCCAGAATTTTGACCGGTTTCTCCTCATAGGTCAAGTCGTTCTCCAGCTGAACCTCCTCTAGCGGTACAGTGTCTCTCAATGGTGTATCCACCATCTCAGGATGACACTTCTTCAGCTGGGATACGTGGAACACATTGTGAATAGCGGACAGAGCCTCTGGCAACTCCAACTGATAAGCAACTTCTCCTTTGCGTGCTAAGACCCGATACGGTCCGATAAATCGAGGTGCCTGCTTACCCTTGATTCCAAATCTCTTGATTCCACGAAGCGGCGACACTCTGAGGTATGCTCTATCACCTATCTCATACACCACTTCCTTGCGCTTGGCGTCAGCGTAGCTCTTCTGCCTTGATTGTGCTACCTTCAGTCTGTACCTAATCAAGGCGACCTTCTCTTCAGCGTCCTTGATCAAATCAGGTCCAAACAACTGACGTTCTCCTACTCCATCCCATAGCAATGGTGTTCGGCACCGTTTCCCATATAGTACATCAAACGGTGATGTCTTGATGCTGGTTTGATAGCTGTTGTTGTAGGAAAACTCCGCATACGGCAAATTCTCATCCCAACTAGAACCATGAGCCAAGGCGCAAGCTCTCAGCATGTCTTCCAAAATCTGATTCACCCTCTCGGTCTGTCCATCAGTCTGCGGGTGAAATGCTGTGCTAAACTCCAATCTAGTACCAAGTGACTCGTGCAGCTGGCGCCAGAAGTGTGAGGTAAATTGGGTGCCTCTATCAGATACGATACTCTTGGGAACTCCGTGTAGGCACACAATCCTGTCCATGTAAATCTTGGCCAACTTTGCACTTGTGTAAGTCGTCTTCACCGGTATAAAGTGGGCTACCTTGGTCAAATGGTCGACCACTACCCAAATAGAGTCATATCCTGACCTGGTCCTGGGCAATCCTGTGATAAAGTCCATTCCCACTCTATCCCACTTCCAATCCGGCACAGGCAATGGCTATAGCAATCCTGCTGGCTTCTGGTGTTCTGTCTTCACTCGGCTACATACATCGCACAGGGCAATATGCTTGGCGATATCTCCCTTCATGTTATTCCACCAAAATCTGCTCTTCAAATCCATATACATCTTTGTGTTGCCTGGATGTATGGAGTATGGCGAGTTATGAACTTCCTGCAGAATCAACTACCTTATCTCAGGGTCGCTGGGCACACACAAACGATCTCCATACCACAAGGTACCATGCTCATCCTCGCGAATATCCTTTTCACGATTCTCCTTCATCTTTTCCTTTATCTCTCCTATTTCCTTGTCTCCCATTTGAGCCTTTACGATCCTGTCCTGTAGCGTCGGTTGGACTTCCATTGTGGCCAAATATCCTTCAGATACTACCTCCAGTCTAAGGTCCTTGAATTGCTTGCACAAATCCTCGGGCAATTCACCAATTGTCAAACCATTGGCATAAACCTTCCGGCTCAGAGCATCTGCTACTACATTAGCCTTTCCTGGGTGGTATTGTAGATTCATATCATAGTCCTTGATAAGCTCCAACCATCTCCTTTGTCTCATGTTTAGTTCCTTCTGTGTAAATATGTACTTCATGCTCTTGTGGTCGGTGTACACATCACAGTGTTTTCCCATTAAGTAATGCCTCCATACCTTGAGCGCATGAACCACTGACGCTAACTCCAAGTCGTGGGTGGGGTAATTCCGCTCATGGTGCTTGAGTTGTCGCGAGGCATATGACACCACTCTCCCATCCTGCATCAGCACACTCCCAAGTCCCTGTCGAGAAGCATCACAGTACACTTGGAAATCCTTCTGAAGATCTGGTAAACATAGAACAGGCGCGGTCACTAGTCGACGCTTCAGTTCCTGAAAGCTGGCTTCACATATGTCTGACCACTCAAATTTCCTCTCCTTCTTTAGAAGTTCAGTCATCGACTTAGCAATCCTGGAGAAGTTTTCAATGAACCTCCTGTAATATCCAGCAAGTCCCAAAAAGCTTCGAATCTCTCCCGCATTCTTGGGTGCTTCCCACTCAGTCACTGCAGTCACTTTGGTTGGATCAACAGCGACTCCTTCTCCTGACACTACGTGTCCAAGAAATCCAACAATGTTAAGCCAGAATTCACACTTGCTGAATTTGGCATACAGCTTGTGTTCCCTCAGCTTCTCCATAATCATTCTCAGATGTTTCTCATGCTCAGCATCATCCTTGGAATATATCAGTATGTCATCAATAAACACCACCACAAACTTGTCCAAGTACTCCATAAATACCTTGTTCATCATGGTCATGAAATATGCCGGCGCATTCGTTAGTCCAAAAGACATAACTGTATACTCATATAAACCATACCTAGTGGTGAAGGCGGTTTTTGGTACGTCCTGCTCCCGGATCTTCAATTGAAAATAGCCAGATCGCAAATCAATCTTGCTGAACACCTTTGCTCCTTCCAGTTGATCAAACAAATATGTTCTGCAGAGGGTACTTGTTCTTGATAGTCACTTCATTCAGCGAGCGATAGTCCACCACTAATCTCTTGGTGCTGTCTTTCTTCTCCACAAACAGAACAGGTGCTCCCCATGACGACGCACTAGGCTGAATGAATCCCTTTTCCAGCTGTTCTTTCAACTGCTTCTTCAATTCCTTCAGCTCATCCACATCCATCTTATATGGTTTCTTTGCTATTGGTCCTGTTCCCAGCATCAGGTCGATAAGAAACTCTACTTCCCTGTCAGGTGGCATCCCTGGTAGCTCTTCCGGAAACACGTCGGGGTAATCCCTAATCACTGGCACAGTATCCATGCTAACCCCCTTAAGAGAATTCAACTTACACCTTCCTGGTCGTACAGCCGACTTGAATCTAATCCTCTTACCATCCGGGGTTTTGAGCGAAACAGCTCGCTGTGCACAATCTATGTGTCCCCCATGCATAGACATCCAATCCATACCCAGAATAACGTCTAATCCCTGTGAATCCAACACTACCAAATGTGCAATGAAGTTGTGTGTTCCAATCCTCACAGTCAAATCACTGCATCCCGCGCTAGCTATCATATCTCCTCTAGGTGAACTCACTCTAATAGACCTTTTCATAGACTCAGTAGGTAACTTATACTTATTCACAAATGCCCTTGATATGAATGAATGCGATGCAACAGTATCGAAAAGTATAAGTGTAGGGTAAGTGTTGATTGGGAACTTACCAATCACAAGGTCAGGCTCATCTGGAATATCCTCCAAATTCATGTGGTTCACTGTGGCCTTCTCGTTGTTGGTTGACTTCAGTCCTTTCCTCTCCGAACAGTTGTCAGCATAGTGTCCCTTCTGCTTACACTTGAAGCACGTCACCTCACTCAGATCCTTCTTCACAAAGCTGCGATCACGGTTGCGGTCATGTCCACCGTGTCCTCCAGAGTGGTGAGAGTGTCCTCCCTTGTGGCTGTGGTGGGTGCTCCTATGGTTGTCATGACGATGCCCATCGCCTCCGTGGTGGTGGCGATCATGGCTCCCATGGTCACTTCCTCCATGCTTGGAGTATCCATCATATGATGTGCGAGACTTGTGGTGTGAACCAGAGTGGTGATTGTTGCTCTTTCTCTTGTGGTTCTCCACCTGTTTGTGCTTCCCTTCCAAGATTCTGGCCTTGTCCATAAGCTCCTGGAAAGTGGGGCAATAAACCACCGAGCTGCTGAAAGCTCATCACGAGGCCATCCAGAATCTCTCCCTCCTTTTGCATCGGTCAACATCCTCGGTGCATATCGGGACAAGCTGTTGAACTCCTCAATATACTCGGCACAGATGCGGTTGGTTTGCACAAGTTGCGAACTCCTTCCTCTTCAGGCTCGAACTCCACGAAGACACGTGGTTGGTCCTGAAACCTTCCTCAAACATTGCCCAAGTCATGGTGTCCAGCGGGTGGGTGATCTGAAATGTGTCCCACCAAGAAGCGACTGGTCCCTCTAGTAGGTGAGCGGCAAACCTCACCTTCTCAGCATCAGTGCATACGACAGTCACTAGATCCTTGTTGACTGAACGCAACCAGTCGAGAGCGATCATTAGTTCCGTTGCAGTAGAGAACTTAGCTGGCCTTAACCTCAGAAACCTGGTGAGAGCATCTCCCTGAGGCTGATTGTTTCCATTGTTGTTGTTCTGATTAGCCATGAACTGAGTCATCACTTGGGTCAGCTGTGCCTGAGCTGCCATGAGCTGCTCCAACTCAGTGGGGTGATGGCGGGGAGGCATCTGCGGTTCAGCACATGTAAGTTTAGAAAGAATCAACTACGACAATAGGTTTCTACCCATGCATATGATCAAACATGAACAAACAATAGCAGACAATCACAAGCAAGCAACACACCAACAAACAAGTGATCCAGCAACATCCCAGGGGTTATCCTAGCAGTATATACCTACTGAAATAGTTTTGCAAGAGTTGGCAACGGTTAACCAAACAATCGATCAACTAAACAACAAAAACAGCAATCTGCCAGAACAGTCCAGCAGCGTTCGCGAATTTTTCCGCCTGACTTAAACTCTTCAGAAAATTTATATGATTTTTTCACATATATTAAAGAGAGTTTCGCATCAGCCTAATTTTTTTCAGATTTTTCCGAGTTACCAGAAAAATATGAAAAATCGCGCAGTACTGCTATATCAGCAGAAAACTGCAGCGAAAATAACACAGATAGTAACCAAATTGCCATAACTCTTTCATAAAATTCGCACAAATAATTACTGGGATATTGGAGTACACAAATAAGCAACTAAACACTCTTAAACTAGCACGAACTAAGCTTCACAACGATCAAGAGTAATCCTAACGAGTTTACCTAACGAGGACTAATTGGTGGACTTCTATCTACTTCTTGAAGAGGTTGAGGTAGGTCCTTGCGGTCATGCGTTGGCGCTTCGGCTCGCGGTACAACCATGGCGGCGGAGTGTACACCTCTCCTGAATCATCACTTGAGATCTCAAACTCCACCTCTTCTGGATCCTCCTCTTCTTCTTCACTCTCAGCTGCAACTGCAACAGCTTCGTCTCCTCCACCATCATCGTCTCCATCATCATCGTCTTCGTCCTCATCATCATCATCGTTCCCACTGTCATCATCATCCCCACTGTTGCCATCATCTCCATTGTCATCATCAGAGGGTGGATTCAGCTGTGCTTGGAGAGCGGCAATCTGGGCTGTCATAGCTTCAATAGTTTGGTCCCTTTCCTGGACGGTCCCTTGCAACTGTTGTATGTTCTGGGTGTTCTCCTGCACAGTACCATGAAGATGAGCTATGGTTGCATCTCTGGCTATCAGGGCATTCTCCAGAACTCCCACAGCTTCATGCAGGGTGTCAATATCCTGTCCTTGGACCACCATACCATTGCTAGTAAAATCTGCAATCTCCTTTATCATCATCACCTTCTCAGCTAGAGCTCCATTCTCCTTTTCCATGTCCTCTATGTTCCTCCGACGGGGCGGCATGTTGTTCCTGTCGCCCGGGGTAACCACAACTCGTCCATCTTCATCATGCCTCCCATAGTCACGGTAGGGTAAATCTGCTGGCAGTAGGTGTCGGACATTATGGCACTAGCGAGACAAGGCTTCATGTATGGCCAAGTTGATTCCAAGTCCCCAGTTGCAGTATGTCTTGGTGTAGATCAAGTGCACGGGGTTTGGCAAGGCGGCGTCCCTGAATATGAAGGTAGTGATCTCCCATGCATCCTCTCCATATCCATAGGTGTATAGTCTTCTTCCCTTGAACATGGGCAGTGGCAATCCCAATGACTGCGAGAGCTGAGCTAACTGCCTTGCAAAGGGCCTTGGTGACTCCATGGTGGCATACTTAGTCTTGACTTCTCCCATCTATCAATTAAAAGAGGAAAGTGTGAGAATAGCATATGGTAAGAATTTACGAGGGTGAAAGGCATAAGATGAAAGACAGAGTTAATATAGGCTTTAATAATTCTATGGCTTCCTAATCCAATCCTAGGTCACGATCCTACAGTCGACACACGGGCGCTGGTACCATCCTGTAACACCCCGATTCTGAAAAGACCGTGGCTTCTATGTGACATGCCAATCCCTGGATCGGTTCCTTGGCGCACAATAGAATAAGATGAATAACATAGCAAAATATCCGTGTATCATAGATAACAAAGATCCAGAGTACCATTATTACAATAAAAGCTTAGCCCATAGCTAGCTCAAATTATTCAGGTAGCAACATAAACAATGTAAATCCTCCATTCTTCAAATTGCCCACAAGTGAACAAGTGCCGAGTGGAGTACCGTGGCCTATAACGATCAATCAGAATCGGAATAACCTGCAACATGAAACGTAGCAGCCCCGAAGGGTCAATACATGGAATGTATGGCAAGTAGAGCTAGTAATGGAGACAATAGTACTAACATCTACATGCATATTTGGCAAGTGGAGCTGTTTCTGGCTTGCATTTGCAAATACATTTGTCCTACTTTCATAAACAGTTTTGATTTTCTTTGAAAAGATCCCAATTAAGTTAACCCAACAATATTAAAACAATTATGAAATTAGAATGAGCGAGAAACATGTCATGGAATCAATATCAAGCAACTCAGATGTCCATAACCGGGGACACGGCTAATCGATTAGATTAAACACCCTGCAGAGGTTTGTACACTTTACCCATGTGACTTGGCCAGCCCAGCTCGAACAATCACTCTCATTTTGGGTGATGATAGGGAGAAGTACAAGAAGAGACTGTTCGGGAAGTAGTACCTCAATCCCGACGCGCACCGGTCCACCCTACCAAAATTCTACATCTCTGGATACGCGGGTTCGAGTTACCACAACCTACTAAGTCCAACCAACCGCCCATTTCATTATTGGCACATGGTTGTACACGTAAGCTACACAATAAGGAAGCCAATCATTCTCTCTTGATACCTGGGTGCCTTTCCGCAATGAAACCACCAAAAATTATCAATACCATCACACCCAGGGGATTCATTGATTAAGTTGTTTTAGTTTTCACAAACCAATACTTTTAGAAACAAGTCTCAATGATGTAACCCAGCCCTCGTTCAACATAGCATGGCTAAGAACATCTACCAACGGTGGTTCATCTACAAGGAAAGCCCTACCACATAATAGGACATAGCATAGCGATAGTATCATCCTACACATGCATCTACAAAATACACGACAATGCATTGAAAATAGTAGGACGATATCATGAACAAGGTAGCATCTACTTGCCTTGGTTGTAGCGGTCGGAAGAACAATCCACACACGAGCAAGCGTTGCACTCGTCACAATCTACACGATACAATTGCATTCATAAACAAACAATTCCACAAGCATATGCAACAAAGTTGATGCATGAAGGTATGCAAGGCAAGTGAATTGGTGCTACAGCTGCACCACATAATCCTAATCAATAACACTACTGATTGCATGCATGGAAAATAGTTTTAGCACTAGGGAAACTATTTCGCAAAAAGTAATGCTCAAAACTAGAGCTAGAACTTAAATAATTCACTACCGGTAGAATACTGTTCGTAAAATCTTGGGAAAATTCTACCGCATAGGCATCGCTGAATAGAAACAGTACCAATTGGAATTACTCAAAAAGGAATTATAAAACTCCCCGAGTAATTAAAACACTGCAGAAAGCCACTAGACAGTTTCTCCAGAAGTTTTTACTGTAAGCCTATCTTTTTAATTCACGATGAGATTCCCCTCGTTCCACTGAATCCAGGGACATATCATACGCGATTTTTGGAGCTACGGATCTTTTTCTACCAATTTATTACCCCGAAAAGGCCACTAACTAGTTTGATTAAACTGTACTAAACCTTGCTGCAAAAGCCTGAACCGTACAGCGAGATTCTAAACGACTCACTGAATCTACACATATTTTATTTGCAATTTTTGGCCAAGCGGTTTAATTACTATGCAATTTACAAGATTCTACCGAAATATGTCAACTAGAAGGATTAAGGAAATTAACCGATCAATCGTAATACATTGGTCAAAGCGTCACTGTTGGCTGGCCCGGGCATCTGACTAGTCAACGCCTGAGTCTGACTGGTCAACGAACGATCTAAGCCGCCTATCCGAGATCTGACGGTGGCTGCAGGCTTACCGGGAACAAGCGACGAAACGGACTACGGACGGTGCGGCGATCGATTCCGGCGTCGGTGTCTTTCCTGCGCGGATGGAGAGGATCAGCGCAACGGATTAAAACAGTCACGCAACGGCGGCGGTGTTCGGCACGCGAGCATGCGTGGATGCATGCGTGTGCGTGTGCGGCGCGGCTTGGCGGCAACATAGCGGCGCCTTGTGAAGTGTTAGCGGCGCAATGCGGCGCGCATAGCGGCATGGCGCAACAGCGGTAGCGGTGGCAGCGGCCAGCGGCTGTGGCAGCAACGGCAGCGGCGATAATGATTGTACAAGGCCAGCAGCGGCTGCGGCGCGGGTGGCGAGGTAGGGCGGCGGCGAGCGCCGCGGCTCATGTGGCGGCGCGATGGTGGCGGCGTCAGAAGAGAGAGAGAGGAGAGAGGCGGCCTCACTGGCGGCCGGATGGAGGCGGCGGCGGGGATGGCGGCCCGGCGGTGCGGGATGCGGCGGCGGCGCAGGTCGCATGAGGCGGCGGCCTCGGGGCAGCGTCAGGCGAACGAAAAAGCGAGGCGGTTTGGTCCCTTAAGTGGGATCTGCGCGGGTCCTACTCCAATTCGGCGCAGAGTTGGTTTAGGACTCGGAAATCGGTCCAGAAATTCGGACCGTTTTCCGGCGATTCACTAAAACGGCCGCAACTTCTCCGTACGAGCTCCGATTCGAGCGATTCTTGCGCCTACGGTTTCGTACAGTCGAGGGGAACAATCTAGGGCCAAGGGTTGAGCGAAACCACTATGCTACAAGGTTGGCAACACTAGATCTTCTAAAGCCTCCTGCAGGAGCCTCGTAGCAAAAATAGAATAGGGATTTGAAAATAGCGTTTCGCCGAACCTTTTCACTTGAAGGTTTTGCATGGAAAAGCATGATGCAATGATATGCAGAACCAAATCTCAAATTTGGGATGTGACAGGAAGGCTGTCGAGAACAAATGGATTTTCAAGAAGAAAACAGATGCTGATGGTAATATTACTGTCTATAAAGCTCGACTTGTCGCAAAGGGGTTTCGACAAATTCAAGGAGTTGACTACGATAAATTTTCTCACCAGTAGCGAAGCTAAAGTCTGTGAGGATTATGTTAGCAATCGCTGCATATTATGATTATGAGATATGGCAGATGGATGTCAAAACAACATTCATCAATGGAGATATTGATGAAGAGTTGTATATGATGCAACCCAAAGGTTTTGTCGATCCTAAAGATGCTAACAAGGTATGCAAACTTCAACGGTCCATTTATGGATTGAAGCAAGCATCCCGAAGTTGGAATCAACGTTTTGATAAGGTGATCAAAAGTTTTGGTTTTGTACAAACTTATGGAGAAGCTTGTATTTACAAGAAAGTGAATGGGAGCTCTGTAGCATTCATAATACTATATGTAGATGACATATTGTTGATTGGGAATGATGTAGACCTTCTTAATAGTGTCAAGGAATATTTGAATAATAGTTTTTCAATGAAGGATCTTGGCGAAGCAGCTTACATATTAGGAATAAAGATTTATAGAGATAGATCGAGACGCCAAATATCATTGTCACAAAGTACATATTTGGACAAAGTTCTAAAGAGGTTTGGAATGGAAGATAGCAAGAAAGGGTTCTTGCCCATGTTATTGTCGACCTTGAGTAAAACTCAAAGCCCGACATCGTGGAAGATAGATAAAGGATGAGTAAGACTCCCTATGCCTCAGCCATAGGATCTCTAATGTATGCCATGCTATGTACTAGACCCGACATTGCATATGCTGTTAGTTTAACTAGCAGATATCAAAGTGATCCAGGAGTGGATCATTGGACAACGGTCAAAAACATCCTTAAGTACTTAAGAAGAACTAAGGATATGGTTCTTTCTTATGGAGGTGATGAACAGCTCGTTGTAAATGGTTACACCGATGCTAGTTGGAACACCGATCCGGATGATTCTAAATCACAATCTGGATACGTATTTATTTTGAATGGTGCAGCAGTTAGCTGGAGGAGTGCAAAGAAAAGCGTTGTGGCGAGATCTTAAACTGAATCGGAATACATGGCTGCTTCGGAGGCTTCACAAGAAGCGATATGGATGAAAGAGTTCATTACAGAGCTGGGTGTGGTTCCTAGTGCGCTGGACCCAATGTCTATCTACTGTGATAACATGGGCGCCATAGCCAATGCGCAAGAACCAAGGTCACACAAGAAGCTGAAGCATATCAAGCTACGTTTTCACGCTATTCGAGAACATATCCAAGATGGGGACATAAAGATTTGCAAAGTACACACAGATCTGAATGTGGGGGATCCGTTGACTAAACCTCTCTCGAGGGCAAAACATGACCAGCACCAAACTGCCATGGGTGTTCGGTATATTACCATGTAATCTAGATTAGATGACTCTAGTGCAAGTGGGAGACTGTTGGATATATTCCCTAGAGGCAATAATAAATATATTTATTATTATATCTTTGTGTTTATGATAAATTTTTACATTCATGCTATAATAGTATTAACAAGGAAACATTAATACTTGTGTGATTTGTAAACTTAATTTGAAGTCCCTAGTTAAGCCTCTATACATCACTAGCTTGTTGGTTAATGAATGATTGTGGTTTCCCTGTCATGAACATTGAGATGTTATTAACAACAAGATCATATCGTTAGGAGAATGATATGGTGGACATACTCCTATAGATAAGCGTAGCATAAAGATCAAGTCATTTTAATAGTTCAATTGCTATATGCTTTCTGATACATAGTAACCTAATTCCTTCGACCACGAGATCATGCATATCACCTTTACCGGATGGATGCTTTGATGACATCAAACACCACATCGTAACTGGGTGGCTATAAAGGTGGCATTGAGTGTTCGGAAAGTATTGGTTGAAACACATGGATCAAGAGTGGGATTTGTCCATCCATATGACGGATAGATATACTCTGGGCCCTCTCGGTGGAATGTCATCCAATTATCTTGCAAGCATGTGACTATCTCACAAGGGATCACATATCACGGGAACGAGAAAACAGTACTTATCGGTAACGAGGTTGAACTAGGTATGCAGAGATACCGACAATCATAACCTCGGATGAGTAAACTATCGTGAGACAAAGGGAAATTGGTATCGTATGTAAGTGGTTCATTCGATCGCAAACTAATCGTAGAAATATGTGGGAGCCATATGAATTTCTAGATTCCTCTATTGGTTATTGTTCGGAGAAGTGTCTCGATCATGTCCACATAATTCACGAACCGTAGGGAGACACACTTAAGGATTCGATGTTGTTTGAGTAGTTATGGAATGATGAGAAAGAGTCCGAATGTTGTTCGGAGTCTTGAATGGGATTCGGGATATCACGAGGAGATCCGGAATGGTCCGGAGAATAATATTCATATAAGGAAAGTCCCGTTTCGGAGTGGGAGAATGGTTCCGGTGTTTTCATCGGGAATGTTCTAGAAGGTTTCGAAATATCCGGCACTCTGTAGGGGAAGGGTACATGAATGTGTTATATCAAGTTGGTCTGATTGCATCATGTACTCAGTGTCATCTCTGAACAAAATAGAGGGTTTATTCAAATCCTAGTTTGAAAAAGTCAAACGGCTATTTTTGGGAAGTGGAGAGGGAGGTGGAAACCGACTTGGGGGAGGAGTTCCTCCTCCCACCGCCGGCGCACCACCAAGCCGAGTTGGGTAGGGACTCTGTAGAGGGAGTGTGCCAACCTTTAAACAATATAAGGTGGAGTCCCCTGTGTTTACAATGCTAGTCCCTGGATCAATAGCTAGCATCCACGGTTAAGATGTAATATCAAGAAACAAAGGTCATAATACAACTTTATAACCAGTAATAACATAATTTTATTACATCTTACATAGCTCATTTGGCTATTACATTACATTGCAGCGGAATATCTATAAGCATGGGGTCCTTCATCTTCAAAATGCCACATGCAGACATGTTGGTTGTAGACTTTGTAATCCTAATCAACACACTTCACTAAATCAATCAAACCTACAACATAACAAGTTACAGCCACAAGGGTCAATACATTTGAGTTGTATTGGCAAGTGATACTATGGTAGTATGGTGGAGTCTATCATCTATATGCATTTGGCTAAGTGGAGTTGAGACTTGCATTGCTCAAAATAGATTTTCCTTATCATTTTGGAAACACTAAGTTTTTGTTTGACAAAATCATTTTTCTCAATCAAAGATTGAAGATCCTTTAACCCTTGTTCAAACCACAAGATTTTAACTTAGCAATTTGAATGATGAGATTCTTGATTGCTTCCATGTCTTGATGCTCAAATTGTCCTTTACCAGGGACATGGCTAAGTACTTAGATTTTACACTCTGCAGAGGTGGTGCACTTTCCCCACAATACTTGGTTTCCCAAGACAAGATCTTTCAGAAGCCTTCCCTTAGACCAAAATGGACGCGTTCCAACCTATCAAATTCTACCACCAACTGTCCATATGGCTAAGTTCTTGCAACCTATATGATCCAGGCAGAGCCCATAATGCCAAGTGGCTGCACTTGAAGCTTCTCAACATTTGACATCTCAAATCTCTTTGTTCCTGGGTGGCCATCCACAAGTGAGATACACAAGGTCAACCATAGACATGGGTCTTGTGAACCACTCAACCAAAAACCACCAAGCAATTACCATTCCACCCAGGTGATTCATTAACTTAGTTGTTTTATTAAACAAAAACACAAGTCCTCAGACTTAGAAATTTTTCATATTATGGATATATATTCCACCCTTGTTTTCTACTAGCTAAGCTAAGCATGATAGTAATAGGTATCTTAACTTAGGAAAATTCCTACTAAGGTTTCATCCACTAGGTTTTCCTATAGCAAGGTTTATACTTAGCAAAATTCCATGCAAGTTTTACTTAGAGAAAATCACTAATGCATAGTGAAAGTAATGGGACAAAAAGTATGAAGCATCACTTGCCTTTTTGGTAGAGGGTATAGGTTCACTCCTTGTCCTTGCAACAATCACACTCTTCAAGTCACTACAATTCAATCAAGCAAGGCACAAACTCAATCTACCAATCAAGCAAAACAACACATAAAATAACAAAGTCAAAGTAATGCATGCAAGCATTCCAAGCTTTGTTTTGTTTGAAAAAGTGGTTCCTAATGGGTCATGAACATTTGGGTACACCTAATGGTCATTTTATAAAGTGGCAAAGTCATTTGCAAAAGGTTTCACTTTATAAACCATTTTCAAAACAAAGTATCATTTTATGTGGTGTAGAAATATTTTTACTAAGGCATTAATCTATAGGGTTCACCAAATATGTTTTCAAACCACAAAACTTGGTGTTTGGGGTCAGAGAGTTTGAAACAAAACATTTCCCAAAATTTTTCTTCCAAAAGCATTTTTAATAAATGAACCATATTTCTATTTGACTAGAAATGGTTTTAAATCAAAGAATCATTCTTTTGTTTCACCAAATACATTTTTGAATCCACAAAGTGTTTCCTATGGTCAGTAGGTTCAAATTACTCCATGTGCAAAAGATTTTATCCCCAAAATCATTTTTGAACAATTTTTATAACCTAAACAAGCATACAAATGTTTCTGCAAAACCAATCATTTACCAGAGGCTTTTTACTAAACTAATTGCATGGTTGGCTAGGGCTTGTTCCACTGATTCCATTGATATAAAATTTGTAATTTTTGGACGTGTGGATCAAAAGTTACAAGGGTTTCAAAATGGCATCTAAATCAGATTCAAAATTTTGTTTTAAACAGAAACTAGCCACGCGTCAAGTTCCTATTGGGCGGTACCGGTTCGTCCGGATCACGTGCTGCAGGCCGTTGGATCTAACTGATATCGCACGGCTCAGGTGTGCTCTTACCGCTTCGCTCTGTTCTAATTACAACCGCAGGATTAAAATCTAATGGTGACAATCTGATCGACCTTACTCGGGCGGCGCTGACGGCGGCTGGCGGCGGCACATGGTCAGATGGCGGCGGCGCTAGTGTAACAGGAAGCGAGAGAAGGGGAGGAGAGGCTCACCGTGATCGCAAGGATGTGGGGAAGCTCGACGTGTTGGTTGTAGACGGAGGGGCGCTCGTATGTGGTGGTGATTGCTCACCGGAGTTCGCTCGGCGTGCCGCACGCCTCGGTTGATAGTGAGGCGGGGCTACAAGGCCTGAGGACGAGACAAGACAAAGTGCATTACGCGTGAGGAGAGTAGAACTTGCGTGCGTGGCGAGAGGAAGGCGGGCGAAACTACAGGGCACTCGGGAGTTAAACCGAACGGTGGCGGTGGAGTTGTTGCCGAGGCTCAGGTATGAAGCTGGCGATGCGGACATGTCCGCCAGGAGATGGGGATCACAGCTGCGTGCTCGAGGAGGTATGGGGTGGCTTGGATCTGCCGGAATTCTCGCCGGAGCGTCGTTGGACAGTGGCGGTGTTTGAGCAAAATTCGACAGCCTGGGGGCGTGTCGAGGTGGGGCGACAGAGGGGAACTAGAGAGGAGAGGGAGACGATTTATCATGCGTGGTCGCAGCGAGGTTAAGGCGCGGCATTATGGCGAATTGATCGCGAGCTTTCAATGGCAGCAACGGCTGCGGCGTGGTCAGCGGCGGGTGGAAACGACGAACAGGAGGGGTGGGGTCGGCTGGTCAGTGAGAAAGGGAGTGAGGGGGAAGGGTCCACCGGTCAGCTTCTGTGCGGGTCAGTAAGTTGGTGCCAAACGTTTTCTTCGGGAGGGAGATAAGCTGGGCTGGTTGGGCCTTGTGGGCTGCTGGGTTGGGTCGACTGGGCTGGCTCCTTCTCATATATTTTTTTGTACAACAAGCTTTTCTTTTTCTATTTCCTATTTATGTTTTGAAATTCAAACAACATTCATACATTCAAATCTCATTCAAACATTCAACACACTTTGCAATTGAATTTGGTTCTCTTTAACAACATAAACCAAAATCCAAAATAAAATAATATTTTTATTTTAGAGTCCATTTATAATTAAATAAAATGGACCTTAGTTATTAAATCAAAATAGGATTTGTTTTATTAAAATATTTATTTTGAAATCTAAAATAAAACCAAAACACTTCAGTAGGTTTTATTTGAGAATATAAAATACTTGGAAAACTTATTTTTAAAATAAATAAATAAGTTTTTGTGTTTATTTAAAATGGGAAAAGCCTTTACTTAAATAAAATTGGATACTAAGTCCTTATTATTTTATTTAAATAAACCTTTGCTATTTTTAATCAAAACAAAACATTTTATTTCAAAATATTGGCCAAGGTTTAATTTGGCTTTATAAAATAATCTTTATTTATAAATTTATTCTTTTTCATTTGAAAACCAAATCTTTTTATTAAAAGATCCAAACATAGTAAAACCAAATATTTTTATTTTCCTTTATTAAATGTTTAATTTTTTAAATCCCTTTAGGATTTTTCTTGATCAAAATAGGTTTTGAAAGTTTCAAATTGGATTCAAAAGTTTCTTCTCACCCTGAAAATCAACAAAGTTTTATTTTATTCATTTATTTTTCACATTACAAGATTTGGAAAATCTTGGGATGTGACAGACTCCCCTCCCCTTGGCCGGCCCCCTCCACCTATAAAAGGAGGGGCAGGGCTCCCCTCCTAGACACAAGTTCCTACACCTCTAAACCCTAGCCCCAAGCCGCTGCCGCCTCCATATCCGCCTCCGGCCCTAGGGCACTCGCCGGCTCCGCCTAGGTGAAACACTAGCCGCCGGTCTAGCCCCCTCCTCGGCGTGTCTAAACCCTAGATCGTCGAGGGACTCTCTCATACTCCACCATACTCGCTCCGGCTTAAGGCGAAGCCCTGCGAGATCTCCCCTCTACTTCCGGTACCACGCCGTTGTCTTGGGAATCGCGGAGAGTGCTACAACCTCCGCTGCTTTGGAACAAGGAGAGGAAGGTCTTCGTCAGTACCGACGTGTGACCAAGCTGAGCGCTGCGGAGCACGCGCGGAAGGATCGTCTACGCGATATTGAGATCGGGAAGAGTACGACTACATCACCCACGAGAATCCGCTCTCGTTAAACACTTTGGAATCTTCGAGGGTGAGTTATTCCATCGACTCGTTGCTACAATCTAGTAGATATATCTTGGCTTGTTTGTTTGTATGCGATAGAAATTTTTTGTTTCCCATGCTACGAATCCCTACACGTTTGAGTCTGTTCTTGAATTCTCTTCTTCTCCACGGGGAAGATAGCGTTGATTTGTATCCCTGCGAAGCCTTACATCAGCACTTTGGTCAGCGTCAGTGTGGCAAAACTCGGATTTTGAGGCCAGGTTGCCACTATATGACGCGACCGTTTTCTGCTACTTTAATATTTTGGCCAGCAATGCGACGCATTGCTGGACCTGCTGTGGAGACGGATTGTTGGCGAGGATAGCTCGAACTACAGCAACATTTTCCAACGACATGCTGTAGACTCGTATCTTCTATCCATCCTTTCCGTCGAATAGATCTTTGTGGATATCCGGGTTCTTGTTAGCAAGAAACGGACCTCGCCTTGTCTTGTTTTGGAGTCGCTTGAAATCTGACTGATATTTGGCAGGATCACTGTCTAACTGCTATCTCATCTTGATGATGCGCGCGACCTCTTCGAGCAGAAACAGACGATGCTTTTCCAGGTCGTCAGCCCTTTTCTCCAGTGCCTCCGGTGTAAGATCCGAAGCTATTGGGATTGGAATCGTGAGAGCATCTCCGTATATTTCACGCGAACCCTTGGTGACAACGTGTCCATCCATAGGAGGGTCGATCGGGGTGGTATTAATCGGATCTCTGTCCAGATTCTCCATCTCGATCTCTTCATCAACTTTTTCTTTGTTGGTTTCCTTGACTTCCGGCTCTACTGGTGTCGGATTTTTGTTCTTCTTCTTCTTCTTCTTCTTTGACCGCCCAGTAGCCTTAGAGTGCGTACCAGTGTCAAAGAAGGCTTTCGGTCCGGTACCGGGAGATAAACTTCCGTTGGTACTTTCCGTCATGGTTGGCTTGTGGACCTAGAAGGAATCTCCGGTATCCATATCATCCTGCGAGGTGTAGCTTTCATCCATGCTATCATATGGACTAGGAGAATTTTCCGGCTCACCTTGCGTTGGCTTGGAGACGTGTTATTTTTCGTACCCCTCCATCTCTTTGTCGAAGTCTTGAATTTCTTGCGACGTTATTGACTCTTGAGGGGAGCCAGGTAAGTCGGTGCTTTCTTCGATTGCGTCTAGGACCGAATCGCTACAGGCTCCAGCAGTGACAGAGTCGAAACCAGAGTTTATGTGGTACACAAAACAATGCTTCTTCTTGATCATGTTCTTGATGTAATGGCACAACTGGGTTTCCGCCTCATCCATCTCAAAGTTATCCTTGATGTCGGTGATTTCTTCGTAATCGATGTAGGTGCGTTTCATCATCTCCTTTATCCTGTGCTTCAAGGGTAGTTTTTCTACTATGATGTCCGGGAGGATGGATCCGTAGCGGATATATTCCTCGTCCGTATATCCGATCTCATCAGAGTGATCACATCCGGATTCTTCTTCCACCTATTCTTCCACTGTAGGAGTGGGCTGGGTGGGTTTGATTTTCTCTGGGACCTTGAACTCTTCCGCCTCAGCGGACAAAGTAGATCCGAATTTTTCTTCCGCCATGGTCATCACCTGAAGGGCGGGTTGGGCGGTTTTAGCGAAACCGAGATAAATATCGATCTCGCTGATGGACATGATTGTCTAAGTCTTCACGGGTTTCGAAGCCAGAATCCAGGTCTCATCGAGAAGGACGAGAGGGACATCACTGGCATAGACCACACGACCCATGGCGATAGTTTCGCCGATTCCTGCATGTGCAGATTCCGCCTAGAACGATGCTCCAAAGGTCACCTGCCCCACGATGGGCGCCAACTGTCATCAGATTGTCGACAAGTACGCCATAGGGGGTTCTAGTGGCGTTGGAAAGATGGGGTGTGAGACGTCCGATGTTCCAGGAGTGGCGAGCACAAGTTTACCCAGGTTCAGATCCGCCTGAGGTGATCGGATCCTACTCCTGCTACCTAGCAATACATCGGTGTAAGCCGGATGTTACAATGGATTACAAGAGAGGTTCGCCTGTGCTAGTTGATTGTGGTGTTACGATTGGTTGTGTGCCCTAAAGGCTCCCATAGGGCCAGTTTATATAGTCACCGGGGCCTATGGTTACAGGAGAGACCTATCCGGCTACGTTACAGAGTCCGTAACTAGATACAGCTTGGACTACAAGTAATACTACATGCCTAAGGCGGTAACTCTTCTGGGCCTTGTCTTAGCCGGAACTGGCTCCTCCTTTTTCTCTAACTGGGCTGCCCGTGAAGCAAAGCTCTAACCTGTTGGTGGGCCACCCTGGTCAGCAAGTCCCGTGGGAATACCCGAAAAGTATATCCCCAACACTTGGTTCCTGCGCATTGGCTATGGCACCCATGTTGTCACAGTAGATGGCCATTGGATCCAAGTGTAGCACCCCGGTAAAACTACTACTAGAAAATCGTGGTTGTTTGTATGTTGCGCATCATCATGACATCATCATGTATGTTTGTTCATAAAAGTTTTTTTTCGAAAATCTATTTTTTTACACTACTTTTGTACTTTATTTCAAAGTATCATTAATTGTAAAATTATTGGCCTCAAAACTATATGCTAAAAGGTTTTAAAATAAAACAAAAGACAAAAGAAATAATTTATATAAATAAAAATAAAACCTAGACCTAAACCGGCCAGGCCCAAAAAGCCCAGCCGGATAGAACCCTAACCCTAGCTTCCTATCCGGCTCCTACCCTAGCACGCCACTCCCTCACCCAGCCGCCACACTCCACCCCACACCACACGCACGCTTCACCCGACCCTCTCACACACCAGCGCCTGCACACACCGAGCACACACAATTACGTCGCTGCCAAACCAAACCCACCCATCGACACACTTCCCACCCCAGCTCCCCGACAAGACCCTGGCTGTGGCATCCCGCAAAACCACTACTAGAAAATCGCGTTGAATTTGTGCATTGCATCGTCATCGTCGCATGTTGTTTGTCAAAAACTATTTTTGCAAACCCCGATTTGTTTTCCAAACGCCCATCTTTTATTAAAACGCCAAACCCCGGATCTCCGGACTATTTTGTTTTGTTGCTATCGGGTTTCAAACGGCCCAATTCAATTAAATAAAATATTTAATTATTTTTGCGGGGGCAGTCGAACGGGCCGTTCCGACCCGAACGACCACCCCCTGGAAATATAAAACGGTCCACCCACCTGCCCCATCTAAATCCTAAACCCACCAACTAGTCTACCCACACCCCTTGGCCACATCACCCCAACCAATCGGTGTTCGCCACGTCATCTTGCCCAACCCCCCAACCAACCAGAAGCAGCCACCTCATCTCACCCCTCTCTCCCCTCTCTCTCCCAGGCAGCCCCACGCCACCACGCGCTGGACACGCGCCCACCACGCGGTGGACACGCGCCCACCACGCGCTGGACACGCGCCACCTAGCCAGCCCCTACCCACCGCGGTCACCCCTCTCTGACTCCCGGGCCCCACCCCGCGTCCCCCGCGTGGACCTGCCCGTCCCACTCGCAGCCCTCTTCCCTTCCCCTCGTCTTCCTCCTTGCCCCCACCCACCACGCCCTCAGCGCCCCAACCTCCCGTCCCGCCTTGCCGCCCGAGCCGCCCGCGCCTAACCTCGCCTCCACCGCCTTTCGCCCGTCCTTGCGCTGTCGCATCCGGCGCATGGCCTCCCACGACCCGTGGCAATCACCCTCGCCTCCGCCCGTTCCTCCTCTCTGCGAGCCGCTGCGAGTCCCGCCAAGGCCGCGCGCAGCTGGCAGCGCCGCCCGAGTCGCCCTCCTCCTGCGCGCCTTCCCCGCCCGCCCGCCTCCAGATTCTGCCCGCCTCGGCGCCTCGCAGACCTCTGGCGTGGCCCGCGCCGCTGGGCCTCCGGCTACCCTCCCGTCTCTCCGCTAGCCGCGGCTCGCGCTCCCGGTCCTGCGCCCGCGCCGGCGCAAGCTCCTCCGGCCCGCGTCGCGCCAGCTGCCTGGTCCGCCCCAGTCCGCCTGCCCGCCGCCAGAACCCCCTGCGCGGTAGCCCTGCCGCCTCCTCGGGATCCGGGTCCTCCTCCGCCTAGCTCCTCTCCGGCTCGCCGGAACCTGCTTCGTCGGCCTCCTCCTCGGGTTCCTCGGCCCGCCCAAGGCCGCTGTGGATCCACGCCCAGCCGATGCCCGTGCTTTGTCCCGAGCTCGCCAACACCATTCACCGAGAGTCGCGGTACCAAGAGAACAACAGGGAACCGACAAGATCTCCGACGTTGGGTACACCGGAAGACGACCGGTAAGAAACCAAGGACAAGTGCTACCTCATGGAAACAAGATCTCCGGGCCCGATGAACCACGCAAAGCTCTTCTTCACGGAGACTGAAGGCCGTTGTCCGAGACCCCGAAACAGATCCCCGGAACGACAAGAACTTCCTCGAGGACGCCGAGTACTTCACCCCGAACGCCAAGACCGTCCCGACTCGAGAACCCGACAAGATCCGCGCAACGACAAGAACGGCTCCGACCCAGAAGAATCCGACGCGCCCCGACACCGACCCAAGTCCGCACCGGATGCGCCAGCCCGATACCCAAGCACGACCCCGGAGGCCGAGAACGATCCCGTCGAACCCCAGATCCGAACCTCGCCGTTCCGTCGAACCCTGGACCCTGACCCCGAACCCCGGAACCCCAAGATCGTCGAGACCCCTCAATGTGTGAACCTTTCTCCCGAACCCTATTTTACAACATAATACAACTTGTCGCATAATGATTGTCTTGCATGCATACATTCATGTGGTTTGGGGGCCTTCTGCCGATTCACCTAATAATTAAATATGGGGCCCATATGCGGGCAAATCTAGTCTCATATCGGCCTCATTTAAAATTTATGTAGCGAACCGGTGCTATCTTTTGCCTTGTTAAACAACATTTAAAATTGCGGGGTAGATAAATAACTTGAACCATCTAATTAAATTGTCGGGACCCCGGTTCCACTTAATATTGACCTAATTGCATCGCATCTTTGCCATGCCATCCATCATGCATGCATCATGCCGATTTTCTGCCGTTGTATTAAATATCGCATCCGGTGTTTCTTCTAGTGTTCTGCTTCTTCGCGGATAAGGCCGTTGAGTTGATGTGAGCTAGCCCCGATCTTCGGTTGAACCCTTCGACAATGTTTTCAGGCGAGCATCTCCCCCTTTCTACCTATCTTACTTTTATAGTCTTTATTTCCTCCTGTTGATCTTTTGCTATCTGTGTTGCGATGCTTTAGTTTCCGTACCTGTGATATTCCCTTGCAGCCCTATATTGCCTTGGACACATCCTATTACCTGTTGTTTGGTAGCTAGTTCGACTTGCGCGTCGTAGTTGCTTGCTCAAGTGCTGATGTGTGTCGCCATATGCCGCAGTTGCTGATGTATTGCCGCATGTTGATGTTGGAGATGATCCTCGTTTTACTTATTGTTCACTTTACTTTCTGTTTAACAACTAAAATTGAATAAGCAGAGGCATCGGTGGGTGATAGATAATATTTGGTTTCCGAACGCCCACTCGTGTCCCGTAAGACCCCGAGTACTTGATACCTGTTCCTTGTTTTATCGCGCTATCCACATATGGGGAGTATGGGCCCCCCCTAGCCAGAGCTTGATTCCGTCTTATTTCTTGGGGCCACAAACTAGTTTGAGGTTTTATTACTATCCTGTACTTATGCCATGTTTCTTTATTTATTACGATTGTGCAGTCGCACTGTCTTTATTTGGATCGGGACACGTTTCCGCGGTGTCGACAAGCCCAGCCACACTTTCGGGTTCCCAGTCGTTCACAGCCGTCCACCCAAACCTTGAGGCCGTCTCGGAGCTTGTCTACTCCGTTCGGGTTCTACTCAAAGGGTGGCCCCAAATATTTCTGAATCTTGCGATTGCTCGTCGTGAGACCTCGTTGGGTTTTGATTTGGTTTTTAGGGTTGATCGTGTGTGTGTTGCTATTGGTGCACCCGGCGGGTTAAAACTTTCTAAAGCCGTGTCCGCGGTTATGGGCGACTTGGAGCACGATATCTCGATCATAGACAAGCATAACTAAAGTTTACTGCTGTAAATTTGACTTATAATGACTAGTACTCAGCTCCACTATAATGGAATGGCTAATTAATACTGCCCACAATTGCTTGTTGGTTGTCGCTTGCGACAAATGTATTGACTAGTAAGTATTGCAACTTCAACGAATCGGCTGAATAAAAGTGACAACCCTTCTTTGGGTTTAAGGGTTATCTCAAGCTAATTGTATCTGATTAGTAATTGTTGCAACTATAACGGAATGATTAATTAAAAGTGCCCACTGCTTATTTTATCAGGACGATTATCTAAACCTGACTAGTAAAGTGCCACAACTATAACTGTATAATTAAAGCTGCCAACTGTGTGAGTTCCTCGGTTGACTTCCTCGTTTGGGTCTCGAGGGGGAACCACCCGGATGGGTTTGTTTGGTGACAGCTTCAGGTTGGATCCGCATAGGTCTCTCTTACCCCTCTCTGATTACCGCCAGTTGTATCGAGTCTCTATAGGTTGTTTAGTGCATGCTGCCGCTGCCGCTCAGTCCACCATACCTATGTAGGCGAGGACCGCCGAATTCTAGCCTCGCCGTGTACTGGCCTCAGTATTGACGCTCCTTCTTTTTCCTTTGCCCTTTGTCGGCACCCCTTTTGTTTAAGCAGGTTTGAGATCGACGTCGTTAGCAGGGTTACCCTTCCGGCTTGGCCTGGGCAGGGTTATGGACGCCATTGGTTATTCTTCAGGGCTCTTAGCCCCATTTGCATCTTGTCCGTAGCTGGACGCTCTATCGTTTTCAAGGTGATTTGGATCTGTGTAAATTATATCTGTATTCTTGACTCTCTGAGTCGCTGTTATATATATCTGTTCTGTGGGTCCCATCGAGGACTGTTGTGTAATGTCAGAGTGGTATCAGAGCTCAGCAGTTGCGATACCCCACAAGTCCAGCCTGTAGGATAACCTAGCTAACGGCCGAGGTAGAGTGTCAAAACTATTTTGCAAAATCGGTTGGATAGTTCTGATTAGGTCTGATTTTACTCCTTACCCCTCTGCTATTCTCCTCTTACCTCGACGTGTTTTGAATCTGCCTCTTATTTTTTCTTCGAGTCCAGGATTTCTCGTGGTTGGGTTTTCCGTCGTACCTTTAGGGTTTCGCTTCCTCTGCCGATAACGGTGTTCTGCCATCCGGTGTTCCAGCTGCCTGATGAATCCGTCTACGGTGTTATCATTCCTTGTTCTTTGTTTGTGCCTTCCGGAGTTTTCCGACGCGACGACATCCCCTGAGCCAGACCCGATGCAGGGTCTACATCCCTCCTTTGTTTCCGAACCTCGCTTGTCGAGATCTTCAGTCTGATTCCGAGAATGGTTGCACTCTTTTCCACTGATTGTGCGGAGTAATAGTTTGGGTGCGTGATGGATTGGCCCCCATGCCGACTACCCTTTCTATTCGCTTTTGTACATTGAAGTGGACGAGAATGCATCGGTTCCCTCCTTCCATCGAAGTTAGAGGTGGCTTTATTTGTGATACCTCTACCTTCGACCTTTTGTTTCCGGAGTGCTCTCTCGACGATCAGGAACAACGACCCTTCGTTGGTGGTGTCGCCGATTTCAAGATGGAGGATGAACCCTCGTTAGTGGTGTCGCGAAGATCTGCATGAAGCAAGAAGTTTCGGATCACCTTCCTTTCCGGTACATGAGGCGGATCTCGAGGCGAGATCCATTGTTAGTGGTGTCGGTGTGGCATCCCAAAACCACTACTAGAAAATCGCGTTGAATTTGTGCATTGCATATCGCCGTCGCATGTTGTTTGTCAAAAACTATTTTTGCAAACCCCGATTTGTTTTCCAAACGCCCATCTTTTATTAAAACGCCAAACCCCGGATCTCCGGACTATTTTGTTTTGTTGCTATCGGGTTTCAAACGGCCCAATTCAATTAAATAAAATATTTAATTATTTTTGCGGGGGCAGTCGAACGGGCCGTTCCGACCCGAACGACCACCCCCTGGAAATATAAAACGGTCCACCCACCTGCCCCATCTAAATCCTAAACCCACCAACTAGTCTACCCACACCCCTTGGCCACATCACCCCAACCAATCGGTGTTCGCCACGTCATCTTGCCCAACCCCCCAACCAACCAGAAGCAGCCACCTCATCTCACCCCTCTCTCCCCTCTCTCCCCTCTCTCTCCCAGGCAGCCCCACGCCACCACGCGCTGGACACGCGCCCACCACGCGGTGGACACACGCCCACCACGCGCTGGACACGCGCCACCTAGCCAGCCCCTACCCACCGCGGTCACCCCTCTATGACTCCCGGGCCCCACCCCGCGTCCCCACCGCGTGGACCCTGCCCCGTCCCCACTCGCAGCCCCCTCTTCCCAGTTCCCCACTCGTCTTCCTCCTTGCCCCCACCCGACCACGCTCCCTGCGCGCCCCAACCTCCCGTCCCCGCCGCCGCACGCCCCGAGCCGCCCCGCGCCTAACCTCGCCGCCTCCACCGCCCAGCCCGTCCCGCCCGTCGCATCCGCCGCGCGCCAGGCGACCCTTGGCCGTCACCCTCGCCTCCGCCCGTTCCTCCTCTCTGCGAGCCTGCGGTCCCGCCACGCCGCCCGCGCTGCGCCGGCAGCCGCGTCCCGCCGGAGTCGCCCTCCTCACGCCTTGCGCTTCCCCGGCCCGCCTCGCCTCCAGATCTGCCCTCCGGCGCCCCTGCCTCTCGCCGGCGTGGCCGCGCTGGCCCCCTCCGGCTACTCCCGTCTCTCCGCCTAGCCGCGGCTCCGGCGCTCCGTCTGCGCCCGCGGCCGCCAAGCTCCTCAGCGTCGGCGCCCGCGCCAATGCGCCTGGTCCGCCCCAGTCCGCCTCGCCTCGCCGCCCAGAACCCCACGCGAGTAGCCCTGCCGCCTCTCCTCGGGATCCTGGTCCTCCTCCGCCTAGCTCTCTCCGGCTCTTGGCGAAACCCGTTCGTCGGCCTCCTCCTCGGTTCCGGCCCCTGCCCCGCCTGTGGATCCACGTCGAGCCGCCCGTGCCGTGCTTTGTCCCGAGCTCGCCAACACCATTCACCGAGAGTCGCGGTACCAAGAGAACAACAGGGAACCGACAAGATCTCCGACGTTGGGTACACCGGAAGACGACCGGTAAGAAACCAAGGACAAGTGCTACCTCATGGAAACAAGATCTCCGGGCCCGATGAACCACGCAAAGCTCTTCTTCACGGAGACTGAAGGCCGTTGTCCGAGACCCCGAAACAGATCCCCGGAATGACAAGAACTTCCTCGAGGACGCCGAGTACTTCACCCCGAACGCCAAGACCGTCCCGACTCGAGAACCCGACAAGATCCGCGCAACGACAAGAACGGCTCCGACCCAGAAGAATCCGACGCGCCCCGACACCGACCCAAGTCCCGCACCCGGATGCGCCAGCCTTACCCCCGATACCCAAGCACGACCCCGGAGGCCGAGAACGATCCCGTCGAACCCCAGATCCGAACCTCGCCGTTCCGTCGAACCCTGGACCTTGACCCCGAACCCCGGAACCCCAAGATCGTCGAGACCCCTCAATGTGTGAACCTTTCTCCCGAACCCTATTTTACAACATAATACAACTTGTCGCATAATGATTGTCTTGCATGCATACATTCATGTGGTTTGGGGGCCTTCTGCCGATTCACCTAATAATTAAATATGGGGCCCATATGCGGGCAAATCTAGTCTCATATCGGCCTCATTTAAAATTTATGTAGCGAACCGGTGCTATCTTTTGCCTTGTTAAACAACATTTAAAATTGCGGGGTAGATAAATAACTTGAACCATCTAATTAAATTGTCGGGACCCCGGTTCCACTTAATATTGACCTAATTGCATCGCATCTTTGCCATGCCATCCATCATGCATGCATCATGCCGATTTTCTGCCGTTGTATTAAATATCGCATCCGGTGTTTCTTCTAGTGTTCTGCTTCTTCGCGGATAAGGCCGTTGAGTTGATGTGAGCTAGCCCCGATCTTCGGTTGAACCCTTCGACAATGTTTTCAGGCGAGCATCTCCCCCTTTCTACCTATCTTACTTTTATAGTCTTTATTTCCTCCTGTTGATCTTTTGCTATCTGTGTTGCGATGCTTTAGTTTCCGTACCTGTGATATTCCCTTGCAGCCCTATATTGCCTTGGACACATCCTATTACCTGTTGTTTGGTAGCTAGTTCGACTTGCGCGTCGTAGTTGCTTGCTCAAGTGCTGATGTGTGTCGCCATATGCCGCAGTTGCTGATGTATTGCCGCATGTTGATGTTGGAGATGATCCTCGTTTTACTTATTGTTCACTTTACTTTCTGTTTAACAACTAAAATTGAATAAGCAGAGGCATCGGTGGGTGATAGATAATATTTGGTTTCCGAACGCCCACTCGTGTCCCGTAAGACCCCGAGTACTTGATACCTGTTCCTTGTTTTATCGCGCTATCCACATATGGGGAGTATGGGCCCCCCCTAGCCAGAGCTTGATTCCGTCTTATTTCTTGGGGCCACAAACTAGTTTGAGGTTTTATTACTATCCTGTACTTATGCCATGTTTTACTGCTTTATTTACGATTGTGCGAGGTACTGCACACTGTACTGTTTTGGATCGGGACACGTTTCCGCGGTGTCGACAAGCCCAGCCACACTTTCGGGTTCGAGTCGTTCACCCGTCCACCCAAACCTTGAGGCCGTCTGAGCTTGTCTACTCCGTTGGGTTCTACTCAAAGGGTGGCCCCTGAAATATTTCTGAATCTTGATTGCTCATCGTGAGACCTCGTTGGGTTTTGATTTGGTTTTTCCGAGGTTGATCGTGTGTGTGTTGCTATTGGTGCACCCCGGCCGGGTTAAAACTTTCTGAAAGCCGTGTCCGCGGTTATGGACGACTTGGAGCACAGTATCTCGATCATAGACAAGCATAACTAAAGTTTACTGCTGTAAATTTGACTTATAATGACTAGTAATCAGCTCCACTATAATGGAATGGCTAATTAATACTGCCCACAATTGCTTGTTGGTTGTCGCTTGCGACAAATGTATTTGACTAGTAAGTATTGCAACTACAACGAACTGGCTGAATAAAAGTGACAACCACTGCTGGGTTTAAGGGTTATCTCAAGCTAATTGTATCTGATTAGTAATTGTTGCAACTATAACGGAATGATTAATTAAAAGTGCCCACTGCTTATTTTATCAGGACGATTATCTAAACCTGACTAGTAAAGTGCCACAACTATAACTGTATAATTAAAGCTGCCAACTGTGTGAGTTCCTCGGTTGACTTCCTCGTTTGGGTCTCGAGGGGGAACCACCCGGATGGGTTTGTTTGGTGACAGCTTCAGGTTGGATCCGCATAGGTCTCTCTTACCCCTCTCTGATTACCGCCAGTTGTATCGAGTCTCTATAGGTTGTTTAGTGCATCTTTGCCGCTTTCGATCCACCATACCTATGTAGGCGAGGACCGCCGAATTCTAGCCTCGCCGTGCATCTTGGCCTCAGACGCTCCTTCTTTTCCTTTGCCCTTTGTCGGCACCCTTTTGTTTAAGCAGGTTTGAGATCGGCGTCGTTAGTGGTTACCCTTCCGGCTTGGCAGGGTTATGGACGCCATTGGTTATTCTTCGAGGCTCTTAGCCCCATTTGCATCTTGTCCGTAGCTGGACGCTATCGCTTTCAAGGTGATTTGGATCTGTAAATTATATCGTATTCTTGACTCTCCGAGTCATTTGTTATATATCTACGTGGGTCCCATCGAGGACTGTTGTGTAATGTTATTACTTCGTTTTCCACCCGCACGAAAGTGCCTGGTGGGCACCTTTGAATCGTTTCTATGCGGGTTTGGCGAATTTTGCCCAAACTTGCATAGGTCCGATTCTGAGGGTGTTACACTGGCCCACCCCGCTCCCCTCACGCAAACCTGGCCAACGAGCCGGCCCGGCATGGCCCAGGCACGGCACGCTCTAAACGGGCCTGGCCCGGCACGACACGTGGCGGCCCGTGTAGCTCACGTGCTGGGCCGTGCTAGCACGAGGGCCTCGATCCTAGGCCCAGGCACGACACCGATGTTAAACGGGCCAGCCCGTGGCACATTAGGCACGCGGTCCTGTTAGTTTTTTCGGTTGGCCCGTCCAACAAACTTACAAAAATCACCGCGTCGCTTCTATTTCAACTAGCTTTCCATGGTCTGGTGGTACAAGGGGTGGTTCAGCAAGGTGAGGTCGTGGGTTCAATCCCTCCTTGATGCATTTCTGCCTATATATTTCCCAAGTTTCACTTGATTCCAGCTTGACGGGCCATGCCGGGCCGGCACGCGTGCCTTAGGCCACGGCCCAGGAACGGCCCCGCTCCTTCACAGGCTGGCATGGGCCCGACACTCCACGGTCCGGGCCGAGCCGGTGCCGGGCTATTTCGCGGGATCACGTGCTGGCTCATTTAATAGCGGACCGTTGGCCAGGTTTGCCCTCACGTTCTCTCTCTCCCCGTGATACCGTACTCCTCTGCTACCTTCCTCCCGCAACCATACTCTCCCGAGCCCCTCCTTCGCTGCTTCCCCTTGCCGGCGCCGCCCTACAACCTCTCTGCCGCCATGGTCCCACGTTGGCAAGCCGCCCCCGAGCCACCCCCGTCCGCGAGCGCACGCTGCCTTCATCAGGCTCTATGGCCTCCTCGCGTAGCACCGCCGCTAGGGCCGCCTCCTTCCCCTGCTCGAGCTCACCTCAGGTCTCGCGTGCCCGCGCTAGGTCTCGCGCCGACCGCCGTCTCGCCAACAACCACCGTTCCCAACGCGTCCCCGAGCCACGTCCGCAACCGCCCTCCGCATCCGGCCGCCGCCGCAGTCTGGCCTCCTCTCCCGTGGGTACCATCAGTGCGCCGCCTTGTCACTACCAATTGCCACTAGACCTTACCGCTTCCTCTGTTCAGTGCGAGTGCATAGCGGTTCTGGTCCATGTCTCTGTACATATGGCGTTAGGGTACAGTTATGCGTGTATATGATCATAATACCCCTTTGATCTTTGGTCCAGTTTGCTTCTTGTGATCTATGTCGTTTACCCTGTGGTTACGATCTCCGGTGGCATGTCGAGGTTTCAAAGAATGACAAGTGGTAGACCGACTACATCAGTTACTCCTACCCCGAGGATACAGGAATCCAGAACCACAAGATCTTCGAGAGGATACCCTAGCCTATTCAAGATCATCACCGATAGTGGAATTACAAGTTCTTCATCACGGATTGGAACCCGAATTCCTAGGAATGATGAGATCGCCGCCCGGATCTGAACCCCGACGTCCAAAGACCGAACCACCTCGGAACCCCAAGTTCGCCGATCCCCATGTGTGACCCCTATCCGAGCCCGCTCTATTTTTATAATATGTCATATATACTTGTGCATTTAAATTGTCATGCTTGCACATACATCATGTGGTTTGGGGGAATTATGCCGATTCACCTACTAATTAAATATGGAGACCATATGCGGGTGAATCTAGTCTCATATTATCTCTATTTAAATTTGTGTAGTGAACTAGTGTCATGTTTTGCCTTGTTAATACAACATTTAAATTGCGGGGTTTCTAAACAACATGAACCATATAATTAATTGTCGGGACCCCGGTTCCGCTTAGTATTGCCTGATTGCATTGCATCTTTGCCATGACATGCATCATACATGCATCATGCCCGATCTTCTGTTGTAGTATTAAATAATGTATCTGGTGTTTCTTCTAGTGCTTTGCTTCTTCGTGGACTAGGCCGATGATTTGATGCGAGTGTCGATCTGATCTTTGGATGAACCTTCGACAATGTTTTAAGGCGAGCGTTCTCCCTATTTCTACATATTTTATATTTTTAGTCTTTATTTCCTCCTATTGATCTATTGCTATCTGTGTTGCGATGCTATAGATTTCGTACCCCTTTATACTTCCTAGCAACCTCTATATTGCCATGGACACCTCCTATTACCTGTTTTTTTGGTAGATAGTCAGCCTTGCGAGCCGTAATCGCTTGCTCAGGTGCTGCTTCGCGTCATTGATGTTCCATTGTTGTTGGGTGGTTGGCACATTCTTAATGGTGGAGATGATCATGGATTTAATTACTGTTTATTAACTAAAATTGAAAGTAGGTAAATAATGCAGAGGCACCGGTGGGTAATAGACAATATTTGGTTTTTAACCGCTCACTGGTGTCCCGTAGGACCCCGAGTTCTTGACACCTTTTCCGAGATCGAGCGCGCTAACCACAGGTGGGGTGTGTGGGTACCCCCATCGATTAGTACCTTATTTCAAAGTACTGTACCGGGGGCCACAAACTAGTTTGGGGATTTATTACTATCATGTACTTATGCCATGCTTTACTGCTTTATTTACGATTGCGCGTGGATCACCTGTACTGTTTAGGAACAAATGTGGAATTTTTTCGCAATATCGACAAGCCCAGTCACACTTTCGGGTTCCCAGTCATTTACAGCCATTGTCACAAACCCTGGGTACGTCTCGGAGACGGGCCGATTTCGTTATGGGTAGCTTACTGGGGTGGCCCCCATGTGCTTGCTTTGGGTCTGGGAAACGTCGTGTCCGAAACCCCATCAACATACCATTGGGTGTATGTTCTGTGATCTTGTACCTACCTGATATGACAACAAGGGTGTAGGTGCATGTGGAAACTTTGGTGCACCCCTGCAGGATTTAATATTTTCGAAAAGCCGTGTCCGTGGTTATGGACGACTTGGAGAACAGTTCACGGTCATAGAAAACTATAACTAAAGTTTACTATTATAATCTGACTTGTATCTGATATGAATAGTAAGTTGGATAACCACCACGGAAAGAATGAATAAAACTGCCAACCATGTGAGTTTCCTCGGTTGGACTTCCTCGTTTCGCCTCGAGGGGGAAATACCAGGATGGGTATGTTTGGTGTTAGTATCAGGTTGGACCCGCATAGGTCTTTCTTATCCCTCTCTGATAGCCTTCAGTTTCCTCGAGTCTCTATAGGTTGTTTAGTGCATGCTGTGCTGCTGCTTCAGTCCACCATACCTATGTAGGCGAGAGCCGCCGGATTCTAAGACTCGCCGTGTACTAGCCTCAGTACTGACCGCTCTCTTTTTCCTTTGCCCTTTGTCGGCACCCCTTTTGTTTGAGCAGGTTTTGTGATCGACGTTGTTAGCAGGGTTACCCTTCTGGCTTGGCCTGGGAAGGGTTATGGACGCCATTGGTTATTCTTCAGGGCTCTTAGCTCAAATTGCATCTTGTCCGTAGTCGGATGTTGTATCATTTTCAATGTGATTTGGATCTTTGTATTGTATATCTGCATTCTTGACTCATGGAGTCGTTGTTGTATATACCTGTTCTATGTGTTCCATCATGGACTATTGTGTAATGATATTGCTTCGTTTTCCACCCGCATGAAAGTGCCTGGTGGGCACCTTTGAATCGTTTCTTGGAGGGTTTGGTGGGAATCACTAAGACTTTCATAGGACCGATCCAAGGGTGTTACGCCAACGCACTAGGAACCACACCAAGCTCCGAAATTAACTCCTTCGTCCATATCGCCTCTTGTGAAGCTTTCGAAGCAGCTATGTATTCCGATTCAGCTGAAGATCTTGCCACAACGCTTTGCTTATCACTCCTCCATCTCACTGCTGCACCATTCAAAGTAAATATGTATCCAGATTGTGAATTAGAGTCATCCAGATCGGTGTTTCAACTAGCATCAGTATAACCGTTTACAACGAGCTGTTCATCACCTCCATAAGAAAGAACCATATCCTTAGTCCTTCTTAAGTACTTTAGGATATTTTTGACCGCTATCTAGTGATCTACTCCTGGATCACTTTGATATCTTCTAGTCAAACTAACAACATATGCAATATCTGGTCTTGTACACAACATGGCATACATGATAGATCCTATGGCTGAGGCATACGGAGTTTTGCTCATCCTCTCTCTATCTTCTGCCGTAGCTGGACTTTGACTTTTACTCAAGGTCGTATTTGGCACCATGGGCAAGAACCATTTCTTGATATCTTCCATTCCAAACATCTTTAGAACCTTGTACAAATATGTACTTTGTGAAAGCGCTATTAAGTGTCTTGATCTATCTCTATAAATCTTGATGCCTAAGATGTATGCAGCTTCGCCAAGATCCTTCATTGAAAAACTATTATTCAAATATCATTTGACACTTTTAAGAAGTTCTATATCATTCCCAATTAACAATATGTCATCCACATAAAGTACTAGGAATGCTACAGAGCTCCCACTCACTTTGTTGTAAATACAAGCTTCTCCATAAGTGTAACATCCCAGCATTAGAGCTTAGAAATAAGATGATCACAGATGTGTGCATTGCATTCATGCATAGAAAATCCGAATAATTTTCACGCTTTTGAATAAAACTTGTAAAAGTGATTGAAGCTTCTCTTAACTTGATGGAATTGAAGTAGATCATCAAGTTGACCGCGATAAGTTCCAATATGACCTTTGCGAAAACCTTATTTTAGGTAAAGATGATTTGATCTAAGGGTATATTAAATATAAATTAAACCATAACACATTGCTTAATGATTAATATCAGATCCTCCAGAGATCATATCATAGTATTCATTACTACAACTTATGAATACCAAGTTAAGAATATAATCAAGTAACAAGAATTTACTAACTAAATCTTGACCTATCTTATCCTTATATATTTCTACTCTGAGCATCATGGTAATACCTAACCTTAACTCTTTAGTTATATTGAGTAGGAAAGAAACCAAGTCAAGACATCAAAGTTTCTTTCTTTCCACATTAATCCTTATCATCTCTATTGAATTATATCTTTATATCTGTTGTTAATCAATGTTGAGTGATCAACTATTGATTTATCAATTCTTGATCTATCAACTCTTGTATTTATCATAACATTCACTTTAAAGCCTTTAGAGAAAGAAGTAAGAAGAGGTAGGTGGTAATGCTAGTTATAGATATCATCTATAGGATGGGAGAGTTTGAAGAGAATTAAACCAATATGATAATTGATGGAGTTAACTCACTCCTGAATGGATAGAAGAGTCATCTGAAATAAAGATATATGTGGTAGCAAAGAGGATCATAAGGATGAATATTGAAGATAGTTACCAAGGAGTTGTCCTATTAGATCAAGTAGGCATAGTCAATGAATAATATCTCTTAGTCAAATGGAAATGCTAGGCAGATAATTAAAATACAACTGCAATGTTGTATTGATAAAAGCCTTGATTAGCCAACTGGAAACCTAAGCAATAAATGATCAAAGGATTATAATGATCATGCTCAAGTCACTAAGAGTGAATGATTATATGATGTATAAGTGACATTGGTGGAGAGAACATGATTAAACCCTAGCATATTTATGTTATCCTAGGCTAGTCATGACAAGTCATATTAATATAATGTGAAGTTGGAGTATGCATTACTGAGGCAAGTAAAGATAAGATAGTATGGCTAAGCTGATGCTAGAGAAACATTGAGTTATTGGGGTAGTAATATTCTTCTTAAAGAATTGTAAGCACTCAAGGTGAAGTAGTAATTGATATATATATATATATATATATCTATTGTAGTAATAGTGATGAATGATAAAGGAAGAATATGAATGGAGTTAGAAGTAACTACTTGTTGGATTGGAGGTTATCTTTAGTAGAGTAGTTTGATTTAACCAAGTATTGATATGAGAAGGTTATGAAAAGCTTTAGTGACAAGCTTCTGAGATTTCTAAGTGAGAATGCAAAGTAAGTTGTAAAGTAAGAAAGTAATCATCCTTGTGGACTTGGATTTCTTAGAAATATTCTAGAGATGAGAATTATCTCTATAAGGAGATCATATAGAGCTTTAGTGTTAAGCTCATTGGATTTACAAATGGATTTAGGAGGAGAAATTATTAGTAAGAGTATAAGTAGTAAAGCTCATCATGTCAATAAATGATGATAGATGTGAAGTAATAAAATATCTAGGAAAGGAATTCCTCAAGTAGGAAACAAGAATTATGAAATAGGGGAAGTAGGAATTCCTAAGAAGCTATTAACCAAAACTATGTCACTCCATATCAAAATCATTACCTATATCACTTTTCCAAAACCTAAACAACTGCTACAAGGTAAATGAATTACCTTTATCATATAAGTAATGTTCATTAGCAACCTTTACATGTTAATTTATCACTAGGAGCCACCCACACTAATAAGGAAGAAACTATTTAGGATAATAGGTAATCCTTGATTGCTTGAGTAGATCAAGTAGAATTGCTCCTACTTAATATCATTGTAGAAAGGTACATAGATAAAACCAAGACTTACGGAGAATTAAAGATAGGAATGCTTGGTAAATATTCTACCATAGTTCTATAGAAAATCACTTATGGAAATCTTTGCCACTTCCAAAGATCTAAATCATATGTGCCATATAAATGGAAATTGCTATAAACCATTATACTCTAATATTATATCCATATATTAACCACACTTAAGCAAGTAGTGAATAACTAGTTCAAGAAATTATCTATGTATATTTTAAAAATAAGTAGGGTGGTTAGGATTCACCTATTAGTGAATTTTGAATAATAGAATTTACCAATTTAAGAACCTTAGTAATTAAATAATCTTATATAATGATTGCTATATAATAATAAATATGGATATACTCTTTGCATATCCTTAGCTATCTTAAACCATTACCATTACATTCATTAAGAGGAAATAAAAATCATTTTATAAGATCATAAAAAAATCCTAAAACCCTAATATCTACTTGTTCTATTTAATATAAGAACCTCTCATATAATTATGAAATTTATAAATACAAAAATACGTAGAGAGAAAATTAGTTATGATTAATACCTACATTCTTCTAATAATTCCACAAAATTTCTTAGTAGTTTATACTTTGTGAAGATTAAATTTGAAATGAATTTGTAACATAGAAAAACAGAAAACAGAAAATGTAAAAGGAAAAGAGAAAACCAGCAGTACCAGCCCACGACCCACATTCTCTTCGTGTTATCCGTCACTCGCCTGCGTGCCTCGCATCATATCGCTCACTATGTCGAAGCCCAACAAGGGCCCTGGCCGACATACCCCTTTGTCCATTATATTGTCATCGTCCACCTCGGGCAGCCGCCGAAGAAGCTGCGTGGCACGAGCGCCATCGCTCGCCGGCATCAAGATGCTTGTGGTCGTCTGCTGGGAGAATAAGAACGCCAATGTGATGTCCTTCCGTCCTTATCCTCTCAGTCGTTCACCCGCACTCTCTCTTCTCCTCTCTATTCCGCAAAGGGCCGAAACCCTAGCCGGACAGAGCCAACCACCATCGTCAGTAGAGGTCGTCCTGGAGACCGTGGAGTAGTCGAGGAGAAGCGCCTCAGAATCATGGTAGCTTGAGGGGTAGCAGTGAATCAAGGGGCGCTCAGAATCATGGTAATTGTCCCGTTCCCTTTTGTCGGTGATCGTCAGAGTCCGTGAAGATTAGGACATACCAGAGCTCCATCATCGTCATCAACCACCACAATAGAATTAGGGTGATCTACCGGTCCCTATGGACCTCTCCAATATCTTCCTCTCGCTCTAGAACGTCAGCGCACCATGTACGACCATCGGCCGCCATAGAAGCTCGTCGCTGATGCACTTCCGGCGACCATTAGCCAGCGGCGCCACCACTGCTAGGCTCCTTGTGTTGTCCTCTTTCCAACAAGCCTTACCACAACCCTGCGTATACACCCAATCAGTCGATCAAATTTCAATCTGAGAGGATGAACACCGTGCGATGTCACGATGATGTCATCCCCAGTCTAGTCAAGGATTTTGACTTGGTCCACTCAACACGTGGTAGATGACGTGGTCCTGACCCCACGAGTCAGTGACCTAGGGTAGGTCAGGCCTCGGTATAAAAAAGTTATTGTCTGTTTAATAAATAGATAAAACATTATAAATTCAAATATATATATTTTCCAGAAATTTAATAAAATGATTAAACCTTAAAAATTCAATAACTTTTGTTTATAATTCCGAATATATGTTTAATATATGAAAATTTGCAAAAAAATAAAATTTATAACTTAATTTTATTATCAAATATTATTATGTTAGCAATTTAAATATTTGTTATTAAACAAAGATTTTATAAGTAATAATACTTTGAAAATTCATATTTTAATATTGGTAAATAATAAAAATATAAATAATATAATAAAATTCTTAGAAAAATGTAGCATCCCAATTGTCTAACAATTGTAATGCAACTTGGTCTAGTAATATAATGGCTACTTCAAATATAATTGTTGCATCATCATTATATCATGCTCATGTCATCATGCCACCTTGCATTTGAGCATCATATAAAAACCCTCCCTCTTTCTTTGGTTCTTCTCTCATATGCATTATTAATTGTATTTGCCTCTTGATATTGTATTTGGTTATTGATATATTGTTTAATGCCCAAGTTGAGTTGGGGGCATATCTTTTATTTAACTCCACTACCTTTCTTGTCATCACCCCATCTTTCCACCATTCCACCATATATGAGCATTGCAACTTATTTGGTTTTACCTCTAGCTCATATGTGTTGGTGTGGATCCATTCTATCTCCACATGCTCTCATATATTCACCATATTGTTTTCACATTATTGGTTTAGGAGAGCCACATGGACACCTTTGCATGCCTTGTGAGTGGGACCTTTTCTCCTAGCTTCCATATGGATTATTATGGAATCATGCTCATGTTGGGATATTTTAGGGACTATTAAGCATCTAGTGGCACATACACACTAGTATGTCCCATTTTTATTCAAATATGGTCATCTCCAACTACTCCACATGGGGCATCCTTTCACTTCTTCTAGTTTGGTTTATTCCATATCTTGGAACGCATATGTATAAATGCGATGGATATTATTTTGTTTTCACAATATGAACCTAGCATTAATATTATGCATGGGCCATGCAACCATCTATATATTTTTCTTTTGCCTCCTTTGTTTTATTTTGGTCATTTTGAGTGGATCATCTCTAATCTCTTCCTCCCTCCTTTTGGGCTTGATCTAGTTTGATCTTGCTCAAACCCATCACCACCTTTACCTCTTCCTCTTTTGGTAGAGCTCTTGTTTGATCTTGTTTTTTTTTTGCTCTTGCTTGAGCTTGCCAAAAGAAACCTATCACCCAATCCTATACACCACATCTCACCTCTCTCTAAACCTCTCTCCTAATCTATACCTAATCTAAAACCCCCCCTCTCTCTACAAACCCTAGCTACCATGTCACCCCTCCCTCTCGGCCTCTCCTCTCTCACCTAGCAGGCCCACCTGTCTACCCCTCTCTCTCTCTACCCAACCCTAAACAAACCCTACCTGAGGCTCCTCCAACCTAGCCCGAGCCTCCCCTCTCCTCCTTTATCCTCTCTCCCTGCCCTGCATGCCCCACACCGAACCACCCTCCTTGGCCTCGCCCGTCCCACACAGAGCCACACCTGCCTGCTACACCAGGCCAGAGCATGTGAGGGTGAGAAGAAAAGGTGGCCACCTTTCCTTCCCGAGTCCCCCACAGCTACCTTTTCCCTCTGACTCCCTACCTACCTCCCTTCCACCTCTCGCCTCTTGAGATCCACCCAGAACTCCCAGGCGCTGCCGCCTCCTCCCTCTCCACCGTCGCCAACCTCTCTCGCCGGCCACCGCCAGCACCACGTCGCCCCGTCGCTCCAACCGGTGGACACGTCGTGGAGGTGATCGAGGAGCCCGTGGAGCATCCCCTGCTTCACCCCGTAACCGCCGTCGAGGAGGAGAAGGGCCGGAGCCGAAGAACATCGCGACGCCGACCCCGAAACCCTAATCCACTGGGCCTCTGCATCACCGTCGTCCTGCTGCTCGCCGACCAGATCCAACACCACCGACCTACCCACGGTGAGCCCCTAACCCTCCTAGACATGGTCCGCCTCTCTATACCACCCTAGCCTCGCCGGACTTTGCGTCGAACGACCTCCGCGCGCCGGAGTGCACTGGTGTCTGCACGCTCGCGCTCCGCGTAGCACCTCACCTAGGCCGCGCCTACCTCTCTGACAACAACCCCAGCCCGCGGTGCTCCGCTCCAGCGCGAGCCACAGGTCCCGGATCGAACCTGCGCGCGTCGACGGCTGGCGCACCGAGCGATCGTCAGAGATCAGAGGAAGATCCACAGTACCGCGTCGCCGTTTTTGCAGAAAACCCCCTATAGCTTTTTACTCCTCAACCCGCGCTCCTCTAGGCCCACATGTCAGCCTTCCGTGGCGTTTTTGCAAAAAGGATCCCGGAGTTTTGTACTCCTCAACCCGCAGTCCCCGGATCCACCACGCGTCGACCACCGGTGGCCGTGCCTATGATGGACCAGCGAGCCCTTCACCGTCGATCGCATAGGCTAGGAAGCCCCGCGGTGAGAAAAGCCTGTTCTGCACGCTGTGTTGCCCAGTCAGCTTGGCCCCACTTGTCACTGACTGTGGCTAAGTCTGGGTCGAGTAACAAAAGTATTTCTGTTTTCCTGTTATAATTCAAATCTTTCAAATTATTTTTAAATTCAAATTTAAATCTGTTTTAATATAACTTTCAAAATATAAATCCAAATAATACAATTAATATATGTTTTCAAATCAGAAAAATGAGGAATTCAAATATGCCCTCCAAATTATATTTTGAACACTTTATTTTCCAAGTTGATTAAAATTACAATAAAATGCCCTTTTCTTAATAAATTAATAACTTTTGTTTTATAACTCCAAATTTAACAAATGATATGTCTAAAATGATCAGCTCGACGAGACCTTTCTGTTTATGCATTCCATGTTCTATTTTGCAGCATGCATCATATAAATATAAAGAGTACAACATCTTATTTGGGTATAAAATGTGACCAAAACTCAATAAAATGTTTATTTCTTGTAATCTACACCTCACCCATGCCATGCTACTTTATTGCCATGCAAATTGTGCATCATTCATCATGGCATGATTGTTTGCTTGTCGCATTTTATTCTTATGCTTGTGCACTTTATTTATGTTGGCCCTTGTTTGTTTGGTTCTTCTTCGAATAGACGCTGAGCAGGGGATATATCAAGAAACCTAGGAGCACTACCCCGATCCTTCTCTTGCTTCAACTGAGCTGCCAGGCAAGCACTACCACATGCTTGCATACATATAGTACCTATTGCCTCTATCTTATTCTTGCATCATTGAGTCGCGATTGCATTAAACTGAATCCCAAGTACTGCATAGCCTTTACTTTTAAACCCCACCGAAGCTTGTTCCTCCATCCCATGAGCCATTACTATAGGAGTTGTTTGAGACATGTGAGTCATAGAACAGCATGTGTAGGGTATGTGAGTGTCTGATGGATAACGAGGTACCTAAACAACTTAACCTGAGTAGTAATGGGATAACTAATGAAAGTGGCACCGGTGAGCAATATCTGCTATTTGTTTTTTCATGCTCACTTGTGTCCCGTAGGACCCCGAGTACGTGATTCCTGTTCCTTGAATATTCGCGCTATCCACATCCGGGAGGATTATGGGACCCCCCTGAGTCAGATCTTGATTCATTCTTATTTCTTGGGGCCACAAACTAGTTTGAGGTTTTATTTACTATCCTGTACTTATGCCATGCTTTACTGCTTTATTTAAATTGTGCGAGTCTGCACCTATCTTTAGGAAGCGGAGTGTTTTGTATGTCGACAAGCCAGTCACATTTTCGGGTTCCCATCGTTTCGACCAGCGCAAACCTTGAGTCCGTCTCGGAGTCAGCTAACATCGTTGCGGGTAGCTTAATGGGGTGGCCCCCTAAAATATTTCTGAATCTGCTGATTGCTTTGTCGTGAATGCCTCGTTGGGTTTTGATTTGGTTTTTCCGAGGTTGATCGAGTGTGTGTTGCTATTTTTGCACCCTCAGGTAAAACTTTCTGAAAGTGTCCGCGGTTATGGACGACTTGGAGCCGTTTCTCGATCATAGACAAGTATAACTAAAGTACCGCTTTTAATTTGACTAAATGGCCGACTAGTAAATAGTGCAACACTCATGGAATGGATAATAAAACTGCCAGCGGATGGGGGTTGTTCGTCCGCTTCCTCGTTGGTAGCGAGGAGGATGGATCTGTTAATATTCGTTATATAATCGTTATTAATTCACGGACATCCGTCTATCTTTGGTTAGGCGGATGGTTAGCGTATCTATAGAATCGTTAGGGTTTAGCTTTTGCTGCAATTCGTCACCCAGGTTGTGTCCCTTTAGAGGCATAAAGACTTCTTTGAGTACCCTAGGGTCTCACACGATAAATTATTTGATTCGGATGAACAGTACACTCACAAGATGGATCTTGGGTGGAGGAGGACGATGTGGGCAACGATGATTCGGTGTAGAGATTCCGGAGCGAGGATCCATGAGATCGTGGGCGGGATGTGTTTATTTTGGGCATCTTATGCCAATTTGCTTCTTATCCGTACTCGGATCTTGTTTGCCGCTTCACTTTGATACTACGATGTGTGATGTATGAGGAGATATCCTAAACTATTATATCTATCTAGGATATTTGGATCTTGCCGTATGGCGTTGCAATATTTCTATTTCTTTTAGATGGAATGGCTCGATGTCTTTGTTGTATGGTGGCTTGCATACATACTCATTTGTGTATGTAGTTGATCCCTTCGCTTGGATTAAGCCCGTTCTTGTCCCGAAGTTTGGAAATGGTTGGCACGGCCGAAAGGTCTACTGTGAGTGGCATTTGGGCCCCACGTACTATTTCAACCATTTCCGCTCATCGGGCTTGTAACTAGGAGCGTAATTCACCGAGGTAGTTACAATTGGTATCAGAGCCATCCCGACCTTCAGGGTCTCAGCCAAATGGTCGTTGTCAGTCTAGCAAATATTTTGGTAGCTATGTATACTAGGGAAAAACAAAACGCGAGAGTAGGACTGCTTCCACTTTTCTTCTTACCCACCCACCCACCCTTTTCTGGTAAGGAAGTGTAACGTTTTCAATCCTCTTCTTAACAGTTCAAACTAGGATTCACGTGTTCTGGGTTTCCGTAGTACCATAGGTTGTGTGTGTGTGTGTGTGTAATTCCTTGTCTATCTGTTGCATCCAAGTTGTTATCACAATCGGCCTTTTGGTTATCAACTGTTGGTACATTCCATACCGACAGGCTTTTGCAAACCGACGCGATCTATCTGATTCTTTGTATACCGCCGCGATCTGTCTTACCCTTTGTTATCCGACGTTATCTTGTTTGGGGTGTTCGTTTCCGTAGTTACTAATCTTTAGGTTCATCGTGAGAAGAAGGGGTTAGGATATGTGTTCTACTTATTCATGTGCGGAGTAATGCTTTGAGTGCGGGATGGAGTCGCGACCATACCACTACTCTTATCATTCGCTTTTGTATATTGAATTGGTAGAGTCACTAATCTTGATTCGTTAAGTGATTTTGCGCATCTACTGGTATTTTAATGCCGAAATTTGCGGAAAATTTTTCTTTGATATATCTGTGTATCACACTCCTTTTCAGTCGTGTGCGATATGCTTAATATCTTCTAGGTGCTTTGAACTTTGTTGATATTTTAATATCATCTTAGTAAATTGTATCCTTTAATCTTGGTTAATTCCATCTTGGTACTATTTTGGATTATTATTATTCTCCATTATAGTACTGACTTGTGTTTTATATCAATCACAGGATGGCACCACCACGCCGTTCTGATGAGGACATTCCACCTGAACTGGGGTCCGCGTTATCAAACATCGCCAATGCCTTGGCAGCAATGCAGCAAAACTAGCAGCGTTTTGAAGAGAGTGTTCGGAGGAATGAGTTCGCTCCGCTACCTCCACCTCCCAAGCGAGGAGACATCAAAAGCTTCCTGAAGTTCAACCCAAGCCAATTTGATGTTTCTGATCAACCACTTGATGCTGATGATTGGTTGCGTGAGATGTCAAGGCTACTGACGACTGTTGATGTTCCTGAGCAAGAATGGGTAAAGTGTGCCATGCACCTTCTGAAGGGAGATGCAGCTCTCTGGTGGGAGAATTACCTGAAGGCAAACTGCATTGGTTTTCAGCCTACTTGGGAACAGTTCACTGGAGCGTTCAAAGAGCAGTATCTGTCAGAAATTGTCATGGAGAGGATGAAGGAAGTGTTTCTCAACCTCAAGCAGGGAAATGACAATGTCAATACCTACATCAGGAACTTCATGAACCTTTCTCGTTATGGTGGTGATGAGATCTCTGATGACAAGAAGAAGCAAAAGAGGTTCCGGCAAGGGCTCAATGCATCGATTAAATATGCAATCACACATGCAAGGCCGGCGTCTTTTCTGGAACTTCAGCATACAGCTCTGCAGGAAGAAGCAAGTAAGCAAGTGTTTGAGGAGTCAAAGAAACACAACCGTGATGCAAGCTCTTGACATTAACTCCTTCTAAGCGTCGTGTCGGGTTCCTAACACCCCACCGTCGCTCGGCTCCACCAAGACCTGCAAGCTACGGCAAGGCCACCAAACTTCCTCACTGCTGCTCCGGGGCTACAACCACCACTACCACAGGCGCTGGCGGAGTCCTAGCTACGTTGCTCCACGTCCACACGGTGATTGTTTCACTTGCGGAGACCTTTGGGCATCGATCGAACCGTCAGATGAAAAACAAAGCTCTTCCTCCACCACCTCCAAGATCTGCGGCAAGCTCTCCTATGGTTCGTGCACCACCACCTCGGGCTCTCAACATCAACACCAAGCCGGGTCTCGTTGCTCGTGCCAAGCTGTCAACGCCGCTCAAGCTGAGCATGCACCTGGAGTTGTGATGGGTATGCTATCCGTTAACTCAGTCCCTACATGAGTTTTGTTTTATTCTGGTGCATTGCATTCATTTGTTTCTCACAAGTTTGCAAATGAGAATGAGTTAGCGTTGGATCCTCTCCTCGAGCGGTTAATGGTCCTTTCTCCTGGAGCAAAGATGGCAGCTTCTAAAATCAGCCATGACAATCAAATTTAGATTGGTGGCTCTTCGTTCTCGGCGTCCTTAATTGTTCTGGGCAATTCTGACATTGATGTCATCTTGGGCATGGATTGGTTGACAGCAAATGCAGCTGTGATTGATTGTCTTTGAGCTCGGTTTCTCTGAAGATTCCTGAAGGCCATATAGTCTTTTCTCCAAGTCTGACTCCTGCTATCCAGCTTTTCTCTTTAGCGGCTCTGAATGATGATGCTACGGAAGCTATTCAGAGTGTTCCGGTGGTCTGTGAGTTCCCAGATGTCTTTCCTGAAGAGTTGCCAGGTATGCCTCCGAATCGTGAGGTTGAGTTTGTAATTGAGCTTGAACCTGGAACAGCTCCTATCTCCAAGCGGCCTTATAAAATGGGTCCTGCTGAGTTGGCTGAACTCAAACTTCAGCTTGATGAACAAGATAAGTTGGGTTTCATTCAACACAGTACTTCTTCTTGGGGTAGCCCAACAATCTTTGTGAAGAAGCGAGACAGGACTGATAGACTTTGTGTTGACTATCGGGCTCTCAATGCTAAAACCATCAAGAATAAATATCCCCTTCCGCGGATTAATGATCTCTTCGATCAGCTAGCTGGAGCTGTGGTATTCTCTAAGCTTGACTTGAGAAGTGGTTATCATCAAATCAAGATTCGCAAGGAAGATGTTCCTAAAACAGCTTTCACCACCCGCTATGGCCTGTATGAGTACACGGTCATGTCCTTCGGTCTCACCAACGCACCTGCCACCTTCTCGAGGCTCATGAACTCGGTTTTCATGGAGTATCTTGATAAGTTCGTTGTGGTCTATCTGGATGACATCCTAGTCTATTCTAAGTCAAAGGAAGAGCATGAAGAACACCTTCGGTGTGTCCTAAACAAGCTTCGTGAGAACCGCTTGTATGCAAAGTTCTCCAAGTGTGAGTTTTGGCTACCTCAAGTAACCTATCTTGGTCACGTCATCTCTGCCAAGGGCATTGCAGTCAACCCGGAAACTGTGAAGACAATTGTTGAATGGCTTCCTCCTGTAAATGTCAAAGAAGTGCGGAGTTTCCTTGGTTTGGCTAGTTATTGCCGTAACCGCTTCGAGAACTTTTCGAAGATAGCGAAGCCTCTTACCGATCTCCTCAAGAAAGGCAAGAAATACCTTTGGAATCCTGCATGTCAAGCAAGCTTTGAGACACTCAAAGAGAAGCTCACTTCCACGCCAGTCTTGGTTCCTCCGGACACATCTAAGCCTTTCCAGATATTCTGTGACGCCTCTTTGCAAGGATTGGGTGCGGTCCTTATGCAAGAAAAACAAGTTGTTGCTTATGCCTCTCGACAGTTGAAGACGCATGAGATCAACTATCCTACACATGACCTCGAGCTCGCAGCAGCTTGTCTTTGCTTTGAAACTATGGAGGCATTACTTTGGGCAACCGTTGTGAAATCTTTTACGATCAAAAGTTCAAGTATATCTTCACTCAGCCTGATCTCAACCTTCGGCAGAGGAGGTGGATTGAAGCAATCAATGACTTCGATTTGACAATCAACTACACTCCGGGCAAAGCTAATGTCATGGCCGATGCTCTCAGCCGTAAAGCTTATGTCAATAACCTCATGATGGAAGAACAACAACCTCTCTTGTGCGAGGAATTCCGTCAGCTCAACCTTGAAATTGTGGAACAAGGGCATCTCCTGAACCTTCTGGCTACTCCTCTCTTGGAAGAAAAGGTTCGCTCCTTTCAGCGTGGTGATCCGCACACCAAAAGATCATCTCAAAACTTCAGCTTCCACAGTATGAGTCCTTCCACGTCGATGATCAAGGCACGCTTTTCTTTGAACACGGATGTTTGTTCCGAACTACCGGGTTTGAGAGAGCAAGTTCTCAAGGAGGCGCATGATTACATTCTTTCTATCCACCACAGCGGCACAAAGATGTACATGGACTTGAAAACACAATATTGGTGGCCGGGTTTGAAACGATATTGTGCCAAGTATGTCTCGGAGTGTGATGTCTGCCGCAGAGTGAAAGCTGTCCATCAGAAACCTTACGGTCTTCTACAGCCATTGAAACCCTCGGAATGGAAATGGGAGAAAGTAGAGATGGACTTCATCACTGGTTTTCCAAGGTCGCAGAAGGGCAACAATGCAATCTTTATTGTCATTGACAGGCTTTCTAAAGTGGCTCACTTCTTCCCCGTCAAGGAAACAATTTCTGGAATTCAGTTGGCTGAGCTCTATATCAATAGAATTATCTCTCTGTATGGGGTTCCGCTTGAGATCAGTTCAGACCGTGGGAGCATATTCACTTCCAAGTTATGGGAAAGTTTCCAAAATGCTTTGGGAACAAAGTTGAACTTCAAAGCACTTACCACCCTCGATCGCAAGGACAAGTTGAAAGGATCAATCAGATTCGGAGGATATACTTAACTTTGCGTTATATCTTTTGGCATGAAGTGGGAAGAATGTCTTCCCTATGCTGAATTCTCTTACAACAACAGCTTCCAGAAAAGTCTAAAGATGGCACCATTTGAGGCTCTCTATGGTCGCAAATGCAGAACTCTGATTGGTTGGTCGGGTGCAGGAGAAAGAATATGGTTTGGCCCTAACATTGTAACTCAAGCGGAGGAGAAGGTGCACATCATTCTTGAAAATCTGAAGATTGCTCAAAGTCGCCAGAAGAGCAATTATGACAGAAAGCACACGGACATGGTGTATGCCCCTGGTGATCTCGTTTACCTTCGTGTCACTCCCATGAAAGGCACGTACCGTTTTGGTATCAAAGGAAAGCTGGCTCCTAGATACATCGGTCCTTTCAAAATTCATGGAAGAAGAGGAGAAGTTGCTTATGCTCTTGAGCTTCCGGAAAAACTCAAGGTCCATCATGTTTTCCACATCTCTCAACTCAAGAAGTGCTTCAAGGATCCCGGCAGGACCGTGGACCATGAGCTTATCAATCTCCAAGAAGACCTGTCTTATCAAGAACACCCCACAAAAATCCTTGAAACCGCAGAAAGAAGGACTCGCAACAAGTCCATCAAATTCTGCAAGGTGCAGTGGTCGCACCATTCCGTTGATGAAGCCACTTGGGAACGTGAAGATGAGCTCCGTGCCAAGTATCCTACCCTCTTTGTGTCTTCTTCTTCTTCCTAGAATCTCGGGGCGAGATTCCTGTTTAGTGGGGGAGAGTTGTAGCATCCCAATTGTCTAACAATTGTAATGCAACTTGGTCTAGTAATATAATGGCTACTTCAAATATAATTGTTGCATCATCATTATATCATGCTCATGTCATCATGCCACCTTGCATTTGAGCATCATATAAAAACCCTCCCTCTTTCTTTGGTTCTTCTCTCATATGCATTATTAATTGTATTTGCCTCTTGATGTTGTATTTGGTTATTGATATATTGTTTAATGCCCAAGTTGAGTTAGGGGCATATCTTTTATTTAACTCCACCACCTTTCTTGTCATCACCCCATCTTTCCACCATTCCACCATATATGAGCATTGCAACTTATTTGGTTTTACCTCTAGCTCATATGTGTTGGTGTGGATCCATTCTATCTCCACATGCTCTCATATATTCACCATATTGTTTTCACATTATTGGTTTAGGAGAGCCACATGGCCACCTTTGCATGCCTTGTGAGTGGGACCTTTTCTCCTAGCTTCCATCTGGATTATTATGGAATCATGCTCATGTTGGGATATTTTAGGGACTATTAAGCATCTAGTGGCACATACACACTAGTATGTCCCATTTTTATTCAAATATGGTCATCTCCAACTACTCCACATGGGGCATCCTTTCACTTCTTCTAGTTTGGTTTATTCCAAATCTTGGAATGCATATGTATAAATGCTATGGATATTATTTTGTTTTCACAAGATGAACCTAGCATTAATATTATGCATGGGCCATGCAACCATCTATATATTTTTCTTTTGCCTCCTTTGTTTTATTTTGGTCATTTGGTGGATCATCTCTAATCTCTTCCTCCCTCCTTTTGGGCTTGATCTAGTTTGATCTTGCTCAAACCCATCACCACCTTTACCTCTTCCTCTTTTGGTAGAGCTCTTGTTTGATCTTGCTTTTTTTGCTCTTGCTTGAGCTTGCCAAAAGAAACCTATCACCCAATCCTCTACACCACATCTCACCTCTCTCTAAACCTTTCTCCTAATCTATACCTAATCTAAAACCCCTCTCTCTACAAACCCTAGCTACCATGCCACCCTCCCTCTCGGCCTCCTCTCTCACCTAAGGCCCACCTGTCTACCCCTCTCTCTCTCTACCCAACCCTAAACAAACCCTACCCGAGGCTCCTCCAACCTAGCCCGAGCCTCCCCTCTCCTCCTTTCTCCTCTCTCCCTGCCCTGCATGCCCCACACCGAACCACCCTCCTTGGCCTCGCCCGTCCCCACCTGGAAGCCACCTGCCCTGCTCCACCGAGCCAGCCCGAGCACGTGAGGGTGAGAAGAAAAGGTGGCCGAAGCCACCTTTCCCTTCCCGAGTCCCCCACAGCTACCTTTTCCCTCTCGGCCTCCCTACCTACCTCCCTTCCACCTCTCTGCCTCGCCCAGATCCACCCCAGAACTCCCCAGGGCGCCTGCCGCTCCTCCCCTCCCTCTCCACCGTCGCCAACCTCTCTCGCGGGACACCGCCAGCACCACGTCGCCCCGTCGCTCCAACCGGTGGACACGTCATGGAGGTGATCGAGGAGCCCGTGGAGCATCCCCTGCTTCACCCCGTAACCGCCGTCGAGGAGGAGAAGGGCCGGAGCCGAAGAACATCGCGACGCCGACCCCGAAACCCTAATCCGCTGGGCCTCTGCATCACCGTCGTCATGCTGCTCGTCGACCTGATCCGACACCACCGACCTACCCACGGTGAGCCCCTAACCCTCCTGGACATGGTCCGCCTCTCTGTACCACCCTAGCCTCGCCGGACTTTGCGTCGAACGGCCTCCGTGCGCCGGAGTGCACTGGCGTCTGCACGCTCGCGCTCCGCGTAGCACCTCACCTAGGCCGCGCCTACCTCTCTAACAACAACCCCAGCCCACCGCAGTGGCTCCGCCCTCCGTGCGCGAGCCCTAGGTCCCCGGATCGAACCCTGCGCGCCGCGTCGACCGCTGTGGCGCACCGAGCGATCGTCAGAGATCAGAGGAAGATCCACAGTACCGCGTCGCCGTTTTTGCAGAAAACCCCCTATAGCTTTTTACTCCTCAACCCGCGCTCCTCTAGGCCCACATGTCAGCCTTCCGTGGCGTTTTGCAAAAGGATCCGAGTTTTGTACTCCTCAACCCAGTCCCGGATCCACCACGTGTCGACCACCACTTGCCGTGCTGATGGACCAGCGAGACCGCCACCGTCGATCGCATAGGCTAGGAAGCCCGTGGTCGAAAAGCACATTCTACCTGTGTGTTGCCGGTCAGCTTGGCCCCACTTGTCCTTGGCGTGGCTAAGTCTGGTCGAGTAACAAAAGTATTTCTGTTTTCCTGTTATAATTCAAATCTTTTCAAATTATTTTTAAATTCAAATTTAAATCTGTTTTAATATAACTTTCAAAATATAAATCCAAATAATACAATTAATATATGTTTTCAAATCAGAAAATATGAGGAATTCAAATATGCCCTCCAAAATATATTTTGAACACTTTATTTTCCAAGTTGATTAAAATTACAATAAAATGCCCTTTTCTTAATAAATTAATAACTTTTGTTTTATAACTCCAAATTTAACAAATGATATGTCTAAAATGATCAGCTCGACGAGACCTTTTTGTTTATGCATTTCATGTTCTGTTTTTCAGCATGCATAATATAAATATAAAGAGTACAGCAACTTATTTGGGTATAAAATGTGACCAAAACTCAATAAAATGTTTATTTCTTGTAATCTACACCTCACCCATGCCATGCTACTTTATTGCCATGCAAATTGTGCATCATTCATCATGGCATGATTGTTTGCTTGTCGCATTTTATTCTTATGCTTGTGCACTTTATTTATGTTGGCCCTTGTTTGTTTGGTTCTTCTTCGAATAGACGCTGAGCAGGGGATATATCAAGAAACCCAGGAGCACTACCCAGATCCTTCTCTCGCTTCAACTGAGCTGCCAGGCAAGCACTACCACATGCTTGCATACATATAGTACCTATTGCCTCTATCTTATTCTTGCATCATTGAGTCGCGATTGCATTAAACTGAATCCCAAGTGTTGCATAGCCTTACTTTTAAACCCCACCAAAGCTTGTTCCTCCATCCCATGAGCCATTACTACAGGAGTTGTTTGAGCCATGCGAGTCGTAGAACAACATGTGTAGGGTATGTGAGTGTCTGATGGATAACGAGGTACCTAAACAACTTAACCTGAGTAGTAATGGGATAACTAATGATAGTGGCACCGGTGAGCAATATCTGCTATTTGGTTTTCATGCTAACTTGTGTCCTGTGGGACCCGAGTACTTGATTCCTGTTCCTTGAATATTTGCGCTATCCACATCCGGAGGATTATGGGACCCCGAGAGCGAGCTTGATTCATTCATATTTCTTGGGGCCACAAACTAGTTTGAGGTTTTATTTACTATCCTGTACTTATGCCATGCTTTTTGCTTTATTTAAATTGTGTGAGTCTTGCACCTATCTTTGTTTAGGGAAGCGGAGTGTTTTGTGTATCGACAAGCCAGTCACATTTTGGGTTCCCGATCGTTTCTGACCAGCGCAAACCATGAGTCCGTCTAAGTCAGCTAACTTCGTTGCGGGTAGCTTAATGGGGTGGCCCCCTGAAATATTTCTGAATCTGTGATTGCTTTGTCGTGAAGGCCTCGTTGGGTTTTGATTTGGTTTTTCGAGGTTGATCGAGTGTGTGTTGCTATTTGTGCACCCTAGGTAAAACTTTCCAAAGCCGTGTCGCGGTTATGGACGACTTGGAGCAGTTCTCGATCATAGACAAGTATAACTAAAGTACCGCTTTTAATTTGACTAAATGGACTAGTAAATAGTGCAACACTCATGTAATGGATAATAAAGCGCCAGCGGATGGGGGTTGTTCGTCCGCTTCCTCGTTGGTAGCGAGGAGGAGGATGGATCATTAATAATCTTGTTATAATCGTTATTAATTCACGGACATCCGTCTATCTTTGGTTAGGCGGATGGTTAGCGGTATCTATAGAATCGTTAGGGTTTAGCTTTTGCTGCAATTCGTCACCCTGTTGTGTCCCCTTTAGAGGCATAAAGACTTGCTGAGTACCCCTAGGGTCTCACACGATAAATTATTTGATTCAGATGAACAAGTACACTCACAAGATGGATACTGGGTGGAGGAGACGGACGATATGGGCAACGATCATTCGGTGTAGAGATTCCGGGAACGGGGATCCGTGAGATCTGTGGGCGGGATGTGTTTATTTTATGGGGCATCTTATGCCAATTTGCTTCTTATCCGTACTCAAATCTTGTTTGCCGCTTCCGCCTGATACTCTGATGTGTGATGTATGAGGAGATATCCTAAACTATTATATCTATCTAGGATATTTGGATCTTGCCGTATGGCATTGCAATATTTCTATTTCTTTTAGATGGAATGGCTCTGATGTACTGTTGTATGGTGGCTTGCATACATACTCATTTGTGTATGTAGTTGATCCCTTCGCCTGCCGATTACGCCGCCCGTTTTTGTCCCGAAGTTTGGAAATAGTTGGGACGGCCGAAAGGTCTACCTGTGAGTGGCATTTGGGCCCCACCGTACTATTTCAACCATTTCCGCTCATCCAGGCTTGTAACTAGAGCGTAATTCACCGAGGTAGTTACAAAAAATAAGGACTAAAATGTAAAACTATAAACATAAAATATTATATACCTAAATTAAATGTTTATTATTTATAAAGTGTTTATAAAGTAATAAATCTTATAAAAATCATATTTTAATATTTTAAAATCATAAAAATACATATAATATACCAAAATGATTACAAAAATAATATCTACATGTTAAAAATACAATACTCCACTTTTGAAGTAAGTAAAAATCTAATACTCTAATAACTTGAAATTAAACCTATTTCCTTAATTCATAATTCCTATAAGGATAAATAAAAAAATTCTAATCTTTTTAAAATTATCCCTTTGAGGTTTAAAAACAGTGTTAGTTTTAAATATTGATAATATGAAGTCAAAATAGTTTAACACAATTAAAATACAATTTTTATTGAATTATCATTCAACTAAAAGTGTATATTATTTTCTAAAAGGATTATTATAAAATTATAAAATCTTCAAAACTAATATCTTTAACTAAATAATTTTGTTTACCATTGTTTCACACACAAATATATAAAGGGATTGAAATCCAAAGATAATTCATAAGTAGTTAAGAAATGTTGTTTCCATGTTATGAATTTTAACCACCCATTAGTACAAAGATAAATGATTCTATTCAATTATAATGTTAAGAAAACATGACCCAAATAAAAGTGCTACCAATCTTAATTAACCTTAAAGAAACATCATAAAGTGATCAAATTATAGTCCCATCTAATGACCAAGATAGATAAGTCTCAACTATTAGTGTGGTCATTATTCAAATGAAGTAATTCTTTCTTTCTTGAGAACTATAGTTAGTAAGAAACTCTAAGGCCCCGTTTGGCATCAAAGTATTTTTAAAGTATTGAGGGAATACTTTGGTTTCTGAAAAACTGAAGTATTAAATACTTTGAGCTGTTTGCATCCGGAAAATAATATGGTTTTAAAACTAAAGTATTCTCCAAAACTATGGTTTTTTTGAAGTATTTGAGAAAGAAGTCACACCCTCTTTTTTCTAAAACTGAGAAAAAAGAAAAACTGAAGTATTTCTTTGCTAGGCACTAGAATACTATGGTATTAATATACTTCGGTTTTAGAAAAACTTTGTTTCAAAACTAGGCCTAAGAGTGTTAATTTAAAGTTTAAATGCTTTTGTTTACTTTAGTAAGCTTTTCTTCAAAAGTTATTCTTTTAAGATACATTATAAAGCAAGACATAGACATTCCTATGAAAGCTCTGAATGATAAACAACCTTAAATACACAGTCTTTAAATACATTACACCTTTGAGTATTCTATTTCTGTGTACTTTATTATACTTGCATGTTGTTTCACATACACTCACAAGCCTTAATAAGAAGCACAAGTGTGAAACTTACCTAAAAGAACAACACATTCCAAAGAAACCAATTCCAGTTCCCAAACCCTAGATCAACGCTTATTCTGGGGATATGAGTTTACCAAATTGCATTACATTACTTATGCATAATAGCATCTTATTTATTTAAACAAGTCCTTACCGGACCAATGATGTTGTTTCCAGGTATTGGATCTTATATTGTCTCGAAGAACATGAGTGCATAATCTTGCAATCACAAAAGGCCAGTTCACACTTGCTCATGTCCTTTGATTATTTTCTATAAAGTATTTGAAAATTCAGTGAGTCATCACCTGCATTTCAAAAAGGTCAGAAAACACTATTTTCATAATAATATGAATATAGGTTGTTTACCATGAGGTAATAACCTACTATGAAAGTTCCGGTGGTAAAGGAACATATTATCTAGGACTTAACAACCAATGTCGCCAGTGATTCTTGCGTCGTATATCACGCGTTAACCATGAGATTTGGAATGGGAAAGAGAAGTCAGATGTATCCTTTTACTTCCGTATGTATGGCAAGACGACCTTAACGTGACGCTGTGTTTCCTTGCGAGGATCCAGCATATGGGTGGGCACCCTTAGGCCCCACAATTTTGGTGTCTAGATTATCTATGAGTGGCTGCTAGAGGTATAGTCATCCCTATATGGAACTTGCTAGGGGCATCACCAGCACATAGAGTCTTCGGGAACTCATCATGGTTATATCTTACCCGGGAGGGGGCTTAACGGAGGTGTAGTCAGCCCCGGAGGATCGTGCAAACATGTAGGGTCACGAAGAGGGCAGTGATTGGATTGGATCTTAGTCCGAGCCTCATACCAAGGAAGTATGAACGGGTTGGACGCTCGGATGTGCAACAAAGCTAAGATCTCTTATGGGTAAAGTAATGCACCTTTGCAGAGTGTAAGAACTGTAACTTGTTACTCCCTGTTTCGGGAAGGAGATGCGAACACTACAGGAAAGGAACTCCACGAAAGTTCTGGTAAACCTGTGAAGGCTGACGGGCATAGATTTTTAGAATAAAAGAAACCTTTGAAGAAATGTTTTCGAAAACCTGCATAGCCTATGACCTATGGTCTATGGCTATAGCTAGTTCATCAAACAATCCTTTTTAGTGAACTTGTCAAAACCCTTTTGCGACAAGTCAAGCTTTATAGATGGTTACATTACCATCAGCATCTGTTTCCTTCTTGAAAATCCATTTGTTCTCGACAGCCTTGCAGCCATTCGGTAAGTCCACACTTGTTTTTCATACATGGATACAATCTCGGATTGCATGGCTTCATGTCATTTGTTGGAATCTAGGCTAATCATTGCTTCCTCATACATCGCAGGGTCATCAGTGTTATCCACCAACATGACACTCATAACAAGATCATACACTTAGGAGTGGTATGAGTCCTCGTCGACCTGTGAGGTTTTGTAGTAACTTTGTTCATAGTTTCATGATATTTATCATTAACTTCCCCTCTTATTGGTGTAGGCGGCACATGAAAATCTTCCACCGCTGTGCTACTCTCAAATCCGAGAGAAGGTTTAACAACCTCGTCGAGTTCTTCTTTCCTTGCAGTCATTTCTTTCGAGAGAAATTCCTTCTCCAGAAAGGATCCATTCTTGGCAACGAAAACTTTTCCTTCAGATCTATGAGGTATACCCAATTGTTTAATTAGGGTATCCTATGAATACGCATTTTTCTGCTTTGGGTTCAAGCTTGTTAGGCTATAACTTCTTTACATAAGCTTCGCATCCCCAAACGTTAAGGAACGACAACTTAGGTTTCTTCCCAAATCACAATTCATACGGTGTCGTTTCAATGAATTTTGGTGGTGCCCTATTTAAAGTGGACGCGGATTTTTCTAATGCATAACCCCACATAATAACATTAAATCTGTAAGAGACATCATAGAACGAACCATATCTGAGAGAGTTCGATTACGACATTCGGACAAACCTTTACGTTGTGGTGTTCCTGGTGGTGTCAATTGTGAAAGTATTACACATTTCTTCAAATGCTCGCTAAACTCGTAACTTAGATACTCACCTCCATGATTAGATCGTAGAAATTTAATCTTCTTGTTAAGTTGATTCTCTACTTCACTTTGAAATTCCTTAAACCTGTCAAAAGTTTCGGACTTATGTTTCATGAAATAGATATACCCATATCTACTCAAGTCATCCGTGAAAGTAAGAACATAACGATAACCAGCACGCGATGCCACACTCATCGGGCCACACACATCGGTATCTATGATTTCCAATAAGTCCATAGCTCACTCCATTATGCCAGAGATGCTTCGCATCTTTCAAGTGATTCAAAATCAAGTGATTCAAGAAGTCCATCAGAATGGAGTTTCTTCATATGCTTACTCTAATGTGACCAAGACGACAGTGCCACATGTATGTAGAATTATCATTCAATTTCAAAAGTTTAGCATCTATATTATGAACATGTGTATCAATACTATCGAGATTGAATAAGAATAGACCATCTATCATAGGCACATAACCATAAAAGATATTGCTCGTATAAATCGAACAACCATTATTCTCAGACTTAAACAAGTAACCGTCTCGCAATAAACAAGATCCAAATATAATGTTCATGCTTAATGCAAGCACCAAATAGCAATTATTTAAGTATAAAACTAATCCTGATGGTAGATGAAGAGGGAGCGTGCCGACAGCGATCACATAAACCTTGGAGCCATTTCCAACACGCATCGTCACCTTGTCTCTTGCTAGTCTCCGTTTATTCTGCATCACCTGTTTCGAGTTACAAATATGAGTAACCGAACCAGTATCAAATACCCAGGCAGTACTATGATTACTAGTAAGATACACATCAATAACATGTATATCGAATATACCTTTCTTCTTGATGTTGCCATTCTTCAGATCTGCCATGTACTTGGGGCAATTCCGCTTCCAGTGACCTTCTCCCTTGCAGTAAAAGCACTCATTATCAGGATTAGGACCAGTCTTGGGTTTCTTTGCAGGCGCAGTAGCTTTCTTGCCGCCCTTCTTGAAGTTACCCTTGTTCTTAGGCTTGCCTTGCTTCTTGAAATTGGTGGTCTTATTGACCATCAACACTTGGTGCTATTTCTTGATCTCCACTTCCGTAGACTTCAACATGGAGAAGAGTTCTGGTAATGACTTATCCATGCACTGCATGTTGTAGTTCATCACGAAGTTCTTGTAACTAGGTGGTAGTGATTGGAGGACACGATGAATACCCAACGCATTAGGAATCGCTATTCCGAGATCTGCGAGTTTATCCGCGTGCCCTGACATCTTAAGCACATGCTCGCTAATGGAGTTGCCTTCTTCCATCTTGCAGTTAAAGAACTTCTCGGAGGCCTCATAGCTTTCAACTGCCGCACGAGTCTCAAATATCATTTTGAGCTCATGGATAATATCATAAGGCTCATGGTTCTCAAACCGCTTCTAAAGCTCCGATTCCAAACCATACAATATAGCACACTGAATTGTGGAGAATTGATTCTTCCGAGTGAGGAAAACATTCTTCACCTCATCGGTAGCATCAACTGCAGGTGGGTCACCCAGCGGTGCATCCAGCACATAGGTCAACTGAACAGCACTGAGGAAAATCCTCAAATTGCGGAACCAATTGAAATAGTTGCTTCCATTGTTTTTCAACTTTTCTTTCTGTAGGAATGCATTAAAATTGATGGTCGGGGCCACCATGATCTACAACATATTTACAAAGAGTTTAGACTAAGTTTATGACAAATTGATTTCATATTTAATATTTAAATTAACTAGGTGAACTACCACTCAAAACAACATCCCTCACATTGTTTTAGTGATCACACGAGCCAAATCCACTACACCATGTCCGATCATCACGAGAGATGATGTAGCTTCAAAGGTGAACAATCAACATGTTCATCATATCAAACATATGACTCATGCTTTACCTTTTGGTACTCCGTGTTCCGAAACCATGTCTATACATGCTAGGCTCATGAAGGTTAACCTTAGTATCCGCATGAGCAAATCTGGCTTGCTCCCATTGTATGCACACATAGAATCTATCACACCCGATCATCATGTCGTGCTTCGAAACGACGAGTCTTAGCAACGGTGCCTAATAAGGACAAACACTTTATTACTTGATATTTAGTGAGAGGGATCATATTATAATGCTACCGTCGCAATCTAAGCAATACAAGATTCATAAAACGGATTAACATCACATGCAATTCATAATATGTGATATGGCCTTTCTTCTTGTTCCTTCAATCTCTAGCTCCAAGCACGAACATGATCTCCATCATAACCGGTGTAGCGTCAAGGTCAATGGTGCCGCTTCATGGTTGTCCTCCACCAACAGAAACTATTACAACTACTTTGATGAATAGACATGCAGGTCTTAAAAGAAATTTAAAGACAACCATAAGGCTCCTGCCGGTTGCTAACTTACAATAAGGATCATTGCATACATCATATATAATCACAATCATGGCCATATCACATCACAACACAAGTCCTGCAAAACCAAGTTAGATGCCTCTAATCTTCTTTGCAAGTTTTACATGGCTGGGGCTTTTGCATAAGAACCATTTCTAACTTGCGAACATGAACCACAACGTTGATACAAGTATTGTCAAGTTCCTGTTGTAAATTGAATCTTCACTATGGTGGGAGAGACAGACACCCGCAAAGCCACATGTGCAATGAAAGTTGCACATTGAGCGTGGAGAAAGTCTCATGTACGATGACATGTAAGGTTAGCCCAGGCCACTTCATCCCACCATCTCGCAAGATGCAAAGTACACAAAAAGCAATTGACAACAAAAGCATCAACGCCCATAATAACCGTTGAATTCTACTCGTGCGACAGATCTACACATAGACATGGCTCTGATACCACGACAGGGTTTCGTAGCATGGAAAACAAAATTTCTATCACATGAACACACAAAAGCCAAGATCTAATCCACGAGATCGGTGTAACGAGTTTGTAGAGTACTAACCCTCATAGATCTAAAGCGTTTAACGAGATCGGATTCTCGTGGTTGATATAGTCGTTCACTTGCCGATCTCAAGATCACAAAGATGATCCTTCCGGCGCCGCTTTCCAGTAGCGCTTTCGTGGTCGGTCACATGTTCGGTACTCGATGAAGACCTTCCTCTCCCTTTTTCTAGAAGGCAGCGGAGGTTGTATATCTCCTCGCGATTCTAGCAGCACGGCGGTGTAGTGGTGGAGGTGGAGGAGTAGATCCTGCAGGGATTCGCCTAAGCTGGAGCAGTTATGGTGGATTTAGAGAGGCCCTCGGTGGCTAGCGTTTAGACGCCATGGGGAGGAGGTGGCGCTAGAGGCTAGGCCAGGGATAGGCGGCAGAGGTTTATATGAGCTAGGTTTTAGGGCTCCGTTGACTTGGGAGAGGGCGGCGACCTAGGGTTTGGGGTGAGGGCCAAGGGGGCGCCTCACCCCTTGCTTATATGGGGGGGAGGCAGCAAGGGGGAGGCCGAGTCCTCCCCCGACTACCCCTGGTGGCCGGCGGCAAGGAGGGTGTAACACCCTCAGAATCGGCCCTATGCAAGTTTTAGCGAAACCCGCCAAACCCGCATAGAAACGATTCAAAGGTGCCCACCAGGCACTTTCGTGCGGGTGGAAAACGAAGTAATAACATTACACAACAGTCCTCGATGGGACCCACAGAACAGATATATACAACAGCGACTCAACGAGCCAAGAATACAGATACACGATACAAAGATCCAAATCACCTTGAAAAGATGGAGCGTCCGACTACAGACAAGATGCAAATGGGGCTAAGAGCCCTGAAGAATAACCAATGGCGTCCATAACCCTGTGCCAAGCGGAAGGGTAACCCCGCTAACGACGATCTCAAAACCTGCTTCAACAAAAGGGTGCCAACAAAGGGCAAAGGAAAAAGAGGCGTCAAGATCGAGGCCACACGTGCAGCGAGACTAGAATTCGGCGGTCCTCGCCTACATAGGTATGGTGGACTGCAGCGGCAGCGCAGCATGCACTAAACAACCTATAGAGACTCGATATAACTGGCGGCTATCAGAGAGGGATAAGAAAGGCCTATTCGGAACCAACCTGATACTAACACCAAACAATCCCATCCTGGCATTCCCCCTCGAGACCAAATGAGGAAGTCGACCGAGGAACTCACACAGTTGGCAGTTTAAGTTATTCAGTTATCGTTGCAGCAATTACTAGTCAAATATAGATAACCGTCCTGATAAAAATTAAGCAGTGGGCCATTTTAGTTAACCATTCCATTGTAGTTGCGGCACTTACTAGTCAAATACAATTACCATGAGATAACCCAAAACCCAGCAGTTGTTGGTACTTTTATTTAGCCATTCCGTTGTAGTTACAATACTTACTAGTCAGATACAATTGTCGCAAGCGACAAACCAAACAAGCAATTGTGGGCAGTTTTATTTAGCCATTCCATTATAGTGAAGCTGATTACTAGTCATTATAAAGTCAAATTCATAGCACTACTTTAGTTATAGTTGTCTATGATCGAGATACTGTGCTCCAAGTCGTCCATAACCGCGGACACGGCTTTTAGAAAGTTTTACCCGGCCGGGGTGCACAAATAGCAACACACACTCGATCAACCTCGGAAAAACCAAAACAAAACCCAACGAGGCCTTCACGACAAAGCACTCACAGGATTCAGAAATATTTCAGGGGGCCACCCCATTGAGTACACCAAGAACGCTAGCTGACTCGAGACGGACTCAAGGTTTGCGTTAGTGGTCAGAACGATCGGGAACCCAAAACTGGGATTGTCGATACTGCGAAAACACTCCGCTTCCCTAAACAAGACAAAGGTGATATCCATCGCACAATTTAAATAAAGCAAGAAAGCATGGCATAAGTACAGGATCGTAAATAAAACCTCAAACTAGTTTGTGGCCCCAAGAAATAAGATGAATCAAGCTCGCTCGGGGGGTCCCATAATCCTCCCGGATGTGGATAGCGATAAATAAAGGAACAGTATCAAGCACTCGGGTCCCACGGACACAAGTGGATGGTTAACAACCAAATTACATCTATTGCCCACTGCCTCGCTTACTTACTTCAATTTTAGTTGTTAAACAGGAATTAAAGTGAACGATAAGTAAAGCCATGATCATCTCCAACATCAAACATGCGGCAATACACCAACAACGTGGTACTTGACGCAGAAGACTTGAGCAAGCGAGTACGACGCGCAGTCCAACTATCTACCAAACAATGGTAATAGGATGTGTCCAAGGCAATATAAGGCTGCAAGGGATATCACTGCACGAAAACTAGAGCATCGCAACACGTATAGCAATAGATCAACAGGAGGGAATAAATACTATAAAAGTAAGATAGGTAGAAAGGGGAGATGCTCATTTGAAAACATTGCAAGGTTCGACCAAGATCGGTAAGCTCACATCAACTCATCGGCCTTATCCGCGAAGAAGCAAAACACTAGAATAAACACCGGATGCACTATTTAATACAACGGCAGAAGATCGGCATGATGCATGTATGATGTATGACATGGCAAAGGTGCGATGCAATAAGGCAATATTAAGCGGAACCAGGGTCCCGACAATGAATTAGATGGTTCAAGTTATTTAACTAACCCGCAAATTAAATGTTGTATTAACATGGCAAGATATGGTACCGGTTCGATGCACAAATTTAAATGGGACCAATATAAGACTAGATTTGCCCGCATATGGGCCCCATATTTAATTATATGGTGAATCGGCATAAGGCCCCAAACCACATGACAATATGCATGCAAGTATGGCAATTAATATGCAACAAGTTGTTATTTCATTTATAAAATAGGGTTCGAGTAAAGGGGTCACACATTAGGGTTCGACGATCCTGGTCTGGGGGTTCGGGGTCGGTCTCGGGGTTCAGGGTTTGACGGGATCGGTCTCGGCAGAAACATTCTCGATCAATGGGTAGATCTTGTCGCATCCGGGTTCTCGGCGAGCTCGGAGTCCGGGAAGGAGAACTTGTCGTCCAGGGTCTCGGTGTCCGGGGTGAAGTACTCGGCGTCCTCGAGGGAGTACTTGGCGTCCGGCGGTAGATCTTGTCGATTCCACTCCAACGGCCTTGTTGTTTCGCAGTGTAGATCTTGGGAAGGTTTTCGGGGTTCCACGGGTTCGACGAGATTCGGTCTTGGCATCCGTGAAGGAGAACATGAAGTCAATACCGGGGTTCGCACTTTGGTTCCGGGATGACGAACTTGTCGTTACGAGGGGTTTCTCCGAGTCCGTGATGCGTCTGTGTGGTAGATCTTGGGGGTACCGGTGTCATCGGGTTCCATGTCCAATTACTTGTCGATGGTCCATCGAGCGTCACCATGCTCATACTTTCGATACCCTCTCGATGCGAAGGTCTTGCGGTCTTGCTGTCTCCACTCCCAACAACTTAGCACCAACTTGGTACTACACAGGAAACCTGCACGGGTGGAGGCAGATGGCATCGGCGACGACGGGGTTTGGCCCCAACGAGACACAGACGGCGCGGTCATGCTGTGGCAGAAGAGGCCGGGCGACTAGGGGAGGCGACCCGGCGGTGGCGAGGCTCGCGGCGAGAGGACAGGGAGAGCTGAGGGCGGCCGCGAGGAGGCGCAGGACGGAGCCAGGAGGCACGGCGAGGGAGGCGCCAGGAGCTGTGGCGGGAGAGGCGGGCCGGGCGAAGGAGGAGGCGGCAGACGCGACGAGGGTGCAAGGAGGAGCTCGAGGCCGAGGCCGAGGAGGGCGGCTGCGGCGGCCAAGAGGAGGAAGGCGCGTCGGGCGTGGAGAGAGGAGGATGGGAGTAGAGCGTCGGGGGGAACGCGTGGTGGGGCTGTGGGGACGGGGCCCGCGGGTGGAGGGAAGACCGGGTCCAGGGAGAGGGTGAGGGAGGCTGTGGGTGGGGCCCAGTGGGGACAGGGAGAGGTGGCTGGGTGTGTGGTGTTGTGTTTGCTGTGTGTGTGGGTGGCGTGGGGCCAGGGTGTAAGAGAGAGAGGGCCAGGCGGGTAGGGGAGGGATAGGTGAGAGAGAGAGGGGGAGAAGAGGGGATTGGTGAGGTGGCGGGGTGGGTAGGAAATTGGGTGAGGGGTGAGGTGGCGAGCTGTGAGAGGTGGGTAGGTTAGGTCTGGGCGAATATAGGATTTCGGGTAGGCTGGTGTAGGTGGACCGTTAATACTGGGGTGGTCGACTGGGTCGAATCGGCCCGTTCGACTGCCCCACTAAAAATAATTGAATATTTTATTTGTTTAACACATGGCTTTTGCAAACCGATAGCAGACAAAACAAAATAATCCGGAGACCCGGGTTTTGCGTTTGAACAAAGACGGGGCGTTTAGAAAACAAGAACAGGTTTTTCCGCAAATAGTTTTATGCAAGCAAATGCAAGATGATGGCGATGCTCAAATGCAATGTGGCATGATGACATGAGCATGCGGTCATGATGATGCAATGCACAAAAACAACGCGATTTTCTAGTAGTGGTTTTGGCGGGATGCCACAATTCAACACCACTAACAATGGATCTCGCCCTCGAGATCCGCCTCATGGTACCGGGAAGAAGGTCGGCGGTCTGATCCTTCGCGCTTCGTATAGATCCTCGCGACACCACTAACAAGAGGTCGTTGTCCGTGATCGTCGAGGGAACACTCCGGGACAAAAGGTCAAAGGTAGAGGTATCGACAAATAAAGCCACCTCTAGCTTCCGTGGACGGAGTAAAATTGCTGGATCCACTGATTCGATGTACAAGAGCGAATGATAAGAGTAGTCGGATGGTGATCAGTCCATCGCGCACCCAAACCACTACTCAGCACACGAATAGGCGGATTATGCAACCAAATCTCGGAATTAGACTGAAGATCTCGACAATCGAGGTTCGGAAACAAAGGAGTGATGCAGACTCTGCATCGGATCCGGTGTAGATGATGTCGTCGCGTCGGATAACACCGGAAAGCACAAACAAGGAACAAAGACTGGTACCACAGTAGACGAATTCCTCAGACAGCATGAACACCGGATGTAGCATCACCGTTACCAAAGGAGGAAGCGAAACCCTAAAGGTACGACGGAAACCCAACCACGAGAAATCCTGGACTCGAAGAAAAGATAAGAGGTGAATTCAAAACACGCTGAGGTGAGAGGAGGGCAGCAGAGGGGTAAGGAGTAAAATCAGACCTAATCAGAACTATCCAACCGACTTTGCAAAAATAGTTTTGACACTCTACTTCGGCCGTTAGCTAGGTTATCCTACAGGCTGGACTTGTGGGGTATCGAACCGCCGAGCTCGATACCACTGTAACCTCAGAATCGTCCCTATGCAAGTTTTAGCGAAACCCGCCAAACCCGCGTAGAAACGATTCAAAGTTGCCCACCAGGCACTTTCGTGCGGGTGGAAAACGAAGTAATAACATTACACAACAGTCCTCGATGGGACCCACAGAACAGATATATACAACAGCGACTCAACGAGCCAAGAATACAGATACACGGTACAAAGATCCAAATCACCTTGAAAAGATGGAGCGTCCGACTACAGACAAGATGCAAATGGGGCTAAGAGCCCTGAAGAATAACCAATGGCGTCCATAACCCTTCCCAGGCCAAGACGGAAGGGTAACCCTGCTAACGACGTCGATCTCAAAACCTGCTTCAACAAAAGGGGTGCCGACAAAGGGCAAAGGAAAAAGAGGAGCGTCAGTACTAAGGCCAGTACACGGCGAGACTAGAATTCGGCGGTCCTCGCCTACATAGGTATGGTGGACTGCAGCGGCAGCGCAACATGCACTAAACAACCTATAGAGACTCGATATAACTGGCGGCTATCAGATATGGATAAGAAAGGCCTATTCGGAACCAACCTGATACTAACACCAAACAATCCCATCCTGGCATTCCCCCTCGAGACCAAACGAGGAAGTCGACCGAGGAATTCACACAGTTGGCAGTTTTAGTTATTCAGTTATCGTTGCAGCAATTACTAGTCAAATATAGATAACCGTCCTGATAAAAATTAAGCAGTGGGCCATTTTAGTTAACCATTCCATTGTAGTTGCGGCACTTACTAGTCAAATAACCCAAAACCCAGCAGTTGTTGGTACTTTTATTTAGCCATTCCGTTGTAGTTACAATACTTACTAGTCAGATACAATTATCGCAAGCGACAAACCAAACAAGCAATTGTGGGCAGTTTTATTTAGCCATTCCATTATAGTGAAGCTGATTACTAGTCATTATAAAGTCAAATTCATAGCACTACTTTAGTTATAGTTGTCTATGATCGAGATACTGTGCTCCAAGTTGTCCATAACATGGACACGGCTTCGAGAAAGTTTTACCCGCCGGGTGCACAAATAGCAACACACACCGATCAACCTCGGAAAACCAAAACAAAACCCAACGAGGCCTTCACGACAAAGCACTCACAGGATTGAGAATATTTCAGGGGCCACCCCATTGAGTACACCATAGAACGGCTAGCCGACTCGAGACGGACTCAAGGTTTGCGCTGGCTGTAAACGATCGGGAACCCAAAACTGGGATTGTCGATACCGAAAACACTCCGCTTCCTAAATAAAGACAAAGGTGCTATCCATCGCACAATTTAAATAAAGCAGTAAAGCATGGCATAAGTACAGGATCGTAAATAAAACCTCAAACTAGTTTGTGGCCCCAAGAAATAAGACTGAATCAAGCTCTGGCTCAGGGGGGTCCCATAATCCTCCCGGATGTGGATAGCGCGATAAATCAAGGAACAAGTATCAAGCACTCGGGGTCCTACGGGACACAAGTGGACGGTTAACAACCAAATTACATCTATTGCCCACCTGTGCCTCTACTTACTTACTTCAATTTTTAGTTGTTAAACAGTAATTAAAGTGAACGATAAGTAAAGCCATGATCATCTCCAACATCAAACATGCGGCAATACACCAACAACTGTGGTACTTGACGACACGCAGCAGCACTTGAGCAAGCGACTACGACGCGCAGGTCCAACTATCTACCAAACAACAGGTAATAGGATGTGTCCAAGGCAATATAAGGCTGCAAGGGATATCACGGGTACGAAAACTAGAGCATCGCAACACAGATAGCAATAGATCAACAGGAGGGAATAACTACTATAAAAGTAAGATAGGTAGAAAGGGGGAGATGCTCGCCTGAAAACATTGCCGAATGTTCGACCGAAGATCGGGGCGAAGCTCACATCAACTCAACGGCCTTATCCGCGAAGAAGCAAAACACTAGAATAAACACCGGATGCACTATTTAATACAACGGCAGAAGATCAGCATGATGCATGTATGATGTATGACATGGCAAAGGTGCGATGCAATAAGGCAATATTAAGCGGAACCAGGGTACCGACAATGAATTAGATGGTTCAAGTTATTTAACTAACCCGCAAATTAAATGTTGTATTAACATGGCAAGATATGGTACCGGTTCGATGCACAAATTTAAATGGGACCAATATAAGACTAGATTTGCCCGCATATGGGCCCCATATTTAATTATATGGTGAATCGGCATAAGGCCCCCAAACCACATGACAATATGCATGCAAGTATGGCAATTAATATGCAACAAGTTGTTATTTCATTTATAAAATAGGGTTCGAGTAAAGGGGTCACACATTAGGGTTCGACGATCCTAGTCCGGGGGTTCGGGGTCGGTCTCGGGGTTCAGGGTTCGACGGGATCGGTCTCGGCAAAAACATTCTCGATCAATGGGTAGATCTTGTAGCATCCGGGTTCTCGGCGAGCTCGGCGTCCGGGAAGGAGAACTTGTCGTCCAGGGTCTCGGTGTCCGGGGTGAAGTACTCGGCGTCCTCGAGGGAGTACTTGGCGTCCGGCGGTAGATCTTGTCGATTCTTGTTGTTCCGCAGCGTAGATCTTGGGAAGGTTTTCGGGGTTCCACGGGTTCGACGAGATTCGGTCTTGGCATCCATGAAGGAGAACATGAAGTCGATACCGGGGTTCGCACTTTGGTTCCGGGATGACGAACTTGTCGTTTCGAGGGGTTTCTCCGAGTCCGTGATGCGTTCGTGTGGTAGATCTTGGGGGTACCGGTGTCATCGGGTTCCATGTCGAATTACTTGTCGATGGTCCATCGAGCGTCACCATGCCCATTCTTTCGATACCCTCTCGATGCGAAGGTCTTGCGGTCTTGCTGTCTCCACACCCAACAACTTAGCACCAACTTGGTACTACATAGGAAACCTGCACGGGTGGAGGCAGATGGCATCGGCGACGACGGGGTTCGGCCCCAACGAGACAAAGACGCAGCGGGGTCGCGGCTGTGAAGGGCAGAGGCCGACTAGGGGAGGCGGACGGCGGTGGCGAGCTCCGGAGGGAGGTGGCGGCAGCGGCGGCTCCGGCGAGACGCGCGGGCCGGAGGTGATGGGGAGGGTCGAGGCGGCGACGCCGAGGCCGCGCCGGAGGCAGAGCACGCGACGAGGAGAGGCCGACGGAGGCGAGGCACGGGGCATGGCGAGGAGGACGGGTGGAGGCCGGAGGTGAGGCGCTGGTCGCTCATGGGAAGGGAGAGGCCGGCGCAGAGGAGGCTTGGCGCGGCCGAGGAGGGGGGAGACGCGGCCATGAGCACGGAGGAAGAAGGCGGCTCCGGGCGGGCGGAGGCAGGCGAGGAGGAGGAGGGAGCGCAGGACGAGCTGTGGAGGCGTGGCGGAGGAGGCGCGGGGAGCCGTGGCCTGGCTGGGCAGAGGCGGCGCAGACGCGACGGAGGGGTGCGGGCGGAGGAGCTCGAGGCCGAGGCCGGAGGAGGGGCGGCCTGCGGCGGCGCGAAGAGGAGGAAGGCGCGTCGGGGCGTGGGGGAGAGAGGAGGATGGGGAGTAGAGCGCGTCGGGTGGGGGAACGCGTGGGGCGCGTGTGGGCCAGGGGGACGGGGCCCGCGGGTGGAGGGAAGACCGGGTCCAGGGAGAGGGTGAGGGAGGCTGTGGGTGAGTGGGACCCGCGGGGTGGGGGCCCGGGGACAGGGAGAGGTGGCTGGGTGTGTGGTGTTGTGTTTGCTGTGTGTGTGGGTGGCGTGGGGCCAGGGTGTAAGAGAGAGAGGGCCAGGCGGGTAGGGGAGGGATAGGTGAGAGAGAGGGGGAGAAGAGGGGGATTGGTGAGGTGGCGGGGTGGGTAGGAAATTGGGTGAGGGGTGAGGTGGCGAGCTGTGAGAGGTGGGTAGGTTAGGTCTGGGTGAATATAGGATTTCGGGTAGGCTGGTGTAGGTGGACCGTTAATACTGGGGGTGGTCGACTGGGTCGAATTGGCCCGTTCGACTGCCCCACTAAAAATAATTGAATATTTTATTTGTTTAACACAGGGCTTTTGCAAACCGATAGCAGACAAAACAAAATAATCCGGAGACCCGGGTTTTGCGTTTGAACAAAGATGGGGCATTTAGAAAACAAGAACAGGTTTTTACGCAAATAGTTTTATGCAAGCAAATGCAAGATGATGGCGATGCTCAAATGCAATGTGGCATGATGACATGAGCATGCGGTCATGATGATGCAATGCACAAAAACAACGCGATTTTCTAGTAGTGGTTTTGGCGGGATGCCACAGAGGGAGAGGGAATCCTCTCCCATGTAGGTTTCCTCTCCTCCCTCCACTTGGACTTTGACTTTCAATGTTGGGATTTGACTTTTCAAATTGGAGTTGGACTATTCAAACTAGAGTTTAATTATTTCTCTTCCCATTGTCCAACCAAGTGACCTAGGGTATGATGAAACCATTCCACATTGGCATGGCACATTCATGTACCCCCCTCTGGGTTGTGGACCTTCTAGAAGATTCTGGTGAAAACACAGAAAACATTTCTGAACCCCGGAATTGTACTTTCCTTATATGAGTCCTATTCTCCGGACCATTCCTGATCTCCTCATGATGTACTGGATCCAATCCGAGACTCTGAACAACATTCGGTCTCTAACTCATTTCCATATCTACTAAACAACATCGAATCCATAAGTGTGTCTCCCTACGGTTTGTGAATTATGCAGACATGGTCGAGACACTTCTCCGATCAATAACCAATAGAGGAATCTGAAAATTCATATGGTCCCACATATTTCTATGATTACTTCGTGATCGAATGAACCATTTACATACGATACCAATTTCCCTTTGTCTCACGATACTTTACTTATCCGAGGTTTGATCGTCGGTATCTCTAATACCTAGTTCAACCTCGTTACTAATAAGTACTCTTTACTCATTCCGTGATATGTGATCCCTTGTGACCTAGTCACATGCTTGTAAGACAATTGAATGACATTCCACTGAGAGGGCCCAGAGTATATCTATCTGTCATATGGATGGACAAATCCCACTCTTGATCCATGTGACTCAACACATACTTTAAGAATACCTAATGCCACCTTTATAACCACCCAGTTACGGAAGTGGTGTTTGATGTCATCAAGGCATTCATCCGGTGATGGTGATTAACATGATCTCATGGTCAAAGGATTAGGTTACTATGTATTTGAAAGCTTGTAGCAAAGTTACTATAGGAGTGTGTCCATCATATCATTCTCCTAATGACATGATCTTGTTATTAATAACATCTAATGTCCATGATCAGGAAACCATGATCATCTATTAATCAAAAATCTAGTTTCAACAAGAGGCTTCACTAGGGACTTCTTTTATGTTTTACAAAACACACAAGTATTACTATTTCTAGTTAATACAATTATAGCATGGGATGTAAACATTTATCATAAACACAAAGATTTAATAATAACTAATTTATTATTGCCTCTTGGGAATATCTCTAACAAATCTATGCCTATGATGAGGACACCTTGTGGGCCTCAGGCATTAGATTTAGCGTCAGCGAGGAATGATTCCTGCGAGCTGCACCTATGATGAGGACACCTTGTGGTCCTCAGGCGTCAGATTTATCCTCTGAGAAGACTAGGGAGAGGGCACATTGTGGGCCTTGGCGAGGCTCCCTTGTGAGTCCTCACAGAGCATACCTTGTGTAAAACCCCTGGAGAACTTGCTTCCGCCCTGTCAGGCTAGCATAGGTGAGTCTCCGTTGAGGGAACCTTCCAGGCCTCATCTATTACCTCTCGTGAGGCTCTGTTGATTATGTGTCTTGCGAGACACATGCGAGGATACCTTGTGGGCCTTGGAGAGGACCTCCCGTGAGGCCTCACGGCGCACGTCCCGTGATGGCCTCCCTGTAGAAGTCTTCAGCGAGACTTAGGAGAGAGTACCTTGTGGCATCTCAGCGAGACTCCCATGTGAGGTCTCGCGGAGCACGCCTGTCGTGGTGGTGGCACGACAGATGCCATGGGTAGGCTAAAGAATGGGGCCAATGGATGCTAGAGGGATCCGGGGAGGGAAGATGTAGTTATTTCTACACTCAAATGGCTAACATGCAGATCTTTATTTCTCTTCTCTAGGACTACAAGTGCTCCTTGAGCTGTTTGCAGGAAGAAGAGAGCTACTACACGAGCCTTACGGCGTAGAATGAATCGATCCCCTCTCAGGATCCCGCATCTCCCCTTATAAAGGGGTGCCTTGGTTCCTTCTAGGGCTGACGTGGCAAGCATATTCGAGGAATATGCTTGTCCTGATATGGTAACTCGGCGGCTCTCTTTCTGTGTCCCCCTTCTAACGACGACAATGTTCCAGAGAACCCACCTGCGCGCCTCGGGCTCCATGACTGTCACCTTCGTGACCTCCTTCTGCCCTTCTGCCGCTCTGTTGCTTGTCCTTTGTGCTTGGCTCTGTTCAGATTCTTCCTAGCCCGTGACCTGGGTTTGACTATAGGCACCTCCTTCTCCTGCAAGCTTCATGTTATTCGGCCTTGCCTCGCATAACTCGGCTCGGCCTTCACCTGCATTCAAGTTATTCAGACTTACTCGGCCGACTTAACTCGAATGTCGGTCGGATAAGGTGTTGCTCCTTCCGTAGGTGTCATGGCCGTGCTTATCTCGGCCGACTTTCACATGACTAGGCCGATATAAACAGTAACTCGACATATGACAAGGGAGACTCCTTTTGTCTTCCCTTGTCTTGACCCTACCCGGGGTCACCTCCCCAATATTAGTCCCCGAAGCTGGTGTGGTCCTGCTCGTAACCTCGGCCGGGCTACATCAGTTTCCCAACATTCATTTCTCCTTACTTCTGAGTTACTTTTTTCTGTTCGAGGTATCTGCGCAGCTTCTTGAGCACGCCTCGTCCTACGTGTACCACTCATCATTATTCCTCTAGTTTCGCCTTCTACAAAGGCCCACCGAGAAGCTACAGTGATTATCGCGCCGTCGGCAAGATGTTGACGCCGAGTACCGCATCTTTCAGGGGGCCGGTTCCTCTCCTGCGTCATGTGGTTCTCGGTGTGGCTCCACTCAGCTGCCAGCGGTTCCGCCGCAAACGTGCTTTACACGGTTAGCGTGCGCACGCACAATCCCACTACCGCCAGGGCTGCACGGTTATAAGGAGGAGCGTGGGGCTAGAGGATTTAGTTTCCCCCTTCGCCCATCGTTCTTCTTCTTCCTTCTCGCGCTCCTGCCTCCGTTCGTGCGCCGGTGGCTGCGCCATTGTCGATCTCCTCAACGGTGACGCCACAATCCTTCTGCCCCGACGATCTCACCGCCGTGTGCTTGCTCCGGCGCCTCCGCCGGTGAGTTTTTCTAGGGTGCCGTTGTTTGGTTCCTTCCTTAGGAGTATCTGCTGCTTTTCTAGATTTCCGCGCTTGCCTAGAATCACGACGGGGCCCCGCGCCTCTAGGCCTTCCTCCGCCGCTAGTTCTTTCTCCGTCGATCCCTCCGGTGAGATCATGTCTAGTTCCGTTAGTGGAGCACTCGTCGAAGACGACGACATAGCGTCCGGTCCAGAGCGGGGCTCTTGGCAGGGATCCTCCGTCACTCGTCATTAGATTGAGTGGCTAATTAGGACTCGTCGGATTCCTGCCGAGGTAAGCTATCACTTGCCCGGCAACGAATCCTCTCCTATACTCAACGAGGGCGAGTACGTTGTTTTCATGTCCCACTTTGCTCGTGGGTTCGGCCTTACCCTTAGCGATTTTGCTAGGGAGTTCCTTGATTACTTCGTCCTTCAGCCGCATCACCTTCCGGCTAACGCCATCGCCTCTCTTTCCGCTTATATCTCGGCCTCTGAGGGATACTTCGGCCTTTGGCCCTCTGTATCCGTTTGGTCTAAATTCTTCCATATCTGATCTAACGTCGTTCCAGACAAATCGCTTCACCCCTCTGAGAAATCGCTTACCCAGTGTGGATCCGCGTCCATCACACCTCGAAGAAAATCCGAGTTCCCTCATGTCGCTGGCCTCAAGTCTTGCAAGAAGTGGCATAGATCGTTTTTCTATGTCAAAAACACTGGAAAGGAAGACAATATTCGGCTCCCTGCCTTTTCTATCGGAGCCCCTTCCAAGAAGAACTAGAACTATAACCCCAAGAAGAGCCATGCTTTGGCCGAGGCATTCGAGATTGGGCTGAAGGAGTTGATCCGCGTCGGGCTCCGTGGTGAGGATCTGATGACCACATTCGTCAGCAGCCGAATCTGCCCTTTCCAGCTTCGCACGCACAAGCTCTGTTACATGAGCGGTCCTCTCGATCCCAACCGAGTTTCGATGGTTGATCTCGACGACTATCTTATTTACAAGCGTGTCCGAGCTATCTTCAAGACTGATATGCCGGAGGATTGGACCTGGGGGCTGAAGCCATTCACACGCGGGAATCCCCCTCCCGAGGTAAGTTTACACATTTGTGTTTGTTTCCTAATTGCGCTTGTGACTTATTTTGCTAACTCCACTTTGTCTCTTTTCTTGTAGAGGTTTGCAGAGCAAAAGACCGAGGATGCCGAGGTTCTGGCCCTTCCGTGGACCGCAGATCGGAACACCCCGGACAGCAGGGAACCTGACTCGGAGGAGTTTGTTCCTAAGTCGGACGTCGCTCCGGCTCGCGCCCGTGGCAAGACCTCGGCCCACGGGGAGGAAGGTGACTCGGACGACGTCCAAATTCTTGAGGTAGTCTCCGCGATGCCTATCTCTTATGCATTTCCGGCTTCTACTTTCCCAACTAATCAGGCCGGTCAGGTGCACGACGCTGAGCTTCTCGCCTCTCAAGCTCCTGCTACCTCAAGGAAGCGCTCTGCTCCGGCAGGTCCCTCCGAAGCTGCTCCCAAGAAGCGAACAAACAAATCAGCCCAGCAGCTTCCGAAGCGTAAAACCATGCCCGGAATTACTGGGTGAGTTCATTTTCATTTGTATTTCTTGCTTCTCTCTTTCTGTCTTTTGATTAGACTTTCTGTGCTTTTGCAGCGCTCCTCTCTCTGCCAAGCCAAGCGGTCCGAGTATGACAAGTCATACAACTTGGCCGCCTTCTCCTCCGCCCCCTGAAGATACTCGGGCTCCTAGTCCCTCTCGTGTTGACTCTCCTCCTGCGCCGACTCAGACATCGCCTAGGCGAGATATACCCACATCTTCCATTGCTGATGCCGACATAATTCCATCAGTAGATCATCCTATTGAACCTGTCGCCTTTGTTATGCCGACCGAAGTTTCCCCCGAAACTCCTTTGACCCCCACAATTCCAGCTGCAACTCCAACTCCATCCAAGGATGCCACCATCTCGGCCCCCTTGGAAACCATAGTTCCTCCTGCCTCCAAGGATGCCACTCCTAGTGCCGAGGTTGCTGCCCCTTCCGACACCTCTTCTAAGGCTAAGAAGGTTGTTGTCACCAAACCTTCAGCATCTCAGAAGGGGCCGGCAAGTTCCTCTTAACCCAGCATAGTCGATGCACTCTGCAAGGGGATTTCATCTGCTAAGCCTGTTGTCACTGCAACCGCTGATAGCCATCTTACTCTCCACAAGAGTCCTGTGGCGGCGGTGGTTAGCCAACGGGTCCGAGGTAAAGTGCTGACTCGTACTCAGAGTGGGAACAACCTTGGATCTTTGGTGGAATATGCCAACAATTGGAACGCCGCCGATCAGCTTGAGGGCAATCCGAGTAATCAACCATTTCAGATTTCCGACATCAGTAGTCGTTTGCACATGGCTGCTAAGATTGTTCTTGAAAGTGACAAGATGAACGAGGTAAACGCTTCTGTTGATATTTGGTCTATTATTCAAATGATATTATACATACACTAGTCCCCGAAGCTTGCAACCGAATAACTTGTTGTTCGTTTGGAAGCTTTGTTAGGCTTCAAATGCATTATTTGCCGAGTAAATTTTCTTAAAATTGCGTTATCTAGACACCTAGATCCGAGTTAAGTTTTGCTTGACTCAGGTCTGCCTTAGTTTTGAATATCTAGCCACCTAGATCCGAGTTAAGTTTTGCTTGACTCGGATCTGCCTTATCATTGAATATCTAGCCACCTAGATCCGAGTTAAGTTTTAATTGATTCGGATTTGTCTTAGCTTTGAATATCTAGCCACCTAGATCCGAGTTAAGTTTTGCTTGATTCAGATTTTTCTTAGCTTTGAATATCTAACTGTGTAATTCCTTTTGGTACTTAGGTTGCCCATGATCGGCAGACAGCCGAATTCCAAAGGTTGCTCTTTGCGCATAAGAAATTGGAAGAAAAATATGAGAAAGTTCTCCCCGCGGTGAAGAAAACTGGTAACTTAACAAATCTTTGTATCGTTCCTTACTTTCTTAATATTTTTCGACTTGAGGTGCTAACCCATCTTTTGCTGGTAAGAAGGTGGTATCAATAATCTTAATATCTGCCTTACCAAGAAGGTCAAAGCTCTGGAAGGTTAGTTATTCTTCTCCTCTAATGATTTTCGTTCGAGACTTATCTTGGGTTTCTTATAACCTTCTGGCTTTGGTATAGCCGAGTTATAAACATTTGCAGCGTCGCATCAAGACTACATATCCATGCCTGATATGATGCTGCATTTTTTAGAACAAGCCGCCACTCATTTGACGCAGCTTAAAGAAAAGGATGACGAAATAACCCGGTTACGTGCCGAGGTTGAGTCGCTCAAACTCTCGCAGAAATCCAAATTGGAAAAGGTTGATCAGGAGTTCTCTGAAGAGAAGAATCGACTAAGCCTGCAACTGCAGAAAGACAAAGAACTCCTTGATGCTGCCGAGCTGAAGAATCGGATGATGAGCGAGGAAATCACTCGCTTTGAGAAAAACAAGGCCGACTGGACCCAGGATCTCCAGAAAATGCTGAGTTATATTCATCGTAAGTTTTCGACTATGGCTGATTTATCTTCTTCTCTCTCTTACTTTTAATTAATATATTTTCATTTCTCATAGATCATTTTTCGGAAGCTAGACCCGTGAGCTCTAAAGCAGTGATTTCCGCTCGTCAGCGCCGAGGTGTCGCCGCAAACTCGAGTCCAAAATATTCAATGGAAGACTTCTTGATTGCCGTTGGCGCTGCTATTGGGCCAGTGAAGATTATGGGAAGGGATTTGGTGCAAGCAGCCATTCGGGCCTACCATGTTCTTTGGCCGAATACTTCTGGAACTCCTGATATTGACGAGGTCAAAATACTTGTGGAGAGATTAATGGCATCCCAGACCCAGTTAAATCTCTGGAGGGAATCTTCTGGGAGGGCTGGTGCTGACATGGCACTTATAGCCATTCTGTCTTGGTACGAGGAAATTTCGCTCGACACTTTGATAAACTTGCGCACTGGCTCTCGCTGGGTTGAGGATCCAGAATTCGTCGCTCGCCGCCAAGCTCGTGCCTTCCAGCTGGTTGAGTACGCTGATGTGCATAATTGGATTGAAGGGCCGAGTTTTCTTCCCAATCCAGCGGATGACATACAGATTGAAGACGCCTCTCATGATGATTCGGCCGACCAGAATGAAGCAAAGGGTGACTCGGACAACTCCCGTGATTCCAATGGAAGCTCGGATGAGGATGACGACGTGCGATCATCTTCCAAGGGGACTGGGCACTCTCAAGCTCAAACTAATGTTTCTCAGCAGCCCATGATTTCCCCCGAGGCTACTGTCGCTTCTGTTGAAGGTGAAGTAACTTCGGCCGAGGCGTTGTCTACCTCGGAGCGCCCAGTTCCTGAAAATGCCCCTGCACATGAGACCGAGGTCGCGCCGCCATCATCCGAGGTAGCCGTTCCTGATGCTCCTAATCATGCTGCTGCTCCCTAAGGGTGATCTTCCCCTTTTCGGTGTTTATGTTCAACAAACCTCTTAAGTTATTCTCAGTCCCCGGTATGCCGGGCGTACGATGTCTATGGAACAATTGTCTGGCTTTTGGTATGATGCGAACCTTTTTTGCCTTTTGCCGTTAAGGCATGGGTGATAGTGATCATTATTATCTTGTTTAAACGGGTCTCATTGCTTTATATCTTTGTTTTGGCGACCTTTGATTTCGTAGATTCGGATTGTACTTCTCTACGTGGCTGACCTTAATTTGGCATATATCTTGCCCGCTCTTCATAAACTCGACAGCCTAGCTGTTGTGTTTTCAACTTCTACCTGAGATACAAAGTCCTGAGCCCACATCTGATAAGGTGATACAGTAAATGGAATCCCATATCGTACTTCGATTTGCTGGGGTTGTTGTTGTTCTTTTTTGCATTATCGTTGGAGATATTTATTTGTTGATCTATGTAACTTTTATGTGTCTGGCGACAAATAGTGGGTTGTACCAATTAGTCCCCGAGTTATCACTTGGGTTATCGAGTTCTTGCTTGTGCTCAAAGAATTACCTTGGACCATTTGGCAGTCCCTGAGTTACAAACTGGGTTGCCGAAATACATTTCATGGGTTAGTGCAGAGAATACTACGGGGTAGTTCCCGAGTCATTGCTCAAGGTGCTGAAGTTTAATATGTGTCGAGGTTTTAATGCATAACCCGAGATAAGGGATAATACGGCGCAGTCCCCGAGTCCCTGCTCTAGGTCTTGAAACTTAACATATAATTCAGGAGTATGAAATAACACGGTACAGTCCCCGAGTCACTGCTCGAGGTCTTGAAACTTAACACGTAACTCAAGAGTAAGAAATAACATGGTACATTCCCCGAGTCACTGCTCGAGGTCTTGAAACTTAACACATAATTCAAAATAAGAAATAACATAGAGCAATCCCCGAGTCACTGCTCGAGGTGCCGAGGTTTACTACATAGTCCTAAAAAATAAAGACAACATTGTGCAATCCTCGAGTCGTTGCTTGAGGTGCCGAGGTTTAATACACGCTTGATATTCTGACTTGAAGCGTCACATTACGACGTACCATATATGTCTCCTAAGTGTAGAATGGGCGAAGAAAGCTATGTTCCACTGTCTTTTCGATTCGTCGCCGTCTTTGTTTGCCTTGTTCTTTTCTGGTGATTGAGCATCGATTAGGTAATATGCATCGTTGTGCAATGATTTACTCATGATGAATGGTCCTTCCCATGGGGGTGATAGTTTGTGCATGCCGACTGTGCACTGCACTAGCCGAAGAACAAAATATCCTTCTTTAAAGACTCTTGGATTGACTTTCTTGCTGTGATATCGACGTAGGTCTTGCTGATAAATAGCTGATCTTGATAGTGCCAATTCCCTGGCCTCTTCTAGTAAATCGACGTCGTTTTGCCGAGCTACCTCATTTACCTCGGCAGTCGTGTACTGGGTCACTCATGGCGAATCATGCATTATGTTGGCTGGAAGCACAACTTCTGCCCCGTATACCGGAAAAAATGGGGTATACCCTATTGACCTGTTCGGTGTAGTTCTGAGGCTCCACAGTACTGCTGGCAGTTCCTCGATCCAACATCCTGCCGAACTTTGCAGAGGTTCAACGAGCCGGGGTTTTATTCCGGACAATACCAGTCCATTTGATCTTTCTACTTGCCCGTTTGATGCAGGGTGAGCCACCGAGGCAACATCTAGTCTTATGTGCTTCTCTTGGCAGAACCTAGCAAATGCTCCTTCAGCAAAATTTATGCCGTTGTCTGTAATAACACTGTGTGGATAACCATATCTTAAGATAATATCTTTGAGGAATTTTACTGTTGTTTGTCCATCACATTTTCTTATAGGTTTTACCTCGATCCACTTTGTGAATTTATCTACCATAACTAGAATGTGAGTCATTCCGCCTCGGGCCGGTTTGAACGGGCCTACCATATCCAAGCACCATACAGAGAATGGCCAAGTGATTGGTATTGTCTTTAATTCGGATGATGGCATATGTATCTTGCTAGCGTATCTCTGGCAACCGTTACATTTTTCTACTAGCTCTTTTGCCTCCTTTAATGCCGTCGGCCAATAAAATCCATGCCTGAATGCTTTGGCTACTAACGCTATGGACGATGCGTGATGCCCGCATTCGCCCTGATGTATATCCAGGAGTATTTCCTAGCCTTCTGCCGAGTCAACACATCTTTGCACCACGCTTTTGACGCTTCTCTTGTACAGCGCATTGTTTATGATTGTGTAAGCTTTTGCTCTTCTTATTGTCTGTCTAGCCAGTACCTCATTACTTGGCAAGATTGCATCCTTGAGGAAGGAGAATATGGGTTGCGCCCATGTCGGCGTGATTTTCTCTGGGACAATTTCACTGTCTATTTCCATGTTTTCTGCCGACATAACAGCTTTGCATCCTTCTGTATTTATTCGTGCGATGGCCAGGTTCACTTTCAGAGAGCCTGGGTTGCACTCTTTGTCAATTTCCATTGGCACATTTCCTTCTCTTAATTCTGCCGAGATATGAATGGACTTAGACTCTGGTGACGGTATAATCGATGGTTTTCTCAGGTGCTCTAGGGCGATACCTAGGGGAATTGATTGCCTAGTTGATCCGAGTTTTGACAATGTGTCCGCAGCGTCATTTTCTGCCCGAGGTATATGATGAAACTCGCATCCATCGAAGTATCCAATTATTTTTTGCACATGGAACCTATATAGGGCCATATTCGCATCTAGTGCGTCCCAATTGCCTGATACTTGCTGTACTACCAAATTGGAATCCCCGTAGCATAGGATCCGACGTAAACCAATTTCCTTTGCCACCTTTAATCCATGGACAAGTGCTTCATATTCGGCTACATTGTTTGATGCGGCGAAATGTATTTGCAGCACATATTTCAGCTAATCTTTTTTCGGTGAGGTCAACACTATCCCCGCTCCCAAGCCATTTCTTAGCTTGGATCGATCGAAATGCATTATCCAATAATTCGGATCTGGTAACGGTGGTTCATATTGTACCTCGGCCCAATCCACAAAGAAGTCGTCCATTGCCTGAGATTTGATTGCATCTCGCCTATCAAATTGCGGAGCATAAGGTGATAATTCGATTGCCCATTTTGCTATTTGGCCACTTGCATCTTTGTTGCTCAATATCTCGGCTATGGGCGCTTCACAGATCACTTTGATCGGATGTTCCTCGAAGTAATGTTTAAGTTTTTTCGCCGACATGTATACTCCATAGGCCATTTTCTGGTAGTGTGGGTAGTTTTGTTTTGAGGTCGATAGTACCTCTCTTAGGTAATATACCGGGCTTTGTATTGATTTATCATCTTCATTCCGTTCCACGATAACCACCGCACTTACCACTCTGTTTGTGGCAGCTACATAAAGTAACATAGGCTCTTTTGACAATGGAGATGCCAGGATTGGTGCTGTGACCAACATCTTTTTCAGTTCATGAAACACATTATCTGCTTGCGGTGTCCAAATGAACTTATCAGACTTTTTCATCAGTTGATACAGAGGTAATGCCTTCTCTCCCAGCCGACATACAAATCGACTAAGCGAGGCCAGGCAGCCTGTGAATTTCTGTACATCATTTAGACACCTCAGCAATTCCATTCTTCCTACCGCTCGTATTTTAGTTGGATTTGCCTCTATACCTCGGCTGGACACGAGAAAACCAAGTAATTTCCCCGGTGGTGGAAACGACACGCTGGCTCACAAATGACAAACAAACACACAACCAAAACGAATCAATGACTTGGTCTATCCTAGGTAAAGGAAAAGGATCTTTGGGACATGCCTTGTTTAGGTTCGTGTAATCAATACCCATTCGCTATACGACGATTACATTTGGGTCATCCTTTTTCTTTCCTACTAATACCGGATTTGATAGCCAATCCGCATGAAGCACTTCCATGATGAATCCGGCCGCAAGGAGCCGAGCTATCTCATCCCCTATTATTTTTCTCCTGTCTTCGGCGAAGCGGCGGAGAGGTTGCTTGACCGGCCTTGCTCCTGGCCTTACATGCAAAGAGTGCTCAGCCAACTCCCTCGGCACACCTTATAGGTCTTGAGTTCACCAGGCAAAGATATCCCGATTCTCACGGAGGAAGTTGGTGAGCTCGCCTTCCTATTTGGCATCTAGGACGGCACCAATCGTGATGGTGCGCTCTGGGAACTGCTCATCTATCTGGACCTTTTTTTGTCTCTTTAGTCGGCTGGAAAGAAACACTTCCATGTGGGTTGGCTAATGCTGGCATATTCAGCTGTGCCGACTGAGCGAGAGCCGCTACCTTCTGAATCCTACTTTTTTCTCTTGTGATCAACAATGACTCGGCCAGGTTTGATCCGGCTGAAGCACAACCCATCAACTTCCTGTAATCTCCTGCTACTGTTATCACCCCTTGTGGTCCGGGTAACTTCATTTTCAAGTAAGTGATGTGGCAGCTGCTCATGAATTTGGCCAATGCCAGCCGTCCAAGTAAAGCATGATAGCAACTTTCTAGGTCCACCACTTCAAACTCCAAATTTTCCGCTCTTCAATTCTCCCTTGTGCCGAATAATACATCTACTCGGACCTTCCCAATGGGTTCGCATGAAAATCCTGGCACTATTCCATGGAATGTGGTTCTTGTGGATTGCAGCATATTCTGCGCTATTCCGAGTTTATGCATCGTATATTTGTACATGATGTTGATACTGCTCCCATTGTCAATGAGTACTTTTGAAAATGTCACATTAATGCTAGGCCCGACAAAAGTCGGATCTAGTACGAGTGCGTACGACCCTGGATTTAGCATTATTTTCGGGTGATCCTTTATGCTCCAAGTTATTTCTTGATCTGACCAAGGTACATATCTTGGTATCGCCGGCATAACTGCCTTCACTTCCATATGTCGGTGCTGTACACTTTGCCTGTCTTGCTGTTCTGTTGTGAACACGCAATATGATTGATGATGCTCCATGTAATCATTACGTCCATTATTTCCGGGGTTTGCCCTTCCATCCTAACCTTGATTTATCACTTGATGCACTGCATATCTCTGGTCCGAGTTATCATACCTCAGAGGAGGAGGTGGTAACATTAACTGCTGCGCATTCGCCCTAGTCAACTGTGGCTGCTGCTGCTGATGCGCTTGATGAGAAGCCGCCTGCATGCCTGTCGGTTCCCCATTGCATTTTTCATCCAGGCGCATTGTTGAGTTGTATGATTAGCCGGCTTGGCCGGGTTTGGAGTGTGAAATTTACACGGTTGATCCAACATGGATTCAAACGTGTACTTCGGCCTTTCCTGCCACTGCTTCTTCTGTTCTGGTGTCCACTGTCTCTTTCCTTCATTCCTTGGTATCCATTGCTAAGGACCATTTTTCTGCTGCTGACTATTTCCGTGACTCGGCTGATCTTGCACTACCGCTGCCACATGATTGGAGGCATATCTATAATCCGGTCTTTCCTCTCTTCTTCTACCTCTGAAATCGTTGCGCCTCAATGATCCGGCTTCATCTCTTGCATAATGATCTTGATGCTCCCAATGTTCTGCCGACATTAGTTCTGGTTGTGTCGGATTGCCCAATGCATACGAATCCGCTAGCCTGATGGTTTTTGCTAAAGTGGACAGCATATATCTTTGCAGTCTCTGCCACAATACACTGGCGTACCGACATCCTTGAGCAAACCAAGCTATCGCTTGAGATTCTATAACTCCCTCACATGAGTTCCTAAGGTTACACCACCGAGTCAAGAATTCCCTATCTGTCTCATTCGGCCTTTGCTTGCACATAGCAAGCTATTGTGGCCTGTTTGGTCTTTTGTAAGTACTGGTGAAGTTGCTGACAAACATCTCTTCAAAATCTAGCCAACAGTTGATACTGCCCGCTGGCAGATTATTCAGCCACACTCTAGCTGGTCCTTCCAGCATTTGCGGGACATATCTTACTGCCCATCGCAAGTTTCCGCTGGCTATTTTTACTACAGTGGCATAGTCAATCAACCAATCCTGTGGTTTGGTGCTCCCATTGTATGTTTCCGTGCCCCTTGCCAGCTAAAAGTTCGGCACTGGCGGCTCGCCCATGATCCGAGGTCCGAAACATGCCGGACCAGGCAGACCCTTCTCCTCTAACAACTCGGACCGGTACAACCTGTCCAGTTTTAATCTTGCATCATTTGATGGCAAGTTTCTGTACATGATTCTCTCCTGCATTCCATAATGGTTATTTCCACCATGCCCTGCATACTCCATATCTGAGTAACCATCATTGTACCTCTCGTTTGCCTAATTATGGTGATCTGGTCTCACCTCTCGCTCTTGCCTAGGTTCATACCTCAGCTGAGGATCGGGCGGTGGGTCCCTCCTTCCTTCCGTCGGGCTATTGTTCTCATGATTCCCTCTTCCGAGGTCTCCATTACCTTGGCTTCCGTTGCCTTTGTTGGCACGGCCGGGGTTTTTTTCGCCACTGTTACCTCGGCTTCCATTGCCTCTGTTCTCATTGACTTTTCCGGCTACTGCTGGATCATACGGAACAATTTACTTATTTATTTTTCCTGAGGTTACCGCTCTATCTTTTCGCGTGTTGTTTCTAGGTGAGGATGCTGCTGCCACTGATAGTGCGAGCGCTGCTCCAGCCGAATGAACCATGCGCGAGGCTCCTGGTCTTGCCGGGTCTGCCCTAAGCATTTCTTCATTCTGTTGGTTCGCAATGCGTACCAGCTCATTCACTCTTTCTTGCTGTTTTTGCCGAGCTTCGCCGGTCAACCCTTCCAATTCCAATGCTGCGGCATTTGCTGCGCTTAGGTTCTTTGCCGGGGTTCTATACCTCGGCAAGCCTATATCAACTGAATCTGCCTTTTGAGTCTCATGCCCTTTGTTTATATCATTCATGAGGTTTTTTCCTCTCAACCTTAATTCATCTACCCGCTCAGGGGCAACATCTAGTTTATTTGCCTTTGCATACTCTCGCAGGGTCCTGTTCAAGGATTCCCGCAGAGCCGACACCTTTTTTGCCTCTACTAGTACTTTCTGCCTAGTATCTTCCAACTCTGCCTGAGCATTAGCCGGATCAAGTATCGGTGCTACAGGTGTGGTTAGATTATCTATAGTTGCCTGGAGAATATTCTCTGGTCTTTCCAGAGGTGGCCATCTTACCCTTGCTGCCTTTGGGGTTGTCTCCATCACCTCGGCTGATCTGGCTGCTGACGGACCTACCTCGGCGGGTTGTGGAGCTGCTTGTTTCGTGGTCACCTATCCTCCTGCTGCTGGTTCCTTGATTGATCCGGCGCCTGCTGCTTTCGTCCGTGCCCCGGCTGCAACCATCACCTCGACGCTGCCGACGGGGCGTGCTCCACGCAGACCGTTTGCGACGCTGGTGGGAGGCTCTCCTGCATCAATAACTCGGTGAGGATAAACGCAGGAGGTGTCGATGCCGACGTAGATCTGGTGCGTGCCCAAGTTGATGAAGACGCCGTTGCGCGGAGGAGCTTTCCTCCTGAAGCTTCCTGCGTTATCGCTGACATAGTCACAGACATCAAATCTCTGGACTAAGCCAGAGACAACGCGCTCGCCGGTGTGGATGAAGTTTCTCGTCCGGATCTTGACTCCAGCTAGCACCGATGCTGGCCCCACGGTGGGTGCCAACTGTCGTGGTGGTGGCACGGCGGATGCCATGGGTAGGCTAGAGTATGGGGCCAATGGATGCTAGAGGGATCCGGGGAGGGAAGATGTAGTTATTTCTACACTCAAAAGGCTAACATGCAGATCTTTATTTCTCTTCTCTAGGACTACAAGTGCTCCTTGATCTGTTTGTAGGAAGAAGAGAGCTACTACACGAGCCTTAAGGCGTAGAATGAATCGATCCCCTTTCAGGATCCCGCGTCTCCCCTTATAAAGGGGTGCCTTGGTTCCTTCTAGGGATGACGTGGAAAGCATATTCGAGGAATATGCTTGTCCCAATATGGTAACTCGGCGGCTCTCTTTCTGTGTCCCCCTTCTAACAACGGCAATGTTCTAGAGAACCCCACCTGCGTGCTTCGGGATCCATGACTGTCACCTCCGTGACCTCCTTCTACCCTTCTACCGCTCTGTTGCTTGTCCTTTGTGCTTGGCTCTGTTTAGATTCTTCCTAGCCCGTGACCTGGGTTTGACTATAGGCACCTCCTTCTCCTGCAAGCTTCATGTTATTTGGCCTTGCCTCGCATAACTCGGCTCGGCCTTCACCTGCATTCAAGTTATTCAGACTTACTCGGCCGACTTAACTCGTATGTCGGCCGGATAAGGTGTTGCTCCTTCTGTAGGTGTCATGGTCGTGCTTATCTCGGCCGACTTTTACATGACTCGGCCGATATAAACAGTAACTCGGCATATGAAAAGGGAGACTCCTTTTGTCTTCCCTTGTCTTGACCCTACCCGGGGTCACCTCCCCAACAACGCCCCGTGGCGACCCTCCTAGGGACTAGATTCTGCTATGTCTGCTAACATAGGCAAACCCCCGATGAGGAAACCTTGTGGGCCTCGGGAGGGGCCTCTTGTGAGGCCCTACGATACCTTCTTGTGGAGCAAGTCCGCGTATGTCTTCTGATTTAGGGGTGTCATCACGGCAATAGTGTTTGCAAGATGGGATAAGAGGATACAGTCTATGTTCTCGTATGTGTGTTGCATGAGGATAAGCTCCAAGGACTTTGGTGAGGTGGCCTCGCACGGGTTGATTATTCCCGCGGGCCAGAGCTCAGCCACTTGGGCTCCAGGCGACTGGGTGGAGCCAAGCATGGGCACCATTCCCAGCCCCCGCTCTTGTGATGCACATGAGAGATCCGAATAGAGGGCATACACTCAATGCATTTGTCACTTACCGAGGAAACGATGCATGATGCACCACTGGGACGAATTTATTTTATTACTTGCATGAAGATGTTCATTACAAGCGCTCCATGAGGTGGGCGAGAGAATTTCGGTGCTACGTAGGTTCTCATGAGGTGGGATTTCAGAGGCAATTTTGTTGGTGGAGTTGTGGGTTCGATGGTGCCCCCCTAGCCCCCAGCCCCAAGTCATGGGCTGCTAGGCGAGCATGCAGGTTCGCTGGGAGGTGCCCATGTAGTAGTTCTTGTGGTTGAGTGAATTGATGCGTTAAGCTTTCCATGTGGAGTTTCGGTGAGATGCGACTCCGGCGCCGTGCTTGCGGAAATTGTTACATGGCATAACTTGGTGTGGCCAACATTGCTGCTAGTATTGGGAGTGGATATGCCGCTTGGCTTTTGTGGCGTGTCCTCATGCGTAGCCTCGATGGAAACCGTGGGGTTTCCTGGCTGTAGCGCAGATTCTGGCCTTTTTCTACTAGGCATTGGTTTTGTCTCGTCGACCTTGGAGTGTTGGTGAGACATGATTTTTGCCAGATGCATTCTTCTTGACGGGGTGCGAAATTGATGACTCCCAAGTGCAGGAGATCAATTGTAGTACTTTTCTATAAGAAAGGTTGTCGAATCCACGAGGAGATGAAGGTATTGGTTAGTAAATTTAAAAAGTAAAGCAATGAAAGGGTGTAGTGTTTTTGGTGTTTTGGGTTTGTAGTTTGCAGTAAAATAAAGTACTAAAAGTAAATAGCATAAAGTAAATGCTCTCAATGTGAGAAATCTCAATCATCTATGCAGCAAGAGGACAAGCTCACGTGTGTGTGAACTTATATGTCACAAGCGTTTCTGAGGGCGGTATGGATTTACTTAGCATTTAGATTTCTAACTAACACGGTGAACATCTCGTCAAGTTTCATTCCCTTAGGGCGGAGCCTAAATTAGGTGCGTCTACAGAGATGAGCAAATACACCCCTTATGATAGGTCCTAGAGCCATTTTCATGAGCAAGTATAGGAATCATTAAGACATAAATGTCCCACCATAGTAGTTGTTCATTGGTCCCGACAGAAATCTCTCTATTGCAACTAAAAGTATTGGAAACAATTTCTGTCATTCTATCCCTCCAACCCTCATAATTGCATCAAAGTGTAGCCCTATGAGCCCATATAGGTGAAGTAATGTGCAGTCAATGTTCGCATAAAACCATCATAGAACCACATAAAAGATAAACACTTTACCAAATACTCATTCCATACTATATGGAAATCATAGCCAATTCATCCTATGCCCTCAGGAACATGGGTATCTACTCACAAGTGACAAACATGATATGGATTAGTAGCATATGGATTACAACACAATATGAAAATATATTCTCTCAACCAAATAGAGACAAGTTGACAATCACAAACATGCAAATAGCCCTCAAACAATATCCGAGGTTCAATCAATCACAAACTATGAGGGGAATGAGGTGGATCTTGGAGATGAAGATGGTAATGGTGATGGTGCAGATGGAGATGTTGATGGAGAGGACTCCCTTATGCCAAGGAGGAGTGGTGATGATGATGTCATCGATTTCCCCCTCATCGGAGGCTCCGGGGCTGCAGGATCTTCCCTCTCCCGGAGTAGGAGATGACTTTTGTCTCTTCCGCCTCTATAAATCGTGGGAAAAATATGGCGTAGGGTTTTAGGCGAGATGAAGGCGTCTGTAAAAAGGAGGAGCCGAGACGACGCTCGTGGGCCAAACGAGCATGGGCGATGGGCCCAGCAGGGTAGGGCACGCCACCTGGGCTCTTTTGGACCCTGTAGCTCCTCTCGCTCGATTCTTTTGCTCACAGTCCTTCTCTAGGTAAAAGCTGATCATGTATTTTTCCCTTCATTTTTAGGTGTCCAGAAGATCCGTGAAACAACAAAATACGAAAAAGGAGGTTTTCTGCCTCCTAAAAATTAAATACCAATTAAAGGGACTTTGTAGGAAAGTCCCATAAATCAACTAAAATGACATAAATAATGATAGAATATGGCAAATATTATTCAAAACAGATCATATAAGTCACTATATTGATGATGTAAAATGCTCGTATCAACTCCCCCAATATTAAACCTTTGCTCGTCCTTGAGCAAATAAGCGAATAAATCATATCATGTAGTAATGATCTTATGTTTGATAATAAAATACAAGCATGTAATCATCAACTTAGGCATATTCATTTGTATTAAAAGATCTATACACCAACAATCACACAAATGTGGGCTTCATAGATAGGAGCTATAGCAACTACCCCTTGCTTTTGAACAAACTAACCATTGTATGTTGGAACAAGTCTCCAATTTTTCTTTTCTCTTTGCTAATATTAGCTTGCATGGTTTTTTACCTCGCTATCTCTGATTCACTCTTACCTTTACAATGGACATAAAACTCTCATATAACAACTAGTTAAAATAAGAGAGTTAAACAACAAGACAGACATGAAGTTTGACTTTGTCAAACACTTTCACCATTTTTCAAATGGTGTCAGTTAACAGTCTTGAATCCTAGTAACCAGTATAAACCTTATTCATGGCTCTTTCAATCATGTCATATGCTCTACTCAACCTTTGCCTTTCACTTTCCATGGCTAATCGAATCCTCGGGTGCCTGCCTTTCATACACTTTCCATAGAGCATATGTATTGAAATATTTTTTAAGGGTAAAAAAGTGAGGGAAAGAACGCCCCACTACAATTTTTTTATTTATTAATATAAAGGAATTATAAGGTACAAGCTAAAGGTTACAAGTTGAAACCCTCTAATGGAATTGTCTCTATAGCCAATCATTAAAATGTTGAGAGAACTTCCTTTTCATTTTATAGCTAACCCATCTCATCTCCTAGAGGAAGTTAGCTTTTCAAATTTCAAAGTCTAGTCTTATGCCTTAATTTTTTTTGTTTCTACAGATCCAGATTCCCCATGTTGTTAGCATCATGATTTCCTTGGCAAATGGGAAGTTTAATTTCGTTTCAATGTCTTGAAAGTCTTATAAAATAGACAAACCTATGTCTCTCTATAGGCAGATATAATCCCAGCAGTCAGAAGCAAAAGGACAATTCCAGAAAATATGAAACAATGTTTCTTTAGTGTTGCACAATTATAATCTGGCAGACAGCATGATTTCCTTCTCAGAAGATTCCTTGTGTTTAGTATTTCTAGGAGTAGCAACCGGAAGATGAATTTGTGTTTAGCTTGATAGGAAGAGTTGCAGATCCATATGAAGTGTGCTGGAGCAGGCTGGGTACCGTCTAGTACCATGTAAGCTTTTTGGACAGTAAACTGATCAGATCCCTAGATGTAACTCCATTTATATGAGTTGCCTAGTAGGCTTTTGATAAAGGACCGTTGAAAAATGTAATCTAGATTATCAAATTTATAGAAAGCCTGCTGAGACAGTCGAAGATTGAAAAATCTTCAAGGTATTTAGTATGAATTGCTTCATGAACTGTAATTTTAGTGTCTTCTTCACAGAAAAGTAGATGAGGCAATTTGAATTGGAGGCATTCATTCATCCAAAGATCTATCCAATGATAAGCGGTTTTCCCATTCCCAAACTGACATCTTGCCATGGCCTTGTAAGCATCAAGGAGTTTTAGGTGTGCCCGCCACCAAAATATCCATCCATTTGAAATCCTGGCAAGTGACCATCTAAATAGTATGATTCCCAAATAAGGTGCACCCATGGGTGACATGACTCAATAGTAGAGCTTCGTTGGGAGACCCCAAGAGGAAGGTATGATGAGCACGACAATAAGTTTTCTCTTAGTTATGAAACCAAGGTTATCGAACCAGTAGTGTAACATTCCAAATTTCATCAAAACCAAAACATCATCATTGCATTCATATCATCTTAGCATGTGAGCATTGCATAATTTTTTTCAAATTTTAAAACCCTAGCAAACCCTATTTTCTTAAACCCCTTTCTTATGAAGGGCAGATTTGTGTTTTTATTTTTATTTTTAATACCCCAAAATGTTTTGGAGCGGTTTATTGTGTTTAGAACACTATAATAATCCCACAAACTTTTGGTGAAAATTTGGTTTAATTTGGATTTGATTTGGTCATTCAAATCTTATTTAGAAAATCAAAATAGAAAAAGAAAAAGACTAAGAGGAAAAAAAGGGAACTTACCTGCCCAACTGACGCGGCCCAGTAAACATCCCACCTAGCCCACCCGGGTTTTTCCCTCTCCCCTCTGTTTGTTTCTCACCGTGCTGCGCCGCACCCCCTCGCTCACAAGTGGGTCCCACTTCCACGTCACCCATCATCGTCAATCTCGCGCCGAAGACCCGCGCTCGTAGCCGTTTCTTCCCCCTTTCAATCCGAATCAATTCGTGATTGATTCCTCTTGATTGCATGCTTGATTCCCTCCCCCAGCACGGATACTTAACCCCCTCGGTCTCCGCTCCATTTTCCCCCACTCCACAAGGTCTGAGCGTCGCCAGGCTACACGAATTCCTACTAGCACCGCCGCTGCCCGACGAACTCCGGCGAACTATCATGGTGAGCACCGACCCCCCTTGCCTCTGGTTCTTACTATCGTTCTCGACTTATTCTTGCGCACCTCCTGATGCTTGCCGCTTGCCCTCTTGTGACCTAGTGTGTCGCCCCCGTCGTCAACTGCGAGCACCCAACGACAAGCTGAACTCTAACGAGGAATTACAGCCGTGTTCGTGCACACCGCCCTTGTCCGCGACCACCACATCATCCACCTCATCGCCACGACTCGGTATAGCCCATGTGCCCCTACCTTACCCCCTCGCTGGCCGGGCGCCGCCGCGTCGCCACGCTTTGCCATTTGCGCTTCGCTTTTGGTTAGAGCTTTGATCATGGGATCTAGATCCGATGGCTGCGATTAAGTTTGGCGAGGAAAGGGAAATGCAGATCTGGACCGCAGGATCTCAATTAGATCGCGGATCTGGCAGATACGGAGCGTGCAGACGATGTCAGCCACTGGTCCTGCAGTTTTTGATTTAAAATCCAGATTTGATCTATTAGTTGATTTAACTTGCAAAAATCATATCTTTTGGTCTGTATTTCAGAAAAATACAAATTAAGTGTCTATGGATTCATTAAAATGTGAACGTTGCATATATGTCCTTACTTTGGTCATTTTTTCTAAAAAATAGAGTTTTATGCAGAGACATTTATAGGGCTATTTTGGCTATAAAAATTATTTATTATATTATTTTAAAGTGGGTTTTGTGATATTTAGACTTTAGAATGTATACTTTATCTTGTGTACTATAGAGTTTGGTTTTAAAAATGTGTTATGCACCTCATTGCATTTTTTTGCATATATTCATATTATTTTTGAGTGTTATATTGATTTGTATATATTTTGTTTGAATTTTGTTGTGTAGATTTTGTGGATTGTGAAGTGTGTGATTGTGAGGATTGTACCTATTCCCCTATCTACCAAGGCAAGTGTATTTAATCTTATGTCCTAATATTTTTCCTATTGCATTAGTATTATTTTGGTAGGACTTGCATGGAAATTTTCAAGTATAACGCTATGCTATTGTAGATCCTATAGAGTATATATTGGTAGAATTTTCCTAAGTTAGGAGACATTGTATACTAGAATTCTTAGACTTGCTATTAAAACTAGTGGGTGGAAAATTCATGTTATGTTATTATGGAAAGTTTATGCCTATGCGTTTTTGACTAAGAAAAACAACCTTAATAATGAAACACCTGGGTGGAATGGGGCTTGTATGGTTTGTGTTGAGTGGTTACACATGGTCCATTTCTATGGTTTACCCTGTGTATCTCACTTGTGGTTGGCCACCCAGGAACAAAGATTTTTGAGATGTTTTGTGTTGTGAAGCTTCCAGTGCAACCACATGGCATATGGGCTCTTCCTTGACCAACTAAGTTGCAAGAACTCAGCCAGATGGACAGATGGTGGTAGAGTTGATATGATGGAACGCGTCGATGGTGGTCTGAGGGATTGCTTCTGAAAAGTCTCGTCTCGATGTTTTCGAGTCTTGTGGGGGAAGTGCACCACCTCTCGAGAGGGTAAAACCTAAGTACTTAGCCGTGTCCCCGGTTATAGATATTTTGAGCATCAAAGACATTGAAATGGTCAAGAATCTCCTCATACCAATTTCTCTAAGTTAAAATTTGTGGGTGAATAAGGGTAGAGGTTCACTAATGTCTATTGGTGGTTCCTTGGTGTTTTGTAAAACAAAATTTAGTATTTTCAAATTAGTAGGATAAAACCTACTTTGTGCAAAGCAAGCCTGATCCACACTTAGCCAAATTCATGTAGATATTAGTCTCTACTATACTACTATGGTATCACTTGCCAATACAATTCCAACTGTATTGACCCCTTGTGGCTGTAACTTATTATGGTGTAGGTTAATCTGATGGTGAGTAGGGTTATGAGTCTACACTCAACATGTTTGCCTATGGCACATGAAGATGAAGACTTTATTTATATGCTTTGTAATGAGAACTCTTTATATGTTAGCCTTGGGCTAAGTGAGTTATAAGAACTATTGTACTCATGGATTTCGATGTAATAATGACATTTGTATCTATGTACTTCATCTTAAACTGTGGGTGCTTGCAATTCGATCCAGGGACTAGCACTATAATCACAGGGATCTCTACCTTATTGGGTGAGATCTTACAGATGGTATCAGAGCACTGTGTTGCCTGTAGGTTTGTGACCCTAAGATGGATTAGATTAAGAAAGCCACTAGGAAAATTCAACACCAATATGAATTTCACACTTTGTTTCTTTTCATCTCGTAAACCTCTTCTAATCTTCTTTCTCATCTCTATTTGTAGATGGCCGCCATCAATGAATCCGTCAGGAAGGGACCACTGATGACCATGACCCTAGAATGTGAGACGGGGTTTCCCAAGGCACTCAAGAACCTCATGATTAGCTTGGGGATAAATGGTGAAGCCGTGTACAAGGGATTTCCAGTGTTGGATGAAGTAGAAGAATATTGGTGGGTACAAATTCACTTGTATAAAAACAAGGAGGACAACCACAATGAGTTAGGATTCTGCATGGTCACCAACTCTGAAATGCATATGTCATTCTTTGACTCTGCAAGGAATGCAACATGGAATTCCATTGAAGAACTTGGTGAAAGGCTTAAGTGTAGAATGCTCCACACTCAGAATGACCTTATAGAGGAGAGGAAACATATCCAAGACTTAGAGACCACCATAAAACAACTAAGGAGGGATATTATAGACTTAGCATGGGAGTCTTGTGATCAAGACAAACAGATTGCCTCCAAGGATGCCTAGATAGCTACCTTGACTAGTGAGTGAAGGATGTGACGTATCCTATAACCATGCCACCACACTTGGCGTTTTCTCGCGTTAATATTTTGATCATACCGACCTATGTGGTATGGCAAAATTTTGTCTAAGTTGTGTTTGAACCTTGGTGCTTATGATTGAATAATGTATGCCATGACTTGTGTGGATTAATGTTTTGTTGAATGTTATTGACTTATGTATTGGTAATTTATGTTTTATTTTTACTTGTGTTGTTTCTAATTTTTGTCCATCCTATGCAATAGATTCCTAGCTTTGTTTAAAGCACTGCCGAGGAGTTCAAGGGAACTCGTTTTGAGACCCGCATTTTGCAGCTTGTGAATGTACTCTCTCTCTCCCAATCCCTACCATCAAGGGAATTCAACTCAGGAAGTTTGAGAGGAAGGACTTATGGGGATTCAGGGTTACTCAGCTAGGACACCATACAGAGTCTCCAACAAAGGAGATTGCCTTCAAGATACTCCATGATGATCAATAGAGAGGCCTCGACGTCGCCATGTAGGAGCTGCTAGGACGCCTTTGTGGACATCACTCTGCCGAGCACAAGGACCACTACTTCCATTTCTTTGGGAGATGTGATGAGGACAGAGAGGCTATAGTGTTGGACGAGGCTACTAAGGAGACCATCAATCCTATATGAAACTACCTCTAGGACTTGGAGAGTCTCATTAGCAACCTTGATACTGATAGGACCAATGTGATGCTTGGCAATGATAGGCTACTCATCAAGCTTAAGGAGAAGGACAAGGCCTTCGAGGAGCAAGAGGAGCGCATCAAGTAGATGGAGAAGAAGTTTGAAAGGCAAGAGAAGAAGTTCAAGAGCCAAGAGAAGAGGATCTAGGATAGGAATAAGAAGGTCAAGGACCTAGATACTAAGTTGGATTTTGAGGACCTTCAGCTAGAGGCTGATCACGAGGTGATAGAGATGCTGCGTTCACAAAAGATAAGGCTACAGGAGAAGGTTGATGCTTTGACCACCATGTTGGAGGAGTACAAGGAAGGATTTAACGCAGCGGGACTTGCTCTAGTGGAGGAGGAAGTTGACATGGAGGAGTAGAGATGCCTATCTATCTAATTATTTATCTTATTCCTTAATTATCGAGTCGCATTGATCATCCAACTTGTGGATGACTATGCTAGTGTGTTTTATCTTTGCAAACCTGTTGCTTGTGATGTTTTGAATACTAAAAATTTATATTGTGCTTGCTTGTTTGTGATTGTTGTTATATGTTGTATTGTGCATGACAAAATCTATGGGGTTATTTATCCTTACTTATCCTTATTGAAACCACAGATGCCTCCACGGCGTGCCAACCCCAACAACAACAAGAATGACAATGAGATGCAACAAGTGATGACTGCACAGACTCAGTTGATGCATATGATGATTCAGTTTATGGATAATTAGAATCAGAACCAAAACAACAACAACAATAACAATAATAACAATAATAACAACAACTAGAACAACCCACCAGCTTTTGATATGCTCGCAAGGTTTCTAAGGTTGAGGCCTGCTAAGTTTTCTGGTACAACAGATCTTATGGTAGCAAATGATTGGCTACGTTCTGTGAACAAGGACTTGGTCACAGTTGGTTGCACTGATGCAGAGAAAGACCTTTTTGCAGCTCATTTACTGGAAGGACCAGCAGGTACTTGGTGGGATAACTTTCAAGTCACTAACCCTATTGAAGAAGTGACTTGGGCAATATTTGAGGATGGATTCCGCACTGCTCATATTTCTTCAGGAGTGATAGGGTTGAAAAAAAGGAATTTCACAACCTTAAACAACGCCATCGTAGTGTTGCTGAATATATTTAAGAGTTCAACAATCTGTCACGCTATGCACCGGATGATGTTGACACTGATGCAAAAAGGAAGGAGAAGTTCCTTGAAGGACTGAATGATGAGATGTGCATGCAACTATCTGTTGCATAAGTTCCAATTTATCGATCTCTGTGTGACAAAGCTACCATCTTGGAAAGCAAGATGAAGCAAGTGGAGAATAGTAAGAGGAAGCATCATTTTGATAAGCATGGATCATGATCATCTCACAAGCGTTCTTTTGGTGAAGGTAGTGGAAGTTCTAGATCCCACAAACATGGGAATCATAACAACCACCTGTCATGACCCGGGATCAGTGCTAGATAAATACCAGATCCTCATCTGATATAAGCCTAACCTAAATTCCGAAGCGCGCAGGGAAAGATCGGTAACATTACAGAGCATACAAACCATACATTACTAAGGTAAACTCTTAAGACAGTTACAAACCAGTCATACAAGCCAAGGGTCATAGACCCATCATTACAACAAATGACGGAAGCAAACAAGTTGTTCTAAACAACAAACTTAGCAAAGGGCCTAAGAGACCATAAACAAAACTAGTGACCCTTCCATAGATCCTAGGCTGCTTCTCGGGAACCCCGACTACTCGTCGACTTCGACGTAGAAACCACCTTTAGTTCGAGTAGCTACATCTGAAGGAAAACATCAATGAAGCAAGGCTGAGTATAGGGTGTAATCCGCAAGACTAATGGCTATTGGAGTTGTTTTGGATAAAGCCAGCTTTTGTTTTCAAAACAAGGAGGAGTAGAGGCTCTTCTAGTAAGATCATTTTCAAAAGGGGATAAGAAGACTACAACAATAGCTCTTCGAAGTCATCTTTGATATCCACCAAGAACCATCATCAACTAAACCTCTCTTCCCGGACTACCCCCTCAACAACCCCGAGGAAGTATTCCGGATCTCACATTAGTTGGCCAAGTTTTATCATTCAGTTATAGTTCTCTATGATCATAGAATCCATTCCCAAGTTGTCCATAACCGTGGACATGGATTTTCGAAAATATTAATAACCCTACAGGGGTGCACAACGTTACCCACACGTACCAACCGATTCTTAATGCCAAATTATTAGCCCTCTTCCTTGAAAGGCCGGCAGAGAGTGGTTGACCACGACCTTTACCTTGCTTTCGCTGAGACCATGAGTCACGCACTAGGGATATGCCACCAAAATGGGTCAAGTCCCGAAGCCGGTCCCTAATGATGTGTGCAGGGTTCAAGATTACGGATGCCGTGCATCTCTTGTTCCCGGCCACGCTTACCTACCTATTATGAATGCACCTTCTCCACCTCCATTCAAGAACAACCCAGATGTGTATGTCGAATGGAAAACCCGAACTATGTGACTCATGGAATCTACTAGTCAAGTTAGTTGGTCGAGGGGGTTTCCAGGCCCCCGTGTGGTTGTACGCTCGTCTTGGTTCAAGAGGCGAGAACATCAGGTCTTAAGGGTGGCAAGTATGAGACTACAAAAACCACAACCCACATGGCCTCCCATACAAGCCTTAGCATGTTTATGATCCATCTCTGATCTTATCACTACACCCTACCATACTAGATTCATTCGCATCTCCAGTGCATCATCTGAATGATCAGCATCAGACCACTAAGCATGGCTAAGCTTGACTGAACTGTGGCACTAGCGATGCTTAGAAGCCAAACCCTAGTTATGCTAGGAGCGGTGGATCAGGTAATATAGTTCACCAAAGGAAACATGCATCAGATAGGATTACTCTATCTACTGATAGAAGACTGTTGAACCAAATGCATATGGCGAGAATGAAATACTTTGTAAACATAGGATTCATATGTATGAGTGGGGCTTCGCTTGCCTTGTCCTTGTTGAAATGGTACTGCTCTTCGGTGGCATTGGCTTTAGCCTCGGGTTCGGTTCCTATTCGCGAAGAACCAATGACCGGAAAAGGAAGAGCAACATTCAACACATGGCATGTGCAGTGCTCATACAACATGGATGATATGACAAGATAAGTGATGTTGAAATGAACCCTAGAACATGCTTGGTCGGTTTAAACGGGGTCCGAGAGGTCCAAACTCTAGAACATGGGGATCCTCGGAATCACCTATGGGGTTAAATTGGTTCTTCTAATTAAACTTGTCATGAAAGTTGGTTAACAATGTATGATTATGGCTTAGTTAGACAAAGCTAATTTGTTTGAACATTTTGATATATTATTTGTATTTTTCTAATTTAAAATGAATTAGTTCTGAATTTCTCCATTTTTAATTCATTTTAAATCATTTTTGGAGTATTTAATTTAATTTCCCAGTTGGGCCGACATGTCATAGATTTAATCATTTCAGAAAACATTTACAGAAATATTAAAACCCTGAAAGGCAGGGACCACCTGTCATATTTCTTATTTATAGAAAATAATTACAAAACAATTAATAAAAGAAAAGGAATTATTGCATCATGCTGATGTCAGCATGGCATCAGCAATGGATCTCCTCCTCAGATCAAGATTGGTCCTGGCGATTGGCGGCACGGGAGCAAGCGAGGCTAGGGGCGTTTGATGCAGCGCATCACACTGAGCATGCTAGTGGCGGCGCCGCTCATTATTGGTCACCGGAGCATCGCCTCCGACGAGCTCCAGCGGCAGCGGCGTCGGGCACACGTGGGGAAGACGATATAGAGGGAGAGGGGGCAAACAGAGAGGTGCTTGAGCACCAGCAGCTCACCGTGAGCACGCCGGTGGTGTCAGGGGGAGCAAGGCGAGCTCGGACGGCGACAAATCCAGGTCGACAACGATGGTGGCCGACGACGCTTCGGGGTCAATTCCGGCGAGAGGAGGGCGTCCTAGCATGCGTGCTTCGAGGGGGAGAACGAGGGCGACAAGGTGCATCCAACGGTGGCATCGGCTTGAGCTAGGGTGGCCGGAGACGGCGGGGACGAGTGGCGGCAGAAACTAGGGTTCGTCGGCCATGGCGCAGGAGAGCTAGAGAGAGGTGGAGAATGGACCTAGGGTTCATTCAGCAGCGGCCAGAGGGTCTTGTAGGCATCCGAGGGCGGCGATACGGATCTTGGCGCCAACGACGGCGGCACTGGTGACAGCGAGGTGCTTCACTTCATCCACCGGCGAGGAGGAAGACGAGAATAGGACAAGCAAAGAGGTATGGGTCGGGTGGGCTCCGCGTGGGCCGGCTTGCGCCCCGGGTGGGCTGGCTTCTAGCTGCTGCACGCTGCGCTGGCGGCAGAGAGAGAGGGGAGGAGAGGTGGGCTCGGACCAGAGAGCTAGGTTTAGATTTTTTTTCTGTTAAACCTTTTTCTTTTCTGTTTTTCTATTTATCTATTTGTATTTTCAAATTCCAAACTGTTTTGAATATTTCAAAATTACCAGAGACTTTTTTATAAAGTGTATAAAATAGTGTGGGACCCTTTTATTCATTTTGGGTTCCATTCTTTTGGGTAGTTTTCAAAGTATAAAAAACCATTTGAATGGTTTGAGAGGGAAATAACTAGGGTATTGTTTGTTCTTATTTTATTAAACCAAAGTGCAAATGTTATGCATGCAATTCTCAAACATGTCTTTATTAATATTACACAAAAGGTGGTATGTTATAGCTCTATCCCACTTACAAGAATCTCGACCCGAGATTCCTAGGTTTTAGAAAAGAAGGAAGGGTACTCAGACCGAAGACGATCTTTGCGTTCCCAGGTTGCTTCTGACTCAGAGTGATGAGACCATTGAACTTTCAAGATCTTGATGGTTTGACGACGAGTCTTGTGCTCGGTTTCATCAAGAATACAAACAGGGTATTCTCGGTAGGTTAGATCATCTTGGAGATCCAAAGTTTGATGGTTCACACCACTAATGGGATCTTTGAAGCAACACTTGAGTTGAGACACATGAAAGACATCATGAACCTCTGGAAAATTTGATGGTAGATCCAATTGGTAGGAAAGCTCACCCCGCTTGGAGAGAATGCGAAAGGGACCAACGTAGCGAGGAGCCAATTTGCCTTTGATACCGAATCGATGGACACCCTTCAGAGGAGTTACCCGGAGGTAAACTTGATCACCAACTTCATAATGAACATCAAGATGATGACGATTGTACTTGGTCTTCTGACGAGATTGAGAAGCCTTCAAACGCTCCCGAATTATGTGAACTTGATCTTCTGCTTCTTGGATCATGTCCGGACCAAAGAATTGTCGTTCACCGGTTTCTGTCCAGTTCAGCGGTGTTCGAAAAGTTCTCCCATACAGGAATTGGAAAGGTGCCATGCCCAAACTGGATTGAAAATTGTTGTTGTAAGAGAATTCCGCAAAAGGAAGACATTTCTCCCAGTTCTTTCCAAAGGATATGACACACGCTCTGAGCATGTCTTCAGGGATTTCATTCACTCTTTCAGTGTGTCCACCGGTTTTAGGATGATAGGCTGTGCTAAAGGAGACTTGAGTTCCCATTGCTTGTTGGATACTAGCCCAGAATTTGGAAGTGAACAAACTTCCATGATCAAATACAATCTTCTTGGGAACACCATGGAGAATGACTATTCGGGATACATATAGCTTTGCTAACTGGCTTGTGGTAATGCTTTCCCGAACAACAAGGAAGTGAGCAACTTTGGATAATCGATCAATAACTACCCATATGGCATCATTTCCTGCTTGTGTCCTTGGGAGTCCGGTAATGAAATCCATACCAATTTCATCTCATTTCCACTCAGGAATTTTCAACGGCTGCAGGAGTCCAGCAGGTCTTTGGTGTTCAGCCTTCACACGACGGCAAACATCGCACTCTGCAACAAAGCGAGTGATTTCTGGTTTCATTCCACTCCACCAGAATATTTGACAGAGATCTCGGTACATCTTGGTACCACCAGGATGGATAGACAGAGGGGATTCATGAGCTTCTAGTAGGATTAGATCTTTGAGTTTCTGACTGTTTGGGACCACTAGCCGGTTACTGAAGCATATGATACCTTGATCATTGACGGAGAAACATTTAGCTTCACCGCTTGCAACACGTTCTTTGATCTTGGTAACCTCTTCATCTTGCTTTTGAGCTTCCTTGATTTGGTCCTCGAGAGAATATTTTATTTCAAGGTTAGCAAGGAATCCATAAGGAACCACTTTAAGGTAAATACGCTTGATTTCCTCGTGGAGAGCAGGTTGGGCTTGCGAAATCATCAGATTATTGCAATACGACTTCCGACTTAGCGCATCAGCGACAACGTTGGCTTCGCCGGGTTGATAGTTGAGACCCAAATCATAATCTTTGATGAGTTCCAACCATCGTCTTTCCCTGAGATTTAGATCTGGCTAGGTAAAAAGATACTTCAGACTTTGATGATCCGAGTAAAGTTCGCAACATTTATCGATGAGGTAATGTCTCCATTACTTAAGAGCATGAACAACAGCAGCGAGTTCGAGATCATGGGTTGGATAATTGTTCTCATGTGGCTTCAACTGCCGAGAAGCATAGGCCACTACATGGCCATATTGCATCAATACACAACCGAGCCCTTGAAGAGAAGCGTCACAATAGATTACAAAATCCTTGCTTGTATCTGGAAGGACAAGCACAGGAGCAGTGGTTAGCTTAGCTTTCAAGGCTTGGAAGCTTTGTTCTGCTTTTTCTGACCATTCAAACTTCTTATATTTCTTAAGAAGATCAGTGATAGGCTTGGCTATCTTGGAGGAGTTCTCGATGAATCGGCGGTAATATCCAGCCATTCCAAGAAAACTTCGGACCTCCTTGACTAAAGTAGGTGACTTCCATTCCAGGATGGTCTGAAACTTATCTGGTATGACAACAACAACACCACTTGCAGACACAACATGGCCAAGGAAGATGAGATCTTGTAACCAGAACTCACATTTTTAGAACTTGGCTTAGAGGCGATGTTCACGAAGTTTAGTCAACACCAAACATAGATGTTCGGCATGCTCTTCTTCGGTCTTGGAGTAGATTAGAATGTCATCAAAGTATACCACGATGAACTTGTCGAGATACTCCATGAAGACAGAGTTCATGAGCCTCATAAATGTGGCAGGGGCATTGGTTAACCCGAAGGACATCACTGTATACCCGTAAAGACCATAACGAGTTGTGAATGCTGTCTTTGGGATATCCTCCTTTCTGATCTTGATTTGATGATACCCTTATCTTAAGTACATTTTTGAGAAGACAGTGGCACCACTTAGTTTATCAAAGAGGTCATTTATCCGAGGAAGTGGGTACTTATTCTTGATTGTCACCGCATTGAGTGGACGGTAATCAACCACCAATCTTGGAATATTTGTATCCCGCTTCTTGAAAAAGATGGTAGGGAAACCCCAAGAGGATGTGCTAGGTTGGATGTATCCTAGACCCTCTAACTCTTCAATTTGCTTCTTCAACTCAACCAACTCCTGAGGAGGCATGCGGTAAGGTCTTTTGGAGATAGGAGCAGTTCCAGGAACTAGCTCTATGACAAACTCCACACTTCGATCAGGTGGCATGCTAGGCAACTCTTCAGGAAAGACATACGGAAAATCACAGACTACATGGAAATCTTGGACCTCGAGAGTAGGTAGGACATCCATGGCATACAACTCCGAGAAAGGTTTAAGGACTACTGATAGAGACTTTGAACCATCAGTCCAATACTTGACAGTTATGCCAACAGGAGAGGTCATAGTAACTTTTCTAAGTGCACAGTCAATGACGGCTTGATACTTGGTTAACCAGTCCATGCCCAGAATGACATCATTGTCAGTTGACTTGAGTGCAATGAGGGAAGTGGGAAACTTCTGATATGCTATATCTATCTCAACCCCATGAGTAACCCAGATTGTCTGCCAACGAGACCCAGGAGTTATAATCTCTAGAGGAGAGCCCATAGCTTGAAAGGTGATATCATGCATTTGCGCAAAATCTTGTGATATGAATGTATGCTATGCTCTAGAATCAAACAAGACTGTTGCTAGAATTGAATTGACACGGAGCATACCCAGATTGACACGTGGATCTTCCTGGGCTTCCTCAACAGTGACATGGGTCAGACAACCACGTCCAGCACCTTGAGCTTGCAGATTCAGAAAACCTTCCCACCAAACACCAGCCTCACCTTCCAGTTGATAGGTGGCAAAGTTGACACGGCCATCTGGACAGACACGAAGAGCACTGAACTTGCGCTCTATGGTGCGGAGCCAATCATCAGCTTCAAGGGGCTCCTTGGGGTGGGTGAAGATTGGAGGAATAGAGCGGATGAAATCTCCAAGTGTGACACAGTCATCAGGACGACGTTCAGTGTTCTGCGCCACACTCCCCAGAAGGCGTTCATTCCTCAGACGATTGGTCTCAATGTTGTTGAGGACCTCTGCCATTGTGGGAGGTGGTGGAAGTTCCTGATCAGCATTTTTTTCCTCGACGGCCAACAAAACCACAAGTAACAGACGACATCCTGAGGAGAAAACAGAAACCATGAGAATGGATTCACCAAAAATGGTACATCAAAGGATGATAAAAACCATATCGGAAGATCATGGTAGAGGTGAACATGTGGATGAGGATTATATCAATGCATTAAGTATGGCAGTAGAACAAGCATATGAAGCATATATGCTACCAACTTAGATACAAACCATAACAATGGAATGCAAGCATGATATGATACCAACAAGTCACAAAAGAATAGAGAGCGGGATTGGAGGCATCCTTAGCAAAGTTGAAAAAGAATGCTTCGGTTGCACAAATTTATCTTGGAAACTCTGAGCCTTGCAACCAAGTACGGAGTACTAGGAAAAACAACCATAACCCGTATATCCTAGAAGTTTGAAATGATAGACGAGAAGTGAAAACTTTGCAAAGCAAACGAGATAAGATAACTCAGCAATAGAACAACCTTGGATAAGGAGTAAAAAGAGTCCTATTCAGAGTTTTGCAAATAGTTTTTAGCTTTCAAATAGTTTTCTCAAACTCTAGACTCAACATCAACCAGCTAGAAGGATTTCCTACGGGCAGTCCTGCTCTGATAACAAAATCTGTCACGGCCCAGGATCAGGGCTAGACAAATACCATATCCTCATCTGATATAAGCCTAACCTAAATTCCGAAGCGCGCAAGGAAAGATCGGTAACATTACAGCGCATACAAACCATACATTACTAAGGTAAACTCTTAAGAGAGTTACAAAATAGTCATACAAGCCAAGGATCACAGACCCATCATTACAACAAACGACGGAAGCAAACAAGTTGTTCTAAACAAAAAACTTAGCAAAGGGCCTAAGAGGCCATAAACAAAAGTAGTGACCCTTCCATAGATCCTAGGCTGCTGCCTGGGAACCCCGACTACTCGTCGACTTCGACGTAGAAACCACCTTCAGTTGGAGTAGCTTCATCTGTAGAAAAACATCAACGAAGCAAGGCTGAGTACAGGGTATACTCTGCAAGACTTATGGCTATTGGAGTTGTTTTTCACAAAGCCATATTTTGTTTTCAAAACAAGGAGTAGAGGCTCGTCTAGTCAGATCATTTTCAAAAGGGGATAAGAAGACTACAACTATATCTCTTCGAAGTCATCTTTGATATCCACCAAGAACCATTATCAACTAAACCTCTCTTCCCGGACTACCCCCTTAACAACCCCGAGGAAGTATTCCGGATCGCACTTTAGTTGTCCAAGTTTTATCATTCGGTTATAGTTCTCTATGATCACAAAATCCGTTCACAAGTCGTCCATAACCGTGGACACGGCTTTTCAAAAAGATTAATAACCCTACGGGGGTGCACAACTTTACCCACACGTACCAAACGATTCTTAATGCCAAATTATTATCCCTCTTCCTTGGAAGGACGACAGAGAGTGGTTGACCACGACCTTTACCTTGCTTTCGCTGAGAACATGAGTCACGCACTAGGGAGATGCCGCCATAACGGGTCAAGTCCCGAAGCCGGTCCCTAATGATGTGTGCGGGGTTCAAGATTACGGATGCCGTGCATCTCTTGTTCCCGTCCATGCTTACCTACCTGTTATGAATGCACCTCCTCCACCACCATTCAAGAACAACCAAGATCCGTATGTCGAATGGAAAGCCCGAACTATGTGACTCATGGAATCTACTAGGCAAGTTAGTTGGTCGAGGGGGTTTCCAGGCCCTCGCGTGGTTGTACGCTCATCTTGGTTCAAGAGGCGAGAACATCAGGTCCTAAGGGTGGCAAGTATGGGACTACAAAAACTACAACCCACGTGACCTCCCATACAAGCCTTAGCATGTTTATGATCCATCTCTGATCTTATCACAACACCCTACCAAACTAGATTCATTCGCATCTCCAGTGCATCATCTGAATGATCAACATCGGACCACTAAGCATGGCTAAGCTTGACTGAACTGTGGCACTAGCGATGCTCATAAGCCAAACCCTAGTTATTCTAGGAGCAGCGGATCGGGTAATATAGTTCACCAAAGGAAACATGCATCAGATAGGATTACTCTATCTACTGATAAAAGACTGTTGAACCGAATGCATATGGCGAGAATGAAATACTTTGTAAACATAGGATTCATATGTATGACTGGAGATTTGCTTGCCTTGTCCGTTGTTGAAATGGTACTGCTCTTCGGTGTCGTTGGCTTCAGCCTCGGGTTCGGTTCCTATTCGCGAAGAACCAATCACCGGAAAAGGAAGAGCAACATTCATCGTAATAGAAAGATCAAATTTTTATGGTCCGACCGTGGAGGTGAGTATCTAAGTTACGAGTTTAGCACTCACATGAAAGAGCGTGGAATTGTTTCACAACTCACGCCTGCCGGAACACCACAGCAAAATGGTGTGTCGGAACGTCGTAATCGTACTTTATTAGATATGGTTCGATCTATGATGTCTCTGACAGACTTGCCGTTGTCATTTTGGGGTTATGCACTAGAAACTGCTGCATTCACTTTAAATCGGGCACCATCTAAATCCGTTGAAAAGACACCGTATGAATTGTGGTTTGGAAACAAACCTAAGCTGTCATTTCTTAAAGTTTGGGGTTGCGATGTTTATGTGAAGAAACTTCAACCGGATAAACTCGAACCCAAAGCGGAAAAATGCGTCTTCATAGGATACCCTAAGGAAACTATTGGGTATTCCTTCTATCACAGATCCGAGGGCAAGGTTTTTGTTGCCAAGAATGGATCCTTTCTAGAGAAGGAGTTTCTCGCGAAAGGTGTGAGTAGTCGGAAGGTAGAACTCAAAGAGGTTATTGAACCTTCTCTTCAAAGTATGGCGAGTAGCACGGTCACGAAGTTGTTCCGAGGTGGCTTCACCATTGAAGAAGGAACTAATGATAATGATCATGAAACTCGAAGAGAGTACTACCGAACCTCGCAGGTCTTGCAGATGCGCAGCTCCGAGTCAGACGGAAATCCTGTCATGAATTTCATGGTTGATGAAAATGATGACCCTGCGACGTATGAAGAAGCGATGATGAGCCCGGATTCCAACAAATGGTTAGAAGCCATGAAATCCGAGATGGAATCCATGTATGAAAATCAAGTTTGGAACTTGGTGGAATTACCTCGCGACCGAAAGGCCATGGAGAACAAATGGATTTTCAAAAGGAAAACTGATGCTGATGGTAATGTGACCGTTTATAAAGCTCGACTTGTCGCAAAGGGGTTTCAACAAATTCAAGGAGTTGACTACGATGAGACATTCTCTCCCGTAGCGATGCTAAAGTCAGTTAGGATTATGTTAGAAATTGCTGCATATTTCGATTATGAGATATGGCAGATGGATGTCAAAACCGTGTTTCTCAATGGTAATATTGAAGAAGAGTTGTATATGATACAACCAAAGGGTTTTGTCGATCCTAAGGATGCTAACAATGTGTGCAAGCTTCAGCGATCCATCTATGGATTGAAGCAAGCATCACGAAGTTGGAATCTCCTCTTTGATGAGGTGATCAAAGAGTTTGGATTTGTCCAAACTTATGGAGAAGCTTGTATTTACAAGAAAGTGAGTGGGAGCAATGTGGAATTTCTGATATTATATGTGGATGACATATTATTGATCGGAAATGATATAGATCTTTTAAACAGTGTTAAAAGTTATCTAAACAGCAAATTTTCAATGAAGGACCTCTGTGGCTGTAACTTGTGATCTAAACTTGCCAATACTATTCCAAAGTATTGACCCTATGTGGTTTTAACTTGTGATGTTGCAGGTTACTCCGATGATGAGTAGGAGTCATGAGTCTACACTCAACATGCTTGCCTGTGGCACATGAAGATGAAGACTTATTTTTATTTACTTATTCCTTAAACTCTTGTATTAGGCCTGTGGCCCTGAGTTGTAAAAGACTATGTTTTATCTCTGGAATGAATGTAATAAACGACCTTTGTATCTGTGTACTTCATCTTAAACTGTGGATGCTAGCATTGATCCAGGGACTAGCATTGCAATCACAGGGATCCTTTCCTTTATAAAGGAGGGGTCTAACACATACCTAGTTCAACCTCGTTACCGATAAATACTCTTTTCTCGTTCCCGTGATATGTGATCTCTTGTGAGCTAGTCACATGCTTGCAAGCTAATTGGATGACATTCCACCGAGAGGGCCCAGAGTATATCTATCCGTAATATGGATGGACAAATCCCACTCTTGATCCATGTGTTTCAATCAATACTTTCCGAACACTCAATGCCACCTTTATAGCCACAGTAGATAGACATTGGGTCCAACGCACTAGGAACCACACCTAGCTCTGTAATGAACTCTTTCATCCATATCGCTTCTTGTGAAGCCTCCGAAGCAGCCATGTATTCTGATTCAGTTGAAGATCTCGCCACAACGCTTTGCTTTGCACTCCTCCAGCTAACTGCTGCACCATTCAAAATAAATATGTATCCAGATTGTGATTTAGAATCATCCGGATCGGTGTTCCAACTAGCATCGGTGTAACCATTTACAACGAGTTGTTCATCACCTCCATAAGAAAGAACCATATCCTTAGTTATTATTAAGTATTTAAGGATGTTTTTGACCTCTGTCCAATGATCCACTCCTGGATCACTTTGATATCTGCTAGTTAAACTAACAGCATATGCAATGTCGGGTCTAGTACATAGCATGGCATACATTAGAGATCCTATGGCTGAGGCATAGGGAGTCTTACTCATCCTTTCTCTATCTTCTGCCGATGTCGGACTTTGATTTTTACTCAAGGTCATATTGGGCAACATGGGCAAGAACCCTTTCTTGCTATCTTCCATTCCAAACCTCTTTAGAACTTTGTCCAAATATGTACTTTGTGACAATGATATTTGGCGTCTCGATCTATCTCTATAAATCTTTATGCCTAATATGTAAGCTGCTTCGCCAAGATCCTTCATTGAAAAACTATTATTCAAATATTCCTTGACACTATTAAGAAGATCTACATCATTCCCAATCAACAATATGTCATCTACATATAGTATTAAGAATGCTACAGAGCTCCCACTCACTTTCTTGTAAATACAAGCTTCTCCATAAGTTTGTACAAAACCAAAACTTTTGATCACCTTATCAAAACATTGATTCCAACTTCGGGATGCTTGTTTCAATCCATAAATGGACCGTTGAAGTTTGCATACCTTGTTAGCATCTTTAGGATCGACAAAACCTTTGGGTTGCATCATATACAACTCTTCATCAATGTCTCCATTGAGGAATGTTGTTTTGACATCCATATGCCATATCTCATAATCATAATATGCAGCGATTGCTAACATAATCCTCACAGACTTTAGCTTCGCTACTGGTGAGAAAGTCTCATCGTAGTCAACTCCTTGAATTTGTCGAAACCCCTTTGCGACAAGTCGAGCTTTATAGACAGTAATATTACCATCAGCATCTGTTTTCTTCTTGAAAATCCATTTGTTCTCGACAGCCTTCCGGCCATCCGGTAAGTCCACCAAAGTCCATACTTGGTTTTCGTACATGGATCCAATCTCGGATTTCATGGCTTCTTGCCATTTATTGGAATCTGGGCTCATCATTGCTTCCTCATATGTCTCAGGGATCGGTGTTGTCCACCAACATGACACTCATAACGGGATCATACCAATCTGGAGTGGTACGAGTTCTCGTTGACCTGCGAGGCTCTGTAGCAACTTCAACCGAAGTTTCATGATCATCATCATTAGCTTCCTCTCTAACTTGTGCAGGCACGACAGGAACTTCTCCCGGTGCTGCGCTACTCGCAATTTCGAGAGAAGGTTCGACAACCTCGTCGAGTTCTACTTTCCTTCCAGTCACTTCTTTCGAGAGAAATTCCTTCTCTAGAAAGGATCCATTCTTGGCAACGAAGATTTTGCCTTCGGATCTATGATAGAAGGTATACCCAATAGTTTCCTTCGGGTATCCAATGAAGACGCATTTTTCCGCTTTGGGTTCAAGCTTGTCCGGCTGTAACTTCTTTACATAGGCTTCGCAACCCCAAACTTTAAGGAACGACCATCTAGGTTTCTTCCCAAACCATAATTCATACGGTGTCGTTTCAACGGATTTAGATGGTGCCCTATTTAAAGTGAATGCGGTTGTTTCTAATGCATAACCCCAAAATGATAGCGGTAAATCTGTAAGTGACATCATAGAACGAACCACATCTAAGAGAGTTCGATTACGACGTTCAGACACACCATTACGCTGTGGTGTTCCCGGCGGTGTCAATTGTGAAAGTATTCCGCATTTCTTCAAATGCTCGCCAAACTCGTAACTTAGATATTCACCTCCACGATCAGAACGTAGAAATTTAATCTTCTTGTTACGTTGATTCTCTACCTCACTTTGAAATTCCTTAAACTTCTCGAAAGTTTCGGACTTATGTTTCATGAAATAGATATACCCATATCTACTTAAATCATCCGTGAAGGTAAGAACATAACGATAACCACCACGCGATGCTACACTCATTGGACCACACACATCGGTATGTATGATTTCCAATAAGTCCGTAGCTCGCTCCATCATACCAGAGAATGGAGTCTTAGTCATTTTACCCATCAGACATGCTTCGCATCTTTCAACTGATTCGAAATCAAGTGATTCAATAAGTCCATCGGAATGGAGTTTCTTCATACGCTTCACTCCAATGTGACCAAGACGACAGTGCCACATATAGGTCGAGTTATCGCTCGATTTCAAACGTTTAGCCTCAATGTTATTAATATGTGTATTTCCACTATCGAGATTCAATAAGAATAGACCATCTATCAAAGGTGCATGTGCATAAAACATATTACTCATATAAATCGAACAACCATTATTCACGGACTTAAACAAGTAACCGTCTCGCAATAAACAAGATCCCGATATAATGTTAATGCTTAACGCAGGCACCAAATAACAATTATTTAAGTATAAAACTAATCCCGATGGTAGATGAAGGGGTAGCGTGCCGACCGCGATCACATCAACCTTTGATCCGTTTCCCACGCGCATCGTCACCTCGTTCTTTGCTAGCTTCCGTTTATTTCAAAGACTGTTTCGAGTTACAAATATGAGCAACCAACCAAGATCAAATACCTGCACTATCATGAAGTACTAGTGAGATACACATCAATAACATGTATATCGGATATACCTTTCTTCTTGATGTTGCCGTTCTTCAAATCCGCTAAGTACTTTGGGCAATTCCGCTTCCAGTGACCTTCTCCCTTGCAGTAAAAGCACTCAGTATCAGGCTTAGGTCCAGCCTTGGTCTTCTTCGTTGGCGTGGTAAGTTTCTTACCACCCTTCTTGAAGTGTCCCTTCTGCTTAGACTTGGCTTTCTTGACTTTGGTGGTCTTATTGACCAACACCACTTGGTTCTCTTTCTTGATCTCCACTTCTGCAGATTTCAACATGGCAAAAAGTTCTGGCAACATCTTGTTCATGTTTTGCATGTTGTAGTTCATCACAAAGTTCTTGTAACTTGGTGGTAGTGATTGGAGGACGCGGTAAATCCCCAAAGCATTAGGAATCACTATACCTAAGCTTTGAAGTTTATTTGCGTGCCCAGACATCTTAAGAACATGCTCACTGACGGAGCTGCCCTCTTCCATCTTGCAGTTAAAGAACTTTTCAGAAGCCTCATATCTTTCAATTGCCGCATGAGTCTCAAAGATCAATTTGAGATCCTCGACAATCATCACGAGAGCTGATATAGTTTCAATGGCGAACAATCGACATGTTCATCATATCTACTATATGATTCATGCTTTACCTTTCGGTGATCCGTATTCCGAGACCATGTCTGTACATGCTAGGCTCGTCAAGATCAAACCTTAGTTTCCGCATGAGCAAATCTGGCTTGCTCACGTTGTATGCGCTTGCAGAATCTAAAACACCCGATCATCAACGGTGCTTCGAAACAACAAGCTTTAACAACGGTGCTAACTAAGGGTGAACACTCTATGACTTGAAATTCATGTGTATGAGGGATCATCTTGTAATGCTACTGTTAGACCCCTCCTTTGTAAAGGAAAGGATCCCTGTGATTGCAATGCTAGTCCCTGGATCAATGCTAGCATCCACAGTTTAAGATGAAGTACACAGATACAAAGGTCGTTTATTACATCCATTCCAGAGATAAACCATAGTCTTTTACAACTCAGGGCCATAGGCCTAATACAAGAGTTTAAGGAACAAGTAAATAAACATAAGTCTTCATCTTCATGTGCCACAGGCAATCATGTTGAGTGTAGACTCATGACTCCTACTCATCATCGGAGTAACCTGCAACATCACAAGTTACAGCCACAGAGGGTCAATACTTTGGAATAGTATTGGCAAGTGATACCTTAGTATATTTTAAGTGGACTATATTACTATATGCATTTTGGCTAAGTGTAGCTTGGCTTGCTTTGCTTGAAAATAGGTTTTACCTATTAGTTGAAATCACTAAGTTTTTCTTTATCAAAAACTTCCCAAGTAACCACCAATAGACATTGGGGTCCTTCACCCTTGTTCACCCACAAATTTTACTTAGAAGTTGGAGTGATGAGATTCTTGTAGCTTCCATGTCTTGATGCTCAAGTTGTCCATTGCCTTGGACTAGGCTAAGTACTTAGGTTTCCCATCTGCAGAGGTTGTGCACTTTCCCCACCAGACTTGGTTTCCCAAGACAGGACCTTTCAGAAGCCTTTCCTTAGTCAAATGGACGCGTTCCAACCTATCATCCCAACTACCACCAACTGTCCAAATGACTAAGTTCTAGCTACCTATATGATCAAGGCAGAGCCCATATTTCCAAGTGGTTGCACTATAAGCTTTCTCAACACTTGGACTCCAAATCCCATTGTGCCTGGGTGGCATACCACAAGTGATATACACAACCCAAGTCCATGGCCTTGTGTAACCACTCAACATAACCCAATCCTTCCATTCCACCCAGGAGGTTTATTTGACTTAGTTGCTTTATTAGGAAAGTATAAGTCTCATGACTTAGAAATATTTTCATCATAGTAAGTATAGATTTTCACCAACCCTTGTTTGCTATATAGCTAGACTAAGCATGGTAGGATAACTTAACTTAGGGAATTTCCCTAGAAATTCTACAATTCTACACTACTTAGGATTTCCCAACTTAGCACTAGGCAGAAAATAACATGCAAGACTTGGCAAAATATCTAATGCTAGTACAAAACATATGATAGAAATATTCATGACAATATCACTTGCCTTGGTAGTGGGGAGAGTAGCACTCTTCACAATCACAATCACTAGCAAAATCTACACAAAAGTTATAGCATACAATTACAAACAATTATATACAATCAAAAATAATATGTATGCATGCATGCAAGAATTTACTAAATGGTGATTTTGAAAACTCTACCAAGCATGCACATGTTTACAGAAACTAACAAGTCACAAGTTTGCCAACTAAACTTATTTGGCACTTATACAATTTTACCAAAACAAATTCATACTTAAATTAGCCTTAAACATGTTTCTACAAATAAAGTCATTTGAACTGTTACTATTTGTTAAACACATTGGATATTCAGAAAGGTCTTGTTTCACTGAATCCAACGGTATAAAGTTTGCAAAATTCCAACGTGGCAATCAAAAGTTATAAGCATTTGAAATTTGGATCAAATTCTGGTTTTAAATCTGTTTTTTGTTCATACACTTGCCATGCGTCGCGTCCTTATTGGCGCGTACCGCTTCGGTTGGATCGGGTCCTGCGGACCGCACGATCTAAGTGAGATCTGGCGGCTCAGATGCGCGTGTACCTCTTCGTCCTCTTTCTAATCTACGCCACAGGATCTAGATCAAACGTTCCTAATCAACCTAACCATACTCGGGCGGCGCTAGCGGCGTTGACTGGAGGCGGCGCGTCTGACTACGACGGTGTCGGTGTTCTAGATCGCCCCAGGAAGCAAGAAGGTTCTTACCCGATCCGCAAAGGCGTGCTGATGCTCGACGTGGTACTGGTTTGCGGAGGGGCGCGCTGACACGGCGAGGATTGCTCGTCGGAGTTACGGGCGGCGATAGTAGCTTGCAGACGTGGTCCTTGCCGAGGCTTGGCGTCGCCCTAGCACGATCGTGTGGCATCAGTATTTGCGCAAGACATAGGAGAACAGGCTCGTGTGAGGAAGAAGGCAAGGGGCGGTCTGGATTTACCTTAATTGGTCGCCGAGGTTTGCCGGCGGCGCAGGTGGTTTCGGCTATGGATGGAGATGGCAACCTGGGTCACGAGCGGCCAAAACAAAAGTATCAGAGGGTGCGCAAGAACATTCTGATCATTCTCGTTTGAACCAGAGAGGGAGGGGTGGTCGAGGCTCACCGTATTTGGTCGCCGGAGTTCTCGGTTCTGCGGAGCTTCGAGTGCAATTGCGCGCAGCCTGGTGGCGGAGTGAGCGAGGTGTTTGGGGGGAAATGCTTGCGAGGCAGAGAGGGTTAAATAGGCTCAGCTACGACAGGAAACGCTCGCGGATTAATGCCCATTTACGCCACGCCATTACCGGCCATGACTGCAGCTGCGACGTGGTCGCGGGGCGCGGTTTGGGGAAGACGAGGACAGCGTGGGCAGGGCCCGCTCGTCAGCGATGTGCGTGAAGTGAGGGTGGGGTCCGATCGTCAGTGACCGTCTGGGTGCGCTGGCACATGTGAGAGGAAAAGGAAACCCCCGGGTGGGCTTGTTGTGCTTGATTCGATGCTGGGCCTAAAACCTGGCGCGCGGCCTTTTTCCTTTGTTTAATTCTTTTTCTTTTCTATTTCGATTTTCTGAATGGGTTTTCAAATGGTTTCAGAATCAATTTAAATTCAAATCCTCCTGAGGTTTTGCAGTGGTGATTTGGTCTCAGAAATGGGTAAAAAACTCATGGGCTACTTTGCAAGGGCTTGGTCAAACTTGGATTTCAAACAAACAGAGACTTTTGCTTCTATTTTGCAAATGTTTGAATAGGGGTTTTAAATTTATTTCCAAGTTGAAAACTTTGGTCAAACTTTTACACTTAAACTTGCCAACAATGAAGGCAAGCAACAAGTTCATATCATTCAAGTTTCAAAGGGTGATGGTTATTTGAGTTAATTTGCTCACGTGAAATCATAGCACAAGCTTCTGTTTCTGAAATGATTTTGAAAGAAACCCTAAATGATGATGGATGCAAGGATGATATGAATGAGTTTTGGAATATGAATTTAGGGATGTTACAAATCTAACCCCCTTAAGGTGAATCTCGCCCTCGAGATTCGGATTGGCTAGCAAATAGGTGAGGGTGGTCTTTCCGAAGATCATCTTCTCTTTCCCATGTTGCTTCCTCTTCGGAATGATGATTCCATTGCACCTTGCAAAACTTGATAGTTTTTTTCCTTGTGACTCTTTCTGCGGTCTCAAGAATCTTGACAGGATTTTCCTCATAGGTGAGATCACTTTCTAGTTGAACTTCTTCCAAGGGTATGGTATCCTTCAAAGATGATTCTTCCATCTCTGGGTGGCATTTCTTAAGCTGACTTACATGAAACACATTATGGACAGCTGACAGAGATTCTGGCAATTCAACTTCATATGCAACTTCTCCCTTGCGACTTAAAATCTTGAATGGCCCAACATATCTTGGTGCCAACTTTCCTTTGACTCCAAATCTTTTCACTCCACGAAGTGGTGATACTCTAAGATAAGCTCTATCCCCAACTTCGTAGGTGACTTCTCTACGCTTAGAATCCGCGTAGCTTTTCTGTCGGGACTGTGCTATCTTCAACCTGTCCTTAACCAATTTGACTTTCTCTTCAGCGTCTTTGATGAGTTTGGGTCCAAACAAACTCCTTTCTCCCACACCATTCCATAGCAATGGGGTGGTACACTTCCTTCCGTAGAGAACCTCAAATTGTGCCATCCCAATGCTAGATTGGTAACTGTTATTGTAAGAGAACTCTGCATAAGGCAAACTTTCATCCCAACTTGCTCCATAGTCTAGGTCACACTCCCTTAACATGTCTTCAAGAATTTGGTTAGTCCTTTCCGTTTGTCCATCAGTTTGAGGATGAAAAGCAGTGCTGAATTCCAACCTCGTTCCTAAGGATTCATGAAGTTGTCTCCAAAAGTGAGAAGTAAACTGAGTTCCTCTATCAGACACAATACTCTTAGGCACACCGTGAAGGCATATAATTCTGTTCATGTAGATCTTTGCTAACTTGGCACTTGTATAAGTTGTCTTCACGGGTATAAAATGAGCCACTTTAGTTAGGCGATCCACTACTACCCATATGGAATCATACCCTGACCTGGTCCTTGGTAATCCGGTAATGAAATCCATACCTATATTTTCCCACTTCCACTCTGGAATAGGAAGTGGTTGAAGCAAACCTGCTGGTTTCTGATGCTCCGCTTTAACTCTACTACACACATCACACAAAGCAATATTTTCGGCGATGTCCCTTTTGAGATTGTTCCACCAAAATCTTTCTTTCATGTCCATGTACATTTTGGTGTTACCCGGGTGAATAGAATACGGGGAGTTATGGGCTTCTTGTAAAATTAGTTTCCGCAACTCCATGTCTTGTGGAACACAAATACGTTTCCCGTGCCATAAAGTACCTTGTTCGTCAATATGGAAACTTTTAGCTTTCCCTTGGCTAATCCTTTCCTTAATCTCTTCGATTTCTTTATCCGTCTTCTGGGCTTCTTTAATCTTATCCAACAGAGTGGGTTTAACATCCAAAGTCATAAGATGTCCTTCTGGTACAATCTCCAATCTGAGTTCTTTGAATTGCTTACACAAGTCATCTGGCAATTCACCATTGGTAAGGCCATTTACGAATGCCTTACGACTTAGAGCATCTGCTACTACATTTGCTTTACCGGGGTGGTATTGCAAACTCAAGTCGTAATCCTTGATAAGTTCTAGCCATCTCCTTTGTCTCATGTTGATTTCCTTCTGGGTGAAGATATACTTCAAACTCTTATGATCGGTGAACACTTCACATCGCTTTCCCAAAAGGTAATGTCTCCATGTTTTGAGTGCATGGACGACAGAGGCTAACTCCAAATCATGAGTAGGATAGTTTACTTCATGAGTTTTGAGTTGTCTCGAGGCATAGGCCACAACTTTACCGTCTTGCATAAGTACGGCACCCAAACCTTGATGAGACGCATCACAATATACTTGGAAATCTTTTTCCAAATCTGGCAGACATAGAACTGGTGCTGTCACAAGTCTCTTCTTTAATTCTTGGAAACTGACTTCACATCCTTCAGACCATGCAAATTTCTTGTCCTTCTTTAACAATTCAGTCATTGGCTTAGCAACCTTTGAGAAATTCTCAATGAATCTTCTGTAGTAACCTGCTAAACCGAGGAAACTGCGAACTTCTTTTACGTTCTTAGGAGATTCCCATTCAGTCACAGCTAAAACTTTAGCAGGATCAACTGCCACACCATCCTTTGTCATAACATGACCAAGAAAACCAACTTCTTCTAACCAAAACTCACACTTACTGAATTTGGCATAAAGTTTATGCTCTCTTAACTTCTCTAGTATCAAGCGTAAGTGTCTTTCATGTTCTTCCTTGCTCTTGGAGTAGACTAAGATGTCATCGATGAAAATGACAACAAACTTGTCAAGGAATTCCATGAACACCTTGTTCATCATATTCATGAAGTATGTTGGAGCGTTGGTTAAGCCAAAAGGCATTACGGTATACTCGTATAATCCATACCTTGTGGTGAATGCTGTTTTTGGTATGTCTTGCTCTCTTATCTTGAGTTGAAAATAGCCTGACCAGAGATCAATTTTTGAGAACACACAGGCTCCCTCTAGCTGGTCAAACAAGTCATTGATCCTAGGCAAAGGATATTTATTCTTGATAGTTACCTCGTTGAGTGAACGGTAATCTATGCATAACCTTTGGCTTCTATCTTTCTTCTCCACGAACAATACTGGGGCTCCCCAAGATGAAGAACTTGGTTGAATAAACCCTTTCTGCAACTGTTCTCCTAGTTGCTTTTTGAGTTCCTTCAGTTCATCAACTGACATTTTGTATGGTCTCTTAGCTATTGGTCCGGAACCTGGTACCAAATCTATTAGAAACTCCACATCTCGATCTGGTGGCATTCCTGGCAACTCTTCCGGAAACACATCCGGATACTCACACATAATTGGCACACTGTCCATGCTAACCCCCTTAAGAGAATTTAGCTTACTTCCTTTGGATTCAAAGTTTAACCTAAATTTTATTCTTTTTCCTTCTGGGGTTGTGAGTGTAACTATACGATTGGCACAATCTAGTACTTCCTCATACTTAGCCATCCAATCCATTCCCAAAATCACATCCAATCCTTGGGAATTCAGGATTATTAGGTTCAGTGGAAACTTATGTTTTCCAAACTCTATGACTAAGTCATGACATCCTGAGTTTACTATCATTTCTCAACCCGGAGAACTTACTCTTATAGGACACCCAATGGTTTCTACCGGTAGTTCATTTCTTTCAACAAATGTTTTTGATATGAATGAATGAGATGCACCGGTATCAAAGAGTACAAATGCTGAAATTGAATTGAGTCTGAACTTACCAGCAACGGCATCAGGCTCCTCATAGACCTCCTCCACATTGATGTGGTTAACCTGTCCTTTCTGAAAAGGATTGGGCTTGTTAGTTCCTTCAACTTTCTTCTCAGGGCACTCATTAGCATAATGCCCCAGTTTCTTGCATTTGAAGCACTCAACCTGAGTTATGTCCTTTTTAGCATGCTGACTTCCACTACCACTACCATTCCCACTATGGTGGCTCTTATGTCCACTCTTGTGGTTTTTGTACTTATCATTGTCATGACTGCTATGATGCTTGTTGTCATGACGGTTGTGGTTGTGGTGCTTGTTGAATTTCCCATGCTTATGGGATCCTGAGCTGCCACTATCATCATAGTGAGATCGTTTGTGCGACGATCCCGAGCTGTGCTTGTCGGAGTGTTTCCTCTTCCTACTCTCGACTTGTTTCATTTTACTCTCCAAAATAGCAGCCTTGTCACACAAAGACTGGTAAGTTGGGACATATGCCACAGACAACTGTAGGTTCAGCTCATCATTCAAGCCTTCCAGAAACTTTTTCTTTCTTTTGGCATCTGTGTCAACCTCATCCGGTGCATAGCGCGCCAGATTGTTGAACTCTTCTATGTATTCAGCCACGCTGCGGTGGCGCTGCTTCAAGTTGTGAAACTCTTTCTTTTTCAGGATCATCATTCCTGATGAGATATGAGCAGTGCGAAAGCCATCCTCAAAGATAGCCCAAGTCACCTCATCTATAGGAGTGGTGATTTGGAAATTGTCCCACCATGTGGCGGCTGGTCCTTCCAACAGATGTGCTGCGAACCTGACTTTTTCAGCATCCGTGCAGCCCATGGTCACTAAATCTTTGTTCACCGAACGTAGCCAGTCATTGGCTACCATGGGATCAGTCGTCCCAGAAAACTTTGCTGGCCTCAAACGCAGAAATCTGGTGAGCATATCAAAACCCGGAGGGTTGTTGTTGTTATTGTTGTTGTTATTGGGGTTGTTGTTGTTGTTGTTATTCTGGTTTTGGATGAATGTTGTCATCATCTGCATAAGCTGTGTTTGCGCATTCATCATTTGTTGCATTTCCGGGGTGATGTTGTTGGGGTTGGGGTTTGCGCGACGGGGAGGCATCTGTGGTTTGTTCAAATAGATAAGAATGAGATACCCATAGATGTTTTATGCACAATACATCACAAGCAAACACATAACGTGCAACTTAAGGATAAAAGCTCAATCAACAAAATAACAAAGTTCTCGAAATAAAACACACAAGTGGCAAGCCATCCACATGTCGGATGGTCCAATAACAAGTTCACAAATAACAAGTATGATAATGAAAGATAAACGAGTAGTCAAGTCTACTCCTCAGCATCAATCTCCTCCTCGACGAAGGTAAGACCTGCGTTCTCCATCGCGGTCTTGTTCTCCTCAATCGTAGTGGTCAAGGAATCGACCTTGGCCTTGAGAGCCCTCTTCTGGGAGCGAAGCCTCTCAATAACCATCTGCTGCTGCTCTAACTCGAAATCCTTGGACTTCAGTTCCTCGGTCATGTCCCGGAGGACGCGTTTCTCCTGACTCTTGAACTTGCGGTCCTGGGCCTCGAACTTCGTCTCCATTTCCTTGATCATCTCATCCTGCTGTGCGAAAAGCTTGTCCTTCTCGCGAAGCTGCACCTGGAGCTCGTCATTGCTGAGCATGACGTTCGTCCTGTCCGTGTCCACGTGCCTGAGGAGAGACTCTAAGTCCTGGAGATAGAGACGTATCGGCTCTGCCGCGTCCCTCGAGTCGTCCTCAAAGTCGATGGACTCTCCATCAACATCACGTCTTCCGAAGACGTGAAAGTGGGTGCCCCTAACCTGTCGGGAGTGACGGCCTAACAGACGTCCTATCAGGTCCTGCATGACTACCTCCATGCCTCTCTCTCCCGCTGCCGTGCATCAGCTTGAAGACGATGGCCTCTCAGGCCTGGCCTGCGTGTCCGGGTTGGTTCACCTTGAAGCCCCAGAGGTCCTTCCTCTCGAACTTGGTGAGTGGGTACACCGTGATGGTGGGAAGAGGGAGATCGAGCAAAGTGGTAAGCTCAACGATACGGGGACCAAAACGGGTAACCTGTAACTCCTCAATGGTGCTGATGGTAATAGGCATCTATTTATAAGATTAAAAAGTTAGATCAGCACAATTTAAGATAAAACAAGACAAACATTTCATACATATCCATGGAACACAAACATCACACATGTCATGCATACATGAGTCCAATACATCAATCAAGGTCCATACTTATTTAAGGTATCATTTTTGTAAAATAAGGTGGTAGATGGTGTCCAGCTAACGAAGTGTGTGCTCATAATCCTATCTCACTGGATCTGGTGGCTATCACAATGTTCCTAGAGGCAATCCACCTATCTTGTTCACATGATTCCATCACTAAGTCTATTATGTCTCCCCTTAACTCTTGGTTGGTGGCTTCCAACTCTTGGGTAAGTTCCTTCTCTTTCTCTAAGTCTTTTTGGAGGTTGAGCATCCTGCACTTGACTCTAGCACTTAATTCTTTGATAGTCCTCCAAGCTGCATCTCTGGCTGACTCAAAGAATGTGGTGTGCATTACAGTGTTGGTGTACATGCAGAATCCCCTTTATTTGTGGTTGTCTTCCTTGTTTTTGTACAAGTGAAGTTGCACCCACCAATACTCCACTCCTTCATCCATCATTGGAAAGCCCTTGTACACAGTTGCACCATGTGCTTCCATTGCCACCATGAGGTCCTTGAGAATATTGGGAAACTCAGTTTCACACTCCAAGGTCATGGTCATGAGTGGTCCTTTCTTCACGGCTTCGTTGATGGAGTTCATCTACAAATGGAGTTGAGAATGAAAAGATTAGAAAAGTTTTACGAGAAGAATAGATAAGTGTAGAAGTAGTTGAAAACTTTTCCTTAGTGGTTTTCCAATCCTAGGGTCATAATCCTACAGGCAAGACAGTGCTCTGATACCATCTGTTAGACCCCTCCTTTGTAAAGGAAAGGATCCCTGTGATTGCAATGCTAGTCCCTGGATCAATGCTAGAATCCACAGTTTAAGATGAAGTACACAGATACAAAGGTCGTTTATTACATCCATTCCAGAGATAAAACATAGTCTTTTACAACTCAGGGCCATAGGCCTAATACAAGAGTTTAAGGAACAAGTAAATAAACATAAGTCTTCATCTTCATGTGCCACAGGCAAGCATGTTGAGTGTAGACTCATGACTCCTACTCATCATCGGAATAACCTGCAACATCACAAGTTACAGCCACAGAGGGTCAATACTTTGCAATAGTATTGGCAAGTGATACCTTAGTATATTTTAAGTGGACTATATTACTATATGCATTTTGGCTAAGTGTAGCTTGGCTTGGTTTGCTTGAAAATAGGTTTTACCTATTAGTTGAAATCACTAAGTTTTTCTTTATCAAAAACTTCCCAAGTAACCACCAATAGACATTGGGGTCCTTCACCCTTGTTCACCCACAAATTTTACTTAGAAGTTGGAGTGATGAGATTCTTGTAGCTTCCATGTCTTGATGCTCAAGTTGTCCATTGCCTTGGACTAGGCTAAGTACTTAGGTTTCCCATCTGCAGAGGTTGTGCACTTTCCCCACCAGACTTGGTTTCCCAAGACAGGACCTTTCAGAAGCCTTTCCTTAGTCAAATGGACGCGTTCCAACCTATCATCCCAACTACCACCAACTGTCCAAATGACTAAGTTCTAGCTACCTATATGATCAAGGCAGAGCCCATATTGCCAAGTGGTTGCACTGTAAGCTTTCTCAACACTTGGCCTCCAAATACCTTTGTGCCTGGGTGGCATACCACAAGTGAGATACACAACCCAAGTCCATGGCCTTGTGTAACCACTCAACATAACCCAATCCTTCCATTCCACCCAGGAGGTTTATTTGATTTAGTTATTTTATTAGGAAAGTATAAGTCTCATGACTTAGAAATATTTTCATCATAGTAAGTATAGATTTTCACCAACCCTTGTTTGCTATATAGCTAGACTAAGCATGGTAGGATAACTTAACTTAGGGAATTTCCCTAGAAATTCTACAATTCTACACTACTTAGGATTTCCCAACTTAGCACTAGGCAGAAAATAGCATGCAAGACTTGGCAAAATATCTAATGCTAGTACAAAACATAGGATAGAAATATTCATGAAAATATCACTTGCCTTGGTAGTGGGGAGAGTAGCACTCTTCACAATCACAATCACTAGCAAAATCTACACAAAAATTATAGCATACAATTACAAACAATTATATACAATCAAAAATAATATGTATGCATGCATGCAAGAATTTACTAAATGGTGATTTTGAAAACTCTACCAAGCATGCACATGTTTACAGAAACTAACAAGTCACAAGTTTGCCAACTAAACTTATTTGGCACTTATACAATTTTACCAAAACAAATTCATACTTAAATTAGCCTTAAACATGTTTCTACAAATAAAGTCATTTGAACTGTTACTATTTGTTAAACACATTGGATATTCAGAAAGGTCTTGTTTCACTGAATCCAACGGTATAAAGTTTGCAAATTCCAACGTGGCAATCAAAAGTTATAAGCATTTGAAATTTGGATCAAATTCTGGTTTTAAATCTGTTTTTTGTTCATACACTTGCCACGCGTCGCGTCCTTATTGGCGTGTACCGCTTCGGTTGGATAGGGTCCTACGGACCGCACGATCTAAGTGAGGTCTGGCGGCTCAGACGCGCGCGTACCTCTTCGTCCTCTTTCTAATCTATGCCACAGGATCTAGATCCAACGTTCCTAATCAACCTAACCATACTCGGGCGGCGCTAGCGGCGTTGACTGGCGGCGGCGCGTCTGACTACGGTGGTGCCGACGTTCTAGATTGCCCCAGGAAGCAAGAAGGTGCTAACCCGATCCGCAAAGGCGTGCTGATGCTCGATGTGGTACTGGTTTGTGGAGGGGCGCGCTGACACGGCGAGGATTGCTCGTCGGAGTTACGGGCGGCAATAGTAGCTTGCAGACGTGGTCCTTGCCGAGGCTTGGCGTCGCCCTAGCACGAACGTGTGGCATCAGTATTTGTGCAAGACATAGGCGAACAGGCTCGTGTGAGGAAGAAGGCAAGGGGCGGTCTGGATTTACCTTAATTGGTCGCCGAGGTTTGCCGGCGGCGCAGGTGGTTTCGGCTATGGATGGAGATGGCAACCTGGGTCACGAGCGGCCAAAACAAAAGTATCAGAGGGTGCGCAAGAACATTCTGATCATTCTCGTTTGAACCAGAGAGGGAGGGGTGGTCGAGGCTCACCGTATTTGGTCGCCGGAGTTCTCGGTTCTGCGGAGCTTCGAATGCAATTGCGCGCAGCCTGGTGGCGGAGTGAGCGAGGTGTTTGGGGGGAAATGCTTGCGAGGCAGAGAGGGTTAAATAGGCTCGGGTGCGACAGGAAACGCTCGCGGATTAATGCCCATTTACGCCGCGCCATTACCGGCCATGACTGCAGCTGCGACGTGGTCGCGAGCGCGGTTTGGGGAAGACGAGGACAGCGTGGGCAGGGCCCGCTCGTCAGCGATGTGCGCGAAGTGAGGGTGGGGTCCGATCGTCAGTGACCGTCTGGGTGCGCTGGCGCGTGCGAGAGGAAAAGAAAACCCCCGGGTGGGCTTGTTGGGCTCGATTCGATGCTGGGCCTAAAACCTGGCGCGCGGCCTTTTTCCTTTGTTTAATTCTTTTTCTTTTCTATTTCGATTTTCTGAATGGGTTTTCAAATGGTTTCAAAATCAATTTAAATTCAAATCCTCCTGAGGTTTTGCAGTGGTGATTTGGTCTTAGAAATGGGTCAAAAACTCATGGTCTACTTTGCAAGGGCTTGGTCAAACTTGGATTTCAAACAAACAGAGACTTTTGCTTCTATTTTGCAAATGTTTGAATAGGGGTTTTAAATTTATTTCCAAGTTGAAAACTTTGGTCAAACTTTTACACTTAAACTTGCCAACAATGGAGGCAAGCAACAAGTTCATATCATTCAAGTTTCAAAGGGTGATGGTTATTTGAGTTAATTTGCTCACATGAAATCATAGCACAAGCTTCTGTTTCTGAAATGATTTTGAAAGAAACCCTAAATGATGATGGATGCAAGGATGATATGAATGAGTTTTGGAATATGAATTTAGGGATGTTACAGCTACCATCGTCTACTAAGCAATACAAGATGCATAAAGGATTAACATCACATGCAATTCATAATATGTGATATGATATGGCCTTTCTTCTTTGTGCTTCCGATCTTCATCTTCAAGCACGAACATGATCTCCATCATCACCGGCATTGCATCAAGGTCAATGACGCTTCTCCATGGTTGTCGTCCACCGGCTTCAACTATTACAACTACTTTGAATAGACACGCGGGTCTTAACATAAATTAAAGACAACCATATGGCTCCTGGCGGTTGCCAACTTACAATAAGGAACATTGCATACATCAAATATAATCACAATCATGGCCATATCACTTCACAGCACACCCCTGCAAAACAAAGTTAGACGCCTCTACTTTCTTTGCATATTTTACGTGGTTTGGGGCTTTCAATAAGTGTCGTTCTAACTTACGAACAAGAACCACAACATTGATACTAGCATTGTTAATCACCCATTGTAAATTGAATCTTAACTATGCTAGGAGAAACAGCACCATAAAGCCACTTATGCAATACAAGTTGCATGTCAAGCGTGGAGCAAGTCTCATGAACGATGTCATGTAAGGTTAGCCCGGGCCGCTTCATCCCAACATCCCGCAAGATGCAAAGTACACAAGAAGCAACCAACAATAAAAGCATCAACGCCCACAATGACCATTGTGTTCTACTCGTGCAACAGATCTACATATAGACACGGCTCTGATACCACTGTAGGGATTCGTAGCATGGAAAACAGAAATTTTCTATCGCATACAAAGAAACAAGCCAAGATCTATCTACTAGATTGTAGCAACGAGTCGATGGAATAACTCACCCTCGAAGATTCCAAAGTGTTTAACGAGAGCGGATTCTCGTGGGTGATGTAGTCGTACTCTTCCCGATCTCAAGATCGCGTGAGCGATCCTTAAGACGCTGCGTTCGCGGCGCTTCTGATCGCTCACACGTTCGGTACTCGACGAAGACCTTCCTCTCCCTTGTTCCAGCAGGCAGCGGAGGTTGTAGCACTCTCCTCGCGATTCCGGTAGCACAACGGCGTGGTACCGGAAGTAGAGGGGAGATCTCGCAGGGCTTCGCCTTAAGCCGGAGCGAGTATGGTGGAGTATGAGAGAGTCCCTCGACGATCTAGGGTTTAGACACGCCGAGGAGGGGGCTAGGCCGGCATCTAGGGTTTCACCTAGGCGGGGCCGGCGAGTTCCCTAGGGCCGGCAGCGGCTATGGAGGCGGCGGCGGCTTGGGGCTAGGTTTTAGAGGTGTAGGAACTTGTGTCTAGGAGGGGAGCCCTGCCCCTCCTTTTATAGGTGGAGGGGGCCGGCCAAGGGGAGGGGACTCCCTTCCCAACTCGGCTTGGTGGTGCGCCGGCGGTGGGAGGAGGAACTCCTCCCCCAACTCCGTTTCCACCTCCCTCTCCACTTCCCAAAAATAGCCGTTTCACTTTCAAACTTGGCGTTTGACTTTTTCAAACTAGGATTTGAATAAACCCTCTATTTTGTTCAGCGATGACAACGAGTACATGATGCAATCATACCAACTTGATATAACACATTCATGTACCCTTCCCCTCCGGAGTGCCGGACATTCCGGAACCTTCTAGAACATTCCCGATGAAAACACCGGAACCATTCTCTAATCCGAAACGGGACTTTCCTTATATGAATCTTATTCTCCGGATCATTACGGATCTCCTCGTGATATCCCGAATCCCATTCGAGACTCCGAACAACATTCGGACTCTTTCTCATCATTCCATAACTACTCAAACAACGTCGAATCCTTAAGTGTGTCTCCCTACGGTTGGTAAATTATGCGAACATGATCGAGACACTTCTCCGAACAATAACCAATAGAGGAATCTGGAAATTCATATGGCTCCCACATATTTCTACGATTACTTTGCGATCGAATGAACCACTTACATACGATACCAATTTCCCTTTGTCTCACGATAGTTTACTCATCCGAGGTTATGATCGTCGATATCTCTTCATACCTAGTTTAACCTCGTTACCGATAAGTACTCTTTTCTCGTTCCCGTGATATGTGATCCCTTGTGAGCTAGTCACATGCTTGCAAGCTAATTGGATGACATTCCACCGAGAGGGCCCAAAGTATATCTATCCGTCATATGGATGGAAAAATCCCACTCTTGATCCATGTGTTTCAACCAATACTTTCCGAACACTCAATGCCACCTTTATAGCCACCCAGTTACGGTGTGGTGTTTGATGTCATCAAAGCATCCATCCGGTAAAGGTGATATGCATGATCTCATGGTCGAAGGAATTAGGTTACTATGTATCAGAAAGCATATAGCAATTGAACTATTAAAATGACTTGATCTTTATGCTACGCTTATCTATAGGAGTATGTCCACCATATCATTCTCCTAACGATATGATCTTGTTGTTAATAACATCTCAATGTTCATGACAGGGAAGCCACAATCATTCATTAACCAACAAGCTAGTGATGTATAGAGGCTTTACTAGGGACTTCAAATTAAGTTTACAAATCACACAAGTATTAATGTTTCCTTGTTAATACTGTTATAGCATGAATGTAAACATTTATTATAAACACAAAGATATAATAATAACTATATTTATTATTGCCTCTAGGGCATATCTCCAACAGAACTAAGGATATGTTTCTTGTATACGGAGGTGAAGAAGAGCTCGTCGCTAAGTGTTATGTTGACGCTAGCTTTGACACCGATCCGGATGACTCTAAGTCTCAATCCGGATACATATTTCTCATGAATGGCGGAGCGGTTAGTTGGAGGAGCTCCAAACAACCTGTGGTAGCGGGATCAACAACGGAGGCCGAATATGTTCTTTGCTTGAGCGGCTCGAGAAGCGATTTGGATGAAGGAGTTCATATCTGAACTAGGAGTGGTTGCAAACGCGTTGGACCCAATGGTGATCTATTGTGACAACAATGGTGCCATTGCCAATGCCAAAGAACCAAGGTCTCACAAGCATTCCAAGCATATTAAGCGGTTTCACTCCATCCCGAGCATGTCAAGGATGGAGATATAAAGATTTAGAAGTACATACGGATCTCAATGTAGCGGATCCGTTGACTAAAACTCTCCCTAGAGCAAAACATGATCAACACGAACTCAATGGGTGTTAGATTTATCACTATGTAACTATATTATTGTCTCTAGTGCAAGTGGGAGGCAGAGGAATATGCCCGAGAGGCAATAATAAAGTGTTTATTATGTGTATTCAAGTATATGATAGATGTTTATTTTGCATGCTATAATTTTATTAATACGGAAACATTAATACATGTGTGTTTAATAAACAAAAGTTCTAGTTATGCCTCTCTCATAAACTAGCTCGTTGATTAACAAGATGATCAAGGTTTCACGATCATGGACATTGGATGTTGTTAACGGATCACAACATTAGTGTAATGGTGTGATGAACATTCATCGAAGTATAGCATTACGATCAAAGTCATTGTGTTTATATTGCTATAACAACTTACAGTGATCCTAATCCTTAGACCATGAGATCATGTCAATCACTAACTTTGGAAGAGTTTCTTGATAACATCAAGCGTCACATAATTTGTTGAGGTGATTATAAAGATGGATTGAACAAACAAAGTGTTATGTTGAGGCTCATGGATCGAGTGGAATTTGTTCATCCGATGGCGGATAGATATACTCTGGGCCCTCTCGGTGATATCACATTGATTAGCTTGCAAGCAAGTGATTTGATCACTAGAATGTTATATCACGGGAACAAGAAAAGAGTGCATGTCAGTAACGAGATCAATATTACATGTCCGAGATTCGATCATCGGTATCTCCAAACCTAGTTTGATACCGTTACTGACATGCACTCTTTTCTCGTTCCCGTGATATAAAATTCTAGTGATCAAATCACTTGCTTGCAAGCTAATCAATGTGATATCACCGAGAGGGCCCAGAGCATATCTTTCCTTCATCAGGATGAAAAAATTCCACTCTCGATCCATGGGCCTCAACATAACACTTTAGTAGTTCTGAACCCATCTTTATAATCACCCTGTTACGGTGTGACGTTTGATGTTATCAAGAAACTCTTCCGGTGTTAGTGATTGACATGATCTCATGGTCTAAGGATTAGGATCACTTCGTAAGTTGCTATAGAAATATAAACTCAATGACTTTGATCGTAATGCTATACTTGGTTGAATGTTCATAACACCATTCCAATAATGTTGTGACCTTGTTATTAACAACATCCAATGTCTATGATCAGGAAACCTTTGATCATATTGTTAATCAACGAGCTAGTTTATCAAAGAGGCATAACTAGGAACTTCCTTTTTGTTTATTAAATGCAAAATAAACATTTGTCATAAATAAGGAATATGATAATAACCACTTTATTATTGCCTCTCGGGCATATTCGCTTCAGTCTCCCAGTTGCACTAGAGACAATAATCTAGTTTAGAAACTTTGCGTATTGAACACCTATGGCTTTCTGGTGTTCCATATACGCAATTGCAAGTGGTTAACATAATCTACGGATCTGACGCTTTCAGGTCCGTGTGTATTTGCATGTCTTTGCGTCTCCACGCATCACTCATTCTCCAATGAGATGGCATTGTATAAATTTGGTCTTTTGGTGAGACCTTTAGTTCCTTGGGGTTCAATCATGTCGATACTATTGTCATACAATATATCTTTAGTGTTAGCCCGTTGCGAACCACATCTTAGTTTGATAACAAACTACTTGACACAAATTCCCTCCTTTGCTGCTACTATAGCAGTCATATACTTAGCCTTTTGTTGTAGTATCCGTCGCAATGTCTTAACTTTGGAATTCATCCAAATCCATCATGGAATCTCCTTTCCATTACATTGTTCCACCCATAGTTTAAATTGAGATAAACTTAATTTGTATCTTGTGAAAAAACTATTATCAATGTCACACTTTACAATGAACTATTTGTAATTGTTTGTCACCTCTACACAAATATATTCTTAGTTCTTCCAAAAGATCATAAGAATATCCTCACTATCGTCCAATGATCATTTTATGACTCATTCTGGTATATGCTCATAACACTTAGAGCATAGGGCATATCTGGATGTGTACATATCATGGTATGATTGATCAAAATATTCTTGTGATTTCACTCATCAAGTGTGAAAGCACTTGAATCTTGTTTCACTTATCAAGTGTTGATACACTTGAATCTTGATTCAATTACTTTCCATGCGACAAGAACCTTTTCTTGTCGTTTCTATATTGAACTCCTTCAATATCTCATATATGTATGTTTGGCATAATCATATTAGCGTCACAGTCTATCCATGTAGACATTCATCCTAAATATTCGGGTTTTGCCTAAGTCTTTCATCGAAATGAAATTCTTAACCTTTGTCAATAAAAGAAACATCATTTCCAATCAACAAGATGTCCTCCACATAATGTATTAGAAATATGTCTTAGCGCTCCCACTTAATTTCTTGCAAATGCAAGCATCTTCATCGTCTCCAGATGAAAACTCCTTTTTCATCACGGTGAAGATTCCAACTCCACGATGCTTACTTCAACCATTGAAGTTTGCATGCCCCTTTTAGCATCCTTTGAATTAACAAAACCCTTTGGACCGTGTCATGTACATGTCCTAGGTAACCATTCTATTAGAAGAACTTTGTTTTTTTATTCATCTACCATATACCAAATTATATGTAGTGGTTGCTACTTTAATCCGTCTAGACTAAATATCGCTATGAAAGATCCAATCTTATAATAGTCAACTCCTTAAACATTGTCATAAAATACTTTATGGCATGTCGACTATTTCATAGATGTGAAACATCCATGTTTGTTTCTTTATAGATACAAATACGACCGATAGGTTTTTACACCTTTCCGGAGGGTCTTCCAAGTTCAAAACTTCATTTCTCATGTATGGAACTATCATGGATTTTATGGCTTCAAGCCATTTGACGGAGTCAGGTCCCATCATCGCTTCTTTGTATGTATTCGGTTCATCATTGTCAAATAATGATTTACTCTCAAATCTTAGCATTTGATTGTTTAACCGACCTACTTGGTTCAATAGGAACTTAGATCTTCGTGACCACAACCTTTAAGGCACATAAGCTATGAGCATTATGGCTGCCTCCGGAACGATTTCCGCTGCGCAACTCAGCACATTTAATTAGCTAAGGTTCGTTAACCTTATCAAATTTCTATTGTCCTCCCACTTAACTTTTATGAAAAATTCCTTTTTCAAGAAACTTCACGTTTCAAGCGACAAACACTTTTGTCCTTGGTGTTATGGAGGAATACCCAATGGTTATTCGAAATAACCTACAAAGACATGCTCATCCGACTTTGGTTGTAAACATCTTACTTATGCTTAGCATACCAAAATTTAAGTAATGACAATTTGGGTTTTACCCCAAACCATAACTTCCATGGTGTCATTTCAACGGATCAAGATGGAGCTCTTTTTAGTGTAAAAGCGGTAGTCTCTAAAGCTTTTAATCTTTTAAAACATAATGGAAGTTTTATAAATAACACCTTTGATCCAACCATGTCAAACAAGGTTTCATTACAAATCTCAAACACTCCATACTCTGATGGTGTTTCGGGAGATGTAAATATAGGTGTTTTGCTAAACTTGCAACTCAAATAAATCCCTTTATGATAAATCATAATTCATTTATTTTCTTGTTACACTTGTAACTCAAATAAATCCCTTTATGATAAAATCATAAATCATTTGTTTTCTTGTTACATTGATTTTCCACTTCATCTTGAAAGTCTTTGAAACGTTTTCAAATATTTCATACTTCTTTCTCATTAAGTGAATATTCACTCAAATTTCCAGACAAAGCATAAGAAGTTGAAATCCATCGCTTACGACTATACATAATGGACTACATACATCGATATGTATAAATTCCAATATTTTAGTCGTTCGTTCTTCTTTGGCCTTTGAACGAAGTTTTAATTATCCCAAGGAAAGTCTCACAAGCGTCACTTGATCAAATCAAAGACTCCAAAAATCCATGAAAATAGAGTTTCTTCATGTTTTCTTTCCAATATAATTTAAACGGCGATGTCACTTTGTAAGTGATCTTCCAATCATTTGCCTTGCGACATTTTAGCATTAGCTTTATGGATGTGATTTCTTCAACTAGATTTGTAAATCATCCATCTTATATGGAATATGGTAATTATTTGAACAAACTTTGTTCTCATAATACCTGATTTAAATACCAATTATTAAAACAAATCTTGAAGTCAAGCTTTGATGTCAACGAGAAATACAAGGAATGGTTTGTTTGTTTTCGATGAACATCATCACATATTCTCTTGCTAGTTACTTATGCCATTGTGGTTCATGAATTGCGTCGTTCCATATGAAATTTCATACCAACCAATTCGGTATCCAATACCCAAGAACCACATTGTTTAACAAGCAAAGAATACAACCATAACATGTATATCATCTATATACCTAAATTTGATATTTCCAATCTTTTATTTTCTGCCAAATATATATTATAGATTCTCTTTCAGCATTTCCTTTTCCTTTTTAAAAGAATCTATCAACATCAACAGTGGCGCCATATACATGACACATAGTCCAAAGCGTGTATATTCAAATAATAATACCTTTGGACTTGCACTTTGAAGTAGATCACCATCATCAAATGATCGGTATTCTTTCAAAATCCATTCTTTAGTAATCTTTTAGTGTAGTAAACACTATACATACATCTTCTATTCATCCTTATCATGACGACTTTCATGATCAAGCTAATGCAGCTTATAAAGGCGAATCGTGAGTATAACATTACTTTCCAAAACCATTTTGGATGATTAGGATGTCTAGCATCTCCAACATTCGCAAGTTCTCATCCAATATGAGAACGTATATTATACTCTATCATATTGCAACCAAAACATTGTTTCAGATATCGTTATATCTACCACACATGATGGTTTCTGAAACAATTATTTCAGCTCCTAGATAATCTCGATATTTAAATCAAGAATCATGGAGGCAAACATGATACTTAAGATACTAACACCGGAATTGTTACTCTCAATTTAATACTAATTATCAAATTTCATGGAGTAAACAGAGTTTGCTGAAAGTTTGCAATAGGACTTTAAACTTTAGATTGACACTCAACACAATATGATACCAGTTCGTAAAGTAAATATCCAGAATTCTATAGTTCTATTATCTCAATTACAACTAAGCATAAGGTGGTGAACGAATGCCAATGACTACAACAAATTATGAAAATTCACTTTGATTTAATTTATGATAAATTGAGTTCTACTAATCCAAATTAGAAATGAACTCCCACACAAAAACGACATCCCTCGTGTCTTTTTGGTGATTACATGAACCAAATCCACTACACCAAGTCCGATCATCACGTGAGTCGGTGTAGATTCAAAGGCGAGCATCAAATGGGCATCATATCTTTCATATGACTCATGCTTAACCGTTCGGACCGTGTTCCGAGGCCATGTCTATACATGCTAGGCTTGCCAAATAAGAACCTTAGTATTCGCGTGTGTAACTGTCTTACACAAGAAATATAATCGTGGATCCAAGAACACCTGATCATCACGTGATGTCTTGGAGTGACGAAACATAATCGGTGCATACTTAAGGGAGAACACATTTTTATCTTGATATCTAAATGAGGGATCATCTTATTATGCTAATCAAACGCCAAACTAGCAATATAAGATGCAACAAACATCACATGTTAATAAGTGAAATGATATGGTTCTTGCACTTGATCTCCATCATGTGCATCGTGGTATGATCACTATCATATCTCTATGCATAAGGCCAAGGTCTATGGAACTTATATGTTATGTGTGTTGTAACAGTATCGACTTATACTTCTACTTACAACATCCCCATATCATGACACTAGCCCAGCAACAAACTAAACTAATGCCTCTAATTTATCCATTGAAAGTTCTACGTGGCTTAGGGCTTTCGAAGATAGAACCGTTCTTACCTACGAACATGAACCACAACAAGGATAACCAAATTGTTGACAACTCGTTGCAAATTATATATTGACTATAGTAGGAGAGACATACACCCGCTAGCCACTTGTGCAAAACTAGTTGCATGTCAAGCGTGGAACAGGTCTCATGTGCGAGGACATGTAAAGTTTGTCCAGGCCGCTTCATTCCACTATGCCACCAATATCCAAAGTACAACTAAGAAGCAATAAAATGATCATCATCGCCCACATACTCATATGTGTACTACCCGTGCAAAGCATCTATGCATAGATCCGGTTCTGATACCACTATAGGGTTCGCAACATAGAAAACAAAAAATTTCGTATGATGGGAACAACTATGTACCAAGATCTATCTACTAGATACAAACAACGGGCGAATGTATATCCGTAGAGAACATACCCTTGAAGACTGACAAAGCTTAACGAGTCCAAACTTGTGGTTTATGTAGACGATCTCTTGCCGATCTCAAGATCGAGAGGAAGTCCTAGCGCCGCAAACCAGCAGCGCATCCGTGCTCGCACAGACGTCAGAGGCACCGAGCAACCTCCGCCTCCTCGCTCCAGCGATGCAGCGGAAGCACAACTCTTTCTTGTAGAATAGCCACCGGGAACATGTATCTCGCTAGTCCGAGACCATGGGGGATAAATACTATAGGGGGAGAGAGATCCTTCACGAGGAGGTGTGGTTTGAGAGGATGAGAGGGGGGCCTTTTATAGGGAAGAGGGGGCACCCAAGGGGCATGGAGCCTAGCCATGGGGCTGCCCCCACCTCTTCCACATTCATGTGGGTGGACACTCCACTCACTCAAATGCCTTTCAATTCCCTCCACTAAAAAACCCACTCAAATTCCTATTAAATTTCCACCAAATTTAATGCAAAATCTCATTAAATAAAACTCCTTTTATTAATTCATAATTTTGTCAATTACTTTAATGAAAAAACATTCTCATATAACTCCTTGCTAGTATTTCATTTCACATGCAAAAAAACTTTTTGCAATTTCACCCGAAAACCTGTTTCGGTATCTAGTGAAATAAATTCGTGCGCTTGTTATTCTTTCCGACATGAAACTTTTGCTCCAAATGGATGTCGTTATCTCTTAAGTGTGTCACCCTACGGTTCGCGAATAATGCGGACATGATCGAGACCCCTCTCGGATCAATAATCAGAAACGGGATCTACAGACCCATACTGGCTCCCACACATTCAGCAATGACTTTCTTGTGATCGCGAGAACCTTTTGCGTTAGTATCTTAATCCTTTTGTTTCACGATATATTACATGTCTGAGATTCGATCATTGGTATCTCCATACCTAGTTTGATCTCGTTACTGACATGCACTCTTTTCTTGTTCTCGTGATATAACATTCTAGTGATCAAATCACTTGCTTGCAAGCTAATCAATGTGATATCACCGAGAGGGCCTAGAGCATATCTATCCGTCATCGGGATGAACAAATTCCACTCTCGATCCATGGGCCTCAATATAACACTTTAGTAGTTCTGAACCCATCTTTATAATCACCCTATTATGGTGTGATGTTTGATGTTATCAAGAAACTCTTCCGGTGTTAGTGATTGACATGATCTCATGGTCTAAGGATTAGGATCACTTCGTAAGTTGTTATAGCAATATAAACTCAATGACTTTGATCGTAATGCTATACTTCGTATGAATGTTCATCACACCATTCCAATAATGTTGTGACCTGGTTATTAACAACATCCAATGTCCATGATCAGGAAACCTTTGATCATCTTGTTAATCAACGAGCTAATTTATAAGAGAGGCATAACTAGGAACTTACTTTTTGTTTATTAAACACACATGTATTAACGTTTCTATACTAATACAATTATAGCATGCAAAATAAACATTTATCATCAATAAGGAATACAATAATAACCACTTTATTATTGCCTCTCGGGCATATTCCCTTCAGGTTGTTGTTCCGATTCTGAGTGATGGAATATGTCGCGATACTCCACTCAACAATTGTTTGCCTGTGGCACAAAAGAAGATGGAGCCTATTAATTGTTTATGCTTCCGTATGCTACTTGATATTGAGCTAGCCTTGAGCTAAGCATTATTGTAAGAATTGCAAATTCTAGATCAATTCGTTATTTATGATGCACTGTTAAATTCTTTGGTATTCATATGTACTGTGTGTGCCACTGATCCGATCTAGGGATTGGCACTATACACATGAACTCAGCCTTATCAGGCGAGGGTGTTACAGATGCTAAGTTTGACTTTGATATTGATGGTTGCAATATTTCTGAAGTAATTATTTTCTTGCAAAAGCTTGCTAGAAGTCCTGATGCTAGTGATATGCATGTTGCTTTCACTAAACACATTATAGATGCTTTTGTTAATATTAAGGAAGAGAAGCTAAAACACAAAGCTTCTATTCCTAGGAAAGTAGAAGATAGTTGGGACCCATTATTAATATGCAAGTGAATGACTTTGATCTGAAAGCTTCATGTGTCTTGGTTCTAGTGTCTTTATTATGCCTAGGAAGATTTATGAAATGCTTGATTTGCCACCATTAGAAGATTGTTATTTGGATGTCCCACTCAATGATAATGCTAAGAAGAAACTCATGGGAAGTATTAATAATGTTATCATTATGGTTAACAATGCTTATGTCCCTGTTGATTTCTATGTTTTGGATGTTGAATACAATGCTTCTTGTCCTATTACTTTGGGAAGACCTTTTCTTAGAACAGTTGGTGCCATCTTTGATATGAAGAAGGCACCATCAAATATCATTTTACATTCAAGAAAGGTATTGAACACTTCCCTATGAGGAGAGATAAGTTGCTCTTTCCCCCCCCCCCCTTTTAAAGCAAGGTTTGATGTTAATGCTTCTTCATTTGAAAATACTTGATTCTTCTTGCTTCTTGTGCCTAACTTAAAGGCGTTAAAGAAAAGTACTTGTTGGGAGATAACCCAAGAGTTTCCTTGAGTCTTGGAAGTTATTACTTCATTAATAACCTCTCCTTGTCTTTTTTGTTTGCTTTTTGTACCAAGAATGACCTCTAATGAGAGGGAAGTAAGATTTGGGGAGTTGCTGTCCGAAACAGATTTCTGTCCTCCATCAAAAACATTGGTGAGGAGTCTCTGTAACTCGGATTGAGCTCACAATGTACAAATAAATCCACCAGTATGTTAGCTAACTTTCGTTAGTTCAACACTTTTTGATTTGAGCAACATAAGATGTTCGAAAATATCGGGTTCTACCCGCTGGTATGTTTTGACAGATTTCTGCCATTATTTGCATTTGCATCGTATTGATTCCTTTTTGAGTTCTCTTTAGGTGAATTGAGATTTTTGAAGGATTTACTACAGTCGCTTGTGTTTTTAGTGAAAATCCTTGTTGTTCTAAAGCTATTCCAGTTGTCTAATATCTTTTGAATACACTAATGTTGCTAATGAAGATTGTGTGATGTTTTCTATGAAGGAAAATTTTCAGGTGTAAAGAGAGAATGATGCAATGAGATGAAGAATGGACAAAAGCTCAATCTTGGAGATGCCACCATGGTGTCACCCCAAGAAATATCTAATAGGTACAAGCGTCAAAGCTTGAGGATGCCCAAGGCATCCCATTCTTCATCAATAAAAATCTCAGTTCTGTCTAGACACTCCGTTTTTATTGTTTCATGCACAGTTGTGTTGTTCTTGGAGTGTCTTAGATTTCATTTGCTTTTTTTAGTTAGTTTAGTTTGCTTTAATAAAGTAATTTGGATCCCCGTTCTCACTATGTTATTTTGCAAATAAGTTGCTTGGTGTTGGAAATGAGTAGTAAGTTCTTGCTTGAAGTGCAAGAGGAGCTTGCATTGACTGTGACTTAGACTTTAGCATGACATGCCAGGTGTTTTTTAGCATTATGCTTAGTGATTATTGCTATAGCATGTCTTGTTCAAAACAATTGTGATTGCTTAGTGTTCCTTGAAGAAATTATGCGTTGTTTTAGCATGCAAAAGCATAGTATTGTGGTATTCTCCTTTGATGCTTTGCTTGGGTTGACTTGGCACATGCTCACACCATGTTATGACTATGACAAGTCACCATTAGCCTCTATGATCATTTAGTCCTTGACTTGTAGTACCACTCTTTGCTTTGATTAGTATGCTTTGTTGCACTGCGTGATTATGGCCATTATGCTCTCTTAGTTGGTTGCTCCTAGTATTTTGCTAGCCTCCACTTGTTTGAGTAAGTTCTACTCATGCCTCCAACTCCCAAGAAACAAATTTATTCCAAAGTGTCCACTATAAACTCCTATGCATGGTGTGTTAGACCATTCCAAGTATATTTTTGTTTTCAACTATCTTCCAATTAAAAACTATTTTGTTATGTGAAAACTTAGTGATTAAATCCCTCACTAACTTGATGTCACACTTTATATTCTTTGCCCCTAATAAACTTGAACCATTGTGACAACTTTGCTGTATATGCTTGCACTTATACGTTGGAATTAGCAGAACCATGCTATCACGAGGAACGTTTTCAACATTGCACTTGTACTTTGTACTCAGTTGATATCATGTTATTTTGTCTATGGATGTCACCGGTGTGAAATAAAGAGGGAACTTGTAAGTCCATGGAGTTTGTATCCTATGTTAGATAAACTCCTGGGCTGCTAGCCTAAGCCATGCCTAATCATGGTGGAAACTTGCAGCATCACCATAGTGACCTATCTATGAAGCATCCTCAATAAAAAGCTATGCATATGGTAAATAAAAAGATTGCTGAGATGCTCATTGTCTGCTTGTCTTGTCATTTTGGTTATGGGAAAGCTCCTGTACCATGTGCAAGGGGTACCCCATTGGTGGTTCTCAAGGATATGCAAATACTTACAATGATAAGAACTTACCTGGGCCCAAAGTTGAGTATGCATGAGGTGTGGCCCACGTATTCAAGGGACTTGAGATTGCCAACTTATACTTCATCAAGCACTCCATCTTTTCCACTTTAGCCTTAACCACTTCAAGATGCTTATGATAGGGGCAATGAGGGCTGAAAGCTAACAAGTACCATAATTTTTGGAAGCTCTTTTTGGAACTTGTAATCCCTGCTTCCTTTACAAAAAGGCCTTTATTCCACCATTACTTGAGTCTCCACCTTCTACCTTTAGGCACCATTAAGAGAGCAGAGTTGTCATTCTGTGTGTAGTTTTCCAAAGCTTATTAATTGATGCATATTGTGATAATACTTGTTCATGTGCTATTTGTTTCTAGTCACCCTTGTGAACTTTGAAGGTATCCTATGCATCTATATTGCTACTCTATGAGGGACAAGCTGTAGAGGGAGTGTCCCAACCTTTATTAACATAAGGTGGTGTCCCCTGTGTTTACAATGCTAGTCCCTGGATCAATAGCTAGCATCCACAGTTAAGATGTAATATCAAGATACAAAGGTCATAATATAACTTTATAACCAGGAAATAACATAATTTTATTACATCATACATAGCTCATTTGGCTATTACATTACATTGCAGCGGAATAACTATAGTCATGGGGTCCTTCATCTTCAAAGTGCCACAGGCAGACATGTTGGTTGTAGACTTTGTAATCCTAATCAACACACTTCACTAATCAATCAAACCTGCAACATAACAAGTTACAGCCTCAAGGGTAAATACATTTGAATTGTATTGGAAAGTGATACTATGGTAGTATAGTGGAGTCTATCATCTATATGCATTTGGCTAAGTGGAGTTGAGGCTTGCATTGCTCAAAATAGATTTTCCTTATCATTTTGAAAACACTAATTTTTAGTTTGACAAAATCATTTTCTCAATCAAAGATTGAAGATTTCAATAACCCTTGTTCAAACCACAAGATTTTAACTTAGAAATTTGAATGATGAGATACTTGATTGCTTCCATGTCTTGATGCTCAAATTGTCATTTACCAGGGACATGGCTAAGTACTTAGATTTTACACTCTGCAGAGGTGGTGCACTTTCCCCACAAGACTTGGTTTCCCAAGACAAGATCTTTCAGAAGCCTTCCCTTAGACCAAAATGGACGCGTTCCAACCTATCAAAAACTACCACCCACTGTCCATATGGCTAAGTTCTTGCAACCTATATGATCATGGCAGAGCCCATATTGCCAAGTGGCTGCACTTGAAGCTTCTCAACATTTGACATCTCAAATCTCTTTGTTCCTAGGTGGAAATCCACAAGTGAGATATACAAGGTTCACCAGTACCCTGGCCTTGTGTAACCACTCAACCAAAAACCACCAAGAAAGTCCCATTCCACCCAGGTGATTCATTAACTTAGTTGTTTTATTAAACAAAACACAAGTCCTCATACTTAGAATATTTTTCCATAGTGTGAATATATATTCCACCCATGTTTTCTATTAGCTAGGCTAAGCTTGATGGTAGTAGGAATCTTAACTTAGGAAAATCCTACTAAGGATTCATCTACTAGGTTTTCCTATAGCAAGGTTCATACTTAGCAAAATTCCATGCAAGTTTTACTTAGAGAAAAATCACTAATGCATAGAGAAAGTAATGGGACAAAAGTATGAAGCATCACTTGCCTTTTTGGTAGAGTATGGGTTCACTCCTTGTCCTTGCAACAATCACACTCTTCAAGTCACTACATTCCAATCAAACAAGGCACAAACTCAATCTACCAATCAAGCAAAACAACACACATAAAAATCATAGAACTAAGATAATGCATGCAATCATGCCAAGCTTTGTTTTGTTTGAAAAAGAGGTTCCTAATGGGTCATAAGCATTTGAAAGCACCTAATGGTCATTTTGTAAAGTGGCAAAGTCATTTGCAAAAGGTTTCATTTCATAAACCATTTTCAAAACAAAGTATCATTTTATGTGGTTTAGAAATATTTTTACTAAGGCTTTAATCTCCAAGGTTCACCAAATATGTTTTAAAACCACAAAACTTGGTGTTTGGGGTCAGAGAGTTTAAAACAAGACATTTTCCAAAGGTTTTCTTCCAAAACATTTTTAATAAATAAACCACATTTCTATTTGACTAGAAATGGTTTTAAATCAAAGAATCATTCTTTTCTTTAACCAAATACATTTTTGAAACCACAAGGTGTTTCCTATGGTCAGTAGGTTCAAATCACACCATTTGCAAAAGATTTTATCCCCAAATTCCTTTTTAAACAATTTTCACAACCTTAACAAGCATTCAAATTTTTCTGCAAAAACAAACCATATAACAGTTACTATTTACTAAACCAATGGCATGGTTGGCTAGGGCTTGTTCCACTGATTCCAATGATACCAAATTTGCAATTTTTGGACGTGTGGATCAAAAGTTACAAAGGTTTGAAAATCACAATCTAATCTGATTTCAAATTTCTGTTTTAAACCAATCTGGCCACGTCTCGCTATTTCACTGGTCGATACCGGTTCGGCCCGATCGGCTCTGCGGTGCGTTGGATCTAATTAGATCGTGTGGTCCAGAGAGTGTACCCTTTCGCGGTTAAGTGATTCTATCGTGAGCGTCAGATAAAGATCCTACGGCTATTATCGCATTGACCAAATGTGAGCGGCGCCGACGGTGGCTAGCGGCGGCGACGGTCAGGTGGTGGCGGTGTCGGTGATACAGGAAGCTAGAAGAGAGGGGAGGGTGCTCACCGTGATCGCAGGAGGCTGGGGAAGCTCAACGTGTGGTCGACGAAGCAGGAGGCGCACGGTCGTAGGAGTAATCGCTCGCCGGAGTTCGTTCTGGCGATGGCGTGCTCTGGTCGCGGTCGAAGACGTTGCTACGGGTCACGAGAAGACAAACCAGAAGCATGGTTAGACGCAGGAGATCACGGAGATGCTGTGTGCGTGAACGAGAAGAAGAGGGGCGGCCGGAAACTACCTGTGGGGCTCGTCGGAGTTGGAGCGGACGACGGCGTCGTTCAGAGCTTGTTGCAGACGTTGCTCTGGTGCGCCCGCGGTCGAACAAGGGGCACGGACAGATGCGTTAGGAGGTGAAGAAGGTGTGAGCTTGGTCGGGGAGGTAAGGAGTGGTCAGGCTCGGCCGGAACCGACAAGGATGGTCGTCGGAGGCAGAGCTGCTCGGGGAGAAATTGGGGCGGCCTGGGGGCGTGTTTGGGGGAGGAGACAGAGGGGAAACAGAGGAGAGTTGTTGGCGTTTAAAGGGGCATGGTTACTGCGAGTAATGGTGGCCGCGTTATGACGAATTCAAGCCGCGAAATCAAAGCAGAAAACGGGGATGAACTGGTCGCTGCGGTGAGGACGATGAACGGGAGGGTGGGGCATACTTGTCAGCGAGAAAGGAAATGAGGGGGAAGGGTCCACATGTCAGTTGCTCCGTGGGTTCTTTCTACGGTGAAGAAAACGGTTCGGGGCGAGGGAACAGGTGGGCTGGACTGGGCTGTTGGGCCAGTTTGTTGGGCTGGGTCCTTTGCACTATTTTTTTCTGTCTGAAAGATTTAACCTTTTCTATTTCCATTTACTGATTTGAAAATCAATTCACAATTCAAACAACAGAACAAAAATTCAAACAATTCAAACAATTGTAATGAGTTTTTGGTTCTGTTTATCAACATAAACCAAATCCCAAAATAAAATAATATTTTATTCTTTTTAGGATCCATTCATTAATTAAATAAAATGGACCTTTAGTTATTTAATCAAATAGGGTTTGATTTAATTAATAAAATCTCCATTTGAAATCCAAATATTTTCAAAACCAAATCAGTAGGTTTTATTTGGAAATAAAGAATACTTGGAAACTTGTTTAAAACAAAATAACCTTTTATTTTAGGGTCCATTATTAATTAAATAAATAGACCTTTGTTATTAAATAAAAAATAGAATTTCATGTTTATTTTAAAATTCCATTTTGAAATCTAATTATTTTCAAAACCAAATCAGTAGGTTTTATTTGGGAATATAAAATACTTGGAAAACTTATTTTTAAATAAATAAATAAGTTTTGATATTTTGGAAATAGTAAAACCTTTATTAATAAAACTTGGATATTAAATCCTTATTAATTTATTTTAAATAAACCTTTACCACTTTTATCAAATCAAAATGTGTTATTTCAAAAGCTTGGCCAAGGTTTAATTTGGCTCTACAAAATAATCCTTATTTATAAAACTTCTATTTCTTTTGAAAACCAAATCCTTTTCTTTAAAAGATCCAAAATAGTATTTCCAAAATATTTTATTTTCCTTTATCAAATGTTTATCTTTTTAAATCTCTTTAGGATTTTGTTTGATCCAAATTGGTTTGAAGATTTCCAATTGGATTCAAAAAGTTTCTTTTGGCCCTGAAAATCAAACAAAGTTTTATTTTATTCATTTCTTTTCACATTACAAGATTTGGAAAATCTTGGGATGTGATACAAGCTGATTGCCACTATGCTATGTTTTCTTCATGTGAAACAAACAAACGTCTTTCAATGCATGTTATTCATGATCTTTTTTTATAGCTTGTCATGTTGCATGCCTAGTTACTATGTCCTATTGTTAGAACTCCATCTTTCATGCACATGTTTAGAGTTCTTTGATCCCAGATTTCAATGCTTGCAAATGGTTGGATCTTTATTGTGAGGGTGCATGTCACCTAAAAAATTATTCTTTTTATCACTTACCTACTTGAGGACTACTAGGAGTTAAGCTTGGGGATGCTGATATGTCAGAAACGTATCTATAATTTTTTATGCTCCATGCTTGTTTAGTATCTACTTTGCTTTGCTTGTCTACACTTTGAGGTGCTTTTTACATGTTTTCTGGTACTAACCTATTAACAAGTTGCCACAGTGCCAGTTGCCTGTTTTCTGCTGTTTTTGGTTTCAGAAGATTTAGTAAAGAAATATTCTCGGAATTGGACGGGACAAACGCGAAAGTCAATTACTTTCCATGGGGAACAAGAAGTCCAGAGGGGAGATGTAGAGGCGGGCCAGGGCGCCCAGACCCCCCTAGGCGTGGGTGGGCCCTGCCCTTCACCTGGAAGGGGTGTGGGGCCCCTAGACGCCGCCTTGGCCTCCCACTTCGCCTATAAGAAGCCCCCGATGCAGAAACCCTAAGAACCCAATCAAATCTCCACAAAACTGTCTGTAGCCGCCGCCACCATCGTCCCTAGATTGGGGGGATCTGAAGTTCTTCCCGGCACCCTGTTGGAGGGGAGATCATCCCAGAGGCCTTCTCTCCGGTATGATGCGTGAGTAGTTCCACCTTGGACTATAGGTCCATGTAGTAGCTAGATGGTTGTATCTCCTCCTTTGTGCTTTCATGTATAGATCTTGTGAGCTCCGTTCATTATCAAGATCTAATCCATTTGTAATGATGCATGTTGTGTTTGCGGGGATCCGATGGATATTGAGATTATTATGTTGGTTTGATTAATGGTTATGTATTTATGATTCTATCATGTCTGTGTTATTTGTGATCTTGCATGCTCTCCGTTGTTAGTAGGTATCTTGTCCAAGTAGTTGCTAGTGACTCCAAGAGGGGGTATTTATGCTTGATAGTGGGTTCATGCCTCTAGTTTCCAAGGGAAATGACAACAATCTCTTCGGTTGTAGATGTGCTGTTGATACTAGGGAGAAAACAACGGTCTCTTGTTCATGGAACATGTGGACTATTTACCTTACACACTATGCTTAAAGCAGTTGTCTGTTGCTTGCAACCTAATACTGGAGGGGGTTCGGATGATAACCTGAAGGTGGACTTCTAGTCATAGATGCATTTGGATGGTGGTCTATGTATCTTGTTGTATTGCCCAATTGAATCTCATAGGATCTTTCTGACTAGTAATTGCATTGTTATGCCTTGCTCAGTTCCTGTCAATTGCCCTGCTGTAATTTGTTTACACTTCTGATACGTCGGAAACGTATCTATAATTTTTGATTGTCACATCCCAAGATTTTCCAAATCTTGTAATGTGAAAAATAAATGAATAAAATAAAACTTTGTTGATTTTCAGGGCCAGAAGAAACTTTTGAATCCAATTGAAAACTTTCAAACCAATTTGGATTAAATAAATCCCAAAAGGATTAAAAAGATAAATATTTATTAAAGGAAAAAAAATAAAAAAATATTTTACTACTACTCTGAAATCTTTTATAAAGGTTTTGATTTTGCAAAGGGAAAAGAAATAATTTAAATAAAGAATAGTTTATAAAACCATATTAAACCTTGGCCAAGGATTTGAAACAAAAGGGTTTGCTTTGATTAAGAGGGTAAAAGTTTGTTTAAATAAAATAGAAAGGATTTGATATCCAATTTTATTAAAGTAAAGGTTTTTCCCATTTTAAATAAAACACTAAAACTTATTTATTCATTTTAAATAAATTTTCCAAATATTTTATATTCTCAAGTAAAACTTACTGAAGTGTTTTGGTTTTATTTTAGATTTCAAAATAAATATTCTAATAAAACAAATCTTATTTGAAGTAAATGAATAAGGCCCATTTTATTTAATTATTAATGGAACCTAAAATAAAAATGTTATTTTTTTAAATAAGATTCCCAACTATCATTTATTTTCAAATAAAACCTACTGAATTGGTTTTGGAAATTTTTGGATTTCAAATGAGTATTTTATTAAATAAATCAAACCCTATTTGATTAAATAACTAAAGGGCTATTTTATTTAATTATTAAATAGATCCTAAAAATGAACAAAAATATTATTTTATTTTTGAATTTTGGATTATGTTACTGAACAGAACCAAGTTCAAAAGTTGTGAAGTGTGGTGTTTGTTTGAATTTATATGGTTGATTGGATTGTTTGTTTGAAATTCAAATCAGTAAATAGAAGTGGAAAAAGATAAATCAATCAGACAGAAAAAAAATAAGAACAAGTCGACCCAGCCCAGCCGGCCCAACTAAGCCCAGCAGCCATCTTTCCCTCACCCCGAAAAAAAACGTTCCACACCCAGATTCTGACCCACACAGAGTATGACCAGTGGACCCTACCCTCCTTTCTTTTCCCATCGACCGGTGAGCGGTTTCCTTATTCTCCTTCCCCACCCCGCGACCGGTTCTTCCTCCTCTCGTCGCCGTTGCAGGCTTTGATTCATCAGGCTTAATTCACCTTAATGATGCGAGTAAAACCTGCAGTGATCACGCACGATAAATCGTCTTCCTCTCCTCTCTTGTTCCCCTCTGTTTCCTCCCCCAAGCACTCCCCCAGGCCGCCCCAATTTCTCCCCGAGCGGCTCTGTCTCCGACGAGCTTCCACCTTCAAATCCGGCCGAGCCACACCACCTCCTTCCTCCCGAACACACGAGCAATCTCACCGCATCCTGGCGCATCTTCCTGTGCCACATTCATCCGCGGGTGCCCTATAACCTCGGCTTCAACGACGACCTGCAGTACCGCCGTCTGCCTCTTTCTCCGACGAAGCCTCCAGGTAGTAACTGGCCACCCCTTGTCCTTCCGATGATACGCCTGTGTCCAGTGCACTCGCCCGCATCTAACCCTACCATTCTCTTGCTTTCTGGTGGACTACAGCCCCGTCCCCATCAACAAACAGAAGCTCCTGGCGCCAGCCCTAACTCCGGTGAGGAATCCCGCCGTCTCGTGCGCCTTCACCAACCAAGGGCAGGTTGAGCATCCCCATGCCATGGCGATCACAGTGAGCCACCTCTCCTCCTTCCTCGCTTCGAACGTCAACTCCGCCGCCCGTCGGCGCTCGCCAGACGCCGCCGCGGCCGCCAGCGCCGCTGCTATTTGGCCAGGGCAATAGGAACAATTAGATCTGCATCTGATGGCTTGGATAGAATGACTAACCGAAGGGGTAAGGATGAACCTGAGCCGCACGATTAAACTTAGATCTAACGCACCACGTAGCTCGATCCCAGTGAACCGGTACCGACGAATTAAAACATGACACGTGGCTCAGACCTCATTTTAAAAACAGAAACTTTCCTATTAGAAGTTCAATCTTGTAAAATCAATAACTTTCAAACCACACGTCCAAAAATTACAAATTTTATATCAATGGATTCAAGAGAACAAGCCCTAGCCAACCATACCCTTGGTTTAGCAAATAGTATCTGTTAATTTGCTTGTTTTTGCAGAATCATTTGTGTGCTTATTTAGATTATAAAAATTGTTTAAAAATGATTTTAGGGTTAAAACTTTTGCAAAATGGTTTGTTGTGACCTTAATGACCCTAGGAACCAACCCATGGTTTGGAAAATGGATTTGGAAAAGTTTAGAATGGATTACTTAGTTTAGTCCATTTCTAGCTAAATAAAACTATTGTTTTGTTTATAAAAAAATGGTTTAGAGTAAAAACTTTGGAGAAAATGTTTTGGACCAAACCTACTGACCAAAAACACCAAGTTTTAAGAAAAAACAACTTAATTGGTGAAACCACTTAAGGTTGTGGTATTGAGAAAAATGTTTTTCACCACATAAAATGATGAAAGGATTTGAAAATGGTTTATGGATAAAACCCATTGGCAAATGACTTTGCCATTTTGGTAAATGACCAATTTGGAACTTACAAAGTTTAGAAGCCTAATGGAGACCATCCTTGCAATAGAACCAACCTTTGCATGCTTATGCATGACTTAGATTCCATTACATTGTGTGTGAAAAAATGTTTGTTTGACTTTGGTTTGGAATGTGAATTGAATTTGTGTTTGCTTGATTGACTTGTAGTGAAGTGTGAGAATAGAAAGATCAAGGAGTGAACCACCATTCCCTACCAAAAAGTCAAGTGATGCTACATACTTTTGTCCCATTACTTTCACTATGCATTAGTGATTTTCTCTAAGTAAAACTTTCATAAATTTTATCTAAGTATAGACCTTGCTAGTAAAACCTAGTAGATGAAACCTTAGTGGAAATCTCCCTAAGTTAAGATTCCTATTACTATCAAGCTTAGCCTAGCTAATAGAAAACATGGGTGGAATATATATTCACACTATGGAAAAATATTCTAAGTCTGAGGACTTGTGTTTTTGTTTAATAAAACAACTAAGTTAATGAATCACCCGGGTGTAATGGGACTTGCTTGGTGGTTTTTGGTTGAGTGGTTCACAAGGCCCATGTTTATGGCTTACCTTGTGTATCTCACTTGTGGATGGCCACCCAGGAACAAAGAGATTTGAGATGTCAAATGTTGAGAAGCTTCAAGTGCAACCACTTGGCAATATGGGCTCTGCCATGATCATATAGGTTGCAAGAACTTAGCCATATGGACAATGGGTGATAGTGTTTGATAGGTTGGAGCGCGTCCATTTTGGTCTAAGGGAAGGCTTCTGAAAGATCTTGTCTTGGGAAACCAAGTCTTGTGGGGAAAGTGCACCACCTCTGCAGAGTGTAAAATCTAAGTACTTAGCCATGTCCCTGGTAAAGGACAATTTGAGCATCAAGACATGGAAGCAATCAAGAATCTCATCATTCAAATTTCTAAGTTAAATCTTGTGGTTTGAACAAGGGTTGTTTGAAATCTTCAATCTTTGATTGAGAGATGCCTTGTAAAGGATCTTCAATCTTTGATTGAGAAAAATGATTTTGTCAAAGAAAAAACTTAGTATTTTCAAATGTTAAGGAAAAATCTATTTTGAGCAATGCAAGCCTCAACTCCACTTAGCCAAATGCATATAGATGATAGACTCCACTATACTACCATAGTATCACTTGCCAATACAATTCAAATGTATTGACCCTTTGTGGTTGTAACTTGTATGTTGCAGGTTTGATTGTTTTTAGTGAAGATTGATTGATTAGGATTACAAAGTCTACAACCAACATCTGCCTGTGGCACTTTGAAGATGAAGGATCCCATGCTTATAGTTATTCCGCTGCAATGTAATGTAATAGCCAAATGAGCTATGTATTGATGTAATAAAATTATGTTATTCCTGGTTATAAAGTTATATTATGACCTTTGTTTCTTGATATTACATCTAAACTGTGGATGCTAGCTATTGATCCAGGGACTAGCATTGTAAACACAGGGGGCTCTATCTTATTAGAGATTGGGACCCCTTACATTGATGCACCATGCTTGTTTAATATCTACTTTTCTTTGCTTGCCCACACTTTGAGGTGCTTTTTAAAAGTTTTTTGGTGCTAATGTAACATCCCAAAAACCATAGTTTCAAAACTCATTCATATCATCTTTGCATCATTTATCCATTTAGGGTTTTCTCAAAAACTATTTAGAAACAGATGTCTGAGCTATGATTTCATGTAAACAAATTATCTCAAATGGCCATCACCCTTTGAAATTTGAATGTTTAGGTACTGGTTTACTCGCCTCCATTCATGGATAGATTAGGTGAATTTTTAAACCCAAGTATCTAAATTTGGAAACGGTTTCAAAATCTTTTTTTCAAATATTTGCAAATTGGATCAAGCCTCTGATTACTTTGAAACCCAAGCTTGACCAAGTCTTACAAGTAACCATTTAGTTAATGACTGTTATTTGAATCCTCAAAAACCCTACAAAAATTCCCAAAACAGTTTGGATTCAAAAGGATTTGAATTCATATCAAATATCATACCAAAAAAATGAAATTAGAAAAAGAAAAGGCTTAAACAATAGAAAAGGGCCGCGCGGCCAGAATCTGGCCCAGCAGCTGATCAAGCCCAGCAAGCCCACCCGGGGATCTTCTTTTCTTCTCACACGCGCGAGCACACGCAAACAGACGCTGACAACCTGACCCCACCAACACTTTGCACGTTTCGCTGACAAGCGGGACCAGTCCACGTCGTCCTCGTCTTCCCCAGACTGCTCCTGCGACCACGTCGCTGCGGCAGTGATGGCCGGTAATGGCGCGGAGTAAATGGTAATAATCCTCGAGCGTTTCTTGTCGATTCCCCGGCTATAAGACCCTCTCTGCCCCGCGATCTTTTTCCCCCAAACACCTCGCTCACTCCGCCCCCAGGCTGCCCTCAATCCTCCGCGAATCGCCGCTAACAGAGCCCTCTCCGGCGAGCGATTCAGGTGAGCCTCGCGTTCCCCTCTCCCTATCGTTCTTGCTGCCTGACTCAGTGCATCTTTGCGCATCTCCTGACCTCACTAGTCCGTCTTGTACTGCCCCAGGTCGCCGGTTCCACTCGACACCGCGAGCACTGACGGCGACATCAACTCCGACGAGTTTTTCCGGTAAGTACAGACCGCCCCTCGCCTCCCCGTTCATGCACACAACTTTCCCTTGACCCTGTGAACCTAACCGTGTCCTCGTCTTGCCTTGGGGTGGTTCACAGCGACGTCCACGACGACCACCTGACGCACCCGACGCCGCCACGAACTCCGGTGAGCAATCACAGCCGTGCCCGAGCGCCCCCTGACCAACCGCGAGTACGACGAGCTTCGCCAAGATCTCCTGAGCACGGTGAGCTACTCCCCATTCTCACCAACCCCCTGTAGCGCCGCCGCCGTCGTCGACTGACTGTTTCGCCGCCGGTAGCCACCGCCAGATCTTGGCGGATAGTTAACCGTTGGATCGATGTCGTGGCGCTAGGATAGAATCACTTAAACCAAAAGGTATGCAGCGATCGAGCTGCGATTTCATTCAAATCCTACGGCTGTGGAGCTCGATCCGGTCTTGATGCAGTGCGAATGAAAACACGACGTGTGGCAAGGTTTAGATTAAAATGCAATTTAAAACCTGATTTAGATTCAAACTTCAAATGCTCATAACTTTCAAATGCCACGTTAGATTTTTGCAAACTTTATACCGTTGGATTCAGTGAAACAAGGCCTTTCTGAATATCCAATTTGTTTAGCATATAGTAACAGTTAAAATGATTTTATTTGTGGAACAAGTTTAGGGCTATTTTGAATATAGATTTATTTTATAAATTGTTTTGTGGCCAAATAAGTTTATTTGGCAAACTTGTGACAGGTTAAGTTTCTGTAGTCATGAACATACTTGGTAGAAATTTCAAAATTCAACACTTGGTAAATTCTTGCATGCATGCATTCATATTATTTTTGATTGTATTTAAATTGTGTGTAATTGTATGTTTAATTTCTTGTGTAGATTTTGCTAGTGATTGTGATTGTGAAGAGTGCTACTCTCCACACTACCAAGGCAAGTGATATTTTCATGAATATTCCTATCCTAAGTTTTGTACTAGCATTAGATATTTTTGCTAAAAGTATATGCATGATATTTTTGCTTAGTACAAAGATGGGAAATCCTAAGTAGAGTGAAATAGTAGAATTGCTAGGGAAATTCTCCTAAGTTAAGTTACCATAATTTGCTTAGCCTAGCTTATAGTAAACAAGGGTGGTGAACATCTATATAGTTTATGATAAAAATATTCTAAGTCAAGAGACTTATATTTTCTTAATAAAACAACTAAAGGCAAATGAACCTCCTGGGTGGAATGGGAAGATTGGGTTATGTTGAGTGGTTACACAAGGCCATGGACTTGGGTTGTGTATCTCACTTGTGGTATGCCACCCAGGCACAAAGGGATTTGGAGGCCAAGTGTTGAGAAAGCTTACAGTGCAACCACTTGGAAAAATGGGCTCTGCCATGATCATATATGTTGCTAGAACTTAGTCATTTGGACAGTTGGTGGTAGATGGGATGATAGGTTGGAACGTCCATTTGACTAAGGAAAGGCTTCGAAAGGTCTGTCTTGGGAAACCAAGTCGGTGGGAAAGTGCACAACCTCTGCAGATGGAAAACCTAAGTACTTAGCCTTGTCCAAGGCAATGGACACTTTTGAGCATCAAGACATGGAAGCCACAAGAATCTCATCACTCCAACTTCTAAGTAAAAATTTGTGGGTGAACAAGGGTGAAGGACCCCAATGTCTATTGGTGGTTTCCTTGGGAATGTTTTTGACAAAGAAAAACTTAGTGATTTCAACTAATAGGAAAAACTTATTTTTAAGCAAAGCAAGCCAAGCTACACTTAGCCAAAATGCATATAGTATTGTAGTGCACTTAAAATATACTAAGGTATCACTTGCCAATACTATTCCAAAGTATTGACCCTCTGTGGCTGTAACTTGTGATGTTGCAGGTTACTCCGACGATGATTAGGAGTCATGAGTCTACACTCAACATGCTTGCATGTGGCACATGAAGATGAAGACTTGTGTTTATTTACTTATTCCTAAAAACTCTTGTATTAGGCCTATGGCCCTGAGTTGTAAAAGACTATGTTTTTATCTCTGGAATGAATGTAATAAACGACCTTTGTATCTGTGTACTTCATCTTAAATTGTGGATGCTAGCATTGATCCAGGGACTAGCATTGCAATCACAGGGATCCTATCCTTTATAAAGGAGGGGTCTAACAGATGGTATCAGAGCACTGTGTTGCCTGTAGGATTATGACCCTAGGATTGGAAAACCACTAAGGAAAAAGTTTTTTCAACTACTTCTACACTTGTCTATTCTTCTCGTAAAACTTTTCTAATCTCTTTCAACTTCCTTTGTAGATGAACTCCATCAACGAAGCTGTGAAAAAGGGACCACTCATGACCATGACCTTGGAATGTGAAACTGAGTTTCCCAATATTCTCAAGGACCTCATGGAGGCAATGGATGCACATGGTGAAGTTGTGTATAAAGGCTTTCCAGTGATGGATGAAGGAGTGGAGTATTGGTGGGTGCAACTTCACTTGTACAAAAACAAGGAAGACAACCACAAAGAAAGGTGATTCTGCATGTACACCAACACTACAATGCACACCACATTCTTTGAGTCAGCCAGGGATGCATCTTGGAGGACTATCAAAGAACTTAGTGCTAGAGTCAAGTGCAGAGTGCTCAACCTCCAGAAGGACTTGGAGAAAGAGAAGGAGCTTACTCAAGAGTTGGAAGACACCAACCAAGAAATAAGAGGAGATGTTATTGACTTAGTGATAGAGTCAAGAGAGCAAGACTGGTGGATTGCCTTTAGGAACATTGTGTTTAACAATAGATCTCGCGAGATTGGATTGTAAGGTCACTTCGATAGTTGGACCACCACTTATCACCTAGTTTTCAAAAGATATTTTAAATAAGTTTGGACCTTGAGTGATGTAATGGGTTTATGTATGCATGATTTGTGTGACAATTATGTTTCATGGATTTGTAAGAATGTTTGTCTTGATTTATTTGAATTGCAATGTTCTAACTTTTCAATCTTATAAATAGATGCATGTTGCCGTCAGCACTGTTGAGGAGTTTTGGGTTACTCGTTTTGGTCCCCGTATCATTGAGCTTACCACTCTGCTTGATCTCCCTCTTCCTACCATCACGGTGTATCCACTCACCAAGTTCGAGAGGAAGGACCTCTGGGGCTTCAAGGTGACCCAGCCAGGACGTCAGACTGAGCCTACTACAGAGACCATCGTCTTCAAGTTGATGCACGATGACAGGGAGAGAGGCATGGAGGTAGTCATGCAAGACCTGATAGGACGACTGTTAGGCCGTCACTCCCGACAGGTTAGAGGTACTCACTTTCACGTCTTCGGAAGACGTGATGTTGATGGAGAGTCCATCGACTTCGAGGACGACTCGAGGAGCACCGCGGAGCCGTCGTCTTTATCTTGGGACTTAGAGACTCTTCTCGTGCACGTAGATCTGGACGGGACGAGCGTCATGCTAGGTAATGACGAGCTTGGTGCAGCAGCGAGAAGGACAAGCTTTTTGCGCGGCGGATGAGATGATCAAGGAAATGGAGACAAAGTTCGAGGCCCGGGACCGCAAGTTCAAGAGTCAAGAAAGCAGCGTCCGGGATAGGAACAAGAAGATCCGGGACATGACCGAGGAACGAAGTCCAAGGACTTGAGCTTGAGCAGCAGATGGTTATTGAGAGGCTTCGCTCCCAGAAGAGGGCTCTCAAGACCAAGGTTGATTCTTTGACCACTACGATAGAGGAGAACAAGACCGCGATGGAGAACGCAGGTCTTACCTTCGTCGAGGAGGAGATAGATCTTGTGAGTAGACTTGTTACTCGTTTTTACTTTCATATTCATACTTGTTGTTGCGAACTTATTATTGGACCATCCGACATGTGGATGGCTTGCCACTTGTGTGTTTTATTTCATGAGTTTCTTATGTGGATGTTGCACTTATATTCTTATGTTGCTTGTTATGTGTTGCTTGTGATGTATTGTGCATGAAACATCTATGGGTATCTCATTCTTATCTATTTGAACAAACCACAGATGCCTCCCGTCGCAACAAAACCCCAACCCCAATAACATCACCCGAATGCAACAGATGATGAATGCGCAAACACAACTTATGCAAATGATGACGACATTCATCCAGAATCAGAATAACAACAACAATAACAACCCCAACAACAACAATAACAACAACAACAACAACAACAACCCTCCAGGTTTTGATATGCTTACCAGATTTCTGCGACTAAGGCCAGCAAAATTTTCGGGGACAACTGATCCCATGGCAGCCAATGACTGGTTGCATTCTGTGAACAAAGACCTAGTGACAGTGGGCTGCGATCTGAAAAAGTCGATTCGCACACATCATTGGAAGGACCAGCCGCCACATGGTGGGATAACTTCAAATCACCACTCCCATTGATGAAGTGACATGGGACATATTTGAGGATGGGTTTACCGCTCATATCTCATCCGGGATAATGAGTCTCGAAAAGAAGGAGTTTCACAACACGAAACAGCGCCACCGATGTGGCGAATACATAGAAGAGTTCAACAATCTGGCGCTATGCAGGACGAGGTTGATCTTGATGCCAAGAGAAAGGAAAAGTTCTTGGAAGGCTTGAATGATGAGCTGAACCTACTATTATCATGGCATATGTTCCAACTTATCAGTCTTTGTGTGACAAGGCTGCTATTTTGGAAAGTAAAATGAAGCAAGTCGAGAGTAGGAAGAGGAAACACTCCAACAAACACAGCTCGGGATCGTCTCACAAACGATCTCATTATGATGACAGTGGCGCTCGGGATCCCATAAACATGGGAAATTCAACAAGCACCACAACCCGTCATGACAACAAGCATCGCCGTAGTCATGACAATGATAAGTACAAGAACCACAAGGGTGGACATAAGAGCCACCACAGTGGAAATGGTAGTGGAAGTGGAAGTCAGCATGTTAAAAAGGACATCAGTCAGTTGAGTGCTTCAAATGCAAGAAGCTGGGGCATTTATGCTAATGAGTGCCCTGAAAAGAAGGTTGAAGGACCTAACAAGCCAAATCCTTTCCAGAAAGGACAGGTTAACCACATCAATGTGGAGGAGGTCTATGAGGAACCTGATGCCGTTGCTGGTAAGTTCAGACTCAATTCAATTTCAGCATTTGTACTCTTTGATACTGGTGCATCTCATTCATTCATATCAAAAGCATTTGTTGAAAGAAATGAACTACCGGTAGAAACCATTGGGTGTCCTATAAGAGTAAGTTCTCCAGGTGGAGAAATGATAGTAAACTCAGGATGTCATGACTTAGTCATAGAGTTTGGAAAACATAAGTTTCCAGTGAACCTAATAATCCTGAATTCCCAAGGATTGGATGTAATATTGGGAATGGATTGGATGGCTAAGTATGAAGGAGTATTGGATTGTGCCAATCGTACAGTTACACTCACAACCCCAGAAGGACAAAGAATAAAATTTAAGTCAAACTTTGAATCCAAAGGAAGTAAGCTAAATTCTCTAAAGGGGGTTAGCATGGACAGTGTGCCAATTGTGTGTGAGTATCCGGATGTATTTCCGGAGGAATTACCAGGAATGCCACCAGATAGAGATGTGGAGTTTTTGATAGATTTGGTACCGAGTTACGGACCAATAGCTAAGAGACCATACAAAATGTCGGTTGATGAAGAAAGAACTCAAGAAAGCGATTAGGAGAACGATTCTGAAAGGGTTTATACAACCAAGTTCTTCATCTTGGGGAGCCCCTGTATTGTTTGTGGAGAAAAAGGATAGAACAGAAAGATTATGTATTGATTACCGTTCTCTCAACGAGGTTACCATCAAGAACAAGTATCCTTTGCCAAGAATCAACGACTTGTTTGATCAATTAGAAGGGGCGTGTGTATTCTCGAAGATTGATCTTCGGTCAGGCTATTTTCAACTTAAGATAAGAGAGCAAGACATACCTAAGACAGCATTCACCACAAGGTATGGATTGTATGAGTACACTGTGATGCCTTTTGGTTTAACCAACGCTCCAGCATACTTCATGAACATGATGAATAAGGTATTCATGGAATTCCTTGACAAATTTGTGGTCGTTTTCATTGACGACATCCTAGTCTACTCCAAGATCAAGGAAGAACATGAAAGACACTTGCGCTTGATACTTGAAAAGTTAAGAGAGCATAAACTTTATGCCAAATTCAGTAAGTGTGAGTTCTGGTTAGAGAAAGTTGGATTTCTTGGTCATGTTATGACAAAGGATGGTGTTGCGATGGATCTGCTAAAGTTTCAGCTGTGACAGATTGGGAATCACCCAAGAATGTGAAGGAAGTTCGTAGTTTCCTTGGCTTAGCGGGTTATTACAGGAGGTTCATTGAAAATTTCTCGAACGTTGCTAAGCCAATGACAGAATTGCTAAAGAAGGACAAGAAATTTGTTTGGGTGAAGGTTGCAGTCGACTTCAAGAGTTGAAGAAGAGACTTGTGACGACACAGTTCTATGTCTGATTTGGAAAAGGATTTCCAAGTGTATTGTGATGCTTCTCATCAAGGTTTGGGTGCTGTACTTATGCAAGATGGTAAAGTCGTAGCCTATGCTTCGAGACAACTCAAAACTCATGAAGTAAACTATCCTACTCATGATTTGGAGTTAGCTTCTGTCGTTCATGCACTCAAAACATGGAGACATTACCTTTTGGGAAAGCATTGTGAAGTGTTCACCGATCATAAGAGTTTGAAGTATATCTTCACCCAGAAGGAGATCAACATGAGACAAAGAAGATGGCTAGAACTTATCAAGGATTACGACTTAAGTTTGCAATACCACCCCGGTAAAGCAAATGTAGTAGCCGATGCTTTAAGTCGTAAGACGTTTGTAAATGGTCTTACCAAAGGGGAATTGCCAGATGATCTATGTAAGCAATTCAAGGAACTCAGATTGGAGATTGTACCAGAAGGACATCTCATGTCATTAGATGTTCAACCCACTCTTTTGAACAAGATCCAAGAAGCTCAGAAGACCGATAAGGAAATTGAAAAGATCAAGGAAAATATTAGTCTAGGGAAGGCTAAGAGTTTCCATATTGATGAACAAGGAACCTTATGGCACGGAAGCGTATGTGTTCCACAAGACCCGAGTTATGAGCTGATCTTACAAGAGGGTCACAACTCCCCGTATTCTATTCACCCGGGAAATACCAAGATGTACATGGACATGAAGGAAAGGTTTTGGTGGAACAATCTCAAAAGAGACATCACCGAACATATTGCTTTGTGTGATGTGTGTAGCAGAGTCAAAGCAGAGCACCAAAAACCAGCAGGTTTGCTTCAACCACTGCCTATTCCTGAATGGAAGTGGGAAAATATTGGTATGGATTTCATTACCGGATTACCAAGGACCAGGTCAGGGTATGATTCCATATGGGTAGTAGTGGATCGCCTAACTAAAGTGGCTCATTTTATACCCGTGAAGACAACTTATACAAGTGCCAAGTTAGAAAAAATATACATGAGCAGAATCGTATGCCTTCACGGTGTGCCAAAGAGTATTGTGTCAGATAGAGGAACTCAGTTCACTTCTCACTTTTGGAGACAGCTTCATGAATCCTTAGGAGCAGATTGGAATTGATCGCCTTTCATCCTCAAACAGATGGTCAACGGAGGACCAACCAAATTCTAGAAGACATGTTGAGAGCATGTGCTTTAGATTATGGAGCGAGTTGGGATGAAAGTTTACCCTCTGAGTTTTCTTACAACAATAGTCATCAAACTAGTATTGGAATGGCACCATTTGAATTACTTTACGGAAGGAAGTGTACCACCCCATTGTTATGGAATGGTGTGGGAGAAAGAAGCCTATTTGGACCTGATCTTATCAAAGACGCCGAAGAGAAAGTCAAATTGGTTAAGGACAGATTAAAGATAGCACAGTCTCGACAGAAAAGCTACGCGGATTCTAAGCGTAGAGAAGTCACCTACAAAGTTGGGGATAGAGCTTATCTCAGGGTATCACCACTCCGTGGAGTGAAAAGATTTGGAGTCAAAGGAAAGTTGGCACCAAGATATGTTGGGCCATTCAAGATTCTAAGTCGCAAAGGAGAAGTTGCATATGAAGTTGAATTGCCAGAATCTCTATCAGCAGTCCATAACGTATTTCATGTGAGTCAGCTTAAGAAATGTCACCCAGAAATGGAAGAGTCTTCTTTGAAGGATACCATACCTTTGGAAGAAGTTCAGCTAGAAAGTGATCTCACTTATGAGGAAAAGCCTGTCAAGATTCTAGAGATCGCAGAAAGAGTTACCAGGACCAAGACTATCAAGTTTTGTAAAGTGCAATGGAACCATCACTCCGAAGAGGAAGCAACATGGGAAAGAGAAGATGATCTTCGGAAAGACCACCCTCACCTATTTGCTAGCCAACCCGAATCTCGAGGGCGAGATTCATCTTAAGGGGGTTAGATTGTAACATCCCAAAAATCATAGTTTCAAAACTCATTCATATCATCTTTGCATCATTTATCCATTTAGGGTTTTCTCAAAAACTATTTAGAAACAGATGTCTGAGCTATGATTTCATGTAAACAAATTATCTCAAATGGCCATCACCCTTTGAAATTTGAATGTTTAGGTACTGGTTTACTTGCCTCCATTCATGGATAGATTAGGTGAAGTTTTAAACCCAAGTATCTAAATTTGGAAATGGTTTCAAAATCTTTTTTTCAAATATTTGCAAATTGGATCAAGCCTCTGATTACTTTGAAACCCAAGCTTGACCAAGTCTTACAAGTAACCATTTAGTTAATGACTGTTATTTGAATCCTCAAAAACCCTACAAAAATTCCCAAAACAGTTTGGATTCAAAAGGATTTGAATTCATATCAAATATCATACCAAAAAAATGAAATTAGAAAAAGAAAAGGCTTAAACAATAGAAAAGGGCCGCGCTGACAAGCGGGACCAGTCCACATCGTCCTCGTCTTCCCAGTGCGCTTTGTGACCACGCGTCGGCTGGCGATGATGGCGATAATGGCGCTGAGTAAATGGGCAATAATCCTCGGCGTTTCTTGTCGATTCCCGGCTATAAGACCCTCTCTTCCCCATGATCTTTTCCCCAAACACCTCGCTCCTCCGCCCCAGGCTGCCCTCAATCCTCCTGAATCGCCGTGTGAGCCCTCTCGGCGGCGATTCAGTGAGCCTCGCGTTCCCCTCGCCTATCGTTCTTGCTGCTCGACTCAGTACATCTTTGCGCATCTCCTGACCTCACTAGTCCGTCCTGTACTGCCCCAGGTCGCCGGTTCCACTCGACACCGGAAAGCAGCGGCGACATCAACTCAACGAGTTTTCCGGTAGTACAGACCGCCCTCGCCTCCCGTTCATGCACACAACTTTCCTTGACCTGTGAACCTAACCGTGTCCTCGTCTTGCCTTGGGTGGTTCACGGCGGCGTCCAACGACCACCGACGCGACGCCGCCACGAACTCCGGTGAGCAATCACGTGCCCGAGCGCCTCGACCAACCGCATGGTCTGACGAGCCGCCAAGATCTCCGAGCGGTGAGCTACTCCCATTCTCACCAACCCCAGAAGCGCCGCTTGCCGTCGATCGACTGTTCGCCCGGTAGCCGCTCGCCGCCAGATCTTGGCGAGATAGTTAATACCGTTGGATCGATGTCGAGCGCTAGGATAGAATCACTTAAACCAAAAAGGTACGCAATCTGAGCCACCAGATTTCATTTAAATCCTACGGCTGTGGAGCTCGATCCAGTGCGAAACGGTACGGGCGAATGAAAACACGACGCGTTGCAAGGTTTAGATTAAAAACAGAATTTAAAACCTGATTTAGATTCAAACTTCAAATGCTCATAACTTTCAAATGCCACGTTAGATTTTTGCAAACTTTATACCGTTGGATTCAGTGAAACAAGGCCTTTCTGAATATCCAATTTGTTTAGCATATAGTAACAGTTAAAATGATTTTATTTGTGGAACAAGTTTAGGGCTATTTTGAATATAGATTTATTTTATAAATTGTTTTGTGGCCAAATAAGTTTATTTGGCAAACTTGTGACAGGTTAAGTTTCTGTAGTCATGAACATACTTGGTAGAACTTTCAAAATTCAACACTTGGTAAATTCTTGCATGCATGCATTCATATTATTTTTGATTGTATTTAAATTGTGTGTAATTGTATGTTTAATTTCTTGTGTAGATTTTGCTAGTGATTGTGATTGTGAAGAGTGCTACTCTCCACACTACCAAGGCAAGTGATATTTTCATGAATATTCCTATCCTAAGTTTTGTACTAGCATTAGATATTTTTGCTAAAAGTATATGCATGATATTTTTGCTTAGTACTAAGATGGGAAATCCTAAGTAGAGTGAAATAGTAGAATAGCTAGGGAAATTCTCCTAAGTTAAGTTACCATACTTTGCTTAGCCTAGCTTATAGTAAACAAGGGTGGTGAACATCTATATAGTTTATGATAAAAATATTCTAAGTCAAGAGACTTATATTTTCTTAATAAAACAACCAAAGGCAAATGAACCTCCTGGGTGGAATGGGAAGATTGGGTTATGTTGAGTGGTTACACAAGGCCATGGACTTGGGTTGTGTATCTCACTTGTGGTATGCCACCCAGGCACAAAGGGATTTGGAGGCCAAGTGTTGAGAAAGCTTACAGTGCAACCACTTGGCAAAATGGGCTCTGCCATGATCATATATGTTGCTAGAACTTAGTCATTTGGACAGTTGGTGGTAGATGGGATGATAGGTTGGAACGCGTCCATTTGACTAAGGAAAGGCTTCTGAAAGGTCCTGTCTTGGGAAACCAAGTCTGGTGGGGAAAGTGCACAACCTCTGCAGATGGAAAACCTAAGTACTTAGCCTTGTCCAAGGCAATGGACACTTTTGAGCATCAAGACATGGAAGCCACAAGAATCTCATCACTCCAACTTCTAAGTAAAAATTTGTGGGTGAACAAGGGTGAAGGACCCCAATGTCTATTGGTGGTTTCCTTTTGACAAAGAAAAACTTAGTGATTTCAACTAATAGGAAAAACTTATTTTTAAGCAAAGCAAGCCAAGCTACACTTAGCCAAAATGCATATAGTATTGTAGTCCACTTAAAATATACTAAGGTTTCACTTGCCAATACTATTCCAAAGTATTGACCCTCTGTGGCTGTAACTTGTGATGTTGCAGGTTACTCCAACGATGATTAGGAGTCATGAGTCTACACTCAACATGCTTGCCTGTGGCACATGAAGATGAAGACATGTGTTTATTTACTTATTCCTAAAAACTCTTGTATTAGGCCTATGGCCCTGAGTTGTAAAAGACTATGTTTTTATCTCTGGAATGAATGTAATAAACGACCTTTGTATCTGTGTACTTCATCTTAAATTGTGGATGCTAGCATTGATCCAGGGACTAGCATTGAAATCACAGGGATCCTATCATTTATAAAGGAGGGGTCTAACAGCTAACCTATTAACAAGTTTCCACAGTGGCAGATGCCTGTTTTCTTCTATTTTTGGTTTTAGAAAAGTTAGTAAAGAAATATTCTCGGAATTGGACGGGACAAACGTCAAAGTCAATTAATTTCCATGAGGAACAAGAAGTGCAGAGGGGAGCCGGAGGGGCCAGCCAGGGGGGGCAGACCCACCCCAGGCGCGGGTGGGCCCTGCCCCGCGCCTAGCTAGGGTTTGGCCACCCATGCCGCCGCCTCGGCCTCCCCCTTCGCCTATAAGAAGCCCCCGATGTAGAAACCCTAAGTACCCGATCAAATCTCCATGAAACCAGCTGTATCCGCCGCCACCATCGTCCCTAGATCTGGGGGATATAGAGTTCTTCCCGGCACCCTGCCTGAGGGGAGATCATCTCGGAGGCCTTCTCTCCGGTATGATGCGTGAGTAGTTACACCTTGGAATATGGGTCCATGTAGTAGATAGATGGTTGTATCTCCTCCTTGTGCTTTCATGTATAGATCTTGTGAGCTCCGTTCATGATCAAGATCTAATCTATTTGTAATCATGCATGTTGTGTTTGCGGGGATCCGATGGATATTGAGATTATTATGTTGGTTTGATTAATGGTTTTGTCTTTATGATTCTATCATGTCTGTGTTGTTTGTGATGTTGCATGCTCTCCGTTGTTAGTAGCTATCTTGGACAAGTAGTTGCTAGTGACTCCAAGAGGGTGTATTTATGCTCGATAGTGGGTTCATGCCTCTTGTTTCCAAGGGAAGTGACAATAATCTCTATGGTTGTAGATGTGTTGTTGCTACTAGGGATAAAACAACGGTCTCTTGTTCATGGAACATGTGGACTGTTTACCTTACACACTTTGCTTAAAGAAGTTGTTTGTTGCTTGCAACATAATACTGGAGGGGGGTTCGGATGATAACCTGAAGGTGGACTTCTAGTCATAGATGCAGTTGGATGGAGGTCTATGTATCTTGTTGTATTGCCCAATCGAATCTCATGGGATCTTTCTGACTAGTAATTGCATTGTTATGCCTTGCTTAGTTCCTGTCAATTGCCCTGCTGTAATTTGTTTACCCTTCATTCCATATTGTTTATCTAAGGAGAGCACCTCTAGTGAACTATGGATCCCGGTCCAATCTTTAACATTGATACATCTTCCACTGTTACTTGTTTACTTGCTGCAAACCATTACCTTCCACAACATACGTTTAATCCTTTGTTACAGCAAAACGGTGAGCTTGCCAACCTCACTGTTCGTTGGGGCAAAGTCTTGAGTTTGTGTTGTGTAGGTCTCCGCATTGCTTGCAACACCTGTGTGATGTTTCCTTCCTCCTTATGGTTTGATAACCTCGGTCTCTACTGAGGGAAAACTTGTTGCTTGCTGCTTCACACCTTGCTCTTGGGGTTCCCAATAGGCTCTGCGTAAACATCCGCCAAGCTTTCTGGCGCTGTTGCGGGGGAGGCTAAGGACGTCTTCACTAGGGGATTCCTTCACTTCCTTCTCTTTACTTTTTTTTAGTTCGCTTTGTTTCTTTTGATTGGTTTTGTTTGCCTCTTTTCAAAAAAACCCCAAAAATTAGTCTAGTTTGGTTTGCCTGCTTTATTCAAAAACACAAAAACATTAGTTCCTTCTCTAGTTGCTACCATGTCTAGTTTTGGACCAACCTTTATTTCCCCTATGGTAGAAATCTCCACTTTTAAGCAAAAAAGTGAAGAAAGTTTGAAAGAATCTTGGTCTAGAATCTCTGCTTTATAGAGGGAAACTGAGCCTAAGGTGAGCCTTAGCTTGGTTATTGATAGTTTCTACCGCGGTATTGATCTTCGTTATAGATATGCTTTGGATGCTATGGCTGAGAAAGATTTCTTGCTATGTACTGAGGATGAAGCTTTTGATGCCATAAAGAAATTAATCATGATTTATGGTACACCTAGCAAGTCTGATTCCTCTTTCACAAATATTTTTGCTAGGTTGAACACTCTTGAGACAGGTATTGCTGCTATGAATATTTGCTATCACACGATTAGGGCTTACCATGATTATGTTCTCATAAATTCTGAGCCTTCAAAGTGGTTCCCCACAATCAAAGTCTCAATAAACACTACACTTTTTTTATGCTCGCTGTGATATTATGTCTGAATTTTGCCTCATGCCTAAAGATATTTATGATTCCTTGAATCTTTGGGGGATTATTGAAGGAGGAGAGGAAATCTCTCTTACCAACAATGACACTATATTAACCATTGGAATAACTGAAGGTGTGTTTACAAAAATCTCAGGAAACATGGTGTCTACCGATTATCTTGTTATTGAATGTGTAGGCAAAGGACAGATCACACTTGGAAGATCTCTACTGAAGCACCTTGGGGCAGTAATAGATGTGGGAAAAGGCATCATGCATTTTTCTCCTCCGGTAAGCAATCATATCTTCCCTAAAGAGAAGAATAAAGGTAAGAAAGGAAAGAACAAGAGGGGTAATGCTTCATTAGAAAATACTTGATTTTTCTTGCTTCTTATGCCTAACTTAAAGGCGTTAAAGAAAAGTACTTGTTGGGAGATAACCCAAGAGTTTCCTTGAGTCTTGGAAGTTATTACTTCTGTAATGACCTCTCCTTATCCTTTTTGTTTGCTTTTTGTGCCAAGAATGATCTCTAATCATAGGGAAGTAAGATTTAGGGAGTTGCTGTCCCGAAACAGATTTCTATCCTACACCAAAAAAATTCGTGAGGAGTCTCTGTAACTCGGATTGAGCTCAGAATTTACGAATAAATCCCCCAGTATGTTATATAACTTTCATTAGTTCAACACTTTTTTATTAGAGCAACATAAGAAGTTCGAAAAAATCGGTCCCTACCTGCTGGTCTGTTTTGACAGATTTCTGCCATTATTTGCATTTGCTTCTTATTGATTCCTTTTTGAGTTATCTTTAGGTGAATTGAGATTTTTGAAGTATTTACTATAGTAGCTTGTGTTTTTAGTGAAAAGCCTTTCTGTTCCAAAGATTTGCCAGAGGTCTAATATCTTTTGAATACACTAATGTTGCTAATGAAGATTGTGTGAAGTTTTGTATGAAGGAAAAATTTAGGTGTAGAGAAGGAATGATGCAATGAGATGAAGGATGGACAAAATCTCAAGCTTGGGGATGCCACCGTGGTGTCACCCCAAGTAATATCAAGAGGTAGAACCGTCAAAGCATGGGGATGCCCAAGGCATCCCCATCTTCATCAATAAAAAGCTCAGGTCTGTCTAGACACTTCGTTTTTATTGTTTCATGCACAGTTGTGTTGTTCTTGGAGCGTCTTAGTTTTCGTTTGCTTTGCTTAGGTTGTTTAGTTTGCTTGAATAAAGTAGTTTGGACCCCCGTTCTCGCTGTGTTTTTTTACAAATAAGTTTCTTGGTGTTGGAAAGGAGTAGTAAGTTCTTGCTTGAAGTGCAAGAGGAGCTTGCATTGACTATGACTTAGACTTTAGCATGACATGCTAGGTGTTGTTTTAGAATTATTCTTAGTGATTATTGATGTAGCATGTCTTGTTCCATACAATTGGGATTGCTTAGTGTGCCTTGAAGAAATTATGCGTTGTTTTAGCATGCAAAAGCATAGTATTGTGGTATTCTCCTTTGATGCTTTGCTTGGGTTGACTTGGCACATGATCACACCATGTTATGACTATGACAAGTCACCATTAGCCTCCATGATCATTTAGTCCTTCACTTGTAGTACCACTCTTTGATTTGATTAGTATGCTTTGTTGCACTACATGTTTATGGCCATTATGCTCTCTTAGTTGGTTGCTCCCAGTATTTTGCTAGCCTCCACTTGTATGGGTAAGCTCTACTCATGCTTCCAACTCCCAAGAAACCAAGTTATTCCAAAGTGTCCACTATAAACTCCTATGCATGGTGGGTTACACCATTCCAAGTATATTCTTGTTTTCAACTATCTTCCAATTAAAAACTATTTTGTTATGTGCAAACTTAGTGATTAAAGCCCTCACGAACTTGATGGCACACTTTATATTCTTTGCCCCTAATAAACTTGAACCATTGTGACAAATTTGTTGTATATGCTTGCACTTATAACTTGGAATTAGCAGAACCGTGCTTTCACGGGGAACGTTTTCAACATTGCACTTGTACTTTGTACTTAGTTGATATCATGCTCCTTTGTATATGGATGTCACCGGTGTGAAATAAAGAGGGAACTTGTAAGTCCATGGAGTCTGTATCCTGTGTTAGAGAAACGCCTGGGCCGCTAGCCTAAGCCATGCCTAATCATGGTGGAAACTTGCAGCATCACCATATTTTGCTATCTATGAAGCATCCTCAATAAAAAGCTATTTATATGGTAAATAAAAAGATTGCTGAGATGCTCATTGTGTGCTTGCCTTCTCATTTTGGTTATGGGAAAGCTCCTATACCATGTGCAAGGGGTACCCTGTTAGCAGTTGTCAATGATATGCAAATACTTACAATGACAAGAACTTACCTGGACCCAAAGTTGAGTATGCATGAGGTGTGGCCCTCGTATTCAAGGGACTTGAGAGTGCCAACTTATACTTTGTCAAGCATATACTCCATCTTTGCCACTTTAAACCTTAACCACTTCAAGATGCTTATGATAGGGGCAATGAGGGCTGGAAGCTAACAAGGACCATAATTTTTGGAAGCTCTTTTTGAAATTTGTAATCCCTGCTTCCTTTACAAAAAAGGCTTTTCTTCCACCATTATTGAGTCTCCACTTTCTACCTTTAGGCACCATTAAGAGAGCATAGTTGTCATTCTGTGTGCAGTATTCCAAAGCTTATTAATTGATGCATATTGTGTTATTACTTGTTCTTGTGCTATTTGTTTCTAGTCACCGTTGTGAACTTTGCAGGTGTCCTATGCATCTATACTGCTACTCTATGAGGGACAAGCTGATTGCCACTATGATATGTTTTCTGTATGTGAAACAAACAAACGTTTTCAATGCATGTTATTCATGATCTTTGTTTGTAGCCCATCATGTTGCATGCGTAGTTACTATGTCCTATTGTTAGAACTCCATCTTTCATGCACATGTTTAGAGTTCTTTGATCCCATCTTTCAATGCTTGCAAATGGTTGGATCTTTATTGTGAGGGTGCATTTCACCTCAAAAATTATTCTTTTTATCACACTCCTACTCGTGGACGAGCAGGAGTTAAGTTTGGGTATGTTGATACGTCAAAAATGTATCTATAATTTTTGATGCTCCATGCTTGTTTAATATCTACTTTGCTTTGCTTATCCACACTTTGAGGTGCTTTTTACATGTTTTCTGGTACTAACCTATTAACAAGTTGCCACAGTGCCAGATGCCTGTCTTCTGTTGTTTTTGGTTTCAGAAAAGTTAGTAAAGAAATGTTCTCGGAATTGGACGGGACAAACGTCGAAGTCAATTACTTTCCATGGGGAACAAGAAGTCCAGAGGGGAGACGGAGGGGCCAGCCAGGGGCGCCAGACCCACCCTAGGCGCGGGTGGGCCCTTACCCACGCCTGTCTAGGGTTTAGGCACCCAGGCCGCCGCCTCGGCCTCCCCCTTCACCTATAAGAAGCCCCTGATGCAGAAACCCTAAGCACCCGACCAAATCTCCACGAAACCATCTGTAGCCTCCGCCACCATCGTCCCTAGATCGGGGGGAGGGGTCTGGAGTTCTTCCCGGCACCCTGCCGGAGGGGAGATCATCCCGGAGGCCTTCTCTCCCGTATGGTACGTGAGTAGTTCCACCTTGGACTATGGGTCCATTTCGTAGCTAGATGGTTGTATCTCCTCCTTGTTCTTTCATGTATAGATCTTGTGAGCTCCGTTCATGATCAAGATCTAATCTATTTGTAATCATGCATGTTGTGTTTGCGGGGATCCGATGGATATTGAGATTATTATGTTGGTTTGATTAATGGTTTTGTCTTTATGATTCTATCATGTCTGTGTTGTTTGTGATGTTACATGCTCTTCATTGTTAGTAGCTATCTTGGCCAAGTAGTTTCTAGTAACTCCAAGAGGGGGTATTTATGCTCGATAGTGGGTTCATGCCTCTAGTTTCCAAGGGAAGTGACAATAATCTCTTCGGTTGTAGATGTGATGTTGCTACTAGGGACAAAAATAACGGTCTCTTCTTCATGGAACATGTGGACTGCTTACCTTACACACTTTGCTTAAAGCAATTGTATGTTGCTTGCAACTTAATACTGGAGGGGGTTCGGATGATAACATGAAGGTGGTCTTCTAGTCATAGATGCAGTTGGATGGCGGTCTATGTATCTTGTTGTATTGCCCAATCGAATCTCATGGGATCATTCTGACTAGTAATTGCATTGTTATGCCTTGCTCAGTTCCTATCAATTGCCCTGCTGTAATTTGTTTACCCTTCATGCCATGTTGTTTATCTAAGGAGAGCACCTCTAGTGAACTATGGACCCCGGTCCAATCTTTACCATTGATACATCTTCCACTGTTACTTGTTTACTTGCTGCAAACCATTACCTTCCACACCATACATTTAATCCTTTGTTACAGCAAACCAGTGAGCTTGACAACCTCACTGTTCGTTGGGGAAAAGTCTTGATTTTGTGTTGTGCAGGTCTCCGCGTTGCTTGCAACACCTGCGTGACATTTCCTTACTCCTTCTGGTTCGATAACCTCGGTCTCTACTGAGGGAAAACTTGCTTCTTGTTGCTTCACACCTTGCTCTTGGGGTTCCCAACAGGCTCTGCATAAACAGCCATCACCTTCATGACATGTTGTTTATCTAAGGAGAGAACCTATAGTGAACTATGGACCCCGGTCCAATCTTTACCATTGATACACCTTCCACTGTTACTTGTTTACTTGCTGCAAACCATTACCTTCCACACCATACGTTTAATCCTTTGTTACAGCAAATCGGTGAGCTTGACAACCTCACTGATTCATTGGAATAAAGTCTTGAGTTTGTGTTGTACAGGTCTCCGCATTGCTTGCAACACCTATGTGATGTTTCCTTCCTCCTTCTAGTTCGATAACCTCGATCTCAACTGAGGGAAAACTTGATTCTTGCTCTTCACACCCTGTGCTTGGGGTTACAAACGAAGTGCCACATCGAGCATCATCAAGGCTTTTCTGGCGTCATTGCCGGGGAATAAAGAAAGAATCTCCCACATCAACTAGGCACCATCAGTGGCTATAAAGGTGGAATTGAGTGTTCGGAAAGTATGTGTTGAGGCACATGGATCAAGAGTGGGATTTGTCCATCCATATGACAGATAGATATACTCTGGGCCCTCTCGGTGGAATGTCATCCAATTAGCTTGCAAGCATGTGACTGGCTCACAATGGATCACATATCACGGGAACGAGAAAAGATTACTTATCAGTAACGAGGTTGAACTAGGTATGTAGAGATAGCGACGATCAGAACTTGGATAAGTAAACTATCGCGAGACAAAGGGAAATTGGTATCGTATGTAAGTGGTTCATTCGATTGCAAAGTAATCGTAGAAATATGTGGGATCCATATGAATTTCCAGATTCCTCTATTGGTTATTGATCGGAGAAGAGTCTCGGTCATGTCTGCATAATTCACGAACCGTAGGGAGACACACTTAAGGATTCGATGTTGTTTAGTAGATATGGAATGTAAGTAGGGAGACCGAATGTTGTTCAGAGTCTCGGATGGGATCCGGGATATCACAAGGAGATCCAGAATGGTCCGGAGAATAAGATTCATATAAGGAAAGTCCAATTCCAGAGTTCGGGAATGATTCCGGTGTTTTCACCGGAATGATCTAGAAGGGTCTAGCAGGCTCAACAGACCAGAAGGGGATGGGTACATGAATGTGTCATGAAAAAGTGGAATAATTGCATCATGTCCTAGTTCACTTGGTTGGGCATTTGTAAGAAAGAAATTGAGCTCCAAATTGAAAGTCAAAAGGCAAGTTTGAAAAGTCAAACTGGGACAATGTATCCCGGTGGAGGAAGGAAAGGATCCTTCTTTCCCTACACCACAAGCCAACAAGGAGAGGGAGTTGGGGAAGGATTCAAACTCCTTTCTCCCAAGCTTCCGCCCTCTCATAAATAGAGGGGAGGGGGTGTCCCAAGAGACACACAACACCAGCCACTCCCCACACCGCCGTCGCCCCCCAGCGCCGCCGCCGCCGCAGCGCCACCGCCAGTTCGTCGCCGCCGCCCTAAACGCCACCGACTCCTCCACCTCCTCCTCTATGGCCTCTAAACCCTAGATCGTCGGGGAACTCTATTTCTCCACCATAACCTGCTTCGGCTTAGACGAAGCCCTGCAGGATCTTCCCTCTACTTCCGACACCATGCCATCATGCTGCCAGAATCGCGAGGGGAGAACTACAACCTCCGCTGCCTGCTGAAACAAGGGAGAGGAAGGTCTTCATCGAGTACCGAACGTGTGACCGACTGCGGAAGCGCTGCCGGAACGCAGCGCCAGAAGGATCTTCTACGCGATCTGGAGATCGGCAAGTGTACGACTACATCACCCACGAGAATCTGCTCTCGTTAACCGCTTTGGAATCTTCGAGGGTGAGTACTCTAATTGACTCGTTGCTACAATCTAGTAGATAGATCTTGGCTTGTTTGTGTTCATGCCGTAGAATTTTTTTGTTTTCCATGCTATGAACCCCTACACTATTCGTCTGTTGATGTTCCTTAAGGTCGATGAGGACCTACCATCAGAGTCATCGACTGGGCCTTTCAGTGCTCTAAACGAAGTTCCTCAGGTGAGTTATCTATTTGCATGTAATGTGTTTTGGTCATTGCTAGTGTCCACTTGTGCTTGAATCTGACGTGAGACCTTTATTTTGCACACTGAAGGTGGAGGACATGTCTCCTCTTCTTGAGAAGTACATGAAGGCACCAGATGGCAGGGACGGGATGAGTCGGAGTCCACCATCCCTACAGCTCACTCGCTAGTAAAGGAGGAAGCCCCTGAATCTAGCGATGGCAACTCCCGAAAGAGGGTCCGAAGCGAGGCTTTGGATGCTGCTACGCCTCCAACACCGAAGGGTCCTGCCTTCTTGCAGAAGCACGCCCCTGCTGAGGGCGCGACCTCCTCAATTTCGTCCATGCCTCTCCGGGCTGTGGCTCCTCAGCCATGGGCCAAGAAGCAGAAGAAGGTGTCGGTGTTCGACCTCTTCGGCATTTCTTTGTAAGTATCTTATATCGTTCTGACTTTGACGTATGTTGTTATACCTCTTGCCTGATGGTTATTATCTTGACATCATACTAGGGGTTCCACTCTGGACGAGTCCATGAAGGATGAGACCAAATAAATGGTCGTGGAGTCGAAGGCACCAAGCGCGGGTGCGGGTGGCACCCTCCTCGAAGATTGATATGTCGTCGAGCTCCTCCAAACCTAGGGCTTGCAAAGTTGTCATCCGGAAGACGCAAACTCAACCCTAGGAGTATTCGAGTGGGCACATAAGTACTTTTCGTCTGCTTTTGCGAGCCCCCGAGCGTCTTTTATCTCTGACTTATGTTTTTTCGTGTAGCCTTTCATCCGTGACTTGTAGCGCCTTGGCCAGGAGCACCTTACCTTGGAGGCAAAATTTCAACAGCTTCGTGGTGAGTACCTAGCTGTCCATGCTCTTCGGGTGCTTGGTTAGGAACTTGTATTTGATTGTCTTGCTTTGGGTGTTTGTAGATGAAAACAACGCAGCTCTCCGCAAACTAGACTTGCTTGGGAAGAGTCATATTAAGGCGGAAACCAAGGCCAAGGACTCCATGGATGCCCTATAGCGCTTCAATCAAGAGGTGAAGGAGCGCGAGGAAAAGCTTGTGGCTGAAGCTGCTGCATGAGAGCAGGCGATGTTGGAGCAACTAATCATTCCCACCCAGGCATTATCTAGTGAGTGATTCAAATCACACAAGTTGCTTTTTCTTTTGTATTTGTTCTTTTAACCTTCGTGAGTCGATTCTGTTCCTCCATTCTTTTAGGTGCTACTGGTGTGAGTTTTGATCCTAGAGTTTGGACCATGGAGATATCCTCGCGGATGCGGTTGCTGCAATCGAAGACCGCTGCAGCTCCACCATCAACATGTTGGAAAAGGCCAAGGAGGTCCTCAATCGCTTCTATCGGGAAATTTTCCCAAAGGGAATGGCCCTCGACGATGTCAATTCTCTAGCGAATTCCTTGGCGGGCGATGTGCCCGCTGAATACAAGAAGGCGCAGAAGGGAATGGGTGCCACCCTCGGCTTGGCAATGTCCCTAGCTTGTGGTGCTCAGCTTGACCTCGAGGGATCCACCTCCAAGATTCCATTAGCGCCGGACGGCACCAAGGTAGCCTTCTCCTCCTTCGCATCACGCTGCAAGAAGTACGATCCTCGGCTCATCGATCTGCTTGCAAACTATGTGGCTGAGCAGAGGCAGTTGGCCATGGCACAAGATGCGGAGGCTGAGACTACGCCGAGTGCTACGGACCCGAAGGTCCCCTTTGCTTATTAGTATGCTTAGTCTTTTGTAGTAGTTCATTTAATGTTTTGTACTGGATGACCTTTTGAGGCTACCACGTAGTGGTTCCTTATGTGAATACATGCTTTCTTATTTTGATGTTGCAAATTTCTTTGGCCTTATGTTGTCATGTTACTTTCCACATCATAGGGCCCTTTAAATGTTGCTCCGGTGACCTCGGCTCCTCTGGATTCCTCTCAAACGAGAGCAAGTGAGGTAACGCAGCTGCCGCTCCTGCGCGACCGCATCCGAAGTCTTGAAAAGTATGTCACAATCATCCGTGGCCATGCTAATGTTTGGAAATCAAATACGGAGCGGGCTGTTGCAAAAGAGAAGTATCTTCTCGAAGAGTTTTGATAAGTTGGCGAGAAGCTTCAATGTAAGTGGCAATCGGGTGCCCTGTTTGATTGTGTAACTATGTTTATCCTTTTGGCTTCTAAGCTACTGATTTTTGTAGTTGTGAACCTTCTTCCATAGGAAGAGAAGGAGCGCGTGGCTATTCGACTCAACTGCCTTACCTTGCAAGAGATGGAGGATTCTTCTGGATGGACCATGACCGGGCAGTCGTGGTGGCAACGGTTTAGGACCATTTCCATTAGGTACTTCAAGTATTGAAGTGCGTGAGGTCGTCGTTCGCGTCCATATGGGCTTCCATATTTCCCTTGGACGCAGCTCCCTCCACTTTCCTGGGTTTGCTAGGGAAATTACAAAGAGTGGATGCCGTGAAGAAACTTGTGCAGCAGTAACTTATTACGGGTGCCAAGGCAGCGTTGGCCCTCGTTCGACTGCATCATCGAGACGTTGATCTGGCGGAGATAGCAGCGGGGACACCTATTCCTCCAGATGGAATGGCGTGGAATATGCGACCGCACTATGAGGCGGTTTCCCATCATGCCGAAGACATCATGCATCTCTTCGACAAGCGGACAAACGTTCTACTTCAGCATGGGTGATTGGTCATCGCTCCTCCAAGTATTGTACAGAACAATGTAAAATTTGTATAGTTTCGATTGGGCTATTGTTGTCCTTATAGAATTTGTAAAACTTGTAAAATTTATTGCATGTAATGCCTTTTCTTGTAAAGTTTTCATGTCTTTTAGTTATCCTAACACAATTATCGATCTCAGCTCCTTGCCAACCTGTCAGTTGGGATGCAACTGGGCTGGAGGTTTTCAAGGGTTCGATGACATGGTCAGCTACTCAGGTGAATGCGATAGTATAGGAGTCGACGAAGTAGTCGGGTGAGGTGCAACCCCCGAGTGTGTTTTATGAATGTAAATTTGCATAAGGAAAAGACATATTGGCCAAGGAACTTACCTTTTATTCATACTAGGAAGTACAATGGTTTGGCTAAGTATCTTGGCTGGAGAAGCCTTATTGTAAGTAAAAGACGACTAAGGGTAGAAGTGTCGCAGTTGTGCGACGTTCTAGGGATTTGAGTATGCTACTGTGGACTCGACGTCCTTGAGGCGGTAGGCTCCACCTAGAATTACTTCGGTGACAATGTAGGGGCCTTATCAGGGTGATTCAAGCTTTAGGTGCCCCTTTTGCTTGAGTCACAAGACGAGGTATCCTTCGACGAAGGACCTTGGCCGCAGCCATCAGCTGTGGTAGTTACGCAGGCTTTGCTAGTACACCGTTGAACAGGCAGCGACGATGTCGTGTGCCTTGTCTAGTAGGTCGACGATATTTTTGAGTGCAGTCGTTGGTTCGGTTGCACTATAGGCGATTACCCATGGGGACTTTTAGCGTACTTCGGCGGGTAGCATTGCTTTGGTTCCGTGCACCATGAAGAAGGGCGTATAGCCAGTGGCGCTATTTGGCGTTGTGCACAAACTCCAGAGGACGGAGGTAAGTTCATCTGCCTAGGCTCCCGCCGCTCGTTCGACAGGGCGCATGAGTCGTTCCTTGATCCCGTTGTATACGAGGCTGTTGGCCTTTTTGACTTGACCGTTCGTCTACGGGTGCGCGACCGAGGCATATGTGACGTCGATGCCGAGGTCATGACAGAAGTCCTGGAAATCCTTCGAGGTGAAGTTCGTTCCGTTGTCGATGATGATGTTGTGTGGCATGATACGTCGAAAACGTATCTATAATTTTTGATGTTCCATGCTTGTTTAGTATCTACTTTGCTTTTATTTGTCTACACTTTGAGGTTTTTTTATATGTTTTCTGGTACTAACCAATTAACAAGTTGCCACAGTGTCAGTTGCCTGTTTTCTGCTGTTTTTGGTTCTAGAAAAGCTAGTAAGGAAATATTCTCGGAATTGAACGGGACAAAAGACAAAGTCAATATTTCACCGAGGAGAACACATAGTCCAGGGGAGAGACGGAGGGGAGCCACAGGGCAATCGCACCCCCAGGCGTGGGCCCACCCTAGGCCGCGCCTGGGCAGGGTGTGGGCCCCCTGGCCGCCCTCCTGCCTTGCCTCTTCGCCTATAAGAAGCCCTAGACGCCTAAACCCTAAGCACCCAATCAATATCCCACGAAGCCGTCTGTAGCCGCCGCCACCATCGTCCCAAGATCGGGGGAATCTGAAGCTCTTCCCGGCACCCTGCCGGAGGGGAGATCATCCCGGAGGCCTTCTTCTTCATCATGCCAGCCTTCGGTATGAAGCGTGAGTAGTTCCACCTTGGACTACGGGTCCATGTAGTATCTATAGGTTGTATGTCCTCCCTTGTGCTTTCATGTCTAGATCTTGTGAGCTCCGTTCATGATCAAGATCTCATCTATTTGTACTCATGCATGTTGTGTTTGCGGGGATCCGATGGATATTGAGATTACTATGTCAGATGAATTAATGGTTTTTTCTTATTGATTCTATCATGTCCGTGTTGTTTGTGATCTTGCATGCTCTCGATTGTTAGTAGCTATCTTGGCCAAGTAGTTTCTAGTGACTCCAAGAGGGGGTATTTATGCTCGATAGTGGGTTCATGTCTCTATTTAATCAAGGGAAGTGAGAGAAATCTCTAAGGTTGTAGATGTGTTGTTGCCACTAGGGGAAAACAACGGTCTCTTGTTCATGGAACAAGTGGATTGGTTACCTTACACACTTTGCTTAAAGCAGTTGTCTGTTGCTTGCAACTTAATACTGGAGGGGGTTCGGATGATAACCCAAAGGTGGACTTCTAGTCATAGATGTAGTTGTATGGCAGTCTATGTATCTTGTTGTATTGCCCAATCGAATCTCATAGGATCTTTATGTCTAGTATTGCATTGTTATGCCTTGCTCAGTCCTATCAATTGCCCTGTTGTAATTTGTTTACCCAGCATGCCATGTTTGTTTATCTAAGGATAACACCTCTAGAGAACTATGGACCCCGGTCCAATCTTTACCATTGATACATCTTCCACTGTTACTTGTTTACTTGCTGCAAACCATTACCTTCCACACCATACGTTTAATACTTTGTTACAGCAACCAGTGAGATTGACAATCTCACCGTTAGTTGGGGCAAAGTCTTGAGTTTGTTTTTACAGGTTTCCACGTTGGTTGCAACACCTTTGAGACATTTCTTTCCTCCTACTGGTTCGATAACCTCAGTTTCTTACTGAGGGAAGACTTTTTGCTGTGCTGCATCACACCTTTCTCTTGGGGTTTCCCGACGAAGCGCTCCCATGTTGACGCAGCGCCATCAAGTTTTTCTTGCGCCGTTGCAAATAAGCTGATTGGTATTGGAAAGGAGTAGAAAGTTCTTGATTGAAAGTGCAAGAGGAGCTTGCTTTGACTATGACTTAGACTTTAGCATGTCATGCTAGGTGTTGTTTTGACCTTATGCTTAGTGATTATAGCTCTAGCATGACTTGTTCCAAACAATTCGGATTGCTTAGTGTGCCTTGAAAGAATTATGCATCGTTTTAGCATACAAAAGCATAGTATTGTGGTATTCTCCTCTAATGCTTTGTTTGGGTTGACTTGGCACATGCTCACACCATGTTATGACTATGAACAAGTCACCATAGCCTCTATGATCATTTAGTCCTTGACTTGTAGTACCACTCTATGCTTTAATTAGTAATGTTTTGTCGCTCTACATGATTATGGCCATTATTGCTCTCTTAGTTGGTTGCTCCCAGTCTTTTGCTAGCCTCCACTTGTATGAGTAAGCTCTACTCATGCTTCCAACTCCCAAGAAACCAAGTTATTCCAAAGTGTCCACTATAAATTCCTCTGCATGGTGTGTTACACCATTCCAAGTATATTCTTGTTTTCAGCTATCTTCCAATTAAAAAAAGTATTTTGTTATGTGAAAACTTAGTGATTAAAGCTCTCACGAACTTGATGGCACACTTTATATCTCTTGCCCCTAATAAACTTGAACCATTGTTTCATCTATGTTGTATATGCTTGCACTTATACATTGGAATTAGCAGAACCATGTTGTCATGGGGAACGTTTTCAACATTGCATTTGTACTTTGTATATAGTTGATATCATGCTCTTTTGTCTATGGATGTCGCCAGTGTGAAATAAAAAGGGATCTTGTAAGTCCATGGAGTTATGTATTTTGTGTTAGAGAAACGACCGGGCCACTAGCCTAAGCCATGCCTAATCATGGTGGAAACTTGCAGCATCACCATAATGAGCAATCTGTGAAGCATCCTCAATAAAAACCTATGCAAATAGCAAATAAAAAGATCGCTGAGATGCTCATTGTCTGCTTGCCTTGTCATTTTGGTTATGGGATTGCTCCTGTACCATGTGCAAGGGGTACCCCATTGGTGGTTCCCTATGATACACATGTACTTACTATGACAAGAACTTACAAGTGACTAAAGTTGAGTAGCATGCGGTGCGACCCTCATATTCAAGGGACATGAGATTGCCAACTTATACTTTGTCAAGCATATACTCCATAGTTTGTTCACTTTAACCTTAATCACTTCAAGATGCTTATGATAGGGGCAATGATGGCTGAAAGCTAACAAGTACCATAATTTTTGGAAGCTCGTTTTGAAACTTGAAATCCCTGCTTCCCTTTATGAAGGGCCTTTCTTCCACTATTATATTGAGTCTCCACCTTCTACCTTTAGGAACCAGTTAAGAGAGCATATTTGCCATTCTTAGTTCTATGTGCATTGTCCCAAAACTTATAGATTGATACATATTGTTGATATTACTTGTTCTTGTGCTATTTGTATCTAGTCACTCTTATGAACTTTGAAGGTGTCATATGCATCTATTTGCTACTATTTGAGGGACAAGCTGAATGCCACTATGCCATGTTTTTTTATGTGAAACAAACAAACGTTTTTTAATGCATGTTATTCATGATATTTGTTTGTAGTATTTCATGTTGCATGCATAGTTACTTTGTCTTACTGTTAGAACTCCATCTTTCATGCTCATGTTTAGAATTCTTTGATCCCAGCTTTCAATGCTTACAAATGGTTTGATCTTGGTTTTGATGGTGCATGTCACCTCAAAAATTATTCTTTTTATCACTTACCTACTCGAGGACGAGCAGGATTTAAGCTTGGGGATGCTTGATACGTCGGAAATGTATCTACAATTTTTGATGTTCCATGCTTGTTTAGTATCTACTTTGCTTTGCTTTGTCTACACTTTGAGGTGTTTTTATATGTTTTCTGGTACTAACCTATTAACAAGTTGCCGTAGTGCCAGTTGCCTGATTTCTGGTGTTTTTGGTTCCAGAAAATCTAGTAAGGAAATATTCTCGAAATTGGACAGGACAAAAGCCAAAGTCAATATTTCACCGAGGAGAACACAGAGTCCAGAGGAGAGACGGGAGGGAGACACAGGGCGGCCGCACCCCCTAGGCGCGGACCCACCCTAGGCCGCGCCTGGGCAGGGTGTGGGCCCCCTATCCACCCTCCCGCCTCGCCTCTTCACCTATAACAAGCCCCCAACGCCTAAACCCTAAGCACCACGAAACCGTCTATAGCCGCCGCCACCATCATACCTATATCGGGGGGATCTGAAGCTCTTCCCGGCACCCTTCTAGAGGGGAGATCATGCCGGAGGCCTTCTTCTTCATCATGCCAGCCTCCGGTATGAAGCGTGAGTAGTTCCACCTTGGACTACGGGTCCATGTAGTAGCTAGATGGTTGTATCTCCTCCCTCGTGCTTTGATGACTAGATCTTGTGAGCTCCATTCATGATCAAGATCTCATCTATTTGTAATCATGCATGTTGTGTTTGTGGGGATCCGATGGATATTGAGATTACTATGTCAGATTGATTAATGGTTTTATCTTATTGATTCTATCATGTCTGTGATCTCGCATGCTCTTCGTTGTTAGTATATATCTTGGCCAAGTAGTTGCCACTAGGGGGAAAACAACGGTCTCTTGTTCATGGAACAAGTGGATTGTTTACCTTACAAACCTTGCTTAAAGCAGTTATCCGTTGCTTACAACTTAATACTGGAGGGGGTTCGGATGATAACCTAAAGGTGGACTTCTAGTCATAGATGCATTTGGATGGCGGTCTATGTATCTTGTTGTATTGCCCAATAGAATCTCATAGGATCTTTATGTCTAGTATTGCATTGTTATGCCTTGCTCAGTCCTATCAATTGCCTTGCTGTAATTTGTTTACCTAGCATGCCATGTTTGTTTATCTAAGGAGAACACCTCTAGTGAACTATGGACCCCGGTCCAATTTTTACCATTGATACATCTTCCACTGTTACTGTTTAATTGCTGCAAACTACTTTCACCTTCCACACCATACAGTTAATCCTTTGTTACAACAACCGGTGAGATTGACAACCTCACTGTTAGTTGGGGCAAAGTCTTGAGTTTGTGTTGTGCAGGTTTCCATGTTTCTTGCAACACCTTTGAGACATTTCATTCCTCCTACTGGTTTGATAACCTCGGTTTCTTACTAAGGGAAGACTTGTTGCTGTGCTGCATCACACCTTTCTCTTGGGGTTTCCCGATGAAGCGCTCCCACGTTGACGCAGAGCCATCATTGCACCCCGAACCTGTAGACAATGGACTCGAAGAATTTGACGACGGTAGCGCCGGTTTGGTTGGTGACGGGAATGGCCTCGATCCTCTTGGTGAACTTGTCGATTACGACCAAGAGAAAGACGTACCCTCTGGGAAAGGACCTCTGCATCTTGCCAACCATGTCAAGTCCCCATTGACCAAAGGGCCAGGACAGCGGTATAGGACGCAGCTCCAAGCCTGGTGCGTGTGGCTTATCGGTGAACTGTTGGCAGGCGTTGCACTTCTCGACGATGTCCTTAGCATCGCGCATCTCTGTCGGCCAGTAGAATCTAGATCATAGAGCCTTGACAACTAGGGAGCTACTGCCAGCATGGTGGACGCATATGCCTTCGTGGATGTCGAGGAGGATGCTCTTCCCATCCCCGTTGGCGATGCATCACTAGAGAACTCCGATAATGCTTCGCTTTTACAGGTTGCCATTGACGATGGTGAATGCCTTGGAGCAGAGAGCGATGTGCCTAGCGTCAGTCGGATCATCGGGCAGTTGCTTGCTCAACAAGTACTCGACGTATGGTTGGGTCCAGGTTTGCTCGATTGCCAGGACCTGCATGAGTTTCACCATCTCGACGTCTGTATCTTCTTCTGCGGGTGCCTTGGCTTTCTCGGATAGCGCATCCCCCGAGTGTTCCACAGCATCTGCTGTGCTCTTGGAGATTTTGTTCTTGATGGATCACTCGCGGATTTGTTCAAGGAACACACCTGGTGGTACTGGAGCACACGTGGAGCCAATGTTGGCGAGTTTGTCAGCCTCTTCGTTGCTTTCTTGACCAACGTGCTGGAGCTTGCAGCCGTCAAATCTCCTTCGAGTGTGTTGTAGAGGTCATGGTAGGCGATCATGTTGTCATTGACTGTAATGTCCCAAAATTCATGAATTAAAAAAGCATGCATTGCATTCATGTGTTCATTGCATTCTTGACTTGCACAAAAAATTTCAAATCAAAACTCCAAATAAAACCAAATTTATGCCTATTATTTATATATCATTAAGTCATGGTTTTATTTTATTTTCAAAGGATCAAAGTGAATTTGAGTGTTTGACACACATTTGAGTACAAAGTCCACTGTATAAAAATATAGAGAAGTTTTAAAATCAAACTTGTTTGAAAAGGGTTTGAAAATCATTCCTGAAAAACCAAACAGAAAAAGAAAAAGCAAAAAGGAAAAAAATAAATAGGCGCTGCACTTTTGGCCCAGCCCCAGATCTAGCCCAATAGCCCACCCGGCCGTTTCCCCCTCCCCTCTCTCTCACCCACGCTCACCTTACCCTGCACCCGCTGACAGTGGCCCTAGTCCAGCTCAACATCGTCTTCCCCCAAGTCCTGCGCCCAGACCCCGTCGTCGCTGCCGTTCACTGCCGTTGATTCGCATCTTAATTGCCATTGATATGGCAAGTAATTCTTGCGCCTGCCTATGCCTACTTAATCCCCACGCCACCACAGCCATTTCCCCTCAACTCCCCTCACCAGAACGCTACAAGGATGCGCGCAATTGAGCTTAAAACTCTGTTGTTCGATGAATTCCGACGAGGTATTCCGGTGAGCACCATCCGTCCCATGCCCTCTGCTTCTTATTGTCGTACTCCCCTTTCTCGTGTGCTTATTCTCATGCATTTTATTCAACTTCTGGTGACCCAGAACATCGGCTACGTCTAGCAATGTGAGCACACGACCCCACCCTTGTCTCCGGCGACAAATTCTGGTAAGATGCGACCGCCCCTTGGCCTCTGAATCAAAAGATCTTGTTCGCCTGAACCTTACGCGTGTCCTGATACACTTGGTTTGCGCTAGGGTGATCCAGAGCGTCGCCATCGTCTTCGCCAACTCGTACCCAACGCTGCCTGCAACTCCGACGAGCCCCAGCAGCCATAGCAGCTCGCCCCCGTCCAAGATGAAGCCACCTTGAGCTTCCTCACGACCATGCGATGCTGGTAAGCTACTGCGCAACCCCTATCCCCTCTGGAACCACCGGAGTGTCGCCAGCAAAAGCGCCGCCGCCGCCAGCACTGGCGCCGCCAGTCTTTGGTCAAAGCGACTAGCACCGTTAGATCTAAATCTAGTGGATAAGATTAAATCACTTAATGAATCGTTATCAGTCAATCTGGCCCATGCGATTTTATTTAAATCCTGCGGCTTCAATTAGATCTAGATCTAACGGGCCCATACGAATCATTATCAGTCAATATGGCCCATAAGATTAGATCACTTAACGAATCCAACCGAACCGGTACGAGCCAATCAGATGTGTCCACGTGTCTGAGAATTAGATTTAAAATCTGTTTTGAATCCATTAGGAATTTAAACTTATAAAATTCATATCTTTTGTTCTGTTTATCCAAAAAAATGCAAATAATATATCATTAGATTCATAAAATTAAATCCTACATTATTGTGGGCTTGAATTTGTATTTTTTTCTGAAAAAATAGAATTTTATGCAGAACACTTTGTAGGCCTATTTTTACTATATAAAATATTTCTAAAATGATTTTAAAGCAAATGTAAGTTTGTTTAGACTTTATATAGATGGATTTGTGTTCAGTACTGTTTGATTTGACTTGTTTAGTATAGAGAAGTCATTTCATTGCATTTGCATCCATTCATAATATTTTTTCTTGAATATTGGAATGTGAATTTGGTGCTATTATTTTATGTGTAGATTTTGGTGCTAGCGGTGATTGTGAGTATGAGTATTGTTGCTACTCCCCCAAATACTACCAAGGCAAGTGGTGCTTCATGTATTTGTCCTATTATTTTGACTATGCACTAGTGATATTTTGAATAGGGCTAGCATGGAAATTTTGCTAATGTATATAAATATGCTATGCCTTGGAAAATCCTAGTAGTTGTAGTCTTAGTAGGATATTTCTCTAAGTTAAGATACATGTTATGTTATCATGCTTAGCCTAGCTAGTAGCAAACAAGTGTGGATTATAATCATGCTATGGAAATTTTGCTAAGTCTTTTGACTTGTGTTTTTACTTAGTAAAACAACTAAGTGAATGAATCACCTGGGTGGAATGGTATGATGGTTTGTGTTGAGTGGTTACACAAGGCCCATGTCTATGGTTTACCTTGTGTATCACACTTGTGGAAATCCACCAAGGAACAAAGGGATTTGAGATACTTAGTGTTTAAGAAGCTTCTAGTGCAACCACATGGCATATGCGCTCTTCCTTGATCATATAGGTCACAATAACTTAGCCAGATGGACAGTTGGTGGTAGGGTGATAGGATGGAACACGTCCATGGTGGTCTAAGGGAAGGCTTCTGAAAGGTATCGTCTCTGTAACATCCCTAAAATCATGTTTTCAAAGATTGCATATCATCCTTGCATGCTTAATCATTTAGGGATCAATTTCAAACTCATTTCAAATAAAACAGAAGCATTAAGTGCTTATTATTTTATGTAGACAAGCATAGATCCAACGCTACTCTCTAGTGAGAGAATATTTGTTTCAAACCAATTTTTGTTTGTTCATAAGTTGGTTTGATTGAACTCCAAAGCTTGGACAAAATTTCCAAAAACAAAATATGGTTTAAAACCATTTTCATATCTTTATCAAATCTTGTGCTAAGGCACTGTTTATTTTAAATTTTCAATGGAACCCAGCAAGTCTAGTAAGACGGCATGGTTTTATACTAAAAAATGTGCAGGTTTCATTTTACAAAAATCCAGAACAAGTTTGAAATCAAACACATTTGATTTCATTTGAATTTGTTTTCTAAAAATCGATTTAGAAAAAGAAAAAGGATAAGGAATTAGAATTGGGCCAGGCGCTACCTTCTCAGCCCAGTAACCAAAAACAGCCCACCCGGGTTTCCCTTTCTCCCTCTATTTCTCACCCAACCCGCGCACACCCCCTCACTGTCAGGCCGACCCCACCATGCCCCGTCAGCGTCGTCCCCAATCAATGCGCGCCCGAGCCGCTCCGTCGTTACCTCGCCGTAGTCACTGCCCCGCTTAAATCCCATTTATGAAGGGAGTAATCCTCGCCCCCGCTCCGGCTATTTAATCCCCTCCCCTCTCCGCATCTTTCCCCTCACTCAACTCACTCGCTCCACCACCAGGCTGCCCCTATTTGCTCTCACACCGCCGCTGTACCGACGAGCTCCGGCGACGAAATTCCGGTGAGCCAGACCACCCCTTCACTTCTAATTCAAACGAGTGTGTTCCTTGCAACCTTGTGTACCTACTGACCCCTGTCGTTTGGCCGCGCTTGACCCAGGCAGCCGTTCCCGTCCATCCCTGCGAGCAACAGAACCGCCGCTCAACTCCGACGAAGAATACCGGTAATGTCTGAGCTCCCCTTGCTCCCTCACTGACCCTGTCATGTTCGCCACAACCTTGTGCATCCTTTGACACCACTGGTTCGTGCTAGGGCGGTCTACATCATCGGCAACTACTCCATCCGCAAACACCCGACCCCGCCAGCAACTCCGACGAGGTCCTTCCATTGAATCCGTGCGCCCCTGTCTCTTCCTTGACCACCTCGAGCATTGCAGCGACCACGCGAACCCAGTAAGTATCTCCACTCCTCCCCGCGCGATCTAATCGCCGGCAACTTCTCTGACAGAGCCGCCTCCGCCACTCGCCGTTGTTGGCGCCGCCAAACTTTGGTCGTTTGATCTGTAGCCGTTAGATCTAGATCTAACGCATGCGATAGAATCACTTAACAAAGCGGTACGCGTTAGATCTGGCCATGCGTTTTCATTTAGATCCAGTGGTCCACGGTGATCGATCCGGCCGAACCGATACGGACCAATCAGAACACGCCGCGTGGCCTGATTTTAGATTTAAAACAGAAATTTGATCTATTAGTGATTCAAACTTGCAAAATTCATAACTTTTGATCCCCACGTTCAAAATTTGTAAATTTTATATCATTGGAATCAGGAGAGAAAATCCAATCTGTTTATACAATGTGTTTATTGTTTTGCCTCTGTAAAAATGGTTGTTTTTGCAGAGACATTTGTAGGCTTAATTTGAGTATGGAAATTATTTGAAAAATGTTTTAAAGATCAAATAAAGTTTATTTTGAGTATCTTGGTCTTGTTTTTGTTTCAGTACTGTACACTTGTCTTGTTTGGTGTAGAAAAACCATCACATGGCATTTGCATGCATTCATATATTTTTGCTTGTATATTTTGTTATGTGATTTTGGTGCCATTATTTTATGTGTAGATTTTGGTGCTAATAGTGATTGTGGTTGTGAATATTGTTGCTACTCCCCAAACTACCAAGGTAAGTGGTGCTTCATGTTTTTATCCCTATATTTTTTCACCTATTGCACTAGAAATATTTTGTATAGGATTTGCATGAATATTTTGATAAGTATCTATATGCTATGCTTCGGAAATCCTAGTAGTTGTAGAATTGTTAGAAATTCCTATAAGATAAGATGCTTACTATTGCCATGCTTAGTCTAGCTAGTAGCAACCAAGGGTGGTTTACATATTCATACTATGTGAAATATTTCTGAGTCATTGACTTGTGTTTTTGCTTAATAAAACAACTAAGTGAATGAAACACCTGGGTGGAATGGAAAGAATGGTTTGTGTTGAGTGGTTACACAAGGCCCATTTCTATGGTTTACCTTGTGTATCTCACTTGTGGAAAGTCACCCAGGAACAAAGGGATTTGAGATGCCAAATGTTAAGAAGCTTCTAGTGCAGCCACATGGCATTATGGGCTCTGCCTGGATCATATAGGTTGCAATAACTTAGCCATTTGGACAGTTGGTGGTAGTGGGATGATAGGTTTGGAGCACATCCATTTGGTCTAAGGGAAGGCTTCTGAAAGGTCTTGTCTTGGTGAAAATCAAGTCTTGTGGGGAAAGTGCACAACCTCTGCAGATGGAAGAATCTAAGTACTTAGCCATGTCCCTGGTATTGGACAACTTGATCATCAAGACATGGGAGCTATCAAGAATCTCCTCATCCCAATTTCTAAGTGAAAACTTGTGGTTGAACAAGGGTGAAGGTTCACCAATTTCCATTGGTGATTCCTTAGGAAACTTTTGTCAAATAAAAATTTAGTGTTTTCAACTGATAGGGAAAAAACCTATTTTGAGCAAAGCAAGACTAAGTTACACTTAGCCAAATGCATGTAGTATCTAGATGCTAATATTCTACTAAGGTATCACTTGCCAATACTATTCCAAATGTATTGACCCACTGTGGCTGTAACTTGTGATGTTGTAGGATATTCTGATGATGATTAGGGGTTATGAGTCTACACTCAACATGCTTGCCTGTGGCACATGAAGATGAAGACTTATTTATATTATTCTATATTTGAACTCTTGTATTAGGCCTATGGCCATGGAGTTGTAAAATACTATGTTTGTCTCTAGAATGATATGTAATAATGACCTTTGTATATGTGTACTTCATCTTAAACTGTGGATGCTAGCAATGATCCAGGGACTAGCATTGCAATCACATGGATCTTTACCTTTATAAAGGTGGGATTTTACAGATGGTATTAGAGCACTGTGTTGCCTGTAGGATTATGACCCTAGGATTGGATTAGAAACCACTAAGGAAAAATCAACAATTTCCACACTTGTCTTTTTCCTTCTCGTAAACTTTTCTAATTCTTATTTCTCATCTCTATTTGTAGATGAACTCCATCGACGAAGCTGTAAGGAAGGGACCACCCATGACTATGACCCTAGAGTGTGAGACTGAATTTCCAAAGGCCCTCAAGAACCTTATGGTTACCATGGGGATACATGGTGCAGCTGTGTACAAAGGTTTCCCTGTGATGGATGAAGGAGAAGAATATTGGTGGGTGCAGCTTCACTTGTACAAAAACAAGGAAGACAACCACAAGGAATCAGGATTATGCATGGTCACCAACTCAGTGATGCACACCACATTCTTTGACTCTGCAAGAGATGCAGCTTGGAAGGCCATCAAAGATCTTGGTGATAGACTCAAGTGCAGAATGCTCAACACCCAAAATGACCTTAGAGAAGAAAAGAAGCATACCCAAGAGTTGGAAACTACCAACCAACAACTAAGGGAAGACATCATAGAATTAATTTGGGAATATTGTGAACAAGATAGGCAGATGGCTACTAAGGATGCTTTGATAGCCATTTTGTCTAGTGAGTGAGAGTTGAAATGTACTTCGTTAGTTGGACCACCACACTTATCATTTTATTTACAAATTTTTTGTCTAAATTATGTTGAACCTTGGATGCTTGTAATGGATTTATGTATGCCATGACTTGTGTTTTTGTTTGCAAGTGATATGCTTGTGCTACCTTGTCTTGTATATTACTGTTGATGTTGATTCTAACTTTTATCTATCTTATAAAATAGATGCCTAATGTTACTATCAGCACGGCTGAAGAGTTCAAGGGAACTTGTTTTGGCACTCGTCTTATTGAGCTCACTAGTGTGCTCAATCTTCCGCTTCCTACCATCATGATGCTTCCCCTCACCAAATTTGAGAGGAAGGACCTTTGGGGCTTCAAGGTTACTCAGCCAAGACGCCAGACTGAGCTAGCCGCAGAGGCTATCACCTTCAAGCTCATGCATGACGACAAGGAGAGAGGCCTAGAGGTAGTCATGCAGGATTTACTTGGGCTGTTGTTAGGGAGACACTCTTGGGAGATTAGAGGTACTCACTTCCACGCCTTTGGTAGACGTGACGAGGATGGTGAGGCTATTGAGTTCGAGGATACTGCTAGAGAACGGCAGAGCCGATTCGTCTGTACCTTCAGGACTTAGAGGTTCTCCTTAGGCACCTAGATACTGATAGGACCAATGTCATGCTTAGCAATGATGAACTCCAGGTGCAGCTTCGGGAGAAGGACAAGCTCTTCGCAGAGCAAGATGAGATACTCAAGGAAATGGAGGCCAAGTTTGAGAGTCAGGATAGAAAGTTCAAGAGTCAAGAGAAAAGAGTCCAAGATAGGAACAAGAGGATTCGAGAGATGACTGCAGAACTAGAGGCCAAGGACTTCGAGCTCGAGCATCAGCAGGGTGTAATTGAGAGGCTTCATTCACAGAAGAGGGCTCTCAAAGCCAAAGTAGAGGCCTTGACTATCAATGTCGAGGAATACAAGACCGCTATGGAGAATGCAGGTCTTACACTTGTTGATGAGGAGGTTGATGCAGAGGAGTAGTGATGACTACTCATTTACCTTTTATTTACCATGCTTTTGATTATTGAGTCGCAATGACTATCCAACATGTGGATGGCATGCTATTGGTGTGTTTGCGTTTCAAAACTTGATGTCTATGTTGTTGAACTTTTGTTATTTTGATGCTTGTTTGTGATTGTCTATGTGATGTATTGTGCATGTTAAGCATTTATGGGTATCTCATTCTTATCCTTATTGAAAAAACCACAGATGCCTCCTCGACGTGCCAACCGCAGCCCGAACAACAACAATGTCACCCCCGAGATGCAGCAACTGATGACAGCACATGCACAGCTGATGCAGATGATGACTACCTTCATGCAGAATCAGAATAACAACAACAACAACAACAACAACAACAACAACAACAACAACAACAACAACAACAACAACAACAACAACAACAACAACAACAACAACAACAACAACAACAACAACAACACCAACAACAACAACAACAACAACAACAACAACAACAACAACAACAACAACAACAACAACAACAACAACAACAACAACAACAACAACAACAACAACAACAACAACAACAACAACAACAACAACAACAACAACAACAACAACAACAACAACAACAACAACAACAACAACAACAACAAATAAACAACAACAACAACAACAACAACCACAACAACAACAACAACAAAAACACAAACAACAACAACAACAACAACAACAACAACAACAACAACAACAACAACAACAACAACAACAACAACAACAACAACAACAACAACAACAACAACAACAACAACAACAACAACAACAACAACAACAACAACAACAACAACAACAACAACAACAACAACAACAACAACAATCAGAACAATCCACCAGGTTTTGACATGCTCACCAGATTCCTAAGACTGAGGCCTGCAAAGTTCTCAGGGACTACTGATCCCATGGTGGCCAATGATTGGATACGTTCAGTGAACAAGGATTTGGTAACCGTCGGCTGTACCGATGAAGAGAAAGTCAGGTTTGCAGCACACTTGTTGGAAGGACCAGCAACTACTTGGTGGGATAACTTCCAGATCTCCACTCCCATTGCGGATGTGACATGGGCTATCTTTGAAGATGGTTTTCGTATAGCTCACATCTCATCCGGAGTGATGAGTTTGAAGAAGAAGGAATTTCATAACTTGAAGCAGCGCCACCGAAGCGTGGCTGAATATATTGAGGAGTTCAACAATCTGGCGCGTTATGCACCAGATGAAGTTGACACTAATGCCAAGAGGAAAGAGAAGTTCCTCGAAGGACTGAACGATGAACTGAATCTGCAATTATCTGTGGCCTATGTCCCCACCTATCAATCTCTTTGTGACAATGCTTCCATCTTGGAGAGTAAGATGAAACAGGTTGAAATCAGAAAGAGGAAACACAACTCTAACAAGCACAGCTCGGGATCGTCTCACAAGCGTTCCCATTATGATGATAGTGGGAGTTCTGGATCCCACAAGCATGGAAAGTACAACAGTCACCACAACCACAACCGTCATCATGACAACAAGCATCACCGTGGTCATGACAATGAAAAGTACGAGAATCACAAGAGTGGATACAAAAGCCACCACAATGGAAGTGGAAGTGGTAGTGGAAGACAGCCTGTCAAGAAGGATCTTAGTCAGGTTGAATGTTTCAAGTGAAATAATATGGGGCATTATTCAAATGAATGCCCATAAAAGAAAGTTGAAGGACCCAACAAGCCCAACCCTTTCCAGAATGGACAAGTGAACCACATCAATGTGGAAGAAATCTATGAGGAGTCCGATGCTGTGGCTGGTAAGTTCAAACTCAATTCTATTCCAGCACTTGTTCTTTTTGATACTGGTGCATCACATTCATTCATATCAAAAGCATTTGTTGATAGAAATGGGTTTTCAACTGAAAACATTGGGTGTCCAATAAAAGTAAGTTCTCCCGGTAGAGATATGATAGTAAGTCTTGGATGCCGTGATCTAGAGATAGAGTTTGGAAAGCATAAGTTTCCAGTGAGTCTGATAATCCTAATCCTAGATTCCCAAGGACTGGATGTAATTTTGGGAATGGACTGGATGACCAAGTATGAAGGAGTACTAGATTGTGCCAATCGTACTGTCGCACTCACAACCCCGGAAATGAAATGGATAAGATTCAAATCTAACTTTGAATCAAAAGGAAATAAGCTAAATTATCTTAAGGGGGTTAGCATAGACAGTGTGCCAATTGTGAGGGAATATCCGGATGTGTTTCCGGAAGAATTGTCGGAAATGCCACCAGATAGAGATGTGGAGTTTCTTATTGACTTGCTACCAGGATCAGGACCAATAACAAAGAGACCATACAAGATGTCAATTGATGAGTTGAAAGAACTCAAGAAACAACTTGGGGAACAGTTGCAGAAATGATTTATTCAACCAAGTTCTTCATCCTGGGGAGCACCAGTTTTGTTTGTGGAAAAGAAAGATAGAATTCAAAGGTTATGCATAGATTATCGTTCACTCAATGAGGTGACTATCAAGAACAAATATCCTTTGCCTAGAATCAATGACTTGTTTGATCAGTTAGAAGGAGCTTGTGTGTTCTCAAAGATTGATCTCCGATCAGGTTATTTCCAGCTCAAGATAAGAGAACAATACATACCTAAGACAGCTTTCACCACTAGGTATGGATTGTATGAGTACACCGTGATGCCATTTGGTTTGACCAATGCACCAGCTTACTTCATGAATATGATGAACAATGTGTTCATGGAGTTCCTTGACAAGTTTTTTGTCGTTTTCATCGATGACATTTTGATCTACTCCAAGAGCAAAGAAGAGCATGAAGGACATTTGCGTTTGATACTTGAGAAGCTGAGAGAGCATAAGATGTATGCCAAATTCAGCAAGTGTGAATTTTGGTTAAATGAAGTTGGATTTCTTGGACACGTGGTGTCAGGAGATGGTGTAGTAGTTGATCCTGCTAAAGTGTGAGCTGTAACTGAATGGGAATCTCCTAAGTCAGTAAAAGAGGTTTATAGTTTTCTTGGCTTGGTAGGATACTACAGAAGATTTATTGAGAATTTCTCCAAGGTATCTAAGCCAATGACGGAGTTACTAAAGAAAGACAAGAAATTCGCATGGACTGAAGGATGTGAGCTCAGTTTCCAAGAATTGAAGAAGAGACTAGTGACAACACCAGTCTTATGTCTGCTAGATTTGGAGAAAGATTTCCAAGTATATTGTGATGCATCTCATCATGGATTAGGTGCAGTGCTAATGCAAGAAGGGAAAGTTGTGGCTTATGCCTCGAGACAACTCAAAACTCATGAGGTAAATTACCCTACTCATGATTTAGAGTTAGCCTTTGTTGTCCATGCACTCAAAACTTTGAGACATTATCTTTTGGCAAAGCGATGTGAAGTGTTCACGGATCACAAAAGTTTGAAGTATATCTTCACTCAGAAATAAATCAACATGAGACAAAGAAGATGGCTAGAACTCATCAAGGACTATGACTTGAGTTTGCAATACCATCCCGGTAAAGCAAATGTTGTAGAAGATGCTCTAAGCCGTAAGGTTTTTGTGAATGGCCTTACTAAGGGAGAGTTGCCAGATGATCGGTGTGATCAATTTAGAGATCTCAGATTTGAGATTATACCCGAAGGACATCTCATGTCATTGGATGTTCAACCCACTTTGGTGGACAAAATCAAAGAAGCCCAAAAGACAGATAAGGAAATTGAAGAGATTAAGGAAAAGATTGGCAAAGGAAAAAGCCAAAGGATTCCATGGAGACGAACAGGGTACTTTATGGTATGCAAAACGTATCTGTGTTCCGCAAGATCCGGAGCTTCGAAAACTGATTTTATAGGAAGCGCACAACTCACCATATTCCATTCATCCGGGTAACACCAAAATGTACATGGGTATGAAGGAAAGATTTTGGTGGAATAACCTCAAGAAGGACATCGCCGAACATATTTCTTTGTGTGATGTATGTAGTAGAGTGAAAGCGGAACATCAGAAACCAGCAGGATTGCTACAACCACTACCTATTCCTGATTGAAAGTGGGACAAGATTGGCATGGATTTCATCACCGGATTTCCAAGGACCAGGTCAGGATATGATTCCATTTGGGTAGTAGTGGATCGTCTCACTAAAGTGGCTCATTTCATACCCGTGAAGACAACCTACACAAGTGCTAAGTTAGCCAAGATCTACATGAATAGGATTGTGTGTCTGCATGGAGTACCCAAGAGTATTATGTCTGATAGGGGAACTCAATTCACTTCTCATTTTTGGAGGAAGCTACATGAGTCATTGGGAACGAGGTTAGAATTCAGCACTGCTTTTCATCCTCAGACTGATGGACAAACAGAAAGAACCAACCAGATTCTTGAAGACATGTTGAGAGCATGTGCTCTAGATTATGGAGCTAGTTGGGATGAAAGTCTGCCTTACGCAGAATTCTCTTACAATAAAAGTTATCAAGCCAGTATTGAGATGGCACCATTTGAGTTTCTCTATGGGAGAAAGTATACCACCCCATTACTATGGAATGGTGTGGGAGAAAGAAATTTGTTCGGACCAGAACTAATCAAAGAGGCTGAAGAGAAAGTCAAGCTAGTTAAGGACAGATTGAAGATAGCACAGTCTCGATAGAAGAGCTACGCAGATCCTAAGCGTAGATAAGTCACCTATGAAGTGGGTGATAGAGCTTATCTCAGAGTGTCACCACTTCGTGGAGTGAAGAGATTTGGAGTCAAAGGAAAATTGGCCCCAAGATATGTTGGACCATTCAAAATTCTGAGTCGTAAAGGAGAAGTAGCTTATGAGATTGAATTGCCAGAATCATTGTCTGTTGTTCACAATGTGTTTCATGTGAGTCAGCTAAAGAAATGCCATCCAGAGATGGAAGAGACTTCTTTGAAGGATACTATACCTTTGGAGGAGGTTCAATTGGAAAGTGATCTCACCTATGAGGAAAAACCTATCAAGATTCTTGAGACTATGGAAAGAGTTACTCGGACTAAGACCATCAAATTCTGCAAAGTTCAATGGAACCATCATTCCGAAGAAGAAGCAACATGGGAAAGAGAAGATGATCTTCGGAAAGACCACCCTCACCTATTTGCTAGCCAATCCGAATCTCGAGGGTGAGATTCACCTTAAGGGGGTTATATTTGTAAAATCCCTAAAATCATGTTTTCAAAGATTGCATATCATGCTTGCATGCTTAATCATTAGGGATCAATTTCAAACTCATTTCAAAGAAAACAGAAGCATTGAGTGCTTATTATTTTATGTAGACAAGCATAGATCCAATGCTACTCTCTAGTGAGAGAATATTTGTTTCAAACCAAGTTTTGTTTGTTCATAAGTTGGTTTGATTGAGCTCCAAAGCTTGGACAAAATTTCCAAAAAAAATATGGTTTAAAACCATTTTCATATCTTTACAAATCTTGTGCTAAGGCACTGTTTATTTTAAATTTTCAATGGAACCAAGCAAGTCTAGTAAGACAGCATGGTTTTATACTAAAAAATGTGCAGGTTTCATTTACAAAAATCCAGAGCAAGTTTGAAATCAAACACATTTGATTTTATTTGAATTTGTTTTCTGAAAATAGATTTAGAAAAAGAAAAAGGGTAAGGAATTAGAACTGAGCCAGGCGCTACCTTTTCAGCCCAGTAACCAAAAACATCCCACCGGGTTTCCCTCTCTCCCTCTGTTTCTCACCCAACCCGCGCACACCCCCTCACTGTCAGGCCGACCCCACCATGCCCCGTCAGTGTCGTTCCCAATCAACGCGCGCCCGAGCTCCCGCTCGCCCCCGCAGCAACATGCCCGCTTTAATCCCATTGATGCAGGGAGTAATCCTCGCCCCCGCTCCGGCTATTTAATCCCCTCCCCTCTCTGCATATTTCCCCTCGCTCAACTCACTCGCTCCGCTACCAGACTGCCCCTATTTGCTCTCACACCGCCGTTGTACCGACGAGCTCCGGCGACGAAATTCCAGTGAGCCAGACCACCCCTTCCCTTCTAATTCAAACGAGCGTGTTCCTTGCAACCTTGTGCACCTCCTGACCCCTCTCGTTTGGCCGCGCTTGACCTGTGAGCCGTTCCGTCCATCCTGCGAAAATGTAACGCCAACAACTTCGACGAAGAATACTGGTAATGTCCGAGCGCCCCTTGCTCCCTCTCTGACCCTGTCATGTTCGCCACAACCTTGACCCATTAGGAACCACTTTTCCAAATAAAACAATCCTTGGCATGCTTGCATGCATTATCTTAGTTCTATGATTTTATGTGATGTTTTGCTTGATTGGTAGATTGAGATTGTGCCTTGCTTGATTGAATTGTAGTGACTTGAAGAGTGTGATTGTTGCAAGGACAAGGAGTGAACCTATACTCTACCAAAAAGGCAAGTGATGCTTCATACTTTTGTCCCATTACTTTCACTATGCATTAGTGATTTTTCTAAGTAAAACTTGCATGGAATTTTTGCTAAGTATAAACCTTGCTATGGGAAAACCTAGTAGATGAAACCTTAGTAAAATTTCCTAAGTTAAGACTCCTACTACTTTCATGCTTAGCTTAGCTAATAGAAAACAAGGGTGGAATATACATTCATACTATGGAGAAATTTCATGCTTAGTTGTTTTTGTTTAATAAAACAACTAAGTTAATGAATCACCTGGGTGGAATGGTAATTGCTTGGTGGTTTTTGGTTGAGTGGTTCACAAGGCCCATGTTTATGGTTTACCTTGTGTATCTCACTTGTGGATGGCCACCCAAGAACAAAGAGATTTGAGTTGTCAAATGTTGAGAAGCTTCAAGTGCAACCACTTGGCATTATGGGCTCTGCCTGGATCACATAGGTTGCTAGAACTTAGCCATTTGGATAGTTGGTGGTAGTGGGATGATAGGTTGGAACGCGTCCATTTGGTCTAAGGAAAGGCTTCTGAAAGATCTTGTCTTGGTGAAACCAAGTCTGGTGGGGAAAGTGCACCACCTCTACAGAGTGTAAAATCTAAGTACTTAGCCATGTCCCTGGTAAAGGACAATTTGAGCATCAAGACATGGAAGCTATCAAGAATCTCATCATCCAAATTTCTAAGTTAAAAACTTGTGGTTGAACAAGGGTTAAAGGATCTTAAATCTTTGGTTGGGAGATGCCTTGGGAAAGAATATTTTATCAAGCAAAAAATTAGTGTTTTCAAATGATAAGGAAAATCTATTTTAAGCAAAGCAAGCCTAAGCTCCCCTTAGCCAAATGCATATAGATGATAGACTCCAATATACTACCATAGTATCACTTGCCAATACAATTCAAATGTATTGACCCTGGTGGCTGTAAATTGTATGTTGCAGGTTTGATTGATTTAGAGAAGTGTGTTGATTAGGATTACAGAGTCTACAACCAACATGTCTGCCTGTGGCACTTTGAACATGAAGGACCCCATGCTTATAGCTATTCTGCTGCAATGTAATGTAATAGCCAAATGAGCTATGTAAGATGTAATAAAATTATGTTATTCCTGGTTATAAAGTTGAATTATGACCTTTGTTTCTTGATATTACATCTTAACTGTGGATGCTAGCTATTGATCCAGGGACTAGCATTGCAATCACAGGGATCCTTTTCCTTTACAAAGGAGGGATCTTACAACATCCGAGACCGATCTTGGATGCATCACAATACACGTCGAAGGGCTTCGTGATATCCGGCATGATTAAGACTGGGGCTGAAATCAATCTCCTCTTGAGTTCTTGAAAACTCGCTTCACATTTGTTGGTCCATTCAAACTTCTTGTCCTTCTTCAGCAATTGGTTCATGGGTCTGGCGATACTAGAGAATCCTTCTACGAACTTGCGGTAATATCCCCCCAATCCGAGAAAACCATGAACTTGGGTTTGAGTGGTTGGGGCTTTCCAATCTTTGACATCTTTCAATTTTGCAGGGTCAACGGCAATTCCTCCGGCTGATACAATGTGACCGAGGAATCCTACCTCCTGTAACCAGAATTCACATTTGCTAAACTTGGCATACAACTGATGCTCTCTAAGGGTTCCTAGAATGGTCCTTAGGTGTAGCTCATGTTCTTCTTCCGATTTGGAATAAATCAAAATGTAATCGATGAAAACAACGACAAACTTATCCAGCAAGTCCATAAAAATATTATTCATGAGAGTCATGAAATAAGCGGGGGCGTTGGTTAATCCAAAAGACATGACAGTATACTCGTATAATCCATAACGGGTGGTAAAGGCAGTCTTTGGAATATCCTCTACACGAATCTTGAGTTGATGATAGCCAGTCCTAAGATCAATCTTAGAAAACACTTTGGCACCGGTCAACCGATCAAACAAATCTTCTATCTTGGGCAAGGGGTATTTGTTCTTGATGGTGACATCATTCAACTTCCATAATCTGTACACAAACGGTTACCCCCATCTTTCTTGTCCACAAACAAAACAGGTGACCTCCATGGTGACGCACTTGGTTGAATCAATCCAATTTCCAACATTGCATCCAGTTGCTTCTTTAGTTCTGCTAGTTCAGACGGGTTCATACTATATGGTTTCTGGGCTATGGGTCCTATTCCGGGGATTAGTTCGATGATAAACTCGATATCCCGATCTGGGGGCATACCGGGCAAAACATCTGGAAATACATCGGGGTATTCACAGACTATCCAGACTTGGTCAATGGTAGGTTGGGCTATACTATTGTTGCACTTGAATTGATGAGGTAAGGTTTCAGATATATGCTCTACTGATATTCCGGTTGTACTGGTCATGGTGATGGCTTTCTTGGCACAGTCAATCAATCCTTTATGTTTGGACATCCAATCCATTCCTAGTACTACTTCCAAACCTTTAGTTCCGAGTACTATCAGATTAGCATAAAAATCTATGCCATGGATTCGAATAGGGACTGCTTTGCAAATTTGCCTAGCTTTGGTGGTTGAACCGGGAATTTGAACAATCATAACATGCTTCAGTTTGGTTGGTTGAATCTTACTAGTGCATGCAAATTCTTCGGTGACAAATGAGTGTGATGCACCAGAATCAAACAACACTCGAGCAAGTACTGAATTAACATAAAACATACCCAGCACGACGTCTGGCGCTTCCTGAGCTTCTTCAGCATGCATGAGAAAAATACGGCCGTTGCGGTTGAGCGAATTCCCTGGGGCAAACCTTCTTCCTGGCTGAACACAACGCTGCTGCTGGGCTGGGACATTTGCATTGGGGGCTGTGGCATTCTTCTTGTTGGGGCACTCGTTGGAATAGTGGCCTTTATTTCCACAGTCATAACAAGTCACTTGCGACTTGTCCTTTGCTGCAACGGGCACAACATTGCTTCCAGTCCTCGGGGCAGTGTTGGTGTTGGCGGTAGCATTGTTGTTGTTGAACTTGGGTGGGGCACGGTTTAAATTGCTAGAGTTGACGGGGTTGTTGTGATTTCCTCCGGGCCTAGGGTTTCCACGGTTAGGATAGGTCGGACAGTTCATCGGGGGTCTGTTGGTTCTTGGGGCAAATCCTGGAGATGGTTTAGGGCGATACTTTGGTGTCTGATGGGTTCCTGGATGATGCATCATGCGACGCTTGCGGTTCTCATTGGCTTGGTTGATCTTTCCTTCCATCTGGATGGCAGAGTCAACAAGGGCTTCAATATCAGCAAAGGGGATATTGACTAACACAGTCTGCATCTCATCATGCAGACCATTCAGGAATCTCTCTTTCTTCTTGGCTTCGATGTCGATCTCATTCGGGGCATATCTAGCTAATGACAAGAATTTGTCACGGTATTCCACTACGGTCATCCTTCCTTGATTCAGTTCCCTGAACTCGTCTCTCATCCTCTTGATCAAACCCGGTGGCACATGGGTTCTGCTGAACTTGACCTTGAATTCCTCCAGGTCATCATCTGGCCTCCGGTAATTGCGTGAACACTGTTCCACCATGCTCTGGCATCTCTGGCTAGATAGTGGGTGGCAAACAGAACTTTCTCGTTAGCTTCCACTCCGGCGACTTCTAGGTTGTTTTCCATGGTCTGCAGCCAATCGTCTGCATCTAGGGGCTCTTCCGACTTAGTGAAAACAGGTGTATTGGTATTCTAGAAATTCTTGAGCTTAGATCCATGGTTGTCCTGATTTCCGTGGCCTTGATTGTGTGGGCCAGCAGAGCTATCTGTTGCAGGGTGGCTAGGTTGGCTTGACGTTCCGCTCTTTCAGCTTCGCGGTACGAAACCAACATTTGCAGGATCTGCAACATCGGGTCCGGGGATGAACCACTTCCTCCGCGTGGCATATGAAGATTGAGATAGATCATGAGAAAAGAGGGAAATTTCTAAGGTTCTGGGACTTTGAAAAGTTTTTAAAGTTTGACTCAGATTTTATAGCAACTTGCTTTCATTCATTCATAGCACACGATACAAACACACACCACAACAAAGGAAAACAGATGGTTTTAAGAACCATTCTAGAAACTACGATACAGTGGGACCGAATACTACTCACTACGCTAGTGCTCAAGTGCTACTACTCCTCGGAATCGGTGGCTTCATCATCCTCATCATCATCGATGAAGGCGAAATCATCCTCATCGATGAAGAAATACATAGCCTGATCCTCCAGAAAATCATCATCATCGCTCAGATAGGAGTAGGGGTCTCCACGAAGATCCTCTCCGGCATTCTCCCTTTCTTCCAACTGCATGTCCCTCTCGTGAATGGTCTCCTCCAAAGACGAGATACGGTGGCGAAGACGGGCAATGATGTGCTCCTTCTTGTCGAGCTGACGGCGGCGAGACTTGTGATCCTTTGCTAGCATGGCGATGGTATGATCCTTCGTCTTGATGATGGCGGACTTGTGGTTGGAGTAGTCACGGCACTTGTCCAATTCCTGCTGGCGATCGTACATCATGAAGCTGAGGTGGTCCAGTTGAGTCTTCAGCTCGGGGTGGTATGGGGCTTCCAGTGGTTGTCCATGAGCATCACGCCTTGGGCAAAACTCAAAGCGGGTTCCCTTGATCTGGTTGATACTCTGCCCACACAGATGGGCAAGACTTTCCTGCATGGCCCTGGCAAGTCCATCAAGCCAGTTGTTCTCTCTTAAGTTAAATTGAATTCCCTCAGCAGTGGGAGGTTCAATCTTTCCTCGGAGACTTGCAACAATTAGCCACTGCAGATCTTCTCCTCCTTGATCATTGAGCTGAGCTCCGAAGAACTCAAAAGTGACGCTCCATAAGTTCCGAAAGCTGGTCCAAATCCCTCTCAAAGAGAAGGTCTCCTCCATTCCCCAACTGATAAAACTTGTTGTACTTCACGTCCATCTATAAGAATATAGGATGAGTAAGTTAGTAGAGTGATCAAGTGTGTCAAATTTTATGTATTTTGCAAGAGTTTTTGAGGAACATGAATTTTCATGAAAGAATCAAAGTGATAAGAATGGGAATAAGTTTTTGTAAATATTTGCATCCTTTGATTTTGAAACTAAGTTTTTTATTCAAACGTCCAGTCTAACTAGGGTCTCCTATGGTCAGGACCTGCTATGATACCAACTTGTCAACACCCGAATTTTTAATCCCAGATGCCTGTTATGCCATACATCGCAATCCTAGGATTATCATTTTTGCGAGACATAACAGAATTGGATACCACAGTACATCATCCATTACAAACCATACATAAGGTCTTACACAAATAAGGATCTCATGAACCAGTTCTTAATACAACTTCAAGCAGCGGAATACGTAATAATAACGGTAGTGTAGGTGAAGCTCCATCTTCGGGGTCACAGGAAATGCTGACAATGGGAGATGATCCTAGTTGTCGTAACCTTCCTGGGGTCCATCATCCTAGTACTCCTCTTCATAGTCTGGTCACGGGAATAGCCAGGGACAAAGCCATGAGTACTCTTTAAGTACTCGCAAACTAATACTAACAAGTAAAGGGGTTTTTGTAATAGGACACTAGGCTCTAGGGTTGTTTTGCAAAAGCCAGATTTACCTCTACTAAGTTCAGAAGCAAGAAAGTTATTTGAAGTTTATAACACCTAGGTGGGAACTTGTATCTCATATCACAACTCTATTGTGGTCAAGTCAAAGCCTCAAGTCATTTCACAAGTCATTTTGAAAACATCTGACGGGGGAACAGTATGGCCACTCCAACTATCCATAACCGCGAACGCGGCTATTCGAATAGTTTGACACTCTGCAGAGATTGTACACTTTCACCACAACATTCGATACATCCGTCAGGAACAAATCCTGAATTCACCATACTCAGTATGCGGATAATCAATCCTAACCTTTCCGTTACACGCCCTAGTATAGGCACCTCTCCTGTGAGTTTGGCCTCCCAACCATGACCAACTGTCATCTTGGGTACTACACAGGTGGACAATCTTCACAAGGTAGTCTCATCTCAGACCTTGGTTATGATCATATATGCTTAAGGCATATAGTTAGCATGGTAACCAGCAAGTATTGGCTTGCATTAATATTAGTATAAGCTTGCTAAATTGCAAGTGTTAGCTTGCCTTGTGCAGAGCAGTGGTTGAAGTTCTCCTCGGCTTCTTCTTCGTAGTATCCTCCTTCTTCCTCGTATCCTTGGTCGGTACTAGCGTCTATAAATAAATACGGGGTACACAATCACCAAACACACTCAAATAATTTCAATCTTCACACAAAAGGGTCCTATAGATGATCTAGCATCATCACTACCATCACAAGATTAAAGCTTGGTTTAATTCCTTTTATTTTTAGAAAAGTAATTTCTACTCATTGAAAAAGTACTTAAGATTTAATATTCTCCAAACCAAACATGGGATCATGTTGACACATGTCATCACCACATATTTTAGTCCATGGGAATGTGATTTAAAGTGGTATCACAATTTAATAAGGTTTAACCTTTTATTTTAATTAAAGAAAGTGACTAGAAATGCCAATGTGGCATTCTTTTATTTTTTGAACATTATTTCTGTACGTAAACCCATATATTTTTACATATTCTGAAATGTATGGTTAAATGTGATTTTTGAGAGTTGGAATCAACTCAAAAGCTATCATGGTTTAAATTTGAAAAATGTTTGAATGCAGAAAAGCTTCTGCCTTATTATTTTTACCAAGGATCTACAGATCCAAATGATTTAAATCCAATGGGCTTGGATTCAGCATTGCAAGACCTTTCTAATAAAATTGGTTTCATTCAATTTGGTTCACTGAATCGAGCTGGGTTGATTTTTGAAACTAGGTACAGAACTGTGTTTGAAATAAAATGGAAAAGGTTAAATTCAAACGACTGGCTACGAAGAAGCGATCTTGGGCTAAGCACTGCTAAGCCACGTGCTGGTTAAGTTGTTGTCCCCATGTGTCAGTGAGACAGGGGGTGCGAAGCGGTACGGGGCAATGTGAGCCATGGGATCTTATTCTCATATAACGGCCCTGGTTCATCGTCCATGTCAGCAAAGCGAGATGTAAATCTAACGCGCAGGGGGTCGCTTGGGCTCACCGGCTCAAAGAGGGTCGGCGAGGTGGACGAACGACGAAGTCGACAACGGCGAACCTCCTGGTATCGGCAGCTTCTCCTGGGGCGGCTCCAATCGCTAGCCCCCTTCTTCTTCTCCAGCAATGGCTCTGTGAAATTCCAAGACTGCCGCCTTGCTTCGGACGAGGTGGGGTGGTTACGAGTGAGAGGGGTAGTGTGCTCAATTCGCTAGGGTGGCCTCTATTTATAGTGGCGAGAGAACCGACGGGCAAGCCGAGCTTGTCGTGGTCGACGACGTAAGGCTATCGGGCGATGCGAGGGGCGCGGCGGTGCTCCCTGGCAAAGCTCAACGACATGGTGGCAAGGCGTGGGGCGGTGCGGTTTGGTCGAAACGCGGCGATGCTCTGCACGTGCCCGACGGAAGTTTTTATGGTGCACAGCGTGCGTGGTCCGCGCGGCGGCGAACGAGCGTGTCTAGGGGGTTGCTGGGACGGTGGTGAGCACGTATGCATGCGTCGAGGGCGGCGCGCGGTCTATGGGCGTCAGTCGAGCGTGGCGCACGGGGCGCGCTCTCGGCATGGTTGCTGGCGAGCTTGGCATGGTCTATGCGTGTGGTCCAGGGGTTGGAAACGCTCGCGGCTGGGACAGGGAGTGGCGGTGGACGGTGGGCTTCCTCCTAGACAAGGTTGGCACGGCTAAATATTCTCCTAGCTTTCTATCCACACTGGAGTGACATGGTGAGCTTCGGCTGTTCACCATTGATGGCATTGCCAAGCTTACAGTGGGGCTAGTGCTTGGTTTAGTTTGCTAGATGATCTACTGAGGTTGCTGTGAGCTAGAGAGGGAACAATTTAGGCTCCAATCACTTCTCACAATAGTGTTTAGATTTTGGTTGATTTTTATCTGCAAGGTGTTTGATGAAATAGCCGCAAGAACTCAAGTTTGAATTTTGAAAAGATTTTTGGTGGGTGTGCTAGGTTGGTGCTGGTGAGTCTGCAGATGCTTGGGTTTTGAAAGTTGAGCTTGTTTGAGTGGTTTTTGAAAAAGTGGGATCTTCCCATATGATAAAGATTCAATTTTGAACTGTCGTTTAAACTATGCATTTGAATGTTTCTGGATGATCACAAAGTGGTCCTTGATACTTTGTTAGGAGTACTATGAAGGGGTGCAAAGATCCAAACAAGTTTCTATTAAGTTCTGAAAGTTTGGGACAGCCAAAGTAGGCATGAGAGTTAAATTGGTCAAAATGACCATTCACTCATTTTGGTTTGTTTTGATTTATTTGTCTTTGAGAAAGGTTTGGGAATTGTTTAGGTGATGATTAATTCACCTAAGAATCCATTTACAAGCAAAGAAACACACAAGCAAGGTGATTCAAAAGAATTCAAATCGGAATGCATACACACATGCATGCTTTCATATTTTTATTTAGAAAAGTTTTTGTTAAACCTAATTTTGATGATTAGAGTTTGATGATTCTAGTTTAATATTTTTGGGATGTTATAGGTCCGCCAGGAGGGGATGGGGGGAGAGTGGGCAATCCAACCTACTTCTTGATCTGTCGGGTCCAGCTGCACTGCCGAGTGGTGTACGTAGCCGGATTGAAGGCGCCGATGTGGTACTTGCATGGCCCATCAAACATCTGCTCGAAGGTGAAGGTGTTCCTCTGCCTCTTGTCATTTCCGGCCAGTGCGCCCTGCACCGCATTGACCTGCCTCTGGTGACAGCGAGGACTTTCCTGCTCAACCGGGCGCTTGCCCTGGTAGCGGTTGTCGCTACCGGGCCGCCTAGATGATCCGGCGTCTCCGCCTTGCTTCTCCCAAGCCAGTTCGGTGAGGACCAGTCGGCCTTCCACGTTCACCCGGAGGGGCTTCTTCATTGCCGCGTCCGCGGTGGCGTACTGGTCGGTGACGGTCATCAGCTCCGCCATGGACTTGGGCTTGTCGCACAGCAGCCGGTGGCATAGCATCGTTCCCTCTCGGCACTCTTCGATGAAGAAACCAATTGCTTGGTTCTCCACCACCCTTTCACAGGAGTTGCGCATCTCGGTCCAGCAGGCGAGGTACTCACGATCCAAATCGCGGTCTCCTTGGACGCATAGAGAGATCACGAGGTCTACCTGGACGCTTGTAGGTGCCGTTGATGTTCCGGGTGAAAAACTTCTCGCTGAACCGGTCAACATGAAAGGCACATAGCATACCTCCACACACTTGTTGCCATGGGCGATTCCGACAGCCATAGCATAGTCGGTCAGCCAGTCTTCCGGCTTCATGCTTCTATCGTACTTGGGGCTGTCCTATGGCATGGAGAACTTGTCGGGGAATGGCTTCCTCCAATGTGTGGACCAAAATAGACCGGTCTGATTGCGTCTTCCTCCTCCGTGATGCGGTCTTGCGTTAGGAGGTCAATTATGTCGCGCGCATCTGGCTCGAACGGATTGGTCATTCTTGCTCGTACAGTGAGGCGGGATGGTGGAGGGGGTGGAAGGTGGCCTTGGTCAGCCGGAGGCGGTGGTGCCACGGCCGGTGGGTCACTCGTAGCGCCCTGGTAGCCGCAGGGTTGGATGCTTCCGGTGTGGCGACGCTTGGAATGTGTGGGCGCGTGAGGTTGGCCCGGAGACACGGAGTACTCAGTCAGGCAAGGACCACCCCGGATGCCTCCAACTGGATGGTTCCCCCGGAGCCGTCTCCTTCCTCATACACGACCCGAGTGGCCTCATCATGCTCGTCAGCCACTCGCAGCAGGTGATGCACCCGCTGAAACTGCCAGATCCTTTCCTCCCCCTCCAGGTGGGGTAGTTCCTCCGCGACAAGTTGTGTAGCCCGGACATTCTTGACCGCGGGGTCGTACACGGGCGGTGGGAATTACACGGGAAGCCCCAGCTCGACATCTTGCTCGAAACGGGCCCCCAGTTCCCCCTCGTAGTGCTGCACGGATCCCAGCCGGCTAGGATCTTGGTTAGCCGGGGTGAGGTCGTGGGCGCGGTGGTATTCGCACAAGTTGCTCTCAATCTGGTACTTGGTGGAGGCCAGGCCTTAAGCCTGGTGAAGCAGTCTCTCCCATGCCACCTCGATTTTCGCGGCCGCCTCCTCCGGGTCCTTGCCTAGATTGACCGGAGCGAGGATCTCCTTGATCACTTCCTCGACCACGCCATTTCCATGCAAGGGGGTGGACATGTCAGCTGCATCGCTGGTGCAATCATGGGAGGGTCGGTGGTGGTGGCCTGAGCTAGCCATCAACACCTCCATGCTGTGAGGTGCGACGAGCGTGCTGCCCGATGAGGGGAGCGACATAGCAAAGGAGACGATCTCCCGAGGGAAATCCTCTATCATGGTGGCGACATAGATGGGTAGATCGCCGAACAGCAGGACGGAGCCGCCTGTTAGAAAAGTGGAACTGGCGAAGCAACGGGCATTTTCGATGACGCAATCGAACTTGCCCAGGGTGAGCACGAGGCCGAGGCCACGCGCTCACTAGATGAAGTGCGGTATCCCGTGCAGAACGTGACTCCGGTCGCCGCCATTTCTTGCCCCACGGTGGACGCCAACTGTTTTCGGTGTGGAAACGCTAGTGCCTCAGTAGGCTAGATAGAGGTGTGGGAGCAAGAAGGGAAGCGAGACACGGTGTCTGCATGCGAGATTGGGCACAAGCAAGCGTCGGGGACACAAGAACTACCCAGGTTCGGGGCCCTCTTGGTGAGGTAACAACCCTACTCCTGTCGATCTGATTATGTTGATGAACACCAAGAACTACAAAGGATCCTCAAGCTGTATCGATGTGTGCTACCAAGAATGAGAGACCAACCCCTTTCTATCTTTCCCCTATCACCCCTTATATAGGCAAAGGCGGCATGGGCAACGACATGGCCGATTGAAGGGTCCTACAGGCGAGCCCTAGTCGGCTATGTCATCTACAGTATCCGGCAAGGCGGGCGTGTACCCACAATGATAGCCATGTCGCATACACGAGCTACAGTGGCCGCCGTGCGAGTAGTTGCACATGGTACCACCTACTAAACACTATTACAGCCATCATCGACAAAGTCCACGGTATAGGTCGAGTGTTTGGGTCTTCTCCCTGTCTTGTCCGCCGTCCTGGGCGTATCGTGTACTATACCCTGCCTCATCTTGTACTTTACCTATCCTGACTATCCGGCTAGGTCCTCCTAGCCGGCTATATTCCTTGTCCGTCTGGCTTGGTTATCTAGCCGGCTGGCCTTTTTGTCTGTCTTGCTCTATCCGGCTGGCTGTTTTGTCTTTCTTGCTCTATCCGGCTGGCTGTTTTATCTGTCTTGCTCTATCCGGCTAGGACGATCCGGCCAACTAGACTCATGTAGATATGTTTCTTATCCAGCTGGTTGGTTTGGTGGGTTGCTCTATGTCTGGCCTTCTCTTTAACCTGCCTTTGAGTTTTTACATACGGCTGTCCTCAGCTAGCTGGCGGTTACATTGCCCCTAAATCTTGTCCGGTTAGCCTACCCGGGGATGATCCCCTCGACATTCAGGTACATCATCTAGACTTGTTCATCAAGGATCCATTACTTATCTTCGACGGTGTTGATCTCTGGCTTTGTCCTTGACCTTGAATCGTTGCTCACATTCAACTCCGAGGTCTATCGGGAAGAAGCAGAAACACTGGAATGAGAGAGAAACAATCAACACATGGCATCGATGCAATGCTCAAGCAAGGATGACGATATTTCAAGTTAAAGGGTGTTGACATGTAACCCTAAAACATGCTCGGTTGTTTTAAACAGGGTCCGAGGGGTGCAAACCCTAATTTAGGGAGAACCTCGGAATCACCTATGGGGTTCAATTTGTTCTCCTAATAAACTTGTTAATTGAAGTTTCTCAACAATGCATGAGTATAACTCTATTGTGTAGATCTTATTTTTCTGATCATTTTGATATATTATTTGTATTTTTATAACTTGAAATGAATTAGTTATGATTTTTGTCAATTTAAATCCACTTTTAAATCATTTTAAATTAATTAAACATTTTTGGAATATATTAAGTATTTATCCATCTGGTCCCATATGTCAGGTTTTTATTCTTTTAAGATAACATTTATGGAAATTATTAAAATTCTGACAAGCAGGTCCCACGGGGATTTATTAATTCCAAAACAATTACTGAAAACATTTAACAAAAATAAAAGTGGAATATTGCGTCAGGCTGACATCATGCTAACATCATCCATGGCGCTGCTCTCAGATCGAGCGCAAGGCGGGAGATAGGGGCGCACGGGGCTGCGGGAGGGGGCACATTCGACGCGGACCAGCGCGACAAGCATTTTGCTGGCGGCGTCGCTCGGAATAGGTCGCCGGAACCTCGGCAACAATGACGAGCAGCAGCGGTGGCGGTTGGATGGTGCAGCGGCGATAAAGAGAGGAAGAGAGTGATTGGAGGGGTCTGCCAGGACGTCTGGCTCACCGTGGTAACAGAGAAGGGGTCGGGTAGGCAAAGCGACCACAGACGATCCCAGAATCGGTGATGAACGCGGCGGCCGGAGCTCAGTTAGGCAAGGTCCTCGGTGGCGATAGAGGGCGCCTCGGCCCAATTCCATCAACGGGGAGACGCGGTCCAGCACGATGGAGCTCCTAGGCATCACGTCTTGGCTCGGGAAGGCTCAGAATGGCAGTGACGAAAAGATATGGTGGGGCTAGGGTTCAGTCATGGAGAGGAACCAGGGAGAGGGAGAGGAAGAAGATAAGTGGGGCAAGACAATGGTTCATCGGCGGCGAGGTGGGATACTTGTATGCGACGGACGGCGGCGGCAGGGATCGCAGTGCGGCGGGCGATGGAGGCAGCGGCAGCCATTCCTCTTCACTGCGGTGAGGAAGACGACAAACAGGAGGGGCCGAAGTGGTACCGGGCTGGCTCGGGCTACATATGGGCCAGATGGGCCGCGGGGAAGTGCGCTAAGTGGCAGGTAGGTGCGGGAGGTTTGGTGGGATTCAGCCCAAAAATATTAGCTATAGATTTTTCTTTCTGAAATCTTTTTCCAAAATCTGTTTTATGTTTTCCATTTGTATTTGAAGTTCCAAACTGTTTTGAATCATTTCAAAGATACCAGAGACTTGTAAAATATATGAAAATATTGCATGGGCCCTTTTAATCCATTTGGGCTCCATATATTTGGATTTTAAATATTTTCAAAAACACCTTTTGAATAGGTTTCAAAGAGAGAAATAGATTAGGGTTTAGGGTTTTGAGAGCCTTTTTATTTCATGCATTTTAAATGATGATGCTCATGAATTCACAAACAAATCCTAGTTAGCACTTAATAAAACCAGGGGTATTACACTGGAGGGACTTCGAGGGAATTGTGATGAAACGACCAAGAACGTTAGGCATTCACGATGTTTTTACTGCGTGTAATAAAAAAATCATGGACCGCGCAGATTCTTGTAGTGACTAACTCAGTGAGTTCGAATCGCAGTGATTCAAATAGGCTTTAGTGGATTGGCCACAAGTCAGTGGATCCCACTTTCACTCCCTATATATACTGGGCGCGGGATGCCCAAAGGTAATAGTTAGACCACTCCATGCGTTTGAAACCCTAGTCCCGTTCAGTGCAGCCGCCGCACCGAACCTAGTAGTCAGCCGTTGGAGCTCCTCCTCTTATGTGTGGATACCGGCAAAGGTGTGATACGTCGGAAACGTATCTATAATTTTTGATGCTCCATGCTTGTTTAGTATCTACTTTGCTTTGTCTAAACTTTGAGGTATTTTTATATGTTTTCTGGTACTAACATATTAACAAGATGCCACAGTGCCAGTTGCATGTTTTCTTCTGTTTTTGGTTCCAGAAAGGCAGAAAATCAATATTCTCGGAATTGGACGGGATAAAAGCCAAAGTCATTATTTTTCCCGCACCAACACGGAACCACGAAGCAGAGATGGAGTAGGGCACCAGGATGGCCGCACCCTGCCCCAGGCACGGGCAAGCCCTGGTGGCGCCCATAGGGGGTGTGGCCCCCCTGGCCCTCCACTGACCTTGACTCTTTCTCCTATAAGAAGACCCCGGGGAGAAAACCCTAGAGAATGGACCAAAAAGCCACAAAAAGTTCCGCAGCGCCGCCGCCACCGAAGGGGAGATTCGGAGGACAGAAAGTCTGTGTTCCGGCACCCTACCGGGACGAGGAAGTGCCCCCGGAGCCATATCCATTGATATCCACCACCATCTTCATCGCCGTTGCTGATTCCCATGATGAGGAGGGAGTAGTTCTTCCTCGAGGCTAAGGGCTCTACCGGTAGCTATGTGTTCATCTCTCTCTCTATGCATGATCTTGTTGTGGTCATGACATTTGTAATCAAGTAGATCTACCTTGCTACTCAAGTGCTTTAATAGATCTCTGCTCTCCCCATGTGTGTGAAAGTGATAGCGTGCACTCCATGGTGGCACTTAGGCTAGAGTCTACATAAATACTCGTCGTGGTTTAATAGATCTATGCTTTTCCCCATGTTTGTGAAAGTGACAGCGTGCACACCGTGTGTGGAACTTAAGCTAGGTTACAGATATATTTATCATGAGTATATTTGGAGTTGGATGTCTTTATGAAATTGTGGTGTTTGTTGGAACCATCTAGCGCTCAAGGTGACAGTGTGGGATTATCTAGACTGGGAAAGGAGGACTTTGAGGAGTCATGTTATAGCCCTACCATGGATTAGAGTGTCCAACCGGAGAGTAGTTTAGAGTAGTATAATAAAGAGAAGATATTTATATGAGAGAATGTTCACTAGTGAAAGTATTATCCCTAGGCCTTGTTTCTAAACATTGAAACACAGTTTGCATCTAGATCTGTTGCATGTGCTTGCTTCCATCTTTATTTCAGTTTTCTTTTAGTCTCTCCCATGTCAACAACAAGTCGGAAGCTCTTTTTTGGCACCATTACCACTTGTATTTCACTATATCTTCGCCAAACTAGTGCACCTATACACCTGAGAAGTGTATTAGGTGTGTTGGGGACAAAAGAAAATTCTTGTATCTTGATTGCAGGATTGTTTGAGAGGGATACTTTGACCACTTCCTCCCTGAGTTCGATAAACCTTGGGTGATCCACTTAAGGGAAACTTGCGGCTGTTCTACAACCTCTGCACTTGGGGGCCCAATAACTGTCTACAATAATAGAAGTGCGTAGACATCAAGCTATTTTCTGGCGCCGTTGCCGGGGAGGTTTTGGGCTTTTACCTATCCTCCATGACAAGCTCCATCAAAGCAATTTTCTGGCGCCGTTGCCGGGGAGGTAAGGTAAAAGGTACTCACATCCTCTAGTGTGAGTTCTCGAAGTTATTTCCTTTAGATTCTGCAATTTTGTCTTTTTGTTTCTTGTTTTCACTAGTTAGGATTAATAGAAAACAACAAAAAATAGAGAGCTTTATAGTGTTTATCTTGAGTTAGGACATGAAGTGTTTGAAGAGAAAATTAAAAAACCTATGGAACTTTATTTGCATGATAATAGCAATGTTATTAGTATGAAATCTTTGGAGATCATTATTTCTAATGCTATGGAAAAGTCTAAGCTTGGGGAAGCTAGTTTTTATGAAAATGATCTTTTCAGTTCCCCAGCTTTGGAAGATAGCTATTCTATTGCTTATGATGATACCAAAACTCCAATATATGATGACTACAATGATGAGTATGATATTTTCAGTCCACCTACTATTGAGGAGAAAATTAATTGTGATTACAATATGCCTCCTATATTTGATGATTATGGTGATGATAATTGATAGCTATTTTTTTGAATTTGCTCCCACTATGATTAATAAGGATGTCTTTGCTTATGTGGGAGTAATAATCATTTTATGCATGTGGCTCATGATAAGAATGTTTTATGTGATAGTTATATTGTTAATTTTATTCATGATGCTACTGAAAGTTATTATGAGAGAGGGAAACATGGTTTTATGCATCTCAATAATATTAATTTCCCCCTCTTTATGTTGAAAATCTTGAAGTTGCACTTGTTTTGCTTTCCTATGCTTATTGCTTTGTGCTTACATGACTTGTTTCTTTACAAGATTCCTATGCATAGGAAGTGGGTTAGCCTTAAATGTATTTTGAATTTTCTTCTTGATGCTCTCTTTTACTTCAATTCATATATCTTATGTGAGCATCTTCTCAAACTATCAAGCCTAACTTAAAGGCGGTAAAGAAAAGTACTTGTTGCGAGATAACCCAAGAGTTTTCTTGAGTCTTGGAAGTTATTACTTCAGTAATGACCTATCCTTATCCTTTTTGTTTGCTTTTTGTGCCAAGAATGACCTTTAATGAGAGAGAAGTAAGATTTGGGGAGTTGCTGTCCCAAAACAGATTTCTGTCCTCCACCATAAAATTTTGTGAGGAGCCTCTGTAAGTCGGATTGAGCTGAAAATTTATGAAACAATCCCCCTGTATGTTATCTAACTTTCTTTAGTTCAAAATGTTTTGATTTGAGCAGAAGAAGGTCTTCGAAAAAATCGTTTTCTACCTGCTGGTCTGTTTTGACAGATTTCTGCCAATATGTGCATTTGCTTTGTATTGATTGCTTTTTGGATTATTTTTGGGAAATTGAGCTTTTGAAGGAGTTGCTACAGTAGCTTGTGTTTTTAGTGAAAAAATTTGCTGTTCTAAAGCTAAACCTAAGGGTCTATTATCTTTTGAATACACTAATGTTGCTAATGAAGATTGTCTGAAGTTTTGTTATGAAGGAAAAAATTTAGGTGTAAAGAGAGAATGATGTAATGAGATGAAGAATGGACAAGAGCTCAAGCTTGGGGATGCCACCCAGTGTCACCCCACGAAATATTCAAGAGTTACAAGCATCAAAGCTTGGGTATGCCCAAGGCATCCCCTTCTTCATCAATAAAAATCTCAGGTCTTTCTAGACACTTCGTTTTTATTGTTTCATGCATAGTTGTGTTGTTCTTGGAGAGTCTTAGTTTTAGTTTTTGGTTTTTGTTTGCTTAGTTTTCTTGATGAAGTTGGTTGATCCTAGCACACTTCTTTTGGAGAGAGACACACTCTGTTTTCATTGCCTAGAACACTCTAGTTTTCACTCTTATTGTTCTGTGAGTGTTCACTTTTTCTAGCACTGTGTTTAGCCTTAGTTTTCTTATGATTTTTGCTTAGAACTTTTTAGTTCTTCCTTGTGGATTTGTGATACAAGCTCACTGATCTTTCTTGATTATTATCTTTGTGAGTTGTTTCAAATAGGTTGTTTTGTGTTGGAAAGAGTAGAAAGCTTCATGCTTAAGTGGTACACAAGGGAGCTTGTTTTGACTGTGGCTTGGACTTTATCATGTCATGCTAGGTGTTTTTTTGACCTTATGCTTAGTGATTATTGCTGTAGCATGACTTGTTCCAAACAATTGAGATTGCTTAGTGTGCCTTGAAATAATCATGCGTTCTTTTAGCATGCAAAAGCATAGTATTGTGGTATTCTCCTTTGATGCTTTGTTTGGGTTGACTTGGCACATGCTCATACCATGTTATGAATATGAACAAGTCACCATAGCCTCTATGATCATTTAGTTTTTGACTTGTAGTACCACTCTATGCTTTGATTAGTAATGTTTTGTCGCTCTGCATGATTATGACCATTATTGCTCTCTTAGTTGGTTGCTCCCAGTCTTTTGCTAGCCTCCAATTGTATGAGTAAGATCTACTAATGCTTCCAACTCCCAAGAAACCAAGTTATTCCAAAGTGTCCACTATAAATTCCTATGCATGGTTTGTTACACCATTCCAAGTATATTCTTGTTTTCATCTATCGTCCAATTAAAAAGTATTTTGTTATGTGAAAACTTAGTGATTAAAGCTCTCACGAACTTGATGGCACACTTTTTATTCTTTGCTCCTAATAAACTTGAAGCATTGTGTAATATATGTTGTATATGTTTGCACTTATACGTTGGAATTAGCAGAACCATGCTGTCATGGGGAACATTTTCAACACTGCACATGTACTTTGTACATAGTTGATATCATGCTCTTTTGTCTATGGATGTCACCGATGTGAAATAAAGAGGGATCCTGTAAGTCCATGGAGTTATTTATTTTGTGTTAGAGAAACGCCTGGGCTACTAGCTTAAGCCATGCCTAATCATGGTGAAAACTTGCAGCATCACCATAATGAGCTATCTGTGAAGCATCCTCAATAAAAAGCTATGCACATAGTAAATAAAAATATCGTTAAGATGCTCATTGTCTGCTTGCCTTGTCATTTTGGTTATGGGATAGTTCCTGTACCATGTGCAAGGGCTACCCCGTTGGTTGTTCTCTATGAGACGCATATACTTACTATGACAAGAAGTTACAAGTGACTGAAGTTGAGTAGCATGAGGTGTGGCCCTCGTATTCAAGGGACTTGAGATTGTCAACTTATACGTTGTCAAGCATATACTCCATAGTTTTTTCACTTTAACCTTAATCACTTCAAGATGCTTATGATAGGGGCAATGAGGGCTGAAAGCTAACAAGTACCATAATTTTTGGAAGCTCTTTTTGAAACTTGAAATCCCTACTCCCTTATGAAGGGCCTTTCTTCCACTATTATATTGAGTCTCCACCTTATATCTTTAGGCACAAATTAAGAGAGCATAGTTGCCATTCTTAGTTCTTTGTGCATTGTCCCAAAACTTATTGATTGATGTATATTGTTGTTATTTCTTATTCTTGAACTATTTGTATCTAGTTACTCTTATGAACTTTGAAGGTGTCCTATGCATCTATTTGCTAATCCATGAGGGACAAGCTGAATGCCACTATGCCATGTTTTCTGTATGTGAAACAAACAAATGTTTTTCAATGCATGTTATTCATGATCTTTGTTTATAGTCTTTCATGTTGCATGCATAGTTACTTTATCCTATTGTTAGAACTCCATCTTTCATGCACATGTTTAGAGTTCTTTGATCCCAGCTTTCAATGGTTGCAAATGGTTTGATCTTGGTTTTGATAGTGCATGTCACCTCAAAAATTATTCTTTTTTCACTTACCTACTAGAGGACAAGCAAGAGTTAAGCTTGGGGATGCTTGATACGTCGGAAACGTATATATAAGTTTTGATGATCCATTCTTGTTTAGTATGTACTTTGCTTTGCTTTTTCTACACTTTGAGGTGTTTTTATATGTTTTCTGGTACTAACCTATTAACAAGATGCCACAGTGCCAGTTGCCTGTTTTCTTTTGATTTTGGTTCCAGAAAGGCAGAAAATCAATATTCTCGGAATTGGACGGGACAAAAGCCAAAGTCATTATTTTTCCCGGACCAACACGGAACCACGAAGCAGAGATGGAGTAGGGGACCAGGGTGGCCGCACCCCCCAGGCGCGGGCCAGCCTTAGTGGCGCCCACAGGGTGTGTGGGCCCCCTGGCCCTCCACCGACCTTGCCTCCTTCTCCTATAAGAATCCCCCAGGGATAAAACCCTAGAGAATGGACCAAAAAGGCACGAAAAGTTCCATAGTGCCGCCGCCACCGAAGGGGAGATTCGGGGGACAGAAAGTCTCTGTTCTGGCACCCTACCGGGACGGGGAAGTGCCCCTGGAGCCATATCCATCGATCTCCACCACCATCTTCATCGCCGTTGCTGATTCCCATGATGAGGAGGGAGTAGTTCTTCCTCGAGGCTAAGGGCTCTACCGGTAGCTATGTGTTCATCTCTCTCTCTCTCTCTATGCGTGATCTTGTGGTCATGAGCTTTGTAATCAAGTAGATCTACCTTGCTACTCAAGTGCTTTAATAGATCTATTCTCTCCCCATGTGTGTGAAAGTGACAGCGTGCATGCCATGGTGGCACTTAGGCTAGAGTCTACATAAATATTCATCGTGCTTTAATAGATATATGCTTTTCCCCACGTGTGTGAAAGTGACAGCGTGCACACCGTGTGTGGAACTTAAGCTAGGTTACATATATATTTATCATGAGTATATTTGGAGTTGGATGTATTTATGAAATTGTTGTGTTTGTTGGAACCATGTAGCGCTCAAGGTGATAGTGTGGGGTTATCTAGATTGGGAAAGGCGAACTTTGAGGAGTGTTGTTATAGCCCTACCATGGATTAGAGTGTCCAACCGGAGATTAGTTTAGAGTAGTATCATAAAAAGGAGATATTTATATGAGAGAGTGTTCACTAGTGAAAGTATTATACCTAGGCCTTGTTTCTAAACATTGAAACAATGTTTGCATCTAGATCTGTTGCATGTTTGCTTTCTTCCATCTTTATTTCAGTTTGCTTTTAGTCTCTCCCGCATCAACAACAAGTCAGAAGCTCTTTTCTGGCACCGTTACCACTTGTATTTCACTATATCTTCGCCGAACTAGTGCACATATACACCTGAGAATTGTATTAGGTTTGTTAGGGACACAAGAGACTTCTTGTATCTTCACTACAGGATTGTTTGAGAGGGATACCTTTGACCACTTTCTCCCTGAGTTTGATAAACCTTGGGTGATCCACTTAAGGGAAACTTGTTGCTGTTCTACAAACCTCTGCACTTGGAGGCCCAACAACTGTCTACAAGAATAGAAGTCCGTAGACATCAAGGTGTTGTACGTTCAGCACTTCGATGATCGTGGGATTGGATTAGATCGTGAGGAATGCACTGCATCAAATGAAGTGCTTCATCCGTAATATGTGACCGTGCGTCTAGTGGTAATCCTGATGGCCTATAACCTCAGCTAGATTTTGGGAACACCATGTAGGGAAAAAGGTTTTATTTATCTCTACATGGCCCAACACTCTCTCCACAAAAAACCTTTGTGATGTCTCCGGGTGACTCCTACCAATGCTTGTCCATGGATGATGATGATGAGCTTGAGGGCCTCAGTCCCAACTCAATTTGGAAGAGGAACCATAGGAGGGAGGATTACTACGATGATGAAGACGATGCCAACGATGGAGAAGAAGATGAGTAGGAGGACAACCACATGCACATCACCAATGTTGAGTACAAAGGAAGGCTCCATCCTTCTCCTATGCCCCTTTCCGCTGTAAAAGTGGCGCGGCCTTCGAAGAGGATCAGGCAAACTGCTTGCATGAGTACCGGTGGAAAATATACAAGGCATTGTCTTGCTTCTCAAAACCATGTTACTAATCTTAATTGTAGGGAGTTCATTCACGTCCTAGCGACATATCTTCCTGGAGAGCGGGATCACCATCTCCCAAATAGGAAGGAAAGAGGATCAAGCCCGGAGTGGAAGCCAAGCAAGGAGAAAGTTGGAGAAAAACTTTGGGAAAACTTTGCCTATGACCTCATGATGTGTACTTAAGGACCTCCAAAGTCACCATGATACAAAAGAACAAGATAAGGGGAAAAATAAGTGAAGATCTACATCAATACTCAAGCTTGGGGGGTTTCACCTAGCCTTTTATGCTTTTTAGTTTATTACATTGCTTCTAGTCATGATCGTTAGGATGTTTGTTCTTTTATCTATTCGGTATCGATTTTCTCATCGCTTAAAGGGCTTTTAGGGCAATATCTTGTATCCTTGACCGAGAGGTTTTTAATAAAATACGAAGTATGGTGTGGTCCATGATTCTTTTGTTTGCATATTTATGGGCAACACTCATGCAGATGTGCGCCTCATATCTAGAAGTTTTAGTTACATCTTGCCTTGAATTAGATTAACTTGAGTTTGTTGGACAAGTATAGAACTTCTCAAACAAACAAAAACTTGCAACAAAGGAAAGATCCATGCGAGTGATGTTTACAAATATATATAATAGAAAAATACCTTGAATTCATAGTAGAGATATGGTTTTGTAGAACAAAGAATTAGTAAGAGATGATGACAAGGGGGAATGAGATACTCTTGTTCCATTTAGTAATCAACGAGTAAACTGGGGTCATGGATATTTCAATACATAAGTGCGATAACACTTAGCTGAACCCACACGAATTACGAGGCATGCTAGGTCTCTGAGGCGACTCGAGGCCACGCCTCTAGTCATCGTCGGTGCCACTTCACCGTCGGTGCCCACCTCTCTCTGATCCTCCATGGCTCCTCCTGCTGGTAGTTGGAAGGTCTTTTACATAGAGACTAGTACTGGTGGTAAGTTTCTCAAAGCATCTTTGGTTCTTTCTTCCAAAGATTGGTTAGTTCTTCTCAATGCCAAGGGTTCACCTTTGGATGGTAAGAATCTTTAAAATGGGGAGAAGATCTTGGTTGGATCTGTTGTGAGGTTCCCCTCTCACCTTGCCAGAGCAAATGAGATCTTGGTATCTTCAAATGTATTTTTTGGTAGATCTCCTTCTCGTGATGGATCTGATGAGAATATTTCTTTAAAGTGGCATGCTCTTTGTTTCTCCACGCAAGACAAACAATTTACAGGGTTTTTGATCCTTAATACTCATTCTAAAAGATTGGTTATCCTCAACTAGAATGAAGTGATCATTGATGCTTGGTATGTACTCCAAGATGAGAAGATTTCTATAGGAGTTTCTTTAGAACTCATAGTGTTAAAGATTACTATTTGTAAGCAAATTCTTTCTAAGGTGGAAAAGAATGTTTCTGAGGTTGACAAGGGTGTGGCATCTGGAAAAAAATTCCAACCTTGAGGATTTGAATAAAGATGGTGTTTCTTTGACCCAACCTAGTGATATCTCTTTGTATTTCAACATAGGTAAAAAGTTTGATCTCGATATTAGAAGAAAATTTGGCCTCTCTATAAATTTCTACCCTGGTTTTTGCAGAAGAGCATTTTTCATGGTTTGCTCCTTTGGAAGAGATGATTTCAAGTTAGATGTTCATACTGTGAGCATTGCAATTCAATCCTGCTTTAGAGGATCAACTTCCCTCTTCCAAGTTAGGCATTTACAAGACAAAACATTCAGGTTCTCGGTTGCCTCCAGGGTGTTCGTTTTGAAATATACAACATCTCTAGATTTTCTAATGAACATTTTGTTATGATCATATATCTTTGGGGTGAAGGTGGCCCCAATTTTCAAATAGAGGAAAAAAATTATCGTGAGCAATATCTTGATTGGAAAGTTGTTTCCTATAAGAAACAATCACACAAAAAATTGGGTTTCGCTCTAATGGTCATTCAAATTCTAGCCATTTGGGTCTTAATTCAGTCTTTGACCATTTAAAGTTTCCTGAGACAACTGTGAAACCGCCTCCATGCATGGGCTGATAGATTGGTACGATGTTTAATGAAGATATGGGGTCACTAATGCCCATTCATTTGTGGAGCCTAAAATTAAGTGAAAATCAAACAAGGTGCTTTTGGCACCTCCTCATAATTCGCGCGCGAAATCTGGGGCATTTAAACAAACAGGGGTCCTTCCTTTCTATGCTTCCCCTCTGCCCCAATAAGGGAATGTCCCAATGATTTATATCTTAATTGGTTCAATTCCCAATAGCACACTCCACATTTGCAGCCTTGGTTCTTTTCCTGTCTTAAAGAATTCTCCATTTCTAGTGAAAAGAATAAAGCAGAGCACCTCGTCTCCTCAACTCCCCCGCATGTGCAAAACCCAACTTCCCCTTCTCCTGGTCCGGCCTCGTCGGCGGCGGTGGCTCCTGAGGAAATGGCCAACATCCCCATCAACCCTGCACCTTTTCTGCCCCATGGCTTTGAGATTATGAAGGTAGAAGGGCGAGTTGACGTCAGGAGGGTGGTGGTTCCTCGTCGGCAATGCCTCCATGAATAGTATGCTATTATGCCACCATTGATCCCATGCCTCCCTGCCCTTTTCCTTTTCAGAATGTTCATGATGTTCTTCTTGATTTTATCCATAATGAGGCTAGAGTTGGGTATAGAGGTATTCAGGACTGCCCCTTTGGTGCTTCGTATCTGCAATTTACCCATGTCAGTGACAGGGAGAGGTTAATTAGGGATAGCCCCATTGCATTCCAGGATGTGCATGTTTCTTTTGCTAAGAACAATGAGGGGGTTAAATGGCGTAGGGTTCAATTCAATAATGAGTGTTGGGTTATGCTGGTTGGGCCACCACTTGATCACTAGAATACTGAGGACCTCAATGCTATTTTTAATTGCATTGGGAAGATGCAGATGTGGGTGAGAGACCCTAATCAAAATGGAAGAATTATTGCCAAAGTCAGAGTCACTAACTTGGATGACATCCCCAAAAGTATCAGGCTCACACTTGGAGACTGTGAAGAATCTGAATCCCAGACATTTTCTGTAGAACTACTCTTTAGTAACTTGCTTGGTGGGGGCCCACTAGATGAAGATCCTGCACCTGAGGATGGTGTTGATCCTCATCCTGCTCATGAGAATGTGGTTGCTCCTTTTGTTCCACCACCACCCCCTCCCCCCCACGGGCCAATGATGATAATGCTGGAGGGTGTAGTATCCCTCCTTTGTAAAGGAAAAGGATCCCTGTGATTGCAATGATAGTCCCTGGATCATTGCTAGCATCCACAGTTTAAGATGAAGTACACAGAAACAAAGGTCATTTATTACATTCATTCCAGAGATAAAACATAGTCTTTTACAACTCAGGGCCATAGGCCTAATACAAGAGTTCTTGGAATAAGTAAATAAACATAAGTCTTCATCTTCATGTGCCACAGGCAAGCATGTTGAGTGTAGACTCATGACTCCTAATCATCATCGGAGTAACCTGCAACATTACAAGTTACAGCCACAGAGGGTCAGTACTTTGGAATAGTATTGGCAAGTGATACCGTAGTAAATTTTAAGTGGACTATATTACTATATGCATTTTGGCTAAGTGTAGCTTGGCTTGCTTTGCTCAAAATAGGTTTTTCCTATTAGTTGAAAACACTAAGTTTTTCTTTGTCAAAAACTTCCTAAGAAACCACCAATAGACATTGGGGTCCTTCACCCTTGTTCACCCACAAGTTTTACTTAGAAGTTGGAGTGATGAGATTCTTGTAGCTTCCATGTCTTGATGCTCAAGTTGTCCATTGCCATGGACTTGGCTAAGTACTTAGATTTTCCATCTGCAGAGGTTGTGCACTTTCCCCACCAGACTTGGTTTCCCAAGACAGGAACTTTCAGAAGCCTTTCCTTAGTCAAATGGATGCGTTCCAACCTATCATCCCACTACCACCAACTGTCGACCAAGTTCTAGCAACCTATATGATCAAGGCAGAGCCCGTATTGCCAAGTGGTTGCACTGTAAGCTTTCTCAACACTTGGCCTCCAAATCCCTTTGTGCCTGGGTGGCATACCACAAGTGAGATACACAAGCCAAATCCATGGCCTTGTGTAACCACTCAACCAAAAACCACCCTTCAAGTCCCATTCCACCCAGGAAGTTCATTGACTTAGTTATTTTATTAAGAAAAGCATGAGTCCCAAAGGACTTAGAATTATTTCACCATAGCATGTACATACTTTACAAACCCTTGTTTTTAACTAGCTAGGCTAAGCATGGCATAGTAACTTAACTTAGGAAAATTCCCTAGCAATTCTACAATTCTACACTACATAGGATTTCCCAACATAGCATTTGGCCAAAGTAGTATGCAAGACTTAGCAAAAATAATTCTAATGCTTATTCAAAACAAAGGGTGGAAATATCTTGAAGTATCACTTGCCTTGGTAATGGGGAGAGTAGCACTCTTCACAATCACAGTCACTAGCAAAATCTACACAAAATTTGTAGCATACAATTACACACAATTTATATACAAACAAAAATATGAATGCATGCATGCAAGAAATTACTAAGTGATGTTTTTGAAAACTCTACCAAGCAAGTGTACGATACAGAAACAAAACAAGTCACAAAGTTTGATAACTAAACTTATTTAGCTCTAAAACAAATTGCTAAACAAAAACTATGCCCAAAATGGACCTAAACATGTTTATGCATACAAAGTAATTTTAACAGATACTATTTGTTAAACACATTGCAGATTCAGAAAGGCCTTGATTCATTGATTCCAACGGTATAAAATTTGCAAAATTCTAATGTGGGAATCTCAAGTTATAGCCATTTGAAATCTGGATCTAAATCTGTTTTTGAATTCTGTTTTTGAATCAATCCTAGACACGTGTCGCAATATTACTGGCGCGTACCGATTTGTTTGGATCGACAAACGCAGGCCGTAGGATCTAACTTAGATCTAGCGGCGCAGAGGCATGCGATACCCCTTCGATTATAATCTATCCTAGCCCTACGATATAGATCCAACGGACACAGACAGCAAGCCACTAACTGGCGGCGCTTAACGGCTGCGCGCGGCGGCGACGGCCAGATGGTGGCGGCGCCGGTGATACAGGAAGCTAGATGGGTAGGGAAGATACTCACCGTGATCGCAAGGACGAGGTGATGCTCAACGTACGAACGGCTCGGCAAGGGGCGCTCAGGGTTGCGGTGGATTGCTCGCCAGAGTAGGGTCTGGCGACGGTGGCTCTGTTCGAAGGCGACGCTGTCGATCACGAGGAGGCAAACAGAAGGCGTGGTCAGATGCAGGAGATCACGGAGAAGACACGTGTGTGAAGGAGAAGGCTTGGGGCGGTCTGATCTTACCGGAGGAGCTCGACGGAGTTGAAGCCGAAGACGGTGGCGCTCAGTCGCTTGTGTTGCCGACGTTCTGGGTCACGCGCGGGCGAGCTAGTGGTACTGGGAGGTGCGCGAGGTCAAATGGAGCCTGCTCGTGTGAACCAGGAGTAGGGGGGTGGCCAGAGTTGGCCGGAATCGTGGCTGCAGCTTGTCGGAGACAGCGGGGTTGCGGTGAGCAATTCGTGCAGCCTGGGGGCGCTCTGGGCTTGGGGTTTGGGGGATAATGGAGAGGGGGCAGAGGGGGTTTAAGTAGCCAGGATACGAGCGAGATTTACTCGTGCATTTACGCGAATTGAAGCTGCGCAAATCAACAGGAAAAGTCCGGCGTCAATTTGGGGATGAACCAGTCGTGGGGGTGGAGACGACGGTACCCGCGTGGACGGTGGTTGTCAGCGAGAGAGGAGGAGGGGGAGTGGGTCCTGCCTGTCAGCGAGCTGGTGGGTGCGGGGGCGTGTGAAAGAAAACATTTCGCGGGGTGGGAGCTGCTGAGCTAGTTGGGCCGTGTTGGGCTGGGTCGGCCAGATTGGCTGGCTATCTATTTTTTTTCTTCTTTACTCCTTTTCTTTTTCTGATTGATTTTCTAGAAATAGTTTTCAAACTCCATTTCAAATAAGTTTAAATTCAAACCTGTTCTAGTTTTTTTTTGTACAGTGATCCTTGCACCCAAATAAGTGTCAAACACCTTTGTTCACTCAGACCTACTTGGGTTATTTGAAAATAATACAATAAAACCAAGCCTTTTTGGAGATATAATAATAGGCATAACTTTGGTTTTATTCCATATTTTGTTTTGAAACTTTGCCCAAGCTTTTGAAATCACTTAAGTTTGAATTCAAAACATCCTAAATGAATAATAGCACCTTTATCATTAGCATGTAGCACAAAGGCTAGGGTTTTCATACATCAAATAATGAGCAACATTTGCTCCTGTTTGAAATGATTTTGAGATAAAACCCTAAATGATGATGGATGCATGGATGATATGCATGAGTTTTGAATCATGATTTTGGGATGTTACAAATCTAACCCCCTTGAGGTGAATCTCTCCCTCGAGATTCGGATTGGCTAGCAAATAGGTGAGGGTGGTCTTTCCGAAGATCATCTTCTCTTTCCCATGTTGCTTCCTCTTCGGTATGATGGTTCCATTGCACTTTGCAAAACTTGATAGTCTTTGTTCTCGTGACTCTTTCTGCAATCTCAAGAACCTTGATAGGCTTTTCTTCATAAGTGAGATCACTTTCTAGTTGAACTTCTTCCAAAGGTATGGTATCCTTCAAAGAAGATTCTTCCATTTCTGGGTGACATTTCTTAAGCTGACTCACATGAAATACATTATGGATCACGATAGAGATCTTTGGCGTTCAACCTCATAAGCCACTTCTCCTTTGCGTCTCAGAATCTTGAATGGTCCAACATATCTTGGTGCCAACTTTCCTTTGACTCTGAATCTTTTCACTCCACGGAGTGGTGATACTCTAAGATAGGCTCTATCACCAACTTCGTAGGTGACTTCTCTACGCTTAGGATCTGCGTAGCTTTTCTGTCGGGACTGTGCTATATTCAACCTGTCCTTAACCAATTTGACCTTCTCTTCGGCTTCTTTGATAAGATCTGTCCCAAATAAACTTCTTTCTCCCACACCATTCCATAACAATGGGGTGGTACATTTTCTTCCGTAGAGAAACTCAAACGGTGCCATCTCAATGCTGGCTTGATAGGCATTGTTATAAGAAAATTCTGCGTAAGCGACTTTCATCCCAACTTGCTCAATAATCTAGGGCACATGCCCTCAACATGTCTTCCGAATTTGATTAGTCCTTTCTGCTTTGTCCATCGGTTTGAGGATGAAAAGATCTGAATTCCAACCTCGTTCCCAATGACTCATGTATTTGTCTCCAAAAATGGGAAGTGAATTGGGTTCCCCTATCGGACACAATACTCTTAGGCACACCGTGAAGGCATACAATTCTACTCATGTAGATTTTGGCTAACTTGGCACTTGTATAAGTTGTCTTCACGGGTATGAAATGGGACACTTTAGTTAAGCGATCCACTACTACCCATATGGAATCATATCCTGATCTGGTCCTTGGTAATCCGGTAATGAAATCCATACCAATCTTGTCCCATTTCCAATCAGGAATAGGTAGTGGTTGAAGCAAACCTGCTGGTTTCTGATGCTCCGCTTTTACTCTACTACATACATCACACAAAGAAATATGTTCGGCGATGTCTCTCTTGAGATTGTTCCACCAAAATCTTTCTTTCATGTCCATGTACATTTTGGTGTTACCCGGATGAATAGAATTCGGAGAGTTGTGGGCTTCTTGCAGAATCAGTTTCCACAACTCTGGATCTTGTGAAACACAGATACGTTTCCCATGCCATAATGTACCCTGTTCGTCTTCATGGAAATTTTTAGCTCTCCCTTGGCCAATATTTTCCTTAATCCTTTCAATTTCCTTATCGGTCTTCTGAGCTTCTCGGATCTTGTCCAACAAAGTGGGTTGAACATCCAAATACATAAGATGTCCTTCAGGCACAATCTCCAATCTGAGTTCTTTGAATTGAGCACACAAATCATCTGGCAATTCTCCTTTGGTAAGGCCATTTACAAATACCTTACGACTTAGAGCATCCGCTACATCGTTTGCATTACCGGGGTGATATTGCAGACTTAAGTCGTAATCTTTTATAAGCTCTAACCATCTTCTTTGTCTCATATTGATTTCCTTCTGGGTGAAGATATACTTCAAACTCTTGTGATCGGTGAACACTTCACAACGCTTTCCCAAAAGGTAATGTCTCCATGTTTTGAGTGCATGGACGACAGAGGCTAACTCCAAATCATGAGTAGGATAGTTTACTTCATGATTTTTGAGTTATCTCGAGGCATAGGCCACAACTTTACCGTCTTGCATAAGTACGACACCCAAACCTTGATGAGACGCATCACAGTATACTTGGAAATCCTTTTCCAAATATGGCAGACATAGAACCGGTGCTATCACAAGTCTCTTCTTCAATTCTTGAAAGCTGACTTCACAACCTTCAGACCAAGAAAACTTCTTGTCTTTCTTTAATAATTCAGTGATGGGCTTAGCAACCTTTGAGAAATTCTCAATGAATCTTCTGTAGTAACCTGCTAAGCCAAGGAAACTACGAACTTCTTTTACATTCTTGGGAGATTCCCATTCCGTCACAGCTGAAACCTTAGCAGGATCAACTGCTACACCATATTTTGTCATAACATGACCAAGAAAACCAACTTCCTCTAACCAGAACTCACACTTGCTGAATTTGGCATAAAGTTTATGCTTTCTTAACTTCTCAAGTATCAAACGCAAGTGTCCTTCATGCTCTTCTTTGCTCTTGGAGTAGACTAAGATGTCATCGATGAAAACGACAACAAACTTGTCGAGGAATTCCATGAACACTTTGTTCATCATATTCATGAAGTAGGCTGGAGCATTGGTTAAGCCAAAAGGCATCACGGTATATTCATACAATCCATACCTTGTGGTGAATGCTGTTTTAGGTATGTCTTGCTCTCTTATCTTGAGTTGAAAATAGCCTGACCGGAGATCAATCTTCGAGAACACACATGCTCCCTCTAGCTGATCAAACAAGTCATTGATTCTTGGCAAAGGATATTTATTCTTGATAGTTACCTCGTTGAGTGAACGGTAATCTATGCATAACCTTTGGCTTCTATCTTTCTTCTCCACGAACAATACTGGGGCTCCCCAAGATGAAGAACTTGGTTGGATAAATCCTTTCTGCAACTGTTCTCCTAGTTGCTTCTTGAGATCTTTCAGTTCATCAACTGACATTTTGTATGGTCTCTTTGCTATTGGTCCAGAACCTGGTACCAAATCTATCAGAAATTCCACATCTCTATCTGGTGGCATTCCTGGCAATTCTTCCGGAAACACATCCGGATACTCACAAACAATTGGCACACTGTCCATGCTAACCCCCTTAAGAGAATTTAACATACTCTTCTTTGCTCCAAAGCTGGTCTTGAATCTGATCCTTTTATTATCCGGAGTCGTGAGTGAGACAGTATGGCTGGCACAATCTATCACTACTTTGTACTTAGTCATCCAGTCCATTCCCAGAATGACATCCAACCCTTGGGAGTTTAATATTATCAAGTTAACGGGAAACTTATACTTCCCGAATTCTATGACTAGGTCATGGCATCCTGAATTCACTATCATTTCTCCACCATGAGAACTTACTTTTATAGGACACCCAATAGTTTCTACCGGTAGTTCATTTCTTTCAACAAATGCTCTTGATATGAATGAATGAGATGCAACAGTATCAAAGAGTACAAATGCTGGAATGGAATTGAGTCTGAACTTACCAGCAACTGCATCAGGCTCCTCATAGACCTCCTCCACATTAATGTGGTTCACCTGACCTTTCTGAAAAGGATTGGGCTTGACAGGTCCTTCAACTTTCTTTTCGGGGCACTCATTTGCATAGTGTCCCATCTTCTTGCATTTGAAGCACTCAACCTGACTGATGTCCCTTTTTGCAGGCTGACTTCCACTTCCACTACCATTCCCACTGTCACATCCCAAGATTTTCCAAATCTTGTAATGTGAAAATAAATGGATAAAATAAAACTTTGTTTGATTTTCAGGGCCAGAAGAAACTTTTTGAATTCCAATAGGAATCTTCAAACCTATTTTGAACAATTAAATCCCAAAAAGATTTAAAAACATAAAACAATTAACAAAGGAAAATAAAATATTTTGGAAATACTATTTTGGATCTTTTAATTAAAGGATTTGGTATTCAAAAGAAAAGATGGATTTATAAATAAGGATTATTTTATAAAGCCAAATTAAACTTGGCCAAGATTTTGGAACAAAAGAGTTTTCTTTGATTAAAATAATAAAGGTTTATTTTAAATAAAGTAACAAGGATTTAACATCCAACCTTATTTAAAGATAAAAGGTTTTACCAAATTAAATTAAAACATCAAAACTTATTAAATTATTTAAAATAAGATTCCCAATTAATTGAAATTCACAAATAAAATCTACAAAAATGTTTTGGCTTTATTTTAGATTCAAAATAAATATCTCAATAAAATAAAACCTATTTGAAATAATAATGAAAGTCTATTATATTTAATTAATAATGGACACTAAAATAAAATGTTATTTCTGTATTAAACAAGTTTTCCAAATATTCTTTATTTCCAAATAAAACCCACTGATTTTGTTTTGAAAATATTTGAATTTAAAATGGTGATTTTATTTATTAGATCAAACCCTATTTAAATAAATAACCAAAGGTACATTTTATTTAATTGATGAATGGATCCTAAAATGAATTAAAATATTATTTTTATTTTAGAATTTTTGGTATTTGATACTGAACAGAATCAAGTTCAAAAGTTCTGAAGTGTGGTGTTTGTTTGAATTTATTTGGTTGATTGGATGGTTAGTTTGAATTTCAAATCAGTAAATAAGAAATAGAAAAGGAAAAAGTTTCTGTACAAAAAAAAAAGAGAAACAACATCAGCCCAACAAGGCCCAGCCCAACAACCCAACTACCCAGCTCCTTCCTCCCCCGAACTGTTTTTCTCCACCGCAAACCTAACCCACACCCTCACTGGCAGGTGGACCTCTTCCTCGTCTATTTCCCACTGACTGACCGACCCCACTTGGAACTGTTCTTCCTCTTCACCCAGCTCGACGTTCCTCCTGTCTCGGCAGTAATTCGCGTCAATTCGACTTAATGCCACGATTAAGCCTCGCAGTGATCAAGCTCGATAAAACGCCATCCTCCTCTCCGCTTCTCCGCCTCCTTCCCGAGCACGCCTCCGCCGCATTTGTCCTCGAACAGCTTCGTCTCCGACGAGCTTCCACCGACGAATACGGCCGAACCACACCTCCTCCTGCCTCCCCGAACACACGAGCACGCTCACCGCATCCTGGCGCATCTTACCGTGCCAATCATTCATCCGCGGGCGCCCAGAGCATCGACTTCGACAACATCTGACCGCGCCGCCGCGTCTGCCTCACTCCGACGAAGTCCCCTGGTAAACACCGACCGCCCTGTGCTCTCTCGTTCATGCTCCTACACTCGCCACACTCGACTGTGTCTAATTGTGTACTCGTTTTCCCCCGGGGCGAACCACAGCTCCACCCACGACGAGCTCCAGGACCAACTGACACCGACCAAGACTCCGGCGAGCAATTAATCACAGCTTCGCGTGCCCCTCGTCGAACCAGCAGCACGTTGAGCATCGCCGTGTTTTCCTAGGCCTGGTGAGCATCTTCTTACCCTTTCTTGCTTCCTGCCTCGCTAGCGCTGCCGCCAACTGGCCGCTCCGCCGCTCGCCGGTAACATATCGCCGCCAGTCCTTGGCCAGGCAGCAGCAACCGTCCGATCTTGATCCAGCGGCTAAGAAAGAAAGTGAGCAAAGGGGTATGCGTCGATCTACGCCGCACGTTTTCAGTTAGATCCAACGCACCCCAGTAGCCGATCCGAGCGAACCGTTATTGCCCAATCAGAAGCAGCCACGTGTACAGGATTCGATTTAAAACAGAATTTTGATCTGATTAGTATACAAATTAGTAATTGCTATAACTTTCAAACCACACTTCCAAATTTTACAAATTTTATATCAATGGATTCAGGAGAACAAGCCCTAGCCAACCATGCCCTTAGTTTAGCAAATAGTATCTGTTAGATTGTTTGAATTTTCAGAAACATTTGTATACTTGTTTAGATTAGAAAAATTGTTTAAAAATGATTTTTGGATTAAAACCTTTGCAAATTGGACTGTTGTGACCTTACTGACCCTAGGAACCAACCTATGGTATTAAAAATGATTTTTGTAAGATTTAGGTTGGATTACTTGACTTAGTCATTTTCTAGCCAAATAAAAAGAATAGTTTTTGTTATAAAAATATTTATGGAAAGAAAACTTTGAGAAAATGGTTTGGACCAAACCTACTGACCCAAAAACACCAGGCTTTGCAATAGCAACTCATTTGGTGAACAACTTAAGAGTTTTGCCTTAATAAAAACATTTTTCACCACATGAAATGATGAATGGAATTAAAAATAGTTTTTGGACAAAACCCTCTTGCTAATGACTTTGCCACTTTGAGAAATGACCAATTTGGATCTTACAAAGTTTAGAAACCCCATAGAGACCCCTTTGCAAAATAAAACTATCTTGTGCATGCTCCCATGCATGAATTGGTTTCCATTGTCTTGTGTGTGTGAAATTGTTTGAGTGATTAATGGTTTGGAATGTTAGTTGATTTTGTGTTTGCTTGATTGACTTGTAGTGAAGTTAGAGAAGTGTGAGACTAGCAAGATCAAGGAGTGAACTACCATTCCCTACCAAAAAGGCAAGTGATGCTTCATACTTTTTGTCCCATTACTTTCTCTATGCATTTAGTGATTTTGCTAAGTAAAACTTGCATGGATTTTGCTATGTATAGACCCTGCTATAAGAAAAATTAGTAGATGAATCCTTAGTATGATTTTCCTAAGTTAAGATTCCTATTACTATCAAGCTTAGCCTAGCTAATAGAAAACATGGGTGGAGTATATATTCACACTGTTGAAAATTATTCTAAGTCTGAGGACTTAGGTTTTGTTTAATAAAACAACTAAGTTAAATGAACCTCCTGGGTGGAATGGAAGGATTGGGTTATGTTGAGTGGTTACACAAGGCCATGGACTTGGGTTGTGTATCTCACTTGTGGTATGCCACCCAGGCACAAAGAGATTTGAGATGTCAAATGTTGAGAAGCTTCAAGTGCAACCACTTGGCAATATGGGCTCTGCCATGATCATATAGGTTGCAAGAACTTAGCCAAATGGAAAGTGGGTGGTAGTGTTTTATAGGTTGGAACGCGTCCATTTTGGTCTAAGGGGAGGCTTCTGAAATATTTTGTCTTGGGAAACCAAGTCTTGTGGGTAAAGTGCACCACCTCTGCAGAGTGAAAAATCTAAGTACTTAGCCATGTCCCTGGTAAAGGACAAATTGAGCATCAAGACATGGAAGCAATCAAGAATCTCATCATTCAAATTTCTAAAGTTAAAACTTGTGGATTGAACAAGGGTTGTTTGAATTCTTCAATCATTTATGGAGAGATGGCTTGTTACAAGGATCTTGAAATCTTTGATTGAGGGAAATGATTTTGTCAAGCAAAAACTTAGTATTTTCAAAATGATAATAAAAATCTATTTTGAGCAATGCAAGCCTCAACTCCACTTAGCCAAATGCATTTAGATGATAGACTCCACTATAATACCATAGTATCACTTGCCAATACAATTCAAATGTATTGACCCTTTGTGGCTGTAACTTGTATGTTGCAGGTTTGATTGATTTTAGTGAAGATTGATTGTTTAGGATTACAAAGTCTACAACCAACATCTGCCTGTGGCACTTTGAAGATGAAGGACCACTTAACCATAGTTATTCCGCTGCAATGTAATGTAATAGCCAAATGAGCTATAATTGATGTAATAAACTTATGTTATTCCTGGTTATAAAGTTATATTATGACCTTTGTTTCTTGATATTACATCTTAACTGTGGATGCTAGCTATTGATCCAGGGACTAGCATTGTAAAACACATGAGGACTCTACCTTATTAGGTTGGGACCCCAACAGATGGTATCAGAGCATTGTGTTGCCTGTAGGATTTGTAAACCCTAGGATTGGACAAAACCCTTAGAAAAATAGGAGTTGTATTTTGATCCAAAAACCTATTTACAAAAACACTTGTAAACTCTTTCCTCAACCATTTTGGTTTCAACTCTACATCTCTTCTACTTCGACTTGATGGAAAAGCCTACCCCATGACCAAAGACTACACCATGTGCAAAGGACTGCTTCAACTTCTCCAACTCTAATGACTTCAACATCTTCAGTATATTCACCAAGGACTTCCAACATGGATACCACTAAGGACTACAAGTAAGACAAGGAAAACTTGCTCAAGATTTAGAGACTGAGGGAATGCAAAAGTTAGAAGGAGCCTACATCATTTGAAGTATTGCAACCAAGAGTTTTTCTCAAGGAAACCATGATCTCATACAAGAAGAATCATAAAGGAAGGAAAGATCACAAGTGAACCATATAGATGGACCACCATATACTAGTTAAGTCAAAACCACCAATTCATGTGGTGTAACAAAAGTATTTTGTTGCCTAAGTATGTGCTTGAACATTGTTTGAGTGAAATGTTTGGTTTGTGATTGCATGCACATTGCTTGTGTGAATTGTGATGTGTGTGATTAGGATTGACTCCTTAGAAATATCTTGCCTATTCTAATCTCCCTTCAAACCCAAACAGATAACTTCTCCAAGAGACTCCAACATCAAGGATAATGACATCAACAACAACCAAGAGGACAACATGAGAGAACTTATAGCAACCCAAAACCAGTTGAGCCAAGAGACAACTCAACTTTTAGCCAACAACAATGGATTAGACCCAGCCATACAAAGGATTTTGAAACTTCAATCCCAATTGTTGCAAGGATTAGTTACTCAAATGATCAACATGGGAGAAAACTTTTCCCAAGGAGCTAATGACAACAATGATGACAAAGATGTTTGTAGGGACAAGGATCATGCACCCAAAGAACATGAAGATCAATGCCCCAAGAAGAGAGAAAGATCTCCCACCTATGAAGAATATGAACTGGAAGAACTCTTAGCTTTGGAGAGACCCAAAAAGAAGAAGAAGGACATAAGCCAATTGCAATGTTACAATTGCAAAGAGATGGGACACTATGCCAATGAATGCCCAGAAAAGAAGAAGAACCAAAAAAACAAACAAAAGGTAATGATACCAAAGGAAAGGAAAGATATCAGCCAAGTGATGTGTTCCAAATGCAAGGAACTAGGCCACTATGCAAACAATTGTCCAAGGAAGATGAAGAACAAGTTAAACAAGTCTATGGAGAAACTCAACCTTGGCCCATGAGTCAAGTAAAGAAACCAAGGACACATGCAAAAGTTTGCTTAGAGAAATTTTCCCAGGATCCCAAGAAGGACAATGTGTAATTTTTGTTTGAAATTTTTTAAGGGTGGTAGTACCCTAGTTGTTTTGAACATACTTGTAACCCTAGCCTCCCCAAATCTCGGGACGAGATTTATTTTAAGGGTGGTAGCCTGTCACATCCCAAGATTTTCCAAATCTTGTAATGTGAAAATAAATGGATAAAATAGAACTTTGTTTGATTTTCAGGGCCAGAAGAAACTTTTTGAATTCCAATAGGAATCTTCAAACCTATTTTGAATAATTAAATCCCAAAAAGATTTAAAAACATAAAACAATTAACAAAGGAAAATAAAATATTTTGGAAATACTATTTTGGATCTTTTAATAAAAGGATTTGGTATTCAAAAGAAAAGATGGATTTATAAATAAGGATTATTTTATAAAGCCAAATTAAACTTGGCCAAGATTTTGGAACAAAAGAGTTTTCTTTGATTAAAATAATAAAGGTTTATTTTAAATAAAGTAACAAGGATTTAACATTCAACCTTATTTAAAGATAAAAGGTTTTACCAAATTAAATTGAAACATCAAAACTTATTAAATTATTTAAAATAAGATTCCCAATTAATTGAAATTCACAAATAAAATCTACAAAAATGTTTTGGCTTTATTTTAGATTCAAAATAAATATCTCAATAAAATAAAACCTATTTGAAATAATAATGAAAGTCTATTATATTTAATTAATAATGGACACTAAAATAAAATGTTATTTCTGTTTTAAACAAGTTTTCCAAATATTCTTTATTTCCAAATAAAACCCACTGATTTTGTTTTGAAAATATTTGAATTTAAAATGGTGATTTAATTTATTAGATCAAACCCTATTTAAATAAATAACCAAAGGTACATTTTATTTAATTGATGAATGGATCCTAAAATGAATTAAAATATTATTTTTATTTTAGAATTTTTGGTATTTGATACTGAACAGAATCAAGTTCAAAAGTTCTGAAGTGTGGTGTTTGTTTGAATTTATTTGGTTGATTGGATGGTTAGTTTGAATTTCAAATCAGTAAATAAGAAATAGAAAAGGAAAAAGTTTCTGTACAAAAAAAAGAGAAACAACAGTAGCCCAACAAGGCCCAGCCCAACAGCCCAACTACCCAGCTCCTTCCTCCCCCGAACCGTTTTTCTCCACCGCAAACCTAACCCACACCCTCACTGGCAGGTGGACCTCTTCCTCGTCTATTTCCCACTGACTAACCGACCCCACTTGGAACTGTTCTTCCTCTTCACCCAGCTCGACCGTTCCTCCCGTTCCTGGCAGTAATTCGCGTCGTCAATTCGACTTAATGCCACGATTAAGCCTCGCAGTGATCAAGCTCGATAAAACGCCAGTCACTCCACTCCGTTTCCCCTCTGCCTCCTTCCCCGAGCACGCCTCCAGGCCGTCGCAATTTGTCCTCGAACAGCTTCGTCTCCGACGAGCTTCCACCGATGAATACGGCTGAACCACACCACCTCCTGCCTCCCCGAACACACGAGCACGCTCACCGCATCCTGGCGCATCTTACCGTGCCAATCATTCATCCGCGGGCGCCCAGATCATCGACTTCGACAACATCGACCGCCGCAAGATTCGCCTCACTCACGAAGTCCACAGTAAACACCGACCGCCCCGTGCTCTCTCGTTCATGCTCCTACACTCGACTGTGTCTAATCGTGTACTCGTTTTCCCTCGGGGCGAACCACAGCTCCACCCACGACGAGCTCCAGGACCAACTGACACCGACCAAGACTCCGGCGAGCAATTAATCACAGCTTCGCGTGCCCCTCGTCGAACCAGCAGCACGTTGAGCATCGCCGTGTTCTCCTGGGCCTGGTGAGCATCTTCTTACCCTTTCTTGCTTCCTGCCTCGCCAGCGCCGCCGCCAACTGGCCGCTCCGCCGCTCGCCGGTAACATATCGCCGCCAGTCCTTGGCCAGGCAGCAGCAACCGTCCGATCTTGATCCAGCGGCTAAGAAAGAAAGTGAGCGAAGGGGTATGCGTCGATCTGCGCCGCACGTTTTCAGTTAGATCCAACGCACCCCAGTAGCCGATCCGAGCGAACCGTTATTGCCCAATCAGAAGCATCCACGTGTACAGGATTCGATTTAAAACATAATTTTGATCTGATTAGTATACAAATTTGTAATTGCTATAACTTTCAAACCACACGCCCAAATTTTGCAAATTTTATATCAATGGATTCAGGAGAACAAGCCCTAGCCAACCATGCCCTTAGTTTAGCAAATAGTATCTGTTAGCTTGTTTGAATTTTCATAAACATTTGTGTACTTGTTTAGATTAGAAAAATTGTTTAAAAATGATTTTTGGATTAAAACCTTTGCAAATTGGACTGTTGTGACCTTACTGACCCTAGGAACCAACCTATGGTATTAAAAATGATTTTTTTAAGATTTAGGTTGGATTACTTGACTTAGTCATTTTCTAGCCAAATAAAAAGAATAGTTTTTGTTATAAAAATATTTATGGAAATAAAACTTTGAGAAAATGGTTTGGACCAAACCTACTGACCCAAAAACACCAAGCTTTGCAATAGCAACTCATTTGGTGAACAACTTAAGAGTTTTGCCTTAATAAAAACATTTTTCACCACATGAAATGATGAATGGAATTAAAAAAAGTTTTTGGACAAAACCCTCTTGCTAATGACTTTGCCACTTTGATAAATGACCAATTTGGATCTTACAAAGTTTAGAAACCCCATAGAGACCCCTTTGCAAAATAAAACTATCTTGTGCATGCTCCCATGCATGAATTGGTTTCCATTGTCTTGTGTGTGTGAAATTGTTTGAGTGATTAATGGTTTGGAATGTTAGTTGATTTTGTGTTTGCTTGATTGACTTGTAGTGAAGTTAGAGAAGTGTGAGACTAGCAAGATCAAGGAGTGAACTACCATTCCCTACCAAAAAGGCAAGTGATGCTTCATACTTTTTGTCCCATTACTTTCTCTATGCATTTAGTGATTTTGCTAAGTAAAACTTGCATGGATTTTGCTATGTATAGACCCTGCTATAAGAAAAATTAGTAGATGAATCCTTAGTATGATTTTCCTAAGTTAAGATTCCTACTACTATCAAGCTTAGCCTAGCTAATAGAAAACATGGGTGGAGTATATATTCACACTGTTGAAAATTATTCTATGTCTGAGGACTTAGGTTTTGTTTAATAAAACAACTAAGTTAAATGAACCTCCTGGGTGGAATGGAAGGATTGGGTTATGTTGAGTGGTTACACAAGGCCATGGACTTGGGTTGTGTATCTCACTTGTGGTATGCCACCCAGGCACAAAGAGATTTGAGATGTCAAATGTTGAGAAGCTTCAAGTGCAACCACTTGGCAATATGGGCTCTGCCATGATCATATAGGTTGCAAGAACTTAGCCAAATGGAAAGTGGGTGGTAGTGTTTTATAGGTTGGAACGCGTCCATTTTGGTCTAAGGGGAGGCTTCTGAAAGATTTTGTCTTGGGAAACCAAGTCTTGTGGGTAAAGTGCACCACCTCTGCAGAGTGAAAAATCTAAGTACTTAGCCATGTCCCTGGTAAAGGACAAATTGAGCATCAAGACATGGAAGCAATCAAGAATCTCATCATTCAAATTTCTAAAGTTAAAACTTGTGGATTGAACAAGGGTTGTTTGAATTCTTCAATCATTTATGGAGAGATGGCTTGTTACAAGGATCTTGAAATCTTTGATTGAGGGAAATGATTTTGTCAAGCAAAAACTTAGTATTTTCAAAATGATAATAAAAATCTATTTTGAGCAATGCAAGCCTCAACTCCACTTAGCCAAATGCATTTAGATGATAGACTCCACTATACTACCATAGTATCACTTGCCAATACAATTCAAATGTATTGACCCTTTGTGGTGTAACTTGTATGTTGCAGTTTGATTGATTTTAGTGAAGATTGATTGTTTAGGATTACAAAGTCTACAACCAACATCTTTCGTGGCACTTTGAAGATGAAGGACCACTTGACCATAGTTATTCCGCTGCAATGTAATGTAATAGCCAAATGAGCTATGATTGATGTAATAAACTTATGTTATTCCTGGTTATAAAGTTATATTATGACCTTTGTTTCTTGATATTACATCTTAACTGTGGATGCTAGCTATTGATCCAGGGACTAGCATTGTAAAACACAGGAGGACTCTACCTTATTAGGTTGGGACCCCTACACCCACTGTGGTGGCTCTTATGTCCACTCTTGTGGTTCTTATACTTGTCATTGTCATGATTGCGGTGATGCTTGTTGTCATGACGGTTGTGGTTGTGGTGCTTGTTGAATTTCCCATGCTTATGGGATCCTGAGCTTCTACTGTCATCATAGTGAGATCGTTTGTGAGACGATCCCGAGCTGTGCTTGTCGGAGTGCTTTCTTTTCCTACTCTCGACTTGCTTCATTTTGTTCTCCAATATAGCAGCCTTGTCACAGAGCGACTGATAAGTGGGAACATAAGCCACAGCCAGCTGCAGATTCAGCTCATCATTCAAGCCTTCCAAAAACTTTTCCTTTCTTTTGGCATCTGTGTCAACCTCATCCGGTGCATAGCGCGCCAGATTGTTGAACTCTTCTATATATTCAGCCACTCTGCGGTGGCGCTGCTTCAAGTTGTGAAACTCCTTCTTTTTCAGGCTCATCATTCCTGATGAGATATGAGCAGTGCGAAAGCCATCTTCAAAGATATCCCAAGTCACCTCATCTAAAGGAGTGGTGATTTGGAAGTTGTCCCACCATGTGGCGGCTGGCCCTTCCAACAGATGCGCTACGAACCTGACTTTTTGAGCATCCGTGCAGCCCACGGTCACTAAGTCCTTGTCCACAGAACATAGCCAATCATTGGCCACCATGGGATCAGTCGTCCCCGAAAACTTTGCTGGCCTCAAACGCAGAAATTTGGTGAGCATATCAAAACCCGGAGGGTTGTTGTTGTTGTTATTGGGGTTGTTGTTGTTATTCTGGTTTTGAATGAATGTTGTCATCATCTACATAAGCTGTGTTTGAGCATTCATCATCTGTTGCATTTCTGGAGTGATGTTGTTGGGGTTGGGGTTTGCGCGACGGGGAGGCATCTGTGGTTTGTTCAAATAGAGATAAGAATGAGATACCCATAGATGTTTTATGCACATTACATCACAAGCAAACACAAGCATGCATCACAAGATAAAAAGTTCAACAACCAGATAACAAGTTCTCGAAATAAAACACACACAAGTGGCAAGCCATCCACATGTCGGATGGTCTAATAATAAGTTCACAAATAACAAGTATGATAATGAAAGATAAACGAGTAGTCAAGTCTACTCATCAGCATCAATCTCCTCCTCGACGAAGGTAAGACCTGCGTTCTCTATCGCGGTCTTGTTCTCCTCAATAGTAGTGGTCAAGGAATCGATCTTGGCCTTGAGAGCCCTCTTCTGGGAGCGAAGCCTCTCGATCACCATCTGTTGCTGTTCTAGCTCGAAATCCTTGGACTTCAGTTCTTCAGTCATGTCCCGGATCTTCTTGTTCCTATCCTGGACGCGTTTCTCCTGACTCTTGAACTTGCGGTCCTGGGTCTCGAACTTCGCCTCCATTTCCTTGACTATCTCGTCCTACTGTGCGAAAAGCTTGTCCTTCTCACGAAGCTGCACCTGGAGCTCGTCATTACTGAGCATGACGTTGGTCCTGTCCGTGTCCACGTGCCTAATAAGAGACTCTAAGTCCTGGAGATAGAGACGTATCGTCTCTGCTGCGTCCCTCGAGTCGTCCTCAAAGTCGATGGACTCTCCATCATCATCACGTCTTCCGAAGACATGGAAGTGGGTTCCCCTAACCTGTCGGGAATGACGGCCTAACAGACGTCCTATCAGGTCCTGCATGACAACCTCCACGCCTCTTTCCCTGTCATCGTGCATAAGCTTGAAGACGATGGCCTCTGTAGTAGGCTCTGCCTGGCGTCCGGGCTGGTTCACCTTGAAGCCCCAGAGGTCCTTCCTCTCGAACTTGGTGAGTGGGTGCACCATAATGGTGGGAAGAGGGAGATTGAGCAAAGTGGTAAGCTCAACGATACGAGGACCAAAACGGGTACCCTGGAACTCCTCAACAGTGCTGATGGTAATATCCATCTATTTATAAGATAGAAAAGTTAGGAAAACACAATTTAAGATAAAACAAGACAAACATTTCATACATATCCATGGAACACAAAATCACACAAGTCATGCATACATGATTCTATTACATCAATCAAGGTCCAAACTTATTTAAGGTATCATTTTGGAAAATAAGGTGATAGGTGGTGGTCCAACTAACGAAGTGTGTTTACAATCCTATCTCACTGGATCTGTTGGCTAACACAATGTTCCTAGAGGCAATCCACCTATCTTGTTCACATGATTCCATCACTAAGTCAATAATATCTCCCCTTAAAGTTTGGTTGGTGGCTTCCAACTCTTGGGTAAGTTCCTTCTCTTTCTCTAAGTCTTTTTGGAGGTTGAGCATTCTGCACTTGACCCTAGCACTAAGTTCTTTGATAGTCCTCCAAGATGCTTCTCTTGCTGACTCAAAGAATGTGGTGTGCATTATAGTGTTGGTGTACATGCAGAAACCTCTTTCTTTGTGGTTGTCTTCCTTGTTTTTGTACAAGTGAAGTTGCACCCACCAATACTCCACTCCTTCATCCATCACTGGAAAGCCCTTGTAAACAGCTGCACCATGTGCTTCCATTGCCACCATGAGGTCCTTGAGAATTTTGGGAAACTCAGTTTCGCACTCCAAGGTCATGGTCATGAGTGGCCCTTTCTTCACGGCTTCCTTGATGGAGTTCATCTACAAATAGAGATGAGAAGATTAGAAAAGTTTACGAGAAGAATAGACAAGTGTAGAAGTAGTTGAATTTTTTTTCCTTAGTGGTTTTCCAATCCTAGGGTCATAATTCTACAGGAAACACAGTGCTCTGATACCATCTGTAGTATCCCTCCTTTATAAAGGAAAAGGATCCCTGTGATTGCAATGCTAGTCCCTGGATCATTGCTAGCATCCACAGTTTAAGATGAAGTACACAGAAACAAAGGTCATTTATTACATTCATTCCAGAGATAAAACATAGTCTTTTACAACTCAGGGCCATAGGCCTAATACAAGAGTTCTTGGAATAAGTAAATAAACATAAGTCTTCATCTTCATGTGCCACAGGCAAGCATGTTGAGTGTAGACTCATGACTCCTAATCATCATCGGAGTAACCTGCAACATTACAAGTTATAGCCACAGAGGGTCAGTACTTTGGAATAGTATTGGCAAGTGATACCTTAGTAAATTTTAAGTGGACTATATTACTATATGCATTTTGGCTAAGTGTAGCTTGGCTTGCTTTGCCCAAAATAGGTTTTTCCTATTAGTTGAAAACACTAAGTTTTTCTTTGTCAAAAACTTCCCAAGAAACCACCAATAGACATTGGGGTCCTTCACCCTTGTTCACCCACAAGTTTTACTTAGAAGTTGGAGTGATGAGATTCTTGTAGCTTCCATGTCTTGATGCTCAAGTTGTCCATTGCCATGGACTTGGCTAAGTACTTAGATTTTCCATCTGCAGAGGTTGTGCACTTTCCCCACCAGACTTGGTTTCCCAAGACAGGACCTTTCAGAAGCCTTTCCTTAGTCAAATGGACGCGTTCCAACCTATCATCCCACTACCACCAACTGTCCAAATGACCAAGTTCTAGCAACCTATATGTTCAAGGCAGAGCCCATATTGCCAAGTGGTTGCACTGTAAGCTTTCTCAACACTTGGCCTCCAAATCCCTTTGTGCCTGGGTGGCATACCACAAGTGAGATACACAAGCCAAATCCATGGCCTTGTGTAACCACTCAACCAAAAACCACCTTTCAAGTCCCATTCCACCCATGAAGTTCATTGACTTAGTTGTTTTATTAAGAAAAGCATGAGTCCCAAAGGACTTAGAATTATTTCACCATAGCATGTACATACTTTACCAACCCTTGTTTTCTACTAGCTAGGCTAAGCATGGAATAGTAACTTAACTTAGGAAAATTCCCTAGCAATTCTACAATTCTACACTACATAGGATTTCCCAACATAGCATTTGGCAAAAGTAGCATGCAAGACTTAGCAAAAATAATTCTAATGCTTATTCAAAACAAAGGGTGGAAATATCATGAAGTATCACTTGCCTTGGTAATGGGGAGAGTAGCACTCTTCACAATCACAGTCACTAGCAAAATCGACACAAAATTTGTAGCATACAATTACACACAATTTATATACAAACAAAAATATGAATGCATGCATGCAAGAAATTACTAAGTGATGTTTTTGAAAACTCTACCAAGCAAGTGTACGATACAGAAACAAAACAAGTCACAAAGTTTGATAACTAAACTTATTTAGCTCTAAAACAAATTGCTAAACAAAAACTATGCCCAAAATGGACCTAAACATGTTTCTGCATACAAAGTCATTTTAACAGATACTATTTGTTAAACACATTGCAGATTCAGAAAGGCCTTGATTCGCTGATTCCAACGGTATAAAATTTGCAAAAATCTAACGTGGGAATCTCAAGTTATAGACATTTGAAATCTGGATCTAAATCTGTTTTTGAATCAACCCTAGACACGTGTCGCAATATTACTGGCACGTACCGATTCGTTTGGATCGATAGACGCAGGTCGTAGGATCTAACTTAGATCTAGAGGCGTAGAGGCATGCGATACCCCTTCGATTATAATCTATCCTAGCCCTACGATATAGATCCAACGGACACAGACAGCAAGCCACTAACTGGCGGCGCTTAACGGCTGCGCGTGGCGGCGACGGCCAGATGGTGGCGACGCCGGCGATACAGGAAGCTAGATGGGTAGGGAAGATACTCACCGTGATCGCAAGGACGAGGTGATGCTCAACGTACGAACGGCTCGGCAAGGGGCGCTCAGGGTTGCGGTGGATTGCTCGCCGGAGTAGGGTCTAGCGACGGTGGCTCTGTTCGAAGGCGAAGGCGACGCTGTCGATCACGAGGAGGCAAACAGAAGGTGTGGTCAGATGCAGGAGATCACGGAGAAGACGTGTGCGTTAAGGAGAAGGCTTGGGGCGGTCTGATCTTACCGGAGGAGCTCGACGGAGTTTAAGCCGAAGACGGTGGCGCTCAGTCGCTTGTGTTGCCGACGTTCTGGGTCACGCGCGGGCGATCTAGTGGTACTGGGAGGTGCGCGAGGTCAAATGGAGCCTGCTCGTGTGAACCAGGAGCAGAGGGGTGGTCGGAGTTGGCCGGAATCGTGGCTGCAGCTCGTCGGAGACAGCGGGGTTGCGGTGAGCAATTCGTGCAGCCTGGGGGCGCTCTGGGCTTGGGGTTTGGGGGAGAATGGAGAGGGGGCAGAGGGGGTTTAAGTAGCCAGGATACGAGCGAGATTTACTCGTGCATTTACGCGAATTGAAGCTGCGCAAATCAACAGGAAACGGCCGGCGTCAATTTGGGGATGAACCAGTCGTGGGGGTGGAGACGACGGTACCCGCGTGGGCCGCGGTTGTCAGCGAGAGAGGAGGAGGGGGAGTTGGTCCTTCCTGTCATCGAGCTGGTGGGTGCGGGGGCGGGTGAAAGAAAACATTTCGCGGGGTGGGAGCTAGTTGGGCCGTGTTAATTTGGCCGGATTGGTGGTTGTCTATTTTTTTCTTCTTTACTCCTTTTCTTTTTCTGATTGATTTTCTAGAAATAGTTTTCAAACTCCATTTCAAATAAGTTTGAATTCAAACATGTTCTAGTTTTTTTTGTACAGTGATCCTTGCACCCAAATAAGTGTCAAACACCTTTGTTCACTCAGACCTACTTGGGTTATTTTAAAATAATACAATAAAACCAAGCCTTTTTGGAGATATAATAATAGGCATAACTTTGGTTTTATTCCATATTTTGTTTTGAAACTTTGCCCAAGCTTTTGAAATCACTTAAGTTTGAATTCAAAACATCCTAAATGAATAATAGCACCTTTCTCATTAGCATGTAGCACAAAGGCTAGGGTTTTCATACATCAAATAATGAGCAACATTTGCTACTGTTTGAAATGATTTTGAGATAAAACCCTAAATGATGATGGATGCATGGATGATATGCATGAGTTTTGAATCATAATTTTGGGATGTTACAGAGGGTGGGGTCACTGGGTTGTTGAAAATGTATCCCATAATGCTCCTACTGCCCCAATCCAAGAATATGGTGAAGAACTCCAACCTGATTATCAATACTCTCATCCTCATGTTGCTCACAGTGGGGTCGCTCTTTCCATTTCTGAACATGCTCCTGCTGTTATTCCTTCTATTGATTCAGTGGTTGGTCATCTTGATGATACAATGGAGCAGGAGGTCAATCAGCCTAGATTGCTCCTCTGCAGGATGTTGGGATTGGTGAAGGCCTATTGAACATCCTTCATGCATATCCAAATGATGATGAGAAAGAACACATCCCTACTGTAGATAGGAAAGCTGACAGTTTTGGTGATCACCTAATGTAAGATGTTAACTTGCTTGATCCAGATGAAGCTCACTTGCAAATTGGAATGGATCTTACTCACTTCATTGACACACCAGATTTGATTGATGCTAAGCATAGGTTCTCTAGCAGGGGCTTGATATCTGGGACAGATTCTTTGCACCTCATATCATGGAACAGTCTTCCTCCCAAGGACTGGCAAAATTTGACATACCTGTAAGTTGGTTCAATTTCATTACACTTATGCTTGTCACTCCTGAAAAGTTTGATTGGGCAAGGAATTTTATATTTTCTCCTTTATGGGATATTATCAAGGAACCAATTGTTGATGAATCAACAATTTCTTTGTTTATTCCTAATGAATGTGTCACTCAGATGCCTCCAAAATGTATTCAAGCTCCAAATGATAATGGATATGTTTGCTCAAATCCCTCTACACCCTCAAAGAAAGGAAGAGGTTTGGGTACCATTATTGAAACTAAGGTGAGGAGGATCCCAAGGATAGTTGAACTTAATGGAGGTTTCAAAAATCATTTTGGCTGCTCTGATAATAAATGTTTATCCTGTAATGCTGCACCCCCATGTCTCGATATAAAGGTGGTTAAAAATCAAGTTGTTACATTTTGCAAGGTGGCTGAGGATGGCATTGAAAAGAAGCCGTAGAAAAAGAGCAAGATTGTAGACATAGCTATAAAACCACTTGGTGCTTCCAAAGAGCCTTATGGGAATGATTCAAGCTCTAACCTGTGGGACAAGAAGAAGAAAGAAGATACTAGGCCCTGTGGGCAGCAAGCCTAGAAGTAGCGGAATAAATAAGTTTCCCAATGTGTGCAAAACTGAAGTATTTTGTGGGGTCCTTAGGAACTGAGTTTCAGTAGAACTGTAGTATGTGGTGTCTGAACTTGTGTTACTAGGATGTTTTCTAGAGAGACCTATTATCTAATGTATGTCATATTTATCCGTTAAATTACCTTGTCCCTGGTCTCTATTGTTCTGTGGAAAGTATATCAACCTTTAATATACCTAGATTTATATCTCTATCATGTACTATCCATGGATAGGAAAAGAATATGGAAAATTTTAAACTGGAACTTAAGGGGGATAAATTCAGAGAAAAATGGGTAGCTTTGTCTTAGAAGATTGAGGAATCGGGTGTGACATAATATGTCTACAAGAAACCAAAAGGGATCTCTTTGACTTGGAGTACATTAAAAAGTTATGTCCTTAGAATTAAATAAATTTGAATTCCTACCTTCTATGGGAGCCTCTATTGGTGTTATCATCATCTAGAATGGAAGCCTTTTCAATTGGGAGATGGTTTTTCAAAATGAGTTCTCCCTCTCTGTAAATCTCACATCAAAACTGTCTAATGAATTATGGATTTTTACAAATGTCTATGGTCCATGTCGACCCGAAAAAAAGCCATGTTTCTATACGATTTCTCAAATATTGATATGCCTGATGACTTGGACTGGTTAATAATGGGATATATTAACTTTATCAGAAATCCATCTGATAGAAATAAAGGAGGAGATGTTAATAACATGCTTCTATTCAATGAAGATTTTAGTAATCTTAGATTGGTGGAGCTTCCTTTAAAAGGAAGTAAAATTTCCTAGAGCAATATGTAGAAGGATCCTCTTCTGGAAAGACATGACTGGTTTTTCTCTTCAAATTCCTTGACAATTTAATATCCCTCCTCTTTTTTCTACCCTTTGTCCAAACCCACCTCTGATCACACACCTCGTGTTGTTTCAATTGGTAAAAATATTCCTAAAGCCCATGTTTTTAAATTTGAAAATTATTGGCTTCAACATAGTGATTTCAAACAGATTGTTCAAAATGCTTGGAATATCCCTGTGGGACACACTGACGGTGCAAATATGATCAATGGTAAACTCAAAAAATATGAGAAATGGCTTGAAACTTTGGGCTAGAAATCTACCTTGCCTCAAAAATTTGATTCTCAAGGTTAATGAGACTATTGATTTTCTTGATTTAACTAAGGAATTGAGAACACTTAGCATCTTTGAATGGAACTTAAGAGACATCTTGAAGAGTCATATTATTACTCTTCTTTAGAACCCAAAAGCATACTAGAAGCAAAGGGGCACGATTAAATGGGTTAAGCTTGGTGATGAAAATACCAAATTTTTCCATGCTAAGTCTACTATTAGCTACATGAAAAACTACATTTCCATGCTGAAAGATGTGAACCTTGGTAATGTACATGACAATGAAGGTAAAGCACACATTCTTTCAGAGGCTTTTAAAGAAAGAATGGGTTCTTCAGATAAGCCTACAGTGCACTTTAATCTATCAGAGTTGTACTGTAATGGCGTGGACTCTATAACTTCTGCAACTTTGGAAGTACCTATCTCAGATAAAGAAATTGAGGATGTTATAAATGAACTCCCAAACGATAAATCCCAAGGACCTAGTTTTAATAACGAGTTCATCAAATATTTTTGGTCAATTATTGGAATTGATGTAAATAATTGATCTAGGACTTCTACTAGGAGAAATTTTCACTTGAGAGAATTAATTCGTCATACATCACTTTAATTCCCAAGGTGGATTCTCCTACGAGTCCTAGTGACTTCGGGACTATTTTTTTACTGAATAGTGTCCTTAAAATCATCACCAAGCTTCTTTCTAATAGACTTCAGAAGATAATCCTTAAGCTTGTGCACAAGAATCAATATGGTTTCCTCAAAAAAAGATCCATTCAGGATTGTCTTGGATGGGCATTTGAGTACATGTTTCAGTGCCATAAATTAAAGGAAGAAATTCTGATCCTTAAACTTTACTTTCAAAAGGTCTTTGACAAAATTGAGCACTCAACAATCTTGAGCATTCTGAAGGAAAAGAGGATTTGGGGATAAATGTATTAACTGGATCACCATGATTTTTCAATCACGAACCTCGGCTATTTTATTGAATGGAGTCCCTGGAAATAAATTCTACTGTAGGAGAGGGGTCAGGTAGGGAGATCCCCTATCCCCTTTGCTTTTTGTTCTGGCAGCTAATTTTCTTCATATTGTTCTCAACAAAGTTATGAACATGGCCCTTATTGAACCTCCCATCACTTGATCTGCTTTCCCTGATTTCCCCGTAATTCAATATGCTGATGATACCATGGTGGTTATGGAAGAAAATTCCAAGCAACTAATCTGTCTCAAAACTATACTCAATGTTTTTTCTTTATCTACGGGACTCAAAGTAAACTATCACAAATCCAACATGATGCCCATCAACATGGACTTTTAAAGGTTATTACCCTTCTCAAGAACCTTTAGTTGCAAGATGGGTAGCCTTCCCTTTACTTATCTTATACTACTTCTTATTTTGATAAAGCCTTCTTTGTAGTATTTCTTACCAATGGTGGAGAGAGTTCATACTAGACTTGAAGGAATTGCTGATTTTCTTAATTATAGTGGTAAACTTCAGTTGGTCAAGTTAGTATTATCCTCATTGCCACTATTTTTCATGAGTTTTCTAGAGGTCCCCATCTCTATAAAAGAGCAGGTGGTCAAATATATGAGACATTTCTTGTGGACGAAAAAACTGCTGATGTGCAAGATGAAGGATCAACTCTCGTGGCCTGGACAAAAGTGTGTAGACCAAAAAATCTGGGAGGTTTTGGGGTCCTCAATTTAAATATCCAAAACAATGCTTTACTACTCAAGAACTTGGATAAATTATACAATCACCATGACACTGCATTGATACGTTGTAAACGTATCTATAATTTTTGATGTTCCATGCTTGTTTAGTATCAACTTTGCTATGCTTTGTCCACACTTTTAGGTATTTTTATACATTTTCTGGGACTAACCTATTAAAAATATGCTGCAGTGTCAATTGCCTATTTTTTGCTATTTTTCGTTTCAGAAAAGCTAGTAAGGAAATATTCTTAGAATTGGACGGGACAAAAACCAAATTCAATATTTCACCGAGGAGAACACAGAGTCCAGAGGAGAAACGGAGGGGAGCCCCAGGGTGGCCGCACCCCCCCACACGCGGGCCCACCCTAGGTCGCGCCTAGGCATTGTGTGCCCCCTGGCCGCCCTCCTGCCTCGCCTCTTCGCCCATATAATCCCCCCAATGCCAAAACCCTAAGCACCCGATTAGATCTCCACGAAATAGTCCGTAGCCACCGCCACCATCGTCCCTAGATCAGGGGGATCTGAAGCTCTTCCCGGCACCCTGCCGGAGGGGATCGATCATCCCGGAGGCCTTCATCACCATGCCAGCCTTGTACTATGGGTCCATATAGTAGCTAGATGGTTGTTTCTCCTCGTTTGTGCTATCATGTTTAGATCTTGTGAGCTCCGTTCATGACCAAGATCATCTATTTGTAATCATGCATGTTGTGTTTGCGCGGATTCGATGGATATTGAGAATACTATGTTAGATTGATTATTTATTCTATCATGTCTTATTGATTATTGATTCTATCATGTATGTGTTGTTTGATATCTTGCATGCTCTCCATTTCTAGTACCTATCTTGGCCAAGTAGATGCTAGTGACTCCAAGAGGGAGTATTTATGCTCGATAGTGGGTTCATGCCTCTATTGAATCTGGGGAAGTGACAAAAATCTCTAAGGTTGTAGATGTGTTGTTATCAGTTTACTTTACAATTGTACTGTTTACTTTACACACATTACTTAATGCAGTTATCAGTTGCTTGCAATTTAATACTAGAGGGGGTTCGGATGATAACCTGAAGGTGGATTACTAGTCATAGATGCAGTTGGATGGCGGTCTATGTATCTTGTTGTATTGCCCAATCGAATCTCATAGGATCTTTATGTCTAGTATTGCATTGTTATGCCTTGCTCAGTCCTGTCAATTGCCCTGCTGTAATTTGTTTACCCAGCATGTTATGTTATTTATCTTAAGGAGAACACCTCTAGTGAACTGTGGACCCTGGTCCAATCTTTACCATTGTTACATCATCTACTGTTAATGTTTACTTTGTGCAAGCAACCACTACCTTCCACACCATATGTTTAATCCTTTGTTTTCAGCAAACCAGTGAGGTTGATACCTCACTATAAGTTGGGGTAAAGTCTTGAGTTTGTGTTGTGCGGGATACCAAGTTGTTAGCAACACCTTGGAGTTGTTTCCTTGCTCCTACTGGTTCGATAACCTTGGTTTCATAACTGAGGGAAAACTTACTACCGTGCTCATCATACCTTCCTCTTGGGGTCTCCCAACGAAGCTCTATTATTGAGCCACGTCAAGGATTTTTTGGCGTTGTTGACGGGGAGTTAAGGACAACTTCACAAGGGGTGTCCTTCACAACCATTCTCTTTACTTTGTTTTTCTTCTGCTTAGTTTTTTTTACTTGCTTCTTTTTATCAAAAATTACAAAAAAATTAATTTCGTTTGGTTTGCCTTTTCTTTTCAAAAACACAAAAAAATAGTTCCTCCTATAGTTGTCACCTTGTTCTAGCTCACCATGTTGATTCCTAAGTTCACCCTGAAAGACCTTTCAATAGGTAGTGGCTCTATAATTGGGAAAGAAAATATTGAAGAATTCTTTAATCATATTAGCAAACATGAGGATACTGAGGATAGATCCTTAGCAAAACTTGCTCCTAATTATGAAATTTCTGCAGCTTCTTTAGTTCACATGTTGGAGGATAGGTTTGTTAACCTTAACCCCATGATGCAAATAATGTTTTTTAAACTTAAAGAAATTGAGGATACTGAAAAGAGAGATTTTATTCTGGAAACTTTGCTAAAGGAGTTCAATGATGTTGCTAAAGAAGCTAAACAGGTCTCTGATCGTTTTAATATGCTAGGATCATGTGTAGATGTTATGGGTACATTATAAAGGGTGGATAAAACGAAACCCAATGGAAAGGAAATTAAAATACCCATATCTTTTAAACTTGTAGGGATGCATGAGGCCTTAGAAAAGAATTTTGATTGGATTGTTCCTCAAAACCCATTTGATGAAAGTAGTGAACCCAAGAGAGTTGAGAAAGGATCCTCTAGAACACATTTGGATGAGATAATATTCCTGGTTGAAGAAATTTCGAGTATCTTAATGCTTCTTCATTTGAAAATACTTGATTCTTGCTTCTTGTGCCTAACTTAAAGGCGTTAAAGAATAGTACTTCTTGGGAGATAACCCAATAGTTTCCTTGAGTCTTGGAAGTTAATACTTCTGTAATAACCTCTCCTTATCCTTTTTTTTGATTTTTGTGCCAATAATAACCTCTAATGAGAGGGAAGTAAGATTTGGGGAAGTTGTTATCCTAAAACAATTTTTTGTGCTTCACTGTAAACATTCATGAAAAATCTCTGTATATCGGATTAAGCTGTAATTTTCAGAATAAATCCCCCAGGTTGTTAGCTAACTTTCTTTAGTTCAACACATTTTGATTTTAGCAACATAAGGTCTTGGAAAAAAATCGGTTTTTACCTGCTGGTCTGTTTTGATAGATTTCTGCCATTATTTGCATTTCTCTCCTATCGATTTCTTTTGGAGTTCTATTTGGTAAATTGAGCTTTTTAAAGGGAATTGCTACAGTAGCTTGTGTTTTTAATGAAATTTTTGTTGTTTTGAAACTAAAGACAAAGTTCTATTACTTTTGAATGCACTAATGTTGCTAATGAAGAATGTGTGAAGTTTTGTATGAAAGATATTTTCAGGTGTAGGGAAAGAATGATGTAATGAGATGAAGAATGGAAAAAATCTCAAGCTTGGGATGCCACCCCGTTTCACTCCATGAAATATTCAATAGGTACAAGCGGCAAAGCTTGGGGATGCCCAAGGCATCCCCTTCTTCATCAATAAAAATCCCAGGTCTCTTTCTAGACACTTCGTTTTTTATTGTTTCATGCATTGTTGTGTTGTTCTTGGAGTGTCTTAGTTTTAATTTTTGGTTTTTGTTTGCTTAGTTTTCCTGAATAAAGTAGTTGGACCCCCTCTTTCGCTGTGCTGTTTCAAATAAGTTTATTGGTGTTGGAAAGTGTCGTGGTATTGCCGACGAGTATGCCATGGAGGGGTCCTCACAGTGCGTGTTTAGAGACGTGGGGGAAGGCGGACGGTTGAAGGGTACGAGGTAACACAGCCTACCCAGGTTCAGATCCCACGACGGTGGCGGAATCCTACTCCTGCTATAAATCACTATAAGGGTAATACGCCGAGTTACAGGGATTGGTTCTCTGTGCGAGATTGTCTGAAGTTGTCTATGAACGTCTGAGATTGTGCCCTAAAGGCTCCCATAGGCCCAACTTATATAGTCGCCAGGTCCTAGGGTTACAGGGAAAAGTCCTAGCCGGACAGGTCACAGAGTCCTACACCGTCTATTATTAGTCTTGTGTATTTTGCACTCCAAGGCTCTGGGTACGTCGGTGACTCCAACCGTAGCCTTCCTTTATCCGGCATGGGCCTCCCTTCTGGATCCATCTAACTGGGCCGCCCAGCAGGCCATAGGCCATGCTACCAACTATGGGCCACCCGGGTTATCCGGATAGGTGACATTCTATGAGGATACCCATATAGCATATCCCCAACAGTAGCCCCCAGAGAACTCCGAGATCTTGGCCGTCTTGCCTCCTTGTGTGAAATGCTCCATCTAGATGGATGTCGACAAATCGTCAAGCAATATCTTGTAGTTCTCCCAAAGAACCCTGCAAGGCTTTCTCCGTCTTCAACTTGTAAGTCAGAGAAATGCTGAATCTTCCATCGTACTCTTCCGCAGCCAGATTGGATCCGTCCATGTCAGAATCTTTTATGTGACGGCTCATATGCCTATGTCATCTAGGGCGACGTAGGCTTAGGTCGGCGACGCCTCGTAACTCACACATGCAGATAACGCAATCATGTCCGATTTTCCCGCGTGAGCGATATGAACCGTTGGCGGCGACGGTTGGATACGTGGTGAAATTTCTGCACACGTTCGCGAACACGTTGTCTACGCGGCAACCGTCCGATCAAACTGCACGAATCTTGACGCTGGAGATGATAAATAATAACAATGGTGGAATTTTCACATTTTACCTCATTCTCCTCGCATCATCTTCTTCCTCCAGCGCGTGCCTCCTCGGGCTCTCCGCGAAAACTCTCGAAAAACCCTAGCCTCAATCCGCACCAGTCACCTCCATACTCACTCCATGGCCAGCAGCAGCACTTCCCCTTCCATGGCGGCGTCGAGCGAAGCCGCGGTGAAGACGGCGAGCTCCGTCGTCGTGCCCCCAGATGGTTTGGTCATCCCCATATTGGCGGTGGTCGAATTCATCGGCGGCGACCATAACCTAGCAGTGCTGGAGCCGTTGGAGGAGGAACTCGACTCGCACAAGGGCGACTGGCGCGACTCAAACATCATCGATCGTGATATCCAAGAGCTGATCGCCGAAGGCTACCTCCCTGCGACGGAGGGGCTCGCCTGGCGGGCAGCACCGGCCGGCGAGGTGACACCTTCTCCCCAAGCCAGAGAAAAGGTGTACCTCAAAGCCCAACTGGTACGCGGCGTCTCCCTGCCCATCTCCAACTTCTTCCTTTCCGTCTTGAATCACTATAGATTCCAGCCTCAGAACCTCTCCCCCAATAGTATCTTAGCGTTTAGCTACTACGCGGCACTTTGCGAGGGTTACTTAGGGATAAGGCCTAGGCTAGACGTCTTCGTGTATTTCTTCACGGTCAAACGTGAAGCCGGAGATAGTAAGGATGATCTCAGGAACTGTGGCACCATAGGCTTCAAGATCTGTCCTGGCCGGCGGTTCCCCGACATCGTCGGCCACGAGTCCTGCATTAATTGGCAGCGTACTTACTTCTACGGCCTAGACATCCCTCTGGCTGGCCGAGAAGTAACGTACCCGGACTTCGTAGACAGAGCCACCGCTAAATCCTCGTCATGGAGATCCCAAGCCTCCCTTCCCTCTGACCTCGACGCTTCTCGTGCCATAAGGCGGATCGAATGGTTCGTAGAGATAGGTTTGACCGACTTGGACCTAGCCATGTGCTGGTTCATCGGGCGAATCCAACCTCTGCAGTACCGCGTGAATCTCATGCACGAGTATACCAGCGACAGAAGGGATAGCCTCCGCATCTCCGTGGACAACTTCTCGAGTGACTCTGTCAAGCTCCGTCTTAAGGACATCGTCAAGGTGAAGGACAAGAAGCGTGGCTTCGCCATCACCTATGACATGTTCGTAGATGGCAAGTGCCCAAAGGTAACTGTTTATTTTCCGTGTATGACATATGCTCCAGTTCTTCCGTCTAGCAACTGCCATCTCATCTAACACGATGGTTCTTCACTTAACAGCTTTGCGACATAGATGAGGATAGCATGGCTCCCAAAATCTATGGACCAAAGATGAAGGAAGTCACGCCGACGATGATGCTCCGGAGGCGCGAAAGCGGAAGAGCTCCACCTCTGACGCTGCTGACGGAGGCAAGAAGAAGAAGACGGAGGGTGGAGCCTCCAAAAAGACTACCGCCGCCCTGGAGGCGGAGAAAATAAAATACATCGGGATCCCTTTTGCCAAAGCAACCCCACTTGTGTAAGATTATTTTCTTCCGACATTGTCTATCTATCTATCTTGCTCCTATACTTATGCGTTTTGCACGTTTCAGGAAGAAAGCCACGACCAGCCTCAAGAAGACCTCCAAAACATCGGGGTCTTCTAAAACCATCAAGGACATGCTGCATCGCGACGCATCTCCCGCCATCGCCCTGCCACTCCCTCCGTCAAGCCCTCATCTGCCTCAACAAGCTCACAAGCTAAGGAGGCATCTGGCCCTTCCACCATGGAAGTGGACTCAGGTGCCTCTACTAAGGTCGCTATTGTCGGCGAGCAGGTGACGCAGGAGAGTACCGCCCACCAAATGGCTGAAGCTCCGGCTAAGGATGCCATCGATGGTGGAAAGGCGGTGGTGGAAGCTAGCACTTCTGCCGAAGTCGGCGCCCTTGCTCCCCAGAAACCCTTTGAGTTCCGGAAGATAGTCTACCCGACACTTACGCTGAGTAGCACAACTCTGGTTCCTGGTGCAGCACCGACATCTCCGACGTGCGGTCTTGAGGAGCTCCTCCGACAAGCAGATATCTTGCAAGGAAATAGCATATCCTTTGGCAAGCTTCTTGCCGAGAGCGCTACCAATCTCAAGATCATTGCACTCGTAAGTTTTATTTGCCTTTTGCATTTCATATGAATATCCCACCGTAGCCCCCGAGGATGTATACGGAAAACCATAGGTCTTTGCGTCTAGATGCTCTAAGAGTGACTAAGCTAGAAAACTTCTCACTGTAGCCCCCAAGCATTTAGATGGAATGAATTATTTCGACTAGACGCTTTAAAGCATACGCAGTGTTTATAAATTTCAATACTGTAGCCCCCAAGCCTCTAGTTGTAACTGAATCAGTTCCGACTAGATGCTTAAAGAAAAGATAAGCATATATCCGAGTTAAAAAACTTTATACTGTAGCCCCCAAGCTTGTAGTTGTAACTGAATTAGTTCCGAATAGATGCTTAAAGAAAAGCTAAGCATATTTCTAAGTCAAAAAAACTCTCGCTATAGCCCCCGAGCATCTAGGTGGAAAATTTCCGGCTAGATGCTCCAAGCAGACCAAACAACGTTTTAACTTTGACCTTTTTTCCACAGAACGATAATGCTTAGAGGCGCATGGCCAATGAAAAGTATCAGAAGATGCGTGTAGAACTTGAAGCCCAAAAGGGTAAAACTGCCTACTTGAAGGAACATATCATCAAGAACAAGCGTTTGTTTTCTTTTTTCGCATTCCTTCTTGGTTTTGTGCTCATATTCTCCGAGTACTCACTGTGTACTTTGATTTCTCCGACTTTGCAGAGCATGTTGCCAAGGACAAGGACATTGTCGAGCAATCCAAGCACATTCAGCAGCTGGATAGCGAGAACAAGATCCTTAAGGAGGAGAGGAAATACATGCTGAAAATGCATGAGGAGTCAATGAAGGTCCTGCAGGACTCCGCCATTGAGGAAATCAATCGCTTGAAGGAGGAGATTGTGATCTTAAAAGATCAGAAGCAAGCTGCCGATGAGCAGAATCAACGCCATAGTGAGGCGTATAATCTCTTCCAACAAGGGAAAGAATCCTTGGCGGACACCCTCTGGCAGGCTGAGGCCAGCATCTTTAGTAAGTTTTCTCCGCCTTGGATTTCTGTAGTCTGGATACTCTGAATTGTTGAACTCATGTTCTCCTTGTCGGATTTTTCAGCTCCTATGGGATTGACCCGTTCGCCTCCTCCGGCCAAGGAACGCATGGTTCTTGCCGGCAACTTTATCAACACCGCCATCACGCAAGCCAAAGAGATCACCAAGCCCCTCCAGATCAACATTAAAGCATCAGACTCTGTGGCGAAGTACTCAGAGATCCTGCGCCGAGGCCCCGAGCGTATCACGAGCTGGAAAGCTTCATGTGCACGGGCTGGTGCAAGGATGCCGACATCGACACGGTGACCTCTGGAATTCCCGACGTGGATGATGATGGCAAGGCTATCAATCATGAGTTCATCTTGTCGTCACTCGCGGGCTATGACACTAGAGTCACCGAGTTGGTTGACGTCAATGTCTTCGTGCCTAGGAATACCATCGATGACGGCGACCAAATCTCCTCTGAGTCTCTTCACATAGCCAACTTCAAGGGTGGCTCTCCTGCTGCTGACGTCAGAACCATGCGCTCAGGTGATGATGCCCAATGGCACCGTCAATAACCTAAGCACAAAATCGCCGACAATAAGTGCCGAAAGTCACTACTCCAGAATCCACATAAAAACGACAAAGAACGTATAGACCAGAAAACTTAAGCTAATGCCCGTAGGCGGAATTTTCACAAGTGCAGTCGCAAAACTTATGCATAAAGGTTTTACATGATCCAAAAATGAACAATAAAGGAGGTAAAAGACTCAGAAATATGAGTGAACCAAAGAGCTATATTTCATTGATCATATAAGAGGTACACATTTAGATAAAAAATGCTAAGTGTAAAAAGGACGTAGCTGTGCTATGTTCCATGGCCGATCAAGCTCCGGGTAGTCATCATCCGGGTCACGTCGCTTACACTTATGATCCTCGTTGGGTCTATCCTTCAGTTCACGATTGTCAACAAGGTAGTAAGACCCATTGAGTAGCGCCTTGCTTATGATGAACGGTCCTTCCCATGGAGGGGATAACTTGTGTGACTTGTTCTGCTTAAGTCGGAGCACCAAATCCCCCTCTTTAAACGAGCGATGTCGGACGCGACGACTATGGTAGCTGTGTAGCTTCTGCTGGTAGATAGCGGATCTTTGGCATGCCAAAACGCGCTCCTCCTCGAGAAGGTCCACATCTAGGTGTCTGGATTCTTCAGCATCATCCTCGTCGTAGGCGGCAACTCTTGGTGCATCGTGAAGTATGTCGGAAGGCAGGATGGCTTCTTCTCCATAAACCATGAAGTAAGGGGTGTAGCCAGTGGAACTGTTGGGTGTAGTTCGTAAACTACACAACACAGATGGTAATTCCTCCGCCCAGGCTCCAGCTGCTCTGTGTAGCAGTGCCTCAATACGTGGCTTGATTCCCTGCAGAATTAACCCACTGGGTCGCTCAACCTGACCATTGGATTATGGGTGTGCCACAGATGCAAGTTCAAGGCGGATGCCCTTCTCCCAACAATAATCCTCCACTTCTCCGAGAGACAAGTTGCTGCCGTTGTCGGTGATAATGCTATGTGGGAGACCAAATCTCACCACTAGATCCCGGACAAACCTGAGGGCAGTTGCCCCATCAAGCTTTCTAATGGGTTTAGCTTCTATCCATTTAGTGAATTTATCAACTGCTACAAGCAGATGTGTAACATGGTGCCATTTGTAACGGTCCTACCATGTCTAGCCCCCAAACTGCAAATGGCCAAGTTATTGGTATTGTTCGCAATTCTTCAGCAGGAACATGTGGTTGTCGGGCATAATACTAGCATCCCATGCATGTTTCAACCAGCTTGTTGGCGTCCGCCTTCGCGGTCAGCCAGTAGAATCCTTGCCGGAAGGCTTTCGTGACCAACGATCGAGGAGCGGCGTGATGCCCGCAATCTCCGAGATGGATTTCGCGTAGGATTTCCATACCTTCTAACTGGGAAACACACTTTAGGTATACACCAGTAGTGCTCCTTTTGTAGAGTTGCCCATTGATTATGGTAACCCTTTGCTCGTCGTACTATTTGTCGTCTTTCGAACTCGTCATCAGGCAAAGTTTTGTGTTCGAGATATTCCATGAACGGTTTTGTCCAAGCCGGAGGGACCTTTGTCACCATGTTGACGAAAGAGTCAGCTCTATCTGGGTTGTCGATGTCGGCTCCCTTCACGGATGGTGTGCGCAGATGCTCTAGGAAAACTGCTGGCGGATTTTTCTTGCGCCCTGATCCAAGATTAGATAGCAGATCAGCCGCCTCATTTTGCTCCCTAGGAACATACTTGACTTCGTAGCCCAAGAAGCTCTTGGCTATCTCGTCCACTTTGTCTCGATATGCCGCCATCATAGGGTTCCGCGCATTCCAGGTGCCAGCCACCTGTTAGGCAACCAAGTCAGAATCTCCACAGCAAACTATGTTCTTGATGCCAATATCCTTGGCTACACGTAGTCCGTGAATGAGTGCTTCATACTCCGCCATGTTATTTGTAGCCTCGAAGTGGATCTGCAGAACATAGTGTAGCTTGTCTCCTGTTGGTGACTGTAGCAATACACCAGCCCCCGAGCCGTTGAGCAGCTTTGATCCGTCAAAGTGCATCACCCAGTACTCTGGTTCTGGCAACGGAGTAGCATCTTGCATCTCCGTCCAATATGCAACAAAATCCGCCAAGTCTTGTGACTTGATAGCGTCGCGTTTCTTGTAGGTGATCTCGAAGGCGGCAACTTCAATGCCCCACTTCGCGACCCTTCCTGTACCGTCGCTTTTGTTGATTATGTCGGACAGTGGAGTCTTGCTTACCACTGTGATTGGGTGCTCCTGAAAATAATGCCTCAACTTCCGAGAAGCAAGGAATACTCCATAAGCTATCTTCTGGTAGTGCGGGTAACGCTGCTTGGACTCCGTCAAGACCACGCTTACGTAGTAAACTGGTCGTTGAACTCCGTGCTCATGGCCAGGTTCCTTCCGCTCTACCACGACGACGACGCTGATTACCCGGTTGGTTGCCGCCATGTATATTAACAGGGGCTCTCCAGGCTCGGGTGCTGCAAGGATAGGCGCTGAGGAAAGGGTTTCCTTGAGCTGCTTCAATGCTGCATCTGCATCGGCTGTCCATGTGAATTTGTCCGCCTTCTTCAGCAACTTGTACAGCGGCAGAGCCTTCTCTCCAAGTTGGCTGACGAACCGACTAACTGCTCCAACACAACCTATTAGTCGTTGGATGTCCTTTAGGCATGTCGGACGGTTTATGTTTAAGATGGCCTTGATTTTCTCTGGGTTGACCTCGATTCCGCGCTGGGAAACGATGAATCCCAACAATTTGCCTGCTGGAACCCCGAAGACGCACTTCTTAGGGTTAAGCATCATGTTGTATTTCTGGAGATTATCAAAGGTTTCTTTCAAGTCGTAGATTAAGTCATTTGACTTTTTAGACATCACCGCAATGTCGTCCACATAAGCGTGAACGTTCCGACCAATTTGGTCGTGAAGGCAACGTTGCATTGTTCGCTGGTACATAGCACCTGCGTTTTTCATCCCAAAGGGCATCGTGACATAGCAAAACGTGTCGTATGGGGTAGTGAATGAAGTGGCCAATTGGTCCGACTTCCTCATCTTGATCTGGTGGTATCCTGAGTATGCATCGAGAAAACACAAAAGTTCCGAGCCAGCCGTCGAGTCAATGACTTGGTCAATGCGAGGCAAAGCAAACGGATCTTTGGGACATGCTTTGTTCAAGCCGGTGTAATCAACACACTTTCTTAATTCATTGGTTCCCTTTTTGGGGTCAAGTACAGGATTGGCCACCCATTGGGTGTGAAGGACTTATCGGATAAATCTAGCCTTAAGTAACCTAGCTATCTCTTCGTCAATGGCGCGTCTCTTCTCATCTCCAAAGTGACGTAGAGGTTGTTTCACTGTTTTGGATTTTGGGTCAATGTTTAAGCTGTGCTCGGGAAGTTCCCTAGGTACACCTTTAATGTCGACAGGTTGACAGGCAAAGATGTCCCTATTCTCATGGAGGAACTCGACGAGCGCTCTTTCCTATTTGGTATCCAGGTTCGTCCCAATGGCGGTGGTCTTGGAGGCATCGCCTACCACAAGTTCCACCGTCTTGGTCTCGATGGCGGCCTTGAACGCAGGAGCGGAGTCGGAGATCTGCTTCTTCGACGCGGGCATCTTTGAGTCATCGACCTTGCTCTGGATCTCTTTGAATCCTTCGTTGTAGAGGACAGCTTCCGCAACGGCTGCTTCATTGATCTCGTAGTCGCTTGCCTTGGTAAAGCTTCCGGATATGGTGATGATGTCGTTTGGTCCGGGTATCTTGAGTTTGTTGTAGACTAAGCATGGCTTGTCCATGAACGTGTGGAATATATTGCGGCCGAATATGACGTGGTACACGCTCTTGAAGGGGACCACCTTGAAGGTCATGCGCTCTTGGCGGTAGTTGTTAACATCGCTAAAGGCAACCTAAAGTGTAATGCACCCAAGGGACCAAGCCTCCCGACCAGGAACTACACCGTGAAAGATGGTGTTGGTACGCCTTAGGTTTGCCTCCTTCAAGTTCATCTTCTGCAGTGTATCCAGGTACATGATGTTGATGTTGCTTCCACTATCCACCATACACTTGGTGAACTCCACGCCGTCAATCAAAGGGTTGATGACCATGGCGTACTGGTTCTCCGTAGGGATAAGGTCTGGGTGGTCCATCCTGTCCCAAGTAATTGGAAACTCTGACCAACGCAGGTACTGGGGAACTGGGGGTAGGGTAGCCATCAGGATCCTCAGAGAGATCTTCTGTTGTCTGACGGTGGGGGTGCCAAGGAAAGTGCGGTAGACTGGCGCCTTCTTTGCGAAGGGGTTCTTGCCCTTGTCGTCGCTCTTGGCAGCGTGTTTGGGTTCAACGTCCTCGTCCATGTCACATGAATCCTTGGACTCCTCCTCCTTCTTATTCCCCTTGCCCTTGCCTCGTGGTCTGTTCTTCCGACTTTGCTTGTAGCCGGACTCCGGGTCTTCCTTGAGGTCGTTGACGAACTTGCAGTGTCGATTGGTGTGAGTGGCTTTACTGTTGGTGTCGAGGTGTACGAGGCACGACATATCGCGGTACTCTTTGTATGTTTGGGGAACGCAGTGTGCTGCCGAGGTGGTTTCACTTCCTCGCTGCTGTCCCCGACCAGCTCCCCTTCCTCGGCCATGTTGTCCGCCATCACCTCGTCCTGCAAAAGTCATAGCGACCATGTCGGTAGATTGCTTTTATTCTGGAGCGGTTTTCCACTTTGTGATGTCGTTCCTCCGAGCTTGAGTTGGAACGGCCGTTGCTGGCAAGGAGTCACGAGCATCGTCGTCGGCAGCTACGAACTCACTGGCTAACTGAAACATCTGATTCAAGTCAAGCTGGTGATTATCCTGCAAGCGCTTCAGCTTATGTCGGAGCAACGTGCCCCTTTCCAAACCATCGATGAAGGCGGCCATGGCGGTCTAAGCGTGCACTCATGCGCAGGAATTTTTCATGTCCAGCCAGCGGGAGAGGTAGGCGCGAGATATCTCGTCTTTCTGTTGCACGCACCGCTGTAGATTGCCCACAGTGCAGGGACGCTTGTATGTACCCTCAAAGTTCTTGGTGAACGCTTCTTGCATGTCCAACCAGTTGTAGATAGATTTCTCCGGCAAGTCGTCGATCCATTGCCGGGCCGTGCCCGCCAACATTAACGGGAGGTACTTGACGGCGATGTTGGGGTTGCCTCTGGCAATCTCTACTGCGTTGTCGTAGTCCTGCAACCATGTGGCTGGCTTTGCGGTGCCATCATAGGGTTTGATGGTATTGTCAATCCGGAAACCTTTGGGGTAAGTTGCAGACCGTATTGCAGGTCCAAAGCAATGTGGTACTAGATATGGTTCTTCCCGGGCCTCGTGGATCTTATCGATCCACGAACGTGCATCGTACGGCTCCGGGTTCTTCTTCTTCTTGTCAACAGGGGATGGGCTGCGTGACAACGCGGGCCTCCTCCGCCATGGTGACTGCTTGGTGGTGACGGAGGCGGAGGTGCTGGTGGGTTAGCCTTCTTGCTGTTACCCTCCTGCGACGCCTCACGCCTATCACGGTTGCCTGTCGGACGTGGAAAGTCATGGTGTGACCTATTCCTGTGTCCTTGGTTGCGCTCTCCGTCATGACTGGTCTGCTCCGTGTTGTCGCGGATGACGATGCCGCACTACTTTGGTGGGGGCATATCCGTATGATGGTGAGCCTTGTGATCTTCGCGATGTCGGGGGGACCAAGGCGGTGGCGATGGGCGACGAGGTCGGGCCTTTTCTCTGTGGTTGGAGGATATGGGGATGGAATCCGTCCTGTTGCGCGCATCTCGCCGTCTTTGTTCTGATGAACCCGTCTAGGACCCGACATCAAGAGGAGATCTATCCCTTGGTGGCTTGTACTGACTAGATCAGCAGAGCGCTGGGTCGGACTCAAGCCTCTAAGAGGTGGCCTTTTCCTGCTGCTTCACCGCCTTGGCCACTAGGTCATAGACCTATTCCACTGCCTCGGGCGATCTATCCTGCTCCAGAAGGGTTTTGGCGACGACGAGGTTAAGGAGTGGGGTGGGCATCACCTGCTTGCCTTCACTGTCAATGTATGGCTTGGCCTATGCCGGCTTCGAGGGAGCCCATCCTAAGTTTCGCCGTACACCAAGATCGTTGATGAAGCGAGCCGGAGCTTTCTTGGCCTTCTGTTGCTGCAGCAAAGTCTTGTACTCGGCCTCCATCGCTCTAGCTATCTCTATGGACTTCTGCGCGTTGACCAGATCTCGATCTAGCTTAGAGCCTTGCTCCGTGATGTCCTGCGCCTCCTCCAGCAGCTGTTGGCACTTCTCGTCAAGCTGGGTCACGTTCCGGATATGAGCAACGGTCAGTGGCTCGACGAGGAGATTGCCGTACATCACTCTATCAGATGGAGTAACTTGGGCCGCCGTAGACGTAGATGCCGGAGGCGGTAAGTTTGTGGTGTTGTTGTTGCTCGGGCCGGTCCCGAGTTCCTGCGGCTGCTGCACTGGGTTAGGCGGAGGAGGCATGACCTTTGCGTGATCATCATCAGCGGCAATAGGTGGCCCTTTTCCCTTGTCCAGTGCTGTAGGCGGATCTCGTTCGGGTTGATATTCATCCATCGCCGTCCCAATGGTGACGAACACCTCTCGAGATATGACGACGTTGTTGGCTTGCTCGTAGCGCGCGTACTCCTCCTCCATCTCCTGCATGGCGGAGTCTAGCTCTTCTAGGATGAAATCTATCTCCTCTGAATCTGCACTGAAGTCAGCATAGAGTGCGTCAATAACAGAGTCGGAGGGCGCCAGGACTTCCTCGATGATGGGCGGTGGGGGTGCGACGGTAGCGACAATGACTGGAGGTGGCGGCGCTGCTGCGACGATGGCGGCCGGAGGCGATGGTGGCGGTGGCTGAATCGGAGGGGCTCCGTCAGCGAGCGAGAGTGCTGTCTAAGCTGCCGTGTCAGCCTCCGCGTAGCTGTTGACGGTGTTCACCATGCCTTCGAAATTAAGGAGACATGCCGCTTGCTGTCGTCTCAGAGAATGTCGAAGAAGCGTGCCACAATCCAGTCCTTCCACGAAGTGATACATAGCATGTTGGGAATATGCCCTAGAGGCAATCATGTATGATGAGATTTCCCATTGTATTCATAAAGATATTAAGTAGTCCTTGTATAAACATCTGATGTGTATCATTGGATATGTGATTCGGTTGTGGAACTATGCATTCATGATGTTTGTACTAAATATCCTTGGTCATTGAGGTTGTGCTGCACACACAACTTAGACCAATGTGAAAGTTGGCTTGATGACTCGGTTCCACTTGTCATGGGCATGGAGATGCTATTCCAACTTACACAGAATTGGCTAAAGAGTTTAGCGAGTCGGATTGACCCATATTGAGGTACAACGAACAAGTTGTCATTTGTATATCTCAATAAATGCAATCCTTAGACCTGAGGTTATTGCATAGTCCGAGTTGAGGATCACCGACTTAGGTTTTGTCAAACGCTGATCCGTAACTAGGCAGTTATAAAGGCAGAGTTCGGGTCGACTGAGAATCAAGCTGCGTGATGTGAATAACCAAGATGGGATTTTGCCCCTCCACTCGGAGAGATATTCTCTGGGCCCTCTCGTGAGATATGATTCGGAAAGCATGGCCATGCACGACTCAGTTAAGTGTTAACCGAGGCGATCGACTAAGAGTTAGTCGGGTGAATCACTTATCTCGGATCGAGAAGAGAGTCGGACTATTTAAGTGATGACAAATATTCGCTTATAGTCTGACAAGATATATCGTGAGGCAAAAGGGACTCGGACGTAAGTCGCATTGGAAAGGCAAGTCGTCATGACTCTTTGGTACTTGGGAGTCGGCACGTTCTGCTAGGAGCCGCTACCGACTGATCGATTGAGAGTCGGACTCCAATCGTGTCCAAGTAGCCATGAGCCTGCGGGGTCACACACTTAAGAGTGGGAGCATGTTCAGATTGGATTTGAACCTGTAATCTGGTTGGGTTGGACCTTAACCGGATTAGGATTGAGTTAGTGAGTTGGACTCACGGTGACTAGTGTTATATGGGCTTTAGTGAATGGGCCGCGCGAGCAGATCCCACGTTCACTCCCTATATATAGTGGAGCACCGTAACCCTGAAAGGTCAATCGGTCTTCGGTTAGGTCATTCCATGTGTTGGAAACCCTAGCTCCACAGCAGTCCAGCCGCCGTAATGAACCTAGCAGTTCGCCGCTGACGCTCCTACTTGTACGTGTGGATACCAGCAGAGGTGTTGTGCGATCAGCACCAGGACGATCGGATCGTGAGGACTGCACTACATCAACTGACGCGCTTCATCAGTAATCCGCAACTGCGCGTCTAGTGGTAAACCTCGTGGCCTTCTACCTCAGCTAGATCTTGGGATCACCACGTTAGAGGAAATTTTTGTTTTATCTCTGCGTGGCCCAACAGTGGTATCAGAGCGATAGCTTCTGGTTTTAGGCTCGAGATCTCGCATATGTGATATGCGGTTGGCTGTAGATGAGATCTATGTGCTGTTTTGGTAGTCGATCTATGAGATAGATCGGTTTTGTACAAGATTGATTGGATCAACTGTACTCGGGGAATGGTAGATCTGATTTCCATGATCATACTGCTGAGGTCGTGGAACGACATACCCCTACCGGTCGGCTTCCGCCATCGGGGTAGACTGTGGCACGTAAATCCAGAAGCGGTGATCGAAGATCAAAGAGTTTGATCGAATCGGAACGATGGTCGGAATCCATGTTCGGATCGTAGATGAGATCTACGTTTTCGGAAAAATCGTCGGGCGCTGTTCGCACCCGCGAGGGGCGCTTCCCCTTCGATCCCTGCCCGCTATCCGGCTAGCGGGACCGACGGCTTCGCCCTGTCATAACGCCTTAGATGTCATTGCGAGTTTCACAACGCCGGTAGATATTGTATCTATGCATAACTTGTTTTTGCAGGAAGTTGTGAATGGTATGGTTCATGTGCATGTGATGTATGTGTGTAATCCATACGTGATCTGTGAATCACGGGTTTTTTGTCAGCCGGCTGGAGCCTAGGTGCTGTCATTTTATTGTATAACGACATGCGTGTCGGATTCTCCTTGTAATTTACTTTACTAAGCTAGTGTAGCTGTTTGGAGAACCCGGAAGGCATGTAAGGCGATGTACATGTCGGCGACATGGTTTAAGACGACAAGTGACAAGAGTTGGCACGAGTCGGATTACAGGCTTTGTGGAGATGGAGATCGCCATGAAGAGAGCCATACCATTTCACATTATAATTGCTTTATTTTGTGTTATTGTTATGTCTCAGTTTTACCTCTATTAGATAGTCTGTAAAATTTAATCCCTCAAAGAAGGTCTAGTCGGTTTTCCCGCCAGTGTTTGCACAATCACAAGTCGGACATTTTTGGTAGTGGGCTCATAAAATTGAGGTGCTGCCAATTCTTTCCGACTAGGTGGGTTCGAGTCGGACTCTTACTGCGGAAGCACTCGGTAAGCTAGACGGGTCTATCACAACGGTTGTGGGGCTCGGGGAAAAGTCGGATGGGAGCCGGGGAATGTGATGCCACCCGTCCAACAGGAGTCGCATGAGATGCGATTGACAAGGAGTTGTCTACCTAGATCACTTGGCGGCTAGCGGTGATGCTAAAGCTCACTAGCCGACTTTCTTATTTAGGATCCTGAATCACTAAGCAACCATCGGAGGGGTGTTGGTTCTAGTGGGAGCATAAAATATTAAAATGTTTAATATGCTTGCTCTTTTATGAATACATGTCTTAAGTGTTTTGCGTATTTATGTTGTAGATCATGGCACCAAGTAGCAGTCACTCTCAGATATCCGGTTTTGCGTTGAGAACTATCCTTGAGAAAGATAAACTGAATGACACTAATTTTACCAACTGGTATCGAAATCTGAGAATTTTTCTCAAACAAGAAAAGAAGGACCATGTCCTAGACAACCCACTTCCAGATGATCCAAATGAGAATGCGACTGTCGCTGCCACCAATGCCTACCGTCGGGCTAAGGATGAGTCCACGGATATTAGCCGTCTTATGCTTGCTCACATGGAACCGGACTTGCAAAAGCAGTTCGAGCATGTTGAGGCCTACGATATGATCGAAAGCCTCAAAAGTATGTTCCAGGCTCAGGCGAAGACTGAGAGGTATCAAGTCTCTCAGGTATCAAGAGTTCGCTACGGATATAATTCTGAACTCTCTTCCTAGTGCATATGGGTAGTTCATTTCGAACTACCACATGCATGGTATGGATAAGAAGCTCACTGAATTACATGGGATGCTCAAGCAGGCAGAGGCAGATCTCAAGAAGGGCGTCAGTCAAGTGTTGATGGTGCAGAATAAGGCTAAGTTCAAGAAGAGTTCTTGGACTAATAAGAAGGCTAAGTCAAGAGGAAAGCAGGCTCAGGACCCGGTCCCAAGCGCTTCCTCAGGGACTAAACCATCTCCTTCAGCTGGATCCACTTGCTTCTACTGCAAGGCGGATGGCCACTGGAAGAGGAACTGCAACAAGTACTTGGCCAACAAAGCCAAGAGTGGAGGTATGACTTCCGACTCAGGTACACTTGTTTGCAATGTTATAGACATATATCTTGCTGATGCACCTAATAGTTCTTGGGTATATGATACCGGATCAGTTATTCACATCTGCAATTCGTTGCAGGGACTGGTAAGAACTAGGAGCGTAGCAAGAGGCGAGGTTGATATTCGAGTCGGCAACAAAGCAAGAGTTGCTGCGTTGGAAGTCAGCACGATGCAACTTCATTTACCTTCCGGATTCATTATGGAACTAAATAATTGATATTATGTTCTAGTGCTCAGTCGAAACATTATTTCTGCTTCATGTTTGATGAGGCAAGGCTATGAGTCGAATATCAAGAATAATGGTTGTTCTTTGTATCTGAATGATATGTTTCACGGCTTTGCACCCGTCTAGGACGGGTTATTTATTTTGAATCTTGATGGTGAGTCGGTTTATAACATAAATGTTAAAAGGTTGAAACCAAATGATCTGAATATGACTTACTTTTGGCACTGTCGGCTTGGTCATATAAGTTGGAAACGCATGAAGAATCTCCATGATGATGGACTCCTAACCTCGTTCGACTTGGAGTCGTTCGAGACATGCGAATCTTGCCTACTTGGCAAAATGACCAAGACACCTTTTGCAAAGAGTTGCGAAAGGGCATCCGACTTGTTGGGACTAGTACATAGTGATGTATGTGGACCAATGAGCACGATGACCGAGGGTGGTTATGAGTACTTCATTACCTTCACTGATGATTTGAGTAGGTATGGATATATCTACTTGATGAAACATAAGTTGGAAGCCTTTGAAAAGTTCAAAGAATTCCAGAATGAAACACAGAATCAACTCGGCAAGAAAATAAAGTTTCTTCGGTCGGACCGAGGAGGTGAGTACATGAGCCATGAGTTTGATGACCATCTGAAAAGTTGTGGAATAGTTCCTCAACTTACTCCGCCAGGAACGCCGCAAAGGAACGGTGTTTCGGAAAGGCGGAATCGGACCTTGTTGGACATGGTACGGTCAATGATGAGTCGGACAGATCTTCCTTTATCATTTTGGGGTTATTGTCTAGAAACACGGCGTTCACACTAAACAGAGTACCATCAAAATCGGTAGAGAAGACACCGCATGATATGTGGACAGGCAAAAGGCCGAGTTTGTCTTTTCTTAAGATTTGGGGTTGTGAAGCATTTGTCAAGCGACATTAGTCGGATAAGCTTATGGCCAAGTCGGATAAATGTATTTTCGTGGGGTATCCAAGGGAAACCTTGGGTTACTACTTCTACAACCGAGAAGAGGGCAAAGTGTTTGTCGCTCGGAACGGTGTCTTCCTTGAGAAAGAGTTTCTCAGTCGGGGAGTAAGTGGGAGCACAGTGCAACTCGAAGAAATTTGAGAGGAATCGGCTAGTAGCGAGTCGACAAAAACCTTGGAGGTTGAGCCGGTCGTGGCAGCTGAGCCGGCAGCAGCACCTATACTACGAAGATCGGCAAGATTACAAAGTGTTCGTGATGTGTTACTGTTAGACGGTGATGAGCCGACAAATTATTCGGAAGCGATGGTGGGATCTGATTCCGAGTCATGGCTTGGATCCATGAGATCCGAGATAAAGTCCATGGTTGAAAATCAAGTTTGGAACTTGGTTGATCTGCCAGACGGTGCAAGACCCGTCGAGTGCAAATGGGTCTTTAAGAAGAAAACTGATATGGATGGAAATGTTTCAATATATAAAGCACGCCTTGTCGCGAAGGGGTTCCGACAAGTTCAAGGAGTTGATTATGACAAGACTTTCTCGCCCGTAGCGATGCTTAAATCAGTTCGGATCATGTTAGCTATAGCGGCCTATTTCGACTACGAGATATGGCAGATGGATGTCAAAACGGCTTTCCTTAACATAAATTTAACCGAGGACGTGTATATGATACAACCCGAGGGTTTTGTCGATCCGGCTAATGCTGACAAGGTATGCAAACTTCAGAAATCTATTTATGGATTGAAGCAAGCATCTCGGAGTTGGAATATTCGCTTTGATGAGGTAGTCAAATCATTTGGCTTCATCAAGAGTGATCATGATTCTTGTTTGTACAAGAAATTTAGTGGGAACAAAGTAAACTTTCTAATCTTATATGTGGATGACATATTACTGATTGGAAATGATGTCCAGATGTTGCAAGAAACCAAGAAATCATTGGAAAGGAGTTTCTCAATGAAATACTTGGGTGAGGCAACATACATCCTCGAAATCCGGATCTATAGAGATAGATCAAGGAGGCTCATTGGATTGAATCAGAGTACTTATTTGGACAAAGTGTTGAAGAAGTTCAACATGCAATCGTCTAAGAAGGGGTTCTTACCGATGTCCCATGGTGTAAAACTTAGCAAGACTCAATGTCCTTCGACAACTGATGAGCAAAGTCGAATGAGTGCGATTCCATATGCTTCTGCAGTTGGATCCATCATGTATGCCATGATTTGTACTAGGCCGGAGTTTCCTATGCTCTAAGTGTTGTGAGCAGATACCAGTCGATCTGGAGAGATCCATCGACAAGCTAAAAATATCCTAAAGTACTTGAGAAGGACTAAGGATATGTTCTTGGTTTATGGTGGTGAAGATAAACTCAGTGTAAAGGGTTACACGGATGTGAGTTATCTTACCGACTCTGATGATTCTCGTTCGCAATCCGGATATGTGTTTATTATAAACGAGGTGCTGTGAGCTGGAAGAGTTCCAAGCAAGAGACTGTGTCTGCGTCTACAACAGAGGCTGAGTATATTGATGCCTCGGAGGCAGCAAAGGAAGCTGTTTGGATGAGGAATTTCCTCATGGATCTTGGGGTGGTTCAGGGCTCGTCCAATCCGTTGGACATGTATTGTGACAACAATGGTGCTATTGCACAAGCCAAGGAACCTAGACAACACCAGAAGAACAAGCACATACTCATGCTTTACCACCTGATTCGCTAGTTCGTGGATCAGGGTGATATCAAGTTATGCAAGGTACACATAGATGCAAATATTGCGGATCCGTTGACAAAACCGTTACCACAGCCGAAGCATGAGGCACACCTGAGAGCCATGGGCATTAGATGCTTAGACATGTGATGTCAGAAGATTGACTCTAGTGCAAGTGGGAGACTGTTGGGAATATGCCCTAGAGGCAATCATGTATGATGAGATTTCCCATTGTATTCATAAAGATATTAAGTAGTCCTTGTATAAACATCTGATGTGTATCATTGAATATGTGATTCGGTTGTGGAACTATGCATTCATGCTGTTTGTACTAAATATCCTTGGTCATTGAGGTTGTGCTGGACACACAACTTAGACCAATGTGAAAGTTGGCTTGATGACTCGGTTCCACTTGTCATGGGCATGGAGATGCTATTCCAACTTACACAGACTTGGCTAAAGAGTTTAGCGAGTCGGATTGACCCATATTGAGGTACAACGAACAAGTTGTCATTTGTATATCTCAATCAATGCAATCCTTAGACCTGAGGTTATTGCATAGTCCGAGTTGAGGATCACCGACTTAGGTTTTGTCAAACGCTGATCCGTAACTGGGCAGTTATAAAGGCAGAGTTCGGGTCGACTGAGAATCAAGTTGCGTGATGTGAATAACCAAGATGGGATTTTGCCCCTCCACTCGGAGAGATATTCTCTGGGCCCTCTCGTGAGATATGATTCGGAAAGCATGGCCATGCACGACTCGGTTAAGTGTTAACCGAGGCGATCGACTAAGAGTTAGTCGGGTGAATCACTTATCTCGGATCGAGAAGAGAGTCGGACTATTTAAGGGATGACAAATATTCTCCTATAGTCTGACAAGATATATCGTGAGGCAAAAGGGACTCGGACGTAAGTTGCATTGGAAAGGCAAGTCGTCATGACTCTTTGGTACTTGGGAGTCGGCATGTTCTGCTAGGAGCCGCTACCGACTGATCGATTGAGAGTCGGACTCCAATCGTGTCCAAGTAGCCATGAGCCTGCGGGGTCACACACTTAAGAGTGGGAGCATGTTCGGATTGGATCTGAACCTGTAATCTAGTTGGGTTGGACCTTAACCGGATTAGGACTGAGTTAGTGAGTTGGACTCACGGTGACTAGTGTTATATGGGCTTTAGTGAATGGGCCGCGCGAGCAGAGCCCACGTTCACTCCCTATATATAGTGGAGCACCGTAACCCTAAAAGGTCAATCGGTGTTCGGTTAGGTCATTCCATGTGTTGGAAACCCTGGCTCCACAGCAGTCCAGCCGCCGTAACGAACCTAGCAGTTCACCGCCGGTGCTCCTCCTTGTACGTGTGGATACCAGCAGAGGTGCTGTGTGATCAGCACCAGGTCGATCGGATCGTGAGGACTGCACTGCATCAACTGACGCGCTTCATCAGTAATCCGCAACTGCACGTCTAGTGGTAAACCTCGTGGCCTTCTACCTTAGCTAGATCTTGGGATCACCACGTTAGAGGAAATTTTTTGTTTTATCTCTGCGTGGCCCAACATAGCGTTATCATCGGGGTAGTGGGCCAGATCGGCTCATACATGGAGCCACCTGGCCAGGTAATCGTGGGGGTTTTCGCCCTCTCTCTGAATGCAACGCGCCAGGTCGAAGATGGTAACCACTCCGACGAACTTGGATCTTTGCTGTCCAAACGCATGGGCGAAGCCGGCGGATTTGCAGTGATCTTCCACCTTTATATCCTGCACAAGGGCGGTTTGGGTGGGCCTTGATTTTTTTTTGATATTTGCCAGCAAACTCCGAAGAGAGATCCGACATCGATCCTTCCGCGAACGTATCCTACCCGTAGGTGGTCCGTGCGGGCCTTGAATTTTTCCGATCATTGCCGGCAAAATCCGAAGAGAGATCCGACGTCGATCCTTCCGCGAACGTGTCCTGCCCGTAGGCTGTCCGTGCGGGCCTTGATGCTCCTCCGACTCCCAGGGAACTAGTGCCCGAGTCGGTTTCGCCGATGAAGAGGTGGATGTCTCCGATAGGAACGATCGAACACTGCGTAGGGTTCTTCTTCGCCGGGATCCAGAACTCGTCAGGAGGGACGATCAGAACGTTTCCGGAGAAGAGAACGCGACCGATGGCTACGGTTTTGCCGATTCCCGCGAAGATCTTGGTCCTCGCCCGCTGAAGAGCCTTAAGCGCCTCTTGCCCCACGGTGGGCGGCAACTGTCGTGGTATTTCCGACGAGTACGCCATGGAGGGGTCCTCACAGTGCGTGTTTAGAGACGTGGGGGAAGGCGGACGGTGTACGGGTACGAGGTAACACAGCTTACCCAGGTTCAGATCCCACGACGGTGGTGGAATCCTACTCCTACTATAAATCACTATAAGGTCAATACGCCGAGTTACAGGGATTGGTTCGCTGTGCGAGATTGTCTGAAGTTGTCTATGAACGTCTGAGATTGTGCCCTAAAGGCTCTCATAGGCCTGACTTATATAGTCGCCAGGTCCTAGGGTTACAGGGAAAAGTCCTAGCCAGACAGGTCACAGAGTCCTACACCGTCTATTATTAGTCTTGTGTATTTTGCACTCCAAGGCTCCGGGTACGTCGGTGACTCCAACCATAGCCTTCCTTTATCCGGCATGGTCCTCCCTTCTGGATCCATCTAACTGGGCCGCCCAGCAGGCCATAGGCCATGCTACCAACTTTGGGCCACCCGGGTTATCCGGATAGGTGACATGCTATGAGGATACCCATATAGCATATCCCCAACAGAAAGGAGTAGAAAGTTTCATGCTTATAGTGGTACAAAGGGAGCTTGCTTTGACTATGACTTAGACTTTATCATGTCATTCTAGATGTTGTTTTGACTTTATGCTTAGTGATTACTGTTCTAGCAGGACTTGTTCCAAACAATTGGGATCGCTTAATGTGGTTTTTAAGAATCATGCGGTTTTTTAACATACTCACACCGTGTTATGACAATGACCTAGTCACCTTAGCCTCCATGATCATTTAGTTTTTGACTTGTGATACCACTTTATGCTTTGCTCAGTAATGTTTTATCGTTCTGCATGATTATTGTAAGATCCCTACTTTATAAAGGAAAAGGATCCCTGTGATTGCAATGCTAGTCCCTGGATCAATGCTAGCCTCCACAGTTTAAGATGAAGTACACAGAAACAAAGGTAATTATTACAGTCATTCCAGAGACAACTTAGTCTTTACAACTCCATGGCCACAGGCCTAATACAAGAGTTTAAATAAGTATATAGATAAAAGTCTTCATCTTCATGTGCCACAGGCAAACATGTTGAGTGTAGACTCATGAATCCTAATCCTCATCAGAATAACCTACAACATCACAAGTTACAGCCACAGTGGGTCAATACATTGGAATAGTATTGGCAAGTGATACCTTAGTATAATTTTTGGTGGACTAGATACTATATGAAATTTGGCTAAGTGTAGCTTAGGCTTGCTTTGCTTAAAATAGATTTTGCCTATTAGTTGAAATCACTAAGTTTTTATTTGTCAAAACTTTTCTCAAGGAACCACCAATAGACATTGAGGTCCTTCACCCTTGTTCAACCACAAGTTTTTACTTAGAAATTGGGATGAGGAGATTCTTGATAGCTTCCATGTCTTGATGCTCAAGTTGTCCCATACCAGGGACATGGCTAAGTACTTAGATTCTTCCATCTTCAGAGGTTGTGCACTTTCCCCACAAGACTTGATTTTCACCAAGACAGGACCTTTCAGAAGCCTTCCCTTAGACCAAATGGACGCGTTCCAACCTATCATCCCACTACCACCAACTTTCCAAATGGCTAAGTTCTAGCAACCTATGTGATCCAGGTAGAGCCCATATTGCCAAGTGGCTGCACTAGAAGCTTCTTAACATTTGGCCTCTAAAATCTCTTTGTTCCTGGGTGGCTTTCCACAAGTGAGATACACAAGGTAAACCATTGAAATGGGCCTTGTGTAACCACTCAACATAAACCATTCCTTCCATTCCACCCAGGTGTTTCATTTACTTAGTTGTTTTATAAGGCAAAACACAAGTCCAAAGACTTAGAAATATTTTTATCATAGCATGTATATTTCACCACCCTTGGTTGCTACTAGCTAGGCTAAGCATGGCATAGATAAGCATCTTAACTTAGAAACTTCCTAGCACTTCTACAACTACTAGGATTTCCCAACATGGCATATAAGCAAAATATAGCATGCAAGACTAGCAAAATATTTCTAATGCTTAGTAGAAAACATAGGGATAAAAATATCATGAAGCACCACTTGCCTTGGTAGTTTGGAGAGTAGCTACACTCCTCACAATCACAATCACTATTGGCACCAGAATCTACACATAAAATCATAGCCACAATCACATACAAATAAAATACAAGCAAAAATATATGAATGCATGCAATATGATATGTGATGATTTTCTAAACTCAACAAGGCTAGTGCATAGTACTGGTTCATACAAAAGTTTAAAACTTGCCAAAGAACATTTATTTAAACCCTAAAACATTTCTCAAACAATTCATATACTCAAAATAGCCCTACACATGTTTCTGTAAATAAAACTATTTTAGCATAAGAAAAACATTAAACACATTGCATATTTGGAAAGGGCTTGCTCTCCTGATTCCATTGATATAAAATTTGTCAAATTTGAACGTGGGAATCAAAAGTTATGGCTAAAACAAATTCAAACATCTAATAGATTCAAATTCTAGTTTTAAATCTAATTCCTGACCACGCGTCATGTTCTGATTGGCGCGTACCGGTTCTCTCAGGATCGCGTATGTGAGCCGTTAGATCTACTTAATCTGCACGGCCCAGATCTACTCATACCGTTTCATTAAGTGATCTATTTATACGCGCTGGATCTAGATCCAATGGTCATCGGCCAAGCGACCACAGATGGGCGGCGCTGGCGGCGGCATCTGGCGGCGGCAAGCTCTGTCTGCGGCGGCGCGGCGCTACAGGGGTTCTGGGGTCGTCGGAGGTGCTTACCAGGTTCGTAGCGATGCACTGATGCTCAACCTGGCAACGGCTTGGCAAGGGGCGCACGGACACGGCTGCACGGGCTCGTTGGAGTTGCTGACAACGTCGGGCTCGGGTGGACGACGACGTTGGCGATGCTCCTAGTCATCCTAGCATGAATAAAAGGCATCATGAGATGCGCAAGACTACGGCGAACACGTTCGTGTGAATCAGAGGCGAAGGGGAACAAGGGGCTCACTGAATTTAATCGCCGGAGTTGAGGACGTCGTCGGGACCTTGCTGTGCTTGACGAAGACGACGACCTGGGGCGGTATAGGATGAACCAATGGTGTCAGAAGGTGCGCAAGGAAGTGGCGAAGCTGTATGCAAGAACTAGAGAAGAAGGGGCGCACGGGGCTCACCGGTATTGGTCGCCGGAGTGAGATCTGTCTGCGGCGGTGCAAGGATGATTGCGGGCAGCCTGGGGGCGCTCTGTGCTCGGAGTCTAGGGGGAAATGGAGAGGGGGCAGAGGGGGTTTAAGTAGGCGAGACGGTGGCATGATTTACTCCAGCAATCAACGTGAATTGACGACGCGAATCAAACTAGGAAACACACGGCGTGAATTGGGGAAGAACATGTCGTCGCGGTGGAGACGATGACACCGTGTGGGCCGCGGCTGTCAGTGGGTCCCGTCTGTTAGCGACCTAGCGGGTGCGGGTGTGAGTGAAGAAAATGTTTCGCACGGGCGGGGGGGGGGGGGGTGCTGGACTAGTTGGGATAATTGGGCCAGATAGGTTGTTTGGCTTATTTTTTTCCTTTTAACCTTTTTCTTTTTCTGTTTGATTTTTCTGAAATGAGTTTCAACTTCAAATCAAATGAGTTTGAATTCAAATCTTCTCTAGGTTTTTATACTGCAAACCTTGCACTCAAATGTGTGTCAAACACTACTGTTTACTCAAAACACTTTGATCATTTGAAAAATAAAAATAAACCAAGCCTTTATGTGATATATACTATAGGAATAATATTGGTTTTATTTACTCATTTTGATTGCTCAAGCTTTGGAAAGTTCCTAAGTTTGAATTCAAACCTTACTGAACAAAACAAGTACTCTTCTCATTGGAAAATAGCACTAAGGCTGGAGCAAACTTACATGAAATAATAAGCATATATGCTTCTGTTTTGAAATGATTTGTTTGAAATGAAATTTATATGATCATGGATGCATGGATGATATGCATGAGTTTGAAACATGATTTTATGGATGTTACAAATCTAACCCCCTTAAGGTGAATCTGGCCCTCGAGATTCGGATTGGCTAGAAAATAGGTGAGGGTGGTCTTTTCGAAGATCATCTTCTCTTTCCCATGTTGCTTCCTCTTCGGAATGATGGTTCCACTGAACTTTGCAGAACTTGATAGTCTTAGTCCGTGTGACTCTTTCTGCAGTCTCAAGAATCTTGATAGGTTTCTCTTCATAAGTGAGATCACTTTCCAATTGAACCTCTTCCAAAGGTATGGTATCCTTCAAAGAAGTTTCTTCCATTTCTGGATGACATTTCTTAAGCTGACTTACATGAAACACATTATGAACAACTGATAAAGATTCCGGCAATTCAATTTCATAAGCAACTTCTCCTTTATGACTCAGAATCTTGAATGGTCCAACATATCTTGGGGCCAACTTTCCTTTGACTCTGAACCTCTTCACTCCACGAAGTGGTGACACTCTAAGATAAGCTCTATCACCAACTTCGTAGGTGACTTCTCTACGCTTAGGATCTGCGTAGCTTTTCTATCGGGACTGTGCTATCTTTAATCTGTCCTTAACCAGCTTGACCTTCTCTTCATCTTCTTTGATAAGTTCTGGTCCGAACAAACTTCTTTCCCCCACACCATTCCATAGCAATGGGGTGGTACATTTCCTCCCGTAGAGAAACTCAAATGGTGCCATCTCAATGTTGGCTTGATAGCTGTTGTTATAAGAAAATTCTGCGTAAGGCAGACTTTCATCCCAACTGGCTCCATAGTCTAGGGCACATGCCCTCAACATGTCTTCAAGAATCTGATTAGTTCTTTCTGTCTGTCCATCAGTTTGAGGATGAAAAGCAGTGCTGAATTCCAACCTCGTTCCCAATGACTCACGCAACTGTCTCCAAAAATGAGAAGTGAATTGGGTTCCTCTATCAGACACAATACTCTTGGGCACTCCGTGTAGACATACAATTCTACTCATATATATCTTGGCTAACTTAGCACTTGTATAGGTTGTCTTCACGGGTATGAAATGAGCCACTTTAGTTAGGCGATCCACTACTACCCAAATAGAATCATATCCTGACCGGGTCCTCGGCAATCCGGTAATGAAATCCATACCAACCTTGTCCCACTTCCAATCAGGAATAGGTAGTTGTTGAAGTAAACCTGCTGGTTTCTGATGTTCCGCTTTTACTCTACTACACACATCACACAAAGCAATATGTTCGGCGATGTCCTTCTTGAGATTATTCCACCAAAATCTTTCCTTCATATCCATGTACATTTTGGTGTTACCCGGTTGAATGGAATACGGTGAGTTGTGTGCTTCTTGCAAAATCAGTTTCTGAAGCTCCGGATCTTGTGGAACACATATGCGTTTTCCATTCCATAAAGTACCCTGTTCGTCTTCATGGAATCCTTTGCCTTTTCCTTTGCCAATCTTTTCCTTGATCTCTTCAATTTCCTTATCAGTCTTCTGGGCTTCTTTGATCTTGTCCAACAAAGTGGGATGAACATCCAAAGACATGAGATGTCCTTCAGGCACAATCTCCAATCTGAGACCTCTAAATTGGGCACACAAATCATCTGGGAATTCTCCTTTAGTAAGGCCATTCAGAAAAACTTTACAGCTTAGAGCTTCCACTACAACATTTGCTTTACCGGGATGGTATTGCAAACTCAAGTCATAGTCTTTGATGAGTTCTAGCCATCTTCTTTTTCTCATATTTATTTCTTTCTGGGTGAATATATACTTGAAACTCTTGTGATCTGTGAAAACTTCACAACGCTTTCCCAAGAGATAATTTCTCCATGTTTTGAGTGCATGGACAACAGAGGCTAACTCTAGATCATGAGTAGGGTAGTTCACTTCATGAGTTTTGAGTTATCTCGAGGCATAAGCCACAACTTTACCGTCTTGCATAAGTACTGCACCCAAACCATGATGAGATGCATTACAATATACTTGGAAATCTTTTTCCAAATCTGGAAAACACAAGACTGGTGCTGTCACAGGTCTCTTCTTCAATTCCTGAAAGCTGAGTTCACATCCTTCAGACCAAGCAAATTTCTTGTCTTTCTTTAGCAATTCTGTCATAGGCTTAGCTACCTTGGAGAAATTTTCAATGAACCTTCTGTAGTAACCTACTAAGCCAAGGAAACTACGAAATTCTTTCACTGACTTGGGAGATTCCCATTCAGTTACAGCTGAAACTTTAGCAGGATCAACTGCTACTCCATCTCCTGACACAACGTGTCCAAGAAATCCAACTTCATTTAGCCAGAATTCACACTTGCTGAATTTGGCATACAGTTTATGCTCTCTAAGCTTCTCAAGTATCAAACGTAAATGTCCTTCATGCTCTTCTTTGATCTTGGAGTAGATTAAAATGTCATTGATGAAAATGACAACAAACTTATCAAGAAATTCCATGAACACCTTGTTCATCATATTCATGAAATATGCTGGTGCATTGGTCAAACCAAATGGCATCACAGTATACTCATACAATCCATACCTTGTGGTGAAAGCTGTCTTAGGTATGTCTTGCTCTCTTATCTTGAGTTCGAAATAACCCGACCGAATATCAATCTTTGAGAATACACAAGCTCCTTCTAGCTGATCAAACAAGTCATTGATTCTAGGCAAAGGATATTTGTTCTTGATAGTCACCTCATTGAGTGAACGGTAATCTATGCATAATCTTTGACTTCTATCTTTCTTTTCCACAAACAAAACTGGGGCTCCCCAAGATGAAGAAATTGGTTGAATAAATCCTTTCTGCAACTATTCTCCAAGTTGTTTCTTGAGTTCTTTCAGTTCATCAACTGACATTTTGTATGGTCTCTTTGCTATTGGTCCAGATCCTGGTAGCAAATCAATAAGGCACTCTACATCTCTATCTGGTGGCATTCCAGGCAATTCTTCCGGAAACACATCCGGATATTCACTCACAATTGGCACACTGTCTATGCTAACCCCCTTAACAGAATTTAGCATACTCCTTTTTGCTTCAAAGTTGGTCTTGAATCTGATCCTTTTATTTTCTGGAGTTGTGAGTGAGACAGTATGGTTGGCACAATCTATCACTCCCTTGTGCTTAGTCATCTAGTCCATTCCCAAAACGACATCCAATCCTTGGGAGTTTAGGATTATCAAGTTAACGGGAAACTTATACTTCCCAAACTCTATGACTAGATCATGACACCCTGAATTTAATATCATTTCTTCGCCAGTAGAACTTACTTTCATAGGACACCCAATAGTTTCTACCGGTAGTTCATTTCTTTCAACAAATGCTCTTGATATGAATGAATGAGATGCACCAGTATCAAAGAGAACAAATGCTGGAACAGAATTGAGTTTGAACTTACCAGCAACAGCATCAGGCTCCTCATAGATTTCCTCCACATTTATGTGGTTCACTTGTCCCTTCTGAAAAGGGCTGGGCTTGTTGGGTCCTTCAACTTTCTTTTCTGGGCATTAATTTGCATAATGCCCCATCTTCTTGCACTTGAAGCACTCAACCTGACTAATATCCTTCTTGACAGGCTGGCTTCCACTGCCACTTCCACTACCACTGTGGTGGCTCTTATATCCACCCTTGTGGTTCTTGTACTTGTCATTGTCATGACTACTGTAACACCCTCAGAATCGGACCTATGCAAGTTTTAGCGAAAACCCGCCAAACCCGCATAGAAACGATTCAAAGGTGCCCACCAGGCACTTTCGTGCGGGTGGAAAACGAAGTAATAACATTACACAACAGTCCTCGATGGGACCCACAGAACAGATATATAACAGCGACTCCATGAGTCAAGAATACAGATATATTATACAAAGATCCAAATCACCTTGAAAATGATAGAGCGTCCGACTACGGACAAGATGCAAATGGGGCTAAGAGCCCTGAAGAATAACCAATGGCGTCCATAACCCTGCCCAGGCCAAGCCGGAAGGGTAACGCTGCTAACGACGTCGATCTCAAAACCTGCTTAAACAAAAGGGGTGCCGACAAAGGGCAAAGGAAAAAGAGGAGCCAAGATCGAGGCCAAGACAGCGAGGCTAGAATTCGGCGGTCCTCGCCTACATAGGTATGGTGGACTGGAGCGGCAGCGGCAGCATGCACTAAACAACCTATAGAGACTCGATACAACTGGCGGTTACCAGAGAGGGGTGAGAATGACCTATCCGGATCCAACCTAAAGCTAACACCAAACAAACCCATCCTGGTGTTTCCCCCTCGAGACCAAACGAGGAAGTCAACCAAGGAACTCACACAGTTGGCAGTTTTATTTATTCAGTTATCGTTGCAGCACTTACTAGTCAAGTATAGATAATCATTCTGTTAAAATAAGCAGTGAGCACTTTTAGTTAATCATTCCGTTATAGTTGCAATGATTACTAATCGACATGAGATAGCATGAGATAACCCAAAACCCAGCAGTTGTTGGTACTTTTATTTAGCCATTCCGTCATAGTTGCCATACTTACTAGTCAGGTACAATGGTCGCAAGCGACACTCCAAACAAGCAATTGTGGGCAGTATTATTTAGTCATTCCGTTATAGTGAAACTGATTACTAGTCATTATAAAGTCAAATTTATAGCAAGAAACTTTAGTTATGCTTGTCTATGATCGAGATACTGTGCTCCAAGTCGTCCATATCCGCGGACACGGCTGAGAAAAGTTTTACCCGCCGGGTGCACCAATAGCAACACACGCCGATCAACCTCGAAAACCAAATCAAAACCCAACGAGGCTTTCACGATCGAACAATCACAGATTCAGAAATATTTCAGGGGCACCCCATTGAGTAGACCCGCAATGAAGTAAGCAAGCTTCGAGACGGACTCAAGGTTTACATAATGGCGACAATGCATCGGGAACCCGAAAGTGTGGCTTGTCGATACCATGAAAACATTATGCTTACCTAACAAAGACGGTGTGCTCCTCGCACAATCGTAAATACATAAGTAGCATGGCATAAGTACGGATAGTAAATAAAACCTCAAACTAGTTTGTGGCCCCAAGAAATAAGATGAATCAAGCTCGCTCGTGGGGGTCCCATATACCTCCGGATGTGGATAGCGATAAATCAAGGAACAGTATCAAGTACTCGGGGTCCCACGGACACAAGTGGCTCGGAAACCAAATATTTTCTATCACCCACCGATGCCTCTGCTTACTTCAAATTTTAGTTGTTAAACAGGAATTAAAGTGAACGATAATTAAAACTATGATCATCTCCAACATCGACATGCGGCAATACATCAACAACTGTGGCACTGAACGACACGCAACAGCACTTGAGCAAGCGACTACGACGCGCAAGTCCCACTAGCTACCAAACAACAGGTAATAGGATGTGTCCGAGGCAATATAGGGCTGCAAGGGATAGCACGGGTACGGAAACTAGAGCATCGCAACACAGATAGCAATAGATCAACAGGAGGGAATAAATACTATAAAAGTAAGATAGGTAGAAAGGGGGGAGATGCTCGCCTGAAAACATTGTCGAAGGGTTCAACCGAAGATCGGGGCGAAGCTCACATCAACTCAACGGCCTTATCCGCGAAGAAGCAAAACACTAGAAGAAACACCGGATGCAATATTTAATACTACGGCAGAAGATCGGGCATGATGCATGTATGATGTATGACATGGCAAAGGTGCGATGCAATTAGGTCATATTAAGCGGAACCGGGGTCCCCGAAAATTAGTTAGATGGTTCAAGTTATTTAGAACTCCCGCAATTTAAATGTTGTTTAGCAAGACAACAGATGTAACCGGTTCGCTACGCATGTTTAAATGAGGCCAATATGAGACTGGATTTGCCCGCATATGGGCCCCATATTTATTTATTAGGTGAATCGGCATAAGGCCCCCCAAACCACAGACAAATATGCATGCATGAACATTTAATATGCAACAAGTTTTAATATGGTATAAAATAGGGTTTCGGGAAGGTGCACACGTTGAGGGGTCTCGACGAACTTGGGGTTCCGGGGTTCGGGGTTCGGTCTCGGGGTCCAGGGTTCGACGGTTGCATTCTCGGACTCCGGGATCGTTCTCGGTAACGGGGTAGATCTTGGCGCATTCGCGGAGGGGACCCTGGTTCGGCGTCCGGGGAGCAGAACTTGGGTCGGTGTCGGGGCGCATCGGCTTCTTCCGGGTCGGTGCCGTTCTTGTCATCGCGAAGGTCTTGTCGGGTCCCCAAGTCGGGTCGGTCTTGGCTTCGGGGTGAAGAACTTGGTGTCCGGGCGGAGTGCTTGTCATATCCGTGAAGAAGAGCATGTCGGTCCACGGGGTTCGCCTTGGGCGATCTTGGCGTCGGGTTCTCGACCGCATCCTCGGGAAGTGCTCGCACAACCGTTCGGGTCCGGTAAAAGAGCTTGTCGACGGGGTTCTCTCGGGTCCGATGAAGATCTTGGCGAGGAACTTGGGGTTTATGGGTCCGATTACGGTGTCGAACTTGTCGCTCCACACCCAACACTTAGCACCACTTGGTACTACGAGGACCTGCACGGTGGAGGCGAGTGACATCGGCGACGACGGGGGCGGGCGAGCGACGGTGGGGCTGGCCGGGGCCCAAAGGCGCTTGAGGCGGCTCAGGGAGGAGGGGCCCGGCGAGGCGCCGAGGATGGCGGGAGGCGCGCCGGGCCGGGCGAGGGAGCAGCAGTGAGGCGCGGAGGAGATGGGCTTTGGCGGGAGGCGAGCGGGCGCTGGGCGCGGCGCGCTCGAAGGCCGAGGAGGAGAACGGCGGCGTCGGATGCTCGGGCCGCGAGGCGGCGGTGGAGCTGCGTTGACGGAGGGCAGCTGCAGGGCTCGTCGTCGCCGTGAGGAGGAGCGGCGAGCCGGGCGCAGCGAGGGGCGGAGGACGCGGCCGGAGCACGCCGGGGTCGGGGCGGCGCGGCGAGGCGCGGGGGCTGGAGGAGATGCGGCGGCGGGGCCAAGGAAGGGAGAGGGGCCTGGCGGTGGTAGGAGGCGGCGAGATGGGGTCAGGGGTCGGGAGACCGGGCGTGGGGCGGCTGAGGCGGAAGGCCGGGCGGCGGGCGGGAGGGCGAGGGCGCGGAGGCGGAGCAGAGCGAGAGGGCGGGAGAACGGGCGGCGGAGACGCGGGTCGCGGGCGCGGTCGCCGGAGGGAGGCGGAGCCGGAGCCGCGCCGGCAGAGGGCGAGAAGGGCGAGCGGGAGGGGCGATGGCGTGCGTGCGCGCGGGGAGAGGAGGAAGAAGGAAGAGAGGAAGGGAGCGGTGGGGGACACGCGGGGCCAGGGCGGGGTCCACGCGGGCCGCGCGCGGGTGGGATGTGTGCGTGCGTGGCGTGTGGCGCGCGTGGGCCAGGGAGGGCCCAGGTGGCAGCGGCCAGGCAGGTGAGGGGCTGGATGTGTGGGGAGATGGCGTGCGTGGTGTTGTGTGTGTGGGTGTGAGGAGTGAGGTGAGAGAGAGAGGAGTGGGGGAGTGATGTGTCAGCGTCTGATTGGAGGGGGTGAGGGAAGAGGGTGAGGTGGCGCCCACTGATTGGGTGGGATGAGGTGGAGAGGAGGGCTGGGTAGATTAGTTGGTAGCTGTAGGATTTAGAGGTGGACCGATTTAGTTTTTCTGGGGTGGTCGTTCGGGTCATTCGGCCCGTTCGACTGCCCCTCTAAAATAATGCAATAATTTATTTATTTAAACGGACCGTTTGCAAAACCTATTTAATCAAAACAAAATATTCCGGCGACCCGGTTTTGATATTTGAATAAAGATGGGGCGTTTTAGAAAACAAAACGGGCGTTGCGAAAAATAGTTTTTGACAAACAACATATGATGATGACGATGCAATGCACAAATTCAACGCGATTTTCTAGTAGTGGTTTTGCGGGATGCCACAATTCGACACCACTAACAATGGATCTCGCCCTCGAGATCCGCCCCATGGTACCGGAAGGAAGGTCGGTGATCTGCATCTTCTCGCTTCGTGTAGATCCTCGCGACACCACTAACGAGGGTTCCTTCTTCATCTGGAGATCGGCGACACCACCAACAAAGGGTCGTTGTTCCTGATCGTCGAGAGAACACTCCGGAACAAAAAGGTCGAAGATAGAGGTATCAACAAATAAAGCCACCTCTAGCTTCCGTGGACGGAGTAAAATCGCTGGATCCACTGATTCGATGTACAAGAGCGAATGATAAGAGTAGTGGTATGGTAGCTACTCCATCCCGCACTCAAACCATTACTCTCCACACGAATAGGCGGATTATGCGACCAACTCTCGGAATTAGACTGAAGATCTCGACAAGCGAGGTTCGGAAACAAAGGGGTGATGCGCATCAGATCGGATCTGGCGATGACGTCATCACATCGGGAAACACCGGAAGATACAACAGAAATCGTATGAAAAACACACTGATTAGGTTTCGCGATGGTTTCATTGGCATGAACAACACATGCTCAAGGTATACTCCAACTTCACCAATGCTCGTCCTTCTCATATGTTTTTCAACGACACGGATATCCAGCAAGGAACACAAATGGGTAAAGAGCTCAAGAACAAATGATTGGAGGAAGGGTACAACAGACAAGTTGCAGGTTGATGATCGTAGCACCTCCGTTACAAAAGGGAGAAAGCGAAACCCTGAAGGTACGACAGAAACCCAACCACGAGAAATCCTGGACTCAAAGAGAGAGAAGAGAGCGGATTCAAAACACGTAGAGGTAAGAGGAGAACAGCAGAGGGTAAGGAGTAAAATCAGACCTAATCAGACTATCCAACCGATTTTCAAAAATAGTTTTGGACACTCTACTTCGGCCGTTAGCTAGGTTATCCTACAGGCTGGACTTGTGGGGTATCGTAACTGCTGAGCTCTGATACCACTATGTAACACCCTCAGAATCGGACCTATGCAAGTTTTAGCGAAAACCCGCCAAACCCGCATAGAAACGATTCAAAGGTGCCCACCAGGCACTTTCGTGCGGGTGGAAAACGAAGTAATAACATTACACAACAGTCCGCGATGGGACCCAGTAATGTATATATATATAAATGACTCCATGAGTCAAGAATACGAATATATTATACAAAGATCCAAATCACCTTGAAAATGATAGAGCGTCCGACTACGGACAAGATGCAAATGGGGCTAAGAGCCACGAAGAATAACCAATGGCCCATAACCCTGCCTGTGCCAAGCCGAAGGGTAACCTCGCTAACGGCGTCGATCTCAAAACCTGCTTAAACAAAAGGGGTGCCGACAAAGGGCAAAGGAAAAGAGGAGCGTCGATCGAGGCGATGCAGGCAAGGCTAGAATTCGGCGGTCCTCGCCTACATAGGTATGGTGGACTGGAGCGGCAGCGGCAGCATGCACTAAACAACCTATAGAGACTCGATACAACTGGCGGTTACCAGAGAGGGGTGAGAATGACCTATCCGGATCGAACCTGAAGCTAACACCAAACAAACCCATCCTGGTGTTTCCCCCTCGAGACCAAACGAGGAAGTCAACCGAGGAACTCACACAGTTGGCAGTTTTATTTATTCAGTTATCGTTGCAGCACTTACTAGTCAAGTATAGATAATCATTCTGTTAAAATAAGCAGTGAGCACTTTTAGTTAATCATTCCGTTATAGTTGCAACAGTTACTAATTAGATACAGATAGCATGAGATAACCCAAAACCCAGCAGTTGTTGGTACTTTTATTTAGCCATTCCGTCATAGTTGCCATACTTACTAGTCAGGTACAATGGTCGCAAGCGACACTCCAAACAAGCAATTGTGGGCAGTATTATTTAGTCATTCCGTTATAGTGAAACTGATTACTAGTCATTATAAAGTCAAATTTATAGCAAGAAACTTTAGTTATGCTTGTCTATGATCGAGATACTGTGCTCCAAGTCGTCCATATCCGCGGACACGGCTTTCAGAAAGTTTTACCCGGCCGGGGTGCACCAATAGCAACACACGCTCGATCAACCTCGGAAAAACCAAATCAAAACCCAACGAGGCTTTCACGACTGAACAATCACAGGATTCAGAAATATTTCAGGGGGGCACCCCATTGAGTAGACCCGCAATGAAGTAAGCAAGCTTCGAGACGGACTCAAGGTTTGCGACAATGGCTGTAAACGACTGGGAACCCGAAAGTGTGGCTGGGCTTGTCGATACCGCGAAAACATTATGCTTACCTAAATACAAAGGTGCTCCTCGCACAATCGTAAATACATAAGTAGCATGGCATAAATGCGGATAGTAAATAAAACCTCAAACTAGTTTGTGGCCCCAAGAAATAAGACTGAATCAAGCTCTGGCTCAGGGGGGTCCCATATACCTCCCGGATGTGGATAGCGCGATAAATCAAGGAACAGGTATCAAGTACTCGGGGTCCTACGGGACACAAGTGGGCGTTCGGAAACCAAATATTTTCTATCACCCACCGATGCCTCTGCTTACTTCAAATTTTAGTTATTAAACAGGAATTAAAGTGAACGATAATTAAAACTATGATCATCTCCAACATCAACATGCGGCAATACATCAACAACTGTGGCACTGAACGACAGGCAACAGCACTTGAGCAAGCGACTACGACGCGCAAGTCCCACTAGCTACCAAACAACAGGTAATAGGATGTGTCCGAGGCAATATAGGGCTGCAAGGGATAGCAGATGCGAAACTAGAGCATCGCAACACAGATAGCAATAGATCAACAGGAGGAATAAATACTATAAAAGTAAGATAGGTAGAAAGGGAGATGCTGCTTTGAAAACATTGTCGAAGGGTTCATCCGAAGATCGGGGCGAAGCTCACATCAACTCGACGGCCTTATCCGCGAAGAAGCAAACCACTAGAATAAACACCGGATGCACTATTTAATACTACGGCAGAAGATCAGGCATGATGCATGTATGATGTATGACATGGCAAAGGTGCGATGCAATTAGGTCATATTAAGCGGAACCGGGGTCCCGACAATTAGTTAGATGGTTCAAGTTATTTAGAACTCACGCAATTTAAATGTTGTTTAGCAAGACAACAGATGGAACCGGTTCACTACACATGTTTAAATGAGGCCAATATGAGACTGGATTTGCCCGCATATGGGCCCCATATTTATTTATTAGGTGAATCGGCATAAGGCCCCCAAACCACAAACAAATATGCATGCATGAACATTTAATATGCAACAAGTTTTAATATGGTATAAAATAGGGTTTCGGGAAGGGTGCACACGTTGAGGGGTCTCGACGAACTTGGGGTTCCGGGGTTCGGGGTTCGGTCTCGGGGTCCAGGGTTCGACGGTTGCATTCTCGGACTACGGGATCGTTCTCGGTAACGGGGTAGATCTTGGCGCATTGTGGAGGGACCCCGTTGGCGTCCGGGAGCAGAACTTGGTGTCGGTGTCGGCTTCTTCCGGTCGGTGTCGTTCTTGTCATCGCGAAGGTCTTGTCGGGTCCCCAAGTCGGGTCGGTCTTGGCCGGTGAAGAACTTGGTGTCCGGGCAGAGTGCTTGTCATATCCGTGAAGAAGAGCATGTCGGTCCACGGGGTTCGGCCTTCGGGGCGATCTTGGCGTCGGGTTCTCGACTTCGCATCCTCGGGGAAGTGCCTGCCGCTAACCGTCTTCGGGTCCGTAAAGAGCTCGTCGACGGGGGTTCTTCGGGTCCGGATGAAGATCTTGGCGGGGAACTTGGGGTTTGCGGGGTCCGATTACGGTGTCGAACTTGTCTCCACACCCAACACTTAGCACCACTTGGTACTACGAGGACCTGCAGGTGGAGGCGGGTGACATCGGCGGCACGGGGCTGGGCGGCGGCGGCAGCGGGTGGGGCTGCTTCTTGGCCGGGCGCTTGAGGCGGCTCAGGAGGAGGGCCCGGCCCGGCGGCGCCGAGGATGGCGGGAGGCGCGCCGGGCAGCGAGAGCAGCAGGCGCGGAGGAGATGGGCTCGGCCAGGCGAGGCGAAGCGGCGCGCTGGGCAGCTAAGGCGCGCCGGCGAGAACACGGCGGCGGATGCTCGGCTGGAGGCGGCGGTGGAGCTGCGTCGGACGGAGGACGCTGCGCGGAGGCTCGTCGTCGGCGAGGAGCGGGCTCGCGAGCGGGCGAGGCGAGGCGGAGGACGCGGCCGAGCACGCTGGTCGGGCGAGGCGCGGGGCTGGAGGAGATGCTGGCGGGGCCAAGGAAGGGAGAGGGGCCTGGCGGTGGCAGGAGGCGGCGAGATGGGGTCAGTCGGGAGACCCGGCGGTGGGCTCGGCGGAGGCTGAGCGGGTCGCCGGCGCGAGGAGGAGGGCGCAGGCGTCGGGCGGAGCAGAGCGAGAGGCGGGAGAACGGCGGCCGGAGACGCTGGTCATGGCGCGGTCCGGAGGAGGCGGAGCCGAGCCAGCCGGCAGAAGGCGGCGGAGGCGATGGCGTGCGTGAGGAGAGGAGGAAGAAGGAAGAGAGGAAGGAGCGGTGGGGGACACGCGGGGCCAGGGCGGGTCCACGCTTGCTGGTGGGATGTGCGTGCGTGGCGTGTGTGGCGCGTGGGCGAGAGGCCCAGTGGCGTGGCAGAGGCGGTGAGGCTGGATGTGTGGGGAGATGGCGTGCGTGGTGTTGTGTGTGGGTGTGAGGAGTGAGGTGAGAGAGAGAGGAGTGGGGGAGTGATGTGTCAGCGTCTGATTGGAGGGGGTGAGGGAAGAGGGTGAGGTGGCGCCCACTGATTGGTGGGATGAGGTGGAGAGGAGGGCTGGGTAGATTAGTTGGTAGCTGTAGGATTTAGAGGTGGACCGATTTAGTTTTTCTGGGGTGGTCGTTCGGGTCATTCGGCCCGTTCGACTGCCCCTCTAAAATAATGCAATAATTTATTTATTTAAACGGACCGTTTGCAAAACCTATTTAATCAAAACAAAATATTCCGGCGACCCGGTTTTGATATTTGAATAAAGATGGGGCGTTTTAGAAAACAAAACGGGCGTTGCGAAAAATAGTTTTTGACAAACAACATATGATGATGACGATGCAATGCACAAATTCAACGCGATTTTCTAGTAGTGGTTTTGCGGGATGCCACAACTACGGTGATGCTTGTTGTCATGATGACGGTTGTGGTTGTGGTGCTTGTTGAATTTCCCATGCTTGTGGGATCCCGAGCTTCCACTATCATCATTATGGGAACGTTTGTGAGACGATCCCGAGATGTGCTTGTCCGAGTGCTTTATCTTCCTACTCTCAACTTTCTTCATTTTGTTCTCCAAAATAGCAGCCTTATCACAAAGAGACTGGTATGTGGGAACATATGCCACAGCTAACTGTAGGTTCAGTTCATCATTCAACCCTTCAAGGAACTTTTCCTTCCTCTTAGCATCAGTGACCAACTTCGTCCGGTGCATAACGCGCCAGATTGTTGAACTCCTCAATATATTCAGCCACGCTGCGGTGGCGCTGTTTCAGATTATGGAATTCTTTCTTCTTCAAACTCATCACTCCGGATGAGATGTGAGCAGTACGAAAACCATCTTCAAAGATATCCCATGTCACATCTTCAATGGGAGTGGTGATCTGGAAGTTATCCCACCAAGTGGGGGCTGGTCCTTCCAATAAATGTGCCGCAAATCTAACTTTTTCTGCATCAGTACATCCCACAGTTACCAAGTCCTTGTTCACAGAGCGTAGCCAATCATTGGCTTCCATAGGATCAGTTGTTCCTGAGAACATTGCTGGCCTCAATCTCAAGAACCTGGTAAGCATGTCAAAACCCGATGGGTTGTTGTTGTTGTTATTGTTGTTGTTGTTGTTGTTGTTGTTGTTGTTGTTGTTGTTGTTGTTGTTGTTGTTGTTGTTGTTGTTGTTGTTGTTGTTGTTGTTGTTGTTGTTGTTGTTGTTGTTGTTGTTGTTGTTGTTGTTGTTGTTGTTCTGGTTCTGGATGAGCGTAGTCATCATTTGCATCAGCTGATTCTGAGCTGTCATCATTTGCTGCATCTCAGCAGTGATGTTGTTGTTATTGGGGTTGGGATTGGCACGACGAGGAGGCATCTATGGTTTGTTCAATAGAGATAAGAATGAGATACCCATAGATGCTTTCATGCACAATACATCACATAAACAATCACCAAACATGCATCAAAACAATAATAGTTCAACAACAAAAACGACAAGTTCGCAAAGTAAACACACCAATAACAAGCCATCCACATGTTGGATGGTCATTGTGACACAAATAAAGTATGATAAATAAATGATAAATGAGTAGTCAACTCTACTCCTCGGCATCAACCTCCTCCTCAACAAAGGTAAGACCTGCATTCTCCATAGCGGTCTTGTATTCCTCGACATTGGTGGTCAAGGTCTCTACTTTGGCTTTGAGAGCCCTCTTCTGAGAATGAAGCCTCTCAATCACAGTCTGCTGATGCTCGAGCTCGAAGTCCTTGGCTTGGAGTTCTTCAGTCATGTCCCGAATCCTCTTGTTCCTATCTTGGACTCGCTTCTCTTGACTCTTGAACTTTCTGTCCTGGCTCTCGAACTTTGCCTCCATCTCCTTGACTATCTCATCCTGCTCCGCGAAGAGCTTGTCTTTCTCACGAAGCTGCACCTGGAGTTCGTCATTGTTAAGCATGACATTGGTCCTATCAGTGTCCACGTGCCTAAGAAGAACCTCTAAGTCCTAGAGGTATAGACAAATCGGCTCTGCTGTCTCCCTCGAAGTGTCCTCGAAGTCGATGGCCTCTCCATCCTCATCACGTCTACCGAAGACGTGGAAGTGAGTACCTCTAACCTGTCGGGAGTGTCTCCTAGCAGGGCGTCTATCGGATCTGCATGACTACCTCAAGGCCTCTCTCCTTGTCATCATGCATGAGCTTGAAGACGATAGCCTCCGTGGTAGGCTCTGTCTGGCGTCCGAGCTGATTGACCTTGAAACCCCAAAGGTCCTTCCTTTCAAACTTGGTGAGGGGAAGCACCATGATGGTAGGAAGAGGGAGATTGAGCAAACTAGTAAGCTCAATAATACGAGGGCCAAAGCGAGTTCCCTGGAACTCCTCAACAGTGCTGATGGTAACATTTGGCATCTATTTATAAGATAGAAAAAGTTAGAATCAACACATTTTTAATATAAAACACAAGGCAAAGCATCACATGCATAGCTTTTGGAAATCAAAACACACAAGTCATGGCATACATGGATTCATTACAACAACCATAGTTCAACTTATTTTAAGCAACATTTGGAAAATAAGGTGATAAGTGGTGGTCCAACTAACGAAGTACGCTTACAATCCTATCTCACTAGACATATTGGCTAACACAATATTTCTAGAAGCAATCAGTCTATCTTGAGCACATGACTCCATCACTAAGTCTATAATGTATCCTCTTAAGGTTTGGTTGGTAGCTTCCAACTCTTGGGTATGTTTCTTCTCTTCCTTTAGGTCATTCTGGATGTTGAGCATTCTGCACTTGAATCTTTCACCAAGTTCTTTGATGGTCTTCCAAGCTGCATCCCTTGCTGAATCAAAGAATGTAGTGTGCACCACTGAATTGGTGAACATGCAGAATCCTGATTCCTTGTGGTTGTCTTCCTTGTTTTTATACAAGTGAAGTTTCACCCACTAGTACTCAACTCCTTCATCCATCACAGGAAAACCTTTGTACACAGCTGCACCATGTATTTCCATTGCAACCATGAGGACCTTGAGAGCTTAAGGGAAATTCTGTCTCACACTCCAAAGTCATTGTCATGAGTGGTCCTTTCCTTACGGCTTCATTGATGGAGTTCATATACAAATAGAGACAAGAAAGAAGATCAGAAAAGTTTACGAGAAGAATAGACAAGTGTAGAAGTTGTTGAAAATTTTTTCCTTAGTGGTTTCCAATCCTAGGGTCATAATCCTACAGGCAACACAATGCTCTGATACCATCTGTAAGATCCCTCCTTTATAAAGGAAAAGGATCCCTGTGATTGCAATGCTAGTCCCTGGATCAATGCTAGCATTCACAGTTTAAGATGAAGTACACAAAAACAAAGGTCATTGTTACAGTCATTCCAGAGACAACTTAGTCTTTACAACTCCATGGCCACAGGACTAATACAAGAGTTTAAATAAGTAAATAGATAAAATTCTTCATCTTCATGTGCCACAGGAAAACATGTTGAGTGTAGACTCATGACTCCTAATCCTCATCAGAATAACCTGCAACATCACAATTACAGCCACAGTGGGTCAATACATTGGAATAGTATTGGCAAGTGATACCTTAGTATAATTTTTGGTGGACTAGATACTATATGCAATTTGGCTAAGTGTAGCTTAGGCTTTCTTTGCTTAAAATAGATTTTGCCTATTAGTTGAAATCACTAATTTTTTCTTTGTCAAAACTTTTCCCAAGGAACCACCAATAGACATTGAGGTCCTTCACCCATGTTCAACCACAAGTTTTTACTTAGAAATTGGGATGAGGAGATTCTTGATAGCTTCCATGTCTTGATGCTCAAGTTGTCCCATACCAGGGACATGGCTAAGTACTTAGATACTTCTATCTGCAGAGGTTGTGCACTTTCCCCACCAGACTTGATTTTCACCAAGACATGACCTTTCAGAAGCCTTCCCTTAGACCAAATGGACGTGTTCCAACCTATCATCCCACTACCACCAACTGTCCAAATGGCTAAGTTCTAGCAACCTATGTGATCCAGGTAGAGCCCATATTGCCAAGTGGCTGCACTAGAAGCTTCTTAACATTTGGCCTCTAAAATCTCTTTGTTCCTGGGTGTCTTTCCACAAGTGAGATACACAAGGTAAACCATTGAAATGGGCCTTGTGTAACCACTCAACATAAACCATTCCTTCCATTCCACCCAGGTGTTTCATTTACTTAGTTGTTTTATTAGGCAAAACACAAGTCCAAAGACTTAGAAATATTTTTATCATAGCATGTATATTTCACCACCCTTGGTTGCTACTAGCTAGGCTAAGCATGGAATAGATAAGCATCTTAACTTAGAAATTTCCTAGCACTTCTACAACTACTAGGATTTACCAACATGGCATATAAGAAAAATATAGCATGCAAGACTAGCAAAATATTTCTAATGCTTAGTAGAAAACATAGGGATAAAAATATCATGAATAACCACTTGCCTTGGTAGTTTGGAGAGTAGCTACACTCCTCACAATCACAATCACTATTGGCACCAAAATCTACACATAAAATCATAGCCACAATCACATATAAATAAAATACAAGCAAAAATATATGAATGCATGCAATATGATATGTGATTATTTTCTAAACTCAACAAGGCAAGTGCATAGTACTGGTTCATACACAAGTTTAAAACTTGCCAAACAACATTAATTTAAACCCTAAAACATTTCTCAAACAATTCATATACTCAAAATAGCCCCACACATGTTTCTGTAAATAAAACTATTTTAACAGAAGCAAAACATTAAACACATTGCATATTTGGAAAGGGCTTGCTCTCCTGATTCCATTGATATAAAATTTGTCAAATTTGAACGTGGGAATCAAAAGTTATGGCTAAAACAAATTCAAACATCTAATAGATTCAAATTCTAGTTTTAAATCTAATTCCTGGCCACGCGTCATGTTCTGATTGGCGCGTATCGGTTCGCTCAGGATCGCGTCTGTGAGCCGTTAGATCTACTTAATCTGCACGGCCCATATCTACTCATACCGTTTCGTTAAGTGATCTATTTATACGCGCTGGATTTAGATCCAGCGGTCATCACCCAAGCGACCACAGATGGGCGGCGCTAGCGGCGGCATCTGGCGGCGGCGAGATCTGTCTGCAGTGGCGCGGCGCTACAGGGGGTTCTGGGGTCGTCGGAGGTGCTTACCAGGTTCGTAGCGATGCACTGATGCTCAACCTGGCGACGGCTTGGCAAGGGGCGCACGGACACGGCTGCACGGGCTCGTTGGAGTTGCTGACAGCGTCGGGCTCGGGTGGACGACGACGTTGGCGACGCTCCTGGTCACCCTAGCATGAATAAAAGGCATCAGGAGATGTGCAAGACTACGGCGAACACGTTCGTGTGAATCAGAGGCGAAGGGGAACAAGGGGCTCACCGAATTTAATCGCCGGAATTGAGGACGTCGTCGGGACCTTGCTGTGCTTGTCGAAGACGACGACCTGGGGCGGTATAGGATGAACCAATGGTGTCAGAAGGTGCGCAAGGAAGTGGCGAAGCTGTCTGCAAGAACTAGAGAAGAAGGGGCGCACGGGGCTCACCGGGATTGGTCGCCGGAGTGAGCTCTGTCTGCGGCGGTGCAAGGATGATTGCGGGCAGCCTGGGGGCGCTCTGTGCTCGGAGTCTGGGGGGAAATGGAGAGGGTGCAGAGGGGGTTTAAGTAGGCGAGACGGGGGCGTGATTTACTCCAGCAATCAACGCGAATCAAACTAGGAAACGCACGGCGTGAATTGGGGAAGAATAGGTCGTCGGGGTGGAGACGATGACGACGTGTGGGTCGCGGCTGTCAGCGAGAGAAACAGAGAGGGAGTGGGTCCCGTCAGTCAGCGACCTAGCGGGTGCGGATGTGAGTGAAGAAAACGTTTCGCGTGGGGGGGTTGCTGGGCTAGTTGGGCTAATTGGGCCAGATAGGTTGTTTGGCTTATTTTTTTCCTTTTAACCTTTTTCTTTTTCTATTTGATTTTTCTGAAATGATTTTCAACTTCAAATCAAATGAGTTTGAATTCAAATCTTCTCTAGGTTTTTATACTGCAAACCTTGCACTCAAATGTGTGTCAAACACTACTGTTTACTCAAAACACTTTGATCATTTGAAAAATAAAAATAAACCAAGCCTTTATGTGATATATTCTATAGGCATAATATTGGTTTTATTTACTCATTTTGTTTTGAAAACTTTGCTCAAGCTTTGGAAAGTGCCTAAGTTTGAATTCAAACCTTACTGAACAAAACAAGTACTCTTCTCATTGGAAAATAGCACTAAGGCTAGAGAAAACTTACATGAAATAATAAGCATATATGCTTCTGTTTTGAAATGATTTGTTTGAAATAAAATTTATATGATCATGGATGCTTGGATGATATGCATGAGTTTGAAACATGATTTTAGGGATGTTACAATTATGACCATTATTGCTCTCTTAGTTGGTCGCTCCCAGTCTTTTGTTAGCCTCCACTTGTATTGAGTAAGCTCTACTCCTGCATCCAAATCCCAAGAAACAAAGTTATTCCAAAGTGTCCACTATAAATTCCTATGCATGGTGTGTTACACTGATGGCTATCTACGCACAGCCTGTTGGGAACCCCAAGAGCAAGGTGTGAAAAGCAAGTTTTCCCTCAGTTGAGAGCGAGGTTATCGAACCAAAAGGAGGAAGGAAATGTCACACAGGTGTTGCAAGCAACGTGGAGACCTGCACAACACAAACTCAAGACTTTGCCCCAACAAACAGTGAGGTTGTCAAGCTCACCGGTTTGCTGTAACAGAGGATTAAACGTATGGTGTGGAAGGTAATGGTTTGCAGCAAGTAAACAAGTAACAGTGGAAGATGTATCAATGGTAAAGATTGGACCGGGGTCCATAGTGTTGGGCCACGCGGAGATAAAACAAAAAATTTCCTCTAACGTGGTGATCCCAAGATCCAGCTGAGGTAGAAGGCCACGAGGTTTACCACTAGATGCGCAGTTGCGGATTACTGATGAAGAGCGTCAGTTGATGCAGTGCAGTCCTTTGCGATTCGATCGTCCTGGTGCTGATCGTACAACACCTCTGATGGTATCCACACGTACAAGTAGGAGCACCAGCGGCGAACTGCTAGGTTCGTAACGACGGTAGGACTGCTGTGGAGCTAGGGTTTCCAACACATGGAATGACCTAACCGAACAACGATTAACCTTTATGGGTTGCGGTGCTCCACTATATATAGGGAGTGAACGTGGGCTCCACTCTCGTGGCCCATTCACTAAAGCCCATATAACACTAGTCACCGTGAGTCCAACCCAACCAGATTACCGGTTCAGATCCAATCCGAACTTGCTCCCGCTCTTAAGTGTGTGACCCCGCAGGCTCATGGCTACTTGGACACGATTGGAGTCTGACTCTCAGTCGATCAGTCGGTAGCGGCTCCTAGCAGAACGTGCTGACTCCCAAGTACCAAAGAATCATGACGACTTGCCTTTCCAATGTGACTTGCGTCCGAGTCCCTTTTGTCTCACGATATACCTTGTCAGACTATAAGCAAATATATGCCATCCCTTAAATAGTCCGACTCTCTTCTCGATCCGAGATAAGTGATTCACCTGACTAACTCTTAGTCGATCGCCTCGGTTAACACTTAACCGAGTCGTGCATGGCCATGCTTTCCGAATCATATCTCATAAGAGGGCCCAGATAATCTCTCCGAGTGGAGGGGAAAAATCCCATCTTGGTTATTCACATCACGCAGCTTGATTCTCAGTCGACCCGAACCCTTCCTTTATAACTGCCCAGTTACGGATAAACGTTTGACAGAACCTAAGTCGGTGATCCTCAACTCGGACTATGCAACAACCTCAGGTCTAAGGATTACATTGATTGAGATATACAAATGACAACTTGTTCATTGTACCTCAATATGGGTCAATCCGACTCGCTAAACTCTTTAGCCGAATCTGTGTAAGTTGGAATAGCATCTCCATGCCCATGACAAGTGGAACCGAGTCATCAAGCCAACTTTCACATTGGTCTAAGTTGTGTGTCCATCACAACCTCAATGACAAAGGATATTTAGTACAAGCAACATGAATGCATAGTTCCACAACCGAATCAAATATTTAATGATACACATCAGATGTTTATACAAGGACTACTTAATATCTTTATGAATACAATTGGGAAATATCATCATACATGATTGCCTCTAGGGCATATTCCCAACACATAGTTCACTAAAGGTGCTCTCCTTAGATAAACAACATGGCATGAAGGGTAAACAAATTACAGCGGGGCAATTGACAGGAACTGAGCCAGGCATAACAATGCAATTACTAGTCAGAAAGATCCTATGAGATTCGATTGGGCAATACAACAAGATACATAGACCGCCATCCAACTGCATCTATGACTTGAAGTCCACCTTCAGGTTATCATCCGAACCCCCTCCAGTATTAAGTTGCAAGCAACAGATAACTGCTTTAAGCAAAGTGTGTAAGGTAAACAGTCCACATGTTCCATGAACAAGAGATCGTTGTTTTCTCCCTAGTAGCAACAGCACATCTACAACCGAAGATATTTATGTCACTTCCCTTGGAAACTAGAGGCATGAACCCACTATCGAGCATAAATACCCCCTCTTGGAGTCACTAGCAACTACTTGGCCAAGATAGCTACTAATAACAACGGAGAGCATGCAAGATCACAAACAACACATACATGATAGAATCATAAATACAAAACCATTAATCAAACCAACATAATAATCTCAATATCCATCGGATCTCCGCAAACACAACATGTATGATTACAAATAGATTAGATCTTGATCATGAACGGAGCTCACAAGATCTATACATAAAAGCACAAAGGAGGATATACAACCATTTAGCTACTACATGGACCCATAGTCCAAGGTGGAACTACTCACGCATCATACCAGAGAGAAGGCCTCTAGGATGATCTCCCCTTCGACAGGGTGCCGAGAAGAACTTTAGATCCCCCGGTCTAGGGATGATGGTGGCGGCGGCTATAGATAGTTTCGTGCATATTTGATCGGATGCTCAGGATTTCTGCATCGGGGGCTTCTTATAGGCGAAGGGGGAGACCGAGGAGGTGGCCATGGTGCCCAAACCCTAGACAGGCGCGGGGCTGGGCCCACTCGTGCCTGGGGTGGGTCTGGCCCCCCTGGCTAGCCCCTCCGGCTCCCCTCTGGACTTCTTGTTCCCCACGGAAAGTAACTGACTTTGACGTTTGTACCGTCCAATTCCGAGAATATTTCTTTACTAACTTTTCTGAAACCAAAAACAGCAGAAAACATGCATCTGGCACTGTTGGAACTTGTTAATAGGTTAGTACCAGAAAACATGTAAAAAGCACCTCAAAGTATAGACAAGCAAAGCAAAGTAGATACAAAACAAGCATGGAGCATCAAAAATTATATATACATTTCTAACGTATCATACACCATACCAAGTATATTCTTGTTTTATCTATCTTCCAAATTAAACTTGTTATGTGAAAATTAGTGATTAAAGCTCTCACAAACTTGATGACACACTTTATTTTTCTTGCCCCTAATAAACTTGAACCATTGTGTCATCTATGTTGTATATGATTGCACTTATAAGTTGGGAATTAGAAGATCCGTGCTGTCATGGGGAACACTTTCAACACTTGTAAATATCAACCTAGTTGATATCATGCTCTTTTGTTTATGGATGTCGGCGGTGTGAAATAAAAGGGGAGCTTGTAATTCCATGGAGTTATGTATATGTGTTAGAGAAACGCCTGGGCCGCTAGCCTAAGCCATGCTTAATCATGGCGGAAACTTGCAGCATCACCATAGTGAGCAATCCATGAAGCATTCTTCTTATAAAAAAGAGAGATAAAGAGAGAGAAAAAAGAGAAAAAAAAGTAAAGAAGAGAAAAAAGCACCATTTTCCCATGGTAAATAAGAAGATTGCTGAGATGCTCATTATCCGTTGCCTTGTCATTTTGATATGGGATAGCTCCTGTGTCATGGAGAAAGGGGTACCCATTGGTGGTTCTCTATGATACATATAATTACTATTACAAGAACTTACCGGTAACTAAAGTTGAGTAGCATGAGGAACGTCCATCGTACTCAATGGACATGACATTGCCAACTTATACTTTGTCAAGCATATACTACATATTTTGTTCACTTTAACTTTAATCACTTCAAGATGCTTATGATAGGGGCAATGAGAGCTGAAAGCTAACAAGTACCATAATTTTTGGAAGCTCTTTATGACACTTGAAATCCCTGCTTCCCTTTGTAGGGCATTTCTTCCACTTTTATATTGAGTCTCCACCTTCTATACTTAGGAACCAATTAAGAGAGCATAGTTTCCATTCTTAGTTCTATGTGCATTGTCCCAAAACTTATTGATTGATTCATAATGTTGATATTTCTTGGTCTTGAACTATTTGTATCTAGTCACCCTTATGAACTTTGAAGGTGTCCTATGCATTTATGTTTTGCTACTCCATGAGGGACAAGCTGAATGCCACTATGCTATGTTTTCTTTATGTGAAACAAACAAACATCTTTCAATGCATTTTTATTCATGATATTTGTTTGTATCCTTTCATGTTGCAACATAGTTACTATGTCATATTGTTAGAACTTCATCTTTCATGCTCATGTTTAGAGTACTTTGATCCCAGCTTTCAATGCTTGCAAATGGTTTGATCATGATTGTGAAGGTTCATGTCACCTCAAAAATTATTCTTTTTATCACTTACCTACTTGAGGACGAGCAGGATTTAAGCTTGGGGATGCTTGATACGTCGTAAACGTATCTATAATTTTTTATGTCCCATGCTTGTTTAGTATAAACCTTGATATGCTTTGTCTACACTTTGAGGTATTTTTATACATTTTCTAGGACTAACCTATTAACAAGATGCAGCAGTGCCAGTTGCCTGTTATCTACTGTTTTTGGTTTCAGAAAAGCTAGTAAGGAAATATTCTCAGAATTGGATGGGACAAAAACCAATGTCCATTTCACCGAGGATAACACGGAGTCCAGAGAAGAGACGGAGGGGAGCCACAGGGTGGCCACACCCCCCCATGTGCGGGCCCACCCTGGGCCATGCCTGGGCAGGGTGTGGACCCCCTGGCCGCCCTCCTCCCTCGCCTCTTCACCTATATAATCCTGCCGATGCCAAAACCCTAAGCACCCGATCAGATCTCCACGAAACAGTCTGTAGCCACTGCCACCTGTCCCTAGATCAGGGGGATCTGAAGCTATTCCTGGCACCCTGCCGGAGAGGTGAGATCATCCCGGAGACCTTCTTCATCACCATGTCAACCTCCCGTATTATGCGTGAGTAGTTCCACCCTCAACTATGGGTCCATACAGTAGCTAGATGGTTTTTATCCTCCTTTGTGCTATCATGTTTAGATCTTGTGAGCTCCATTCATGATCAAGATCATCTATTTGGAAGCATGCATGTTGTGTTTGCGGGGATCCGATGGATATTTAGATTACTATGTCAGATTGATTATTGATTCTATCATGTCTGTGTTGATTGAGATCATGCATGCTCTCCGTTTCTAGTAGCTATCCTGGCCAAGTATATGCTAGTGACTCCAAGAGGGAGTATTTATGCTCGATAGTGGGTTCATGCTTCTATTGAATCTGGAGAAGTGGCAGAAATCTCTAAGGTTGTAGATGTGATGTTGCCACTAGGGATAAAACAACAATCTCTTGTTCATGGAACAATTGTATTGTTTACTTTACACACATTGGTTAATGCAGTTATCCATTGCTTGCAACTTAATACTAGAGGGGGTTCGGATGATAACTTGAAGGTGGATTACTAGTCCTAGATGAAGTTGGATTGCGGTATATCTATATTGTTGTAATACCCAATCAAATCTCATAGGATCATGAATGTCTAGTATTGCATTGTTATGCCTTGCTCAGTTCCTGTCAATTGCCCCGCTGTAATTTGTTTACCCAGCATGTTATGTTATTTATCTTAAGGAGAACACCTCTAGTGAACTGTGGACCCCGGTCCAATCTTTACCATTTTTACATCATCTATTGTTACTATGTACTTTCTGCAAGCAACCACTACCTTCCACACCATACGTTTAATCCTTTGTTTTGAGCAAACTAGTGAGATTGACAACCTCAATGTATGTTGGGGCAAAGTCTTGAGTTTGTGTTGTGCAGGATTCCAAGTTCTTAGCAACACCTTGGAGTTGTTTCCTTGCTCCTACTATCTCACCCAATAAGGTAGAGATCCCTGTGATTGCAGTGCTAGTCCCTGGATCGAATTGCTAGCACCCACAGTTTAATATGAAGTTCAGAGATACAAAGGTCAGTATTACATCGAAATTCCAGGAGTACAATAGTTCTTACAACTCACTTAGCCCAAGTCTAACATATAAAGAGTTCTCATTACAAAGCATATAAATAAAGTCTTCATCTTCATGTACCACAGGCAAACATGTTGAGTGTAGACTTATAACCCTACTCACCATCAGAGTAACCTGCAACATAATAAGTTACAGCCACAAGGGGTCAATACAGTGGGAATTGTGTTGGCAAGTGATACCATAGTAGTATAGTAGAGACTAATATATATATGAATCTGGCTAAGTGTGGATCGGGCTTTCTTTGCACAAAGTAAGTTTTATCCTACTAGTTTGAAAATACTAAGTTTTGTTTTACAAAACACCAAGGAACCACCAATAGACATTGGTGACCCTCTACCCTTGTTCACCCACAAATTTTAACTTAGAGAAATTTGGATGAGGAGATTCTTGACCATTTCAATGTCTTTGATCCTCAAAATGTCCATAACCGGGGACACGGCTAAGTACTTAGGCTTTACCCTCTCGAGAGGTGGTGCACTTTCCCCACAAGACTCGACATGCATTGAGACAATACTTTTCAGAAGAAATCACTCAGACCACCATGGACGCGTTCCATCCTATCAACTCTACCACCATCTGACCATCTGGCTGAGTTCTTGCAACTTAGTTGGTCAAGGCAGAGCCCATATGCCATGTGGTTGCACTGGAAGCTTTGCAACACAAAACATATCAAATCTCTTTATTCCTGGGTGGCCAACCAAAAGTTTGATACACAGGGTAAACCATAGAAATGGGCCCTGTGTAACCACTCAACACAAACCATACAAGCCCCATTCCACCCAAGTGTTTCATTATTAAGGTTGTTTTTCTTAGTCAAAAACACATAGGCATAAACTTTCCATAATAACATAACATGAATTTTCCACCCACTAATTTTAATAGCAAGTCTAAGCATTCTAGTATACAATGTCTCCTAACTTAGGAAAATTCTACCAAGATATACTCTACAGGATCTACCATAGCATAGCATTATACTTGAAAATTTCCATGCAAGTCCTACCAAAATAATACTAATGCAATAGGTAAAATATTAGGACATAAGATGAAATATCACTTGCCTTGGTAGCAAGGGGAATAGGTACAATCCTCACAATCACACACTTCACAATCCATAAAATCTACACAACAAAATTCAAACAAAATATATTCAAATCAATATAACACTCAGAAATAATATGAATTCATGTAAAAAATGCAATGAGGTGCATAACACATTTTTAAAACCAAAATCTATAGTACACAATATAAAGTATACATTCTAAAGTCTAAAAATCACAAAAACCACTTTAAAATAATATACTAAATAATTTTTATAGACAAAATATCCCTATAAATGTCTCTGCATAAAACTCTAATTTTTTAGAAACAAATGACCAAATTAAGGCCATAGATGCAGATTTCACATTTTTATGAATCCATAGACATCTAATTTGTATTTTTCTGAAATTCAGACCAAAAGATATGAATTTTGCAAGTTAAATCAACTAATAGATCAAATCTGGATTTTAAATCAAAAACCCAGACACGCGGCACGCTCTGATTGGCCCGTACTGGTTCGCGCGGATCACGCGCGCGCACCATCAGATCTAAGTGAGATCATGCGGTCCAGATCTGCCCGTACCCTTTCGTCTAAACTTCTAATCGCAGCCACTGAATCTAGATCCAGCGGATCAAAGCGCTCTAACCAAAACTGAGCTGCACAAATGGTGAGCGCGGCAACGGCGCGTCTGGCAACGACACTCCAGCAAGGCTAAGGGTTAAGGGAGGGGGCACAGGGGCTATACCAAGTCGTCGCGACGAGGTGGATGACATGTTGGTCGTGGACTAGGGCGGGGTGCACGGACAAGGCTGCAATTCCTCGTCGGAGTTCATCTCGTCGTCGGGTGCTCGCAGTCGACGACGGGGGCGACGCTCTGGGGCACCAGAGGTCAAGCGACAAGCATCAGGAGGTGCGCAGGAAGAAGGCGAGCACGATAGTAAGAACCAGAGCACTGTGATATTTTGCCGGAGTTCGTCGGGCAGCAGCGGTGCGAGTAGGAATTTGCGTAGCCTGGCGGTGCTCAGAGCTTGTGGAGTGGAGGGAAATGGAGCGGAGGCTGAGGGGGTTAAGGACCCGTGATGGGGGAGGGAATCATGCACGCAATCAAGAGGAATCAATCACGAATTGATTCAGATTGAAAGGGGGAAGAAATGGCTGCGAGCGCGGGTCTTCGGCGCGAGATTGACGACGATGGGTGACGTGGTGGTGGGACCCACTTGTCAGCGAGGGGGTGCGGCACAGCGCGGTGAGAAACGGAGGGGAGAGGGAAAAACCCGGGTGGGCTAGGTGGGCTGTTTACTGGGCCGCATCAGTTGGGCAGGTAAGTTCCCTTTTTTTCCTCTTAGTCTTTTTCTTTTTCTGTTTTGATTTTATAAATAAGATTTGAATGACCAAATCAAATCCAAATTAAACCAAATTTTCAATAAAAATTTGTGGGATTATTCTAGTGTTTAAAAGTGTTCAAACCACTCCAAAACATTTTGGGTTATTAAAAATAAAAATAAAAACACAAATTTGCTCTTCATAAGAAAGGGGTTTAATAAAATAGGGTTTGCTAGGGTTTTAAAATTTGAAAAAATTTGTGCAATGCTCACATATTAAGATGAGATGAATGCAATGATGATGTTTTGGTTTTGATGAAATTAGGGATGTTACAGATCTAACCCCCTTAAGATGAATCTCGCCCTCAAGATTCGGATTGGCTAGCAAATAGGTGATGATGATCTTTCCGAAGCTCATCTTCTCTTTCCCAAGTTGCTTCTTACTCGGTATGATCATTCTGCTGTAATTTGCAGAACTTGATGGTCTTACTACGGGTGAATCTTTCTGCTTTCTCGAGAATCATGATAGGTTTCTCTTCATAAGTGAGATCATTCTCTATTTGAACTTCTTCTAGTGGCATAGTGTCTTTTAACGATATTTCTTCCATCTCTAGATGAGACTTCTTCAACAGGCTTACATGAAACACATTGTGAACTGCTGATGGAGATTCTGTTAGTTCTAGCTCATAGGCCACTTCTCCTTTACAGCTCAAAATCTTGAATGGTCCTACATAACGAGGTGCCAATTTTACTTTCACTCCAAATCTCTTCACACCACAAAGTGGTGAGACTCTAAGATAAGCTCTATCACCTACCTCATAGGTGACCTCTCTACGTTTTGGATCCGCATAACTCTTTTGTCGGGATTGGGCTATCTTCAATCTGTCCTTTACCATTCTAACTTTCTCTTCGGCTTCCTTGATTAGATCTGGTCCAAATAAATTTCTTTCTCCTACTCCATTCCATAATAATGGTGTAGTACACTTCCTTCCATAAAGGAATTCAAACGGAGCCATCTCTATGCTCGATTGGTAGCTATTATTGTAAGAAAATCCTGCGTATGGCAGACTTTCATCCCAACTAGATCCATAGTCTAGCGCACAAGCTCTCAACATATCTTCCAAAATCTGATTGGTCCTTTCTGTCTGTCCATCAGTCTGAGGATGAAATGCTTTGCTGAACTCTAGTCTTGTTCCCAATGACTCGTGTAGTTGTTTCCAAAAATGTGAAGTGGACTGAGTTCCTCTATCTGACACAATACTCTTAGGTACTCCATGTAGACACACAATCATGTTCATATAGATCTTGGCCAATTTAGCACTTGTATAGGTGGTCTTCACGGGTATGAAATGAGCCACTTTTGTTAAGCGATCCACAACAACCAATATAGAATTTTAGCAAGATCTAGTCCTTGGTAGTCCTGTGATAAAATCCATACCGATCTTATCCCACTTCCAATTCGGTATTGGCAGTGGTTGTAATAACCCTGCCGGTTTCTGATGTTCCGCCTTTACTCGACTACATACGTCACACAAAGCAATGTGCTCGGCGATATCTTTATTTAGATTGTTCCACCAAAATATTTCCTTCACATCCATGTACATCTTGGTGTTGCCAGGATGAATAGAGTATGGTGAATTATGTGCTTCCGACAGGATCAATTTCCTTAGTTCAGGGTCTTGTGGAATGCAGATACGCTTTCCATACCATAAGGTTCCTTGTTCATCTTCATGGAATCCCTTTGCCTTTCCTTTACTAATTTTACTCTTAATTTCCTCTATTTCCTTGTCAACCTTTTGAGCTTATTTAATTTTATCCATTAGTGTTGGTTGTACTTACAAATACATGAGATATCCTCTAGGCACTATCTCCAACCTTAGCTCTTTAAATTGAGCATACAACTCATCTGGCAATTCTCCTTTAGTGAGGCCATTTACATAAACCTTGCAGCTTAATGCATCGGCAACAACATTTTATTTCCTGGGATGGTATTGCAAACTTAAGTCGTAATCCTTGATAAGTTCTAGCCATCTTATTTGTCTCATGTTGAGTTCTTTCTGGGTGAAAATGTATTTCAGGATCTTGTGATCGGTGAACACTTCATAATGTTTTCCCAACAGATAGTGTCTCCATGTTTTGAGTGCATGGACAACAGAGGGAAACTCTAAGTCATGCGTAGGATAGTTTACTTCATGAGTCTTGAGTTGTCTCGAGGCATAAGCCACCACTTTTTCCTCTTGCATTAACACACCACCCAGTCCTTGGTGAGATGCATCACAATATACTTGAAAATCTTTCTCTAGATCCGGCAAGCATAACACTGGTGCTGACACTAATATTTTCTTCATCTCTTGAAAACTGGTCTCACATGTTTCAATCCATTCAAACTTCTTCTGTTTCTTTAGTAATTTTGTCATCGGCTGAGCTACTTTCGAGAAATTCTCGATGAACCTTCCATAGTATCCTGCCAAGCCTAGGAAACTACGGACTTCTTTAACTATTTTGGGAGTTGCCCACTCTGTTACAACTAATACCTTTGCGGGATCGACAGCTATACCATTCCTAAACACAATATTTCCAAGAAATCCAACTTCGTTCAACCAAAATTCACATTTACTAAACTTGGCATACAACTTGTGTTCCCTGAGTTTCTCAAGAATCAAATGCAAATGTTCTTCATGTTCTTCATTGCTCTTGGAATAAATCAATATGTCATCGATGAACACAACAACAAACTTGTCAAGAAACTCCATGAACACCTTGTCATCATGTTCATGAAATAATATGGTGCATTTGTTAATCCAAACGGCATCACTGTATACTCATACAATCCATATCTAGTGGTAAAAGCGGTCTTTGGTATATCTTGTTCTCTAATCTTTAGCTAAAAGTAACCCGGTCGAAGATCAATTTTTGAGAACACACGAGCTCCTTCAAGCTGATCAAAGAGGTCATTTATTCTGGGTAGGGGATACTTGTTCTTTATGGTCACTTCGGTAAGTGATCGATAATCTATGCATAGCCTCTGGCTTTTGTCTTTCTTCTCGACAAACAAAACTAGTGCACCCCAAGACGAAGAACTCGATTGGATAAATCCTTTCTTCAACTGTTCTCTCAGTTGTTTCTTGAGCTCTTTTAACTCATCAATTGACATTTTGTAGGCTCTCTATGCTATGGGTCCAGATCCCAGCAATAATTCAATCAAAAACTCCACATCCCTATCTGGTGGCATTCCTGGTAATTCCTCCGGAAACATATCCGGGTACTCCTTCACTACTGTTACACTATCTAGGCTAACCCCCTTAAGAGAATTTAACTTACTCCCTTTGGGTTCAAAGTTAGACTTGAACCTAATCCATTTATTTTCTGGGGTTGTGAGTGTAACAGTTCATCCATCATATTCTATTACTCCCTCATAACGGATCATCCAATCCATGAATAATATTACATCCAATCCTTGGGATTCTAGGATTATCAGACTAACTGGAAACTTGTACTTTCCAAACTCTAGAGCTAGATCATGATATCCAAAATTTACTATCATCTCTCCACTTGGGGAGCTTACTTTAATAGGGCATCCAATTGTTTCAGTTGGGAGTCTATTTTTGTCTACAAATGCTCTTCAAATGAATGAATGCGATGCACCGTTATCAAAAAGGATAAGTGCTTGAAAGGAATTAATCTTGAACTTACCAGCCACAACATTGGACTCCTCTTGGATTCCCTCCACATTGATGTGGTTCACATGTCCCTTCTGAAAAGGATTTGGCTTGTTAGCCCCATAAGTCTTCTTTTCTGGGCATTCATTGGCATAGTGCCATGTTTTCTTGCACTTGAAGCATTCAGCCTGACTGATGTCTCTCTTAGCTAGCTCATTCCCATTGCCATGTCCATTATGGTGACTCTTGTATCCACTCTTGTTGTTTCAGTGATCCCCATTGTTGTGTCCATGATGTTTATTGCTATCGTGGTGATGGTTACTGTTGTGGTGGTGTAACATACCACCTTTTGTGTAATATTAATAAAGACATGTTTGAGCATTGCATGCATGCATAACATTTGCACTTTGGTTTAATAAAATAAGAACAAACAAAACCCTAGTTATTTCCCTCTCAAACCATTCAAATGGTTTTTTTATACTTTGAAAACTACCCAAAAGAATGGAACCCAAAATGAATAAAAGGTTCCCACACTATATTATAAACTTTATAAAAAATGTCTCTGGTTTTTGAAAGATTCAAAACAGTTTGGATTTGAAAATACAAACAGATAAATAGAAAAATAGAAAATAAAAAGGTTTAACAGAAAAAAATCTAAACCTAGCTCTCTGGGCCGAGCCCACCTCTCCTCCCCTCTCTTCGCTAAGCGCTTGACTAGCAACCCAAGACACACCGGGGCCCACGCAGCCCACCCGGCCCATACCTCTTCGCTTGTCCTATTCTCGTCTTCCTCCTCGTTGGTGGATGTAGCGAAGCACCTCGCTGTCGCCAGTGCCGCTGTCGCCGGCGCCAAGATCCGTGCCGCCGCCCTCGGACACCTACGAGACCCTCTGGCCGCTGCTGGACTAACCCTAGGTCCATTCTCCCCTTTCCCTAGCTCTCCTGCGCCATGGCCGATGAACCCTAGTTTCTGCCGCCGCTCGTCCCCGCAGTCTCCGGCCACCCTAGCTCAAGTCGATGCCACCGTTGGACGTGCCTCGTCGCCCATGTTCTCCCCCTCAAAGCACGCATGTTGGGACGCCCTCCTCTTGACAGAATCGACCCCGAAGCACCGTCGGCCGCCTTCGTTGCCGACCTCTATTCGTCGCCATCCGAGCTTGCCTTGCCTCCCCAACACCACCGCCGTGCTCACGGTGAGATGCTGGTGATCAAGCACCTCATCGTTTGCCCCCTCTCCCTCTGTATCATCTTCCCCACGTGTGCCCGATGCCACTGCCGCTGGAGCTCATCGGAGACGACGCTCCGGTGACCAATAATGAGCGGCACCGCCACTAGCGTGCTCAGCGCGATGCGCTACGTCGAACGCCCCTAGCCTCTCTTGCTCCTGTGCCGCTGTAAGATCCCTCCCTTTATAAAGGAAAAAGGATCCCTGTGATTGCAATGCTAGTCCCTGGATCAAAGATAGCATCCACAGTTTAAGATGAAGTACACAGAAACAAAGGTCATTATTACAGGCATTCCAGAGACAAACATAGTCTTTACAACACCAAGGCCACAGGCCTAGTACAAGAGTTTGATTAAGTAAATAAATAAAACTCTTCATCTTCATGTGCCACAGGCAAACATGTTGAGTGTAGACTCATGACTCCTAATCCTCATCAGAGTAACCTGCAACATAACAAGTAACAGCCACAGTGGGTCAATACATTGGAATAGTATTGGCAAGTGATACCTTAGTATAATTTAGGTGGACTAGATACTATATGCAATTTGGCTAAGTGTAGCTTGGCTTGCTTTGCTCAAAAATAGGTTTTTCCTATTAGTTGAAAACACTAAGCTTTCTTTGTCAAAACTTTTCCCAAGGAACCACCAATAGACATTGAGGTCCTTCACCCTTGTTCACCCACAAGTTTTTACTTAGAAATTGGGATGAGGAGATTCTTGATAGCTTCCATATCTTGATGCTCAAGTTGTCCTTTTCCAGGGACATGGCTAAGTACTTAGATTTTTCCATCTGTAGAGGTTGTGCACTTTCCCCACCAGACTTGATTTTCACCAAGACATGACCTTTCAGAAGCCTTCCCTTAGACCAAATGGACGCGTTCCAACCTATCATCCCACTACCACCAACTGTCCAAATGGCTAAGTTCTAGCAACCTATGTGATCCAGGCAGAGCCCATATTGCCAAGTGGCTGCACTAGAAGCTTCTCAACACTTGGCCTCTAAAATCTCTTTGTTCCTGGGTGGATTTCCACAAGTGAGATACACAAGGTAAACCATAGAAATGGGCCTTGTGTAACCACTCAACATAAACCAAACCTTCCATTCCACCCAGGTGTTTCATTTACTTAGTTGTTTTATTAGGCAAAACACAAGTCCAAAAGACTTAGAAACATTTTCATCATAGCATGTATATATTTCACCAACCCTTGGTTGCTACTAGCTAGGCTAAGCATGGCATAGATAGTATCTTAACTTAGAAATTTCTAGCAATTCTACATCTACTAGGATTTCCCAACATGGCATATAAGCAAAATATAGCATGCAAGTCTAACAAAATGTTTCTAATGCTTAGTAGAGAACAAAGGGATAAAAATATTCATGAAGCACCACTTGCCTTGGTAGTTTGGAGAGTAGCTACACTCCTTACAATCACAATCACTAGCACCAAAATCTACACAAAGAATTATAGCAACAGTCACATACAAAACATATACAATCAAAAATATATGCATGCATGCAAAATGATATGTGATGATTTTTAAAACTCAACCAGGAAAGTATACAGTACTGGTTCATAAACAAGTTAAAAACTTGCCAAACAACATTTAAATAAACCCTAAAACAATTCTTAAACTATTCATATACTCAAATTAGCCCTACACAAGTTTTTGCAAATAAAACCATTTTAACAGAAGAAAAACATTAAACACATTGCATATTTAGAAAGGGCTTGCTCTCCTGATTCCAATGATATAAAATTTGTCAAATTCTAACAAGGGGATCAAAAGTTATAGCCAAAACAAATTTAAACATCTAATAGATTCAAATCCTGTTTTTAAACTCTAACAGATGCCACGCGTCTTATTCTGATTGGCCCGTACCACTTCGCTCAGGATCGCGCCTGTGGGCCATTAGATCAACATAATCTGCACGGCCCAGATCTACTCGTAACGGTTCGTTAAGTGATCTAATCTCGCACGTTGGATCCAGATCCAATGGCTCTGGATCAAACGACCAAAGCTGGGCGGAGCTGGCGGTGGCTACTGGCGGCGCGAGCTCTGCCTATGGCGGCGCGGTGCTACAGATGGCTAGCGGTTCGTCGGAGACGCTTACCAGAAACGCGACGACATGCTGATGCTCAACCTGGCGACGGCTTGGCAAGGGGCACACAGACACAGTCGCTGGAGCTCGTCGGAGTTGCGGGCGGCGTCTGTTGCTTGATGTCGAGGTCGTTGCCGAGGCTCTGCGTTGACCTAGCACAAGCCAGAGGGTTTAGGAGATGCGCAAAGTCCTGGCGAACAAGACAGTACCAAAGGGGAGGCAAGGGGCGCACGATTCTTACCGCTATTGCTCGTCGGAGTCGAGCGGCGGCTCCGGTGGTTGTGGGCGTGAACGAAGACGGCGTCCTGGGTCACGAGCAGGCAAACCAGTGGTGTTAGCAGATGCACAAGGATGTGGCGGTCACGCTCGTTTGAACCAGAGACAGAGGGGCGCTCGGAGCTTACCGGAGTTGCTCTGTCTGCGGCGGTGCAAGGGCAATTGCGGGAAGCCTGGGGGCGTAGAGGTGGCGCTAGGTGAGGGGAAATGGCCACGCAGTGAGAGGGGTCTTATAGCAGGCGGGCGAGGATCGCGTGGCGTATCAATGGCAATTAAGCGCGATAAAAGCGAGGTAACGGCGGAGCGGCGTCGCGGCGCGTGATTGACAATGACGTGGTCGCAGGGTCCACTCGTCAGCGAGTTAAACAGCGAGGGGGTGGGGTTGTGCAGTCAGTGACCTGGGGGGTGTGTCTGCGGGTGAGCGAGAGAGAGGGAAACCCCGGGTGGGCTAACTGGGCTGGATCTGTTGCTGGTCTCAATTGGTGGCGCTGGCCTTTTCTATTTCTTTTCTCCTTTTCTTTTTTTGTTTTGATTTTTCTGAAATGATTTTCAAATCCAAATCAAATGAGTTTGAATTCAAAAATTCTCTAGGTTTTTATACTGTAAACCTTGCACTCAAATGTGTGTCAAACACTACTGTTTAATCAAAACACTTTGTTCATAAGAAAATAAAATAAAACCAAGCCTTTATGATATATATTCAAATAGGCATAATATTGGTTTATTCACTTATTTTGTTTTAAAATTTTGTTCAAACTTTTGGTCATGCCTAAGTTTGAATTATCAAACTTTACTGAATCAAAACAATATTCTTCTCATTGGAAGATAGCACTAAGGCTAGAGCAGACTTACATGAAATAATAAGCATGGAAGCTTTTGTTTTGAAATGATTTGTTTGAAATGAAATTCATATGATCATGGATGCATGGATGATATGCATGAGTTTGAAACATGATTTTAGGGATGTTACAGCCGCCAATCTCCAGGACCAATCTTGATCTGAGGAGGAGCTCCATTGCTGATGTCATGCTGACATCACCATGATGCAATAATTCCTTTTCTTTTATTAATTGTTTTGTAAATAATTTCTATAAATAAGAAATATGACAGGTGGGCCCTGTCTGTTAGGGTTTTAATTTTTTTTGTAAATGTTTTCTGAAATGATTAAATCTATTACATGTGGGCCCAAATTGGAAATTAAATTAAATATTCCAAAAATGATTTAAAATGAATTAAATTGGATAAATTCATAACTAATTCATTTTAAATCGAAAAAATATAAATAATATATCAAAATGTTCAGAAAAATTAGATCTGTCTAACTAAGCTATAATCATACATTGTTAACCAACTTTAATGACAATTTTAATTAGAAGAACCAATTGAACACCACAGGTGATTCCGAGGATCCCCCTGTTCTAGGGTTTGGACCTCTCGGACCCCGTTTAAAGTGACCAAGCATGTTCTAGGGTTCATTTCAACATCAATTAACTTGTCATATCATCCATGTTGTATGAGCACTGCATATTCCATGTGTGGCTTTCCACTTCATTTTGAAATTCCTTGAACTTTTCAAAGGTTTCAGACTTGTGTTTCATCAAGTAGATATAACCATACCTACTCAAATCATCCGTGAAAGTAACAAAATAACGATATCCACCTCGCGCCGACACACTCATTGGACCACATACATCAGAATGTATGATTTCCAATAAATCTGTCGCCCGTTCCATTGAACCGGAAAACAGCGTTCTAGTCATCTTGCCCATAAGGCATGGCTCACATGTATCAAATTATTCAAAATCAAGTGATTCCAAAAGTCCATCCGAATGGAGCTTCTTCATGCGTTTAACGCCAATATGACCTAGACGGCAGTGCCACATATATGTGGATATATCATCATTAAGTTTAATCCTTTTAGCATCAACATTATGAATATGTGTAACATTATCATCGAGATCTAATAGAAATTAACCATTCATCATTGGTGCATGACCATAAAATATTTCATTCATATAAATGGAACAACCATTGTTCTCGGATTTAAATGAATAACCACTTCGCATCAAACACGATCCAGATACAATGTTCATGCTCAGTGCAGGCACCAGATAAAAATTATTCAAGTTTATAACTAATACTGACGAGAAATGGAGAGCCAACGTTCCAACGGCGATCACATCAACGCTTGATCCATTTCCGACACGCATCTTGACCTCACCCCTTGCTAGCGGCCGCTTGTTTCGCAGCCCCTGATTCGAGTTACAAATATTAGCAACTGAACCGGTATCAAATACCCAGGTGCTACTGCGAGCACTAGTCAAGTACACATCAATAACATGTATATCATATATACCTTTGTTTGCCTTGCCGGCCTTCTTGTCTGCCAAATACTTGGGCGATTCTTCTAGTGGCGATCCCTTACAATAGTAGCACTCGGTATCAGACTTAGGTCCAACTCGGGGTTTCTTTTCAGGCACGGCAACAGGTTTGCCGCCCTTACTTACCTTCCGTTTTCCCTTCTTATCTTTCTTGAAACCAGTGTTACTATTGATCATCAACACTTGTGTTCCTTTTTGATCTCCACTTCTGCAGTTTTAAGCATTGATAGAAGCTCGGGGAGAGACTTCTTCATGCCTTGCATATTATAGTTCATCAGAAAGCTCTTATAGCTAGGTGGCAGAGACTGCAGAACACTATGGATGCCTAAGTCAATGGGAATCGTTATTCCCAAGGACACAAGCTTATTGGCGTAACCCGACATATTGAGTACATGCTCACTAACGGAGCTGTGCTCTTCCATCATGCAGCTAAAGAACTTTTCTGAAGCGTTGTAGCTCTCACTGACATGTGTGTCGAAAATCATTTTCAACTCACCCATTGTATCAAATGCATTGCCGTTTTCGAAACGCTTTCGAAGTTCCGGCTCTAGCCCATACAATATGCCGCAATGAACTAAGTTATGGTCCTCCTGACGAGTCTGATAGACATTCTTCTCCTCGTCAGGGGCATCCTCAAAAGGTGGGGGGCCTAGTGGCACTTCTAGCACGTATTGCTTTTGTGCAGCAGAGAGGAGAATCCTCAAATTCATGGCCCATTCGGTAAAGTTGCTACCGTTCGTTGCTAGTTTCTCTTTCTCCATGAACACATTGAAATTAAAAGCAGGTGGTGCCATCTACAACAGAATTTGTAAAGTTTAGACTAAGTGTATGATAGATTGAGTTCAACTAATCCATATTACGAATGAACTCCCACTCAAAAATGACATCCCTCATGCCTTTTTGGTGATTACATGAACCAAATCCACTATACCAAGTCCGATCATCACGTGAGTCGGTATAGCTTCAAAGGTGAGCATCAAATGGGCATCATATCAACTATATGACTCATGCTTAACCTTTCGGTCCGTGTTCCGAGGCCATGTCTGTACATGCTAGGCTCACCAAGTTAGAACCTTAGTATTCGCGTGTAAGCTTTTTACACCGAAATATGGTCGTGGATCCAAGAACACCCGATCATCACGTGATGTCTTGGAGCGACGAAACATAATCAGTGCATACTAAAGGAAGAACACATTATTATCTTGATATTTAAATGAGGGATCATCTTATTATGCTAACAAAGCGCTAAACAAGCAATATAAGATGCTATCAAAGATCACATGTTTATTAGTGAAATGTTTATGGTTCCCGCAGATGATCTCTATCATGTGCATCGTGGTATGATCACTATCATAACTATATGTGTAAATCCAAGGTCTATGGAGTTTACACGCTATGTGTGTTGTAAGAGTATCATCTCATACTTCTACTTACAACACTACCATATCATAACACTAGCCCAGCAACAATCTAAACTAGACGCCTCTAATTTATCCATTGCAAGTTTTACGTGGCTTAGGGCTTTCGAGATAGAACCATTGTTACCTACGAACATGAACCACAACGAGGATAACAAAATTGTTGACAATTCGTTGCAAAATAGATATTGACTATAGTAGGAGAGACAGACACCCGCTAGCCACTTATGCAAACTAGTTGCATGTCAAGCGTGGAACAGGTCTCATGTGCGAGGACATGTAAAGTTTTTCCGGGCCGCTTCATCCCACTATGCCACAAATATCCAAAATTACAACAAAGGAGCAACAACATGATCATCATCGGCCACATACTCATATGTGTCAATCAGGTTCGCAAAGACATAGAAAAAAATTTTCCTACGATGTGAACTATGTACCAAGATCTATCTATTAGATACAAACAACGGGCGGATGTATATCCGTAGAGAACATACCCTTGAAGACCGACAAAGCTTAACGAGTTCAACTCGTGGTTGATGTAGACGATGTCTTGCCGATCTCAAGATCGAGAGGAAGTCCTAGCGCCAGAAATCAGCCGCATCCGTGCTCGCACACACGTTCGAGGCACCGAGCAACCTCCGCCTCCTCGCTCGGTGATGCATGAAGCACAACTCTTTCTTGCCGAATAACCACCGGAACATGTATCTCGCTAGTCCGAGACCATGGGGATAAATTCTAGAGGGAGAGAGATCCTTCACGAGGAGGTGTGGTGAGAAGTGAGAGGAGGATCCTTTATAGGAGGAGGGGGGAACCCCAAGGGGGTGGCCGGCGCATGGGGGCTGCCCCCTTGCCCTCCCCTCTTCATGTGGGTGGACACTCCACTCACAAAAATCCATTCATATGCCTCCACTCAAAATCCCACTCAAACTTGCCATTAAATTTCCACCAAATTTAATGCAAACTCTCATTAAATAAAACTCTTTTATTTTATTCAGAATTTTGTCAATTACTTTAATAACAAACATTCACAAATAACCCCTTGCTAGAATTATATTTCACATGCATAACCACTTTATGCAATTTCACCCGAAAAACCTGTTTCGGTAACTAGTGAAATAAATTCCTGCGCTTGTTCATTCTTTCGGCATGAAACTTTTGCTCCAATTGGATGTCGGTGTCTCTTAAGTGTGTCACCCTACGGTTCGTGAATAATGCGGACATGATCGAGACCCCTCTCGGATCAATAATCAGAAGCGGGATCTGGAGATCCATACTGACTCCCACACATTCAACGATGACTTTCTTGTGATCGCCGGAACCTTTTACGCTAGTATCTTAATCCCTTTGTTTCACGATATATTACATGTCCGAGATTCGATCATCGGTATCTCCATACCTAGTTTGATCTCGTTACTGACTTGCATTCTTTTCTCGTTCCCGTGATATAACATTCTAGTGATCAAATCACTTGCTTGCAAGCTAATCAATGTGATATCACCGAGAGGGCCTAGAGTATATCTATCCATCATCGGGATAAACACATTCCACTCTCGATCCATGAGCCTCAACATAACACTTTGTTAGTTCTGAATCCATCTTTATAATCACCCTATTACGGTGTGACGTTTGATGTTATCAAGAAACTCTTCCGGTGTTAGTGATTGACATGATCTCATGGTCTAAGGATTAGGATCACTTCGTAAGTTGTTATAGAAATATAAACTCAATGACTTTGATCATAATGCTATACTTCGGATGAATGTTCATCACACCATTACACTAATGTTGTGATCCCGCTATTAACAACATCCAATGTCCATGATCAGGAAACCTTGATCATCTTGTTAATCAACGAGCTAGTTTATGAGAGAGGCATAACTAGGAACTTTCTGTTTGTTTATTAAACACATATGTATTAATGTTTTCGTATTAATACAATTATAGCATGCAAAATAAACACCTATCATATACTTGGAATACACATAATAAACACTTTATTATTGCCTCTCAGGGCATATTCCCTTCATATCGAGCAAACAATTGCATACAACATAAACAATTATACAATCACAAACAAATGCACAAATGCATGCATGACAATTTAATAAGTGATAATGGTTGTATTTAGTTCTCTAAACATTACTGAAGTATATGATGCATGCAAGAGACCAATTAATGCAATGGAGTATTTGTTATTAATAATTACTTGCCAATATAGGGGTTTTAATAGTTCTGTTGCAACTCCTATATTAACCGTCGAATTAAATTTTTTTTGGGGTTTACTGGATAGAGGACATTAATACGAACCAGTAGGCGTTGGATTCACCCTAATCGGAGCTATAGATATTTTCTTATGATTTAAATAGTATTTAATGAGTTTAAATCATATTTATAGTTTCTGTTGCCTAAAAATCAAACTAAAATCAGATCTGTAATCTACACGGGATTGTGGTTCCAGTGTAACATCCCTAAAATCATGATTCCAAAGATTGCATATCATTCATGCATGCATTTAATTTAGGAATCATTTTTCAACTCATTTCAAGAAAACAGAAGCACATAGTGCTATTATTTTATGTGAGCAAACATAAATCAAATGACTATGCTCAATTGAGAGCCTAAGTGTTTTAAACCAAGTTTTGTTTGCTTCCTTGTTTATTGGATTGAATGTGGAGTTTTGATAAAAATTCATAGAGCAAATGTGGTTTCAAAACCATTTTCAAAACATTTCCAAATCAAGTGCTATGTCACTCTTTATTTTTATTTTTTTCTAAATGACCAAGCTAATTCAAACTAACCACTTGATTTTATGCCCAGAAGTGTGAATGTTGCACCCTACAAAATCCTGAAAAAGTTTTAATTCAAAAAGCTTTTGAAACCATTTGAAATTCATTCCAGAAATTCAAAACAGAAAAAGAAAAAGAGAAAGGAAATAGAAAAGGGCCAGCGCCAGTCTTTTGGCCCAACTGAGAAAGCAGCCCACTAAGCCCACCCGGGTTTCCACTCTCCCTCTCTCACTCGCAGACGCACCCATCGAGTGACTAACGCCAGGACCCCACCCCCCTCTGTTTCTCTCGCAGACAACTGGGCCCCGTCCACGTCACCGTCGTCATCCCCAAATCTCGCCCGCAGACCACGTGGTCGCTGCCGTTGATGCCGATAATGGCACGGCGTAATTAGCCTTGATTCTGCGAGCGTTTCCTGTTGCACTTCGGCCTACTTAAACCACACCCCACCGCGGTCATTTCCCCCCACACTGCACACTCTTCTCGCCACCAGGCTGCCTCTAATTCGTATTGCACCGCCGCAGTCAGAGCCAACTCCAGCGAGGTATTCCGGTAAGACCCAGTCGCCCCTTGTTGTCTAAGTTTTAGACCCCTCCTTTGTAAAGGAAAGGATCCCTGTGATTGCAATGCTAGTCCCTGGATCAATGCTAGCATCCACAGTTTAACATGAAGTACACAGATACAAAGGTCGTTTATTACATCCATTCCAGAGATAAAACATAGTCTTTTACAACTCAGGGCCATAGGCCTAATACAAGAGTTTAAGGAACAAGTAAATAAACATAAGTCTTCATCTTCATGTGCCACAGGCAAGCATGTTGAGTGTAGACTCATGACTCCTACTCATCATCGGAGTAACCTGCAACATCACAAGTTACAGCCACATAGGGTCAATACTTTGGAATAGTATTGGCAAGTGATACCTTAGTATATTTTAAGTGGACTATATTACTATATGCATTTTGGCTAAGTGTAGCTTGGCTTGCTTTGCTTGAAAATAGGTTTTACCTATTAGTTGAAATCACTAAGTTTTTCTTTATCAAAAACTTCCCAAGTAACCACCAATAGAAATTGGGGTCCTTCACCCTTGTTCACCCACAAATTTTACTTAGAAGTTGGAGTGATGAGATTCTTGTAGCTTCCATCTCTTGATGCTCAAGTTGTCCATTGCCTTGGACTAGGCTAAGTACTTAGGTTTCCCATCCGTAGAGGTTGTGCACTTTCCCCACCAGACTTGGTTTCCCAAGACAGGACCTTTCAGAAGCCTTTCCTTAGTCAAATGGACGCGTTCCAACCTATCATCCCAACTACCACCAACTGTCCAAATGACTAAGTTCTAGCTACCTATATGATCAAGGCAGAGCCCATATTGCCAAGTGGTTGCAATGCAAGCTTTCTCATCACTTGGCCTCCAAATCCCTTTGTGCCTGGGTGGCATACCACAAGTGAGATACACAACCCAAGTCCATGGCCTTGTGTAACCACTCAACATAACCCAATCCTTCCATTCCACCCAGGAGGTTTATTTGACTTAGTTGTTTTATTAGGAAAGTATAAGTCTCATGACTTAGAAATATTTTCATCATAGTAAGTATAGATTTTCACCAACCCTTGTTTGCTATATAGCTAGGCTAAGCATGGTAGGATAACTTAACTTAGGGAATTTCCCTATAAATTCTACAATTTACACTACTTAGGATTTCCCAACTTAGCACTAGGCAGAAAATAGCATGCAAGACTTGGCAGAATATCTAATGCTAGTACAAAACATAGGATAGAAATATTCATGAAAATATCACTTGCCTTGGTAGTGGGGAGAGTAGCACTCTTCACAATCACAATCACTAGCATAATCTACACAAAAATTATAGCATACAATTACAAACAATTATATACAATCAAAAATAATATGTATGCATGCATGCAAGAATTTACTAAATGGTGATTTTGAAAACTCTACCAAGCATGCACATGTTTACAGAAACTAAGAAGTCACAAGTTTGCCAACTAAACTTATTTGGCACTTATACAATTTTACCAAAACAAATTCATACTTAAATTAGCCTTAAACATGTTTCTACAAATAAAGTCATTTTAACTGTTACTATTTGTTAAACACATTGGATATTTAGAAAGGTCTTGTTTCACTGAATCCAACGGTATAAAGTTTGCAAAATTCCAACGTGGCAATCAAAAGTTATAAGCATTTGAAATTTGGATCAAATTCTGGTTCTAAATCTGTTTTTTGTTCATACACTTGCCACGCGTCGCGTCCTTATTGGCGCGTACCGCTTCGGTTGGATCGGGTCCTGCGGACCGCACGATCTAAGTGAAATCTGGCGGCTCAGACGCGCGCGTACCTCTTCGTCCTCTTTCTAATCTACGCCACAGGATCTAGATCCAACGTTCCTAATCAACCTAACCATACTCGGGCGGCGCTAGCGGCGTTGACTGGCGGCGGCGCGTCTGACTACGGCGGTGCCGGCGTTCTAGATCGCCCCATGAAGCAAGAAGGTGCTTACCCGATCCGCAAAGGCGTGCTGATGCTCGACGTGGTACTGGTTTGCGGAGGGGCGCGCTGACACGGCGAGGATTGCTCGTCGGAGTTACGGGCGGCGATAGTAGCTTGCAGACGTGGTCCTTGCCGAGGCTTGGCGTCGCCCTAGCACGAACGTGTGGCATCAGTATTTGCGGAAGACATAGGCGAACAGGCTCGTGTGAGGAAGAAGGCAAGGGGCGGTCTGGATTTACCTTAATTGGTCGCCGAGGTTTGCCGGCGGCGCAGGTGGTTTCGGCTATGGATGGAGATGGCAACCTGGGTCACGAGCGGCCAAAAAAAAAGTATCAGAGGGTGCGCAAGAACATTCTGATCATTCTCGTTTGAACCAGAGAGGGAGGGGTGGTCGAGGCTCACCGTATTTGGTCGCCGGAGTTCTCGGTTCTGCGGAGCTTCGAGTGCAATTGCGCGCAGCCTGGTGGCAGAGTGAGCGAGGTGTTTGGGGGAAAATGCTTGCGAGGCAGAGAGGGTTAAATAGGCTCGGTCCGGCGGAAACGCCATGATTAATGCCCATTTACGCCGCGCCATTACCGGCCATGACTGCAGCTGCGACGTGGTCGCGAGGCGCGGTTTGGGGAAGACGAGGACAACGTGGGCAGGGCCCGCTCGTCAGCGATGTGCGTGAAGTGAGGGTGGGGTCCGATCGTCAGTGACCGTATGGGTGCGCTGGCACGTGTGAGAGGAAAAGGAAACCCCCGGGTGGGCTTGTTGGTCTTGATTCGATGCCGGGCCTAAAACCTGGCGCGCGGCCTTTTTCCTTTGTTTAATTCTTTTTCTTTTCTATTTCGATTTTCTGAATGGGTTTTCAAATGGTTTCAAAATCAATTTAAATTCAAATCCTCCTGAGGTTTTGCAGTGGTGATTTGGTCTCAGAAATGGGTCAAAAACTCATGGGCTACTTTGCAAGGGCTTGGTCAAACTTGGATTTCAAACAAACAGAGACTTTTGCTTCTATTTTGCAAATGTTTGAATAGGGGTTTTAAATTTATTTCCAAGTTGAAAACTTTGGTCAAACTTTTACACTTAAACTTGCCAACAATGGAGGCAAGCAACAAGTTCATATCATTCAAGTTTCAAAGGGTGATGGTTATTTGAGTTAATTTGCTCACATGAAATCATAGCACAAGCTTCTGTTTCTGAAATGATTTTGAAAGAAACCCTAAATGATGATGGATGCAAGGATGATATGAATGAGTTTTGGAATATGAATTTAGGGATGTTACACTAAGTTTGCCAGAATGATCACGACAACCATGCGCATCTTCTCACCCTATTGGTGCATGCTAGGACCGTCTGGAGACTCGCCAACGACGACGACCACAAGTGCCTGACGCTTTCTTCTTCTCCGGCGATCGATTGCGGTAAGCACTGAGCGCCCCTTGACCTCTCTTGCATACGACTAGGTTCGCCTTGTCCTTGCGCAGCTACTGATGCCTCTGGCTGGTACTAGGAAGACCCAGAGCGTCGGCAACAACTTCGTCTGCAACCACCCGACGCCTTGCACGACTCCGACGAGCTCCAGCAACCCACACCGTGCGCCCCTTGCCAAGCCGCCGCCAGGTTGAGCATCAGCACGTTGCCACGGTTTTGGTAAGCCCCTCCGACGACCCTAGGACGACCTGTAGCTCCGCGTCGCCGCCAGTAGCCGCCGCTAGCGCCGCTCAGTCTTGGTCGCTTGATCCACAGCCGTCAGATCTAGATCCAGCGTGTAGGATTAGTTCACTTAACAAACTGTTACACGTTAGATCTGGCCGTGCATCTTTAGTTAAATTGTGCGGCTATCGTTGATCGATCCGCCCGAACCGGTACGGGCCAATTAGAAACAGACGCGTGGCTAGGGTTTAGATTTAAAACTGGAATTTGAATCTGATTGTTATTCAAATTTGATTGGGCTATAACTTTTGATCCCCACGTTAGAATTTGACAAATTTTATACCGTTGGAATCATGAGAGCAAGCTCTTTCTGATTATGCAATGTGTTTAATGTTTTGTTACTGTTAAATATGTTGTATTTGCAGAAACTTGTGTAGGACTAATTAGGGTTTATGAAATGTTTAGGAAATGATTTAGGGTTTAAATAATTGTTGTTTGGCAAGTTTTTGACTTGTTTATGAATCAGTACTGTATACTTGCTTTGTTGAGTTTTAAAAATCATCACATATCATCTTGCATGCATGCATATATTTTTGATTGTATATGTTTTTTGTGTAATTTGTTGCTACCAATCTTTGTGTAGATTTTGGTGCTAGTGATTGTGATTGTGATTGTGAGGAGTGCTACTCTCCCAACTACCAAGGAAAGTGGTACTTCATGAATATTTTTATCCCATGTTTTATACCTATCATTAGAAGTATTTTTGCTAAGTCTTGCACGATAATATTTTTGCTTATATGCCATGTTGGGAAATCCTAAGTAGTTGTAGAATTGCTAGGGAATTTCTAAGTTAAGTTACTATCTATGCCATGCTTAGCCTAGCTAGTAGCAAACAAGGGTTGGTGAAATATACATGCTATGATGAAAATATTTCTAAGTCTTTGGACTTGTGTTTTACCTAATAAAAACAACTAAGTTAATGAAACACCTGGGTGGAATGGAAGGATTGGTTTATGTTGAGTGGTTACACAAGGCCCATTTCTATGGTTTACCTTGTGTATCTCACTTGTGGTAAGCCACCCAGGAACAAAGATATTTTAGAGGCCAAGTGTTAAGAAGCTTCTAGTGCAGCCACTTGGCAATATGGGCTCTGACTAGATCACATAAGTTGCTAGAACTTAGCCATTTGTACAGTTGGTGGTAGTGGGATGATAGATTGGAACGCGTCCATTTGTTCTAAGGGAAGGCTTCTGAAAGGACCTGTCTTGGTGAAACCAAGTCTGGTGGGGAAAGTGCACAACCTCTGCAGATGGAAAAATCTAAGTACTTAGCCAAGTCCATGGCAATGGACAACTTGAGCATCAAGACATGGAAGCTATCAATAAATCTCCTCATCCCAATTTCTAAGTAAAATTTGAGGGTGAACAAGTGTGAAGGACCTCAATGTCTATTGGTGGTTCCTTGGGAAAAGTTTTGACAAAGAAAAACTTAGTGATTTCAACTAATAGGAAAAACCTATTTTGAGCAACGCAAGCCAAGCTACACTTAGCCAAATTGCATATAGTATCTAGTCCACTTAAAATTTTACTAAGGTATCACTTGCCAATACTATTCCAAAGTATTGACCCACTGTGGATGTAACTTGTGATGTTGCAGGTTACTCTGATGAGGATTAGGTGTCATGAGTCTACATTCAACTTGTTTGCCTGTGGCACATGAAGATGAAGACTTTTATTTATTTACTTATTCAAACTCTTGTATTAGTCCTGTGGCCTTGGAGTTGTAAAGACTATGTTTATCTCTAGAATGGCTGTAATAAATGACCTTTGTATCTGTGTACTTCATCTTAAACTGTGGATGCTAGCATTGATCCAGGGACTAGCATTGCAATCACAGGGATCCTTTTCCTTTATAAAGGAGGGATCTTACAGATGGTATCAGAGCACTGTGTTGCCTGTAGGATTATGACCCTAGGATTGGAAACCACTAAGGAAAAAATTTCAAAAACTTCTACACTTGTCTATTCTTCTCATAAACTTTTCTAATCTTCTTCCTCATCTCTATTTGTAGATGAACTCCATCAACGAAGCCGTAAGGAAAGGACCACTCATGACAATGACTTTGGAGTGTGAGACAGAATTCCCCAAGGCTCTCAAGGACCTCATGGTTGCATTAGAGATACAAGGTGCAGCTGTGTACAAAGGTTTTCCTGTGATGGATGAAGGAGTGGAATACTGGTGGGTGCAACTTCACTTGTATAAAAACAAGGAAGACAACCACCAGGAAAAAGGATTCTGCATGTTCACCAATTCAGTGGTGCACACTACATTCTTTGAATCAGCAAGGGATGCAACTTGGAAGACCATCAAAGAACTTGGTGATAGAGTCAAGTGCAGAATACTCAACCTCCAAAATGATCTAAAGGAAGAGAAGAAACATACCCAAGAGTTGGAAGCTACCAACCAAACCTTAAGAGGAGACATTATAGACTTAGTGATGGAGTCATGTGAGCAAGATAGGCTGATTGCTTCTAGAAACATTGTGTTAGCCAACAGATCCAGTGAGATAGGATTGTAAACGTACTTCGTTAGTTGGACCACCACTTATCACCTTATTTTCCAAAATGTTGCTTTAAAAATAAGTTGAACCTTGGTTGTTGTAATGAATCCATGTATGCCATGACTGTGTGTTTTGATTTCCAAGGATATGTATGTGATGTTTTGTCTTTTGTTTTATCTTGAATTGTGTTGTTCTAACTCTTCTATCTTATAAATAGATGCCTACTGTTACCATCAGCACTGTTGAGGAGTTCCAGGTTACACGCTTTGGTCCTCGTATTGTTGAGCTTACTACTTTGCTCAATCTCCCTCTTCCTACCATCATGGTGCTTCCCCTCACCAAGTTTGAGAGGAAAGACCTCTAGGGCTTCAAGGTCAACCAGCATGGACGCTAGACAGAGCCTACCAGAGAGGCCATCGTCTTCAAGCTCATGCATGATGACAAGGAGAGAGGCCTTGAGGTAGTTATGCAGGATCTGATAGGACGTCTGCTAGGGAGACACTCCCGACAGGTTAGAGGTACTCACTTCCATGTCTTTGGTAGACGTGATGAGGATGGAGAGTCCATCGACTTCGAGGACGATTCGAGGGACACAGCCGAGCCGATTCGTCTATACGTCCAGGACTTAGAGTCGCTCATTAGGCACGTGGACACAGATAGGACCAACGTCATGCTCAACAATGACGAACTCCAGGTGCAGCTACGCGAGAAGGACAAGCTCTTCGCGGAGCAAGATGAGATAGTCAAGGAGATGGAGGCGAAGTTCGAGAGCCAGGACAGGAAGTTCGAGAGTCAGGAGAAGCGAGTCCAGGATAGGAACAAGAAGATCCGGGACATGACTGAAGAACTACAGGCCAAGGACTTCGAGCTCGAGCATCAGCAGATGGTGATTGAAAGGCTTCGTTCCCAGAAGAGGGCTCTCAAAGCCAAGATATAGACCTTGACCACTAGTGTCGAGGAATACAAGACCGCGATGGAGAACGCAGGTCTTACCTTTGTCGAGGAGGAGGTTGATGCCGAGGAGTAGATTTGACTACTCATTTATCATTTATTATCGTACTTGTTGTTTGAGAACTTGTTATTTGACCATCCGACATCTGGATGGCTTGCTACTTGTGTGTTTTACTTTGCGAACTTGTTATCTTGTTGTTGAACCTTTATCATTGAGTTGCATGCTTTGTGTTTGCTTATGTGATGTAATGTGCATGAAAGCATCTATGGGTATCTCATTCTTATCTCTATTGATCAAACCACAGATGCCTCCCCGTCGTGCAAACCCCAACCCCAACAATAACAACAACATCACCGCAGAAATGCAGCAAATGATGACCGCTCAAACTCAGCTGATGCAAATGATGACAACGTTCATCCAGAACCAAAACAACAACAATAACAACAATAACAACAACAACAATAACAACAACAACAATAACAACAACAACAACAATAACAACAACAATAACTCAACTGATGCTTACTAGGTTCTTGAGATTGAGGCCAGCAAAGTTCTCGGGAACAACTGATCCCATGGTGTCCAATGATTAGCTACGCTCTGTGAACAAGGACTTGGTAACCGTGGGCTGTACTGATGCTGAAAAGGTCAGATTTGCAGCACATTTGCTGGAAGGACCAGCCGCCACTTGGTGGGACAACTTCCAGATCACCACTCCCATCGAAGATGTGACATGGGCTATCTTCGAGGATGGCTTTCGTACTGCTCATATCTCATCTGGAGTGATGAGTCTAAAAAATAAGGAGTTTCATAACCTGAAGCAGCGCCACCGCAGCGTGGCTGAATATATTGAGGAGTTCAACAATCTGGCGCGATATGCACCGGATGAAGTTGACACTGATGCTAAGAGGAAAGAAAAGTTCCTCGAAGGGTTAAATGATGAAATTTGAATCGGCTGTAGCATATGTTCCCACATACCAGTCTCTTTGTGATAAGGCTGCTATTTTGGAGAACAAAATGAAGCAAGTTGAGAGCAGGAAGAGAAAGCACTCAGACAAGCACAGCTCGGGATCGTCTCACAAACGTTCCCATTATGATGATAGTGGAAGCTCATGATCCCACAAGCATGGGAAATTCAACAAGCACCACAACCACAACTGTCATGACAACAAACATCACCGTAGTCATGACAATGACAAGTACAAGAACCACAAGGGTGGATACAAGAGTCACCACAGTGGTAATGGAAGTGGAAGTGGAAGTCAGCCTGTCAAGAAAGAAATTAGTCATGTTGAATGCTTCAAGTGCAAGAAGATGGGGCATTATGCAAATAAATGCCCAGAAAAGAAAGTTGAAGGACCCAACAAGCCCAACCCTTTTCAGAAGGGACAGGTGAACCACATCAATGTGGAGGAAATCTATGAGGAGCCTGATGCTCTGGCTGGTAAGTTCAAACTCAATTCTGTTCCAGCATTTGTTCTCTTTGATACTGGTGCATCTCATTCATTCATATCAAGAGCATTTGTTGAAAGAAATGAACTGCCGGTAGAAACTATTGGGTGTCCTATAAAAGTAAGTTCTCCTGGTGGAGAAATGATAGTGAATTCAGGATGTCATGATCTAGTCATAGAGTTTGGGAAGTATAAGTTTCCGTTAACGATAATTCTAAACTCCCAAGGATTGGATGTCATTTTGGGAATGGACTGGATGACTAAGCACAAGGGAGTGATAGATTGTGCCAACCATACTGTCTCACTCACAACTCCAGAAAATAAAAGGATCAGATTCAAGACCAACTTTGAAGCAAGAAGGAGTATGCTAAATTCTCTTAAGGGGGTTAGCATAGACAGTGTGCCAATTGTGAGTGAGTATCCGGATGTGTTTCCGGAATAATTGCCGGGAATGCCACCAGATAGAGATGTGGAGTTTCTTATAGATTTGGTACCAAGATCTGGACCAATAGCAAATAGACCATATAAGATGTCAGTTGACGAACTGAAAGAATTCAAGAAAAAACTTGGAGAACAGTTGCAGAAAGGATTTATTCAACCAAGTTCTTCATCTTGGGGAGCCCCAGTTTTGTTCGTGGAGAAGAAAGATAGAAGTCAAAGGTTATGCATAGATTACCGTTCACTTAATGAGGTGACTATTAAGAACAAATATCCTTTGCCTAGAATCAATGACTTGTTTGATCAGCTAGAAGGATCTTGTGTGTTCTCTAAGATTGATCTCCGGTCAGGTTATTTTCAACTCAAGATAAGAGAACAGGACATACCTAAGACAACGTTCACCACAAGGTATGGACTATATGAGTATACCGTGATGCCATTTGGTTTGACCAATGCTCCAGCATACTTCATGAATATGATGAACAAGGTGTTCATGGAATTCCTTGACAAGTTTGTTGTCGTTTTCATCGATGACATTTTTGTCTACTCCAAGAGAAAAGAAGAGCATGAAGGACATTTGCGTTTGATACTTGAGAATTTAAGAGAGCATAAACTTTATGCTAAATTCAGCAAGTGTGAATTCTGGTTGAATGAAGTTGGTTTTCTTGGACATGTTATGACAAAGGATGGTGTAGCAGTTGATCCTGCTAAAGTTTCAGCTGTAACTGAATGGGAATCTCCCAAGTCCATGAAAGAAGTTCGTAGTTTCCTTGGCTTAGCAGGTTACTACAGAAGGTTCATTGAGAATTTCTCTAAGGTTGCTAAGCCTATGACTGAATTTCTAAACAAAGACAAGAAGTTTGCTTGGTCTGAAGGTTGTGAACTCAGCTTTCAGGAATTGAAGAAGAGACTTGTGACAGCACCAGTCTTGTGTCTGCCAGATTTGTAAAAAGATTTCCAAGTATATTGTGATGCATCTCATCAGGGTTTGGGTGCAGTACTTATGCAAGAAGGAAAAGTTGTGGCGTATGCCTCGAGACAACTCAAAACTCATGAAGTGAACTATCCTACTCATGATTTAGAGTTAGCCTCTGTTGTCCATGCACTCAAAACATGGAGACACTATCTTTTGGGTAAGTGTTGTGAAGTGTTCACAGATCACAAAAGTTTGAAGTATACACTACTAGGAAAACGGCTATAGGTAATCAGCACATCCGTGGCTCACATGGTTGAAGTGCCCCACGGCTAAAACAGGCGTGGCTCACCAGTGGGAAGTGCCCTACTAGTAACTAGAACAACCGTGGCGCACATGAATATAGTGCGCCACAGATGTGTGTGGGCCAGGGCCCTGTTGGCCGCACGCCAAACATCTGTAGCGCACTACAGTCATGTGCGCCACGGATGTTAGTGTCAACCGTGGCGCACATGGAAGGGGTGCGCTACGCCTAAGCGCATGCCCCCCTCTACTGTGAAATGGCCACAAACATCTGTGGCGCACTCGGCCTAGTGCGCCACAGGGAGTAGGAACATCTGTGGCGCACATGGCCTAGTGCGCCACGGTTGTCTACTCACGTGGCACTAGGCCGTGTCTTTCCTGGATGTGTCGAATTTTTTAGGACAGCACTTTTTGTGCACATGTGTGACCACATCCACCACCCCACACTTCACTTTCCCCTTCTTCTTCCTCCTTAGATCTAGTCGGGATCTTCTCCTTCCCACCTCAATTTCTCCACCCATTCACCATTTTTCGCATTTAAAACTTGCTTTGGATGTTACATAAGTAATAGAGGAGGTCTCCGGTCTCTCATCTCCTTCTCCGGTCGACGCGCGCACCTCTCCTTTCCATCTTTCTCGCGATCGGTCTCTCATCTCGGTAAGTTGTCCATGTAAGGATGTGTTCATGTGTATATGGATGATGTGATCATATGTATGTAGATGATCGATGCTCATGATGTGTGTATGTGGAGAGGATGGTCATATGTGTGTATATGGAGAGTATCGATGATGCTCATGCATGTGTGTATGGAGAGGATAATGATATGTTCATGTGTGTATGGATCGGTCTCTCTCTCTCTCGCTTGTGTTTGTATGTGAACAAGTTGCCATTTGTTTTGCCAAAATGTTGATTCATTTCCATTTTGGCAAGACATTGGCATTTCGCAAAGGTCCTAATTTTAGGATAGGTCATGCCAAAATTTTCTATCGACCATTGCATGCATGCATTCATTATGTGGTTCTAATAGACTTTAAAATTGTACCGTGTACACCGTGCAGGCAAAAATGGTCCGCATAATGAGCGAAGGCATTGTGGCTAGATTTTTGAAATGTGCGACGGCCGACATCTGAAATAACAAGACAGATATAAGATGTCCGTGCGGAAGATGCAAACTCAAGCGGGTGATCGACCAGTTCCGGAATCTGCAGCGCACCGCCATGGTTTCATGGATGGATACACTCGTTGGATAAGCGATGGCGTAGATGATGGAGGCGGTGAAGGTGGCCAGCATGGCGATGATCATCATCACGGCGAGAACGGCGAGATGATGAAGAGTCTCTGGATATGGTGAAGGTGCGAGGCGACGGGATGATGATGATCTAGATGCGGAGGAGTAGGCGACAATGGAACAACGTCGGGCTGGGTGCGGACCCTTATGTGCAAGATCTGCTTCTCAAGCGGCGAGTAATGCAGGCTGCCGCTAGAGAAAGCCAAGCTTGCGCAACTTGAGAAAGACGCGGTTACTCCATTGTATGAAGGATGCAGCCCGATACCGGTTGAATGTAACGCTCAAGGCTATGGAGATGAAGGCAAAACACAAATTGAGCGACGCAAGATTGACGATATGATGGCATTCGGCACGATCGTCTCGGGAGAACACATGTCCAACTAGTATCGAGGATGCCAAGAAAATCATCATCCTCTCGATCTACCGCGTTAGATATCACATATGCATCAACGATTGCATCATTTATCGGGCGAGACGCGGAGAAAACCACATGTCCGGCGTGAGTCGATACAAGAAAGGAAGAAAGCACCTCGAAAAGTGGTATGGTACTTTCCTATCACTCCTCGTCTACAACGCTATTTCGCGGACCCTAAGGCGAAGCTCATGCGATGACATGCGGAAAGGAAGAAGCCGAGATGATGATGACCCGAAAAGGATGAGCTCTTGGCGCACCCTTCGGATGCTAGCGGTGGAAAGCATTGGACCTCGAATTCCCGAATTCGGTGGAGATTCGAGGAACATCAGGCTTGGTGCGAGCACCGATGGACTCAATCCGTTCGGTAGCGAGCAAGCAGCACGCATGACTTGGCCCATGTTTGTATGGATGTACAACCTCCTCCATGGTTGTGCATGAAGAAGAAGTACATACAAATGAGTATGCTAATTCAAGGGCGAAACAACCTGGTACCAACATCAATCGTATCTCGGGCTGTTGAAAGAGGAGCTAGCCACGTTATGGGAATGGAGCCAATACTTACGATGCCGTCGCACAAGATTATTTCACTATGAGAGCCGCGTTGGTCACTACGGTGCAAGACTATCCAGGTTGGGTATATCTGGGGCAGGTTATCCAAGGATTCTGCGCATGCGTTAGGTGCATGGATAACACAAGCTATCTCCAACTAGAGAAAGATCCGGTCATCGAAAACCGTGTTCATGGCGCACGAAGGTGGCTCGGCAGAATGATCCATGGAGAAAAGCGTGGAGACCTGTTCGATGGCAAATCAGAGACCCGAGGAATCCAGGCGTAGGAGCGAAGAAGTGGAAGAGTTGTTGAAAAGCTGGAAAGATTGTCCTAAGCACGGAAAGAAGCGAAGAGGCAGCAACAAGACAAGCGTGATGAAGGTATGGAAAACAAGGTCTGCTTTTATGGGAGTTGCCATCTTGGAAGTTTCTCCGCGCCTCATAGCCTCGACATCATGCATATCACAAAAACGTGTAGAGTCGGTCGCCACCATAATCAACATGCACGATAGGACAAAAGATGGTCCAAAAGCAAGGCGACCTGATATGCTTGGGTATCCGGAAGGAGCTTCACGGAGGACGACTACTCCGATGATCGGAAGATGGCGATGATCATGAGTCGGGACGACACAAGGTCGTCGGAAGGGTAAAAGTTCAAGAAGAACGAATATTACGCCCTCCTTCTTGCTTCACTCTAAGCCAGGATGAGATCAACAGTTTTCAAGTGCCTTCTAGGAGTCAAATTTCCTTCTGACTCTGGAGCAAGATAAGCAGATACCTAGACAAGGCGAAGCAGAGGTTCAGTGGCATGAAGTCTCACGACTGTGCCGTGCTAATGACGCAGGTACTTCCGGTCGCATTAAGAGGGATAATGGATGAGAACGTTCGTGAAACGTTATTTGGCCTATGCAAGTTTTTCGACGTCATCTCTAGGAAGTCAATTGGCGTGAATCAGCTCGGAAGCTACAGGAGGAGATCGTGGTGATACTATGTGAGCTTGAGGTCTACTTCCCACCCGCATTCTTCGACATTATGGTGCATCTGCTGGTCCATGTCGTAGAGGACATTGTTCAACTCGGGCCGATGTTCCTCCGCAGCATGATGGCGTTCGAAAGGATGAACGGACACATCAAAGGATACGTTCGCAACAGGTCCCTTCCAGATGGAAGCATAGCCAAGGGCTTTCTGGCCGAAGAGTGCATCTCTTTCTGCACGAATTATCTAGACATCAAGAACCCTGTCGGTCTTCCCGTCAACAGGCACCTTGGCAAGCTCGACGGATCTGGTCACCGAGAGGGTAAATGCATCTTGCATGCGACTTTGATTTTCGACGCCAGACTTTGATCGAGCAAACCTTGTCGTGCTACATCATTTAGAACTAGTCGATCCTTGGGTACGAAGCACAAAGGTTAATCGAGAAGAAGCGATGACCGGGGCATACTGAGGATGCAGCGAAATAATCAAAGAGCACAACTCAGATTTCACGCGTTGGTTTAGGCGGACGCTCCTTGATAATCCCGCGATCGCATTCTTCCGACACGGAAAGATCATATTCACCTTGTCGCAGGACCGATGCAAAACCTGGTGACCTATCGGTGATATGATATCATGACTACACATTCTACACGGAGGAAAAGGACAACAAGTGTGATTATCAGAACTCAGGCGTAACGTCGGAATTCTACACTGATGACAACGTGAAGGAAAGATTCTACGGAAGAATCGAGGAGACCTGGGAGCTCGACTACTGTGGAGAAAAGGTGCCGATGTTTCGTGTCAAATGAGCAAAGAGCGTCGAAAGAGAAGACCGGTATTTCACAACCATGGTTATACCTGAAGCAGCCAAATCCAAGGCCGCCGGTGCGAACGTGGCCGCGAAAAATGAACCGTGGGTACTGGATACCAAAGTGGACCATTGTTTTTTCATTACCGACCCGACAAAGCCTAGCCATGTTGTCATGAGGAGAGGAAAAAGAAACATCATCGGAATGGATGGAGTCGCCAACGAGCAAGACTTCGACCAGTACGGCGATCCAAAGATTGAAGATGACGACGACTACGATGTAGCAACATACATCACAAGAAGAAAAAGGACAACCCTACCCAAAAAAGGTAGCCCGTTCGAAAGAAGAAACATTAAAGTGCCGGGGCTAAATTATGCAACCGCGACAAAGAAGGGAAAAAAGATTGTAAAACGCTAGCTCAAAAAATATTGTAAAACGCGTGGTCGAAAAAGATTGTAAAGTGCGGGTGGTCGAGTAGGGCCGTGCCCGATTCATATTATTATGGACAAATTATTATGAAATTTAGTTATACTTTGAATCATATTATTTGTACCACTTTTATGACATATATTATCACTTTTGGGAATTTTTGGAACATTTAAAAGTATTTATAAAATAAAAACAAAACAAATATGACATATATTACCACTTTTGGGCATTTTGGAACATTTAAAAATATTTTTAAAATAAAAACAAAAAAAGGGGGCACCAGGAAAAGTTTTATTGTCATAACCTGTTGCTCCCTCAGAGATTCATGAAGCTCCACTCAGGCATCTTAATCTTTCTTTTTTAACTGCATATAGTAGCCAGTCTAAATTGTTATTGTTTATACATCTGTGGTGGTGTTGTTGTCTATACTAAAACCTGAAACCTGTCTAGAGTAGTGGTGTCTTGTCTATCTTTGAAACACAAGCTACTGAAACCTTTATGCTTCTGCTCTGTACTATTTGTGAAACCTGTGTACTATTTGTGCAAACCTGAAACTATTGTGCAAAGCTCTGTGTATACTATTTGCTGGCTATCTTTGGGGCATTTATCTGGTTGTGCTGGCTATGATGGCCATTTATTGTGTGCTAGCTATGACCATATATATCAGAGTTATTGTATGAAATGAGTCCCGATTTTTGCCGAATGTTGATTAACTTCCGTTTCGTAAAAATCGGTACTCCTAGTTTAAGAAAATTAGCAAAGGTCATGCCGGATTTTTCCGTGCATTTAACCAATTATTTGTTTTTTATTAGTGCAAAGATGTGTGACAACGACGAGGCTGGATGTTCTAAGCGCATCAGCGCTGAAGGAGAACTCAGACCTCCGAATAAATAATTGACATTCTGGGAGGCGGCCCAGTGGCTAGAAGACGATGAAGAATACCATCCTTCGGAGAGCGAGGATGATGAGATGGAAGAAGCGGAGGAAGAAGCCGAAGGAACTGCGGACGATGAAACAACTGATGCCGGCGAGGGCACAGGTAGTGGTAGCAACCCTCCTAAGAAGAAGAAGAAGAAGAAGAAGCCGAAGGACCGGTGCCCGAACACGGTCAGCACGGTCAGGGAGGAAATTACCGAAGTGAGCCCAACTGGTGTTCCTTTGGAGCCCGACCTTGTCGTCAAAGGGTACGGTGGGAAAGTGGCGGCGATCACCCGGACAACCATCTCGATCAACACCGAGAATCTGCACGCTCATCTCTTTCCCGAGTAAGTCGTTATTCACTCGCCACCGTCGATTGGCTTTATTAGATCATCATCATTCTTTTTACAACACATTCCATTTGAATTTTTTGCGCAGATATGAACACTGCACGCACATCTCTTTATCGCCGAAGCATTCCCACGCCACGTATTTCGACTCGGGGAGTCTAGAAAAGAAGAAAAACTACGACAAGATCAAGGAAGTTCTGGATGATGCTCTCACTGGCTTTGCCTCGACGGAAGGCACCACCTTCGTGCGTACGAAGGTCAAGTTCGGCAGGCACGTCTTCAACCACGTAACGGAGTTCCCTTGCGTGAAGCAGCCGGAAAACAGTAAGAAAGAAGCCTACTACGCACTCCATCACATGAGGGCGTTCCTACTTGACCAGCAGAATTCTACGCTGCCAGATCATCTCAAACAGTGGGCCGAAGCAAAGGCCAAGATCAATGATTCGGATATTAGACAAGAGATGTATCGCATCCAGCAGCAGTTTGGGGCAATCATCTTTCGTGATGTCATGACTTCGGGGGGGGATCTTCTACGGAGGAAATATCCCGAATAACCGTGACATAGAAGATCGCCTAGAGATGCAGGGTGACTATAGGAAGTTCATGACGAGACAAGGCGTCCTCCCATTCCCTAAGCCGAGCCAGAAGGCTTGATGTTGGCCTAGTTGTAGTTACAAACTATAGATGACCTTTGTGTGTGTGTGTGGACAAGTGTACTTATCTTATTAGGTCTATGAATCATCGCTTACTTATTTTGCTTATTATTATTATATATCAATCAATGCTTGGTTTTTTTGCTTACTCTTTGGTCCTTTGCTCAATTTGGTCCTTTTTTTTCCTTACTCTTTTTTCGAGAATAATGCCGATGATTGAAATGTCGTGGCACACTATATATGTGAATGTGCTACGATGGGATTGTGAGCCTTGTGATATGCACAAGTCCAGGTCTTGTGCATCTGACTTGGCTCACCGTTCCATCATAGCATATTCCTGTGCCCAACGACCTATGTATATATATGAGGCATTCTTTTCGAGTTATTTTTGTCTTTTTCGAGAATATGCCGATGATTGAAATGTCGTGGCACAATATATATGTGAATGTGCTATGACGAGATAGTTAGCCTTGTGATATGCACAAGTCCAGGAATTGTGCATCCTACTTGGCTAACGGTTCCGTCATAGCATATTCCTGTGTCCAACGACCTAGCTAGTTATATATGAGGCATTCTTTTCGAGCTACTTTGGTCTTTTTCGAGAATAATGCCGATGATTGGAATGCCGTGGCACACTATATATGTGAATGTGCTACGATGGGATTGTGAGCCTTATGATATGCACAAGTCCAGGTCTTGTGCATCCTACTTGGCTAACTGTTCCGTCATAGCATATTCTTGTGTCCAACGACCTAGCTAGTTATATATGAGGCATTCTTTTCGAGTTACTTTGGTATTCTTAGAGAATAGTGCCGATGATTGAAATGTTGTGGCACACTATATATGTGAATGTGCTACGATGGGATTGATTCCATAGGTCCAGGTGTTGTGCATCCTACTTGGCGAACGGTTCCATCGTAGCATATTACTGTGTCCAACGACCTATGTATATATATGAGGAATGCTTTTTGAGTTACTTTGGTCTTTTTCGAGAATAATGTCGATGATTGAAATGTCGTGGCACACTATATGTGAATGTGCTGCGATGGGATTGTTCGCCTTGTGCTATGCACAGGTCCAGGTGTTGTGCATCCTACTTGGCGAACAGTTCCATCGTAGCATATTCCTGTGTCGAACAACCTAGTTATATATGAGGCATGCTTTTTGAGTTTGGTCTTTTTGATTTAGGAGTACTTTCTATAATTGTATCTTCATATGCGAATTTAATTATATATGTTTTTTTTCAATCATCGGTTAATTATTATTGTCAACTTATAGATGACGGGGTACGTCGTGTACAAGGGACGGGTTCCCGGAGTCTACGATGATTGGGAAGACTGCCGGAGATAGGTGCACCATTTCAGCGGCAATAGCTACAAAGGGTACAACACTATGGCAGAGGCGGAAGCTAGATACACGCGCTATCTAGCGGGAGTTAGGACAAGGAACCGGATGAAGACCTACACCTTCGTGGCGGTGATCATGCTTATCTTCTTTGGTTATTTATCCCGCGTTTGTGTCTAGCTAGCTAGTTTAGATGTCTAGGCGAGCTTCCGAGCTCTAACTTGTTCGATCGACACATGTATTCGCATGTCACCAACTACTACTTTGTAACCTGATCGAAACAATGTAACTTAGACTATGTATTCATGTATGAGACTTATCTATATGTATTTGTTTCAATCTTGTTTTTCATATTGAGTATTTATATATAAAATTGTATATCTTGTATCTGTGTGTGTATATCTGCTGTAATATTGTATATAATCTGTATTGCATATAATCTGGCTCGGAAATTAAAAAAAACAAAAAATACATCTGTGGCGCACATGGTCTACCTTCTGTGGCGCACTACACCTAAAGCGCACTATGGAAGCTTAGTGGCGCACTAGGTAGTGCGCCACAGAAGATCCCAGGGGTAGCGCACCTGCCCAAACATCTGTGGCGCACTAGCAGGTGCGCTACGCCTGTCTCTACACAACCGTGGCGCACTAGGCAGAGCGCCACGGCTGAGAGATAGCCGTAGCGCAAGGCCCGTGGAGCACTGCTAGTGCGCCACGGATGATGTTTCCTGGTGTGCCACTAAAGGCCATTTTCCTAGTAGTGATATCTTCACCCAGAAGGAAATTAATATGAGACAAAGAAGATGGCTAGAACTTATCAAGGACTATGACTTAAGTTTGCAATACCACCCCGGTAAAGCAAATGTTGTAGCAGATGCTCTAAGTCGTAAGGTTTTTGTGAATGGCCTTACCAAAGGAGAATTGTCAGATGATCTGTGTACCCAATTTAGAAAATTCAGATTGGAGATTGTGCCTGAAGGACATCTCATGACTTTGGATGTTCAACCCACTTTGTTGGACAAGATCAAAGAAGCCCAGAAGATTGATAAGGAAATTGAAGAGATTAAAGAATAGATTGGCAAAGGAAAAGTCAAAGGGTTCCATGAATACGAACATGGTACTTTATGGCATGGGAAACGTATCTGTGTTCCACAAGATCCGGAGCTGCGGAAACTGATTTTGCAGGAAGCACACAACTCACCGTATTCCATTCATCCGGGTAACTCCAAAATGTACATGGACATGAAAGAAAGATTTTGGTGGAATAATCTCAAGAAGGACATCGCCGAAGATATTGCTTTGTGTGATGTGTGTAGTAGAGTGAAGGCGGAACATCAGAAACCAGCAGGTTTGCTTCAACCACTACCTATTCCTGATTGGAAGTGGGACAAGATTGGTATGGACTTCATTACCGGATTACCAAGGGCCCGGTCAAGATACGATTCTATTTGGGTAGTAGTGGATCGCCTAACTAAAGTGGCTCATTTCATACCCGTGAAGACAACCTATACAAGTTCTAAGTTAGACAAAATCTACATGAGTAGAATTGTATGTCTACATGGAGTGCCCAAGAGTATCGTGTCTGATAGGGGAACTCAATTCAGTTCCCATTTTTGGAGACAGTTACATGAGTCATTGGGAACGAGGTTGGAATTCAGTACTGCTTTTCATCCTCAAACAAATGGACAAACGGAAAGGACTAATCAGATTCTTGAAGACATGTTGAGGGCATGTGCCCTAGACTATGGAGCCAGTTGGGATGAAAGTCTGCCTTACGCAGAATTTTCTTATAACAACAGTTATCAAGCCAGCATTGAGATGGCACCATTTGAGTTTCTCTACGGAAGAAAGTGTACCACCCCATTGTTATGGAATGGTGTGGGGGAAAGAAGTTTATTCGGACCAGATCTTATCAAAGAAGCCGAAGAGAAGGTCAAGTTGGTTAAGGACAGGTTGAAGATAGCACAGTCCCGACAGAAAAGCTACGCGGATCCTAAGCGTAGAGAAGTCACCTACGGAGTTGATGATAGAGCTTATCTTAGAGTGTCACCACTTCGTGGAGTGAAGAGGTTCGGAGTCAAAGGAAAATTGGCACCAAGATATGTTGGACCATTAAAGATTCTGAGTCGTAATGGAGAAGTTGCCTATGAAATTGAACTGCCGGAATCTCTGTCAGCTATCCATAATGTGTTTCATGTGAGTCAGCTTAAGAAATGTCATCCAGAAATGGAAGAAACTTCTTTGAAGGATACTATACCTTTGGAGGAGGTCCAATTGGAAAGTGATCTCACTTATGAAGAGAAGCCTATCAAGATTCTTGAGAATGCAGAAAGAGTCACACGGACTAAGACTATCACGTTTTGCAAAGTTCAGTGGAACCATCATTCCGAAGAGGAAGCAACATGGGAAAGAGAAGATGATCTTCGGAAAGACCACCCTCACCTATTTGCTAGCCAATCCGAATCTCGAGGGCGAGATTCACCTTAAGGGGGTTAGATTTGTAACATCCCTAAAATCATGATTCCAAAGATTGCATATCATTCATGCATGCATATAATTTAGGAATCATTTTTCAACTCATTTCAAGAAAACAGAAGCACATAGTGCTATTATTTTATGTGAGCAAACATAAATCAAATGACTATCCTCAAATTGAGAGCCTAAGTGTTTTAAACCAAGTTTTGTTTGCTTCCTTGATGATTGGATTGAATGTGGAGTTTTGATAAAAATTCATAGAACAAATGTGTTTTCAAAACCATTTTCAAAACATTTCCAAATCAAGTGCTATGTCACTGTTTATTTTTTTTCTTAATGACCTAATTCAAAGTAACCACTTGATTTTATGCCCAGAAGTGTGAAATGTTGCACCCTACAAAATCCTGAAAAATTTTGAATTCAAAAAGCTTTTGAAACCATTTGAAATTCATTCCAGAAATTCAAAACATAAAAAGAAAAAGAGAAAGGAAATAGAAAAGGGCCAGCGCCAGTCTTTTGTCCCAACTGAGAAAGCAGCCCACTAAGCCCACCCGGGTTCCCTCTCTCCCTCTCTCACTCGCAGACGCACCCATCGAGTGACTGACGCCAGGACCCCACCCCCCTCTGTTTCTCTCGCAGACAACTGGGCCCCGTCCATGTCACCGTCGTCTTCCCCAAATCTCGCCCGTAGACCACGTCGTCGCTGCCGTTGATGCCGATAATGGTGCGGCGTAATTAGCCTTGATTCTGCGAGCGTTTCCTGTCGCGCTTCGGCCTACTTAAACCACACCCCGCCCTTGTCATTTCCCCCCACACTGCACACTCTTCTCGCCACCAGGATGCCTCTAATTCGTATTGCACCGCCGCAGTCAGAGCCAACTCCGGCGAGGTATTCCAGTAAGACCCCGTCGCCCCTTGCTGTCTAAGTTTTGCAGAATGATCACGATAACCATGCGCATCTTCTCACCCTATTGGTGTATGCTAGGACCGTCTGGAGACTCGCCAACGACGACGACTGCAAGTGCCTGACGCTTTCTTCTTCTCCGGCGATCGATTGCGGTAAGCACTGAGCGCCCCTTGACCTCTCTCGCATACGACTAGGTTCGCCTTGTCCTTGCGCAGCTACTGATGCCTCTGGTTGGTACTAGGAAGACCCAGAGCGTCGGCAACAACTTCGTTTGCAACCACCCGACGCCGTGCACGACTCCGACGAGATCCAGCAGCCCACACCGTGCGCCCCTTGCCAAGCCGCCGCCAGGTTGAGCATCAGCACGTCACCACGGTTCTGGTAAGCCCCTCCGACGACCCTTGGACGACCTGTAGCGCCGTGCCGCCATAGGCAGAGCTCGCCGCCGCCAGTAGCCGCCGCTAGCGCCGCTAAGTCTTGGTCGCTTGATCCATAGCCGTCAGATCTAGATCCAGCGCATAGGATTAGTTCACTTAACGAACCGTTACGAGTTAGATCTGGAGGTGCATCTTTAGTTAAATCGTGCGGCTCTCGTTAATCGATCCGCTCGAACCGGTACGGGCCAATTAGAAACAGATGCGTGGCTAGGGTTTAGCTTTAAAACTGGAATTTGAATCTGATTGTTATTCAAATTTGATTGGGCTATAACTTTTGATCCCCACGTTAGAATTTGACAAATTTTATACCGTTGGAATCAGGAGAGCAAGCTCTTTCTGATTATGCAATGTGTTTAATGTTTTGTTACTGTTAAATATGTTGTATTTGCAGAAACTTGTGTAGGACTAATTAGGGTTTATGAAATGTTTAGGAAATGATTTAGGGTTTAAATAATTGTTGTTTGGCAAGTTTTTGACTTGTTTATGAATCAGTACTGTATACTTGCTTTGTTGAGTTTTAAAAATCATCACATATCATTTGCATGCATGCATATATTATTGATTGTATATGTTTTGTGTGTAATTTGTTGCTACCAATCTTTGTGTAGATTTTGGTGCTAGTGATTGTGATTGTGAGGAGTGCTACTCTCCCAACTACCAAGGCAAGTGGTACTTCATGAATATTTTTATCCCATGTTTTATACCTAGCATTAGAAGTATTTTTGCTAAGTCTTGCACGATAATATTTTTGGTTATATGCCATGTTGGAAAATCCTAAGTAGTTGTAGAATGTCACATCCCAAGATTTTTCAAATCTTGTAATGTGAAAAATAAATGAATAAAATAAAACTTTGTTGATTTTCAGGGTGAGAAGAAACTTTTGAATCCAATTGGAAACTTTCAAAACCTATTTGGATCAAATAAAATCCTAAAGGGATTTAAATAGTTAAATAAACAATAAAGTTAAAAATATTTAAAATTACTATTTTTGGATATTTTAATAAAAGGATTTGGTTTTCAAAGGAAAAGGTAGATTTATAAATAAGGATTATTTTATATAGCCAAATTAAAACTTGACCAAGCTTATGAAATAAAATGTTTTGCTTTGATTAAAAGAGTAAAAGTTTATTTAAATAAAATAATGAGAGTTTGTTAATAAACGAATTTTTATTTAAGTAAAGGCTTTTCCCATTTTAAATAAACACTAAAACTTATTAAATTATTTTAAATAAGTTTTCCAAGTATCTTATATTTTCAAATAAAACCTACTGTTTTGGTTTTGATAATATTTAGTTTTCAAATGGAGATTTTATTAAATAAATCAAAACCTATTTGAATTAATAATTAAGGTCTATTTTATTTAACTATTAAATAGATCCTAAAAAGAATAAAATTATTTTATTTTGTTTTGGACTTTGGTTTAGGTTGTTAAACAGAACCAAAACTCAATACAAGTGTGGTGAATGTTTGAATTGTTTTGAATGTTTGTTTTGTTGATTGAAATTCAAAACAGAAAATCAAAAGAGAAAAAGAAAAAGATTCAGAACAGAAAAAAAATAGAGCAAAGAAGACCCAGCCCAGCTAAGCCCATCCCGACCCAACCAGCCCACTCCCTCTCTCCCCGCGAGAAAACGCTTCGCACCGTGAAAGAAACCCGCTTAGTCACTGACTCGTGGACCCCTCCCCCTCACTCCCTTTCTCGCTGACAAGCATGCCCCACCCCTCCAGCTCATCTTCTTCCTCCCCGCGACGACCACGCCGGCCGTTTCCTGCCGTTGATGCCGCGGTTAAATTCGCCTTAACGCCTTCGCCATTACTCCCTGCGACCACGCACGATAAAGCGTCTCCCCCTCCTCTCTCGTTCCCCTCTGTCGCCCCACCTCAACACGCCCCCAGGCCGCCCTAATTCCTCCCCGAGCACCTCTGTCTCCGACGACCCTCCTTGCCGATTCCGGCCAGTATTCGCCACCTCTTGCCTCCCCAAGCACACAGAAACACTCCCCAAACCCAGGCACACCTCTCCATATCATCAGCTCGCCTGCGCGTGCTTCGCAGCGTCGACTACGACGACAACCCATAGCGCCACCGTCTGCCATTCACTCCGACGAGGATTCCTGGTAAGCTCGGACCGCCCCGATGACATTCAGTGATACTCACATGCTCCCTGGAACCATGCGCGTCTAACGCAACCTCTACTTTGCTTCGGCATTCCCTGTAGACCCGCCTCCAACGACGCCCGAGCGAACCCGACGCAAGGAGCAACTCCGGCGAGCCATTACCCTCACCTCCGTGCGCCCCTCGATGAGATACTGCCACCTTGAGCTTCCCCGCGACATTGCGAACATGGTGAGCATCCTCCCATCCTCTCTTGCTTCCTGCTTCGCCAGCACCGCCACCATCTGGCCGCTCCACCGCCAGTAGCCACCGCAGCGCCGCCCGTCTCTGGCAAGTGTGCTAGGTGTCGTGCGATTAGGATCCAACGGCTAGGATAGAAAGAGAGAGAAGTGGTAAGGATGAGCCTGCGCCGTGCGATATCAGTTAGATCCAACGGCCTACAGCACGTGATCCGGCCGAAGCGGTATGGACGAATCAGAACACGCCGCGTGGCACAGATCGATTTAAAACAGAATTTGTAATCTGATTTAGATGCAGATTTGAAAACCTTATAACTTTTGATCCACACGTCCAAAATTTGCAAATTTTATATCAATGGAATCAGTGGAACAAGCCCTAGCCAACCATGCCATTTATTTAGTAAAAAGCCTCTGGTAAAATGTTTGTTTTTGCAGAAACTTTTATATGCTTGTTTAGGTTATAAAAATTATTCTAAAATGATTTTGGGGATAAAATCTTTGGAAAATGGTGTGTTTTGAACCTACTGACCCTAGGAATCACATTGTGGTTTCAAAAATGTATTTTGGGAAACAAAAGAATGAAACTTTGATTTAAATCAATTCTAGTCAAATAAAAATATGGTTTATTTATTAAAAATGGTTTTGGAAGAAAACCTTTGGGAAATGTTTTGTTTTAAACTCTTTGACCCCAAACACGAAGTCTTATGATTTGAAAATGAATTTTGTGAACCCTATAGATTAATGTCTTAGTAAAAACATTTCTACACCACATAAAATGATACCTTGTTTTGAAAATGGTTTATGAAGTGAAATCTTTTTGCAAATGACTTTGCCACTTTACAAAAATGACCATTAGGTGTTTTAAAATGTTTATGTCCTATTAGGAACCACTTGTCCAAATAAAACAATCCTTGGCATGCTTGCATGCATTATCTTGGTTCTATAATTTTTGTGATGTTTTGCTTGATTGGTAGATTGAGATTGTGCCTTGCTTGATTGAATTGTAGTGAATTGAAGAGTGTGATTGTTGCAAGGACAAGGAGTGAACTTATACCCTCTACCAAAAAGGCAAGTGATGCTTCATACTTTATGTCCCATTACTTTCACTATGCATTAGTGATTTTTCTAAGTAAAACTTGCATGGAATTTTGCTAAGTATAAACCTTGCTATAGAAAAACCTAGTAGATGAAACCTTAGTAAAAATTTTCCTAAGTTAAAATTCCTACTACTATCAAGCTTATCTTAGCTAATAGAAAATAAGGGTGGAATATATATTCATACTATGGAAAAATTTCTAAGTCTGAGGACTTGTGTTTTTGTTTAAATAAAACAACTAAGTTAACGAATCACCTGGGTGGAATGGTAATTGCTTGGTGGTTTTTGGTTGAGTGGTTACACAAGGCCAGGGGACTGGTGAACCTTGTGTATCTCACTTGTGGATGGCCACCCAGGAACAAAGAGATTTGAGATGTCAAATGTTGAGAAGCTTCAAGTGCAGCCACTTGGAATTATGGGCTCTGCCTGGATCATATAGGTTGCTAGAACTTAGCCATTTGGATAGTTGGTGGTAGGATTTGATAGGTTGGAACGCGTCCATTTTGGTCTAAGGGAAGGCTACTGAAAGATCTTGTCTTGGTGAAACCAAGTCTTGTGGGGAAAGTGCACCACCTCTGCAGAGTGTAAAATCTAAGTACTTAGCCATGTCCCTGGCAAAGGACAATTTGAGCATCAAGACATGGAAGCAATCAAGAATCTCATCATTCAAATTTCTAAGTTAAAAACTTGTGGTTTGAACAAGGGTTAAAGGATCTTCAATCTTTTGATTGGGAGAAATGATTTTGTCAAGAAAAAACTTAGTGTTTTCAAATGTTAAGGAAAAATCTATTTTGAGCAATGCAAGCCTCAACTCCACTTAGCCAAATGCATATAGATGATAGACTCCACTATACTACCATAATATCACTTGCCAATACAATTCAAATGTATTGACCCTTGTGGCTGTAACTTGTTATGTTGCAGGTTTGATTGATTAGTGAATTGTGTTGATTAGGATTACAAAGTCTACAACCAACATGTCTTCCTGTGGCACTTTGAAGATGAAGGACCCCATTCTTATAGATATTCTGCTGCAATGTAATGTAATAGCCAAATGAGCTATGTAAGATGTAATAAAATTATGTTATTCCTGGTTATAAAGTTGTATTATGACCTTTGTTTCTTGATATTACATCTTAACTGTGGATGCTAGCTATTGATCCAAGGACTAGCATTGTAAACACAGGGGACTCTACCTTATTAAAGGTTGGGACCCTTACAGATGGTATCAGATCATTGTGTTGCCTGTAGGATTTGTAAACCCTAGGATTGGACAAAACCCCTTAGAAAAATAGGAGTTGTATTTGTTCCAAAACTTATTTACAAACAATCTTGTAAACTGTTTCCTCAATCATTTTGGTTTTGATTCTACATCTCATCTATTTCAACTTGATGGAAAAACCTACCCCATGGCCAAAGACTTCACCATGTGCAAAGGACTTCATCAACTCTAATGACTTCAACTTCTTCAACTCTAATGACTTCAACATCTTCAGCATATTCACCAAGGACTTCAACCATGGTTATCACTAAGGACAAGTGAGACAAGAAACCTTGCTAAAGATTTGGATACTAAGGAAACACAACTTAGAAGGATCCATCCCCACCTTTGAAGTTTTTGTGACCAAGAGTTTTCCCAAGGAAACCATGATCTCACGCAAGAAGAATCAGCCAAGAAGGATGGAAAGATCTCAAGTGAACCATATAGATGGACCACCATATTTAGTTAAGTCAAACACACCAACTTATCTGGTGTAACAAAAATATTTTTGGTTGCCTAAAAATATGATTGAAACTTCTTGTTTGAGTGGAATGTTTGTTTGTGATTGCTTGCACATTGCTTGTGTGAATTGTGATGTGTGTGATTAGAATTATTCTCTTAGAAATATTTTGCCTATTCTAATCCCAATTCAACCCAAACAGATGACTTCTCCAAGAGACTCCAACATCAAGGATGGTGACACCAACAACAACCAAGAGGACAACATGAGAGAACTTATAGCAACCCAAAACCAGTTGAGCCAAGAGACAACTCAGCTTTTAGCCAACAACAATGGACTAGACCCAGCCATACAAAGGATTTTGAAACTTCAATCCCAATTGTTGCAAGGATTGGTTACTCAAATGGTCAACATGGGAGAAAACTTTTCCCAAAGAGCTAAGGACAACAAGGATGACAAAGATGTTATTCTAGAAGAAACCCAAGCTTGCAATATTTGTGGAGACAAGGATCATACATCCAAGGAGCATGAAGATCAATGCCCCAGGAATAGAGAAAGATTTCCCACCTTTGAGGTGAGATATGGAGAACATGAACTAGAAGAAATCCTAGCTTTGGAGAGACCCAAAAATAAGAAGAAGGATATTACTCAAGTGCAATGTTACAATTGCAAAGAGATGGGACACTATGCCAGTGAATGCCCAGAAAAGAAGAAGAGACAAGAAGACAAACAAAAGCTAGTGAAACCCAAGATGAGGAAGGATTTTAGCCAAGTGATGTGCAACCACTGCAAAGAGTTAGGACATTATGCATCATATTGTCCAGAGAAGCCACCTCAAGACCTCAGCCTTGTCACATGTTTCAAATGCAAGGAACTAGGCCACTATGCAAACTTCTGTCCAGGAAAGTTACACCAAAATCTCAAGAAGGCCAATATGTAATTTAGTTGGAAAATTTTTAAGGGTGGTAGTACCCTAGATGCTTTTGAGCCAACTTGTAACCCTAGCCTTCCCAAATCTCGGGACGGGATTTATTTTAAGGGTGGTAGCCTGTCACATCCCAAGATTTTCCAAATCTTGTAATGCGAAAAATAAATGAATAAAATAAAACTTTGTTTATTTTCAGGGTGAGAAGAAACTTTTGAATCCAATTGGAAACTTTCAAAACCTATTTGGATCAAATAAAATCCTAAAGGGATTTAAATAGTTAAATAAACAATAAAGTTAAAAATATTTAAAATTACTATTTTTGGATCTTTTAATAAAAGGATTTGGTTTTCAAAGGAAAAGGTAGATTTATAAATAAGGATTATTTTATATAGCCAAATTAAAACTTGACCAAGCTTATTAAATAAAATGTTTTGCTTTGATTAAAAGAGTAAAAGTTTATTTAAATAAAATAATGAGAGTTTGTTAGTAAACCAATTTTTATTTAAGTAAAGGCTTTTCCCATTTTAAATAAACACTAAAACTTATTAAATTATTTTAAATAAGTTTTCCAAGTATCTTATATTTTCAAATAAAACCTATTGTTTTGGTTTTGATAATATTTAGTTTTCAAATGGAGATTTTATTAAATAAATCAAAACCTATTTGAATTAATAATTAAGGTCTATTTTATTTAATTATTAAATAGATCCTAAAAAGAATAAAATTATTTTATTTTGTTTTGGACTTTGGTTTAGGTTGTTAAACAGAACCAAAACTCAATACAAGTGTGGTGAATGTTTGAATTGTTTTGAATGTTTGTTTTGTTGATTGAAATTCAAAACAGAAAATCAAAAGAGAAAAAGAAAAAGATCCAGAACAGAAAAAAATAGAGCAAAGAAGACCCAGCCTAGCTAAGCCCATCCCGACCCAACCAGCCCACTCCCTCTCTCCCCGCGAGAAAACGCTTCGCACCATGAAAGAAACCCGCTTAGTCACTGACTCGTGGACCCCTCCCCCTCACTCCCTTTCTCGCTGACAAGCATGCCCCACCCCTCCAGCTCATCTTCTTCCTCCCCGCGACGACCACGCCGGGCGTTTCCTGCCGTTGATGTCGCGGTTAAATTCGCCTTAACGCCTTCGCCATTACTCCCTGTGACCACGCACGATAAAGAGTCTCCCCCTCCTCTCTCGCTCCCCTCTGTCGCCCCACCTCAACACGCCCCCAGACCGCCCTAATTCCTCCCCGAGCACCTCTGTCTCCGACGACCCTCCTTGCCGATTCCGGCCAGTATTCGCCACCTCTTGCCTCCCCAAGCACATAGACACACTCCCCAAACCCAGGAGCACCTCTCCGTATCATCAGCTCGCCCGCGCGTGCTTCGCAGCGTCGACTACGACGATGACCCATAGCGTCACCGTCTGCCATTCACTCCGACGAGGATTCCTGGTAAGCTCGGACCGCCCCGATGACATTCAGTGATACTAACATGCTCCCTTGAACCATGCGCGTCTAACGCACCCTCTACTTTGCTTCGGCATGCCCTGTAGCCCCTCCTCCAACGACGCCCGAGCGAACCCGACGCCAGGAGCAACTCCGGCGAGCCATTACCCTCACCTCCGTGCGCCCCTCGACGAGATACTGCCACCTTGAGCTTCCCCGCGACGTTGCGAACATGGTGAGCATCCTCCCATCCTCTCTCGCTTCCTGCTTCGCCAGCACCGCCACCATCTGGCCGCTCCGCCGCCAGTAGCCACCGCAGCGCCGCCCGTCTCTGGCAAGTGTGCTAGGTGCCGTGCGATTAGGATCCAACGGCAAGGATAGAAAGAGAGCGAAGCGGTAAGGATGAGCCTGCGCCGTGCGATATCAGTTAGATCCAACGGCCTACAGCACGTGATCCGGCCGAAGCGGTATGGACGAATTAGAACACGCCGCGTGGCACAGATCGATTTAAAACAGAATTTGTAATCTGATTTAGACGCAGATTTGAAAACCTTATAACTTTTGATCCACACGTCCAAAATTTGCAAATTTTATATCAATGGAATCATTGGAACAAGCCCTAGCCAACCATGCCATTTGTTTAGTAAAAAGCCTCTGGTAAAATGTTTGTTTTTGCAGAAACTTTTGTATGCTTGTTTAGGTTATAGAAATTATTCTAAAATGATTTTGGGGATAAAATCTTTGGCAAATGGTGTGTTTTGAACCTAATGACCCTAGGAATCACTTTGTGGTTTCAAAAATGTATTTGGGGAAACAAAAGAATGAAACTTTGATTTAAACCAATTCTAGTCAAATAAAAATATGGTTTATTTATTAAAAATGGTTTTGGAAGAAAACCTTTGGGAAATGTTTTGTTTTAAACTCTCTGACCCCAAACACCAAGTCTTATGATTTGAAAATGAATTTTGTGAACCCTATAGATTAATGCCTTAGTAAAAACATTTCTACACCACATAAAATGATACCTTGTTTTGAAAATGGTTTATGAAGTGAAATCTTTTTGCAAATGACTTTGCCACTTTATAAAAATGACCATTAGGTATTTTCAAATGTTTATGTCCTATTAGGAACCACTTGTCCAAATAAAACAATCCTTGGCATGCTTGCATGCATTATCTTGGTTATATAATTTTTTGTGATGTTTTGCTTGATTGGTACATTGAGATTGTGCCTTGCTTGATTGAATTGTAGTGACTTGAGAGTGTGATTGTTGCAAGGACAAGGAGTGAACTTATACCCTCTACCAAAAAGTCAAGTGATGCTTCATAATTTATGTCCCATTACTTTCACTATGCATTAGTGATTTTTCTAAGTAAAACTTGCATGGAATTTTGCTAAGTATAAACCTTGCTATAGAAAAACCTAGTAGATGAAACCTTAGTATAAATTTTCCTAAGTTAAGATTCCTAAACTATCAAGCTTAGCTTAGCTAATAGAAAACAAGGGTGGAATATATATTCATACTATGGAAAAATTTATAAGTCTGAGGACTTGTGTTTTTGTTTAAATAAAACAACTAAGTTAATGAATCACCTGGGTGGAATGGTAATTGCTTGGTGGTTTTTGGTTGAGTGGTTACACAAGACCAGGGTACTGGTGAACCTTGTGTATCTCACTTGTGGATGGCCACCCAGGAACAAAGAGATTTGAGATGTCAAATGTTGAGAAGCTTCAAGTGCAGCCACTTGGCATTATGGGCTCTGCCTGGATCATATAGGTTGCTAGAAATTAGCCATTTGGACAGTTGGTGGTAGGGTTTGATAGGTTGGAACACGTCCATTTTGGTCTAAGGGAAGGCTTCTGAAAGATCTTGTCTTGGTGAAACCAAGTCTTGTGGGGAAAGTGCACCACCTCTGCAGAGTGTAAAATCTAAGTACTTAGCCATGTACCTGGCAAAGGACAATTTGAGCATCAAGACATGGAAGCAATCAAGAATCTCATCATTGAAATTTCTAAGTTAAAAACTTGTGGTTTGAACAAGGGTTAAATGATCTTCAATCTTTTGATTGGGAGAAATGATTTTGTCAAGCAAAAACTTAGTGTTTTCAAATGTTAAGGAAAAATCTATTTTGAGCAATTCAAGCCTCAACTCCACTTAGCCAAATGCATATAGATGATAGACTCCACTATACTACCATAGTATCACTTGCCAATACAATTCAAATGTATTCACCCTTGTGGCTGTAACTTGTTATGTTGCAGGTTTGATTGATTAGTGAAGTGTGTTGATTAGGATTACAAATTCTACAAACAACATGTCTGCCTGTGGCACTTTGAAGATGAAGGACCTCATGCTTATAGATATTCTGCTGCAATGTAATGTAATAGCCAAATGAGCTATGTAAGATGTAATAAAATTATGTTATTCCTGGTTATAAAGTTGTATTATGACCTTTGTTTCTTGATATTACATCTTAACTGTGGATGCTAGCTATTGATCCAGGGACTAGCATTGTAAACACAGGGGACTCTACCTTATTAAAGGTTGGGACCCTTACATAGAATTGCTAGGGAATTTCTAAGTTAAGTTACTATCTATGCCATGCTTAGCCTAGCTAGTAGCAAACAAGGGTTGGTGAAATATACATGCTATGATGAAAATATTTCTAATTCTTTGGACTTGTGTTTTACCTAATAAAAACAACTAAGTTAATGAAACACCTGGGTGGAATGAAAGGATTGGTTTATGTTGAGTGGTTACACAAGGCCATTTCTATGTTTTACCTTGTGTATCTCACTTGTGGTAAGCCACCCAGGAACAAAGAGATTTTAGAGGCCAAGTGTTAAGAAGCTTCTAGTGCAGCCACTTGGCAATATGGGCTCGGCCTGGATCACATAAGTTGCTAGAACTTAGCCATTTGGACAGTTGGTGGTAGTGGGATGATAGATTGGAACGTGTCCATTTGGTCTAAGGGAAGGCTTCTGAAAGGTCCTGTCTTGGTGAAACCAAGTCTGGTGGGGAAAGTGCACAACCTCTGCAGATGGAAAAATCTAAGTACTTAGCCAAGTCCATGGCAATGGACAACTTGAGCATCAAGACATGGAAGCTATCAAGAAATCTCCTCATCCCAATTTATAAGTAAAATTTGAGGGTGAACAAGGGTGAAGGACCTCAATGTCTATTGGTGGTTCCTTGGGAAACGTTTTCACAAAGAAAAACTTAGTGATTTCAACTAATAGGAAAAACCTATTTTGAGCAAAGCAAGCCAAGCTACACTTAGCCAAATTGCATATAGTATCTAGTCCACTTAAAATTTTACTAAGGTATCACTTGCCAATACTATTCCAAAGTATTGACCCACTGTGGCTGTAACTTGTGATGTTGCAGGTTACTCTGATGAGGATTAGGTGTCATGAGTCTACACTCAACTTGTTTGCCTGTGGCACATGAAGATGAAGACTTTTATTTATTTACTTATTCAAACTCTTGTATTAGGCCTGTGGCCTTGGAGTTGTAAAGACTATGTTTATCTCTGGAATGGCTGTAATAAATGACCTTTGTATCTGTGTACTTCATCTTAAACTGTGGATGCTAGCATTGATCCAGGGACTAGCATTGCAATCACAGGGATCCTTTTCCTTTATAAAGGAGGGATCTTACATCCAGGTACATATTATTTACAATTTTCTGAACATTATTTATTTTCTTATGAATTTATTACTCTAAATAGGCCATTAAACCATTTAAATCTTCACGGCAAAACCTTACAATCGAAGTCTAAACTAATTTCATATTGATGATCTACTTGGATCCAGCTTTCCATCAGTATATTAATTATATTTTTGTGATATGCAAATAATTTACTATGAATTTAATGATTTATAAAGCTGTTAAAACTAATTAAATCATTATAGTAAATATGTAATGTAAAGATTAGGTCTAAGCTGAGATTATTATTGTAATTTAGATTAGATTTATTTCTACATATTGTTCATATTTTTCGGAGTTACAGATAATTTTCTATGAATTTATTAACCTAAAAGAACATTAAAAATAATTAAATTGTTACAGTAAACTTGTACCTTAAAGGTTGGATCTAATGCCATATTAATATTATACACGTTTTTCTGAATCCATTGATATATAATTTGCTATTTTTGGATCTACGAAACTTTTTATATGATTTTTGCAAGTTTACACAATTTTCTGCAATTTAAATTCAATTTCAATTCTATAGGGAATATTCCCTGGGAATATTCTACATTGACTGGGCGCTGACTGGGGCGGGTGCTAACCTGGATTAACACGTGGCGAGATCCGGTTGGCTCATACCCCTTCGTCGAGAAGACCTAATCTTGGACGTCGGGATAAGATCCAGTGGCTAGAGGAAAATATCGGCTCGATTTTGGATCATAATAGATAAGAAAGAGATCTGTGTTAGAAAGACAAATCCATAGATCACATTGAAAAACTTAGAAAATGAATGTTGTAGAGAATCATTAGTGCTACCTTTTCACCAAAGGAATTTGGATTTGAAGAAACGAGCGCGAGTAGATCTTGGATTTACACCGTCATATCAGAAATATTGTGGTGCGAAATTATCCGGCTGTGGTGGATAAAAAGAGGTGAGATTTGTCGGGATTGAAAGATTTCAATGAGATCTACAACTTACTTGTTTTAGCCAAAAGCAAACGACATAGTCTAGATGGGTGAATAAACGAAATAAGTTTCGGGCATGTGTAGATTCGGGATTTCGAGAAGGAAAACTCATATAGCTGTGGCTCCACGGGTTTATATGGATATTTAGGATGGTGAGGAGATAGCTCTTGGAGTAGGGAACAAGTAGAAACAAACAGAAGTCGATTCGGAGTTGTAGATTAAAAGATACAAGTGTTTGAATAGAGATAGGTTTAGAAATTTGATTTTTGCACGCTTTTAAAGCAACTGCGGTAGCGTGGCTGGTCCCGTCGGCTGTAGCGGGCCGGCCCGTTAGTTTTTTTATTCTTTTTCTTTTTCTATTTATATGTGTTTCCCTCATAACTTTCACATACAAACTCCAAATGAGTTCAAACTTGTTTCTAAAATTTTCTAAATTCAAGTAGATCATTATAGGATCATAATTGTAATATTTTACTAGTTTTAAAGTAGTGTATTTATAAATACTTGTATATTTCATTTTTTATATCTTTATTTGTTTGTATTTATTTCATAATTTTTTCATAATAGCTCCAAATGAGCTCAATTTTGTTTCTAAAATTTTGTAATATTTATTGGATTTTTTAGGCTATAATTTAACAATAATCGCTGCCTTAGCAACAATGGGTTTTTATAAAGCCAATTTAATTCCCTTTAGGAACAAAGTGGCATATAATATTTAGGGTTTAGTCCTTTATTTCTATTTAGAAATTTTTCTTGATGCAAATATGCAATGCAATGCTCATAAATGACATGTAAAAACATTTTTTTTCCAGTCCAAATTTTCAAAATCTTGGGATGTGACAGACTAACCCCCTTAAGATGAATCTCGTCCAGAGATTCGGAATGGCTAGCAAGGTTTTGGAAGTGTTCTCGAGGCTAACCCCCTTAAGAAAAATAAACTTGCATCTCCAAGGCTAGTTGATCAACTATATCTTGTTCTTCCTCCCTCTAGGATTGTGAGTATAGTATCAAGTTGTGCACCAACTATCCGAGCTTCTTATTTAACCATCCAGTCTATGCCTAATATTAATACTATGTCATGTGAATCCAATGTAGTCTAGATAGTGGGAAATTTTTATGTGCTCCAATCTCTATGGTCTAATGGTGGCATTTGTTTTGTTTAGCATAGATGAGTGTCGTCTTTATGGAAACGGCAGAGCCTAAGTAGGCTGGAAAGAGGTGTGGGAGCAAAGCAGGGAAGCGTGCGACGACGTTCGCAGGCGGGATTGGATACAAGCTAGTGCGGTGACACAAGAAGTACCCAGGTTCGGAGCCCTTGATGTGAGGTAAAGCTCCTACTCCTGTCGATCTAACTATAAGAGTGATCACTAAGGACTACAATGCTCCTCGAGCTGTATCGGGTCTGGCTAGGGGTAAGAGAGAGTCCAACCCTTGCTCAGTTGCCCCTGCCGCCCCTTATATAGGCCGATGTGGCGTGGGCAACGATCTGGCCGACTAGCGGGTCCCACAGGCGGGCCCCAGCCGGCTAGGTCATCAACAGTGGTCGGCATGGGAGTGCGTACTCACAGTCAATCCCATTCCACCACGCCATCTACAGTGGTCGCCGTGTGGGTAGTTACGCACAGTGCCACCTACTGTCTACTGTTGCAACCATCATCGATAGAAGTCATCGGTATGGGCCGAGTGTCTGAGTCTCCTTTCTGTCTTGTCCGCTGTCCTGGGCATACTACGCACTGTGCCCTACGTCATCTGGTACCTTGCCTATCTTGAGTGGCCGACTAGGATGGTCTAGCCAGCTGGCCTTCCTGGGGCGGATGGTCAGATCCATCTGGCTACTCTTCTGCCCTTGCTTGCTTCATCCGGCTGGTTCATCTGCCAGTTGGCTCTTGATCTGTCTTGCTCTGGCTAGCTGTCTTGATCCAGCCGTCTGGCGCTCTTGCGATGGTTTTCATCTGGCTGGCTGGTTTGCCAGTCGGGTCTTGGTTTGTTCCTTCTTCTGATTTGTCTTGGAGTTTCTGCGTTGGGTTACTCTCAGTTGGTTGTCATGCTGGTGCTCTGCATCATGGCCAGTTAGCCTACCTGGAGGCAATTCCCCCGACACTAGCCCCCGAGCACGCGTAGATTACGCCCCACAGGCAAAATGTGTGCGGGCTCAAAGAGCTAGGATTTTGAATTTTTTCCCGGTTGAATTTGGCGGTTGAGCTGCCCCAGCTGCGTCATCACCGACGTCAGCCACGCGTGGGTCGTGGGAGGGCATGCATCATGGGGTCACGCCGGTTGTCGCCTCGGGAACTATCGCTGGTGCCTCGCCTCCCGTGCTAGGATCTTCTGCACCCGAGGTGAGGCCGCAAACGATCTGGGGACCGTTGGAGCCGAGGGAGGCCGCCACGTGGCAGGCCAGCGGTTTACCTCCCCGGCCCCTTTAAGCAGGGGTTGCGGCGCCGTGCCGCCCCCCACTGGTCATTTGCCCCCCTCGCCCTTGCCTCTCGTCGTCTCTGCTCTCGCCATCTCTCTGCCCTTGTCTTTCTTCCGCGTCGCCGGTGACCTCGTGTTGTCCGCTCCGCCCACGACGTCAGTCCCTTTCCTTGCCGGAGCAACGGGCAAATTCTGCTCCTTGGCCGCTCCTCTTCCACCTTCTCCTCCTCACACTCCTTCTCCCCCGCTCCCCGCCGCCGCCATGGCTGAAAGCCGAGGCACCTGGTGCGGTTCCTCCGTGACAGAGGCGCAAGTGGAGAAATACCGGCGGTCGTGCCTCCTGCCGACCTCCGGCGAGGTTGGGGTCTGCCTGGCCCCGGCTAATGAGATCTCGCCGGCTTCGCAAGCCGGCGAATGAGTTATTTTCCTCGTGCATCTCGCGCGTGGCCTGGCCTTTCCGGTCAGCGCCTTTTTTATCCTTCCTTGACCACTTCGATCTCCGCCTCCACCATCTCGGGCCAAATGCAATCAGCACCTTGGCCCACTTTGTCGCTTTCTGTGAGTGTTACCTCGGGATCCAGCCGGATCTCGGTCTCTTCTGCCGGCTCTTCTTGATCCGACCTCAGGTGTAGTTTCCCAAGGGTCCGCTGGTGACCTGCGGCGGCGCCTCCATCTATAGACGGTCGTAGACCGGCTACCCCAAGTTCAAACTGCACGACACCGTTAAAATGTGGCAGCAGACATACTTCTATGTATGGAACTTGGGGTCGGAGGACCGGCTGAACCTCCCGTCCTTCCAAGATGCCGAGTTCAGCCGGGCGACTGGGAGGATAAGATCTTCGATTCCAAGGCGGAGTCGGACGTGCTCCTCCACAGGATGAGGGGGTTGGTGACGGCTGGTCTAACCGACATCGACGTGACGTTGAGTTGGGCCAGTCGGCTCATAATGCCCCTGCAGCAGCGAGCACACAAGATGTGCTACTACTCCGGGCCGCTCGACCCCACCCGGCTCTCCCGGCGCGACCCCTCCTTCGCCAACCTCTACGAGTGGGTCTGCATGATCACGAAGGAGAAGATCGCTTCCAACAGGAAGTTTGGCGTCGCTTCCTACACACGCGAGAACCGCGCGCCCCGGGTGAGTATATGTAACTGCTTCTCTTTCCTTCTGGCGTTCTCGCACTGTCCAGCTATCTTCCTTATCCGGTCTGACTTGCGTTTTGTCCGCGCAGATGTTCCCCTGCATCATCCGGGAGGAGGGCGACACGGCCCTCCAAGTCTTCACAGCCGATCTCTCTGATCCACGCTCGCGTCGGAACAGCGGCGAAGGTTCAGATGGCGAGGAAGGCTTCTTCCCTAGCTAGGGTGACGAGGCGGTGGAAGACCCGCACGGCCCCGAGCCGGAGGAGAGAGATGGCACCGCCGCGCCCGATCCTGCCCAGAAGCGTGCTGGCGAGGGAACCTCCAGCTAGCAGCAGCACCGTGCTCGAGGAACCAGCTGCCAAGCGCACTCGAAATGCGGGGGTTCCTCCGCGCCCTGGACGAACCGCGGGCGGCCGGAAAAGATCGGCGCCCGTGGTGTAGGGGTAAGTCCTCCGCCTTTTTCTCCTTCCTGTTCGTTTCTTTCTTTGCGTTGGCCCGCGGCCTTGCTTTGATCTTCTTTTTGTCCTGACCTTGCCTTTGTTTCTTGGAAGTGTCATTCTGTCCTTCGCTGCGAGCTCGGATCGCAATGCGCCTATCGCTTCACCGCCCCACGACCTTCCTCCCTCTCTGGTTGCCCCCTTGGTGGTCACCCCGCCCCCTTCGACCAAGACCGTGCCACCACCAGAGCCGTCTACCACGGTCCAGCCGACTGCTCCTGCGCCAGAGCGCACGGAGAGCCAGCCGGACGCGGCCCGGGCGGGGGCTCGTCAGCCGGCGCGGGGGGCTCGGGCGCCAATAGGGACATGGTCTTCGTTGAGGACGTGGAATCCGACGAAGAGGCCACCGCGCAGTGGCAGGATGCGATCCGCGACGCCTCGGCTACTCTAGCCGGTCCGCTGGCGCCTCTGCCCGTGGAGAAGGGAGCTTCGCTACAAACCCTTGAGGTTAACCTCGAGGTCGATCTGGCGGAGGTGAAGAAGCTCCGTGGCACACTATCCGGTGCCAACGAGGAGGCCGCCAAGCAGCTAGCCGCGGCACGCGGGACCGCATGGAGTAAGTTTTCCCGAGGTACTTTTTCTTGCGCTCTTTCTATTCTTGCTTTGCTTCCGGTTTCCGACTTTCTCATTTTCTTTTCTTTTCCTTCACCCACAACTATCATGGTTTGCGGTCAGTGGGAGATTGACCGACTGAAGCGCTCCAACACGCGCCTCAGTCGGGACAATGCCGCCCTCCGGCTCTAGAATAAAGAATGGCACAACAAGGTCAACCAGCTGGAGGCCACCATCAAGGAGCAGGAGGCAACTCTCGCCAGCCGGGCCAGCGTCTTTGACCTTCTGGACAAGGAGGCCACCCGGCTGAAGGAGCATGCCAAGATGCTTGACAACGAGCTGATGGACATCATCCTTCTGGCGAAAGGTGAGTCCCTCCGCTGGTGCCGCATGTTTTTATCCGACTGCATTTTCCGGGTCGTCTTTTGACTTGCCCTTCTGATCACAAGGCTTCTACACCCAAGTAGACGCTATTGCCTACGACCGGGTGCAACATGTTGCGCCTGGTGAGAAGGCAGTCGTCAAGGACCTGGTGGGCCAGCTCGGTGAGGATGTTGCCAACTTGCATAAGGCCGCGGCCGGCATCCACGTCTTGGTCTTCCCGGGGGAGCTCCTGCCGGAGACCATAGGGGCCCTGGTGATCAAGCTGGGCGGCGCGCTGAACGCGATCGACCGGCTGCGCGATCTGGCTGCCCGCGTCGGCTCCGAGATGGCGCTGGCATTGATACTCCCATGGTACAAGGACGCCCGTCTTGACAAGCTGGTGGACGGCTTCCGAGCCGGCTCGGATCTTGAAGCCGTGCTGTGGGCCTACCCGGACCTCCGCTCCGCCGCGATCACGTTTGTCGGCTACGGCGACATCGACGAGGTGTTCATGGACGGCGAGGGGAGCTTGGGGGCCGATGGCGCGGGAGCGGATGGCACGGAGGCGTCCTCCCAGGCTAGCGGAGCCTGCGCGGCTCCTCCTCACGGCAAGGGTCCGGTCGCTTGAAGATGAAGACCCCTGGATGCCGGGTGAAGTTGTAGATATTTGTCTTCTTTTGGCACTTGTGTTTTCTAAACAATCTGGATCTAGATGTGCGGGGTCTTCGTCCCCCGAAGCTTAGGTGACTGTCTGGTTGGGCTTGCCTTCGTGCACCCACTTATGTTTATGTCTTGGTCGACTTGTATCTCCGTCTAGTCCACTCCAGCCGGACTTATCTTGCATTTGTCTTGCGCTTTGTTTCTTCCGGTTTCCTGACGGTCTGCCGACCTTCTCTGGCCAGTTGGCGCATCTGCTAACCGGATACTACATCCTTCTAGTGGGGGCATGCCAGCGCACCCACTAGGTGTAGCCCCCGAGATTCGGAACAGCTGGACTAGCCAGGTGTTTCGAATCTTCAAAAAATTCTTGTTTTTCTCCTTTCTCCGCCGGATGTGACCTGCTTAGCCGGGCCGGGGAATCTGCACCGCGGTCCGGCTAAGTATGTCCGACTTTCTTTTCTCTATTACTTTCCTTTCTCTTTATCTTTCCATCTTTCTCTTCTTCATCTTTCTATCTTTCCTTCTTCATCTTTCTCTTTCTTTCTTTCCCCTCTTCATCTTTCTACCTTTCCCTTCTTCATCTTTCTATCTTTCCTTCTTCATCTTTCTATCTTTCCTTCTTCATCTTTCTCTTTCTTTCTTTCCTCTTTCTCTTCATCTTTCTGGCTAGGCTTGTTTGACGTGTCCGACTAGCTTCGGCTAGCCGGCCTGGGTGGGTGGTGCCCTTGAGTTTTGTCGGCCTTTGTCTTTCTCCTTGTCCGGCTGACACACCATTTAACCGGACACCGCATGTTTCCGTTGGGGGCGCGCCAGCGCACCCACTGGGTGTAGCTCCCGAGATTCGGAGTGGCTACCGCAGATAGGTACTTCGAATCTTCATTGTTCTTGATTTTCGACTCGGTGCGATTTGTGCAAAAAGAAACATACAAAAAATGACCTCTCGTCAATATGTTGCCTTGTTAAATGTCTCTCTATTACCCGACTAGAGTTTTTCTTTTTTCGAAAACTAGCTCGTGCTCCTCTAGACACTTAGTCACTTTCTCGTGCGCAATGCTATTTACGCTGCACCTTGCCGGACAGCCGGGTTGCGGTCTGGATCTGGAACCAAAGGGAGATGACAATACATTTCCGCATGGTACTAGAGGCTTAGTAGTCGGAAAATACCAACTAGGCACAGGGTCGTGTCTGATCTGACGCATCTTTCGTCGTTTTTCATGTGGGATGCCCTTGGGCTTTTGCTCTTGCTATCCGGACAGCCGAGTTGCGGTCTATAGCTGAGACGAAGAGTGGGCCTCTAGCATCGTCGCACACTACTCAGTCGGTTTACAGAATTGGCAGGGCGGGCCAACCGGCGAGCCCCTGGGTAGGGGTCGACGGAAGCCGGAAAAATCATTGCAGGAAGTTAATCGGATAAGAACGAAAATCTGACTATCCGGAAAGGAGCCACCGAGCATCAGCCGGGGTTATACATCTTTCGTTCATTCAGGGATCTGGATACATACGCTGATTTTCATGACTAGGTGTAAAATGGTCGGAGGAGGTCCGCGTTCAATGGCCGCTCGGTCTCCTTGTCCGACTTGTCCATCTTGTTCTTGCATGACTGCTGCGCGTCGATGAGGTAGTAGGAGTTGTTGTGCAGCGCCTTGCTAATGATGAAGGGGCCCTCCCACGGAGGGGACAGCTTGTGCATGCCCTTCGTATCTTGTATCACCCGGAGCACCAGGTCGCCCTCCCGGAATGCGACTGCCGGATGCGACCGGAGTGATACCGGTGCAGCCCTTGCTGGTATATGGCTGATCTGGACAACACCAGCTCACGGGCCTCCTCGAGGAGGTACACACTATCCTCCATCGCCTCCTGGTTCTCCTTCTCCATGTAAAGGAGTTTGCGGGGTGATTTGAACTCAATGTCCGCCGCGAGAACTGCCTCTGAGCCATAGGTGAGGAAGAACGAGGTGAAGCCGGTTGATCTGTTCGGGGTGGTGCGGAGGCTCTAGATCACGGCCGGCAGCTCCCCGATCCAGTAGTCGGGTGATCGCTCTAATGGCTCGATCAGCCGGGGCTTGATTCTGGCTAGCACCAAACCGTTGGCTCTTTCCACCTGCCCATTGGATTGTGGGTGTGAGACGGATGCGAGGTCCAGTCGGATTCCTTTGTTGTGGCAAAACCGGGCGAAGGCCCCCTTGGTGAAGTTCGTGCCGTTATCGGTGAGGATGCGATGGGGGTAGTCAAACCGGATGATGATGTCACGGAAGAAGGTGACGACTGTGGCCCTGTCCAGCTTTCGGATCGGCTTCACCTCGATCCACTTGGTGAACATGTCCACCGCCACCAGCAGGTGGGTCATGCCGGCTCGAGCTCGCTTGAAGGGGCCGACCATGTCCAACCCCCAGACCACGAAGGGCCAGGTAATCGGAATTGTCTTGAGGTCAGAAGCCGGCATGTTCCTTAGCCGGCCGAACCACTAGCACCCATTGCCAGCGCGAACCAGCTGGTCCGCGTCCTCCGAAGCAGTCGGCCAGTAGAATCTGTGGCACATCGCTTTCGACACCAAGGCCTGTGAGGAGGCGTGGTGGCCGCACTCCCCCTGGTGGATCTCTTTCAGCAACTGGTAGCCGGTATCTACATCGATGCACCGCTGGAAAACGCCTGCGGAGCTGCGCTTGTACAGTTCTTTGTTGATGATGGTGTATGTGTGTGCCCGGCGCCAGATCTGTCTTACCTCCACCTCGTCGTCCGGAAGCTCATCGTTGAGGAGGTAGTTCATCAAGGGCTGGGCCCAGGATGGAACTTCCCGGATGGTGAAGACACAAGCCTGCACGATCTGAAGCTCATCCGGGGGCGGTCGGGTGGGATTCTCGAGTTGGAAGCCCCCAGGCCTTTTGCCTTGCTCGCTGATGGCTTGCCTGAAGAAGAGGCAGCCGCCGAGTCTTTCGAGTCGGAGGTCACAATAGCGGGGCTCGACACTTTCAAGCCGGCAGCCCCCGGGTCTGCTACCCAGATGATAGACTCGGACTCCTGAGAGGGAGTGATGCTGGGCTTGCGGAGATGCTCCAAGGATACTCCAGGCGGAATGGCTGCTCTAGTGGATACGACTCGTGCGAGCGCGTCGGCCGCTTCGTTGTTGGCGGGAGGGACATGGTGGAATTCACATCCCTTGAAGCCAGCACTTAGCAGCTGTACGTGGAACCAGTACAGAGCCATGTTGGTGTCTCTGGCATGCAATTCGCCGGATACTTGCTACACCATCACGTTCGAGTCGCTGAAGAAGAGGATCCGGTGGACGCCCATGTCTTTTGCGAGCCAGAGCCCATGCGCGAGGGCCTCGTACTCGGCGATGTTGTTTGACGCGGTGAAGTTGATCTACAGCACGTAATCTAGCCGGTCTCCCTTGGGCGAGGTGAGCACGATGCCGTCTCCCAAGCCCCCCCCCCTCCTGCATCTTCGAGCCGTTGAAGTATAGCCTCCAATAGTCGGAGTCTGGGACCGGCGGCAGGTACTGGCTCTCTGCCCAGTCGACGAAGAAGTCTGCCATTGCCTGAGACTTGATGGTGATCCAGGGCTCGTATCGGATGCAGTAGGCGGCCAGCTCGATGGCCCACTTGGCTACGCGGCCCGTGGCATCCTTGTTGCCAAAGATCTCGCCCATTAGCCCGGTGGACACGACGGTGAGCGGATGCTCTTGAAAGTAGTGCTTGGGCTTCTTGTAGGCTAGGTACACCCCGTAGCACATCTTCTGGTAGTGGGGGTAGTTCTGCTTGGAGAGGGACAGCACCTCTCTGAGGTAGCACTACTAGGAAAACAGCTATAGGTAATCAGCACATCCGTGGCTCACATGGTTGAAGTGCCCCACGGCTAAAACAGGCGTGGCTCACCTGTGGGCAGTGCCCTACTAGTAACTAGAACAACCGTGGCGCACATGACTATAGTGCGCCACAGATGTGTGGGCCGGGCCACATTGGCACGCCAAACATCTGTAGCGCACTATAGTCATGTGCGCCACGGATGTTAGTGTCAACCGTGGCGCACATGGGGGGGGTGCGCTACGCCTAAGCGCATGCCCCCCTCTGCTGTGAAACGGCCACAAACATACATGGCCTTTCGGCCTAGTGCGCCACGGGGAATAAAACATCTGTGGCGCACGTGGCATAGTGCGCCACAGATGTTTACTCATGGCGCCTCTGACCGTGTGCGCCACGGATGTGTCGATTCTTTTAGGACAGCACTTTATGTGCACATGTGTGCCCACACATCCACCACCCCACACTTCACTTTCCCCTTCTTCTTCCTCCTTAGATCTAGTCGGGATCTTCTCCTTCCCACCTCAATTTCTCCACACATTCACCATTTTTAGCATGTAAAACTTGCTTTGGATGTTACATAAGTAATAGAGGAGGTCTCCGGTCTCTCATCTATCCGTCTCCGGTCGACGCGCGCACCTCTCCTTTCCATCTTTCTCGCGATCGATCGGTCTCTCATCTCGGTAAGTTGTCCATGTAAGGATGTGTTCATGTGTATATGGATGATGTGCTCATATGTATGTAGATGATCGATGCTCATGATGTGTGTATGTGTGGAGAGGATCGATGGTCATATGTGTGTGTATGGAGAGTATCGATGATGCTCATGCATGTGTGTATGGAGAGGATAATGATATGTTCATGTGTGTATGGATCGGTCTCTCTCTCTCTTGTGTTTGTATGTGAACAAGTTTCCATTTGTTTTGCCAAAATGTTGATTCATTTCCATTTTGGCAAGACTTTGGCATTTCGCAAAGGTCCTAATTTTAGGATAGGTCATGCCGAAATTTTCTATCGACCATTGCATGCATGCATTCATTATGTGGTTCTAATAGACTTCAAAATTGTACCGTGTACATCGTGCGAGCAAAATGGTCCGCATAATGGCGAAGGCATTGTGGCTAGATTTTTGAAATGTGCGACGACCGACATGATCTGAAATAACAAGACAGATATAAGATGTCCGTGCGAAGATGCAAACTCAATGGGTGATCGACCAGATTAAGAATCTGCGCACCTGCTCCACCATGGTTTCATGGATGGATACACTCGTTGGATAAGCGATGGCGTAGATGATGGAGGCGGTGAAGAAGGTGGCCAACATGGCGATGATCATCATCACGCGGCGAACGGCGAGATGATGAAGAGTCTCTGGAGATGGTGAAGGTGCGAAGCGATCGGATGATGATGATCTAGATGCGGAGGAGCGACGACGATGGAACAACGTCGGGCTGGGTGCGGGACCCTTATGTGCAAGAGCTGCTTCTCAAGCGGGCGAAACGCCGAGATGCCGCTAGAGAGAAAGCCAAGCTTGCGCAACTTGAGAAAGACGCGTTTACTCCATTGTATGAAGGATGCAGGCCCGATGATACCCGGTTGAATGTAACGCTCAAGGCTATGGAGATGAAGGCAAAGCACAAATTGAGCGACGCAAGCTTCGACGATATGATGGCATTCTGGCACGATCGTCTCCCGGAGGGGAACACATGTACAACTAGTATCGAGGATGCCAAGAAAATCGTCTGTCCTCTCGATCTACCGCACGTTAGATATCACGATTGCATCATTTATCGGGGCGAGGACACAGAGAAAACCACATGTCCGGTGTGCGGCGTGAGTCGATACAAGAAAGGGAAGAAAGCACCTCGAAAAGTGGTATGGTACTTTCCTATCACTCCTCGTCTGCAGCGCTATTTCGCGGACCCTAAGGAAGCGAAGCTCATGCGATGGCATGCGGAAAGGAAGAAGACAGGAGATGATGATGACCCCGAAAAGGATGAGCTGCTGACGCACCCTTCAGATGCTAGCCAGTGGAAAGCATTGGACCTCGAATTCCCAGAATTCGGTGGAGATTCGAGGAGCATCAGGCTTGGTGCGAGCACCGATGGACTCAATCCGTTCGGTAGCCAGAGGAGCACGCACAGCACTTAGCCCGTGTTTGTATGGATGTACAACCTCCCTCCATGGTTGTGCATGAAGAAGAAGTACATACAAATGAGTATGCTAATTCAAGGGCCGAAACAACCTGGTACCGATATCAATCTGTATCTCGGGCTGTTGAAAGAGGAGCTACCCACGTTATGGGAATCTGGAGCCAATACTTACGACGCCGTCGCACAAGATTATTTCACTATGAGAGCCGCGTTGGTCACTACGGTGCAAGACTATCCAGGTTGCGGGTATATCTCGGGGCAGGTTATCCAAGGATTCTGCGCATGCGTTAGGTGCATGGATAACACAAGCTATCTCCAACTAGAGAAAGATCCAGGTCGCCGAAAACCGTGTTCATGGCGCACGGAGGTGGCTCGGCAAGAATGATCCATGGAGAAAGCGTGGAGACCTGTTCGATGGCAAATCGAGAGACCGAGGAATCCCAGGCGTAGGAGCGCGAAGAAGTGGAAGAGTTCTGAAAACTGGAAAGATTGTCCTAAGCACGGAAAGAAGCGAAAGAGGCAACAACAAGACAAGCGTGATGAAGGTATGGAAAACAAGGTCATTTTACGGGAGTTGCCATCTTGGAAGTTTCTCCGCGCCTCATAGCCTCGACATCATGCATATCACGAAAACGTGTGCGAGTGCGGTCGCCACCATAATCAACATGCGGATAGGACGAAAGATGGTCCGAAAGCAAGGCACGACCTGATATGCTTGGGTATCCGGAAGGAGCTCCACGGAGGACCTACTCTCGATGATCAGGAAGATGACGATGATCATGAGTCGGAGACGACACAAGGTCGTCGGAAGGGTAAAAAGTTCAAGAAGAACGAATATTACTGCCCTCCTTCTTGCTTCACTCTAAGCCAGGATGAGATCAAACAGTTTTTCAAGGCCAAAGAGCATGATCTGTTTGGGGACGGCGGGGGCCATCACGCCACAGACAACAGCACCACCTGTCGTTCCAGCGACAAGCGGTGGCAAGGCCCCCTTACCGCCCTCGCCGTCACCTCCACGCGGTGGGTCGGATGATCATGTTGATGATATGCACATGGCGCAGGATCCGGCCGAGGACGACGAAGACTGGAATGATCACTTCTTCAGCACACAGTTTGGCAACGAAGAAGACCTAGCTGGTGGCCCCACAGAGAAAGCCACTATCACCAAGCGTCTGTTTGGTTCTCAGGAGATGCCTCCATCTTGCGCCTTTATAGAGCCAGCTGATACAACCAACCGGCCCTTTATTCTAAGCCCTGACACACTACATGGCGGTGCTCGAGATGCAGTGCCCGCTCTCCAAAAGGAAAAAGGGCAGAAAAGAAAATCTAGCAGCTCGAGCGGCGGTGGCGTCAACAATCGCGAATCCGATCAGGTTTGGGGCCACCAAGACCGAGGGTATTATGTGGAGGATTCATGTGGCGGGTGAGCCCATGCTACCTAAGAATTTCAGGCTTCGCCATTCGAAGGCAGAGTGTGCATGACGGCATCTTGACGATAGAGACGCCTTCTATCGGAGAAAGATCCCTCGCACCGGTATTCGTGGTTAAGGTGCCACCAGGCTTGGGCTTCGTCGACCGCTTGCATGGATCTGTTCTTCTGCGGTTCGAGAAAATCTTCAATATGTTCCACCTATACCCGCTGCACTATACCATGGTCCGTCTCTTTTCTCTCGGCTGGCCATGCGATCATTAGAGAGAACACCGGCATCGCTATAGTGGACCCCTACTACATGCGTGGCTGCTTGGGTTCCCCACGAGCGGCGTGTGGCCTCGTACCTAAAAAGAATCCTCGTGGCGAACAAGACAAAGGAATACATTCTCGTGCCTTACTTTCCGAGTAAGTCGTTATTTAGTCGCCACCGTCGATTGGCTTTATTAGATCATCATCATTCTTTTTCAACACATTCCATTTGAATTTTTTTGCGAGAGATGAACACCGCACGCTCATCTCCTTATCGCGAAGCATTCCCGCCACGTATTTCGACTCGGGAGTCTATTAAAGAAAAACTACAACAAGATCAAGGAAGTTACGGATGATGCTCTCACCGGCTTTGCCTCGACGGAAGGCACCACCTTCATGCGTCTGAAGGTCAAGTTCGGCACGCGTCTTCAACCACGAACGGAGTTCCTTGCGTGAAGCAGCGAAACATGAAGAAGGAAGCCTACCACGCACTCCATCACATGAGGCGTTCCTACTTGACCAGCGAAATTCTACGCCGGATCATCTCAAACATGGGCGAAGCAAAGGCCAAGATCAATGATTCGGATATTAGACAAGAGATGTATCGCATCCAGCAGCAGTTTGGGGCAATCATCTTTCGTGATGTCATGACTTCGGGGGGGATCTTCTACGGAGGAAATATCCCGAATAACCGTGACATAGAAGATCGCCTAGAGATGCAGGGTGACTATAGGAAGTTCATGACGAGACAGGGCGTCCTCCCGTTCCCTAAGCCAAGCCAGAAGGCTTGATGTTGGCCTAGTTGTAGTTGCAAACTATAGATGACCTTTGTGTGTGTGTGTGGACGACAAGTGTACTTATCTTATTAGGTTTATGAATCACCGCTTACTTATTTTTCTTATTATTATTATATATCAATCAATGCTTGGTTTTTTTGCTTACTCTTTGGTTCTCGGACGACAAGTGTGATTTATTTTTGTCTTTTTCGAGAATATGCCGATGATTGAAATGTCGTGGCACAATATATATGTGAATGTGCTATGACGGGATTGTTAGCCTTGTGATATGCACAAGTCCAGGAATTGTGCATCCTACTTGGCTAACAGTCCCGTCATAGCATATTCCTGTGTCCAACGACCTAGCTAGTTATATATGAGGCATTCTTTTCGAGTTATTTTTGTCTTTTTCGAGAATATGCCGATGATTGAAATGTCATGGCACAATATATATGTGAATGTGCTATGACGGGATTGTTAGCCTTGTGATATGCACAAGTCCAGGAATTGTGCATCCTACTTGGCTATGATCCGTCATAGCATATTCCTGTGTCCAACGACCTAGCTAGTTATATATGAGGCATTCTTTTCGAGTTATTTTTGTCTTTTTCGAGAATATGCCGATGATTGAAATGTCATGGCACAATATATATGTGAATGTGCTATGACGGGATTGTTAGCCTTGTGATATGCACAAGTCCAGGAATTGTGCATCCTACTTGGCTATGATCCGTCATAAGCATATTCCTGTGTCCAACAACCTAGTTATATATGAGGCATTCTTTTCGAGTTATTTTTGTCTTTTTCGAGAATATGCCGATGATTGAAATGTCGTGGCACAATATATATGTGAATGTGCTATGACGGGATTGTTAGCCTTGTGATATGCACAAGTCCAGGAATTGTGCATCCTACTTGGCTAACAGTCCCGTCATAAGCATATTCCTGTGTCCAACAACCTAGTTATATATGAGGCATGCTTTTCGAGTTATTTTTGTCTTTTTCGAGAATATGCTGATGATTGAAATGTCGTGGCACAATATATATGTGAATGTGCTATGACGGGATTGTTAGCCTTGTGATATGCACAAGTCCAGGAATTGTGTATCCTACTTGGCTAACAATCCCGTCATAAGCATATTCCTATGTCCAACAACCTAGTTATATATGAGGCATGGTTTTTGAGTTTGCTCTTTTTGATTTAAGAGTACTTTCTATAAGTGTATCTTCATATGCGACTTTAATTATACATGTTTTTTCAATCACCGGTTAGTTATTATTGTCAACTTGTAGATGACGTGGTACGTCGTGTACAAGGGACGGGTTCCCGGAGTCTACGATGATTGGGAAGACTGCCGGAGACAGGTGCACCGTTTGACAATAGCTACAAAGGGTACAACACTATGGCGAGGCGGAAGCTAGATACACGCGCTATCTGGCGTAATTAGGACAAGGAACGGATGAAGACCTACACCTTCGTCATGGCGGTGATCATGCTTATCTTCTTTGGTTATTTATCCGCGTTTGTGTCTAGCTAGCTAGTTTAGATGTCTAGCTTTGAGCTCTAACTTGTTCGATCGACACATGTATTCGCATGTCACCAACTACTACTTTGTAACATGATCAAAACAATGTAACTTAGACTATGTATTCATGTATGAGACTTATCTATATGTATATGTTTCAATCTTGTTTTCAAATTGAGTATTTATATATATAATTGTATATCTTGTATACGTGTGTGTATATCTGCTGTAATATTGTATATAATCTGTATTGCATATAATCTGGCTTGGAAATTAAAAACAAAAAAAATACATGTGGCGCACATGGTCTACCTTCGTGGCGCACTACACCTAAAGCGCACCATGGATGTTTAGTGGCGCACTGGTAGTGCGCCACGAAGATCAAGGGTAGCGCACCATGCCAAACTTCACGTGGCGCACTAGGAGGTGCGCTATGCCTATCTCTACACAACTGGCGCGCACTAGGCGATGCGCCACTGGTGAGCCGTGGCGCAAGGCAGTGGCGCGCTGCGCAGTGCGCCAGATGATGGTTTCAGGTGCGCCACTAAAGGCCGTTTTCCTAGTAGTGTAGTAGACGGGTCGCTGAACCGGTTGCACCTTTCCCGGCTCGGGACGCTCGAACGCCAGGACGACCCGGACGACCCGGTTGGTTGTGGCCATGTAGAGCAGCATTGGCTCCTTTGCAGCCGGCCTGGCGAGAACCGGTGCCGTCGACAACATGTGATTATGGTCGTGGAAGGCCGTGTCCGCCTGGGCCGTCCAAGTGAACTTGTCCGTCTTCTTCATCAGCTGGTACAGGGGCAGGGCTTTCTCTCCCAACCGGCTAATGAATCGGCTGAGGGAATCCAAGCAGCCGGTGAACTTCTGGACGCCGAGCAAGCTCTTGGGCGGCTCCATCCTCTCGATGGCCGTGATCTTCTCCGGATTTTCCTCGATTCCCCGCCTCGACACAAGGAAACCGAGGAGCTATTCGGCTGGCACGCTGAACACGCACTTCTTCGGGTTCAGCTTCATCTGGTACCGGTGGAGGTTCGTGAATGTTTCGCCGAGATCTTCCAGCAGGGTCTGCTTCTCCTTAGTCTTGATGACGCATCATCCACGTACGCGTGCACGTTCCGGCCAATATGCGAATGCAAGCATTTTTGCATGCTACACTGATAAGTAACACCTGCATTCTTCAGGCCGAATGGCATGGTTACATAGCAGTACGCCCCGTACGGGGTGATGAACGATGTTTTCAGTTGATCAGCCGGATTCAGCCGGATCAGATTATAGCCGGAATAACAATCGAGAAAGGAGAGAAGATCGCAGTCGGCCGTAGAGTCAATCACTTGATCAATACTGGGCAGGGTGAAAGGGTCTTTTGGGCAGGCCTTGTTCAGGCTCGTGTACTCGATACACATGCGCCAGGTCTTTTTCTTCTTCAGCACCAGGACTGGGTTGGCCAGCCAGTCCGGGTGGTACACTTCCATGATGAAGCCGGCAACAAGTAGCCGGGTGATCTCGTCGCCGATGACCTTCCTCTTGTCCTCCGCGAAGCGACGGAGGGGATGCTTGACCGGCTTGGCATCCGGATGCACATGAAGCGAGTGCTCCACGAACTCCCTCGGCACACCCGACATGTCTTTGGGAGACCATGCGAAGATGTCCCGATTCTCACGGAGGAAGTCGACGAGCACGCTTTCCTATTTGCTGTCCAAGCCGGCACCGATGGTGACGCACTTGGAGGGGTCAGCCGGGTCAAGAGGGATCTGGCGGGTCTCCTTGGACGACTGGAACGCCATGTCCCGAGCCGGCTTCATATCAATCGGCACTTCCTGCTGCAGCATGGCAACATTGCTCGGCATCTCGCGGTTCTCCTCGGCGATGAGCAGGGCCTCGACTATCTGGGTGCCTTCTTTCGCACAATCCATCGACCGCCTGTAGTAGCCGACCACGGTAATCACACCGTTCGGCCTCGGCAGTTTCATATTGAGGTATGCATAGTGGGGGACCGCCATGAACTTTGTGAGGGCAGGGCGCCCAAGAAGGACATGGTAGGTGCTGGCGAGGTTGACCACCTCGAACAAGATTGGCTCACGCCGGAAGTTCTCTTCTGAACCGAATATGACATCCCGCTAGATCTTGCCGAGAGGGACGCATGGTGGCCCGGGCACGACGCCGTGGAACACAGTGGTTGAGGGCTGCAGGTCGCACTCCCGGATACCCATCTTGTCCATGGAGGATCGGTAGAGCAGGTTGAGGCTGCTCCCACCGTCTACCAGCACGCGCGAGAACCGGCAGGTGCGTGCGTCGGAGATGACGAGGGGGTCGAGCACCATCGCGTAGCCCCCGGGATTCGGGAGTGAATCCGGCTAGTCAGCCTAGCTCCAGGTGATGGGAGTCTTAGACCAGTTGAGATGCAGGGGGACTGGGGGAACGACGGCGTTCACTTCCGCGTTGTGCTGCTTCTAGCCGTGATTGTCAATCGGCTCGGCCTCGAAGATGTGGTAGTTCTCGTGCTACTGGGGGTAGCCTCCATTGCCGTGGTTGTTGCCGGCTGCCCTAGCCGATGGTGGGGGACCGCCAGGAGGGGTGGGGGAGAGGAGGTAACTCGGCCTACTCCTCGATCTGCCTGGTCCAGCTACACTGCCGCGTGGTGTGCGTATGTAACATCCCAGCATTTAGGAACTAACGAAGGGTAGATTTAGGAATTTGAAATGTTGCATGCATTCATCTGTGAAAATGTGGGTAAATTTTTCGTCCAATAAAAAACCTAAAGTGATCAAAGTTTCTTTCATACTTTGAGATTAGGTGTAGTCTTGAAGGAGGATTGTTATAGACTTTGATATGATCTTTGTGGACTTATGTGTTTTGGGAAATGAAATTTGAATTTAAAACTTGAGTGTTTGAATTATAATTCAAAAGGATTTTTCAATGATGTTTGAGTATTTGATTTAATTAAGAGTTAACCAATAATAACTCAAACTTTATATAAAAAAATTAAGAATAAGAATCTCCATTTCATATTTTCATTCAATAAATAAGTTACAAAAATGTAACTTATGAAAATCATCCACAAATTTTTACAATAGTATATAAATAAAGAATAATATTTCTTTCATGATAATTGTACAATCTTTATTACAAAATAATAAAATAAAGATTACAAAAGGGAAGAACTAAAATTACAAAACGATAAAGAATATTACATATGACTATTCTACAAATAAAGAAGAAAACCTAAACTAAAAATCTTGAATTCCCATATCTGGTACCTACAAAACAAACACAAACAAAAATAAAGGAAGTTAACGTTAAAATTGTATTACTCTCAGACTTGTCAGTGAAGTGCACTGATCAAGGTTCATCATTGAGTAATCTTATAAAAAGGGGCAAGTTTCACCAATAGGAAAGAATGTATCTTTCATAATTTTAAGCCATAAGTCAAATAACAGCAAGGAGCGCAAGTTTCACCAGCCAAGTAGAAGTAACCAGATGAAAGTAACTTCCAAAATTCTGAATATATCCACATCCGTGCAGTAGGCACATAAGCAGCACACACACCAAACTGCATGGTGTGTGCTGTCAACACCACAAACAAAACTGTCAACATAGCCATGGGAAAAACCAATCCCCACACCATTCCATTGCTCTCACACACCAAGCATAGTAGCCAGCAGCTAAACCAACCAAAGCCCAGGATCACATCACCAAGATGGTGACATAAGGAGGGGTAGATCAGGTGGATAGCAAGACCAAGGTCAAGCCATCAGGATCAGGAGATGATGAGCTAGATCAAGGACAAGCCAGGAATTGGAAATACCAGGGGAGCACCAGATCAAGCTACCACAAGATCAACCACTAGCAACCACAACATCAAGTGCCAGTGGTGAGTAAATAGACCAGCACATGATCTATATGTCTAAGATTAGACAAGCATACATGATCTGAATCTTATTCAAACTCTCAGAAAGCACCCAAGTGGGGTCAATCCATCACTGAGGTTTTAAACTTTAAAAAGGCAAGAAGAAGAGTATAAGGATCCAACTAAATCTCAAAACAGCATCATTGATTTAGTTATCAAGCTATATTTCAATTCAAGAATGAATATAGCTAAGATTTAACTTCTAGGCACATCTCTAGGATAAGAGTAGCACCTTAGAATTTAATATTATGGATCTATACATATGATCAAGCCTACCATCATTTTTTCCAAACTTTGATTCAAGAAACAGTAGCTGGTACCACTACCAGAACCATCAATATGAATCCACTAGATAAAGCTTAATTCCTAAACCTCAGACCAACATCATTGGTCTTAGGGATTTAAGAAAGGAAAATTTCTACTTATCTTTAAAGCCAAACTCATCTTAAGCTTAAACCAACCCAAACAATGAAATAGAATCTAATCTTGTGTGCCATACAAAGATGGCGTCACAAGAAAAGTTCTACATTAATCACGTTAAGCATTCAATCTTCACAAATTCAACCAACCAACTGTAAATCATTTTCCTGTCATCATAGGAATCATAATTTAGAAAATCCCTATGTATATCTTCACTGTTTGAAACCATTTGATCTCAAACTACACATAAATTCTTAAGCCAACAGTACTAAGATAGTGACTTCCTCACACCATACTCACTGACATTAACCAATTAATGACAGGGGTAAGTTATCAACACCACTAGCTTTACCAAGTATTGTTTTCAGAGCAACTGTATCATCAGAATCATATGAAATTTAACCATGGGATCATCAGTAGTAAGCTACAGCTAGTCACCACTTAATAGGTTCAAAGATCATCAACACATGATCCAATTCATTAGTATCTAATCAACAGCAGGGTATGAACCCTAAACAGAACCAAGAACCCTAATCAGGACCAGACAATCACCAGAGAGGCCACTACCAACATTGAGCATGGAAGGGCCTAACACCAAGAGCACGAGAGGAGAGGAAGCACTCACCAAAGGTCCTCGCTCGAGAATAGAAGAGGAAGCAGAGGGGCCGATGACCATGGTGGCACGGGGAGCACCCCAAAGGGGGCGCTGCGACCCATACAGCGCCACGGCGGCAACCATAGCCACGTTTGGAGGCGAGGAGCATCACCACGTCGCATAACAGAAGCGGTGGCGCTAGGATCCACGACAAACCCAAACCCTAGGGTTCGGGACGGCATCGATCTGTCGCGGGAGAGCTCCATGTCCAAATCCAACTGGATAGGAGGGAAGAGCATAGTCGACAACCTCTTCCTGCACCACGACGACGTCCAGGGCGGTCCACGACGGCGGGAATCGCCGGCGGCGACACCACTGGCCACGGGGTCGATGAAGGAGAAGGAGAGGGGTGAGCTCGAGAGTGGAGACATTGAATGAGTTGGGCTGGGTGGGTCGAAAACCCTTCAGGGTGGTTGTTTTGACCCTGGGCCACAAGGGACCAATAAACCCATATGGCCAGCCAAATTCATTTAGAATCTGTTTTAATAAATAGGAAAAGACCAAAATGCCCCTGAACTTAATTAAATTTTAGAAAATAAAATATAATTCCAAAAATTATAAATAAAATATTTTTGGATTCACAATAATCCAAACTATCCAAATAAATTAAGAAATAAAATTTAAGACATATAAATTTTATTAAGAATTTTGTAATTTATATATTCCTTATGGAATTTTACAAAATTATTTAAAGATGATAAAAATAAATAAAAATCACTTTCATTATATATTAATATTGTAGTATTTTATAAAAATACTAGACAAATATTTAATAACAATTTTTGATATTTAAGTGATAATTCTTAAAAGAATTATTAAATCAATAAAAGTCAAATAAAAGGAAAATAAAATAAAAGAATGCAATATTCTATTATAAATATTAAAAAGTAATATTTATAACTCCTTTATTATTAAAAAGAATTTTTATAATAATGGGGGGAATGCATATCAATTTAATGATGCATTACATTACTTTGCATAATCATTTTGCTTCTTTAAATATTGTCCTTAAATATTGAAGGATCATGCAGACATATGAGGTCACGGAGAGGGCAGTGATTAGCTTGGACCAACTACTGGGCCCCACATCATGGAATTGTGGATGGGAAAGTACGCCCGGTTGTGCAACAAGTAGTTGATCTCTCATGGGAAAAGTAATGCACCTCTATAGAGTGTAAGAATTGTAACTTGTTACTCCCTGTTCTGGGAAGGATCTACGAACGCGGCAGGAAAGGAACTCCATGAAAGTTGTGGTCAACCTGTGAAGGCTGATCATCATAGAATTTTATAATAAAATCAATCTTTGGAGAAATATTTACAAAAACTGCATAGTGCCAAGGACTTATAGTCCGAGGTGGTAGTTAGAGCATCAAACTTCCCACCTTGCATATAATGAACTTGTTGGGTAACGCTGTTACTCATTCTTTCCTTTGATCCCTTGCTTAGACTCTGAGGATCCCGAAGACGTGCCAATGTATGCAGCTGAATGTCAAGATGATGTGTTCTACGAGGAGCCTGACCTGTCAGGAGGTGTTGAAGGAGTGGATTACGAAATCCGCTATGGTGTTGATGATAACGAGTCCAACTAAGTATCCTAGTTAGTAGTAACCAACGGAGCCGAGCAGCATGAACTCTATAGAATAAGCTACTGAGCTGAACTCCTAGTCGGAGTTGCTACTTTTAAATTCTGCTAAAACACTTTATATTTTGGTTTGTAAGTTGAAACCTTTTGATGTCTTGAACTTATGGTATTGTAATAATAATAATGTGTGAATGCTTGTAATATGGACCCGCAATGTTTCTGTTGTACCACTCTGAGGGATGTGATATTACCGAATGGTGTTCTGTGGATGTCATGTCAACGACTATAGTATACTACACATGCAGTGGTATGCTGGGTCACCGCAGCGTAACCATATTGGTGCCGATGTGGTACTTGCAGGGCCCGTCGAACATTTCCCGGAAGGTGAAGGCATTCCTCTGCCTCTTGTCATTCTGATCCAGCGCGCCCTGCACCATGTTAACTTGCCGGTGGTGGTAGCGCGGGCTCTGCTGCTCAACCGGGTGCTTGACCTGCTAGCGGTTGTTGTTGCCATGCCGTCTAGACGAGCCGGCATTACCGTTCTGGCCGGCAGCCTTCTCTCTAGCCGGCTCGGTGGGAACCGGACGCCCTTCCGCATTTACCCAGAGGGGCTTCTTCATTGCCGCGTCCGCGGTGGTGTAGCATACTGGTCGGCGACGGTCATCAGCTCCGCCATGGTCTTGTGTTCGTCGCACAGTAGGCGGTGGCGCAGCATCGTGCCTTCGCGGCAGCCCTCGATGAAGAAACTGATTGCCTGGTTCTCCACCTCCCCTTTGCAGGAGTTGCGCAACTCGGTCCAGCCGGAGAGGTACGCGTGATCCGACTCGCGGTCTCCCTGGACACACAGAGAAAGATCGTAGGGCCTGCCTAGGCTCTTGTATGTGTCGCTGAAGTTCCGGATGAAGACTTTCTCGAAGTCTGGCCAAGCGTTGATGCTGTTGGGCGCGAGGCTGTTGAGCCAGATTCTTGCCGAGCTGGTCAGCTGAGGGGGACGTAACGGATCGCGACACGCTTGTTGCCGTGGGCGATGCCGACTGTGGTGACGTAGTCGGTCATCCAGTCCTCCGGCTTCATGCTGCTGTCGTACTTGGGGGTGTCCCGGGGCAGGGAGAACTTGTCAGGAAAGGGCTCCTTCCGGATGCGTGGTCTGAAACACACGGGGCCGGTTGCATCCTCTTCCTCGGTGAGGCGAGCCTCCATCAGAAGGTCGATGCGAGCGCGTGCATCTGGCTCAACCGGATTGGGAGTTCCCACCCGGCCGGTGAGGCGGGATGGTGGAGGGGGTGGAGGGAGGTTATGGCCAGCCGAAGGAGGGTGGATCGTGGCGCCCTGCTCGCCGCGATGCTGGCTGCTGCCGGATTGGCGACACTTGGAGCGCGGGGGGTGCTGGGCCGGAGACGCAGAGCACTCGGTCTGACAAGGTCCGCTCCGACTATTGCCAGCCGGGCAATTCCTCCTGCAGCCGGCTCCAGCTTCGAATGTGATCCGAGCAGCCTCGGCCTGCTCGTCGGCCACGCTCAGCAGGTGCTGCACTCGCTGGGACTGGCGCAGCCTCTCGTCCCCTTCCAGGTGGAGTAGGTCCTCCGCGACGGCTCGCGCCGCCCGGACATTGTTGACCGCGGTGTCGTAGACGGGCGGGGGGGGGAGTAGGTGCGGGAAGCCGGCTCGAGGTCGTGCTCGAAACGGGCGCCTAGATCACCCCCGTGGTGCTGCACGGAACCCAGCTGGCTAGGATCCTCGTTAGCTGGGGTGAGGCCATGTGCGCGATTATATTCGCGGATGTTGCTCTCCATCCGGTACTTGGTGGAGTCTAGGCCTTAGGCCTGCAGGAGCAGACGCTCATGCGTCGCCTCGATCTTGGCCATGACCGCCTCTGGATCGTCCCCGGGGTGCATCGGTTTGCGGAGCTCCTCGATGACCTTGTCCACCGCGCTCTTTTCGCGCACCGGAGTGGACGGGCCGGCTTGGTCGCTGCCGCGCTCGAGGGGAGGGCGACGGCTATTGCTTGAGCCTTCCATCATCGCCTCTACAACGCCGGGCGCAGCGAGTGCATTGTCGGCTGAGGGCAATGGCTCACTGAAAGAGACGATTTCCCGATTGAAATGCTCCAGCATGGTGGCGACGTAGACGGGTAGATCGCCAAACAGCAGGACGGAGCCTCCTGCTAGAAAGCTGGATCCGGCGAAGCAGCTGGCGTTGTTGATGACGCAGTCGAACTAGCCGAGCGTGAGCACGAGGCCGGAAGCTACGCGCTCACCTAACGAAGTGAGGGGTCCCGTGCGGAACGTCACTCCGGTCGCCGCCATCACGGCCCCATGGTGGGTGCCAAATTTCGTAGTTATGGAAACGACAGAGCCTAAGAAGGCTGGAAATAGGTGTGGGAGCAAAGCAGGGAAGCGTGCGACGGCGTCCGCAGGCGGGATTGGATACAAGCTAGTGTGGTGACACAAGAAGTACCCAGGTTCGGAGCCCTCGATGTGAGGTAAAGCTCCAACTCCTGCCGATCTGACTATGAGGGTGATCACTAAGGACTACAATGCTCCTCCAGCTGTATCGGGTATTGCTAGGGGTAACAGAGAAACCAACCCTTGCTCAGTTGCCCCTGACGCCCCTTATATAGGCCGAGGCGGTGTGGGCAACGATCTGGCCGATTGGCGGGTCCCACGGGCGGGCCCCAGCCGGCTAGGTCATCAACAATGGTCGGCATGGGAGTGCGTACTCACAGTCAAGCCCATGCCGACACGCCATCTATAGTGGTAGTCGTGCGGGTAGTTACGCACAGTGCCACCTACTGTCTGCTGTTGCAACCGCCATCTGTAGAAGTCATCGGTATGGGCCTAGTGTCTGAGTCTCCTTTCTGTCTTGTCCGCTGTCCTGGGCGTACTACGCACTGTGACCTACGTCATCTGGTACCTTGCCTATCTTGAGTGGCCGACTAGGATGGTCTAGTCTGCTGGCCTGTAACATCCCAGCATTTAGGACCTAAAGAAGGGTAGATTTAGGAATATGAATTGTTGCATGCATTCATTTGTGAAAATGTGGGTAAACTTTTTGCCAAATAAAACAACCTAAGTGATCAATGTTTCTTTCATAATTTGAGATTAGGTTTAGTCTTAAAGGGTGATTGTTATAAACTTTGAGATGATCTTAAGGAGTTATGTGTTTAAAATGAATTTGAATTTTAAACTTGAGTGTTTGAATTATAATTTAAATGATTTAGATATAAGATTTGAATCTTAAATTAATTAAGAGATAAGTATTATAACTTAAATCTTATCCAAAAACAATATTGAATATGAAATTCATTTAATATTATTAATACATAAACAAGTTACAAAGAATGTAACCTACTGAAGTCATTCCAAACTTCACAATTTACAAAAGAATAAAGAATAAGAATATTCTTTATTAATAATAATATAATATTTATTAAAATTAAATAAAATAAAGATTACAAGAATAATAAAAGAAAAATTAAAAAAGAATAAGGAAATTACATTTGAATATCTACTTACTATCCTATATTTAAATCTACACTAAAGTTTCATCTTTATCTTTGTACCTGCAAAACAAAGACTAAATAGAAACAAAATAAGATTAGTGTTAGTAAAATTTCTCTCAGATATGTTAGTGAAATGCACTTGAAAAATTCATCATTGAGAAATGTTATAAACGGGCAAGTTTCACCAATATGAAAGATTTCATCTTTCATAAATTCAAAGCCAGAAGTCAAATGACAGCCAAGAGGGGCCAATTCACCAGCCAGGTGAAAGTAATCTGGTAGCAGTAAGTGAAAAATTTATGAACCTATCCACATGTGCATAGAAGGCACACAAGCTGGACACACACCAACATGCAAATGGTGTGTTATCAAGCTCACAGACAAACCCAATATCACAAAACCACAACACAACCGTGGAGGAGCACATCAGTGCATCTGTCCACTACACAGCACACAAGCATAGCCAGTGTAGACAGCAGCCAAACCAAGAACAGCAGCCAAACCAAACAGATCAACCCAAACATCACCAGGATGGTGACATAAGTAGGCGAAAGAATTAGGTGGATAGCAAGGCCAAGCCCAGGAGCTAGTAGGAGCAGTCCAGCTCAAGAGAAAGCAAAGGAATCCAGCAGATCAAGATCAAGATCATCATCATCAATCTAGTACACCATCATAAGATTTTGTGGTGAGTCTCATAAAACCATCACATGATTTCATCATATTATCTAAACAAAAGCATGTGTTGCTTTATGAAATGATCTCTCAATAATCACCTAAAAGAGGTGAATCTATCCTAGAGATTTCAAGTATAAAGATAACAAATCAAACTCAGCCATAAGCACTAAACTCTTAGACCAGCATCACAAAGTCTAGTGTTAATTTTTGCAACTTAGATCATTCTTCATTTGATCTTATCAGATCAAGGCACATCTCCCAGAGAGAGTAGAACCTCTAATCCTACAAGTTTCAAACAAACTATTTGCTCAACTAACTAGGAATTAAATCCTAGAGCCTCAGACCAACATCATAGGCAGGAGAATCAAGAAAAGCTTTCATTTTATCTTGCCAGTATTAATCACAAGTATTGTCAAGGCTAAGCCCAGAGATAAAACCCAATCACTTGTGTGCTAGATCCTAGTGGTACCACAAGGACAAGTTTTACAGGAGCTAAAACCAATCTTTGCTTAGTTCCCACAGATAAAAGGGACAAACCAATAAATATTATTTTCCTGAAGCCAAGTGCCAGGAATCAACATCCAATTCATCTATACATCCACAGAAAAATCATTACATCTAATGATCATATTCAATGTGTACAATCTCATACAAGCCTGCCATTATAATTGAAGTAAGCAACTACTGAGAGAAACTACTGTCAGTATAAGCATTCTGATAGTAGAGTAAGTCTCAAATCAACAACATAATCCAATCAGGGATTTCATAGAAACTAGCATGGGATCATAGTGGATTACCACTGGAATAAATCTGACAAGCCACTAGCATCATCAAATCCACTACAAATCATGATCCACAGCAAAAAATCATTCTTCATGCTCAAGTATGATCAACACTAGATCGAAAGCATCATGGATATGATCAACAGGGGGTTATGAACCCTAATCAGAACAAGAACCCTAATTAGGAGATGAACCCTAATTAGAACATAATCACTAGGCATGAGAAACCACTAGACACACACAAAGAGATTCATGGTAGTACCATGAACAAGAACCATCAAAGCAACTTACCCGAGGTCCTCGCTGACGAATCGAAGAGGAAGCAGATTGGCCAACGAATCGCGGCGGCACAGGGAGCACCCAGAGGGCGCTGCAACCTGCACCAGCCATGGCGGTGGCCATAGCAGCACACGACCCAGCACACTACCACGGGCGGGACCGCGACAGCGACGACAACACCTTTCCCTAACCCTAGGGTTCGGGAACGGGGTAATTCTGACCACGCGGAAGCCCCGGAGGCAAATCGAGTTGTACTAGACGAACAAGCATAGTCACAAACCTCGCCCTACACAACGGCAATGTGGGAAGTTTAACGCCAGCCATCGCCCGGTGGCGAGCCAGAGTCGGGGAAGAGGAAGGGTGAGAACGAGGAGGAGGCAGAGAGTGGGCTGGGTGAGCCAAAACCCCTCGGAGTGGTATTTTGACGTTGCCCTATTGGGCCACACTGGCCCAATAAGCCCAGCCCAAGTTGTTTAAAAAACTGTTTTAATCAATTAAAAAGACCAAAATGCCCCTAACCTCAATAAAATTCTAGAAAATAAATAAAAAGTCTAGAAAATATTAAATAAAATATTTTTGGATTCACAATAATCCAATCTATCCAAATAAAATAAGATATAAAATTTTGGACATTTAAATTTTTAAAAGAATTTTGTAATTTATATATTCCTTATGGAATTTTACAAAATTATTGAAAGATGATAAAAATAAATAAAAATCACTTTCATTATTTATTAATATTGTAGTATTTTTGAAAAATACTAAACAAATATTTAATGTATAATTAATAATTCCTAAAATAATTATTAAATCAATAAAAGTCAAATAAAAAGTCAATAAAAATAAATAATTCAATATATACAATAAATATAAGAAAATAATATTTATAAATGCTTGATTAAAAGGCATCTTATATAGGGAAAATGCATATAAAATTAAATAATGCATTACATTACTTGCATAATCATTTTGCTTCTTTAAATATTGTCCTTACCGGGCAATAATGATATTTTGTAGAACTAGAAGCTCAAGGTCCAGTACGAGCATCAGACTTCACTACCTTGCCATCACAAGGCAAGTTCATCACTTGATCATGTCCTTTGAAGAGTATTTATCAAAGTATTTGCAAATTGTGTGTTATCATATATGCTATAAAAGAAAGAAAATATTATTTTCATAAATAAAGAAATCATAGATATCATCCTAAGTGGTGATATAATGGAGCAATAGAACTTAGGGTTCTATTCGCAGCAATGATGATCAAGTAGGGACTTAATAACCCCTGACATCAGTGATTCTAGCGCCGTATATTACGCGTTAGCCATGAGATTTGGAATGGGACAGAGAAGTCAGCTATATCTTCTTCCTCTCGGATGAAGCCGAATGTGCAGGTCGTGGCTGTTATCCTCATAGCGTGCATATTAATTGGTAATTCGTAGAGGATATGCAGCATATGGGTGGGAACCCTCATCGTCCCACGATTGTTCTAGCATCTACGGTTTGTACAAACCATTGCCGTAATTCATAATGTGGGCATGGTGTACACCAAGGAGGCATGCAGGGTCACGAAGGGGGCAGTGATTGGCTTGGACCAACTATTGGGCCCCACATCATGGAATTGTGGACGGGAAAGTACGCCTGGTTGTGCAACAAGGAGTTGATCTCTCATGGGTAAAGTAACGCACCTCTATAGATTATAAGAATTGTAACTTGTTACTTCCTGTTCCGGGAAGGATCTACGAACGCGGCAGGAAAGGAACTCCATGAAAGTTCTGGTCAACCTGTGAAGGCTGATTGTCATAGTTTTTCAGAATAAAATCAATCTTTGAAAAAAGATTTACAAAAGTTGCATAGTGCCAAGGATTTATAATCCGAGGTGGTAGTTAGAGCATCAAACTTCCCACCTTGCATATAATTGATGTTACTCATTCTTTACTTTGATCCCTTGCTTGGACTCTGAGGATCCCGAAGACGTGCCAATGTATGCAGCCGAATGCCAAGAAGATGTGTTATACGAGGAACCTGATCTGTCCGGAGGAGTTGAAGGAGTGGATTACGAGATCTGCTACGGTGTCGATGAGAACGAGTCCAATTAAATATCTAGTTAGTAGTAACTAACGGAGCCGAGAAACATGAACTCTATAGAATAAGCTATTAAGCTCAACTCCTAGTCGGAGTTGCCTCTTTTAAATTTCTGTTGAACATTTTATATTTTGGTTTGTAAGTTGGATCTTTTGGAAGTCTTGAACTTCCGGTATTGTAATAATAATAATGTGTGTACATTTGTAATATGGACCATAATGTTTCATTGTACCACTACGAGGATGTGATATTTACGGAACAGTGTTCTGTAAATGTCATGTCAACGACTATAGTGTACTACACATGCAGTGGTATGCTGGGTCACCACAGTTGGTATCAGAGCAAATTTCTTTGACCTTAGGTTGGAAACCTAGTAAAGGGTATTACCTGTAGGAGAATTAGCAACGATAAAGAATTCTCTAAAAGTAATATAATGGGTATTCAAATGAGAATATTCTGTTATATATTTTAGTGAGATAATTCTTTGTTATGATGCAATATATCATTGGATACTAATCAAAAATTATTTTCCTGATATACAGAGATATGGCACCAAAGTTTCCAAAACAGACTTTGGTAAGGAAAGAGGAGACTCTTGATGATTATCAAGGATCATCTATAGACCAACTTCATCAACTTTTAAAGCTCTTTAGTTGTCCAACTAGAATTCCATTGAACACTATCACTTACCTCGATGGTCGAATGTTATCCAAGTATCGTGTGAGTATCCAACTTCTGGAGAAGCTTGGATTATATCACGATCTACCTATAGGAGAAGGTAGGAGTCATTTAGCAGCCTATCATGTTGTTGTTGTGGAGGCGATAGCTAATATCCGGGAGCAGAAAACCAAGGAATTAGAAGGTAGCACATTCTTTGTGATACCTCATGATTCTACAGACTCGGAGCCTATACCGGATCATCTTAATTTGGTTAAGAAGCATCCTAAGATAGCTTCCAAGTTTATGGATAGATAGTGTCTTTTTACAAGACTCATCAAGTGATTGTTGAAGATAAAAATGACATGTTGGAGGATCTAACTGATCCGGAAAGGAGGAAGCAGTTAGCATCCAGATAGAGAAAGAAGCAAGTAGTAGTGCAACACCTATCTTTAAGGATATACCTATAGATCCGGAATCTTTTATACCATATCCTTATTCACCAAGACCTGAACCTACACATGATCCTACCATGGATATGCGGTATGCAGTACCACAGGGCTCAGAGGATAGTTCTGACTCAGAACTACCTATTGAGAATTTAGATGGTTGGAGAATGGGATCATATAATGGATCTCACGGACACTAGATGTCCACAGATGGTTCCGACAGGAATGTTGGACAATCTAGTTGGATGGGTGCAAGGATGAACCCTAATAATAGTAGTAGAAATACCATGTCAATAGATAACCAGGATGAAGAAGAAGATCCTGAGGAGAGAGTGTTTGAATCATCAACATCCTCTCAAAACCCAAGGAATATACATTATCCAGTGTTTAACTATCTTGCCCACGAGAGCACCTGGGGAGCAGCATGATCTGTGTATCCTGTTGACAACTCAAGAAATGAAGCTCAGGAGATGAAGGCTGGAGATAATGTTGAATATGTTTCTGAAGACTTTTCAGCAGAGCTGGAGGGAGTCAATGTGCTCAATTGAGTAATGACTAAAGTCCTGATACTTCAGATACAGAGTATGTTCCTTCTGGAAGTCCATATGTTCCACAAACTGTGCGACGAACAACACGTCATCATGGTTGGACATCAGGCATGTACGATGAACGTAGTTACTATTAGGAGGAGACAAGTAGTCAATAGTATCAAGTATTGTGTATTGTACCCAACTAATAAGGTAGTATTGTAATGATACCTATAAGGTATATGTTGTAATAACTTTGTATCATTATGTAAAATATGTGAAATGCATATTTGGATTTTCTTTGGATCTTCATTGTGTGACTAGTTCTGTGCGTAAAGTGGAGCTCAGAACACATGTGCATGATGTAATTATGAGTATTCGCTTTATGTTTCAGGACTAGAGGGTCATGGATACGGGTGTAGAAATGGAAACTGGCCAGCAGCGGATGGAGCGAGAGGCCAAGGAAAAGGCCGATGCAGATATAGCAAACCAAGAAGCATTACCACCACCACCACCAATGAGGCCGTTAATGGAGCAGAACTTTATGCAATGTATGCAAATGATGCAATTCATGGAAGAGATGCTGGGGCGAGCAAATCAGAGGGCACCTGAAGGTGGAGGAGTGAGTTTATCTGATTTCCATAATGCAAGACCGTTACCTTTTGCATCAGCTCCTGAACCAATGGATGCAGAAGACTGGCTAGCAGATATAGAAAGGAAGCTGGAAACTGTGGGTTGCAATGATGAGGAAAAATTGAGGTATGCAACTCATCTACTGACTGGACCTACAGCATCATGGTGGGAAAATCAGTTAGCCATGCAACAACCAGGAAGGGAGTTCACCTGGGAGGAGTTCAAGCAGAGATTCCGTGAATATCATGTTCCGGAAAGTGTCATGGAGTTGAAGCGGAGAGAATTTGAGGAGCTTCAGCAAGGATATACTAGTGTCATGAAGTACATCCAGGAGTTTAGCCAACTGTCTCGTTATGCTGAGGAGGATGTTAATACTAAAGAGAAATGGAAGAAACGTTTCTTGCATGGATTAAATCCGTTTGTGAGGATGCAGCTAAGGTTAGCCAATAAGCAAACTTATCAACAGTTGTTGGATGCAGCCATTACTTTTGAAGATGACTACAAGAATGTCCAAGAGGATAAGAGGAAGAGAGCCAAGAAGGAAACCAAAAGAATTCAGGCAAGCAAACCTAAACCTAACCTAGAGTTCAAACCTCGAAATAGGAATTATGGCAACAACAACAACAACAATAACAATAACAAGGGCAGTGGTGGAAATCAATCTAATCCGAGAAGGAATGTTATCTGTAACAATTGTGGAATTCCAGGGCATTTCCAGAGGGAATGCAAAAAGCCTGTAGTGATCTGTTACGGTTGTGGCAGAAGGGGCATATCAAGCCAGATTTTCCAAGCAAACCACCGGGAGGATGGCCTACCAAGGGAGGAGGAGGAAAAGATAGTGGAGGTAATGGACAACCCAATAAAGGAGGAAATAATGGCAAGAACAACAATGGCAAGAGAAACCGACCTACCGGAAAACTGAACTGTGCAACCCTCGAGGAGGTGGATAATTCGGAGCATGCAGTGATAGGTATGCTCAAATCCTTACCAATCCCGGAAAAGTTCTATTTGATACTGGTGAAACTACTTCATTCATTTCTGAAGAATTTTGTGATAAGTTCGGGATTAGAAGGGCAACGTTAGAAAGTCCTATGACCATAGTTATGGCAGGAGGGAATGTGATTGTACGCCACATAAAACAAGATCAGGTTATCTCGATCTATGGTTGTACATATTTCATAGACCTTTATGTGATCCCTTTGAAGGGAATTATAGTAGTGATGGGGATGGATTGGATGATGGAACACGGAGCTCAGATAAATTGTGAGGAGAAAACTGTCTCAATCAAAACTCCAAGTGGAGCAAGGATAGTTTACCAAGCAGATAAACACAGTCATATCATGGTGGATCTGCAGTTGAATTCAATGAAAGAAATTAAATTAGAAGAGATTCCTATAGTTAATGAATTCCAAGATGTTTTTCCAACAGAGTTATCGGGAATGCCACCAGACCGGGAGGTAGAGTTCACCATTGACCTAATACCTGGTACAGCACCAATAGCTCAAGCACCATATAAAATGGGACCCAAAGAGTTGAAAGAACTCAAAGAGCAAATTGATGAGTTAGCGGTAAAAGGATTTATACAGGAAAGTGTATCTCCATGGGGAACACCAGTAATCTTTGTGGATAAAAGAGATGGTGGAAGACGGATGTGTGGTGATTATAGAAATCTGAACAACGTGACTATCAAGAATAAGTATCCTTTACCAAGAATTCAAGATTTGTTTGACCAAGTGAAAGGAGCTGGAGTATTTTCAAAGATCGATTTAAGATCTGGATACCATCAAATAAAAATCAAGCCAGAATATGTTCCACAAACAGCATTTGTCTCAAGATATGGACACCATGAGTATCTGGTAGTACCATTTGGTTTGACCAATGCACCGGCAATATTCATGAATCTGATGAACAAGATTTTCATGCCATATTTGGACAAGTTTATCATCGTATTTATTGATGATATTCTGATATATTACAAGGATAAGGAAGAGCATGCTGACCATTTGAGAATAGCATTGCAGACTTTAAGAGAACATAAGGTTTATGCTAAGTTCAGTAAGTGTGAGTTCTAGCTAGATGAGGTAGAATTCCTCGGTCATGTGATCAGTAAGGATGGAATTGCTGTGAATCCATCTAAAGTTCAGTCGGTACTAGAGTGTACTGCACCGACTAATGTGAAGCAAATTCGAGGTTTCTTAGGAATGGCTGGTTACTATCGAAGATTCATTGAAGGTTTCTCCAAAATAGCCGGACCAATGACCAAATTATTAAGGAAAAATACACCATTCAAGTAGGATGAGAAATGTGAAGCAAGTTTACAAGAGTTGAAGACTAGATTAACCACAGCTCCAATCTTAGCAGTTCCTGAAACAGGGAAGGACTTCACCGTACACTGTGATGCATCTAAGGAAGGTTTGGGTTGTGTGTTAATGCAAGATCGGAAAGTGATTGCTTATGGTTCAAGGCAATTGAAACCACATGAAGTCAATTATCCAACTCATGATTTAGAGTTAGCAACAGTAGTTTTTGCACTGAAAGGATGGAGGCATTTTCTTTATGGAGCCAGATGTGAGTTATACACTGACCATAGAAGTCTCAAATATTTCTTCACTCAAAAGGAATTGAATATGAGACAGAACCGTTGGTTGGAATTAATCAAGGATTATGATTTAACAATCAATTACACACCAGGGAAAGCAAATGTTGTAGCAGATGCTTTAAGCAGAAAGAGTGCAGATATTCATCCTTGCAATAGGGAGCTACCAAAAGAATTACAAATGGACTTGGAAAGATTATAACTTCAATTCATCAGAACAGAGGTTCTTGGAGGATTAGCTACTATGCAGGTAGTTGCAGAGCAGGACAGTGATCTTAAGCAAGAAACTTTTTGACATCAAGAAGAAGATCCTTTTATTGATGAGGAAATTCGGACGATATCTCAAGGGCAAAAATCAGTTTTTCGCCTTGGAGATTATGGGTCTTTATGTTTCCAAAATTGTCTATGTGTTCTAGATGTGACTGAGATCAGAAATGTCATACTCAAAGAAGCACATGATACACCATATTCTATACATCCAAGGAGTACTAAGATGTATATGGATTTGAAAGAACTATTCTGGTGGAATAACTTGAAAAGAGATATTGCTAAATATGTATCTAAATGCCATACTTGTCAAAGGGTGAAAGCTGAACAACAAAGTCCAGCAGGACCATTACAACCCTTAGAAATTCCTGAATGGAAATGGGAGGAAATAGGTATGGACTTCATTACAGGATTACCTCTGACACCAAAAAGGAAGGATATGATATGGGAAATTGTGGAAAAACTCACTAAGAGTGCACATTTTATTCCAGTGAATCAAAAGTATAATGCCGAGAAGTTAGTTGAAGTATATGTCAAAGAGATAGTAAGTAAGCATGGAGTACCCAAAAAGATCATAACTGATGGGGGATCAGTGTTTACTTCAGCATTTTGGAAGTAATTGCATGAAGCACTTGGTTCAAAGTTATATTTTAGCACAACATATCATCCTGAGACAGGAGGTCAAACTGAAAGAACAAATCAAATACTAGAAGAAATGGTTAGAGCTTGTGCACTAGATTTTGTAGGAACATGGGAAGGTCACCTACCATTGGAAGAATTTTCTTATAACAATAGGTATCAGATTAGTCTGAAGGCAGCTCCATATGAGATTCCATATGGAAGGAAGTGTAGATCACCAATATGTTGGTATGAACCTGGTAGCAGCAAAGAATTTGCACCAGATTATATCAAGGAGAGACAATATATCATTGATAAGATCAGGGATAGACTAAAAATAGCCCAGAGCAGGCAGAAAAGTTATGCAGATCAAAGTCGAAGATCATGGCATCCAGAAGTGGGAGATATGGTCTATTTAAAAGTAAGTCCAATGAAAGGAGTAAAGTGATTCGAAGTTAAATGGAAATTGAGTCCAAGATATATCGTACCATTCAAGATACTGAGTCAAAATAGAACTATAGCTTATGCTTTAGAGTTACCCTCAAGATTGGCTCAAGTTCATAATGTTCTGGAAGAAAACTGGAAAATATTGAGGAACAGAGCAATCAAATATTGCAAGGTACAGTGGGAACATCACCCTGATAGGGAAGCCACATGGGAGAAGGAAGAGGATTTAAGAAAAGCTTATCCAGAACTATTCAGGTACATCTCCACAAACTTCGGGACGAAGTTTAATTTAAGGGGGAAGTCTGTAACATCCTAGCATTTAGGACCTAACGAAGGGTAGATTTAGGAATATGAATTGTTGCATTCATTCATTTGTGAAAATGTGGGTAAATTTTTTGCCAAATAAAACAACCTAAGTGATCAATGTTTCATTCATACTTTGAGATTAGGTTTAGTCTTAAAGGGTGATTGTTATAAACTTTGAGATGATCTTAAGGAGTTATGTGTTTAAAATGAATTTGAATTTTAAACTTGAGTGTTTGAATTATAATTTAAATGATTTAGATATAAGATTTGAATCTTAAATTAATTAAGAGATAAGTATTATAACCTAAATCTTATCCAAAAATAATATTGAATATGAAATTCATTTAATATTATTAATACATAAACAAGTTACATAGAATGTAACCTACTAAAGTCATTCCAAACTTCACAATTTACAAAATAATAAATAATAAGAATATTCTTTATTAATAATAATATAATCTTTATTACAATTAAATAAAATAAAGATTACAAGAATAATAAAAGAAAAATTACAAAAGAATAAGAAAATTACATTTGAATATCTACTAACTATCCTATATCTAAATCTACACTAAAGTTTCATCTTTATCTTTGTACCTGCAAAACAAAGACTAAATAGAAACAAAATAAGATTAGTGTTAGTAAAATTTCTCTCAGATATGTCAGTGAAATGCACTTGACAAATTCATCATTGAGAAATGTTATAAACGGGCAATTTTCACCAATATGAAAGATTTAATCTTTCATAAATTCAAAGCCAGAAGTCAAATGACAGCCAATTGGGGCCAATTCACCAGCCAGGTGAAAGTAATCTGGTAGCAGTAAGTTAAAAATTACTGAACCTATCCACATGTGCATAGCAGGCACACAAGTTGGACACACACCAACATGCAAATGGTGTGTTGTCAAGCTCACAGAGCAACCCAATATCACAAAACCACAACACATCCGTGGAGTAGCACATCAGTGCATCTCTCCACTACACAGCACACAAGCATAGCCAGTGTAGACAGCAACCAAACCAAGAACAGCAGCCAAACCAAACCAAACAGATCAACCCAAACATCACCAGGATGGTGACATAAGGAGGGGAAGAATCAGGTGGATAGAAAGGCCAAGCCCACGAGCTAGGAGGAGCAGTCCATCTCAAGAGTAAGCACAGGAATCCAGCAGATCAAGATCAAGATCATCATCATCAATCTAGTACACCATCATCAGATTATGTGGTGATCCTCATAAAACCATCACATGATTTCATCTTATTATCCTAACAAAAGCATGTGTTCCTTTATGAAATGATCTCTCAATAATCACGTAAGAGAGGTGAATCTATCCTAGAGATTTCAAGTATAAAGATAAGAAATCAAACTCAGCCACAAGCACTAAACTATCAGACCAGCATCACAGAGTCTAGTGTTAATTTTTGCAACTTAGATCATTCTTCATTTGATCTTATCAGATCAGGGCACATCTCCCAGAGAGAGTAGCACCTCTAATCCTACAAGTTTCAAACAAACTATTTGCTCAACTAACTAGGAATTAAATCCTAGAGCCTCAGACCAACATCATGGGCAGGAGAATCAAGAAAAGCTTTCATTTTATCTTGCCAGTATTAATCACAAGTATTGTCAAGGCTAAGCCCAGAGATAAAACCCAATCACTTGTGTGCCAGATCCTAGTGGTACCACAAGGACAAGTTTTACAGGAGCTAAAACCAATCTTTGCTTAGTTCCCATAGATAAAAGGGACAAACCAGTAAATATCATTTTCCTGAAGCCAAGTGCCAGGAATCAACATCAAATTCATCTATACATCCACAGAAAAATCATTAAATGTAATGATCATATTAAATGTGTATAATCTCATACAAGCCTACCATTATAATTGCAGTAAGCAACTACTGAGAGAAACTACTATCAGTATAAGCATTCTGATAGTAGAGTAAGTCTCAAATCAACAACATAATCCAATCAGGGATTTCATAGAAACACTAGCATGGGATCATAGTGGATTACCACTGGAATAAATCTAACAAGCCACTAGCATCATCAAATCCACTACAAATCATGATCCATAGCAAAAAATAATTCTTCATGCTCAAGTATGATCAACACTAGATCGAAAGCATCATGGATATGATCAACAGGGGGTTATGAACCCTAATCAGAACAAGAACCCTAATTAGGAGATGAACCCTAATCAGAACATAATCACTAGGCACGAGAAGCCACTAGACACACACAAAGAGATTCATGGTAGTACCATGAACAAGAACCATCAAAGCAACTTAACCGAGGTCCTCGCTGACGAATCGAAGAGGAAGCATATTGGCCAACGAATCGCCGCGGCACAGGGATCACCCAGAGGGCGCTGCAACCTGCACCAGCCATGGCGGTGGCCATAGCAGCACACGAGCCCAGCACACTACCACGGGCGGGACCGCGGCAGCGACGACAACACCTTTCCCTAACCCTAGGGTTCGGGAACGGGGTGATTCTGACCACGGGGAAGCCCCGGAGGCAAATCGAGTTGTACTAGACGAACAAGCATAGTCACAAACCTCGCCCTACACAACGGCAGCGGCCAGGGGAAGCCTTAACGGCGACCATCGCCAGCGGCGGCGCCAGAGCCGCGGGGTCGGGAAAGAGGAAGGGTGAGAACGAGGAGGAGGCAGACAGTGGGCTGGGTGGGCCAAAACCCCTCGCGGTGGTATTTTGACCTTGCCCTATTGGGCCACACTGGCCCAATAAGCCCAAAAGGCCAGCCCAAGTTGTTTAAAAAACGGTTTTAATCAATTGTAAAAGACCAAAATTCCCCTGACCTCAATAAAATTCTAGAAAATAAATAAAAAGTCCAGAAAATATTAAATAAAATATATTTGGATTCACAATAATCCACTATATCCAAATAAAATAAGATATAAATTTTTGGACATTTAAATTTTTATAAGAATTTTGTAATTTATATATTCCTTATGGAATTTTACAAAATTATTGAAAGATGATAAAAATAAATAAAAATCACTTTCATTATTTATTATTATTGTAGTATTTTTGAAAAATACTAAATAAATATTTAATAATAAATTTAATGTAAAATTAATAATTCCTAAAAGAATTATTAAATCAATAAAAGTCAAATAGAAAGGAAAATAAAATTAAAGAATTCAATATATACAAAAAATATAAAAAATAATATTTATAAATGCTTGATTAAAAGACACCTTATATAGGGAAAATGCATATAAAATTAAATAATGCATTACATTACTTGCATAATCATTTTTCTTCCTTAAATATTGTCCTTACCTGGCAATAATGATGTTTTTGTAGAACTAGAAGCTCAAGGTCCAATGCAAGCATCAGAATTCACTACCTTGCCATCACAAGGCAAGTTCATCACTTGCTCATGTCCTTTGAAGAGTCTTTATCAAAGTATTTGCAAATTATGTGTTATCATATATGCTATAAAAGAAAGAAAATATTATTTTCATAAATAAAGAAGTCATAAATATCATCCTAAGTGGTGATATAATGGAGCAATAGAACTTAGGGTTCTATTTGCAACAATGATGATCAAGTAGGGACTTAATAACCCCTGACATCAGTGATTCTAGCGCCGTATATTACACATTAGCCATGAGATTTGGAATGGGACAGAGAAGTCAGCTGTATCTTCTTCCTCTCGCATGAAGCCGGATGTGCAGGTCGTGGCTATTATCCTCGTAGCGTGCATATTATTTGGTAATTCGTAGAGGATATGCAGCATATGGGTGGGAACCCTCATCGTCCCATGATAGTTCTGGCATCTAAAGGTTTGTACAAACCATTGGCGTAATTCATTATGTGGGCATGGTGTACACCAAGGAGGCATGCGGGGTCGCGAAGGGGGCAGTGATTGGCTTGGACCAACTACTGGGCCCCACATCATGGAATTGTGGACGGGAAAGTACGCCCGGTTGTGCAACAAGGAGTTGATCTCTCATGGGTAAAGTAACACACCTCTACAGAGTGTAAGAACTATAACTTGTTAATCCCTGCTAGGAAGGAGCTACAGCGGCAGAAAGGAACTCCATGAAAGTTCTGGTCAACCTGTGAAGGCTGATTGTCATAGTTTTTTAGAATAAAATCAATCTTTGAAGAAAGATTTACAAAAATTGCATAGTGCCAAGGATTTATAATCCGATGTGGTAGTTAGAGCATCAAACTTCCCACCTTTCATATAATGCACTTGTTGGGTAACACTGTTACTCATTCTTTCCTTTGATCCCTTGCTTAGACTCTGAGGATCCCGAAGACGTGCCATTGTATGCAGCCGAATGCCAAGAAGATGTGTTCTACGAGGAACCTGATCTGTCTGGAGGAGTTGAAGGAGTGGATTATGATATCCGCTGCGGTGTCGATGAGAACGAGTCCAATTAAATATCTAGTTAGTAGTAACTAACATAGCCGAGCAGCATGAACTCTATAGAATAAGCTGTTGAGATCAACTCCTAGTCGGAGTTGCTACTTTTAAATTTCCGCTGAACACTTTATATTTTGGTTTGTAAGTTGGATCTTTTGGAAGTCTTGAACTTCCGGTATTGTAATAATAATAATGTGTGTACATTTGTAAAATGGACCCTCAATGTTTCTGTTGTACCACTCTGAGGGATGTGATATTTACGGAACGGTGTTCTGTAAATGTCATGTCAACGAATATAGTGTACTACACATGCAGTGGTATGCTGGGTCACCGCATGGCCTTTCTGGGCTGGATGGTCGGATCCATCCGGCTACTCTTCTGCCTTTGCTTGCTTCATCCGGTTGGTTCTTCTACTGGTTGGATCTTGATCTGTCTTGCTCTGGCTGGCTATCTTGATCCAGCCGGCTGGTTCTCTTATCGATGGTTTTCATCCGGCTGGCTAGTTTGCCAGTCGGGTCTTGGTTTGTTCCTTCTTCTGATCTGTCTTGGAGTTTCTGCGTTGGGCTACTCTCAGCCGGCTGTCGTGCTGGTGCTCTGCATCGTGGCCGGTTAGCCTACCTGGGGGCTATCCCCCCGACAATGAGTTATAGATAGAAAGACTAGAGAAGTAGTACTACCCATAACTATATGAAACAAGCAATTGACACACAAGGAAACAATCATCACAAACAATACTCAAGCTAAAATAGTAGTTTTGTTTATGTTCCAGAAGTTTTATTTTAGTGGCATATCATCCACAAAATAGTTTTCCATTGACTAATATTCGTTTGGGGGTGAACCTACAATCATAAAAGTGACAGAATATGTCCTGAAACTACAACAGTGTTCACGAATTTTTATGGGCACCTTAAACTCATCATAAATTTTAGACAATTTTCGTACTTACAGTACAGGACGTTTCGCACCCAACCCTATTTTTCAGATTTTTCCCAGTTACAAAAAAAACATGAAAAATCATACAGTACAGCAAGTTCAGAAGAAAACTGCAGCGAAAATATCACGAATTTCTAATCAAAACCTTCATTAATATAATAAGAAATCTATCAAAAATATTCTGGAACTTTAACGTATCAAATAGCACAATATAATCACAATAAATCAACTTTCAAACAAGTTCTTGCAATGATCGGTTGCTAGATCTAAACGGAGTCATATCAATACTATATAGTAGACATCATCTACCTATATTTAATTTTTCACAAGTGTTCATCTACAAGTTTGAACAAGATGAGATTAGAAAATATAGATGAAGGATTACAAGAATCTAATAAGTACAAAATTATGAGGTCATTGCTAGAGAGAGCCTTCCTTCTATATTTTAAAATAGAAGAGTATGAGAATTGAATTGATAAGAAAATACTAGAAAGAAGTGTAAGAAGAGAATATATAGAATCATATAGTGTTTATAATTTCATATGGCCTTCCTATTCCATTGCTAGGTCAGGATCCTACAGCCAACGCACTGCTCTGATACCATCCTATAACACCCTCGCCTGATAAGGCTGAGTTCATGTGTATAGTGCCAATCCCTGGATCGGTTCACTGGCACACACAGTACGGATGAATGCCAAAAAAATTAACAGGGCATCATAAATAACGAATTTATCTAGAATTTGCAATTATTACAATAATTCTTAGCTCAAGGCTAGATCAATATCAAGCAGCATACGAAAGCATAAACAATTGATAGGCTCCATCTTTAATTGTGCCACATGCGAACAATTGTTGAGTGGAGTATCGCGACCTATTCCATCACTCAGAATCGGAACAACAACTTGCAACATAAAACATAGCAGCCCCGAAGGGTCAATACTTAGAATGTATGGCAAGTAGAGCTATTAAAGGAGACAATAAACCTAGCATCTACATGCAGCAAGTGGAGCTGTGGCTAGCTTGCATTTGCAAACACCTTTGTCCTACTTTCATAAATAGGTTTTGATTTTCTTTGAAAAGATCCCAATTAAGTAAACCCATCAACATTAAATCAATTAGAAAATTAGAATGAGCGAGAAACATGTCATGAACTCAATATCAAGAAACTCAGATGTCCATAATCGGGGACACGGCTAATTGATTAGTTTATACACCCTGCAAGGATTAGTACACTTTACCCATGTGACTTGGCCAGCCTAGCTCGTACCACCACTCTCATATTGGATGATGATAGGAAGAAGTCCAAGAAGGGACCATTCGAGAAGTAGCTCTCCAAACCCGACACGCACCGTACGAACCTACCAAAATTCTACATCTCTGGATACGTGGGTTCGAGTTACCATAACCTACTAAGTCCAACCAACCGCCCATTTCATTATTGGCACATGGTTGTACACGTAAGCTACCAAATAAAGAAGCCAATCATTTTCTTTTGATACCTGGGTGCCTTTCCACAATGATACCACCAAAAAATATCAATCCCATCACACCTAGGAGGTTCATTGATTAAGTTGTTTTTAGTTTTCACAAACCAACACTTTTAGAAACAACTTTCAGTGATGTAACCCAGCCCTTGTTCATCATAGGACGGCTAAGCACATCTACCAACGGTGCCTCAACATAATAGGACATAGCATAGCGATAGTAGTTTCCTATTCATGCATCTACAAAATACACCACAATGCATTAAAAATAGTAGGACAATAATCATGAACAAATTAGCATCTACTTGCCTTGATAGTTATTGGAGTCGTTCAAGCACTCGTAGCAATCACACACGCTGCACTCCTCGCAGTCTATCGAGCAAACAATTGCATACAACATAAACAATCATACAATCACAAACAAATGCACAAATCCATGCATGACAATTTAATAAGTGATAATGGTTGTATTTAGTTCTCTAAACATTACTGAAGTATATGATGCATGCAAGAGACTAATTAATCCAATGGAGTATTTGTTATTAATAATTACTTGCCAATATAGGGGTTTTAATAGTTCTATTGCAACTCCTATATTAACTATCGAATTAAATTTGTTTCTAGGGTTTACTGGATAGAGGACATTAATACGAACCAGTAGGCGTTGGATTCACCCTAATCGGAGCTATAGATATTTTCTTCTGATTTAAATAGTCTTTAATGAGTTTAAATCATTTTTATAGTTTCGGTTGCCTAAAAATCAAACTAAAATCAAATCTGTAATCCACACGGGATTGTGGTTCCGAGTACATATTATTTACAATTTTCTGAACATTATTTATTTTCTTATGAATTTATTACTCTAAATAGGACATTAAACAATTTAAATCTTCACGGCAAAACCTTACAGTCAAAGCATAAACTATTTTCATATTGATGATCTACTTCGAACCAGCTTTCCATCGGTATATTAATTATATTTTTGTAAAATGCAAATAATTTACTATGAATTTAATGATTTATAAAGCCATTAAAACTAATTAAATCATTACGGTAAATATGTAATGTAAAGATTAGATCTAATATGAGATTATTATTGTACTTTAGATTAGATTTATTTCGACATATTGTTCATATTTTTCGGAGTTACAGATTATTTTCTATGAATTTATGAACCTAAAAGACCATTAAAACTAATTAAATTGTTACAGTAAAAGTATACCGTAAAGGTTGGATCTAATGTCATATTAATATTCTACGTGTTTTTCTGAATCCATTGATATATAATTTGCTATTTTTGGATCTACGAATCTTTTTATATGATTTTTGCAAGTTTACACAATTTCCTGCAATTTAAATTCAATTTCAAATCTACAGGGAATATTCCCAAGGAATATTCTATGTTGACTGGGCGCTGACTGGGGCGGGTGTTGACCTGGCTTGACATGTGGCGAGATTCGGTTGGCTCATACCCCTTCGCCGAGAAGATCTAATCTTGGCCGTCGGGATAAGATCTAGTGGCTAGGGGAGAAGATCAGCTCGATTTTGGCTCATAATAGATAAGAAAGAGAGTTTTGTTAGAAACACAAATCTGTAGATCACATTGAAAAACTTACAACATGAGAGTTGTAGAGAATCATTAGTGCTACCTTTTCACCAAAGGAATTTGGATTTGAAGAAACGAGCGCGAGTAGATCTTGGATTTACACCGTCATGTCGGAAATATTGCGGTGCGAAATTCTCCGGTTGTGGTGGATGAAAAGAGGTGGGGTTTTTCGGGATCGAAATACTTCGACGAGATCTACAACTTCCGTGTTTTAGTCAAAATCAAACGACAAAGTCTAGATGGGTGAGTAAACGAAATAAGTTTCAGGCATGTGTAGATTCGGGATTTCGAGAAGGAAAAAACATATAGCTTTGGCTCCATGGGTTTATATGGAAATTTAGGATGGTGAGGAGATAGCTCTTGGAGTAGGGAACAAGTAGAAACAAACGAAAGTCGATTCGGAGTTGTAGATTAAAAGATACAAGTGTTTGAATAGAGATAGGTTTAGAAAATTGATTTTTGCACGCTTTTTAAAGCAACTGCGGCATCGATCCCTTATCCTGTAGGCACGTGGCTGGTCCCGTCGGCTGTAGCGGGCCGGCCATTAGTTTTTTTATTCTTTTTATTTTTCTATTTATATGTGTTTCTCTCATAACTTTCACATATAAACTGCAAATGAGTTCAAACTTGTTTCTAAAATTTTCTTAATTCAAGTATATCATTATAGGATCATATTTGTAATATTTTTACTAGTTTTCAAGTAGTGTATTTATAAATACTTGTATATTTCATTTTTTTATATCTTTATTTGTTTGTATTTATTTCATAATTTTTTCATAATAGCTCCAAATGAGCTCAATTTTGTTTCTAAAATTTTGTAATATTTATTGGATCTTTTTAGGCTATAATTTAGCAATAATCACTGCCTTAGCAACAGTGGGTTTTTATAAAGCCAATTTAATTCCCTTTAGGAATAAAGTGGCATATAATATTTAGGGTTTAGTCCTTTATTTCTATTTGGGAATTTTTCTTGATGCAAATATGCAATGCAATGCTCATGAATGACATGTAAAAACATTTTATTCAGTCCAAATTTTCAAAATCTTGGGATGTGACAGCATCACTAGTAGTAGGCTCAATAGGCTTAGGCTTAGCAGGAGGAGGAATAGGGACTACTTCTGGTTTAGTGGTGATGGTGCACACACTATTGTTCCTATCAATTTCAGCTTCCCTTTCCCACCTAGCATGAAGTTGAGCTAACAGCCTAACATTTTCATCAATAGTAACTTGTATGGCATGAGCAGTAGCAAAGGTGTTTTCCATGGTTTCAGGTTTAGCAGCCATTTTATTAATCAAAGAGGACTGAGCTTCATACAAAGAGGATATATTTTTTTCAACAGTTAAAAGCTTTTCCTCTATAGTCTTATTGAAAGTGGTTTGTTTACTAATAAAGTCTTTGAACATGACTTCAAGTTCAGAGGGGGCATTTCTAGCATTATTGTAAGAGCTTCCATAGGAATTGCCATTATTAGGAGGATAAGGCCTATAATTGTTGTTGCTACCAAAATTATTCCTATAGTGAAAGAGCACTTCCTATCCCTAGTGATTTTGGTGTTTTATAACAACACACATTTCGGACTAATTATTTGTCAAGTGTATCGCAGGTGCATTGAAAAAAGGCTTGTCAATGGTTAAACAACCGTCCAGAAACTTTCTGCCTGGTGCGGTACTAAAAAGCGTAGTACCGCTTTTTGCTACCGGACGCTGCAGTAGTTTGAGATCAGGTGCTAAAAGGACATTGCCGGGCTAAGTTGGCAAAAGCTTTTAGTGGTAAAAAAGCAAATGCAGTACCAATTTTTTGCTACCTGGTGGTTTAGAGTTTTTATGTTCTGTTGTTCCACCATCCATCGCGTAGTTGCCATTACTTAATTACTGGTACTACCTTACTTACGGTACAGCACCGTGGTATTGGTCTGGTCTTCTTCTTACCAAAAGTCCCACAGGTCCGTAGTATCAGAGTTTCTCAAAGAGTACCGCTTGAACTTCCGGTACTACCGCTGCATTAATGTCTCCAGCGGCCTTATTTCTTGGAGGGGTATAAATACCCCTCCACCTACCTTGGGACAAGTTGCTCATCCACATTAAAGTCAAGACCACCATTGGAGCCACCAATCTTCAAGATCTCCTCATTCCACCACCCAAAGTCTTTGATCTTTGGGGAATCGAAGGAGGAGGCCCCGATCTACTACTTCACCAAAAGAGATCTTCATTTCCCCCTCATTTCATTGAGGGCCCCTTTGTTCTAGAGTTTTCTTGGAAACCCTAGTTCTTGTTTTGGTTCTTACAAGCTTGTCTTTGATTGCTTTGACAGCTTGCTTGTATTTGGGAGCCTCCGATTAAGTTGTGGATGTGTGCCCCAAACTTGTAAAGGTGCCGGCTTCCACCTCGAAGGTTGCCGATATAGTGGATGGTGAATCGATCCCGTTGGGGTGAGATTCATCGGAGAACAAGGGAGGCCTTTCGTGGCGTTGGTGGTTTGAAACCACCCCCTCTCCAAACGTAGACGTACTTCCCTTCAAAAGGAAGGAACTATGGGAAACATATCCTTGGGTCTTCGAGTCCACCACTTTGGTTACTTCTATCCTTTACTGCACTTTACTTACTTGTTCCTAATTTCTGTTGTGGTAGTTCTTGCATAGTTGTCATATAGGTAAATTCACCTTAGTTGCATTATCTAGAGAATTTACCTTATTGTCAAACCTTAATTTGAAAAAGGAGAAAATTTGAAGTAGAACCTATTCACCCCCCTCCCCCTCTAGGTGCATATACGATCCTTTCAATTGGTATAAGAGCCTCGGGTCTTTATTTGGGCTTTACCGCCTAAGAGAATAGGGGTAGCGACGAAGGGGATGGTGGTAGTGAGCCAACACCGATGACCATGGAAGATCTCAAAAACTTGGAAACAAGATTGAGCTCTTCCTTGGTCAACGAAGTCAAGAATATGCTTGAGCAACTTCTTAAAGACAAAGAAGGCTCATCACCCCCATCTCCTCAAGAGGATCAACCATCCATTTTACCTAAAGGGAATACGTCGGTATCGCCCGAGGGTATGATGGTGGGGGGTAAACAAGACCACGCTAATTCCTCCACACAACTTGATGGGGGGAAGGGTGAGCACCGTGATTCTTGGTACTCTCCTGATCCTCCCATCCCTCACCCTCATGTGTACAATAGGGGTGACCCACCTAAGCTTGAAGAGTCGGCTACTTTTGCTCAATGGCAATCACTAATGAGAACTCATGTGCGTAGCTCTTGCATTGAACTATGGAACATCATCAAGCATGGACTCTTTATTGGGGATCCAAACAACATGACAAGAAGAGAGGTTGTCAATAGTCAAATTAATGCCACTGCTTTGCATATGATTCAACAAGGATTGGGGACAAAGGATTATCCACGCATTGAGCACTTGAGCATTGCCAAGGAAGCTTGGGATGCCCTCACCGTATTGTTTGTTGGAAATGAGAGTATGAGGAGGAACCGATATGATGCTCTAAGCAATGAAGCTGAAGGCTTCTACATGAAATAAGGTGAAGATCACGAAGACATGTACCGAAGGCTCAAAACCACCGCCACCGCTTTTAGAAATGTGGGTGCCTCACATGTGGATGATGCATGGATAAAAAGTAAATATGTGAGCGCACTCATGCCCTTTGAGCCCACGGACTTGAAGAGCTTGCAAGGTAGACACAACTACCATCTCATGACCTCCAATGAAGTTATGCAAGAGATGGCCGCTTTCAAGGTTGCCGCCAAGAATGCCAAAGACGCACATGCTCGTGCCCTTGGTATGAGCAATGTTGTCAATGGTGCTTTGAAGGCCAAAGTTGTGGATCATGGGGATGAAGATGATAGTGATGAAGGACTCTCTATGGACCATCCCGATGAAGTCAAGATTGCTCATGGTCAATATATGGCTTTCTATGCAAAGAACTTTTGGAAGAACCCCGCCAAGGCCAAGATGGAAATGCAACGGAGAAGCAAACCAAATGGTAAAAGAGAGAATACCACTAGGTTGAGAACTTGCTTCAATTGTGGTGACCGCTATCACTTTGTGGCACGTTGCCCCTATGAAAAGAGAGAAGATCATGGTGGTAAACTTGTGTTGAAGAAGACTCTCAAGGCACCTTACAAGAAACCTTTCATCAAGAAGAATCCCATCAACAAGAAGTCGGGAGAAATTGTCTTAATCACTCATGAAGAATACTCCTTTGACAATGAAGATGATGAAGATGAGGAAGAGGAAACTTCTAATGGTGTGGCTGCGTTAGCCACCACTTCTACCCCAACATTCTCACTCTTCGATTCCCCAAATGAGAACTCCTCCACCAAGAACGTCACTTGCCTTATGGCAAGAGGAACGTAGGTATCCTCATCATCCCGCTCTACTCCCTTAGATAATGATGAAATTGATGATGAGATGTCTCTTGATGTTAAAAAGGAATTAATTGCCTTTGATGAGTTTATGACTAACCTAGAAGGAGATGCTAAGTTACAATTTGGGAACATCTTAGATCAACTCTCACATACTCAAGAGCTTCTAGATGTAAGATGTAAACTTGGGCATGGACATATGATTGAGCTAGAGGCTTTAAACAATGCTCTAGAAGAAGAACAAGAAACTAGGTTGTCACTTGAATTGAAACTTGAAGGGCTTGATGAGGCAAATGACACTATTGTTAACAAACTCATCAAAGAGTGTGATCATGATATTGCTAAATACAAAAGGGCTAAAGGACAAGATTGAGTTTGGTGTGGTTCATGAAAAACTTGCCGAGGACTTTAGTTTGCTTAACAAGGCTCACAAGGCCTTGGAAAGTGAACTCTTGTCACTCACAAAGTCCCATGAAACGCTTCAAACTCAATTGGCCAATATTCCTTCACCTAGTAACTTCATTCCATCTAGTATCACAACTATTCTTGAAGAGAATGCTAGGTTGAAGGGGGAGCTTGCTAAGGCCACATTTCCACAAGGCAAAAAGTCCATAGATGATCTTTTGAGCAAGCAAAGGCATAGTGGTGATAAAGGGGGTATTGGTTTTGTTTCCAAAACCAAGAAGAAGAACAATAAGAAGAATAAGGCCAAGCCCGCACAAGAGACCAACAAGACCACTGTGGAGAGCAAGACCACAAGTGGTAAAACTATTTCTCATGATGACTTTGCGGGAAGTGCTAGCCCTCACTATGTTCTAATGCGTGATTATTATGGTGATGTGTATGAACAATATGTTGGCCCTTATGATGGTTATATTGCTTGGTCTATTTGGGTTCCCAAGGCCCTTGTTGCTAACAAAAGAGGACCCATTGAAAAATGGGTACCTAAAAATTAGCTTGATATTTTGTAGACTTATGCTTCCGGAGGGTCAAAGTGGGTACTTGATAGTGGTTGCACAAGTCATATGACCAGAAGCTCGTCTATTGTCAAGGAGTTAAAGACAAATGATGATCAAATCACCGTGACATATGCCGACAAATCAAAGTCTAAGGTAATGGGTTTTGGCAAGGTTGTGGTTCCTCACGACATTACACTCGTGAACGTCATGCTTGTTGAGACCCTTGGATACAATTTACTCTCTATCCTTGCTCTTGGTAAGATGGGCTTTGCCGTCTTCATTGATGTTTATATTGTGGTCCTCTTGTGGAGCAAGTCTCTCAAGGTCGCTTTCGTTGGGTACATCGAACATGACTTGTATGTGGTGGACTTTTCGGAGCAAACCACTACAGGTCCGATGTGCTTATTCGAAAAGGCCGATGTGGGTTGGCTATGGCATCGCCGACTAGCCCATGTCAATATGAGAACTTTGCAAAGTCTCCATAAAGAGGGCCATATAGTTGGACTAAAAGAAAATGTTTCCTTTGCCAAAGATCGTGTTTGCAGGGCATGTGTTCTAGGGAAGATGCATGACGCCCCTCACAAGCCTAAGAACCAAATCAAGTCTGCCAAGATCTTGGAACTCCTCCATGTGGATCTATTTGGTCCCCCATCTCATGCAATCCTTGGGGGGAATAAATATTGCTTGGTGATTGTTGACGACTTTTCAAGATACTCTTGGGTTTATTTCTTCAAGTTGAAGAGTGAGACTCAAAATACTTTTATCTACTTCATAAACTTAGTTCAATGGCAATACAATGTTCCCGTGTTGATTATAAGAAGCGACAACGGCACTGAGTTCAAGAACTTCACCTTGAATGATTTCCGTAGTGATGAGGGGATTAAACATCAATATTCCTCTACATACACCCCTCAACAAAATGGTGTGGTCGAAAGGAAGAACCGGACTCTTATTGAGATGGCTAGGACCATGTTGGCGGAGTTTAAATCTCCATACAACTTTTGGGCCGAAGCCATCTCCACCGCTTGTCATGCTTCCAACCGGCTCTACCTCCGCAAAGAAATCAACAAGACTCCATATGAAATTCTTACCGGTAACAAGCCCAACATATCTTACTTCCGGGTGTTCGGTTGTAAGTGTTTCTATCTCATAAAAGGTGTTCATTTGTCTAAATTTGAGTCTAAAGCATTAGAGGGTATTTTTGTTGGCTATGGTCTCGAATCTCACACTTATAGAATCTATGATAAGCTCTCCGGAGCCTTCATAGAATCTTGTAGTCTGACCTTCGAAGAATATGATGGTCCCCAAGGGGGCGTGTTGATGCTTGTGATGCAGGTGATGAAATGCCTCAGGATGCCATAGAAAGAATGGGTGTGGGATATATCCGCCCCATTGAGGAACCCCTTATGGCGGATCGAGAAGAACTATGCTCCACTCAAGTGGAGCCCTCATCTTCACAACCTCAACATAAACCATCCACCGAAGAGGACATTGAATCAAGCCAAAGACAGGAGGTGGACCCTCAACATGGTGATCAAAATGACAACTCTAGTCAAGGGAAGCTTGGTCCGTTAGACGGGTTGTCAAGTGGTGCCAAGTCAATTTGTCAAGGAAGATCCGTACAAACTGTTTTGAGACAAGATCAAATTGACGCTAGAAGAGCACTTGATCAAGACCAAGGTCAATCCTTGCCTCCCAATGTAGAGGATGATTTTAATGATGATCAAGGTCAAGATGATGGTCAAGACGAGGATCAAAATGATGAAGAGGGTCCCCCAAGAAACAATACGGAGATCCACGCTCGTCGCGAAGCTAGAAAGGAAAGAATATTGGAATTAAGAGACCACTCCCTCCAAAATGTAGTTGGAGATCTAAGGAAAGGAATCTCCACAAGAGCACAATTGAAAAGGTTCAGTGAACATCAAGCACACATCTCCATGATTGAACCAAAGAAAGTGTGGGAAGCTCTTGAAGATTCGGATTGGTTAGAAGCTATGAACAAAGAGCTCAACAACTTTGAGAGAAACAAAGTATGGAAGTTAGTTGAGAAGCCAAAGGATTGCCTCAATGTAATTGTAACAAAGTGGATATTCAAGAACAAGCAAGATGAGCATGGAATTATAGTAAGGAACAAGGCTAGATTGGTTGCACAAGGGTATTATCAAATTGAAGGCATTGATTATGGAGAGACTTATGCGCACGTGACTCGCCTTGAGTCCATCCGTATCCTTCTTGCTTATGTGGCACATCATAACTTTAAGTTTCAACAAATGGATGTAGAAAGTGCATTTCTATATGGTCCATTAAATGAATTGGTATATGTTAAGCAACTCCCAGGATTTGAGGACCCCAACTTCCCAAACCATGTCTACAAACTTGATAAGGCACTCTATGGGCTCATGCAAGCCCCACGCATGTGGTATGAGCACCTTAGAGAGTCATTGTTTGACCGTGGCTTTGAGGTTGGGAAAATCGATCCCACTCTTTTTACTAAGAGGGTCAATGGGGAGATTTTTGTATGCCCAATATATGTTGATGATATTATCTTTGGTTCATGTAACAAAGTTTTTAATGATGAATTCTCAAAGCTTATGACTAGTAGGTTCCGGATGTCTTTGATGGGAGAGTTGAGAGTATTCCTTGGCTTTGAGATCAAGCAAGTTAGAGGAGGGACATTCTTCAATCAAGCCAAGTATACTCAAGATATGCTCAAGAGATTCAAAACGCAAGATTTAAATGGAGCTCCTACTCCCATGGCTACAAAGACTCATCTAGAAAAAAATCCAAATGGTAAAGATCTGGATCAAAAGGTATACCGGTCCATGATTGGTTCTTTGCTTTACCTTTGTGCATCTAGACCCAATATTGTGTTGAGTGTAGGTGTGTGTGCAAGATATCAAGCGGCTCCTAAGGAAAGCCATTTAATGGCGGTCAAGAGAATCTTTCGATATTTAGTTCATACCCCACTTTATGGTCTTTGGTATCCTCGAGGCTCAATATTTGCTCTTTGTGGATACACGGATTTGGATTGGGCGGGTGATATGGATGATAGAAAATCAACAATCGGGGCTTGCCAATTTCTTGGTAGGTCATTGGTATGTTGGTCTTCTAAGAAGCAAAATTTTATATCTCTCTCTACCGCCGAAGCCGAGTACATCGTTGCCACTAGTGCTTGCACTGAATTGCTATGGATGAGGCAAACTTTAAAGGAATACGGTGTCCATTGTGACAAAGTGCCTCTTCTATGTGACAATGAAAGTGCCATCAAAATTGCATACAACCCGGTGGATCACACAAGGACAAAGCATATTGAGATCCGTCATCACTTCATTAGAGATCATGTTGCTCGAGGTGATATTGATCTATCATATGTATCACCCAAAGATCAACTTGCCGATATCTTCACGAAGCCACTTGATGAAGCAAGGTTTTGCTACTTGAGGAATGAACTAAATATCATAGATTCGAGGAGCTTGACTTGATTATCTTGCACTCTCACCTAATACTCGACCCATATTTGGTTTAGGTGTAGGCATGGACATAGGGGGAGTGCGGTCCTAATTGATTGGACCATCCCTCCCCCCATTATGCGCAAAGTAAACAAAATCATTCCTCTTAATATCATTTTGTGATATGTGAGCTCAATGATGAGTTTCGGTAATGGACCCAAGATATATCTTCGTGGTGCCACGCCGAGTATACTCAAACATGGTGGCCTCGGCCATTGCCTCCTCTCGATCGAGAGGTTGATGTGCTTAGTCGTGTTTGTCATCCTCTAGTTGGTTTTTGTTCGTTTGGTAATGCACTCACATTTGGCTCTCCATATGTTTTTAGTAATTTTTGAGTGCATTGGCCCATATTAGTGTGACTCTCTAAACCCATGCCATTCTTATCCCCCGACAAAACTCATCTACTCTGCACAAGAACCCTCCGCCTTTTGTATCTTGGCTCTCTGTCCTAATGGTTACGGTACTATCGGTTCTCACTGGAGGTACTACCGCCAAACGGTAGTACCAGAAATTACTAGCGGCACTACCGCTCCTGGATCTGTTTCCAGATCCCTGTCTGGAAACTTCCCAGGTGCGGTACTACCGGTCGTTGTTTCCAGCACTACCGCATAGCGGTACTACCGCTAGTGGCTCCGGTACTACCGCTTGTGCATTTTGGTTAAGATTGGAGAAGTGGAAGAGGCACCTATCAGTGCCTCATTAGTTCGCCGTCTCCACTCCTCACCAGCGCCGCCCAGGAGCACGAGCACGCCGCCGGAGCCCCGCCCCCCTCCTTCTTCTCCCGGATCCACACCGGATCTGGCCTCCTCGCGGGCTCCTCCTCACTCTCCACTGCCATGGTCACCGGTACTACCGCCATCCTCCTCTTCTCACTTGTTTTCTCCATTGAATCTAGGGGAACTTTGATTCTTGGCTAAAACACGATTCTTGAGGTTGTACCGTGTGCTATCTACCAGATCTACCACTTTGTCCGATGGAATTCTTGTTTTACAACAAATTTACTGCCTGTACATGGATTTATGTCTCATATCTGCCCTGTGGTCGCGGGCCGGTAGTACCGGGAATCTTTTTTCCGGTACTACCAGCAGTGCAGGTCCGATACTACCACCCTGTACTGACAGCATATTTTTTAATACCAAGAGTTTCATCCTTGTTTTGTCTCGGGTTCTTGAGCCCTTACCCCTATGCTATCTCCCTCGTTCGTTCATTGGTATAGGGGGTTCCCGGGGATCGCGTAAACGCTCGAAATCTCACCATGAGATCGAGGACTATGAGTCAGAAACTGAGTCAGAAGAGGAGGTCATGCCTCAACCCAGCGCTCGTCTGAAACTGCAAGCAACTTGTGGTCGTCGGGGTGGGGGGGTCAAGCAAAGTGCTGGTCGTGGTAAAGCTCCTCCATCTCCTCCTCCCTCCGGCCCTCGCAAGAGCCACAGTTCAGGGCCATCTGGGCCAAAGCTGCTATCTGATTTGTCTGAGACAGAATTTCATGACCTGCGTATTGTCAATCCCTATGTGGCTGCTCGCTCTCATGCTCATGAAGGTATCCTCTTCTTCACGGACTTCAAAGAGCGGGTGTTCCATGAGATCCTCATGAAAGATGACAAAATGGTGGTTCCTCAAAAGTGGATCGAGATGAATCATGTGAGGAAGAACCTGAACTACTTTGGTGAAGCTCTTGAGATTTGCACCAACATTCGCTTGCTTCCCATTATGGAGTTTCGGTGCAACTATGACCCAATGCTCATTACTCAGTTCTATGCAACCGTTCACTTTGCCAAGAATCAGACTCGGACTCTCACCTGGAGGACCGAGGGTGTTGTCAAGCAAGCAACGTTGGCTGAGTTCGCGGCCATTCTCGGGTACGAAGACCGTGGCAAAGACACTCCCGTTGGTTTTCGGTGCCATGACAATGATCGCCCCAAGAAGAAGGATGCTCTTGCACCACTGTACATCCGGGGGCGCGGTATCCCTGGAAACATCAAAGGACTTCTACCTACATATGACATCTTGCATCGCATCTTCCGTGAGACCATCGCCCCCCGTGCTGGGAATGTTGATGAGATACATGCCTTCATGGTGGATATTATGCTTGCCACCTTTCACCACCGTGACTCTGGACTTCCCATGGATGTTATTTGGAATGAAATGGTATGTGCCACTTTTCAAAGAGGGTGCCTCCTTTTTCTCCGTACATCATGGCTCTCATTATTAGCAAGTGCCCTGTGATTGCCCGTGACTTGCCTTCTCTTCGCCTTGTCACTCACCGCCACAAGAATCTGTTGATCAAGACCCATATCAAACCACGCAATGGCGATGTTCGGATTGTTGATGAGGATGGGAACCCCGTTGTGGAGGAATCCGGTGATGCTGATGATGCCCAGCAGGATACTGACTATGTGGTCTCTTGACGCAAGCCCGCTCAGCCATCTTGGGCCAAGAGATTTGAGGCCAAACTCAAGAAGATATTCTTCCTCCAAGTGGACAATCAGAAACGCATGTACGAGGCCCATGTCTATGCCAAGAAGTCAGTTGCTCGTCAGAAGGAAATGATGGAGGCTCAAGTCTTGACCGTCTCCAAGGGCTCCGAGAACAACATTACCCCAGAAGACCAATGGATCTCCCAGCACAGCCACTTGGATGATGATGCCACCTCCTCCTTCCGTGCCCCGCCTACTCATGATGATGCATGGGATGATGATGAGGACGAGTGATCTCCGGGACGTTATGTAGGGGTCTCAACCTGATAAGGTAGATTCCTCCTGTGTTTTACAATGCTAGTCCCTGGATCAATAGCTAGCATCCACAGTTAAGATGTAATATCAAGAAACAAAGGTCATAATATAACTTTATAACCAGGAATAACATAAGTTTATTACATCAACCATAGCTCATTTGGCTATTACATTACATTGCAGCGGAATAATTATAATCATGGGGTCCTTCATCTTCAAAGTGCCACAGGCAGATGTTGGTTGTAGACTTTGTAATCCTAATCAAACAATCTTCACTAAAATCAATCAAACCTGCAACATTACAAGTTACAGCCATAGGGGTCAATACGTTTGAATTGTATTGGCAAGTGATACTATGGTATTCATAGTGGAGTCTATTATCTATATGCATTTGGCTAATTGGAGTTGAGGCTTGCATTGCTCAAAATAGATTTTTCTTATCATTTTGAAAATACTAAGTTTTTGCTTGACAAAATCAATTTTCTCAATCAAAGATTGAAGATCCTTTCCAAGGCATCTACAAATCAAAGATTTAAGATTTCAAACAACCCTTGTTCAAACCACAAGTTTTAACTTTAAAAATTTGAATGATGAGATTCTTGATTGCTTCCATGTCTTGATGCTCAAATTGTCCTTTACCAGGGACATGGCTAAGTACTTAGATTTTACACTCTGCAGAGGTGGTGCACTTTCCCCACAAGACTTGGTTTCCCAAGACAAGATCTTTCAGAAGCCTTCCCTTAGACCAAAATGGACGCGTTCCAACCTATCAAACACTACCACCCACTGTCCAAATGGCTAAGTTCTTGCAACCTATATGATCATGGCAGAGCCTATATTGCCAAGTGGTTGCACTTGAAGCTTCTCAACATTTGACATCTCCAATCTCTTTGTTTCCTGGGTGGCCATCCACAAGTGAGATACACAACCCAAGTCCATGGCCTTGTGTAACCACTCAACATATCCCAATCCTTCCATTCCACCCAGGAGGTTCATTAACTTAGTTGTTTTATTAAACGAAACCTAAGTCCTCAGACTTAGATTATTTTTCCATAGTGTGAATATATATTCCACCCATGTTTTCTATTAGCTAGGCTAAGCTTGATAGTAGTAGGAATATTTAACTTAGGAAAATCCTACTAAGGATTCATCTACTAGGTTTTCTTATAGCAAGGTCTATACTTAGCAAAATCCATGCAAGTTTTATTTAGCAAAATCACTAATGCATAGAGAAGTTATGGGACAAAAATTATGAAGCATCACTTGCCTTTTTGGTAGGGAATGGTGGTTCACTCCTTGATCTTTCTAGTCTCACACTTCACTAACTTCACTACAAGTCAATCAAGCAAACACCAAATCAACTAACATTCCAAACCTCCATCACTCAAACAAAATTACACACACAAGACAAAAGGAAACTAAGTCATGCATAAGTATGCAAAGGATGGTTCTATTGCAAGGATGGTCTCCACTAGGCTTCTAAACTTTGTAAATTCCAAATTGGTCATTTACCAAAATGGCAAAGTCATTAGTTAGAGGGTTTTGCCCAAAAACTATTTTAAAATCCATTCATCATTTTATGTGGTGAAAAATGTTTTTATTAAGGCAAAACTCTTAAGTTGTTCACCAAATGAGTTGCTAATTTGCAAAACTTGGTGTTTTGGTTCAGTGGGTTTGGTCCAAACTATTTTCTCAAAGTTTTCTTTCCATAAACATTTTCATAATAAACCTAATAATTTTATTTGGCTAGAAAATGGCTAAGTCAAATAATTCAACTTAAATTTTACCAAAATCATTTTTAACACTAAGGGTTGGTTCCTGGGGTCAGTAAGGTCACATCAAACCATTTTTCAAAAGTTTTAACCCTAAATTCAATTTTAAACAATTTTTCTATTCTAAACAAGCACACAAAAGTTTCTGCAAATTCAAACAAGATAACAGATACTATTTGCTAAACTAAGGGCTTGGTTGGCTAGGGCTTGTTCTCCTGATTTCAACGATATAAAATTTGTAATTTTTGGACGTGTGGTTTGGAAGTTATAGGGTTTTCCAATTGCTACTTAAATCTGTTTTTTTTCAAATTCTGTTTTAAAACAGATCCTGCCACGTCGCTATCTCATTTGGCGGATACGGTTCAGTGAGGATCACGCTATGACGTTGGATTTAAGTTGGATAAATGCGCACAGAGGCGAGCGTACCCTTTCGTTCCCATTCTAATTTCATCCGTCAGATCTAGATCCTGTGGACCATACCGCCTGGACCATTTGACAAACGCCGAGGCGATTGGCGCGGCGGTCGATCGACGATGGACTTGGCGATGCGAGGAAGCGATGAGAGAGGAGGAGGCTCACCGACCCGCCAAGGCGTGGGGTGCTCGGTGCTTCCGTTGCCGAGGGGCTACGGAGCTACGGAATTCTCGCGGAGTTTCTCTTGGCGCCAGGAGCTTCGCCGACGGGACGAGGTTGCGAGCCACGCGAGTGTTTGGCGAGCACCTGGAGATACAGAGGACAAAGACTAATCAAATGGCATGACTCACTGATCAAGGCGCGCACGGAGTCGAGTGCTGGAGCTCACCGGAGTTGCGGGGTCGTCGGTGGCGTACAGGTGGAGATGTTGCTGACGTTCTGGAGCGCTCGGGGGCGAGCTGGCGCTACGGTGATGATCGCCAGGAGGTGGGGATCACAGGAGCATGGTCGGGGAGGCAAGGGGTGGCGAGAGGCTGCCGGAATCGGCGTCGGAGCGTCGTCGGAGACAGGGGCAGTCGAGGAGAAATTGTGGCTTCCTGGAGGCGTGCTTTGGGGAGGAAACAGAGGGGAAACGGAGAGGAGTGACTGGCGTTTAAAGGTGCATGATCACTACGAGTAAAGCTGGTCGCGTTAAGGCGTAATCAAGCCGCGAAATCAAGTCTCCAACGGCGATGAGAGAGGAGGAACATGTCATGGGGTGGGGAAGAAGGGGACGTGGCGGTGGGGTCCTCTGGTCAGTGAGAAAGGGAGAAGGAGAGGGGTCCACATGTCATCGTCTGCGCGGGTCAGATAGTTGGTTCGAATCGTTTTCTGCGGGGAGGAGAGAACTGGGCTAAGTGGGCTGTTGGGCTGGCTCAGTTGGGTCTGTCCTTTTCCATATTTTTTCTGCCTGTTTATTTTATTCTTTTCTATTTCTATTTTCTGATTTGTTATTCAAACAAATGATTCAATCAACAATGCAAACCATTCAAACAATTCAAACTTGTAATGAGTTTTTGGTTCTGTTTAGTAGCATAAACCAACTTCCAAAATAAAATAATATTTTAAATCTTTTTAGGTTCCATTTATTAATTTAAATAAAATGGACCATGGTTTATTAATAAAATAGGGTTTGGTTTATTTAATAAAATCTCCATTTTAAATCCAAATATTTTCAAAACCAAATCAGTAGGTTTTATTTGGAAATAAAGAATATTTGGAAACTTGTTTAAAACAAAATAACCTTTTATTTTAGGGTCCATTAATAATTAAATAAAATAGACTTTTCATTATTAAATCAAATAGGATTTGTTTTATTGAGATATTTATTTTGAAATCTAAAATAAAGCCAAAACACTTTAGTAGGTTTTATTAGAGAATATAAAATACTAGGAAAACCTATTTAAAATAATTTAATAAGTTTTGATGTTTTAATTAAAATGGTAAAACCTTTTATTTGAATAAAATTTGGATATTAATTCCTTATTATTTTATTTTAAATAAACCTTTACTATTTTTATTCAAAACAAAATGTTTTAATTCAAAAGCTTGGTCAAGGATTAATTTGGATTTATAAAATAATCCTTATTTGTAAAACTTCTATTTCATTTGAAAACAAATCTTTTCATTTAATTGTTTCAAAATAGTATTTCCAAATGTTTTTATTTTCCTTTTATTAAATGTTTATCTTTTTAAATCCCTTTAGTTTTTATTAAATTCAAATGGGTTTGAAGTTCCAATTGCATTCAAAAAGTTTCCAAATGAAACAAAGTCTTATTTTATTAATTTATTTTCACATTACAAGATTTGGAAAATCTTGGGATGTGACAGGCTACCACCCTTAAAATTAATCTCGTCCCGAGATTTGGGAAGGCTGGGGTTACAAGCAAGTTGAAAACAACTACGGTACTACCACCCTTAAAAATTTTCAAACAAAAACTACACATTGTCCTTCTTGGGATCCTGGGAAAACTTCTCTAAGTAAATATTTGCACTGAGTCCTTTGTTTCCATGCTTGACTCATGGGCCAAGGTTGAGATCCTTCATAGACTTGTTTAACTTGTTCTCCATCCTTTCTGGACAATTGTTTGCATAGTGGCCTAGTTCCTTGCATTTGAAACATGTGACAAGGCTGAGATCCCTCATAGGCTGGTTTATCTTATGCTTCATCTTTTCTGGACAGTTGTTTGCATAATGTCCTAACTCCTTGCAGTGTTTGAACATCACTTGGCTAATATCCTTCCTCATCTTGGGTTTCACTAGCCTTTGTTTGTATTCTTGGCTCTTCTACTTTTCTGGGCATTCATTGGCATAGTGTCCCATCTCTTTGCATTTGAAACATTGCACTGGTGTAATATCCTTCTTGCTAGTGTTGGGGAATTTCTTCTTCTTCTTGGGTCTCTCCAAGGCTAGGAGTTCTTCTAGTTCATGTTCTTCATGAGTGGGAGATCTTTCTCTCTTCTTGGGGCATTGATCTTCATGTTCCTTGGGTGCATGATCCTTGTCTCTAAAAATATTGCTAGATTTGGTTCCTTCTAGATTAGCATCTTTGTCATCCTTGCAGTCATTAGCTCTTTGGGAAAAGTTTTCTCTCATGTTGATCATTTGAGTAACTAATCCTTGCAACAATTGGGATTGAAGTTTCAAAATCCTTTGTATGGCTGGGTCTAGTCCATTGTTGTTGGCTAAAAGCTGAGTTGTCTCTTGGCTCAACTGGTTTTGGGTTGCTATGAGTTCTCTCATGTTGTCCTCTTGGTTGTTGTTGTTGTCATCCACCTTGATGTTGGAGTTCCTTGGAGAAGTCATCTGTTTGGGTTGGGTAGGGATTAGAATAGGCAAAATATTTCTAAGGAGATATTTCTAATCACACACATCACAGTTCACTCAAGCAATGTGCAAAACATTCACAAACCAAACATTTCACTCATACAAGGTTAAGCACATACTTTGGCAACAAAATATTTTTGTTACACCACATAAGTTGGTGTATTTGACTTATCTAAATTATGGTGGTCCATCTATATGGTTCACTTGTGATCTTTCCTTCCTTCTTGGTTGATTCTTCTTGCATGAGATCATGGTTTCCTTGAGAAAAACTCTTGGTTGCAATACTCCAAAATTGTTGATGGCTCCTTCTTATTTTTCATTCCCTCAGTCTCTGAATCTTGAGTAAGATTTCTTTGTCTCACTTGTAGTCCTTAGTGGTATCCAAGTTGGAAGTCCTTGGTGAATATGCTGAAGATGTTGAAGTCATTAGAGTAGAAGAAGTTGAAGAAGTCCTTTGCACATGGTGTAGTCTTTGGCCATGGGGTAGGTTTTCCATCAAGTTGAAATAGAAGAGAAGTAAAGTTGAAAACAAAATGGTTGAGGAAAGAGTTTACAAGTGTTTTGTAAATAAGTTTTTGGAACAAATACAACTCCTAATTTTCTAAGGGTTTTTGTCCAATCCTAGGTTTACAAATCCTACAGGCAACACAATGCTCTGATACCATCTGTAGGGGTATCAACCTGATAAGGTAGATTCCTCCTGTGTTTTACAATGCTAGTCCCTGGATCAATAGCTAGCATCAACAGTTAAGATGTAATATCAAGAAACAAAGGTCATAATATAACTTTATAACCAGGAATAACATAAGTTTATTACATCAACCATAGCTCATTTGTCTATTACATTACATTGCAGCGGAATAATTATAATCATGGGGTCCTTCATCTTCAAAGTGCCACAGGCAGATGTTGGTTGTAGACTTTGTAATCCTAATCAAACAATCTTCACTAAAATCAATCAAACCTGCAACATTACAAGTTACAGCCACAGGGGTCAATACGTTTGAATTGTATTGGCAAGTGATACTATGGTATTCATAGTGGAGTCTATTATCTATATGCATTTGGCTAATTGGAGTTGAGGCTTGCATTGCTCAAAATAGATTTTTCTTATCATTTTGAAAATACTAAGTTTTTGCTTGACAAAATCATTTTTCTCAATCAAAGATTGAAGATCCTTTCCAAGGCATCTACAAATCAAAGATTTAAGATTTCAAACAACCCTTGTTCAAACCACAAGTTTTAACTTTAGAAATTTGAATGATGAGATTCTTGATTGCTTCCATGTCTTGATGCTCAAATTGTCCTTTACCAGGGACATGGCTAAGTACTTAGATTTTACACTCTACAGAGGTGGTGCACTTTCCCCACAAGACTTGGTTTCCCAAGACAAGATCTTTCAGAAGCCTTCCCTTAGACCAAAATGGACGCGTTCCAACCTATCAAACACTACCACCCACTATCCATATGGCTAAGTTCTTGCAACCTATATGATCATGGCAGAGCCCATATTGCCAAGTGGTTGCACTTGAAGCTTCTCAACATTTGACATCTCCAATCTCTTTGTTTCCTAGGTGGCCATCCACAAGTGAGATACACAACCCAAGTCCATGGCCTTGTGTAACCACTCAACATATCCCAATCCTTCCATTCCACCCAGGAGGTTCATTAACTTAGTTGTTTTATTAAACAAAACCTAAGTCCTCAGACTTATAATATTTTTCCATAGTGTGAATATATATTCCACCCATGTTTTCTATTAGCTAGGCTAAGCTTGATAGTAGTAGGAATCTTTAACTTAGGAAAATCCTACTAAGGATTCATCTACTAGGTTTTCTTATAGCAAGGTCTATACTTAGAAAAATCCATGCAAGTTTTATTTAGCAAAATCACTAATGCATAGAGAAGTTATGGGACAAAAAGTATGAAGCATCACTTGCCTTTTTGGTAGGGAATGGTGGTTCACTCCTTGATCTTGCTAGTCTCACACTTCACTAACTTCACTACAAGTCAATCAAGCAAACACCAAATCAACTAACATTCCAAACTTCCATCACTCAAACAAAATTACACACACAAGACAAAATGAAACTAAGTCATGCATAAGTATGCAAAGGATGGTTCTATTGCAAGGATGGTCTCCACTAGGCTTCTAAACTTTGTAAATTCCAAATTGGTCATTTACCAAAATGGCAAAGTCATTAGTTAGAGGGTTTTGCCCAAAAACTATTTTAAAATCCATTCATCATTTCATGTGGTGAAAAATGTTTTTATTAAGGAAAAACTCTTAAGTTGTTCACCAAATGAGTTGCTAATTTGCAAAACTTGGTGTTTTGGTTCAGTGGGTTTGGTCCAAACTATTTTCTCAAAGTTTTCTTTCCATAAACATTTTCATAATAAACCTAATAATTTTATTTGGCTAGAAAATGGCTAAGTCAAATAATTCAACTTAAATTTTACCAAAATCATTTTTAACACTAAGGGTTGGTTCCTGGGGTCAGTAAGGTCACATAAAACCATTTTGCAAATATTTTAACCCTAAATTCAATTTTAAACAATTTTTCTATTCTAAACAAGCACACAAAAGTTTCTGCAAATTCAAACAGGATAACAGATACTATTTGCTAAACTAAGGGCATGGTTGGCTAGGGCTTGTTCTCCTGATTTCAAGGATATAAAATTTGTAATTTTTGGACGTGTGGTTTGAAAGTTATAGGGTTTTCCAATTGCTACTTAAATCTGTTTTTTTTCAAATTCTGTTTTAAAACAGATCCTGCCACGCGTCGCTATCTCACTGGCGGATACCGGTTCAGTGAGGATCACGTTGCGGACCGTTGGATTTAAGTTGGATCGTGCGGCACAGAGGCGAGCGTACCCTTTCGTTCCCATTCTAATTTCATCCGTCAGATCTAGATCCTGTGGACCATACCGCCTGGACCATTTGACAGCGGCGCTGGCGGCGGCAGTTGGCGGCGCGTGGTCAGTCGGCGATGGATTTGGCGATGCAGGAAGCGATGAGGAGAGGGAGGAGGCTCACCGAATTCGCCAAGGCGTGGGGGTGCTCGAGGTGCTTCCCGTTTGCCGAGGCGCTGAGCTACGGAATTCCTCCGGAGTTTACATTGGCGCTTAGAGCTTCGCTCACCGACGGTGACGAGGTTGCAGGCCACGCGCGAGTGTTTGGCGAGCACCTGGAGATATAGAGGACAAAGACTAATCAAATGGCATGACTCATCGATCAAGGCGCCGCGAGTCGAGTCTTGGAGCTCACCGAGTTGGGGTCGTCGGTGGCGTCTGTGGAGATGTTCTTGACGCTCGAGCCCGGGCGCGCTGGCGCTTCTGATGATCGCCAGAGGTGGGGATCACAGGAGCATGGTCGGGAGGCAAGGGTGGCGAGGCTGCGGAATCGGCGTCGGAGCGTCGTCGGAGACAGTCGAGGAGAAATGTGGCTTCTGGGCGTGGTGGGAGGAAGCAGAGAAAGCGGAGAGGAGTGACTGGCGTTTAAAGGTGCATGATCACTACGAGTAAAGCTGGCCGCGTTAAGACGTAATCAAGCCGCGAAATCAAGTCTGCAACGGCGATGAGAGAGGAGGAACAGGTCATGGGGTGGGGAAGAAGGGGACGTGGCGGTGGGGTCCTCTGGTCAGTGAGAAAGGGAGAAGGAGGGGGTCCACATGTCATCGTCTGTGCGGGTCAGATAGTTGGTTCAAATCGTTTTCTGCGGGGAGGAGAGAACTGGGCTAAGTGGGCTGTTGGGCTGGATCAGTTGTGTCTGTCCTTTTCCATATATTTTTTCTGCCTGTTTATTTTATTCTTTTCTATTTCTATTTTTGATTTGTTATTCAAACAAATGATTCAATCAACAATGCAAACCATTCAAACAATTCAAACTTGTAATGAGTTTTTGGTTCTGTTTAGTAGCATAAACCAACTTCCAAAATAAAATAATATTTTAAATCTTTTTAGGTTCCATTTATTAATTTAAATAAAATGGACCATGGTTTATTAATAAAATAGGGTTTGGTTTATTTAATAAAATCTCCATTTTAAATCCAAATATTTTCAAAACCAAATCAGTAGGTTTTATTTGGAAATAAAGAATATTTGGAAACTTGTTTAAAACAAAATAACCTTTTATTTTAGGGTCCATTAATAATTAAATAAACTAGACTTTTCATTATTAAATCAAATAGGATTTGTTTTATTGAGATATTTATTTTGAAATCTAAAATAAAGCCAAAACACTTTAGTAGGTTTTATTAGAGAATATAAAATACTAGGAAAACCTATTTAAAATAATTTAATAAGTTTTGATGTTTTAATTAAAATGGTAAAACCTTTTATTTGAATAAAATTTGGATATTAATTCCTTATTATTTTATTTTAAATAAACCTTTACTATTTTTATTCAAAACAAAAAATTTTAATTCAAAAGCTTGGTCAAGGATTAATTTGGCTTTATAAAATAATCCTTATTTGTAAAACTTCTATTTCATTTGAAAACAAATCTTTTCATTTAATTGTTTCAAAATAGTATTTCCAAATGTTTTTATTTTCCTTTTATTAAATGTTTATCTTTTTAAATCCCTTTAGTTTTTATTAAATTCAAATGGGTTTGAAGTTCCAATTGCATTCAAAAAGTTTCCAAATGAAACAAAGTCTTATTTTATTAATTTATTTTTACATTACAAGATTTGGAAAATCTTGGGATGTGACACGTTAGTGTTGCTCTTGTCCCCTTTTGGCGCCTTGATGCCAAAGGGGGAGAAGTTGCACATTAGACATACATGATTTGCGAGGGAAAAGTCACAAGCTCGTTCTTGCCATTGATTCTTAGTCGCTTGTGAACTTTATTTACTTGCCTCTTATTATGTGTGAACTAACTATTTGTGCTATGTATGGTGAGACTGTGTGGTTATCATATGGATCCATCTTGTGTGTAATATGGCTATTCTCATTTGGATCCATCTTATGTGGTGTATGTGACGACCTTCCCCATTCCTTATCAATATTGGTCATCACATGTTATTTAGCAAAGGTATGTGCTATATGTGTGACTTCTACTCCCAGGTAACTTATTGATAGTATGTGGCTTGATTCTACATATCCAGGGGGAGCCCCATCTCTATCTTGTTGTCAATGGTTTACCCTGCAAAATGTGTGTTGTCATCAAACACATAAAAGGGGGAGATTGAAAGAGCACTTCCTATCCCTAGTGATTTTGGTGTTTTATAACAACACACATTTAGGACTAATTATTTGTCAAGTGTATCACTGGTGCATTGAAAAAATGGCTTGGCAATGGTTAAACAACCGCCCAAAAACTTTCTGCCTAGTGCGGTACCGCTTTTTGTTACCGGATGTTGCAGTAGTTTGAGATCAGGTGCTAAAAGGCCACTGCCGGGCTAGGTACTAAAAAGCGGTAGTACCGCATTTTAGTACCTAGCGCAACAGTGGCTTTTTAACCACTTGTCAAACGCTACTGCCCGCTCCGGTACTAAAATGCGGTAGTATCGGATTTTAGTACCATGCGCGGAAGAGCCTTTTTCCAACCTATAAAAGACCACTGCTCACCCCGGTACTAAAATGCGGTAGTAGTACCGCATTTTAGTACCTGGCGTGGCAGTAGCCTTTTGTAAGTTGGCAAAAGTCACTGGCAGCCTAGGTAGCAAAATGCGGTAGTACCGCATTTTGCTACCTGGCGTGACAGAGAGTTTTTATCGACCATGTCGCTGATTCCACTGCGCTTCCGGTAGTACCGGTTGCCACTTGAGGTACTACCGCTTTACGGTAGCACCAAGTGTGGTACCGCTGTGGCCAGGGCCCCTGAAGTTTGAATATTGGTCTTCCGATACCAAGTCCGGTACCAGGTCCGGTAGTACCGGAGTTCTCCAGTAGTACCGCTTGAACTTCCGGTACTACCGCTGCATTAATGTCTCCAACAGCCAGATTTCTTGGATGGGTATAAATATCCCTCCACCTACCTTGGGACAAGTTGCTCATCCACATTAAAGTCAAGACCACCATTGGAGCCACCAATCTTCAAGATCTCCTCATTCCACCACCCAAAGTCTTTGATCTTTGGGGAATCGAAGGAGGAGGCCCCGATCTACTACTTCACCAAAAGAGATCTTCATTTCCCCCTCATTTCATTGAGGGCCCCTTTGTTCTAGAGTTTTCTTGGAAACCCTAGTTCTTGTTTTGGTTCTTACAAGCTTGTCTTTGATTTCTTTGACATCTTGCTTGTATTTGGGAACCTCCGATTAAGTTGTGGATGTGTGCCCTAAACTTGTAAAGGTGCCAGCTTCCACCTCGAAGGTTGCCGATATAGTGGATGGTGAATCGATCCCATTGGGGTGAGATTTATCGGAGAACAAGGGAGGCCTTTCATGGCGTTGGTGGTTTGAAACCACCCCCTCACCAAACATAGACGTACTTCCCTTCAAAAGGAAGGAACTACGGGAAACATATCCTTGTGTCTCCGCGTCCACCACTTTGGTTACTTCTATACTTTACCGCACTTTACTTACTTGTTCCTACTTTGTGTTGTGGTAGTTCTTGCATAGTTGTCATATGTGTAAATTAACCTTAGTTGCATTATCTAGATAATTTACCTTATTGTCAAACCTTAATTTGAAAAAGGAGAAAATTTGAAGTAGCACTTATTCACCCCCCCTCTAGGTGCCCATACGATCCTTTCATATAGGCATTGTTGTTGAAATTGTTGTTTCTAATGAAGTTCACATCAACTTGCTCTTCTTGAGTAACCAAAGAGGCTAAGGGAACACTATTAGGATCTAAAGGAGCTTTCCCATTAACAAGTATAGCCATAATAACATCAATCTTTTCACTCAAATAGGAAGTTTCCTTAACAGAATTTACCTTCTTACCATGTGGAGCTCTTTCAACATGCCAATCAGAGTAGTTAACCATCATATTATCAAGGAGCCTTGTTGCATCACCCAAAGTGAGTCCCATAAAAGTACCTCCAGCAGCTATATCCAACAGATTTCTTGAGAAGAAGTTCAAACCTGCATAAAAAGTCTGGATAATCATCCAAGCAGTGAGTCCATGAGTGGGACAATTCTTAACCAAAGACTTCATTCTTTCCCAAGCTGGAGCAACATATTCACTATCAAGGTGTTTAAATTTCATAATATCACTTATCATAGATATAATCTTAGCAGGAGGATAGTACTTTCCAATAAAAGCATCTTTGCACTTAGTCCAAGAATCAATAATATTTTTAGGCAAAGAAAGCAACCATTCTTTGGCTTTTCCTCTCAAGGAGAAAAGAAAACGCTTGAGCTTAATAATATCTCCATCTACATCCTTATACTTTTGCATCTCACAAAGTTCAACAAAGCTATTGAGATGGGCAGCAGGATCATCGGAACCAGCACCAAAAAATTGCTCTCTCATCACAAGATTCAATAAAGCAGGCTTAATTTCGTAAAAGGTAGTATTAGGAGCAGGTGGAGCAATAGGAGTGCTTAGGAAATCATTGTTGTTGGTGCAAGTAAAGTCACACAACTTGGTGTTCTCGGCAGAGTTCATTTTCGCAAAGGTGGGCAAGCCAAAAACAGCAGCAGCTAGAGCAGGAACTAATTTTTTTGTGTTTTTGAATAAAGCAAGCAAACCAAACTAGACTATTTTTGGGTTTTTTTTGAAAAGATGCAAACAAAACCAAGCAAAATAAACAACGCAAACTAAAAACAAAGTAAAGAGAAAGGAAGTGGAGGACTCCCCTAGTGAAGACGCCCTTAGCCTCCCCGGCAACGGTGCCAGAAAACTTGTTGATGGCGCCTAGTTGACGTGGGAGCTTCTTTCTTTATTCCCCGGCAATGGCGCCAGAAAAGACTTGATGATTTTCAACGTGGCACTTTGTTGGTAACCCCAAGCGTAGAGGGTGTGAAGAGTAAGCAGCAAGTTTTCCCTTAGTTGAGACCGAGGTTATCGAATCATAATGTAACATCCCTAAAATCATGATTTCAAAGTTTGCATATCATTCATGCATTCATATAGAATTGGGATCAATTTCAAACTCATTTCAGAAAACAGAAGCACATAGTGCTATCATTTTATGTGAGCAAACTTAAATCAAATGACCATCCTCATTTGAGAGCTTAGTGTTTTAAAACCAAGTTTGTTTGCTTCCTTGTTGATTGGTTTGAGTGTGGAATTTGAACAAAATTTTACAAAATAGAAATGGTTTCAAAAACATTTTCAAATATTTGCAAACCAAGTGCAATGTCCCTGTTATTTTGTTTTTCCAAAAATGAACAAGCCAACTCAAAGTGCCCACATGGTTTTATGCCAAGTTTTGTGACTATTGCACACTACAAAAATCCCAAAAATATTTGAATTCAAATAGCTTTTTAAATCATTTGAAAACCATTCCTGAAAATCAATTCAGAAATAGAAAAGGAATAAAGAAAAAGAAAAAGGCCAGGCGCTCCTATTCTAGCCCAACAAAACTAGCCCACTCTCTCTCTCTCTCTCTCTCTCTCTCTCTCTCTCTCTCTCTCTCTCTCTCTCTCTCTCTCTCTCTCTGACGCAGCCTTGACAAGTCGGCGACACAGACCCTCCCTCTATTACATTACATTGTGGCCCTCTCCACGTCAGCATCGTCTTCCCCAATTTCTCGCGCGCAGACACCGCTCCGCCGTTACCACCGTCAGATGGCGCTTGTGATTAAAACTCGCTTAAATTCCATTGATTCAGAGCACAATCCTCGCCCCGCTTCTGGCTACTTAAACCCCTCGCCGCCGCGGTCATTTCCCCCCACTTTCCTCGCTCACTCCGCCACCAGGCTGCGTGCATTCGACCTCGAAACCCCGCAGCACCAACGACCTCCGGCGACTGATTCCGGTGAGCTTCGACCGCCCCCTTTCTCTGGTTCAAACTATCATGCCCAGCGTGATCTCGTGCATCTCCTGATACTCTTCGCTTGCCTGCTCGTGACCCAGGACACCGTCCCCGTTCGTGCCCGCAACCGACCGAGCCGCCGCTCAACTCCGGTGACCAATTACGCCCCCTCTTGCATACGAGGATGTTCGCCACTGTTTTGCACGTCTCCTAATCCATCTGGTTTGTGCTAGGGCGACGCGAAACCTCGGCAACTACATCGTCTGCAACCTCCCGACGCCGTGCACGACTCCGACGAGCTCCAGCAGCCCCTGCCGTGCGCCCCTTGCCAAGCCACCTCCACGTTGAGCTTCGCCTCGACCCTGCGATTCTGGTGAGCACACTCTTTCCTCCCCGGGCGACCTAGAACGCCGGCACCGCCACGGACAGAGAGCTTCGCCGCTCGCCGTCGCCGCGCGCCGCCAGACCTTGGTCGTTTGATCAAGAGTCGTTGGATCTAGATCCAACGCGTGCGATAGAATCACTTAGCGAAGTGTTACCTTTTGATATAAACCGTGCATCGCCACTTAGATCCTATGGCTCGCGTGCGTGATCCAACGCGAACCGGTACGCGCCAGTAAGATTAAGACGCGTGGCTAGGGTTTGAATTAAAACAGAATTTGAAATCAGATTTGTATCCAAATTTTATTTGCTTGTAACTTTTGATTCCCACGTTATATTTTAGCAAATTTTATACCGTTGGAATCAGGGAGACAAGCCCTTTCGGTTTATGCAATGTGTTTAGTGTTTAGTTTCTGTTAAAATGACTTTATTTGCAGAAACTTGTTTAGGACTATTTTGAGTATAGGAATTGTTTAGGAAATTGTTTTAGTGTAAAATAAACTTGGTTTAGCAAGTTTTTAACTTGGTTATGATTCAGTACTATGCACTTGCTTGGTTGAGTTTTAAAAATCATCACTTAGCATTTTTGCATGCATGCATATGTATTTTTGTTTGTTTGTATATGTTGTGTGTAATTTGTTGCTACCATTCTTTGTGTAGACTTTGGTGCTAGTTATTGTGATTGTGAAGAGTGCTACTCTCCCAACTACCAAGGCAAGTGGTACTTCATGAATATTTCTATCCCTATATTTTTATACAAGTATTAGAAATATTTATCTAAGTCTTGCATGTTACTATTTTGCCAAATGCCATGTTGGGAAATCCTAAGTAGTTGTAGAATTGCTAGGAAATTTCTAAGTTAAGTTACTATCTATGCCATGCTTAGCCTAGATAGTAGCAAACAAGGGTTGGTAAATTATACATGCTATGATGAAAATATTTCTAAGTCTTTAGACTTATGTTTTCTTAATAAAACAACTAAGTCAATGAATCACCTGGGTGGAAAGTGACTTGATTGGTGGATTTTGGTTGAGTGGTTACACAAGGCCCATGGCTATGGTTTACCTTGTGTATCTCACTTGTGGAAAGCCACCCAGGAACAAAGGGATTTTAGAGGCCAAGTGTTGAGAAGCTTCTAGTGCAGCCACTTGGCAATATGGGCTCACGGATCACATAGGTTGCTAGAACTTAGTCATTTGGACAGATGGTGGTAGTGGGATGATAGGTTGGAACGCGTCCATTTGACTAAGGGAAGGCTTCTGAAAGGTCCTGTCTTGGTGAAACCAAGTCTAGTGGGGAAAGTGCACAACCTCTGCAGATGGAAAAAAATCTAAGTACTTAGCCAAGTCCATAGCAATGGACAACTTGAGCGTCAAGGCATGGAAGCTATCAAGAATCTCATCACTCCAACTTCTAAGTAAAAACTTGTGGGTGAACAAGGGTGAAGGAACCCAATGTCTATTGGTGGTTTCTTGGGAAAATTTTTGACAAAGAAAAACTTAGTGATTTCAACTAATAGGAAAAACCTATTTTGAGCAAAGCAAGCCAAGCTACACTTAGCCAAATTGCATATAGTAATATAGTCCACCTAAAATTTACTAAGGTATCACTTGCCAATACTATTCCAAAGTATTGACCCACTGTGGCTGTAACTTGTGATGTTGCAGGTTACTCTGATGAGGATTAGGTGTCATGAGTCTACACTCAACATGTTTGCCTGTGGCACATGAAGATGAAGACTTATATTTATTTACTTATTCAAACTCTTGTATTAGGCCTGTGGCCTTGAGTTGTAAGACTATGTTATCTCTGGAATGGATGTAATAAATGACCTTTGTATCTGTGTACTTCATCTTAAGCGTGGATGCTAGCAATGATCCGAGGACTAGCATTGCAATCATGCAGGATCCTTTTTCCTTTACAAAGGAGGGATCTTCAGATGGTATCGAGCACTGTTGCTGTAGGATTATGACCCTAGGATTGGAAACCACTAAGGAAAAATTTTCAACTACTTCTACACTTGTCTATTCTTCTCGTAAACTTTTCTAATCTTCTCTCTCATCTCTATTTGTAGATGAATTCCATCAACGAAGCCGTGAGGAAAGGACCACTCATGACAATGACTTTGGAGTGTGAGACAGAATTCCCCAAGGCTCTCAAGGACCTCATGGTTGCATTAGAGATACAAGGTGCAGCTGTGTACAAGGGTTTTCCTGTGATGGATGAAGGAGAGGAATACTGGTGGGTACAACTTCACTTGTATAAAAACAAGGAAGACAATCATCAGGAAAAAGGATTCTGCATGTTCACCAATTCAGTGGTGCACCCTACATTCTTTGAATCAGCAAGGGATGCAGCTTGGAAGACCATCAAAGAACTTGGTGATAGAGTCAAGTGCAGAATGCTCAACCTCCAAGATGAACTAAGGAAAGAGAAGGAACATACCCAAGAGTTGGAAGCTACCAACCAAACCTTAAGAGGAGATATTATAGACTTAGTGATGGAATCATGTGAGCAAGATAGGCTGATTGCTTCTAGAAACATTGTGTTAGCCAACAGATCCAATGAGATAGGATTGTAAACGTACTCCGTTAGTTGGACCACCACCTATCACCTTATTTTCCAAAATGTTGCTTAAAATAAGATTGAACCTTGGTGTTGTAATGGTTTCATGTATGCATGACTTGTGTGTTTGCTTCCCAAGGATGTGTATGTGATGTTTTGCCTTTACTTTATCTTGAATTGTGTTATTCTAACTTTTCTATCTTATAAATAGATGCCTATTACCATCAGCACTGTTGAGGAGTTCCAGGTTACCCGCTTTGGTCCTCGTATCGTTGAGCTTACTACTTTGCTCAATCTACCTCTTCCCACCATCATGGTGCATCCCCTCACCAAGTTCGAGAGGAAGGACCTCTGGGGCTTCAAGGTGAACCAGCCCGGACGCCAGACAGAGCCTACTACGGAGGCCATCGTCTTCAAGCTTATGCACGATGACAGGGAGAGAGGCCTTGAGGTAGTGATGCAGGATCTGATAGGACGTCTGCTAGGGTGACACTCCCGACAGGTTAGAGGCACCCACTTTCACGTCTTCGGAAGACGTGATGAGGATGGAGAGTCCATCGACTTCAAGGATGATTCGAGGGACGCAGCAGAGCCGATACGCCTGTACCTTCAGGACTTAGAGTCTCTCATTAGGCACGTGGACACAGACAGGACCAATGTCATGCTCAGCAACGATGAGCTCCAGGTGCAGCGTTGCGAGAAGGACAAGCTCTTCGCGCAGAAGGACGAGATAGTCAAGGAAATGGAGGCGAAGTTCGATACCCAGGACAGGAAGTTGAAGAGTCAGGAGAAGCGTGTCCAGGATAGGAACAAGAAGATCCGGGACATGACCGAAGAACTGCAGTCCAAGGACTTCGAGTTAGAGCAGCAGCAGTCGGTGATAGAGAGGCTTCGTTCCCAGAAGAGGGCTCTCAAGGCCAAGATAGAGTCCTTGACCACTACTATCGAGGAGAACAAGGCCGCGATGGAGAACGCAGGCCTTACCTTTGTCGAGGAGGATATTGATGCCGATGAGTAGACTTGACTACTCGTTTATCTTTTATTATCATACTTGTTATTTGAGAACTTGTTATTGGACCATCCGACATGTGGATGGCTTGCTACTTGTGTGTTTTACTTTGTGAACTTGTTATTTTGTTGTTGAACTTTTATCTTTGTGTTGCATGCTATGTGTTTGCTTATGTGATGTAATGTGCATGAAAGCATCTATGGGTATCTCATTCTTATCTCTATTTGAACAAACCACAGATGCCTCCCCGTCGTGCAAACCCCAACCCCAACAACAACAACAACAACATCACTCCATAAATGCAGCAAATGATGACTCCTCAAACACAGCTGCTGCAGATGATGACAACGTTCATCCAGAACCAAAATAATAACTACAACAACAACAATAACAACAACAACAATAACAACAACAACAACAACCCTCCGGGCTTTGATATGCTCACCAGGTTCTTGAGGTTGAGACCAGCTAAGTTCTCAGGGACGACTGATCCCATGGTGGCCAACGATTGGCTATGTTCTGTGAACAAGGACTTAGTAACCGTGGGCTGTATGGATGCTGAAAAGGTCAGATTTGCAGCACATCTGCTGGAAGGGCCAGCCGCCACTTGGTGGGACAACTTCCAGATCACCACTCCCATAGATGAAGTGACATGGGATATCTTTGAGGATGGCTTTCGCACTGCTCATATCTCATCAGGAGTGATGAGCCTGAAAAAGAAAGAGTTCCACAATCTGAAACAGCGCCACCGCGGCGTGGCTGAATACATTGAAGAGTTCAACAATCTGGCGCGTTATGCACCGGATGAAGTTGACACTGATGCCAAGAGAAAGGAAAAAAATTCTTGAAGGCTTGAATGATGAGCTGAATCTGCAACTGGCTGTGGCATATGTTCCCACTTATCAGTCGCTCTGTGACAAAGCTGCTATATTGGAGAACAAAATGAAGCAAGTCGAGAGTAGAAAGAGAAAGCACTCCGACAAGCACAGCTCGGGATCGTCTCACAAACGATCTCACTATGATGACAGCGGAAGCTCAGGATCCCACAAGCATGGGAAATTCAACAAGCACCACAACCACAACCGTCATGACAACAAGCATCATCGCAGTCATGACAATGACAAGAACCACAAGAGTGGACATAAGAGCCACCACAGTGGTAATGGAAGTGGAAGTGGAAGTCAGCCTGTTAAGAGAGACATCAGTCAGGTTGAATGCTTCAAATGCAAGAAGATGGGGCATTATGCAAATGAGTGCCTGAAAAGAAAGTTGAAGGACCTATCAAGCCCAACCCTTTCCAGAAGGGACAGGTAAACCACATCAATGTGGAGGAGGTCTATGAGGAGCCTGATGCTGTTGCTGGTAAGTTTAGACACAATTCTATTCCAGCATTTGTACTCTTTGATACTGGTGCATCTCATTCATTCATATCAAGAGCATTTGTTGAAAGAAATGAAATAACGGTAGAAACTATTGGGTGTCCTATAAAAGTAAGTTCTCCTGGTGGAGAAATGATAGTGAATTCTGGATGTCATGATCTAGTCATAGAATTTGGGAAGTATAAGTTTCCCGTTAACTTGATAATTCTAAACTCCCAAGGATTGGATGTCATTCTGGGAATGCACTGGATGACTAAGTACAAAGGAGTGATAGATTGTGCCAATCATACTGTCTCACTCACAACTCCAGAAAATAAAAGGATCAGATTCAAGACCAGCTTTGAAGCAAAAAGGAGTATGCTTAATTCTCTTAAGGGGGTTAGCATGGACAATGTGCCAATTGTGAGTGAATATCCGGATGTGTTTCCGGAAGAACTGTCGGGAATGCCACCAGATAGAGATGTGGAGTTTCTGATAGATTTGGTACCAGGGTCTGGACCAATAGCAAAGAGACCGTATAAAATGTCAGTTGATGAACTTAAAGAACTCAAGAAGCAACTTGGAGAACAGTTGCAGAAAGGATTTATTCAACCAAGTTCTTCATCTTGGGGAGCCCCAGTTTTGTTCGTGGAGAAGAAAGATAGAAGTCAAAGGTTATGCATAGATTACCGATCACTCAACTAGGTAACTATCAAGAACAAATATCATTTGCCTAGAATCAATGACTTGTTTGATCAGCTTGAAGGAGCATGTGTGTTCTCAAAGATTGATCTAAGGTCAGACTATTTTCAACTCAAGATAAGAGAACAAGACATACCTAAAACATCGTTCACTACAAGGTATGGATTGTACGAGTATACCGTAATGCCTTTTGGCTTGACAAATGCTCCAGCATACTTCATGAATATGATGAACAAGGTGTTCATGGAATTTCTTGACAAATTTGTTGTCGTTTTCATCGATGACATCTTAGTCTACTCCAAGAGCAAAGAAGAGCATGAAGGACACTTACGATTAATACTTGAGAAGTTGAGGGAGCATAAACTTTATGCCAAATTCAGCAAGTGTGAGTTCTGGTTAGAGGAAGTTGGTTTTCTTGGTCATGTTATGACGAAGGATGGTGTAGCAGTTGATCCTGCTAAGGTTTCAGCTATGACTGAATGGGAATCTCCCAAGTCCGTGAAAGAAGTTCGTAGTTTCCTTGGCTTAGCAGGTTACTACAGAAGGTTTATCGAGAATTTCTCTAAGGTAGCTAAGCCCATGACTGAATTGTTAAAGAAAGACAAGAAGTTTGCTTGGTCTGAAGTTTGTGAACTCAGCTTACAAGAATTGAAGAAGAGACTTGTGACAGCACCAGTCTTGTGTCTGCCAGACTTGGAAAAGGATTTCCAAGTATATTGTGATGCATCTCATCAAGGTTTGGGTGCAGTACTTATGCAAGAGGGTAAAGTTGTAGCTTATGCTTCGAGACAACTCAAAACTCATGAAGTGAATTATCCTACCCATGATTTAGACTTAGCCTCTGTTGTCCATGCCCTCAAAACATGGAGACATTATCTTTTGGGAAAGTGATGTGAAGTGTTCACAGATCACAAAAGTTTGAAGTATATCTTCACTCAGAAGGAAATTAAGATGAGACAAAGAAGATGGTTAGAGCTTATCAAGGATTATGACTTAAGTTTGCAATACCACCCCGGTAAAGCAAATTTCGTAGCAGATGCTCTAAGTCGTAAGGTATTTGTGAATGGCCTTACCAAAGGAGAATTGCCAGATGATCTGTGTATCCAATTTAGGAAACTCAGATTGGAGATTGTGCTTGAAGGACATCTCATGTCTTTGGATGTTCAACCCACTTTGTTGGACAAGATCAAAGAAGCCTAGAAGATTGATAAAGAAATTGAAGAGATTAAAGGAAATATTAGCTTGGGAAAAGCCAAAGGATTCCATGAAGACGAACAGGGTACTTTATGGCATGGGAAACGTATCTGTGTTCCACAAGATCCGGAGTTGCGGAAACTGATTTTGCAAGAAGCACACAGCTCTCCGTATTCTATTCACCCAGGTAACACCAAAATGTACATGGACATGAAGGAAAGGTTTTGGTGGAATAATCTCAAGAAGGACATCGCCGAACATATTGCTTTCTGTGATGTGTGTAGTAGAGTGAAAGTAGAGCATCAAAAACCAGCAGGTTTGCTTCAACCACTACCTATTCCTGATTGGAAGTGGGACAAAATTGGTATGGATTTCATTACCGGATTACCAAGGACCAGGACAGGATATGATTCCATATGGGTAGTAGTGGATCGCCTAACTAAAGTGGCTCATTTCATACCCGTGAAGACAACCTATACAAGTGCTAAGTTAGCCAAAATCTACATGAGTAGAATCGTATGTCTACATGTAGTGCCCAAGAGTATTGTGTCAGATAGGGGAACTCAGTTCACTTCCCATTTTTGGAGACAGCTACATGAGTCATTGGGAACGAGGTTGGAATTCAGTACTGCTTTTCATCCTCAAACCGATGGACAAACAGAAAGAACTAATCAAATTCTTGAAGACATGTTGAGGGCATGTGCCCTAGACTATGGAGCCAGTTGGGATGAAAGTCTGCCTTATGCAGAATTTTCTTATAACAACAGCTATCAAGCCAGCATTGAGATGGCACCGTTTGAGTTTCTCTACGAAAGAAAATGTACCACCCCATTGTTATGGAATGGTGTGGGAGAAAGAAGTTTATTCGGGCCAGATCTTATTAAAGAAGCCGAAGAGAAGGTCAAGATGGTTAAGGACAGGTTGAAGATAGAACAGTCCCGACAGAAAAGCTACGCGGATCCTAAGCGTAGATAAGTCACCTACGAAGTTGGTGATAGAGCCTATCTTAGAGTGTCACCACTTCGCGGAGTGAAAAGATTCGGAGTCAAAGGAAAATTGGCACCAAGATATGTTGGGCCATTCAAGATTCTGAGTCGCAAAGGAGAAGTTGCCTATGAAATTGAATTGCCAGAATCTCTGTCAGCTGTCCATAATGTGTTTCATGTGAGTCAGCTTAAGAAATGTCATCCAGAAATGGAAGAAACTTCTTTGAAGGATACTATACCTTTAGAGGAAGTTCAACTAGAAAGTGATCTCACCTATGAAGAGAAACCTATCAAGATCCTTGAGACTGCAGAAAGAGTCACAAGGACTAAGACTATCAAGTTCTGCAAAGTGCAGTGGAATCATCATTCCGAAGAGGAAGCAACATGGGAAAGAGAAGATGATCTTCGGAAAGACCACCCTCACCTATTTGCTAGCCAATCCGAATCTCGAGGGCGAGATTCACCTTAAGGGGGTTAGATTTGTAACATCCCTAAAATCATGATTACAAAGTTTGCATATCATTCATGCATGCATATAGAATTGGGATCAATTTCAAACTCATTTCAGAAAACAGAAGCACATAGTGCTATCATTTTATGTGAGCAAACTTAAATCAAATGACCATCCTCATTTGAGATCTTAGTGTTTTAAAACCAAGTTTGTTTGCTTCCTTGTTGATTGGTTTGAGTGTGGAATTTGAACAAAATTTTACAAAATAGAAATGGTTTCAAAAACCATTTTCAAATATTTGCAAACCAAGTGCAATGTCCCTGTTATTTTGTTTTTCCAAAAATGACCAAGCCAACTCAAAGTGACTACATGGTTTTATGCCAAGTTTTGTGACTGTTGCACACTACAAAAATCCCAAAAAGATTTGAATTCAAATAGATTTTGAAATCATTTGAAAACCATTCCTGAAAATCAATTCAGAAATAGAAAAAGAAAAAGGCCAGGCGCTCCTATTCTAGCCCAACAGCAAAACCGGCCCAGCTAGCCCACCCGGCTCCCCCCTCTCTCGTGACGCACCTTGACGAAGTCGCCGACACCCAGACCCCACTCCCTCTGTACATTCGACGAAGCGGCCCCTCCACGTCAGCATCGTCTTCCCCAATTTCTCGCGCGCAGACACCGCTCCGCTATTACCACCGTGATGGCCTTGTGATTAAAACTCTCTTAAATTCCATTGATTCAGCGCAATCCTCGCCTCTCTCGCTACTTAAACCCCTCGCCCATGGTCATTTCCCCACTTTCCTCGCTCACTCCGCCACCAGGCTGCGCGCATTCGACCTCGAAACCCCGCAGCACCAACGACCTCCGGCGACTGATTCCGGTGAGCTTCGACCGCCCCCCCTTTCTCTAGTTCAAACTATCATGCCCAGCGTGATCTTGTGCATCTCCTGATACTCTTCGCTTGCCTGCTCGTGACCCAGGACGCCGTCCCTGTTCGTGCCCGCGACCGACCGAGCCGCCGCTCAACTCCGGCGACCAATTACGGTAAGCAGAGCGCGCCCCTTGCCCCCTCTTGCATACGAGGATGTTCGCCAATGTTTTGCGCGTCTCCTAATCCATCTGGTTCGTGCTAGGGCGACGCGAAACCTTGGCAACTACATCGTCTGCAACCTCTCGACGCCGTGCACAACTCCGACGAGCTCCAGCAGCCCCTGCCGTGCGCCCCTTGCCAAGCCACCTCCACGTTGAGCTTCGCCTCGACCCTGCGATTCTGGTGAGCACACTCTTTCCTCCCCGGGCGACCTAGAACGCCGGCACCGCCACGGACAGAGCGCTCCGCCGCTCGCCGTCGCCGCGCGCCGCCAGACCTTGGTCGTTTGATCAAGAGTCGTTGGATCTAGATCCAACGCGTGCGATAGAACCACTTAGCGAAGTGTTATGTTTTGATCTAAACTGTGCATCGCCACTTAGATCCTATGGCTCGCGTGCGTGATCCAACGCGAACCGGTACGCGCCAGTAAGATTAAGACGCGTGGCTAGGGTTTGAATTAAAACAGAATTTGAAATCAGATTTGTATCCAAATTTGATTTGCTTGTAACTTTTGATTCCCACGTTAGATTTTAGCAAATTTTATACCGTTGGAATCAGGGAGACAAGCCCTTTCTGTTTATGCAATGTGTTTAGTGTTTAGTTTCTGTTAAAATGACTTTATTTGCAGAAACTTGTTTAGGACTATTTTGAGTATAGGAATTGTTTTAGTGTAAAATAAACTTGGTTTAGCAAGTTTTTAACTTGTTTATGATTCAGTACTATGCACTTGCTTGGTTGAGTTTTAAAAATCATCACTTAGCATTTTTGCATGAATGCATATGTATTTTCGTTTGTTTGTATATGTTGTGTGTAATTTGTTGCTACCATTATTTGTGTAGACTTTGGTTCTAGTGATTGTGATTGTGAAGAGTGCTACTCTCCCAACTACCAAGGCAAGTGGTACTTCATGAATATTTCTATCCCTATATTTTTATACAAGCATTAGAAATATTTTGCTAAGTCTTGCATGTTACTATTTTGCCAAATGCCATGTTGGGAAATCCTAAGTAGTTGTAGAATTGCTAGGAAATTTCTAAGTTAAGTTACTATCTATGCCATGCTTATCCTAGCTAGTAGCAAACAAGGGTTGGTAAATTATACATGCTATGATGAAAATATTTCTAAGTCTTTAGACTTATGTTTTCTTAATAAAACAACAAAGTTAATGAATCACCTGGGTGGAAAGGGACTTGATTGGTGGATTTTGGTTGAGTGGTTACACAAGGCCCATGGCTATGGTTTACCTTGTGTATCTCACTTGTGGAAAGCCACCCAGGAACAAAGGGATTTTAGAGGCCAAGTGTTGAGAAGCTTCTAGTGTAGCCACTTGGCAATATGGGCTCTGCCTGGATCACATAGGTTGCTAGAACTTAGTCATTTGGACAGATGGTGGTACTGGGATGATAGGTTGGAACGCGTCCATTTGACTAAGGGAAGGTTTCTGAAAGGTCATGTCTTGGTGAAACCAAGTCTAGTGGGGAAAGTGCACAACCTCTGCAGATGGAAAAAAATCTAAGTACTTAGCCAAGTCCATGGCAATGGACAACTTGAGCGTCAAGGCATGGAAGCTATCAAGAATCTCATCACTCCAACTTCTAAGTAAAAACTTGTGGGTGAACAAGGGTGAAGGACCCCAATGTCTATTGGTGGTTTCTTGGGAAAAGTTTTGACAAAGAAAAACTTAGTGATTTCAACTAATAGGAAAAACCTATTTTGAGCAAAGCAAGCCAAGCTACACTTAGCAAAATTTCATATAGTAATATAGTCCACCTAAAATTTACTAAGGTATCACTTGCCAGTACTATTCCAAAGTATTGACCCACTGTGGCTGTAACTTGTGATGTTGCAGGTTACTCTGATGAGGATTAGGTGTCATGAGTCTACACTCAACATGTTTGCCTGTGGCACATGAAGATGAAGACTTATATTTATTTACTTATTCAAACTCTTGTATTAGGCATGTGGCCTTGAGTTGTAAGACTATGTTATCTTTGGAATGGATGTAATAAATGACCTTTGTATCTGTGTACTTCATCTTAAACTGTGGATGCTAGCAATGATCCAGGGACTAGCATTGCAATCACATGGATCCTTTTTCCTTTACAAAGGAGGGATCTTACACAGAAGGAGGAAGGAAATGTCACACAGGTGTCGCAAGCAACACGGAGACCTGCACAACACAAACTCAAGACTTTGTCCCAATGAATCAGTGAGGTTGTCAAGCTCACCGGTTTGCTGTGACAAAGGATTAAACGTATGGTGAGGAAGGTAATGGTTTGCAGCAAGTAAACAAGTAACAGTGGAAGGTGTATGAATGGTAAAGATTGGACCGGGGTCCATAGTTCACTAGAGGTGCTCTCCTTAGATAAACAACATGGCATGAAGGGTAAACAAATTACAGCAGGGCAATTGACAGGAACTGAGCGAGGCATAACAATGCAATTACTCGTCAGAAATATCCTATGAGATTCGATTGGTAAATACAACAAGATACATAGACCGCCATCCAACTGCATCTATGACTAGAAGTCCACCTTCAGGTTATCATCCGAACCCCCTCCAGTATTAAGTTGCAGGCAACAGACAACTGCTTTAAGCAAAGTGTGTAAGGTAAACAGTCCACATGTTCCATGAACAAGAGACCGTTGTTTTATCCCTAGTAGCAACAGCACATCTACAACCAAAGAGATTATTGTCACTTCCCTTGGAAACTAGAGGCATGAACCCACTATCGTGTATAAATACCCCCTCTTGGAGTCACTAGCAACTACTTGGCCAAGATAGCTACTAACAACGGAGAGCATGCAAGATCACAAACATAGACATGATAGAATCATAAAGACAAAACCATTAATCAAACCAACATAATAATCTCAATATCCATCTGATCTCCACAAACACAACATGCATGATTACAAATAGATTAGATCTTGATCATGAACGGAGCTCACAAGATCTATACATGAAAGCACAAAGGAGGAGATATAACCATCTAGATACTACATGGACCCATAGTCCAAGGTGGAACTACTCACGCATCATACCGGAGACAAGGCCTCCGGGATGATCTCCCATCCGGCAGGGTGCCGGGAAGAACTTCATATCCCCCTCCCCAATCTAGGGACGATGGTGGCGGCGGCTACAGACGGTTTCGTGGATATTTGATCGGGTGCTTAGGGTTTCTGCATCGAGGCATTCTTATAGGCGCGGGGCAGGGCCCACCCGCACCTAGGGGGTCTGGGCGCCCTGGACCGCCTCTCCGGCTCCCCTCCGGACTTCTTGTTCCCCACGAAAAGTAACTGACTTTGGTGTTTGTCCCGTCCAATTCCGAGAATATTTCTTTACTAACTTTTTTGAAACCAAAAACAGCAGAAAACAGGCAACTGACACTGTGGCAACTTGTTAATAGGTTAGTACCAGAAAACATGTAAAAATAACCTCAAAGTGTAGACAAGCAAAGCAAAGTAGATACTAAACAAGCATGGAGCATCAAAAATTATAGATACGTTTCCGACGTATCAGACACCCAGTTACAGTGTGGTGTTTGATGTCATCAAAGCATCCATCCGGTGATGGTGATTAGCATGATCTCATGGTCGAAGGAATTAGGTTACTATGATCAAAAAGCTTATAGCAAATGAACTATTGAAATGACTTGATCTTTATTCTACGCTTATCTATAGGAGCATGTCCATTACACCTTTCTCCTAATGATATGATCTTGTTGTTAATAATATCTCAATGTTCATGATCAGGAAACTATGATCATATAATAACCAACAAGCTAGTTTAACAAGAGGCTTTACTAGGGACTCTTTTATGTTTATAAATCACACAAGTATTAATGTTTCCGGTTAATACAATTATAGCATGGTATGTAAACATTTATCATAAGCATGAAGATATGATAATAACATCTTTATTATTGCCTCTTGGGCATATCTTCATCAAATAGCCCTGTCGAAATCAGACGAGGAAAGTTCCTTATTTAACACCCTCGCCGGGTCGTTCACGCTAGAATACAAGAACATCGGGTACACCCTCGCTTGGAGAGGCTGCACCCGACGCTTGAGGAATGTGTGGATGATGTCGATGCCGAAAAACCTCCTGACCTCGCATTAGCTGCAGGACTTCCACTCGCTTATATAGCGCTTTGAAAACTTTGGTTTCACTCGACAGGATGTCGTTCGACCAGGAGCGATTCCTGATGATCATCGTGCGGGGGTCGAAGGGGGCCAAGCTGTAGAGCTGGTCGTTCAGCTTCTTGTTGCGGATGTAGAACCACTTGTTCCTGCACCCTTAGGTGGACTCACAGAGGTGGATGGAGAAGTACTACTAATTTGGGCGGATATATATCCCGCACCCGCCCAGCTCATACACCGCGCCACTAACACCAGACTGCCTTTTCAAAGAATATAGTTTTTTGAAGAGGCCAAAGTGTGGCTCGATTCCGATCCAGCACTCGCACAAGGTGATAAAACACGTAATGTGAAGAAGGGAGTTGGGAATCAACTAGTATAGTTGAATCCCATAGAGAAAAAGGAGCCCACAAAGAAAGTTGTGGACAGGAAGGTAAAGGCCATGAATTACGAAGGCGTAAAACATCACCTAAAAATCTTTGGGTGTGTCAGGAGTTACCTCCTCGCCGGGGATTCAGGCATCGCCCTTCTCCTGAGATATCAGGTAGGATTCGCGCATACGACACAGGTCCACCTCCCACATTGTCGACCGCCACCAACTATCGTTAGTGACGTGGTCGGCGGTGGTATTTTTGGCGACACCAGCGGCGCTCGTCCCAGCGGCATGAACCTTCTTCGTCTTGCCCATCCTCTTGGTGCAATGCGTTGCATGCTGTGCACGGAGGATAGCGGAAGGAAAAACACGGAGGACGTCCAGCGCAAGAAGGAGCAGAGAGATGATATGTCCAAAATGTATCTACTTTCTCGAACACTTTGTTATTGTTTCTTCTCTAAACTTGTGTGATTTGGATACAACTAACACGGACAACGCTCTTTTCAGCAGAATTACCTTGGTGTCTTGTTTTTGTGCAGAAAATGAACTATCAGGAAAAATCCCGGAAAATATGCCTAAAACTATTTCTCACCAGAAGATCCACGGAGCCAAAAGGGGAGACAGAGGGGAGGCCTAGGGGGCCCAGACCCACCCTAGGCGTGGGCCCACTGACCCCACGCCTGGGGGAGGTCTGGCCACCACAGGCAGCTCCTCGGCCTCCCTCTGTGCCTATAAGTTGCCTTCTAACCTAAAAACAGAGGGGGGGTCGATAGTTTTCCAAAAAGAGTTCCGCTCCGCCGCCGCCACCAGAAACCAACATTCGGATCTAGAAACTCCGTTATGGCACCCTGCCAGGACGGGGAATTTGGAGAGGATCATCTCCATCGTCATCACCAACGCATCTCCATCAACCACCGATGTTTCCCTCGTCCATGGTGAGTAATCCCACGCTGTAGGCTTGGGGATGCTAGGGATTGGATGAGTTCTATCATGTAATCGAATAAGATCTGATTAGCATAGTGCCTAGTATCTCTATTAGTGTTATTTGACTTTTTTGCATCTTGTTGTGCTTAATGCTTGTCACTAGGGCCCGAGTGCCATGATCTTAGATCTGAACTTATTATTGAATCATTATGATAGTATTGTTTGTGATCTTATCTGTAAGTTGTGTACACATATCATTGTCTAGATCCAAAGCCCCAAAGTGACAATAATTGGGACAACCGGAGGGGATGGCTGTGGTGTGAGGATCACATGTATTCACGGAGTGTTAATGCTTTGCTCCAGTGCTCTATTAAAAGGAGCACCTTAATTGCCATTAGTTCCCTAGAGGCCTCGCTTCCACGGGCTGGCTAGACAGAAGATGTTGTGCAAGTTCTCATTGCGAGCACGTATGACTATATTTGGAGCACATGCCTAGGATTGTTTAGTACTTGGATGCTTGTTATTATTTATCTGCAATGCCCTAGATCTTCAAGTTACATGTTTAGACTTGTCCATGCAACGACCGTCCATACATCCTATGCCTACCGCACTCGAATCCTACTGTTACCGTTACTATTACTATTGCTACTGTTTCACTATTACTGTTACTGCTTCAGGAGATAAACATGCTTATGGAATTAGAACTAGAAGTGGTGCAGCTACTCAAGATCATTTATATCCTGAAGGACACCCTAAAATAATAGAGCAGGATTCCCAACAAGGTGAAGATAATAGTAGTCCTCGTAAGAGAAAGAAAAAGAAACATAAGATAGTTGAGGAACCACTTGAACCTGCTGTAGATCCTAATAGTATATCTGTCTCTGATGTTGAAACTAAGAGTGGTAATGATAATAATGATGCTCCTGATAAGGAGGAAGTTGAGGAAGAACCTGAGAAGCAAACTAAGAACACTAGGTACAAAAAGGAATATTTTATTGCTAATAAACATGGTAAAGAGGGAGAACCTTGGGTGCAGAAACCTATGCCTTTTCCAGGTAAGAAACACAAGTCAAAGGAGGAAGAACACTACAACAAGTTTTGTGAGTGGATGAAACCTTTATTTTTGCAAATTCCTTTGACTGATGCTATTAAGTTGCCTCCTTATTCAAAGTATATGAAGGATATTGTCTCTAATAAAAGGAAGATTCCTAATGAAGAGATTTCTACTCTACTTGCTAATTATTCCTTCAATGGTAAGGTTCCAAAGAAACTTGGTGATCCATGTATACCAACTATTCCTTGCTCCATTAAGAATAATTATGTTAGAACTGCTTTATGTGATTTGGGAGCTGCAGTTAGTGTTATGCCTTTTTCTCTCTATAAGAGACTCCAGCTAGAAAAGTTGATACCAACTGATATATCTTTGCAAATGGCAGATAAGTCAACTACTGTTCCTGTTGGTATATGTGAGGATGTCCCTGTTCAAGTTGCTCATAATTGCATGGTCTTAACTGATTTTGTGGTGCTTGAAATGGCTGAAGATGATAATATGTCTATTATTCTTGGGAGACCTTTTCTTAATATTGCAGGTGCTGTCATCAATTGCAATCAAGGAAAAGTAACATTCAATATTAATGACAAAGAGCACACTGTCTATTTCCCCAAGAAGGTTGTTAAGAGCTATTGCCTGAATTCCATTGAAAATATTGAGGGCATCAAGGTTGGAGAAATATATTGTCCCATTCCACAAGAAACTTTTGAAACTATTATGATTGGGACCATTGCTATCAAGTATGAGGTAACATAATCACCTTGTGGAATGCAAAGTTTTGTTTCATATAAGATTGTTTTGGTAACAAGACTTGATCAACCTTGTTAACAAAAGGATTTTTATGAACAAAATAATGTTTCCACTATGGTTATACTTGCTTTCTTTTACTTTTCTCCTTCCTAGTCTTTGCTTTAGCTTTAGTTTTGTTAGTTGTTTGCTTGTTTGAGTTTCTTAGAGCTCCTATAGTTTGGCTTTTGGTTTGGTTTTGCTTCTTCTGAAAAAACTGTTTCTGCGAGAAAATCAATTTTCATACCCTGAAAATTGGCCAAAAATAAAGTTTCCCAAAAAATCCTAGAAAATTCAAAATAAATTTTTCCTCGAAAAAAGGGGTAGAGAGGTACCACAGGTGATCCAGGGGGCCACCCCAGGGCCCCACACCCATGGTAGGCGCGACCTACCTAGGGGTGGCGCCTAGGGGGGTCTGGCCCACCTAGGCCCCTCCAGGCTGCCTCCTCAAAGCCACCTTCTTTCTCTCTCCCGAAAAACACCGAAAAAATTTCTCAAGCTCGAGTTCTTGCTGTTCTTGCTCGTGATTTTCGATCTCCTTGTTCAGCCCATGTCAAGTGTTGGTTTTTTGAGGGATTGCTCCTTGGTATGTGCCTCCTCCACTTGTCCAATTAGATTTGTGATTGGTAGATTGTATTTTGAGTATTTTGCTGATGTAGGTGACATGTTGTTTGAGCTTGCATGCTTGTTCCATGCTTAGAAACTTTGTTTTGATGCATGTGTAGTCCTCTAGCAAGTTCCTATAGTAGTTTCTCATCATTTATCAACTTAGAAATCACTTGGTTTGATGGTTGTCTAAAAATTTCAGAATAGGGAAGTCATGGACCACCACACCTTTGGTGACACTTTTGAGAGTGATGCACCTAGAAGGGCAAGGATTCCAAGGTCATCCACCAGTTCTAGACCCTCATATAATGAGGATCTCATCACTCCGCGATTTGGTGATGAGGGAGATGAAGGGGATGCGCACCCCTCCACCTTTCCTTGTCAAACTTTCTTGCGAGCTACTGGGATTCTTAAAAACTTCATGGCTTTGATTGAGAGGGCTGGTCTAATAAGTTTCATGCAGGATGAGAGTGCACAATATGCTTTACTTACTAAAATATTTGTGGAGAGTTTCTCCTTTACCAATAGTTTGTTCAATCCTTCTGTGTATTTCAGACTTTATGGCAGGGCTCATTCTATGACATTGAAGAACTTTTGCAAGGCCCTAGGACTTGGTACAACTGGGTCATCAAAGAAGATTACAGCTCTACCCGCTGATTTGTTGGAACTATACCGGGGAATAACTAATGATGATGACCGCAGAGCTCAACGAGGGAAGATAAAGAATATTCAATTTCCAGCCATCAGGTACTTTGCCTACTATCTTACCACCAGTGTTCTTGGTACGGATAACACTAGTAATATCTCCAACTATCAATTGGCCTTCTTAGCTGCTGCGCTCTATGGTGAGGATAAGTATAATCTTGGTTCCCTCATTGCTCGTCGTTTAGCTGCTAAGGGACCCATTTATGGGGGAATTATTGCTACTCGTATCGCTGTTGCCTTGGACATTGTTGTTGATCCACATGATACAGTTTTGGCTCCTCTGAGGCTTGATCTTGCTGCCATGAAGGCGCACCACTTTGTCACCTCTAGCTCTACTCTTGAGAACTTGGTTTATAGAATGTTGTTTACTGACGGGGAAGAGAGAGAGATCCCTCTACACCAAACCACTTTGCTTAGTATTTCCCAGGGACCTTGCTCACACACGAAGGCGGAGATGGATGACAAGCTGCGCTCTCTCAACTTCCACGGGCACTATCAGGAGGAAGCGCCCTCATATGACCCCGCGGTACACTACACAGGGGAGGCCTCGAGCTCGTACCAGGACGATGGAGCTTCCTCGACATGCTATGGAGGTGCATATACTTGGGCACCATGGGATTGAGCCCCACTTAGGCCAAAAGCCTAAGCTTGGGGGGTGGTAAACCAACATCACACTCATGTATATATCATGTTCGGTCGGATCTTTGTATATCCATTGTTTCGCTTTCTTTTTTGTTCTTCTTGCTTCTTTCTCAAAAACCCAAAACTACCAAAAATATTTTTGTTGTTTCTCTTGGTTTGTTTCTTTGCTTTGGTTTGCCTTAAAAGAAAAATCTAAAAATATTTTGCTTTATTTGGTTTGCTTTGTTTTTGTTTGGTTTTTCTTTGTTTGCTTGTTTCTAAAAAATCGAAAACACCAAAAATATTTGTTGTTCTTCTTTGGTTTTGTGAGTTCTTTGAAGGGTTCGTCCGTTCTCAGTGGATATTGGTTTTCATGTTAATTATTCAAGTCACACAAGTGAAGGGCAATAATGGAGATTAAGACTACTCAAGGTGTGGTAAGAGGCTGGTAACAAACTCTATTTGTTTCATTCTTGTACATATACTCATCATTTTGAGCATGCTTAGCCTGTTTGTGTAAGTTGTATGTCATTATGGATGCTTAGTAGTTCTTGCTTGTCTATGATTACCCACAGCTTGCTAATAGTTTGTAGCATGTCATATGAATGTTTGCTTGCACTGTTTTATTCATACTTTGGTATGATATTGTGGTATCCTCCTCTGACTGTTCATGTGAATCGACTTGGCACATGCTCACGCATGCATATGACTAATCAATAGTCAGTAAGCCTCGATGATTTATTTTGCCTCATAGTTCTTGTATCACTTTCATGCCATATTTAGTCCTATTTTGTTGCAAGCATGATTATGACAGCTATTGCTCTCTTGTTTGTTGCTCCCTCTCTATTGCTAGCCTTCATTTGCACTGAGTATGTGCTCTACCTGTGCTTCCAACTCCCCAAAACCAATATTGTCAGATGTGTCCACTATACCTACCTATTAGCATCATTTGCTACTTCAGTGCATATTTTATATATGCCGTGTTTTCTTCCAAAATAAAATGTTTGTCTGTTTTGAGAAAGTTAGTTAGTAAAGCTCTCACGAACTTGATGGCACACTTTATTCCTTGCGCTTAATAATTCTGAACCATTGTGACTAGTCCATGAAAGTTATATCCTTGCTTATTATATACTGGGAGTCAGCAGAACCGTGCTGTCACGGGAACACTTTCAACACTCTTTGGATATCTCATCTAGTTGATTCCTTGCTCTTTTGTTTATGGATGTCGACGATGTGAAATAAAAGGGGAAGTTGTTAGTTCTTGGAGTTTATACATTGTGTTAGAGAAACGCCTAGGCCGCTAGCCTAAGCCATGCCTAATCATGGTGGAAACTTGTAGCATCACTGTAATGAGAATCTAGGAAGCATCCTCAATAAAAAGCTATGCATATGGTAAATAAAAAGATTGCTTAGATGCTCATTGTCTGCTTGCCTTGTCATTTTAGTTATGGGAAAGCTCCTGTACCATGTGCAAGGGGTACCCCGTTGGCGGTTCTCGATGATATGCATGTATTTACAATGACAAGAACTTTCAGGTGACCAAAGTTGAGTAGCATGCGGAGCGACTGTCACATCCCAAAATTCTCCAAATTTTGAAATGTGAAAAATAAACAAACAAAATAAAATTTTGTTGAAATTTAGGGTGAGAAGAAACTTTTGATTCCAATTGGAAACATCAAAACCTATTTTGATCAAATAAAATCCTAAAAGGATTTAAAAAGATAAACAATTAATAAATAAAGTTAAAATAGTTGGAATCACTATTTTTGGATCTTTTAATAAAAAGATTTGGTTTTCAAAAGAAAAGGTAGAATTATAAATAAGGATTATTTTATAGAGCCAACTTAAATCTTGGCCAAGCTTTTGAAATAAATATTTCTATTTGATAAAAAGAGTAAAGGTTTATTTAAATAAAATAATGAGGATTTATTATTATCCAATTTTTATTAAAGTAAAGGCTTTTCCATTTTAAATAAACACTAAAACTTGTTAATTTATTTTAAATAAGATTTCCAAGTGTTTTATATTTCCAAATAAAACCTACTGAAATGATTTGGTATTATTTTAGATTTCAAATTGAGTTTTAAAATAAATCAAATCCTATTTGAATTAATGACTAAGGTCTATTTATTTAATTAATAATGGATACTAAAAAGAATTAAAAATTATTTTGTTTTGGACTTTGGATTATGTTGTTAAACAGAATTATAATCTATACAAAGTTTGGTGGTGGTTTGATTTGAATTGTTTGTTTGAAAATCAAATCTGAATTTTCAAACAGAAAAAGGAAAAACTTTCTGTAAAAAAAAGTGAATCAAACCCAGCCCAGCTAATAGGCCCAGCAATCCCAACTAAACTCACCCGCAGTGAAATGTTTTCTACTTAGAAAAGAACCCGCTGAGTCACAGACAAGCAGGCCCCACTCCCTCTTCCTCCACCTCGCTGACAGGCAGACCCCACACGCCTGTGTCGTTTCCACCCGCGCTAGCCGTTCCCCCTCGCTGTTTCTGCCTTCATTGCGGCGATCAATTCGCTTAATTGGCCGGAGTAAACTCACCAGTGACCACGCTCGTTAAAGAGCCTCGCCCTACTCTCTCTTTTCCCCCAAGCTCCATCCCCTCTCTGCCTCCAGGCTGCGTCAATCGCGAGCTCGAACTCACTGTCCCCGACGAACATCTCCGGCGAAATTCCGGCGACTCCGACCGCCCCTCTCCTCACAGAGCACGCGAGCCTGTTCCCCATCGTCAGGCGCACCTGCCCATAGCCCAGCTCGCTCCCGCGCGCTCTAGAAGCTCGGCTTCGTCAACATCAGAGCGCCACCGTCTTGATCGTTTCCCGTGAACTCCTGTATCCTCCGTTCGCCCCAGCACCTCCTGTTGATGCTCCCATCATCCCCAGATTAGCCCGCGTCTAACCGTGCCCCTAGTTTGCCTTGGCACGACCTGCAGCTCTGTCCCCGTCAACCTCCAGAGACGCCCGACGCCGACGCCGTCTCCGACGAGCAATCCCCTCCATTCCTGAGCTCCCCTCGCCAAGACAACGCCACCTCGAGCTTCGCCAACCCTCTACGAGCACGGTGAGCACCCTGTATCACCGGCTCCGCCGTAGCCAGAGCGTGCGCCGCCGCCAGTTCCTGGTCATAGCGCCGTAGCCGTTTGATCATCATCCAGCGGATACGATAGAACATAATCGAAGGGGTATGAGTTGATCAGCGCCGTGCTATTTAAGTGAATCCTGCGGTCCAGAGTGGCTGATCCGCACGAAGCGGTACCAGCCAATAAGAACGAGCCTCGTGGACAGAGTTTTGTTTAAAAACAGAATTAGAATCTATTAGGATTGCAAATTTGTAAAATTCATAACTTTAGTTCTACACGTCCAAATTTTGCAAATTTTATATCAATGGATTCAGAAGAACAAGTACTTTGCAACCATGCACTTTTTTTAATGATTTGCTTCTGGAAAATTGGTTGAATTTGCAGAAACATGTGTAGGCTTATTTTGAATATAAAAATTGTTCTAGATATATTTTTAATATGAAATCTTTGCAAAATGGTTTGTTGTGAACCTACTGACCATAGGAATCAACTTATGGATTTAAAAATGTATTTTGTGGAGTTAGGGAATAATTAATTGAGTTAGAGCATTTCTAGTCAAATAAAAATATTATTTATGGTTTAGAAAAGATTTCTTGAGTGAAACCTTTGGGAAATGATTTGATTCAAACCTTCTGACCCTAAACACCAAGTTTTGAGAATTAAAATATATTTGGTGAACTCTTTAAAGAATATTGCTTTGCTAAAAGCATTTTCAATCACATAAATATTGATTTTATTTTAAAATGGTTTATAGATAAAACCTTTTGAAAATGGTTTTACCACTTTAGTAAATGACCACTTTGAACTTTATAATGTTTAGAGCCTAGTAGAAACCACTTTTTCAAATAAAACTAACTTTTGCATGCTTGCATGCATGACCTTGTTTTGTTATTTTATGTGTGATAAATTGTTTGAATATTATTTGAATTTGTGTTTGCTTGATTGAATTGTAGTGAAGTTAGAAGAAGTGTGATATTTGCAAGATCAAGAAGTGAACCAACATTCTCTACTAAAATGGAAAGTGACACTATCATCCATGTCCTACTATTTTCATTACACTTAGTGGATTTTGTAACATGCATTGAAAGGTTTACTATATTTTTATGCTATGCTAAATCCTAATAGGATACCCTTATATATCCCTTAGTGGAAACATTGTAGTTGTAGTATGCTTAGCCCAGCTATATATTTGGGATGGGATACATGTTATGATTATATGAAGAATTGAAAAGATATATGTTTTATATAATAAAACAAGTACTCAATGGACCACCTGGGTGGACAAGGATACTCAAGTTTTGGACAAGGTGGAAACAAAAGGAACCATGTTTATATGGCCATCTCTTTTTGTATGTGCACTAGAAGAAAACCACCCAGGGACTTAGAGATTGAAAATGTTTCTCGTACAGTGGCTTTCGTGTACAGCCACATGCTAAATGGGCTCTGGCTTAGTCAACTACATAGTGGAAGACCCATGTGAAAGAACATTTCTTAATCCCTAGTGTTTTGTGTGTTAGATAGCAATACCAAGGATCATTTAATTTGTGTTGAAGTGTTGCAGCTCTATTTGAGAATAAAGGGAAAAGAACTCTGCCTTTGGGGGCGGATAATCTGGCCCCACCAGGGGCGGATAATCCGCCCCTCCCTTTGCCCTAGCAGGCGCAAGCCCCAGAAGGGGGCGGAATTTTGGCCGGATTTTCCGGCAACGCCGGATAATCCGCCCCCCTGCTCTTCGCCAAGGCGCAAGCCCCAGAGAGGGGGCGGAGTTTTGGCCGAACCTTCCGGCATGGCCGGATTATCCGCCCCCCAAGATCTTCACCAAGCTTCACCAAGGCGCAAGCCCTAGAGAGGGGGCGGAGTTTCCCCGGGAGAATCCGCCCTTGGGGCGGAGTTTTCCCAGGGGGTGGATAATCCGCCCCAAGTGGGGGGCGGATAATCTGCCCCCATAGTTGTGCAACGGCAAGATCTGGGGAGGGGGTATTTAAGCCAGCCATCCCCCTCCTGCCAGAACTCTTGATTCATCTCGAAAAATACCAGATCAGATATGAAAGCTTCATCCAAGAGTGCTCCACCTAGATCCACCCAAAGGCCCCATCCCTTGGGGAATCGAAGGAGGAGAACTCGATCTTCATCATCAGCAATCAAGCGCTTCATCTCCTCTCCATTCATTTGGAGAACCTCTGATCTAGTATTTCTTGCAAATATCTAGATCCTCGACTTTGTTTATATTGATAAACCTTGTTATTGTGGCAGCTTGTTGTCATCCCGGGAGCCCCCAATTCAGTTGTGGGTGTGTGCCCCGATAGTGTTGTAAAAGGCACCGGTTCCCGCCTCGAAGGGATCCAATAGTGGAGAAGGTGGATCAGGCCTCTCGTGGCGAGATCCATCGGAGAATAGGGTGAGGCCTATTGTGGCGTGGTGGCCTTAGAACCGCCCACCCCTCCAACGCAGATGTACTTCCCTTAACAAGGAAGGAACTGCGGTAAAACAAATCCCCGTGTCTCCGCGTGCTCCACTACGGTTTCCTCGCTCCTCTTTTACGTGCTTAATAGTTAGGGTTACATATAGGGAAATTCTCGTAGTTGCATATCTAGAGAATTTACTTTGTGTCAAGCCTAAAATTGAAAAAGTATTAAAAATTGGTTAGCACCTATTCACCCCCCCCCCCTAGGTGCCCATACGATCCATTTAAATTGGTATCAGAGCCTCGACTCTTATTTCGGGCTTAACCACCTAAGAGAAGTATGGGTTCCAAGGGAGATGGGAGTGATGCTCCAGAGGTAGTCACCATGAACGATCTCAAGACGTTGGAAACAACCTTGGTGAGTTCAATGGAGGCTAAGATGGAAGAGATGCGTCAATTGATAATGCGTCTCTCCACATCCGCAAAGATCACCTCCATCTAACTCTGAGGCGCAATCCAAGGAAATGGGTAAAACTGTTTCCAAAGATAACGAAGTGGTAGGCGATGATACTAGCAAGAGCTCCTCCTCGAAAAAGGATAGCGGTAAGGATGGATACAATGAGGTTTCTCATGTGTATTCCCCTGATCCGCCTATTCCTCACCCACATATACATAATAGGGGTGATCCACCCAAACTTTCAGCATCTACTTTCTCTCAATGGCAAGTTTTGATGAAATCTCATGTGTGCAGTTCCTCCATAGAGTTGTGGAAGATCATCGAAAATGGTCTTCATGTTGGAAATCCTAACAATCTCACAAGAAGAGAAGTGGTCGATAGCCAACTCAATGCTACAGATCTACACATGATACAGCTTGGTGTGGTTGAAAAAGACATGCCACACATTCAGCATCTTAGCACAGCTAAAGAAGCTTGGGATGCTCTCACCGAGATCTTCATCGGAAATGAAAGTATGAGAAGGAATAGATATGATGCCTTGAGCAATGAAGCTGAAGGATTTTATATGCTGGATGGAGAAGACCACGAGGACATGTATAGGAGGCTCAAGGCAATAGCCACAACCTTCAGAAACCACGGTGCTGCTCATGTTGATGATGCTTGGATCAAGCGCAAGTATGTCAGTGCTCTTATGCCATTTGAGCCCACAGATTTGAAAAGTCTCCAAGGTAGGCATAACTATCACCTCATGTCATCCAATGAGGTAATGCAAGAAATGGCCGCCTTCAAAGTGGCTGCCAAGAATGTCAAGATGCTCGTGATCGAGCTATGGGGATGCAAAAGGGGTCAACATGGCCTTGAAGACTAGTGTGATTGATCATGATGAATATGCGGTAGAAGGTGACTGTATCCGAAGATATAAAAAGGATCCACGGACAATACTTGGCTCTTTATGCAAGAAACTTTTGGAAAGATCCAGCCAAGGCTAAAGCTGAACTAGATCGCAAGAGTGGAGCCTATGGAAGAAAAGAAAATGGTCCCAAGCTCAGAACATGCTTTAATTGTGGTGACCGGCTGCACTTCGTAGCTGAGTGTCCATATCAAAGTAGAGAGGATAATGGAGGAAGACTCATTTTCAAGGACAAATCAAAAGCTCCACGTAATAAAAAAATTGTAAAGAAGAATGATCCTTTCAAGAAGCAACCAAAGATTGTTCTAGTGGCTCAAGAAGAATATTCATCGGGGAGTGAAGATGAGGACGAGGACGATAGCTCTCAAGAGGTGGCTGCTATAGCCCCCACATCTACATCAACATCTCTCTTCGACTCTCCGAACGAAAACATCATCAACAAGAATGCTACTTGCCTCATGGCAAGAAGCTCCGAGGTAACTTCTTCTAACTCTTCTTTTCCCAAGGCTATGATAGACATGGATGATCCTGCTAGTATTAAGGTTAAAGAAGAGATTATTGCTTTGGATTATTTCTATACTAACCTGCAAGGTGAGCACAAAGTTCGTTTTGAGGCTCTTATGGATTAGCTGGCCCAAAACGAAGCACTCCTCGAAGAAAAGGGCAGAATTGAAAGGGAGGATGCAATGGAAATTGCATCCCTAAAAAATGCTCTTGAAGAAGAAGAAGCTCGGGTCTCTCTTGAAGAGAGGCTTGAGTCTATGGAAGAGTCACATGAATAAATTGTGACTAAACTCGTTAAGGAACGTGACAATGCTGTCACCAAGGCAAAGAAGTTAAAGAAGGAAAGGATTGACTTTGGGGCTGCTCATGATAGACTCTCCGAGGAATTGGTGAAATTTGACAATGCTCACAAGGCGTTGAAAAACGAGTTATCTATTATCAATGAGTCACATGATCAGCTTCAAAGTCGATTGTCCGAATATGATACTCCTAGCTCGTCCAACTCAACATATAGTAACAAGAAAAATGCTAGTGTGGAAAAAGAAGTGATCAAGGACATCACTACAAAGGACAAAGGTGTGCTTGATGAAGTCCTTGGCAAGCAAAGGTCAAATCATGGTAAACAGGGACTTGGGTATGTCACCAAGTCCAACAAGAAGAAAACCAAGACCAAGAATGTGCAATTAAAGACAAGCACTGCTGAGAAGGTTGTCACAAAAGACAAGACTAATAATACTGGTTTTGCAGGGTCTCACAATCCGAATTATGAACTCTTTTGTGATGACTATGGCGATGTTTATGCTTATTATGTTGGTCCTTTTGATGAATATATTGCTTGGTCTATTTGGGTCCCAAAGACCCTTGTTACTAACATGAAAGGACCCATTGAAAAATGGGTACCTAAATCCAAGTAATTTTCAGTGGCTATGCTTATGGGTCGAAATGGGTGCTGGATAGTGGCTGCACTAGTCATATGACCGGAAGCAAGGAGATCATCACGGAGATGCGTCCAAATCTTGATAATATCACAGTCTCCTATGGTGATAATTCTAAATCTCAAGTATTGGGTCTTGGCAAGGTTGTGGTTGCCCACGATATCTCTCTCGTGGACGTCATGCTTGTTGAGACCCTTGGCTACAATCTTCTTTCTGTTCGTGCCCTTGGTGTTAGACCCCTCCTTTATAAAGGAAAGGATCCCTCTGATTGCAATGCTAGTCCCTGGATCAATGCTAGCATCCACAGTTTAAGATGACACTACTAGGAAAACGGCTATAGGTAATCAGCACATCCGTGGCTCACATGGTTGAAGTGCCCCACGGCTAAAACAGGCGTGGCTCACCTGTGGGCAGTGCCCTACTAATAACTAGAACATCCGTGGCGCACATGACCCTAGTGCGCCACAGATATGTGTGGGCCAGGGCCCTGTTGGCCACACGCCAAACTTCTGTAGCGCACTACAGCCATGTGCGCCACGGTTGTTAGGGTCATCTGTGGCGACGTGCATGGTGCGCCACGACCGAGCGCATGCCCACCTGCCTCAAACGGCCACAAACTGTGGCGCACTCAAAGGCGCCACAGGACTAAAACATCTGTGGCGCACTCCGCCTAGTGCGCCACAGAAGTTTGTACTCCCTGTGGCGCACTGAGGCCGTGTGCGCCACGGATGTGTCGATTTTTTTAGGACAACACTTTATGTGCACATGTGTGACCACATCTCCACCACCCCACACTTCACTTTCCCCTTCTTCTTCCTCCTTAGATCTAGTCGGGTTCTTCTCCTTCCCACCTCAATTTCTCCACACATTCACCATTTTTAGCATGTAAAACTTGCTTTGGATGTTACATAAGTAATAGAGGTGGTCTCCGGTCTCTCATCTATCCGTCTCCGGTCGACGCGCGCACCTCTCCTTTCCATCTTTCTCGCGATCGGTCTCTCATCTCGGTAAGTTGTCCATGTAAGGATGTGTTCATGTGTATATGGATGATGCATGTGCTCATATGTATGTAGATGATCGATGCTCATGATGTGTGTATGTGTGGAGAGGATCGATGGTCATATGTGTGTGTATATGGAGAGTATCGATGATGCTCATGCATGTGTGTATGGAGATGATAATGATATGTTCATGTGTGTATGGATCGGTCTCTCTCTCTTGTGTTTGTATGTGAACAAGTTGCCATTTGTTTTGCCAAAATGTTGATTCATTTCCATTTTGGCAAGACTTTGGCATTTCGCAAAGGTCCTAATTTTAGGATAGGTCATGCCGAAATTTTCTATCGACCATTGCATGCATGCATTCATTATGTGGTTCTAATAGACTTCAAAATTGTACCGTGTACATCGTGCAGGAAAAAATGGTCCGCATAATGAGCGAAGGCATTGTGGCTAGATTTTTGAAATGTGCGACGGCCGACATGATACGAAATAACAAGACAGATATAAGATGTCCGCGTAAGATGCAAACTCAATCGGGTGATCGACCCAGATTCCGGAATCTGCGCACTCGCCCGCCATGGTTTCATGGATGGATACACTTGGATAAGCGATGGCGTAGATGATGGAGACGGTGATCATCATCACGGCGAGAACGGGCGAGATGATGAAGAGGCTCGGAGATGGTGAAGGTACGGAAGGCACCGGATGATGATCTAGATGCCGAGGAGCGTGACGATGGAACAACGTCAGTGGGTGCGGGACCCTTATGTGCAAGAGCTGCTTCTCAAGAAGACGAGTAACGCCAGCTGCCGCTAGAGAGAAAGCCAAGCTTGCAACTTGAGAAAGACGCGTTACTCCATTGTATGAAGGATGCAGCCCGATGATACCCGTTGAATGTAACGCTCAAGGCTATGGAGATGAAGGCAAAGCACAAATTGAGCGACGCAAGCTTCGACGATATGATGGCATTCGCACGATCGCTCCCGGAGGGGAACACATGTCCAACTAGTATCGAGGATGCCAAGAAAATCGTCTCTCTCGATCTACCGCACGTTAGATATCACGTATGCATCAACGATTGCATCATTTATCGGGCGAGGACGGAGAAAACCACATGTCCGGTGTGCGGTGTGAGTCGATAAAAGAAAGGGAAGAAAGCACCTCGAAAAGTGGTATGGTACTTTCCTATCACCCCTCGTCTGCAGCGCTATTTCGCGGACCCTAAGGAAGCAAAGCTCATGCGATGGCATGCGGAAAGGAAGAAGCCAGGAGATGATGATGACCCCGAAAAGGATGAGCTGCTGACGCCACTTTCAGATGCTAGCCACTTGGAAGCATTGGACCTCGAATTCCCAGAATTCGTTGGAGATTCGAGGAACATCAGGCTTGGTGCGAGCACCGATGGACTCAATCCGCTCGTAGCCGAGCAGCACGCACAACACTTGGCTGTGTTTGTATGGATGTACAACCTCCTCCATGGTTGTGCATGAAGAAGAAGTACATACAAATGAGTATGCTAATTCAAGGGCCGAAACAACCTGGTACCGACATCAATCTGTATCTCGGCTGTTGAAAGAGGAGCTAGCCACGTTATGGGAATCTGAGCCAATACTTATGACGCCGTCGCACAAGATTATTTCACTATGAGAGCCGCGTTGGTCACTACGGTGCAAGACTATCCAGTTGCGGGTATATCTCGGGCAGGTTATCCAAGGATTCCACGCATGCGTTAGGTGCATGGATAACACAAGCTATCTCCAACTAGAGAAAGATCCAGGTCATCGAAACCGTGTTCATGGCGCACCGGAGGTGGCTCGCAAGAATGATCCATGGAGAAAACGTGGAGACCTGTTCGATGGCAAATCGAGACCCGAGGAATCCCAGAGCGAGGGAGCGAAGAAGTGGAAGAGTTGCTGAAAAACCGGAAAGATTGTCCTAAGCACGGAAAGAAGCGAAAGAGGCAACAAGACAAGCCACGATGAAGGTATGGAAAACAAGGTCTGCTCGGGAGCCATATCGAAGTTTCTCTCGACGCCTCATAGCCTCGACATCATGCATATCACGAAAAACGTGCGAGAGTCCGTCGCCACCATAATCAACATGCCGAGGACGAAAGATGGTCCGAAAGCAAGGCACGACCTGATATGCTTGGGTATCCGGAAGGAGCTTCACGGAGGACGACTACTCCGATGATCGGGAAGATGACGATGATCATGAGTCGAGACGACACAAGGTCGTCGGAAGGGTAAAAAGTTCAAGAAGAACGAATATTACTGCCTCCTTCTTGCTTCACTCTAAGCCGTGATGAGATCAAACAGTTTTTCAAGTGCCTTCTAGGAGTCAAATTTCCTTACGGCCACGCTGGCAAGATAAGATACCTAGACGAGGTGAAGCAGAGGTTCTGGCATGAAGTCTCACGACCGTGCCGTGCTAATGACGCAGTACTTCCGGTCGCACTAAGAGGGATAATGGACGAGCACGTCCGTGAAACGTTATTTGGCTTATGCAAGTTTTTCGACGTCATCTCTAGGAAGTCGATTGGCTTGAATCAGCTCGAAGGCTACAGGAGGAGATCGTGGTGATACTATGTGAGCTTGAGGTCTACTTCCCACCCGCATTCTTCGACATTATGGTGCATCTGCTGGTCCATGTCGTGGAGGACATCGTAACTCGGGCGATGTTTCTCCGCAGATGATGGCGTTCGAAAGGATGAACGGACACATCAAAGGATACGTTCGCAAGGTCCCGGCCCAGATGGAAGCATAGCCAATGGCTTTCTAGCCAAGAGTGCATCTCTTTCGCACGAATTATCTAGACATCGAGAACCCCTGCGGTCTTCCGTCAATGACACCTTGGCAAGCTCGACGGATCTGGTCACCGAGAGGGTCGCCGATAACGCATGCGCACTTCGATTTTCGACGCGCAGACTTTGATCGAGCAAACCTCATCGCTCTACAGCATTTAGAACTAGTCGATCCTTGGGTACAGAAGCACAAAAGGTTAATCGAGAAGAAGTACAAAGGACCGGGGCATACAGAGGACGCAGGAGAAATAATCAAAGAGCACAACTCAGATTTCACGCGTTGGTTTAGGCGGGCGCTCCTTGATAATCCCCGCTCGCATTCTTCCGACACGGAAAGATCATATTCACCTTGTCGCGAGGACCGATGCAAAACCTGGTGACCTATCAGCGTATGATATCAACGGCTACACATTCTACACGGAGGAAAAGGACAACAAGTGTGATTATCGAACTCAGCGTAACGTCGAATTCTACACCGATGACAACGTGAAGGAAAGATTCTCGGAAGAATCGAGGAGATCCGGGAGCTCGACTCATGGAGAAAAGGTGCCGATGTTCCGTGTCGGATGGGCAAAGAACGTCGAAGAGAAGACCGGTATTTCACAACCATGGTTATACCCAAGCAGCCAAATCCAAGGCCGCGGTGCAAGCGTGGCCGAAAAATGAACCGTAGTGCGGCTACCAAAGTGGACCAATGTTTTTCATTACCGACCCGACAAAGCCTAGCCGTGTTGTTGTGAGGAGAGGAAAAGGAACATCATCGGAATGGATGGAGTCGCCAATGAGCAAGACTTCCCGATGCGGCGATCCAAAGATTGAAGATGACGACTACGATGCGACAACATACATCACAAGAAGAAAAGGACAACCCTACCCAAAAAGGTAGCCGTTCGAAAGAAGAAACATTAAAGTCGGGGCTAAATTATTCAACCGCGACAAAGAAGAAAAAAGATTGTAAAACGCTAGCTCAAAAAATATTGTAAAGCGTGGTCGAAAAAGATTGTAATATTCATGGACAAATTATTATGAAATTTAGTTATACTTTAAATCATATTTTTGGGCATTTTGGAATATTATTACTTTTGGGCATTTTGGAATATTTAAAAGTATTTTAAAATCAAAATAAAACTTCTATGGCATATATCACCACTTTTGGGCATTTTTGGAATATTTAAAAGTATTTTAAAAACAAAACAAAATTTGTATGGCATGTATCACCACTTTTGGAACATTTTAAAGTATTTTTGGAACATTTTAAAGTATTTTTGAACAACCCGACGCCCTCCCCGTCCTCTTCCTCCCGCCGCCCTCTCGCCCCAACATTAATTATTTTTAGAAATAGAAAATGGTTTTGGATTATTTATTCAAATCCATACACTTCTTATGTTTAAAGTTTTCTAAATTCCAAATTGATATTAAAAAATATAAGTTAATTCATTTTAATTGTAAATGGTTCATATTTTAAATGGTTACATTAATTGTTTTTAAAATGAAAATGGTTTTGAATTATTTATTCAAATCCAAACACTTTTTATGTTTAAAGTTTTTCTAAATTCCAAAGTAATTATCATTTAAAAACATTACAAATTTAAACCCCAAAATAAAAATAAAAGAGAGAAAATAACTGAAATTTTTGAAAAGCAGATACGTCCGGTTGGAGCCACCAACCGGACGAAGAGGCCCTCGCTTCATCTTTCTTGTGGGAATCGTCCGTTGGAGCCACCAACCGGACAAAGAGGCCTCGCATGCGCCCTTCACAGCTGCTGAAAATTGGACTATAGGTCGGTTGGTGGCTCCAACCGAGATGAACCTTTAGTCCCGGTTGGAGCCACGAACCGGGACTAAAGGCCGTTTAATAACAGCGCGTGCCTCCTCTTCTTACCGTCCCCGCTCACTTCTCATCCCCATCTCTCCATCTCTCAGCCCACCAATCGAGCACGATCTGCCGCCGCCGCTCTCGATCCGCCGCCGCGTCTGAGGAGGAGGAGGGCTCCCCGCGTCTCAGGAGGAGGCCCGCGTCTCAGGAGGAGGCCCGTGTCCGAGGAGGGGCAGCCGCCGCGTCTCAGGAGGTGGAGGCCGCCGTCGTCGCACTCCGTCGTTCGCCCGTCGTCGTCCGAGCCCTGCCAGCTGCACGTGGAGGAGGAGGAGGAGCCCTGCCAGCTGCGCGTGGAGGAGGAGGAGCCCGAGTCGTGCGCGTCCGAGGAGGAGGAGTCCGTGGAGGAACCCGCCGTCGTCCGCCAGCCCGCCCGCCGTCGTCCAGCTCCGCGCTCCCTCCTGGTGAGTCTCCTGCCGACCTCCCCTCTCCCTCTCTCCCTCTCTCGCCGGCGTTGGATTGATGGGCCGTGACCAAGTCCGTGAACTGGCCCTGCAGGGCCTCGTTCAGGTTAGGTTCAGGTTAGGTTCAGAGTTAGGTTCAGGTTAGGTTCAGAGTAGCAAGATTCAGGTTAGGTTTAGGTTAGGTTCAGAGTAGATGAAAATGGAATAGTAGAACAAAGATATGCAGTAGTAAAACTTGTGTTTTTTAATGCATGTCTCCTATGTTTACATTGCAGTAGTAGAACAAAGATATGCAGTAGTTTACATTGCACTCACTAACTATGAACCTGTGTAACCTGAAGGTTTCATGAAACCAAGTTCCTTTTTTCTTGTTGTATAAGAAAGTGCATTTCCTTTTGTGCATATGGACAAGCTGTACATGGTCCTTATTTGGTCCTTATGGAAAACCAGAAATCGTTAAATTACCAAGGCACAAGAACCATTTGTTCCTTTGATGCATGATCGATTAAATTACCAAGGCACAAGAACCATTTTAATTGGGTTGTCATTGTTGCTTAAAGAGATAGCTTCATCATGGCTATGCTTAAATTGATAACAAAAGTTTATATGGTTGTGGCCTTTGTCTTTGGGACTGGATGGATGTGGTTGTGAAATGGTTTGGAAGAAAAATAGAGTAGTGTTGGTTTTGCTACTATCTTCTGGGACAATAGCACCTTGAAATTGTGCTTGTGCTTGTATATGAAGCACTTTATTATGTGTGTATGCAGGTTCTTGTATGAAACGAGTCCCGATTTTTGCGGAATGTTGATTAACTTCCGTTTTGGCGAAATCGGGCACTCTAGTTTAAGAAAATTAGCAAAGGTTATGCGGATTTTTCCGTGCATTTAACCAATTATTTGTTTTTATTAGTGCAAAGATGTGTGATAACGAATTTGGATGTTCTAAGCGCATCGGCTGAAGGAGAACTCAGACCTCGAATAAACAATTGACATTACGGGAGGCCCGGCGTCTAGAAGACGATGAAGAATACCATCCTTGAGAGCGAGGATGATGAGATGGAAGACGCGGAGGAAGAAGCGAAGGAACGGCGGACGATGAAACCACCGATGGCGGCGAGGGCACAGGAGTGGTAGCAACCCTCCTAAGAAGAAGCGAAGGACGGCGCCGAACACGGTCGGCACGGTCGGGGAGAAATGCAGTGAGCCCATCGGGGTTCCTTTGGAGCCGCCCTTGTCGTCAAAGATGCGGTGGGCAAGTGGCGGCGATCACCGGACAACCATCTCGATCAACACCGAGAATCTCCGGCATAAAGATAATGGCCACTTGCGCACACTCCTCTTGAGCTGCACGCCGATACAAGTTTCCGCTAAGTATCAAAACACAAATTATCATGGGAGCAAGTAAACAAATCCGCCCTCACAAAGATGAGCACCGCATACGGCGGTGGAGAACCGGATAAAGAAGAAGATCTATAAAGAAGGCAAAAGTCTCGAGGAGATCCGGAAGATTGACCCGCAGATCACGAAGATCAGTTCGGGAGTTCAAGGAGAGGTGTGAATCCGAAGAGCCCTGGCCAATAGTAATCGGGGAAAGGCTGCAGCGATGAATATAGGTCATCACCATCTCGGATCTGGTGGATCTGAGAACCGCGGAGGCCAAATGGAATAAGGAGGACGAAGAGTATAGATCCAAGGGATAGAAAACCCTTTGCTAAATTCGAACCGGGCAGGTTCAAAACTTCATCAGGCCCGTTACCATGTGGACCCAAAACCAAACAACTCACCGCGGATCCTGCGGTGAAGGAATTCGAGAAATTGTGGTAAGTATAATCTAATTACGGTGATCAACACGATTGCAATCTAATCGATGATCTAAATGATTCATTACTTCTTCCGCAGGAGGAGGAAATTGTTGCTAGTCATGGATCCTGTGGTTCCTCATCCTGTGGGTCGACGGCGGCCACCGGTGGGATAACCCTTTAACAGGCGATGAACGGGCCAAGAAAATAGAGCCGATTCTGAAGCCGTCGTCGGTTGGCCGTCTGGCCGGCCTCGGGGTAAGAATTGGGTGGATCATTTTGGTCCACCGAGGACGCATGTGGCCGTCGGGAAGGAGCGAGGAGGAAAGCAGAGGTTCAAGAACTTAAGGCACAAGTGGCGCGGATCCCGCAGATCGTCCAAGACAACTGGCAATCACCCTTACGTCCTTCTTGCCTACCTTGGTGGAGTCAATAGCGAACTGGAGTGCGGGTGGTCGAGTAGGGCCGTGCCCGATTCCAAGCATGGTCAGCAGCCACTCGAACAACGCGGCGCCGACGAATCAGGCGAACTACGTGTTCGTGACTCCGCCCGCTAGCACCGCGGCGCCGCAAGTGTTGGTGACTCCCCCTGCCATCACCGCGCGCCGAGTACATGTTGGTGCCCCCCGCCATCGCCGCGCGGCACCGGAGCTCCAAGCACCCGTCGGTAGGGAGAATACACCGGCGCCAGACCGTGCCATCAAGCAGCCCTTCCGTCTCTTGCACGCCCGCCGTATGCGGTGCGTCGACATTAGCCGATCTCGACGCCATCACGGTAAACAAATTGCTTTAATTACCGCCTTTCATGCCATCTATATATTACTCTTGTGGCATCTCGCTCTGACGACGCCGTACATGTTTTCCGCAGACGGATGTTCCTTGCACTCTCTTATGCTACGTGAACAACGAGCTGAGGGATGTTGCCAAGGGTACCATCGTTCAACCCTTGCAGCGCACGTTCCACTCAAAGCCGATGCCAGATAGCGTGCACAGGGTTAAAATTAGTCGGGTGCTAAGGGGCTGCGACGACCTGGAACCTCCCATTCAACCCCCAGGAGCGGATGAAGAAGAGTCGTCTGTCCTCAGAAGTTGCTTCGGCTTGTTCATGCTATGGCCAAAGAGCATGATCCGTCTGGGGACGGCGGGCGCCATCACGCCACAGAAAACAGCACCGCCTGTCGTGCCAGCGACAAGCGGTGGCAAGGCCCCCACCGCCGGCCACCTCCACGGTGTGGGTCGGATGATCATGTTGATGATATGCACATGGCGCAGATCCGCCGAGGACTTCAAGATGGAATGATCACTTCTTCAGACTCTTTGGCAACGAAGAAGACCTAGCTGGTGGCCCCACAGAGAAAGCCACTATCACCAAGCGTCTGCTTTGGTTCTCGGAGACGCCCACTTGCGCCTTTACTGAGCCGGTGATACAACCAACCGCCCTTTATTCTAAGCCCGACACACTACATAGGGCGGTGCTCGATTATGTGCCTGCCCGCTCTCCAAAAGGAAAAAAGGGCAGGAAAAGAAAATCTAGCTGCTCGAGCCAGCCGGTGGCATCAACAACTGCGAATCCGATCAGGTTTCGGGACGGGCCACCAAGACCCAAGGGTATTATGTGGAGGATTAATGTGGCGCGTGAGCCCATGCTACCTAAGAATTTGGAAGCTCGCCAGATTCGAACTGCAGAGTGTGCATGACGGCGTGCTGACGATAGAGAGACGCCTTCTATCGGAGAAAGATCCCTCGCACCGGTATTCGTGGTTAAGGTGCCACCAGGCTTGGGCTTCGTCGACACCGCCTCATGGATCTGTTCTTCCTGCGGTTCGAGGACATCTTCAATATGTTCCACCTATACCGCTGCACTATACCATGGTCCGTCTCTTTTCTCTCACCGCCACGCAGATCATTAGAGAGAACACACCGGCATCGCTATAGTGGACCCCTACTACATGCGTGGCTGCTTGGGTTCCCCCGAACGACGTATCGTGGCCTCGTACCTAAAAAGAATCCTCGTGGCGAACAAGACAAAGGAATACATTCTCGTGCCTTACTTTCCGAGTAAGTCGTTATTCACCGCCACCGTCGATTGGCTTTATTAGATCATCATCATTCTTTTTCAACACATTCCATTTGAATTTTTCTTGAGAGATGAACACCGACGCTCATCTCCTTATCGCCGAAGCATTCCCACGCCACGTATTTCGACTCGGGGAGTCTAGAAAAGAAGAAAAACTACGACAAGATCAAGGAAGTTCTGGATGATGCTCTCACTGGCTTTGCCTCGACGGAAGGCACCAGCTTCGTGCGTAAGAAGGTCAAGTTCGGCAGGCACGTCTTCAACCACGTAACAGAGTTCCCCTGCGTGAAGCAGCCGGAAAACAGTAAGAAGGAAGCCTACTACGCACTCCATCACATGAGGGCATTCCTACTTGACCAGCAGAATTCTACGCTGCCAGATCATCTCAAACAGTGGGCCGAAGCAAAGGCCAAGATCAATGATTCGGATATTAGACAAGAGATGTATCGCATCCAGCAGCAGTTTGGGGCAATCATCTTTCGTGATGTCATGACTTCGGGGGGGATCTTCTACGGAGGAAATATCCCGAATAACCGTGACATAGAAGATCGCCTAGAGATGCAGGGTGACTATAGGAAGTTCATGACGAGGCAGGGCGTCCTCCCGTTCCCTAAGCCGAGCCATAAGGCTTGATGTTGGCCTAGTTGTAGTTGCAAACTATAGATGACCTTTGTGTGTGTGTGGACGACAAGTGTACTTATCTTATTAGGTTTATGAATCACCGCTTACTTATTTTGCTTATTATTATTATATATCAATCAATGCTTGGTTTTTTGCTTACTCTTTGGTTTTTTTTGCTTACTCTTTGGTTCTCGGACGACAAGTGTGAGTTATTTTTGTCTTTTCGAGAATATGCCGATGATTGAAATGTCGTGGCACAATATATATGTGAATGTGCTATGACGGGATTGTCACCTTGTGATATGCACAAGTCCGTGGAATTGTGCATCCTACTTGGCCGACAGTCCCGTCATAAGCAATTCTGTGTCCAACGACCTAGCTAGTTATATATGAGGCATGCTTTTCGAGTTATTTTGTCTTTTCGAGAATATGCCGATGATTGAAATGTCGTGGCACAATATATATGTGAATGTGCTATGACGGGATTGTCGACCTTGTGATATGCACAAGTCCGTGAATTGTGCATCCTACTTGGCCGGTCCGCCATCATAAGCATCTCGTGTCCAACGACCTAGCTAGTTATATATGAGGCATGCTTTTCGAGTTATTTTTGTCTTTTCGAGAATATGCCGATGATTGAAATGTCGTGGCACAATATATATGTGAATGTGCTATGACGGGATTGTGAGCCTTGTGATATGCACAAGTCCAGAATTGTGCATCCTACTTGGCTCACAGTCCGTCATAAGCAATTCTGTGTCCAACGACCTAGCTAGCTAGTTATATATGAGGCATGCTTTTCGAGTTATTTTTGTCTTTTCGAGAATATGCCGATGATTGAAATGTCGTGGCAATATATATGTGAATGTGCTATGACGGGATTGAGCCTTGTGATATGCACAAGTCCGGAATTGTGCATCCTACTTGGCTCACGGTCCGTCATAAGCAATTCCTGTCCAACGACCTAGCTAGTTATATATGAGGCATGCTTTTCGAGTTATTTTGTCTTTTTCGAGAATATGCCGATGATTGAAATGTCGTGGCACAATATATATGTGAATGTGCTATGACGGGATTGTTAGCCTTGTGATATGCACAAGTCCAGGAATTGTGCATCCTACTTGGCTAACAATCCCGTCATAAGCAATTCCTGTGTCCAACGACCTAGCTAGTTATATATGAGGCATGCTTTTCGAGTTATTTTTGTCTTTTTCGAGAATATGCCGATGATTGAAATGTCGTGGCACAATATATATTCGAATGTGCTATGACGGGATTGTTAGCTGTGATATGCACAAGTCCAGGAATTGTGCATCCTACTTGGCTAACGGTCCCGTCATAAGCAATTCTTGTGTCCAACGACCTAGCTAGTTATATATGAGGCATGCTTTTTGAGTTTGCTCTTTTTGATTTAAGAGTACTTTCTATAAGTGTATCTTCATATGCGACTTTAATTATACATGTTTTTTCAATCACGGTTAGTTATTATTGTCAACTTGTAGATGACGTGGTACGTCGTGTACAAGGGACGGGTTCCTGAGTCTACGATGATTGGGAAGACCGGAGACAGGTGCACCGTTTCAGCAGCAATAGCTACAAAGGGTACAACACTATGGCGGAGGCGGAAGATAGATACACGCGCTATCTAGCGGGAGTTAGGACAAGGAACCGGATGAAGACCTACACCTTCGTCGCGGCGGTGATCATGCTTATCTTCTTTGGTTATTTATTCCGCATTTGTGTCTAGCTAGCTAGTTTAGATGTCTAGGCGAGCTTCCGAGCTCTAACTTGTTCGATCGACACATGTATTCGCATGTCACCAACTACTACTTTGTAACATGATCAAAACAATGTAACTTGGACTATGTATTCATGTATGAGACTTATCTATATGTATTTGTTTCAATCTTGTTTTTCATATCGAGTATTTATATATATAATTGTATATCTTGTATCTGTGTGTGTATATCTGCTGTAATATTGTATATAATCTGTATTGCATATAATCTGGCTTGGAAATTAAAAAAAACAAAAAATACATCTGTGGCGCACATGTTCTACCTTCTGTGGCGCACTACACCTAAAGCGCACCATGGATGTTTAGTGGCGCACTTGGTAGTGCGCCACAGAAGATCCAAGGCGTAGCGCACCATGCCAAACTTCTGTGGCGCACTAGGTGGTGCGCTACGCCTATCTCTACACAACCGTGGCGCACTAGGCAGTGCGCCACGGCTGAGAGATAGCCGTAGCGCAAGGCCCGTGGTGCACTACTGGTGCGCCACGGATGGGCCTTTCAGGTGCGCCACAAACGACCATTTTCCTAGTAGTGTGAAGTACACAGATACAAAGGTCGTTTATTACATTCATTCCAGAGATAAAACATAGTCTTTTACAACTCAGAGCCATAGGCCTAATACAAGAGTTTAAGGAATAAGTAAATAAACATAAGTCTTCATCTTCATGTGCCACAGGCAAGCATGTTGAGTGTAGACTCATGACTCCTACTCATCATCGGAGTAACCTGCAACATCACAAGTTCTGACCACGGAGGGTCAATACTTTGGAATAGTATTGGCAAGTGATACCTTAGTATATTTTTAGTGGACTATATTACTATATGTATTTTGGCTAAGTGTAGCTTGGCTTGCTTTGCTTGAAAATAGGTTTTACCTATTAGTTGAAATCACTAAGTTTTTCTTTATCAAAAATTTCCCTAGAAACCACCAATAGACATTGGGGTCCTTCACCCTTGTTCACCCACCAATTTTTACTTAGAAGTTGGAGTGATGAGATTTTTGTAGCTTCCATGTCTTGATGCTCAAGTTGTCCATTGCCTTGGACAAGGCTAAGTACTTAGGTTTTACATCTGCAGAGGTTGTGCACTTTCCCCACCAGACTTGGTTTCCCAAGACAGGACCCTTCAGAAGCCTTTCCTTAGTCAAATGGACGCGCTCCAACCTATCATTCCCGCTACCACCAACTGTCCAAGTGACTAAGTTCTAGCAACCTATATGATCATGGCAGAGCCCATATTGCCAAGTGGTTGCACTGTAAGCTTTCTCAACACTTGGCCTCCAAATCTCTTTGTGCCTGGGTGGCATACCACAAGTGAGATACACAACCCAAGTCCATGGACTTGTGTAACCACTCAACATAACCCAATCCTTCCATTCCACCCAGGAGGTTCATTTGACTTAGTTGTTTTATTAGGAAAGTATAAGTTTCATGACTTAGAAATATTTTCATCACAATAAGTATAGATTTTCACCAACCCTTGTTTGCTAGATAGCTAGGCTAAGCATGGTATGATAACTTAACTTAGGAAAATTCCCTAGCAATTCTACAATTCTACCCTACTTAGGATTTCCCAACTTGGCATTAGGCAAAAGTAGCATGGAAGACTTAGCAAAATATCTAATGCTAGTACAAAACATAGGATAGAAATATTCATGAAAATATCACTTGCCTTGGTAATGTGGAGAGTAGCACTCATCACAATCACAATCACTAGCAAAATCTACACAAAAATTTGTAGCACACCATTACACACAATTATATACAATCAAAAATAATATGAATGCATGCATGCAAGAATTTACTAAGTGGTGATTTTGAAAACTCTACCAAGCATGTGCATGTTTACAGAAACTTAACAAGACACAAAGTTTGCCAAATCAAACTTATTTGGCACTAAGACCAATTACTAAACTAAATCCATACTCAAAATAGCCTTAAACATGTTTCTACAAATAAAGTCATTTCAACTGCTACTATTTGTTAAACACATTGGATATTCAGAAAGGTCTTATTTCACTGAATCCAACGGTATAAAGTTTGCAAAATTCCAACGTGGCAATCAAAAGTTATAAGCATTTGAAATTTGGATCAAATTCTGGTTTTAAATCTGTTTTTAGTTCTAACACTTGCCACGCGTCGTGTTGTGATTTGCGCGTACCGGTTCGCACCGGATAGAGCTCTGTAGCCGTAGGATCTAAATAGATCGCATGCTCCAGATTGTGTACCTCTTCGCCGATTAATGAATCTATCCTAACGCTTGGATCAAGATCCAACGGCGCGCGAGCAAGCGACCATGTCCTGGCGGCGCGCGGCATCAGCGAGCGGCGGAGCGCTCGGTCTACGGCGGCGCTAGCGTTCCAGGTTGCAAGAAGGTACTCACCGGATCCGCAAAGGCGTGCTAAAGCTCGGCGTGGTACTGGTTTGCGGAGGGGCGCTCGGATGTGGCTGAGAGAGTTCGTCGGAGTCGTGCACGGCATCGGGTGGTTGTTGTCGTCGTCGTTGCCGAGGTTCCGCGTCGCCCTAACACAAGCCAGAGGGTTTAGGAGATGCGCAAGAACGTGGCGAACAATCTCGTGTGAGTCAGAAGTGAAGGGGCGCACGGGACTTACGGAATTTGGTCGCCGGAGTCGAGGTGGTCGTCAGATGCTTGCGGCATCGAGCGGGAACGGCGAACTGGGGCAGTACAGGATGAACTGGTGGGGTCAGGAGGTGCGCAAGGAGATTGCGAAGTGGCTCGAATGAATCAGAGGGAAAGGGGCACACGGAGCTCACCGGAATCGATCGCCGGAGTGAGCTCTGTGTGCGGCGGTGTTGCGTGAGTCGTGGGCAGCCTGGTGGCGTGAAGGCGGAATTGACTGGGGGGAAATGGTCGCTAGGAGGTGGGGATCTTATAGCCGGAGCCTCGACAAGAAACGCTCATCGCATCAATGCTAATTACGCTCGCGAGATCAGCGCTGCAACGGCCAGCGGCGGAGTCGTGCGCGGAATCAGAGGGGAAGACGATGCTGACGTGGAGGAGGCCCGCTTGCCAGTGAAGTGCGCGAGGTGGAGGTGGGGTCATGCAGCATCGGCGATTGCGTCTTAGCGTGAGAGAAAAGGAAACCCCCGGGTGGGCTAGTTGGGCTCAATTCTCTGCTGGGCTAGATATCTGGCACGCGGCCTTTTTCCTTTGTTTATTTATTTTCCTTTTCTATTCTGATTTTCTGGGTAGATTTTCAAATGAAATCAAGTTCAATTTGAATTCAAATTTTCCTGGGATTTTTGCAGTGAGCAGTAGTCTAAAAAATGGTCATAAAACCATGGGGTTGCTTTGCAAAGAATTGGTCAAGCTTGGAGATCAAAAATATCAGAGACTAGGCACTTGGTTTGAAATTTGAAAGATGGTTTTTGGAACCCATTTCCCATTTGAAAACTTGGTCTTTAATCTACACTTAAATCCTATGTTCATAGAAGGCAACCTTCTGGTTCACAACAATCAAACTTATAAGTGGTGTTGGCCATTTTAAAATAAGTCTATCCACATAAAATCATGGTACCATATGATTCTGTTTTCTGAATTGATTTGAGAAAACCCTAAATGATGATGGATGCAAGGATGATATGAATGAGTTTTGGAATATGAATTTAGGGATGTTACAAATCTAACCCCCTTAAGATGAATCTCACCCTCGAGATTCGGATTGGCTAGCAAATAGGTGAGGGTGGTCTTTCCGAAGATCATCTTCTCTTTCCCATGTTGCTTCCTCTTCGGAATGATGATTCCATTGTACTTTGCAAAACTTGATAGTCTTTGTCCTTGTGACTCTTTCTGCGGTCTCAAGAATCTTGACAGGCTTTTCCTCATAGGTGAGATCACTTTCTAGTTGAACTTCTTCCAGTGGTATGGTATCCTTCAAAGATGATTCTTCCATCTCTGGGTGACATTTCTTAAGCTGACTCACATGAAACACATTATGGACAGCTAACAGAGACTCTGGCAATTCAACTTCATATGCAACTTCTCCCTTGCGACTTAGAATCTTGAATGGCCCAACATATCTTGGTGCCAACTTTCCTTTGACTCCAAATCTTTTCACTCCACGAAGTGGTGATACTCTAAGATAAGCTCTATCCCCAACTTCAGAGGGTGACTTCTACGCTTAGAATCCGCGTAGCTTTTCTATCGGGACTGTGCTATCTTCAACCTGTCCTTAACCAATTTGACCTTCTCTTCGGCGTCTTTGATAAGATCAGGTCCAAATAAACTTCTTTCTCCCACACCATTCCATAGTAATGGGGCAGTACACTTCCTTCCATAGAGAAACTCAAATGGTGCCATCCTAATGCTAGATTGGTAACTGTTATTATAAGAGAACTCTGCGTAAGGCAAACTTTCATCCCAACTTGCTCCATAGTCTAGGGAACATGCCCTCAACATGTCTTCAAGAATCTGATTAGTCCTTTCTGTTTGTCCATCAGTTTGAGGATGAAAAGCCGTGCTGAATTCCAACCTCGTTCCTAAGGATTCATGAAGCTGTCTCCAAAAGTGAGAAGTAAACTGAGTTCCTCTATCAGACACAATACTCTTAGGCACACCGTGAAGGCACACAATTCTGCTCATGTAGATTTTGGCTAACTTGGCACTTGTATAAGTTGTCTTCACGGGTATAAAATGAGCCACTTTAGTTAGGCGATCCACTACTACCCATATGGAATCATACCCTGACCTGGTCCTTGGTAATCCGGTAATGAAATCCATACCGATATTTTCCCACTTCCATTCAGGAATAGGTAGTGGTTGAAGCAAACCTGCTGGTTTCTGATGCTCCGCTTTCACTCTACTACACACATCACACAAAGCAATGTGTTCGGCGATATCTCTTCTGAGATTGCTCCACCAAAATCTTTCTCTCATATCCATGTACATCTTGGTGTTTCCCGGGTGAATAGAATACGGAGAGTTGTGGGCTTCCTGTAAAATCAGTTTCCGCAACTCCGTGTCTTGTGGAACACAAATACGTTTCCCGTGCCATAAAGTACCTTGTTCGTCAATATGGAAATTTTTAGCTTTCCCTTGGCTAATCCTTTCCTTAATCTCTTCGATTTCTTTATCCGTCTTCTGGGCTTCTTTAATCTTATCCAACAGAGTGGGTTGAACATCCAAAGTCATAAGATGTCCTTCTGGTACAATCTCCAATCTGAGTTCTTTGAATTGCTTACACAAGTTGTCTGGCAATTCACCATTGGTAAGGCCATTTACGAATGCCTTACGACTTAGAGCATCTGCTACTACATTTGCTTTACCGGGGTGGTATTGCAAACTCAAGTCATAATCCTTGATAAGTTCTAGCCATCTACTTTGTCTCATGTTGATTTCCTTCTGGTTGAAGATATACTTCAAACTCTTATGATCGGTGAATACTTCACAACGCTTTCCCAAATGGTAATGTCTCCATGTTTTGAGTGCATGGACGACAGAGGCTAGCTCCAAATCATGAGTAGGGTAGTTTACCTCATGAGTTTTGAGTTGTATCGAGGCATAGGCTACGACTTTACCGTCTTGCATAAGTACGGCACCCAAACCTTGATGATACGCATCACAATATACTTGGAAATCCTTTTCCAAATCTGGCAGACATAGAACCGGTGCTGTTACAAGTCTCTTCTTCAATTATTGGAAGCTGACTTCACAACCTTCATACCAAGCAAATTTCTTGTCCTTCTTTAACAATTCAGTCATTGGCTTAGCAACCTTTGAGAAATTCTCAATGAACCTTCTGTAGTAACCTGCTAAACCAAGGAAACTGCGAACTTCTTTTACGTTCTTAGGAGATTCCCATTCAGTCACAGCTGAAACTTTAGCAGGATCAACTGCCACACCATCCTTTGTCATAACATGACCAAGAAAACCAACTTCCTCTAACCAGAACTCACACTTGCTGAATTTGGAATAAAGTTTATGTTCCCTCAGTTTCTCAAGTATCAAGCGTAAGTGTCTTTCATGTTCTTCCTTGCTCTTGGAGTAGACCAAGATGTCATCGATGAAAACGACAACAAACTTGTCGAGAAATTCCATGAACACCTTGTTCATCATATTCATGAAGTATGCCGGAGCGTTGGTTAAACCAAAAGGCATCACAGTGTACTCATACAATCCATACCTTGTGGTGAATGCGGTCTTAGGTATGTCTTGCTCTCTTATCTTGAGTTGAAAATAGCCGGACCGAAGATCAATCTTCGAGAACACACATGCTCCTTCTAGCTGATCAAACAAGTCGTTGATTCTTGGCAAAGGATATTTGTTCTTGATGGTTACCTCGTTGAGAGAACGGTAGTCAATGCATAATCTTTGTGTTCTATCCTTCTTCTCTACGAATAAAACTGGAGCTCCCCAAGATGAAGAACTTGGTTGAATAAATACTTTCTGCAACTGTTCTCCTAATTGCTTCTTGAGATCCTTCAGTTCATCAACTGACATTTTGTATGGTCTCTTTGCTATTGGTCCAGAACCTGGTACCAAATCTATCAGAAATTCCACATCTCTATATGGTGGCATCCCTGGCAACTCTTCTGGAAACACATCCGGATACTCACATACAACTGGTACGTTGTCCATGCTAACCCCCTTAAGAGAATTCAGCTTACTTCTTTTAGATTCAAAGTTTGACCTGAATTTTATTCTTTTTCCTTCTGGGGTTGTGAGTGCAACAGTGCGATTAGCACAATCTAATACTCCTTCATACTTAGCCATCCAATCCATTCCCAATATTACGTCTAGTCCTTGGGAATCTAGGATTATCAGGCTCACTGGAAACTTATGCTTTCCAAACTCTATGACAAGATCCCGGCATCCAAGACTTACTATCATATCTCCACCCGGAGAACTAACTTTTATTGGACACCCAATGTTTTCAGATGCAAACCCATTTCTATCAACAAATGCTTTTGATATGAATGAATGAGATGCACCAGTGTCAAAGAGTACAAATGCTGGAATGGAATTGAGTCTGAACTTACCAGCAACAGCGTCAGGCTCCTCATAGACCTCCTCCACATTGATGTGGTTAACCTGTCCTTTCTGAAAAGGATTGGTCTTGTTAGGTCCTTCAACTTACTTCTCAGGGCACTCATTAGCATAATGCCCCAGTTTCTTGCATTTGAAGCACTCAACCTGACTGATGTCCTTTTTAGCATGCTGACTTCCACTTCCACTACCATTCCCACTGTGGTGGCTCTTATGTCCACTCTTGTGGTTCTTGTACTTATCATTGTCATGACTGCGATGATGCTTGTTGTCATGACGGTTGTGGTTGTGGTGCTTGTTGAATTTCCCATGCTTATGGGATCCCGAGCTGCCACTGTCATCATAGTGAGATCGCTTGTGAGACGATCCCGAGCTGTGCTTGTTGGAGTGTTTCCTCTTCCTACTCTCGACTTGCTTCATTTTACTCTCCAAAATAGCAGCCTTGTCACATAGAGACTGATAAGTTGGAACATATGCCATAGACAGCTGCAGATTCAGTTCATCATTCAAGCCTTCCAGAAACTTTTCCTTCCTTTTCGCATCTGTGTCAACCTCATCCGGTGCATAGCGCGCCAGATTGTTGAACTCTTCTATGTACTCGGCCATGCTGCGGTGGCGCTGCTTCAGGTTGTGAAACTCCTTCTTTTTCAGACTCATCATTCCTGATGAGATATGAGCGGTGCGAAAGCCATCTTCAAAGATAGCCCAAGTCACCTCATCAATAGGAGTGGTGATTTGGAAGTTGTCCCACCATGTGGAGGCTGGTCCTTCCAATGATGTCTGCGAACCGACTTTTTCAAAGATCCGCAGCCCACGGTCACTAAGTCCTTGTTCACAGAACGTAGCCAGTCATTGGCCACCATGGGATCAGTCGTTCCTGAGAACTTAGCTGGCCTCAGACGCAGAAATCTGGTGAGCATATCAAAACCCGGAGGGTTGTTGTTGTTGTTATTGTTGTTGTTATTGGGGTTGTTGTTGTTATTCTGGTTTTGGATGAATGTTGTCATCATTTGCATAAGCTGTGTTTGAGCATTCATCATCTGTTGCATTTCTGGAGTGATGTTGTTGGGGTTGGGGCTTGCGCGACGAGGAGGCATCTGTGGTTTGTTCAAATAGAGATGATAATGAGATACCCATAGATGTTTTATGCACATTACATCACAAGCAAACACATAGCAAGCAACATAAGAATAAAGTTCAACAACCAGATAATAAGTTCATGAAGTAAAACACACAAGTGGCAAGCCATCCACATGTCGGATGGTCCAATAATAAGTTCACAATAACAAGTACGAATATGTAAGATAAACGAGTAGTCAAGTCTACTCATCCGCCTCAATCTCCTCCTCGACGAAGGTAAGACCTACGTTCTCCATCTATCTTGTTCTCCTCAATCGTAGTGGTCAAGGAATCGACCTTAGCCTTGAGAGCCCTCTTCTGGGAGCGAAGCCTCTCAATAACCATCTGCTGCTGCTCAAGCTCAAAATCCTTGGACTTCAGTTCCTCGGTCATGTCCAGGATCTTCTTGTTCCTATCCTGGACGCGTTTCTCCTGACTCTTGAACTTGCGGTCCTGGGCCTCGAACTTCGTCTCCATTTCCTTGACCATCTCGTCCTGCTGTGCGAAAAGCTTGTCCTTCTCGCGTAGCTGCACCTGGAGCTCGTCATTGCTGAGCATGATGTTCGTCCTGTCCGTGTCCACGTGCCTGATGAGAGACTCTAAGTCCTGGAGATAGAGACGTATCGGCTCTGCCGCGTCCCTCGAGTCGTCCTCAAAGTCGATGGACTCTCCATCCACATCACGTCTTCCGAAGACGTGGAAGTGAGTGCCCCTAACCTGTCGGGAGTGACGGCCTAACAGACGTCCTATCAGGTCCTGCATGACCACCTCCATGCCTCTCTACCTGTCGTCGTGCATCAGCTTGAAGACGATGGCCTCTGTAGTGGGCTCTGTCTGGCATCCGGGCTGGTTCACCTTGAAGCCCCAGAGGTCCTTCCTCTCGAACTTGGTGAGTGGGTACACCGTGATGGTGGGAAGAGGGAGATCGAGCAAAGTGGTAAGCTCAACGATATGGGGACCAAAACGGGTAACCTGTAACTCCTCAACAGTGTTGATGGTAATAGGCATCTATTTATAAGATTAAAAAGTTAGAACATCACAATTTAAGATAAAACAAGACAAAAATTTCATACATATCCATGGAACACAAACATCACACAAGTCATGCATACATGAGTCCATTACATCAATCAAGGTCCATACTTATTTAAGGTATCTTTTTTGGAAAATAAGGTGATAGATGGTGTCCAACTAACGAAGTGTGCTCACAATCCTATCTCACTGGATCTGGTGGCTATCACAATGTTCCTAGAGGCAATCCACCTATCTTGTTCACATGATTCCATCACTAAATCTATTATATCTCCCCTTAACTCTTGGTTGGTGGCTTCCAACTCTTGGGTAAGTTCCTTCTCCTTCTCTAAGTCTTTTTGGAGGTTGAGCATCCTGCACTTGACTCTAGCACTTAGTTCTTTGATAGTCCTCCAAGCTGCATCTCTGGCTGACTCAAAGAATGTGGTGTGCATTACAGTGTTGGTGTACATGCAGAATCCCCTTTCTTTGTGGTTGTCTTCATTGTCTTTGTTCAAGTGAAGTTGCACCCACCAATACTCCACTCCTTCATCCATCACTGGAAAGCCCTTGTACACAGCTGCACCATGTGCTTCCATTGCCACCAGGCAACACAGTGCTCTGATACCATCTGTTAGACCCCTCCTTTATAAAGGAAAGGATCCCTGTGATTGCAATGCTAGTCCCTGGATCAATGCTAGCATCCACAGTTTAAGATGAAGTACACAGATACAAAGGTCGTTTATTACATTCATTCCAAAGATAAAACATAGTCTTTTACAACTCAGGGCCATAGGCCTAATACAAGAGTTTAAGGAATAAGTAAATAAACATAAGTCTTCATCTTCATGTGCCACAGGCAAGCATGTTGAGTGTAGACTCATGACTCCTACTCATCATCGGAGTAACCTGCAACATCACAAGTTACAGCCACAGAGGGTCAATACTTTGGAATAGTATTGGCAAGTGATACCTTAGTATATTTTTAGTGGACTATATTACTATATGTATTTTGGCTAAGTGTAGCTTGGCTTGCTTTGCTTGAAAATAGGTTTTACCTATTAGTTGAAATCACTAAGTTTTTCTTTATCAAAAATTTCCCTAGAAACCACCAATAGACATTGGGGTCCTTCACCCTTGTTCACCCACCAATTTTTACTTAGAAGTTGGAGTGATGAGATTTTTGTAGCTTCCATGTCTTGATGCTCAAGTTGTCCATTGCCTTGGACAAGGCTAAGTACTTAGGTTTTCCATCTGCAGAGGTTGTGCACTTTCCCCACCAGACTTGGTTTCCCAAGACAGGACCCTTCAGAAGCCTTTCCTTAGTCAAATGGACGCGCTCCAACCTATCATTCCCACTACCACCAACTATCCAAGTGACTAAGTTCTAGCAACCTATATGATCATGGCAGAGCCCATATTGCCAAGTGGTTGCACTGTAAGCTTTATCAACACTTGGCTTCCAAATCTCTTTGTGCCTGGGTGGCATACCACAAGTGAGATACACAACCCAAGTCCATGGCCTTGTGTAACCACTCAACATAACCCAATCCTTCCATTCCACCCAGGAGGTTCATTTGACTTAGTTGTTTTATTAGGAAAGTATAAGTTTCATGACTTAGAAATATTTTCATCACAATAAGTATAGATTTTCACCAACCCTTGTTTGCTAGATAGCTAGGATAAGCATGGCATGATAACTTAACTTAGGAAAATTCCCTAGCAATTCTACAATTCTACTCTACTTAGGATTTCCCAACTTGGCATTAGGCAAAAGTAGCATGCAAGACTTAGCAAAATATCTAATGCTAGTACAAAACATAGGATAGAAATATTCATGAAAATATCACTTGCCTTGGTAATGTGGAGAGTAGCACTCCTCACAATCACAATCACTAGCAAAATCTACACAAAAATTTGTAGCACACCATTACACACAATTATATACAATCAAAAATAATATGAATGCATGCATGCAAGAATTTACTAAGTGGTGCTACCAAGCATGTGCATGTTTACAGAAACTTAACAAGACACAAAGTTTGCCAAATCAAACTTATTTGGCACTAAGACCAATTACTAAACTAAATCCATACTCAAAATAGCCTTAAACATGTTTCTACAATAAAGTCATTTTAACTGCTACTATTTGTTAAACATATTGGATATTCAGAAAGGTCTTGTTTCACTGAATCCAATGGTATAAAGTTTGCAAAATTCCAACGTGGCAATCAAAAGTTATAAACATTTGAAATTTGGATCAAATTCTGGTTTTAAATCTGTTTTTAGTTCTAACACTTGCCACGCGTCGTGTTGTGATTTGCGTGTACCGGTTCGCACCGGATCGAGCTCTGTAGTCGTAGGATCTAAATATATTGCACGCTCCAGATCGCGTACCTCTTCGTCGATTAATGAATCTATCCTAACGCTTGGATCAAGATCCAACGGCGCGCGAGCAAGTGACCATGTCCTGGCGGCGCGCGGCCGTAGCGGCCGGCTTACGGCGCTAGCGTTCCAGATCGTTCCAGGATGCAAGAAGGTACTCACCGGATCCGCAAAGGCGTGCTAAAGCTCGACGTGGTACTGGTTTGCGGAGGGTCGCTCGGATGTGGCTGAGAGAGTTTGTCAGAGTTATGCACGGCGTCGGGTGGTTGTTGTCAGCGTCGTTGCCGAGGTTCCGCGTCACCCTAACACAAGCCAGAGGGTTTAGGAGATGCGCAAGAACGTGGCGAACAATCTCGTGTGAGTCAGAAGTGAAGGGGCGCACGGGACTTACGGAATTTGGTCGCCGGAGTCGAGGTGGTCGTCAGATGCTTGCGACATCGAGCGGGATCGGCGACCTGGGGCAGTACATGATGAACTGGTGGGGTCAGGAGGTGCGCAAGGAGATTGTGAAGTGGCTCGAATGAATCAGAGGGAAAGGGGCGCACGGAGCTCACCGGAATCGATCGTCGGAGTGAGCTCTGTCTGCGGCAGTGTTGCGTGAGTCGTGGGCAGCCTGGTGGCGTGAAGGCAGAATTGACTGGGGGGAAATGGTCGCTAGGAGGTGGGGATCTTATAGCCGGAGCCTCGACAAGAAACGCTCATCGCATCGATGCTAATTATGCTCGCGAGATCAGCGCTGCAACGGCCAGCGGCGGAGTCGTGCGCGGAATCAGAGGGGAAGACGATGCTGACGTGGAGGAGGCCCGCTTGCCAGTGAAGTGCGCGAGGTGGAGGTGGGGTCTGTCTGTCAGCGACTGATTGCGTGCGCTCGCGCGTGAGAGAAGAAAAGGAAACCCCCGGGTGGGCTAGTTGGGCTCAATTCTCTGCTGGCCTAGATATCTGGCGCGCGGCCTTTTTCCTTTGTTTATTTCTTTTCCTTTTCTATTCTGATTTTCTAGGTAGATTTTCAAATGAAATCAAGTTCAATTTGAATTCAAATTTTCCTGGGATTTTTGCAGTGAGCAGTAGTCTCAAAAATGGTCATAAAACCATGGGGTTGCTTTGCAAAGAATTGGTCAAGCTTGGAGATAAAAAATATCAGAGACTAGGCACTTGGTTCGTAATTTGAAAGATGGTTTTTGGAACCCATTTCCCATTTGAAAACTTGGTCTTCAATCTACACTTAAATCCTATGTTCATAGAAGGCAAACTTCTGGTTCACAACAATCAAACTTACAAGTGGTGTTGGCCATTTTTAAATAAGTCTGTCCACATAAAATCATGGTACCATATGATTCTGTTTTCTGAATTGATTTGAGAAAACCCTAAATGATGATGGATGCAAGGATGATATGAATGAGTTTTGGAATATGAATTTAGGGATGTTACACTTGGCAATATGGGTTTTGCTGTTTTTATCGATGATGATTTGGTGGTACTCTTATGGAGCAAGTCTCTAAAGGTCGCTTTCGTTGGATACGTCGAAAATGACCTGTATGTGGTGGACTTCTCGGGGAAAACCACTTCGGGTCCGATGTGTCTATTCGGAAAGGCCGACGTGGGCTGGCTATGGCATCGCCATTTAGCCCATGTCAACATGAGAACTTTGCAAAGTCTCCAAAAGGGTGGCCACATCCTTGGACTAAAAGACAATGTCTCTTTTGCCAAAGATCGTGTTTGCAGGGCTTGTGTTGAAGGAAAAATGCATGATTCTCCCCACAAAAGGAAGACTATTGTGTCATCAAAGAGGATCTTGGAATTACTTCATGTGGATTTATTTGGTCCTCCTTCTCATGCAAGTCTTGGTGGGAAGAAATATTGCTTGGTCATCGTCGATGATTACTCAAGATATACATGGGTATATTTTTTCAAGCTGAAAAGTGAGACTCAACAAACTGTCATCGACTTTGCCAATGAAGTTCAACGTCAACACAATGTTCCCATCTTGGAAATTAGAAGTGACAACGGCTCAGAATTCAAGAACTACACTTTAAACGAGTTTCTTAGCGAAGAGGGGATTAGACACCAATATTCCGCTGCGTACACCCCTCAACAAAATGGTGTAGCCGAGAGGAAGAACCAGACTTTGATGGATATGGCAAGATCTATGCTAGCTGAATTCAGGTCTCCTTATAATTTTTGGGCTGAAGACATATCCACTGCTTGTCACTCATCAAACCGGCTCTACCTTCGGAAGATCTTGGACAAGACCCCATATGAAATACTTACTGGTAACAAACCCAACATCTCATACTTCAGGGTATTCGGGTGTAAGTGTTTCTTTCTTATTAAAGGTGTCCGTTTGTCAAAATTTGAATCCAAGGCTTTAGAAGGTATTTTTGTTGGTTACGGTGCCGAATCCCACACTTATAGAGTCTACAACAAGCTCACTGGGATTGTTGTAGAATCTTGTAGTGTGGAGTTCGATGAAAATAACGGCTCCTTTGTAGGGCAAGTTGATGTTTGTGATGCAGATGTTGAAATACCTCAAGATGCCATAAGAAGAATGGGAGTGGGATTTTTCCGCCCCATTGAGGAACCCCTTGTGGCGGATCGGGAAGGACAATGCTCCACACATGTGGAGCCCTCATCTCAACAAGATCAACAAGCTCCTACTGTTGGAGACAATCCTGCACCAACACCACAATCTGCTGAAGACCATCTGTCCCCTGGACAAGCTGGTAGTCCCAGGCCGGACTATCCGCCCCCTCCAAGGGGCGGACAATCCGCCCCTGGCACTCCAACTCGTTCCAGAGGATCCGAAGGAGAAGTCAACAACTCTGAAGCTCCCAGGCCGGATTCTCCGGCCCCCAGGGGCGGATTATCCGGCCCTGGGTCTCCAACTCCAGTCAGGCTTTCTCAGGAAGATGGTTCTGGTACTTCACCTCCCAGGCCGGATAGTCCGGCCCCTCCAAGGGGCGGATTATCCGGGCCTGAAGAAAATGTCCAGCAACAATCTTCTGGCAGTAACGGTGATCAAGATCAAGGGCAAGGCAGTAATCAAGACAAGGATACAACAATTGAATCCACTCCTCCTAGAAACAATAAGGACATTGAGGCTCGTCGCAAGGCTCGTGCTGATCGCAACCTTGAACTAAGAGGTCACACTCTTGACAAGGTTGTTGGTGATCTACGACGAAGGGTATCCACTAGAAGAGAGCTTGCAAGCTTCTGTGATCATCAAGCTCACATTTCCATGGTTGAACCGAAGAAGGTTTTTGATGCTCTTGAAGACCCCGATTGGGTTGTTGCAATGCATGAAGAATTAAACAACTTCGAACGCAACAAAGTTTGGAAGCTCGTAGAAAAGCCAAAGGATTTCCGCAATGTTATCGGCACCAAGTGGATCTTCAAGAATAAACATGATGAAAATGGCATTGTTGTGAGGAATAAAGCACGACTCGTGGCTCAAGGATTCTCTCAAGTAGAAGTACTTGATTTTTGCGAGACCTACGCTCCTGTGGCTCGCCCTGAGTCCATCCGTATCCTTCTTGCATATGCATCCCATCATAATTTTAAATTACAACAAATGGATGTTAAGAGCGCTTTCCTTAATGGTCCTCTACATGAGTTAGTATACGTCAAGCAGCCCCCGGGGTTTGAGGACCACAAATTTCGGAACCATGTCTACAAACTCGATAAGGCTCTCTATGGCCTTAAACAAGCCCCACGTGCGTGGTATGAGCACCTTAAAGAGCTTTTGCTAGACCGTGGATTCGAAGTTGGGCAAATCGATCCCACTCTTTTTACTAAGAAGGTTAATGGGGAGATTTTTGTATGCCAACTTTATGTAGATGACATTATTTTTGGCTCTACTAACCAAGCTTTTAACGATGAATTTTGAAGCTTATGGTGACAGTTTGAGATGTCCATGATGGGTGAGCTCAGGTTCTTTCTTGGATTTGAGATCAAACAACTTAGAGAGGGAACCTTTATTAATCAAGCTAAGTACATCCAATACATGCTTAAAAGGTTCAATATGACGGATCTCAATGGCGTTGCTACCCCAATGCAAACAAAGTGTCATCTTGAGCTCAATCCCAAGGGTAAAGACGTGGATCAAAAGGTATACCGATCCATGATCGTCTCTCTCCTTTACCTTTGCGCATCTAGGCCCAATATCGTGTTAAGTGTAGGAGTGTGTGCAAGGTACCAAGCCGCTCCTAAAGAAAGCCACTTAGTGGCAGTCAAGCGAATCTTCCGATATTTGGTTCATTCCCCAAATTTTGGGTTATGGTATCCCAAGGGTTCAAGTTTCTCTCTATGTGGTTACACTGATTCAGATTGGGCTGGTGACAAAGATGATAGGAAATCAACCTCTGGTGCATGCCAATTCTTGGGCAGGTCTCTAGTGTGTTGGTCATCAAAGAAACAAAATTGTATTTCACTCTCAACCGCCGAAGCTGAATATGTTGCTACTGCAAGTGCTTGTACTCAATTTTTATGGATGAGGCAAACTTTAAAGGAATATGGTGTCAATTGTGACAAAGTACCTCTTTTATGCGACAATGAAAGTGCTATCAAAATTGCTTACAATCCCATGCAGCTTACAAGAACAAAACATATAGAGATTTGCAACCACTTTATTCGGGATCATGTTGCTCGTGGAGATATTGCTCTATCCTTTGTGAGCACGAAGAACCAACTTGCTGATATTTTCACGAAGCCCCTTGATGAAGCAAGATTTTGTTATTTGAGGAATGAGCTAAATATCATAGATTCAAGGAGCTTGGCTTGACTACCCTTGCACACTCACTTGCGCTTATTCATGTATTTGGTTTAGATGCGGGCATAGACATAGGGGGAGTGTGGTCCTAATTGATTGGGCCAACCCTCCCCCCATAATGCCGAAAGCAAGTAAAATCATTTCCCTTAATATCATTTTTTGATATGTGGGTCATCGATGAGAATTGGTTTTGAACTCAAGATACATCTTCGCGGTGTCATGCCATGCGCTCCAACATTGTGGCTTCGGCCACCGCCCTCTTCCTCGAGAAGAGTTGGTTTTTCATGGGTCTCGTTGGATTTTCTTGCATATCTTTTGTTCTTATGGAAAACACACTCAAATTTGGCTTTTGATTGATTTGATTCTTGCAAATTTGGGTGTGAATTCTGGGTGTCCAGGGGCGTTAGCATCGCTCTTCTTCCTTTTTGGCGTTTCGATGCCAAAGGGGGAGAAGTAGTTCTATTAGGTCTCGTGGATTTGCAAGGGTCGGGCACAAGCTTTTCTCTTTTAGTCATTTTTATTTGCTTGCTTGTGCCTTTTCTAGCGTGAACTCGTTTGCTATTTGTGTTTGTCTATGTAAGACTATGTCGTACTCCACTATGTTTGGTATTCATGTAATTCTGGATTTATCTATCAGGGACCCCATGGAATTCTGGAATTATGGAGCATATTTGATGGCATATGGATTCATCGGAGTATCTATGTATGCCTTGGCTATATTCATATTCCGGTGGTATGACATTTTTCTCAAACCTTAAAGTAGTGTTCTCCCTAGTGTGTGTATTTGTATTCAAATACAAATCTTCAATATGCACACATCTAGGGGGAGCGTCTTTCTTTATTTAAGGTGGCATTTGCCGGTTTTATTGCAAATCCTAGTATTGTCATCTAACACCAAAAAGGGGGAGATTGAAAGAACATTTCTTAATCCCTAGTGTTTTGTGTGTTAGATAACAATACCAAGGATCATTTAATGTGTTTTGAAGTGTTGCAGCTCTATTTGAGAATAAAGGGAAAAGAACTCTGCCTTTGGGGGCGGATAATCCGGCCCCACCAGGGGCGGATAATCCGCCCCTCCCTTTTCCCTAACAGGCGCAAGCCCCAGAAGGGGGGCGGAATTTTAGCCGGATTTTCCGGCAACGCCGCATAATCCGCCCCTCAGGGGGGCCGGATAATCCGCCCCCCTGCTCTTCGCCAAAGCGCAAGCCGCAGAGAGGGGGCGGAAACTGATTTTGCAGGAAGCACACAACTCTCTGTATTCTATTCACCCGGGTAACACCAAAATGTACATGGACATGAAAGAAAGATTTTGGTGGAATAATATCAAGAGGGACATCGCCGAACATATTGCTTTGTGTGATGTGTGTAGTAGAGTGAAAGCGGAGCATCAGAAACCAGCAGGTTTGCTTCAACCACTACCTATTCCTGAATGGAAGTGGGACAAAATTGGTATGGATTTCATTACCGGATTACCAAGGACCAGGTCAGGATATGATTCCATATGGGTAGTAGTGGATCGCCTAACTATAGTGGCTCATTTCATACCCGTGAAGACAACTTATACAAGTGCCAAGTTAGCCAAAATCTACATGAGTAGAATTGTATGTCTACATGGAGTGCCCAAGAGTATTGTGTCCGATAGGGGAACTCAATTCACTTCCCATTTTTTGAGACAGCTACATGAGTCATTGGGAACGAGGTTGGTATTCAGTACTGCTTTTTATCCTCAAACCGATGGACAAATAGAAAGAACTAATCAAATTCTTGAAGACATGTTGAGGGCATGTGCCCTAGACTATGGAGCCAGTTGGGATGAAAGTCTTCCTTACGCAGAATTTTCTTATAACAACAGCTATCAAGCCAGTATTGAGATGGCACCGTTTGAGTTTCTCTACGGAACAAAGTGTACCACCCCATTGTTATGGAATGGTGTGGGAGAAAGAAGTTTATTCGGGCCAGATCTTATCAAAGAAACCGAAGAGAAGGTCAAATTGGTAAAGGACGGGTTGAAGATAGCACAGTCCCGACAGAAAAGCTACGCAGATCCTAAGCGTAGAGAGGTCACCTACGAAGTTGGTATAGAGCTTATCTTAGAGTGTCACCACTTCGTGGAGTGAAAAGATTCGGAGTCAAAGGAAAGTTGGCACCAAGATATGTTGGGCCATTCAAGATTTTGAGTCGCAAAGGAGAAGTTGCCTATGAAATTGAATTGCCAGAATCTCTATCAGCTGTCCATAATGTGTTTCATGTGAGTCAGCTTAAGAAATGTCACCCAGAAATGGAAGAAACTTCTTTGAAGGATACTATACCTTTGGAGGAAGTGCAACTAGAAAGTGATCTCACTTATGAAGAGAAACCTATCAAAATTCTTGAGACTGCAGAAAGAGTCACAAGGACAAAGAATATCAAGTTTCGCAAAGTGCAGTGGAATCATCATTCCGAAGAGGAAGCAACATAGGAAAGAGAAGATGATCTTCGGAAAGACCACCCTCACCTATTTGCTAGCCAATCCGAATCTCGAGGACGAGATTCACCTTAAGGGGGTTAGATTTGTAACATCCCTAAAATCATGATTTCAAAGATTGCATATCATTCATGCATGAATATAGAATTGAGATCAAATTCAAACTCATTTCAAGAAAACAGAAGCACATAGTGCTATCATTTTATGTGAGCAAACTTGAATCAAATGGCCATCCCCATTTGAAAGCTTGAATGTTTTAAACCAAGATTGTTTGTATCCCTTGTTGAATGGTTTGAGTGTCGAATTTGAACCAAACTTTACAAAATGGAAATGGTTTCAAAAACCATTTTTCAAACATTTGCAAACCAAGTACAATGTCCCTGTTATTTTGTTTTTCCAAAAATAAGCAAGCCAACTCAAAGAGACCACAGGGTTTTATGCCAAGTTTGGTGACTAATGCACACTGCAAAAGTCCAGAAAAGATTTGAATTCAAAAAGAGTTTGAATTCATTTGAAAACCATTCCTGAAATTCATCCTGGAAAAAGAAAAGGATTAAAGAAAAGAAAAAGGCCAGGCGCTCCTATTCTAGCCCAACAGCAGAACCGGCCCAGCTAGCCTACCCGGCCTCCCTCTCCCTCTCTCGCACGCGCAGACACACCCACGCGGTCGCTGACACCCAGACCCCACTCCCTCTCTGCTTATTTCGCTGACGAGCGGGCCCCATCCACGTCATCGTCGTCTTCCCCAAAATCCCGCGCACGAACTCCGCCGTTGCCCGTTGCTGCTTTGATTCCGCGAGGTAAATGGCATTGAATCACTGGGTGTTTCTTGTCGAGCCTCTGGCTATATAATCCCCTCTCTCTCGCGACCATTTCCCCTCAACCAATTCCCCCTTCACGCCCCCAGGCTGCAGTAGCTGCCTTTCGACGCCGCTCCGACGATCCGGCGAATTCCGGTGAGCACCGTGTTCCCCTCTGTCCCTGACTCATGCTATCAAGCTCAACAACTCCTTGCGCATCTACTGACACGCCCCATTTGTTCTCGCATGGTCTGTAGCTTCGGAAACGACTTTGACCGAGCGCCGCCGCTCTCTGCACGAACTCCGACGACCTCTCCCCGTAAGTACCAGCCGCCCCTTGCCCTCTGACTGATACGCCTAGGACCCCCATCGTCTTGCGCATCTAACGGTGCCTTTCTTTTGACTTAGCACGATGCAGAACCTCGCCAACGTCGACAGCAGCCGCACCCGACGCGTTCGCGAACTCCGGCGAGGAATCTCCGACGACCCCGCGCGCCCCTTGACAAACCATCGCCACCTTGAGCATCAGCAGCTTCCTGCGGTTCTGGTAAGCCTCTTCCCCCACTCCCGCGCGACCTAGAACGCCAGCGCCGCCGCTGACAGACGTGCCGCCGCCAGTCGCCGCCGCTAGCGCCGCTCAGTTTTGGTCAGATGATTTGTAGACGTCAGATCCAGATCCAGCGCGTAGGATTAGTTCACTTATCGAACCGTTAAGTTTAGATCTGAGCCGTGCGTGTTAGTTAGATCCAACGGTAGCCGAGCGTGATCCGGTGCGAAGCGGTACGCGCCAGTAAGATTAAGACACGTGGCTACGGTTTGAGTTTAAAACAGAATTTAAAATAGATTTAGATTCAAATTTGATTAGGCTATAACTTTTGATTCCCACGTTAGATTTTTGCAAATTTTATACCGTTGGAATCAGGGAGACAAGCCCTTTCTGTTTATGCAATGTGTTTAAAGTTTAGGTTCTGTTAAAATGGTTTCTTTTGCAGAAACTTGTTTAGGACTATTTTGAGTATAGAAATTGTTTAGAAAATTGTTTTAGTGTAAAATAAACTTGATTTAGCAAGTTTTTAACTTGGTTATGATTCAGTACTATGCACTTGCTTGGTGGAGTTTTAAAAATCATCACTTAGCATTTTTGCATGCATGCATATGTATTTTTGTTTGTTTGTATATGAATTGTGTGTAATTTTGTGCTACCATTCTTTGTGTAGACTTTGGTGCTAGTGATTGTGATTGTGAAGAGTGCTACTCTCCCCACTACCAAGGCAAGTGGTACTTCATGAATATTTCTATCCCTATATTTTTTTATACAAGCATTAGAAATATTTTGCTAAGTCTTGCATGTTACTATTTTTTTTGCCAAATGCCATGTTGGGAAATCCTAAGTAGTTGTAGAATTGCTAGGAAATTCCTAAGTTAAGTTACTATGCCATGCTTAGCCTAGCTAGTAGCAAACAAGGGTTGGTAAAGTATATACATGCTATGATGAAAATATTTCTAAGCCTTTTGGACTTATGTTTTTCTTAATAAAACAACTAAGTCAATGAATCACCTGGGTGGAATGGGACTTGAATGGTGGTTTTTGGTTGAGTGGTTACACAAGGCCCATGTACATGGTTTACCTTGTGTATCTCACTTGTGGTATGCCACCCAGGAGCAAAGGGATTTTAGAGGCCAAGTGTTGAGAAGCTTATAGTGCAGCCACTTGGCAATATGGGCTCTGCCTGGATCACATAAGTTGCTAGAACTTAGCCATTTGGATGGTTGGTGGTAGTGGGAATGATAGGTTGGAGCGCGTCCATTTGGTCTAAGGAAAGGCTTCTGAAAGGTCCTGTCTTGGGAAACCAAGTCTGGTGGGGAAAGTCCACAACCTTTGCAGATGGAAAAATCTAAGTACTTAGCCAAGTCCATGGCAATGGACAACTTGAGCATCAAGACATGGAAGCTATCATGAATCTCATCACTCTAACTTCTAAGTAAAACTTGTGGGTGAACAAGGGTGAAGGACCTCAATGTCTATTGATGGTTTCTTGGGAAAAGGTTTTGACAAAAGAAAAACTTAGTGATTTCAACTAATAGGAAAAACCTATTTTGAGCAAAGCAAGCCAAGCTACACTTAGCCAAAATGCATATAGTAATATAGTCCACTTAAAATTTACTAAGGTATCACTTGCCAATACTATTCCAAAGTATTGACCCACTCTGGCTGTAACTTGTGATGTTGCAGGTTACTCCGATGAGGATTAGGTGTCATGAGTCTACACTCAACATGTTTGCCTGTGGCACATGAAGATGAAGACTTATAATTATTTACTTATTCCAAACTCTTGTATTAGGCATGTGGCCTTGAGTTGTAAAAGACTATGTTTTATCTCTGGAATGGATGTAATAAATGACCTTTGTATCTGTGTACTTCATCTTAAACTGTGGATGCTAGCAATGATCCAGGGACTACCATTGCAATCACAGGGATCCTTTTCCTTTACAAAGGAGGGATCTTACAGATGGTATCAGAGCACTGTGTTGCCTGTAGGATTATGACCCTAGGATTGGAAACCACTAAGGAAAAAAAATTCAACTACTTCTACACTTGTATATTCTTCTCGTAAACTTTTCTAATCTTCTCTTTCTCATCTCTATTTGTAGATGAACTCCATCAACGAAGCCGTAAAGAAATGACCACTCATGACCATGACCTTGGAGTGTGAGACTGAGTTTCCCAAAATTCTCAAGTACCTCATGGTGGCAATGGAAATACATGGTGCAGCTGTGTACAAAGGCTTTCCAGTGGTGGATGAAGGAGTTGAGTACTGGTGGGTGCAACTTCACATGTACAAAAACAAGGAAGACAACTACAAAGAAACAGGATTCTGCATGTACACCAACACTGTGGTGCACACCACATTCTTTGAGTCAGCAAGAGAAGCAGCTTGGAGGACTATCAAAGAACTTAGTGCTAGAGTCAAGTGCAGAATGCTCAACCTCCAAAAGTACTTGATAAAAGAGAAGGAACATACCCAGGAGTTGGAAGCTACCAACCAAACCTTAAGAGGAGATATTATAGACTTAGTGATGGAATCATGTGAGCAAGATAGGCTGATTGCTTCTAGGAACATTATGTTAGCCAACAGATCCAGTGAGATAGGATTGTAAACGTACTTCGTTAGTTGGACCACCACCTATCACCTTATTTTCCAAAATGTTACCTTAAAATAAGATTGGACCTTGGTTGATGTAATGGATTCATGTATGCATGAATTGTGTGATTTTGCTTTCCAAGGATATGTATGTGATGTTATGACTTTTGTTTTATCTTGATTTGTGTTGTCCTGACTTTTCTATCTTATAAATAGATGCCTATTACCATTAGCACTGTTGAGGAGTTCCAGGTTACCCGCTTTGGTCCTCGTATCGTTGAGCTTACCACTTTGCTCAATCTCCCTCTCCCCACCATCATGGTGCATCCACTCACCAAGTTCGAGAGGAAGGACCTCTGGGGCTTCAAGGTGAACCAGCCCGGACGCCAGACAGAGCCTAATACGGAGGCCATCGTCTTCAAGCTTATGCACGATGATAGGGAGAGAGGCATGGAGGTAGTCATGCAGGACCTGATAGGACTTCTGCTAGGACGACACTCCCGACAGGTTAGAGGCACCCACTTCCACGTCTTCGGAAGACGTGATGAGGACGGAGAGTCCATTGACTTCGAGGACGATTCGAGGGACGCAGCAGAGCCAATACGCATGTAACTCCAGGACCTAGAGTCTCTCATTAGGCACGTGGACACGGACAGGACCAATGTCATGCTCATTAATGACGAGCTCCAGGTGCAGCTTCGCGAGAAGGAAAAGCTCTTCGCACAGCAGGACGAGATAGTCAAGGAAATGGAGGCGAAGTTCGAGACCCAGGACCGGAAGTTCAAGAGTCAGGAGAAGCGTGTCCAGGATAGGAACAAGAAGATCCGGGATATGACTAAAGAACTGCAGTCCAAGGACTTCGAGCTAGAGCAGCAGCAGACGATAATAGAGAGGCTTTGTTCCTAGAAGAGGGCTCTCAAGGGCAAGATAGAGTCCTTGACCACTACTATTGAAGAGAACAAGGCCGCGATGGAGAACGCAGGTCTTACCTTTGTCGAGGAGGAGATTGATGCTGATGAGTAGACTTGACTACTCGTTTATCTTTTATTATTGTACTTGTTATTTGAGAACTTGTTATCGGACCATCCGACATGTGGATGGCTTGCCACTTGTGTGTTTTACCTTGTGAACTGGTTATCTTGTTGTTGAACTTTTATCTTTGTGTTGCATGATATGTGTTTGCTTATGTGATGTAATGTGCATGAAAACATTTACGGGTATCTCATTCTTATCTCTATTTGAACAAACCACAGATGCCTCCCCGTCGTGCAAACCCCAACAACAACAACATCACTCCAGAAATGCAGCAAATGATGACTGCTCAAACACAGCTGATGCAGATGATGACAACATTCATCCAGAACCAAAACAATAACAACAATAACAACAACCCCAATAACAACAACTACCCTCCGGGCTTTGATATGCTTACCAGATTCTTGAGATTGAGGCCAGCTAAGTTCTCAGGGACGACTGCGTTCTGTAAACAAGGACTTAGTAACCGTAATGACGGATCTTGAAAAGGTCGATGCGAAAGACATCTGCTGGAAGGGCCAGCCGCCACTTGGTGGGACAACTTTCAGATCACCACTCCTATAGATGAAGTGACATGGGCTATCTTTGAGGATGGCTTTCGCACTGCTCATATCTCATCAGGAATAATGAGCCTGAAAAAGAAAGAGTTCCACAATCTGAAGCAGCGCCACCGCATCGTGGATGAGTACATTGAGGAGTTCAACAATCTGGCGCGTTATGCACCGGATGAAGTTGACACTGATGCCAAGAGAAAGTAAAATTTTCTGGAAGGCTTAAATGATGAGCTGAATCTGCAACTGGCTGTGGCATATGTTCCCACTTATCAGTCGCTTTGTGACAAGGCTGCAATATTGGAGAACAAAATGAAGCAAGTCGAGAGTAGAAAGAGAAAGCACTCCGACAAGCACAGCTCGGGATCGTCTCACAAACGATCTCACTATGATGACAACGGAAGCTCAGGATCCCACAAGCATGGGAAATTCAGCAAGCACCACAACCACAACCGTCATGACAACAAGAATCATCGCAGTCATGACAATGACAAGTACAAGAACCACAAGAGTGGACATAAGAGCCACCACAGTGGTAATAGAAGTGGAAGTCAGCCTGTTAAAAGAGACATCAGTCAGGTTGAATGCTTCAAATGCAAGAAGATGGGACACTATGCCAATGAGTGCCCTGAAAAGAAAGCTGAAGGACCAATCAAGCCCAATCCTTTCCAGAAAGGACAGGTGAACCACATCAGTGTGGAGGAGGTCTATGAGGAGCCTGATGCTGTTGCTGGTAAGTTCAGACTCAATTCTATTCTAGTATTTGTTCTTTTTGATACTAGAGCATCGCATTCATTCATATCAAAAGCATTTGTTGATAGAAATGGGTTTCCAACTGAAAACATTGGGTGTCCAATAAAAGTTAGTTCTCCGGGTGGAGATATGATAGTAAGTCTTGGATGCCGGGATCTAGTAATAGAGTTTGGAAAACATAAATTTCCAATGAGTCTGATAATCCTAGATTCCCAAGGACTGGACGTAATATTAGGAATGGATTGGATGGCTAAGTATGAAGGAGTACTAGATTGTGCCAATCGTACTGTTGCACTCACAACCCCGGAAAGAAAACGGATTAAGTTCAAGTCCAACTTTGAATCTAAAGGAAGTAAGCTAAATTCTCTTAAGAGGGTTAGCATAGACAGTGTGCCAATTGTGAGTGAGTATCCGGATGTGTTTCCAGAAGAACTGCCGGGAATGCCACCAGATAGAGATGTGGAGTTTCTGATTGATTTGGTACCAGGTTCTGGACCAATAGCAAAGAGACCGTATAAAATGTCAGTTTATGAACTAAAAGAGCTCAAGAAGCAACTTGGAGAACAGTTGCAGAAAGGATTTATTCAACCAAGTTCTTCATCTTGGGGAGCCCCAGTTTTGTTCGTAGAGAAGAAAGATAGAAGTCAAAGGTTATGTATAGATTACCGTTCACTCAACAAAGTAACTATCAAGAACAAATATCCTTTTCCTAATATCAATGACTTGTTCGATCAACTAGAAGGAGCATGTGTGTTCTCAAAGATTGATCTCTGGACAGGCTATTTTCAACTCAAGATAAGAGAACAAGACATACCTAAAACAACATTCACCACAAGGTATGGATTGTATGAGTATACTGTGATGCCTTTTGGCTTGACAAATGCTCCAGCATACTTCATGAATATGATGAACAAAGTGTTCATGGAATTCCTTGACAAGTTCGTTGTCGTTTTCACCGATGACATCTTAGTCTACTCCAAGAGCAAAGAAGAGCATGAAGGACATTTGCTTTGATACTTGAGAAGTTAAGAGAGCATAAACTTTATGCCAAATTCAGCAAATGTGAGTTCTGGTTGGAGGAAATTGGTTTTCTTGGTCATGTTATGACAAAGGATGGTGTAGCAGTTGATCCTGCTAAGGTTTCAGCTGTGACTGAATGGGAATCTCCCAAGTCCGTGAAAGAAGTTCGTAGTTTCCTTGGCTTAGCAGGTTATTACAGAAGGTTTATCGAGAATTTCTCTAAGGTAGCTAAGCCCATGACTGAATTGTTAAAGAAAGACAAGAAGTTTGCTTGGTCTGAAGGTTGTGAAGTCAGCTTTCAGGAGTTGAAGAAGAGACTTGTGACAAGACCGCTTTATGTTCCAGATTTGGAAAAGGATTTCCAAGTATATTGTGATGCATCTCATCAAGGTTTGGGTGTCGTACTTATGCAAGACGGTAAAGTTGTGGCCTATGCCTCGAGACAACTCAAAACTCATGAAGTGAACTATCCTACTCATGATTTAGAGTTAGCCTCTGTTGTCCATGCACTCAAAACATGGAGACATTATCTTTTGGGAAAGCGTTGTGAAGTGTTCACGGATCACAAAAGTTTGAAGTATATCTTCACCCAGAAGGAAATTAATATGAGACAAAGAAGATGGCTAGAGCTTATCAAGGACTATGACCTAAGTTTGCAATACCACCCCGGTAAAGCAAATGTTGTAGCAGATGCTCTAAGTCGTAAGGTATTTGTGAATGGCCTTACCAAAGGAGAATTGCCGGATGATTTGTGTACCCAATTCAGAAAACTCAGATTGGAGATTGTGCCTGAAGGACATCTCATGTCATTAGATGTTCAACCCACTTTGTTGGACAAGATCAGAGAAGCCCAGAAGACTGATAAGGAAATTGAACAGATTAAGGAAAAGATTGGCCAAGGGAAAGCTAAAAGTTTCCATGAAGACGAACAAGGTACTTTATGGCATGGGAAACGTATCTGGATTCCACAAGATCCGGAGTTGCGGAAACTGATTTTGCAGGAAGCACACAACTCTCCGTATTCTATTCACCTGGGTAACACCAAAATGTACATGGACATGAAAGAAAGATTTTGGTGGAATAATCTCAAGAGGGACATCGCCGAACATATTGCTTTGTGTGATGTGTGTAGTAGAGTGAAAGCGGAGCATCAGAAACCAGCAGGTTTGCTTCAACCACTACCTATTCCTGATTGGAAGTGGGACAAAATTGGTATGGATTTCATTACCAGATTACCAAGGACCAGGTCAGGATATGATTCCATATGGGTAGTAGTGGATCGCCTAACTAAAGTGGGTCATTTCATACCCGTGAAGACAACTTATACAAGTGCCAAGTTATCCAAAATCTACATGAGTAGAATTGTATGTCTACATGGAGTGCCCAAGAGTATTGTGTCCGATAGGGGAACTCAATTCACTTCCCATTTTTGGAGACAGCTACATGAGTTATTGGAACGAGGTTGGAATTCAGTACTGCTTTTCATCCTCAAACCGATGGACAAACAGAAAGAACTAATCAAATTCTTGAAGACATGTTGAGGGCATGTGCGCTAGACAATGGAGCCAGTTGGGATGAAAGTCTGCCTTATGCAGAATTTTCTTATAACAACAGCTATCAAGCCAGTATTGAGATGGCACCGTTTGAGTTTCTCTACGGAAGAAAGTGTACCACCCCATTGTTATGGAATGGTGTGGGAGAAAGAAGTTTATTAGGGCCAGATATTATCAAAGAAGCCGAAGAGAAGGTCAAATTGGTAAAGGACAAGTTGAAGATAGCACGGTCCCGACAGAAAAGCTACGCAGATCCTAAGCGTAGAGAGGTCACCTACTAAGTTGGTGATAGAGCTTATCTTAGAGTGTCACCACTTCGTGGAGTGAAAAGATTCGGAGTCAAAGGAAAGTTGGCACCAAGATATGTTGGGCCATTCAAGATTTTGAGTCGCAAAGGAGAAGTTGCCTATGAAATTGAATTGCCAGAATCTCTATCAGCTGTCCATAATGTGTTTCATATGAGTCAGCTTAAGAAATGTCACCCAGAAATGGAAGAAACTTCTTTGAAGGATACTATACCTTTGGAGGAAGTGCAACTAGAAAGTGATCTCACTTATGAAGAGAAACCTATCAAAATTCTTGAGACTGCAGAAAGAGTCACAAGGACAAAGACTATCAAGTTTTGCAAAGTGCAGTGGAACCATCATTCTGAAGAGGAAGCAACATGGGAAAGAGAAGATGATCTTCGGAAAGACCACCCTCACCTATTTGCTAGCCAATCGGAATCTCGAGGGCGAGATTCACCTTAAGGGGGTTAGATTTGTAACATCCCTAAAATCATGATTTCAAAGATTGCATATCATTCATGCATGCATATAGAATTGAGATCAAATTCAAACTCATTTCAAGAAAACAGAAGCACATAGTGCTATCATTTTATGTGAGCAAACTTGAATCAAATGGCCATCCCCATTTGAAAGCTTGAATGTTTTAAACCAAGATTGCTTGTCTCCCTTGTTGAATGGTTTGAGTGTGGAATTTGAACCAAACTTTACAAAATGGAAATGGTTTCAAAAACCATTTTTCAAACATTTGCAAACCAAGTACAATGTCCCTGTTATTTTGTTTTTCCAAAAATAATCAAGCCAACTCAAAGAGACCACGGGGTTTTATGCCAAGTTTGGTGACTAATGCACACTGCAAAATTCCAAAAAAGATTTGAATTCAAAAAGAGTTTGAATTCATTTGAAAACCATTCCTGAAATTCATCCTGGAAAAAGAAAAGGATTAAAGAAAAGAAAAACGCCAGGCGCTCCTATTCTAGCCCAACAGCAGAACCGACCCAGCTAGCCCACCCGGCCTCCCTCTCTCTCTCGCACGTGCAGACGCACCCACGCGGTCACGACACCTGCACTCCCCTCTCTCGCTTATTTCACCGACGGGCCCCATCCACGCCATCGTTTTTCCCAAACTCCCAAGACGAACTCCGCCACGCTGCTGCTTTGATTCCGCGAGGTAAATGGCATTGAATCACTAGGCGCTTTCTTGTCCTCCTCGCTATAATCCCTCTCTCACGACCATTTCCCTCAACCAATTCCCCTTCACGCCCCCAGTGCCGCGAACTCGCCGACGCCGCCGCTTGTTCCGACGATCGCCGACGAATTCGTGAGCACCGTGTTCCCTCTCGCCCTGACTCATGCTATCAAGCTCAAGAACTCCTTGCGCATCATCGACACGCCTGCTTGTTCTCGCATGGTCTCAGAGCAGCAACGACTTCGACCGACCGAGCGCCGCTCTATACACGAACTCCGGCGACCTCTCCCCGTAAGTACCAGCCGCCCCTTGCCCTCTGCCTGATACGCCTAGGACCCCCATCATCTTGCGCATCTAACGGTGCCTTTCTTTTGACTTAGCACGACGCAGAACCTCGCCAACGTCGACAGCAGCCGCACCCGACGCGTTCGCGAACTCCGGCGAGGAATCTTCGACGACCCCGCGCACCCCTTGACGAACCATCGCCACCTTGAGCATCAGCAGCTTCCTACGGTTCTGGTAAGCCTCTTCCCCCACTCCCGCGTGACCTAGAACGCCAGCGCCAGCGCTGACAGACGCGCCGCCGCCAGTCGCCGCCGCTAGCGCTGCTCAGTTTTGGTCAGATGATTTGTAGCCGTCAGATCCAGATCCAGCGCGTAGAATTAGTTCACTTATCGAACCGTTAAGTTTAGATCTGAGCCGTGCGTGTTAGTTAGATCCAACGGTAGCCGAGCGTGATCCGGTGCGAAGCGGTACGCGCCAGTAAAATTAAGACACGTGGCTAGGGTTTGAGTTTAAAACAGAATTTAAAACAGATTTAGATTCAAATTTGATTAGGCTATAACTTTTGATTCCCACGTTAGATTTTTGCAAATTTTATACCGTTGGAATCAGGGAGACAAGCCCTTTATATTTATGCAATGTGTTTAAAGTTTAGGTTCTGTTAAAATGGTTTCTTTTGCAGAAACTTGGTTAGGACTATTTTGAGTATAGAAATTGTTTAGAAAATTGTTTTAGTGTAAAATAAACTTGATTTAGCAAGTTTTTAACTTGGTTATGATTCAGTACTATGCACTTGCTTGGTGGAGTTTTAAAAATTATCACTTAGCATTTTTGCATGCATGCATATGTATTTTTGTTTGTTTGTATATGAATTGTGTGTAATTTTGTGCTACCATTCTTTGTGTAGACTTTGGTGCTAGTGATTGTGATTGTGAAGAGTGCTACTCTCCCCACTACCAAGGCAAGTGGTACTTCATGAATATTTCTATCCCTATATTTTTTTATACAAGCATTAGAAATATTTTTCTAAGTCTTGCATGTTACTATTTTTTTGCCAAATGCCATGTTGGGAAATCCTAAGTAGTTGTAGAATTGCTAGGAAATTCCTAAGTTAAGTTACTATGCCATGATTAGCCTAGCTAGTAGCAAACAAGGGTTGGTAAAGTATATACATGCTATGATGAAAATATTTCTAAGTCTTTTGGACTTATGTTTTTCTTAATAAAACAACTAAGTCAATGAATCACCTAGGTGGAATGGGACTTGAATGGTGGTTTTTGGTTGAGTGGTTACACAAGGCCCATGGACATGGTTTACCTTGTGTATCTCACTTGTGGTATGCCACCCAGGAACAAAGGGATTTTAGAGGCCAAGTGTTGAGAAGCTTATAGTGCAGCCACTTGGCAATATGGGATCTGCCTGGATCACATAAGTTGCTAGAACTTAGCCATTTGGACAGTTGGTGGTAGTGGGAATGATAGGTTGGAGCGCGTCCATTTGGTCTAAGGAAAGGCTTCTGAAAGGTCCTGTCTTGGGAAACCAAGTCTGGTGGGGAAAGTGCACAACCTCTGCAGATGGAAAAATCTAAGTACTTAGCCAAGTCCATGGCAATGGACAACTTGAGCATCAAGACATGGAAGCTATCAAGAATCTCATCACTCTAACTTCTAAGTAAAACGTGTGGGTGAACAAGGGTGAAGGACCTCAATGTCTATTGATGGTTTCTTGGGAAAAGGTTTTGACAAAAGAAAAACTTAGTGATTTCAACTAATAGGAAAAACCTATTTTGAGCAAAGCAAGCCAAGCTACACTTAGCCAAAATGCATATAGTAATATAGTCCACTTAAAATTTACTAAGGTATCACTTGCCAATACTATTCCAAAGTATTGACCCACTGTGGCTGTAACTTGTGATGTTGCAGGTTACGCCGATGAGGATTAGGTGTCATGAGTCTACACTCAACATGTTTGCCTGTGGCACATGAATATGAAGACTTATAATTATTTACTTATTCCAAACTCTTGTATTAGGCCTATGGCCTTGAGTTGTAAAAGACTATGTTTTATCTCTAGAATGGATGTAATAAATGACCTTTGTATCTGTGTACTTCATCTTAAACTGTGGATGCTAGCAATGATCTAGGGACTAGCATTGCAATCACAGGGATCATTTTCCTTTACAAAGGAGGGATCTTACAGCCCCCAATTCAGTTGTGGGTGTGTGCCCCGATAGTGTTGTAAAAGGCACCGGTTCCTGCCTTGAAGGGATCCAATAGTGGAGAAGGTGGATCAGGCCTCTCGTGGCGAGATCCATCGGAGAATAGGGTGAGGCCTATTGTGGCGTGGTGGTCTTAGAACCGCCCACCCCTCGAACGCAGATGTACTTCCCTTGACAAGGAAGGAACTGCGGTAAAACAAATCCCCGTGTCTCCGCGTGCTCCACTACGGTTTCCTCGCTCCTCTTTTACGTGCTTAGTAGTTAGGGTTACATATAGGGAAATTCTCGTAGTTGCATATCTAGAGAATTTACTTTGTGTCAAGCCTAAAATTGAAAAAGTATTAAAAATTGGTTAGCACCTATTCACCCCCCCCTCTAGGTGCCCATACGATCCATTTCACCATGCATTGGCATCTTCAGGTTAACTAGAATTGTGTATGGGAAATTTATCCCTACATTGGTGCCTGGTTGACAAGATAGCATTGTGTATTGGGAGGACTCCTATGGAAAGACTTTGTCACATTCTCAATCTGCCAGTACTCCATCTTGGTGAGTACTTATCCAGCGGCCACTGGTGGCATCAAGATGATATTGTGTCATGTGGGTAAAGTGTACAACTTCTGCAGAAGATCAAATTCTAAGTACTTAGCCGTGTCCCCGATTATGGACAATACTGAGCAACTAAGGCCTGAAGCTATGGAAGATCTCGACATTCCAATTTCTCAAAGTAAAACTTGATGGTGACAACAAGGGGTTTGAAGCACTTGGAGTTTTCCAAGAAGTTCAGAAAGATTTGACAAAGATCAAAAACTATTTTGAAAAGATAGGATAAAACTATATTGCTTTCTGCAAAAGAGCCTAAACCCTACTTAACCAAATATGCATGTAAATGATAGGATCCACTTATTTCTACATAGTAGTGAAACTTGCCAATACAATTCAAATGTATTGACCCTTGTGGCTGCAACTTATTATGTTGCAGGTTTGTTTGATGTTAGTGGAGTTTAATGAATAGGATTACAAGTCTACAACCAACATGATTGCCTGTGGCACTTTGAAGATGAAGGACCCCATGCTATTGTTATATTCTGTTGCATTGTAATGAGAGAGCCAAATGAGCTATGTAATATGTAATATTTTATTTTATTACTGGTTATAAAGTTGTATTATGACCTTTGTTTCTTGATATTACATCTTAACTGTGGGTGCTAGCTATTGATCCAGGGACTAGCATTGTAAACACAGGGATCTCTACCTTATTAAAGGTTGGGAACCTTACAGATGGTATCAGAGCACTGTGTTGCCTATAGGATTGTAACCCTAGGATTGGAAAAAAAACCTTAGAAAAAATAGGAGTTGTATTTGTTCCAAAACTTATTTACAAACAATCTTGTAAACTCTTTCCTCAACCTTTTTGGTTTTGATTCTGCATCTCTTCTATTTCAACCTGATGGACAAAGCCATGACCAATGACTTTAACTTTAGTTTCACCAAGGACTTCAACTTAGACATCACTAAGGACTACAAGTGAGAACCAAGATACATTAGATTGCCTACCAACTATCTAAGACATTGATATCAAGTTAGAGTATGGATCATATTGACCTATGAGGTATGATTATACTAAGTTATATATTTCAAGAAAACTTGTTGTTTCCTTCAACTCATGAGTTAAGCTCATAAGTTATTAAGCGGATACTTGCTTATTGATTGTTTGATTGAACTTGGTTGTTTTGAGTGGTGTGTTAGAACTTCTTAAAACCTATCCCTCATTACTCATCCCTATCAAACCAACAGATGCCTCCCCGTCGTGCCAACCCCAACCAAGACAACAACATCACTCCTGAGATGAAGCAGATGATGACAGCTCAGACACAACAACAACAACAACAACAACAACAACAACAACAACAACAACAACAACAACAACAACAACAACAACAACAACAACAACAACAACAACAACAACAACAACAACAACAACAAAAACAACAACAAAAACAACAACAACAACAACAACAACAAAAACAACAACAACAAAAACAACAACAACAACAACAACAACAACAACCGACAACAACAACAACAAGAATAAATAACAAAGAAGAAGAATAACAAAGAAGAAGAATGAACAAAGAATAAATAACAACAACAACAACAACAACAACAACAACAACAACAACAACAACAACAACAACAACAACAACAACAACAACAACAACAACAACAACAACAACAACAACAACAACAACAACAACTGACAATGGAGATGACCTTGGTCAGAATCAACATGACACTTTCAGGAAGAAAGACATTAGCCATTTGCCGTGCTATAATTGTAAGGAACTTGGACACTGTGCATCAGACTGTCCTGAGAAGAAAAAGAAAAAGGATGCTAGAAGAGCCAATGGAAATGACTCCAATGTGACCCAGAAAGGACATGTGAACCACATTGACATGGATGGAAACTTTGAAGAGATAGAAGAAGTGGATGTCAGAAACTAGTAGACTCGGAAGAGTCAAATAAGGATTCCTTGTCTGGATATCAAGTGTTGAACCATAGTCAAGTGAACCATCAATGTAACCCTATGAGACTTTCTTTTAAGGGTGGTAGTACCCTAGTTGCCTTGAAGCCAACTTGTAACCTTTAGCCTTCCCAAATCTCGGGACGAGATTTATTTTAAGGGTGGTAGCCTGTCACATCCCAAAATTCTCCAAATTTTGAAATGTGAAAAATAAACAAACAAAATAAAATTTTGTTGAAATTTAGGGTGAGAAGAAAATTTTGATTCCAATCTGAAACATCAAAACCTATTTTGATCAAATAAAATCCTAAAAGGATTTAAAAAGATAAACAATTAATAAATAAAGTTAAAATAGTTGGAATCACTATTTTTGGATCTTTTAATAAAAATATTTGGTTTTCAAAAGAAAAGGTAGAATTATAAATAAGGATTATTTTATAGAGCCAAATTAAATCTTGGCCAAGCTTTTGAAATAAATATTTCTAGTTGATAAAAAGAGTAAAGGTTTATTTAAATAAAATAATGAGGATTTATTATTATCCAATTTTTATTAAAGTAAAGGCTTTTCCATTTTAAATAAACACTAAAACTTGTTAATTTATTTTAAATAAGATTTCTAAGTGTTTTATATTTTCAAATAAAACCTACTAAAATGATTTGGTATTATTTTAGATTTCAAATTGAGTTTTAAAATAAATCAAATCCTATTTGAATTAATGACTAAGGTCTATTTATTTAATTATTAATGGATCCTAAAAAGAATTAAAATTTATTTTGTTTTGGACTTTGGATAATGTTGTTAAACAGAATTAAAATCTGTCACATCCCAAGATTTTCCAAATCTTGTAATGTGAAAATAAATGAATAAAATAAAACTTTGTTTAAATTTCAGAGCCAGAAGAAACTTTTTGAATTCAATTGGAACTTCAGACCCATTTGAATTAAAATAAACCTAAAGGGATTTAAAAAGATAAGCATTTAATAAAAGGAAAAATAAAAACATTTAGAAATACTATTTTGAAACAATTAAATGAAAAGATTTGTTTTCAAATGAAGTGGAAGTTTATAAATGAATAATGTTTTATAAAGCCAAATTAAAACCTTGGCCAAGCTTTGGAATTAGCACATTTTGTTTTGAATAAAAATAAACAAAGGATTATTTAAATAAATTAATAAGGACCTAATAACCAAATTTTATACAAATAAAAGGTTTTACCAATTTAATTGAAACATCAAAACTTGTTAAATTATTTAAAATAGGTTTTCCAAATACTTTATATTCACAAATAAAACCTACAAAAGTATTTTGGCTTTATATTAGATTTCAAAATAAATATCTCAATAAAATAAATCCTAATTGATTTAATAATGAAAGTCTATTATATTTAATTAATAATGGACTCTAAAATAAAATGCTATTTCTATTTTAAACAAGTTTTCCAAATATTCTTTATTTCCAAATAAAACCCACTGATTTGTTTTTTGAAAATATTTGGTTTTCAAATGGAGACTCTATTAATTAAATCAAACTCTATTTTGTTAAATACCTAATGAACCACTTTTATTTAATTAATAAATGGTCTTAAAAAGAATAAAAATTATTTTTATTTCTGGAATTGGTTATAGTGATAAACAGAACCAAATTCATATTTGAAAAGCTTGATGATTATTTGAATCATTTTGAATGTGTTTGGTTGATTGAAATTCAAAACAGAAATTCAAAATAGAAAAAGAAAAGGCATTCAGTATAAAAAAAAGATGAAACAAAACAGCCCAGTCGACAGGCCCAGCTCCAGCCCATCTAGCCCACCTCCTCTCCCGAACCGTTTTTCTCCACCGCAAACATAACCCACCCCCCTCACTGACTGGTGGACCGCTTGTTCCTTTCGTTTTCCCACTGACAGCGGACCCCACATCCTACTGCCCTTCTTCCCCACCCGCGAACCACGCCTCTTCCCCCTCGCTGCCGTTGCAGGCCTTGATTCCGCGCGTTCAATTCGCCTTAACGCCGCATTAATTCCTCGTCGCGGCCACGCCCATTTAACCGCCTCCTCCTTCTTTCCCTGCACATCGCCTCCGCCCCTAGGCCGCCTCCATTCTCTCTGCACCACCGCTGTCTCCGACGAGCCCGCCAATTCCGCCACACACCGCCTTCCCTTGCTTCCTCGACCAAGCACGACGCTCCCCATCCTTCCGGCGCTTCGTCTGCCCTTCGCCAACCATGGCGCCCAAAGACGTCGGTTACCAAGCTTCCGAACGCCGCCGTCGTCTGCCTCAACTCCGACGACGCCCACAGGTTAACTCCGACCACCCCGTACCCTCTGGATCATGCACACATCTTTGCCATGGTCCTACGCAGCTAACCCAACCCTCCGTTTGTCTTCTCGTGAACCACAGAGCCGTCTTCGACCTCGACCGAGCGCGTCCGTCGCCAGAACTAACTCCGGCGAAGAATTCTGCCCGTCCCCGTGCACCCCTCCACCAACAGGTTGCATGTTGAGTATCAGCGTTGCATCGCGAGCCTGGTGAGCATCTTTCCCCTCTTCTTCGCGTCCTATTTCGCCAGCGCCGCCATCGACCGCCGCCGCCAGCCACCGCGGCGCCGACTATGGTCGAACACGCTAGTACCATTCGATCCAGATTTAGCGGCCACGATTAGATCACTTATCATCGAAGGGGTATGTCCTCGAGCCACTCGATCCGACTAGATCCAACGCCCACAAAGTGATCCAACCGAAACGGTATGGACCAATAGAAAAACGACGCGTGGCCAGGTTTTAAACGAAAAACAGAATTGAATCTGATTTAAATTGCAAACTTCAAACCCTGATAACTTTTGATCCACACGTCCAAATTTGACAAATTTTATATCAATGAAATCAGGAGAACAAGCCCTAAACAACCATGGCCTTAGTTTTGAAAATAGTATCTGATAGCTTGTTTGAATTTACAGAAACATTTGTGTACTTGTTTAGAGTATAAAAATTGTTTAAAATTTATTTTAGGATTAAATCCTTTGCAAAATGGATTTGTGTGACCTTACTGACCCTAGGAACCAACCCATAGTGTTAAAAATGATTTTTGTGAAAGTTAAGTTGAATTAATTAACTTAGTCATTTTCTAGCCAAATAAAACTCATTGATTTTATTATGGAAATGTTTTTGCAAGAAAAACTTTGGGGAAAATGTTGTGGACCAAACTTACTGACCCAAAAACACCAAGACTTGCTAAGGGCAACTCATTTGGTGAAAATATATAAAGTTTTGCTTTGAAAAGAATAATTTTCACCACATGAAATATTGAATGGATTTTAAAATAGACCTTGAGCAAAACCCTCTAACTAATGACTTTGCCATTTTGGTAAATGACCAATGTGGATCTTACAAAGTTTATAAACCTAGTAGAGACCAACCTTGCAATAGAACCCTCTTTTACAAGACTTAGGATCCATTGCTTTGTGTATGTGAAATATTGTTTGAATGTTGGTTTGGAATGCTACTTGATACTATGCTTGATTGATTGTAGTGAAAATTAGCAAAGTGTGAGGCTAGCAAGATCAAGAAGTGACTAACATTCCCTAACAAAAAGCAAGTTACACTATCATACAAAAGACCTACTATATTCATTATACCTAGTGGATTTTTGAAAACATGCATGAAAATGTTTTATACTTATGCTATGCAAACCCTAATAGGATTCCCTATACACTCCTTAGTAAAAATATTGAAGTTGTACATGCTTAGCCATGCTATGTTTTGAAAAGAGATACATGTTGAGATTTTACAAAGGTTGAAAAAAAAGACTTGTGTTTTTATTATAATAAAACAAGGACTCAATGAACCACCTAGGTGGTGGACACTTTGTGTTTTGGAGAAGGTGGCAACAAAAGGGAACCATGTCAATGGCAATCACTTTGTGTTGTGCTCCAAATGAAAACCACCTAGGAAACTTAGAGATTGAACATGTTTCTCCAATTGTGGCTTTCGTGTGCAACCACATGCTATTATGGCTCTGGCTTAGTCAACTACATTAGGAAGACCCATACATTGTCTTTAGTTACCGGACATGGGGATCTGGAATGCTTCATGGGGGCTGAAGACAAGCTAGCAAAGATGTATGGGAGGACCTTTTGGAAAGACTTCGTCACATTCTCAGTCTGCCAAGATCTCCATCTTGGTGAGCACTAATCCAGTAGGCCACTGGTGGCAACAAGATGGGATTGTGTCATGTGGGTAAAGTGTACTCCTTCTGCAGAAGTTAAAAAAAATCTAAGTACTTAGCCGTGTCCCCGGTTATGGACAATACTGAGCAACTAAAGTTTGAACTATGGGAGATCTCGACATTCTAATTTCTAATATAAAAACTTGATGCACTTGGGGGTACCAAGGAATTCAAAGAGATTTGTTAAGCTTGTTGCACTTGGGGAGTTACCAAGGTGCACAAGAGCATGATGTACTTGGGGTTACCAAGGGACTCATGAGTTTTGAGAAAACTTGTAGCACTTGGAGTTACCAAGTTGCTCAAGGATTTTTGACAAGTACTTGAACACTTGAGTGTCTACCAAGGAGTTCAAGGATCTTGGAAATAAGATTTGACAAAAGATCAAAACCATTTTGAAAAGATAGGATAAAATATTGCTTTATGCCAATGAACCTAAAACTCTACTTAGCCAAACTTGCATGTAATGATAGGATCCACTTATTATATATAAAAGTGATACTTGCCAATACAATTCAAATGTATTGACCCTTGTGGCTGTAACTTGTAATGTTGCAGGTTGATTGTTTTTAAGTGAAGATTGTTTGATTGACTAGGACTACAAAGCCTACAACCAACATCTGCCTGTGGCACTATAAAGATGAAGGACCCATGACTGTATTTATTCCGCTGCAATGTAATGTAATAGCCAAATGAGCTATGTATGATGTAATAAAACTATGTTATACCTGGTTATAAATTTATATTATGACCTTTGTATCTTGATATTACATCTTTACTGTGGATGCTAGCTATTGATCCAGGGACTAGCATTGTAAAACACAGGAGGACTCTACCTTATCAGGTTGGGACCCCTACAAAATCTATACAAAGTTTGGTGGTGGTTTGATTTGAATTGGTGTTTGAATTGTTTGTTTGAAAATCAAATCGGAATATTCAAATAAAAAAAGGAAAAACTTTCTGTAAAAAAAAAAGTGAATCAAACCCAGCCCAGCTAACAGGCCTAGCAAGCCCAACTAAACTCACCCGCAGTGAAACGTTTTCTACTTAGAAAAGAACCCGCTGAGTTACAGACAAGCAGGCCCCACTCCCTCTTCCTCCACCTCGCTGACAGACAGACCCCACACGCCTGTTCTTCGTTTCCACCCGCGCTAATTGTTCCCCCTCGCTGTTTCTGCCTTCATTGCGGCGATCAATTTGCTTAATTGGCCGGACTAAACTCACCAGTGACCACGCTCATTAAAGTGCCTCGCCCTCCTCTCTCTTTTCCCCCAAGCGCCATCCCCTCTCTGCCTCCAGGATGCGTCAATCGCGAGCTCGAACTCACTGTTCCCGACGAACATCTCCAGCGAAATTCCGGCGACTCCGACCGCCCCTCTCCTCACAGAGCACGCGAGCCTGTTCCCCATTGTCAGTCGCACCTGCCCATAGCCCAGCTCGCTCCCGCGCGCTCTAGAAGCTCGGCTTCGTCAACATCAGAGCGCCACCGTCTTCGGTCGTTTCTCCGGCGAACTCCCCAGGTATCCTCCGTTCGCCCCAGCACCTCCTGTTGATGCTCCCATCATCCCCAGATCAGCCTGCGTCTAACCGTGCCCCTACTTTGCCTCGGCATGACCTACAGCTCCGTCCCCGTCAACCTCCAGAGACGCCTGACGCCGACGCCGTCTCCGACGAGCAATCCCCTCCGTTCCTGAGCGCCCCTCGCCAAGCCAACGCCACCTCGAGCTTCGCCAAACCTCTACGAGCACGGTGAGCACCCCCGTTACCTCTCTTGCGTCCTGTATCGCCGGCTCCGCCGTAGCCAGAGCGTGCGCCGCCGCCAGTTCCTGGTCATAGCGTCGTAGCCGTTAGATCATCATGCAGCGGATACGATAGAACGTAATCGAAGGGGTATGAGTTGATCAGCGCCGTGCGATTTAAGTGAATCCTACAGTCCAGAGAGGCTGATCTGCACGAAGCGGTACCAGCCAATAAGAACGAGCCACGTGGACAGAGTTTTGTTTAAAAACAGAATTAGAATCTATTAGGATTGCAAACTTGTAAAATTCATAACTTTAGTTCTACACGTACAAATTTTGCAAATTTTATATCAATGGATTCAGCAGAACAAGTACTTTGCAACCATGCACTTTGTTTAATGATTTGCTTCTGGAAAATTGGTTGAATTTGCAGAAACATGTGTAGGCTTATTTTGAATATAAAAATTGTTCTAGATATATTTTTAATATGAAATCTTTGCAAAATGGTTTGTTGTGAACCTACTGACCATAGGAATCAACTTATGGATTTAAAAATGTATTTTGTGGAGTTAGGGAATAATTAATTGAGTTAGAGCATTTCTAGTCAAATAAAAATATTATTTATGGTTTAGAAAAGATTTCTTGAGTGAAACCTTTGGGAAATGATTTGATTCAAACCTTCTGACCCTAAACACCAAGTTTTGAGAATTAAAATATATTTGGTGAACTCTTTAAAGAATATTGCTTTGCTAAAAGCATTTTCAACCACATAAAATAATGATTTGATTTTAAAATGGTTTATAGATAAAACCTTTTGCAAATGGTTTTACCACTTTAGTAAATGACCACTTTGAACTTTATAATGTTTAGAGCCTAGTAGAAACCACTTTTGCAAATAAAACTAACTTTTGCATGCTTGCATGCATGACCTTGTTTTTGTTATTTTATGTCTGATAAATTGTTTGAATATTAATTGAATTTGTGTTTGCTTGATTGAATTGTAGTGAAGTTAGAAGAAATGTGATATTTTCAAGATCAAGAAGTGAACCAACATTCTCTACTATAAAGGCAAGTGACACTATCATCCATGTCCTACTATTTTCATTACACTTAGTGGATTTTGTAACATGCATGGAAAGGTTTACTATATTTTTATGCTATGATAAATCCTAATAGGATACCCTTATATATCCCTTAGTGGAAACATTGTAGTTGTAGTATGCTTAGCCCAACTATATATTTGGGATGGGATACATGTTATGATTATATGAAGAATTGGAAAAATATATGTTTTATATAATAAAACAAGTACTCAATGAACCACCTGGGTGGACAAGGATACTCAAGTTTTGGACAAGGTGGCAACAAAAGGAACCATGTTTATATGGCCATCTCTTTTTGTATGTGCACTAGAATAAAACCACCTAGGGACTTAGAGATTGAACATGTTTCTCGTACAGTGGCTTTCGTGTACAGCCACATGCTAAATGGGCTCTGGCTTAGTAAACTACATAGTGGAAGACCCATGCATTGGCATCTTCAGGTTAACTAGAATTGTGTATGGGAAATTTATCCCTACATTGGTGCCTGGTTGACAAGCTAGCATTGTGTATTGGGAGGACTCCTATGGAAAGACTTTGTCACATTCTCAATCTGCCAGTACTCCATCTTGGTGAGTACTTATCCAGCGGCAACTGGTGGCATCAAGATGAGATTGTGTCATGTGGGTAAAGTGTACAACTTCTGCAGAAGATCAAATTCTAAGTACTTAGCCGTGTCCCCGGTTATGGACAATACTGATCAACTAAGGCCTGAAGCTATGGAAGATCTCGACATTCCAATTTCTCAAAGTAAAACTTGATGGTGACAACAAGGGGTTTGAAGCACTTGGAGTTTTCCAAGAAGTTCAGAAAGATTTGACAAAGATCAAAAACTATTTTGAAAAGATAGGATAAAACTATATTGCTTTCTACAAAAGAGCCTAAACCCTACTTAACCAAATATGCATGTAAATGATAGGATCCACTTATTTCTACATAGTAGTGAAACATGCCAATACAATTCAAATGTATTGACCCTTGTGGCTGCAACTTATTATGTTGCAGGTTTGTTTGATGTTAGTGGAGTTTAATGAATAGGATTACAAGTCTACAACCAACATGATTGTCTGTGGCACTTTGAAGATGAAGGACCCCATGCTATTGTTATATTCTGCTGCATTGTAATGAGATAGCCAAATGAGCTATGTAAGATGTAATATTTTATTTTATTCCTGGTTATAAAGTTGTATTATGACCTTTGTTTCTTGATATTACATCTTAATTTTGGATGCTAGCTATTGATCCAGGGACTAGCATTGTAAACACAAGGATCTCTACCTTATTAAAGGTTGGGAACCTTACAGCAACCCTCGTACTCAAGGGACTTGGGATTTACAGTTTATGGTTTGTCAAGCATATGATTCAGAGTGGACCTCACTTTCACATTAACCACATGAAGATGCCTATGATAGGGGCAATGATATATCAAAGCTAATGAGTACCTTCCTTTCAGCATTGGGAAGCCTTTCAAACCTTCACAAAACCGTTTTCACAACCTAGTTGAGTCACCACTTATTCTATGAGCACCTTCTTGAGAGCATAGTTGTCATTTTTGTGTTTATTCCAAAACTTGGTTAATTATGTCATGACTTTGTGATGCGTGCACCCAGTGTTGACGTGGGACACTTCGTTGGAACCCCAAGAGCAAGGTGTGATGAGGACAGCAGGAAGTTTCCCTTAGTAGAGACCACGGTTGTCGAACCTGAAGGAGGAAGGAAACGTCTCAAAGGTGTTGCTGGCAACGTGGAGACCTGCACAACACAAACTCAAGACTTTGCCCCAAAGAATCAGTGAGGTTGTCAAGCTCACCGGTTTGCTATAAAAAAGGATTAAACATATGGTGTGGAAGGTAATGGTTTGTAGCAAGTAAACAAGTAACAGTGGAAGATGTATCAATGGTAAAGATTGGACCGGGGTCCATAGTTCACTAGAGTTGCTCTCCTTAGATAAACAACATGGCATGAAGGGTAAACAAATTACAGCGGGGCAATTGACATGAATTGAGCAAGGCATAACAATGCAATTACTAGCCAGAAAGATCCTATGAGGTTGATTGGGCAATACAATAATATACATACACCGTCATCCAACTGCATCTATGAATAGAAGTCCACCTTCAGGTTATCATCCGAACCCCCTCCAGTATTAAGTTGCAAGCAACAGACAACTACTTTAAGCAAAGTGTGTAAGGTAAATAGTCCACATGTTCCATGAACAAGAGATCGTTGTTTTCTCCCTAGTAGCAACAGCACATCTACAACCTAAGAGACAATTGTCACTTCCCTTGGAAAGTAGAGGCATGAACCCACTATCGAGCATAAATAGTCCCTCTTGGAGTCACTAGCAACTACTTGACCAAGATAACCACTAGCAACGGAGAGCATGCAAGATCACAAACAACACATACATGATAGAATCATAAATATAAAACCATTAATCAAACCAACATAATAATCTCAATATCCATCGGATCCCCGCAAACACAACATGCATGATTACAAATAGATTAGATCTTGATCATGAACGGAGCTCACAAGATCTATACATGAAAGCACAAAGGAGGAGATAGAACCATCTAGCTACTACATGGACCCATAGTCCAACGTGGAACTACTCACGAATCATACCGGAGAGAAGGCCTCCGGGATGATCTCCCCTCCGGCAGGGTGCCGGGAAGAACTTCAGATCCCCCCCAATCTTGGGATGATGGTGGCGGCGGCTATAGATGGTTTCGTGGATTTCTGATCGGATACTCAGGGTTTCTGCATCGGGGGCTTCTTATAGGCGAGGCGGAGGCGGCAGGCCGCTGAACCCTAACCAGCGCGGGCCACCACCCCCACGCCTGGGGTGGGTCTGGCCCCCCTGGACAGCCCCTCCGGCTCTCCTCTGGACTTCTAGTTCCCCACGGAAAGTAATTGACTTTGACGTTTGTCCCGTCCAATTCTGAGAATATTTCTTTAATAACTTTTTTGAAACCAAAAACAGCAGAAAACAGGCATCTGGCGCTGTTGCAACTTGTTAATAGGTTAGTACCAGAAAACATGTAAAAAGCACCTCAAAGTGTAGACAAGTAAAGCAAAGTAGATACTAAACAAGCATGGAGCATCAAAAATTATAGATACGTTTCCAACGTATGATCATCCCCAAGCTTAACTGATGCTCGTCCTCAAGTAGGTAAGTGATAAAATAATAATTTTTGAGGTTACATGCACCCTCACAATAAAGATCCAACCATTTGCAAGCATTGAAAGCTGGGATCAAAGAACTCTAAACATGTGCATGAAAGATGGAGTTCTAACAATAGGACGTAGTAACTATACATGCAACATGGCAAGCTACAAACAAAGATCATGAATAACATGCATTGAAAAATGTTTGTTTGTTTCACATGCAGAAAACATAGCATAGTGGCAATCAGCTTGTCCCTCATAGAGTAGCAATATAATGCATAGGACACCTGCAAAGTTCACAAGGGTGACTAGAAACAAATAGCACAAGAGCAAGTAATAACACAATATGCATCAATTAATAAGCTTTGGAACACTGCACACAGAATGACAACTATGCTCTCTTAATGGTGCCTAAAGGTAGAAGGTGGAGACTCAATAGTGGTGGAATAAAGGCCTTTTTTGTAAAGGAAGCAGGGATTACAAGTTTCAAAAAGAGCTTCCAAAAATTATGGTACTTGTTAGCTTTAAGCCCTCATTGCCCCTATCATAAGCATCTTGAAGTGGTTAAGGTTAAAATGGCAAAGCTGGAGTATATGCTTGGCGAAGTTGTAGGGTTTCGTAGCATGGAAAACAAAAAAATTTCTATCGCATACAAACAAAAAAGCCAAGATCTATCTACTAGATTGTAGCAACGAGTCGATGGAATAACTCACCCTCGAAGATTCCAAAGTGTTTAGCGAGAGCGGATTCCCGTGGGTGATGTAGTCGTACTCTTCCCGATCTCAAGATCGCGTAGACGATCCTTCCGGCGCTGCGTTCCGGCAGCGCTCTCGTAGTCGGTCACACGTTCGGTACTCAACGAAGACCTTCCTCTCCCTTGTTCCAGCAGGCAGCGGAGGTTGTAGCACTCTCCTTGCGATTCCGGTAGCACAACGGCGTGGTACCGAAAGTAGAGGGGAGATCTCGCAGGGCTTCGCCTTAAGCCGGAGCGAGTATGGTGGAGTATGAGAGAGTCCCTCGACGATCTAGGGTTTAGACACGCCGAGGGGGGCAAGCCGGCGGCTAGGGTTTAGCTAGGCGGCGGCGGTTTGCCCTAGGGCCTGCGGCGGCTATGGAGGCGGCGGCGGCTTGGTACTAGGGTTTAGAGGTAGGAACTTGTGTGTCTAGGAGGGGAGCCCTGCCCCTCCTTATATAGGTGGAGGGGGGCGGCCAAGGGGAGGGGATTCCCTCCCCAACTCGTCTTGGTGGTGCGCCAGCGGTGGGAGGAGGAACTCCTCCCCCAAGTCGGTTTCCACCTCCGTCTCCACTTCCAAAAACTAGTCGTTTGACTTTCAAACTAGGCGTTTGACTTTTCAAACTAGGATTTGAATAAACCCTCTATTTTGTTCAGCGATGACACCGAGTACATGATGCAATCATACCAACTTGATATAACACATTCATGTACCCTTCCCCTCCGGAGTGCCGGACATTTCGGAACCTTCTAGAACATTCCCGATGAAAACACCGGAACCATTCCCCAACTCCGAAACGGAACTTTCCTTATATGAATCTTATTCTCCGGACCATTCCGGATCTCCTCGTGATATCCCGAATCCCATTCGAGACTCCGAATAACATTCGGACTCTATCTCATCATTCCATAACTACTCAAACAACGTCGAATCCTTAAGTGTGTCTCCCTACGGTTCGTGAATTATGCGGACATGATCGAGACACTTCTCCGAACAATAACCAATAGAGGAATCTGGAAATTCATATGGCTCCCACATATTTCTATGATTACTTCGCGATCGAATGAACCACTTACATACGATATCAATTTCCCTTTGTCTCACGATAGTTTACTTATCCGAGGTTATGATCGTCGGTATCTCTGCATACCTAGTTCAACCTCGTTACTGATAAGTACTCTTTTCTCGTTCCTGTGATATGTGATCCCTTGTGAGGCAGTCACATTCTTGCAAGCTAATTGGATGACATTTCACCGAGAGGGCCTAGAGTATATCTATTCGTCATATGGATGGACAAATCCCACTCTTGATCCATGTGTCTCAACCAATACTTTCTGAACACTCAATGCCACCTTTATAGCCACCCAGTTACGGTGTGGTGTTTGATGTCATCAAAGCATCCATCCGGTAAAGGTGATATACATGATCTCATGGTCGAAGGAATTATATTACTATGTATCAGAAAGCATATAGCAATTGAACTATTAAAATGACTTGATCTTTATGCTACGCTTATCTATAGGAGTATGTCCACCATATCATTCTCCTAACGATATGATCTTGTTGTTAATAACATCTCAATGTTCATGATAGGGAAACCACAATCATCTATTAACCAACAAGCTAGTATTATATAGAGGCTTTACTAGGGACTCTTATTTTAGTCTACAAATCACACAAGTATTAATGTTTCCTTGTTAATACTATCATAGCATGAATGTAAACATTTACCATAAACACAAAGATATAATAACAACTATATTTATTATTGCCTCTAGGGCATATCTCCAACAGAAGTATAAGTTGGCAATATCATGCCCCTTGAATACGAGGGCCACACCTCATGCATACTCAAATTTGGGTCTAGGTAAGTTCTTGTCACTATAAGTATTTTCATATCATTGAGAACCGCCACGGGGTACCCCTTGCACATGGTACAGGAGCTTTTCCATAACCAAAATGACAAGGCAAGCAGACAATGAGCATCTCAACAATTCTTCTTATGTACCATGGGAATATGGTGATTTTCTCTCTCTTTCCTCTTTTCTCAATGTGTCTCTTTTTTATTAAGAAGAATGCTTCATAGATGTCACTATGGTGATGCTGCAATTTTCCACCATGATTAGGCATGGCTTAGGCTAGCGGCACATGCGTTTCTCTAAAACAGGATACAAACTCCATGGACTTACAAGTTCCCTCTTTATTTCACACCGGTGACATACATAGACAAAAGAACATGATATCATTTGAGTACAACAAGGTACAAGTGCAATGTTGAAAACGTTCTCCGTGACAGCACGGTTCTGCTAATTCCAACTTATAAGTGCAAGCATATACAACAAAGTTGTCACAATAGTTCAAGTTTATTAGGGGCAAAGAATAAAGTGTGCCATCAAGTTCGTGAGGGCTTTAATCACTAAGTTTTCACATAAAAAATAGTTTTTAATTGGAATATTGATGAAAACAAGAATATACTTGGAATGGTGTAACATACCATGCATAGGAGTTTATAGTGGACACTTTGGAAAAACTTGGTTTCTTGGGAATTTGAACCATGAGTAGAACTTACTCATACAAGTGGAGGCTAGCACAAGACTAGGAGCAACCAACTAAGAGAGCAATAATGGCCAAAATTATGCAATGCAACAAAGCAAACTAATCAAAGCAAAGAGTGGTACTACAAGTCAAGTACCAAATGATCATAGAGGCTAATGGTGACTTGTCATAGTTATAACATGGTGTGAGCATGTGCCAAGTCAACCCAAGCAAAACATCAAAGGAGAATACCACAATACTATGCCTTTGCATGATAAAACAACGCATAATTTCTTCAAGGCACACTAAGAAATCTCAATTGTTTGGAACAATACATGCTACAGTAATAATTACTAAGCATAATGCCAAAACAACACCTAGCATGTCATGCTAAAGTCTAAGTCACAGTCAATGCAAGCTCCTCTTGCACTTCAAGCAAGAACTTAGTACTCCTTTCCAAACACCAAGCAAACTTATTTGCAAAACAACACAGCGAGAACGAGGGTCCAAACTACTAAAGCAAACTAAACAAAGCAAAAAAACTAAGACGCTCCAAGAAAAACAGCACAGTGCATGAAACAATAAAAACGAAGTGTCTAGAGAGACCTGAGCTTTTTATTGATGAAGAAGGGGATGCCTTGGGCATCCCCAAGCTTTGACGCTTGTACCTCTTGGATATTTCTTGGGGTGACACCATGGTGGCATCCCCAAGATTTATCTTTTGTCCATTCTTCATCTCATTGCATCATTCTCTCTCTACACCTGAAATTTTTCCTTCATACAAAACTTCACACAATCTTTAGTAGCAACATTAGTGTATTCAAAAGATATTAGACCACTGGCAAAGCTTTGGAACAGCAAGGATTTTCACTAAAAACACAAGCTATTGTAGTAACTCCTTCAAAGAAACTCAATTTACCTGAAGAGAGCTCAAAAAGGAATCAATAAAAAGCAAATGCAAATAATGGCAGAAATCTGTCAAAACAGACCAGCGGGTAGAAACGAATTTTTTCGAACATATTATGTTGCTCAAATCAAAAGGTGTTGAACTAACGAAAGTTAGCCAACATAATGGGGGATTTATTTGTAAATTTTGATCTCAATCCGAGTTATAGAGACTCCTCACGAATTTTTTTTGTGGAAGACAGAAATCTTTTTCGGGACAACAACTCCGCAAATCTTACTCCCAAAAAGCAAACAAAAAGGATAAGGAGAGTTCATTACAGAAGTAATAACTTCCAAGACTCAAGGAAGCTCTTGGGTTATCTCCCAACAAGTACTTTTCTTTAACGCCTTTAAGTTAGGCACAAGAAGCAAGAAGAATCAAGTATTTTCAAATGAAGAATTGCCCCTCTTGTTCCTTCTTTTCTTACCTTTCTTTTTCTTCTTAGGTAAGTTATGATTGCTTACCGGAGGAGCAAAGTACATGATACCTATCCCAACATCTATCACTGCCCCAAGGTGTTTAAGTAGAGACCTTCCAAGTGTGATCTGTCCCTTGCCTACACATTTAATAACAAGATAATCAGTAGACACCATTTTCCCCGAGATTTTTGTAAACACACCTTTAGCTATTGCAATGGGCAATATAGTGGCATTGTTGGTAAGATAGATTTCCTCTCCTCCTTCAATAATCCCCCAAAGACTTAGGGAGGCATGAGACAAAATTCAGACATGATATCATAGCGAGCATCAAAAAGTGTAGTGTTTATTGAGACTTTAATTGTGGGAAACCAATTTGAAGGCTCAGAATTTAAAGGAACACAATCATGGTAAGCCCTAAGAGTGTGATAGCAACTATTCATGGCAGCAATGATGGTCTCAAGATGGTTCAACCTAGCAAAAATACTTGTGAAAGAGGAATCAGACTTGACAGGTGTACCATAGATCATGATTAATTTTATTATAGCATCATAAGCTTCATCCTCAGTACAAAGCAAAAAATCTTTTTAAGCCACAGCATCCAAAGCATATTTATAACGAAGAGAAATACCGCGGTAGAAACTATCAATAACTAGGCTGAGGCTTACCTCAGGCTCAGTTTCCCTCTGGAAAGTAGAGATTCTAGACCAAGCTTCCTTAAAGCTTTCTTCACTTTTTTTCTTAAAAGTGAATATTTACCATAGCAGAAATAAAGGCAGACCCCGACATGGCAGGAACTAGAGCAAGAACTAATTTTTTGTGTTTTTTTTTTGAATAAGGCAAGCAAACCAAACTAAACTAATTTTTTGGGGTTTTTTTCAAAAGAGGCAAACAAAACCAAGCAACAGAAACAAAGCAAACTAAAAACAAGTAAAGAGAAAGTGTAACACCCTCAGAATCGGACCTATGCAAGTTTCAGCGATTCCCACCAAACCCGCATAGAAACGATTCAAAGGTGCCCACCAGGCACTTTCGTGCGGGTGGAAAACTAAGTAATAACAGTACACAACAGTCCTCGATGGGACCCACAGAACAGATATATATACAACACGACTCAAAGAGTCAAGAATACAGATATAATATACAAAGATCCAAATCACCTTGAAACTCATAGAGCGTCTGACTACGGACAAGATGCAAATGGGGCTAAGAGCCCTGAAGAATAACCAATGGCGTCCATAACCCTGCCCAGGCCAAGCGGAAGGGTAACCACGCTAACGTCGATCCCAAAACCTGCTTAAACAAAAGGGTGCCGACAAAGGGCAAAGGAAAAGAGGAGCGTCGATCTTGAGGCCGATGCAGCGAGGCTAGAGTTGGCGGTCCTCGCCTACATAGGTATGGTGGACTGAGCGCAGCATGCACTAAACAACTTATAGAGACTCGATACAACTGGCGGCTATCAGAGAGGGGGGTAAGAAAGATCTATTCGGACCCAACCTGGTGCTACCATCAAACAAACCCATCCTGGTGTTTCCCCCTCGAGACCAAACGAGGAAGTCAACCGAGGAACTCACACAGTTGGCAGTTTTATTTATTCGGTTATCGCTGCAGTAATTACTAGTCAGGTTTAGATAATCATCCTGATAAAGTAAGCAGTGGGCACTTTTAGTTAACCATTCCGTGATAGTTGCAACACTTACTAGTCAGATACAATTAGCAGGAGATAACCCAAGACCCAGCAGTTGTTGATACTTTTATTTAGCCATTCCATTGTAGTGAAGCTGATTACTAGTCATATCGGATACAAGTCAATTTATAACAATAAACTTTAGTTATAGTTGTCTATGATCAAGCACTGTGCTCCAAGTCGTCCATAACCGCGGACACGGCTTCTCGAAAAGATTTAACCCTGCAGGGGTGCACCAAAGTATCCACAAGCACTTCGACCCTTTTGCGGATCGTTAACATACACCCATCGGTATGTCGGCGGGGCCTAAGTCATGACGTTCCCAGACCCAAAGCAAGCACGGGGGGCCACCCCACTAAGTACACCCGCAACGAAGTCGGCCGATCTCCGAGACGGACTTAGGGTTTCGTCGATGGTCGAAACGACAGAAATCCCAAAACTGGGACTGTCGATACCGCGAAAACACTCCGCTTCCTAAACAGTACAGTGTGCTCCTCGCACAATCGTAAATAAAGCAGTAAAGCATGGCATAAGTACAGGATAGTAAATAAAACCTCAAACTAGTTTGTGGCCCTCAGTACAATACTTTGAAATCAGGTAATAATCAATGGGGGGCCCATATCTCCCCACCTGTGGTTAGCGCGCTCGATATCGGAACAGGTGTCAAGAACTCGGGGTCCTACGGGACACAAGTGAGCGGTCGGAAACCAACATTATCTATCACCCACCGATGCCTCTGCTTACTTACTTCAATTTTAGTTGTTAAACAGTAATTAAAGTGAACGAAAAGTTAAGCCATGATCATCTCCAACATCAAACATGCGGCAATACTCCAACAACCGTGGTACTTGACGACACGCAACAGCATATGAGCAAGCGACTACGGCGCGCAAGTCCAACTATCTACCAATCAACGGGTAATAGGATGTGTCCAAGGCAATATAGGGCTGCAAGGGGATATCACGGATGCGGAAACTAGAGCATCGCAACACAGATAGCAATAGATCAACAGGAGGGAATAAATACTATAAAGTAAGATAGGTAGAAAGGGGGAGATGCTCGCCTGAAAACATTGTCGAAGGTTCAACCGAAGATCGGGTCGACACTCGCATCAACTCAACGGCCTTATCCGCGAAGAAGCAAAACGCTAGAATAAACACCGGATGCAATATTTAATACTACGGCAAAAGATCGGGCATGATGCATGTATGATGCATGACATGGCAAAGATGCGATGCAATTAGGTCAGATTAAGCGGAGCCGGGGTCCCGACAATTAATTAAATGGTTCATGTTATGCATCTACCCCGCAAATTAATTGTTGTCATAACATGGCAGAAGATAGTACCGGGTTCGCTACACCAATTTGAATGAGGCCAATATAAGAATAGATTTGCCCGCATATGGGCCCCATATTTAATTATGAGGTGAATCGGCATAAGGCCCCCAAACCACACAATATGCATGCGAGATGAACAATTAATATGCGACAAGTTGTATTATATTATAAAATAGGGTTTCGGGAAGGGGTTCACACATTAGGGTTCGGCGAACTTGGGGTCCGAGGGTTCGGGGTTCAGTCTCAGGGTTCGACGGAGACGAGGTTCGGACTCCGGGGTCGTTCTCAGCTAACGGAGGTAGATCTTGGCGTTCCGCGAGGAAGGGCTTGGTGGTTCTGACTTCACTTGTCGGTGCCGGACTCGGTTGCGGTAGATCTTGGCCATGTCGAGGATCTTGCTGGAGGTTCGTCGAGGGTCACCAGTTCGGTACGGTCTTCATGTGGTAGATCTTGGCGTGTTGGCGTCACCGGATCCATGTCGGCGCACTCGGGTCTTGGCGTCCTCGGGGCAATGGCCTTCGAATCGGGGGAGGCGATCTTGGGGTACTGCGTCTTCGGTTCGGGGCGTCTAGGGTCCTCGGTGTTCCATGATGGCGATCTTGTCGTTCCGAGTAGGCGTTCTCGAGGTCGATGGCGAACTTGTCTGGTACCGGGGTTTTCGGAGTTCTTGGCGCGGCACCGGGTACGGAATCGATCTTCGGGTTCGGGGGTCTCGGCGTCCGTAGATCTTGGTGTCCTCGACGAAGTACTTGGCGTGCCTAGGGTTCGGAGACATCGAATACATGAGGGGGTACTTGTTGCTCTGCCTTTTGTCGCTGTCGAACTTCATCCGTCAGGCCGATTCTTTTGGTAGCAGCACACCAGGGGCATGCACTGCAGGAAACGTGTGGTCTTGGCGTTGAGTCAACGAGGAGGCTACTATCAAAGGCACTGCTCGAGGTCGTTGCGCTCATAGGGGCTCCACGGCAGCGTCGGCTTGACACGGAAGGCGGCCAACGGTGGACCCGGATGATGAGGGCGGCGCTTCTTGCAGATGACGGGGAGGCCGAGGTTGGGGAAAAGCGGCCGCTGCAGGGCGGCCCGAGCGGAGGAGACGGCGGAGGGGACGCTTGAGGGCATGGCCGGGCTCGTGGGGGCGCGACCGAGGCTAGCGGGGCGGCGAGGAAGTCCCAGTGGCGCGGGCGCCAGGAGGAGCATGCAGCGGCGGGAGGCCGACCAGCCTTGAGCCAGCGTGGTGGCGGAGATGGGACCTGGGCGCGGATCGGGAGGGCGGCGGCCCTGGCCGGAGGCGAGCTCAAAGGAGGGAGGGGGCGGCCGGAGAGGCGACGGCGCAGAGCAGGTGGCGACTGGGCTGGCCGGGCGGGCGGGGCCGGCTCGCGGAGGAGGTCCGTGAGGGAGACCGGAGGTGGGGAGGACGGTGGCAGGCGGCCCGACGCGAGCAGGCGAGGAGGCAAGGAAGCGGGCGGCTGGGAGGTCGAGGTGGGCGGCGGCCGGGAGGGGTCAGTGGCGGAGGGTCAGCGAGGTGGACGGGAGGCAGGGAGGTCGGCTGCTCGGGGCGTAGAGGCGGCAGGAGGAGGGCTAGAGGAGCGGGCGGCGAGGGGTGCAGGCGGAGCACCGGCAAGGAGGGAGGCGGCGCCCAGTGAGAGGAGGCGCCGGAGAGGAGGGAGGAGAGAGAGGCGGGAGAGGAGAGAGGACGCGTCGGTGGAAGAAGGGGAGGGAGCGGGGACAGGTAGGGTGGGGCCCGCGGGGGTGGGGCCCGGCTGCAGCGTGGCGTGCGTGTGTGCTGAGAGTGTGGGTTGGGGCCTGGGGGAGTGGGGCTGGCGTGGGTGGCTGTGTGGGCAGGTGGCAGGGCTGGGATTGGTTAGGGGAGAGAGGGGAGATGAGGTGGCGAGGGGCTATTGGTTGGGGTGAGGTGGAGGGGGGTGTGGGTAGATTAGGTTGGGTAGACTAGGGATTTAGGTGGACCGTTTTTTTATTTCTGGGGGTGGTCGTTCATGTCGAATCGGCCCGTCCGACTGCCCCCACTAAAATAATTTAATATTTTATTTGTTTTAAACGGACCGTTTGCAAACCGATAGCAGACAAAACAAAATATTCCGGCGACCCGGGTTTTGCGTTTAAATAAAGACGGGGCGTTTTAGAAACACAAAATAGGCTTTTCTGTAAATAGTTTTATACAAGCAAATGCAAGATGATGACGATGCTCAAATGCAATGTGGCATGATGACATAAGCATGCGGTCATGACGATGCAATGCACAAAACAACGCGATTTTCTAGTAGTGGTTTTGCGGGATGCCACAATTCGACACCACTAACAATGGATCTCGCCCTCGAGATCCGCCTCATGGTACCAGAAAGAAGGCCGGTGATCTGCATCTTCTCGCTTCGTGTAGATCCTCGCGACACCACTAACAAGAGGTCGTTGTCCGTTCGTCAAGAGAGCACTCCGGATAAACAACGGACGAAGTTAAAGGTAAGGCCACCTCTAACTATCATGGAAGGAGTAAGAGTTGCATCGGTCCACCATTCAACATACAAAAGCGAATGATAGGAGTAGTGCTATGGTCGCGACTCCATCCCGCACTCCAAGCATTACTCTGTATACGACTAGACAGATTATGCAACCAACTCTCAGGATTCAGACTGAAGATCTCGACAAGCGAGGTTCGAAAACAAAGGAGTGATGCAGACTCTGCATCGGATCCAGCGTGGATGATGTCGTCGCGTCGGAAAACACCGGAAGGCACAAACAAGGAACAAAGAATGGTACCACAGACGAAGGATTCCTCGGGCAGCATGAACACCGGACGTAGCATCACCGTTACCAAAGGAGGAAGCGAAACCCTGAAGGTACGACGGAAACCCAACCACGAGAATTCCTGGACTCGAAGAAAGAGACGAGAGCGGATTCAAAACACGTAGAGGTAAGAGGAGAACAGCAGAGGGGTAAGGAGTAAAATCAGACCTAATCAGAACTATCCAACCGATTTTGAAAATAGTTTTGGACACTCTACTTCGGCCGTTAGCTAGGTTATCCTATTGGCTGGACTTGTGGGGTATCGCAACTTCTGAGCTCTGATACCACTCTGTAACACCCTCAGAATCGGACCAATGCAAGTTTCAGCGATTCCCACCAAACCCGCATAGAAACGATTCAAAGGTGCCCACCAGGCACTTTCGTGCGGGTGGAAAACTAAGTAATAACAGTACACAACAGTCCTCGATGGGACCCACAGAACAGATATATATACAACACGACTCAAAGAGTCAAGAATACAGATATAATATACAAAGATCCAAATCACCTTGAAACTCATAGAGCGTCTGACTACGGACAAGATGCAAATGGGGCTAAGAGCCCTGAAGAATAACCAATGGCGTCCATAACCCTGCCCAGGCCAAGCCGGAAGGGTAACCCTGCTAACGGCGTCGATCCCAAAACCTGCTTAAACAAAAGGGGTGCCGACAAAGGGCAAAGGAAAAAGAGGAGCGTCAGTACTGAGGCCAGTACACGGCGAGGCTAGAGTTCGGCGGTCCTCGCCTACATAGGTATGGTGGACTGAGCGGCAGCGCAGCATGCACTAAACAACTTATAGAGACTCGATACAACTGGCGGCTATCAGAGAGGGGGGTAAGAAAGATCTATTCGGACCCAACCTGGTGCTACCATCAAACAAACCCATCCTGGTGTTTCCCCCTCGAGACCAAACGAGGAAGTCAACCGAGGAACTCACACAGTTGGCAGTTTTATTTATTCGGTTATCGCTGCAGTAATTACTAGTCAGGTTTAGATAATCATCCTGATAAAGTAAGCAGTGGGCACTTTTAGTTAACCATTCCGTGATAGTTGCAACACTTACTAGTCAGATACAATTAGCATGAGATAACCCAAGACCCAGCAGTTGTTGATACTTTTATTTAGCCCATTCCATTGTAGTGAAGCTGATTACTAGTCATATCGGATACAAGTCAATTTATAACAATAAACTTTAGTTATAGTTGTCTATGATCAAGCACTGTGCTCCAAGTCGTCCATAACCGCGGACACGGCTTCTCGAAAAGATTTAACCCTGCAGGGGTGCACCAAAGTATCCACAAGCACTTCGACCCTTTTTGCCAGATCAGTTAACATACACCCATCGGTATGTCGGCGGGGCCTAAGTCATGACGTTCCCAGACCCAAAGCAAGCACGGGGGTCCACCCCACTAAGTACACCCACAACAAAGTCGGCCGGTCTCCGAGACGGACTTAGGGTTTGCGTCAGTGGCTGTAAACGACAGCAAATCCCAAAACTAGGACTGTCGATACCGCGAAAACACTCCGCTTCCTAAACAGTACAGTGTGCTCCTCGCACAATCGTAAATAAAGCAGTAAAGTACAGGATAGTAAATAAAACCTCAAACTAGTTTGTGGCCCCAGATAATACTTTGAAATCAGGTAATAATCAATGGGGGCCCATATCTCCCCACCGTGGTTAGCGCTCGATCTCTAACAGTGTCAAGAACTCGGGTCCACGGACACAAGTGGTGATCGGAAACCAACATTATCTATCACCCACCGATGCCTCTGCTTACTTACTTCAATTTTAGTTGTTAAACAGTAATTAAAGTGAACGAAAAGTTGATCCATGATCATCTCCAACATCAAACATGCGGCAATACTCCAACAACCGTGGTACTTGACGACACGCAACAGCATATGAGCATGCGACTACGGCGCGCAAGTCCAACTATCTACCAATCAACGGGTAATAGGATGTGTCCAAGGCAATATAGGGCTGCAAGGGGATATCACGGATGCGGAAACTAGAGCATCGCAACACAGATAGCAATAGATCAACAGGAGGGAATAAATACTATAAAGTAAGATAGGTAGAAAGGGGGAGATGCTCGCCTGAAAACATTGTCGAAGGTTCAACCGAAGATCGGGTCGACACTCGCATCAACTCAACGGCCTTATCCGCGAAGAAGCAAAACGCTAGAATAAACACCGGATGCAATATTTAATACTACGGCAAAAGATCGGGCATGATGCATGTATGATGCATGACATGGCAAAGATGCGATGCAATTAGGTCAGATTAAGCGGAGCCGGGGTCCCGACAATTAATTAAATGGTTCATGTTATTCATCTACCCCGCAAATTAAATGTTGTCATAACATGGCAGAAGATAGTACCGGGTTCGCTACACCAATTTGAATGAGGCCAATATAAGACTAGATTTGCCCGCATATGGGCCCCATATTTAATTATGAGGTGAATCGGCATAAGGCCCCCAAACCACACAATATGCATGCGAGATGAACAATTAATATGCGACAAGTTGTATTATATTATAAAATAGGGTTTCGGGAAGGGGTTCACACATTAGGGTTCGGCGAACTTGGGGTCCGAGGGTTCGGGGTTCAGTCTCAGGGTTCGACGGAGACGAGGTTCGGACTCCGGGGTCGTTCTCAGCTAACGGAGGTAGATCTTGGCGTTCCGCAAGGAAGGGCTTGGTGGTTCTGACTTCACTTGTCGGTGCCGGACTCGGTTGCGGTAGATCTTGGCCATGTCGAGGATCTTGCCGGATGTTCGTCGAGGGTCACCGGTTCGGTACGGTCTTCATGTGGTAGATCTTGGCGTGTTGGCGTCACCGGATCCATGTCGGCACACTCGGGTCTTGGCGTCCTCGGGGCAATGGCCTTTGAATCGGGGGAGGCGATCTTGGGGTACCGCGTCTTCGGGTCGGGGCGTCTAGGGTCCTCGGTGTTCCATGATGGTGATCTTGTCGTTTCGAGTAGGCGTTCTCGAGGTCGATGGCGAACTTGTCCGGTACCGGGGTTTTCGGAGTTCTTGGCGCGGCACCGGGTACGGAATCGATCTTCGGGTTCGGGGGTCTCGGCGTCCGTAGATCTTGGTGTCCTCGAGGAAGTACTTGGCGTGCCTAGGGTTCGGAGACATCGAATCCATGAGGGGGTACTTGTTGCTCTGCCTTTTGTCGCTGTCGAACTTCATCCGTCAGGCCGATTCTTTTGGTAGCAGCACACCAGGGGCATGCACTGCAGGAAACGTGTGGTCTTGGCGTTGAATCAACGAGGCGGCTACTATCAAAGGCACTGCTCGAGGTCGCTCACGTGGGCTCCACGGCAGCGGATTGACACGGAAGGCGGCCGGTGGACCCGGATGATGAGGCGCTTCTTGCGATGACGGGAGGCCGAGGTTGGGAAGCGGCCGCAGGGGCCCGAGCGGAGGAGATGGCGAGGGGCGCTTGAGGCGTGGGCTCATGGCGGCGACCCGAGGCTAGAAAGGCGGGCGAGGAAGTCCCAGTGGCGGCGGGGGAGGAGCATGCCGGACAGGCGGGGCTGCCAGCATGAGCCCGTGAGGCAGCGGGTGGCGGCGGAGATGGGACTGGCGGTGCGGGATCGGGAGGGCCGAGGCGGCGGCCGCCTGGCGGAGGCTCAAGGGAGGGGGCGGCGGGCGGCAGCGGCGGTGGCGGCAGGTGGCGACGGGGCTGGCGGGCAGAGGCCAAGCTCACGGAGGGGTCCGTGAGGGAGGAGACCGGAGGTGGGGAGACGGTGGCAGCCCAGCAGCAGGCGAGGCGAGCGGGGCGGCGAGCGCGGGGAGGTCGAGGTGGGCGGCGGCCGGCCGGGAGGGGGTCGCTGGCGGGAGGGTCCGGCGAGGTGGACGGGGAGGCAGAGGGGAGGTCGGCTGCTCGGGGGCAGAGAGGCGGCGCAGGGAGGAGGGCTAGAGGAGCGGGCGGCGAGGGGGTGCAGAGGCGAGGCGGAGCACCGGCAAGGAGGGAGGCAAGAAGTGAGAGGAGAGACGGCACGGAGGAGAGGAGAGGAGAGGCGAAAAGGGGAGAGAGGGCAGCGTCGGTGGAAGAAGGGAGGGCGGGGACAGGTAGGGTGGGGCCCAAGGTGGGGGTGAGGCCAGCGTGGGCGTGCGTGTGGCCTGGGAGTGGGGTGGGCACAGGTGTAAGGGTGGCTGGGATTGGTTAGGGGAGAGAGGGGAGATGAGGTGGCGAGGGGCTATTGGTTGGGGTGAGGTGGAGGGGGGTGTGGGTAGATTAGGTTGGGTAGACTAGGGATTTAGGTGGACCGTTTTTTTATTTCTGGGGGTGGTCGTTCGGGTCGAATCGGCCCGTCCGACTGCCCCCACTAAAATAATTTAATATTTTATTTGTTTTAAACGGACCGTTTGCAAACCGATAGCAGACAAAACAAAATATTCCGGCGACCCGGGTTTTGCGTTTAAATAAAGACGGGGCGTTTTAGAAACACAAAATAGGTTTTTCTGTAAATAGTTATACAAGCAAATGCAAGATGATGACGATGCTCAAATGCAATGTGGCATGATGACATAAGCATGCGGTCATGACGATGCAATGCACAAAACAACGCGATTTTCTAGTAGTGGTTTTGCGGGATGCCACAGAAAGGAAGTGAAGGACCCCCCTAGTGAAGACGTCCTTAGCCTCCCCAGCAACGGCGCCAGAAATCTTGATGCGTCACCCAGTGTTGACGTGGGACACTTCGTTGGAACCCAAAGAGCAAGGTGTGATGAGCACAATAGCAAGTTTCCCATAGTAGAGACCGAGGTTATCGAACCTAAAGGAGGAAGGAAACGTCTCAAAGGTGTTGCTAGCAACGTGGAGACCTGCACAACACAAACTCAAGACTTTTCCCAAACGAATAAGTGAGGTTGTCAAGCTCACCGGTTTGTTGTAACAAAGGATTAAATGTATGGTGTGGAAGGTAATGGTTTGCAGCAAGTAGACAAGTAACCGTGGAAGATGTATCAATGGTAAAGATTGGACCAGGGTCCATAGTTCACTATAGGTGCTCTCCTTAGATAAACAACATGGCATGAAGGGTAAACAAATTACAGCGGGGCAATTGACATGAACTGAGCAAGGCATAACAATGCAATTACTAGCCAGAAAGATCCTATGAGGTTGATTGGGCAATACAACAATATACATAGACTATCATCCAACTGCATCTATGACTAGCAGTCCACCTTCAGGTTATCATCCGAACCCCCTTCAGTATTAAGTTGCAAGCAACAGACAACTGCTTTAAGCAAAGTGTGTAAGGTAAACAATCCACATGTTCCATGAACAAGAGACCGTTGTTTTCTCCCTAGTAGCAACAGAACATCTACAACCGAAGAGATTATTGTCACTTCCCTTGGAAACTAGAGGCATGAACCCAATACCGAGCATAAATACTCCCTCTTGGAGTCACTAGCAACTACTTGGCCAAGATAACCACTAGTAACGGAGAGCATGCAAGATCACAAACAACACAGACATGATAGAATCATAAAGATAAAACCATTAATCAAACCAACATAATAATATCAATATCCATCGGATCCTCGCAAACACAACATGCATGATTACAAATAGATTAGATCTTGATCATGAACGGAGCTCACAAGATCTATACATGAAAGCACAAAGGAGGAGATACAACCATCTAGCTACTACATGGACCCATAGTCCAAGGTGGAACTACTCACTAATCATACCGGAGAAGGCCTCCGGGATGATCTCCCCTCTGGCAGGGTGCCGAGAAGAACTTCAGATCCCCCCGATCTAGGGACGATGGTGGCGGCGGCTACAGACGGTTTCGTGGATTTCTGATCAGGTACTCAGGGTTTTTGCATCAGGGGCTTCTCATAGGCGACGGGGCGAGACCGGGAGGTGGCCAGGGCCGCCAAACCCTAGTCAGGCGCGGGCCCACCTGCCCTCGTGCCTGGGATGGGTCTGGCCCCCCTGGCCGGCCCCTTCGGCTCTCCTCTGGACTTCTTGTTCCCCACGGAAAGTATTTGACTTTGACGTTTGTCCCGTCCAATTCCGAGAATATTTCTTTACTAACTTTTCTGAAACCGAAAACAGCACAAAACAGGCATCTGGCACTGTTGCAACTTGTTAATAGGTTAGTACCAGAAAACATGTAAAAAGAACCTCAAAGTGTAGACAAGTAAAGCAAAGTAGATACTAAACAAGCATGGATCATCAAAAATTATAGATATGTTTCCAACGTATCACTTTGATGCTTGTATCTCTGATATCTTTATCTCTAGTCTTCATGTGAACTTCAGAGGTGCCTCATCATTTATACTGTGCTCTTAAAAACAAAGGCAAGCGAGGTATCACTCTATCATACCTTATTATGAGCATTGCAATGTTGCTTATGTTTATGTTTCATGCTACTTATTATTATTGAGTTGGTTTCTCTTCATAGCTTGCAATGACTATTGAGTAGACTTAGTTGCATACTCCTTATTATGAATTGTCTAAGCATCTACTCTTGTGCTGAGAATATATACATCATATGAAGCAAAGTGTTCGTGAAAGTTCTTTTATTGCACTCAGTTTTCAACTGAATTGCTTGAGAATAAGCAATAAGCTAAGCTTGGGGGAGTTGATACATCCAAAACGTATCTACTTTCTCGAACACTTTGCTATTGTTTCTTCTCTAAACTTGTGTGATTTGGATACAACTAACACGAACTGGCGCTGTTTTCAGCAGAATTACCTTGGTGTCTTGTTTTTGTGCAGAAAATGAACTATCAGGAAAAATCCCAGAAAATATGCCAAAAACTATTTCTCACCAGAAGATCCACGGAGCTAGAAGGGGAAACAGAGGGGAGGCCTGGGGGGGCCAGACCCACCCAGTGGCTGGCCCGACCCCATGCACAGGGGACGTCGCCACCCTGCAGCTCCTCGGCCTCCCTTCGCGCCTATAAGTTGCCTTCTGACCTAAAAACGGAGGGGGGTTCGATAGTTTTCCAGAAAGAGTTCCGCTCCGCCGCCGCCACCAGAAACCAAGATTCGGATCCAGAAACTCCATTCTGGCACCCTGCCGGGATGGGTAATTTGGAGAGGATCATCGCCATCGTCATCACCAACGCATCTCCATCAACCACCGATGTTTCCCTCATCCATGATTGAGTAATCCCCCGCTGTAGGATTGGGTATGGTAGGGATTGGATGAGTTCTATCATGTAATCGAATAAGATCTGATTGGGGCATAGTGCCTAGTATCTCTATTAGTGCTATTTGACTTTGTTGCAACTTGTTGTGCTTAATGCTTGTCACTAGGGCCCGAGTGGCATGATCTCAGATCTAAACTTATTATTGAATCATTATGATAGTATTGTTTGTGATCTTATCTGCAAGTTGTGTACACATATCATTGTCTGGATCCAAAGGCCCCAAAGTGACAATAATTGGGACAACCGGAGGGGATGGTTGTGGTGTGAGGATCACATGTGTTCATGGAGTGTTAATGCTTTGCTCCGGTGCTCTATTAAAAGGAGCACCTTAATTGCCAGTAGTTCCCTAGAGGCCTACTGCCACTGGCCGGATGACAGAAGATGTTGTGCAAGTTCTCATTGCGAGCACGTATGACTATATTTGGAGCACATGCCTAGGATTTTTTTAGTACTTGGATGCTTGTTATTATTTATCTGCAATGCCCTAGATCTTGAAGTTACATGTTTAGACTTGTCCATGCAACGCCCGTCCATCCATCCCTATGCCTACCGCACTCAAATCCTGTTGTTACCATTACTGTTACTATTGCTACTATTTCACTGTTGCTGTTACTGCTGCTGTTGCTACTACAAACTGTTGCTACTTATAAACTTTTATGAGCAAGAACTATTTCCAAGTGCAACTGAATTTAAAACTCAGTTGTAAAGTTCCCGGGGAGCATAGCTTTATTTGTAAGTTCACTTGGATCTATTATTGTTCACTCCTACTCCTTTCATCATGGGGAAGTCTCGTGATGGAAAGTTCCCTATTTTACCATCCACTTCAAGAAGAGGTACATTCATAAACACCTATGTTGCTCTTGATTCACCATCTATTATAAGTAAGCTTGTTACACCACCACCACATACACATGCTACACATACTGCTACTACCGCTGAGTCTGAAACTGCTTTTGATGCTCATGATGTTACTTCTACTGTGCTTGATGCGACTGGTTCATTAGGTCCTTTTCTAGATACTACTATGGCTAGTCTAGGAAATACCGAAACTCCTAGTGAATACATTGTTACATGTTAGCTCACCTGAGTTAGTGAGAGTTATGATATTAATGATGGTTACATTGAGCTCACTGATGAATTTGTTGAAGAGTGCCGAAACACACATGGTACTAGTGTTATGAAGAGTCTCCTTGCTAGACGTACTATTATGCCTAAGTTGTCCTATGATCCTAAGTTTGCCACTTCTCCCATAGATATTAAAGATGAAGATTATGATTTCTCTCTTGATTTATCTTATTTAGATATTGTTGAGAAAGAACATTTTTGTGGTACTGAAAATGAGAGTGCTGTGGCTCATATGAATGAGCTTTCTACTATGAGTGCTTTATTCTCTGATGATTTTAAAATGCACAAGTACTTTGTTGCTAAGATCTTCCCCTTTTCACTAAAACGAGAAACTAGGGCTTGGTTTAATAGATTACCTCTTGGTTCCATTGATAGCCCTGATTGCTTGATTGCTTCTTTCTTCCATAAATATTTTCCTTCCAGTGCTAGACATGCTGATTTGCAGAGACTTTTTGATTTTAAACAGGGAGAAGAAGAGAAATTGCCTGAGTCATGGACAAGGTTCTATGCCTTGATTCATGCACATCCTGGATGTCCATTGCCTAAGAATGAGCTTTTTGATATTTATTATAATGGACTAACTGATGATTCTAGGACCTACCTAGATAGCTTTGCTGATTGTGTTTTCAGGAAAAGAACTCCTATAGATGCTAAAGAATTAGTGACCAAGATAAGCAAGAATTATGATGATTGGACTTCAACTGAGCTGAATGCACCTGAGCCTATTACTCCTGAACCAACTGTTCCTACACTAGTTCCAACACCAATAACAAAGAAGAGGGGAGTTATTGCATTAAATGATGAAGTGATGAAGGAAGCTAAGAAGTGTCTAAAGGAGAAAGGTATTAGAGGCGAAGATGTGAAGAATTTACCTCCTATAAAAGAATTATGTAAGCCAATTCCCCACTCATATACTATTGAGGTACACTCTCTCTAACACTTTGATGAAGGTGATATTCCTTATGGTAAGCCTCCTGATCAATGCTTAGAGGAACTTGACACATTTATTGTTAAGCATGGGTATTTTAATAAACAAGTTTAGAATCATTTGTTGGAAAACTCTAGAGCTATCCATGAGTAGAAAGATATTGTGGAAAGAACTTCTAATGATATTAAAATTCTTTGTAAACACTTTCAAATGGTTCAAACCCAACTTGATCAACTTCCTAAGGTGCAAAAGGATATGCTAGTTAATGCTTCAGGATATAAACATGCTTATGGAATTGTTATCACCATATCTTGGCCAAAGACGGAGATGGGCCGTGATCGAGATGGGCTTAGAAGATACATATATTCAAGGTGTTGTTGGATCGGCCTAGTGCGTAGATTTGGGCTGAATTGCCCGTGTATCTTGTATCATAGTAGGATTCGTGTTTGTTTAGGTCCCGTTTATGTTTAGGTAAAGATAGAGTTGTAGAGTTATTCCAAAAGTAGAGAGTCTCCGGACTATAAATATGTACCTAGGGTTATTGAGAAAAGGAGAACAACCATGTTCACGACAAACACAATCTCGGCGCATCTGTGGCATCCCGCAAAACCACTACTAGAAAATCGCGTTGAATTTGTGCATTGCATCGTCGTCATCATGCATTGTTTGCATAAAACTATTTTTCGTAAGCCCGATTTGTTTCCAAACGCCCCATCTTAATTCAACTACAAAGTCCGGACTCCGGAATATTTTGTTTTAATTAAATATGTTGTGCAAACGGTCCGTTGAAAATAAATGAACATATTAAATTATTTTAGCGGGGCAGTCGAACGGGCCAAGTTGACCCGAACGACCACCCCAGAAAATAAAACGGTCCACCCCTTTAATCCCTAGTCTACCAGATAATCTACCCTCACCCCTCTCCACATCACCCCAACCAACCCTCTCTCGCCACCTCACCCCTCCCCAAATCCCCACCACTCAGAACCTGCCACATCATCCCTCACCCTCCTCTCTCTCCTCTCTCCACAGCACCACCAACCCCACACCAGCCACAAGACAGCTGCGTTCACACAGCACACGCAGCCTCCAGCCCACCAACCCTGCCCGTGGCTAACCCCTGTGGCCCACCCAGCCACACACACGCGCCTGGCAGAAACCCCCACCCCATTTCAAGACCTGCACACGCCCGCGGGACCCTCCCCTGCCCCGCTCTCCCTCTCCCCGTGGCCCCGCACACCCCACCACTCCCGCACGTCGCCCGCCACCTGCCTCAACCCCCCACCCCACCGACACACCCTGGGCCCACCCCTGGCCCCTGTCCCCGACCTCCCTCCTCCCCTTTCTTCCTCCTCACCGAGCACCCCGAGCCCGACGTCCTCAACCACCGCGCACCGCCCGCCTCAACCTTCTCCCCCTGCCGCCAGCGCTCGCCGGCGCGCCCCCTCGCCCCTCCGCTCCCCCAGACCAGCTCCTCCCGCCGCCGCCGGCCGTCCCCCTCGCCTGCGGCTCCGCGCTCACCACCCGCCCGAAGCTCATGGCCGCCAGCTCCTCAGATGCCGCCTGGCGCCTCCGCCGTCGCCTCGCGTGCTCGGCGACCCGCCCGCCCGCCTCCTCGCCCGGCTGAGCCGCTCCACCCTCCGCCCAACCGTCCTCCACCCCTACGGCCGGACCTCGCAGCAGCCTCCCCGCCGTGCCCTCGCCCTTGTCTGCGCCGCAGCAGCTTCGCCAGCTGTCCCAGCGCCCGCCGAGCTCCCGCCGCCGGAGTTCCTCGCCGCTGCGCCTCCCGCGCCCGTCAGCTTCCGCGGCGACGACCCTGCCTGCCCGCCACCTTCGGCTCCGTCCGACCCGCTGACGTCGCGCCTCTCCCAGGCGGAGCCACCTCGCCTGAGAGCCTCCCGTCGCCCCTCCGCGTGGCCTCCCCTGGACCTCCTCGAGCCCTGCGCCCATCTCAAGCCCCTCGAGTCGCCGTCCTGCCCTCACCTCCGCAGGCACCATACGAGCGTCATGTTGCAGAAGATGTGTTCCGTGTTGCTAGCCCAAGTACCGCAACATCCTTTTGGAGACGAACCCGAGAGTTTCAAGAAAAACCGACGATGACTCCACATAGATTTCGGATGCGACAAGAATCCCTCGAGACCGCCAACATCGTCATCGAAACCACAAGACCGATGCAGTGGACTCGACAAGATCTACACATGTAGACCGTACCGAACCGGTGACCCTCGACAGATCTCCGGCAAGAACTTCGACGCGGAGCACCAAGATCGCCTCCACGGAGCCCCGAGCTTTTCCCTGAACGCCAAGTTCGCCGACACGAATGCAACAAGTGCTCCTCGAGGATGCCAAGCACTTCTTCCCTCGCCAAGACCGCCTCGATGGCACGGACCCGACAAGACCCTCGCGACGACAAGAACGGCACCGACCGGAAGAAGCCGATGCGCCCCGACCCTGATACAAGATCTGCCCGATACCGAGAACGACCCCGGAGCCCGAGAACGCTTCCGTCGAACCTCGTCGATCCCGTCGAACCCTGGACCCCGAAACCGGGCCCTGGACCCTGGACCCGACCCCGGAACCCCAAGATCGTCGAGCCCCTCTGATGTGTGACCCCTTTTCCCCGAACCCTATTTTATAACATATCAATTTGTTGCACATTAAATTGTCATTCCCGCATGCATAGCATTGGTTTGGGGGCCTTATGCCGATTCACCTAATAATTAAATATGGGGCCCATATGCGGGCAAATCTAGCCTTATATTGGCCTCATTTAAACCTGAGTAGCGAACCGGTATCTTATCTTTTGCCATGTAAACAACATTTAAATTGCTGGGTAGTTAAACAACTTGAACCACCTAATTAATTGTCGGAACCCCGGTTCCGCTTAATATGACCTAATTGCATCGCACCTTTGCCATGCCATCCATCATGCATGCATCATGCCGATCTTCTGCCGTTGTATTAAATAGTGCATCCGGTGTTTCTTCTAGTGTTTTGGTTCTTCGCGGATAAGGCCGTTGAGTCGATGTGAGCTTCGCCCCGATCTTCGGATGAACCCTTCGACAATGTTTTCAGGCGAGCATCTTCCCCTTTCTACCTATCTTACTTTTCTAGTATTTACTTCCCTCCTGTTGATCTTTGCTATCTGTGTTGCGATGCTCTAGATTTCGTACCCGTGATATACCTTGCAGCCATATATAGCCTTGGACACCTCCTATTACCTGTTGTTTGGTAGATAGTTGGACCCGCGTGTCGTAGTCGCTTGCTCAAGGATTTGTGTGACGTCAAGTACCACCATTGTTGGAGAATTGCCGCACGTTGACGTTGGAGATGATCATGGCTTTAATTATTGTATCACTTTAATTCCTGTTTAACAACTAAAATTGAATTAAGCAGAGGCATCGGTGGGTGATAGGTAAGATTTGGTTTCCTCACCACTTGTGTCCGTGGACCGAGTTCTTGACACTGCTCGAGATCGAGCGCTAACCACGTGGGGAGATATGGGCCCCCATTGTTAATTACCTGATTTCAAAGTATTGTCTGGGGCCACAACTAGTTTGAGGTGTTTTACTATCCTGTACTTATGCCATGTTTTTGCTTTATTTACGATTGCGAGGTCTCGCACCTTTGTCTTGTTAGGAATTGTGACCCGTTTATGTGGTATCGACAGTCCCGTTTGGGGACCTGTCGTTACCGCCCCCTAAACCCTAAGTCCGTCTCGGAGACCGGCCGACTTCGTTATGGGTGTACTTAGTGGGGTGGCCCCGGTGCTTGCTTTGGTGCAGGGCGTCGTGACTTAGGCCCGCCGACATACCGATGGGTGTATGTTAACCGATCGCAAAAGGGTCGAAGTGCTGTGGATACTTTGGTGCACCCTGCAGGTTTAATCTTTTAGAAGCCGTGTCGCGGTTATGGACGACTTGGAGCACAAAGCTTGATCATAGACAACTATAACTAAAGTTTATTGTTTTAAATTGACTTGTTTCGATATGACTAGTAATCGCTTCACTACAACGGAATGGCTAAGAAAAGTACCAACAAGCTTTGGGTTTTGGGTTATCTCATGCTAATTGTATCGACTAGTAAGTGCTTCAACTATAACGGAATGGTTAACTAAAAGTGCCCTTGCTTACTTTATCGGACGATTATTTAAAACGACTAGTAAAGTGCCACAACTATAATCGAATAATTAAACGCCAACTGTGAGTTCCTCGGTTGACTTCCTCGATTGGTCTCGAGGGGAAACGCCAGATGGGTTTGTTTGATGCTAGTATCGTGTTGGATCCGAATAGGTCTTTCTTACCCCTCTCGATAGTCGCCATTGTATCGAGTCTCTATAGGTTGATTAGTGCATCTTTGCCGCTCGATCCACCATACCTATGTAGGCGAGATGAATTCTAGCCTCATGGTCTTGGCCTCGATCGACGCTCCTTCTTTTCCTTGCCCTTTGTCGGCACCTTTTGTTTAAGCAGGTTTTGAGATCGACGCCGTTAGCGGGTTACCCTTCCGCTTGGCCTGGCAGGGTTATGGACGCCATTGGTTATTCTTGAGGCTCTTAGCCCCATTTGCATCTTGTCCGTAGTCGGATATCAGTATCGTTCTGGTGATTTGGATCTTTGTACCGTATATTTGTATTCGACTCTTGATCATTCGCTCAGATATATCTGCATGGGTCCCATCGAGGACTGTTGTGTAATGTTGTTACTTTGTTTTTCCACCCGAAAGTGCTGGTGGCACCTTCAATCGTTTCTATGCGGGTTTGGCGAGTTCGCTAAAACTTGCATAGGGCGATCTGAGGTGTTCTGACATCGCCACCCCTTGTTCTTAGGGTTTCTTTCGGGTAAGTGCCATCTGCCTAGATCGCATCTTGCGATCTAGGCGATATCTATTCGTTACCGGTTTTACTCGTCTTGAGCGTTGTTGATGGCGAGTAATACCATTATCATAGATTGTTTGAGGCTAGCATCGGCCTTTTCATTATTATCGTCGAAGTTATGCTACCTCTAGCTATCTCGCTACCCTTGCACCGTGTCCCAAAGTGCAAGGGTAGCACCTTGCTTGATCTTTATTTAGTCGATTCGATCTGTTATAGTTGTGCCTTGTTCATCAAGGTTTAGTTTAATATCTACGTAATCAGGCCTTACAAACGGGTTGAACGATCCGGTAATGCATAAGGATGTGGTTTATTCGTTCTAGAGAGGATGTTCCGGTAATTGGCTTTATGTTGGTTATTAGGCCTCCTCTAGGGTGGATATTCTTCATCTTTTGTACGTACTAGGCTCAATTACGCGTAGGACGTTCCAGTTACGTGGTGAAAACGTTAAACTATCATAGATCGATTTAACTTGTAGTGATCAAGCAAAACCCCATGTTATCATAAATCTAATGCAGAACCATGGGGCAATCGGCTTTAGGAGCCGATTTACAGGGAAACCTGGGAGCCGATTACGGTTCCAATTTTACGTATACTTGTTTATCATGCAGGAAATCAATCGGAGCAATCCTTCACCTTCCTGACCAGGTATAGGTCAGGTGGCATCTCGAACCAAGCCGGGGCGTGTGCGGAGCTTTTGCGGGCCGTCGCGAGGGACCAGGCCCACCGATCTGGAGCCTCCGGCTCTTCGTGTTGCCAGTCGCTGCTCGCCGGTGGGTTTTGGTAGGCAACACATTCTGGCACGCTCGGTGGGACCTTCAACAACGTCTACATCAACACCCGATGCTGCGATGGAATGAGACCAGATCACTTACGACGATCCGCACTGGCGAGCACAAGGCCAAACGACGAGATCAAGGCCCTCTTCGAGGAAGACCTCATCGGCTCTTTTGAGAGGACCCGACGCATGGCATCGGTGGAAAGGGTTCTCCCGGCGCTCTTAATGAGGTAGATCTGCATTCCTTCGGAGGAGCGCACTGGGGCTCTGACAGAAAGTCAACTACATGGTGGCTCATTCTTTGCACCGCCATTCGAGAGCCCGGTGAACGCTTTCGGCGGGTCGCGTCCGCGTAGTCGAGATCATGAAGCATCAGTACTCCGTCGGGACCTACTTTAGGGACTCACCAGGGGAAAGACCGCTCGACCAGCCGCAGATCCGTTCGCACTTGCGCTCCGTAACCGCCAGGCAGCGGCTACGTCGTTACAAGGCTGGAGGCGACCCAGCGATTGCCAATTCCTGTTCGAGCCACCTAAGGAGATCCCACATGGATATATATGCCTACGTGCGGACTGCAATAACGACACGCGCAAAGCAGATCGCAGGAGTTTCTGGCGAGAACCCTTGGGCCAGGATCTTCTGGGGCAGGCGTGTCCGGAGCAGCGATGGCTGGGATGGACGCTGACAAACAGGCGTGGCTAGCCAAGTATGCCACTAGAGCAAGTCATGAGAATCTAGCCCCTACAGTTCAAACAGTGGAGCAAATCGGTACCATCACGAGGACCCGGTTAAACCGTCAAGAGAAGGACAATCGGCTATTCAAAGCCGTACTTCCGAAGTTTGATCTGATTCCGCCGCCACCCAAGTATAAGCTCCCGAGTTCTCAAGATTCGGGGTCAGAAGGGTCAAGCTCGATCGAGCACATAAGCCGATACCTGGCACAACTAGGCATGATTTCGGCATCAGATCAGATGCGCGTAAGATTCTTTGCGCAATCTCTGACAGGACCGGCCTTTGGGTGGTACACCTCACTGCCACCTGATTCAATTCATACCTGGAAGCAACTGGAAGAGCAGTTCCACATCCAGTACCATTCGAGGCTCCGAGGCTGGCATTGCGACTGGCGCAGGTCGGCAGGCGAAGCAGAGCCGAGTACATCCAGCGCTTCAGGACTGTTAAGAACCGATGTTACTCGGCTCGTTTAACTGAGAAGGAAGCCGTCGAGCTGGCAGTGTTGGGTCTCGCAGCACCCATCAAGGACTTGGCGTTCCAGGTAGAATACAACTCATTGGCGCACATGGCCCAGAAACTGACGATGTATGAGCAGCGCCACCCTGAGTTGTACCAAGACAAATTCAAACGTCCGATAAACCTGGTCGATGCAGAAGAAGAAGATCCGACGCAGGACCAGGAGGTGGCCGTGGCTAAATGGGCTCGGGGGGCAGATCCTGTGGCCTGCAAATGGGTGAAACAGCAAGGGCCTGCGAAAGGGTTCGACTTCGATGTGAGCAAAGCTGAGCAGATATTCGATCTACTGCTGAAGGAGAAGCAGCTGAGATTACCCGAAGGCCACAAGATCCCTACGGCTCGGGAGATGAACGGGAGACCATACTGCAAGTGGCATCATTCGTTCACTCACACCACCAACGAGTGCAAGGAGCTTCGCCGCCAAATCCAAATGGCGATAGAACAAGGTCGTCTGATCCTTGGGCAGTTCGCCATGAAAGTGGACACAAACCCATTTCCCGGCGTCAACATGGTAGAACTCGATCGCTCGCATGGCGTAAGCTGGATTTCTCGTTCGGCGTTAACATGGCGGTCTGGATACCACCATGACACGTACAAAACGGTGGTCGCTCGGGGCAAGGAAAGAAAGGAGGCTAGTCCATGCGGCCCGGCCACAATGACAAAGGTACTTAACAGAGGAACAAGTGAGGAGAGTGCGATATCGAAGCCACATTCCGCATCTCCTTAACAAGTATGAGCGCCAAGATGACCAACGCCGCCAAAGACATAGACGACGGAAGATATGAACACCTTGCTAGGGGACCGTCGAAAGAGAAGGAAGGCGCCGCTAGGCATTGGGATTGTCCTTTCTTCAAGTATTGCTGGGGCACCGGAATGAGCCGATTGCCTACAGTCGACAACTGCCCGGAATGCAACCAGCAGAAAGAGGACACGAGGCCAGTGTCAGTATTCAAACGCCTAGGGCCTCTTCCGTCCCAGAGCCGACACAAGGAGTCCGCTCGAGCAGGAGACCTCGAGGAGCCGAAGGATGACAAGGTCAAAGACAGGTATCACCGTCCAAGGTGGTGCCCCGACGGACTCAGACATACCCAGAAGCGTAGAGTGCAGCGGCTGCGTAACCTAGAGGAAGCTGAAGCGCAGTATCTCCACGCTTTGAAGAAAGCACGGCCTGATCCGTCTGGCCAAAGTGAGACAGGATGTGGAAGCGGAAGACCGCCCGACCGGAAAGAGTGGCGCCCAAACCGGTAAGAGCCGATGCAAAGACATCGGCTAGCACAAACATGGTGTTCGTGCTCCCGTAATTCTCGCGCCAAGAACCGATGAGCTACTCGTGGCACAATTTGATCGCGGCCACGGCGGTTATCTTTGAAGCCACGTGAGAAGGGTTACAAACATCGAAAGCCTGTACACTGCGAGGTTACATCAATGGGCAACCTGTCGGCAAGATGTTGGTGGACACCGAGCGGCGATCAATATCATGCCATACTCCATGCTACGACGTTTGGGACGCCCACTGCAGATCCGATCAAAACCAACGCCACGTTGAGCGACTTCAACGGTCGGTCTTCGGGACACAAGGTGTCGAACGTGGACTTGATGGGCAGGAAAACCGTACTCACGTCATTCTTCGTCGTGACAGCAAGAGCACTTACACGCCTTGCTAGGAAGGGATTGATTCACGCTAATTGCTGCATCCCGTCCACAATGCATCGATGCTCGATCCAAAGGGATGGAGACGAAGTGGAGGTCATCCACGCGATTTATTCCATCGAGATCTCCATAGCTGGCATGAACGCGGGAAGAGAAGACCAAGAGCCGATCTCGGAATCAATCTAGACGGCCGCGGCGTATTGAAGCTACAAAAGCGGGGTGAGGCTGGTCTTATCCATCGGCCTTATAGAGTAGAAAAGCCCACGATCATTCAGGGTACGGCCGATCCTGCGATCGGCCACCAAAAATAAAAAGCAGCGATCATATGACAAGCGGTTCATGTAGTCGTAGTAGAGATGCTCGCCATCGTTGTAAAATAATAAGGTGTAAACCGTCCTTGATGCAAGCAAAAGGGGCGATTCAGCGATCGCCCAAATTATTTTTGTTGTCCTCACCCACCGTTTGCCCTGTGTTTAGCGTCGATTTGACAGTGACGGAAAGCTAGTGCGGGTTTACATCCGTGATGAGCTAGAAGAGATCGACATTGGTCCCGGGGATAAGCCACGACCAACATTTATCGAGAAAGTTAGAGCCAAGTCTGCGGGGCCCGATGATAACCTGTTGAAACAATATCCAGATTGCACCGGGACTACAGAGATGCTGGATTGGACAGAGCATCATCGAGCATCGCCTCCGCTCAAAAAGGATTTCGCCGTTTCAGCGAGCACGACAAATGAAGGCGAAATTCGGAAGAAGTCAAGAAAGAGGTCGAAAAATGTTGACGGCCAATTTGATCAGACCATGCAGGTATGCTGAGTGGATTTCTAGTATCGTACCTGTCGAGAAGAAGGGTGGCCAATGGCGGGTTGCTATAGATTTTCGAGATCTCAACAGAGCTACCCCAAAGGATGAGTATCCGATGCCGGTGGCAGAAACATTAATCAATGCAGCAGCTGGTCACAAAATTTTGAGCTTCATGGACGGCAATGCCGGGTACAACCAGATCTTCATGGCTCCAGAAGACATACACAAGACTGCATTCGAGTCCTGTGGTCCGTGGGGTTATTTGAATATGTGGTCATGACGTTTGGACTGAAAAATGCCGGCGCCACGTACCAACGGGCCATGAATTATATCTTCCAGGATCTGATCGGCAAACTGGTGGAAATCTACATCGATGACGTGGTGGTCAAGTCTGCTTCAACGCACGGACACTTGGACGATCTGCAACGCGTCCTGGACCGAACAAGAAAATTCGGCCTACGGATGAATCCAAAGAAGTGCGCTTTTGGAGTTACTCCTCGAAGCCGGAGCAGAAGCAGTGGAAATTTTTGGAGACTCCAAGTTGGTGATTTCCCAGCTCACGGAGGACTACAAGTGCGAGAGCGAGTCCCTCTTCCCATTATGGCTGCACTGCCGCGAGCTGATGACGCAATTCCGGTACGTCAACTTCACTTGGATCCCACGAACGCAGAATACCGAGGCGAACGATCTTGCGCAGATAGCTTCAGGGTACAAGGATGTGGTAGAAGGAGCCGATGTTCAGGTACAGTTCCTAGAAGCAGACGACTGGAGAGCCGATATCTTCAATTACTTGAAAGATTCGGCTCGGGGGGCACCTAAACGGATAAGGTACAAAGCCATGAAGTACGTGCTTATTGGGGATGACATGTTTTACAGGACTCTGGAAGGGCTATTGCTCAAGTGCTTGGGGACAGCAGAGGCCAATCAGCTACACGAGGTACACGAAGGCGCCTGTGGAACTCACCAATCGGCTCATAAGATGAAATGGTTGATCAGGCGATCAGGGTTTTATTGGCCCACCATGCTTGAGGATTGTGTCAACTACTATAAAGGGTGTCAAGCATGTCAGAAATTTGGAAAAATCCAGATGGTACCACAAGAATGAACCCCATCATCAAGCCTTGGCCATTCCGAGGTTGGGGCATGGACATGATCGGCAAGATCAATCCTCCATCAAGCAAAGGCCACATGTGGATTCTGGCTATCACTGACTACTTCACTAAATGGGTAGAGGCTGTCCCGATGAAGTCAGTAAACTCGAAGGATGTTATCAATTTTGTGAAGGAACATGTCATCCATCGATTCGGGATTCCCCAAACTATCACGACCGATGGAGGTTCGGTTTTTATTTCTCAGGAGTTTAGAAAGTTCTGCGAGGACATGGGGATTAAGCTGATTAGATCATCTCCATACTATGCTCAAGCAAATGGGCAAGCAAGGCCAATCGAGTCTCATCAAGTTGATCAAGAGAAAAGTCGATGAGCACCCAAAGGCTGGCACGAGGTTCATCGAGGCGTTATGGGCTTATCGTATGTCATGCCATGGAGCAATAAAACCTCACCATATCATCTAGTATATGGACAATAAGCCGTCCTACCACGGGAAATTACGGCTGGATCAAGACGTCACTTTTCGTGACGATCTAACGATCAAGAATATGCAGCCCGATGAGTGACAGTAGAGGAGTTAACCGAGCTCAGTTATGGTCCCGGAGAAAATCAAAGAAAACAAGGCCAAGGTAGCTCGTGCATACAACAAGAAAGTGAAGCCAAAGGAGTTCCACGTTGGTGATCTGGTATGGGAAGCTGTGTTGCCCTTGGGGACTAAGGATGCAACATATGGTAAATGGTCTCCAAATTGGCACGGTCCGTACAGGGTCGACCAAGTTTTAAGAGGAAACTCATACATGCTCGAGCAGTTGGATGGAGTAAAGTTCCCAGTGGCAGTCAATGGACAACATCTCAAGAAATATTTCCCAAGCATGTGGGATGTTGGACAGTAAAACTGGAGGAGCCGTTACATGAAATCGGCTAGGTAAAGACACGAGAAGCGATGGACAGGTAAAATATGGGGGCCGATGCTGGAAATCGGCCGAGTAAAAAAAAAATTTACGTATATGTAGCCGATGCACGGTCATCGATGCTAGAGGTTCACACATGTTACAAAAAGGGCCACCTCGACGGTCTCAGCCTCGTCATCCTCATCTTTGCTTGTCACTAGTTGTCTGTGCGGGGCACGTTTTTCGGTGGGCAATTGGAGATTTGGGTCGTTTGTGTTTGAATCCACCGTGTTGAGGAAGGTCGCAGGTCGTCATTTGAAACCAAGAAATGGCCGTTGTGATGTGTCTATGGATGCGACTGAAGGTTGACCTGTCTAACGTTTTTCGGGAGAAGCCGATGGGTAGTCATCGGCTCAGGCGATTTGACTTGTTTGATCGTATACGCAGTAAAGATGATGAAAGCCGATACGGTGTCATCGACTTCTGAAGCCAACCTATTTCGGTTATCGGCAAAATTGAGGCAAAGAGAAACAATATTTGGGAATCAGATTTTCATTCATTCAAAAGATCATTGCTTACAGGATGATCGATTACAAAAGGGGCCTACTACTGCTATGGCCATTACTACGATTCCTAATCTAAGCCGAGGTCGCTGCCGTCATTGCCGCCGCCGCTGTCCTCTTATTTGTCTTCGCGCTGCTCCCAAAGATCGCCCTCGCTGCTTTGAAGAAACCAACGGGGACCTCTTCTTCCTCGTCGTCATCTTCAGTATCTTCGCTGGACCCGTAGCGGAAGCGCTTCGTCGGCGGATACTCGTCGGAGGAGGTGTCCTCCTCTGATTCCTCCTCCTCGACGGAAGAGTCGACGCCGTCCCACGACCAGTTGTCGTCGCTGCTCTTCGCCTCCAGTTCCCCGTCGGCGAATCAGAGGCTCTTCGCCGTCGTCGAGGGACGATCGTCCTCGACCAGACGGCGAATCGATCCCTTTCGTCCCACCATCGTGGGGCGAAAGTACTGTACATCGCCGTGGGCGGATGCTCTGGCGTTGGTTCTCGGTCGCTAATCGAGTTGGAGGCGTGGGAGGACACATCGGAGGAAGCAGAGGAAGCCATGGCGAGAAAGAGGGTTTTTCCGGCGATGGGAGAGGGTTTTCTGGCAACTGGAGGAAGATGGGGACTGCGAACTGTTCAGGCTGATTTAAATAAGGGGAATAGTGGACAGACGGTTCAATGCCATGGCGGTTTCCCAGATTGCACTGCCAAAATCGTCAAATCACGCGGCAGGAGTTGAGAAGACAGGCATCATGATGAAGGGGTAGCGTGGCGTTCTTTGCTTACGCCACGCATTCGCCGACGCCGCACCCGATAAAAAAAAGGAGGAGAAGAGGAAAAAAACGCACAGAGTGGTTTTGGAATTATCATTGCCAAAACCAGGGGGGCATGTGTTATCACCATATCTTGGCCAAAGACGGAGATGGGCCGTGATCGAGATGGGCTTAGAAGATACATATATTCAAGGTGTTGTTGGATCGGCCTAGTGCGTAGATTTGGGCTGAATTGCCCGTGTATCTTGTATCATAGTGGGATTCGTGTTTGTTTAGGTCCCGTTTATGTTTAGGTAAAGATAGAGTTGTAGAGTTATTCCAAAAGTAGAGAGTCTCCGGACTATAAATATGTACCTAGGGTTATTGAGAAAAGGAGAACAACCACGTTCACGACAAACACAATCTCGGCGCATCGCCACCCCTTGTTCTTAGGGTTTCTTTCGGTAGTGCCATTTGCCTAGATCGCATCTTGCGATCTAGGCGATCTACTTATTTCTACCCGGTTTTACTCGTCAAGCGTTGTTGATGGCGAGTAATACCATTATCATAGATTGTTTGAGGCTAGCATCGACCTTGTTTCATTATTATCGCGAAGTTATGCTACCTCTAGCTATCGCTACCCTTGCACCGTGTCCCAAAGTGCAAGGGTAGCACCTTGCTTGATCTTTATTTAGTCGATTCGATCTGTTATAGTTGTGCCTTGTTCGTCAAGGTTTAGTTTAATATCTACGTAATCAGGCCTTACAAACGGGTTGAACGATCCGGTAATGCATAAGGATGTGGTTTATTCGTTCTAGAGAGGATGTTCCGGTAATTGGCTTTATGTTGGTTATTAGGCCTCCTCTAGGGTTGATATTCTTCATCTTTTGTACGTACTAGGCTCAATTACGCGTAGGACGTTCCAGTTACGTGGTGAAAACGTTAAACTATCGTAGATCGATTTAACTTGTAGTGATCAAGCAAAACCCCATGTTATCATAAATCTAATGCAGAACCATGGGGCAATCGGCTTTAGGAGCCGATTCTGTGGAAACACAGGAGCCGATTACGGCTCGAATTTTACGATACTTGTTTATCATGCAGAAATCAATCGAGCAATCCTTCACCTTCTGACCAGGTATAGGTCAGGTGGCACGCTTGAACCAAGCCAGACGCGTTGCGGAGCTTTTATGGCCGTCGCCGAGGGACCCACCACGATCTGGAGCCTCCCGGCTCTTCGTGTTGCCAGTCGCTGCTCGCCGGTGGGTTTTGGCAGGCAACAGGAATTAGAACTAGGAGTGGTATAGCTACTCAAGATCCTTTATATCCTGAAGGACACCCTAAAAGAATAGAGCAGGATTCCCAACAAGGTGAAGATAGTGGTAGCCCTCGTAAGAGAAAGAAAAATAAACATAAAGCAGTTGAGGAACCACTTGAACCTGTTGTAGATCCTAATAGTATATTTGTCTCTAATACTGAAACTAAGAGTGGTAATGATAAAAATGAGTCTCCTGATAAGGAGAAAGGTGAGGAAGAACCTGAGAAGCACACTAAGAACACTAGGTACACAAAGGAAGATTTTATTGCTAATAAACATGGTAAAGAGAGAGAACCTTGGGTGCAGAAACCTATGCCTTTTCCAGGTAAGAAACACAAGTCAAAGGAGGAAGGACACTACAATAAGTTTTGTGAGTGGATGAAACCTTTATTTTTGCAAATTTCTTTGACTGATGATATTAAGTTGCCTCCTTATTCAAATTATATGAAGGATATTGTCTCTAATAAAAGGAAGATTCCTAATGAAGAGATTTCTACTCTACTTGCTAATTATTTCTTCAATGGTAAGGTTCCAAAGAAACTTGGTGATCTAGGTATACCAACTATTCCTTGCTCCATTAAGAATAATTATGTTAGAATTGCTTTATGTGATTTGGAAGCTGGAGTTAGTGTTATGCTTTTTTCTCTATATAAGAGACTCCAACTAGAAAAGTTGATACCAACTGATATATCTTTGCAGATGGTTGATAAGTCAACTACTGTTCCAGTTGGTATATGTGAGTATGTTCCTGTTCAAGTTGCTCATAATTGCATGTTCTTAACTGATTTTGTGGTGCTTGAAATGCCTAAAGATGATAATATGTTTATTATTCTTAGGAGACCTTTTCTTAATACTGCAGGTGCTGTCATCAATTGCAATCAAGGAAAAGTAACATTCAATATTAATGACAAAGAGCACATTGTCTATTTCCCCAAGAAGGTTGTTAAGAGCTATTGTGTCACATCCCAAATTTTAGATTTGGTACTACATAACAAACATGTCATTGCATCTTGAACATCATTGCAAAAATTCTGTTTGAATTTTTTTTGGCAAAAACCCTCACTTGCATTTGCATTTTGTCACCTACACTAGAGTACTCGGATTCTACCTTGCATCTGCTAGAATGGTATATTTTAGTTGTTTGGAAGGCACATGTGCATAGAGGGTTCCGACACGAACCCATAAAATTTTGAATCGCCTCAATCGGAGGTCCGGATCAAAAGATATGCTCTGCTGAATTTCTGTCAAATTTTAGTTGCAGTATGACAGAAAATTCAGATAAGAAAACCTCCAGGAAAAAGAAAAAAAAAAGAAAAAGGCCCAACGTCGGCCACCCGGCTGCCACTGGGCTCGCGACGCTGCAGCCAACGCAGCCAGCAGCGATGACGGGCGGCGGATAGAACCTGCCGCCGCAGCCAACCTTGCCGACGGCGGGCCCGCCCGTCCGCCGCCGCCACCGCCAGTGGGACTCTCTGTCACAGTCACCGACTGATTTGCTGGAGCTTGGGCGTCGCCGCCGCCCGCTTTGCCCCCCGAATCGCACACGATTCCTGTGTCGAGTGCCCCACTAAAAAGGGTCGCGCTGCCCCCCTCCCCCCCCCCCACGCGCCTCGAACCCTAGCCCGCCCCGAGCTAGCCCGTTCTGCCGCCGCCATCGTCGGTAAGATCTCGGCCCCGCAAGAGATGCCCCCCCCCCTCGCACGCCGTCGACCTCGCGACCTTCCCCTCGCTCGACCGTTTCGCCTCACCCACTTTTCCCCTCCACCTTGCAGTACACCGCAGGGAATTTCTCGCCGATCTTCTCGCCGGAGTGGAGAGAGGAGTAGCTGACTGGGACCATAGGAGCAAGGAGGAGGGGAATTGAAGGCCCCGGAAGATACGACCCCCCTCCGCACCCCGTAGACCGCCCAGACCTCGCGGGAGACGATCGCCCCGCCGTCGACATCGCCGCCTGAGCCGCCACCACCGTCCACCCCCATCAACTCCGGTGAGCTCGCCTCTGATGCTTCCCCACCGTCCGATCTAAAACGAACGCTCGAGATTAGAGGAGACCAGCGAAGGGGTATCGGCCAGCGGCAGCCACGTGTCCGCCCGATCGTGTCGCTGATCCGGCGTGTCCGCCCGGTCGGACTAGTCAACGGCGATTGATCTTAATTAAATCGATTTATTTTTTGGCAGAAAATAGAGAAAACTTGTAAAATCAATAGAAAATAATCTACTGGGCCAAAAATTACAAATAAGATATGGATGGATTCAGTTTTTCACGTAGAATATTGTTGTACAATTGTTTCATACTTTTGCAGCAAGGTTTTGCCATGATTAATTAAATAGTTTAATGTCCTTTTTAGAGTAATAAATCCATAGTAAAATTTGTACAACTTCAAAAATTGCAAATTAGATGTCCCTGGAATCAGTAGAACAAGAGGAATATTTTAGTGAATTTAAAAGGTAGACTTACAATACTGGAATTTGCAGAATCTATAAAAAGGCTTACTAGAGTATTTTAATTGCTCAGGAAATCCTATAAATCCTTTTTGAGTGATTCCAGTTGATACTGGTTCTATTTTAGGTTGCCTACATAGTGGATATTTTTCCAAGATTTTACAAACATTTCAATAGCAGTGGCTTAGTAATTGGGTTATAGCTCAATTGTTGGTCATTTAAAATTTGCATGCTTTGTTTCCAATGCATTTAAAATGTTTTCCATGCGTGCATACAGTACGTATACTGAATAAGATTATAGAAACCTACTGTAGCATTGTTCAACTTGTAATGCATGCATCTTGCATTGTTATGTTTGTATATTGTTGTGTTTGGTTTGTTTATGTGGTTGCAATTGTATCGTGTAGATTGTGACGAGTGCAACGCTTGCTCGTGTGAGGATTGTTCGTTCAACCGCTACAGCCAAGTAAAGTAGATGCTACTTTGTTCATGATATTGTCCTACTATTTTTAATGCATTGTCGTGTATTTTGTAGATGCATGTGTGGGAAATTACTATCGCTATGCTATGTCCTATTATGTGGTAGGGCTTTCCTGTAGATGAGCCACCGTTGGTAGATGTGCTTAGCCATGCTATGATGAACGAGGGCTGGGTTACATCACTGAAAGTTGTTTCTAAATGTGTTGGTTTGCGAAAACTAAAAACAACTTAATCAATGAATCTCCTGGGTGTGATGGGATTGAAAATTTTGGTGGTATCATTGCGGAAAGGCACCCAGGTATCAAGAGAAAATGATTAGCTTCTTTTTTTTTGTATCTTACGTGTACAACCATGTGCCAATAATGGAATGGGCAGTTGGTTGGACTCAGTAGGTTGTGGTAACTCGAACCCACGTATCCAGAGATGTAGAATTTTGGTAGGTTGGACCGGTGAGTGTCGTGTTTGGGGAGCTACTTCCCGAACGGTCCCTTCTTGGACTTCTCCCTATCATCACCCAATATGAGAGTGGTGGTACGAGTTGGGCTGGCCAAGTCACATGGGTAAAGTGTACTAACCCCTACAGGGTGTATAAACTAATCGATTAGCCGTGTCCCCGGTTATGGACATCTGAGTTGCTTGATATTGAGTTCATGACATGTTTCTCGCTCATTCTAATTTCCTAATTGCTTTAATGTTGATGGGTTAATCTATTTGGGATCTTTTCAAAGAAAATCAAAACTGTTTATGAAAGTAGGACAAAGGTATTTGAAAATGCAAGCTAGCCACAGCTCCACTTGCCAAATATGCATGTAGATGTTAGCTCTATTGTCTCCTTTAATAGCTCTAGTTGTCATACATTCCATGTATTGACCCTTCAGGGCTGCTACATTTCATGTTGCGGGATATTCAGATTCTGAGTGATCGATTTTGGCCACGGTACTCCACTCGGCACTTGTTCACTTGTGGGCAATTTGAAGAATGGAGGAGTTATTTCATTTATGTTGCTACTTGAATAAGCTGAGCTATCCTAGAGCTAAGCCTTTATTGTAATAATGTTACTCTGGATCTTCGTTATTTATGATACACGGATATTTTGCTATGTTATTCATCTTTATTCTATTGTGGGTCAATGAACCGATCCAGGGATTGGCATGTCACATAGAAGCTACGATCTTTTCAGAACCGTAGTGTTACAAGATGGTATCAGAGCCCGTGTGTCGACTATAGGATCGTGACCTATGTTTGGATTAGGAAGCCATAGAATTATTAAAGCTTATATTAACTCTGTCTTTCATCTTATGCCTTTCACTCTCGTAAATCTTTACCATGTGCTATTCTCGCACTTTCCTCTTTTAATTGATAGATGGGAGAAGTCAGGACTGAGTATGCTACAATGGAGTCACCAAGGCCCTTTGCAAGACAGTTGGCACAACTCTCACAGTCATTGATATTGCCACTGCCCATGTTCAAGGGAAGAAGGCTATACACCTATGGATATGGCGAGGACGCTTGGGAGATCACCACTTTCATCTTCAGGGATATCGCCTTGCCAAACCCTATGCATTTGGTCTACACCAAGACATATTGCAACTGAGGGCTTGGAATAAACTTGGCCCTGCATGAAGCCCTGTCATGCCAGTGCCATCTTGTTCGACACCTGCTCCCAGAAGACTCACCTTACCGTGACTACGAAAGGCGGGATGAGAATGGGGACATTGTGGTTATCCCGGGAGACAGAAACAACATGCCGCCCCGTCGAAGGCACATAGAGGATATGGAGAGGGAAAATGGAGCCCTAGCTGAGAAAGTGATGATGGTAAAGGAGATAGCAGATTTTGCCAGCAACGTTATGGTGGTCCAGGGACAGGAGATTGAGACCTTGCATGAAGCTATGGATGTTCTAAACCATGCACTGATTGGCAGGGACGCAACCATAGCACAGCTGAATGGGACCGTCCAGGAAAACAATCAAGCCATAGAGCTGCTGCAAGGGACCGTCTAGGAAAGAGACCAGACTATTGTTGATATGGCGGCCCAGATTTCCGCTCTCCAAGCACAGTTGAATCCACCCCCTGATGACAACAATGGAGATGATGGCAATGATGATGATGACGGTGGGAACAATGATGATGATGATGATGAGGATGAAGATGATGATGATGATGATGATGATGATGATGATGATGATGATGATGATGATGATGATGATGATGATGATGATGATGATGATGATGATGATGATGATGATGGAAACAACAATGGTGGAGGAGATGAAGTTGTTGCTGCTGCAGCAGAGGATGAAGAATAAGAAGAGGAGGATCCAGAAGAGGTGGAATTTGAGGTTTCAAGTGATGATTCAGGAGAGGTGTATACACCATCGCCATGGATGGTCCGTGGTCAGAAGCGCCAAAGCATGAACGCAAGGACCTATTGCAACCTCTTCATGAAGTAGTTAGATGTCCACCAATTAGTCTTCATTAGGATACATCGTTATCTTAAGATCTCGATCAATGTAAAACTTAGTTTCTGTTAGTTTAAAGCGTTTAGTTGCTCCTATGTGCACTCCAAAGTTTCAGGATTATTTGTGCGAATTTTATAAATGAGTTATGACAAGTTTTGGTTGATATCCGAGTTTTCCCTGCTGTAGTTTTTCTGCTGACCCTGATGTACTGTTGATTTTTAATATTTTATTGGTAACTGGGAAAAATCTGAAAAAATAGGGTCTGGTTAGAAACTCTTTGTACTGTATACACAAAAATCATAAAACATTCCTGATGAGTATAAGTCAGGTAGAAAAATTCGTGAACACTGCTGGACTGTTCTGGCAGATTCCTGTTTTAATGCTTTGTTGGCCTATTTGTGTTGATAATTGTTGCCAACGCTTCTAAAACTATTTCAGTAGGTATATGTAGCTAGGATAACCCCTGGAACATTGCTTAATCGCTTGCTTGCTAATGTGTTGCTTGCTTGAGATTGTCTGTGATTGTTTTGTTGTTGTTTGAGCATAATGCATGGGTAGAATCCTAATTTTCGTACTCGATTCTTTCTAAGCTTACCTGTGTTGAACCGCAGATACCTCCCCGCCGTCAACCCACTGAAATGGATCAGCTTATGGCAGCTCAGGCACAGCTAACCCAAGTGATGACCCAGTTCATGGAAGCTCACAACAACAATAACAACAACAATGGGAACAACCAGCCCCAGGGAGATGCACTTACAAGGTTCTTGAGGCTAAGGCCAGCGAAATTCTCTACTGCAACAGAGCCGATGGTTGCTCTCGACTGGTTGTGTTCAGTGAATAAGGATCTGGTAACTATTGGATGCACAGATGCTGAAAAGGTGAGGTTTGCTGCTCACCTACTAGAGGGACCAGCCGTTTCGTGGTGTGACACTTTTCAGATCACCCACCCACTGGACACTATAACTTGGGCCATGTTTGAGGAAGGTTTCAGGACAAACCACGTTTCTTCAGGAGTTCTGAGCCTGAAGAGGAAGGAGTTTCGCAACTTGCGCCAAACCAACCGCACCGTGGCTGAGTATATAGAGGATTTCAACAACCTGTCGCGTTATGCCCCTGAGGATGTTGACACTGATGCCAAAAGGAGAGAGAGGTTCCTGGATGGCCTCAGTTATGAGCTTTCAGTACAGCTGCTAGTGGTTTATTGTCCCACTTTCCAGGAGCTTATGGACAAGGCCAGAATCTTGGAGGGGAAGCACAAGCAGGTGGAAAACCGCAAGAGAAAGAGCAAAAATCACCACTCTGGCTCTCACCACAAGTCTCGCACTTCTTATGATGGATACTCCAAGCATGGGGGACGTGATCATGGGCACCATGGAAGCCATGACCTCCATAGCCATGGAAGCGATGGGCATCACCATGAGAGCCACAAGAGCAACCGCCACAGCCACAAGGGAGGACACACTCACCATTCTGGAGGACACAATGGGCATGACCGCAACCGTGATCGCAACTTTGTGAAGAAGGACCTGAGTGAGGTGACATGATTCAAGTGCAGCCAGAAAGGGCATTATGTAGATAACTATCCGGAGAAGAAGGGACTGAAGCCAGGCAACAACCAGAAGGCCACAGTGAACCACATGAATGTGGAGGAGATCCCAGATGAGCCTGAGCTTGTGGTTGGTAAGTTTCCAATCAACACTCACCCTGCACTTATTCTTTTCGATACTGGTGCATCGCATTCATTCATATCAAGGGCATTTGTGGATAAGTATAAGATACCTATGGAGTCTCTAAAAGGGTCTGTTAGAGTAAGCTCACCTGGAGGGGAAATGATAGCTAGCGCGGGATGCCGCAACTTAACTGTGAGAATTGGAGCACGCAATTTTATTGCACATCTGGTAATATTGGAGTCACAAGGTTTAGATGTAATACTAGGCATGGATTGGATGTCTATGCATGAGGGACACATAGATTGTGCACAGCGAGCGGTTTTGCTCAAAACCCCGGATGGTAAGAGAATTAGGTTCAAGTCGTCGGTGCGACTGGGAAGGTGTAAGCTGAATTCTCTTAAGGGGGTTAGCATGGATACCGTGCCTATAATAAAGGAGTACCCCGACGTGTTTCCGGAGGAGCTGCCAAGGATGCCACCTGACAGGGATGTGGAGTTTCTCATCAATCTGATGCCGGGAACAGGACCTATAGCAAAGATACCATACAAGATGGATGTGGATGAGCTGAAGGAATTAAAGAAACAACTAAAGGAGAAGTTGGACAAGGGATTTATTCAGCCCAGTTCGTCGTCATGGGGAGCACATGTTCTGTTTGTGGAAAAGAAGGACAGTAGCAAGAGGTTAGTGGTCGACTATCGCTTGCTAAATGAAGTGACCATCAAGAACAAATACCCCGTGCCGAACATAAATGATTTGTTTGATCAGCTGGAAGGAGCAAAGGTGTTTAGCAAAATTGATCTGCGATCAGGCTATTTCCAATTGAAGATTCGGGAGGAGGACATACCAAAAACTGCTTTCACCACTAGGTATGGTTTATATGAGTATACGATTATGTCTTTTGGACTAACGAATGCTCCGACATATTTCATGACCATGATGACAAGGTGTTTATGGAGTACTTGGACAAGTTCATGGTTGTGTTCATCGATGACATACTGATATACTCCAAGGATGATGCTGAACATGAGAGACATCTGCGACTGATTATGGAGAAGCTGAGGGAACATAAGTTGTATGCCAAATTCAGCAAGTGTGAATTCTGGCTTAACACCGTCGGATTTCTTGGACACATGGTGTCATGAGAAGGAGTCGTTGTTGATCCAAGCAAAGTGACGGCAGTTACTGAGTGGGAAGCGCCCAAGAATGTGGGCGATATTCAGAGCTTTTTGGGACTTGTTGAATATTACAGGAGGTTCATAGAGAATTTCTCCAAGATTGCTAAGCCGATGACGGAACTGCTAAAGAAGGAGAAGAAGTTTGAGTGGATAGAGGTGTGTGAAGCTAGCTTTCAGGAACTGAAGCGTCATCTAGTGACCGCACCTGTTTTGTGTTTCCCTGATCTTCATAAGGATTTCCAAGTGTACTGTGATGCATCTCGACAGGGACTTGGAAGTGTGCTGATGCATGATGGGAGAGTGGTGTCATATGCCTCACGGCAACTTAAACACCATGAGAGGAATTACTCCATGCACGACTTGAAATTAGCATCGGTTGTGCATGCACTCAAGGTATGGAGGCACTACCTAATGGGAAAACACTGCGATGTGTACACCGACCACAAGAGGCTGAAGTACATATTTACACAGAAGGAACTAAACATGAGGCAAAGGAGATGGTTGGAGCTTATCAAGGATTATGATATGAATTTGCAATACCACCCAGGAAAAGCCAATGTAGTAGCGGATGCTCTAAGCCGAAAGGTCTATGCCAATGGATTGACTGTTGGGGAATTGCCCGGGGATTTGTGCAAGCAATTCAAGGAGCTTAGACTGGAGGTAGTGTCAGAAGGATATTTGGCCGCAATGGAAGTCCAACCAACGCTACAGGACATGATCAGGAAGGCTCAAGTAGGAGACAAGGAGATAAAGGATATAAAGGAAAAGATGAAGGAGAATCGAGAAAAAGAAATCCACGAGGATGAGCAAGGAACCTTGTGGTATGGAGATCGTTTGTGTGTGACCAACGATCCGGAGATAAGGAAGCTAATTCTGCAGGAAGCTCATGACTCGCCATACTCCATACATCCGGGCAATACGAAGATGTATATGGATCTAAAGGACAGATTTTGGTGGAACAACATGAAGGGAGACATCACCAAGCATATTTCCCTATGTGATGTATGCAGCCGAGTGAAGGCGGAACACTAGAAGCCAGCTGGATTACTACAGCCGTTGCTCGTGCCGGAATGGAAGTGGGATAGAGTGGGAATGGATTTTATCACAGGATTGCCCAAGACCAGGTCGGGATACGACTCTATTTGGGTAGTGGTCGAACATTTGACCAAGGTAGCCCACTTTATACCGGTGAAGACAACCTACATGAGTGCAAGGTTGGCCAAGATTTATATGGACAGGATTGTGTGCCTACATGGAGTTCCCAATAGCATTGTATCAGATAGAGGCACCCAATTTACATCTCACTTTTGGCGCCAACTTCACGAGTCATTGGGAATAAGGTTGGAGTTTAGCACAGCATTCCACCCTCAGATAGATGGACAGACCGAGAGGGTAAATAAGATTTTGGAGGATATGTTGAGATCCTGCACTTTGTCTCATGTCTCTAGTTGGGATGAGAATTTGTCGTATGCCGAGTTTTCCTACAACAACAGCTACCAAACCAGCATCAAGGCGTCGCCGTTTGATGTGCTATATGGGAAAAGATGCCGGACACCATTGCTATGGCATGAAGTAGGAGAGCGTCAGCTATTTGGACCTGATTTGATCAAGGATGTCGAGGAGAAGGTCGCCTTGATTAGGAACAGGCTGAAGGTAGCACAATCGAGACAGAAGAGCTACGCTGACGCCAAGCGCAAGGAAGTGGTGTATGAGATAGGTGATAGAGCATACCTCAGAGTGTCGCCACTGCGTGGAATTAAGAGATTTGGAATCAAGGGTAAGCTGGCACCTCGGTTAATAGGACCATACCGGGTCTTAGCACGCAAGGGAGAGGTTGCATATCAGTGGGAGTTGCCAGAGGCTCTGTCCACCGTCCACAATGTGCTCCACGTGTCCCAGTTGAAGAAGTACCATCCGGAGATGGTGGATACACCATTGAGAGACACTGTGCCACTAGAGGAGGTTCAGCTGGAGAGTGACTTGACATATGAGGAGAAGCCGGTCAAGATACTGGAGACAGCGGAGAGGATTACCCGTACCAAGACGATCAGGTTTTGCAAGGTGCAATGGAGCCACCACACCGAAGAGGAAGCCATTTGGGAGCGTGAAGATGACATCCAAGAGGACCACCCACACCTATTTGCTAGCCACGCCGAATCTCGGGGACGAGATTCATCTTAAGGGGTTAGTCTTGTCACATCCAAAATTTCAGATTTGGTACTGCATAGCATACACATCATTGTATCTTGAACATCATTGCAAAAATTCAGTTTGAAAAGTTTTTGGCAAAAACCCTCACTTGTATTTGCATTTTGTCACCTACACTAGACTGCTCGGATTCTACCTTGCATCTGCTAGAATGGTATATTTTAGTTGTTTGGAAGGCATAGGTGCGTAGAGGATTCCGACACGAACCTGTAGCATTTTGAATCGTCTCAATCGGAGGTCCGGATCAAAAGATATGCTCTGCTGAATTTCTGTCAAAATTTAGTTGCAGTCTGACAGAAAATTCAGATAAGAAAACCTCCAGGAAAAAGAAAAAAAGAAAAAAAAGGGAGCAGCGCGCTCCAGCGCGGCCGGTCAGCGGCCCAGCCGGGGCCTGCGACACGCTGCAACCCGACGTAGCCAGCAGCCGTGACCGCACGGGAGGCGGATAGAACCTGCCGCCGTAGCCAACCCAGCGCCCAGCGCCGCTGACGAGCGGGCCCCGCCCGTCAACCGCCGCCTGCCACCGCCAGGTGGGACCCCCCTGTCAACGCGCGCCGCCGCCCAGTTCGCCTGGAGCATGGATGTCCCCGCGTTTCCCTCCGAATCGCACCCGATTCCTGCGTCGAGTGCCCCACTACAAAGGGCCGTGCCGCCACCCTCCCTTCCCCCCCCCCCCGTCTCGAACCCTAGCCCGCCCCGAGCTAGCCTGTTCCGCCGCCGCCATTGTTGGTAAGAGCTTGGCTCCGCCAGAGTTGCTCCCTCCCCTAGCACGCCGTCGACCTCCCGACCTTCCCCTCGCTTGACCGTTTCGCCTCACCCACTTTTTCCACTCCGCCTTGCAGTACACCGCCGGGAATTTCTCGCCGGAGTGGAGACAGGAGGAGCTGACTGTGACCAAGGAGCAAGGAGGAGCGGATTGAAGGCCCCGGAAGATATGACGTCCCCCTCCGCACCCCATGGACCGCCCAGACCTCACCGGAGACGACCGTCCCGCCGTCGACATCGCTGCCTGAGCCGCCACCACCGTCCACCCGCATCAACTCCGGTAAGCTCGCCTCTGATGCTTCCCTACCGTCCGATCTAAAACGAACGCTCGAGATTAGAGGAAACCAGCGAAGGGGTACCGGCCACTGGCAGCTGGCCACGTGTCTGCCCAGTCAGCATGTTTGCCCGGTCCGCGCCAGTCAGCGCGGACTAGTCAACGGGCAGTTGACTGCTTAATTAAATCGATTTATTTTTTTGGCAGAAAATAGAGAAAACTTGTAAAATCAATAGAAAATAATCTACTAGGCCAAAAAATTACAAATAAGATATGGATGGATTCAGTTTTTCACGTAGAATATTGATGTACAATTGTTTCATATTTTTGCAGCAAGGTTTTTCCATGATTAATTAAATAGTTTAATGTCCTTTTTAGAGTAATAAATTCATAGTAAAAGTTCTACAACTCCAAAAATTGAAAATGAGATGTCCCTGGAATCAGTAGAACAAGAGGAATATTATAGTGAATTAAAAAGGTAGACTTACAATACTATAATTTGTAGAATCTATAAAAAGGCTTACTAGAGTATTTTAATTGCTCAGGAAATCCTATAAATATTTTTTGAGTGATTCCAGTTGGTATTGGTTCTATTTTAGGTTGCCTACACAGTGGATAGTTTTCCAAGATTTTACAAACTGTTCAATAGCAATGGCTTAGTAATTGGGTTATAGCTCAATTGTTGGTCATTTAAAATTTGCATGCTTTGTTTCCAATGCATTTAAAATGTTTTCCATGCATGCATACAGTAGGTATACTGAATAAGATTATAGAAAGCTACTGTAGCGTTGTTCAACTTGTCATGCATGCATCTTGTATTGTTATGTTTGTATTGTGTTTGGTTTGTTTATGTGGTTGCAATTGTATGGTGTAGATTGTGACGAGTGCAACGCTTGCTCGTGTGAGGATTGTTCGTTCGACTGCTACAGCCAAGGCAAGTAGATTCTACTTTGTTCATGATATTTTCCTACTATTTTCAATGCATTGTCGTGTATTTTGTAGATGCATGTGTGGGAAATTACTAACTCTATGCTATGTCCTATTATGTGGTAGGCCTTTCCTGTAGATGAGCCACCGTTGGTAGATGTGCGTAGCCATGCTATGATGAACGAGGGCTAGGTTACATCACTGAAAGTTGTTTCTAAATGTGTTGGTTTGCGAAAACTAAAAACAACTTAATCAATGAATCTCATGGGTGTGATGGGATTGAAAATTTTGGTGGTATCATTGCGGAAAGGCTCCCAGGTATCAAGAGAAAATGATTGGATTCTTTATTTTGTAGCTTACGTGTACAACCATGTGCAAATAATGAAATGGACGGTTGGTTGGACTCAGTAGGTTGTGGTAACTCGAACCCACGTATCCAGAGATGTAGAATTTTGGTAGGTTGGACCGGTGCGTGTCGGGTTTGGAGAGCTACTTCCCGAACGGTCCCTTCTTGGACTTCTCCCTATCATCACCCAATATGAGAGTGGTGGTACGAGATGGGCTGGCAAAGTCACATGGGTAAAGTGTACTAACCCCTGCAGCGTGTATAAACTAATCGATTAGCCATGTCCCCGGTTATGGACAACTGAGTTGCTTGATATTGAGTACATGACATGTTTCTCGCTCATTCTAATTTCCTAATTGATTTAATGTTGATGGGTTAATCTATTTGGGATCTTTTCAAAGAAAATCAAAACTGTTTATGAAAGTAGGACAAAGGTATTTGCAAATGCAAGCTAGCCACAGCTCCACTTGCCAAATATGCATGTAGATGTTAGCTCTATTGTCTCCTTTAATAGCTCTACTTGCCATACATTCCATGTATTAACCCTTCGGGGCTGCTACGTTTCATGTTGTAGGATATTCAGATTCTGAGTGATCGATTTAGGCCACGGTACTCCACTTGGCACTTGTTCACTTGTGGGCAATTTGAAGAATGGAGGAGTTATTTCATTTATGTTGCTACTTGAATAAGCTGAGCTAGCCTAGAGCTAAGCCTTTATTGTAATAATGTTACTCTGGATCTTCGTTATTTATGATACACGGATATTTTGCTATGTTATTCATCTTTATTCTATTGTGGGCCAATGAACCGATCCAGGGATTGGCATGTCACATAGAAGCTACGGTCTTTTCAGAACCGTAGTGTTACATATTGCCTGAATTCCAATGAAAATATTGAGGGCATCAAGGTTGAAGAAATATATTGTCCCATTCCACAAGAAAATTTTGAAACTATTATGATTGGGACCATTGCTATCAAGTATGAGGTAACATAATCACCTTATGGAATGCAAAGTTTTGTTTCATATAAGATTGTTTTGGTAATAAGACTTGATCAACCTTGTTAACAAAAGGATTTTTATGAACAAAATAATGTTTCCACTGTGGTTATACCTACTTTCTTTTACTTTACTCCTTCCTAGTCTTTGCTTTAGCTTTAGTTTTTTTAGTTGTTTGCTTGTTTGAGTTTCTTAGAGCTCCTATAGTTTGGCTTTTGGTTTGCTTTTGCTTCTTCTGTAAAAACTGTTTCTGCGAGAAAATCAATTTTCATACCCTGAAAATTGGCCAAAAATAAAGTTTCCCAAAAAATTCAAAATAAATTTTTCCTTGAAAAAAGGGGCAGAGAGGTACCAGAGGTGACCCAGGGGCCACCCCAGGGCCCCACACCCATGCTAGGCGCGACCAACCTAGGGGTGACGCCTAGGGGGGTCTGGCCCACCTGGGCCCCTCTAGGCTGCCTCCTTAAAGCCACCTTCTTTCTCTCTCCTGAAAAACACCGGAAAACTTGCTCAAGCTCGAGTTCTTGCTGTTCTTGCTCGCGATTTTCGATCTCCTTGTTCAGCCCATCTCAAGTGCTAATTTTTGGAGGGATTGCTCCTTGGTATGTGCCTCCTCCACTTATCCAATTAGATTTGTGATTGGTAGATTGTATTTTGATTATTTTGCTGTTGTAGGTGACAGGTAGTTTGATCTTGCATGCTTGTTCCATGCTTAGAAACTTTGTTTTGATGCATGTGTAGTCCTCTAGAAAGTTCATATAGTAGTTTCTCATCATTTATCAACTTAGAAATCACTTGGTTTGATGGTTGTCTAAAAAATTCAGAATAGGGTAGTCATGGACCACCACACCTTTGGTGACATTTTTTACAGTGATGCACCTAGAAGGGCAAGGCTTCCAAGGTCATCCACCAGTTCTAGACCCTCATATAATGAGGATATCATCACTCCGCGATCTGGTAACGAGGGAGATGAAGGGGATGCGCACCCCTCCACCTTTCCTTGTCAAACTTTCTTGCGAGCTACTAGGATTCTTAACAACTTCATGGCTTTGATTGAGAGGGCTGGTCTAACAATTTTCATGGAGGATGAGAGTGCACAATATGATTTACTTACTAAAACATTTATGGAGAGTTTCTCCTTTACCAATAGTTTGTTCAATCCTTCTGTGTCTTTTAGACTTTATGGCAGGGCTCATTCTATGACATTGAAGAAATTTTGCAAGGCCCTAGGACTTGGTACAACTGGGTCATCAAAGAAGATTACAGCTCTACCCGCTGATTTGTTGGAACTATACCGGGGAATAACTAATGATGATGACCGCAGAGCTCAACGAGGGAAGATAAAAAATATTCAACTTCCAGCCATCGGGTACTTTTCCTACTATCTTACCACCTGTCTTCTTGGTAGGGAGAACACTAGTAATATCTCCAACTATCAATTGGCCTTCTTAGCTGTTGCGCTCTACGGTGAGGATAAGTATAATCTTGGTTCCCTCATTGCTCGTCGTTTAGCTGCTAAGGGACCCATTTATGGGGGAATTATTGCTACTCGTATCGCTGCTGCCTTGGACATTGTTGTTGGTCCACATGATACAGTTTTGGCTCCTCTGAGGCTTGATCTTGCTACCATGAAGGTGCACCACTTTGTCACCTCTAGCTCTACTCTTGAGAACTTGGTTTATAGAATGTTGTTTACTGACAGGGAAGAGAGAGAGATCCCTCTACGCCAAACCACTTTGCTTAGTATTTCTCAGAGACCTTGGTCACACACGAAGGCGGATATGGATGACAAGATGCACTCTCTCAACTTCCACGGGCACTATCAGGAGGACGCACCCTCATACGACCCCGCAGCACACTACACAGGGGAGGCCTCGAGCTCGTACCAGGACGAGGGAGCTTCCTCGACATACTATGGAGGTGCATCTACTTGGGCACCATGGGATTGAGACCCACTTAGGCCAAAATCCTAAGCTTGGGGGGAGGTATACCAACATCACACTCATCTCTATATCATGTTCGGTCGGATCTTTGTATATCCATTGTTTCGCTTTCTTTTTTGTTCTTGTTGCTTCTTTCTCAAAAACCCAAAAATACCAAAAATATTTTCGTTGTTTCTTTGCTTTGTTTTTCCTTAAAAGAAAAATCCAAAAAGATTTTGCTTTGTTTTTGTTTGGTTTTTCTTTGTTTGCTTGTTTCTAAAAAAATCGAAAACACCAAAAATATTTGTTGTTCTTCTTTGGTTTTGTGAGTTCTTTGCAGGGTTCGGCCGTTCTTAGTGGATATTGGTTTCCATGTTAATTATTCAAGTCACACAAGTGAAGGGCAATAATGAAGATTAAGACAACTCAAGGTGTGGTAAGAGGCTGGTAACGAACTCTATTTGTTTCATTCTTGTACATATACTAATCATTGTGAGCATGCTTAGCCAGTTTGTGTAAGTTGTATGTCATTATGGATGCGTAGTAGTTCTTGCTTGTCTATGATTAGCCGCAGCTTGCTAATAGTTTGTAGCATGTCATATGAATGTTTGCTTGCACTATTTTATTCATACTTTGGTATGATATTGTGGTATCCTCCTCTGACTGTTCATGTGAGTCGACTTGGAACATGCTCACGCATGCATATGACTAATCAATAGTCAGTAAGCATCGATGATTCATTTTGCCGCATAGTTCTTGTATTACTTTCATGCCATAGTTAGTCCTGTTTTGTTGCAAGCATGATTATGACAGCTATTGCTCTCTCGTTTGTCGCTCCCTCTCTATTGCTAGCCTTCATTTGCACTGAGTATGTGCTCTACATGTGCTTCCAACTCCCCAAAACCAATATTGTCAGCTGTGTCCACTATACCTACCTATTATCATCATTTGATACTTCAGTGCATATTTTATATATGTCGTGTTTTCTTCCAATATAAAATGTTTGTCTGTTTTGAGAAAGTTAGTTAGTAAAACTCTCACGAACTTGATGGCACACTTTATTCCTTGCGCTTAATATTTCTGAACCATTGTGACTAGTCCATGAAAGTTATATGCTTGCTTATTATATACTGGGAGTCAGCAGAACCGTGCTGTCACGGGGAACGCTTTCAACACTCTTTAGATATCTCATCCAGTTGATTCCTTGCTCTTTTGTTTATGGATATCGACAATGTGAAATTAAAGGGGAAGTTGTTAGTTCATGGAGTTTATACATTGTGTTAGAGAAACGCCTGGGCCGCTAACCTAAGCCATGCCTAATCATGGTGGAAACTTGCAGCATCACTGTAATGAGCATCTAGGAAGCATTCTCAATAAAATATATGCATATGATAAATAAAAAGATTGCTGAGATGCTCATTGTCTGCTTGCCTTGTCATTTTGATTATGGGAAAGCTCATGTACCATGTGCAAGGGGTACCCTGTTGGTGGTTCTCGATGATATGCATGTATTTACAATGACAAGAACTTTCAGGTGACCAAAGTTGAGTAGAATGCGGAGCGACCCTCATAATCAAGGGACTTGAGATTTCCAGTTTATGGTCTGTCAAGCATATGATTCAGAGTGGACCTCACTTTCACCTTAACCACATGAAGATGCCTATGATAGGGGCAATGAGAGATCAAAGCTAATGAGTACCTTCCTTTCAGAATTGGGAAGCCTTTAAAACCTTCACAAAACCGTTTTCACAACCTAGTTGAGTCACCACTTATTCTATGAGAACCTTCTTGAGAGCATAGTTGTCATTTTTGTGTTTGTTCCAAAACTTGGTTAATTATGTCATGACTTTGATGCTTGTATCTCTGATATATTTATATCTAGTCTTCATGTGAACTTCAAAGGTGCCTCAGCATTTATACTGTGCTCTTCAAAACAAAGGCAAGCGAGGTATCACTCTATCATACCTTATTATGAGCATTGCAATGTTGCTTATGTTTATGTTTCATGCTACTTATTATTATTGAGTTGGTTTCTCTTCATAGCTTGCAATGACTATTGAGTAGACTTAGTTGCATACTCCTTATTATGAATTGTCTAAGAATCTACTCCTGTGCTGAGAATATATACATCATATGAAGCAAAGTGTTCGTGGAAGTTCTTTTATCGCACTCAGTTTTCAACTGAATTGCTTGAGGACAAGCAATAAGCTAAGCTTGGGGGGATTTGATACGTCCATAACGTATCTACTTTCTCGAACACTTTGCTATTGTTTCTTCTCTAAACTTGTGTGATTTGGATACAACTAACACGGACTGACGCTGTTTTTAGCAGAATTACCTTGGTGTCTTGTTTTTGTGCAGAAAATGAACTATCAGGAAAAATCCCGGAAAATATGCCAAAAACTATTTCTCACCAAAAGATCCACGGAGCCAGAAGGGGAGACAGAGGGGAGGCCTGGGGGGCCCAGACCCACCCCAGGCGCGGGCCCACTAACCCCGCGCCTGGGGGAGGTCTGGCCACCCCAGGCAGCTCCTCGGCCTCCCTCCGCGCCTATAAGTTGCCTTCTGACCTAAAAACATAGGAGGGGTCGATAGTTTTCCAGAAAGAGTTCCGCTCCGCCGCCGCCACCAGAAACCAAGATTCGGATCTAGAAACTCCGTTCTGGCACCCTGCCTGGACAGGGAATTTGGAGAGGATCATCGCCATCGTCATCACCGACGCATCTCCATCAACCACCGACGTTTTCCTCATCCATGAGTGAGTAATCCCCCACTTTAGGCTTGGGGATGGTAGGGATTGGATGAGTTCTATCATGTAATCGAATAAGATCGAATTGGGGCGTAGTGTCTAGTATCTCTATTAGTGCTATTTGACTTTGTTGCAACTTGTTGTGCTTAATGCTTGCCACTAGGGCCCGATTTCCATGATCTTAGATCTGAACTTATCATTGAATCATTATGATAGTATTGTTTGTGATCTTATCTTCAAGTTGTGTACACATATCATTGTCCGGATCCAAAGGCCCCAAAGTGACAATAATTGGGACAACCGAAGGGGATGGCTGCGACGTGAGGATCACATGTGTTCACGAAGTGTTAATGCTTTGCTCCGGTGCTCTATTAAAAGGAGCACCTTAATTGCCAGTAGTTCCCAAGAGGCCCCCTTGCCACGGGTTGGCTGGACAGAAGATGTTGTGCAAGTTCTCATTGCGAGCACGTATGACTATATTTGGAGCACATGCCTAGGATTGTTTAGTACTTGGATGCCTGTTATTATTTATCTATAATGCCCTAGATCTTGATGTTACATGTTTAGACTTGTCCATGCAACGCTCGTCCATCCATCCCTATGCCTATCGCACTCGAATCCTACTGTTACCGTTATTGCTACTATTGCTACTGTTTCACTGTTGCTGTTACTGCTGCTATTGCTTTGCTGTTGCTACTACAAACTGTTGCTACTGATAAACTTTTGTGAGCAAGAAGTATTTCTAGGTGCAGCTGAACTGGAAACTTAGTTGTTAAGGCTTGCAAGTATTCTTTGGCTCCCCTTGTGTCGAATCAATAAATTGGGTAATACTACCCGCGAAGACTGTTGTGATCCCCTATACTTATGGGTCATCAAGGACTATGGAAATGTCAAAGGCAAAGAACAAGAGACAAAGTGAAAACAGATGAAGGGGGGAATTTTATACCAGGACCCTTTGCGGTATAAAAGGAGGAAGACGATGAAGCGCAACCGTGGATTTACTAAACCTAAACACGTGTCCCACGTCCTGTTGTACACGTGGCGGCTTCCTCCCAAACCATCGCGGGCACGCCTCCACTACGCGCAAAAATCGAGGCGACACGGTGAATTTCGCGTAAACCACGCATGACTAGTCAAATCCTAGTTAGAACATGGGGCCCACGACCGTCTCGTCTCATCAACTTCGCCGGCGCAGATAGTTGAGCTCACTAGGTGTCTGCAATGACGTCACCAATTACAAAAGCAGAGGAAGGCAACAACTCTAAGATTTTGACTCACATCAAAATACTTACTCGAGTCTACGACTCGCTTAAATACTCGGAGGCTACTTCTATCAGGAGCGCTGGTCGCGCACTTGAAGAGTTGGTTAAATCCATGAGGCACCCAAAGATCTCTGGAAAAGGATTTTTCCGCATCATTTTCAATTCTTCGAGTCCTTCTTTGAGTCTACAACTCGACTACCGACTTGGGGGATACTCTCATAGGGAGTGTTGTTTAAGTTAATATATTGAAGGCATTTGCAAGGTTAAAGTCTCCGCTCGAGTCTACGACTCGAACAAACACTCGGGGGCTACTCCCATAGGGAGCGTTGGTCGCACTGGTCGTGCACCCTATGAATCAATCGAATGTGATCCTTCGGATCCTCTACGTCTACTACGAATAAAAATGACAAAATTGGCGATTCCGCCCAAAAAGAGATAACGTCTCCTTAGTAACCCGAAACATCTCCGCGACGATAAATCTTCGGATGCTGCATCTGTTGGGAATATTCCCTAGAGGCAATCATGTATGCTATTTTCCATTGTATTCATAAAGATATTAAGTTGTCCTTGTATAAACATCTGATGTGTATCATTGAATATGTGATTCAGTTGTGGAACTATACATTCATGTTGTTTATACTAAATATCCTTGGTCATCGAGGTTGTGCTGGGCACACAACTTAGACCAATGTGAAAGTCGGCCGATGACTCGGTTCCACTTGTCATGGGCATGGAGATGCTATTGCGACTTATACAGATTCGGCTGAAGAGTTTAGCGAGTCGGATTGATTCATATTGAGGTACAACAAACAAGTTATATCTCAACCAATGTAATCCTTAGACCTGAGGTTGTTACACAGTCCGAGTTAAGGATCACCGACTTAGGTTCTGTCAAATGTTGATCCGTAACTGGGAAGTTATAAAGGCAGAGTTCGGGTCGACTAAGAATCAAGCTGCGTGATGTGAATAACCAAGATGGAATTTTCCCCCTCCAGTTGGAGAGATATTCTCTGGGCCCTCTCGGATGATATGATTTGTAAAGCATGACCATGCACGACTCGGTTAAGTGTTAACCAAGGCGACCGACTAAGAGTTAGTCAGATGAATCAATTATCTCAGATCGAGAAGAGAGTCGGACTATTTAAGAGATGAAAAATTATACGCCTATAGTCTGACAAGGTATATCATGAGACAAAAAGGACTCGGACGCAAGTCGTATTGGAAGGACATGTCTTCATGACTCTTTGGTATTTGAGAGTAGGCACGTTTTGCTAGGAGCCGCTACCAACTGATTGATTTCAAACTCCAATCATGTCCAAGTAGCCATGAGCCTGCGGGGTCACACACTTAAGAGCGGGAGAAATTTTGGATTGGATATGAACCGGAAATGTGGTTGGGTTGGACCCAAGCCAGATTTTGGACTGAGTCAGTGAGTTGAACTCATAGTGACTAGTATTATATGGGCTTTAGTGAATAGGACATAAGTGAGTGGAGCCCACGCTCACTCCCTATATATAGTGGGGCGCAGAAACCCAGGAGGGTTGATCGGTTAGGTCATTCCTTGTGTTGGAAACCCTAGCTCCACAGCAGTCCTGCCACCGTAACGAACCTAGCAGTTCGCCGCCAGCGCTCCTCCTTGTACGTGTGGACATCAGCAGAGGCGTTGTACCATCAGCGCTTGGACGGTCGTTGATTGGATCGAGATCTCAAGGACTGCACTGCATCAACATACGCGCTTTATCATCCGCAATCGTGCGTCTAGTAGTAATTCTCGTGGCCTTCTACCACATCTAGATCTTAGGATCACCACGTTAGATGAAAATGTTTTGTTTTATCTCTACGTGGCCCAACAGCGTCTGTGACGCAAAGGTAAAACCGACATACACAATCTGATGTCCTAGTAACACACCTGACCGCGCTCTGCCAGTAACATTCCGTGTCAACAAGAACGATGAAAAATCCCAATGGACGCGTTGGGTACATAACTTAATACACTGGAATTCGACTCATGTAAGACCTCCCCGACCTAAGTCGAATTACACCAGCAATTTTTAGGATTCAATTCCGGGGACTCGAGTCTAAGTAGATAGTGTTGCTTTGCCCAAAGGCAGTTAACTGACCCTAATCCGTCGGGAGAGTCAGGCACGTATATCAACTATCTCTATGAACTAATAATCTGACCTGAAAAGTATATTCGGATGAAAGCACTCGAAGACTTAAGAGTCTCTAGCCGAATCTACAATTTGACTGAACACTTAGGGGCTACTAACATGGGTATGCCCTATGGGTGCCTAATGTTAGCCTACCCGGTTCGGCCCAGTAGAAGGCCATGAGATGATGTATCCTTGATGACGAAGCCCGGAAGGATTTCGGGTGGCCCAATCCCAAGAAGGATGCGACTCCTTGTGGAACACGACTAACTCTAGATATAAATTCAAAGGAGAAACCCTAAACTTGTAACCGACACGACCTACCCTGGGACCTATATAAAGGCCAGGAGGGCACGACGAGGAGGACATCTCATAACCCTAGCGTACACCTCGCCAGATCTCATCTGTGCACTCCTGTAACTTTCGGCTTTGCCATCAATCAAAAGCAGACAAGTAAGAGTAGGGTTTTCCCTTCAGGAGCCTCGTCAGTAACAAAAAACCGGTTTCTTCTATGATACAAAAATTAAAAAGATAGATACTTATCGGAGCCTTTGTAGAAAAATAATTTGAAATGTAGAAACCCGACTTCGCCGGAGAATCGTCGAAGAATTTCACCAGAAAAACTCGCTAGAGACCTCGTAGAAAAAGCTTTACACTATTGTAGAAAAACCATAAAACTGGTAGGAAAAAAATGCGGTAATGTATCAAAAAAAACCTCCCGGAGACTTCCGTCGGAACACTATGTCGGACACCTTGTAGAAAAAACATTAGACTATTGTAGCAAAACCATGGAATAGTTATAGCAAAAATATTATCCTAATATAGAAAAACTGATTTTGCCAAAGACATTACCGGAGACCTGTGGCATCCCGCAAAACCACTACTAGAAAATCGCGTTGTTTTTGTGCATTGCATCGTCATCATTATGCATTGTTTGTCTAAACTATGTCGAAAAGCCTAGTTTTTCTTTGTACAAATACCCCTCTTTATTTTTCAAATACAAAACCCCGATCGCATCGGAGATTTTATTTACCTAAAAACTATTCGCAAGTGGTCTTGTTTTAAAATAAACAAAACCCAAACAAACACACTTTCTAAACCAGCCCCCTCTAAAACCTATCCCCACCCAATCCTAATCTACCCTCCAACCACAGGCCGCCACCTCACCCTCTCACCCAACTCCTACCCACCTGCCACCTCATCCATCCACCTCTTTTTCCTCTCCCTCTTTCTCACCCCAGCCTCCCTCACCCTCTCTCTCTGCACCCGGACCCCACCGCCCTGGCCCCACCCGCAGACCACACCCCCACCAACCGCACCCACCCTCTCTCTCCTCCCCGGGCCCCACCCGCGCCCCACACGCCCCACCCACCTGCCCCGTGCCCTGTGCTTCTTCCTCCTCTCCTCCTCTCTCTCCCTTGGCCTGGCCAAGACCCGCCTGCCCCTCGCCTCCCCTCGCCACGCCAGGCCACCTCAGCTGGTCGACCTCGCCGCCCGGCTGCCTCCTCTACCCCGCTTCCCGGCCGCTGCCGACTCGGCACGACCCGCCCGCCTCGCCGCCTCCTTCTGTCGCAGGTCGCCTCTACCCGCCAAGCCGCCTCCTGCCGACCCCTGCCGCCGCTTCTCCCGCCCCACCGGCGCCCGCCCTCCTCCGCCGCTGGCCGAGCACGTGTTGTGGCTCCTGCCCGCCCGCCCGCGAACCGCCGCCTCCTCTGCGTCCGCCCACCGCCCGCTGCATTTCGCCGCTGCCGCTGCCTGCCGCCCGCCGCCACCACTGCAGATCCGCCGCGTCTGCCTTCGCTGCGCCCGCCGCGGTCCCGGCGCCCTCGGCGCCTCAGCCCTCCGCTCGCCGTCGGCCTCGCCCGCGTTGCTCCTGTCGCCGTCTCTCCGAGCAGCGTCGACCCTGCCGCCTTCTTCTTCGCCCATGTTCCCTGCTTCCCCGGCCCGAGCTCGGGTGCCTAAGGCTGCTGCGGCCACATCATCGCCTGCAAGAACCGTTCTGCTTCACCTACCCAAGTTGGCCCTCGATGATCCCGGCCGACCGACCGACCGACCGACCACGAAAGTATGAAGACAAGATCTTCGTGACCGAAGAACGAGATGCATCGCAAATGTGTGGCTCCCACCATGACTCTTCATCTCGGAGCGCGACGATGTTCTCCTCGGATCCAACCGCCGAGACCCGGATATTGGACCCGGAGGCCCCAAGCTCTTCCTCACGGATCACCGAGCACTTCTTCACGGAATCGAAGGCGCCGAGGATACCGAGACTCCGGTGCGACAAGCACTTCACCCTGGACGCCAAGTCCGACCCGACCCGCGGACCCGGCAAGATCCCCGCAACGACAAGATCGACACCGACCAGGGCGAGTCCGATGCGCCCCCGACGCCACACTAAGATCTTCTCCTCGGAACTCCATGACCGTCGACATGACCCGAAGACCGCGAATGCACCAAGACCTACCTCCGTTATCCGAGAACGATCCCGTCGAACCCTGAACCCCGAGACCGGACCCTGGACCCTGTCGAACCTCAAACCCCGGAACCCCAAGATCTGCCGAACCCTAATGTGTGAACCCTTTCCGAAACCCTATTTTATAATATAACACAACTTGTCGCATATTAAATGTTCATGCATGCATATTGTGTGGTTTGGGGGCCTTATGCCGATTCACCTAATAATCAAATATGGGGCCCATATGCGGGCAAATCTAGCCTTATATTGGCCTCATCTAAACTTGAGTAGCGAACCGGTGCCATCTTTTGTCTTGCTAATGCAACATTTAATTGCGGGGTAGCTAAACAACTTGAACCACCCAATTAATTGTCGGGACCCCATTTCCGCTTAATCTTGACCTAATTGCATCGCACCTTTCCATGCCATGCATCATACATGCATCATGCCGGTCTTTTGCCGTAGTATTAAATATTGCATCCGGTGTTTATTCTAGTGTTTTGCTTCTTCGCGAATAAGGCCGTTGAGTTGATGTGAGCTTCGCCCCGACCTTCGGTTGAACCTTCGGCATGTTTTCAGGCGAGCATCTCCCCCTTTCTACCTATCTTACTTTATAGTATTTATTTCCCTCCTGTTGATCTATTGCTATCTGTGTTGCGATGCTCTAGCTTTCGTACCCGAGATCTCCCTTGCAGCCGTATATTGCCTTGGACACATCCTATTACCTGTTGTTTGGTAGATAGTTGGACTTGCGTGTCGTAGTCGCTTGCTCAAGTGCTGTTGAGTGTCGTCATATGCCACAGTGGTTGATGTATTGCCGCATGTTGATGTTGGAGATGATCATGGTTTTACTTATCGTTCACTTTAATTCCTGTTTAACAACTAAAATTGAAGTAAGCAGAGGCATCGGTGGGTGATAGATAATATTTGGTTTCCGACCGCCCACTTGTGTCCCGTAGGACCCCGAGTACTTGATACATGTTCCTTGATTTATCGCGCTATCCACATCCGGGAGGATTATGGGACCCCCCTGAGCCAGAGCTTGATTCAGTCTTATTTCTTGGGGCCACAAACTAGTTTGAGGTTTTATTTACTATCCTGTACTTATGCCATGCTACTACTTTATTTACGATTGTGCGAGGAGCACACTATACTGTTTAGGGAAGCGGAATGTTTTCGCGGTATCGACAAGCCCAGTAACACTTTCGGGTTCCCAGTCGTTTACAACCATTGACGCAAACCTTGAGTCTGTCTCGGAGTCAGCTAACTTCGTTGTGGGTCTACTCAATGGGGTGGCCCCCTGAAATATTTCTGAATCCTGTGATTGCTTTGTCGTGAAGGCCTCGTTGGGTTTTGATTTGGTTTTTCCGAGGTTGATCGAGTGTGTGTTGCTATTTGTGCACCCCGGCCGGGTAAAACTTTCTGAAAGCCGTGTCCGCGGTTATGGACGACTTGGAGCACAGTATCTCGATCATAGACAAGCATAACTAAAGTAGTGATATAAATTTGACTTTATGATGACTAGTAGTCAGCTTCACTATAATGGAATGGCTAACTAAAACTGCCCACAATTGCTTGTTTGGTTTGTCGCTTGCGACAATTGTATCTGACTAGTAAGTATTGCAACTACAACGGAATGACTAATTAAAATACCAACAACTGCTGGGTTTTGGGTTTATCTCATGCTATATGTATCTGATTAGTAATTGTTGCAACTACAACGCAATGATTAACTAAAAGGGCCCACTGCTTCTTTTATCAGGACGATTATCTAAACCTGACTAGTAATTGCTGCAACGATAACTGAATAAGTAAAACTGCCAACTGTGTGAGTTCCTCGGTGGACTTCCTCGATTGGTCTCGAGGGGGAAATGCCAGGATGGGATTGTTTGGTGTTAGATTCAGGTTGGTTCCGAATAGGTCTTTCTTACCCCTCTCTGATAGCCGCCAGTTGTATCGAGTCTCTATAGGTGGTTTAGTGCATGCTGCCGCTGCCACTTCAGTTCACTATACCTGTGTAGGCGAGGACCGCCGAATTCTAGTCTCGCAGTGTACTGGCCTCAGTACTGACGCTCCTCTTTTTCCTTTGCCCTTTGTCGGCACCCCTTTTGTTTAAGCAGGTTTTGAGATCGACGTCGTTAGCAGGGTTACCCTCCCGGCTTGGCCTGGGCACGGTTATGGACGCCATTGGTTATTCTTCAGGGCTCTTAGCCCCATTTGCATCTTGTCCGTAGTCGGACGCTCTATCATTTTCAAGGTGATTTGGATCTTTGTATTGTATATCGGTATTCTTGACTCTTGGATTCGATGTTATATATATCTGTTCTGTGGCTCCCATCGAGGACTGTTGTGTAATGTTATTACTTCGTTTTCCACCCGCACGAAAGTGCCTGGTGGGCACCTTTGAATCGTTTCTATGCGGGTTTGGCGGGAATCGCTGAAACTTGCATAGGGTCGATTCTGAGGGTGTTACAGTGGTATCGAGCTCGGCGGTTGCGATACCCACAAGTCCAAATGTAGGATAACCTAGCTAACGGCAAGTAGAGTGTCAAAACTATTTTGCAAAATCGGTTGGATAGTTACGATTAGGTCCGATTTTACTCCTTACCCTCTCTTGTTCTCCTCTTACCTCTACGTGTTTTGAATCCGCTCTCGTCTCTTTCTTCGAGTCCAGGAATTCTCGTGGTTGGGTTTCCGTCGTACCTTCAGGGTTTCGCTTCCTTCTTTGATAACGGTGTTCTACCATCCGGTGTTCATGCTGCCTGAGGAATCCGTCTATTGTGGTACCATTCTTTGTTCCTTGTTTGTGCTTCCGGTGTTTTCCGACACGACGGCATCATCTACGCCAGATCCGATGCAGAGTCTGCATCCCTCCTTTGTTTCCGAACCTCGCTTGTCGAGATCTTCAGTCTAATTCCGAGAGTTGGTTGCATAACCCGCCTATTCGTGTGCATAGTAATGGCTTGGGTGCGCGATGGACTGATCACCATCCGACTACTCTTGTCATTCGCTCTTGTACATCGAATCAGTGGATCCAGCAGTTTTACTCCGTCCACGGAAGCTAGAGGTGGCTTTATTGGTTGATACCTCTACCTTCGCCTTTGTTTCCGGAGTGTTCTCTCGACGATCACGGACAACGACCTCTTGTTAGTGGTGTCGCGAGGATCTACATGAAGCGCGTAGGACGCAGATCGCCGACCTTCCTTCCGGTACCATGAGGCGGATCTCGAGGGCGAGATCCATTGTTAGTGGTGTCGAATTGTGGCATCCCGCAAAACCACTACTAGAAAATCGCGTTGTTTTTGTGCATTGCATCGTCATCATCATGCATTGTTTGTCTGAAATATGTCGAAAAGCCTAGTTTTGCTTTGTACAAATAACCCTCTTTATTTTTCAAATACAAAACCCCGATCGCATCGGAGATTTTATTTACCTAAAAACTATTCGCAAGTGGTCTTGTTTTAAAATAAACAAAACCCAAACAAACACACTTTCTAAACCAGCCCCCTCTAAAACCTATCCCCACCCAATCCTAATCTACCTTCCAACCACAGGCCGCCACCTCACCCTCTCACCCAACTCCTACCCACCTGCCACCTCATCCATCCACCTCTTTTTCCTCTCCCTCTTTCTCACCCCAGCCTCCCTCACCCTCTCTCTCTGCACCCGGACCCCACCGCCCTGGCCCCACCCGCAGACCACACCCCCACCAACCGCACTCACCCTCTCTCTCCTCCCCGGGCCCCACCCGCGCCCCACACGCCCCACCCACCTATCCCGTGCCATGTGCTTCTTCCTCCTCTCCCTCCCTCTCTCTCCCGCCTGGCCAGCACCCGCCCCGTCCCCCGTGCCTCCCCCCCTCGCTCCCGCGCTCGCGCCGCCGGCCACCTCCGCGCGGTCGACCTCGCCGCCCCCGGCTGCTCCTCTACCCCGCCTTCCCGGCCGCCGACCTCGGCCACGACCCGGCCCGGCTCACGGCCTCCTTCCGTCGCAGCCGCCTCTCCCGCCAAGCCGCCTCCGTCCGCTGACCCCCGCGTCCGCCCCGCTTCTCCCACCGGCGCCCTTGCCCCCCTCCTCCGCCACCTCGCTGCCGCCCGGGCCGAGCACGCTGCCGTGGCTCTGCCCGCCCGCCCGCGAACCACCGCCTCCTCTGCGTCCACCGCCCGCCCCCGCCGCGGCTGCCGCCCCGCCTCCGCCGCCCTCACCACCGCATCCGCCGCTGCCTCCTCTGCCGCGCCCGGGCGCCTCGCCCGGTGCTTCCAGGCCCTCCGCTGGCCGGCTCGCCCGCGTTCTCGCTTGCCCGTCCCCGAGCAGCGTCGACCCTGCCGCCTTCTTCTTCGCCCATGTTCCCTGCTTCCCCGGCCCGAGATCGGGTGCCTAAGGCTGTTGCGGCCACATCATCGCCTGCAAGAACCGTTCTGCTTCACCTACCCAAGTTGGCCCTCGATGATCCCGACCGACCGACCGACCACGAAAGTATGAAGACAAGATCTTCGTGACCGAAGAACGAGATGCATCACAAATGTGTGGCTGCCACCATGACTCTTCATCTCGGAGCGCGACGATGTTCTCCCCGGATCCAACCGCCGAGACCCGGATATTGGACCCGGAGGCCCCAAGCTCTTCCTCACGGATCACCGAGCACTTCTTCACGGAATCGAAGGCGCCGAGGATACCGAGACTCCGGTGCGACAAGCACTTCACCCCGGACGCCAAGTCCGACCCGACCCGCGGACCCGGCAAGATCCCCGCAACGACAAGATCGACACCGACCAGGGCGAGTCCGATGCGCCCCCGACGCCACACCAAGATCTTCTCCTCGGAACGCCATGACCGTCGACATGACCCGAAGACCGCGAATGCACCAAGACCTACCTCCGTTATCCGAGAACGATCCCGTCGAACCCTGAACCCCGAGACCGGACCCTGGACCCTGTCGAACCTCGAACCCCGGAACCCCAAGATCTGCCGAACCCTAATGTGTGAACCCTTTCCGAAACCCTATTTTATAATATAACACAACTTGTCGCATATTAAATGTTCATGCATGCATATTGTGTGGTTTGGGGACCTTATGCCGATTCACCTAATAATCAAATATGGGGCCCATATGCGGGCAAATCTAGCCTTATATTGGCCTCATCTAAACTTGAGTAGCGAACCGGTGCCATCTTTTGTCTTGCTAATGCAACATTTAATTGCGGGGTAGCTAAACAACTTGAACCACCCAATTAATTGTCGGGACCCCGTTTCCGCTTAATCTTGACCTAATTGCATCGCACCTTGCCATGCCATGCATCATACATGCATCATGCCGATCTTTTGCCGTAGTATTAAATATTGCATCCGGTGTTTATTCTAGTGTTTTGCTTCTTCGCGAATAAGGCCGTTGAGTTGATGTGAGCTTCGCCCCGATCTTCGGTTGAACCTTCGGCATGTTTTCAGGCGAGCATCTCCCCCTTTCTACCTATCTTACTTTTATAGTATTTATTTCCCTCCTGTTGATCTATTGCTATCTGTGTTGCGATGCTCTAGCTTTCGTACCCGAGATATCCCTTGCAGCCGTATATTGCCTTGGACACATCCTATTACCTGTTGTTTGGTAGATAGTTGGACTTGCGTGTCGTAGTCGCTTGCTCAAGTAATGTTGAGTGTCGTCATATGCCACAGTGGTTGATGTATTGCCGCATGTTGATGTTGGAGATGATCATGGTTTTACTTATCGTTCACTTTAATTCCTGTTTAACAACTAAAATTGAAGTAAGCAGAGGCATCGGTGGGTGATAGATAATATTTGGTTTCCGACCGCCCACTTGTGTCCCGTAGGACCCCGAGTACTTGATACATGTTCCTTGATTTATCGCGCTATCCACATCCGGGAGGATTATGGGACCCCCCTGAGCCAGAGCTTGATTCAGTCTTATTTCTTGGGGCCACAAACTAGTTTGAGGTTTTATTTACTATCATGTACTTATGCCATGCTACTGCTTTATTTACGATTGTGCGAGGAGCACACTGTACTGTTTAGGTAAGCGGAATGTTTTCGCGGTATCGACAAGCCACCACACTTTCGGGTTCCCAAATCGTTCTGACCATTGACGCAAACCTTGAGTCCGTCTCGAGTCGCCTAACTTCGCTATGGTCTACTCAATAGGGTGGCCCCCTGAAATATTTCTGAATCCTGTGATTGCTTTGTCGTGAAGGCCTCGTTGGGTTTTGATTTGGTTTTTCCGAGGTTGATCGAGTGTGTGTTGCTATTTGTGCACCCCGGCCGGGTAAAACTTTCTGAAAGCCGTGTCCACGGTTATGGACGACTTGGAGCACAGTATATCGATCATAGACAAGCATAACTAAAGTAGTGCTATAAATTTGACTTTATAATGACTAGTAATCAGCTTCACTATAATGGAATGGCTAACTAAAACTGCGCACAATTGCTTGTTTGGTTTGTCGCTTGCGACAATTGTATCTGACTAGTAAGTATTGCAACTACAACGGAATGACTAATTAAAATACCAACAACTGCTGGGTTTTGGGTTTATCTCATGCTATCTGTATCTGATTAGTAATTGTTGCAACTACAACGGAATGATTAACTAAAAGGGCCCACTGCTTCTTTTATCAGGACGATTATCTAAACCTGACTAGTAATTGCTGCAACGATAACTGAATAAGTAAAACTGCCAACTGTGTGAGTTCCTCGGTGGACTTCCTCGATTGGTCTCGATGGGGAAATGCCAGGATGGGATTGTTTGGTGTTAGATTCAGGTTGGTTCCGAATAGGTCTTTCTTACCCCTCTCTGATAGCCGCCAGTTGTATCGAGTCTCTATAGGTGGTTTAGTGCATGCTGCCGCTGCCGCTTCAGTCCACTATACCTGTGTAGGCGAGGACCGCTGAATTCTAGTCTCGCCGTGTACTGGCCTCAGTACTGACGCTCCTCTTTTTCCTTTGCCCTTTGTCGGCACCCCTTTTGTTTAAGCAGGTTTTGAGATCGACGTCGTTAGCAGGGTTACCCTCCCGGCTTGGCCTGGACACGGTTATGGACGCCATTGGTTATTCTTCAGGGCTCTTAGCCCCATTTGCATCTTGTCCGTAGTCGGACGCTCTATCATTTTCAAGGTGATTTGGATATTTGTATTGTATATCTGTATTCTTGACTCTTGGAGTCGATGTTATATATATCTGTTCTGTGGGTCCCATCGAGGACTGTTGTGTAATGTTATTACTTCGTTTTCCACCCGCACGAAAGTGCCTGGTGGGCACCTTTGAATCGTTTCTATGCGGGTTTGGCGGGAATCGCTGAAACTTGCATAGGGTCGATTCTGAGGGTGTTACAAGACCCGCCGAAGACATTGTAGCAGAACTACAGAACTATTGTAGCAAAATTACAGAACGGTGGTAGAAAACGACTCTTGGGATTGTAGCAACTTCGACGGAACGTGACCATGACTCTTGGGATTGTAGCAACTCTCGTTGGAGACCTCATAGAGACGCCGTAGCAGGAACCCCGGCGGGACGGCTCACGGTGAGCCAGCGAGAGGAGCACGACGGCATGATCTGCAGGCGGCGCGGAGGCGTCTGCCTCGACGAAGCCAGTGTGGTAGTGCAGCGGTGGCCTGGCGGCGCGGCGTCAAGTGGTTGCAGTAGCGCGGTGCGAGCTATGGCGGTGGGGCATGCAGAGACTGCAGCAGCGCGGCACGCGGAAACTCTACGGTGACGCGGTGCTACGACGACGGCCCGGTGAAGGTGCGGCGGTGGCCAGGTGGTGTCACGGCGTGGCGCGCACGAGCGCAAGCAACCGTGAGATGCAGAGGGGCGCATGCTAGCGAGCGGAGCGAAGGCGCCTCGAGATGAAGCATCGCGAGGAGTCGAGGACAGAGTTGGTGAAGAGATAAGGTTAGCAAGACGTGCGGGAGCAAGGCTTGCAAGGAGATAATGGATTCGTTCAATACCCCAGAGTAACAATATCCTTTTCAAAAATAAAACACCTAAACTTATCCTCGATCGCCCGCTTGTGAGGGCGCTATGCCACGCAAATATGTATCAGGATAGAAAGAAGTCCAGATAATCCCCCTATGTATCAGGTTTGGAACACTAACCACCCCCAACTATTAACTAGAGCACTTAACCCCCTAAGTATCTAATACCAGCCAAATTACCCCCTCAGACCGACAATGGCTGTTTTGGGAGCGGTTTTGGTCTACGTGGACACTGGTTTTGGTCCATGTTTTTCTGGACGGCTTACGTTCTGCTGCTATGACGCGGCCACTTCTGCTGCCGCCCATCCGGGTGCCTCATCCAGGAGATGCCTAATGGTTACTCTAAGGTGACGTCGGTGGAGCACGTCGAGGCCGGTGACGATGCCATGGTGTACAGACTCTACAAATCCCTAGTAAACTCCGGGCTGGCATTCAGCGCGATACAGTGGGCGTGCAGGTGGTTGGTGAGCGCCATGGCCATTGTACCCACCTCCGAATGAACGGGGGTGAATGCTAAAACTGGCAGAGTGGATAACGGCGAGCTTCTACAGCGGCGTTACGATTGTAGGGTTCGCAACATAGAAAACAAAAATTTTCCTACAATGGGAACAACTATGTACCAAGATCTATCTACTAGATACAAACAACGGGCGGATGTATATCCGTAGAGAACATACCCTTGAAGACCGACAAAGCTTAACGAGTCCAAACTCGTGATTGATGTAGACGATCTCTTGCCGATCTCAAGATCGAGAGGAAGTCCTAGCGCCGCAAAACAGCAGCGCATCCGTGCTCGCACACACATTCGAGGCACCGAGCAACCTCCGCCTCCTCGCTCCAGCGATGCAGCGGAAGCACAACTCTTTCTTGCCGAATAGCCACCGGGAACATGTATCTCGCTAGTCCGAGACCATGGGGGATAAATTCTAGAGGGGGAGAGAGATCCTTCACGAGGAGGTGTAGTGTGAGAGGAGGAGAGGGGGGCCTTTTATAGGGGAGAGGGGGGGCACCCAAGGGGCATGGCGCCCAGCCATGGGTCTGCCCCCACCTCTTCCACATTCATGTGGGTGGAGCTCCCACTCAAAATGAAAAAGCCTCCACTCCCATTAAAAAGCCTCCACTCAAAAATCCACTCACATGCATTAAATTTCCACCAAATTTAATGCAAGCTCTCATTTAAATAAAACTCTTTTATTTATTTATTCAGAATTTTGTTAATTACTTTAATTAACAAACATTCACATAAAACCCCTTGCTAGTATTCCATTTCACATGCGTAACTGGCCAAGAATTTCAACCGAAACAGTTTCGGTGTCTAGTGAAATAAATTCCTGCGCTTTCCTTTTCTTTTCGGCATGAAACTTTTGCTCCAATTGGATGTCGGTGTATCTTAAGTGTGTCACCCTATGGTTCGCGAATAATGTGGACATGATCGAGACCCCTCTCAGATCAATAATCAGAAGCGGGATCTGGAGACCCATACTGACTCCCACACATTCAACGATGACTTTCTTGTGATCGTCGGAACCTTTTACGCTAGTATCTTAATCCCTTTGTTTCGCGATATATTACATGTCCAAGATTCGATCATCGGTATCTCCATACCTAGTTTGATCTCGCATCGACATGCACTCTTTTCTCGTTCCCGTGATATAACATTCTAGTGATCAAATCACTTGCTTGCAAGCTAACCAATGTGATATCACCGAGAGGGCCCAGAGTATATCTATCCGTCATCGGGATGAACAAATTCCACTCTCGATCCATGGGTCTCAACATAACACTTTAGTAGTTCTGAATCCATCTTTATAATCACCCTGTTACGGTGTGACGTTTGATGTTATCAAGAAACTCTTCCGGTGTTAGTGATTGACATGATATCATGGTCTAAGGATTAGGATCACTTCGTAAGATGTTATAGCAATATAAACTCAATGACTTTGATCATAATGCTATACTTCGGATGAATGTTCATCACACCATTACACTAATGTTGTGACCTCGTTATTAACAACATCCAATGTCCATGATCAGGAAACCTATGATCATCTTGTTAATCAACGAGCTAGTTTATAAGAGAGGCATAACTAGGAACTTTCTTTTGTTTATTAAACACACATGTATTAACGTTTCCGTATTAATACAATTATAGCATGTAAAATAAACATTTATCATAAATAGGAATACGATAATAACCACTTTATTATTGTCTCTAGCATATTCCTTCAGTCTCCCACTTGCACTAGAGACAATAATCTAGTTTGAAAACTTTGTGTATTGAACACCTATGGCTTTCTCGGTGTTCCAAATACGCAATTGCAAGTGGTTAACATAATCTATGGATCCGACGCCTGTGTCCGTGTGTATTTGCATGTCTTTGCGTCTCCACGCATCACTCATTCTGCAATGAGATGGCATTGTATAAATTTGGTCTTTTGGTGAGACCTTTAGTTCCTTGGTGTTAAAACACATCGATACTATTGTCATACAATATATCTTTAGTGTTAGCCTGCTATGAACCACACCTTAGTTTGATAACAAACTACTTGACACAAATTCCCTCCTTCTTTGCTACTATAGCGTCATATACTTAGCCTTTTGTTGTAGTATTCGTCACAATGTCTTAACTTTGGAACTCTTCCAAATCCATCATGGAATCTCCTTTCCATTACATTGTGCCACCCATAGTTTAAATTGAGATAAACTTAATTTGTATCTTGTGACAAAACTAGTATCAATGTAACGCTTACAATGAACTATTTGTAATTGTTTGTCACCTCTACACAAATATATTCTTAGTTCTTCCGTAAGATCATAAGAATATCCTCACTATCGTCCAATGATCATTTTATGATTCATTCGGTATATGCTCATAACACTTAGAGCATAGGACATATCCGGATGTGTACATATCATGGTATGATTGATCAAAACATTCTCGTGATTGCACTCATCAAGTGTCAAAGCACTTGAATCTTGTTTCACTTATCAAGTGTCGATACACTTGAATCTTGATTCAATTCCTTTCCATGCAACAAGAACTGTTTCTTGTCGCTTCTCTATTGAACTCCTTCAATATCTCATATATGTACGCTTTGGCATAAACATATTAGCGTTGCCATACCATCCACTATAGACATTCATGCTAAATATTCGGTTTTGCCTAAGTCTTTCATCGAAATGAAATTCTTAACCTTTGTCAATAAAAGATACATCATTTCTAATCAACAAGATGTCCTTCACATAATGTATTAGAAATATGTCTCAAGGTTCCCACTTAATTTCTTGAAAATGCAAGCATCTTCATCGTCTCCGATGAAAACTCATTTTCATCATGGTGAAGATTCCAACTCATGATGCTTACTTCAACCATTGAAGTTTGCATGCCCTTTTAGCATCCTTTGAATTTAACAAAACCCTTTGGACCGTGTCATGTACACGTCCTAGGTAACCATTCTATTAGAAGAACTTTGTTTTGTTTATTCATCTACCATATACCAAATTATATGTAGTGGTTGCTACTTTAATCCGTTCAGACTAAATATCGCTATGAAAGATCAAAACTTGTCATAGTCAACTCTTTGAACATTGTCATAAAATACTTTACGACATGTCGAATATTTCATAGATGTGAGACATCCATGTCTGTTTCTTTATAGATCCAAATACGACCGATAGGTTTTTACACCTTTCCGGAGGGTCTTCCAAGTTCAAAACTTGATTTCTCGTATATGGAACTATCACAGATTTTATGGCTTCAAGCCATTTGACGGAGTCAGGGCCCATCATCGCTTCTTTGTATGTATTCGGTTCATCATTGTCAAACAATAATGATTTACTCTCAAATCTTAGCATTTGATTGTTTAACCGACCTTCTTGGTTCAATAGGAACTTTAGACCTCCGTGACCACAACCTTTGAGGCACATAAGCTATGAGCATTATGGCAGCCTCCAGAACGATTTCCGGCGCCGCGCAACTCAACACATTTAGCTAAGGTTCGTTAACCTTATCAAAGTTCTATTGTCCTCCCACTTAACTTTTGCGAAAAATTCCCTTTTCAAGAAACTTCACATTTCAAGCGACAAACCCTTTTGTCCTCGGTGTTATGGAGGAATAACCAATTGTTATTCAGAATAACCTACAAAGACATGCTCATCCAAATTCGGTTGTAAACATCTTATGTTTAGCATACCAAAATTTAAGAAATGACAACTTGGGTTTTACCCCAAACCATAACTTCCATGGTGTCATTTCAACGGATCTAGATGGAGCTCTTTTCAGTGTAAAAGCGGTAGTCTCTAAAGCTTTAATCTTTTAAAACATAATGGCAGTTTTATAAATAACACCTTTGATCCAACCATGTCTCACAAGGTTTCATTACAAATCTCAAATACTCCATACTCCTATGGTGTTTCGGGAGATGTAAATCTAGGTGTTTTGCTAAACTTGCAACTCAAATAAATCCCTTTATGATAAAATCATAATTCATTTATTTTCTTGTTACACTTGTAACTGAAATAAATCCCTTTATGATCAAATCATAATTCATTTATTTTTCTTGTTACAATGATTTTCCACTTCATCTTGAAAGTCTTTGAAACATTTTCAAATATTTCATACTTCTTTCTCATTAAGTGAACATTCACTCAAAATTCTGGAGAAAGCATATGAAGTTGAAACCCATCGCCATTTATCACACATAATGTACTACATACATCGATATGTATAAATTCCAATAATTTAGTCGTTCGTTCTTCTTTGGCCTTTGAACGAAGTTTTAATTATCACGTGGAAAGTCTCACAAGCGTCACTTGATCAAATCAAAGACTCCAAAAATCCATGAATATGGAGATTCTTCATGTTTTCTTTGCAATATAATTTAAACAGCGATGTCACTTCATAAGTGATCTTTCAATCATTTGTCTTGCGACATTTTAGCATTAGGTTTTATGGATGTGATTTCTTCAACTAGATTTGTAAATCATCCATCTTATATGGAATACGGTAATTATTTGAACAACCTTTGTTCTCATAATACTTGATTCAAATAACAATTATTAAAACAAATCTTGAAGTCAAGCCTTGATGTCAACGAGAAATACAAACAACGGTTTGTTTGTTTTTGATGAACATCATCACATATTCTCTTGCTAGTTACTTAGGCCGTTGTGGTTCATGAATTGCATCGTTCCGTATGAAATTTCATACCAACCAATTCGGTATCCAATACCCAAGAACCACATTGTTTAACAAGCAAAGAATACAACCATAACATGTATATCATATATATACCTAAATTGGATATTTCCAATCTTTTCTTTTCTGCCAAGTATATTTTATAGATTCTCTTTCAGAATTTCCTTTTCCTTTTTAAAAGAATTTATCAACATCAAAAGTGGCGCCATATACATGACACATAGTCCAAAGCGTGTATATTCAAATAATAATACCTTTGGACTTGCACTTTGAAGTAGATCACCATCATCAAAATGATCGGTATTCTTTCAAAATCCATTCTTTAGTAATCTTTTAGTGTAGTAAACACTTTACATACATCTTCTATTCATCCTTATCATGACGACTTTTATGATCAAGCTACTGTAGCTTACAAAGGCGAATCGTGAGTATAACATTACTTTCCAAAACCCTTTTGGATGATTAGGATGTCTAGCATCTCCAACCTTTGTAAATTCTCATCCAATATGAGAACATATATTATACTCTATCATATTGCAACCAAAACATTGTTTCAGATATCGTTATATCTGCCACACATGATGGTTTCTGAAACAATTCTTTCATCTCCTAGATAAACTTGATATTAAAAAAAAAACCAAGTATCATGGAGGCAAACATGATACTTAAGATACTAACACTGGAATTGTTACCTCGATTTAATACCAACTATTAAATTTCACGGAGTAAATAGAGTTTGCTGAAAGTTTTCAATAGGACTTAAACTTTAGATTGACACTCAACACAATACGTTACCAGTTCATAAAGTATATATCCAGAATTCTATAGTTTTATTATCTCAATTACAACTAAGCATAAGATGGTGAACGAATGCTAATAACTACAAGAAATTATGCAAATTCACTTTGATTTAATTTATGATAAATTGAGTTCTACTAATCCAAATTAGAAATGAACTCCCACTCAAAAACGACATCCCTCGTGTCTTTTTGGTGATTACATGAACCAAATCCACTACACCAAGTCCGATCATCACGTGAGTCGGTGTAGCTTCAAAGGCGAGCATCCATATGGTCATCATATCAAAACATATGACTCATGCTTAACCTTTCGGTCCGTGTTCCGAGGCCATGTCTGTACATGCCAAGCTCGCCAAGTAAGAACCTTAGTATTCGCGTGTGTAACTGTCTTACACCCGAGATATGCTCATGGATTCAAGTACACCCGATCATCACGTGATGTCTTGAAGCGACGAAACATTGTCGGTGCATACTTAAGGAAGAACACATTTTTATCTTGATATCTAAAAGAGGGATCACCTTATTATGCTAACAAAGCGCTAAACAAGCAATATAAGATGCTATCAAACATCATATTTTTATTAGTGAAATGATATGGTTTCCCGCAGATGATCTCTATCATGTGCACCGTGGTATGATCACTATCATACCTATATGTGTAAATCCAAGGTCTATGGAGTTTACACGCTATGTGTGTTGTAAGAGTATCATCTCATACTTCTACTTACAACACTACCATATCATAACCCTAGCCCAGCAACAATCTAAACTAGACACCTCTAATTTATCCATTCCAAATTTTACGTGGCTTAGGGCTTTCGAAGATAGAACCATTCTTACCTACGAACATGAACCACAACGAGGATAACCAAATTGTTGACAACTCGTTGCAAATTAGATATTGACTATAGTAGGAGAGACAGACACCCGCTAGCCACTTATGCAAACTAGTTGCATGTCAAGCGTGGAACAGGTCTCATGTGCGAGGACATGTAAAGTTTGTCCGGGCCGCTTCATCCCACTATGCCACCAATATCCAAAGTACAACTAAGAAGCAATAAAATGATCATCATCGCCCACATACTCATATGTGTACTACCCGTGCAAAGTATCGACGCATAGATCCGGCTCTGATACCACTGTAGGGTTCGCAACATAGAAAACAAAAATTTTCCTACGATGGGAACAACTATGTACCAAGATCTATCTACTAGATATAAACAACGGGCGGATGTATATCCGTAGAGAACATACCCTTGAAGACCGACAAAGCTTAACGAGTCCAAACTCGTGGTTGATGTAGACGATCTCTTGCCGATCTCAAGATCGAGAGGAAGTCCTAGCGCCAAGAAAAACAGCAGCATCCGTGCTCGCACACACGCTCGAGGCACCGAGCAACCTCCGCCTCCTCGCCTCAGCGATGCAGGAAGCACAACTCTTTCTTGCCGAATAGCCACGGGAACATGTATCTCGCTAGTCCGAGACCATGGGGATAAATTCTAGAGGGGAGAGAGATCCTTCACGAGGAGGTGTAGTGTGAGGAGGAGAGGGGGGCCTTTTATAGGGGAGAGGGGGGGCACCCAAGGGGCATGGAGCCCAGCCATGGGTCTGCCCCCACCTCTTCCACATTCATGTGGGTGGAGCTCCCACTCAAAATGAAAAAGCCTCCACTCCCATTAAAAAGCCTCCACTCAAAAATCCACTCACATGCATTAAATTTCCACCAAATTTAATGCAAGCTCTCATTTAAATAAAACTCTTTTATTTATTTATTCAGAATTTTGTTAATTACTTTAATTAACAAACATTCACATAAAACCCCTTGCTAGTATTCCATTTCACATGCGTAACTGGCCAAGAATTTCAACCAAACAGCTTTGTGTCTAGTGAAATAAATTCTCGCGCTTTCCTTTTCTTTTCGGCATGAAACTTTTGCTCCAATTGGATGTCGGTGTATCTTAAGTGTGTCACCCTACGTCATGAATAATGTGGACATGATCGAGACCCTCTCGATCAATAATCGAGCGGGATCCGAGACCCATACCGACTCCCACACATTCAACGATGACTTTCTTGTGATCGTCGGAACCTTTACGCTAGTATCTTAATCCTTTTGTTTAGCGATATATTACATGTCCAAGATTCGATCATCGGTATCTCCATACCTAGTTTGATCTCATCGACATGCACTCTTTTCTCGCTCCGTGATATAACATTCTAGTGATCAAATCACTTGCTTGCAAGCTAACCAATGTGATATCACCGAGATGGCCCAGTATATCTATCCGTCATCGGGATGAACAAATTCCACTCTCGATCCATGGGCCTCAACATAACACTTTAGTAGTTACGAATCCATCTTTATAATCACCACATTACGGTGTGACGCTTTGATGTTATCAAGAAACTCTTCCTGTTAGTAATTGACATGATCTCATGGTCTAAGGATTAGGATCACTTCGTAAGATGTTATAGCAATATAAACTCAATGACTTTGATCGTAATGCTATACTTCGGATGAATGTTCATCACACCATTACACTAATGTTGTGACCTCGTTATTAACAACATCCAATGTCCATGATCAGGAAACCTATGATCATCTTGTTAATCAACGAGCTAGTTTATAAGAGAGGCATAACTAGGAACTTTCTTTTGTTTATTAAACACACATGTATTAACGTTTCCGTATTAATACAATTATAGCATGTAAAATAAACATTTATCATAAATAGGAATACGATAATAACCACTTTATTATTGCCTCTCAGGCATATTCCCTTCAACGATGTCAACGACGCCCCAGCTGACGAAGCTCTTCGGCAGCGGCACGAAAGACATGCGTGTGATAAACATACTTATCCTGCCGAAGTCCAATGCAACATGATGATCCTGCAAGAGTGCTGAAATGACACCATGGACGCGCCATGGTCAAGCACAGCCACGCCGATGCGGCTACCTGCTACTTTCTTTTTGCCCACGTGCACACGACGCAGCACACCGGGCATACGCACGTCCGCGAACAGCACCCCACACACCCGAGCTATGCACCGGATAGTGTGCTTCTTACAGTAGCACAGGGAGACGTCGACAATAGCCATGCACCGCCAGTGTGCTTCTTATAGTAGCACAGGGAATGGGTGTCTCAGCACCAGCGATGGCATCTCTCTTGCTTAAACCATTGTCCACATGGACCAAAACCGCTTTTAAAACAGCCATCATCGGTTTGAGGGGGTAATTTGTCCGGTATTAAATACTTAGGGAGGTTAAGTGTTCCAGTTAATAGTTAAGGGGGATTAGTGTCCCAAACCTGAAATATAGGAGGGTTATTTGGACTTCTTTCTTTCAAAAATAAAACACCTAAACTTATCCTCGATCGCCCGCTTGTGAGGGCGCTATGCCACGCAAATATGGGCAACGACTTGAGTGAGGCAAGGCCCTCAAGGCAATAAATGCGATAAATAGGACCATCCTTATTAATACTTCCTCTGATCTAAATTAATTAATTCAGAATTTCCTATATACTGATTGATCTCTGGATGTATTTTAAATGCGCATGGAGAGAGTAAGAATTCGCCCACGGAGCCAGCATGACAGCACAGCTCGAATTGTCTAAACGTGCATAACCAGCCCAAGGGTCGAGCTAGGCCCATTAGGCGATCTCGTTTTCCGGTCGGTTCGGCCCAACAAGAAAATACGGAACGGATGTTTTTTCTTGACAACCCAACGGAACGGAAGGTTATTGGGAGCAACAGGCGTAGCATCTCGAGTTCCCGCCGAGACACCGCCGCTGTCTTCATTCCCCCGCCCTCGGCCGTACGACTCCTCTGGAAACCCTAGCCTCGACCACCCCAAACCACGGATTCCAGGCCCGGTAAAGCTCCCCTTCTCCGATCAACCTCCCCCAAGCTCGCGTTCCACCAAGTTGGCTCGCCGCGGTCGCCGCTCCGAGCCCCCGCCTCCCGTATTCGACCGCATACTCGTGGCTGCAGGACGCCACCGGCCACCCCGCCCAAACCCCGCATTCCGGTCCCGGTAAGGCTTCCCTTCTCCGATCAACCGCACCTGCTCGCGTTCTACCAAGTTGGCCCCGCCGACGTTGCCGCTTCGCGCGCCCGCCTCCCGTATTTGACCGCATACCCGGGGTTGCATCCTGCAGGACGCCACCGGTCAGCCGCCAACCGGTCCAGTTTCCTTCGCCCCGAAAGACCCCCCTTCTGGCTCCGATCAGCCACCCCCTCTGTTCCACGCCAAGCCAACTCCGCAAGCAGTTTTTCGGATCAGGCCAGTCAACCGTTGCTCGACTACAATTGCTGGTATTCCTATCTTTGCATCAATCCTCTTCATCACTCTTGTTCTTGTATTTGTAAGGGAGCAGACCATTTCCCTTAGCCAAGATTGAGCCAATATGGCCCGCCCTCTTTTCCGAGGAGGGAAAGTAGAGCACTTTTGGTAAATCTATGCATTGGTTCATGTGTAATACACCAAGGTTGAAATTTTAAATCTCTGCTTAGTGTCATTTTCTGCTTAGTTTGACAGGAGTACGGTTGTGATAAATGTCTGTGCCGCTCTTTACTATTCTGTGAGAAAGTAGAGCCTGATGGTTAGAGACTAGAAGTTGATGTAAGTAACTAAGGGTAGCATCGGTTCTGTTGGCAGCAATGTAATAGGTCTTGTATGTTTGCCTGAAGAATTTATTTTGTTTAATTTCTAGAACATAACAATAAATTACATCTGCTTGCTGTTTAACTGATTTTGAATGATGGCCTAGAGAACATGTAGTAGCGTAAGGTAAACAACACAAGTATATGGCAGAATGTATATCCTGGATTCCTGGTTGATGCATACTACATGATAAGTCAATGACCGAGTATTGGAAAGTTAAGATGTCACATTGTATCCTACTTCCAGTTATGTTGACTTTGAGCTTGTTATACCAGCATGGAATGATATGTACGCAATCTTATCACCTGCAGGCCACACAGAAGCTGTACCGGGCATTTCTTTCAGATCTTACGGAAGATGTTTGTCTAGTAGTTCAGGTGACACCACAGTTCGTTGAGACCTGAACACACAGGCCCCATTGTTCACGGTTACCATTGTTCAGGTGAATGCCTAGAACTTGTCTTTTTGTCAATTTGTAGTCATCACGCTGCTGATAGCTTGAATTCTGGTCCTTTTGCAATGCCGTCTTCTATAGTATTGACATGGTTACCATTCCCCGGGCTAACTGAGTGTGTAACAAAATTTGCTCTTTCTTGTGGCTTCATTAGAGTTGTCTTTGAACTTCTATGGAAAAATGAGGTTGTAAGTCAGAAGCTGTCTTTACATAGGTTTCTTAACAGCCATGTAGGTCAATCTCATCTGTTTATCAAAGCAAACCTGTAAGTTACTGATTGGAATGGACCTCTTTTAATATTATGCTTTCGAATTGTCTAATAATATGGAATGTACTAATAAGAGAGGGGACGCTGGATATAATGATATGATAGCCACACAATCTTTTCGGTTTAGTTGTGTTTTCCAATCAAATTATTTAGAGGCTTTGAAGCTAGTCAAGGATGACTTGGAACATTTCTTGTAATTATGCATTACATAAACCATTTGTTACCATATGGTGATATATTCTAGAACCTTCGTCCCAATTGTATGCTCATTGACTGATATTAACCTATTTTTTTCCTTCAAGATGGATGCAAAAGAAGATTGGACCATTCCTGTCTTTGAGCGTGCCAAAGATTCAGTTTGTTTCGTTGTGATATCACCGAGAGAGCACAAAATTAGGGGCATCAAGACGTTGGCTCATAAGGTGAATAATGTGGAGAGAAATAAGCAATCTGTCAGGTGTGAGGAGTCTAGGAATTCCACTGGATTTATCGTGGGGTGTAAGGACAACCTTTTATATATACTGACTACTGCACATGGTATAGACCATGTGTATAAGGCATCGGTATCGCTTACTGGAAAGCAAGTCAACTCGTTGTTTCAGGCGTCTATATTGTGCGACCACTACGAGTCTGATTACAGAGCTGCTGGTTTAGCTGAGTTGGATGCCGATATGAGGGAATATGTTTCTGGAACCATCTTTGCAGTTAGCTGCGAACTAAATCTGCTTCTTATCACAGTGGAACGGGAAAATATCAAACGTCAATCAAGCAATGAGACGTGTGCTGGAATTCATCAGGCTATTCAGATTAGTAACATCTTGCCACATGTGGGTGAAGAATCCATGCTACTTTCATGGGCCCCTCACAAGCACAGAACACTAGGAACCGGGTGTGTCGGTGAGCGAAGGAATGTGGGAGAGGTCACTAAACCCAACATCATCGGGCACAGCATGGAAATAGTAGAAGCCAACATAACCACCGAACCAGGTTCAGCTGGTGCTCCTTTATTGAACAAAGCTGGTGAGGTTATTGGAGTTGTACATGGGGGTTTTGAAGAGACTCATTCATATTTCATTCCATCAGATCAAATTATTCGATTCTTGGCTTCTCTTGGCACGACTTCAGGTAATGTTGACTTTTGTTTCTTTCTTCACACTGATACACAATTCTCACAAGAGTTACTCTTGTTTCATCCAACAGATCAGGGGGAGAAAGTTGGGATGGAGACGAAGGGGAAAGGGAAAGAGCCATTGGAAAAGGGGAAAGGGAAAAGGCCTATGGAGAAAGGGGGAGGAAGTGGAAAACAATAGAGACGTCGAAGTTTACAGTTACTTTAACGGAATCAAATACGGGGATCTAGTCAAGATGTGATGCTGACTCATGCTATTTTTTCATGTTTCAAACAATTTTGGGGTGGTTGATAAGAGACATGATAGATATGGAGGGAACTTGAAGTTCATGAAGAAGATGGCCAAGGCAATTGACTCATAAGAGCTCGCTGTGGAGGAGCGCAACCTTCTATCAGTTGTTTACGCGAATGTTATTGGTGCCCACCGTGCCTTATGGCACATCATTTCCTACATCAAGCAGAAGAAGAGGGCCGTCACACTGACGACCGTGGCACACTCATCAAGGATTGTCCTGGAAAGATCTGAGACTGAGCTGATGGTATTCTGAAGCTTTTTGATTCCCACCTTGTCCCCATCTACCATTCCAGAGTCCAAGATCTTTTACCTCAAGATGAAAGGTGATCACTGCAGGTATTACAATAATGACCAGCACAGAATTCCTGCATATCCTATTTCACTGCATCGTTAAATTGATTCGGATGAATATGCTTTTTAATAGGTACCGTGTGGAGTTAGAGAGTGGAGCTTTGAGAGAAAGAATGCTGCTCAGAACACCATGGTGGCATACAAAGCTGCTCAGGTGCTTTGCTTGCTCTAAACACGTATCTAACATTGCATCTCCCCTACATGGAATCTGTTTCATGCGTGATTTTCCCGTTTATTCTATGGTGTTAAATTCTGCTCAGTTGAGTTTAAATTAAACCTCTCATGACATTGCACCGGCAAAGTTGCCCACGACTCATCAATCATCATATTAGGCTTTGTCTGACATTCATATTATTTTTTTATTACGAGATCATTGACTCTCCTCACCATGCTTGCAACCTCACCAGGCAGTTTTGTCTTCTACAATAACAAGTAGTACAGATGTACAACGATTTATTAGTATTTCTAAACTGAAAAAGGATCTGCAGATTGAGAATATTTCAAGTCCCTCCCCTCGCTCCTCCGTCATTGCCGTGAGGATGCCATGCTCTGGCGGCATCGCCTCCCCACTGCTCTCCGGGGTGACGTTGATGTTTGGCTTGCTAGATTAACAAATGGCTATCTACTCTGCTCCCCCTTCATGTAAATGTCTCTGATAGCTCTCCTTGTATAACTGATCTGCCTCTGGGCTTTCTGATAAATGAAAATTCGGATGGGGATTAACTCCCCCTTTGAAAAAAAGTATATTTCAAGTTAATACCGCCTTTATCTGAACCTCGATGTCGAGAAAAAGAAAACATGATATCTATAATTTGATTGGTAGATTACTCTGTTTGTTCGTTACCCCTTCAGTTTCTACCGCAAGTGATGAACGTGCATTTTCTAGTTTGAAGATCATTATTAAGACAAATAAGATGGAAGCTTAGTAGTCCACATAGAGGGTACGAAGGAGGGGATGGGACTGGTTGTTATAGAGAGTATGTATTCATGTCTGCGCATTAGTGTAATGTTCATGGCTGGCATTGGGGTCCTGTGGAGAATCTTGATTTGTGGTATTAATTGGAAATAGAAGAGAAGGCAATATCCTATTCTGATTAATTAATCTTTACTATTAATTTCAGAAGCGTGGTGAATGCCTGGTGTCACACATGCAAAAATTACAGAAAATGCCACCGCTAATAAATTGCCTAAGCTCCATAAAAAGGACTAAAAAACCTTATCTAACAAGACTAATAAACTTTATCTTATCTATCTCTATTATCTAAAAAAAGAAGGTGTTTTGTTTTCTGCTGTTCCGCACTACGTCGATTCTTTTGTTGCGCGACGCTCCGCTTGCCCCCCACGTACCTAATGGCTAAGCCCAACATCAGGCACCCTGCCCGGTCCACCCGATCTTCCACCCTGCCCGGTCCTCCCCACCTCTGCCGCTGCAGAGGGGATCTATCCTTTCGTCGGCACCGGTTTCCCTTCATCGTCGGGATATCGACCGCCTCCAAAACAATGGGGTTCGGCTTTTGTTTCAAAAGCGTGGTGAATGCCTGGTGTCACACATGCAAAAATTACAGAAAATGCCACCGCTAACAAATTGCCTAAGCTCCATAAAAAAGACTAAAAAACCTTATCTAACAAGACTAACAAACTTTATCTTATCTATCTCTATTATATAAAAAGAAGGTGTTCTGTTTTCTGCCGTTTCGCATCACGTCGACTCCTTTGTCGCGCGTCATTCCGCTCGCCCCGCACGCACCTAATGGCTAAGCCCAACATCAGGCACCCTGCCCGGTCCACCGATCTTCCACCCTGCCCGGTCCTCCCCACCTCTGCCGCCGCAGAGGGGATCTCTCCTTCCATCGGTGCCGGTTTCCCTTCATCGTCGGGATGTCGACCGTATCCACAACAATGGAGTTCGGCTTCACCCGCGTAGCAGGCGCGATCCACGCCCTTGTTGTCCCGGTTGCGGTCTCTATCGAGCTCCAGGACACGCGGACGCTCTAGGATCAGAACACCAATGGAGTGCCGGCGGAAGGTGCACGATTTCAGGCGCCTTCTCCACGCCCTCGCTGTCACGAGGCGCGGTCTTCGTCAAGCTCCAGGACGCGTGGCTACCCCAGAATCAGAGCGCCTATGGAGTGCCGGCAGGAGGTGCGCGATTTCGGGCGACTTCTCCATGCCCTTGCAGTCCTCCCGCGGTCTCCGTCAAGCTCCAGGAGGTGCGTCGCCCCAGGATCAGAGCGCCAATGGAGTGCGAGCGGGTGGTGCACAAGAACATCCAGCAACGATGAGATCAAGACCATCATTGTGGTGGTCGTCGTGTGTTGATGGCGCCTGAGAGTGCTTCGTCGGGAAACCCCAAGAGCAAGGTGTGATGAGCACAACAACAAGTCTTCTCTCAGTAAGAAACCGAGGTTATCGAACCAGTAGGAGGAAGAAAACGTCTCAAAGGTGTTGCAAGCAACTTGGAGACCTGCACAACACAAACTCAAGACTTTGCCCCAACGAACAATGAGGTTGTCAATCTCACCGGTTGCTGTAACAAAGGATTAACTGTATGGTGTGGAAGGTAATAGTGGTTTGCAGAAAGTAAACAGAAACAGTGGAAGATGTATCAATGGTAAAGATTAGACCGGGGTCCATAGTTCACTAGAGGTGTTCTCCTTAGATAAACAAGTATGGCATGCTGGATAAACAAATTACAGCATGGCAATTGACAGGACTGAGCAAGGCATAACAATGCAATGCTAGACATTCATGATCCTATGAGATTCGATTGGGCAATACAACAAGATACATAGATCGCCATCCAACTGCATCTATGACTAGAAGTCCACCTTTGGGTTATCATCCGAACCCCCTCCAGTATTAAGTTGCAAGCAACAGACAACTGCTTTAAACAAAGTGTGTAAGGTAAACAATCCACTTGTTCCATGAACAAGAGACTATTGTTTTCTCCCTAGTAGCAACAACACATCTACAACCTTAGAGATTTCTGTCACTTCCCTTAGATTAAATAGAGGCATGAACCCATTATCGAGCATAAATACCCCCTCTTGGAGTCACTAGCAACTACTTGGCCAAGATAGCTACTAACAACAGAGAGCATGCAAGATCATAAACAACACAGACATGATAGAATCAATAAGACAAAACCATTAATCAATCTGACATAGTAATCTCAATATCCATCGGATCCCTGCAAACACAACATGCATGATTACAAATAGATGAGATCTTGATCATGAACAGAGATCACAAGATCTAGACATAAAAGCACAAAGGAGGAAATACAACCATCTAGCTACTACATTGACCCGTAGTCCAAGGTGTAATTACTTACGCTTCATACCGGAGGCTGGCATGATGAAGAAGAAGGCCTCCGGGATGATCTCCCCTCCGGCAGGGTGCCGGGAAGAGCTTCAGATTCCCCTGATCTAGGGACGATGGTGGCGGCGGCTACAGACGGTTTCGTGGAATATTGATCGGGTACTTAGGGTTTAGGCATCGGGGGCTTCTTATAGGCGAAGAGGGAGGCCGAGGGGGTGCCCGAGGCGGCTGCACCCCCCTAGGCGCGGGGTGGGCCCACCCGCGCGGCCAGGGGGTGTGGCCCCCTCGAGGCCCTCCTCCGTCTCGTCTTCTGGCTTCGTGTTCCCCACGGTAAAATATTGACTTTGGCTTTTGTCCCGTCCAATTCCGAGAATATTGATTTTCTGCCTTTCTGAAACCAAAAACAGAACAAAACAGGCAACTGGCACTGTGACATCTTGTTAATAGGTTAGTACCAGAAAACATATAAAAACACCTCAAAGTATAGACAAAGCAAATCAAAGTAGATACTAAACAAGTATGGAACATCAAAAATTATAGATACGATTCCGACGTATCATCGTGTCGGAGGCGATCATCTATGCGGACGGATGCCATAGGTGTGCGACCAAGGTTTGCGGCGACGAGATCGATACAACAACCGTCGCCTCTGCTGAATGTCGATGAGGGTGATTGACACCGCACCCTTACTCCCTCCGATCCAAATTAATGTTCTCATATTTGTCTAGATTCGGATGTATGTAGATCCGAGGGAGTAATAAAGCTGGGTCCAATGACCTCATTTCTAAAAAAACATATTCTCAGTTGGATTCCCGAAGAAGAAGATCTCCAAGTATTGTGAATGGCACTTGATTTCCTCATAGTTATACTTATTTTCTATTTTTCCTTGGAAATGAAATGAATCCTTGACCTCCCTGAGACCCTAACACTCAACCACATAGGCTTTTGTCCATGCTAACTTGATTTGTTATCTCAACAAGTCAACATGGAGTTCTAATGTATGTACCGTACTATGAAGGCAATTTGTTGTAAGGTTGATTTGTGATTGAGATAAGTTGTTTTCTAAGTAAATTTATACATCTACTAGCAGTGTAATTTATTGAAGATCGTGTTTTTTTTGCGATTTAGACCCTAGGTCTATTAAGGAGGACAAGTGGTACACAAGACCACACTAATAAATAAAATACTACTCCCAAGTCCATGGGATATAAATAAAATACTACTCCCGTGCTGCCCTGTCGCTGCCACTCCCACCTGGAGTCGCCATGAACTTTGTATCTGTAGAGGTCCACTGTACCGCTGTCGCTGCCACTCCCACTCCGAGTCGCCGTGAACTTTGTATCTGCAGATGGGATCTCCGTTGTCACAAAGTTTTCGACTTCTGTATCTCCATACCAACACTAGAAAGCAACATCAAGTTGAAGAACCACCAGCGCCAAGGTCCTCCCCTCCCACTCCTACATCATTGATAGGAGGCAAAATTGGCACCTTGTGACTACCTCATGTACAAGATCTCACACACTCCATGACACCGAAGGATGCGCCGTCGCCACGACGGAGTTGGATAAAAAAGTTGTTGCGTGGGTGACATCGTAACCGCGACACCCACACCTAGGGCACCAAATCTCGCTCCCTCCAAGAGAAAGCATGAAGGCGCTGCTGCCAGGTACTTAACGTAGCCGTCAAAGTGGGACTGGAGCTGTAGTAGATTATTCCTCACCCTCATTGTCACCACCACCCGAAAAATGACAGCCAGAACCCTAACCCTACCACTACCTAGACGCAGGAGACACGATCTGTGGTCCCTCTACTCTCCCACCAATGAAGTGGATGATGGAGAGGGAGGGATCGGCGGTCTGGCTAACTACGGAGCGGGGGAAGTGGAGTTCCTCCCTTTTGCCTCTCTTTCACTATAGCAAAGGGGAAGAGACAGAGAATGATGATAACTCGGCTTAACCAAAGGGTGAATTTGGAAAAAAAAACAGCAAGTGAACCATATTAGAGATACTTGACAAATTGAAAGATGAAAATGCACCATGACAACTAAATAGAGCGTGACATGGAAATTTAAATACCCGTGGCAACGCACGGGCATTCAACTAGTTATGACAATATCTCTATCAAGTGAGTTTGCCTTTCTCCAGTCCATTTTCCGTTACCCGATGAATCTTCAGCATTAATTTTACTATTGCTTAGCAAAAAAGGAGTCGATTTTGGATTATTTTCAAAGCTCCAGTGTTGGTTTTGAGCCAACCTCTTCTTCAGAATATAAAAAAGTATATATATATATATATATATATATATATATATATATACTACTACTACTACTACTACTACTACTATTTGGTTTCCACACCACCACTATCTGAAGCCTCGGAACAATTTATGCAGGCAGAATGCCACAGGAGACTAATTGTTTGACAACACCATTACAACACCTGAAAGCCTCCAAGGTATTCGGACATCAACAGGCGACCAGAAATGTCGCTTGAAGTCGAGGAGATACTTGCCCCACTCAAGCACCATGAATCGCTGTTCGATGATGCAGATAAGGTCTCCCATTCGAAGCATCATGGCTCACAGGTATGCGTCTCCTGCAACTTGCTATGGCAATGTTCTGTTTCTGACGGAGCAGCCTGTCTGACCATAGTTTACTTTCCTTTGGGTAACACAGGTGAGCTGGATGCGGATGCTGAGCCTTGCTTTCCAGAGTGGCAGTATCATCTACGGTAATATCGGGACATCCCTGCTTTATGTTTACTCCAGTACCTCCCCTAATGGAAGCAAGAACAATGATGATCTCCTGGGCGTCCTGTCGCTCATCCCCTACACTCTCATCGTCATACTGATGCTCAAGTACATCTTCATCGTGCTGTATGCAAACGACAACAGGTCTCTAAAATTTGGGCATGTGGCATAGTGTGAACCAGTGGATATGAAATGACAACACATTGCTGTTGTAGGTGGCACGTTTGCACTTTACTCACTGATATCACAGTACACAAATATAAGAATGTGCCTGGACCAGCAGGCTGAGGCCTGAGGATGCGGCGGTGTCCAATTACCACATCGAGGCACTAAATCCACAGCTGAGGAGGGCACACTGGGTGAAGCAAAAGCTCAAGTCCAGCGAGATGGCCAAAGTAGGCTCTCCACCCTCACCATCCTTGGCACGTCTTTTTTTTCGACAAAGAGTATATATTAATATCACGAAGATACGAATTACACCCAGCCTTTGCAACAACGCATCACCCTAGCGGCAATACAGATGCACACAACCAAAAAAAGGAAGAGAAATTACAAAAAAAAAATCCCGTTACAACGATCTATGCCTTGTAACAGCAGCACTAACACCACCAGGACATCACCAGAAGTCCAGCTTCTCCAAAGCCACGCCTCCAAGAAGGGAACAGTGCACAAGCGCTGTCATCGCCTGATCATAGATCTTAGGTTTTCACCCTGAATAAAGTCCTCGCTCTCAAAACAATGCCTTCAACAAGACCATTGCCAGGCACAACAAGACCATTGCCTTCAAACATATGTAGAAAACGGTTTTTTTATTTCTTACCATGTGGCCTCTGCCCATCACATCTAATAATTCTGTTGGTTCTTTTTTGAGATGTTTCGGTTGGTTCTTTGTAGAACCCAAGTGGTCCTCATGTCGGTGGCAATTAATTCTGTTCATGCTCTTCTCAGTATACACATTTGCTCCAGCTATCTCAGTATGGTTCGTTATGATTGCCAGTATCAGGTTGTACAACCTCGTTACTCAAGATACCCGTGTTGTACAGGCCTTTAATCCGATGTATACAGTATATTACTTCACAAGGAACTGGAAGGACGGATGGGTTTCACCTAATGGAATTGTCTTGTGTCTCACAGGTAACCTTTCTGACTGAAAAACTAAGAAGGGCGTTTACAGTCTGCAGGCCGTAACCTGAAAGGCCCAGACGGTATGTTTCAATTTGAAAATAGATGGCCCAGACTGGATGGCTTTACTGAACTTGTTACTGACCTAGGATATTTCAACATCAGGGCATTTCAGGTAATCAGCAGCATAATATATATGATCTAAAAAAAAAGCAGCATAATATATGTTTCTTGCTTCTTGTTCTATCATCAAATTAACCTTTACATGTAACTTTCGAAAGTAAGAATCATTCCCTGAGGTCTCAGAAGTTAAAACAGAAGCATCTAACAATGGTTGCTGTTTTTCGTTTGCAGATCAGCTTCAATGGTATCTTGTTCCCAGCGGTAGCGCTGTATTACATCGGGAAGGCGGCTTACCTAAGGAAATCACCACAGAATGTTGCGGACATCTCATACAAATCTATCCCAGGCATAAAAATACCAGACTGCAGTTCTGCTTCATGTAATAGACGTAACATGTAATCATAGCACAAGTAAGACCAACTCTAAGTCTATGCTCCTGCAGCGCCACTGTTTTGGCCAACCTTCATCATTGTCATTCTTGCTGCCATCATGGCAAGCCAAGCTATGATATCTGGTGCATTTGCCATCCTCTCCAAGGCCATATCTCTCAGTTGCATGCCCAGTGTTCAAGTGATCCAAATATGAGTGGAAGGTGTAAATTCCTGAGGTGAACTTCATGATGGGATTCTTCCAAAACCACCAACATCGGTAAGCAACTAGCAAATAATTATGCGTTGAGACTTCCAGTATATGGAAACAATACTGAACACATTCATTCATCTGATCTGACGTCGGTGATGCGCAGGGGTGACCACATTCTCGATCTGATTTGGAATTGTCTTGTGTGTCACAGGTAACCTTTCTGACTGAAAAGGGTGTTTATAGTCTGCAAGCTACCTGACAAAGTCTGTAATCTAAACTCACTCACTGATTATTATATGAAACAGGCCCCGGAGGTATGTTTGCTGACCTAGGACATTTTAACATCAGGGTCGTTCAGGTCTTGCTTCTTGTTTTATTATCAAATTAACCTTTACATGTAGCTTTCGAAAGTAAGAATAGTTCCCTGAGGTCTCAGAAGTTAAAACAGAAGCATCTCACAGTGGTTGTGTTTTTATGCTTGCAGATCAGCTTCAACGGTATCTTGTTCCCATGAGTAGAGCTGTGTTACATCGCGCAGGCGGGTTAGGAAATTTCCAGAGAATGTTGCGGACACCTTCTACTAATCTGTCCCAGGTATAAAAATACTGGACTGTGCATCTACTTGTAATAGACACAACTGGTAAGCAAAGCACAAGTAAGACCAACTCTCCATGTCTATGATCCTGCAGCACCACTTTTTTGGCCAGCCTTCATCCTTGCCATTCGTGTTGCCAACATAGCAACAAGCTATGCTCTCTGGTGTATTTGTCATCCTCTCCAAGGCCCTATCTCTCGGTTGCATGCCCAGTGTTCGAGTGATCCACACCGCACAAATATGAGGGGCAGGTGTACATTCCTGAGGTGAATTTCATGATGGGATTCCTTCAAACCACCAACAACATCGGTAAGCAGTTAGCAAATAATTATGTGTTGAGACTTCCAGTATATGGAACAATGCTGAACACATTTATTCATCAGATCTGATGTTGGTGATGTGCAGGGATCTGTGTCGTGACCACATTCTCGATCGCCACCCACCTGATGATGCTGCTGGTATGGTGGAAGAAGCACGCCATCTTCCTCATACTGTTCTACATCGAGTTAATATACCTCTATTCCATACTGTCCAAGTTCACTGAAGGTGGATACTTCCCACTCTGTTTTGGGATGGTCGTGATGGCAATATGGCACTGTCAAGAGATACTGGTACGAGCTTAACCACATTGTGCCTACTACTGAAATGACAACACTGCTCGATAATAATGGCATATACGGCGGATCCCTGGGGTGGTCTCATATACACAGAGCTGGTTCAGGGTATCCTCCCAGCATTTCCTTCATCGGCTGATCAAGAAGATACCATCCATGCACCCCCATGTTCATGTCAATCAAGCACCTGTCCGTCTTGCGTGTGGTGCCTGCAGAGAGGTTCCTCTTCCAGCAGGTCGGCCCCAAGGAGCATCGATCGGATGTTCCGGTGCGTGGCACTGTATGGGTACAATAACAAGTTGGAGGAGCCAAAGGAGTTTGCAGTATTCCTTGTGGATAAGCTCAAGATGTTCATCCATTGGCAGAGTGTATTCTCGTAGAACGAACCAGAGAGCGATGATAGCAGTGAAGATTCAGAAGCTAATCACGGCCCGCTGTTGCTAAGTTGCAATCCCAAAGTTAACCTCTGCAAGCGATTTCAATTTGAAAATAGATGGCCCAGACTGGATGGCTTTACTGAACTTGTTACTGAATCCTGAAATTCAGAGGTTTCTTCAGCTGACCCTTTCATTCGGCTGCACACAAAGCTCTCACGCCTCTCTCAATCTAGCTCCTGGTCCTCCAAGATGATGTATGGCATGAAGATGCAAGCTGGGAGAGTAAACAAATTCATTCTGTGATTAGATGTTGCCAAAATGACAAGCCGCTCTCTCCTGAAGAACATTCTTTTCGCTAGCTGTTGAAAGTTCTCTGTTTTGGCCTGGCAGCACTGGATAGAGCTACGTGGAGGCAATGCTCCAGATTCATGTGGCTTCGTGATGGGGATGCCAATACCCGCTTCTTTCACATCAAGGCATCCTCGACAAGAAGAAAGAATCTGATCCCCTCCCTGCTAATTGATGGTTAGACGACCATTGATGATGACAGACAGCTTGAAATCAATGGTGAGCACTTTGCCAACCTGCTGGGATGGGAACCGCCTATAAATGATCATACCATAAACCTTGCTTCCATTGGGATGCAACCTCTCGCCCTCCATGGGTTTGATGCTGACTGCACCTAGGCTGAGATTAAGTCTGCCATTGTTTCAGTGCATCCAGAAAAGGCTCCTGGACCGGATGGCTACACTGGCCTTTACAGAGTTTGCTATAAAAAACTGATGTCATCAATGCAGTCAACAAATTCTCCTCCATGAACTCACAAAACCTTCACCTCCTCAATTCTGCAACAATGATCCCCATACCCAAGGTGCCAGGTGCCTCATCGCCATCTGAATTTCGCCTGATCAGCTTAGTCCACAGCTTTGGAAAATTGCTCTCCAAATTAATGGCAACAAGACTGCAGCCCCATATGGATGACTTCCCATAACCAAAATGCATTCATCAAGCATCGATGTATCCAATAAATCTTTGTCTATGTTCAGAGAATATCCCGTCTTCTCCTCAAGCTAGATAACTCGAAGGCCTTTGATATAGCTTCTTGGCCATTCTCGCTCAAGATCATTGCTGCTCGAGGGTTTGGTCAGAGGTGGAGAAATTAGATCAATAGCTCTATCCGTGCCCTAGTCAATCAATCTCTCACTGAAGTGATATAGCACCTTTATGGACTTTGATTTGACAAGGCGACCCCCTGGCCCCTGTCCCTTGTCCCCCATCAAAATTTGTCTTATTGATGGATTGCCTTGGGCGTATGTTTGATCTTGCCCAGTCCGTCGGCGATGTTGCTCCTTTCGGCTGCCAGCACGTCAAATTCATATGCTTTATCTGTACAGATGAAGCTATTGTTTTCTTGCGTCCTGACGGCGATGAGATGACAGCAGTTGTGGCCATGCTAGACCTCTTTGGAAGATCCTCGGGCTCTGCACTAACTTTGCAAAGAGCAGTCTAATTCCGATCAGATGTGACAATTATGATCTTTCCCCACTGCAACAGCTCTCGGGATGTGTGATCGCTGCTTTCCCATGCACCTACTTTGGCATCCCATTGTCAGACTCCAAACTGAAAAAATCAGACCTGCAGGCTGCAGCCCATTGTAGACGCATTTCAGAAGAAAACATCGGGCTGGAAATCTAAGCTGCTCCACCCCTCACGCAGATTAAGTCTAGTAAAGGCCATCCTCTCGAACCTCCATGTTTACCAATTCCTTTGTTGCATTTCCCCAAATGGCTGGTAAAGATCTAGGACAAACAATGGTGCTCCTTTCTCCGGCCTGGTCAGGAACAAATGCCTTGTCAAATGAAGAAATGTCTAAACCCATGAATTTGGAGGGCTGGGTGTCTCTAACCCGCTGCTGCATAGCAATGCCCTCAAAGTTAGATGGATTTGGCTGTGGAAAACTGATTGTTCGAAGGCTTGGGCTGACCTGCAAACCCCCATTGATAAACCTGCCATGGTCGCTTGAACTAGCATAACTTTAATAGAGATGGGAATGATACACTCTTCTGGTTTGATCACTGGCTGCATGCGTTTATTCTCAAGTACCACCTGCCATAACTTTTCTCGCATAGCCACAAGCGCAAAGCTTCTGTCCTTGACGCCCTCACCAGCAATGCTTGTATCAGTAAAGCCTGCTCTCAAGAGCATCTCCACTCGCCCCCCCTGCAAACGCCCCCCAGGGCCTATTTTCGGTGGCCCCAGAAGAGAACTCTCCCAGCCACGCCTTCGGGAGCTTGAAATTCGTCGGATTTGGCCCAAAATCAATCTGGCAAACTCAGCACAGGGGGTTCACCTGGAGGCGACGGATGGAGCGAAAAGCTGAACGGGCCTGGGTTGACGGCGAGAGAAGCCAATTTTCCTCCCTTTTCTTTCTTTTCCCTCCTTTTCTCCCCCAACCCGACGGCGAGCTCCCGCCAACTCTTGCCATCTCTCCACTTCCCTCCATTTCCCCCACCTCCTCCATATTTGCTTTGCCGCCATGCCGTCGAAGAAATTCAACTGCCCGAGACCCGCCACCGACGCCGCCGTCAAGCCGAAGAAGCCGAGAAAGCCGACGAAGCCCAAGGAAAAGCCCGAAGGCATGAGTAACACCGATTGGGTGAAGCTTGTGAACTAGAGGAAGGTGGAGAACGATAGTCGCCGGGACATGGAGAAGAAATTCAAGGCGAAGCAGAAGGCCCTACGCGGTCGTTGGAGGAATCTCAGGCGTAGGCGTCGGCGTACCCTGGCAGCATGTATCCGCCGCATCACAGTGGCCAGTTCTTCCCCGGCGGAGTTTCGGGCAGCCAGTCAAGCGCCTCCCGGGAGCACTACACGCCGTCCCCGCATGCCATGTTCCAGGACGCCCACGCCACGCCGCGCACAAAGTTCTCACCGCCAGAGTACGACGGAGACCAGCTAGGCGGCTTCAACCCCAACATTGTCTTCCCCGAGATGTCGCCTGCCCTTCGTCGCGGGCCTCTCTGCCAGTTCAACGCCAGTTCCGCCAGCGTCGGCAGCCTATTCGACGAAATGTCGGGTGACTCTGTCTTGCACGACATGATCGCGTCTAGTTTGACTGCCTCCGCTTCGGCTCCGGGGTACTTCACCCAGGAGGAAGCCTGCACGGCCGCCAAGAGCAGCCTTGACACGCAAGATTTCAGCGCCGACGAAGACGAAGATGAGGAGGAAGCGGAAGCTGGCGAGGAAGAGAAAGAAGAGGCCGAGGCCAACCTGGAGGAGGTTTTTGCGAGCTGCAATGGGAGGAAGAAGAAGAAGGGCGCATCGATGACGGCAGTCAAAGCCCGCATCAAGTGGACGACAAAGGAGAATGAGTGCCTCTTCGAAGCATGGAAGACCGTCTCCATTGACCTGATCACCGGTGCAAACCAAAACTCCGATACCTATTGGAAGAGGATCAAGTTTGCCTTTGATGAACGCAAAATTTGTGATCCTCAGTTCAATAAGATTCAAATGGAGCACGGTGAGAAGGCCATGACCACCCATTGGGGACTCATCCAACAAGCCTGCACCAAATGGCATGTGGTTCAAGAGGAGATCGAGAATCAACCGGAGAGTGGCGCCGACTTCGAACGCAAGGTAAACTCTTCGTTTGTTGCCTACTTTCGCCCAAGATTGGCACAATCTACGCCTAACCTTGCCGCTCTGTTCGCAGATGAATCGCGCCTTCAACCTTTACCGTGACGACAACAATGGCCAGGACTTCAAGTTTCTCCACGTTTACACGCGGATCTCGGGGTGTCAGAAGTGGATGGATGTGCGCATGTCTCTCGCCATAGGAAAGGACGCCGTGTACAAGATATATGATCCGGCGCCACCGGCGTCCGAAGGTCAGCCTGAGCTCGGCCAAAAGAAGGCCAAGGAACTCAAGGCCAAGGGACCGCCTGCCGAAAAGCTCCAAGCTTCGGTCGAGAAGTGCATGACAAACGCCAAGACCCATGCCGCGCAGCGGGACGAGAAGTTCGACGAGAAGTGGAGGGTGATGTTGCAGAACCAAGGTGTCAAGATCGATCTCCTCAATACCAACGTCGCGGCGAAGAAGGGGAATACTGATCTGGCATTCTTGATGAGGGCAAACATGGCGATGATGGATGACCAGCTCAAGGCGTGGTACATGGCTAAGGGCAACGCTATCCTGAGCGGCCTACAGGCACCGTCCACCGCAGCGCCAATGCCGACGCCGAGCTCTGCCCCAACCTCCTCTTCTGTATCCTAGCCGAGCTCCACGCCAGAGACATGGCCGAGTCCTGCCTCCACCGTTGTCAAGGAGGTCACTGTTGAGGAGCCTACCGTCTGATCCCCGCTCCTATGTGTAGTTTGATTTCCGCACTTTGATCGCCGAACTCTGTTTTGTGTCGCCGGACTGTGGCTGCTTTGTGTCATCGAACTCTTGAACTTGATCGTGTTTTGCTGGCGGGAAGGACAAATTCAAAAAAAAAATCGGCTTTTTCTAATCTCTGAGGGCCAGTCCTTGGGGGTGATTTGGAGTTGGCGGCCCCTAGGCCAAATTCTCGTTCGCCCAATCCGGCGAAAAAAACGCCGATTTTGGCTGGGGACCTCCAACGAGCGCGGAGATGCAACCTGCCGGTTCTGCAACAGTTCATGTGGATCTGGAAATTAAACTCCCTTCGTGATGTGTCTTTGTCCCCTGGGACTGATCCTAGTCATTGGAAATGGACATCAAACATTGACTACTCTGCCAGCTCTGCTTATAAGATTCAGTTTGAAGGAAGCATTCGTCAGGATTGTGGTGATCTCATTTCGCCGATGAAAGTAACCCCATGTGCCAACTCTTCTCCTGGCTAGCTGTGCAACATCTCTGCTTAACTGCAGACAATCTGGCTAAACAAGGATGGGGCACACAATCCAGTATGCCCCTCTGCTCGACCATGCCTAAGTGAGTGGCTGCTCATTCTCGATTGACGTCTGGCTGCAAAGAGTCGTCACTCAACTCTGCATCCCTGCTTCCTTCAGGCCGACACCCTCGATCACCTCCCTGGCTAATTAGTAGAGGCACTAGCTCTCTTTGACGCCGACTGGCCACAGGCTACCCTGGAACAGTGTTCTCACGCAGGGTCGGCTCTATACTTTAGAGGGCCATAGGAATTTGGTGACATGGGCCCACTAAGGCTTATATATATATATATATATATATATATATATATATATATATATATATATATATATATATATATCATCAGGGCGGGGCCAATAATTTATACTTCATAGTAACTATAATATATATTGTAGAAATTGGCATAAATAAAAATAATATTTGCCAATTTATCATAATAAATCAACTACTCCCTCCGTCCCGAAATAACTGACGCGGCGGCAATTTTACAGAAAACACGCGGTCCTATTCCCCATCTTCTTCCTGTCGCCTCCGCTTTTCGCCACTCCCAGTGCCGCCTCCTCCGTCCCAAACCGATTCCGGCCAACTCCGGCGAGTCCCTACCCTGCCGATAACCGCCCAGCACCCCTTCCTCCCCTCTATCCATTTCCACTCCGTAGAACCCTCGATCCCTTGCCACCACCACAAACCCTAGTCTAGGCTCTGGAAAGGTTCGTTTTTGGGGATCCTGGGGCATCCATGGCGGCGTAGATCTGTGGACCTGGGGCATCCATGGTGGCGTAGGCATCCTTGGGCTCCGAAAAGCTTTGATATTTGGCATTCCTGGTGGCCCTAGGGCCCTCACCAACGCCGGAGTCCTCGGGATTTGGAGATGCGCACGACGACGGCAAGGCTCCGTTGTGGCTCGCCACTCCCTTCCTTCGGCAGCGGCACAACTCTCGTATTCGGCGTCACACCTGCTTGTCACCATGCCACCGGCGCCGCAGCAGCCTGTGATCCTCCGTCTCCTCGGCAGCGTTGTTAGCATGAACGGCTATGACAGCACTGGCGAGCAGAAGCAGCTGGGCATGGAGCTTCCGCTCTACGACTACCTCGTATCCAACGTCCTCCAGCACCCCGTGAGCCCCTCCTTGATCCCCATTTCGATTCTGATTGAATTTTGCTGCAGTTCAGTTAGGATCTCACCTAATGCATGCCTTTCTATCCTACCCTGGTAGTTGGTTCGCGGAGAGCTGCATTGAACAAATACTCATAGGATTAGCATTGCAGCAATGAATTCCTGATATCCTAACAATAAAAAGCTGTCATAGGATTTCATAATAAGCTATGTCAAATCTATGTTGACTTCTTGGGAATAGGAAAACTGAAATGGAACAGTAAGAACACGCGCTCACCTGAAGAACAGAAGCTTTTCACTAATCTAAGAACAGTAAGAACACGCCGAACCTGAACAAAATTGACGAAACAATGGTGAATGGAACTGAATAGAGTGATTTCAGATAAGTACCAACTTATCTGAGTCCTGGTAGTGGCATGTATAAACCGTATGACATGAAGAAAGGAGATCCAAGAATTAAGTTTGTTCCTCTTGCATTATCTCTGTCTATAGAGTTTAAGTGTATTTCGAGTTCAAGTTAGGAATGGTTGAACTTGCACTAAATAAAATCTCGAGTTGTTAACTGAACCATTTCAGTTTTCCTATTCCTGAAAAGTCAACATAGATTTGACATAGCTTATTACGAAATCCTATGACAGCTTTTTACTGTTAGGATATCAGGAATTCATTGCTGCAATGCTAATCCTAGAAGTATTTGTTCAATGCAACTCTCCGCGAACCAACTACCAGGGTAGGATAGAAAGGCATGCATTGGGTAGGATCCTAACCGAACTGCAGAAAAATTTGATCGGAATCGAAATGGGGATCGAGGAGGGGCTCACGGGGTGCTAGAGGACGTTGGATACGAGGTAGTCGTAGAGCGGAAGCTCCATGCCCAGCTGCTTCTGCCCGCCAGTGATGTCATAGCCGTTCATGCCGACGATGCCGAGGATCACTGCTTCTGGCCCGGTGGCATGGCAGCACGAGTGTGAGGCCGCCGCCTGGTAAAAGGGGAGGGCGGCCCAGACGAGCGAGCCACTGTCGAGCCTTCTCCAAATCCCCAGACCTCAAATCCAGAGGGGGCCCTAGTGAGGCCACCCCAATGCCAAATATCAAAGCAAATATCAAAGCCCCCCCCCCACCCACCATGGATGCCCCCCATGATCTACGCCACCGCCATGGATGCCCCCATTTCAAAAAACAACCTTTTTCGGAGCTCGGACTAGGGTTTGTGGTGGTGGCAAGGATCGAGGTTCTGGTGTGGAATGGAAGAGGGAGGAAGGGGCAAGCGGTTGTCGGTGGTAGGGACTCGCCGGAGTTGGCCGGAATCGGTCTGAGACGGAGGAGGCAGCACTTTGAGTGGCGGAAAGCGGAGGCATGTGCGACGGGAAGGAGATGGGGAATAGGACCACGCGTTTTGTCTGTAAAAGCTAGAGGGGCTTTCTGCAAAATTGTTGCCGCGTCAGTTATTTCGGAATGGAGGGAGTATTACATTTGGCTTGAGGGGCTATTCGAGGAATGCCGGAGAGGCGTCGCCCTGTCTTTTTTTTTTTGAACAAGGAGTGCCCCCAAAGGGGCTGGAGGCTTCACATATATTTCAAGTGATGGAAGTTACAAAGATTACAAAGGACCCCATAAGATTCGAAGACTCACATAGGTCCCTGATATAAGTAGAAAAGACCTCACAGATAAAATACAAAAGACAAACTGGTCCTTCCTCCTCCACCACCGAGCCGGAAGACAGGCACGCTAGCATCAAGTACAGGAACGGGGACAAAACCACTTGCTCCTGAGTCGACGAACAATGCAGCGACTGACTTCAAGGGGCTCACGAAGGAGGTTATAAAAATGCCGCAACCCTTTACCGACTTTTTGATAGGCCATGTGCTGACCTTGGATGTCGGACGGCCATAACCCGCCGCCGAGGTGATGCTCATGAAGATAGCCTCCCAACTCCACTACTGCCTGGCACAGGAACTTGCGGAAAATGCCAGCAACAAAGGGTTCCTTACCAAGCCCAACGGAGAAACCCGGCCGACCGACTCACCACACCTGCCACCGGTGGGAGACAGACGGCAAAGAGGATCAGCTTGGTGCGGAACCCACAGACCCTTCTTCCATAGATGTCCATCACTGCTGCAAATAAGCAAGCCTTCCCCTCGAAACACAACCACTGTGTCCAGGAGGGGAATACACGCTGAGGAGCGGCAGCAACAAGCATCTAGGATTTGTCGACGCGGTGCGAAGAAACCGAGCTCTCTCCTCAGAGCTCCTGCCCGAGATGATTTGAAAAGCCGTAGAAGATGCCGCCGCGACGAACCCAGGGAACAGGCATATTAGACAAGCAGCGGCCGAAGAACGCCAAATAGGAACTCCCCCACAGAGCCTCAAAATTCGGCGCGAACGACCACTCCAGCGGAAAGCCTGCATTGCCGTTGGGATAGCTGCAAAGGAACCACTCCATCTTGGGCAAAAAAACGGCAGAGACTGAAGGAAACCGAAGAGGCAGCATCGCAGCCTTCCTCCTCGCCACCACGGCCGGCCAGGTACAGCTGCGAAACGATGCATCTCTCCTTCCATTGTCTCCAGCGCAAGTGCCACCTAGAGGAAAGCAGAGAAGAAACAACCACAGTCGTCTCCCCCTCCCCGCCACCACGACCGGCCGGGAGAAGACGAGTAGACCACCTCTTCATGCCGCCACACCTCACCCCTATAGCACCTCGGGTAAATCCACTACCAGAAAATCGCTCGATGTTTGTGCATCATCATGACCGCATGCTCATGTCATCATGCCACATTGCATTTGAGCATCGTTATGTTATCATGCATTTTCACCTAAAACTATTTTATAAGCTTGTTTTATTTTCTATGCATTCCCCTCTTTGTTCAAATCGAAAACCCTAGATCCGTCCGGATCTTTTACTTGTCTAAAACCTTTTTACAAATGTTTTATTTTAAAATAAAGAAAAATAATAAATACAAACTATTTTATTTACCGGGGAGACTGCCAGCCTGTCAGGCCAAAAGCCCGACAGGCCAGCAGTCTACTACCCGGCCCATCTTCATCTTCACTACTATTAAACAAGCAAACAATATCTTTCTTACGTGTACCCCGCTCAACTCACGCCCACTAATCAGCACCACACGATTAGACCCAATAAGCTCAATCTAACATCCATCATTAATCTTATGATACTGTGTGCACTTAGCAATTATCATTGGCTAACTTACGGGTGGTAGGGGAAAAAAGCCTCGCGACCCGTCTCGCGTCGCCCCCCGCGGGCGACCGAGACAGCCATACCTAGCACCAGCCACCGTCCCCCTCCTCCTTCTCTCCTCTCCCGCCGCCGCCGGCAAGCACCGCTGGGCAAAGCCCGGGCGGATGCGGCGGCGGGTCTTCTTCTACCCGCTCGTAGGGAGGGCTGCGTGGGGTGGCTCGGCCGCGGCGGTGCAGGCCGGCGGCAAGATGCTCTTGGCTCGACGGTGGCTTGCTGGTCGCGGCGGCGGTTCCTGGCGTTGAGCGATTGTGGGTGGCGATGCGAGGCAGGGAGCTCCATGGCGGACGGGTGAGCGGGCCACGATCGAGGCCCTCTAGGGCCCGATCTGGGCTGGGCTGACCTGATCGCTTGCCGGTGTTCCTCGAGAAACGAGCAACAGGAGTCTCTTCTCAGGCCTCGGCGTGGGCAGCGCGACGATCATACTGCAGCAGCGCGGTGGCGGGACCTTTATGGGCCCGATGTGGGCCCGGCCGGGCCTCACCATGGCCTGGTGTGGTTCTGCTACTGTGTCCGGTCCGCATCCGCCTTCGGCGGTGGTGGGCGGTCCCCTCCGATGGGCTGTTGCGTGGCCCCATTTGACGGCTGATTCGTCGCTTACCTATCTCGCCTGAGTCGGTCCCTATAGTGTACCGCTTGCCACCTCTTGGCCTTGAGACGGATGCCGGGGTGGCGGCCCCGGAAGGTGGATCACGCGAGCGTCTTCGGCTGACTGCGTGGCGATGGTGATGGTCTTGCCCCTTGGTCACTTGGGTGGCAAGGAGCAGACGGCAGGGGTCCCTGGCGGTGGCGGCCCTTCGGCAATGGCATCTCCCAGATCGTGTTGTGAAGGCAGGGCTCGGGGAGACAGAAGGAGGTCCTATGGTGGGCGCGGGCGAAGGTTTTTTCGGGCGAAAGCTCCGCGTTTTGACGCCAACGGCGGCGACACCTGCAGGCGTTGTTACCTTCTTGGGGGCGCTGTTGTGGGTACCTTCTTTGCGTTAGGGATCCGGGTGAAAACCCTTGATCGCCGGATCTCGGCGACGGCGGCGTGACGCGTCGTTATCCTCTTGTGGGCGTCGTCGTGGAGCCCTTTTGTCCTAGGTCTCGTTCTTGTATCGTCGGTGGCAAGTCTTAGTTCTTCATGTTCCCTTTTGTTTATCCTTAATCTGCTTTGTAAGAGGTTTTTCTCGTCACCTTGTATCGGTTCGGCTCGTGTGTGGCTTTATTTATAAAGTGAGGCGAAAGTCTATTTCGAGAATTATCGTTGGCTGACCATACTCCACCACCGCGCCCTCCTGTGCCGCTAATTCTTCTCTTCCTTCCCTATTTATTGACCTCTAAATCCAGCCACGCATTGATCTCCTGTAATCACGCTAGGTAACAACGATCATTCAGGCGCCCTTCCTGGCCTGTTTCTCCCGTCATAATGATCCCGAACCATGGGTTGGAGATCGGCGGCCCGGCTGGTATTCGTGCGGAGAAGCTCACCATCCCATCGAATTCCCAATCCCGTCATAGGGTTGTGTCTCTCCCTACATCTCGCGTGTCCATATCACAGTCTGCCCTCTTCTTGGGCGCCATCGCACCTCCGTACTGCTCCCGGAGGTGAGGATCTCATCGGCGTCCTGTTCCCCGAGGCGCGGAGCTCATCGACATTCTGCTCCTCAATGAGAGGTGCTCACCAATGTCGTCTCTGCCACGGTTGCCATGGGCGCCCATCCTCGCCATGAGAGGGAACTGCCCCCCGCCCATGTCGTCGTCGGAATCGTCCGAGTTGAATTTTCTGAACGTATGTTTTCCAAACCTTATAAAGTTTGTTAGTTATTGCATCAAAGAGGGAGTCCCGCAGCTTATGTTTTTGCAACATCAATGTTTTGGCTTCATGCAGATTTACAATCGCCAATTCTGAATCCTGCTCTGAATGAGAATAATCATTAGAAGCTTGGCGATGAAATTGAGTAGAGATTGTCTCATGTGGGGTCCTTGCATGGTATGTGTTTGATGGTTTTCTAAAAGGCGGACAGTGTATGCTGCTATGTTCTTTCAACGTGAGTGTGGAATTTTGATCCAAGTTATCTGGTGCGGATGATTACAAACAAATATTCTGTCTGAATAGCGAGCAGGTATAGCATGGGAGTGATGTGATACCCCAAATTCTCACTAAACACCATGGTTAGTTAATCCAATTTGACATTTTACATATATGATGACCTCTTTGTAATGTTTGCTTATCGTTTCTATAGACATTGTACTGAAGACATGAGATTTCGATGCCACTTACTTTTCTGAAAACATATATGATGCTGTAAGCAAATTGTTTACTTTTCATTTGGGACATACAATTGAAGCGTCATATTTAAGAAATGTTTCACATGGAACAACTGATATGTTATGCAAAAAGAAAATAATTCTTAGTAGGAATTAAATCCAGTTTATTGTTCATATATAATTTATAATGCAGCGTCTCGAGGACCTTGGCATGTATAGTTTCTATAGTAAAATAAAAGATTTAAACTGTTGGAACTTATGTACTACGGATAATATTTAATGTTATTTGCAATTAGAGTGTACATGCTTCAAGATTCCTTATAATGTCTTATTTTTTTCCCTTGGCTATGGCATGTGCCACCAGTAGGCCACAACCATGAGTTTCGATAGGCTACTGCCACCAGGTCTGTCAACCTCACACGCCTTCAACAACGGATATTCATCCTCGAACATCCATGTAATTATTATTTTTAGAATTGAGCAGAGCAACCATTTGTAGTCTGGGCTATCACCTCTTTTTAATCATTAATACTCACTCCATCTCAAAATACATGTCACATTTTTTTGTTGTAAATTTGGATGTATATAGACACGATTTAGTCTAGATACATCCAAATTTAGATAAAATTTTGACATCTATTTTGAGATGGAGTAGTAGTTTTGTTCATGAACCGCTAAATATGTTTGTTATTTTTTATATGGTTTTGTAGCTGGTATTGTCAGTAAGCAGAACAATATGGCTCCTTTTCTGTAGTACCATGTTTAATCTTCTTCCACCATGCAATGGAGCTCAACACTTCTGCAAGAACTCCTATTATGTTCAAGAATCGAGGTATTAAAGCGAGACACCAGTTAATTTCTCTAGATGGGTTGAGATCTACTACAAGGTTAAATTTATTTGTAAGAAATGAGATGCTGCAAAAAGGATGACTAGATTTATCTCTAAACATTCATGCTTTTTATTGTAGGGTGACATTGTCAAGGTTTAGCTTTGAAGCAAGCCAATATTAGTTGCTATGAGTATTGAAACAGTAAACATGCTCTTACATATCTCTCTTGCTACTTGTAGGTATTGTCAAATTTTGTAGGTGATGCCTGCTGATTCAAATCTAAATAGATAGTATAATTTGGTGATATATCTAGGGGTACGCATGTATGGTCTTCCAAACCATTTATCTTATTATAAATGTGGTTTATTTGTTTTCCTTTTGAGTTTATATCATTTATGAAACTGCTTTTGTTAGGGAAAAAAAGTACAGTGCGCTAGAGAAGATGATGGACTTGCATACAAATATGACACTAAATTAATTACATTATGAATCTAATACCACTCTTCATGTATATACAAGAACATTAAATTCATGCAGTACATTCTACTATGATAATATTATTCCTTTCACTCTTGTGACACGCAATGAAGAAGACATTCATTTTCATGTTTGATCCCTTTATCTTGAACAAATGTGTTTTCAGGTGAACACTGGATGATGAGAACACACCCAGTTCTTGAAGGTAATGGGCATTATGTGCCATATTCGGGTGCTCTTATCCAGCGAAGTCAATCTTGTTTTTGTGTCGCGGAGTGGCAAACAATCAAGTTCTCATGCTTGTGTTCAACAACTGGCTGCTGAAACGCATGCTATTTTGGGTGTGCAAAGTATATCCTTTGCTTTTGAATTAAGTTGTATTTAATAATATGAAGAGCACTTGTAGGGTTACTGTCAGTTCATGTTCAAAAGGGCTATTTTATTGTGTTACCAACTCTATTTACTTCATGAATGTTGGCAATTAATATTACAAAGTACCGAATAGTATTGTGGTACACAATGGATTAGGTCAACAAGTCAACACCTTCAACCATTATACGAAATAGTATTCCTGGCCATTGTTCAGATTGTGGGTTAAAATGTTACTCCTTAGTTTTGTTGCATAATGATGGTTATTCAGTTTTGCATTCGGTAGTCATCTTTATGGTCAGAGGAAGTGCACCTCGACCTGCAACTCGGCCTGGTACCCACAGGAGCCTAGGCGGTTTAAAATGTTCTCCAATTATGTACATATCCGTTGTATCCCTACTATTATGATAACAAATAGCATAAGGTATCATGATATATTCTCTACCCTAAGCGGTTTATCCTTCAGTTAAAATAAATGCATGTGAGTAAACAAAACGTTCTACCACTATTTATGTAAGACAGTTTTTCACCTACTAAGAACTCACTATAAGGGTAACTGATAAATCAAGGGACAGACTCAACTAAACTAACCTAAATCAAGGGCATATATAGTTCGGAATAAGATATGTATAATTGTTAAGTAAGTTGTTGTTGTATGTTGTTGTATGTTGTTGTTGTTGTTGTTGTTGTTGTTGTTGTCATTCTTGTCGTTGTTGTTGCTGTCTTTATTCTTGTCATTCATTGTTGTTGTTGTTGTTCGACACATTAGAAGTCCACCTTCAGGTTATCATCCGAACCCCCTCCAGTATTAAGTTGCAAGCAACAGACAACTGCTTTAAGAAAAGTGTGTAAGGTAAACAATCCACTTGTTCCATAAACAAGAGACCGTTGTTTTCTTCCTAGTAGCAACAGCACATCTACAACCGAAGAGATTTCTATCACTTCCCTTGGAAACTAGAGGCATGAACCCACTATCGAGCATAAATACCCCCTCTTGGAGTCACTAGCAACTACTTGGCCAAGATAGCTACTAACAACAGAGAGCATGCAAGATCACAAACAACACAGACGTGATAGTATCAAATAGACAAAACCATTAATTAATCTGACATAGTAATCTCAATATCCATCGGATCCCCGCAAACACAACATGCATGATTACAAATAGATTAGATATTGATCATGAACGGAGCTCACAAGATCTATATATGAAAGAACAAGGAGGAGATACAACCATCTAGCTACTACATGGACTCGTAGTCCAAGGTGGAACTACTCATGCTTCATACCGGAGAAGAAGGCCTCCAGGATGATTTCCCCTCCGGCAGGGTGCCGGGAAGAACTTCAGATCCCTCCCCGATCTAGGGACGATGGTGGCAGCGGCTACAGAAGGTTTCGTGGAGTTTTGATCTGGTGCCTAGGGTTTCTATATCGGGGGATTCTTATAGGCGAAGAGGCGAGGTTGGGAGGCGGACAGAGGGCCCACAACCTGCCCAGGCGTGGGCTGGGCCCACCCACGCCTAGGGGGGGTGGAAGCCCTGGCTCGCATCTTCGTCTCTCCTCTGGACTTCGTGTTGCCCACGGTAAAATATTGACTTTGGCTTTTGTCCTGTCCAATTCCGAGAATAATGATTTTTGGCCTTTCTGGAACCAAAATGTAAGAAAAGCATAACCGCATCGTGGCAACTTGTTAATAGGTTAATTCCAGAAAAGATATAAAAACACCTCAAAGTGTAGACAAAGAAAAGCAAAATAGATACTAAACAAGCATGGAGCATAAAAAATTATAGATATGTTTCCGATGTATCAAGCATCCCCAAGCTTAACTCCTGCTCGTCCTCGAGTAGGTAAGTGATAAAAGAATATTTTTTGAGGTGACATGCACCATCAAAACCAAGATCAAACAATTTGCAAGCATTGAAAGCTGTGATCATGAATAACATGTGCATGAAAGATGGAGTTCTAACAAATAAAGATCATAAATAACATGCATTGAAAAACGTTTGTTTGTTTCACATACAGAAAACATGGCATAGTGGCATTCTGCTTGTCCCTCATGGAGTAGCAAATAGATGCATAGGACACCTTCAAAGTTCATAAGGGTGACTAGATACAAAAAGCACAAGAACAAGCAATATCACAATATGCATCAATCAATAAGTTTTGGGACACTGCACACAAAATGGAAACTATGCTCTCTTAATGGTGCCTAAAGGTAGAAGGTGGAGACTCAGTATAATAGTGGAAGAAAGGCCCTTCATAAAGGGAAGCAGGAATTTCAAGTCTCAAAAAGAGCTTCAAAAAATTATGGTACTTGCTAGCTTTCAGCCCTCATTGCCCCTATCATAAGCATCTTGAAGTGATTAAGGTTAAAGTGAACAAACTATGGAGTATATGCTTGACAAAGTATAAGTTGGCAATCTCAAGTCCCTTGAATACGAGGGCCACACCTCATGCTACTCAAATTCAGTCACCTGTAAGTTCTTGTCATAGTAAGTACATGCGTATCATAGAGAACCGCCAACGGGTACCCCTTGCACATGGTACAGAAGCTATCCCATAACCAAAATGACAAGGCAAACAGACAATGAGCATATCAGCGATCTTTTTATTTACTATGTGCATAGCTTTTTATTGAGGATGCTTCACATATATCTCATTATGGTGATGCTGCAAGTTTCCACCATGATTAGGCATGACTTAGGCTAGCGGCCCAGGCGTTTATCTAACACAAAATACATAACTCCATGGACTTACAAGGTCCCTATTTATTTCACACCGGTGACATCCATAGACAAAAGAGCATGATATCAACTATGTACAAGGTACAAGTGCAATGTTGAAAACGTTCCCCGTGATAGCATGGTTCTGCTAATTCCAACGTATAAGTGCAAGCATATACAACATACACGGCACAATGTTTCAATTTTATTAGGGGCAAATAATATAAAGTGTGCCATCAATTTCACGAGGGCTTTAATCACTAAGTTTTCACATAACAAAATACTTTTTAATTGGAAGATAGATGGAAACAAGAATATACTTGAATGGTGTAACTCACCATGCATAGGAATTTATAGTGGACACTTTGGAATAACTTGGTTTCTTGAATGTTGGAAGCATGGGTAGAGTTTACCCATACAAGTGGAGGCTTAGCAAAAGACTGGGAGCAACCAAGTAAGAGAGCAATAATGGCCATAATCATGCAGAGTAACACAACATTGCTAATCAAAGCATAGAGTGGTAATACAAGTCAATGACTAAATGATCATAAAGGCTATGGTGACTTGTTCATAGTCATAACATGGTGTGAGCATGTGCCAAGTCAACCAAACAAAGCATCAAAGGAGAATACCACAATACTATGCTTTTGCATGCTAAAACAACGCATGATTCCTTCAAGGCACACTAAGCAATCCCAATTGTTTGGAACAAGACATGCTACAGCAATAATCACTAAGCATAAGGTAAAAATAACACCTAGCATGTCATGCTAAAGTCTAAGTCACAGTCAATGCAAGCTCCTCTTGCACTCTCAAGCAGGAACTTCCTACTCCTTTCCAACAGCAATCAACTTATTTGAAACAACACAGCGAGAACGGGGGTCCAAACTACTTTATTCAAGCAAACTAAACAACTAAGCAAACCAAACGGAAACTAAGACGCTCCAAGAACAACACAACAGTGCATGAAACAATAAAAACGAAGTGTCTAGATAGACCTGAGCTTTTTGTTGATGAAGAAGGGGATGCCTTGGGCATACCCAAGTTTTGACGCTTGTACCTGTTGGATATTTCTTGGGGTGACACCAGGTGGCATCCCCAATCTTGAGCTTTTGTCCATTCTTCATCTCATTATATCATTCTCTCTTTACACCTGAAATTTTTCCTTCATACAAAACTTCACACAATCTTCATTAGCAACATTAGTGTATTCAAAAGATAATAGACCTTTGGGTTCAGCTTTGGAATAGAAAAACTTTTCACTAAAAACACAAGCTACTGTAGCAACTCCTTCAAAAAGCTCAATTCCCCAAAATAGAACTCAAAAAGGAATCGATAAGAAGTAAATGCAAATAATGGTAGAAATCTGTCAAAACAGACCAGCAGGTAGAAACCGATTTTTTCTAAAATCTTATGCTGCTCAAATAAAAAAGTGTTGAACTAAAGAAAGTTATTTAACATACTAGGGGATTTACTCGTAAATTTTCAGCTCAATCAGACTTACAGAGACTCCTCATGAATTTTTATGGTGGAGGACAGAAATCTGTTTTGGGACAACAATTCCCCAAATCTTACTTTCCTCTCATTAGAGGTCATTCTTGGCACAAAAAGCAAATAAAACGGATAAGGAGAGGTCATTACTGAAGTAATAACTTGTAGGACTCAAGGAAACTCTTGGGTTATCTCCTAACAAGTACTTTTCTTTAACGCCTTTAAGTTAGGCACAAGAAGCAAGAAATCAAGTATTTTTAAATGACGAAGCATCTCTCTTGTTATTTCCTTTCTTACCTTTCTTCTTCTCTTTAGGGAAATATGATTGCTTACTGGAGGAGAAAAATGCATAATGCCTTTTCCCACATCTATTATTGCTCCAAGGTGTTTCAGTAGGGATCTTCCAAGTGTGATCTGTCCTTTTCCTTGTGAAGACGTCCTTAGCCTTCCCGGCAATGACGCCAGAAATCCTTGATGCGCGCACCCAGTGTTCACGTGGGACGCTTCGTTGGAAACCCTAAGAGCAAGGTGTGAAGAGCACAACAACAACTTTCCCTCAGTAGAGACCGAGGTTATCAAACCAGAAGGTGGAAGGAAATGTCTCAAAGGTGTTGCAAGCAACATGGAAACCTGCACAACACAAACTCAAGACTTTGCCCCAACGAATCAGTGAGGTTGTCAAGCTCACCGGTTTGCTGTAATAAAGGATTAAACGTATGGTGTAGAAGGTGATGATGTTTTGCAGCAAGTAAACAAGTAACAGTGGAAGATGTATCAATGGTAAAGATTGGACCGGGGTCCATAGTTCACTAGAGGTGCTTTTCTTAGACAAACAACATGGCATGAAGGGTAAACAAATTATAGCAGGGCAATTGACAAGAACTGAGCAATGCATAACAATGCAATACCAGACAAAAAGATCATATGAGATTCTATTGGGCAATACAACAATATACATAGACCGCCATCCAACTGCATCTATGACTAGAAGTCCACCTTCAGGTTATCATCTGAACCCCCTCCAGTATTAAGTTGCAAGCAACAGACAACTGCTTTAAGAAAAGTGTGTAAGGTAAACAATCCACTTGTTCCATGAACAAGAGACCATTGTTTTCTCCCTAGTAGCAACAACACATCTACAACCGAAGAGATTTCTATCACTTCCCTTGGAAACTAGAGGCATGAACCCACTATCGAGTATAAATACCCCCTCTTGGAGTCACTAGCAACTACTTGTCCAAGATAGCTACTAACAATGGAGAGCATGCAAGATCACAAACAACACAAACATGATAGTATCAAATAGACAAAACCATTAATCAATCTAACATAGTAATCTCAATATCCATCAGATCCCCACAAATACAACATGCATGATTACAAATAGATTAGATCTTGATCATGAATGGAGCTCACAAGATCTATACATGAAAGAACAAGGAGGAGATACAACCATCTAGCTACCACATGGACCCGTAGTCCAAGGTGGAACTACTCACGCTTCATACCGGAGAAGAAGGCCTCCGGGATGATTTCCCCTTCGGCAGGGTGTCGAGAAGAACTTCAGATCCCTCCCCGATCTAGGGAGGATGGTGGCGGCGGCTACAGAAGGTTTCGTGGAGTTTTGATCGGGTTCCTAGGGTTTCTGTACCGGGGGCTTCTTATAGGCGAAGAGGCGAGGCTGGGAGGAAGCCAGAGGGCCCACACCCTGCCCAGGCGTGGGCTGGGCCCACCCGCGCCTAGGGGGGTGGCTGCCTTGGCTGACCTCTCTATATCTCCTCTGGACTTCGTGTCGCCCACGGTAAAATATTGACTTTGGATTTTGTCCCGTCCAATTCCGAGAATATTGATTTTCTGCCTTTCTGGAACCAAAAATAGAAGAAAACAGGCAACTGGCACTATGGCAACTTGTTAATAGGTTAGTTCCAGAAAAGATATAAAACCACCTCAAAGTGTAGACAAAGAAAAGCAAAGTAGATACTAAACAAGCATGGAGCATCAAAAATTATAGATAAGTTTCCGACGTTTCAGCCGCCGTCGTCTTATCCTGCCTCGTCCTCCACCGGCCGCCTTCCGCAGGGCGCCGCCGCCAGAAGCTCGTGCGATTCGTCTCCTCCGTCCCTGCTCTGGCCGCCTGCTGCCTCCCTTTCCCATGCCCTGTCCCGGCCAGCGGCGACGCCAAGACTGAGCCACCCTTGGCTCCATCGATGGCGCCTCTGCGTGTGCCTCTGCCTGCAGGGACAGCAGCTCCTCGTTGTTGTTGTGGGTCTGCAGACCCTATTCATCTTATTCCAGATCCTCGCGATGTGGTGATGCTGGTAACCAAACAAAGATGTTGCGGAGCCGAAAAGATCTTCTACACGGAACTCACGGAATCAACGTTGTTCCATGTCCGACACTGACAAACCTAGTTGGCACCATAATCTTGTCAACACGGGTCCGACGGCCGAGACCCTGAAGGAATCCTTCCCACGGATCCGATGATGCCGAACACCAAGTCCTTCTTCTGAAGGCCCGATCTTGGAGTTCAAGACCGACCCCCTCGGAACCCCAAGATCGTCAAACTCCGATGTGTGACCCCTTTTTCCGAGACCCTATTTTTATAAATGATATATACATGTTGCATATAATTTTACATGTTTGCATACATATTTGTGTAGTTTGGGGGACTTATGCCGATTCACCTCATAATTAATATAGAGACCATATGCGGCCGAATCTAGTCTAAAATTGGCTCCACTTAAATTTATGTAGCGAACCGATGCCATGTTTTGCCATGTTTTGACTTGAGACAACATTTAAATTGCGGGGTATCTAAACAACTAGAAATTTATATCTAATTGTCGGGACTCTGGTTCCGCTTAATATTGCCTAATTGCATCGCATCTTTGCCCAATCTTCTGCCGTAGTATTAAATAGTGCATCTGGTGTTTCTAGTGCTTTGCTTCTTCGCGGATTAGGCCGATGAGTTGATGCGAGAGTCGACCCGATCTTCGGATGAACCTTCGGCAATGTTTTCATGTGAGCATTCTCCCCCCTTTCTACCTATTTCTTCTTTATTCTTTATTTACTCTTGTTGATCTATTGCTATCCGTGCTGCGATGCTATAGATTTCGTACTCCTTTATTTTCCCCTGCAACCCCTATATTGCCATGGACACATCCTATTACCTGTTGTTTGATATACAGTCGACCTTGCGAGTCGTAGTCGCTTGCTCAGATGCTGCTTCGCGTCGTCGATGTTCCACTGATGTTGGGGGTTGTCATATGCTTAATGGTGGAGATGATCATGGCTTTAATTATCGTTTAATAACTAAAATTAAAAGTAGGTAAATAATGGAGATGCACCGGTGGGTAATAGACAATATTTGGTTTTTAACCGCTCACTCGTGTCCCGTAGGACCCCTATTTCTTGACACCTGTTCCGAGATCGAGGGCGCTAACCACAGTTGGGGTGCGTGGGCACCCCCATCGATTTAGTACCTGATTTCAAAGTACTGTACTGGGGGTCATAAAGTAGTTTGAGGCTTTATTACTATCTTGTAATTATGCCATGCTTTACCGCTTTATTTATGATTGCGTGTGGAGCGCCTGTACTATCTAGGAACAAATGTGGAATGTTTCCGCAGTATCGGCAAGCCTAGTCACACTTTCGGATTTCCAGTCGTTTACAACCATTGACACAAATCCTGGGTCCGTCTCGGAGACCGGCCGACTTTGTTGCGAGTAGCTTAGTGGGGTGGCCCCCCATGTACTTGCTTTGGGTCTGGGAAACGTCGTGTCCGAAACCCCGTCAACATACCGTTGGGTGTATGTTTTGTGATCTTGTACCTACCTGATCTGACAACAAGGGTGTAGGTGCGTGTGGAAACTTTGGTGCACCCCTGCAGGGTTAAATCTTTTCGAGAAGCTGTGTCCGCGGTTATGGACGACTTGGAGCACAGTTCTTGATCATAGACAACTATAACTAAAATTTACTGTTATAATTTGACTTTTATCTGATATGACTAGTAAGTTGGATAACCATCATGGAAAGAATGAATCAAATTGCCAACCGTGTGAGTTTCCTCGGCTTGAATTCCTCGTTTGGTCTCGAGGGGGAAATACCATGATGGGTATGATTGGTGGTAGGAACAGGTTGGTTCCGAATAGGTATTTCTTATCCCTCTCTGATAGCCGGTTGTATCGAGTCTCTATATGTTGTTTAGTGCATGCTTCGCTGCCGTTTCAGTCCATCATACCAGTGTAGGCAAGAGCCGCCGAATTCTAAGACTCGCTGTGTACTGGTCTCAGTACTGACCGCTCTCTTTTTCTTTTTCCCTTTGTCGGCACCCATTTTGTTCAAGCAGGTTTGAGATCGACGTCGTTAGCAGGGTTACCCTTCTGGTTTGGCCTGGGCAGGGTTATGGACGCCACTGGTTATTCTTCAAAGCTCTTAGCCTAATTTGCATCTTGTCCGTACTCGGACGATGTATTGTTTCCAAGGTGATTTGGATCTTTGTAATGTATATCTGTATTCTTGACTCATGGAGTCGTGTTGTATATATCTGTTCTGTGAGTTCCATCGTGGACTATTGTGTAATGATATTACTTCGTTTTTCACCCGCACGAAAGTGCCTGGTGGGCATATTTGAATCGTTTCTATGCGGGTTTGGCGGGAATCGCTAAAACTTGCATATGGCCGATCCGAGGGTGTTACACCCCCTGCCACCACGGCTAGCCGGGCGAGACATGACAGCCACCGCCGTCCTCATCGGGAGAAGAGGCTCCTCGGGCGGTTTATTCAGGGAGTCGCTGGCTCCGACCTCCACATGCAACTCCGGCCACGGGAGCAACACCAGGGAGGGCAGGGCCACCAGCCATGGGCGGACCTTGGCCCCGAGATCCAGTCCACACCTCCTCACGGCAGAACGCCAATACACGGTAGAAATCCACCAAATCCAAAGCCTAAGGAACCTAAAGATACCTCCGGCGCCTCTCCAGACCCTACCCGAGCCGGCTACTCCGGCGGGGAGGGCGGCGGATCGGCCCAGCACGCGATAGGGGACTCTCAACGGGGGCGGGAGGAAGGGGGGCGAGTGAGTGGATAAGGTCTTTGTTAACACCCGCGTCTCCCTGTCGGTCTTCAATCAAGTTTTTCTCGGTCAGTAGCCGTTGTAAACTAAGCCAACCATGTCACATAAATAGCCCAAGTGACATGTAAATTTCAAATGTATTACTTGTGGTTGCTAGACGAATGATGCGAACTCTCTTCTTATTCTGCTAGCCAAGATGACCAGTCTCTGCTGATTGTATCATTTTTTTCCGTTTTAAGAATGCTACTCGAGGGTTCCATTAGCACTGTGTTTATCAGTGAACACTGGATGAGTACTGATCATGCACAAGTGCATGACGTCAAGTGGCTGCAAACAGTTACAATCGTTGCCCATCTTGGTGAAAGGAGTAACGACTGCAGAGTTTTCAACTCTAAATTTGAGTTGCACGTCCGTTACCAATGCCATGTCTCCCTCGGAATCTCTTATATGAAGAGTAACATGATGAAATTTAGTGTAAAGTGCAGTTAGATAAATGCCACCGAAAACGGCATTGGCTGGGGACAAACCTCACTTGTCAAGATGGCATCGTCTCCAATCATGGTGCTCGGCAGCTTGGCTATGTCCTTGCAACCATCAGCTGGGGACAAACCTCACTTGTAGTTGTATGAGAAATTGCATTTTTTTTCAGATAAGTTCAGTTAGCATCAGCCAAAACTTCTGACCATGCGACCATGCGTGACCAAAACTGTAGTGTGTAAGTAATTTCAGGTAGTGCCTGACGAAACACAGCGGAGCTGCTTTCATTGTGATTAGGGAGGGACACTACAAGCGGACAGGAGCTGTCCCGGAGTACAAAAATCAAGAAAGGAAAAGAAAGATCAGAAACCAAAACGAAAAAGTGAACGAACGAGAGGTGTGCTTCCGTGTCCCCCATAAACTTAAACTAGGTGAATACGTGCGCTTCGCCGCGCCGCCTATCATCTATTTGGCAGAGTGTGATAGGTATGTTATTCTTATTGCCGATAACATATTTTGTTTTGTTTGTATTACCATAAATTAAATATATGAGCATGTGGGGTTGAATGTTTTAATCGGTAGACAAATGTGTCATCTGCGTGTTAGACATATCTGAAACCGAGAGAACTGACCTTAAACTCAAGAAACGGGCCCTTATTTCATATTGAAGCTCATAAGCAACATAAGGGTACCAGTGTTTCTTCAACTAAATAAAGGTATATCGAGCAAACTTTAAATGAAAATACCTCGAGCAATAGACCAAGTTCAGTATCACAAAAAACTGGCATATTACATGATTAAGTTAAAAAAACTAATGTTGTCGAAGCAAGCTAACTTATAAAGATCATACGGTAACCTTGTTCGAATGCCTCAAAATCTATTTGGATAGCAGAAGTTAAAATTTTGTATTCAACACTTATAAGTGGCTAGATTATTAAATGATTAGTTTAGTTAATAAAGACAATCAGATTACATATATACTAATTCTATGCAGGGTTTATACTTGATATATTCCAAATTATTCACCGGTTCAATAAAATTTAGAAGAGAAGGTATGGTTGAAAGTTTCCACAAATCTTTACATAAAAGCAAGATATAATATGTAATCAAGTTTGATAATTTCTATACATCAAAATGAAAAATAGAAGTTATGACATTTCTTTTGGACCCACTTAGTCAATGAAACCCGCTTGTTTATTAATTCTAGAGCATGCTCTAAGTCAAAGGCACTAAATTTTTGTTAACTCGTGTAGAAATTATAGAACAACGTAGAACATGTATCGATTTATATAAGCATCTCATGTATTTTCGAGATATGCTAATATATTCAAAATCAAATTCAGTTGCAGAGCCCAAAAGGGGCCAAAATTAGCTTATTCTGATTTGTTTTAGGAAGACATACATGTTAATTATTGAAGTGACATGAAACGTGACAGTTTCTCGCAAGACGCGACCATTTCTCACCCTGTTAACGCTCCATGTTTTCCTTTGAGCGATTCTTCTGTTCGGTTACTGTAGATTCCAGGTTCTGGAAAATTGCTCTGCACCGCTTCATCGCATGCTTCGCGAGCCTTCTCCTTTTTAATTCCTTCTTTTCTGCCATTTGTCCCTGTACTGTAGATTCCAGGTTCTGGCAAATTGCTCTGCACCGCTTCATCGCATGCTTCGCGAGCCTTCTCATTTTCAATTCCTTCTTTTCTGCCATTTGTCCCTGATTTTTCCAGTCAAAGCGGTAAGGATGATGCGACATCTTCGCGTAGTCCCGCATAGGAGCGTCTCTACCCGCGTCGCTCCCTCTCTCTCACCCCATCGTCCCACACGCTCACCTCCTCCTTATATTCCTCACCACCAGCAAAGTGTGGCAACGGAAATGTGCACGAGGTCGTGGGCGATGTTGAATCGGTACTGGGCAGGTTCGACGCGAGGAAGCAGAGGCGGCCGACGCTGGATGCGGGAGATGGACGGGAGGCGGTGGCGTCATGAGTGGAGGGGCGGAGGGAGCGGAGGTGAGAGGGAGCTCGGGAGTGGAGGGGACTTCTCCTTTTCAATTCCTTTTTTGCGCCATTTCGTCCCTGATTTTTCCAGTCAAAGCGGTGAGGATGATACAACATATTCGCGTAATCCCACATAGGAGCGTCTCTACCCGCGTCGCCACCTCTCTCTCACCCTCACCGTCCCACGCGCTCACCTCCTTATCTTCCTCACCACCGGCAAAGCGTGGTGGCGGGCGGGTGCGCGAGGTCTAGGGCGATGTTGAAGCGGTACTAAGCAGGTTCGAGGCGGGGAAGTAGAGGCGGTCGACACTGGATGCAGGAGCTGGACGGGAGGCGGTGGCCTCGTGAATGGAGGGGGCGTAGGGAGCAGAGGTGAGAGGGAGAGATCAGGAGCGGAGTGGGCAGCACCCATTGCCGGGGAGATGGAGGAGGGGTTGGGATGGGCGGAGCTCGGCACTCGGGAGCTCAGGTGAAGGGGAACGGGATCGAGATAGGGGTGGGGGCGGGGACGGTAGAGACCAGCTCGTAAGACTTTATTGAACATCTGAAATTGCACGGTTGAGATGATTCAAAGTGAAGATCAAACGGCCAGAAACACGCGCGCGAGCAGATGTGGTTCGTTTTTGCTCAAGCTTAAGCTATAGTATAATTTGCACGAAAAAGTTTTCTTTTGGCCCATCGAGATCTATATCAATCAATGTACTAGAAGGACCTTGCGTGCTTTGACATGCCATCTTGTGCTCTTGGCCTGTTTTTTCCTTATACATGTGTGTTCCTAATGTTGTATCTTGGACTACTTCAATACATTATGCTGAAATAAAACTAAATTAATTCGTGAGGCAATGACTAATTTTAGGCCTCGTCCTAGGATAGTATAGCCTCGTGTTCTCAATATGAATATACATAAACAACATAGCTGGTCTTCAACACTGAGACGGAGCAATGGAATTCAAATGCTGGCCCAAATAATTTAGTTCACCTATTAATCTAAAACCAATCTAAATTGCAGATCTTAAACAAACTAAAAAGCATAAAACCAAAACATTCCACTTTTAAGGACTAAATAAACCTGTATGGTATCTGCTAGAATGTTATATTATACTGTATATGGTAAGGCACTTGGAACTGTTACTTTGATTTGTTTCTCTTCGTATTCACATACTGGATAGACAAATAGTAAGTGAACTCGATGCATAGTTAGATGGACGGGAGGAAACCTCGTATTGTCTAGGCTTTTCATTGTCACACATGCTTTTGCCGACATGTGTCTAGCACCTCGCTGATCTACCTCACCTGAGGAGAGAAAAAAAGAGTGGCGAGGGCCACTGTCCACTGATGCAGTTGATCTCACCGAAAGGAGAACGGACAATGCGTTGTTGTTGACCACCAGATCCAGCCTCCCCATCAGTCATGCGTCACTGCGGCGCCGCTTCTGGTGTGCTCCTCCTTGTCTCCTTTGATGCTGACTCAATGGCGGCGACGAGAATGCCGAAGATGGAGGCCATGAGCTTGATCGGCCACCTCGGAAGATGAATGGGCGCTGGTTTGGAGGAGGCGGAGTGCACCCGGCGGCCGTATTTCCGCCAGCCGTCACTCATCTTGCCGCATTTCCATTGGCCAAACTGATGGGTCGGCAACGTATATCGAATTTTCTCTCGAGCCGCCCTACCGTGTTCTCTTTCTTTTTATTGATGAACCCTCCACACGTCCTCTTAAGCCAAAACGAACCAACTTTGAAATATTCAAACTGAAGATAGCTCGGCACGTTGACCTGTTGGTGGCACCATGCAATCTCACAAGCCAAAATCAAACCGGAAGCAACCAGACGCGCTCAAAGCTAGAGAGCTTAGATCTCTTTAGGATATCTTCGTATATATGTACTCAGTCAAACTGGATATAATCTAAGTTTTTACTGGCTGATCCTATCTTCCGTTATCGTGATCTACGTCTTTGCATGATAAAATTTAAATTTTGTTGCTGTTGCCATATAACTCCCAATTTCCATCTCCCGCAGGCTCATGAGTATATATATGTACGGTGAGTATATGTTTAAGAGGACCATACGGATTTAGTATGGGTTTGTACGGTATTCGAAACAAATTGGTATCGAGTTTTTGCTTATCAAAATTGGAAGGGAGGGGAAGACACCGAAGCAAAAGTGAACGAAAAAACCAAAGGAAAAATGGCCCAGGCTTTGCCTGCGGAAAAATGATCTCGGCCGCAAGTCCGGCTCGAGTGGTTTTTCTACCACTATCAGGGCTAGCATGCAGCGCTGGCCACTGCCCACCCAGGTACGTGCTTCAACCAACATCGTCTCATCTGGAACAGCTCCGGAGGCATGGACTGTATATGCCTCAACACCCTTTTGTTGCGCTCCTTACAGATTGTCCACCATTTGTAGTAGAACTGAAACCGACCATGTTCAAGGCCGCGCTGGGAGCCTCGGACGTATTTGTAAGTACAAGAATTGAAACCGAGCATCTGATTACATTGTTTAGCGTAACCTTTTGGTCGGGATTCCTACGCTGTGTGAGGCAGATCGGTAGGTCTGTGCTGTTTTCCTTGGCGGTGGACTGCGAGGTGCTCCGGGTCGGCGAACCGGACAGAGAACCTAGCTTGCTACTGTCCGCGCTCGTGTGCAAGAGTCGGAGGAGGGCGTCCTCGGCAGGAGCTGCAGCGCCGCCTTCCCGGTTCCGGCTCCAGTAGCCGGCTCTTCTCGCCCGATCGACTTTGCTTCCGTGTGCCGTGTTCGCCGCCAAACCCAAAATCTGCCATGTTCGCCGCCATATTTAAACCCAAAATCTAACGCGCGAAGGTGTGAAATCTCGCTCCCAGCGTGACGCGAGACGGCCGTCCCGTTCTCCATCCGACGAATGGAAAGTTGCCAGAAAAATATCTAGAAAAAGGAAAATTTTTCCAGGGCCCACACATCATACACCCTGGCAATTCTGAGAACATCTCCAGAAGATGCGCCAAAATAGCGCAGCGCTAAATAACTGTTTTTTTTACCACACTCGCTGCAAACCTTCTCCAGCAGATGCGCTAAAATACCGCGCGCTGCAAATTTTTAGCGCGGCGCTGCATTTTGCGCTATTCGGAGCGTAATATATCCGGCTCCGGCTACAGCGTGCGCTATCGCTAGCGACGCGCGGGAAGAACCAACAGCTCGGAAAAATCCCCTGCGCGCGACCTCTCCCCTCCGCTTTCTCCTCCGCGTGTCCGTCGGCGCAACTCCGTCGATGGACGGCTCCTCCGGCACCCCTCCCTACTCCGTCCCGCCTGCCGCCGGCGTCGGCGCAATCCTGCCAGCGACCGCGCCAAACCCTGGCTGTGGCGCCACCGCGGGGTCGGCCGCCACTCGCGCCCTCTTCGTGCCGCCATGGACAAGCAACGGCGCAGCGTTGCCGCCCATCGCTCCTCCACCGAGGGGAAAGAGCACCACGAAGCGTGGCGCGGCGGCAACAGTGGGGGCGGGTCCGGCTCCCAAACCGAAGGCACCGCGGAACGGCGCCGCGGCTCGCCGCGCCCAGGCTGCAACGGTCCCGCAAGCGCCTCCCACCCCCGCTCCGCCTCCACCGGCTCCTCGACGGGCACCAACCGCGGCCGCTGTCGCCGCGCGCAACGTGCTTGATGAAATGGCAACTAGGTACAAATTCTATTTTTTGTTTTTTTTGACATACATGCGAGTGTCATAGTAGGATTGTGACATTTGCGTTAATTGTAGTGTCGATGAAGATAGTTTCTTGGAGACTATGGAGGTTGCCGGTTCATCTTTTTCTCAAACGCAAAATGAAGATGAAAATGCGATGGATGAAGAGGTGGAGGAGGAGGAGTACGAGGTGGATGAGGAAGGGGAGGGCATGGTGGAAGCGCCGGGGGGTAGGAAGGCAAACTACACCGTAGATGAGGACGTGTTGCTTTGCAAGACTTGGTTGAAGATTGGTATGGATCCTACGGTTGGCACTGACCAAAGTAGAGACACATATTTGTTAAGGATGAAGGAGTACTTTGATGCCAACAACAAAAGTGGAGTTCGTCGCACCAACCGCTCTCTTCGGTCCCGATGGTCAGTCATCAACCAAGATTGTTCAAGGTGGGCAAGTGTGCAAAAGACGGTTGATGATATCAACCCAAGTGGAAGCAATGATGTTGATAGGGTAAGTTGTTGCATTGTGTTATACTATTTTGTTGACATGTGGATATGTTTTATGTGTTCTTTGCTCATTTCTACTACAATGTAGAACACCATGGGTCAAGGAATGTTCCGAGATGAGGGAAAGAAGACCAAGAAGGGCAAGAAAATCCTCTCCAAGCCATTTACCTTGCACCGTTGCTACAACGTGCTCGCGAATGAGGAAAAGTGGAAGAACCGTGAAAGAATTGATGTGCCAACATTTTTGTCGCAACAAGAAACTGTGGAGGCAACCATCGTTGATGATGATGATTCAGGTGGTGATGATAGAAAGAGAAGAAGCTCCACTCCTCACTCGGTTACCAAAAGTCCGCCGCTTGGAAGGAAGGCCTCCAAATAATTGAAGGGGAAGAAGGCCGGTGATGATGACATAGCGAAAGCTGTGGATAAGATGGCCAAGGCAAGGGAGGAATACAACGAGGTCAAGAAGGAGGCCAAGGCGCGGTGTGTGGCATTGGAGGAGAGGTTGGCGTCCGCCGAGGAGAGGAGGATGGCAATGGAGGAGAAGAAGATGACCAATGAGGAGCATCAAAACTTATTGGACGAAGAGAGGAAGCTCTTTTTCATGGACGCCTCAAACATGGATGAGAGGCAAAAGGAGTACATCAACCTTGCTCGCGACAAAGTGTTGGACAAAAAAAGAAAGTTGGCAAACCTCACGAAGGCCCAAAATGAAGAAATGAGTGCATCGGGAGGCTATGGAGGGCGTGGGAGGCTATGGAGCACCACTTGGAGGCTACGGAGGCATGGGAGGCTTCGGAAGCTTTGGAGGTATGGGGGGGGGGGGATGGGAGGCTTTGGAGCACTACCGGCGGGCTACAGAGGCATGGGAGGCTATGGAGGAATGGGAGCACAAGCGGGAGGCTATGGAGGCATTGGAGCACAAGCGGGAGGCTTTGTAGGCATGGGAGCAGCGCCGGGAGGATTTGGAGCCTATGGAGGCATGGGTCTTGGAAGCATGGGTGGGATGAGTGGGCAAGGCGCCATGGGTGGAATGGGAGCACCAACGGGAGGATTCATGGCCTCCTTGGATGATCCATCTTCGTATACCAAAGAAGCGTATGGAGATTCAACCGACAACACCATCGTCCAAGACTCCGATGAAGATGCCCAACAAGTCTAAAATTTGTGTTTGAACTATGTCATTTGTGTTTGAACCATGTCATTTGTGGATGAACTGTGTCATTTGTGCTTGAACTATGTCATTTAGGTGGTTGGAGGATTTTTAGAGCCATTTATGCATGAATTTTTTGGTCCATTTTGATATTCTTTGTGATGGTTGCAATTGTGTTTTTGGTTTGCGCCTGTAGCGCGCGCTGTATTTTGCAGCGGCTAGCGGAGGCACAAAATTCGCCGAAACAGCACGCACTTCATTTTAGTGCCTCCAGCGGAGGTCGCGCGATTTTGCAGTGCTCAAACACGATAGCGTACGAGATTTCCAGCGCTGCAAAATCGACCGCCTGCTAGAGATGCTCTGAGGACGTCGTCGTGCGTGCTCGCACCAGTGCGACTGTTGCACGATAACGTCGAGATCCTGCTTTGTAGCAAGACATGGCAGATTTTCAATTCTCCATGGAAATACCGAACCGGTACTTCCAATTGGCGGTGGCACAAGAGTAATATTTCTCAGTCAATCAGGGTACAATCAAAAATAAAAAGACGTAGAACGGGCCTCTAGTCCCGGTTTTGCAACCGGGACTATGGAATCGGGACTAGTGGTACTAGCCTCTAGTCCTGGGTCAGTTACGAACCGGGGCTAGAGGCTCTGCACGTGGCCACGCAGCACGGCGCGGGGTAGAGGATCTTTAGTCCCGGTTCGTACCACGAATCGGGACTATATATTCTCTGCCGTGGCAGAATTTTTGGGCCGATTTCTGCCGTGGCAGCCTAATGAGGGTTCTGCCGTGGCATGAGGATCAGTAGAGGAGGGTTGCGTTTGGCGCAAGTGACATGCAACGAAGGAACCCATTACACACAACATCATCATGATTATATAAATACAATTCAATTACATATATATATATATACAATTTGGTTATATGGAGATCACAACCCGTCTATTCGATTACATGGAGATCATTAAATCACTAGAATCCTGAGGTATGGTATTTTCCTTCTGGGTTTATGACATGGTCAACAAGAGATCCCGCCAATTCCTCTTGAATTCCTACCAGGATCTCCCCTGGTTGGATATTCTCCCGCAATTTTTCCAACTATATATAAAAGAATAAGATCAATATGAATACCAATCGTCATAACAAATATTATGAGTGACACTCAAAACAATTTATGAATATATTGTTCACGTACATCTATAAATGCCGCACCGTCCCGCTCACTGACCTCCGATCGAATATACTCGCACACGAAGTATCCACACAAATTAGTCCTTGGTGGCTGTCTCTTGCACTTTACGAGAATATAATTCAATCAAATAATAATCAAGCATGATATAATGGTATTGAAACTAGAATTGAAAAGATGCGCGGACCTAACTCGTACTACTTACCTCGACTCAATGAAGACTAAGATCATCTTTAAATTCACCAACCATAGCATTGGTGAAAGCTTTCCAAACCTTGTCCGACAAAAAATAAAGAATAAATGAGTTATTAGTTACTTGATATCTCAGGATATATATAAACGAAAGAGACTGATATAGTGCGATAATGACTGAAATTACCTCTGGAGTGCAGCTTTAAAGAACGCGTAGTCCAATTCGTCTTTCCTTAGTGAGTCATTGAACTCTTCCAGTGTCAACTTCAATGATTAGCAGAATCCAGTGAAAGTTGTATGATACGTCGTAAATGTATCTATAATTTTTGATGTTCCATGCTTGTTTAGTATCTACTTTGCGTTGTCTTCTCTTTGAGGTATTTTTATATGTTTTTTGGGACTAATCTATTAACAATATGCCACAGTGCCAGTTGCCTGTTTTCTGTTTTTTTTTTGGTTCCAGAAAATTTAGAAAATTAATATTCTCGGAATTGGAAGGGACAAAAGCCAAAGTCAATATTTTACCGTGGGGAGCATGGAGCCAGAAGACGAGACGGAGGAGGGCCTCGAGGGGGCCACACCCCTGTCACATCCCAAGATTTTCCAAATCTTGTAATGTGAAAATAAATGAATAAAATAAAATTTTGTTTGATTTTCAAGGCCAGAAGAAACTTTTTGAATTCAATTGGAACTTAAAACCCATTTGAATTAAATAAAAATCCTAAAAGGATTTAAAAAGATAAACATTTTAAATAAAGGAAAACAAAATATTTTGGAAATACTATTTTGAAACTTTTAAATGAAAGGATTTGATTTCAAATGAAATAGAAGTTTTATAAATAAAGATTATTTTATAAAGCCAATTAAAACCTTGGCCAAGCTTTTGAATTAAAACATTTTATTTTAAATAAAATAGCAAAGGTTTATTTAAAAATAATAAAAGATTGCTTAAATAAAATAATAAGGAATTAATATCCAAATTTTATTCAAATAAAAGGTTTTACCAATTTAATTGAAACATCAAAACTTATTAAATTATTTAAAATAAGTTTTCCAAATATTTGTTATTCACAATTAAAAACCTACTAAAGTGTTTTGGCTTTATTTTAGATTTCAAAATAAATATCTCAATAAAACAAAACCCTATTTGATTAATAAACCTTGGTCTATTTATTTAATTATTAATGGACCCTATAGCAAAAATGTTATTTTGTTTTAAACAAGTTTCCAAGTATTCTTTATTAAACCTACTGATTTGATTTTGAAAATGTTTGAATTTTAAATGGAGATTTTATTAAATAAATCAAACCCTATTTGATTAAATAACTAAAGGGCTATTTTATTTAATTATTAAATAGATCCTAAAAATGAATAAAATATTATTTTATTTTTGGGATTTTGTTTATGTTGAAAAACAGAACCAAAAACTCATTGTAAGTTTGAATTGTTTGAATAGTTTGAGTGAATGAATAATTGATTCAAATTCAAAACAGAAAAATAGAAATAGAAAAGGAAAAGAATTCAAGAAAAAAATATGAAATGGATCTCGCCCAACCGCCCAAATTTCACTCAGCCCACCTTCTCTTATTTCTGAACTGTTTTCTCACTCGCCTCGCACCCGCTAAGTGACGGTGTGGACCTCCTCACACTTCCTTTCCCACCCACTGAGGACCCCACCGCCACGTCCCTCTTCTTCCCCACCCAGACCACCCACCCCTCGCCGCCGTTGCGGCGGAATAACTCGCGTGTACGCCTTAAACACGCGTTGAATCAGCCCTTAACCACGCAGGATAAATCGTCTGCCACCCCTCTTCCGTTTCCCCCAGACACCCCTCCTCGACACGCCCGCAGGCCGTCTCAATTTTTCCCCGAGCATCCTCTGCTCCGACGAGGTTCTCGACCGATTCCGGCAGCCCCTCGCCACCCTTTGCCTCCTCAACCATACTCACATGATCCCCACCTCCTAGCGATCATCCTCGTAGCGCCAGCACGCCCGAAAGCACCCAGACGCGTAACGCGTCTCCACCAGTACGCCACCGATGACCCCCGCGACTCCGGTGAGCTCTAGCACTCGACTCCGTGCGCGCCTTGATCAGTGAATCATGCCGTTTGATTAGTCCGCGTCTTCTGCATCTCCAGGTGCTCGCCAATCACTCGCACGTGGCGCAATCGCGCTTCTTCGACGACTGACCACGCCCGAGGCGCAGCCCCACTCCGGCGAGAAATCAAGCCCACTCCAGAGCGCCCCTCGTCGAACCAACAACGCCTTGAGCATCTCCAGGCTATTGCGAACCAGGTGAGCTTACTCTTTCCCTTTCTCGCTTCCTGCCTCGCCAGCGCCGCCGCCAACTGGCCGCTCCGCCGCTCGCCGTTAACACTTCGCCGCCAGTTCTTGGCAAAGCAGTAGGCACCGTTCGATTCAGATCGAACGAATACGATAGATCCACTTAAGTCGCGAAGAGGTACGCAATAGGGACCATGCGATCTAACTTGATCCAACGCACCGCGTTGCCAATCCAGACGAACCGGTATCAGCCAGTGAGATAGCGACGCGTGGCCCATGTTTGAGTTAAAACAGATTTTTGAATCAGATTTATTTGCAAACTTCAAACCATTGTAACTTTCAAACCACACGTCCAAAAATTATAAATTTTATATCAATGGATTCAGGAGAGCGAGCCCTAGCCAACTGTGGAATTAGTTTAGCCAATAGTATCTGTTAGTTTGCTTGATTTTGCAGATTCTTTTGTGAGCTTGTTTAGAGTATAAAAATTGTTTAAAATTGATTTTAGGGTTAAAACTTTTGCAAAATGGTTTTTTGTGACCTTACTGACCCTAGGAACCAACCCATGATTTGCAAAATGGATTTGGAAAAGTTTAGAATGGATTTATTGGTTTAGTCCATTTCTAGCTAAATAAAACTATTGATTTGTTTATGAAAATGATTTTGAGTAAAAAACTTTGGAGAAAATAGTTTAGACCAAACCTACTGACCCAAAACACCAAGTTTTGCAATAGCAACTCATTTAGTGAAAAACATAAAGTTTTACTTTAATAAAAATAATTTTCACCACATAAAATAATGATTAGATTTAAAAATAGTTTTTGGACCAAAACCCTTTTGCAATTGACTTTGACATTTTGGTGAATGACCAATTTGGAACCTACAAAGTTTAGAAGCCTAGTGGAAACCACCTTTGCAATTAGAACCATCTTTTGCATGCTTGCATGCATTACTTTGACTTTGTCATTTTATGTGTGTTGTTTTGCTTGATTGGTAGATTGAGTTTGTGCCTTGCTTGATTGACTTGTAGTGACTTGAAGAGTGTGATTGTTGCAAGGACAAGGAGTGAACCCATACTCTACCAAAAAGGCAAGTGATGCTTCATACTTTCTATCCTATTACTTTCACTACGCATTAGTAATTTTACTAAGTAAAAACTTGCATGGATTTTGCTAAGTATAAACCTTACAATAGGAAAACCTAGTAGATGAATTCTTAGTAGGATTTTTCCTAAGTTAAGATTCCTACTCTATCAAGCTTAGCCTATCTAATAGAAAACATGGGTGGAATATATATTCACACTATGGAAAAATCTCTAAGTCTGAGGACTTATGTTTTGTTTAATAAAACAACTAAGTTAATGAATCACCTGGGTGGAATGGAAGGATTGGGTTATGTTGAGTGGTTCACAAGGCCCATGTTTATGGTTGACCTTGTGTATCTCACTTGTGGATGGCCACCCAGGAAACAAAGGGATTTGAGATGTCAAATGTTGAGAAGCTTCAAGTGCAACCACTTGGCAATATGGGCTCTGCCATGATCATATAGGTTGCAAGAACTTAGCCATATGGACAGTGGGTGGTAGTGTTTGATAGGTTGGAGCGCGTCCATTTTGGTCTAAGGGAAGGCTTCTGAAAGATCTTGTCTTGGGAAACCAAGTCTTGTGGGGAAAGTGCACCACCTCTGCAGAGTGTAGAATCTAAGTACTTAGCCATGTCCCTGGTAAAGGACAATTTGAGCATCAAGACATGGAAGCAATCAAGAATCTCATCATTCAAATTTCTAAATTTAAAACTTGTGGATTGAATAAGGGTTGTCTGAAATCTTAAATCTTTGATTGGTAGATGCCTTGGAAAGGATCTTCCATCTTTGATTGAGAAAAATGATTTTGTCAAGCAAAAACTTAGTATTTTCAAAATGATAAGAAAAATCTATTTTGAGCAATGCAAGCCTCAACTCCACTTAGCCAAATGCATATAGATGATAGATTCCACTATACTACCATAGTATCACTTGCCAATACAATTCAAAATGTATTGACCCTTTGTGGCTGTAACTTGTATGTTGCAGGTTTGATTGTTTTTAGTGAAGATTGATTGAATAGGATTACAAAGTCTACAACCAACATCTGGCTGTGGCACTTTGAAGATGAAGGACCCCATGACTATAGTTATTCCGCTGCAATGTAATGTAATAGCCAAATGAGCTATGTAAGATGTAATAAAATTATGTTATTCCTGGTTATAAAGTTATATTATGACCTTTGTTTCTTGATATTACATCTTAACTGTGGATGCTAGCTATTGATCTAGGGACTAGCATTGTAAACACAGGAGGAATCTACCTTATTAGGTTGAGACCTCTACAACCCCCTGGCCGCGTGGCCAGGCCTGGCCCGCGCCTGGGGGGGGGGGGTGCAGCCACCTCAGGCAGCCCTCGGCCTCCCTCTTCGCCTATAAGAAGCCCCCGATACCAAAACCCTAAGTACCCGATTAATCTTCCACAAAACAGTCTGTAGCCGCCGCCACCATCGTCCCTAGATCGAGGGGTATCAGAAGCTCTTCCCGGCACCCTGCCGGAGGGGAGAGATCATCCCGGAGGCCTTCTTCATCACCATGCCAGCCTCCAGTATGATGCGTGAGTAGTTCCACCTTAGACTACGGGTCTATGTAGTAGCTAGATGGTAGTTTCTCCTCCTTTGTGCTACCATGTTTAGATCTTGTGAGTTCCATTCATGATCAATATCATCTATTTGTAATCATGCATGTTGTGTTTGCGGGGATCCGATGGATATTGAGATTACTATGTCAGATTGGTTAATGATTCTATCTCATTGATTCTATCATGTCTGTGTTGTTCGTGATCTTGCATGCTCTTTGTTTATAGTAGCTATCTTGGCCAAGTAGATGCTAGTGACTCCAAGAGGGAGTATTTATGCTCGATAGTGGGTTCATGCCTCTATTTAATCTAGGGAAGTGACAAAAATCTCTAAGGTTGTAGATGTGCTGTTGCTACTAGGGAGAAAACAACGATCTCTTATTCAAGGAACAAGTGGATTTTTTACCTTACACACTTTGCTTAAAGCAGTTATCCGTTCCTTGCAACTTAATACTAGAGGGGGTTCGGATGATAACCTGAAGGTGGATTACTAGTAATAGATGCAGTTGGATTGCGGTCTATGTATATTGTTGTATTGCCCAATCAAATCTCATAGGATCATGAATGTCTAGTATTGCATTGTTATTCCTTGCTCTGTCCTGTCAATTGCCCCGCTGTAATTTGTTTACCCAGCATGTTATGTTGTTTATCTTAAGGAGAACACCTCTAGTGAACTATGGACCCCGGTCCAATCTTTACCATTGATACATCTTCCACGGTTACTGTTTACTTTCTGCAAGCCACCATTACCTTCCACACCATACAGTTAATCCTTTGTTTTCAGCAAACTGGTGAGATTGACAACCTCACTGTTCGTTGGGGCAAAGTCTTGAGTTTGTGTTGTGCATGTTTCTATTTGCTAGCAACACCTTTGAGTCGTTTCCTTCCTCCTACTGGTTCGATAACTTGGTTTCTTGCTGAGGGAAAGACTTGCTGCTGTAATTATCATACCTTCCTCTTGGGGTTTCCCAACGAAGCTCTATAGTTATCTGAGCTGCATCAAGCCTTTTTCTGGTGTTGTTGCTGGGGAGGCGAAGGACGGCTTCACAAGGGGAGTCCTTCACAACCTTTCTCTTTACTTTGTTTTTGTTTTGCTTGGTTTCTTTTGCCTTGTTTTGTTTGCCTCTTTTTATCAAAAACTCCAAAAAATTATTTTCGTTTGGTTTGCTTTCTCTTATGAAAAACAGAAAAATTAGTTCCTACTCTAGTTGCTGCTGCTGCTGTTGGTTTGCTCCACTTTTGCAAAAATGAACTCTGCTGAGAACACCAAGTTGTGTGACTTCACTAGCACAAACAACAATGATTTCCTAAGTACACCTATTGCTCCACCTGCTCCTGATGCTACCTTTTATGAAATTAAGCCTGCTTTGTTAAATCTTGTGATAAAAGAGCAATTTTCTGGTGCTAGTTCTGATGATGCTGCTACCCACCTCAATAACTTTGTTAAACTTTGTGAGATGCAAAAATATAAGGATGCAGATGGAGATATTATTAAGCTCAAATTGTTTCCTTTCTCCTTGAGAGGAAAAGCTAAAGAATGGTTGCTATCCTTGCCTAGAAATAGTATTGATTCTTGGATTAAGTGCAAAGATGCTTTTATTGGAAAATACTATCCTCCTGCTAAGATTATATCTATGAGAAGTGAAATAATGAAATTTAAACAACTTGATAATGAACATGTTGCTCAAGCTTGGGAAATAATGAGATCTTTGGTTAAGAATTGTCCCACTAATGGACTTACTGCTTGGATGATTATCCAGAATTTTTATGCAGGTTTAAACTTGTCTTCAAGAAACCTGTTGGATTCTGCTGCTGTAGGTACCTTTATGACCATTACTTTGGGTGCTGCAACAAAGCTCATTGATAATATGATGGTCAACTATTCTGAATGGCACACTGAGAGAGCTCCACATGGTAAGAAGGTAAATTTTGTTGAAGAAACCTCCTCTTTGAGTGATAAGATTGATATTATCATGGCTATTCTTGTTAATGGAAAGGCTCATATAGATCCAAATAATGTTCCCTTAGCCTCTTTGGTTTCTCAAGAAGAGCAAGTTGAAGTGAACTTCATTAGAAAGAACAGTTTCAGCAACAATGCCTATAGGAATAATTTTGGTAGTAACAATAATTATATGCCTTATCCTCGTAATAATGGCGATACCTATGAAAACACCTACAACAATACTAGAAGTGCTCCCTCTGAACTAGAAGTCATGCTTAAAGACGTTATTAGTAAACAAACCACTTTCAACAAGACTATGGAGGAAAAGCTTTTAAATGTTGAGAAAAATATTTCCTCTTTGTCTGAAGCACAATCCTCTTTGATTAATAAAATGGCTGCTAAACCAGAAACCTTGGAAAATACCTTTGCTGCTACTCATGCCAGACAAGTTACTATTGATGAAAATGTTAAATTGTTAGCTCAACTACATGCTAAGTGGGAAAGAGAAGCTGAAATTTCTAGAAACAATAGTGTGTGCACTATTACCACCACCAATATGGATGCCACCAAACCACAAGAAGTCCCTATTCCTCCTACCACAGTGCCTAAACCCAATGAGTCTACTACCAGTGATGCTAAGTTTGATTTTGATCTTGATGGTTGCAATATTTCTGAAGTGATTATGTTCCTACAAAAGCTTTCTAGAAGTCCTAATGCTAGTGATATGAATGTAGCTTTCACCAAACACATTACATGTGATCTTATTAAAATTAAGGAAGAAAAGTTGAAACACAAAGCCTCTATTCCTAGGAAAGTAGAAGATAGTTGGGAACCCATCATTAATATGCAAGTGAATGACTTTGATCTCAAAGCTTCATCTTACCTTGGTTCCAATGTCTCTATTATGCCTAGAATGATTTATGAAATGCTTGATTTGCCACCTTTTGAAGATTGTTATTTGGATGTCCCACTTAATGATAATGCTAAAAAGAAACTCATGGGGAGTGTTAATGGTGTTCTTATTATGGTTAATAATGATTATGTCCCTGTTGATTTCTATGTTTTGGATGTTGAATACAATGCTTCTTGTCCTATTACTTTGGGAAGACCTTTTCTTAGAACTGTTGGTGTCGTCATTGATATGAAAGAAGGCACAATTAAATATAAATTTCCATTCAAGAAAGGTATTGAACACTTCCCTATGAGGAAAGAGAAGTTGCCTTTTGCTCCTCCCTTGAAAGCAAGGTTTGATGTTAATGCTTCTTCATTTGAAAATACTTGATTCTTGCTTCTTCTGCCTAACTTAAAGGCGTTAAAGAAAAGTACTTCTTGGGAGATAACCCAATAGTTTTCTTGAGTATTGGAAGTTATTACTTCTGTAATAACCTCTCCTTATCCTTCTTATTTGATTTTTTGTGCCAAGAATAACCTCTAATGAGAGGGAAGTAATGAAGGGTTTCGCGGCATAGTAAATCAAAATTTTCTACGGATGCGAACAGAGGGAAGCCAAGATCTAATCTAGGAGATGCAAACAACGAGAGAGATTGGATTAGATCTTCATACCCTTGAAGATTCACAATGAACGCTCGTCTAACGTGGGTGATGTAGTCGTACTCGCTTCTCCTCCTCGCGATCTGATCCGATCTAGCACCACAAGTGGCGATGCCTCCGTGAGATGCACACGTGCGGCACCTCGACGTCTCCTCCTTCCTTGGTCCAGAAAGTATGGTGGAGAGATGGGTTGGATCTACAACGCGACGGCGCGGTGCAATTGGTGGAGAATTTCTGCAGCAGGGCTTCACCTGGCGGTCGGGAGAGAGGAGGGCAGCAGGGCGGCTAGGGTTGGAGGGGAAGGTGTAGGGGGTTGGTGCGCCCCCAGCCCTCTATATATAGAGGGGTGGGTGCAGCCCTAGCCCCTCCCCCAAGCCAAGGCCGGCGGCCCCAAGGAGGAACAGTGGGGGGCAAGGAAACCCCCCCTTCTAGAAGCTCTATCTAGAGTTTAAACCTCTCTTAGCCGGCTGGGCCCTATTGGGCCTTGTGCCCCTGGCCCAATGCGTCCAGGTCACTCCCTCATAGGCCCATGCCCCCTCCCGGAAGGTGGGGCCACGTTGGTCCCCTTCCGGAAGGTTCTAGAAGCTTCCGGTACAATACCGATTAACCCGGAACAATTCCGAACTCCAAAAACTGCACTGCCTTATATGAATCTTATTCTCCGGACCACTCCGGAACCTCTCGTGATGTCCTGGATCCCATCCGAGACTCTGAACAAAAACTCATAAACCAATTATCCAATCTATCCTAGCGTCGAGACACGTTAAGTGTGTGACCTGCGGTTCGAGAATATGCGACATGATCTTCTATCAATAATCAACAATGGGTCCGAAACCCATATTGACTCCCACACATTCATCGATGATCATATCGGATGAACCACGATGCCAGGATTCAATCAATCCCATATATATATTCCCTTCGTCTCGCGATATTTTACTTGCCCGAGATTTGATCGTCGGTACTGTCATACCTAGTTCAATCTCGTTCACAAAAAGTACTTTACTCGTTCTAATCTGATATCACTTTGTGATTAACTCCTTAACCACATGCTTGCAAGCGGTGTTGATATCGACACCGAGTGGGCCAAGTATATCTCTCCGACTTGGGAGGACAAATCCCATCTCGATACATACAACCCAATGATACTTTCCGATCACCGAGAGACACCTTTATGATCACCCTCTCATAGGATGACGTTTGATGACCTCAAAGATTTCTTCGATACCGTGGAGTTGTATTATCTCATGGTCTAAGGAATAAAATATTTGACATAAGAAAAGCTTCGCAAAGACGAACACGATGACACGATCTAATTGCTTCGCTTAGTTTGGTTCATCCACCATATCATTCTCCCAATGATATGATTTCATTATTAATTGACAACTCATGTCCATGGTTAGGAAACCTTAACCATCATTAATCAATGAGCTAGTCCATAGAGGCGATTAGGGACACGGTGTTGTTCACAAACCACACAAGTATTAAAGTTTCCGCTAATACAATTCTAGCATGGAATATAAACATTATCATGAATAAGAATTATAATAATAACATCTTTATTATTGCCTCTAGGAATAATTCCAACAGTCTCCCACTTGCACTAGAGTCAATAATCTAGTTTACATTTGGCAACAATCTCACACCCATGGCAATCGAGGTGCTTGATCATGTTTTGCACGCGGAAGAGGTTTAGTCAACGCGGATCTGCGACATTCAGATCTGTATGTACTTTGCTAATCTTCGATCTCCATCCGCTATATAATCTCGGATTATATGAAACTTGTTGTTGATATGCTTGGTCTTTGGATGATATCTTGGTTCCTTAGCGAGTGCTATGGCGCGGTGTTGTCACACAATATCTCCAGTGGGTCCAATGCACTTGAACCACTCAAGCTCGTGATGAAGTTTCGATCCAAACTCCTTCACTTGACGCTCTGCAGCAGCCATGTATTCCGCTTCTCATGTAGATCCCGCGATCATGCTTTGCTTGCAGCTTCTCCACTCATAGCTCCTCCATTCAAAATATACACGTATCCGTGAGATTTAGAATCATCCTTGTCGATGTCAAAACTAGCGTCGACGTAACCTTTACTGACAGCTGTTCATCACCCCATAGACTAAGAACATTTCTTTAGTTCTATTTAGGTACTTTAGGATGTTCTTCACGGTTGTCGATGTTCCACTCGGATCACTTTGATACCGCTCGTCAAACTAAGAGCATTGGACACATCCGGTCTAGTACACAAGATGGCATACATGATGGAACCTATGGCCGAGGCATAAGGCACTTTGCTCATAGCTTCCTATCATTTCATCAGAATGGACACCGAGCCTTGCTCAATATCTTACCCGACAACATAGGCATCGAACCTTTCTTTGCCTTATCCATTCGAACCTTTTCGAACTTTGTCTAGGTATGTACCGCTTAAAGCTATCAGGCGTCTTTGTCTATCTCTATAGATCTTGATGCCCAATATATAAGCAGCTTCACCTAGGTCTTTCATTGAAAAACACTTGTTCAAATAACTCTTCACATCGTTAAGCATGCTGATGTCATTTCCAATAATCAATATGTCATCCACATATAGTACCAGAAACATCACCGAGCTCCCACTCACTTTCTTGTAGATGCAAGCTTCGTAGCAATTTGGAACAAATCCAAAGCTCTTGATCACTTGATCAAAACGAAGGTTCCAACTCCGAGATGCTTGCTTCAGTCCATAAATGGAATGCTGAAGTTTTCATACTTTATCAGCATCCTTAGGATCGACAAAACCTTCGGGTTGCATCATATACAACTCTTCATCAATGTTGCCATTGAGGAAAGCAGTCTTGGCATCCATCTGCCATATTTCATAATCATAAAACGCAGCAATTGCTAATAAAATCTGAATGGACTTAAACATCACTACGGGAGAGAAAGTCTCATCGTAGTCAACACCTTGAACTTGTCGAAAACCTTTCGCAACAAGCCGTGCTTTATAGACGGTAACATTACCATCCACGTCCGTTTTCTTATTGAAGATCCATTTGCACTCAACGGCCTTTCGGTCGCTAGGAGGGTCCACCAAAGTCCATACTTGGTTTTCGTCATGGATCCCAATTCGGATTTCATGGCTTCTAGCCATTTCTCAGAGTCTGGGCTCATCATTGCTTCCTCATAGTTCGTAGGTTCACTGTCTTCTACTAACAAGACAAGACAGGCTGCATTACCACTCGGGAGGGGCACGCGACCTTGTCGACTGCGACGCTCAAGATAAAGATCGTCCAAGCTTCATGATCCTTGTCATTAGCTTCCTCTATTGTTGGTGCAGGCGACACTGGAACAATTTCAGGTGCTGCGCTACTCTCCAACTCAAGAGAAGGTTCAATAACCTCGTCTAGCTCTACTTTCCTTAACTCACTTCTTTCGAGAGAAACTCCTTCTCAAGAAATGAACCATTCTTTGCGACAAACATTTTGCCTTCAGTTCTGTGATAGAAGGTATACCCAATAGTTTCCTTAGGGTATCCTATGAAGACGCATTTCTCCGCTTTGGGTTCGAGCTTATCCGGCATCAATTTCTTGACGTAAGCTTCGCATCCCCAAACTTTGAGAAACGACAACTTAGGTTTAGCACCAAACCACAGTTCATACGGTTTCGTCTCAACGGATTTAGATGGTGCCCTATTTAAAGTGAATGCAGCGGTTTCTAATGCATAACCCCAAAATGATAACGGCAAATCAGTAAGAGACATCATTGATCGGACCATATCTAATAAGGTTCGATTCCGTCGTTCAGACACACCATTGCGCTGTGGTGTTCCGGGTGGCGTGAGTTGCGAAACAATTCCTCTTGCTTTAAGATGCGTGAGAAAATCATAACTCAAATATTCACCTCCACGATCGGATCGTAGAAACTTAATCTTTCTGTTACGATGGTTCTCCACTTCATTCTGAAATTCTTTGAACTTTTCAAACGTTTCAGATTTATGTTTCATTAAATAGATATACCCATATCTACTTAAGTCATCGGTAAAAGTGAGAAAATAGCGATATCCACCGCACGTCGAAACACTCATCGGTCCGCATACATCGATATGTATGATTTCCAAGAAGTCCGTTGCTCGCTCCATCATACCGGAGAACGGGGTTTTGATCATCTTGCCCATGAGGCATGGTTCGCATGTGTCAAATGATTCAAAATCAAGAGACTCCAAAAGTCCATCAGAATGGAGTTTCTTCATGCGCTTTACACCAATATGACCTAGACGACAGTGCCACAAATAAGTAGTATTATCACTATCTACTTTGCATCTCTTAGCCTCAATGTTATGGATGTGTGTTTCATCCCTTTCGAGATTTAGAAGAAATAAACCATTCACAATAGGTGCATGACCATAAAAGATGTTACTCATATAAATAGAACAACCAGTATTCTCCGATTTAAATGAATAACCGTCTTGCAATAAACAAGATCCAGAAATAATGTTCATGCTCAACGCAGGCACATAATAACACCTATTAAGGTTGAAAACTAATCCGAAGGTAAAACTAAGGAGAGCGTGACGACGCCATCACATCAACTCTTGATCCGCTTAACGCCAGCATCGTCACCTCATCCTCGCAGTCGCCGTCTATTCCGTAGCTCTGCTTCGAGTTACAAATATTAGCAACCGAACCGTATCAAATACCTGTGCACTACAACGAGGGATAGTAAGGAAAACATCAATAACATGTATATCAAATATACCTTTGATGGTGCCAGCCTTCTTGTCCGCTAAGTACTTCGGACGATTGCGCCAAAGGACCCTTGTCCTGCAATAGAAGCACTCGGTCCGGTTTAGGACCAGACTTGAGCTTCTTCTCGAGGGCAACGCTTGCCGCCTTTCTTGAAGGGCTTCCTTGCACCCTTACCTTTCTTGAAGGCGGGAGTCTTGTTGACCATCAACACATGATTATTCTTTTTGATGTTCACCTCCGCTACTTTCATCTTAGCAAAGAGCTCAGTGATCATATCAGTGGAACCAATCTGATTGTGATCAACTACAAAACTTTTGTAGCTAGGAGTGTCAATCTTGAGCTCCTCTAGAATCTTGCAGTCCAGTTGCTCAAGGCGTTGAGTGTAGCCCGTCATCTCAATGGCGTGCTCACTAACGGAACTCCCTTCCTCCATCTTGTAGTTAAAGAATTTCTTAGAGATCTCACATCTCTCAGAACGGGCTTGAGTCTGAAACATGTTTTTCAGCTCCTCGAGAATCTCAAAGGGCCCGGCGAACTCCTCAAAACGATCTTGAAGATCTGATTCCATAGCATACAACATGGCGATCTTAATCAAATAATAATCATCCTTGCGCGACTGATAAACAGCTTTTTCATCAGCCGACGCATCTATAGCAGGGGCGTCACCTAGCGCTTTCTCAAGGACATAGTCCTTTTGTCCGCCAGCGAGAATGATTCTCAGAATGCGGAACCATTTGGTGAAGTTAGACCCATTGTTTCTAAGCTTTTCTATCTCAGCAAAAACGTTGAAGTTGAAGTTGGACTTGGCCATGTGATCTACAGTATTTGCAAGTACAATTTAGACTATGTTCATGATAAATAGTTCAACTTAATCAAATTACTAGATGAACTCCCACTAAATTCAACATCCCTCAAGTTGTTTAGTGAACACGATCCAAATTCACCACACCTAATCCGATCATGACGAGAAGAGATGTGGTTTCAATGGTGGACAGCGAAGTGTCGATCATATCATTCATATGACTCATGCTTAACCTTTCGGTTCTTGTGTTCCGAGGCCATGTCTGTACATGCTAGGCTCGTCAAGTTAGACCCAAGTATTTCCGCGTGTGCAAAACTGGCTTGCACCCGTTGTATGTGAGCGTAGAGTCTATAGCACCCGATCATCACGTGATGCTTGGACACGACGAACTTTCGCAACGGTGCATACTTGGGGAGAACACAATTTTTATCTTGATCTTTAAGTGAGGAATCATCTTATAATGCTACCGTCGTGATCTAAGCATAATAAGATACATAAAAGGATAAACATCACATGCATATAACTTTATGTGACATGGTATAGCCAATCTTCGCGCAATGATCTCCATCTTGTGCGTTCCGGCATGATCTCCATCACTCCACCATGATTGCCTCCACCACGAATAGCAACTACAACTATTGCTAACTACTTAGCGATAAAGTAAAGCTATTACATGGCGTATAAGAAGTTGACTCGCATGTCATACACAATTATAAAGACAATCATATGGCTCCTGCCGGTTGTGTACTCATCGACATGCAAGTCGTGAAACATTACAAAACATGATCATCGCATACAATATACACATCACATCTTGGGACATACCATATCACAGAAAACACTCCCTGCAAAAACAAGTTAGACGCCTCTACTTTGTTGTTGCATGTTTTACGTGGATTATGGGAGTAGATGCTAAGAACGATTCTTACCTACGGAAAGCCACAACGGTGATATTATGGTTGCCAAAATCCGGTGTTAATCCCATGACAACTATAGTGAGAGAAACTGACATCCACCAGCCGCATGTGTGGAACAAGCCACATGTCAAGTGCGGAGCCGGTCTCGCGAACGACGTCGCGTAAGGTTGGCCTGGACCGCTTCAATCTCACTATCCCGCGTCATAAGAAGAACACAAACAAGAGGCTTGCAACAGAAAACATCAACGCCCGCAACAACCATGTTGCGTTCTACTCGTGAAACACATCTACGCATAGATCTAGCTCTGATACCACTGAAGGGTTTCGCGGCATAGTAATCAAAATTTTCTACGGATGCGAACAGAGGGAAGCCAAGATCTAATCTAGGAGATGCAAACAACGAGAGAGATTGGATTAGATCTTCATACCCTTGAAGATTCGCACAGCGGAACGTTCATCGGAACGTGGGTGATGTAGTCGTACTCACTTCTCCTCCTCGTGATCCGATCCGATATAGCACCACAAGTGGCGATGCCTCCGTGAGATGCACATGTGCGGAACCTCGACATCTCATCCTTCCTTGGTCCAGCAAGTATGGTGGAGAGATGGGTTGGATCTACAACGCGACGGCGCGGTGCAATTGGTGGAGAATTTCTGCAGCAGGGCTTCGCCTACAAGCAGTCGGGAGGGAGAGAGGAGGGCAGCAGGGCGGCTAGGGTTGGAGGGAAGGTGTGGGGGTTGGTGCGCCCAGCCCTCTATATATAGGGGGGCGCAGCCCCAGCCCCTCCCAAGCCAAGGCCCCAAGGAGGAAGAGTGGGGGGCAAGGAAACCCCCCTTCTAGAAGTTCTATCTAGAGTTTAAACCTCTCTTGGCCGGCTGGGCCCTATGGGGCCTTGTGCCCCTGGCCCAATGCGGCTAGGGCACTCCCTCATAGGCCCATGCCCCCTCCCAGAAGGTGGGGCCACGTTGGTACCCTTCCGGAAGGTTCTAGAAGCTTCCGGTACAATACCGATTAACCCGGAACAATTCCGAACTCCAAAAACTGCACTGCCTTATATGAATCTTATTCTCCGGACCACTCCGGAACCTCTCGTGATGTCCTGGATCCCATCCGAGACTCCGAACAAAAACTCATAAACCAATTATCCAATCTATCCTAGCGTCGAGACACGTTAAGTGTGTGACCCTGCGGGTTCGAGAATATGCAGACATGATCTTCTATCAATAATCAACAATGGGGTCTGGAAACCCATATTGACTCCCACACATTCATCGATGATCATATAGGATGAACCACGATGCCAGGATTCAATCAATCCCATATATATATTCCCTTCGTCTCGCGATATTTTACTTGCCCGAGATTTGATCGTCGATGCACTGTCATACCTAGTTCAATCTCGCTCACAAGAAGTACTTTACTGCTCCGTAATCCGATATCACTTTGTTGATTAACTCCTTAACCACATGCTTGCAAGCGGTGTTGATATCGATTACCGAGTGGGCCCGAAGTATATCTCTCTGACTTGGGAGGGACAAATCCCATATCGATACATAGAACCCAACAGATACTTTCCGATCACCTGAGAGACACCTTTATGATCACCCTCTCATAGGATGATGTTTGATGACCTCAAAGCTTTCTTCCGATACTAGGGAGTTGTATTATCTCATGGTCTAAGGAATACAATATTTGACATAAGAAAAGCTTCGCAAAGACGAACACGATGACACGATCTAATTGCTTCGCTTAGTTTGGGTCTATCCACCATATCATTCTCCCAATGATATGATCTCATTATTAATTGACAACTCATGTCCATGGTTAGGAAACCTTAACCATCATTAATCAATGAGCTAGTCCATAGAGGCGTACTAGGGACACGGTGTTGTTCACAAACCACACAAGTATTAAAGTTTCCGCTTAATACAATTCTAGCATGGAATATAAACATTATCATGAACAAGAGTTATAATAATAACATCTTTATTATTGCCTCTAGGGCATAATTCCAACAAGTAAGATTTGGGGAGTTGTTGACCCGAAACATATTTTTGTGCTCCACTGTAAAAATTCGTGTAAAATATCTGTAAGTAGGATTGAGATGTAATTATCTAAATAAATGCCCCAGGTTGTTAGATATCTTTCTTTAGTTTAACACTTTTTGATTTGAGCAACAGAAGGTCTTCGAAAAAATCGGTTTCTACCTACTGGTCTGTTTTGACAGATTTCTGCTATTATTTGCATTTGCTTCTTATTGATTCCTGTTGGGTTCTTTTTGGGAAATTGAGATTTTTTAGGGAATTGCTACAGTATATTGTGTCTAGTGAAAGTTTTGCTGTTTTAAAACTAAACCCCAAGGGTCCATTATATTTTGAATGCACTAATGTTGCTAATGATGATTGTGTGAAGTTTTGTATGAAGGAAAATTTTCAGGTGTAAAGGAAGAATGATGTAATGAGATGAAGAATGGACAAAAGCTCAATTTTGGGGATGCCACCCTGTGTCACCCCAATAAATATTCAAGAGGTACAAGCGTTAAAGCTTGGGGATGCCCAAGGCATCTCCTTCTTCATCAATAAAAATATCAGGTCTTTCTAGACACTTCATTTTTATTTTTTCATGCAGAGTTGTGTTGTTCTTGGAGCGTCTTAGTTTTTGTTTTTGGGTTTTGTTTGCTTAGTTTGCTTGAATAAGGTAGTTTGGACCCCCGTTCTCGCGGTGTTGTTTCAAATAAGTTGATTGGTGTTGGAGAGGAGTAGGAAGTTCTTGCTTAATAGTACAAGGATGATCTTGCTTTGACTATGACTTAGACTCTATCATGTCATGCTATATGTTGTTGTTACCTTATGCTTAGTTATTATTTCTGTAGCGTGACTTGCTCCAAACAATTCGGATTGCTTAATGTGCCTTGAAAGAATCATGTGTTGTTTTAGCATACAAAAGCATAGTATTGTGGTATTCTCCTTTGATGCTTTGTTTGGGTTGACTTGACACATGCTCACACGATGTTATGACTATGAACCAGTCACCATAGACTCTATGATAATTTAGTTTTTGACTTGTAGTTCCACTTTATGCTTTGATTAGTAATGTTTTGTCGCTCTGCATGATTATGGCCATTATTGCTCTCTTAGTTGGTCGCTCCCAGTCTTTTTCTAGCCTCCACTTGTATGTGTAAGATCTACTCATGCATCCAACTCCCAAGACACCAAGTTATTCCAAAGTGTCCACTATAAATTCCTATGCATGGTGTGTTATACCATTCCAAGTGTATTCTTGTTTTATCTATCTTCCAAATTAAAATTGTTATGTTAAACTTAGTGATTAAATCTCTCACAAACTTGATGGCACACTTTATTTTTCTTGCCGCTAATAAACTTGAACCATTGTGTCATCTATGTTGGATATGCTTGCACTTATACGTTGGAATTAGCAGAACTGTGCTATCACGGAGAACGCTTTCAACACTTGTAAATATCTACCCACTTGATATCATGATCTTTTGTTTGCGGATGTCATTGGTGCGAAATGAAAGGGGAGCTTGTAAGTCCATGGAGTTATGTATGTGTGTTAGAGAAATGCTTGGGCCGCTAGCCTAAGCCATGCATAATCATGGTGGAAACTTGCAGCATCACCATAGTGAGCAATCTATGAAGCATTCTTCTTATAAAAAAAGATATAGAGATTGATAAAAAAGAGATGAGAAAAGAGGAAAGAGAGAAAAAAGCACCATTTTACCATGGTAAATAAGAAGATTGCTGAGATACTCATTGTCTGCTTGCCTTGTCATTTTGATCATGGGATAGCTCCTGTATCATGTGCAATGGGTACCCCATTGGCGGTTCTCTATGATACACATGTACTTACTATGACAAGAACTTACCGGTGACTAAAGTTGAGTAGCATGAGGAGCGACCCTCATACTCAAGGGACATGAGATTGCCAACTTATACTTTGTCAAGCATATACTCCATAGTTTGTTCACTTTAACGTTAATCACTTCAAGATTCTTATGATAGGGGCAATGAGAGCTGAAAGCTAACAAGTACCATAATTTTTGGAAGCTCTTTATAAGACTTTAAATCCCTTCTTCCCTTTTATGAAGGGCCTTTCTTCCACTATTATATTAAGTCTCCACCTTCTATCCTTAGGCACCAATTAATAGAGAATAGTTCCCATTCTTAGTTTTATGTGCATTATCCCAAAACTTATTGATTGATTCATAATGTTGATATTGCTTGCTCTTGAACTATTTGTATCTAGTCACTCTTATGAACTTTGTAGGTGTCTTATGCATTTATTGCTACTCCATGAGGGACAAGCTGAATGCCACTATGCTATGTTTTCTATATGTGAAATAAAAAAACGTCTTTCAATGCATTGTTATTCATGATCATTGTTTGTAACCTTTCATGTTGCATGCATAGTTACTTTGTCTTATTGTTAGAACTTCTTCTTTCATGCTCATGTTTAGAGTTCTTTGTGAAGGGGTTCGTAGCATGGAAAACAAAAATTTTCTATCGCATACAAACAAACAAGCCAAGATCTATCTACTAGATTGTAGCAACGAGTCGATGGAATAACTTACCCTCGAAGATTCCAAAGCGTTTAACGAGAGCAGATTCTCGTGGGTGATGTAGTCGTACACTTCCGATCTCAAGATCGCGTAGACGATCCTTCCTGCGTGCTCCAAGGCGCTTCGCAATCGGTCACACGTTCGGTACTGACGAAGACCTTCCTCTCCTTGTTCCAAAGAAAATGGAGGTTGTAGCACTCTCTCGCGATTCCGCAAAGACAACGCGTGGTACCGAAGTAGAGGGAAATCCCGCAGGCTTCCTTAAGCGCCGAGCGGGTATGGCGGATTATGAGAGAGGGCTATTAGTGGTCTATAGATTAGACACACCAATTAGAAGGCTCTAAACCGCAGGCTAAAGCAATTAGAAGCTCTAAACCAAAACGACTCTAAACCGGAGATTTAGAAGAGATAGGAACTTGTGTGTCTCAAGGAGGAGCCCTGCCCCTCCTTTTATGGGTGGAGGGGCCTTGGCCAGGAGGGAGGAGTCCTCCCCAACTCGGCCTAGGGCTTGGGCGCCTGGAGGAGTGGGACTCCTCCTCCAAGTTGGTTCCAACTCCTCTTGCTTGTTTCCACAGTTTCCTGCTTCCCACAGTTTCTAGTTTGACTTTCAAACGGCAATTTGACTTTCATGTTTTGGAACAGCAAGAACACTTAGTACATGATGCAATCATTCAATGACACACTCATGTACCCTCCCCGAGTGCCGGACAATCCGAACCTTCTAGAACATTCCCTATGAAAACACCTAATCATTCACAAGTCCAAACGGACTTTCCTTATATGAAGCTTATTCTCCGGACCATTCCGGATCACCTCGTGATATCCCGGATCCCATCCGAGACTCGAACAACATTCGTCTCTTTCTCATAATACCATAACTACTCAAAACAACGTCGAATCCTTATGTGTCTCCCTACGGTTCGTGAATTATGCGGACATGATCGAGACACTTCCCCTAACAATAACCAATAGAGGAATCTGGAAATTCATATGGCTCCCACATATTTCTACGATTACTTTGCGATCGAATGAACCACTTACATACGATACCAATTTCCCTTTGTCTCACGATAGTTTACTTATCCGAGGTTATGATCGCTTCAGATCTCTCGCATACCTAGTTCAACCTCACATCGATAAGTACTCTTTTCTCGTTCCGTGATATGTGATCCCTTGTGAGCTACCACATGCTTGCAAGCTAATTGGATGACATTTCACCGAGAGGGCCTGAGTATATCTATCCGTCATATGGATGGACAAATCCCACTCTTGATCCATGTGTTTCAACCAATACTTTCCAAACACTCAATGCCACCTTTATAGCCACCCAGTTACGGTGTGGTGTTTGATGTCATCAGAGCATCCATCCGGTAAAGGTGATATGCATGATCTCATGGTCGAAGGAATTAGGTTACTATGTATCAGAAAGCATATAGCAATTGAACTATTGAAATGACTTGATCTTTATGCTACGCTTATCTATAGGAGTATGTCCATCACATCATTCTCCTAATGATATGATCCTGTTGTTAATAACATCTCTATGTTCATGATCAGGAAACCATGATCATATATTAACCAACAAGCTAGTTTAACAAGGCTTTACTAGGGACTCTTATTTTAGTTTACAAATCACACAAGTATTAATGTTTCCGGTTAATACAATTATAGCATGGTATGTAAACATTTATCATAAGTGTGAAGATATGATAATAATCACTTTATTATTGCCTCTTGGGCATATCTCGCAATCTCCCACTTGCACTAGAGTCAATAATCTAGTTTCAAACCTTTGTGTATTCAACACCTATGGCTTTCCGGTGTTGTTGTATGTACACGATTGCTAGTGGTCAATCGATCTCCGATCCGACACTTCCAGGTCCGTGTGTAATTGCATGTCTTTGCGTCTCTACGCATCACTCATTCTCTAATGAGATGGCTTTGTATAAATTTGGTCTTTCGGTTGTGACCTTTAGCTCTTTGGGGTTAAAACATGTTGATAATATTGTCGCACAATATATCTTCATAGTATTATCCTCTCGTGAACTACACCTAGTTTGATAACAAACTACTTGACACAAATGCCCTCTTTTGTCGCTATAATAGCAGTCATATACTTAGCCTTTTGTTGTAGTATGTCACAATGTCTTAACTTTGGAAATCATCCAAATCCATTATGGAACTCACTTTCCATTATATTGTGCCACCCTTAGTTTAGATTGAGATAAACTTAATTTGTACTTTGACAAAGCTAGTATCAATGTAGTACTTTTACAATGAACTAACCATCTATTTGTCTCTTCTACAAATATTATACTCTTAGTTCTTCCAAAAGATCATAAGAATATCCTTACTATTGTCCAATGATCATCTTACAAATCATTCTGGTATATGCTCACAATATTTAGAGCATAGGACATATCTGGATTTGTACATATCACAGTATGATTGATATAAATATTCTTTGTGATTTCATACATCAAGTATCAATCTATACTTGATTATTTGTTTCACTTTACCAAATGTCAATACACTTGAATATATCATCAATATTGAACTCATTCAATCCTTTCTGTGCGACAAGAACCTTTTCTTGTAGTTTCTATATTGAACTCATTCAATATCTCGTCTATGTACTTCTGGCACAACCATATTAGTGTCTATTGATGCCAAATATTTGGGTTTTGCCTAAGTCTTTCATCGGGATGAAATTCTTAATATGTGTTAATAAAAGATACATTATTTCCAATCAACAATATGTCTTCCACATAATGTATTAGAAACATGTCTTAGCGCTCCCACTTAATTTCTTGCAAATGCAAGCATCTTCATCGTCTCTGATGAACTTTTAAACTCCTTTAACAGTTTCATCACAGTGAAGATTCCAACTCCGCTATGCTCACTTTAACCATTGAAGTTTGCATATGCTTTTAGCATCCTTTTGAATTAACAAAACCCTATGGACCATGTTATGCACATGTCCTAGGTAACGATTCTATTAGAAGAACTTGTTTTGTTTATTCAACTACCATATAACAAATTATATGTAATGGTTGCTACATTAATCCGTCTAGACTAAATATCGCTGTGAAAGATCAGACCTTGTCATAGTCAACCTTTGAACATTGTTGTGAACTCTTTCCCAACATGTCGACTATTTCATAGATGTAAAACATCCATGTCTATTTCTTTATAGATCCAGGCACAACTGTAAGGTCTTACACCTTTCTCGAGGGTCCTTCAAGTTCAAAACTTGATTTTCTCGTGTATGGAACTATCACGGATTTTATGGCTTCAAGCCATCTGACGGAGTCAGGGCCCATCATCGCTTCTTTGCATGTAGTCGGTTCATTATTCTCAAATAATGATTCAACCCTCAAATATTGGTATTTGATTGTTCATCCGACCTACTTGTTTCAATAGGAACTTAGATCTCCGTGACCACAACCTTTGAGGCACGTGAGCCATGAGCATTGTTGCCGCCCGAACACTTTTCGCGCCAAGCAACTGCACATACAGCTAAGGTTCTTTTAACCTTATCAAAGTTCTATTGTCCTCCCACTTAACTTTTCACGAAAAATTCCTTCTCAAAGAAACTTGACGTTTTAAGTAACAAACACTTTTGTCTCCGGTGTTCATGGAGGAATACTTAACAGTTTATACAAAGACAGGTTCATCCGACTTTGGTTGCACACATCTTTCTTATGCATAGCATACCAATGTTTAAGAAAGGACAACTTGGGTTTTATCCCAAACCATACACTTATACGGTGTAATATCAACGGATTATGATGAAGCTCTTTTCGGAAAAGGGTAATCTCTAAAGCTTTTAATCTTTAAAATATAATGGCAGTTTTATGAATTACACCTTCGATCTTACCATGTCAAACAAGGTTTAATTACATATCTCGAACACTCCATACTCTTATGGTGTTTCGGGAAAATGCAAATCCACGGAACGATTCCTTTAAATCTTAGGTATTATGCTAAACTTGTAACTCAAATATCTTCCTTTATGATCTTATCATAAACTATTTATATTCTTGTTACAATGATTTTGCACTTCATCTTGAAAGTCCTTGAACTTTTTCAAATGTTTCACACTTCATCCTTATTAAGTAAATATTCATATATTCACTTAAATTTTCGGAGAAAGTACATGAAGTTGAAATCCATCGCTCTTGACTATACATAATGGTCTTCATACAACAATATGTACAAGTTCCAATAAGCTAGTCTATCGTTCCCTTTTGGCCTATGAACGAAGTTTTAATTATCTCTAGGAAAGTTTCACAAGCGTCATTTGATCAAAATCAAATAGACTCCAAAATTCCATCCATATAGATTTTCTTCATGTTTTCTTTCCAATATAATTTAAACGGCGATGTCACTTCCTAAGTGATCTTTCAATCAATTTGTCTTTCGACATCTTTAGCACTAGTTTTATGGATGTGATATCTCCAACGAGATTTGCAAATCATCCATCTTTTATAGATTACGGTAATTATTTGAACAACCCTTTTGTTCTCATAATACCTGATAAAACAAATCTTGAAGGCAAGCTTTGATATTTAACGAGCAACACAATAACCCTTTATTTTGTTCTCGATGAACATCATCACATATTCTTTTGCTAGTTACTTAGGCCATTGTAGTTCATGAATTGTGTTGTTTCGTATGACGATTCACACCAACAAATTCAGTATCAAATACTTAAGAACCACATTGTTTAATAAGCAAAGAATATATCCATAACATGTATATCATCTATATACTTAAACTGAACAATTCTAGTCTTTTCTTTTCTGCCATATATTTATGAGATTCTCTTTCAGTATTTCCTTTTCTGTTTGAAAGAATCTATCAATATCAATAGTGGAGTCATACATATGACACATAGTCCAAAACATGTATAGTCAAATACTAATGTCTTTGGACTTGCACTTTGAAGTAGATCACCATCATCAAATGTTTGGTGTTCTTTCAAATTCCTTTCTTTAGTAATCTTTTGGTGTAGTAAAAATTTTACCTACATCAAATATTCACCCTCATCATGGATTTATCCACGATCAAGCTACTTTTAGCTTGTAACGGTGAATCGCAAGTATAATGTTGCTCTCCAAAACCTCTTGGAGGATTAGGACAACTAGTGTCTCCAACCTTTTGCAAATTCTCATCAAATATGAGAACATGACTTTTTGCAATATTATACTCTATCATGTTGCAACCAAAACTTCGTTTCAGATATCACAATATCTTCCACACATCATGGTTTCTGAAACAACTCTTTCAGATCCTAGATAACCTTGATATTAAGAGAATCCTTTGAATATCAAGAATCATGGAGACAAACATGATACTTATATACTAACACTTGGAATTGTTACTCTTGATTTAATACTAATTATTAAACTTCATGGAGTAACCGGAACTTACTGAAAGTTTGCAATAGGACTTTTAAACTTTAGATTAACACTTCAAAACAATACGATACCAGTTCGTAAAGTAACTAACCATAATTCTATAGTTCTATCATCTCAATTATAACTAAGCGCAAGGTGGTAAACGGATGCCAATGACTACAACAACTATGCAAATTCACTTTGATTTAGTTTATGATAAATTGAGTTCTAATTAATAATTAAATTAATCTAGGTGAACTCCCACTCAAAACAATATCCCTCACATTGTTTTAGTGATCACACGAACCAAATCCACCACATCAAAACCGATCATCACGAGAGTTGATATAGCTTCAATGGCGAACAATCAACATGTTCATCATATCTACTATATGACTCATGCTCTACCTTTCGGTAATCCGTGTTCCTGAGGCCATGTCTGTACATGCTAGGCTCGTCAAGATCAAACCTTAGTTTCCGCATGAGCAAATCTGGCTTGCTCACGTTGTATACACTTGTAGAATCTAACACACCCGATCATCACGTGGTGCTTTGAAACAACAAGCTTTAGCAACGGTGCTAACTAAGGGTGAACACTTTATGATTTGAAATTAATGTGCATGAGGGATCATCTTATAATGCTACCGTCGTCTACTAAGCAATACAAGATGCATAAAGGATTAACATCACATGAAATTCATAATATGTGATATGATATGGCCTTTCTTCTTTGTGCTTCCGATCTCCATCTTCAAGCACGAACATGATCTCCATCATCATCGGCATTGCATCAAGGTCAATGACGCTTCTCCATGGTTGTCGTCCACCGGCTTCAACTATTACAACTACTTTGAATAGACACGCGGGTCTTAACATAAATTAAAGACAACCATATGGCTCCTGCCGGTTGCCAACTTACAATAAGGAACATTGCATACATCATATATAATCACAATCATGGCCATATCACATCACAGCACACCCCTGCAAAACAAAGTTAGACGCCTCTACTTTCTTTGCATGTTTTACGTGGTTTGGGGCTTTCAAAAAGTGTCGTTCTAACTTACGAACAAGAACCACAACATTGATACTAGTATTGTTAATCACCCGTTGTAAATTGGATCTTAACTATGCTAGGAGAAACAGGCACCATAAAGCCACTTATGCAATACAAGTTGCATGTCAAGCGGAGCAAGTCTCATGAATGATGTCATGTAAGGTTAGCCCGGCCGCTTCATCCCAACATACCGCAAATGCAAAGTACACAAGAATCAATCGACAATAAAAGCATCAACGCCCACAATGACCATTGTGTTCTACTCGCAACAGATCTACATATAGACACGGCTCGATACTTGATCAGGGGTTCGTAGCATGGAAAACAAAATTTTCTATCGCATACAAACAAACAAGCCAAGATCTATCTACTAGATTGTAGCAACGAGTCGATAGAAGCACTCACCCTCGAAGATTCCAAAGCGGTTAATGAGAGCAGATTCTCGTGGGTGATGTAGTCGTACACTTGCCGATCTCAAGATAGCGTAGACGATCCTTCCGGCACTGCATTCCGGCAGCGCTTCCGCAGTCGGTCACATGTTCGGTACTCGATGAAGACCTTCCTCTCCCTTGTTCTAGCAGGCAGCGGAGGTTGTAGATCTCCTCGCGATTCCAAGAAGACAACGGGCGTACCTAAGTAGAGGGGAAATCCCGCAGGGCTTCGCCTTAAGCCGGAGCGGGTATGGCGGATTATGAGAGAGGGCTATTAGTGGTCTAGAGATTAGACACACCAATTAGAAGGCTCTAAACCGCAGGCTAAAGCAATTAGAAGCTCTAAACCAAAACGGCTCTAAACCGGAGATTTAGAAGAGATAGGAACTTGTGTGTCTCAAGGAGGAGCCCTGCCCCTCCTTTTATGGGTGGAGGGGCCTTGGCGCGCCAGGGAGGGAGGGAGTCCCTCCCCAACTCGGCCTAGGGCTTGGGCGCCGGCCTGGAGGAGTGGGACTCCTCCTCCAAGTTGGTTCCAACTCCTCTTGCTTGTTTCCCACAGTTTCCTGTTTCCCACAGTTTCCTGTTTTAGCCGTTTGACTTTCAAACTGGCAATTTGACTTTCATGTTTTTGGAACAGCAAGAACACTTAGTACATGATGCAATCATTCAATGACACACTCATGTACCCTCCCCCCCGGAGTGCCGGACAATCCGGAACCTTCTAGAACATTCCCGATGAAAACACCGGAATCATTCCCGAACTCCGAAACGGGACTTTCCTTATATGAATCTTATTCTCCGGACCATTCCGGATCACCTCGTGATATCCCGGATCCCATCCGAGACTCCGAACAACATTCGGTCTCTTTCTCAAAATACCATAACTACTCAAAACAACATCGAATCCTTAAGTGTGTCTCCCTACGGTTCGTGAATTATGTGGACATGATCGAGACACTTCTCCGAACAATAACCAATAGAGGAATCTGGAAATTCATATGGCTCCCACATATTTCTACGATTACTTTGCGATCGAATGAACCACTTACATACGATACCAATTTCCCTTTGTCTCACGATAGTTTACTTATCCGAGGTTATGATCGTCGGTATCTCTGCATACCTAGTTCAACCTCGTTACTGATAAGTACTCTTTTCTCGTTCCCGTGATATGTGATCCCTTGTGAGCCAGTCACATGCTTGCAAGCTAATTGGATGACATTTCACCGAGAGGGCCCAGAGTATATCTATCCGTCATATGGATGGACAAATCCCACTCTTGATCCATGTGTTTCAACCAATACTTTCCAAACACTCAATGCCACCTTTATAGCCACCCAGTTACGGTGTGGTGTTTGATGTCATCAGAGCTTCCATCCGGTAAAGGTGATATGCATGATCTCATGGTCGAAGGAATTAGGTTACTATGTATCAGAAAGCATATAGCAATTGAACTATTGAAATGACTTGATCTTTATGCTACGCTTATCTATAGGAGTATGTCCATCACATCATTCTCCTAATGATATGATCCTGTTGTTAATAACATCTCTATGTTCATGATCAGGAAACCATGATCATATATTAACCAACAAGCTAGTTTAACAAGAGGCTTTACTAGGGACTCTTATTTTAGTTTACAAATCACACAAGTATTAATGTTTCCGGTTAATACAATTATAGCATGGTATGTAAACATTTATCATAAGTGTGAAGATATGATAATAATCACTTTATTATTGCCTCTTGGGCATATCTCCAACACTTTGATCCCAGCTTTCAACGCTTCCATATGGTTTGATCTTGATTTTGATGGTGCATGTCACCTCAAAAATTATTCTTTTTAGCACTTACCTACTCGAGGACGAGGAGGATTTAAGCTTGGGGATGCTTGATACGTCGTAAACGTATCTATAATTTTTGATGTTCCATGATTGTTTAGTATCTACTTTGCTTTGTCTTCTCTTTGAGGTATTTTTATATGTTTTATGGGACTAACCTATTAACAAGATGCCATAGTGCCAGTTGCCTGTTTTCTGTTGTTATTGGTTCCAGAAAAGTCAGAAAATCAATATTCTCGGAATTGGACGCGACAAAAGCCATAGTCAATATTTTACCATGGAGAAAACGGAGCCAGAAGACGAGATGGAGCAGGGCCTCTAGGGGGCCACACCCCTGGCAACATGGCCAGGCCTGGCCCACTCCTAGGAGCGGTGCGGCAGCCTCAGGCACCCCCTCGGCCTCCCTCTTTGCCTATAAGAAGCCCCTGATACCAAAATCCTAAGTACCCGATCAATCTTCCACGAAATAGTCCGTACCCATCGCCACCATCGTCCCTAGATTGGGGGGGGGGGGGATCTGAAGCTCTTCCTGACACCCTGCCAGAGGGGAGAGATAATCCCGGAGGCCTTCTTCATCACCATGCCAGCCTCCGGTATGATGCGTGAGTAGTTCCACCTTGGACTATGGGTCCATGTAGTAGCTAGATGGTTGTTTCTCCTCCTTTGTGCTACCATGTTTAGATCTTGTGAGCTTCGTTCATGATCAAGATCATCTATTTGTAATCATGCATGTTGTGTTTGCGAGGATCCGATGGATATTGAGATTATTATGTCAGATTGGTTAATGATTTTATCTTATTGATTCTATCATGTCTGTGTTGTTTGAGATCTTACATGCTCTCCGTTTCTAGTAGCTATCTTGGCCAAGTAGATGCTAGTGACTCCAAGAGGGAGTATTTATGCTCGATAGTGGGTTCATGCCTCTATTTAATCTGGGGAAGTGACAAAAATCTCTAAGGTTGTAGATGTGCTGTTGCTACTAGGGAGAAAACAACGATCTCTTGTTCATGGAACAAGTGGATTATTTACCTTACACACTTTGCTTAAAGTAGTTATCCGTTGCTTGCAACTTAATACTGGAGGGGGTTCGGATGATAACCTGAAGGTGGATTACTAGTCATAGATGCAGTTGGATGGCGGTCTATGTATATTGTTGTATTGCCCAATCAAATCTCATAGGATCATGAATGTCTAGTATTGCATTGTTATGCCTTGCTCTGTCCTGTCAATTGCCCTGTTGTAATTTGTTTACCCAGCATGTTATGTTGTTTATCTTAAGGAGAACACCTCTAGTGAACTATGGACCCCGGTCTAATCTTTACCATTGATACATATTCCACTGTTACTGTTTACTTTCTGCAAGCCACCATTACCTTCCACACCATATAGTTAATCCTTTGTTTTCAGCAAACCGGTGAGATTGACAACCTCACTGTTCATTGGGGCAAAGTCTTGAGTTTGTGTTATGCAGGTTTAAAGTTGCTAGCAACACCTTTGAGTCGTTTCTTTCCTCCTACTGGTTCGATAACCTTGGTTTCTTACTGAGGGAAAAACTTGTTGTTGTACTCATCATACCTTCCTCTTGGGGTTTCCCAATGAAGCTCTACAGTGATCTGATCTGCATCATTGTGCATGTTTATATACGTCAGTAACTCATCAATTATACTTAGCAGAATCAAGTGAATGTGTACAAGGAAGTAACACTCTCACCCGTAGTTGTAGGGAAACAACATTCTTTTTTTGTAATGTTGCCTCAATAAGACCCTTAGCAAGTTACGCTCCGTATCCTTGGGGTATTACTTTAGCAATGCTTCATTAAATCGGTGTGGCTCGATGAACCCAGTGTCAAAGATTTTCTTTCGGTCACATTCATCGCTCTCAATTCTGCATACTAGCGCAGTGAGGATAATTACAGCCAATGAACGAGCTGAGTTAGAGACTTTATCATAGAAATAAGTGAACCACTTACAGACAATAGGAAATGATGAGTTGAGGGCATCTTGTTTGAATAACATATAAAATTCCTCAAAATAAATTTGGATCTGGTCTTCATCATTGAAATTCTCATTTGTAATTCTCACAAGCAACGCTGATGATCAATCTTCTTCATTGCATGTAGAGATTTTTTCGTACCACTCATGCAGTCTTCGCATTTGTGTTGGTAGAAGCTCAACCTCATTAGTTATGACCAGAGTCTTCCCTTATTCATATTTCTATGCTGTTTTCGTGTGTTTGGGGAGATGCCCGCCTAGCGCTTGATTAACAGTAATACCAACACCTTTGGAAAATTCAATTGCTTGGTCAATAATATTCTGATCAATATTGGGTAACACCTTGAGCGAGGAGATCGATTGTTTTGCCTACTCTCCGAGTTGTACAATGTTTCTTTTCCCGCTGCTTGTAGTAGTACTTCTTGTCTTCTTCCTACCAATTCTCATCAGACAGCGTGTGTAGTCATCAGCCTTATTTATCTCATATTGTGATGGTTGCTCAAGAAAACTCTTAGCCCACTTTTTGGCTTTCAGATCAAATATTTGCTTTGGCTTGGGCACTTTGAGTGAAAAAAAGGCTTTCACTTGGGCATCTCTGATTGCTTTAGTTTCCTCATCAGTTATCTCGTAAGATAACTTGGGAGGAGGCGGTGGCGTTTTCTTCCCCCTATTACCTTTCTTCTGAGTAATATTACTAGTTGACCGAGAGGCCTCCTTCTTCGGCTGACGCGGCGGCGGAGTGGGCTGACGCGGTGGTGGACTCGCGCTGTGGTGGTCGTCCCACTTCTCATGTGGACTTGCTAGAGGCGGTAGACTCGGCTGACACAGAGGAGACGGTGGTGGCCTAGGTGTAGAGCCTGGAAACACGATGTATTTCTTGCACCATAGAATGATACAACCCCTAAATTCTCCTAGTGTGCTCTCATCTTCAGGTCCAGGGATGTCAAGTTGTAGTGATTCATATTGTTATAGAAACTCATCCACCCTGACACGAGCATAGCCATCTAGAATCTTTTTGCAATGCCAGCGTGCTTCAGGTTCACAAGATAAAGCATAGCTGAGAGCCGCCTTGAAGGATAAGTTCATCACTCCCACATTTAGTGCACAACTTGTTTTCTAAGTGATATTATCCACGGGGCAGCGATCTATCGGATCAGCCTCCGTGGAAGCCACGCTGCTTCTCCGCTGAGATGGGTCACCAACACTTTATTCCAGCCGCTGATGAGTTGGCCCTTGTTGGCTCATTTTGTCCAGTTGTTTCTGTTGCTCCTTTAGCATGGCATATATTGTTGTAGATATGCCCAAAAGGAAACAATAAAGTGGTTATTATCATATCTTCATGTTTATGATAATTTTTTACATCCCATGCTATAATTGTATTAATCGGAAACATTAATACTTGTGTGTTTTGTAAACATAAAAGAGTCCCTAGTAAGCTTCTTGTTAAACTAGCTTGTTGATTAATAGATGATCATGGTTGCTTGATCATGGACATTGGATGTTATTAATAACAAGGTCATATCATTAGGAGAATGATGTGATGGACACACACCCATAGTAATAATAGCATAAGATCAAGTCATTAAAGTTCGTTCGCTACAAAGCTTTTAAATACATAGTAACGTAATCCTTCGACCATGAGATCATGTTAATCACCATCACCGAATGAGTGATTTGATTACATCAAACGCCACTTCCGTAACTGGGTGGTTATAAAGGTGGCATTAGGTATTCTGAAAGTATGGATTGAAGCGCATGGATCAAGAGTGGGATTTATCGATCCATATGACAGATAGATATACTCTGGTCCCTCTCGGTGAAGTGTCATCCAATTTTCTTGTAAGCATGTGACAAGTTCACAAGGGATGCCACATCACAGTAGAGTAAAGAGTACTTATCGGTAACGAGGTTGAACTAGGTATAAAGATACTGATGATCAAACCTCGGATAAGTAAAATATCGCGCGACAAAGGGAATCATATCGTATGTAAATGGTTCATTCTATCACAAAGTCATAGTTGAAATATGTGGGATCCATATGGATTTCCAGATCCCTCTATTGGTTATTGACCGGTTCTCGATCATGTCTGCATAATTCGTGAACCGCAAGGATACACTTAAGGAATCGATGTTGTTTAAGTAGATATGGAATATGAGTTGGAGACCCAATGTTGTTCGGAGTCTCGGATTGGGTCCAAGACATCACGAGGAGATCCGGAATGGTCCGGAGAATATGATTCATATAAGGAAAGTGGTTTTCTAGGGTTCGAAAAAGTTTTAGTGTTTTGACCGGATACTTCTAGAATGTTATAGAGGAACCACCAGTGGTTCCACCACCCCGGGAGGGGGTCACTTGGGATGTAGCAAGCCCTAGGGGCAAGCCGCACCAAGCCCTGAAGGGCTAGTCGGCCAACACTAGTAAAAGGGTCAAACCCTAGTTTGAATAGTCAAATCCTAGTTTGAAAAGTCAAACTTTAGTTTTGGTAAGAGGGAAGACTTGGTGGGAAAGGTCCCAACTCTTCCCCTTGGTGGCCGAATTGGGGGGGGGGCACGACTTGGGCTGGGAACCCTTGGTTGGCCGCCCCCACCTATATAATGAGGGATGGGGGCACACCCCCCACACCCCTTGTCCCTTGGCACCTAACCCTAGCCGCCGCCTCTCTTCTCTCTCGTCCATCATCCTGCTTCAGCTTAGGCGAAGCCCTGCAGAAATATTTCCTCCTCCACCACCACCACACCGTCGTGCTGTTGGGATTTCGAGGGGGTCTACAACCTCCGCTGCCCTGCTGGAACAAGGGAGAGGAAGGTCTTCATTGACTACCGCACGTGTGACCGACTGCAGAAGCGCTGCCGGAACACGGCGCCAGAAGGATCATCTACAGGATCTTGAGATCGGCAAGTGATCGACTACATCAACCACGAGAATTTGATCTTGTTAAACGCTTTGGATCTACGAGGGTTAGTTCTCTACAATTTCGTTACACTGATCTCGTAGATTCAATCTTGGCTTTTCCATAGATTGGATCTTGGTTTTATGCATTCTTGCGGTAGAAATTTTTTGTTTAAATGCAACGAACCCTACAGTGGTATCAGAGACGAATTTATGCGTAGATCTGTTGCACGAGTAGAACACAATGGTTTTGTGGGCGTTGATGCTTTTGGTGTCACTTGCTTTTCGTGTACTTTGGATCTTGCGGTATGGTGGGATGAAGCGGCTCGGGCTAACCTTACATGCCATCGCACATGAGATTTTCTCCACGCTCAACGTGCAACTTGTATTGCACAAGTGGCTTTGTGGGTGTCTGTCTCTCCCACCATAGTTAAGATTCAATTTACAATGGGCACTTGACAACACTTGTATCAGCTTTGTGGTTCTTGTTCGTAGGTAAGAATGGTTCTTATTCGAAAGCCCCAAGCCAGGTAAAACATGCAAATAAAACTAGAGGCGTCTACATTATTTTTTCAGGGCATGTGATGTGATGTGATATTGTAGAGGCATGAACCCAATAAGGTACAAGTCCCTGTGTTTACAGTGCTAGTCTCTGGATCGATTAGCTAGCACCCATAGTTTAAGATGTAATATCAAGAAACAAAGGTCATATTACAACTCATAACCAGGAATAAAATAGTTCATTACAACTTACATAGCTCATATGGCTATCTTATTACACAGCAGCAGATATAACTATAAAGCATTGAGTCCTTCATCTTCATATGCCACAGGCAAACATGTTGGTTGTAGACTTGTAATCCCTACTCAACAAACTTCACTAACATCAAACAAACTTGCAACATAATAAGTTACAACCACAAGGGTTAATACATTTGAATTGTATTGGAAAGTGATATCATATTGATATAGAGAATCTAACATCTACATGAATATATGGCTAATTGGAGTTTTGGCTGGCCTTTGCATAAAATAAGTTTTCCCTATCCTTTGTAAAATAGTTTTTCTCTTTTTTCAAAACACTTCATCAAACATGGCACACTGGATACACACCAGGTGCTACCCTTGTTCACCCAACAAGTTTTAACTTAGAGAGATTAGAATGATGAGATTCTTGAACTGCTTCACTGTATTGATGCTCAAAATTGTCCATAACCGGGGACACGGCTAAGTACTTAGTTTTTTACCCTCTCGAGAGGTGGTGCACTTTCCCCACAAGAATCGACATGCATCGAGACGAGACTTTTTAGAAGAAATCCCTCAGACCACCATGAACGCGTTCCATCCTAACAACACTACCACCATCTGTCCATCTGGCTGAATTCTTGCAACTTAGTTGGTCATGGCAGAGGCCATATGCCATGTGGCTACATTGGAAGCTTTCGCACAAGAATGTCTCCAATCTCTTTGTTCCTAGGTGGCCATCCACAAGTGAGATACACCGGTGTAAACCATAGAAATGGGCCCTGAGTAACCACTCAACAAAAATCCATCCATACAAGTCCATTTCCACCCAGGTGTTTCATTAACACTAGTTGTTTTCATTAGTACAAAAACAATACTTGTATTTTTCATAAGACATCGTATCATGATTTCCACCCACAAATCTATATAGCTAGTAGGGTGTCAGGTGGGATCCTGCCTAAATCCCACTTCTAGTTAATTTCTCAAAATCTAGTGCAAATTTTTGCTCAAAATGTACACTAAAATTTGGCAAATGAACTACAAGTGGGATTTAGGTGGGATCCCACTTAACACCCTAATAGCTAGACTAAGCATTCTAAACTTACCATGTCTCATATCTTTAGGAAATACTACCAAGGTAGATACTATAGGATTTGCATAACATAGAAATATTTTAAAATAGTCCTATCATGCATACTACAAAAATAACTCTAATGCAATATTGAAAAGATAGTACTTTTGATGACCAAAGTATCATTGCCTTTTTAGTAGAAAATCTAGGTACTCTCCTTGATCTTGCAAATGTCACACTCCTCAAAGTTCACTGCATCACAATCAAGCAAAGCATACATTCAAAACTAGCACACAAAAATAACAAAACAAAACAAGTAAACAAAGAAATGCATGCAAGCATGCAAAAGGTTATTTTATTGAAAAAGTTGTCTCTCACAAGGTTCTAAACATTACAAACACCTATTGGTCCTTTTTATAAAAGTGGAATTTCATTTCGAACCAAGTTAGTGAAATTTGGTTATTTAAATCATTTTTGTTTTACTAGAATTTATTTTATTCAATGGAATAATTTCCAGTTTCAACCAAATATATTTTTAATTTCAAATGTTAGTGCTTATGGTCAGAGGTTTCGAAACAAAACCATTTGCAAAAGGATTTACTCAAAAATAATTTTTAGAACAATTTTTATACTCAAAATAGTCCTAAATAAGTCTCTGCATAAAACTCTAATTTTTCAGAAGCAAATGACCAAAGTAAGGCCATAGATGAAAATTTAACATTTTTTCTGAATCCATAGACACCTAATTTATAATTTTTGGATTTACAAAACAAAAGTTATGGATTTTACAAGTTAATTCATCTATAGATCAAAATCGGGATTTTAAATCTAAATCACAAACACGCGGCGTGTTCTGATTGGTTGATACCATTTCGGTTGGATCACGCATCGTGCAACGTTGGATCTAAGTGGGATCACACATACCAGATTGAACCATACCCTTTCGCTCTCTCTTCTATTCCTAGACGCAGGATTTGCATCCGATGGATCACAACACTCTGGCCAGAGATGGGCGCTACTGCTGGCGAGCTGCACCGACGGCGCGTCAGGAAACGGCGTACTAGCGGCGCTAGGGGGTAAGGGAGAGGTGCAGGGGCATTACCGTGGTCGCGGGGACGAGGCGGTTGCAGGGGAGGTCGTAGGAGGGCCAGGGGCGCACGGGCTTGTCGGTGATTCCTCGCCGGAGCTGCGTCGGGCGTCGGTGGTTGCGAACGAAGACATGGTCGAGCGTCTGGGCTGCGAGCAAACAAATAGAGAGGGTCAGTGCATGCACACGAAGCTGACAGATGTGGCAGTGCACACTGGAGGTCAAGGGCGCACGGTGCTCACCTAATTTCATCCCCGGAGTCATGGCCGCCGCTTGCGCCAGGTGCGTCGCGTGCCGTGCACGAAAGCAAGCGTCTAGTGTCAGTAGATGTGCACGACGATGGCGAGCAAGCTATCATGAACCATATGGAAAGGAGAGGTCTGTGCTCACCGGATTTCTTGCCAGAGCTCGTCGGGGACTGCGGCGGCTCGAGCTTGATTATGGGCAGCCTGGGGGCTCTTAGGGTGTGGGGCTTGAGGGGAAATGGGGAGGAGGGAGAGGTGATTAAGAGAGCGTGATCGAGGGAGGGAATCACTCGCGCAGTTAAGCAAATTCATTTGAATTGAATCAGGGAAACGATAGAGATAGGGGGGCATGTTCAACGCGCGGGGTTGAAGACGACTGATGTGGCATGGGGCCGGGCCGCCAGTGAGGGGGTGCATGGAGTGTGCGGTGAGAAAAACCTGCGGGGAGAGAGGGGTTGCCGGGTGGGCTGAGTGGGCTGGTTGCTAGGCTGGATTGGGAAGGTAGGCTTCTCTTTTTTTTCAATTTTTATTCAAATCAATTGATTTAAACTTCAATTTGATTTCAAAATTTCTCCAAATACTTTCAGTAGATTTTATACAAAAACCAGGTTGGTTATTTAGTCTATTTAGAGATTTTTCAAAAAAATTTCATGATCTATTAATCATTTAAAATTGTGTGTGGCACCTTGGCTTTTATTTAAATATAATTTGAATATGGTTCATAAGCCCATAAAATTTTATTTAAATAAACTTTTATCCTTTTATATTATTTAATAAACTTTTATTCCATTTACTTATGGATTTTATCCATAGTTTAAATTATCTTTGCAATAATTCTTATTTATTTATTTATTTATTTATTTATTTCTTTGTCTTATAAAATTCATATTGTTTTATTTATAGTTCCAAAATTAGTGATTCCAATTTGTATAATTTTATTTAATATTTATTTATCTTTATAAATCCTTTTAGGATTACTTTGTTCACAAATAAGCATTTATTTTAGCTAAGAGCTTTGTTAGCCTTGGAATACTTTCTTTTATCTTATAAAATCATAAGTTTTTACCCATGGATCCAAATGGAGTGAAATCAATTCCCATGGTTTTGTATTATTTTTGTTTACCATTATTTTTTATTTAGGAATGTTTGTTGCTAAATTTTTTATGGAACAAAGCCATAGTCTTGGAGTGAGCTTGATGGTGATTTCTCTTATTAGGGTTTAGGTTTATCCTTTCCAAGTGTTCAAAATCAAGTTATAATCCATGCATGAATGCATTTGATCTATTTGAAAATTTGTTTGTTGCTTTTTCATTCAAATTTTGTTCAAGTAAGGTTTTGATGTTTCCATTTAGAAGCAAAAAGTTTCTTTTCCCCCTAAATTTCAACCTTTATTTCTTTTGTTTGTTTATTTTTTCACATTCCAAAATTTGGAATTTTTTGGGATGTGACAGTGGCCATGATATGATTGTGATTATATTTGATGTATGGAATGATCCTTATTGTAATATGGCAACCGGCAGGAGCCTGATGGTTGTATTTAAATTCATTAAGACCTGCGTGTCTATTCATCATGTAATAGCTTTATTCCAAGTAGTTGGTGATGGACAACCATGAAGCGGTGCCATCGACCTTGACGCCACGCTGGTGATGATGGATATCATGTTCGTGCTTTGGAGATGGAGATCAATGGCACAAGGAGAAAGGCCATATCATATCACATATTATGAATTGCATGTGATATTAATCCTTTTTATGCATCTTGTATTTATTAGATCGCGACGGTATCTCGTGATGATCGGACTTGGTGTAGTGGATTTGGTTTTTGTAATCACCAAAACAACTCGAGGGATGTTGTTTTGAGTGGAAGTTCAAATAAGTAATATGATTAAAAGTGGAACACTATTTATCATAAATTAAATCAAAGTGAATTTGCATATTGTTATAGTCATTGGCATCCGTTCACCATCTTAAGCTTAGTTTTAATCGAGATAATAGAACTATAGAATTCTGTATTGTTACTCTATGAACTGGTATCGTATTGTTTTGAGTGTCAATCTAAAGTTTTAAAGTTCTATTGCAAAATTTCAGCAAACTCCGTTTACTCCGTGAAGTTTAATAATTAGTATTAAATTAAGAGTAACAATTCCAATGTTAGTATCTAAGTATCATGTTAGCCTCCATGATCCTTGATATTCAAAAGGTTGATTTAGTATCAAGGTTATCTAGGAGCTGAAAGAGATGTTTTAGGGACCATCATGTGTGGAATATATTGTGATATCTGAAACAATGTTTTGGTTGCAACGTGATAAGAGTATAATATGGCAAAATTTATGTTCTCATATTTGATGAGAATTTTCAAAGGTTGGAGATGATAGTCGTCCTAATCCTCCAAAAGGTGTTGGAGAGCAACATTATACTCGGGATTCGCCGTTATAATCTATAGTAGCTTGATCATGAAAATTTTCATGATAAGGATGAATATAAGATGTAGGTAAAATGTTTACTACACTAAAAGATCACTAAAGAATGGAATTCGAAAGAACACGAAACATTTGATGATGGTGATCTACTTCAAAGTGAAAGTCTAAAGATATTATTATTTGACTATACACGCTTTGAACTATGTTTCATGTGTATGGATCCACTTTTGATGTTGATAGATTCTTTTAAAAAGAAAAGGAAATGTTGAAAGAGAATCACAGATATATTTGGCAGAAAAAGAAAAGACTAGAATTGTTCAGCTTAGGTATATAAATGATATACATGTTATGGCTGTATTCTTTGCTTGTTAAACAATGTGGTTCTTTGGTATTGGATACCAAATTTGTTGGTGTGAATTGTCATACGGGACAACACAATTCATGAACTACAATGGCCTAAGTAACTAGCAAGGGAATATGTGATGATGTTCATAAAAAAACAAATAAAGTGTTGTTATGTTTCTCGTTGGCATCAAAGTTTTTGTTCGAGATTTGTTTTAATAATTGTTATTTTGATTAGGTATTATGAGAACAGAAGGTTGTTAAAATAATTTCCGTATTCCATAATAGATGGATGATATACAAGTCTAGTTGGATAAATCACATCCATAAAACTAATGCTAAAAATGTCGCAAGACAAATGGTTGAAAGATCACTTAAGAAGTGACATCGTCGTTTAAATTATATTGGAAAGAAAACATGAAGAAACTCCATCTTGATGGAATTTTGGAGTGTTTTGATTTTGATTAAATGACACTTATGAGACTTTCCTAGAGATAAGTGAAACTCCGTTCATTGTCCAAAAGGGAAAGGATGACTACCTTATTGGAATTTCTACATATTGATGTATGTGGTCCATTATGTGTAGTCATGAGTGATAGATTTCAATTTCATATGCTTTCTCCGGAAATTTGAGTGAATATATGTGTATATTTACTTAATGAGGAAGAAGTATGAAACATTTGAAAATGTTCAAAGACTTTCAAGATGAAGTGGAAAATCATTGTAACAAGAAAATAAAGAGTTTATGATTGGATCAACAAGTAATATATTTGAGTTACAAGTTTAGCAAAACACCTAAGATTTGAGGAATCGTTCTATGGATTTGCATTTCCTGAAATCCCATAGGAGTATGGAGTTTTTGTAATGGAACCTTGTTTGACATGGTAAGATCAAATGTGTCATTTATAAAACTGCCATTATATTTTAAAGATTAAAGCTTTAGAGACCATCGCTTTTACACTAAAAGGAGCTCCATCGTGATCCATTGAAATGACACCATATAAGTTATGGTTTGAGATAAAACTCAAGTTGTCCTTTCTTAAACATTGGTATGCTAGGCATCAGTAAAATGTTTACAAACAAAATCGAATGAGCATGCCTTTGTATGTTATTTCGAATAACTATTGAGTATTCCTCCATAACACCGAAGATAAAAGTGTTTGTCTCTTAGAACGTCAAGTTTCTTGAGAAGAAATTTTTCCATGAAAAGTTAAGTGGTGGGGAAAATAGAACTTTGATAAGGTTAATGAACCTTAGCTATATGTGCTAAGTTGCACAACACCGGAAAGTGTCTTGGAGGCAGCAACAATGCTCATGGCTCATGTGCCACAAAGGTTGTGGTCACAGAGGTCTAAGTTACTATTGAACCAAGTGGGTCGGGTAAAAAATCAAATACTAAGATTTGAGAGTTAAATCATTATTGTTTGACAATGATGAACTGACTACATGAAAAGAAGCGATGATGGACCCTGACTCCGTCAAATGGCTTGAAGCCATACACGAGAAATCAAGCTTTGAACTTGGAAGACCCTCTAGAAAGGTGTAAAACCTATCGGTCGTATTTGGATCTATAAATAGAAATGAATGTTTCACATCTATGAAATAGTCAACATGTCAGAAAAAGAGTTTACGACAATGTTCAAAGAGTTGACTATGACAAGATCTGATCTTTCATACCGATATTTAGTCTGGATGGGATTAATGTAGAAACCACTACATATAATTTTGTTATATGACAGTTGAACAAACAAAACAAAGTTCTTCTAATAGAATAGTTACCTAGAACATGTACATGACAGGATCCAAGGGTTTTGTTAATTCTAAGGATTCTAAAAAGGGCATGCAAACTTCAATGGTTGAAGTAAGCATCGCAGAGTTGGAATCTTCACCATGATGAAACTATTAAAAGAGTTTAATTTCATCGGAGACGATGAAGATACTTGCATTTGCAGGAAATTAAGTGGGAGAGCTGAGACATATTTCTAAGGGATTTCTATTTTCGTGCCCCTGGTTCGTTAGTTGTACTCACTTTTCCACAGCAGCTTAGATTTTCCTCACTTTTGCCCATCTCCTATTATGGAACTCTCGCATGGTCTGAAACTCGCTGTCCGTCAGCCTTGCCGTTAGATGCTGACAAGTGGGGTCGCATTCAGTCGGGTTCCATAGTGGACCCTCGCCGTTATGTGCTGACAAGTGGGGCTGCGGTCTGTCAGGTCCCGTAGTGGACCTTTGCCGTTACATGATGACAAGTGGGGCCGCGTTTAGTTGGTTCCCGTAGTGGACACCTCTCTTCACTTATCCAGATCAGCATGGGACCCATAGCTTATTCACATGAGCGTCGGACCCACAGCTTATCCACGTGAGCTAGCCCTGTGTCCGCGCCCATGTCGTTGCCTTCCCTTTCTTCTTCTTAACCAGCGACGATGGCCCTTCTCCGACGATGGTGGCCCTTTGTCGAGCTTCACTTTGGCCTCCCGTTCATCCTGGCCACAGTATGGGGTCGTCCCGTTGACCTGTACGAAGGATGACAATGGAAACCATGCACAAAGAAGGTTAGATCTCGCATCAAAATGCACCAAAATCTCGTACCAAAATGGCAACCGGGGCACTTGCTGTGGAGAATGCGGCCGGCGAGCCGTTCTGATGATTTAATTGGTTTATCGAGTTAATGTATCGGCTGCAATCAAGTGAAAGAGTGTTTATAATTAAAACTTAGGGACATGGATGTATAATAAATAATAAAATGACACAACTCTTGAACACTTTCAAATTAAAAAATTATACAACTCTTAGTACAAGAATGTTTATAAATGACACACCTCTTGAACACTTTCAAATTAAAAAAAGTATATGACTCTTAATGTAAAAGAGTGTTCATAAATGACACAACTCTTGAACACTTTCAAATTAAAAAAATTATACAACTCTTGACACAACTCTTGAACAATTTCAAATTTAAAAAAATTATACAACTCTTAATGTAAAATAGTGTTTATAATTGACACAACTCTTGAACACTTTCAAATTTTTAAAAAATTATACAACTCTTAATTTAGAAGAGTGTTTATAATTGACACAACTCTTGAACACTTTCAAATTGAAAAAATTATACAACTCTTAATGTAAAAGAGTGTTTATAATTGACAAAATTCTTGAACACTTTCAATTTAAAAGAATATACAACTCTTAATGTATAAGAGTGTTTATAATTGACACAACTCTTGAACAATTTCAAATTAAAAAATCACATAACTCTTAATGTAAAAGAGTGTTTATAAATGACACAACTCTTGAACACTTTCAAATTAAAAAAAATTATACAAATCTTAATGTAAAAGAGTGTTTACCATTTTTAGAGCGTGAAAAGTGATCCCTAAACTTGCGTATATGAAAATTATAAACCTTTGAATACTGTGAAATAGAGCTTAATACGTGATAATGATGTGCTAAGAAAATCTTGAGAAATTATCATTTTCATAGAATGTAATGCATAAACTTGCATATGGCAAAAATTATACACCTTTGAACTCTTTGAAATCGTACTTAGGACATGATAATGTTGTGCTAATAAAATCCTGATCATTTATCATTTTCATGGAGTGAAATATAATGCAAAAATTATACACCTTTGAACACTTTCCCTTCAAATTATATTCAAAATAATTTGTTTATGGAGTTAAAGCATCGGTGGAAAAACTCGTTATTTTGCATGGATAGAGGGTGCCCCCGATAGATACAGGGGTTATCCTGTCCGCTAGATCATAGAGGATCAATCATAGGATCAACGGTTGGTGGGTATGATCCGCGTGACAACTGTCTCGACCAATCAGAGCATAGCAGCCAAGATGAGCATAGGTGTGAGAGTTTGTAACTAAGAGAGAGGGGAAAACTGAGTAGAACTTAAAAACCAAGGGCAAAACTGAGTAGAACTTAAAAACCAAGGGCAAAACTGACAAGGGGGTTTAAATAGAAATCAGAAAGAGATTTAAAAAATGCAAAATGCTTCTTTTATACACTAAAATTACATATTGGCATACATCAAACTATTTTCAATTCAAATATATATCAGTTTGACAATTATTGCCTCATTCAGACAAATTATGTTTTGGGGAGGGATGTTTTGGGAAGAGGCTTGAGTAGAAAGCCATGAACCTTCATATATAGTAGGTGATTTGAGAAGTGGTGATTTAGGTTAAAACTTGATTTATATACATTTCTTATGGTGGTAGGTCACATAATAAGACTCCCTGGGTAGATGCCATTATGTTTTGATCTTTTTGAATTTGTTGTGCATAAAATGACTCAATTAGCTAGCTAAAATCCATTCGTTTACTCTCTGTTGACCAGCCACCGAAGGATAAAAGTGAGTATATTGCACACGACCGTGTTAGTACTAGAGGACAAAACTGAGTACAACCAAACTGCCAGTGCTACACTTGAGGGTATAACTGAGAACAACTAAGTGGCCAAGGTTAGACATGAGGGGGAAAACGCGACGCATGGTACGTGTGTCGCGGTGCACGGGGCGGTAGCGTACGCGTGTGGCCGTGCACGGTGCAGTATCATACACAGTTACGTGGTGCACAGTGGTGCAACGAAACGTATCCTCCCTTCACCTTTATATAGACCTCTTCACTCTCGCTCATCACTCGCTCACTCACTCATGCAAGCATCTCCACTGTCCCGTCACCTTCTGCAAACCCCCAAGAAAACCCCAACCACGCTGGCGATGGAGAAGAACTACACAGTGGCCATCTTCGTCTCCAAGGAGGCCGACGAGGAGGCCCCCGTCCCCGTATAGTCCCCCGTCGAGGCATTGAAGGCAACCGTCATCCCCGTCCATACCCCGTCCCGGCTTCCGCCGTAGCCGTCGGCGAGGAGGCCCCCGTCCCCGTACAGGCCTCGGACGTTCTCCTACAGATCTCGCATAGCTGGTACCCCTGCGGGGACAATGATTACATTAGGCTGGAGAACCCCTTCGACACCAGCTTAGCCGACCCATGGTCGGAGGTAACTAGGGTTTTCTCCCCTTCCTTTGTTCTTCCCTCATTCCCATCGTTGGATGCTAGATCATGTGTTATTAGGGCTCAGATGTTTGTATTTTCAATCGTTGGGTGCTAGGTATTTTTATAGTAGCTGATCCTCTTGTGTTAGATCTCGTATTTCGATGAATGTCCCTAGATGGGATCAGTACTAGCACCGATCTATAGTTGGGATCAGTACTAGCACCGATCTGTAGTTGGGATCAGTATTCGATTTGGTTTGAGATTTGTGGATTGGGGAATAATTAGGGGTCTCAGTCGGTTAATTGATGCAGGTAATCAATCCTGATAATCACGGTATCTCAATCATGTCCTTATTGCACGCTACTGATTTTTGTAATAGGTGAATAGCAGCGACATCTGCAGCGACAACGAGGCCACGGACACCAAGACTTGTTAGGTGCTGAGGAAGCTGAAGTCCGTCCAGTTCAACGGCTTCTTCATCAACGACGTCTAAAGGTGCCCCTTCTACACCAGGGACCTCACCACCGACTTCAACTCCCTCGTGAGGCATGCTGAGAACGTGAAGACCTGTGGCCTGTCAAAGAATGTGCATGGCTTCAGAGCCAAGCACCAAACACTCGGTTTTCACCTCCGCAACCTCCAGAAGGTGGCCATCGAGGAGGGTCGCATGCCCCCGATCAAGCCTAAGGCGCCCAAGGTCAAGGGACTAGGCAACAAGAAGTGGAGGAAGCGCCAGAGGGAGGAGGCGGAGGCCCTCCTAGCGGAGGCCATGAGGGGCCACTGATCTTGTGCTCATGTTGCTACTGTAAAGCAGCTTCTTTTGTTTTGTTCTCTGTGTTGAACTTGTAAGCTGTTTCTACTGAGCAGCCTAATTGTCGAACCTCGTTTAAGTACCATACTATATAATCCTATATGAGCTGCTTTATCTACATCTGCTCTGTTTATCTACATATTTATGGTGCTTTCTAGATTTGCTGCCATATTGGGAAATACGAGGGCCAAAAGGAACCATGAATGAATAGAGAAGCTACTCTAGATTTGCTATCTTTTTGGGCAAAAATAACAACTGTTAGCGACATAAAGGGGAAAAGGCGCTCTTAAAAAGGCCAATCATAAAAATAACAAAAAAGAAATCTTCCAATTTAGGCAACAGGGCGCACGTAACCACCAAACGTGCCCCACATGGTCCCACACCACATCCCCCAAAACGCGTTCCCAATAAGCCGGCCCCATGCAGTCAAACATGGGGGGTCCTACTACGAGACCTGACTGAACGTGGCCCCACCTGTCAGCATGTAATGGGGGGTCCTACTTGTCAGCACGTAACAGCGAGGGTCCACTACGGGACCCAACTAAATGCGGCCCCACTTGTCAGCACGTAACGATGAGGGTCCACTAACAGGAACCGACGGAGAGCGAGTTTTAGACCAATGTGAGAGTTTCGGACAAGGAGTTGGGCATAAGTGAAGAAAAGTTAAGAGGCCGGGTAAAAGTGAGTACAACTAACGAACCATGGGCACGAAAATAGAAATCTCTATTTCTAATACATTATGTGAAAGACATATTGTTGATTAGAGATAATGTATCTTTTATTAACACAAGTTAAGAATTTCATCTGATGAAAGAGTTAGGCAAAAACCCAAATATTTAGCATCAATATCTATATGGATATATTGAGACGATAATATGGTTGTGCCAAATGTATATAGATGAGATATTGAAAGAGTTCAATATGGAAATGACAAGAAAGGTTCTTGCCGCAAATAAAGGATTCAAATCAAGATTCAAGTGTTTTGACACTTGGTAAGTGAAACGATATTCAACTGTTTTGACACTTGGTGAGTGAAATCACAAGAATATTTTGATTAATCATATCGTGCTATGTACATATCTAGATATGTCATATGCTCTAAATGTTATGAGCATATACCTGAATGAATCATAAGATGATCATTTGACGATAGTAAGGATATTCATATGATCTTTGAAAATAACTAAGAATATGTCATTTATGTAGAGGTGACAAATAGATAGATAGTTCATTGTAAAGTGTTACACTGATACTAGTTTTGTCACAAGATACAAATTAAGTTTATCTTAATTTAAACTATGGGTGGCATAATATAATGGAAAGGAAGTTCTATAATGGATTTGGATAAGTTCCAAAGTTAAGACATTGTGACAGATACTATAACAAAAGGCTAAGTATATGACTGTTATTGTAGAAGCAAAAGAGGGCATTTGTGTCAAGTAGTTTGTTACCAAACTAGGTGTGGTTCACATCGGCCTAGTACTATGAATATATATTGTACGAAAATTGTATCGACATGTTTTAAACCCCAATGAACTACAGGTCTCACCAAAGGACCAAATTTATACAATGCCATCTCATTAAAGAATGAGTGATGCATATAGACGCAAATACATGCAAATACACACGAACCTGAAAGTGTCGGATCCTAATATTATGTTTACCACTAGCAATCATGTATATACAACACTAGAAAGCCATAGGTGTTAAATGCACAAAGTTTTTCAAACTAGATTATTAACTCTAGTGTGAGACTGTTAGATAGACCAAGAGGCAATAATAAAGTGTTTATTATCATATCTTCATGTTTATGATAAATATTTACATCCCATGCTATAATTATATTAACCGAAAACATTAATACTTGTGTGTTTTGTAAACATAAAAGAGTCCATAGTAATCCTCTTATGAAACTAGCTTGTTGATTAATAGATGATCATGGTTTCCTGATCATGGACATTGGATGTTATTAATAACAAGGTCATATCATTAGGAGAATGATGTGATGGACACACACCCATATTAAGCATAGCATAAGATCAAGTCATTAAAGTTCGTTGCTACAAAGCTTTTAAATACATAGTAACCTAATCCTTCGACCATGAGATCATGTTAATCACTGTCAACACCCGGATTTTTCAATCCTAGATGCCTGTTATGCCATACATCGCAATCCCAGGATTACCATTTTTGCGAGACATAACAGAATTGGATACCATAGTACATCATCCATTACAAACGATACATAAGTTCTTACATAAATAGGGATCTCATGATCCAGTTCTTAATACAACATCAAGCAGCGGAATACGTAATAATAACGGTAGCGTAGGCGAAGCTCCATCTTCGGGGTCACAGGCAATGCTGACGATGGGAGATGATCCTAGTTGTCGAACCTTCACGGGTCCATCTTCGAAGTACTCCTCTTCATAGTCTGGCCATGGGAATAGCCAGGGACAAATCCATGAGTACTCTTTAAGTACTCGCAAACTAATACTAACAGGTAAGGGGTTTTTGGATAATAGGACACTAGGCTCTAGGGTTGTTTTGCAAAAAGCCAGGTTTATCTCTACTAAGTTCCAAAGTTAGTCACAATTTTATAACTCTTAAGTGGGAACTTGTAATTCAGGTCACAACTCTGTTGTGGTCAAGTCAAAGTCTCAATTCATTTCACAAGTCATTTTGAAAAGTCTGACGGGGGAACAGTATGGCCACTCCAACAGTTCATAACCACGGACGCGGCTATTCGAATAGTTTGACACTCTGCAGAGATTGTACACTTTCACCACAACATTCGATACATCCGTCAGGAACAAATCCTGAATTCACCATACTCAGTATGCGGATAATCAATCCTAACCTTTCAGTTACACGCCCTAGTATAAGCAACTCTCCTGTGAGTTTGGCCTCCCAACCATGACCAGCTGTCATCTTGGGTACTGCACAGGTGTACAATCTTCACAAGGTAGCCTCAGCTCAGACCTTGGCCGTGAGGGAACTAATACTAAGGTATATAAGTTTCCAGTCAAGCCCTACCCAATATTCGGGTATTGTGGTTGTACGCTAAAATTGGAATGGTATCGCATCCAGACAACCATCAGTTTTATAAAGGGCTAAGGCTCATGCCTCAACATTTTCATCACCAAAATCATCAAGTGTTTGGAAACACATGTCCAAAACATTTCAATAGAATGATCCATCATTCCAAGGTTTTCATAACCATTTTTCCACCAAGTATTCCCATCTAAAGGTTGATCAAGTTTTATGCTTAGCACTAGCATCTACAGGTGGGGGTAGTACTAATGAGGGGTGGTAACTAGTGGAGTTTCACTAAGTCCAACCTTATATCTTAGGCTGATATCAAGGTTTCTAACTTAGGCCAAATTTTATGCTCTTTATGCAACCTTCACACAACTGTCTAGTATCTACCAAACTCTTAGGTAGAATCTAAGTAAGCTTTGATAAAGAAATAAAGTAAGAAGCTTGCACATAAAACTAGGATTTGGTTTATCAAGTGGGTATGATCACATATGCTTAAGGCATATAGTAGTCATATCACAAGTATGGGTTTGTGGCAACAGTAGGGTATCTGGCAAGGGTTAGCTTGCACATAAAACTAGTAGTATTAGGCTTGCATCAGTTTCAATATAATCTTGCATAGGTATAGTATCTTGCAAGTGTTATCTTGCCTTGTGCAGAGCAGTGGTTGAAGTTCTCCTCGACTTCTTCTTCGTAGTATCCTCCTTCCTCCTCGTATCCTTGGTCGGTACTAGCGTCTATGAATAAATACGAGGTACACAATCACCAAACAATACTTAACTACTTGCAATCATCACACACAAGGGTCCTATAGATGATCTAGCATCATCTCTAACATTACAAGGTTAAGGTTTGGTTTAAATCTTTTTTTATTTTTAGAAAAGTAATTTCTACTCATTGAAAAATTACTTAAGATTTAATATTCTCCAAACTAAAAATGGGATCATGTTGACACATGTCATCACCACATAATGTAGTCCATGGGAATGTGATTTAAAGTGGTGTCACAATTTAATAAGGTTTTACCCTTTTATTTTAATTAATTAAAGTGGCTAGAAATGCTTATGTAGCATTCTTTTATTACTTGAATATTATTTCTGCAAGTAAACCTATATATTTTTATATATTCTGAAAGGTATGGTTAAATGTGATTTTTGAGAGTTGGAATCAACTCAAAAGCTTTTATGGTTGAAATTTTAAAAATGTTTGAATGCAGAAAAGCTTCTACCTTGTTATTTTTACTATGGGTGATCTAGATATCCAAATGACTTGAATCCAACGGGCTTGGATTAAGTATTCACAGATCTTTCCAACAAAATTGGTTTCATTCAAATTGGTGCACTGAATCGATCTGGTTTGATTTTTGAAGTTGGGTACAGAAGTGTGTTTGAATTTAAAAAGAAAAGGTTTAATTTGAATTCTTTGTCTGGGCTGGAAATTCTAACGGGCCTGCTAAGCTAAGTTCTGCTGGCTGCTTAAGTGGGTGTCCCCACTCGCCGGTGACACGGGCTGGGCGGTATGGGGCAACGTGGATCGTTCGATCTAGTTCTAATCCAACGGTGGGGTCATCATCGACGAGACAGCTCCGAGAACGAAACCTAGCAGATGACAGTGAGGGGCTCACCGGGTATGGGCGAGGGTCGAGGCGTAACCATTTAAGTCGACAATGGCGAACCTCCTGGTACCGGTGGCTTTTCCTGGGGCGGCTCCAATCGCTGGCTCCTTTCTTCTCCGGCAGCGGCAGGCTCCAGTGAAATTCGGGGGAGGTGGTGCTCGGCTTGCTCTGAGAATGGTGTGGCACGATCAGTGAGGAGAGGGGAGTGAGATGGTGTGAAGAAATCGTGCGGGGGTTGTAACACCCTCAGAATCGACCCTATGCAAGTTTCAGCGATTCCCGCCAAACCCGCATAGAAACGATTCAAAGGTGCCCACCAGGCACTTTCGTGCGGGTGGAAAATGAAGTAATAACATTACACAACAGTCCTCGATGGGACCCACAGAACAGATTTATATACAACACGACTCCATGAGTCAAGAATACAGATATACAGTACAAAGATCCAAATCACCTTGAAAACGATGGAGCGTCCGACTACGGACAAGATGCAAATGGGGCTAAGAGCCCTGAAGAATAACCAATGGCGTCCATAACCCTGCCCAGGCCAAGCCAGAAGGGTAAACCTGCTAACGACGTCGATCTCAAAACCTGTTTAAACAAAAGGGGTGCCGACAAAGGGCAAAGGAAAAAGAGGAGCGTCAGTACTGAGGCCAGTACACGGCGAGGCTAGAATTCGGCGGTCCTCGCCTACATAGGTATGGTGGACTGAAGCGGCAGTGGCAGCATGCACTAAACAACCTATAGAGACTCGATACAACTGGCGGCGATCAGAGAGGGGTAAGAGAGACCTAATCGGAACCAACCTGAATCTAACACCAAACAAACCCATCCTGGTATTTCCCCCTCGAGACCAAACGAGGAAGTCCACCGAGGAACTCACACAGTTGGCAGTTTTACTTATTCAGTTATCGTTGCGGCAATTACTAGTCAGGTAAACATAGTCGTCCTGATAAAATAAGCAGTGGGCACTTTTAGTTAATCATTCCGTTATAGTTGCAACACTTACTAGTCAAATACATTTAGCATGAGATAACCCAAAACCCAGCAGTTGTTGGTACTTTTATTTAGCCATTCCGTTGTAGTTGCAATACTTATTAGTCAGGTACAATGGTCGCAAGCGACAACTCAAGCAAGCAATTGTGGGCAGTTTTATTTATTCATTCCATTATAGTGAAGCTGATTACTAGTCATTATAAAGTCAAATTTATAGCACTACTTTAGTTATAGTTGTCTATGATCGAGATACTGTGCTCCAAGTCGTCCATAACCGCGGACACGGCTTTCAGAAAGTTTTACCCGGCCGGGGTGCACCAATAGCAACACACGCTCGATCAACCTCGGAAAAACCAAATCAAAACCCAACGAGGCCTTCACGACAAAGCAATCACAGGATTCCGAAATATTTCAGGGGGCCACCCCATTGAGTAGACCAACGAAGCCGGTGACTCGAGACGGACTCTAGGTTTGCGACAATGGTCAGAACGATCGGGAACCCAAAACTGGGCTTGTCGATACCGCGAAAACACTCCGCTTACCTAAACAGTACAGTGTGCTCCTCGCACAATCGTAAATAAAGCAGTAAAGCATGGCATAAGTACAGGATCGTAAATAAAACCTCAAACTAGTTTGTGGCCCCAAGAAATAAGACTGAATCAAGCTCTAGCTCAGGGGGGTCCCATAATCGTCCCGGATGTGGATAGCGCGATAAATCAAGGAACATGTATCAAGCACTCGGGGTCCTACGGGACACAAGTGGACGGTTAACAACCAAATAACATCTATTGCCCACCTGTGCCTCTGCTTACCTACTTCAATTTTAGTTGTTAAACAGGAATTAAAGTGAACGATAAGTACAGCCATGATCATCTCCAACATCAAACATGTGGCAATACTCCAACAACTGTGGTACTGGACGACACGCAACAACACTTGAGCAAGCGACTACGACGCGCAAGTCCAACTAGCTACCAAACCACAGGTAATAGGAGGTGTCCAAGGCAATATAAGGCTGCAAGGGATGTCGCGGGTACGAAAACTAGAGCATCGCAACACAGATAGCAATAGATCAACATGAGGGAATAAATACTATAAAAGTAAGATAGGTAGAAAGGGGGAGATGCTCGCCTGAAAACATTGCCGAAGGTTCAACCGAAGATCGGGGCGAAGCTCACATCAACTCAACGGCCTTATCCGCGAAGAAGAAAAACACTAGAATAAACACCGGATGCAATATTTAATACTACGACAAAAGATCGGCATGATGCATGTATGATGCATGACATGGCAAAGATGCGATGCAATTAGGCAATATTAAGTGGAACCGGGGTCCCGACAATTAAATTAGATGGTTCATGTTATTTAGAACCCCCGCAAATTAAATGTTGTATTAGCAAGACAAAAGATAGCACCGGTTCGCTACACCAATTTAAATGAGGCCAATATAAGACTAGATTTGCCCGCATATGGGCCCCATATTTAATTATAAGGTGAATCGGCATAAGGCCCCCAATCCACACAGATATGGATGCGAGATGAATGATTAATATGCAACAGGTTTTATGTATAGCATTTATAAAATAGGGCTCGGGAAAAGGTTCACACATTGGGGTTCGACGATCTTGGTTCCAGGGTTTGGGGTTCGGTCTCAGGGTTCAGGGTTCGACTGGATCGGTCTCGGCAGAAACGTTCTCGATCAACGGGTAGATCTTGTCGCATCCGGGTCTTCGGGTCAGGTCGACGGTCATGGCGTTCGGGAGGAAGTACTTGTCGCATCGGGGTCTCGGTGTCCTCGGATCCGAGTGAAGATCTCGGCGTTCGACAACCTTCGAAGTAGACCTTGGAGTTCCGCGATGACCTTGTCGATTACCTGTCGACGGCCTTGGCGCTTCGGATCGGTCTTCGGTTCGGGGACTCAGGGTCTTGGGGTTCGCGTCCGTGTGGCGATCTTGTCGTTCCGTGTAGGCGTCCTCGGTGTCGGGGAAGATCTTGGGGTGTCTTCCTGATCATCGGTGGAGAACTTGGGGCTCGACACCGGGGTCTTCCGGTTCCGGGAGGAAGAGCTTGACGCCTAAGAGGTTCGACCCGGCCACGGCCATCGAGGTCCATGACGAAGATCTTGACAAACCAAGGCGTTCCGGTGTAGATGATCTTTCAGCTCTCCATGTAGACGGTTATCAACCGCTCCAAGAAGGTTCCTTCATCTGCTAGCTTGCACCCGTGCGCCCACGCGGGGTGGTTCTGCATCTCATACCGCAGAGCACCAGAGGCCGGAGAGGACATGGCTCGCAGGAGGCCCGACCCGGAGCAGAGCCGAGGACGACGGGAGGTTAGCGAGCGACGTGGTCGGGGCCGGGGAAGTGGGGGCCGCGCGACAGCGGTTGGAGAGGTGGCCGGCGACGGCGGTCCTCGCGGCCTAGGGCCCACCAGGGACAGGAAGAAGGAGGCCGGCTTGGCAGCGGGACAGAGGGCCTGGCGGCGGCGCGTGCTCGCTAGGGAGGCGATGGCGATGCAGCGGGCTTGGGCGGACGAGGAGGGCCTCGCCGGCCGGGGCGACGCAGGCGAGGAGCCCAAGCGGGCGCCACACCAGCGAGGGGCGGCGAGGAGGGCGGTCGGCGAGGTGGACGGCGAGCGGTGGAGGCGAGGTCGACGGGGGCTCGAGGCGGCCGGCGGGGCGAACGGCGAGGAGGCGTCGGTGAGGTGGACGCCGGCCAGCGCGCGAGCCCGCGAGGCAGCGGGTGGCGGCGGTTGAGGACGACGACAGGGCGGCCTCGGGGAGGCGAGGTCGTCGGAGGAGGGGGAGGGCGTAGGACGGCGAGGACGGAGGGTGGTGGCGGAAGAGGGAGCCCCGGGGCCCTCGGGCGGCGGTGGATGGTGCGGTGGAGGATGACGGGGAGGAGGAGAGGAGCCGCGGGCGCGGGTCGGGCGGCGAGAGGTGGAGGAGACGCAGCTGGCGGACGCGGGCGCGGGCGAGACCGGAGGCGGGAGGCGGAGAGGCGGCGCCGCGGGGCTCGGAGCCGGGAGGGGCGAGGGTCCGGAGAGGAGAGGGGCACTAGCGGCGCGGGAGAGGAGGAGCCGTGACGAGGGGCGGAGGCGGCGAGGCTCTGGTCACGAGAGGGGCCGGAGAGGAAGGGGAAAGGAGGGGACGCCGGGGCTGGGAGAGAGAGGGAGGAGGGAGTCGCGGGGTGGGAGAAGAGAGGAGAAGGAGGTGGGCCAGGGGGAGTGGGGTCGGGCGTGGGGCCAGGTGGGGTGGGGGTGGACCGGGTCCAAGGGGCTAAGTGGAGAGATGAGGGAGTTGGGGGGTGAGGTGGCAGGTGGGGCCAGGCTGTAAGGGAGAGAGGAGAGAGATGGGTAGAGAGGCTGTGGGTGAGAGAGGGAGAGAGGGGGAAAGGGTGATGGATTGATGATGTGGCGGGGTGGGTAGGAATTGGGGGAGAGGGTGAGGTGGCGAGCTGTGAGTGGTGGGTAGAATAGGTTTGGGTAGTTTTAGGAATTCGGGTGGGCTAGTTAGATATTTTAGTTTAGGGTTTTCTTTTATTTAAGAATAACTTTTGTAAATAGTTTTAGACAAATAAAAGACCGGAACAGACCGATGTTTTAATTTGAAATAAGACGGGGGCTACTTAGAAAACAAAACTAGGCGTTTCAAAAATAGTTTCAGACAAACAATGCATGTTGATGACGATGCAATGCACAAAAACAACGCGATTTTCTAGTAGTGGTTTTGCGGGATGCCACAATTCGACACCACTAACAATGGATCTCGCCCTCGAGATCCGCCTCATGGTACCGGGAAGAAGGCCGGCGATCTGGATCGTCTCGCGTCGTGTAGATCCTCGCGACACCACTAACAATAGGTCGTTGTCCGTGATCGTCGGGAGAACACTCCGGATAAACAACGGACGAAGTTAAAGGTAAGGCCACCTCTAACTTCCGTGGACGGAGTAAAACTGCTGGATCCACTGATTCGATGTACAAGAGCGAATGTTAAGAGTAGTCGGATGGTGATCAGTCCATCGCGCACCCAAACCATTACTCTGCACACGAATAGGCGGATTATGCAACCAACTCACGGAATTAGACTGAAGATCTCGACAACCGAGGTTCGGAACAAAGGAGTGATGCAGCCTCTGCATCGGATCTGGCGTAGATGATGTCGTCGCGTCGGAAAACACTGGAAGGCACAAACAAGGAACAAAGAATGGTACCACAGATAAAGGATCACTCAGACAGCAGGAACACCGGATGGTAGAACACCGTTACCAAAGGAGGAAGCGAAACCCTGAAGGTACGACGGAAACCCAACCACGAGAATTCCTGGACTCGAAGAAAGAGAAGAGGGCGGATTCAAAACGCGTAGAGGTAAGAGGAGAATAGCAGAGGGGTAAGGAGTAAAAGCAGACCTAACCAGATCTATCCAACCGATCTTGCAAAATAGTTTTGACACTCTACTTCGGCCGTTAGCTAGGTTATCCTACAGGCTGGACTTGTGGGGTATCGCAACCGAGCTCGATACCACTCAGAACACCCTCGAATCGACCCTATGCAAGTTTCAGCGATTCCCGCCAAACCCGCATAGAAACGATTCAAAGGTGCCCACCAGGCACTTTCGTGCGGGTGGAAAACGAAGTAATAACATTACACAACAGTCCTCGATGGGACCCACAGAACAGATTTATATACAACACGACTCCATGAGTCAAGAATACAGATATACAGTACAAAGATCCAAATCACCTTGAAAACGATGGAGCGTCCGACTACGGACAAGATGCAAATGGGGCTAAGAGCCCTGAAGAATAACCAATGGCGTCCATAACCCTGCCCAGACCAAGTCGGAAGGGTAACCCTGCTAACGACGTCGATCTCAAAACCTTTTTAAACAAAAGGGGTGCCGACAAAGGGCAAAGGAAAAAAGAGGAGCGGTCAGTACTGATGTCAGTACACGGCGAGGCTAGAATTCGGCGGTCCTCGCCTACATAGGTATGGTGGACTGAAGCGGCAGCGGCAGCATGCACTAAACAACCTATAGAGACTCGATACAACTGGCGGCGATCAGAGAGGGGTAAGAGAGACCTAATCGGAACCAACCTGAATCTAACACCAAACAAACCTATCCTGGTATTTCCCCCTCGAGACCAAACGAGGAAGTCCACCGAGGAACTCACACAGTTGGCAGTTTTACTTATTCAGTTATCGTTGCGGCAATTACTAGTCAGGTAAAGATAGTCGTCCTGATAAAATAAGCAGTGGGCACTTTTAGTACATTCCGTTATAGTTGCGACACTTACTAGTCAAATATATTTAGCATGAGATAACCCAAAACCCAGCAGTTGTTGGTACTTTTATTTAGCCATTCCGTTGTAGTTGCAATACTTATTAGTCAGGTACAATGGTCGCAAGCGACAACTCAAGCAAGCAATTGTGGGCAGTTTTATTTATTCATTCCATTATAGTGAAGCTGATTACTAGTCATTATAAAGTCAAATTTATAGCACTACTTTAGTTATAGTTGTCTATGATCGAGATACTGTGCTCCAAGTCGTCCATAACCATGACACGGCTTTGAAAAGTTTTACCCGCCGGTGCACCAATAGCAACACACGCCGATCAACCTCGGAAAACCAAATCAAAACCCAACGAGGCCTTCACGACAAAGCAATCACAGGATTCAGAAATATTTCAGGGGCCACCCCATTGAGTAGACCCAAGAAGCCGGTGACTCCGAGATGGACTCAAGGTTTGCGACAATGGCTGTAAATGACTGGGAACCCAAAACTGGGCTTGTCGATACCGCGAAAACACTCCGCTTACCTAAACAGTACAGTGTTCTCCTCGCACAATCGTAAATAAAGCAGTAAAGCATGGCATAAGTACAGGATCGTAAATAAAACCTCAAACTAGTTTGTGGCCCCAAGAAATAAGACTGAATCAAGCTCTGGCTCAGGGGGGTCCCATAATCCTCCCGGATGTGGATAGCGCGATAAATCAAGGAACAGGTATCAAGCACTCGGGGTCCTACGGGAGACAAGTGGACGGTTAACAACCAAATAACATCTATTGCCCACCTGTGCCTCTGCTTACCTACTTCAATTTTAGTTGTTAAACAGGAATTAAAGTGAACGATAAGTACAGCCATGATCATCTCCAACATCAAACATGTGGCAATACTCCAACAACTGTGGTATCGACGATTAACAACACTTGAGCAAGCGACTACGACGCGCAAGTCCAACTAGCTACCAAACCACAGGTAATAGGAGGTGTCCAAGGCAATATAAGGCTGCAAGGGATGTCGCGGATACGAAAACTAGAGCATCGCAACACAGATAGCAATAGATCAACATGAGGGAATAAATACTATAAAAGTAAGATAGGTAGAAAGGGGGAGATGCTCGCCTGAAAACATTGCCGAAGGTTCAACCGAAGATCGGGGCGAAGCTCACATCAACTCAACGGCCTTATCCGCGAAGAAGCAAAACACTAGAATAAACACCAGATGCAATATTTAATACTACGGCAAAAGATCGGCATGATGCATGTATGATGCATGACATGGCAAAGATGCGATGCAATTAGGCAATATTAAGTGGAACCGGGGTCCCGACAATTAAATTAGATGGTTCATGTTATTTAGAACCCCCGCAAATTAAATGTTGTATTAGCAAGACAAAAGATAACACCGGTTCGCTACACCAATTTAAATGAGGCCAATATAAGACTAGATTTGCCCGCATATGGGCCCCATATTTAATTATAAGGTGAATCGGCATAAGGCCCCCAATCCACACAGATATGCATGCGAGATGAATGATTAATATGCAACAGGTTTTATGTATAGCATTTATAAAATAGGGCTCAGGAAAAGGTTCACACATTGGGGTTCGACGATCTTGGTTCCGGGGTTCGGGGTTCGGTCTCAGGGTTCAGGGTTCGACTGGATCGGTCTCGGCAGAAACATTCTCGATCAACGGGTAGATCTTGTCACATCCGGGTCTTCGGGTCAGGTCGACGGTCATGGCGTTCGGGAGGAAGTACTTGTCGCATCGGGGTCTCGGTGTCCTCGGATCCGAGTGAAGATCTCGGCGTTGGACAACCTTCGAAGTAGACCTTGGAGTTCCGCGATGACCTTGTCGACACCGCCGGCCTTGGCGCTCGGATCGGTCTTGGTTCGTGGACCTGTGGTCTTGGGGTTCGCGTCCGTGGCGATCTTGTCGCCCGTAGGCGTCCTCGGTGTCGGGAAGATCTTGGGGTGTCTTCACGATCATCGGTGGCGAACTTGGGGCTCGACACCGGGTCTTCGGCCCGGAGGAAGAGCTTGACGCTGAGAGGTTCGGCCGCCACGGCCATCGAGGTCCATGACGAAGATCTTGACAAACCAAGGCGTTCCGGTGTAGATGATCTTTCAGCTCTCCATGTAGACGGTTATCAACCGCTCCAAGAAGGTTCCTTCATCTGCTGGCTTGCACCCGTGCGCCCACGCGGGGTGGTTCTTGTACTGTCTCGTACAGCCGCAGAGCACCAGAGGCCGGAGAGGACATGGCTCGCAGGAGGCCCGACCCGGAGCAGAGCCGAGGACGACGGGAGGTTAGCGAGCGACGTGGTCGGGGCCAGGGAAGTGGGGGCCGCGCGACAGCGGTTGAAGAGGTGGCCGGCGACGGCGGTCCTCGCGGCCTAGGGCCCACCAGGGACAGGCAGAAGGAGGCCGGCTTGGCAGCGGGACAGAGGGCCTGGCGGCGGCACGTGCTCGCTGGGGAGGCGATGGCGACGCAGCGGGCTTGGGCGGACGACGGAGGGCCTCGCCGGCCGGGGCGACGCAGCAGGGAGCCTGGCGGCGGGAGCGCCGACCAGCGAGGGTCGGAGGGCGGTCGGCGAGGTGGACGGCAGCGGTGGAGGCGAGGTCGACGGGGCTCGAGGCGGCGGGCGGCGAGCAGGAGGCGTCGGTGAGGTGGGCCCGGCATGAGCTCAGCGAGGCAGTGGTGGCGGTTGAGGACGCACAGGCGGCTTGGGAGGCGAGTCGTCGGAGGAGGTGAGGGCGAGCGCGAGGACGGAGGGTGGTGGCGGAAGAGGGAGCCCCGGGGCCCTCGGGCGGCGGTGGATGGTGCGGTGGAGGATGACGGGGAGGAGGAGAGGAGCTGGGCGCTGGGTCGTCTTGGCGAGAGGTGGGGACGGGCGGTGGCGGGCGACCGGGCCAGAGACCAGAGGCGGGAGGCGGCGCCTGAGCCGAGAGGGGCGAGGGGCCAGAGCGGAGAGGGGCACTAGCGGAGCGGGAGAGGAGGAGCAGCGACGAGGGGCGAGCGGGCCGGCGGGTCACGAGAGGGGCCGAGAGGGAAGGAAAGGAGGGGACGCCGGGGCTGGGAGAGAGAGGGATGAGGGAGTTGCGGGGTGGGAGAAGAGAGGAGAAGGAGGTGGGCCAGGGGGAGTGGGGTCGGGCGTGGGGCCAGGTGGGGTGGGGGTGGACCGGGTCCAAGGGGCTGAGTGGAGAGAGGAGGGAGGTGGGGGGTGAGGTGGCAGGTGGGGCCATGCTGTAAGGGAGAGAGGAGAGAGATGGGTAGAGAGGCTGTGGGTGAGAGAGGGAGAGAGGGGGAAAGGGTGATGGATTGATGATGTGGCGGGGTGGGTAGGAATTGGGGGAGAGGGTGAGGTGGCGAGCTGTGAGTGGTGGGTAGAATAGGTTTGGGTAGTTTTAGGAATTCGGGTGGGCTGGTTAGATATTTTAGTTTAGGGTTTTCTTTTATTTAAGAATAACTTTTGTAAATAGTTTTAGACAAATAAAAGACCGGAACAGACCGATGTTTTAATTTGAAATAAGACGGGGGCTACTTAGAAAACAAAACTAGGCGTTTCAAAAATAGTTTCAGACAAACAATGCATGTTGATGACGATGCAATGCACAAAAACAACGCGATTTTCTAGTAGTGGTTTTGCGGGATGCCACAGGGGTGGCCTCTATTTATAGTCGAGCGAGGGGACCGTCGGGGCGCACAGTGAGCTCATCGGGGGCGATGTTACAGGCGGCTAATGGCATGGGCAAGGGTAGGGGAAGGTGCGGTGTCTCCTGGCGATGCTCAACGACATGGTCGCAAGGCATGGGGAGGTGTGGTTTGGTCTGGAACGGCCGGTGCTCTACGCGGCAGAGGCGGTGTCTTCGACGGCGGGCGGTGGCTGTGCGGCACGGGGCAGCAAACGGGGATGTCTGGCGGTCTCCTGGGTCGGTGGTGATCGTGTGTGCACACGGTGAGGGCGGCGCGCGGTCTGTGGGTGCTGGTCGAGGGTGGCGCTCTGGCGCACGCTCGGCATGGCCTAGGCGGCTTGTCTTGCGTGGTCGTGGCTTGGCAACGCCATGGCCGGGACAGTGGCGGTGGACGTTGGCACGGCTAGTTCTTCCTCTAGCCTGCTGTCGACTATGGGGTGGCATTGAGGTGCTCGGCTGTTCAACATTAATGACAATGGCAAGCTCACAGGGGTGCTAGTGTTGGGCTAATCTTTCTAGATGATCTACTGAGTTGTGTGTGAGCTAACTAGGGAACAAGTTAGGTAAGAATCACTGCACACTATAGTGTTTGTTGTTTTGTTTGATTTGTGTCTGCAACCTGTTTGATGAAATGGCCGCATGAAATCAAGTTTTGAATTTTGAAATGAATTTTGGTGGGTTTGCTAGATTGGTGCTGGTGAGTCTGTAGATGCTTGGGTTTTGAAAGTTGAGCCTGTTTGAGTGGTTTTTGAAAAAGTGGGATCTTCCCATATGAAGAAGATTCAATTTTGAATTGTCATTTAAACTATGTATTTGAAAGTTTCTGGATGATCACAAAGTGGGCCTTGATACTTTGTTATGAGTACATTCAAGGGGTGCAAAGATCCAGAAAAGTTTCTGTTAGGTTTTGAAAGTTTGAGACAGCCAAAGTAGGCATGGGAATTAAATTGGTCAAAATGACCATTCACTTAATATATTTGTTTTGATTTACTTGTCTTTAGGAAAAGTGTGGGAAATGTTTTAGATGATGTTCATTTCACCTAAGAAACATTTTACAAGCAATGGATCACACAAACAAGGTGGTTTTTAAAGAAATTCAAAATCCATGCATACACATATACATGCATTCATGAGTTTATTTAGAAAAGTTTTTGTTAGCCCTAATCTTGATGATTAGTGTTTGATGATCTAAGTTTGGTATTTTTGGGATGTTACAAACCTTCCCCCCTTAAACAAAATCTCGTCCCGAGATTTGAAAAAGGACGACAAGATTACCTAGGATTTGAAGAGATCGGGAAACTCCGTCCTGATGTGATCTTCGCGCTCCCAGGTAGCTTCCTCTTCTGTGTGGTTGCTCCACTGAATCTTGAGAAACTTGATGCTTCGGGTTCGGGTAGTTCGAAAAGCTTCTTCCAAAATGCGGATGGGTACTTCGGGATAGGTCAGGTCATCGTTGATCTCTATGGTCCGATGATCGATATTCTTGAACACTTCGGTCTTCTCGGGGACTTCGAGACACTTGCGAAGTAACGAGATATGGAACACATTGTGCACAGCTGACATCTCTTCAGGTAGTTCCAGTTGATAAGATACTTCTCCTCGACGGTTCAGAATTTTGAAAGGTCCGATATATCTGGGGGCTAACTTTCCCTTGAGTTGGAAACGCTGCATTCCCTTTAATGGCGACACTTTTAGATAAACAAAATCTCCTATGTTGAAGGGGAGGTCTCAACGTCTCTTGTCGGCGTAACTCTTCTGTCGGGATTGGGCTGTCTTGAGGTGCTCATGAATCTTGTGAACCTTCTCTTCTGCTTCTCGTAGGATGTTGGGTCCGAAGATCTGACTCTCTCCTACTTCTGACCAGTTCAAAGGGGTGCGACACTTTCTTCCGTACATGAATTCATATGGGGACATTTGCAAACTGGCTTGATAACTGTTGTTGTATGAAAATTCTGCAAACGGCAGACAGTCTTCCCATTTGGATCCATATTCTAACACACATGCTCTCAGCATATCTTTGAGTATTTGATTTACTCGCTCCGTTTGTCCATCGGTCTGAGGGTGATACGCGGTACTGAAATCTAGGCGGGTTCCTAAACCTTCTTGGACTTTCTTCCAGAATCTCGAGGTAAACTGAGTTCCTCGATCCGATACTATGTTCTTGGGGACTCCATGCAAACTAACGATTCTAGCGATGTACAACTCCGCTAGCTTCGAACTCTGATATATGGTTTTGACGGGCAAAAAATGGGCGACTTTGGACAATCTGTCCACTATGACCCAAATAGAGTCATTTCCCCTACTAGAAGTAGGTAGTCCAGTGATAAAGTCCATTCCTCTGTAATCCCATTTCCATTCCGGAATTTGCAAAGGTTGCAACAATCCAGCGGGTCTTTGATGTCCGGCCTTGACTCGCTGACATATATCACACTTGGCGATATAGCTTCCGATTTCTCTCTTCATCTTATGCCACCAAAATTGCTCTTTCAAATCTTGATACATCTTAGTTCCTCCGGGATGGATATAATAAAGAGTATCATGAGCCTCCTTCAAGATAACTTCTTTTAACTCAGAATCGGATGGTACACAAAGGCGTCCTTTGTACCACAAAACTCCTTCTTCATCCTCGGTGAATCCGGGTACTTTGCCTGTACCGATACGACGCTTGATTCCGTCGATACTAGCATTTCCTTTCTGCGCCTCTTTAATCTGACTGATCAAAGTGGGCTGAAGTTCTTTGCTAGCCAAAAATCCTTCACTTACTAATTCCATTCTAAAATCTTCCATCTCTTTGTGCAAACTTGGTTGCTCCTTCAAAATCATGGAGTTCAAGCGGCACGACAATCTGCTAAGGGCATCGGCTACCACATTGGCTTTACCAGGGTGATAGTGAATGTCTAGGCCGTAATCCTTGATTAGCTCAATCCATCTTCTCTGTCTCATATTCAGCTCCTTCTGAGTGAATATATACTTTAGGCTCTTGTGATCCGAATAAATCTCACAATGGTTTCCCATCAGGTAATGTCTCCATGTCTTCAGGGCTAGAACTACGGCTGCGAGTTCGGGGTCATGGGTTGGGTAATTTTGTTCATGTTGCTTCAATTGTCGCGATAGATAAGATATAACTTTGCCTTCTTGCATTAGCACACATCCGAGACTAATCTTGGATGCGTCACAATACACATCGAAGGGCTTCGTGATATCCGGCATGATCAAGATTGGGGCTGAAATCAATCTCCTTTTGAGTTCTTGAAAACTCGCTTCACATTTGTCGGTCCATTCAAACTTCTTGTCCTTCTTCAGCAATTGGGTCATGGGTCGGGCGATACTAGAGAATCCTTCTACAAATTTGCGGTAATATCACGCCAATCCGAGAAAAGCACGAACTTGGGTTTGAGTGGTTGGGGCTTGCCAATCTTCTACATCTTTCACTTTGGCAGGGTCAACGACAATTCCTCCGGCTGATACAATGTGACCGAGGAATCCTACTTCCTGTAACCAGAATTCACATTTGCTAAATTTTGCATACAGCTGATGCTCTCTAAGGGTTCCAAGAATGTTACTTAGGTGTAGCTCATGTTCTTCTTATGATTTCGAATAAATCAGAATGTCATCGATGAAAACAACGACAAACTTATCCAGGAAGTCCATAAAAATCTTATTCATGAGGTTCATGAAATAAGAAGGGGCATTGGTTAATCCAAAAGACATGACTGTATACTCATACAATCCATATCTGGTGGTAAAGGCAGTCTTTGGAATATCCTCTTGCATTTAATTTTGAGTTGATGATAGCCAGTCCTAAGATCAATCTTAGAAAACACACAGGCACCGGTCAACTGATCAAACAAATCTTCTATATTAGGCAAGGGGTACTTGTTCTTGATGGTGACATCATTCAACTTCCGATAATCCGTACACAAACGGTTACCTCCATCCTTCTTGTCCACAAACAAGACAGGTGATCTCCATGGGGACGCACTTGGTTGAATCAATCCGATTTCCAACATGGAATCCAGTTGCTTCTTCAGTTCTTCTAGTTCTGACGGGTTCATACTATAGGGTCTCTGGGCTATGGGTCCTGTTCCGGGGATTAGTTCGATGATAAACTCGATATCCCGATCTGGGGGCATACCGGGCAAAATATCTGGAAATACATCGGGGTATTCACAGACTATCCGAACTTGGTCAATGGTAGGTTGGGCTATACTCTTGTTACACTTGAATTGGCGAGGTAAGGTTTCAGATAAATGCTCGACTGATATTCCGGTGGTACTGGTCATGGTGATGGCTTTCTTAGCACAGTCAATCAATCCTTTATGTTTGGACATCCAATCCATTCCTAGTACTACTTCCAAACCTTTAGTTTCGAGTACTATTAGATTAGCATAAAAATCTATGCCATGGATTCGGATAGGGACGGCTTTGCAAATTTGCCTAGCCTTGGTGGTTGATCCGGGAATTTGTACAATCATCACATGCTTCAATTTGGTTGGTTGAATTTTACTAGTGCAGGCAAATTCTTCGGTGACAAATGAATGCGATGCACCAGAATCAAACAACACTCTTGCAAGTACTGAATTAACAGAAAACATACCCAGCACGACGTCTGGCGCTTCCTGAGCTTCTTCAGCATGCATGAGAAAAAGACGGCCATTGCGGTTGAGTGAATTCCCTGGGGCAAATCTTCTTCCTGGCTGGACACGACGCTGCTGCTGAGCTGGGACATTGGTGTTGGGGGCTGTAGCATTCTTCTTGTTGGGGCACTCGTTGGAATAGTGGCCTTTATTTCCACAGTCATAACAGGTCACTTGTGACTTGTCCTTGGCTGCGACAGGCACAGCATTGCTTCCAGTCCTCGGGGCAGTGTTAGGGTTGGTGGTAGAATTGTTGGTGTTGAACTTGGGTGGGGCACGGGTGAAATTGCTAGAGTTGCCGGGGTTGTTGTGATTTCCTCTGGGTCTAGGGTTTCCACGGTTGGGATAGGTCGGACGGGTCATAGGGGGTCTGTGGGTTCTTGGGGCAAATCCTGGAGATGGGTTGGGGCGATACTTTGGGGTCTGATGGGTTCCTGGTTGATGCATCATGCGACGCTTGCGGTTCTCATTGGCCTGGTTGATCTTTCCTTCCATCTGGATAGCAGAGTCGACAAGGGCTTCAATATCAACAAAGGGGATATTGACTAACACTGTCTGCATCTCGTCATGCAGACCATTAAGGAATCTTTCTTTCTTCTTGGCTTCGGTGTCTATCTCGTCCGGGGCATACCTAGCTAATGACAAAAATTTGTCACGGTATTCCACTACAGTCATCCTTCCTTGCTTCAACTCTCTGAACTCGTCTCTCATTCTCTTGAACAAACCTGGTGGCACATGGGTTCTGCTAAACTTGACCTTGAATTCCTCCCAGGTCATCATCTGGCCTCCGGTCATTGCACGAACACTGTTCCACCATGCCCTGGCATCTCCGGCTAGATAATGGATGGCGAACAGGACTTTCTCGTTGGCTTCCACTCCTGCTACTTCTAAGTTGTTTTCCATGGTTTGCAGCCAATCATCGACATCTAGGGGTTCTTCTGACTTGGTGAAAACGGGTGGGTTGGTATTCTATAAATTCTTGAGCTTAGATCCGTGGTTGTCCTGATTTCCATGGCCTTGGTTGTTATGGGCTAGTTAGGCTATCTGTTGCAGAGTGGCTAGGTTGGATTGACGTTCCGCTCTTTCAGCTTCACGGTCAGAAGTCAACATTTGCAGGATCTACAACATCGGGTCCGGGGCTGAACCACTTCCTCCACGTGGCATCTGAAGATTGATATAGATCATGAGAAAAGAGGGAAATTTCTAAGGTTTTGGGTTTTTGAAAAGTTTTAAATGTTTGACTCAGATTTTTCTAGCAACTTGCTTTTTCATTCATTCATAGCACACAGTACAACACACACCACAACAAGGAAAAACAGATGGTTTTAAGAACCATTATGGAAACTACGATACAGTGGGACCGACTACTACTCACTACGCTAGTGCTCAGTGCTACTACTCCTTGGAGTCTGTGGCTTCATCATCTTCAGTATCATCGATGAAGGCGAAATCATCCTCATCGGTGAAGAAGTCCATGGCCTGATCCTCCAGAAAATCATCGTCATCGCTGAGATAGGAGTAAGGGTCTCCACGAAGATCCTCTCCGGCATTCTCCCTTTCCTCTAACTGCATGTCTCTCTCGTGGATGGTCTCTTCCAGAGATGAGATGCGATGGCGAAGACGGGCAATAATGCGCTCCTTCTTGTCGAGCTGACGGCGGCGAGACTTGCGATCCTTTGCTAGCATGGCGATGGTCTAATCCTTCGTCTTGATGATGGCAGAATTGTGGTTGCAATAGTCACGGCAGTTGTCTAATTCATGTTGACGATCATACATCATGAAGCTAAGGTGATCCAATTGAGTCTTCAGCTCGGGGTGGTATTGGGCTTCCAGTGGTTGTCCATTTGCATCACGCCTTGGGCAAAAATCAAAGCGAGTACCCTTGATCTGATTGATGCTCTGCCCACACAGACGGGAAAGAGCTTCCTGCATTGCTCTGGCAAGTCCATCGAGCCAGTTGTTTTCCCTCAAGGTAAACTGAATTCCCTCCGCAGTGGGAGGTTCAATATTTCCTCGGAGACTTGCAACAACTAGCCACTGCAGATCTTATCCTCCTTGATCATTGAGCTGAGCTCCGAAGAACTCGGGATGCAGACGCTCCAGAAGTTCCGAAAGCTGATCCAGATCCCTCTCAAAGATAAGGTCTCCTCCATTCCCCAACTGATAAAACTTGCTGTACTTCACGCCCATCTATAAAAATAGAGGATGAGTAGATGAGTAGAGTGATCAAGTGTGTCAAAATTTTAACTATTTTGCAAGAGTTTTTGAGGAACATGAAGTTTTATTAAAGAATTAAATAGGTAAGAATGAGAATAAGTTTCATAAATATTTTTGTTCTTTGGTTTTGAAACTAAGTTTTTGGTTCAACGTCCAATCTAACTAGGGTCTCCTATGGTCAGGATGGCTCTGATACCAACTTGTCAACACCCGGATTTTTCAATCCTAGATGCCTGTTATGCCATACATCGCAATCCCAGGATTACCATTTTTGCGAGATATAACAGAATTGGATACCATAGTACATCATCCATTACAAACGATACATAAGTTCTTACACAAATAGGGATCTCATGATCCAGTTCTTAATACAACATCAAGCAGCGGAATACGTAATAATAATGGTAGCGTAGGCGAAGCTCCATCTTCGGGGTCACAGGCAGTGCTGACGATGGGAAATGATCCTAGTTGTCGTAACCTTCCTGGGGTCCATCTTCGAAGTACTCCTCTTCATAGTCTGGCCATGGGAATAGCCAGGGACAAAGCCATGAGTACTCTTTAAGTACTCGCAAACTAATACTAACAGGTAAGGGGTTTTTGGATAATAGGACACTAGGCTCTAGGGTTGTTTTGCAAAAAGCCTGGTTTATCTCTACTAAGTTCCAAAGTTAGTCACAATTTTATAACTCTTAAGTGGGAACTTGTAATTCAGGTCACAACTCTGTTGTGGTCAAGTCAAAGTCTCAATTCATTTCACAAGTCATTTTGAAAAGTCTGACGGGAACAAGATGGCCCTCCAATCTGTCCATAATCATGACGCGGCTATTCGAATAGTTTGACACTCTGCAGAGATTGTACACTTTCACCACAACATTCGATATATCCGTCAGGAACAAATCCTGAATTCACCATACTCAGTATGCGGATAATCAATCCTAACCTCTCTGTTACACGCCCTAGTATAAGCACCTCTCCTGTGGGTTTGGCCTCCCAACCATGACCAGCTGTCATCTTGGGTACTGCATAGGTGGACAATCTTCACAAGGTAGCCTCAGTTCAGACCTTGGCCATGAGGGAACTAATACTAAGGTATATAAGTTTCCAGTCAAGCCCTACCCAATATTCGGGTATTGTGGTTGTACGCTAAAATTGGAATGGTATCGCATCCAGACAACCATCAGTTTTATAAACGTCTAAGGCTCATGCCTCAACATTTTCATCACCAAAATCATCAAGTGTTTGGAAACACATGTCCAAAACATTTCAATAGAATGATCCATCATTCCAAGGTTTTCATAACCATTTTTCCACCAAGTATTCCCATCTAAAGGTTGATCAAGTTTTATGCTTAGCACTAGCATCTACAGGTGGGGGTAGTACTAATGAGGGGTGGTAACTAGTGGAGTTTCACTAAGTCCAACCTTATATCTTAGGATGATATCAAGGTTTCTAACTTAGGCCAAATTTTATGCTCTTTATGCAACCTTCACACAACTGTCTAGTATCTACCAAACTCTTAGGTAGACTCTAAGTAAGCTTTGATAAAGAAATAAAGTAAGAAGCTTGCACATAAAACTATGATTTGGTTTATCAAGTGGGTATGATCACATATGCTTAAGGCATATAGTAGTCATATCACAAGTATGGGTTTATGGCAAAAGTAGGGTATCTGGCAAGGGTTAGCTTGCACATAAATCTAGTAGTATTAGGCTTGCATCAGTGTCAATATAAGCTTGCATAGGTATAGTATCTTGCAAGTGTTATCTTGCCTTGTGCAGAGCAGTGGTTGAAGTTCTCCTCGGCTTCTTCTTCGTAGTATCCTCCTTCCTCCTCGTATCCTTGGTCGGTACTAGCGTCTATGAATAGATACAAGGTACACAATCACCAAACAATACTTAACTACTTGCAATCATCACACACAAGGGTCCTATAGATGATCTAGCATCATCTCTAACATTACAAGGTTAAGGCTTGGTTTAAATCTTTTTTTATTTTTAGAAAAGTAATTTCTACTCATTGAAAAATTACTTAAGATTTAATATTCTCCAAACTAAACATGGGATCATGTTGACACATGTCATCACCACATATTGTAGTCCATGGGAATGTGATTTAAAGTGGTGTCACAATTTAATATGGTTTTACCCTTTTATTTTAATTAATTAAAGTGGCTAGAAATGCTGATGTAGCATTCTTTTATTACCTGAACATTATTTCTGCAAGTAAACCTATATATTTTTATATATTCTGAAAGGTATGGTTAAATGTGATTTTTGAGAGTTGGAATCAACTCAAAAGCTTTTATGGTTTAAATTTTAAAAATGTTTGAATGCAGAAAAGCTTCTGCCTTGTTATTTTTACTATGGGTGATCTAGAGATCCAAATGACTTGAATCCAACGGTCTTGGATTAAGTATTCACAGATCTTTCCAACAAAATTGGCTTCATTCAAATTGGTGCACTGAATCGATCTGGGTTGATTTTTGAAGTTGGGTACAGAAGTGTGTTTGAATTTAAAAAGAAAAGGTTTAATTTGAATTGCTGGGCTGCGCAAGAAATTCTAACGGGCCGGCCTGCTAAGCGCAGTGCTCCCGCGGGCTGCTTAAGTGGGTGTCCCCACTCGTCAGTGACACGGGGCTGGGCGAAGCGGTATGGGGCAACGTGGATCGTTCGATCTAGTTCTAATCCAATGGCTGGGGGTCATCGTCGATGCGAGACAACTCCGGCGAGAATGAAAACTAGCACGGCCAGTGAGGGGTGCTGGGGGCTCACCGGGGTATGGGCGAGGGTCGGCGAGGCGGGCGAACGACTAAGTCGACGACGGCGAACCTCCTGGTACCGGTGGCTTCTCCTGGGGCGGCTCCAATCGCTGGCTCCTTTCTTCTCCTGCCAAGGGCTCCAGTGAAATTCCGAGGTGGTGCTCGCTTGCTCGAGAATGGTGTGGCACGATCGGTGAGGAGAGGGAGTGAGATGGTGTGAAGAAATCGTATGGGGGTGGCCTCTATTTATAGTCGAGCGAGGGACCGTGGGCAAGACGTGAGCTCGTCGGGGCGACGTTAAAGCGGATAATGGCATGGGAAAGGGTAGGGGACGGTGCGGTGTCTCTGGCGATGCTCAACGACATGGTCGCGAGGCATGGGGCGGTGGTTTGGTCTGAACGGCGGTGCGCTGCAGAGGCGGGCGTCTTCGACGGCGGGCGGCGGCACGGGCGGCAAACGGGATGTGTGGCGGTCTCTGGGTCGGTGGTGATCGTGTGCACGGTGAGGGCGGCGCGGTCTGTGGGTGCTGGTCGAGGGTGGCGCTGGCGCACGCCGGCATGGCCTGGCGCGGCTTGTGCGTGGTCTGTGGCTTGGCAACGCCGGGATGTAGTGGCGGTGGACGGGGCTGCCTCCCAGACAAGGTTGGCACGGCTAGTTCTTCCTCTAGCTGTGTCGACTATGGGTGGCATTGAGGTGCTCATGTTCACCATTAATGACAATGGCAAGCTCACAGGGGTGCTAGTGTTGGGATAATCTTTCTAGATGATCTACTGAGTTGTGTGTGAGCTAACTAGGGAACAAGTTAGGCAAGAATCACTGCACACTATAGTGTTTGTTGTTTTGTTTGATTTGTGTCTGCAACCTGTTTGATGAAATGGCCGCATGAAATCAAGTTTTGAATTTTGAAATGAATTTTGGTGGGTTTGCTAGATTGGTGCTGGTGAGTCCGCAGATGCTTGGGTTTTGAAAGTTGAGCTTGTTTGAGTGGTTTTTGAAAAAGTGGGATCTTCCCATATGAAGAAGATTCAATTTTGAATTGTCATTTAAACTATGCATTTGAAAGTTTCTGGATGATCACAAAGTGGGCCTTGATACTTTGTTATGAGTACATGCAAGGGGTGCAAAGATCCAGAAAAGTTTCTGTTAGGTTTTGAAAGTTTGAGACAGCCAAAGTAGGCATGGGAGTTAAATTGGTCAAAATGACCATTCACTTAATATATTTGTTTTGATTTACTTTTCTTTAGGAAAAGTGTGGGAAATGTTTTAGATGATGTTAATTTCACCTAAGAAACATTTTACAAGTAATGGATCACACAAACAAGGTGGTTTTTAAAGAAATTCAAAATCCATGCATACACATATACATGCATTCATGCGTTTATTTAGAAAAGTTTTTGTTAGCCCTAATCTTGATGATTAGTGTTTGATGATCTAAGTTTGGTATTTTTGGGATGTTACAATCACCATCACCGGTTGAGTTCTTTGATGACATCAAATGCCACTTCTGTAACCGGGTGGTTATAAAGGTGGCATGAGGTATTCTAAAAGTAAGGCTTGAAGCGCATGGATCAAGAGTGGTATTTGTCCATCCATATGACATATTGATATACTCTGGGCCCTCTCGGCGGAGTGTCATCTAATTGGCTTGCAAGCATGTGACAAGGTCACCAGGGATGTCACATCAAATTACAAGTGAAGAGTACTTATCGGTAACGAGGTTGAACTAGGTATAGAGATACCAACAATAGAACCTCGGATAAGTAAAGTATCGCGTGACAAAGGGAATCGGCATCGTATGTAAATGGTTCATTCGATCACAAAGTTATCTCGAAATATGTGGGGGCCATATGAATTTCTAGATCCCTCTATTGGTTATTAACCAAAGAGGTGTCTCGATCATGTCTGCATAATTCGCGAACCGTAGGGAGACACACTTAAGGATTCGATGTTGTTTAAGGAGATATGGAATATGAGTTGGAGACTGAATGTTGTTCGGAGCCTCGGATTGGATCCAGGACATCAAGAGGACATTCAGAATGGTCCGTAGAATACGATTCATGTAAGAAAATTGGTTTTCCGGGGTTCAAAAAAGTTTTGGTGTTTTGACCGCATACTTATAGAATGTTCTAGAGGAACCACCAGTGGTTCCACCACCCCGGGAGGGGGTCACTTGGGCTGTGGCATGCGCTAGGGGCCAGCCACACAAATCCCTAAAGGTCCAGTCGACTAACACTAGTAAAAGGGTCAAACCCTAGTTTGAATAGTCAAATCCTAGTTTGAAAAGTCAAACTCTAGTTTTGGTAAGAGGGAAGACTTGGTGGGAAGGTCCCAACTCTTCCCCTTGGTGGATGAATTGGGGGGGGAGGACACTGCTTGGGTTGGGAACGCTTGGCCGGCCGCCCCCCACCTATATAATGAGGGGCGGGGGCGCACCCCCACAACCCTTGTCCCTTGGCGCATAACCCTAGCCGCCGCCTCTCTTCTCTCTCGTCCACCGTCCTGCTCCTTCTTAGGCGAAGCCCTACAAAAATATATCCTCCTCCAACACCACCACTCCGTCATGCTAGTGGGATTCTGAGGGGATCTACTACCTCCGCTGCCCTGCTGTAACAAGGGAGAGGAAGGTCTTCATCGACTATCGTACGTGTGACCGACTGCAGAAGCGCTGCCGGAACGTGGTGCCGGCAGGATCGTCTAGATGATCTTGAGATAGGCAAGTGATCGACTCCATCAACCACGAGAATACGATGTCGTTAAACCCTTTGGATCTATGAGGGTTAGTTCTCTATAATCTTGTTGCACCGATCTCATAGATTAGATCTTGGATTTTCCATAGATTGGATCTTGGTTTTATGCGTTCTTGCGTTAGATTTTTTTGTTTTACATGCAACGAACCCTACATATATTTCCTCGTTCTTTATTTCTACGCTACGCAACCAGTTTACCTCCTCTTGATCCTTCCACTTCTTTGCTTTCGCTCGGTTTCTATAATATTCATTGTCCTCGGGAAACCCAGTCTTCCATGGCACATAAGGTCCAAAGCCTCGTGTTCGTCCTAGTTTTTCAGGATTCCCGAGGGCCTTTGTCAGCTTGTCGTTCTCTCTGTCGGGTTTGAAGTTACCCTTTTTAACCTCCTTGATTGTTTTAATAATTTCTTCATGGGTTGTAGCAACATTGGACTTTTCATCAAATATTAACTCCCTTGTTTCCATGTCATACTTCGCCCCATGCGCAAGTAATCAATTTCTTACCCTGATGGGCCAGTCCTCTGTAGATGGAGTGAGCCCTTGGGCACGCAAGGATTTCTCGGCTTCTTCCCAATTAGGCACGGAAGTCCTATAGCCACCTGTCCCCATCTTATAGTGATATTTCTTTTTTGCAGCATTTTCTTTATTATTTTCAGACCTTTTTTGCTACTTCTGATTTCTTGTAGTCCAGAAAGCTTTCCCAGTGAGCCCGTTGCTTCTCTAGCATGCCAGTGAATTATTTGACTTTTTTCCTCGAGATATTCATTGTATAATCTTTTCTTGTAGTTATTGAACTATTCAGCCATCTTCTTAAGAGCAAAACGCTTGACTTTGGACCTCATAGAATTTGTGGCCTGCTCAGTCTCCAAGACCGGTAGGGTGAAATGTGAAATGAGATTCTCCCATAGTATGTCTTTGTATCTATCCTCGACAAAACTAAATGGGTTTCATATTCCTTTTCTGGCTTATTCCAATTGATAAAGCTGATTGGGACGTTGTCCCTAACAATAAAGCCACATTGATGCAAAAATGTGTTTGCGTTACTTGGGAAAGCAATGGTTTGCCCTCTGGAGAGACGGACTCAATAGTGAGATGTGCATCGGTGGCCATCCCTTTGACCAGGCCTCGTTTAGTACTTTTACCAGACTTGGTCAATGTGGAGGTCTAAAATAAGAAACATTCGTTAATATATACACACAAAATCAATTAATGCATCTATCCAGTGATCACAAGAGGCTTAATAATATACCTCGCCAGACTTTGTTAAGGCCAGTCCATCATTTTCCAAGTCGTCATTGCAATTAAAACTCGTCTGCCCTTTGACTAAAGGATATATCTCCATTCCATCACTGGACTCATTCAAAAATTGTGAGCCATTTTCTTCTCCACGGTCTTCTGCTCCACCCTGATCGAGGAGCGCTCCACTATGATCGAGGATCACTCCACCCTGATCGGGGAGCTCTTCACCCTGATAGGGGAGATCTTCATCACATCGTATAAAGGTGAACGAACGCTCTTCACCTTCTCTGCCGTTGAATTCCATAGAATAACTGCTATGAAATAATGTGCATATGAGTAATAAAATTAAAAATATTGTACCATATCACAAAAAAGTACTAATACATATAAGATCTCGAATAACAACAAAGTACTAATTCATCTCGAATAACAACAAAGTACTAATATCATATAAATATCTCTAATACATGAGAACCACATCTCGCTCAAACTCGACGTCGACTCCCGGTTCCTGAACCACGGGATGTGAACACCCAAAGAGACGAAACCATCACAGGAGCATAGCCCGGGTGAGATCCCTGAAGAAACTTTCATGAATCGTCGACCCTAGTGTCCAACATCACCATATAGAGACAGACGTGCTCGTCCTCCTCTTTGACATGACGCTATATCACCTCCTCGGGGGACGGCTCCCTCTGCACCCTGCCTGGACCACGTGACCTCCACCAAAGAAGCTCTGGGTCGACGACGACACCCAGATTCCTCACCAATCTACGTGTCTTGGAAGGTAGCACCACCCAGTGCAAGCCCGACGGAGCCCAGTCTCGGACATGCCCGGAGGAGAACAGTACTCCATCGTTGTCGCCGTGTCGACTACGAGGATGCGGTCTAGGCATATCCTAAAGTAGGCATTTGATCAAAATAATTCTAAGCAAATAATTCTATTTTAATTTATATCTCTATACTAGCAATACTAACTAATTATTAAATCTATTTCTAAATAATCCTAAGAAAATCTACTTCTAATTAACTAATACTAGCAATAACACCTAAATCGCTAAATACTAGGAATAATCCCTAAATACCTAAATACTAGAAATATACCTAAATCCCTAAATACTAGCAATAATATAGTAGTAATAATTCCTAAATCCCTAAATACTACCAAAATATAATAATACTAGCAAATCCCTAAATAATATACTAACAAATTATATACAAATCCCTAAATTAAAAAATATTGCTAAACTAAACAATATATATCTAACTAAAATAAAAATATGTAACAATATATATCTAACTAAAATAAAAACTAAACAATATATATCTAACTAAAAAATATATATCTAACTAAAACCTAAACAATAATATATCTACATAAAATAATATATATCTAACTAAAAACTAAACAATAATATATCTAACTAAAACAATATATTAAACAAAACTAAAAATTAGAAAAAATAGAAAAAATAGAAAAATTGGAACTTACGTACTCCGGCGAGTGGCTCCGGTTAGGGGAGGTGCGCGAGGCGTCGGCGCAGCGACCGGTGACGTACGGGTCGGGAAGGAGATTGGCGTGGGGCGGCGACCGACGATGGCGCGGACGGCGTGGGCATGGCGACATCGGCGGCGCGGGCATGGATGGGAGCTCTAGGGAGAGGCGGCGGCGTCAGCTTCGAGGAGAGGCGTCCTGGCGGCAGCGTCGGCTTCGGGGAGAGGCGGCCCGGCAGCGGTGGTGGCTTCGTGTGAGGTTAGGGCGTCCCGGTTCTTGATTCGAAACGGGAGGCAGAGTGGTGGGTATTTGTACACACACCCTCTAGTCCTGGTTGGAACCACAAACCGGGACTAAAGAGGGTCCTCTAGTCCGGTTGGAGCCTCCAACCGGGACTAGATGTGTTTTTGGCCGCGCTGATTCGCGAGAACGCCAAAACCCTCTAGTCCCGGTTCGGGGCTCCAACCGGGACTAAATATTTTTTTAATTTGTTTTATATAATAAATAAAATTACGTATTATATATCAAAATTTTCAGAAAAAAGACCTATAATTTAAATCTATTATCATACAATGTTATAGAACTAATATCTTTTTACATAATTTGAATTTAAAATGCATTAAATTATATCTTTTGCATGACTAAAGGAGGGATTTAGTCCCGGTTTGTGGCTGGACCGGGACTAAAAGGGGACTTTAGTCCCAGTTTTTTTAATATTACTAATGTCTTACGTGTTAGTAACGGTTTGTGGCTGGACCGAGACTAAAGGGGGACCTTTAGTCTCGATTCCGTAGTCCCAGTTAGAAAACCAGGACTAATGGACCGTTTCCTACTACGACTTTTCCAAACTATGAAGATGTTGTTTTATTCTTGTGCCGGAGCTAACTAATTTCATATATTAAGGAGTGCCTCTATGACCAGCTTTCTGAAGATGCACGAGGACTAGATTTTTAGGCATCTCCCTAAAGCTGGCCGTAGTGTTGTCCCTGCTCTCGCACACCATCTTGCAGTTTATAACTTCTCTAACTAAATCAATACACTTGGGAGCTAACTAATTTCACATATTAGGCAGTGCATCTATGGCCAGTTTGTTGGAGATGCCTGAGGACTCGATCCTTAGGCATCTCCCTCAAACTGGCCATAGTGTTGTCCCTGCTCTCGCACACACCATCTTGTTTTTAGTTGAGAACTTCACAAGGATGCATATTTATAGATTAAGCAGCACGACATAGTGTCGACACTCACGGCATAATGTCGACACTTACCCCTATCATAGTGCCGCCACCTACCAAAATAGTGTCGCCACTCACTAGCATAGTGTCGCCACTTATGTTTAGTTCCGTTTGGTTTCTCCAACTAGGACTAAAGGTTCATATTTAGTCTTGGTTGGATACCTCAACCGGTATTAAACATGGTTCGTGTCGTCCCCATCCTACTGCAACCCCTTAAGTCCCGATTGGTCTCTAAAAACGGAAGTAAAGGTTCATCTTTAGTCCAGGTTTCCTGGCTTTCGGGTCAAATGACCAATGTTATGGATAGAATCAGGGCATAGTTTGTGATACTGTTCCCATATTGTTCATGCATGTGCATCATGGTATGGCTAACAATGTTGCAGAAAGAAGTTTTCCTTTTTTGTCGCACGAAAAGGCCATTTTCTGAGCGCCCAAAACGAGGTTTTTTGTGAAGCAACCACCAAAATGCTCATTCAAAATGATGCCACCATATTTTCCAAAAATACTAGAGCACCTTACATGGACAATGTACCAACCGGAAGATCTCAAAACTTTCCTTCCACCCCTGGTGAAAAAGACAAATGTCTGCCGAACCAGTAGGAAGTGGGCCCGGTTTGAACTATAGGTACATGATCTAATGCTCATGATTTTTTGAAAAAATCATATTTAGACTCACAATATGATGTTTCTTCATAGATCCGGTGCAAGTACATGATCTACAGGTACATATTGGTTGCATCTCAAAAACCACCAAAAGCAAAATTCAGAATACATCATATGGCTTGCTTATGGCCGTGTGGCCATAACCATGGAGCATCTTCATCAATTAACATGATGATTGGGTCATCCTTCACTGCGAAGGGCTTAATTTCATGAAACTTATCATAATCTTCTAACATGTCTGTCTTGTCCTCCACTCCCATGATGTTTCATTTACCTGAAAGAACCATGTGGCGCTTTGGCTCATCGTTTGATGATGTATTCTTTTGCTTATTTTTCTTTTTCTCGGTCTGGTAGACATGTCCTTCACATAGAAAACCTGAGGCACATCATTGTCTAGTACGAATGGTTCATCTAAGTATGCAAGATTGTTGAGATCCACCATTGTCATTATGTACTTCTTGTCTACCTTAACCCCGCCTCCTGTCAGCTTGACCCATTTGCACCGAGACAAAGGGACCTTGAAAGAAGGTCCATAGTAAAGTCCCCATATCTCCTCTATGTAACCATAATATGTGTCCTTTGACCCATTGTTGTTTTTTTCATCAAAGTAGGCACCACTGTTTTGGTTGGTGCTCTTTTTATCTTAGGCGATCTTGTAAAATGTATTCCCATTTATCTCGTACCCTTGGAAAGTCCATATAGTCGAAGATGGTGAGATGGCTAACAAGTACAACTAATCACAAATAGTGTTATTATTCATGAGATGTGTTTGCAACCAACTACCAAAAGTCTTCATGTGTTCATCTCTAATCCAGGAGTCAGGCTTCCCCGAGTTGTTGGAGCGTACAATATTCTTGTGTTCGTTGATATATGGAGCTGCCAAGGTGGATTTTTGTAGAACTGTGTAGTGTGCTTGAGTGAAAGAATGCCCGTCCATACATATTACTGATTTCCTTCCTAGCGTGCCTTTTCCACTCAGTCTCCTCTCATGCCTCGATTTAGGAACACATTGATTTAAGGTCAGGAAGAAATTCAACACAAAACTCAGTGACCTTCCTCCGTTCCGTAACCCTTGGATATGCTTCCTTCTGTCCTAGCACGGTTATGAACATATTTCTTCAATACTTCCATGAACCTATCAAAGGGGAACATATTGTATAGAAATACAAGACCCAGAATGGTAATCTCGTCAACTAGGTGTACCAGGATATGCGTCATAATATTAAATAAGTATGGTGGGAACACCAACTCAAAACTAACGGGACACTGGACCACATCATTATATAACCTCGGTAGAATTTATGGATCGATTACCTTCTGATAAATAGCATTGAGGAATGCACATAGCTTCACAATGGGTAGTCGAACATTTTCCGGTAGAATCCCCCCAATGCAATCAGAAGCAGTTGCGTCATAAGCACGTGGCAGTCATGGGACTTTAGGTTCTAGAATTTTTTCTTCGTAATATTTAGTATTACCTTTATATTCAATGAGAATCCAGACGGGACCTTCATACCGCTCAGGACTTCAAAAAATATTTTTATTTTCTTCTTTCGTAAGAGTGTAGCTGGCAGCACTTAGTGTAGGGTTCCTTGCATGGAAAACAAAAAAATTCTATCACAAGAACACATAAAACCAAGATCCAATCTATAGAAAAGCCAAAATATAATCTACGAGATCGGTGCAACGATATTACGGAGAACTAACCCTCATAGATCCAAAGAGTTTAACGAGATCGAATTCTCATGGTTGATGTAGTCGACCACTTCCTGATCTTAAGGTCGTGTAGATGATCCTTCCGGCGCCATTTTCCCGCAGCGCTTCCGCAGTCGGTCACACGTACGGTAGTCGATGAGGACCTTCCTATCCCTTGTTTCAGTAGGCAGTGGAGGTAGTATATCTCCTCGGAATCCCAACAGCATGATGCTATGGCGGTGGTGGTGGTGGTGGTGGTGGAGGAGGAGATATTTCTGCAGGGATTCGCCTAAGCCGGAGCAGGATGGTGGACGAGAGAGAAGAGGGGGTGGCAGATAGGGTTAGGAGCCAAGGTGCAAGGGGTGCACCCCCACCCCTCGTTATATTGGTGTGGGGGCGGCCAAGGGTGTTTCCAGCCCTAGTTAAGTCCCTCCCCAACTCGGTCACCAAGAGAAGAGCTTGAAACCTTTTCCAACAAGTCTTCGTTCTTACCAAAAACTAGAGTTTGACTTTTCAAACTAGGATTTGACTATTCAAACTAGGTTTGACCCTTCTACTATTCTTGGCTGAATTTTCCCTTTAGGGTTTGGTGTGGCTACCCCTAGGCCATGACACATCCCAAGTGACCCCTCCCGGAGTGGTGGACCTTCCGGTCAAAACATCGAAAACATTTCCGAACCCCGAAAAACCACTTTCCTTATATGAATCTTATTCTTTGGACCATTTCAGATCTCCTCATGATGTCATGGATCCAATACGAGACTCCAAAAAACATTCGCTCTCCAACTCACATTCCATATCTAGTTTAAACAACATCGAATCCTTAAGTGTGTCTTCCTACGGTTCGTGAACTATGCAGACATGATCGAGACACCTCTCCGATCAATAACCAATAGTGGCATCTGGAAATCCATAATGTCTCCCACATATTTCTACGATGACTTCATGATCGAATGAACCATTCACATACGATACCAATTCCCTTTGTCGTGTGATACTTTACTTACCCGAAGTTTAATCGTCGATATCTCTATACCTAGTCAACCTCGTTACCGATAAGTACTCTTTACTTGTACTATGATGTGACATCCCTTGTGACCTTGTCACATGCTTGCAAGCCAATAGGATGACACTCCACCAAGAGGCCCTGGAGTATATCTATCCGTCATATAGATGGACAAATCTCACTCTTGATCCATGCGCTTCAATCCATACTTTCGGAATACCTAATGCCACCTTTATAACCACCCAGTTACAAAGTGGTGTTTGATGTTATCAAAGCATCCATATGGTGATGTCACATCCCAAAATTCTCCTAATTTTGGAATGTGAAATAAATAAATAAGTTTGATTGATTGTTTGACTATGTTTAAAATTCTCAAAGAGAAGAAACTTTTTGAATAGAAAATCCTCTCAACCTTGAATTCAAAATCTTATATTCTTTTGTTATGACCTAAGTAGCCATATAGGCAAAAGTGCATGGATTGATTATGGATTATAGAATTGGTGTGCAAGATTTCAAAATGAAAATCATGAAGCATTCATAAGCATTTCATTACATCCATGCAAGGTTCTCACAAACTGAATGCAAATCCTGGTATCTAAATCCTATAATTGATTAGCCCAAATGTTCCTAAAGGTAATTAAATTGACTTTATAAAACCCACTGTTTCTAAGTTATAAATATTGATAATTATAACCTAAAAAGATCCAATTAATATTGCAAAATTTTAGAAACAAAATTGAGCTCATTTGGAGCTATTATGAAAAAGTTATGGCATAAATACAAACAAATAAAGATATAAATAAAATGGAATATACAAGGATTTATAAACCCACTACTTGCAAACTAGTAAAAATATTACAAATATGATCTTACAATGATCTATTCGATTTTAGAAAAATTTAGAAATAAGAATCATGTCATTTGGAGTTCGTATGCAAAAGATAGGGAAACAAGTAAATATAAAAAGAAAAAGAAAAAAAACCAAGCGGGCCGGCCGAGCCAGCCGGCGGCCCAGCAAGGACCGGACCGGCCCAGCCAGCCGACCGGTGCCCAGGCAGGCACGTAGGTGACTGTCCAGCTGCTTTAAAAATCGTGCAAAACGGTTTTTGTTAAACCTATCTCTATTCAAACTGCTATAACTTTTTATCTACAACTCCGAATCGATTTCCGTTTGTTTCTACTTGTTCCCTACTCCAATACCTATCTCTACAACATCCTAAATCTCCATATAAACTCGTGGAGCCACAGCTGTACGAGTTTCCCTTCTCGAAATCCCGAATCCACATATGCCCGAATCTAATTTTGCTTTTTAACCCATCTAGACTTCGTCGTTTGCCTTCGGTCAAAAAATGAAAGTTGTAGAACTCGTCGAAATCTTTCAATCCCGGCAGACCTCACCTCTTGTCATCCACCACAGCCGGAGAATTTCGCATCGCAATATTTCAGATCTGACGGTGTAAATCCAACATGTACTCGCGCTCGTTTCTTCAAATCCAAATTCCTTTGGTGAGAAGGTAGGAATAATGATTCCCTATAATTTTCATGTTCTAAGTTTTTCAATTTGACCTACGGATTTGTCTTTCTAACACATATCTATTTCTTGTATATTCTGAGCCAAAATCGGGTCAATCTCTTCTTCTAGCCATCGGATCCTATCCAGACTGTCGAGATTCAATCAAACCGGTGCGTGCCATGTCGTCATCCCGGTCAGCTTCCTCAACAACGCCACGTCAACGTCAGGTCAACATCTAGTCCCAGTCAGCATGCAAAGTCAACCTGTCCAGTCAGCGGAATATTCTCTGGAATATTCTGTTCGAATTTAAAATTGCATATTATAGGTCTAACTTGTAAAATTCATTAGAAATTCATACCACGTCCAAAAATTGCGTATAATATATCAAATTGAAGATAATTTTACGTAGAATCATTTTATTAGAATAGATCCAACTTTTACTGTACGTGGTTACTGCAGTAATGTAATTGGTTTTAATGGTCTTTTAGGTTAATAAAATCATAAGAAATTATCTGTAACTCCGAAAAATATGAACAATATATCAAATTGAAGCTACTGTAATGTACATTAATAATATCTGGTTGGATATAGCCTTTGCCGACTATTTAACCCATAGCAATTTAATTAGTTTTAATGGCTTTATAAATCATTAAATTCATAGTAAATTAATTGCTTGTCACACAAATATAAATGATATACCGATGGAAAGCTGGTTCCATGTAGATCAACAATATGCAATTAATTCAGCCTTTGACTGTAAGGTTTTGCCGTGAAGATTTAAATGGTTTAATGGCTTATTTAGAGTAATAAATTCATAATAAAATAAATACTATTTAGAAAATTGCAAATAATATGTTCCTGGAATCACAATTCCGTGGAGATTACAGATATAATTTTAGTTTGATTTTTAGACAACATAAACTATATGAATCATTTAAAACCCATTAAACACTATTTAAATCATACAAAAAGATCTATAACTCCGATTAGGGTGAATCCAAGTGCTAAGGTTTTGTATTGACAATATCTATACAGAGAAATTGCATGACAAATTATTTGGTACTGTTAAAACAGAAATTCATACAGAAATATTTAAACCCATTAAAATAGTGTTTTAATCATAACAAAATATCTATAACTCCTTTTTAGGTGATTCAAATTGCTACTATCTCTAAATTGCATTACCTCTATCCAGTAGCATCTAGTTCACAATTTATTACGACATAAACATATTTAGTTCAATTAAAGTGGTATACACCATATTAAATCGATACAACTTTAGTAATAAAAGCTTTAGGGCATTAGATGACTTTCCACGTGCATCATGTAATCTAATTATGTTCAGAACACTAAATGCAACCATTGTGACTCATTAAATCATCATGCATGCATATGTTCATCATTGTTTTCTTGTAATATTGCACTGTTGCATGTTTGCAATGTTTTGAATGGTGTTTGTTGTGTTTGCTTCAAATGTTAGATTGCGAGGAGTGCAACTACTGTGATTGCAACTACTATGATTGCAAGTACTGTGGTTATTGCGAAATAGGCCATTATAATTGTGAGGATTATCTAATCGACAACATCTACAACAAAGGCAAGTGGTGTTATCTTGGTCATAAATGTCCTATTGTTTTCCTATGGATTGTAGATGCTTTTGTAGAATTGCATCTGTAGGAATTGATGTGTATATGCTATGCTATATCCCATATTATTCCCTAGTATTCCTTGTTTATGAGCCATCGTATTGGTAGATTTCTTAGCTATGCTATTTAGACGAGGAAGGGAATCACATCATGAAAAGTTATATGTTTTGAAAGGCTTATGTTTTGCTAAATGACAAAACAATATGTTTTAATGAACCACCTGGGCGAAATGGCATTGATTGGGTCATCGAGTGTGTATTTATGGTGGGGAATGCCGCCCAGGACACTGAGAAAGGATTGATTTCTTTGTTTGGAAGCTTTCGTGTGCAACCATGTGCCAATAATGAAATGGGCGGTTGGTTGGAATTAGTAGGTTGTGGTAACTCGAACCCACGTATCCAGAGATGTAGATAGTGTAGGTTGGACCGGTGCGTGCCGGGTTTGGGGAGCTACTTCCCGAACGGTTCCTTCTTGGACTTCTCCCTATCATCACCCAATATGAGAGTGGTGGTACGAGCTGGGCTGGCCAAGTCACATGAGTAAAGTGTACTAACCCCTACAGGGTGTATAAAGTAAGTGCTTAGCCATGTCCCCGGTTATGGACAATTTGAGCGACCTGATACTGATGCTATGATATTTCTCACTCATCCTTATTTATTAATTACTTAAAACTTGTTGGGTGAACATAATTGTGTAGGAGCACCTGGGAGTGAACCAGAGTGTCCTATTTATCATATTGGAAAACTAATTTGTTACAAATGTTAGGATAAAACTGTTGCTTTATGCAAATGAGCCTGAACTCCACTTGGCCAAATAAGCATGTAGTTGATAGATATGTTGTTAACCACTTTAGCCTACTTGCATACATTCAATGTATTGACTATCCGTGGCTGCAACGTTTCATGTTGCAGGTTATATCGTATCTGAGTGATCGTTCATAGGTCACGAGACTCCACTCAACAATTGTTCGCCTGTGCCACATTTGAAGGATGGAGATCAACCTTCTATTCGTTTTCCGCTGTGTACTTGAATAAATAATGTAAATTCTGGATCATATTCGTTGTATTTCTGATGCAGGTTATATTTGGTATCATTTTGTACTGTGTGTGCCAGTGAACCGATCCAGGGATTGACACTATACACATGAACTCAGCCTTATCAGGCGAGGGTGTTACAGGTGATGATGATTAACATGATCTAATGGTCGAAGCATTAGGTTACTATGTATTTGAAAGCTTGTAGCAAACAAACTCTAAATGACTTGGTCTTATGTTATGCTAACTATAGGAGCATGTCCATCAAATCATTCTCCTAATGATATGATCTTGCTATTAACAACATCCAATGTCCATGATCAGGAAACCATGATCGTTTTTTAATCAACAAGCTAGTTCAACAGAAGGCTTACTAGGGACTCTTTTATGTTTACAAAATACACAAGTATTAATGTTTTCGATTAATACAATTATAGAATGGGATGTAAACATTTACCATAAATATAAAGATATGATAATAACCACTTTATCATTGCCTCTTGGGCATATATCCAACAGTCTCCCACTTGCACTAGAGTCAATAATTTAGTTAAAAAAACTTTGTGCATTCAACACCTATGGCTTTCTGGAGTTGTATATACATGATTTCTAGTGGTAAACATAATCTTCGGATCCGACACTTTCAAGTCCGTGTGTAATTGCATGTCTTTGTGTCTCTATGCATCACTCATTCACTAATGAGATGGCATTGTATAAGTTTGGTCATTTGGTGAGACCTTTAGTTCCTTGGGGTTAAAACATGTTGATGCTATTGTCATACAATATATCTTCATAGTACTAGCCCACTGTAAACCACACCTAGTTTGAAAACAAACTACTTGACACAAATGCCCTCTTTTGCTACTACAATAATAGTCATATACTTAGCCTTTTGTTGTAGTATCTGTCACAATGTCTTCACTTTGGAACTCATCCAAATCCGTTATGGAACTTCCTTTCCATTACATTGTGCCACCCATAGTTTAAATTTATATAAAGTTAATTTGTATTTTGTGTCAAAACTAGTATCAATGTAAAAATTTACAATGAACTATCTATCTATTTGTCACCTCTACAAAATAACATATTCTTAGTTCTTTCAAAGATCATAAGAATATTCTTACTATCGTTCAATGATAATCTTATGAGTCATTCTGGTATATACTCATAACATTTAGAGTATAGGACATATTCGGATGTGTACATATCACGGTATGATTAATCAAAATATTCTTTGTGATTTCAATCACCAAGTGTCAAAACACTTGAATTTTTCTTCACTTACCAAGTGTCGATACACTTGAATTTTGATTTATTCCTTTCTATGTGGAAAGTACCTTTCTTGTCATTTCCATATTGAAGTCATTCAATATCTCATATATGTACATTTGGAACAGCCATATTAGCGCCTCAATCTATCCATATAGACATTGATGCCAAATATTCGGGTTTTGCCTAAGTCTTTCGTTGAAATGAAATTATTAACTTGTGTAAATAAAAGATACATCATCTCCAATCAACAATATGTCTTTCACATAATGTATTATAAATATGTCTCAGTGCTCCCACTTAATTTCTTGCAAATGTAAGCATCTTCACCGTCTCTAGTGAAATTAATCCTTTTAACAGTTTCATCTCGATGAAGATTCCAACTCCGCGATGCTTACTTCAACCATTGAAGTTTGCATGATATTTTAGCATCCTTTGAATTAAAAAAAACCATTTAGATCGTGTCATATTCATTTCCTAGGTAACTATTATATTAGAAGAACTTTGTTTTGTTTGTCCAACTATCATATAACAAAATTATATGTAGTGGTTGCGACATTAATCCGTCCAGACTAAATATCACTATGAAAGATCAAATCTTGTCATAGTCAACTTCTTGATTGTTGTCGTAAAATCTTTACCGACATGTTGTCAATTTCATAGATGTGAAGCATCCTTGTATTTTAATAGATCCAAATATGACCAATAGGTCTTACACCTTTCCGGAGGGTCTTCCAAGTTCAAAAACTTGATTTTTTGTTGATGGAACTATCATGGATTTTATGGATTCAAGCCATTTGACAGAGTCAGGGCCCATCATTTCTTCTTTACATGTAGTCGGTTAATCATTGTCAAAAATAATGATTTAATTCTCAAATCTTGGTATTTTTTTGTTTACTGGACCTACTTGATTCAATAGGAACTTAGATCTCTGTGACTAGAGGTTCAAAAAAAAAGATCTTTGTGACCACAATCTTTGAGGCACACGAGCCATGAGCATTGTTGCTGCCTTCAGGACACTTTCCGGCGCTACGCAACTCAGCACATATAGCTAAGGTTCAATAACCTCATCAAAATTCTATTGTCCTCCCACTTAAATTTTCACAAAAAGTTCCTTCTTAAGAAACTTGACGTTCTAAGCGACAAACACTTTTGTCTTCGGTGTTATGGAGGTATAACCAAAGGTTATTCGAAATAACATACAAAGACATGATCATTTGAGTTTGGTTGTAAACATTTTACTTATGCCTAGCGTACCAAACTTTAAGAAAGGACAACTTGGGTTTTATCCCTGATGCGGCTCAGATCACTGTAGAGCTTCGTTGGGAAACCCCAAGAGGAAGGTATGATGAGTACAACAGCAAGTTTTTCCCTTAGTAAGAAACCAAGGTTATCGAAACAGTACGAGGAAGGAAACGACTCAAAAGTGTTGCTAGCAACTGGAGACCTGCACAACACAAACTCAAGACTTTTTCCCAACGAACAGTGAGGTTGTCAATCTCACCAGTTTGCTGAAAACAAAGGATTAACTGTATGGTGTGGAAGGTAATGGTGGCTTGCAGAAAGTAAATAGTAACAGTGGAAGATGTATCAATGGTAAATATTGGACCGGGGTCCATAGTTCACTAGAGGTGTTCTCCTTAAGATAAACAACATAACATGCTGGGTAAACAAATTACAGCGGGGCAATTGACAGGACAGAGCAAGGCATAACAATGCAATACTAGACATTCATGATCCTATGAGATTTGATTGGGCAATACAACAATATACATAGACCGCCATACAACTGCATCTATGACTAGTAATCCACCTTCAGGTTATCATCCGAACCCCCTCCAGTATTAAGTTGTAAGCAACGGATAACTGCTTTAAGAAAGGTATGTAAGGTAAACAATCCACTTGTTCCATGAACAAGAGATCGTTGTTTTCTCCCTAGTAGCAACAACACATCTATAGCCTTAGATATTTCTATCACTTCCCCAGATTAAATAGAGGCATGAACCCACTATCGAGCATAAATACTCCCTCTTGGAGTCACTAGCATCTACTTGGCCAAGATAGCTATTAGAAACGGAGAGCATGCAAGATCACAAACAACATAGAAATGATAGAATCAATGAGATAGAATCATTAACCAATCTGACATAGTAATCTCAATATCCATCGGATCCCCGCAAACACAACATGCATGATTACAAATAGATGATCTTGATCATGAACGGAGCTCACAAGATCTAAACATGGTAGCACAAAGGAGGATAAACAACCATCTACCTACTACATTGAACCGTAGTCCAAGGTGGAACTACTCATGCTTCATACCAGAGGCTGGCATGGTGATGAAGAAGGCCTCCGAGAAGATCTCTCCCCTCCGACAGGGTGCCGGGAATATCTTTAGATCCCCCCAATCTAGGGATGATGGTGGCGGCGGCTACAGACTATTTCGTGGAAGATTGATCAGGTACTTAGGGTGTTAGTATCGGGGGCTTCTTATAGGCGAAGAGGGAGGTCGAGGGGGTGCCTGAGGCGGCTGCACCCCCCAGGCGCGGGCCAGGCCTGGCTCCACGGCCAGGGGGTGTGGCCCCCTCGAGGCTCTCCTCCTTCTTGTCTTCTGGCTCCGTGTTTCCCACGGTAAAATATTGTCTGGCTTTTCTCCTGTCCAATTTCGAGAATATTGATTTTCTGACTTTTCTGGAACCAAAAACAATAGAAAATAGGCAACTGACACTATGGCATCTTGTTAATAGGTTAGTCCAGAAAACATATAAAAATACCTCAAAGAGAAGACAAAGAAAAGTAAAGTAGTTACTAAACAAGCATGGAACATCAAAAATTATACATACGTTTACGACGTATCAAGCATCCCCAAGCTTAACTCCTCCTCGTCCTCGAGTAGGTAAGTGATAAAAAGAATAATTTTTGAGGTGACATGCACCATCAAAATCAAGATCAAACCATTTGCAAACATTGAAAGATGGGATCAAAGTACTCTAAACATGAGCATGAAAGAAGATGTTCTAACAATAAGACAAAGTAACTATGCATGCAACATGAAAGTTTATAAACAAAGATCATGAATAACAATACATTGAAAGACGTTTGTTTGTTTCACATATAGAAAACATAACATAGTGGCATTCAGCTTGTCCCTCATGGAGTAGCAATAAATGCATATGACACCTTCAAAATTCATAAGAGTGACTAGATACAAATAGTTCAAGAACAAGCAATATCAACAATATGCATCAATCAATAAGTTTTGGGAAAATGCAGATAGAACTAAGAATGGCAACTATGCTCTCTTAATTGGTGCCTAAATATATAAGGTGGAGACTCAATATAATAGTGGAAGAAAGGCCCTTCATAAAGGGAAGCAGGGATTTCAAGTCTCATAAAGAGCTTCCAAAAATTATGCTACTTGTTAGCTTTCATCTCTCATTGCCCCTATCATAAGCATATTGAAGTGATTTAGGTTAAAGTGAACAAACCATGGAGTATATGCTCGACAAAATATAAGTTGGCAATCTCATGTCCCTTGAGTATGAGGGCCGCTCCTCATGCTACTCAACTTAAGTCACTGGTAAGTTCTTGTCATAGTAAGTACATGTGTACCATAGAGAACCTCCAATGGGGTACCCCTTGCACATGATACAGGAGCTATCCCATAATCAAATTTATAAGGCAAGCAGATAATGAGCATCTCAGCAATCCTCTTATACCATGGGAAAATGGTGTTTTTTCTCTCTTTCCTCTTTTCTCATCTTTTTTTCTCAATCTATCTCTTTTTTATAAGAAGAATGCTTCATAGATTTCTCACTATGGTGATGCTGCAAGTTTCCTCCATCATTAGGCATGGCTTAGGCTAGCGGCCCAGACGTTTCTCTAACACACATACATAACTCCATGGACTTACAAGCTCCCCTTTCATTTCACACCGACGACATCTATAAACAAAATAACATGATATCAACTGAGTACAATGTACAAGTGCAATGTTGAAAGCGTTCCCCATGAAAGCATGGTTCTACTAATTCCAACATATAAGCGCAAGCATATACAACATAGATGACACAATGGTTAAAGTTTATTAGGGGCAAGAAAAATAAAGTGTGCCATCAAGTTTGTGAGAGCTTTAATCACTAAGTTTCACATAAAAAGTTTAATTTGGAAGATAGATAAAACAAGAATATACTTGGAATGGTGTAACACACCATGCATAGGAATTTATAGTGGACAGTTTGGAATAACTTGGTTTCTTGGGAGTTGGATGCATGACTAGAGCTTACTCATACAAATAGAGGCTAGCAAAAGAATGGGAGCGACCAACTAACAGAGCAATAATGGACATAATCATGCAGAGCGACAAAACATTACTAATCAAAGCATAAAGTGGTACCAGAAGTCAAAAACTAAATGATCGTAGAGGCTATGGTGACTTGTTCATAGTCATAACATGGTGTGAGCATATGCCAAGTCAACCCAAACAAAGCATCAAAGGAGAATACCACAATACTATGCTTTTGTATGCTAAAATAACACATGATTCTTTCAAGGCACATTAAGCAATCCTAATTGTTTGGAACAAGTCATGCTACAGCAATAATCACTAAGCATAAGGTCAAAACAACATCTAGCATGACATGATAAAGTCTAAGTCACAGTCAAAGCAAGCTCCTGTTGTACTACTCAAGAAAGAACTTTCTACTCCTCTCCAACACCAATCAACTTATTTCAAACAACACAGCGAGAACAGGGGTGCAAACTACTTTATTCAAGCAAACTATACAAACAAAAACCAAGAAACAAAAACTAAGACACTCCAAAAACAACACAACTGTGCATGAAACAATAAAAACGAAGTGTCTAGAAAGACCTGAGATTTTTATTGATGAAGAAGGGGATGCCTTGGGCATCCCCAAGGTTTGACGTTTGTACCTCTTGAATATTTTTTGGGGTGACACCGGGTGGAACCCCCAAGCTTGAGCTTTTTTCCATTCTTCATATCATTAGATCATTCTTTCTCTACACCTGAAAATTTTCCTTCATACAAAACTTCACACAATCATCATTAGCAACATTAATGCATTCAAAAGATAATAGACCCTTGGGTTTAAGTTTTAAAACTGAAAAACTTTCAATAAATACACAAGCTACTATAGAAATTCCCCAAAAATCTCAATTTCCCAAAAAGAACCCAAAAAGGAATCAATAAGAAGCAAATGCAAATAATGGCAGAAAATCTGTCAAAATAGACCTACAGGTAGAAACTGATTTTTTCGAAGACCTTATGTTCAAATAAAAAAGTGTTGAACTAACGAAAGTTATCTAACTACTTGGGGGATTTATTCACAAAATTACAGCTCAATCTGACTTACAGAGATGTTACACGAATTTTTATAGTGAAGCACAAAAATCTGTTTCGGGACAGCAACTCCCCAAATCTTACTTCCCTCTCATTAGAGGTTATTCTTGGCAAAAAAATCAAATAAAAAGGACAAGGAGCGGTTATTACAGAAGTAATAACTTCCAAGACTCAAGAAAACTATTGGGTTATCTCCCAAGAAGTACTTTTCTTTAACACCTTTAAGTTAGGCACAAGAAGCAAGAATCAAGTATTTTCAAATGAAGAAGAATTAACATCAAACCTTGCTTTTAAAGGAGGAGCAAAAGGAAACTTCCCTCTCCTCATAGGGGGGTGTTAAATACCTTTCTTGAATGGAAATTGATATTTAATGGTGCCTTCTTTCATATAAATGATGGCACCAACAGTTCTAAGAAAAGGTCTTCCCAAAGTAATAGGACAAGAATCATTGTATTCAACATCCAAAACATAGAAATCAACAGGTACATAAGCATTGTTAACCATAATAAGAACATCATTAACACTTCCCATGAGTTTCTCTTTATCATTATCATTAAGTGGGACATCCAAATAACAATCTTCCAAAGGTGGCAAATCAATCATTTCATAAATCTTTCTGGGCATAATAGAGACACTAGAACCAAGGTCACATGAAGCTTTGAGATCAAAGTCATTCACTTGCATATTAATGATGGGTTCCCAACTATCTTCTACCTTCCTAGTAATAGAGGCTTTGTGTTTCAACTTTTCTTCCTTAATTTTAATAAGAGCATCTATAATGTGTTTGGTGAAATCTACATTCATATCACTAGCATTAGGACTTCTAGCAAGCTTTTGTAGGAATATAATCACTTCAGAAATATTGCAATCTTCAAGATCAAAATCAAACTTAGCCTCACTGGTAGTAGACTCATTGGGTTTAAGCACTATGGTAGGAGGAATAGGGACATGTGGTTTGGTGGCATCCATATTGGTGGTGGTAATAGTACACACACTATTGTTTCTAGCAATTTCAACTTCTCTTTCCCATTTAGCATGTAGTTGAGCTAACAGTCTAACATTTTCATCAATAGTAACTTGTATGGCATGAGTAGCAGCAAAGGTACTTTCCAAGTTTTCAGGTTTAGCAGCCATTTTATTAATCAAAGAGGAGTGAGTTTTAGACAAAGAGGAAATATTTTCTCAACATTCAAAAGCTTTTCCTCCATAGTCTTGTTGAAAACAGTTCGTTTACTAATAAAGTCTTTAAGCATGACTTCAAGTTGAGAAGGAGCACTTCTAGTATTGTTGTAGGAGTTTCCATATGTATTGCCATTATTAGGAGGATAAGGCCTAAATTATTGTTACTACCAAAATTATTCCTATAGGCATTATTGCTGAAATTGTTATTTATAATGAAGTTCACATAAACTTGCTCTTCTTGAGCAACCAAATAGGCTAAGGGAACATTATTTGGATCTATATGAGATTTTCCATTAACAAGCATAGCCATGCTAACATCAATCTTATCACTCAAAGAGGAGGTTTCTTCAACATAATTTATCTTCTTACCATGTGGAGCTCTCTCAGTGTGCCATTCAGAATAGTTGACCATCATATTATCAAGGAGCTTTGTTGCAGCACCCAAAGTAATGGTCATAAAGGTACCTCTAGCAGCAGAATCCAACAGGTTTCTTGAAGACAAGTTTAAACCTGCATAAAAAGTTTGGATAATCATCCAAGCAGTAAGTCCATCAGTGGGACAATTCTTAACCAAAGATTTCATTCTTTCCCAAGATTGAGCAACATGTTCATTATCAAGTTGTTTAAATTTCATTATTTCACTTCTCATAGATATAATCTTAGCAGGAGATAGTATTTTCCAATAAAAGCATCTTTGCACTTAATCCAAGAATCAATACTATTTCTAGGCAAGGATAGCAACCATTCTTTAGCTTTTACTCTCAAGGAGAAAGGAAACAATTTGAGCTTAATAATATCTGAATCTACATCCTTATATGTTTGCATATCACAAAGTTCAACAAAGTTATTGAGGTGGGCAGCAACATCATGAGAACTAGCACTAGAAAATTGCTCTTTCATAACAAGATTCAACAAAGCAGGCTTAATTTAATAAAAGGTAGCATCAGGAGCAGGTGGAGCAATAGGTGTACTTAGGAAATCATTTTTGTTTGTGCTAGTGAAGTCACACAACGTGGTGTTCGCAGCAAAGTTCTTTTTTGCAAAAGTGGACCAAACCAACAGCACAACAACTAGAGTAGGAACTAATTTTTTGTGTTTTTGATAAGAGAAAGCAAACCAAACGAAACCAATTTTTTTTTGAAGTTTTTGATAAAAATAGGCAAACAAAACAAAAAAAGTAAGGGGAAAGGTTGTGAAGGACTCCCCTTGTGAAGCCATCCTTACCCTCCCCGGCAATGGCGCCAGAAAAAGGCTTGATGCTGCTCAGATCACTGTAGAGCTTCGTTGGAAAACCCCAAGAGGAAGGTATGATGAGTACAACAGCAAGTTTTTCCCTCAGTAAGAAACCAAGGTTATTGAACTAGTGGGAGGAAGGAAACGACTCAAAGGTGTTGCTAGAAACTGGAGACCTTCATAACACAAACTCAAGACTTTGCCCCAATGAACAGTGAGGTTGTCAATCCCATCGGTTTGCTGAAAACAAAGGATTAACTGTATGGTGTGGAAGGTAATGGTGGCTTGCAGAAAGTAAACAGTAATAGTGGAAGATGTATCAATGGTAAAGATTGGATCGGGGTCCATAGTTCACTAGAGGTGTTCTACTTAAGATAAACAACATAACATGCTGGGTAAATAAATTACAGCAGGGCAATTGACAGGACAGAGCAAGGCATAACAATGCAATACTAGACATTCATGATCCTATGAGATTTGATTCGGTAATAGAACAATATACATATACCGCCATCCAACTGCATCTATTACTAGTAATCCACCTTCAGGTTATCATCCGACCCCCCTCCAGTATTAAGTTGCAAGCAATGGATAAATGCTTTAAGCAAGGTGTGTAAGGTAAACAATCCACTTGTTCCATGAACAAGAGATCGTTGTTTTCTCCCTAGTATCAACATCACATCTACAACCTTAGATATTTCTGTCACTTCCCCAAATTAAATAGAGGCATGAACCCACTATCGAGCATAAATACTCCCTCTTGGAGTCACTAGAATCTACTTGGCCAAGATAGCTATTAGAAACGTAAAGCATGCAAGATCACAGACAACACAGACATGATATAATCAATAAGATAGAATCATTAACCAATCTGACATAGTAATCTCAATATCCATCAGATCCCCTCAAAGAGAACATGAATGATTACAAATAGATGATCTTGATCATGAACGGAGCTCACAGATCTAAACATGGTAGCACAAAGGAGGAGAAACAACCATCTAGCAACTACATGGACCCGTAGTCCAAGGTGGAACTACTCACACTTCATAACGGAGGCTGGCATGGTGATGAAGAAGGTCTCCGAGATGATCTCCCCCCTCCGGCAGGGTGCCGGGAAGAGCTTCAGATCCCCCTGATCTACGGACGATGGTGGCGGCGGCTATGGACTGTTTCATGGAAGATTGATCGGGTACATAGGGTTTTGGTATCGGGGGATTCTTATAGGCGAAGAGGGAGGCCGAGGTGGTGCCCGAGGCGGCTGCACCCCCCAGTCATGGCCCAGGCCTGGCCACGCGGCCAGGGGGTGTGGCCCCTCGAGGCCCTCCTCCGTCTCGTCTTCTGGCTCCGTGTTCCCGATGGTAAAATATTGACTTTTCTGGAATATTGATTTTCTGACTTTTTTGGAACCAAAAACAACAGAAAATAGGCAACTGGCACTATGGCATCTTGTTAATAGGTTAGTCCTAGAAAACATATAAAAATACCTTAAAGAGAAGACAAAGCAAATCAAATTAGATACTAAACAAGCATGGTACATCAAAAATTATAGATACGTTTACGACGTATCAATCCCAAACCATAACTCACATGGTGACATTTCAACGGATCATGATGGAGCTAATTTCAGTGTAAAAGTGGTAGTTTCTAAAGCTTTAATCTTTAAAGTATAATGATAGTTTTATAAATGACACCTTTGATCTTACCATGTCAAACAAGGTTTCATTACATATCTCGAACACTCCATACTCCTATGGTGTTTCGGGAAATGCAAATCCACGGAACGATTCCTAGAATCTTAGGTGTTTTTCTAAACTTGTAACTCAAATATATTCCTTTATGATACAATCATAAACTCTTTATTTTCTTGTTACAATGATTTTCCACTTCAGCTTAAAAGTCTTTGAACATTTTCAAATATTTCACACTTCTTCCTTATTATGTAAATATACATATATATTCACTCAAATTTATGGAGAAAGCATATGAAATTGAAATCCATCGCTCACGACTACACATAATGGACTATATACATCAATATGTACAAACTCCAATAAGTTAATCATTCGTTCTTTGTTTGGCCTTTGTACAAAGTTTCAGTTATCTCTAGGAAAGTCTCACAAGTGTCATTTGATCAAGATCAACAGACTTCAAAATTTCATCAACATGGAGTTTCTTCATGTTTTATTTCCAATATAATTTAAACATCGATGTCACTTCTTAAGTGATCTTTCAATCATTTATCTTGCGACATTTTTAGCATTAGTTTTATGGATGTGATTTGTCCAACTAGACTTGTATATCATCCATCTATTATGGAATACAGAAATTATTTTAACAACCTTTTGTTCTCATAATACCTAATCAAAATAACAATTATTAAAACAAATCTTGAATGAAAACTTTGATGCCAACGAGAAAGATAACAACACTTTATTTGTTTTTATGAACATCATCACATATTCTGTTGCTATTTACTTAGGCCATTGTAGTTCATGAATTGTGTTGTTCCATATGAAAATTCACACCGACAAATTTGGTATCCAATACCAAAGAACCACATTGTTTAACAAGCAAAGAATACAACCATAACATGTATATCATCTATATACCTAAGCTGAACAATTCTAGTCTTTTCTTTTTCTGCCAAATATTTCTGAGATTCTCTTTCAACATTTCCTTTTCTTTTAAAATAATCTAGCAACATCAAAAGTGGAGCCATACACATGACACATAGTTCAAAGCGTGTATAGTCAAATAATAATATGTTTGGACTTGCACTTTGAAGTAGATCACCATCATCAAATGTTTGGTGTTCTTTCAAATTCCATTCTTTAGTGATCTTTTAGTGTAGTAAACAGTTTTACCTACATCTTATATTCATCCTTATCATGACAATTTTCATGATCAAGCTACTATAGATTATAACAACGAATCACGAGTATAATGTTGGTCTCCAATACCTTTTGGAGGATTAGGACGACTAGCATCTCCAACCTTTGAAAATTCTCATCAAATATAAGAACATAAATTTTGCCATATTATACTCTATCACATTGCAACCAAAACATTGTTTCAGATATCGCAATATCTTCCACACATGATGGTCTCTGAAACATCTCTTTCAGCTCCTAGATAACCTTGATACTAAATCAACCTTTTGAATATCAAGGATCATGGACGCTAACATGATACTTGGATACTAACACTGAAGTTGTTACTCTTGATTTAATACTAATTATTAAACTTCACGGAGTAAACGGAGTTTGCTGAAATTTTGCAATAGAACTTTAAAACTTTAGATAGACACTCAAAACAATACGATACCAGTTCATAGAGTAACTATCCAGAATTCTATAGTTCTATTATCTTGATTAAAACTAAGCTTAAGATGGTGAACAGATGACAATGACTACAACAATATGCAAATTCACTTTGATTTAATTTATGATAAATAGTGTTCAACTTTTAATCATATTACTTATTTGAACTTCCACTCAAAACAACATCCCTCGAGTTGCTTTGGTGATTACAAAAACCAAATCCACTAAACCAAGTCCAATCATCACGGTAGATGATGTAGTTTCAAAGGAGAACAATCAACATGTTCATCGTATCATCCATATGACTCATGCTTTATCTTTCGGTACTCCGTGTTCCGAGACCATGTATGTACATGCTAGGCTCATCAAGGTTAACCTTAGTATCCGCATGTGCAAATCTGGCTTGCACCCATTGTATGCACACGTAGAATCTATCACACCCGATCATCACGAGATGCTTCGAAACAACGAGTCTTATCAATGGTGGCTACTAAGTACAAACACTTTATTACTTGATATTTAGTGAGAGGGATCATCTTATAGTGCTACCGTCGCGATCTAAGCAATACAAGATGTATAAAAAGGATTAATATCACATGCAATTCATAATATGTGATATGATATGGCCTTTCTTCTTGTGCCTTTGATCTCCATCTCGAAAGCACGAACATGATCTCCATCATCACTGACGTGGCGTCAAGGTCAATGGTGCCGCTTCATGGTTGTCCTCCACCAAGGTCTTAACAAAATTTGAAGACAACCATAAGTCTCCTACTGGTTGCTTACTTACAATAAGGATCATTGCACACATCAAATATAATCACAATCACATCATGGCCATATCACATCACAACACATGCCCTGCAAAAAAATGTTAGACGCCTCTAATTTTCTTTGCATGTTTTACGTGGCTTGGGGATTTCTAACAAGAACTGTTCTTACCTACGAACAAGAACCACAACATTGATACACGTATTGTCAAGTGCCCGTTGTAAATTGAATCTTAACTATGGTGGGAGAGACAGACATCCGCAAAGTCACTTGTGCAATACAAGTTGCACGTTGAGCATGGAGCAAGTCTCATGTGCGACGACATGTAAGGTTAGCCCGAGTCGCTTCATCCCACCATACCGCAAGATGCAAAGTACACGAAAAGAACAGGATAACAAAAGAATCAACGCCCACAAAACCATTGTGTTCTACTCGTGCAACAGATCTATGCATAGATTCGGTTCTGATACCACTATAGGGTTTGTTGCATGGAAAAGAAATTTTTCTATCGCAAGAACGCATAAAACCAAGATCCAATCTATGGAAAAGCCAAGATCTAATCTACGAGATCGGTGCAAGGACATTATGGAGAACTAACCCTCGTAGATCCAAAGCATTTAAAGAGAACGGATTCTCGTGGTTGATGTAGTCAATCACTTGCCGATCTCAAGATCGTGTAGATGATCCTTTCGGTGCCACATTCCGGCAGCACTTCCGCAGTCGGTCAAACGTACGGTAGTCGATGAAGACCGTCCTCTCCCTGGTTCCAGCAGGCAGCGGAGGTAGTATATCTCCTCGGAATCCTAACAACATGACGGTGTGGTGGTGGTGGAGGAGGAGGAGACATTTATGCAGGGCTTCTCCTAAGACGGAGCAAGATGGTGGACGAGAGAGAAGAGGGGGCGGCGGATAGGGTTAGGCGCCAAGGTGCAAGGGGTTACAAGGGGTGTGCCAAGGGTGTTCCCAACCCTAGTTGAGTCCCTCCCAACTCGTCCAGCAAGAGAAGATTTGGAAACCTTTCCAACAAGTCTTCCTTCTTACCAAAAACTAGAGTTTGACTTTTCAAACTAGGATTTGACTATTCAAACTAGGGTTTGACCCTTCTACTAGTCTTGGCCTGAATTGGCACTTCAGGGTTTGATGTGGCCAGCCACTAGGGCATGACACATCCCAAGTGACCCCTCCCGAAGTGGTGGAACATTCTAGAAGCTTCCGGTCAAAACACCAAAAACATTTCTGAACCCCGAGAAACCACTTTCCTTATATGAATCTTATTTTCCGGATCTCCTCATGATGTGCTGGATCAATCTGAGACTCAGAACAACATTCGGTGTCTAACTCATATTCCATATGTACTTTAAACAACATCAAATCCTTAAGTGTGTCTCCCTACAGTTTGTGCACTATGCAGACATGATCGAGACACCTCTCCGATCAATAACTGTAGTGACCTCGGACCGGTAAGGATCCTAAGTCCCTGTGATTATCATGTTAGTCCCTGGATCAAAAGCTAGCACTCACAGTCGATGAAATATCATGTAAAACACGAAGTCTTTATTACACGAAGAATCCAGAGTATGAAATTATTACAAAAATTGCTTAGCATTACGCCAGCTCAAATAACAGCGGAAAACATAAAAGCAGAATGAGTCCATCAACGCCCAGGCTTGTCGAGTGTAGAACCGCGATCCCTACGCACCTTTCAATCTTCGGATTCTGCACATAAGAAGTGCAGCCAACAAGTTAGGTCAATACTTTGAATGTACTGGCAAATTACACCAAGGAGAGAAAAAGACTATCTCTACATGCAAGGCTGGTATAGGCTGTAGAGTTCATTTGCTCAAAGCTAGTTTTCTTAAGTAGAGAGAAGAAGAGCGGATTGTCCTACTTTGCAAACATTTGCTTAGATAATAATAAGGTCGACTGGCACACAAGGATATTACGCACCAAGTGTCCAAACAACCAAACACTTGGATATTACGCACCAAGCGTCACTTGGATATTACACACCAAGTTCCCAAATTCCCACCCAATAGCGATATTACGCACGCCATGGGGTTTCAAAACTTTATTTTTAGAAAAGAGAGGGGAAGATCCTTCAGAGGCTCCATCCTTTAGACGCTCATTGTTGTTCTGTTACCGTGAACACAGCTGATCGATCAGATTGCAATACTCTCGAGAGTTTGTGCACTTTACCCACAATCCATGACCAAGTCCTTTTACAGACAAGACCATGGCGAGGCTTTCCCTTAGTAGCCCCTCCACCTTCCGGATCCAACCGTGCCAAGAATCCTCCAAATGTTGGTACCAAGGTGAGGTTTCCCACTAAGTACTAGGCCAAGACAGAGCCCATAATGTATTGTGGTTTCACTGGAAGCTTCTGAATTCTGAAACATGGAAGACTTCTTTGATTCCTGGGCGGCCATCCTCCACCAAAATCACACTCGTTGACCCGACAACCATTCCGCCCAGAAGAAAACTTATTTTTATTTTGAAGTGGATTTGAGAAGAAAGTTTGCTCTAGAGAGCCTTTGTACTTAGAAAAATTCTTTGTCTTTCGAACCCCCCAACAGTACTTTGTATTTATAGCATAGCAAGCAATACTTAGCAAAAACAGGGGTAACCTATTATGAGGGAAAATCCTAAGTATAGAGCTACTCATGGCGTACTACAAAATCATCGCACTTGCAAAATAATACTAAGGAAAAATTCTACTAGAACATCCTACACATGCATACTACAGAATTTTGAGGATCACATGCATAGAATCAAAACTGGGACGATAATATGAACAAGTGGTGTAACTTGCCTTGATCCGAGCAGCACTCTACACAATAGCACTCCTTAGCGCACTCCGAGCAATCTAACGAATCACAAACACAGATATGATCACAACTTGTTCAAAGCATAACACAAAGGAAAACATGCATGCATGCAACATGGTAGTTTATGCAAGGTTGGTTAAATTGATCAAGGTAGCAAGTTTGTGTTGTGATAGTTTTAAGGGTGTCACTAGGATTGCTCTTCCAAGGGTTTAGATCTAATTTGAATCACTAAAACAATTCCTAGGATTATAGGAGATCAAACCATCTAAAAAGCCCAAGTTGGACCTAATAAACCTAAGCAAGGCTTAATGATTTGGATCAGTAGGTATTGTGGAAACAAAATTATTGCAACAATATTCAAACAAAAAGGAATTTCAATTATTTTTCTATAGATTAAAACTCTCCAATCCAATGATTAAAAACTACACCTAAAACATTACTGAAAACCTGCGATATTATTACAGATTTGGATTCTACATAAAATTAGGAATCCAACGGTATATTACAAGCTAGATTTGGACAAATATTTGATTTTATATGATTTTCGCAAGTTTTAAATCTAATCTGCAAACAGATTTAAATTCTACTTAAAACCCTAGCCAGGTGTCACTGTCTGATTGGTCCAGCTGGCAACGGGGGGGTGACGCGGCGCTGGCGCGTGCGTGCTGACGCGCGCAGCCACGTGGCACGTCGTTATTCGATGATACCCCTTCGGCGTTGATCTAATCGTGCGCGTTCAATCTTAATCCGACGGTCAGGAGGGCGGCGGCGACTTACAAGGTTGTGACGGCGGCGCGGGCGGCGGTGGCGTCTGTGGTCGACGGTGGCGGCGCTCCGGCGGGTCCCTGGAACCGTGGCGGGGTCGACGAGGTTCGCCTGGCTCTCGCGATCACGCTCGCGTCCTCGTCGCCTCGCCTTGCTTCCTCGGCTGGCAGCAGCGTCTCTTCCTTCTCCTGGCGGGCTCGTGAAATCGGATGCGATTCTGCGGGGGAGAAGGGAAAATTAGCGCGAGGGGAGAGGGTCGAACGCGAGGGTCGCGGAGGGGAAGAAGAGGTGGAGGCGAGGCTCGGAACCTCTGTCTCGAGTTCGTCCGAGCTCAACTCCGGCGAGATCCGTGGCGCGGTCGACGGCGGCGTTGGCGGAACCAAAACCTTAGGGTTTCGAGGCAGTGGGTTGCGGGCTTATATGGGGCGGAGACGTGGACGAGGGGGCGGTCGAGTCCGGCGCGGATACGAGTCCGGGGCGGCCGGCAGCCGTGTCCGCCGCGGTCTCCAGGAGGGAGACGACGGGGTGGGACCCCCGCGTCAGCGATCGAGGGGAGGAGCGGGCCGGTGCTGGGCTGCGGCGCCTGGCGGGTGCTGGTGGGCTGCGCCGCGGCCCAGTTAGGTAGGTTCTCTTTTTTTTCCTTTAATCATTTTTCCTTTTCTGTTTTCATAAAAACCCTAATAACTTTTGCAAACTAGGTCCAAAATTAATGAAATTTGTTTCTAAAATCTCATAAAATTGAGGTGGTCAACATAGGACCATGGCTTACTGTTTTTACAAAGTTTTTTGAAGGGTCAAACTAATATATCAAGGGTGCTCACTTATGAGAATATTAAATAGGGTTTTTAGTTGGGTTTATGTGTTAGGATTTTTGTAGTTGCAATGTTTTCAAATGTAGGATGCAAATGATGCAAGGATGATGCATGACACTAATAACATCCAAACACAGAATCTGGGATGTTACAAACCTACCCCCCTTAAGAAGAATCTCGTCCTCGATATTCGGGTTGGCTAGCAAATAGGTGTGGGTGCTCTGTTCTCATGTCGTCTTCACGTTCCCACGTAGCTTCTTCTTCGGAGTGGTGGTTCCATTGTACCTTGCAGAATATTATAGTCTTGGTGCGGGTAATCCTTTCAGCTGTTTCCAGTATTTTGATGGGTTTTTCCTCATAGGTAAGGTCATTCTCCAACTGAACCTCATCTAGGGGAATGGTGTCTCTTAGCGGTGTTTCAGCCATCTCCGGGTGAAATTTCTTTAGTTGCGACACATGAAACACATCATGAACAGTCAGTCCTTCCGGTAACTCCAACTGATAAGCAACTTATCCTCTACGGGCCAGAACCTTGTATGGTCGTATGAATCGTGGGGCTAACTTGCCCTTGATTCCGAACCTCTTAACTCCACGTAGGGGTGAAACTCGGAGATACGCACGGTCCCCTATTTCATAAGCCACATCTCTGCGTTTGGAATCAGCGTAGCTCTTTTGTCGAGATTGGGCTACCTTTAGCCTATCCTGAATCTGTCGCACCTTTTCTTCGGCATCCTTTATCAAGTCAGGTTCGTTCTCCAACTCCATTCCATAGCAATGGAGTCCTACACTTCCTGCCGTATAGAACTTCAAACGGAGCCATCTTGATACTTGTCTGGTAGCTGTTGTTGTATGAGAACTCAGCATATGGCAGGTTATCGTCCCAACTAGACCCATAGTCTAGTTCGCAAGCTCTCAACATATCTTCCAGAATTTGATTCCCCCTTTCTGTTTGGCCATCTGTTTGAGGGTGGAAGGCAAGATGAATTCTAGTGAAGGCAAGATCAATTCTAGTCGGGTTCCAAGAGACTCATGTAGTTGTCGCCAAAACTTTGAAGTAAACTGGGTGCCTCTATCTGACACAATTCCCTTGGGAACACCATGCAGGCTTACAATTCTTGACATGTATATTTTAGCAAGCTTAGCACTTGTATATGTGGTCTTTACGGGGATGAAGTGAGCCACCTTGGTGAAGTGGTCCACCACTACCCAAATAGAATCAAATCCAGAACGAGTCCGGGGCAATCCCGTGATGAAATCCATGCCTACCTTGTCCCACTTCCAGTCGGGTATAGGTAGTGGTTGTAGTAATCCTGCTGGTTTCTGGTGCTCAGCTTTAACTCTATTTCACACATCACACAGAGAAATATACACTGCAATATCTCTTTTTAGGTTATTCCACCAGAATCTATCCTTCACATCCATGTACATTTTAGTGTTACCCGGATAAATTGAGTATGGCGAATCATGAGCTTCTTGTAAAATCATCTTCCTGATATCGGGGTCATTGGGGACGCACAAACGCTTCCTATACCAGAGGGTTCCTTGTTCATCCAGACAAAATTCTTTAGTCTTTCCTTCACTTATCCTAACTCTTATTTCGTCCAACTCTTTATCCCCCTTTTGTGCTTCTTGGATCCTTTCTTGGAAGGTGGACACTATTTCCATAGTCGCTATGTGTCCTTTTGGGACTATCTCCAACCTGAGATCCCTGAATTGCTTGCATAAATCCTCTGGAAGTTCCCCTGCGGTCAGTCCATTCGCATACACCTTACGACTTAAGGCATCAGCCACCACGTTTGCCTTTCCGGGGTGGTATTGTAAATCCAAGTCATAATCCTTAATTAACTCAAGCCATCTTCGTTGTCTCATATTCAACTCTTTTTGGGTGAATATGTACTTCAAACTTTTATGATCTGTGAACACATCACAATGTTTGCCCATGAGGTAGTGTCTCCATACCTTGAGTGCATGAACCACAGATGCTAGTTCCAAATCATGCATGGGATAGTTGTGTTCGTGGTTCTTAAGTTGTCGGGAGGCATAGGATACCACTTTCCCATCCTGCATCAATACACTTCCAAGTCCTTGCCGAGAAGCGCCGCAATAGACTTGAAAATCCTTCTGGATATCAAAGTGCATACGTAATCGGTGCCGTTACAAGGCGTTTCTTCAACTCTTGAAAACTTGCTTCACATGCCTCAGTCCATAGGAATTTATTTTCCTTATTTAATAGTTCTGTCATGGGTTTTGCTATCTTGGAAAAGTTTTCGATGAACCTCCGGTAATATCCTGCGAGGCCCAAGAAACTTTGAATATCTCCCACATTCTTGGGTGACTCCCATTCCGTCACGGAAGCTACCTTGCTAGGATCTACGGCAACTCCTTTAGCTGACACAACATGACCAAGGAATCCCACTTCCTTTAACCAGAACTCGCACTTGCTGAACTTGGCATGCAACTTGTGTTCTCTTAGTTTCTCCATAATAAGGCGCAGATGTTTCTCATGTTCCTTCTCATCCTTTGAGTATATGAGTATATCATCTATGAATACTACGATAAACTTGTCCAAGTATTCCATGAACACATTGTTCATCATGGTCATGAAGTATGCTGGGGCATTGGTTAGACCAAAAGACATCACGGTGTACTCATACAATCCATATCTTGTGGTGAATGCTGTCTTGGGCACATCCTGTTCTCGAATCTTTAGCTGAAAATAACCCGATCGTAGATCGATCTTTGAGAACACACTGGCTCCTTTTAGCTGGTCAAACATGTCGTTGATGTTGGGAAGAGGATACTTGTTCTTAATCGTCACTTCGTTCAACGAGCGGTAGTCCACAACCAGCCTCTTGGTCTTATCCTTCTTTTCCACAAATAGGACGGGTGCTCCCCAAGATGACGCGCTGGGTTGAATGAACCCCTTGTCCAATTGTTCCCTAAGATGTTTCTTGAGTTCCTTTAACTCGTCCACATCCATCTTGTACGGTCTCTTAGCTATCGGCCCCATGCCTGGCATTAAGTCAATGAGAAACTCGATATCACGGTCGGGTGGCATTCCGGGTAGCTCTTCTGGGAAGACATCTGGATATTCCTTTACAATAGGTACCTCCTCCAAGCTAAGCCCCTTAAGAGAGTTCACCATGAATTCTTTGAGTGCGAAGTTCGACTTGATACGAATCCTCTTCCCTTCCGGTGTTGTGAGCATGACAGTTCTCTTGGCACAATCTATGACTGCTTCATATTCGGTCATCCAATTCATGCCCAAGATTAGGTCTAAACCTTGTGATTCTAGAACTACTAGACTGGTGGGTAAAATGTGTGTCCCAATCCTTAGTTCTAAATCCCGGCAACCGGAGTTTGCCACTATTTCTCCCCCAGGAGAACTTACCCTTAGAGGAAAGTTTATAGTCTCCGTTGGTATCTTGCCTCTATCCACAAATACCCTTGATATGAATGAATGCGATGCACCAGTATCAAAAAGAACAACTGCGGGAATAGAATTGAGTTTGAACTTACCAATCACAGAGTCTGGCGCCTCACAAGCATCCTCCATATAAACATGATTCACCGTGGCTTTGACAAACGGATTTGGCTTCTTCCCGTTCCCATTGCCATGGTTGTGTCCATTACTATTCCCATTGCCATTGCCATTCTTCCTCTCGGGGCAAGAGGTTGCATAGTGCCCTGTCTTGTTGCACTTAAAGCATGTCACCTCACTGAGATCCTTTCCATTGCCGCCATTGCCATTGCGGTTTTTGTGCCCATTGTGTTTGTGGCCACCATGGTTATGACCGTTATGGTTGTGGCCATTATTGTTATAAGGTGGTGGTGAGGAATTGCGCTGCTTCTGGTACGGAACAGAGTGTTTGTGAGGATTAGATTTCCTCTTGCGATTTTCTATGCTCTTCCTCTTTGATTCAACCACAATGGCTCTGTCCAGGAGTTCTTGAAAGTTGTCAAATTTCTGAGCCACAAGCTGAATGGATATCTCATCATTGAGCCCTCTTAAGAACTCCTCCTGTCTCTTGGCATCAGTGGAAACATCATCGGGTGCATAACGGGCTAGCTTATTGAAAAGCTCACCATACTCGGTGACAGAACAGTGCAGCTGGTGTAGGTCGCGAAACTCGCGCCTCTTTAGAGCCATGACACCAGCAGCCACATGATGAGTGCGAAAAGCTAATTCAAACTGTTCCCAAGTGATAGCATCAATGTCCGGGTGGGTGACTTGGTAGTTATCCCACCATTCTGCAGCAGGTCCCTCGAGCTGGTGTGCGGCATAACGCACCCTGTCGGCTCCGATAGCTTGCACGGTGTCTAGCTTCTTGTTGATCGTACGCAGCCAGTCATCAGCGATGATTGGTTCAGTGCTGCTAGTGAAGGTAGGTGGGTTCAGCCTCAAAAACCGAGTCAAGCGATCATGTTGAGGAGGTGGCGGAGGTGGTGGTGGTGGTGGTGGTGGCGGGTTGTTGTTGTTTTGCATATTCTGAGTGAGCAGTTGGATCAGCTGGTTCTGAGTGGCCAAAAGTTCTGCTATTTCTGGCGGGATTTCGGGATTCGCACGTCTTGGCGGCATCTGTGGGGTTTAATGGATAAGTTAAGAAATAGACAGAAAGACTAAGTAGTAAAATCCTACCCTTATGAAAAACACACCAAGCACACAAGGCACACAAGGCATAACTCCACAGATTTAGCACAGGAAACAACCAAATTTAACTAAACCAGACTTGTCTTGGTATTTATTACATTTGCGAATAACGTTCTACTATAGAATTAAAGGTGGTCCAACTACTACACATCCTCCACGCCTTCCTCTTCCTCGTCCTCGAACGAGTAGCCTTCTTTCTCTAGAGTTGTCTTGTACAACTCCATCTCCTTTGTGGTGGCTTCAAGCTTCTCTTGGAGGTCCTTTATCTCATCTTGTAGCTTCTTGGTAGTGGCTTCCAGCTGTTCCTGAAGTCCCTCCTTCTCGCTTTGCAGCTCCTCCACTAAACTTGTCTTCATTGCGGCTTCAAGTTGCTTTGCCAAGTCCCTCTTGGAAGCACGCACATCATTGATTATCTTGCAAAGGCCTTCGGTTTGCACTTCATCTCCATCGATCTCCTGTTTGAGTTCCCTAATTCTCTTGTTTTTATTTATCACCCTCTTCTCTTGATTAGCGAACTTCTTCTCTTGGTCCTGGAATTTTATCTCTTGGAGCTTCATTGCCTCTTCCTACTGCTTGATCATTTCTTCCTTCTCCTTGATGAGGGCGCATAGCTCGTCGTTCTTCAACATCTCGAGGAATTTACCCTTTTCAAGTTCATGGATGTGGCACTCCAAGTCTTGATATTGGGTTCTTCGGTGTTTGGTAGAAGTTCTTTCCTCAAAGGTTAACTCCATGGGAATTCCTTCCTCATCTCTTCTTCCAAAGAGGCCGCCGCAGTGTCCTTGGAGAGCTTCAAGATGACGTCCACATAGGCGACCAATGAGTTGCTGCAAGCTAATGCTAAGGGCCTTCTCCTTGGAATCGCTAACAATGTGGATTGCTATGTCTTCCTCCCGGTTCTTGCCTCGCTCTTTTCCTGGCTGGATGACCTTGACTCCCCAACAGCCGTCCTTGTGGAGTTTCTTCATTGTGCTCCCCTGGATTGTTGGGAGGGGAAGGTCCAAACGTGTGAGTAGATCCATGAGGCATCCTCCAAAGCGAAGAGGCTCGATGTCCGCGATGGTGTCGTAGAGGAAGATCGTCATCTTTGAGTTAGAAGAATGAGGGTTATATACTAAAACAAGTAGAGGAAAGCAGATACTAGATGTGCGGAAAATAACTTAGTAGGCAAACAAGTAAGGAACTAAAGTTAGAGGTGGTTCCAATCCTAGGGTCACGTCCTACAGGCAACGATGTGCTCTGATACCATCTGTAGTGACCTCAGACCGGTAAGGATCCTAAGTCCCTGTGATTATCATGCTAGTCCCTGGATCAAAAGCTAGCACTCACAGTCGATGAAATATCATGTAAAACACAAAGTCTTTATTACACAAAGAATCCAGAGTATGAAATTCTTACAAAAATTGCTTAGCATTACGCCAGCTCAAATAACAGCGGAAAACATAAAAGCAGAATGAGTCCATCAACGCCCAGGCTTGTCGAGTGTAGACCCGCGATCCCTACGCACCTTTTAATCTTCGGATTCTGCACATAAGACGTGCAGCCAACAAGTTGGGTCAATACTTTGAATGTATTGGAAAATTACACCAAGGAGAGAAAAAGACCATCTCTACATGCAAGGCTGGTATAGGCTGTAGAGTTCATTTGCTCAAAGCTAGTTTTCTTAAGTAGAGAGAAGAAGAGCGGATTGTCCTACTTTGCAAACATTTGCTTAGATAATAATAAGGTCGAGTGGCACACAAGGATATTACGCACCAAGTGTCCAAACAACCAAACACTTGGATATTACGCACCAAGCGTCACTTGGATATTACACACCAAGTTCCCAAATTCCCACCCAATAGCGATATTACGCACGCCATGCAGTTTCAAAACTTTATTTTTAGAAAAGAGAGGGGAAGATCCTTTAGAGGCTCCATCCTTCAGACGCTCATTGTTGTTCTGTTACCGTGAACACGGCTGATCGATCAGATTGCAATACTCTCGAGAGTTTGTGCACTTTACCCACAGTCCACGACCAAGTCCTTTTACAGACAAGACCATGGCGAGACTTTCCCTTAGTAGCCCCTCCACCTTCCGGATCCAACCGTGCCAAGAATACTCCAAATGTTGGTACCCAGGTGAGGTTTCCCACTAAGTACTAGGCCAAGACAGAGCCCATAATGTATTGTGGTTGCCTTTGGAAGCTTCAATTCAAACATGGAAGACTTCTTTGATTCTGGCGTCCTCCACCAAAATCACACTCGTTGACCCGACAACCATTCCGCCCAGAAGAAAACTTAGTTTTATTTTGAAGTGGATTTGAGAAGAAAGTTTGCTCTAGAGAGCCTTTATACTTAGAAAAATTCTTTGTCTTTCGAACCCCCCAACGGTACTTTGTATTTATAGCATAGCAAGCAATACTTAGCAAAAACAAGGGTAACCTATTAGGAGGGAAAATCCTAAGTATAGAGCTACTCATGGCGTACTACAAAATCATCGCACTTGCAAAATAATACTAAGGAAAAATTCTACTAGAACATCCTACACATGCATACTACAGAATTTTGAGGATCACATGCATAGAATCAAAACTGGGACGATAATATGAACAAGTGGTGTAACTTGCCTTGATCCGAGCAGCACTCTACACAATAGCACTCCTTAGCGCACTCCGAGCAATCTAACGAATCACAAACACAGATATGATCACAACTTGTTCAAAGCATAACACAAAGGAAAACATGCATGCATGCAACATGGTAGTTTATGCAAGGTTGGTTAAATTGATCAAGGTAGCAAGTTTGTGTTGTGATAGTTTTAAGGGTGTCACTAGGATTGCTCTTCCAAGTGTTTAGATCTAATTTGAATCACTAAAACAATTCCTAGGATTATAGGAGATCAAACCATCTAAAAATCCCAAGTTGGACCTAATAAACCTAAGCAAGGCTTAATGATTTGGATCAGTAGGTATTGTGGAAACAAAATTATTGCAACAAGATTCAAACAAAAAGGAATTTCAATTATTTTTCTATAGATTAAAACTCTCCAATCCAATGATTAAAAACTACACCTAAAACATTACTGCAAACCTGCAATATTATTACAGATTTGGATTCTACATAAAATTAGGAATCCAACGGTATATTACAAGCTAGATTTGGACAAATATTTGATTTTATATGATTTTCGCAAGTTTTAAATCTAATCTGCAAACAGATTTAAATTCTACTTAAAACCCTAGCGAGGTGTCACTGTCTAATTGGTCCAGCTGGCAACGGGGGGGGGGGGGGGGGGACGCGGCGCTGGCGCGTGCGTGCTGACGCGCGCAACCACGTGGCACGTCGTTATTCGACGATACCCCTTCGGCGTTTATCTAATCGTGCGCGTTCAATCTTAATCCGACGGTCAGGAGGGCGGCGGCGACTTACAAGGTTGTGACGGCGGCGCGGGCGGCGGTGGCGTCTGTGGTCGATGGTGGCGGCGCTCCGGCGGGTCCCTGGAACCGTGGCGGGGTCGACGAGGTTCGCCTGGCTCTCGCGGTCACGCTCGCGTCCTCATCGCCTCGCCTTTCTTCCTCGGCTGGCAGCAACGTCCCGCCATTCTCCTTCTCCCTGGCGGCGCTCTGGCGAGCAATCGCGGATGCGATTCTGTGGGAGAGAAGGGAAATTAGCGCGAGGGGAGAGGGTCGAACGCGAGGGTCGCGCGGAGGGGAAGAAGAGGTGGAGGCGAGGCTCGGAACCTCTGTCTTGAGTTCGTCCGAGCTCAACTCCGGCGAGATCCGTGGTTCGGTCGACAGCGGCGTTGGCGGAACCAAAACCTTAGGGTTTCGAGGCAGTGGGTTGCGGGCTTATATGGGGCGGAGACGTGGACGAGGGGGCGGTCGAGTCCGGCGCGGATACGAGTCCGGGGCGGCCCCGTGTCGCCATGATCTCAGGAGGGAGACGACAGGGTGGGACCCCCGCGTCGTGATCGAGGAGCGGGCGGTCTTGGTGGCTGCGGCGCTGGCCGTGAGTGGTGCTGCCATGGCCCAGTTAGGTAGGTTCTCTTTTTTTCCTTTAATCATTTTTCCTTTTCTGTTTTCATAAAAACCCTAATAACTTTTGCAAACTAGGTCCAAAATTAATGAAATTTGTTTCTAAAATCTCATAAAATTGAGGTGGTCAACATAGGACCATGGCTTACTGTTTTTACAAAGTTTTTTGAAGGGTCAAACTAATACATCAAGGGTGCTCACTTATGAGAATATTAAATAGGGTTTTTAGATGGGTTTATGTGTTAGGATTTTTGTAGTTGCAATGTTTTCAAATGTAGGATGCAAATGATGCAAGGATGATGCATGACACTAATAACATCTAAACACAGAATCTGGGATGTTACAATAACCAATAGTGGGATCTGGAAATCCATAATGGCTCCCACATATTTATATGATGACTTCATGATCGAATAAACCATTTACATACGATACTGGTTCCCTTTGTTGCACGATACTTTACTTATCCGAAGTTTGATCGTCGATATCTCTATACCTAGTTCAACCTCGTTACCGATATGTACTCTTTACTTGTATTGTGATGTGACATCCCTTGTGACCTTGTCACATGCTTGCAAGACAATTGTATGACACTTAAACTAGAGGGCCTAGAGAGTATATCTATCCGTCCTATGGATGGACAAATATCACTCGTGATCCATGCGCTTCAATCCATACTTTCAGAATACCTAATGCCTGTTGGGCCACATAGAGATAAAACAACAAAATTTCCTCTAACATGGTGATCCCAAGATCAAGCTGAGATAGAAGGCCACGAGGATTACCACTAGACGCGCAGTTGCGGATTACTGATGAAGTGCGCCAGTTGAATGCAGTGCAGTCCTCAAGATCCGATCTGATCCGATCACGATCGTCCTGGTGCTGATCGTACAACACCTCTGTTGGTATCCACACGTACAAGGAGGAGCACCGGCGGTGAACTGCTAGGTTCGTAATGACGGCTGGACTGCTCTGGAGCTAGGGTGCCTGCGCTAGGGGAAGCGCGAAAGAAAAACCAGTTTCAAGATCTGATACCCTTGAAGGACTCCCAGGAATGAGAGAGCAAGTACAAGGACAATCTTATTTTCTAAGGATAGGCGGTATTCCATAATTAACATAGTTCGGTTAGAGTGGATTTGAAAAGCTACAGCAGATCGATAAGTTGCTAATTTAGCTAAGTCAACTCCACTACGGAATCTAGCTCTCCCTGGATTACTTATAGGCTGACTTGGCCCAGGAAACAAGGTTCTATGCTTTCCAACGCATGGAATGACCTAACCGTTAACCCTTCAGGGTTTCTGCGCCCCACTATATATAGGGTGTTAGACCCCACCTTTATAAGGTAAAGGCCCCTGTGTTTGCAATGCTAGTCCCTGGATCGAAATGCTAGCATCCACAGTTTAAGATGAAGTATACAGATACAAATGTCATTATTACATCGTCATTCTAGAGATAACATAATATTTACAACTCATTAGACCAAGGCTAATACATAGAGTTCATAACATATAGTAAATAAATAGAAGTCTTCATATTCATGTGACACATGCAAACATGTTGAGTGTAGACTCATAACCGTAGTCTCCATCAGAGTATCCTGCAACATAATAAGTTACAGCCATAGAGGGTCAATACATTTAGAATTGTATTGGCAAGTGATACCATAGTAGTATAGTAGCATTTAATAACTATATGAATTTGGCTAAGTGTAGTTCAGGTTGTCTTTGCTCAAAATAAGGTTTTCTTATTAGTTGAAAACACTTAGTTTTTGTTTGACAAAAACACCCAAGGAACTACCAATAGACATTTGTGAACCTTTACCCTTGTTCAACCACAAGTTTTAACGAAGAGAAATTGGGATGAGGAGATTCTTGATCACTTCAATGTCTTTGATTCTCAAATTGTCCGTTGCCGGGGAAACGGCTAAGTACTTAGGTTTTACCCTCTTGAGAGGTGGTGCACTTTCCCCACAAGACTCGACACGCATCGAGACGAGACTTTTCAGAAGCATTCTCTTAGACCACCATGGACGCGTTCTATCCTATCAAACCTACCACCAGCTATCCATCTGGCTAAGTTCTTGCAACCTAGTTGATCAAGGCAGAGCCCATATGCCATGTGGTTGCACTAGAAGCTTCTCAACACTAAATATCTCAAATCCCTTTGTTCCTGGGTGGCCATCCACAAGTGTGATACACAAGGTAAACCATAGACATGGGCCTTGTGTAACCAATCAACACAAACCAATCTTTCCATTCCACCCAGGTGATTCATTCACATGTTGTTTTATTATTCAAAAACAAAGTCATAGATTTTGCATAACAACATAGTATGAATATTCCACCCTTGTTTACTACTAGCTAGGCTAAGCATACTAGTCTATCAAGTTTCTTATCTTAGTGAAAACTACTAAGACAATATCTATAGGTTTTCCCAAGCATAGCATATACTTAGAAAATTAACCATGCAAATCTTACTCAAAATATTAATAATGCATAGAAAAAATAGTAGGACAAAATATGACGCATAACTTGCCTTGGTAGTTGGGGGAATAGGAACAATCCTCATAATCACAATCACCAAAATCTACACATAAAATCATAACACAAATTCACATTCAATATACAAACAAAAATATATATGAATGCATGCAAATGCAATGGAATGATTTCCACACTAAAAAAGTCAAACTAAATAGTACTGAAAAAAAATTAAACTTTCCGAAGTTTAAATAAACCAAAAATTACTCTAAAACAATTTTCTAAACATTTTATATAGTCAATTTAAGCCTACAAATGTTTCTGTACAAAATCCTAATTTTACAGAAGCAAATGGACAAACCAAGGCCATATTTTCAAAGAGTTTATTTTTATGAATCCATTAATATATAATTTGCAATTTTTGGACAAACAGATCAAAAGTTATTGAATTTACAAGTTTAATCATCTAAAAACCTTTTTTGGATTTTATTAAAACAAAACACAGACACGCGGCGTGTTCTGATTAGTTGGTACCACTTCGGCCGGATCACGCTCGCGGGCCGTTATATTTAATTTAGATCGTGCGGTCCATATTGGATCGTACCTCTTCGCGCTAGTTCTAATCCTAGCCGCTTGATCTAGATCCAGCGGTTCTGGTCGCTCTGGCCAAAGATGGGCGGCGTGAATGGCGAGATGTGGCGGCGACGTTTCTGACGATGGTGCTCCGGTGGTGCTAGGTGGTAAAGGGGAAGGCACAGGGGGTTACCGAGGTCGCGGTGATGGCGAGGATGCAGTGGAGTTCACGGGCGAGGGTGGGGCGCACAGGCTCGGCCGGAATTGGTCGTCGAAGTTGAGCTCGCTGTCGGGCGTTTGCAGTCGAAGGCGGAGACGAGATTCTAGTGCTCAAGAAAACAAATGACAAGCATCAGGGGATACGCCAGAAGGTAGAGAGCATGATAGTAGGAACCAGAGGGCAAGGGGGGTACATGGGCTCACTGGAATTGGTCGTCAACATGCTTTGGGCAGCGGCGATTGCGAGTAGAAATTCATCGAGCCTGGGGGCTCTCTGGGGTTGCTAGGTGAGGGGAAATGGAGAGGGGTAGTGGGGGTTTAAGTAGCAAGGTTCGAGGGGGGCATTCATGCCGGGAATCAAGCGTAATAACGTGGATTGAATCGGGGGAGAAACGACAGAGAGGGGCGCTGGTCCTCCGGCGTGAGATTGACGATGACGTTGACGTGGCAGTGGGGCCCAGTGGTAGCGGGAGAGTGGGTGGGTGCACGGGTGAGAGAGGGAGGAGAGGGGGGAAAACCCCAGGTGGGCTTGCTGGGCTGAAAGTCTTGTTGGGCCGAAAGGGTGGCGCCTGTTATTTTTTCTCCTTTTCTCTTTATCTTATCTGCTTTAATTTTATAGATTGAATTTGAATGGCTAATTCAAATCTATTTGAATTCAAACTTTCTCCAAGTTTTTGTACCGTGATCCTAGTGTCAAAAAGTGTGAAAAACACATAAATTCACTCAAAAACATTTTGAGGTTATAAAATAAAATAAAAACCATGCCCATATGAATATAATAAAAGGGGTATAAATATGGTTCAAATAGAGTTTTTGTTTTGAAATTTTTTGTGCAAGATCAATATGCCATGATGTTATGAATGCAACAATATGAATTTTTATTTGATGAAATTTGGTATGTTACAAATCTAACCCTCTTAAGATGAATCTCGCCCTTGAGATTCGGATTGGCTAGCAATTAGGTGAGGGTGGTCTTTCCGAAGTTCATATTCTCTTTCCCAAGTTGCTTCTTCCTAGGTATGATGGTTCCACTGAACTTTGCAGAATTTGATAGTCTTGGTACGAGTAACTCTTTCTGCAGTCTCGAGGATTTTGATAGGTTTCTCCTCGTAGGTGAGATCACTCTCCAACTGAACCTCTTCCAAAGGTATTGTGTCCTTCAATGAAGTTTCTTCCATCTCCGGATCACACTTCTTCTACTGACTCACATGAAACACATTATGAACTGCTGACAGTGAATCAGGTAATTCAATCTCATAAGCCACTTCTCCTTTGTGGCTCAAAATCTTGAATGGTCCAACATATCTTGGTGCCAATTTTCCTTTGAATCCAAATCTCTTCACACCACGAAGTGGTGAGACTCTAAGATAATCTCTATCACCTACCTCATAGGTGACTTCTCTATGCTTTGGATCCGCATAGATCTTTTGTCGGGATTGGGCTATCTTCAATCTGTCCTTTACCATTCTGACTTTCTCTTCGGATTCCTTGATCAGTTCTGGTCCGAACAAATTTCTTTCTCCTACTCCACTCCATAGTAATGGCGTAGCACTTCCTTTCATAGAGGAATTCAAACTGAGCCATATCTATGCTTGATAAATAGCTATTATTGTAAGATAATTCTGTGTATGGCAGACTTTCGTCCCAACTAGCACCATAGTCTAATGCACAAGCTCTCAACATATCTTCCAAAGTCTGATTGGTCCTTTCTGTCTGTCCATCAGTCTGAGGATGAAAAGTTGTGCTGAATTCGAGTCTTGTTCCCAATGATTCATGCAGTTGTCGCCAAAAATGCAAAGTGAACTGAGTTCCTCTATTAGACACAATACTCTTAGGTACTCCATGCAGACATACAATTCTGTTCATATAAATCTTGGCCAATTTAGCACTTGTATAGGTAGTCTTCACGAGTATGAAATGAGCCACTTAAATTAGGCGATCCACAACAACCCATATAGAATCATATCTAGATATGGTCCTTGGCAGTCCAGTGATAAAATCCATACCAATCTTATCCCACTTCCAATCAGGTATAGCTAGTGGTTGCAGTAACCCTACCGGTTTCTAATGTTCCGCCTTCACTCGACTACACACATCACACAAAGCAATAAGTTCCGCGATATCCTTCTTGAGATTGTTCCACCAAAATCTTTCTTTCACATCCATGTACATCTTGGTGTTTACCAGGATGAATAGAATATGGTGAATTGTGTGCTTCTTGCAGAATTAATTTCCGAAGCTCCAGATCTTGTGGAATGCAGATACGTTTCCCATACCATAAAGTTCCTTGTTCATCTTCATGGAATCCTTTTGCCTTTCCTTTACTAATTTTACTATTAATCTCTTCTATTTCCTTGTACAAATTTTGGGCATCTTTGATCTTATCCAACAATGTTGATTGAACTTCTAAAGACATGAGATATCCTTCAGGAGCTATCTCCAATCTTAGATCTTTGAATTGGGCACACAGATCATCAGGAAATTTCCCTTAGTAAGGCCATTCGCATATACCTTGTGGCTTAAAGCATCCGCTACAACATTTTCTTTACCAGGGTGGTATTGAAAACTCAAGTCATAGTCTTTGATGAGCTCTAGCCACCTTCTTTGTCTCATATTGATTTTCTTCTGAGTGAAAATATATTTCAGACTCTTGTGATCTGTGAACACTTCACAGTGCTTTCCCAAAAGATAATGTCTCCATGTTTTGAGTGCATGGACAACAGAGGCTAACTCTAAGTCACGAGTAGGATAATTCACTTCATGAGTTTTGAGTTTTATCGAGGCATAAGCCACAACTTTTCCTTCTTGCATCAAAACTCCACCAAATCCTTGGTGAGATGCATCATAATAAACTTGGAAATCTTTCTCCAAATCTGGCAGACATAAGACTGGTGCTGATACTACTCTCTTCTTAAATTCTTGGAAAATGATTTCACATCCTTCAGTCCAATCAAATTTCTTCTCTTTCTTAAGTAGCTATGTCATTGGCTTAGCCACTTTTGAGAAATTCTCGATGGACCTTCTATAGTATCCTGCCAAGCCTAGGAAACTAGAAACTTCTTTAATTGACTTAGGAGATTCCCACTCAGTTACAGCTGACACCTTTGCGGGATTGACAAGTATACCATCTCCAGACACAATGTGTCCAAGAAAACCAACTTCATTCAACCAAAATTCACACTTACTAAACTTGGCATACAACTTATGCTCCCTGAGTTTCTCGAGAATTAGACACAAATTCTCTTCATGCTCTTCTTTGCTCTTGGAATAGATCAATATGTCATCGATGAATATGACAAAAAACTTGTCAAGAAACTCCATGAACACCTTGTTCATCATGTTCATGAAATAAGATCGTGAATTGCTCAATCCAAATGGCATCACGATATACTCATACAATCCATACTAGTGGTAAAAGTAGTCTTAGGTATGTCTTGCTCTCTAATCTTTAGCTGAAAATAGCTTGATCGGAGATCAATTTTTGAGAACACACAAGCTCCTTCTAGCTGATCAAATAGATCATTGATTCTAGGTAAAGGGTACTTATTCTTTATTGTCACCTCGTTGAGTGATCGATAATCTATGCATAGTCTTTGACTTCTGTCCTTCTTCTCAACGAATAGAACTGGTACACCCCAAGACGAAGAAATTGGTTGGACAAATCCTTTCTGTAACTGTTCTCCAAGCTATGTCTTGAGTTCTTTCAACTCATCAACTGACATCTTGTAGGGTCTCTTTGCTATTGGTCCATATCCTGGCAGTAAGTCAATCAAAAACTCCACATCTCTATCTAGTGGCATTCCTGTCAATTCCTCCGGAAACACATCCGAATACTCCTTCACCACTGGTACACTGTCTATGCTAACCCCCTTAAGAGAATTTAGCTTACTCCCTTTGGATTCAAAGTTAGACTTGAACCTAATCCGTTTCTTATCCAAGGTTGTGAGTTTAACGGTACGATTGACACAATCTATTACTCCTTCATACCTAGTCATCCAATCCATGACCAAAATTACATCCAATCCTTGGGAATCTAGGATTACCATACTAACTAGAACTTATACTTCCCAAATTCTATCACTAGATCATGACATCCAAAATTCACTATCATCTCTCCGCCTGGGGAGCTTACTTTAATAGGACATCCAATAGTTTCAGTTGGAAGTCCATTTTTATCAACAAATTCTCTTGATATGAATGAATGCGACGCGCCGGTATAAAAAAGAACAAGTGATGGAAAAGAATTAAGCTTGAACTTACTAGCCACAGCATCAGACTCCTCATAGATTTCTTCCACATTGATGTGGTTCACCTGACCCTTCTGAAAAGGGTTTGGCTTATTGGCTCCATCAGTCTTCTTTTCTGGGCATTCATTTGCATAGTGCCCAGTTATCTTACGCTTGAAGCATTCAACCTAACTGATATCTCTCTTAGCAGGCTGACTTCCATTGCCATTCCCACTGTGATGGCTCTTGTGTCCACTCTTGTGGTTCTTATATCCACAATTATCATGACTACGGTGGTGCTTGTTATCATGGTAACAGTTACTGTTGTGATGTCTGTTATACTTCTCCAGAACCTCCACTATCATCACCATGGGAATGCTTGTGTGATGATCCAGAACTATGCTTATCAAAGTGATGCTTCCTCTTCCTATTATCCACCTGTTTCATCTTGCTTTCCAAGATGGTGGCTTTGTATCATAGTGATTGATGAGTTGGAACATATGCAACAGATAGCTGCATGCACATTTCATCATTCAGTCCTTCAAGGAATTTTTCCTTCCTCTTAGCATCAGTGTCAACATCATCCGGTGCATAGCATGCCAGATTGTTGAACTCCTCAATATATTCTTCCACACTGCGGTGGCGCTGCTTAAGGTTGTGAAATTCCTTCTTCTTCAAACTCATCACTCCTGAAGAGATATGAGTAGTGCGGAATCCATCCTCAAATATTGCCCAAGTCACATCTTCAATAAGAGTGGTGATTTGGAAATTATCCCACCATGTGGCTGCTGGTCCTTCAAGCAAATGTGCTGCAAATCTGACCTTTTCTTCATCATTTCAGCTCACAGTGACTAAGTCCTTGTTCATAGAACGCAGCCAGTCATTTTGCTACCATAGGATCATTGGTTCCCGAAAACTTAGCAGGCCTCAACCTCAGAAAACTTGTAAGCATGTCAAAGGATGGTGGGTTGTCTTGATTGTTGTTGTTGTTGTTATTGTTGTTGTTGTTGTTGTTGTTGTTGTTGTTGTTGTTGTTGTTGTTGTTGTTGTTGTTGTTGTTGTTGCTGTTGTTGTTGCTGTTGCTGTTGTTGTTGTTGTTGTTGTTGGAGATATGCTATATGGGTATCCTTATAGCATGTCTCTTATCCGGCTAACCCGGGTGGCCCATAGTCGGTAGCATGGCCTATGGCCTGCTGGGTGGCCCAGTTAGATGGATCCAAAAGGGAGGCCATGCTGGATAAAGGAAGGCTACGGTGGAGTCACCAACGTACCCGGAGCCTTGGAGTACAAGATACACAATACTAGTAATAGACAGTGTAGGACTCTATAACCTGTCCGGCTAGGACTTTTCCCTGTAACCCTAGGACCTGGCGACTATATAAGTCGGGCCTATGGGAGCCTTTAGGGCACAACTTCATACAACCTCGCACAGCGAACCTATCTCTATAACTCGGCGTGTTGCCCTTATAGTGATTTATAGCAGGAGTAGGATTCCGCCACCGTTGTGGGATCTGAACCTGGGTAAGCTGTGTTACCTCGTACCCGTCAACCGTCTGCCTTACCGCACATCTCTAAACATGCACTGTGAGGACCCCTCCATGGCGTACTCGTCGGCAATACCACGACAGTTGGCGCCCACCGTGGGGCAAGAGGCGCTTCAGGCTCTTCAGCGGGCGAGGACCAAGATCTTCGCGGGAAATGGCGAAACCATAGCCATCGGTCGCGTTCTCTTCTTCGACAATGTTCCGATCGTCCCTCCTGACGAGTTCTAGATCCCGGCGAAGACGAACCCTACGCGGTGTTCTATCGTTCCTATCGGAGATATCCACCTCTTCATCGGCAAAACCGACTTGGGCACTAGTTCCCTGGGAGTTGGAGGAGCATCAAGGCCCGCACGGACCGCCTACGGGCAGGATACATTAGCAGAAGGATCAATGTCGGATCTCTCCTCGGAGTTTTCTGGCAAAGATCGGAAAAATTCAAAGCCCACCCAAACCGCCCGTGTGCAGGATATAAAGTTGGAAGATCACTGCAAATCCGCCGGCTTAGTCCGTGCGTCTGGACAGCAGAGATCCAAGTTAGTCGGCGTGGTTACCATCTTCGATCTGGCACGCTGCGTTTAGAGAGAGGGCGAAAACCCCCGCGATTACCTGGCCAGGTGGCTCCGTATACGAGCCGATCTGTCCCACTACCCCAATGAGGATGCTATGTATCACTCTGTGGAAGGACTGGACCATGGCATGCTTCTCCAACATACTCTAAGACGGCAGCAGGCGTCAGGATGCCTTACCTTCGAAGGAATGGTGAATAGCGTCAACAATTACACGGAGGCCGAAGCGGCAGCTCAGACATCGCTTGTGCTCATTGACGGAGCCCCTCTGATTCAGCCACCACCACCACCGCCTCCGGCCGCCATCGTCGCAGCTGCGCCACCACCTACAGTCATCGTCGAGGCCACTGCACCCCCACCGCCCGTCATCGAGGAAGTCCTGGCACCCTCCAACTCTGTCATTGACGCTTTTATGCTGATTTCAGTGCAGATTCAGAGGAGATAGACTTCAGTCCAGAAGAGCTAGAATCCGCTATGCAGGAGATGGAGGAGGAGTAATCGCGCGACGAGCAAGCCAACAACGACGTCATGTCTCGAGGGGTGTTCGTCACCATTGGGACGACGATGGATGAACATCAACCCGGACGAGCTCTGCCTACAACACTGGAAAAGGGTAAGGGGCCACTTGATGTGGCTAACGTTGATCGCGCAAAAGTCATGCCTCCTCCGCCTAACCCAGTGCAACAGCCGCAGGAACTCAGAACCGGCCCGAGCAACAATAACACCGCAAACTTGCCGCCTCCAGCATCTACGTCTGCAGCAGCCCAAGTTACTCCAGCTGATAGAGTGATGTATGGCAATCTCCTCGTCGAGCCACTAACCGTTGCTCATATCCGGAACGTGACTTAGCTTGACGAGAAGTGCCAGCAGCTACTGGAGGAAGCGCAGGCCATCGCGGAGCAAGGCGCTAAACTAGATCGAGATCTGGTCAATGCGAAGAAGTCCATAGAGAAAGCTAGAGCAATGGAGGCCGAGTACAAGACTTTGCTACAGCAGCAGAAGGCCAAGAAATCTCTGGCTCGCGTCATCAACGATCCTGGTGTATGGCGCAACCTAGGATGGGATCCCTCGAAGCCGGCACAGGCCAAGCCATACATTGACAGTGAAGGCAAGAAGGTGATGCTCACCCCACTCCTTAACCTCGCCGTTGCCAAGACCCTTCTGGAGCAGGATAGATCGCCTGAGGCAGTAGAACATGTCTATGAACTAGTGGCCAAGGTGGTGAAGCAGCAGGAAAAGGCCACCTCTCAGAGGCTTGAGTCTAACCCAGTGCTCTGCCAATCTAGCCAGTACAAGCCGCCAAGGGACAGATCTCCTCTTGATGCCGGATCCCAGACGGGCTCATCAGAACGAAGACGGAGGGATGCACGCAACATGAAGGATGCTATCCCCATATCCTCCGACCATGGAGAAAAGGCCCGACCTCGTCGCCCATCGCCACCGCCCCGATCCTCCCGACATCACGAAGACTACAAGACTCATCATCGTGCGCATATGCCCCCACCAAAGCACTGCATCATCGTCATCCGCAACAACGCAGAGCAGACCCGTCATGACGAAGAGCGCAACCAAGGACACAAGAGCAGGTCACGCCATGAACCTCCACATCCGACAAGCAACCGTGATAGGCGTGAGGCGTCGCAGGAGGGTAACAGCAAGAAGGCCAACCCACCGCCACCTCCACCTCCATCACCACCAAGCCGTCACCATGGAGGAGGAGGCCCGCGTCGTTCACGCAGCCCATCCCCTGTTGACAAAAAGAAGAAGAACCCGGAGCCGTACAATGCACGTTCGCGGATCAAAAAGATCCACGAGGCCCGGGAAGGACCATACCTGGGACCACGTTGCTTTGGACCCGCAATACGGTCCGCAACTTACCCCAAAGGTTTCCGGATTGACAAGACCATCAAGCCTTATGACGGCACCGCCAAGCCAGCCACATGGTTGCAGGACTACGACAACGCAGTGGAGATTGCCGGAGGCAACCCCAACGTCGTCGTCAAGTACCTCCCATTAATGCTGGCGGGCATGGCCCGTCAATGGATCGACGACTTGCCGGATAAATCTGTCTACAACTGGCTAGACATGCAAGAAGAGTTCACCAAGAACTTTGAGGGTACATACAAGCGTCCCTGCACTATGGGCGATCTACAGCGGTGCGTGCAAGAAAAAGACGAGACATCTCGCGCCTACCTCTCCCGCTGGCTGGATATGAAGAATTCCTGCGCAGGAGTGCACGCTCAGACCGCCATGGCCGCCTTCATCGATGGATTGGAAAGGGGCACGCTGCTCCAACATAAGCTGAAGCGCTTGCAGGACAATCACCAGCTTGACTTGAACCAGATGATTCAGTTGGCTAGTGAGTTCGCAGCGGCCGACGATGATGCTCGTGGCTCCTTGACAGCAACAACCGTTCCAACCCAAGCTCGGAGGAACACCAGTACAAAGTGGAAAACCGCTCTAGAAGAAAAGCAATCTACCGACATGGTCGCTATGACTTTTTGCAGGACGAGGAGAAGGCGGACAACGTGGCCGAGGAAGGGGAGCTGGTCGTGGGCAGCAACGAGGAAGTGAAACCACCTCGGCGCCGCTCCGCGTTCCCCAAACCTACAAAGAGTACCGCGATATGCCGTGCCTCGTACACCTCGATGCCAACGGCAAGGCCACCCACACCAATCGACACTGCAAGTTCGTCAACGACCTCAAGGAAGACCCGGAGTTTGGCTACAAGCAAAGTCGGAAGAACAGACCATGAGGCAAGGGCAAAGGGAAGAAGAAGGAGGAGAAGTCCAAGGATTCAAGTGACATGGACGAAGACGTTGACCCCAAGCACGCCGCCAAGAGCGACGACAAGGGCAAGAACCCCTTCGCAAAGAAGGCTCCAGTCTACCACACTTTCCTTGGCACCCCCACCGTCCTACAACAGAAGACCTCTCTAAGGATCTTGATGACCATTCTCCCCCAAGTCCCCCAGTACCTGCGCTGGTCGGAGGTTCCAATAACTTGGGACAGGACGGACCACCCAGACCTTGTGCCAATGGAGAACCAGTACGCCATGGTCATCAACCCCTTGATTGACGGCGTGGAGTTCACCAAGTGCATGGTCGATAGTGGAAGCAACATCAACATCATGTACCTGGATACACTGCATAAGATGAACTTGATAGAGGCAAACCTAAGGCGGACCAACACCATCTTCCACGGCGTAGTTCCTGGTCGGGAGGCTCGGTCCCTTGGGTGCATTACACTTCAGGTTGCCTTTGGCGATGTTAACAATTACCGCCAAGAGCGCATGACCTTCGAGGTGGTCCCCTTCAAGAGCGTGTACCACGTCATATTCGGCCGCGACATATTCCACACGTTCATGGCCAAGCCATGCTTCGTCTACAACAAACTCAAGATACCCGGACCAAACGGTATCATCACCGTATCCGGAAGCTTTACCAAGGCAAGGGACTGCGAGATCAATGAAGCTGCCGTTGTAGAAGCTGTCCTCTATAGCGAAGAATTCAAAGAGATCCAGAGCAAGGTAAATGACTCAGAGATGCCCGCGTCAAAGAAGCAGATCTCCGACTCCGCTCCTACGTTCAAGGCCGCCATCGAGACCAAGTCGGTGGAACTTGTGGTAGGCGATGCCTCCAAGACCGTCGCCATTGGGACGAACCTGGATCCCAAATAGGAAAGCGCGCTCGTCGAGTTCCTCCGTGATAATAGGGACATCTTTGCCTGGCAACCTGCCGACATGAAAGGTGTACCTAGGGAACTTGCCGAGCACATCTTAAACATTGATCAAAAACACAAACCAGTGAAACAACCTCTACGACGCTTTGGAGATGAGAAGAGACGCACCATTGGCAAAGAGATAGCTAGGTTACTTAAGGCTAGATTTATCCGAGAAGTCCTTCACACCCAATGGGTGGCCAATCCTGTACTTGTCCCCAAAAAGGGAACCAATGAATTAAGAATGTGCGTTGGTTACACCGGCTTGAACAAAGCATGTCCCAAAGATCCGTTTGCTTTACCTCGCATTGACCAAGTCATTGACTCGACGGCTGGCTCGGAGATTTTGTGTTTTCTCGATGCATACTCAGGATACCACCAGATCAAGATGAGGAAGTCAGACCAATTGGCCACTTCATGCACTACCCCATACGGCACATTTTGCTATGTCACGATGCCCTTTGGGCTGAAAAACGCAGGTGCTACCTACCAATTCACGACAAAATTGGTCGGAACGTTCACGCCTATGTGGACGATATCGTGGTGATGTCTAAAAAGTCAAACGACTTAATCTCCGACTTAAAAGAAACCTTTGATAATCTCCGGAAATACAACATGATGCTCAACCCTAAGAAGTGCGTCTTCGGGGTTCCAGCCGGCAAATTGTTGGGCTTCATTGTTTCATAACATGGAATCGAGGTCAACCCAGAGAAAATCAAGGCCATCTTAAACATAAACCGTCTGACATGCCTAAAGGACATTCAACGACTAACAGGTTGTGTTGCAGAAGTTAGTCGGTTCGTCAGCCGACTTGGAGAGAAGGCACTGCCGCTGTACAAGTTGCTGAAGAAGGCGGACAAATTCACGTGGACAGACGAGGCAGATGCAGCATTGAAGAAACTCAAGGAGATTCTTTCCTCAGCGCCCATCCTTGCAGCACCCGAGCCTGGAGAGCCCCAGTTAATTTACATGGCGGCAACCAACCGGGTTATCAGCATCGTCGTCGTGGTAGAGCGGAAGGAACCAGGCTATGAGCACGGAGTCCAACGACTAGTTTACTATGTGAGCGAGGTCTTGACGGAGTCCAAGAAGCGTTACCCACACTACCAAAAGATAGCTTATGGAGTATTCCTTGCTTCTTGGAAGCTGAGGCATTACTTCCAGGAGCACCCAATCCCAGTGGTGAGCAAGACTCCACTGTCCGACATTATCAATAACAGCGACGCTACAGGAAGGGTCGCGAAGTGGGGTATTGAACTTGCCGCCTTCGAGATCACCTACAAGAGACGCGACGCTATCAAGTCACAAGCCTTGGCGGATTTTGTTGCAGATTGGACGGAGATGCCAGACGCTACTCCGTTGCCAGAACCAGAGTACTGGGTGATGCACTTTGACGGATCAAAGCTGCTCAATGGCTCAGGGGATGGTGTATTGCTATAGTCACCAATAGGATACAAGCTACACTAAGTTCTACAGATCCACTTCGAGGCTACAAACAACATGGCGGAGTATGAAGCACTCATTCACGGACTACGTGTAGCCAAGGATATTGGCATCAAGCGCATAGTTTGCTGTGGAGATTTCGACTTGGTTGCCCAGCAGGTGGCTGGTACCTGGAATGCGTGGAACCCTATGATGGCGGCATATCGAGACGAAGTGGACGAGATAGCCAAGAGCTTCTTGGGCTACGAAGTCAAGTATGTACCTATGGAACAAAATGAGGCGGCTGATCTGTTGTCTAAGCTTGGATCAAGCGAATTCCGCCAGGAATTTTCCTAGAGCACCTACGCACACCATCTATGAAGGGATCCGACATTGACAACCCGGATAGAGCTGACTCTTTCGTCAACATGGTGACTAAGGTCCCTCCGGCTTGGACAAAACCGTTCATGGAATACCTCGAACACGGAACTTTGCCCGATGACGAAGTCGAAAGACGGAAAATAGTACGGCGAGCAAAGGGTTATACCATAATCAATGGGCAACTCTATAAAAGGAGCACTACTGGTGTATACCTAAAGTGTGTTTCCCAGCTAGAAGGTATGGAAATCCTGCGGGAAATCCATCTCGGAGATTGCGGGCATCACGCCGCTCCTCGATCGTTAGTCGCGAAAGCCTTCCGGCAAGGATTCTAATGGCTGACCGCGAAGGCGGACGCCGACAAGCTAGTTGAGACATGCATGGGATGCCAGTATTATGCCCGATAACCACATGTTCCTGCTGAAGAATTGCGAACAATACCAATAACTTGGCCGTTTGCAGTTTGGGGGCTGGACATGGTGGGACTGTTACAGACGACACCTTGTGGGTTTACGCATCTGCTTGTAGCAGTTGACAAATTCACCAAATGGATAGAAGCTAAAACCATTAGAAAGCTTGATGGGGCAACTGCCCTCAGGTTTATCCGGGATCTAGTTGTGAGATTTAGTCTCCCACATAGCATTATCACCAACAACGGAAGCAACTTGTCACTCAGAGAAGTGGAGGCTTATTGCTAGGAGAAAGGCATCCGACTTGACCTTGCATCTGTGGCACACCCACAATCCAATGGTCAGGTCGAGCGAGCCGATGGATTAATTCTGCAGAGAATCAAGCCACGTCTTGAGGCACCACTACATAGAGCAACTGGAGCCTGGGCGGAAGAATTTCCATCTGTGTTGTGGAGTTTACAAACTACACCCAATAGATCCACCGGCTACACCCCTTACTTCATGGTATATGGAGCAGAAGCCATCTTGCCTTCCGACATCTTCCACGATGCACCAAGAGTTGCCGCCTACGACAAGGATGACGCTGAAGAATCCAGATGCCTAGATGTGCACCTTCTCGAGGAGGAGCGCGTTTTGGCATGCCAAAGATCCACCATCTACCAGCAGAAGCTACGCAGCTACCATAGTCGCCGCGTTCGTCATCGCCCGTTTAAAGAGGGGGATTTGGTTCTCCGACTTAAGCAGAATAAGTCACACAAATTATCCCCGCCATGGGAAGGACCTTTCATCATAAGCAAGGCGCTGCTCAATGGGTCTTACTACCTTGTTGACAATCGTGAACTAAATGATAGACCCAACGAGGATCATAAGCGTAAGCGACGTGACCCGGATGATGACTACCCGGAGCTTGATCGACCATGGAACATAGCACAACTATGTCCTTTTTACACTTAGCATTTTTTATCTAATTGTATATCTCTTATATGATCAATGAAATAAATCTCTCTGGTTCACTCATATTTCTGAGTCTTTTACCTCCTTTAGTGTTCATTTTTGGATCATGTAAAACCTTTATGCACAAGTATTGCGTTTGCACTTGTGAAAATTCCGCCTACGGGCGCTAGCTTAAGTTTTCTGGTCTACACGTTCTTTGTTGTTTTTATGTGGATTCTGGAGTAGTGACTTTTGGCACTTATTGTCGGCAATTTTGTGCTCAGGTTATTGACGGTGCCATTGGGCATTATCACCTAAGCGCATGGTTCCGACAACGAGTCTTCCGACTCACAAAAAGTCAAGCATAAGAACCAAAGTAATGGATAAGTCAGCACTTGCTAAAAAATATATACATGCTGGAAATTAGTTCTTAAGTAGCAGGACATAACAACCATTGTTTTCTTCCTTAAGTTACATCACCAAGTTTTTTCCGCGCATAAACCAAAGATGAAACAAATATTACAAAGTTGTTTTTCATTCCTTTGGCGCAGGAGACTTGGAAGCAGCATCGTCACCAGCCGGAGAGTCACCCTCAACGTCGGCACTATGGTGGGACTCGGAGGAATCTTGGTTGACACTATCGACGATAATCATGGGCACGAAGACGTCGATGTCCACCAACTCGGCAACTCTGGTGTCATAACCCGCGAGTGACGACATGATGGCTTCGTGATCAATCTCTTTGCCGTCATCATCAACGTAGGGGATACCAGAGGTCACCGTGTCGATGTCGGCACCTTTGTAGTGTGCCTTCACCATTGAAAGCGCCATCCTTGCGCCAACCCGTGCACATGAAGCTTTCCAGCTTGTGACACGCTCGGGGGCTCGGCGCAGAATCTCCGAGTACTTCTCCATAGAGTCCGAAGCCTTGATGTGTATCTGAAGGGGCTTGGCAATATCTTTGGCTTGGGTGATGGCGGTGTTGATGAAATTGCCGGCGAGAACCATGCATTCCTTGTCCGAAGGAGGCGATTGGGTTAAACTCATAGGAGTTGCAATTTCCGACAAAGAAGCGCATGAGTTCAATAAATCTTAAGTATCCAGACTACAGAAATACAAGGTGGAGTAAACTTACTGAAGATGCTGGCCTTAGCCTGCCAGAGGGTGTCCACCAGGGATTATTTCTCTTGTTGGAGGAGCTTAAACGCCTCGTTGTGGCGTTGGTTTTGCTCATCAGCAGATTGCTTCTAATCTTTTAAGATCGCAAGCTCCTCCTTCAAGGGATTGATTTCCGTGGAGGCGGAGTCCTGCAGGGCCTTCATGGAATCCTCATGCATTTTCAACATTTCTTTCCTCTCCTCCTTAAGGATCTTGTTCTCGCTATCCAGCTGCTGGATGTGCTTGGACTGCTCGACAATGTCCTTGGCTTTGGCAACATGTTCTGCAAAGTTGGAGAAAACAAAGTACACAGTGAGTACTCGGAGAATGAAGGCACAAAATCAAGACGGAATGCGCAAAAATAAAACATACTCTTGTTTTTGATGATCTGTTCCTTCAAGATGGCAGTTTTACCCTTTTCGGCTTCAAGATCTGCACGCATCTTCTGGTACTTGTCATTGGCCATGCCCCTCCGAGCATTCTCGTTCTGTGGAAAAAAGAAAAAAGTTAAACCGTTGTTTAGTCTGCTTGGAGCATCTAGCCGGAAATTTTCCACCTAGACGCTCGGGGGTACAACGAGAGTTTTTTTTTACTTAGCAATATGCTTAGCTTTTCTTTAAGCATCTAGTCGGAACTAATTCAGTCACAACTAGAGGCTTGGGGGATATAGTATTGAAAATTATAAACACTGTGTATGTTACTCTTAAAGCATCTAGTCGGAATAGTTCATTCCATCTAAATGCTTGGGGACTGCAGTGAGAGTTTTTTCTAACTTAGTCACTCTTAGAGCATATAGATGCAAAACCTATGGTTTTCCATCTACATCCTCGGGGGCTACAGTGGGATACTCATATGAAATGCAAAAGGCAAAGTAAAACTTACAAGTGCAATGATCTTGAGGTTTGTAGTGCTCTCGGCTAGCAGCTTGCCAAAGGAGTTGCTATTTCCTTGCAAGATGTCCGCTTGTCGGAGAAGCTCCTTAAGACCGCACGTCGGAGATGTCGGTACTCCACCAGGAACCAGAGTTGTGTTACTCGGCGTGAGCACCGGGTAGACTATATTTGGGAACTCAAAGGGTTTCTGGGGAGCAAGGGCGCCGCCTTCGGCAGAAGTACCATCTTCCACCATCGCCTTGCCGCCACCGATGGCATCCTTAGCCGGAGCTTCAGCCATTTCTTGAGCGGGGATCTCTTGCGTCGCCTGCTCGACGACAACAGCGAGTTCGGTAGAGGCGCCAGAATCCACTTCCATGACGGAAGGGCCTGGTGCCTCCTTAGCTTGTGAGCTTGTTGGGGCAGACGAGGGCTGGACGACAGGGGTAGTAGGGGAGATGGCGGGGGAGGCATCGTGATGCAGCATGTCTTTGATATTTCGAGAAGCCCCCAAAGTTTTGGAGGTCTTCTTGAGGCTAGTCGTGGCTTTCTTCCTGAGACGTGCAAAATGCATAGGTACGGGAACAAGACAGACAAATAGACAATGTCGGAGAATGAGAAGCTTACACTAGGGGGGGTGCTTTGGCAAAGATCCAGGTGGCTCTTCTCTTTTCCGCCTCCAGGGTGGCGGTAGTCTTTTTGGAGGCTCCACCCTCCGTCTTCTTCTTCTTGCCTCCGTCGGCAGTGTCAGAGGTGGAGATCTTCCGCTTTCGCGCCAACAGGACATCGTCGTCAGACATGACCGTGACTTCCTTCATCTTTGGATCGTAGATTTGGGCAGCCGGGTTGCCCTCATCTAGATCGCTAAGCTGTTAAGTAAGAAATCACCGTGTTAGATAAGATGGTAGTGGCAAGACGGAAAACTGGAGCATATGTCGTATACGGAAAATAAATACCTACCTTTGGGCACTTGCCGTCTACGAACATGTCGTAGGTGATGGTGAAGCCACGCTTCTTATCCTTCACCTTGACGATGTCCTTAAGGCGGAGCTTGATGGAGTCGCTCGAGAAGTTATCCACGGAGATGCGGAGGCTATCCCTTCTGTCGCCGGTATACTTGTGCATGTACTTTGCGTGGTGCTGTAGAGGTTGGATTCGCCTAATGAACCAGCACATGGCTAGGTCCAAGCCGGTCAAACCCGTCTCTACAAACCATTCGATCCGCCTTATAGAGCAAGAAGCGTCAAGGTCGGAGGGAAGGGAGGCTTGGGATCTCCACGTGGAAACTTCAGCGGCGGCTCTGTGGCATCCCGCAAAACCACTACTAGAAAATCGCGTTGAATTTGTGCATTGCATCGTCATCATCATGCATTGTTTGCTAAAACTATGTTTGCAAAACCCGTCTTTGTTTTCTAAACGCCCATCTTATTCAAACACCGGAAGCCGGGTCGCCGGACTATTTTTGTTTTGTCTGTTATCGGGTTGCAAAAGACTCGTTCGAAAACAAATAAAAATTATAATTATTTTAGTGGGGCAGTCGAACGGGCCGAAGCGACCCGAACGACCACCCCAGAAAATATAAACGCCCACCCAACCAGCCCCATCTAAATCCTATTCCTACCAACTAGTCTACCCCACCCATCCTCCACCTCACCCCACCCAATGGCAGCATGCCACCTCACCTCCTCTCTACCAATCCCTCAATGCCAACTCACCACAACCCACCTGCCAGCCGACAAAACCCCCCGTCCCCCCCCGTGGCCACTACCAGATCCCCATGCGCGTCTCCCACCCGATGCGCCCTCGGTCAACCACCTGGCCCACCTAGCAGGCCCCCCACGCGGCCCCGCGTGCCTCCCTCTCCTCTCTTCCTCCCCGCATCCCCTTTGGCTCATGACTCCTCGGCGCCTTCCTCCGTCGCCCTCATCTCATTCGCTGCTTGGCCCCTGGCCAACACCGTCCTTCCCGCCGCCAGCGTCAGGCCCCGCCTCCACCGCGCGCCGCTCCTCCCAGCGCCCGCCGCCTCCCGTCTGCGCTCCTTTGCCCCATAGCGGCAGCGGCTGCCTGCCTCCCGGCGCCCGCCGCCTCCTCCACGGTCTCCGCCACCGTCGCCGCTGCTCGGCCCGCTCACTGCGTGCCCGCCTCGGCCACCTCGTCTCATGGCGCCCAGCGCTGTCTGCCTCGCCGTGCCCAGCAACGCCTCCCGAGCCCTCCTCCGACCAAGTCCCGCCCCTCCTCGCCCGGCAGCCGGCCAGCGCCGCTCCGCCTCGCGTGACCAAACTCTCCGTCCGCACTGCCTGGCCACGGCGCCCGCGCGGCCGCTGCAACCTCTCCTCCTCGGCGAGCCAGCCGCGCTCACGCCTCGTCGCCTCCGCCTCCGACCAGGCCTCGCCCGGGCCGCCCCTGCGACCACCGCCTCCGACGACCCGCGCCCCGGCCGCTCCACCACACCCCTCCTCCGGCCCCGCCAGTACCCTGCGAGCCCCGCGCCCCTGCCCGCCTCGGGCTCGTCCCCGCTGCAGCCCGCCCCGTTCCGTCGTCGGTGGTTGCGCCGAGCTAGCGCGAGCCTCGTGTGTGGCTGTCATCTGCAGCGCAGCTGGCCAGTTTTTGGCCTTGTTGTTTCCCTGTGAGCGTGTATCGGTGCCAATCCAAGCCGTCATCAAGGAACGAAACAAGTACCGCGACGCTAACGACAGGGAACCAAACAAGATCTTCCTCAAGGACTCGAGTACGGCGCCCGATTGAAGCGATCCGGCGTCCGAGACCGAAGGCCAATCTCGCGAACCGAACCAAGACCTTCGCCGCTACGAGAACTCCGCCGCGGTACCCGGGAGTCTCCTACATGGAATCATCGTCGCCACATCCGAGCCCGACACCCGACAAATCCCAAGATCGCCAATCGGGACGCCAAGTTCGCCACCGGTGTATAAGGAGAAACCCAAGGACTTGACGGGCGGCAAGATCGCCTTCCGAAATCGAAGCACGGACCCGACAGGTTCGCACGACGACAAAACGACACCGACCGGAAGAAGCCGATCCCGACACCGACCCAAGTTACGCTCCCGGACACCGAGTCGCGAGACCCGATCGACAAGTGCTTCAACCCGAGCAGGGGACCGACAACATGGACCATCGCGAATCGACAAGATCTACTACCCGGAATCCGAACGCGCTTCGCGAACCCCAAACCCCAGATCCGTCGAACCCTAGACCCTGGACCCCGAGACCGGCCCCGAACACCGGAACCCTAACAAGATCGTCGTGACCCCTCAATGTGTGAACCCCTTTTTCCTCGAACCCTATTTTATAACATAACAACTTGTTGCATATTTAATTGTCATCTCGCATGCATATCTGTGGTTTGGGGGCCTTATGCCGATTCACCTAATAATTAATATGGGGCCCATATGCGGGCAAATCTAGTCTCATATCGGCCTCATTTAAATTTGTGTAGCGAACCCGGTGCTATCGTTTGCCATGCTAAACAACATTTAATATGCGGGGGTTTAAATAACTTGAACCATCTAACTATTTGTCGGGACCACGGTTCCGCTTAATGTGACCTAATTGCATCGCATCTTTGCCATGTCATTCATCATACATGCATCATGCCGATCTTCCGCCGTTATATTAAATATTGCATCCGGTGTTTATTCTAGTGTTTTGTTTCTTCGCGGATAAGGCCGATGAGTTGATGTGAGCTTCGCCCCGATCTTCGGATGAACCTTTCGTCAATGTTTTCAGGCGAGCATCTCCCTCTTTCTACCTATCTTACTTTTATAGTCTTTACTTCCTCTTGTTGATCTATTGCTACCTGTGTTGCGATGCTTTAGATTCCGTACCTGAGATATACCGTGCAGCCTTATATTGCCTTGGACACATCCTATTACCGTTGTTTGGTAGATAGTTGGACTTGCGTGTCGTAGTTGCTTGCTCAAGTGCTGATGTGAGTCGTCATATGCCACAGTTGCTGATGTATTGCCGCATGTTGACGTTGGAGATGATTCTAGTTTTACTTATCGTCACTTTAATTTCTGTTTAACAACTAAAATTGAAATAAGCAGTGGCATCGGTGGGTGATAGAAAATATTTGGTTTCGAGCGCCCTTGTGTCCCGTAAGACCCAGTACTTGATACTGTTCCTTGATTTTCTGGCGCTATCCACATCCGGAGGTATATGGGACCCCAGGCGAGCTTGATTCAGTCTTATTTCTTGGGGCCACAAACTAGTTTGAGGTTTTATTTACGATCCTGTACTTATGCCATGTTTCTTGCTTTATTTACGATTGTGCGAGGAGCACCTTTGTCTTTTAGGATTATGGCACGATTAGCGGTGTCGACAAGCCCAGCCACACTTCCGGGTTCCCGATCGTTCACGCCGTCCCCATAACCTTGAGGCCGTCTCGGCTTGCTTACTCCGTTCGGATTCTACTTAAGGTGGCCCCGAAATATTTCTGAATCTGTGATTGTTCGGTCGTGAAAGCCTCGTTGGGTTTTGATTTGGTTTTTCCGAGGTTGATCGAGCGTGTGTTGCTATTGGTGCACCCCGGCCGGGTAAAACTTTCTGAAAGCCGTGTCCGCGGATATGGACGACTTGGAGCACAGTATCTCGATCATAGACAAGCATAACTAAAGTTTACTGCTATAAATTTGACTTATAATGACTAGTAATTATCTTCACTATAATGGAATGGCTAATTAATACTGCCCACAATTGCTTGTTTGGTTGTCGCTTGCGACAATTGTATCTGACTAGTAAGTAATGCAACTACAACGGAATGGCTGAATAAAAGTACCAACAACTGCTGGGTTTTGGGTTTATCTCATGCTATCTGTACCTGATTAGTAATTGTTGCAACTATTACGGAATGGTTAACTAAAAGTGCCTACTGCTTACTTTATCAGGATGAATATCTAAATCTGACTAGTAAAGTGCCGCAACTATAACTGACTAAGTAAAACTGCCAACGGTGTGAGTTCCTCGGTTGACTTCCTCGTTGGGTTTCGAGGGGGAAACACCAGGATGGGTTTGTTTGGCGTTAGCTTCAGGTTGGATCCGGATAGGTTATTCTCACCCCTCTCTGATATCCGCCAGTTGTATCGAGTCTCTATAGGTTGTTTAGTGCATCTTTGCGCGCTTGATCCACCATACCTATGTGGCGAGGACCACGAATTCTAGCCTCATGTGTCTTGGCCTCGATCTTGGCGCTCCTTCTTTTCCTTTGCCCTTTGTCGGCACCCCTTTTTGTTTAAGCAGGTTTTGAGATCGACGTCGTTAGCAGGGTTACCCTTCCGGCTTGGCCTGGGCAGGGTTATGGACGCCATTGGTTATTCTTCAGGGCTCTTAGCCCCATTTGCATCTTGTCCGTAGTCAGACGCCCTACCGTTTTCAAGGTGATTTGGATCTTGTATATTATATCTGTATTCTTGACTCTTTGAGTCGCTGTTATATATATATATCTTTTCTGTGGGTCCCATCGAGGACTGTTGTGTAATGTTATTGCCGTTTTCCACCTTGCGAAAGTGCTGGTGAGCACCTTTGAATCGTTTCTATGCGGGTTTGGTGAATTTCTCAAACTTGCATAGGTCCGATCTGAGGTGTTCTGAGTGGTATCGAGCTCGGTTGCGATACCCCACAAGTCCAGCCTGTAGGATAACCTAGCTAACGGCCGAAGTAGAGTGTCAAAACTATTTTGCAAAATCGGTTGGATAGTTCTGATTAGGTCTGATTTTACTCCTTATCCCTCTGCTATTATCCTCTTATCTCTACGTGTTTTGAATCCACTCTTTTCTCTCTCTTCGAGTCCAGGATTTCTCGTGGTTGGGTTTCCGTCGTATCTTTAGGGTTTCGCTTTCTCCTTTGGTAATGGTGTTCGACCATCCGGCGTTCAAGCGGCCTGAAGAATCCTTCGTCTGTGGTACCTTCCTTTGTTCTTTGTTTGTGCCTTCCGGTGTTTTCCGACGCGACGACATCATCTACGCCAGATCCGATGCAGATTCTGTATCACTCCTTTGTTTCCGAACCTCGCTTGTCGAGATCTTCAGTCTAATTCCGAGAGTCGGTTGCATAATCCGCCTATTCGTGTGCAGAGTAATGGTTCGAGTGCGGGATGGAGTAGCTACCATACCACTACTCTTATCATTCGCTCTTGTACATCGAATCAGTGGATCCAGCAGTTTTACTCCGTCCACGGAAGTTGGGGGTGGCTTTATTCGTTGACGCCTCTATCTTCGTCCTCTGTTTCCCCGGAGTGTCTCTCGACGATCAGGAGCAACGACCCTCGTTAGTGGTGTCGCGAGGATCTACACGAGCGCGAAGGATCAGATCGCCGGCCTCCTTCCGGTACCATGAGGCGGATCAAGAGGGCGAGATCCATTGTTAGTGGTGTCGAATTGTGGCATCCCGCAAAACAACTACTAGAAAATCGCGTTGAATTTGTGCATTGCATCGTCATCATCATGCAATGTTTGCTAAAACTATGTTTGCAAAACCCGTCTTTGTTTTCTAAACGCCCATCTTATTCAAACACCGGAAGCCGGGTCGCCGGACTATTTTTGTTTTGTCTGTTATCGGGTTGCAAAAGACTCATTCGAAAACAAATAAAAATTATAATTATTTTAGTGGGGCAGTCGAACGGGCGAGCGAGCGACCACCCGGAAAATATAAAACGGCCCACCCAACCAGCCCCATCTAAATCCTATTCCTACCAACTAGTCTACCCCAACCCATCCCTCCACCTCACCCCACCCAATGGCAGCATGCCACCTCACCCTCTCCCTCCTCTCTACCAATCCCTCAATGCCAACTCACCACAACCCACCTGCCAGCCGACAAAACCCCCTGTCCCCACCCCCCCGTGGCCACTACCGCCCAGATCCCCATGCCGCGTCTCCCACCCAGTAACGCCCTCCCCGGTCAACCCTGCCCCGCGGGCCCACCTAGCAGGCCCCCCACGCGGCCCCGCGTGCCTCCCTCTCCTCCCCTTCTTCCTCCCCGCATCCCCGCCTGGCTCGCAGCTCCTCCGGCGCTCGCCCCTCTCCGTCCGCCCTCATCTCGCTGCGCTCGCCCCGGCCCCGCGGCGCTCCCCGCCGGCACCGTCCTTCCCGCCGCCACCGCGAGGCCCGCCTCCACCGCCCGGCTCCGCTCCTCCCACGCTTCCCGCCCGCCTCCCGTCTGCTCTCCGCTTTGCCCATAGCGGCAGCAGCCATGTGCCTCACCAGCGCCCGTCGCCTCCTCCTCAGTCTCCGCCCGTCGCCACCACCGTCGCCTTTGCTCGCCCGCCTCTGCAAATGCCGCCGCCTCCGGCCACCTCGTCTCGCCCGGCGCCCGATCGTCTGCCTGCCGTGCCCGCCCAGCCGCGCCTCCCGAGCCCTCCTCCGACCAAGTCCCGCCGCCCTCGCCAGCCGGTAGCGCCAGGCAGCGCGCTCCGCCCGCCTCCAGCGGCCCAACACTCCCGTCCTTTGCACAGCCACACAGCGCCAGCAAGACCTCTCCTCCTCCGGAAGCCAGCCCGCGCTCGCCTCGCCCTCACCGCCTCCGACCGAGCCTCGTCGCCGGGCCCTGCGACCACCGCCTCGGCGACCAGCGCCCGGCGCTGCACACCCTCCTCCGGCCCGATGCCCCTGCGAGCCCGCGCCCGCCTCGGGCTCGTCCCGCTGCAGCCCGCCCGTTCCGTCGTCGGTGGTTGCGCCCGAGCTAAGCGAGCCTCGTGTGTGCTGTCATCTGCGGCCTTGTAGCGATTTTAGCCTTGTTGTTTCCACTGGCGTGTATCGGTGCCAATCAAGCCGTCATCAAGGAACGAAACAAGTACCGACGCTAACGACGAGGAACCAAACAAGATCTTCCTCAAGGACTCAGTACCCGCCCGATTGAAGCCGATCGGCGTCCGAGACCGAGCCAATCTCACGAACCGAACCAAGACCTTCATCGCTGAGAACTCCGCGCGGTACCGGAGTCTCCTACATGGAATCATCGCCACACCGGCCCGACACCGACAAACCCCAAGGTCAATCGGGATGCCAAGTTCGCCGGTGTATAAGGAGAAACCCAAGGACTTCGGCCGGGCGGCAAGATCGCCTTAGGAATCGAAGCACGGATGTGGCATCCATAAAACAAAACCACTACTAGAAAATCGCGTTGAATTTGTGCATTGCATCGTCATCATCATGCATTGTTTGCATAAAATTATTTCGCAGCACCCGTTTTGTTTTCCAAACGCCTCATCTTAATTCAAACGCCAAACCCGGGTCCCCGGAATATTTTGTTTTGCCCGAAATCGGTTCGCAAAAGCCTTGTTTGTAATAAACAAAATTTATATTATTTTTTTAGCGGGGCAGTCGAACGGGCCGATTGACCCGAACGACCGCCCCAAGAACTAAAACGGACCACCCTGCACCGCCCCTAAATCCTAAACTCACCCACTAATCTACCCCAGCCCCCTCTCCACATCACTCCCCCCAATCAGAACTTGCCAACTCCCCCTCCCCCAAATCCCCACCATTCCCATGCTGCCACCTCAGCCCCCCTTCCCTCTTCTCTCTCTCCTCTTTTCTCTCTCCCAACCCCGGGCCCACGCCTGCTCCCTCCCTCCCTCTCTTCTTTCCTCACCCAGACCAGCCTCACCCACTCTCTCTGCTAGCCACTGACCCGCTGCCCCACCCCTATTTACAGGTCCCACCGTCATGCCTGCCCGCTCCCCCACCTCCTCCACCCACCGATCGGTCCACCCCACCGACCTGGCGCCCACTCCCGTTCCCTGGCCCACGACCCGCTCACACGCGTCCCCGTCCTCCCCACCAACCGCGCCTCCCCGCTCACGCGCTCCCTCCACCGCCCTCTGCTCGCGCCGCGCCCGCCCCGCTCACGCGCTCCTCCCGCCCTGCTCGCCGCGCTCCGCCCGCTCACGCGCTCCCTTCTCCGCCCGTCGAGCCTCCTTCGGTCCTTCGCCGGCCCGACCTTCGCTCCTTGAGCCCCTCCCCAAGTTCCCGGCTCGCCCACCCTCCTCCTCCATCCGCCCGCTCAGCTCCGCCTCCACCTCTCTCCCGAGATCCTCCTCGGTCGCGACCTCCTGCGCCTCCCGACCGCGGCTCGCCGCCTCCGTCTCGAGCTCCGCCCGCCTCCGTCGCCTTGCCACCGCCTGGCGTCCGCCCGGTCGCCTCGAGCCGCCCGCCTCGGTCCCAGCGGCCCGCCTCGGCACCCACCTGCTCCCGGCCGCTCTCGCCGCCACCGCGGACCCCTTCCCCCCGCCGGGCCGTCCGCGACCTGCGCCTCGGCAGCGCTCCGCCGCCCTGCGGTTTCCCCGCTCGCCCTCGCCACCTCCGCGGCGTGCGTCTCCGCCCCGCCCGGCAAGCGGCCGCCAGCGAGCAGCCCGCCTCGAGACCGCGCCCGGGCCTCCTCCTCCGTCCCCAGTGGCAGCCTGCGCCCCGCCGCTCCGGCGCCTGCCCCGGTGCCCCTCCGCCCCGAGCGCCTGCATCCGCCGCCGCCAAGCGTCCGCGCATTCCCGGCGAGCCCGCCGGCTGACGCGTCCTCAAACCAGCGCCCGCCGCCAGTACCACCCTCGCCGCCCGGTTCCACAGCCCGAGTCCCGCCGTCCGGCAGCCTCCACGCTGCGCCACCGTGGCCCTGTGGGCCCGCTGCACGTGTGCTCGTGTATGCGTGTGCTCGTGTATGTGTGTGCTCGTGTATGCGTGTGCTCGTGTATGTGTGTGCTCGTGTATGCGTGTGCTCGTGTATGTGTGTGCTCGTGTATGTGTCATGGTAAACGCGTGTGAACCCTATGGCCCATTGGAGCACCCCGAGCTCGCCAACGACCTTCGGCGCCGAACCCTCGACAAGATCTTCATCACGGAAACCCCGACGCCATGATCTCCCTCGCGGAATCCGAAGACCGTACCGATTCCTCGACACCCTCGATGCGCCAAGATCGCCGAGACCCTGAGCGCAAGCTCTCCTTGAGGGGCGACAAGTACTCCGACAAGGACCGAATGGAAGCCCGAAGGCGATAGGCGACAAGTACTACTTCACGGACGCCAGTGCCAAGGTCGCCAGAGAATCGAAGTTGTCGAGACCACGAAGACCCGTTCCGGCGAAGTCCGGACCCGATGCTCGCCAAGAACTGCACCGACGAGCGAAATCGGCGACCCGAAACACCAAGTCCGGCTTCTCGGGCGCCAAGACCTACCCGATATCCGAGCGCTTCCGCGAACCCGAACCTCAGATCCGTCAGACCACAGCCCCGAGACCGACCCGAACCCCGGAACCCCAAGATCGTCGAGCCCCCTCTAATGTGTGACCCTTTTCCTCGAACCCTATTCTTACAACATTATAACAACTTGATTACATATTAAATTGTCATTCCCGCATGCATCGCATTGGTTTGGGGGCCTTATGCCGATTCACCTCATAATTAAATATGGGGCCCATATGCGGGCAAATCTAGCCTTATATTGGCCTCATTTAAATTGGTGTAGCGAACCGGTACTATCTCTTTGCCATGTTAAAAGAACATTTAATTTGCGGGGCTATCTAAATAACTTGAACCATATAATCATTTGTCGGGACCCCGGTTCCGCTTAATCTTGACCTAATTGCATCGCCTCTTGCCATGCCATGCATCATACATGCATCATGCCGACCTTCTGCCAAGTATTAAATAGCGCATCCGGTGTTTCTTCTAGTGTTTTGCTTCTTCGCGGATTGGACCGTTGAGTTGATGTGAGCTTCGCCCCGATCTTCTGTCAAATCTTCGACAATGTTTTCAGGCGAGCATCTCCCTCTTTCTACCTATCTTACTTTTATAGTCTTTATTCCCTCCTGTTGATCTATTGCTATCTGTGTTGCGATGCTCTAGTTTCCGTACCCGATATATCCCCTGCAGCCTTATATTGCCTTGGACACACCCTATTACCTGTTGTTTGGTAGATAGTTGGACTTGCGCGTCGTAGTTGCTTGCTCAAGTGCTGATGTGTGTCGTCATATGCCACAGTTGCTGATGTATTGCCGCATGTTGTTGTTGGAGATGATTCTAGTCTTACTTATTGTTCACTTTAATTTCTGTTTAACAACTAAAATTGAATAAGCAGAGGCATCGGTGGGTGATAGATAATATTTGGTTTCGAGCATACTTGTGTCCCGTAAGACCCCGAGTACTTGATACCTGTTCCTTGATTTTGCGCGCTATCCACATCCGGGAGGTATATGGGACCCCCCTGAGCCAGAGCTTGATTCATTCTTATTTCTTGGGGCCACAAACTAGTTTGAGGTTTTATTTACGATCCTGTACTTATGCCATGCTTTACCGCTTTATTTACGATTGTGCAGTACTGCACCTTTGTCTGTTAGGTTCGGACCACGATTTCGGTGTCGACAAGCCCGTTTGGGGTTCCCGATCGTTCTGACCGTCTAGCCAAACCTTGAGGCCGTCTCGAGCTTGCTTACTCCGTTCTGATTCTACTCTAAGGTGGCCCCTGAAATATTCTGAATCCTGTGATTGTTCGATCGTGAAAGCCTCGTTGGGTTTTGATTTGGTTTTCGAGGTTGATCGGCGTGTGTTGCTATTGGTGCACCCGGCGGGTTAAAACTTTCTGGCCGTGTCGCGGATATGGGCGACTTGGAGACGATATCTCGATCATAGACAAGCATAACTAAAGTTCTTGTTATAAATTTGACTTATAATGACTAGTAATCAGCTTTACTATAATGGAATGGCTAATTAATACTGCCCACAATTGCTTGTTTGGTTGTCGCTTGCGACAAATGTATCGACTAGTAAGTATGGCAACTTCTAGCGAATTGGCTGAATAAAAGTACCAACAAGCTTTGGGTTTTGGGATTATCTCTTGCTATCTGCACGATTAGTAAGAGTTACAACTATAACGGAATGGTGAATTAAAAGTGCCTTTGCTTATTTATCGGGGCGATTATCTAAAGCCCGACTAGTAAAGTGCATAACTATAACTGAATAAGTAAAACGCCAACGGCGTGAGTTCCTCGGTTGACTTCCTCGTTTGGTTTAGAAATGCGAGATGGGTTTGTTTGGTGTTAGCTTGAGTTGGATCGAATAGGTCTATCTTACCCCTCTCGATAACCGCTTGATTGTTTGAGTCTCTATAGGTTGTTTAGTGCATCTTGCTGCCGCTCGATCCACCATACCTATGTGGCGAGGCCGAATTCTAGCCTCGCCGTGTACTGGCCTCAGTACTGACGCTCCTTCTTTGCTTTCTGCTTTGCCCTTTGTCGGCACCCCTTTTGTTAAGCAGGTTTTGAGATCGGCGCCGTTAGCAGGGTTACCCTTCCGGCTTGGCCTGGGCAGGGTTATGGACGCCATTGGTTATTCTTGAGGCTCTTAGCCCCATTTGCATCTTGTCCGTGGGCGCTATATCGTTCAAGGTGATTTGGCTCTTTGTATATTATATCGTATTCTTGACTCATGGAGTCGCTTATATATATATCATTACGTGGGTCCCGTCGAGGACTGTTGTGTGATGTTATTGCCGTTTTCCACCCTTGCGAAAGTGCTGGTGAGCACCTTTGAATCGTTTCTATGCGGGTTTGGTGAATTTTGCCCAAATTTGCATAGGTCCGATCGAGGGTGTTCTGATGGTATCGAGCTCAGCAGTTGCGATACCCCACAAGTCCAGCCTGTAGGATAACCTAGCTAACGGCCGCAGTAGAAGTGTCAAACTATTTTCTAAAATCGGTTGGATAGTTCTGATTAGGTCTGATTTTACTCCTTACCTCTATGCTATTCCCCTCTTATCTCGACGTGTTTTGAATCTACCCTCTTATCTTTCTTCGAGTCCAGGATTTCTCGTGGTTGGGTTCCGTCGTACCTTTAGGGTTTCGCTTCCTCCTTGGGTAACGGTGTTCCACCATCCGGTGTTCAAGCTGCCGATACCATCCGTCACGTATCTGTCCTTGTTTGTGCCTTCTTGTGTTTTCCGACGCGACATCCTCGCGCGGATCCGATGCGATGCATCACCCTGTTCGAACCTCGCTTGAGATCTTGATCTGATTCGAGAGCGGCTGCATGTTTTCTCTACCGATTGTAGAGTAATAGTTTGGGTGCGTGATGGATTGGCCCCATGCCGACTACCCTTTCTATTCTTTTGTACATTGAAGTTGATGAGAATGCATCGGTTCCCTCTTCAACGAAGATAGAGGTGGCTTTATTTGTTGATACCTTTACCTTCGCCTTTTGTTTTCCGGAGTGTCCTCTCGGCGATCACGGACCACGACCTCTTGTTAGTGGTGTCGAGGATCTACATGAAGCGAAGATGCAGACCCGACCTTCTTTCCGGTACCATGAGGCGGATCTCGAGGCGAGATCCCTTGTTAGTGGTGTCGGTGTGGCATCCCGCAAAACCACTACTAGAAAATCGCGTTGAATTTGTGCATTGCATCGTCATCATCATGCATTGTTTGCATAAAATTATTTCGCAGCACCCGTTTTGTTTCCAAACGCCTCATCTTAATTCAAGCATAAACCGGGTCCCGGAATATTTTGTTTTGCCCGAAATCGGTTCGCAAAAGCCTTGTTTGTAATAAACAAAATTTATATTATTTTTTTAGCGGGGCAGTCGAACGGGCCGATTGACCCGAACGACCGCCCCAAGAACTAAAACGGACCACCCTGCACCGCCCCTAAATCCTAAACTCACCCACTAATCTACCCCAGCCCCCTCTCCACATCACTCCCCCCAATCAGAACTTGCCAACTCCCCCTCCCCCAAATCCCCACCATTCCCATGCTGCCACCTCAGCCCCCTTCCTCCTCTCTCTCCTCTTTTCTCTCTCCCGGCCAACCCCAGGGCCCACGCTGCTCCCTCCTCTCTTCTTTCCTCACAGACCAGCCTCACCCGCTCTCTGCTAGCCACGAACCGCTGCAGCCCCACCCCCTGGCCCCACGGGTCCCACCCGTCATGCCCTGCCCCGCTCCCCCACCTGCCTCTCCTCACCCACACCGATCCGGTCCACCCCTGACCTGGGCCACCTCCGTTCCACCTCCCCGCTCACACGCCTCCCGCTCCTCCCTCCACCGCCCTCTGCTCGCGCCGCGCCCGCCCCGCTCACGCGCTCCCTCCACCGCCCTCTGCTCGCGCCCGCTCACGCTCCCTTCTCCGCCCGTCGAGCCTCCTTCGGTCCTTCGCCGGCCCGACCTTCGCTCCGCCGCGAGCCCCCTCCCCCAAGTTCCCCGGCTCGCCGGAGCCCACCCCTCCTCCATCCCGCGCCCCGCTCAGCTCCGCCTCCACCCTCTCTCCACCGCAGATCCTCCTCCGGTCGCGACCTCCTGCGCCTCCGCGACCGCGAGCTCGCCGCCTCCGTCTCGAGCTCCGCCGGCCCCTCCATCGCGCGCCTCCCGTCGCCTTCCGGCCACCGCCTCGCGTCGCCCGTCGCCTCGACCGCCCGCCTCGGTCCCGGCGACCCCGCCTCAGCCCACCTGCTCGCCTCCGGCCGCCTCTCGCCGCCACGCGGCGACCCCTTCCCAAGCCCGGGCCGTCGCGACCTCGCCTCGCAGCGCGCTCCGCCGCCCTGATTTCCCGCTCGCCCTCGCCACCTCCGCCGTGCGTCTCCGCCGTCCCGCCCGCAGCGGCCGCCAGCGAGCAGCCCGCCTCGAGACCGCCCGGGCCTCCTCCTCCCGTCCCAGCGGCCTGCGCCCCAACCGCGCCGCTCCGGCGCTGCCCTGCCCCTCGCCCGGCGCTTTGCATCCGCCGCGTAGCGTCGCGCATCCCGGCGAAACCCGCCCGGCGCCGTCCTCAAACCAGCGCCCGCCGAGCCAGATACCACCCTCGCCGCGCCCCGAGTTCCTGAGCCGCCCGGAGTCCCGCCCGTCGGCCCGGCCTCCACGCCTGGCCGCCACCGTGGCCACAATGGGCCCGCTGCGTGTGCTCGTGTATGCGTGTGCTCGTGTATGTGCTTTCGTGTGTCGTGTGCTCGTGTATGTGTGCTTTCGTGTGCGTGTGCTCGTGTATGTGTGTGCTCGTGTATGTGTCATGGTAGGCGTGTGAACCCTATGGCCCATTGGAGCACCCGAGCTCATAGCGACCTTGGCGCCGAACCCTCGACAAGATCTTCATCACGGAAACCCGGCGCCATGATCTCCCTCGCGGAATCCGAAGGCCGTACCGATTCCTCGACACCCTCGATGCGCCAAGATCGCGAGACCCTAGGCGCAAGCTCTCCTTGAGGGGCGACAAGTACTCCGACAAGGACCCGAATGGGCGAACCGAAGGCGATAGGCGACAAGTACTTCACGGACGCCGAGTGCCAAGGTCGCCACGAGAGAATCGAAGTTGTCGAGACCACGAAGACCCGTTCGGCGAAGTCCGGACCCGATGCTCGCCAAGAACTGCACCGACGAGCGAAATCGGCGACCCGAAACACCAAGTCCGGCTTCTCGGGCAAGACCTACCCGATATCAGAACGCTTCGCGAACCCGAACCTCGATCCGTGAACCACAGGCCCGAGACCGACCCCGAACCCCGAACCCCGGAACCCCAAGATCGTCGAGCCCCCTCTAATGTGTGACCCTTTTCCTCGAACCCTATTCTTACAACATTATAACAACTTGATTACATATTAAATTGTCATTCCCGCATGCATCGCATTGGTTTGAGCCTTATGCGATTCACCTCATCATTAAATATGGGGCCCAGATGCGGGCAAATCTAGCCTTATATTGGCCTCATTTAAATTGGTGTAGCGAACCGGTACTATCTCTTTGCCATGTTAAAAGAACATTTAATTTGCGGGGCTATCTAAATAACTTGAACCATATAATCATTTGTCGGGACCCCGGTTCCGCTTAATCTTGACCTAATTGCATCGCCTCTTGCCATGCCATGCATCATACATGCATCATGCCGACCTTCTGCCAAGTATTAAATAGCGCATCCGGTGTTTCTTCTAGTGTTTTGCTTCTTCGCGGATTGGACCGTTGAGTTGATGTGAGCTTCGCCCCGATCTTCTGTCAAATCTTCGACAATGTTTCAGGCGAGCATCTCCCTCTTTCTACCTATCTTACTTTTATAGTCTTTATTCCCTCCTGTTGAACTATTGCTATCTGTGTTGCGATGCTCTAGTTTCCGTACCCGATATATCCCTTGCAGCCTTATATTGCCTTGGACACACCCTATTACCTTGTTTGGTAGATAGTTGGACTTAGCGTCGTAGTTGCTTGCTCAAGTCTTGATGTGTGTCGTCATATGCCTGATTCTTGATGTATTGCCGCATGTTGTTGTTGGAGATGATTCTAGTCTTACTTATTGTTCACTTTAATTTCTGTTTAACAACTAAAATTGAATAAGCGGAGGCATCGGTGGGTGATAGATAATATTTGGTTTCGAGCCCACTTGTGTCCCGTAAGACCCGAGTACTTGATACTGTTCCTTGATTTTGCGCTATCCACATCCGGGAGGTATATGGGACCCCAGGCGAGCTTGATTCATTCTTATTTCTTGGGGCCACAAACTAGTTTGAGGTTTTATTCGATCTGTACTTATGCCATGCTTTACCGCTTTATTCTGATTGTGCGAGTCTTGCCTTTGTCTTGTTAGGTTCGGACCACGATTTGCGGTGTCGACAAGCCCGTTTGGGGTTCCCGATCGTTCACCGTCTAGCCAAACCTTGAGGCCGTCTCGAGCTTGCTTACTCCGTTCGGATTCTACTCTAAGGGTGGCCCCTGAAATATTCTGAATCCTGTGATTGTTCGATCGTGAAAGCCTCGTTGGGTTTTGATTTGGTTTTCGAGGTTGATCGGCGTGTGTTGCTATTGGTGCACCCGGCGGGTTAAAACTTTACGGCGTGTCAGCGGATATGGGCGACTTGGACGATATCTCGATCATAGACAAGCATAACTAAAGTTTACTGTTATAAATTTGACTTATAATGACTAGTAATCAGCTTTACTATAATGGAATGGCTAATTAATACTGCCCACAATTGCTTGTTTGGTTGTCGCTTGCGACAAATGTATCTGACTAGTAAGTATGGCAACTACAACGAATTGGCTGAATAAAAAGTACCAACAACTGCTGGGTTTTGGGATTATCTCTTGCTATCTGTACCTGATTAGTAAGAGTTACAACTATAACGGAATGGTGAATTAAAAGTGCCCACTGCTTATTTATCAGGACGATTATCTAAAACTGACTAGTAAAGTGCCGCAACTATAACTGAATAAGTAAAACTGCCAACCGCGTGAGTTCCTCGGTTGACTTCCTCGTTTGGTTTCGAGGGGGAAATGCCAGGATGGGTTTGTTTGGTGTTAGCTTCAGGTTGGATCCGAATAGGTCTATCTTACCCCTCTCTGATAACCGCCAGTTGTTTCGAGTCTCTATAGGTTGTTTAGTGCATCTTTGCTTCGATCCACCATACCTATGTGGCGAGGACCGAATTCTAGCCTCGCCGTGTCTTGGCCTCGATCTTGGCGCTCCTTCTTTGTTTTCTGCTTTGCCCTTTCGGCACCCTTTTGTTAAGCGGTTTTGAGATCGGCCGTTAGCGAGGTTACCCTTCGGCTTGGCACAGGGTTATGGGCGCCATTGGTTATTCTTGAGGGCTCTTAGCCCCATTTGCATCTTGTCCGTAGTGGGCGCTATATCGTTCAAGGTGATTTGGCTCTTTGTATATTATATACGTATTCTTGACTCATGGAGTCGCTTATATATATCTGTTCTGTGGGTCCCGTCGAGGACTGTTGTGTGATGTTATTACTTCGTTTTCCACCCGCACGAAAGTGCCTGGTGGGCACCTTTGAATCGTTTCTATGCGGGTTTGGTGAATTTTGCCCAAATTTGCATAGGTCCGATTCTGAGGGTGTTACAGAGTGGTATCAGAGCTCAGCAGTTGCGATACCCCACAAGTCCAGCCTGTAGGATAACCTAGCTAACGGCCGAAGTAGAAGTGTCAAACTATTTTCTAAAATCGGTTGGATAGTTCTGATTAGGTCTGATTTTACTCCTTACCTCTATGCTATTCCCCTCTTATCTCGACGTGTTTTGAATCTACCCTCTTATCTTTCTTCGAGTCCAGGATTTCTCGTGGTTGGGTTCCGTCGTACCTTTAGGGTTTTCGCTTCCTCCTTGGGTAACGGTGTTCCACCATCCGGTGTTCAAGCTGCCAGATGAATCCGTCTACGGTGTACCATCCTGTATTCCTTGTTTGTGCCTTCCGGTGTTTTCCGACGCGACGACATCCTCTACGCCAGATCCGATGCAGAGTCTGCATCACCCCTCTGTTTCCGAACCTCGCTTGTCGAGATCTTCAGTCTGATTCCGAGAACGGCTGCATGTTTTTCTACTGATTGTGCAGAGTAATAGTTTGGGTGCGTGATGGATTGGCCCCCATGCCGACTACCCTTTCTATTCGCTTTTGTACATTGAAGTTGATGAGAATGCATCGGTTCCCTCTTCCAACGAAGATAGAGGTGGCTTTATTTGTTGATACCTTTACCTTCGCCCTTTTGTTTTCCGGAGTGTCCTCTCGACGATCACGGACCACGACCTCTTGTTAGTGGTGTCGCGAGGATCTACATGAAGCGAGAAGATGCAGACCGCCGACCTTCTTTCCGGTACCATGAGGCGGATCTCGAGGGCGAGATCCCTTGTTAGTGGTGTCGAATTGTGGCATCCCGCAAAACCACTACTAGAAAATCGCGTTGAATTTGTGCATTGCATCGTCATCATCATGCATTGTTTGCATAAAATTATTTCGCAGCACCCGTTTTGTTTTCCAAACGCCTCATCTTAATTCAAACGCCAAACCCGGGTCCCCGGAATATTTTGTTTTGCCCGAAATCGGTTCGCAAAAGCCTTGTTTGTAATAAACAAAATTTATATTATTTTTTTAGCGGGGCAGTCGAACGGGCCGATTGACCCGAACGACCGCCCCAAGAACTAAAACGGACCACCCTGCACCGCCCCTAAATCCTAAACTCACCCACTAATCTACCCCAGCCCCCTCTCCACATCACTCCCCCCAATCAGAACTTGCCAACTCCCCCTCCCCCAAATCCCCACCATTCCCATGCTGCCACCTCAGCCCCCCTTCCCTCTTCTCTCTCTCCCTCTTTTTCTCTCTCCCAGCAGCCAACCCCCCCCGGGCCCACGCCTGCTCCCTCCCTCTCTTCTTTCCTCACCCAGACCAGCCTCACCCACTCTCTCTGCTAGCCACAACCCGCTGGCCCCACCCCCACAGGTCCCACCGTCATGCCCCCGCTCCCCCCACCTGCCTCTCCTCACCCACACCGATCCGGTCCACCCCTGGCCCACCGACCTGGCGCCCACTCCCGTTCCCTGGCCCACCACGACCCGCTCACACGCGTCCCCGTCCTCCCCACCAACCGCGCCTCCCCGCTCACGCGCTCCCTCCACCGCCCTCTACTCGCCCGCTCCGCCCGCCACGCGCTCCTCCACCGCCCTCTGCCGCCCGCCCGCTCACGCGCTCCCTTCTCCGCCTCCGAGCCTCCTTGTCCTTCGCCGCCCGACCTTCGCCCGCCATGAGCCCCTCCCCCAAGTTCCCGGCTGCGAGCCACCCCTCCTCCATCCGCGCCCGCTCAGCTCCGCCTCCACCCTCTCCACGCAGATCCTCCTCCGTCGCGACCTCCTGCGCCTCCTTGAGCTTCGCCGCCTCCGTCTCGAGCTCCTGGCCCCTCCATCGCGCGCCTCCGTCGCCTTCCGGCCACCGCCTGGCGTCCGCGCCCGTCGCCTCGAGCCCGCCCGCCTCGGTCCCAGCGACCCCGCCTCGGCACCCACTGCTCCGCCGCTCCGGCCTCTCGCCGCCACCGCGGCGACCCTTCCCCAAGCCCGGAGCCGTCGCGCGACCTCGCCTCGCTGGCGCTTCCGCCGCCCTGCAGTTTCCCCGCTGCCTCGCCACCTCCGCGGCGTGCGTCTCCGCCCGTCCCGGCAGCGGCCGCCGGCAGCAGCCCGCCTCGAGAACCGCCCGGGCCTCCTCCTCCTCCGTCCATGGCTTACTGCGCCCGCGCCGCCCCTGCCCAATGCCCCTCCGCCCGGGCTTTGCATCCGCCGCCAAGCGTCCGCGCATCCCGGCGAGCCCGCCGCCGCCGCGCGTCCTCCGACCAGCGCCCGCCGAGCCCGATACCACCCTCGCCGCCGCCAGGTTCCTGGCCGCCCCCGAGTCCCCGCCGTCCGCCCGCCCTCCACGCTGCCCGCCACCGATGCCTGTGGGCCGCTGCACGTGTGCTCGTGTATGCGTGTGCTCGTGTATGTGTGTGCTCGTGTATGCGTGTGCTCGTGTATGTGTGTGCTCGTGTATGCGTGTGCTCGTGTATGTGTGTGCTCGTGTATGTGTCATGGTAAACGCGTGTGAACCCTATGGCCCATTGGAGCACCCCGAGCTCGCCAACGACCTTCGGCGCCGAACCCTCGACAAGATCTTCATCACGGAAACCCCGACGCCATGATCTCCCTCGCGGAATCCGAAGACCGTACCGATTCCTCGACACCCTCGATGCGCCAAGATCGCCGAGACCCTAGACGCAAGCTCTCCTTCAGGGGACGACAAGTACTCCGACAAGGACCGAATGGGCGAACCCGAAGACGATAGGGCGACAAGTACTACTTCACGGACATCGAGTGCCAAGGTCGCCACAGAGAATCGAAGTTGTCGAGACCCTGAAGACCCGTTCCCGGGGGCGAAGTCCGGACCCGATGCTCGCCAAGAACTGCACCGACCAGAACGAAATCGAGGCGACCCCGAAACACCAAGTCCGGCTTCTCGGAACGCCAAGACCTACCCCCGATATCCGAGAACGCTTCCGCCGAACCCCGAACCTCAGATCCGTCGAACCCTGGGCCCCGAGACCGACCCCGAACCCCGAACCCCGGAACCCCAAGATCGTCGAGCCCCCTCTAATGTGTGACCCTTTTCCTCGAACCCTATTCTTACAACATTATAACAACTTGATTACATATTAAATTGTCATTCCCGCATGCATCGCATTGGTTTGGGGGCCTTATGCCGATTCACCTCATAATTAAATATGGGGCCCATATGCGGGCAAATCTAGCCTTATATTGGCCTCATTTAAATTGGTGTAGCGAACCGGTACTATCTCTTTGCCATGTTAAAAGAACATTTAATTTGCGGGGCTATCTAAATAACTTGAACCATATAATCATTTGTCGGGACCCGGTTCGCTTAATCTTGACCTAATTGCATCGCCTCTTGCCATGCCATGCATCATACATGCATCATGCCGACCTTCTGCCAAGTATTAAATAGCGCATCCGGTGTTTCTTCTAGTGTTTTGCTTCTTCGCGGATTGGACCGTTGAGTTGATGTGAGCTTCGCCCCGATCTTCTGTCAAATCTTCGACAATGTTTTCAGGCGAGCATCTCCCTCTTTCTACCTATCTTACTTTTATAGTCTTTATGCCCTCCTGTTGATCCATTGCTACCTGTGTTGCGATGCTCTAGTTTCGTTACCGATATATCCTGCAGCCTTATATTGCCTTGGACACACCCTATTACCTGTTGTTTGGTAGATAGTTGGACTTGCGTCGTAGTTGCTTGCTCAAGTCTTGATGTGTGTCGTCATATGCCACGATTCTTGATGTATTGCCGCATGTTGTTGTTGGAGATGATTCTAGTCTTACTTATTGTTCACTTTAATTTCTGTTTAACAACTAAAATTGAATAAGCGAGAGGCATCGGTGGGTGATAGATAATATTTGGTTTCGAGCCCACTTGTGTCCCGTAAGACCCAGTACTTGATACTGTTCCTTGATTTTGCGCTATCCACATCCGGAGGTATATGGGACCCCCAGGCGAGCTTGATTCATTCTTATTTCTTGGGGCCACAAACTAGTTTGAGGTTTTATTCTGATCCTGTACTTATGCCATGCTTTACCGCTTTATTTACGATTGTGCAGTCGCACCTTTGTCTTTATTTAGGTTCGGACCACGATTTCGCGGTGTCGACAAGCCCGTTTGGGGTTCCCGATTCACCCGTCTAGCCAAACCTTGAGGCCGTCTGAGCTTGCTTACTCGTTCAGATTCTACTCTAAGGGTGGCCCCTGAAATATTCTGAATCTGTGATTGTTCGATCGTGAAAGCCTCGTTGGGTTTTGATTTGGTTTTTCGAGGTTGATCGGCGTGTGTTGCTATTGGTGCACCCGGCGGGTTAAAACTTTACGGCCGTGTCGCGGATATGGACGACTTGGAGCACGCGATATCTCGATCATAGACAAGCATAACTAAAGTTCTTGTTATAAATTTGACTTATAATGACTAGTAATCAGCTTTACTATAATGGAATGGCTAATTAATACTGCCCACAATTGCTTGTTTGGTTGTCGCTTGCGACAAATGTATCGACTAGTAAGTATGGCAACTTCTAGCGAATTGGCTGAATAAAAGTACCAACAACTGCTTTGGGTTTTGGGATTATCTCTTGCTATCATACGATTAGTAAGAGTTACAACTATAACGGAATGGTGAATTAAAAGTGCCTTTGCTTATTTATCGGGGCGATTATCTAAACGACTAGTAAAGTGCCGCAACTATAACTGAATAAGTAAAGCGCCAACCGCGTGAGTTCCTCGGTTGACTTCCTCGTTTGGTTTCGAGAAATGCGGGATGGGTTTGTTTGGTGTTAGCTTGAGTTGGATCCGAATAGGTCTATCTTACCCCTCTCGATAACCTTGCCATTGTTTGAGTCTCTATAGGTTGTTTAGTGCATCTGCCGCCGCTCGATCCACCATACCTATGTGGCGAGGACCGCAATTCTAGCCTCGCCGTGTCTTGGCCTCGATCTTGGCGCTCCTTCTTTGTTTTACCTTTGCCCTTTGTCGGCACCCCTTTTGTTAAGCAGGTTTTGAGATCGGCCGTTAGCGGGGTTACCCTTCCGGCTTGGCACAGGCGAGTTATGGGCGCCATTGGTTATTCTTGAGGGCTCTTAGCCCCATTTGCATCTTGTCCGTGGCTGGGCTATATCGTTTCAAGGTGATTTGGCTCTTTGTATATTATATCGTATTCTTGACTCATGGAGTCGCTTATATATATATACGTTACGTGGGTCCGTCGAGGACTGTTGTGTGATGTTATTGCCGTTTTCCGCACGAAAGTGCTGGTGAGCACCTTTGAATCGTTTCTGCGGGTTTGGTGAATTTTGCCCAAATTTGCATAGGTCGGTCGAGGGTGTTACAACGGACCCGACGAGTTACGCACGGCGACAAGAACGACAGGACCGGAAGAAGCCGATGCGCCCGACACCGACCAAGTTACGCTCCCGGACACGAGTCCGCGACCCCGATCGACAAGTGCTTCAACCCGAGCGAGGGACCGACAACATGGTCGACCATCGCGAATGCGACAAGATCTACTACCCGGAATCGAAGCGCCGCCGAACCCCAAACCCGGATCCGTGAACCCTAGACCACGGACCGAGACCGGCCCCGAACACCGGAACCCTAACAAGATCGTCGTGACCCCTCAATGTGTGAACCCCTTTTTCCTCGAACCCTATTTTATAACATAACAACTTGTTGCATATTTAATTGTCATCTCGCATGCATATCTGTGGTTTGGGGGCCTTATGCCGATTCACCTAATAATTAATATGGGGCCCATATGCGGGAAAATCTAGTCTCATATCGGCCTCATTTAAATTTGTGTAGCGAACCCGGTGCTATCGTTTGCCATGCTAAACAACATTTAATATGCGGGGGTTTAAATAACTTGAACCATCTAACTATTTGTCGGGACCACGGTTCCGCTTAATGTGACCTAATTGCATCGCATCTTTGCCATGTCATTCATCATACATGCATCATGCCGATCTTCCGCCGTTATATTAAATATTGCATCCGGTGTTTATTCTAGTGTTTTGTTTCTTCGCGGATAAGTCGATGAGTTGATGTGAGCTTCGCCCCGATCTTCGGATGAACCTTTCGTCAATGTTTTCAGGCGAGCATCTCCCTCTTTCTACCTATCTTACTTTTATAGTCTTTACTTCCTCCTGTTGATCTATTGCTACCTGTGTTGCGATGCTTTAGATTCCGTACCTGAGATATACCGTGCAGCCTTATATTGCCTTGGACACATCCTATTACCGTTGTTTGGTAGATAGTTGGACTTGCGTGTCGTAGTTGCTTGCTCAAGTGCTGATGTGAGTCGTCATATGCCACCGTTGCTGATGTATTGCCGCATGTTGACGTTGGAGATGATTCTAGTTTTACTTATCGTCACTTTAATTTCTGTTTAACAACTAAAATTGAAATAAGCAGTGGCATCGGTGGGTGATAGAAAATATTTGGTTTCCGAACGCCCACTTGTGTCCCGTAAGACCCCGAGTACTTGATACCTGTTCCTTGATTTTTGCGCGCTATCCACATCCGGGAGGTATATGGGACCCCTGAGGCGAGCTTGATTGATCTTATTTCTTGGGGCCACAAACTAGTTTGAGGTTTTATTACGATCCTATACTTATGCCATGTTTCTTGCTTTATTTACGATTGTGCGAGGAGCACTTTGTCTGTTAGGATTATGGCACGATTCGCGGTGTCGACAAGCCCAGCCACACTTTCGGGTTCCCGATCGTTCACGGACCGTCCCCATAACCTTGAGGCCGTCTCGAGCTTGCTTAATCCGTTCGGATTCTACTTAAGGGTGGCCCCTGAAATATTTCTGAATCCTGTGATTGTTCGATCGTGAAAGCCTCGTTGGGTTTTGATTTGGTTTTCGAGGTTGATCGGCGTGTGTTGCTATTGGTGCACCGGCGGGTAAAACTTTACGAAAGCCGTGTCGCGGATATGGACGACTTGGAGCACAGTATCTCGATCATAGACAAGCATAACTAAAGTTTACTGCTATAAATTTGACTTATAATGACTAGTAATTAGCTTCACTATAATGGAATGGCTAATTAATACTGCCCACAATTGCTTGTTTGGTTGTCGCTTGCGACAATTGTATCTGACTAGTAAGTAATGCAACTACAACGGAATGGCTGAATAAAAGTACCAACAACTGCTGGGTTTTGGGTTTATCTCATGCTATCTGTACCTGATTAGTAATTGTTGCAACTATTACGGAATGGTTAACTAAAAGTGCCTACTGCTTACTTTATCAGGATGAATATCTAAATCTGACTAGTAAAGTGCCGCAACTATAACTGACTAAGTAAAACTGCCAACGGTGTGAGTTCCTCGGTTGACTTCCTCGTTGGGTTTCGAGGGGGAAAACACCAGGATGGGTTTGTTTGGCGTTAGCTTCAGGTTGGATCCGGATAGGTCATTCTCACCCCTCTCTGATATCCGCCAGTTGTATCGAGTCTCTATAGGTTGTTTAGTGCATGCTTTGCCGCTTGATCCACCATACCTATGTGGCGAGGACCGCGAATTCTAGCCTCGCCGTGTCTTGGCCTCGATCTTGGCGCTCCTTCTTTTTCCTTTGCCCTTTGTCGGCACCTTTTTGTTTAAGCGGGTTTTGAGATCGGCGTCGTTAGCGGGGTTACCCTTCCGCTTGGGCAGCGAGGTTATGGACGCCATTGGTTATTCTTCAGGGCTCTTAGCCCCATTTGCATCTTGTCCGTAGTCGGACGCCCTACCGTTTTCAAGGTGATTTGGATCTTGTATATTATATCTGTATTCTTGACTCTTTGAGTCGCTGTTATATATATATATATATCTGTTCTGTGGGTCCCATCGAGGACTGTTGTGTAATGTTATTACTTCGTTTTCCACCCGCACGAAAGTGCCTGGTGGGCACCTTTGAATCGTTTCTATGCGGGTTTGGTGAATTTCGCTCAAACTTGCATAGGTCCGATTCTGAGGGTGTTACAGGCTCCATCCACGAAGTCCGGGTATGTTACTTCTCGGCCCACCAGAGGAATGTCGGGGCCGTAAAAGTATGTCCGTTGCCAATTCTTGCAGGACTCGTGGCCGTGAAGAAGTACACAAAAAGGTCTAACCTAGGCCTTATCCCTAGATATCCCTCGCAAAGTGCCGCGAAGTTGCTAAGCACTAAGATACTATTGGGGGAAAGGTTATGGGGCTGGACCCTATAGTGGTTTAAGACGGAGAGGAAGAAGTGGGAGATGGGCAGGGAAACGCCGCGTACCAGCTGAGCTTTGAGGTACACCTTTTCTCTGGCTTGTGGAGAAGGTGTCACTCGCCGGCCGGCGCCGCCCGCCAGGCGAGCGCCTTTGTCGCGGGGAGGTAGCCTTCGGCGACCATCTCTTGGATGTCGCGGTTGGTGATGTCCGAGCCGCGCCAGTCGCCCTTGTGTGAGTCTGGCTCCTCCTCCAGCGGCTCTAGCGCCGCCAAATTTGGGTCGCCGCCGGTGGATTCGATCACCGCCGATGCGGGGATGACCAAACCCTCTGGGGGCATGACGACTGAGCTCGCCGGCTTCGACGTGGCTTCGCTCGACGCCGCCATTGATGGGGAGGTGATGATTCTAGCCATGGAGTGAAGGTTGGGTGCGACTAGTGCAGATGGGAGCTAGGGTTTTTTCGAGGTTTCACGCAGAGAGCTCGAGGAGACGCGCGGCTGGAGGAAGAATATGACGCGAGAAGAATGAGGTAAAAAGTGGAAATTTCCCCACGGTTACTATTTATCATCCTCGGCGTCAAGATTCGTGCAGTTTGATCGGACGGTTGCCGCGTAGACGACGTGTTCGCGAACGTGCGCGGAAATTTTGCCACGTCTCCAACCATCGCCGCCAACGGTTCGTATCGCTCGCGTGGGAAAATCGGATATGATTGCGTTCTCTGCATGTGTGAGTTACGAGGCATCGCTGACCTAAGCCTACGTCGTCCTAGCTGACATGGGTAGATGAGCCGTCACATCGAAGATTCCGACATAGGACGGATTCAATCCGACTACGGAAGAGTACGATAGAAGATTAAGTATTTCTCCGGCTTACAAGTCGAAGACGGAGAAAGCCTTGCAGGGTTCTGTAGCATCCCAGTTGTCTAACTCCTGTAATGCTACATGTTATAATAATAAAAAGGGCCACTTCCAACATATAATTGTTGCATCATCATCATATCATGCTCATGTCATCATGTCACCTTGCATTTGAGCATCATATAAAACCCTTTCTTGTTTGATTCTTATCTCATGTGCATGATTAATTGTAGTTGCCTCTTGATATTGTATTTGGTTCTTAATATATTGTTAAATGCCCAAGTTGAGTTGAGGGCATCTCTCTTATTGACTCCACCACCTTTTCTTTCACCACCTTATAATTCCACCATCCAATTAATATGAGCTTGGCATTTTATTTGAGTTATCTCTAGCTCATGTTGTTGGTTGGATTCCACCCATAATCTTTTGCTTGGCCTTTGCCCACCTTTTGGGAGTGCAAGGATTAAAGCCACATGAAATAATGTTGTTTTCACAATATAACCATATGGCAAATATTGTTGCATGGGCCATGCAAGTGCCACTTTTCTCTTGGCTTTGGGAATGTTTAGCTTTGTTTGCATGGGACACCTCCCCTTGGTTTAAATCTTGTGTTGGCTTGTAGTTTTTCTCCTCCATATCATCTAAACCTCTCTCCCCATCTTCATGCACACACATGTGATCATGTGTGAGCATAAGAACAATCCTATCACCATATCTCTCTCCCTATCTCTCCTTTCTTGTTGATCTTGCTTGGTCTTATTTGGAGCATGAATGATTCAATGGAAACCATCCACCTCTCCCTCTTGTCATCTATCTTAGTCTTTTCTATATCTACCCCATGCCCCATAACCTTCCTAACTAGAAACTCTACCCCACACCCCTTCTAATCTCAACCCAAGTGGCCCCTCTTTCTCTCCTCTTAGTCAGGCCTCCCTCTTTTCAAATCTCCTGGTGACCAGGTTCAAAAGAATTTGAAATCAGTAGCTGGTTTGTATTTGAAATAGAATTAACACAAACAAATCAAACAAAATAAAAGAGAAAGGAAAATAAAAGAGAGAGAAAAACCTGGCAGCCCATCCAGCCACTGCAGCCCAGCAGCAAACCATCAGGCAGGCTTTCCCCCGGTCCCGATACCCCCTCCTCTCACGGCGCCGTCGCCCTGTAGTTCTTCCCCGTCGCTTTTCCTCTCTGCGCGCGCGCTGACGGAAAGCAGCCAGGGGCAGGTGGCCGTCTCCGCCGTCAATCGCGTCACCCTCCTGCCCCTCTTCTTATCCCCCCGAGCGCTGCAGCCGTAGAACCCTAGCTCCCCCTCGTTCCTCCCTTTTCCCCCTTCTCCACCGAGCCGCGCCGCCACCCTCTTCCCTTCCCCCTTCGCTCTCTGTCCCCAAACCGTCGAAGCCAGCGAAGGAAGCTCCGAGGAGGAGAAGGGGTACCGCTGTCGCCTCGTCGGGACTGCAGCAGGAGGAGCCCGGGGCCGCCACGAACTGCCCGCGTCGCCAGACCGTTCGCGTCCGAGAGTGCCGCGCCGTCGCTCGCGCTCGCCGCTGTTCACCCTCCCCTCGCCGTCGTCTCGCCGCTCTCCGGCACCTCCCCACCGTCGCCAGCACCTCCCTCGGTGAGCTGCCGCCCGACCCTCCTCCCTCTAGCTAGCGCCGTCTCTGCCTCGCTAGCATCGGCCGCCCTGGCGCTCGCGCTCTGGCGCCGCGCCCGCGCTTGTAGCCCTGACCTTGACAGGAGAACCCCGAGCGCACCCTCTGTTCTTCACATCGCCCCGTCCGTTACAGCCCTCCCCCGTCGATGGACCCTTAACAAAACGTGTAGCCGGTACATCCCTCTACAGCTTTCATCTTTGCGGCATCGAGAGATCGGCCTTCGTTTGCTCGCCATCGTCGCCCAAAGATCGCGCAGCTAGCAGTTCTTCGAGTTCGTCGTCAGTTCGTCAGTTAAAACAGCTCCAGACGTTTTTCCGCTTAGGCCCCTAGAGCTCCTGGATATCAACCCGCGGCCCCAGACCCCACCGCCAGCCTCTAGCCGTTTTCTGCAAAACCCCCTGAGGAATCCCTTTTCCCCACCCGCGGTACAAACCCCTTGGTTCCATGTGGCAGCCCAGTCAGCACCCCAGGTCCCACCTGTCGGTGTCTAGAGCTAGGATAGCCTGTGTAATAAAATGTTTCTGGTTTCAGAATTCAAATCCATTTTCAAATCTGTTCAAATTTAAAATAAATTCATAACTTATTCCTGGTTTAGAATTTGAATTCAAACCTTATATGAAAAATGATTTGTTTTTGAATGTTAATTCAAATCTTTATTCAAATATTTTCAAAAATTAACTTAATTATTTAACCTTTGACTTTGACCCATTTTGACTAAATTTGACTAAAAATAAAATTAAATCCATAATTCCAAATAATACAAATAATATATGATTTTGAATCAGAAAAATGTGAGGAATTCAAATATGCCATTCAGAATATTATTTGAACATTTAAAATTCCAAGTTGAGTTAATTTACACAAATACCACTGGAATTAAATAATTTCACAACTTTTGATTTATAATTCCAAATTCAACAAATGATATGTCTAAAATAATCAGCTCGACGAGACCTTTCTGTTTATGCTGTCCATGACTTCAATTGCAGCATGCATCATATAAATATATAGTGAACAACAACTGTTATGGCAACAAATGTGATTCCAAAACCCCATTAAAATGTTATTACTTGTCTTCCACACCTCACTATGCCATGCTACCTTACTTGCCATGTAAATTGTGCATCATTCATCATGGCATGATTGTTTGCTTGACGCATCTTATTCATATGCTTGTGCTCTATATTCATGTTGGCCTTGTTTGTTTGGTTTTTCTCGGATAGACCTTTGGCGGGGTTATATCAATGTAACAGGAGCACTACCGGATCCGTCCCTTGCTCAGAATCGAGATATCAGGCAAGCACTTCCACATGCTTGCATACATACCGTACCTATTGCCTCTATCTTATTCTTGCATCATTGAGTCGCGATTGCATTAAATTGAAATCCCAAGTATGCATAGCCTTTATTTTCAAACTCCACCAAGCTTGTTCCTCCATCCCATGAGCCATTACTATAGGAGTTGTTTGAGCCATGCGAGTCGTAGAACAGCATGTGTAGGGTATGTGAGCGTCTGTTGAATAATGAGGTACCTAAACAACTTAACCTGAGTAGTTCTGGGATAACTAAAGAAAGTGGCACCGGTGAGCAACATCTGCTATTTGGTTTTTCCTGCTCACTTGTGTCCCGTAAGACCCCGAGTACTTGATTCCTGTTCCTTGATTTATCGCGCTATCCACATCCTGGAGGTATATGGGACCCCCAGGCGAGCTTGATTCCGTCTTATTTCTTGGGGCCACAAACTAGTTTGAGGTTTTATTATCATCTGTACTTATGCCATGTTACTTTCGTATTTAATTTGTGCGAGGAGCACACTTTGCTTAGGTAAGCGGAGTGATTACGCGGTATCGGCAGGTCCCGATTGGGATCTGCGTCGCTTCTGACCATTGGCGCAAACCTTGAGTCCGTCTCTAATCTTGCTTACTTCATTGCGGGTGTACTCCAAGGGGTGGCCCCCTGAAATATTTCTGAATCCTGTGATTGTTCACCGTGTGAAAGCCTCGTTGGGTTTTGATTTGGTTTTCCGAGGTTGATCGGCGTGTGTTGCTATTGGTGCACCCGGGGTAAAACTTTACGAAAGCCGTGTCCGCGGATATGGACGACTTGGAGCACAGTTTCTCCATCATAGACAAGCATAACTAAAGTACCGCCTTAATCTGACTAAGTAATTTGACTAGTAAATAGTGCAACACTCATGGAATGGATAATAAAATTGCCAGCGGATGGGGGGTTGTTCGTCCGCTTCCTTGTTGGTAAGCAGGGAGGAGGATGGATCTGATGAGATTACCATCATAACTGTTGTACTTAATTCACGGACATCCGTCTATCATTGGTTAGGCGGAAGGTTAGCGTTTATCTGTAGAACTGCTAGGGTTTATTTTTTTCGCTGCAATTGCGTCACCCCAGGTTGTGTCCCTTTAGAGGCATTAAGACTTCTGAGTACCCTTAGGGTCTCACACGATAAATTATTGGTTCAGATGGACAGGTACCTTCACGGGGCGGATCTTTGGGTGGAAGAAGCCGAAGATGTGGGCAACGATCGTTCGGTGTAGAGATTGCGGGAACGGGGATCCGTGAGACCTGTAGTTGGGATGTGCTTATTTCTATGGCATCTTATGCCGATTTGCTTCTTATCCGTACTCGGATTTTGTTTGCCGTTTCCGCATGATACTCCGATGTGTGTTGTATGAGGAGGTATCCTAAAATATAGATCTATCTAGGTCATTTGAATCTTGCCGTATGGCGTTGCTATATTTCCTTTCTTTCTAGATGGTATGGCTCTGATGTACTCTTGTATGGTGGCTTGCGTACATACCCACTTGTGTACGTAGTTGATCCCTTTCTTGCCGATTCGCGCCGTCTGAGGTCCCGTTGAGAGGGTAGTGGTTGGGACGTCTGAAAGGACTACGGTGAGTGGCTTTTGGGGCCCCGTACTATTTCAACCACTACCACTCATCCGGGCTTGTATCTAGGGCGTAATTCACCGAGGTAGTTACAATTGGTATCGAGCCATCCCGACCTTGAGGTTTCAGCCAAATGGTCGTTGTCGATCTAGCAAATATTTTGGTAGTTATGTATATTAGGGAAAAACAAAACGCGAGAGTAGGACTGCTTCCACTTTTATTCTTAACCTCCCACCCACCCTTTTCTGGTAAGGAAGTGCAACGTTTTCAATCCTCTTCTCAAAGTTCAAACTAGGATTCACGTGTTCTGGGTTTCCGTAGTACCATAGGTTGTGTGTGTGTGTGTAATCCCTTGTCTACCTGTTGCATCCAAGTTGTTATCTTATCTGCCTTTGGTTATCAACTGTTGGTACATTCCATACCGACAGGCTTTTGCAAACCGACGCAATCTATCTTCCTCTTTGTATCCGACGCTATCTTGTTTGGGGTGTTCGTTTCCGTAGTTACCAATCTTTAGGTTTCGTCGTGAGAAGAAGGGGTTAGGATATGTGTTCCACTTGTTCATGTGCGGAGTAATGATTTGAGTGCGGGATGGAGTCGCGACCATACCACTACTCTTATCATTCGCTTTCATATGTTGAATCGGTAGAGTCACTAATCTTGATTCGTTAAGTAATTTTGCGCATCTATTGGTATTTTAATGCCGAAATTTGTGGAAATTTTTTTTTCTTTGATATATTTGTGTACCACACTCCTTTTCAGTCGTGTGCGATATGCTTAATATCTTTTAGGTGCTATGAACTTTGTTGATATTTTAATATCATATCAGTAAATTGTATCCTTTAATCTTGGTTAATTCCATCTTGGTACTATTTTGGATTATTATCATTCTCCATTATAGTACTGACTTGAGTTTTATATCAATGACAGGATGGCTCCACCATGCCGGACTGAGGAGGACATACCTCGGGCCTGGGCTCGTTTGTCAAACATTGCAAATGCTTTGGCAGCCATGCAAGAGAACCAGCATCGCTTTGAGGAGAGTGTCAGAAGAAACGAGTTTGCTCCACTTCCTCCACCTCCCAAGCGTGGTGACATCAAGAGCTTCCTCAAGTTCAATCCTCGTCAGTTTGATGTGTCTGACCGACCTCTGGACGCGGATGATTGGCTGCGAGATCTCAAGGTTGCTCGAGGCTGGCGATGTTCGGAGCAGAGTGGGTCAAGTGCTACTCACCTTCTCAAGGGAGATGCGGCTCTTTGGTGGGAAAACTACTTGAAGGCAAGCTGCACCTTTGTTCTGACCAACTTGGGAGAGGTTCACTGCAGCTTTCAAGGAGGTTCTCTCAGAGATCGTGATGGAAAGGATGAAGGAGGCTTTCCTCAACCTGAAGCAGGGAAATGATAACGTCAACACCTACATCAGGAACTTCATGAACCTATCTCGCTATGGTGGTGATGAGGTATCTGATGACAAGAAGAAGCAGAAAAGGTTCAGGCAAGGGCTCAATGCGTCGATCAAGTATGCAATCACGCATGCAAGACCGGCAACCTTCCTGGAACTACAGCACACAGCACTGCAAGAGGAGGCAAGCAGGCAAATGTTTGAGGAGTCCAAGAAACACAACAGGGATGCATCAAGCTCTGCAGTTATGGCAGCTCCTTCTAAGCGGCGTGTCTGGGTTCCTAACACCCCACCGTCGCTCCCGGCTCCACCAAGACCTGCGAGTTTCACGTCAAGGCCACCAAACTTCACCACTGCGGCTCCCAGGGGCTACAACAACCATTACCCTGGAGCGCCTGGCGGAGTCCCTGGCTACTCTGCTCCACGTCCAGCTGGTGCTTGCTTCGTGTGTGGAGATCCTGGACATCAAAACTGGAACTGTCCAATGAAGAACAAAGCTCTCCCTCCACCCCCGCCAAGATCTGCAACAAGCTCTCCTTCGGTTCGTGCACCACCGCCTCGGGCTCTCAACATCAACACTAAGCCCGGGTCTGCGGTTGTTCGCGCCAACTGCGTCAACGCCTCTCAAGCTGAGCTCGCACCTGGAGTTGTAATGGGTATGCTATCCGTTAACTCAGTCCCTGCACGAGTTCTCTTTGATTCTGGTGCATCGCATTCTTTTGTTTCTATAAAGTTTGCAAGTGAGAATGGGTTAGCGTCAGATCCTCTTCCAAAGAAGTTAATGGTTCTTTCTCCTGGAGCAACAATGGCAGCTTCTAAGATCAGCCATGGCAACCAAGTTGAGATTGGTGGTTCTTCATTCTTGGCTTCTTTGATTGTCCTGGGAAACTCTGACATTGATGTCATCTTGGGCATGGATTGGTTGACAGCAAATGCAGTTGTGATTGATTGTCTTTGAGCCTTTCGGTGTCTCTGAAGATTCCGGAAGGCCATATAGTCTTTTCTCCAAGTCTGACTCCTGCTGTCCAGCTCTTTTCCTTGGCAACTCTGAATGATGATGCTATGGAAGCTATTCAGAGGATACCAGTGGTCTGTGAGTTCCCACATGTCTTTCCTGAAGAGTTGCCGGGTATGCCTCCGGATCGCGAGGTTGAATTCGTGATTGAGCTTGAACCTGGAATGACTCCTATCTCCAAGAGGCCATATAAAATGGGTCCTTCTGAGTTGGCTGAACTCAAACGACAACTTGATGAACAAGAGAAGTTGGGTTTCATTCAACACAGCACTTCTTCTTGGGGTAGTCCAACAATCTTTGTGAAGAAGCGTGACAGAACCGATAGGCTATGTGTTGACTACCGGGCTCTCAATGCTAAAACCATCAAGAACAAATATCCTCTCCCTCGGATAAATGATCTTTTTGATCAGCTGGCAGGAGCTGTGGTGTTCTCTAAGCTGGACTTGAGAAGTGGTTATCACCAAATCAAAATTCGCAAAGAAGATGTGCCCAAAACAGCTTTCACCACCCGCTATGGCCTGTATGAGTACACGGTCATGTCTTTCGGTCTCACCAACGCACCTGCTACCTTCTCGAGGCTGATGAACTCTGTTTTCATGGAGTACCTGGACAAGTTTGTTGTGGTATATCTGGATGACATTCTGGTTTATTCCAAGTCTAAGGAGGAGCATGAGGAACACCTGCGGTGTGTCCTGAACAAGCTTCGTGAGAACCGCTTGTATGCAAAGTTCTCAAAGTGTGAGTTTTGGTTGCCTGAAGTAACATACCTGGGTCATGTTATCTCTGCCAAGGGCATTGCAGTCAACCCGGAAACCGTGAAGACAATAGTTGAATGGCTTCCTCCTGCTAATGTCAAGGAAGTGCGGAGTTTTCTCGGCTTGGCTAGCTATTGCCGTCGCTTTGTTCAGAACTTCTCGAAGATAGCAAAGCCTCTTACCGATCTCCTCAAGAAAGGCAAGAAGTACTGTGGACTCCACCTTGTCAAGAAAGTTTTGAGACACTCAAAGAGAAGCTCACTTCCACACCAGTCTTGGTTCCTCCGGATACATCTAAGCCTTTCCAGATATTCTGACGCCTCTTTGCAAGGATTGGTGCGGTCCTTATGCAAGAGAAACAGGTGGTTGCTTATGCCTCTAAATCGATTGAAGACGCATGAGATCAACTATCCCACACATGACCTCGAGCTAGCAGCAGTTGTCTTTGCTTTGAAGCTATGGAGGCACTACTTGCTTGGTAACCGTTGTGAGATCTTCTCGGACCACAAGAGTTTGAAGTATATCTTCACTCAGCCCGATCTCAACCTTCAGCAGAGGAGATGGATTGAAGCAATCAATGACTTCGATGTGACCATCAACTACACTCCAGGCAAAGCAAATGTCATGGCAGATGCGCTTAGCCGTAAAGCTTATGTCAACAACCTCATGGTGGAAGAGCAACAACCTCTCTTGTGCGAGGAATTCCGTCAGCTCAACCTGGAGATTGTGGGAAAAGGGCATCTCCTGAACCTTCTGGCTACTCCTCTCTTGGAAGAACAGATTCGCTCTCGTCAGCGTGGTGATCCGCACACCAAAAAGCTCATCACTAAGCTTGACCTTCCGAAGTATGAGTCCTTCCATGTTGATGATCAAGGCACGCTCTTCTTTGAACATCGGATGTTTGTTCCAAACTACCCGGGTCTGAGAGACCAAGTTCTCAAGGAGGCACATGATTCGGTTCTCTCTATCCATCCTGGCAGCACAAAGATGTACATGGACTTGAAAACACAATACTGGTGGCCTGGGTTGAAACGGTATTGTGCCAAGTATGTCTCAGAATGTGATGTCTGTCACAGAGTGAAGGCTGTCCATCAGAAACCATTTGGTCTTCTACAGCCATTGAAACCTCCGGAATGGAAATGGGAGAAAGTAGAGATGGACTTCATCACTGGCTTTCCAAGGTCGCAGAAGGGCAACAATGCAATTTTTGTTGTCATCGACAGGCTTTCTAAAGTGGCTCATTTCTTCCCAGTCAAAGAAACAATTTCTGGAATTCAATTGGCTGAGCTCTATATCAACAGAATTGTCTCTCTGTATGGGGTTCCGCTGGAAATCAGTTCAGACCGTGGAAGCATCTTCACCTCAAAGTTCTGGGAGAGTTTCCAAAAAGCTTTGGGAACAAAGTTGAACTTCAGCACTGCTTACCACCCTCAGTCTCAAGGACAAGTGGAAAGAATCAATCAGATTCTGGAGGATATGCTTAGAGCTTGCGTCATCTCGTTTGGCATGAAGTGGGAAGAATGCCTTCCTTATGCTGAATTCTCCTACAACAGACTTCGGAAGAGTGAAGATGGCACCATTCGAGGCTCTCTATGGTCGCAAGTGCAGAACTCCGATTGGTTGGTCAGGTGCAGGAGAAAGAATCTGGTTTGGCCCTGACATTGTAACCCAAGCAGAGGAGAAGGTGCATATCATTCTGGAGAACCTGAAGATTGCTCAAAGTCGTCAGAAGAGCAACTATGACAGGAAGCACACGGATATGGTATATGCCCCTGGTGATCTCGTCTACCTTCGTGTCACTCCCATGAGAGGAACACACCGCTTAGGTATCAAAGGAAAGTTGGCTCCTAGATACATCGGTCCTTTCAAGATACGTGGTAGAAGAGGAGAAGTTGCTTATGCACTTGAGCTTCCGAAAAAACTCAAAGTCCATGATGTTTTCCACATCTCTCACCAAGAAGTGCTTCAAAGACCCGGCAAGACCGTGGATCATGAGCTAATCGACCTCCAAGAAGATCTGTCTTATCAAGAACACCCCACCAAAATCCTTGAGACCCATGAGCGAAGGACTGCAACAAGTCCATCAAGTTACGCAAGGTGCGATGGTCACACCATTACATTGATGAAGCCACATGGGAGCGTGAAGATGAACTCCGTGCCAACCATCCTTCTCTCTTTGTATCTTCTTCTTCTTCCTAGAATCTCGGTGAGATTCCTGTTTAGTGGGGAGAGTTGTAGCATCCCAGTTGTCTAACTCCTGTAATGCTACATGTTATAATAATAAAAGGCCACTTCAACATATAATTGTTGCATCATCATCATATCATGCTCATGTCATCATGTCACCTTGCATTTGAGCATCATATAAAACCCTTTCTTGTTTGGTTCTTATCTCATGTGCATGATTAATTGTAGTTGCCTCTTGATATTGTATTTGGTTCTTAATATATTGTTAAATGCCCAAGTTGAGTTGAGGGCATCTCTCTTATTGACTCCGCCACCTTTTCTTTCACCACCTTATAATTCCACCATCCAATTAATATGAGCTTGGCATTTTATTTGAGTTATCTCTAGCTCATGTTGTTGGTTGGATTCCACCCATAATCTTTTGCTTGGCCTTTGCCCACCTTTTGGGAGTGCAAGGATTAAAGCCACATGAAATAATGTTGTTTTCACAATATAACCATATGGCAAATATTGTTGCATGGGCCATGCAAGTGCCACTTTTCTCTTGGCTTTGGGAATGTTTAGCTTTGTTTGCATGGGACACCTCCCCTTGGTTTAAATCTTGTGTTGGCTTGTAGTTTTTCTCCTCCATATCATCTAAACCTCTATCCCCATCTTCATGCACACACATGTGATCATGTGTGAGCATAAGAACAATCCTATCACCATATCTCTCTCTCCCTATCTCTCCTTTCTTGTTGATCTTGCTTGGTCTTATTTGGAGCATGCATGATTCAATGGAAACCATCCACCTCTCCCTCTTGTCATCTATCTTAGTCTTTTCTATATCTACCCCATGCCCCATAACCTTCCTAACTAGAAACTCTACCCCACACCCCTTCTAATCTCAACCCAAGTGGCCCCTCTTTCTCTCCTCTTAGTCAGGCCTCCCTCTTTTCAAATCTCCTGGTGACCAGGTTCAAAAGAATTTGAAATCAGTAGCTGGTTTGTATTTGAAATAGAATTAACACAAACAAATCAAACAAAATAAAAGAGAAAGGAAAATAAAAGAGAGAGAAAAACCTGGCAGCCCATCCAGCCGACCAATGAAGAAACCATCAGCAGCTTTCCCCCGGCCCAACTCGCCCCCGGGCCCGATACCCCCTCCTCTCACGGCGCCGTCGCCCTGTAGTTCTTCCCCGTCGCTTTTCCTCTCTGCACGCGCGCTGACGGAAAGCAGCCAGGGGCAGGTGGCCGTCTCCCCCGTCAATCGCGTCACCCTCCTGCCCCTCTTCTTATCCCCCAAGCGCTGCAGCCGTAGAACCCTAGCTCCCCCTCGATCCTCCCTTTTCCCCCTTCTCCACCGAGCCGCGCCGCCACCCTCTTCCCTTCCCCCTTCGCTCTCTGTCCCCAACCGTCGAAGCCAGCGAAGGAAGCTCCGAGGAGGAGGAGGGGTACCGCTGTCGCCTCGTCGGGACTGCAGCAGGAGGAGCCCGGGGCCGCCACGAACTGCCGCGTCGCCAGACCGTTCGCGTCCGAGAGTGCCGCGCCGTCGCTCGCGCTCGCCGCTGTTCACCCTCCCCTCGCCGTCGTCTCGCCGCTCTCCGGCACCTCCCCACCGTCGCCAGCACCTCCCTCGGTGAGCTGCCGCCCGACCCTCCTCCCTCTAGCTAGCGCCGTCTCTGCCTCGCTAGCATCGGCCGCCCTGGCGCTCGCGCTCTGGCGCACGCCGCGCTCGCCGCGCGCGCGCACGGCAACAGACGCAGAAGAACCCCGAGCGCACCCTCTGTTCTTCACATCGCCCCGTCCGTTACAGCCCTCCCCCGTCGATGGACCCTTAACAAAACGTGTAGCCGGTACATCCCTCTACAACTTTCATCTTTGCGGCATCTAGAGATCGGCCTTCGTTTGCTCGCCATCGTCGCCCAAAGATCGCGCAGCTAGCAGTTCTTCGAGTTCGTCGTCAGTTAAAACAGCTCCAGACGTTTTTCCGCTTAGGCCCCTAGAGCTCCTGGATATCAACCCATGGCCCTGCACCCCACATGACCTCTAGCCGTTTTCTGCAAAACCCCCTGAGGAATCCCTTTTCCCCACCCGCGGTACAAACCCCTTGGTTCCATGTGGCAGCCCAGTCAGCACCCCAGGTCCCACCTGACGGTGTCAAGAGCTAGGATAGCCTGTGTAATAAAATGTTTCTGGTTTCAGAATTCAAATCCATTTTCAAATCTGTTCAAATTTAAAATAAATTCATAACTTATTCCTGGTTTAGAATTTGAATTCAAACCTTATATGAAAAATGATTTGTTTTTGAATGTTAATTCAAATCTTTATTCAAATATTTTCAAAAATTAACTTAATTAATTAACCTTTGACTTTGACCCATTTTGACTAAATTTGACTAAAAATAAAATTAAATCCATAATTCCAAATAATACAAATAATATATGATTTTGAATTAGAAAAATGTGAGGAATTCAAATATGCCATTCAGAATATTATTTGAACTTTTAAAATTCCAAGTTGAGTTAATTTACACAAATGCCACTGGAATTAAATAATTTCACAACTTTTGATTTATAATTCGAAATTCAACAAATGATATGTCTAAAATGATCAGCTCGACGAGACCTTTCTGTTTATGCTGTCCATGACTTCAATTGCAGCATGCATCATATAAATATATAGTGAACAACAACTGTTATGGCAACAAATGTGATTCCAAAACCCCATTAAAATGTTATTACTTGTCTTCCACACCTCACTATGCCATGCTACCTTACTTGCCATGTAAATTGTGCATCATTCATCATGGCATGATTGGTTGCTTGATGCATCTTATTCATATGCTTGTGCTCTATATTCATGTTGGCCTTGTTTGTTTGGTTTTTCTCGGATAGACCTTGCGGGGTTATATCAAGAGAACCAGAGCACTACCGAATCGTCCCTTGTCAAGAATCGAGATATCAGGCAAGAACTTCCACATGCTTGCATACATACCGTACCTATTGCCTCTATCTTATTCTTGCATCATTGAGTCGCGATTGCATTAAATTGAAATCCCAAGTATGCATAGCCTTTATTTTCAAACTCCACCAAGCTTGTTCCTCCATCCCATGAGCCATTACTATAGGAGTTGTTTGAGCCATGCGAGTCGTAGAACAGCATGTGTAGGGTATGTGAGCGTTTGTTGAATAATGAGGTACCTAAACAACTTAACCTGAGTAGTTCTGGGATAACTAAAGAAAGTGGCACCGGTGAGCAACATCTGCTATTTGGTTTTTCCTGCTCACTTGTGTCCCGTAAGACCCCGAGTACTTGATTCCTGTTCCTTGATTTATCGCTCTATCCACATCCGGGAGGTATATGGGACCCCCCTGAGCCAGAGCTTGATTCCGTCTTATTTCTTGGGGCCACAAACTAGTTTGAGGTTTTATTACTGTCCTGTACTTATGCCATGTTACTTTCTGTATTTAATTTGTGCGAGGAGCACACTGTACTATTTAGGTAAGCGGAGTGATTACGCGGTATCGACAGTCCCCGATTGGGGATCTGCTGTCGCTTACAGCCATTGTCGCAAACCTTGAGTCCGTCTCGAAGCTTGCTTACTTCATTGCGGGTGTACTCCAAGGGGTGGCCCCCTGAAATATTTCTGAATCCTGTGATTGTTCAGTCGTGAAAGCCTCGTTGGGTTTTGATTTGGTTTTTCCGAGGTTGATCGAGCGTGTGTTGCTATTGGTGCACCCCGGCCGGGTAAAACTTTCTGAAAGCCGTGTCCGCGGATATGGACGACTTGGAGCACAGTTTCTCGATCATAGACAAGCATAACTAAAGTACCGCCTTAATCTGACTAAGTAATTTGACTAGTAAATAGTGCAACACTCATGGAATGGATAATAAAATTGCCAACGGATGGGGGTTGTTCGTCCGCTTCCTTGTTGGTAAGCAGGGAGGAGGATGGATCGGATGAGATTACCATTACAACTGTTGTACTTAATTCACGGACATCCGTCTATCATTGGTTAGGCGGAAGGTTAGCGTTTATCTGTAGAACTGCTAGGGTTTATTTTTTTCGCTGCAATTGCGTCACCCCAGGTTGTGTCCCCTTTAGAGGCATTAAGACTTGCTGAGTACCCTTAGGGTCTCACACGATAAATTATTGGTTCAGATGGACAGGTACCTTCACAGGACGGATACTGGGTGGAAGAAGCCGAGGACATGGGCAACGATCGTTCGGTGTAGAGATTCCGGGAACGGGGATCCGTGAGACCTGTAGTTGGGATGTGCTTATTTCTATGGCATCTTATGTCGATTTGCTTCTTATCCGTACTCGGATTCTGTCTGCCGCTTCTGCATGATACTCTGATGTGTGTGGTATGAGGAGGTATCCTAAAATATAGATCTATCTAGGTCATTTGAATCTTGCCGTATGGCGTTGCTATATTTCCTTTCTTTCTAGATGGTATGGCTCTGATGTACTCTTGTATGGTGGCTTGCATACATACCCACTTGTGTATGTAGTTGATCCCTTCGCCGATTCGCCGCCTGCATGGTCCCGTTGAGAGGGTAGTGGTTGGGACGTCTGAAAGGACTACCAGTGAGTGGATTTTGGGGCCCCACCGTACTATTTCAACCACTACCACTCATCCAGGCTTGTATCTAGGAGCGTAATTCACCGAGGTAGTTACAGGTTCTTTGGGAGGACTACAAGATGTTGCTTGACGATTTGCTGACATCCATCTAGACGGAGTGTTCCACATGAAGAGGCAAGACGGCGCAAGATCTCGGAGTTCTCCGGGGGCTACTGTTGGAGATATGCTATATGGGTATCCTTATAGCATGTCTCTTATCCGGCTAGCCCGGGTGGCCCATAGTCGGTAGCATGGCCTATGGCCTGCTGGGCGGCCCAGTTAGATGGATCCAGAAGGGAGGACCATGCCGGATAAAGGAAGGCTACGATGGAGTCACCAACGTACCCGGAGCCTTGGAGTACAAGATACACAAGACTAGTAATAGATAGTGTAGGACTCTGTAACCTGTCCGGCTAGGAATTTTCCATGTAACCCTAGGACCTGGCGACTATATAAGTCGAGCCTATGGGAGCCTTTAGGGAACAACTTCATACAACCTCGCACAGCGAACCTATCTCTGTAACTCAGCGTGTTGCCCTTATAGTGATTTATAGCAGGAGTAGGATTCCGCCACCGTTGTGGGATCTGAACCTGGGTAAGCTGTGTTACCTCGTACCCTTCAACCGTCCGCCTTACCCCACGTCTCTAAACACGCACTGTGAGGACCCCTCCATGGCGTACTCATCGGCAATACCATGACAATTGTTGTTGTTGTTGTTGTTGTTGTTGTTGTTGTTTTGGTTTTGATTATGATTCACCATGAACTGGGTCATCATTTGCATAAACTGAGTCTGGGCTGTCATCAGCTGCTGCATCTCATTGCCATTGTTGTTATTGTTGTTAGTGTTGGGATTGGCACGACGGGGAGGCATCTGTGGTTTCAATAAGGATAAGTAATGAGATATAACACATAGATACTAACATGCACAATACATCACATAGCAACAGTCACAAATAAACAAGCACACAGTAACTTAGAGTGTAAACAACGTGAACAACAAGTTTTGGAAAATTAAACACACTAGCAAAGCCATCCACATGTTGGATGATCATTGCGACTCGATAAATAAAAGGATGATAGATAGATATGTAGCTAAGTAGTCAACACTACTCCACCATGTTGACTTCCTCGTCTACTAGAGTAAGTCATGTTTTCTCCATTGATGTCTTGTACTCCTCCACGCTGGTGGTCAAAGCATAGACCTTTGCTCGAAGATCTCTCTTCTGCGAGCGTAGCCTCTCTAGAACTCCCTGTTGTGTCTCTAGCTCAAGATCCTTGAGATCTATATCGGCCTCCATATCATTGATCCTCTTGTTCCTATCCCGCACTCTCTTCTCTTGATTCTTGAACCTCTTGTCTTGCTTCTTGAACCTAGCCTCCATCTCCTTTTTGCTCTCATCCTGCTCCGTGAAGGCCTTGTCCTTCTCCCTCAACTGGACTTGTAGCTCATCATTGCTAAGCATGATGTTGGTCCTATCAGTGTCGAGGTGTCTAACAAGGCTCTCTAGGTCCTGAAGATAGAGACGCACTGGCTCAATAGTCTTCCTAGTGGCATCATCATACACTACAACCTCTCCCTCCTCGTCATGTCTCCCAAATGGGTGGAATTAGAGGCCCCTGAGCTCGGTGGAGTGACGTCCACACAAAGGACCAAGTAGATCCTGCATGGCAACAAGGAGTCCCTTCTCCTTGTCATCATGCATTAACTTGAAGGGAATCTCCTCGGTTGGTGGCTCCAACTAGCGTCCTGGCTCCGAGACTCTAAATCCCCATAGATCCTTCCTCTCAATCTTCGTAAGCTGAAGTCCCTTAATGTTAGGGAGAGGGAGATTGAGCATACTAGTGAGCTCCACAATACGAGAACCAAAACGAGTTCCCTTGAACTCCTCGGCGGTGCTGATAACAAAGCTAGGCATCTATTACATAGGATAGAGAAAAATTAGAAACAACACAAGTAAAGAGAAAAACAACATACATAAAACACACAAATCAAGGTATACAATATTCCATCACAAACACCAAGGTTCAACAAAACTTAGACAAATTTTTTCCATACCACATAGGTTGGTATGATCAAAATTATTAACGCGAGAAAATGATAAGAGTGGTGGTCCAACTATTTGAGTACGTCACAACTCTCACTCACTTGTCAAGATAACTATCAGGGCATCCTTGGAGGCAATCTGTTTGTCTTGGTCACAAGACTCCCATGCTAAGTCAATGATATCTTCTCTTAGACGTTGGTTGGTAGCCTCTAAGTCTTGGGTATGCTTCTTATCCTCTATAAGGTCATTTTGAGTGTTGAGCATTCTACACTTGAGTATTTCACCAAGCTCCTTGATGGCATTCCATGCTGCATTCCTTGCAGAGCCAAAGAATGACATGTGCATTTCAGAGTTGGTGACCATGTAGATCCCGAATCTTTGTGGTTGTCCTCCTTGTTTTTGTACAAGTGGAGTTGTACCCACCAATATTCTTCTCCTTCATCCATCACTAGAAATCCCTTGTACACGGCTTCACAATGTATCCCCAAGCTAACCATGAGGTTTTTGAGTGCCTTGGGAAACTCCGTCTCACATTCTAAGGTCATGGTCATGAGTGGTACCTTCTTGACGGCTTCGTTGATGGTGGCCATCTACAAATAGAGATGAGAAAGAAGATTAGGAGAAGTTTTACGAGATGAAAAAGAGACAAGTGTGGAAATTTACAAAGGAGTTTGCATTTTTCCTAGTGGTTTCCTTAGTCTAATCCATCTTAGGGTCATAATCCTATAGGCAACACAATGCTCTGATACAATCTGTTAGACCCCACCTTTATAAGGTAAAGGCCCCTGTGATTGCAATGCTAGTCCCTGGATCGAAATGCTAGAATCCACATTTTAAGATGAAGTACACAGATACAAAGTGCAACACTCTCGCCTAATAAGGCTGAGTTCATGTGTATAGTGCCAATCCCTGAATCGGTTCACTGGCACACACAGTACAAAATGATACCAAATATAACTATGCATCATAAATACAACGAATATGATCCAGAATTTACATTATATTACAGAGGAAAGCAGTTACAAGGTAGATCTCCATCCTTCAAATGTGCCACGGGCGAACAATTGTTGAGTGGAGTCTCGCGACCTATGAACGGTTACTCAGATACGATATAACCCGCAACATGAAGCAGGTCAGAATACATGGAATGTATGGCAAGTAGGCTAAAGTGGTTAACAATAGATCTATCAACTACATGCTTATTTGGCTAAGTGGAGTTTAGGCTCATTTGCATAAAGCAATAGTTTTATCCTAACATTTGTAACAAAGTAGATTTTGTGTGATAAAACTATTGCTTTATGCAAATGAGCCTGAACTCCACTTAGCCAAATAAGCATGTAGTTTATAGATCTGTTGTTAACCACTTTAGCCTACTTTCCATACATTCCATGTATTGACCCTACGGGGCTGCTACGTTTCATGTTGCAGGTTATATCGTACCTGAGTGACCGTTCATAGGTCGCGAGACTCCACTAAAAAATTGTTCGACTGTGGCACATTTGAAGGATGGAGATCTACCTTGTAACTGCTTTCCGCTGTAATATAATGTAAATTCTGGATCATATTCGTTGTATTTATGATGCACAGTTATATTTGGTATCATTTTGTATTGTGTGTGCCAGTGAACTGATCCAGGGATTGGCACTATACACACGAACTCAGCCTTATCAGGCGAGGGTGTTACACAAAGGTCATTATTACATCGTCATTCCAGAGATAACATAGTCTTTACAACTCATTAGCCCAAGGCTAATACATAGAGTTCATAACATATAGTAAATAAATAGAAGTCTTCATCTTCATGTTCCACAGGCAAACATGTTGAGTGTAGAATCATAACCCTAGTCTCCATCAGAGTATCCTGCAACATAATAAGTTATATCCATAGAGGGTCAATACAGTTGGAACTGTATTGGCAAGTGATACCATAGTAGTATAGTAACATCTAATAACTATATGAATTTGGCTAAGTGTAGTTCAGGTTGGCTTTGCTCAAAATAAGGTTTTCTTATTAGTTGAAAACACTAAGTTTTTGTTTGACAAAAACACCCAAGGAACCACCAATAGACATTGGTGAACCTTTACACTTGTTCAACCACAAGCTTTAACTTAGAGAAATTGGGATGAGGAGATTCTTGATCACTTCAATGGCTTTGCTCAAATTGTCTGTTGTCGGGGACATGACTAAGTACTTAGGTTTTACCCTCTCAAGAGGTGGTGCACTTTCCCCACAAGACTCGACATGCATCGAGACGAGACTTTTCAAAAGCATTCCCTTAGACCACCATGGACGTGTTCCATCCTATCAACCCTACCACCAACTGTCCATCTGGCTAAGTTCTTGCAACCTAGTTGGTCAAGGCAGAGCCCATATGCCATGTGGTACACTGGAAGCTTCTCAACACTAAATATCTCAAATCCCTTTGTTCCTGGGTGTCCATCCACAAGTGTGATACACAAGGTAAACCATAGACATGGGCCTTGTGTAACCACTCAACACAAACCAATCTTTCCATTCCACCCAGGTGATTCATTCACATGTTGTTTTATTATTCAAAAACAAAGTCATAGATTTTGCATAACAACATAGTATGAATATTCCACCCTTTTTTCTACTAGCTAGGCTAAGCATACTAGTATAGCAAGTTTCTTATCTTAGGGAAAACTACTAATACAATATCTATAGGATTTCCCAAGGATAGCATATACTTAGAAAATTAACCATGCAAATCTTACTCAAAATATTAATAATTCATAGATAAAACAGTAGGACAAAATATGAAGCATCACTTGCCTTGGTAGTTGGGGGAATAGTAAAAATCCTCACAATCACAATCACCAAAATCTACGCATAAAACCATAACACCAAATTCACATTCAATATAAAAACAAAAATATATATGAATGCATGCAAATGCAATGGAATGATTTTCCACACTAAACAAGTCAAACTAAATAGTACTGAACAAAAAGTAAACTTTCTGAAGTCTAAATAAACCAAAAATTACTCTAAAACAATTTTCTAAACATTTTATATAGTCAATTTACGCCTACAAATGTTTCTGTACAACATCCTAATTTTACAAAAGCAAATGGCCAAACCAAGGCCATAGTCGCAAAGAGTTTATTTTTCTGAATCCATTGATATATAATTTCAAATTTTTGGACAAACAGATCAAATGTTATTGAATTTACAAGTTTAATCATCTAAAAACCTTTTCTGGATTTTATTAAAACAAAACACAGACACGCGGCACGTTCTGATTCGCTGGTATCACTTTGGACGGATCGCGCTCGCGGGCTATTAGATTTAATTTAGACCGCGCGGTCCAGATTGGACCGTACCTCTTCGCGCTAGTTCTAATCCTAGCCACTGGATCTAGATCCAGTGGATCTAGTCGCTCTGGCCAAAGATGGGCGCGAATGACGAGTTGCGGCGGTGACGCGTCTGACGACGGTGCCCCAGTGGCGCTAGGTGGTAAAGGGGAACACGCAGCGGGTTACCGAGGTCACGGTGACTGATACGTCGGAAACTTATCTATAATTTTTGATGCTCCATGCTTGTTTAGTATCTACTTTGCTTTGCTTTGTCTACACTTTGAGGTATTTTTATATCTTTTCTGGAGCTAACCTATTAACAAGTTGCCACAGTGCGAGTTTCATGTTTTCTTCTGTTTTTGGTTCCAGAAAGGCAGAAAATCAATATTCGTGGAATTGGACGGGACAAAAGCCAAAGTCAATATTTTACCGTGGGTGACATGAAGTCTAGAGGAGAGACGGAGGGGTGACGACTGTCTACGCACAGCCTGTTGGGAACCCCAAGAGCAAGGTGTGAAGCAGCAAGCAGCAAGTTTCCCTCTGTTGAGACCGAGGTTATCGAACCAGAAGGAGGAAGGAAACTTCACACAGGTGTTGCAAGCAACGCGAAGACCTGCACAACACAAACTCAAGACTTTGCCCCAACAAACAGTGAGATTGTCAAGCTCACCGGTTTGCTATAACAAAGGATTAAACATATGGTGTGGAAGGTAATGGTTTGCAGCAAGTAAACAAGTAACAGTGTAAGATGTATCAATGGTAAACATTGGACCGGGGTCCATAGTTCACTAGAGGTGCTCTCCTTAGATAAACAACATGGCATGAAGGGTAAACAAATTACAACGGGGCAATTGACAGGAACTGAGCAAGGCATAACAATGCAATTACTAGTCAGAAAGATCCTATGAGATTCGATTGGGCAATACAACAAGATAAATAGATCGCCATCCATCTACATCTATGACTAGAAGTCCACCTTCAGGTTATCATCCGAACCCCCTCCAGTATTAAGTTGCAAGAAACAGACAACTGCTTTAAGAAACTAGAGGTCGTTGTTTTCTCCCTAGTAGCAACAACACATCTACAACCGAAGATATTTTTGTCACTTTCCTTGGAAACTAGACGCATGAACCTACTATCGAGCATAAATAACCCCTCTTGGAGTCACTAGCAACTACTTGGCCAAGATAGCTACTAACAACGGAGAGCATGCAAGATCACAAACAACACAGACATGATAGAATCATAAAGACAAAACCATTAATCAAACCAACATAATAATCTCAATATCCATCGGATCCCCGCAAACACAACATGCATGATTACAAATAGATTAGATCTTGATCATGAACGTAGATCACACGATCTATACATGAAAGCACAAAGGAGGAGATACAACCATCTAGCTACTACATGGACCCATAGTCCAAGGTGGAACTACTCACGCATCATACCGGAGCGAAGGCCTCCGGGATGATCTCCCCTCTGGCAGGGTGCCGGGAAGTACTTCAGATCCCCCGATCTAGGGACGATGGTGGCGGCGGCTATAGACGGTTTTGTGGATATTTGATTGGGTGCTTAGGGTTTCTGCATCGGGGGCTTCTTATAGGCGAAGGGGGAGACCGTGGAGGCGGCCAGGGGTGCCAAACCCTAGCCAAGCACGGGGCTGGGCCCACCCGCACCTGTGGTGGGTCTGGCCCCCCTGGATGACCCCTCGGGCTCCCCTCTGGACTTCTTGTTCCCCACAGAAAGTAATTGACTTTGACGTTTGTCCCGTCCAATTCCGAGAATATTTCTTTACTAACTTTTCTGATACCAAAAAAGCAGAAAACATGCATCTGGCACTGTTGCAACTTGTTAATAGGTTAGTACCATAAAACATGTAAAAATCACCTCAAAGTGTAGACAAGCAAAGCAAAGTAGATACTAAACAAGCATGGAGCATCAAAAATTATAGATACGTTTCCAACGTATCAAGGGGCGAGCCTGGGCCATAACCCCCTAGGCGCGGGTGGGCCCACCCCATGCCTGGGTAGGGTGTGGGCCCTCCGGACTCCCTGCATCCTTGCCTCTTCGCCTATAAGAAGCCCCCGATGCAGAAATCCTAGGCACCCGATCAAAACTCCACGAAACCTTCTATAGCCGCCACCATCGTCGTCCCTAGATCGGGGGGTCTAAAGTTCTTCGCGGCACCCTATTGGAGGGGAGATCATCCCGGAGGCCTTCTTCTCTGGTATGAAGCATGAGTAGTTCCACCTTGGACTACGGGTCCATGTAGTGGCTAGATGGTTGTATCTCCTCCTTGTGCTTTCATTTATAGATCTTGTGAGCTCCGTTCATGATCAAGATCTAATCTATTTGTAATCATGGATGTTGTGTTTGCAGGGATCCGATGGATATTGAGATTACTATGTCAGATTAATTAATGGTTTTGTCTACTTGATACTATCATGTCTGTATTGTTTGTGATCTTGCGTGATGTAACATCCCAGTATTTAGGACCTAACGAAGGGTAGATTTAGGAATATGAATTGTTGCATGCATTCATTTGTGAAAATGTGGGTAAAATTTTCACCAAATAAAATAACCTAAGTGATCAATGTTTCTTTCATACTTGGAGATTAGGTTTAGTCTTAAAGGATGATTATTATAAACTTTGAGATGATCTTAAGGAGATATGTGTTTAAAATGAATTTGAATTTTAAACTTGAGTATTTGAATTATAATTCAAATGATTTAGGTATAAGATTTGAATCTTAAATTAATTAAGAAATAAGTATTATAACTTAAATCTTATCCAATAACAATATTGAATATTAAATTTATTTTATATGATTAACATATAAACAAGTTACAAAGAATGAAACCTACTGAAGTCATTCCAAACTTCACAATATACAAAAGAGTAAAGAATAAGAATATTCTTTATTAATAATAATATAATCTTTATTACAATTGAATAAAATAAAGATTACAAGTATAATAAAATAAAATTTACAGAAGAATAAAAAAATACATTTGAATATCCACTAACTATCCTATATCTAAATCTACACTAAATATTCATCTTTGTACCTGCAAAACAAAGACAAAATGGAAACAAAATAAGATTAGTGTTAGTATATTTCTCTCAGATATGTCAGTGAAATGCACTTGACAGATTCATCATTGAGAAATGTTATAAAGGGGCAAGTTTCACCAATCTGAAAGGTTTCATCTTTCATCAATTCAAAGCCAGAAGTCAAATGACAGCTAAAAAGGGGACAATTCACCAGCCAGGTAAATGTAATCTGGTAATAATAAGTTCAAAATTTCTCAACCTATCCACATGTGCATAGCAGACACACAATCTGGACACACACCAGCATGCCTGTGGTTTGTTGTCAAGCTCACAAGCAGAGTCAATATCACAAAACCACAGCACAGTCATGGAGGAGCACATCAGTGCATCTCACCACTACACATCACACAAGAACAACCAGGGTAGACAACAAGAACAGCAGCCAAACCAGACCAACCCAGATCAACCAAACATCACCAGGATGGTGACATAAGGAGGGGGATGAATCTGGTGGACAGCAAGGTCAAGCCCAGAAGCTAGGAGGAGCAGGCAAGCTCAAGGGCAAGCTCAGGAGCCCAGCAAAAGCAGATCAAGATCAAGATCAATATCTAGATCATCGTCAATCTACTACACCAACACCAGATTCTGTGGTGAGTTTCATAAAACCTTCACATAATCTAATCATCTTATTCAGAGAAAGCATGTGTTGTTTTATAAAACAAACCCTCAGAAAGCACCCAAGTGGGGTGAATCCATCATAGGGGTTTCTTTTAAGCTCTAAAGGAAAACAACAAAGTACTAAGATCCAACCAGAGCTCAGGGCAACATCCTTGCTCTGGTTATCAAACTATATTTTACCATTCAATCATGCATATACCTATGATCTATTTCTAGGCACATCCCTAAAGGAAGGGTAGCACCTTAGGAACAAATCCATAGGATCCATAACATGATCAAGCTCACTATCATTTTTCCAAGCTTTGATTCAATAAAGAATAGATGGTACCACTACCAGGACTATCTAGATGAACCAATTAGATAAGGTTTGAATCCCTAAGCCTCAGACCAACATCATTGGTCTTAGGGAATTCAAATAAGAGCATCTATATTTATCTTTCAAAGCCAAGATTGTATTAAGCATAAACTAACAAAATCCATGGTTTAGGATCAAACTTGCGTGCCATACATGATGGTGTCACAAGAACAATCCAATATGAATCAGGAAAGACAGTAAATCATCATAGATTCAGAAAATCAACTAACTAATTATTTTCCTGTTAAAAAAGGAATCATAACTAGGATATTCCTATGATACACTTCACTGCTTGAGATCAGGATGATCTCAAACCACATATTAACTTCCAAGCTAACAACACTAAGACAATAGCTGTATCTTATCATAATCATGACCACGAATCAAATAAACAGTGGAAAGCTATCAGGTCATTAGCTTCACCAAGCATGTTTCCCAAACAACAATACCATCTTAATCAGATGCAATCTAAGCATCAAATCATCTAGTAAGCCATCAGGAACATCATCTATTTTCTGTAAGCAACAAGCTTCAGGCCAATAAACATTTAGCATGTGTACAGTCCATCCAAACATGAATCAATTCATCCAGTACATGAACAAGCACATAGCAGGAACCCTAAATGGATGATCATATTAATTTGAATCAGACAGTAGCAAGAGAGGACACAGCCAACATCTAGCATCGAATCAGCAAGCAAAGAAAGCACCATGGGGAAGGAACCAAACTCACCGTAGGTCCTCGCTGAAAAAATTGAAGAGGAAGTAGATTGGACAATGAAACCGCGGCGGCACAGGGAGCACCTGTGGCGCAACTGCACCGACCACGGCGACACTGACACAAGAGCTCAAAGACACCAGGCGGGACCGCGGCGGTGGCGGCAACACCTTTTCCTAACCCTAGGGTTCGGGAACGGGGTGGACCTGACCACGGGGAAGCCCCGGAGTCAAATCCAATTGGATAGAACGAACGAGCGTCGTCGACAACCCCAAATCACCCACGGCGGAGGCCAGAACGACCGACGGCGGCGGGGTGGCGGCATTGCCGGCCGCGGGGTCGGGTCAGTGGAGGAGAGGATAAGGTCGAGGGAGAGAGGGAGGCGGAGAGAATGGGCTAGGTGGGCCAAAACCCTCCAGGGTGGTATTTTGACCCTGCCCTATTAGGCCACCCTGGCCCAATAAGCCCAAGGGGCCAACCCAAGTTGTCTAATAAACTATTTTGATCAATTAGAAAAGATCAAAATGCCCCTGACCTCAATAAAATTCTATAAAATAAAATAAAAGTCCAAAAATTATAAATAAAATATTTTTGGATTCACAATAATCCACTCTGTTCAAATAAAATTAAATATAAAATTCTGGACACTTAAACTTTTATAAGAATTTTGTAATTTATATATTCCTTATGGAATTTTACAAAATTATTGAAAAGTGATAAAAATAAATAAAAATCACTTTCATTATTTATTAATATTAAAGTATTTTTTTGAAAAATACTAAATAAATATTTAGTAATAAATTTAATGTATAATTAATAATTCCTAAAAGAATTGTTAAATCAATAAAAATCAAAAGGAAAGTAAAAATAAAATAATATATTCAATAAATATATATAAAAAATAATAATAATATTTGTAAATACTTTATTAAAAGGCACCTTATATAGGAAAAAATGCATATATAATTAAATAATGCATTACATTAGTTGCATAATCATTTTTGCTTCTTTAAATATTGTCCTTACCGGGCAATAATGATGTTTTTGTAGAACTAGAAGCTCAAGGTCCAGTGCAAGCATCAGACTTCACTACCTTGCCATCACAAGGCAAGTTCATCACTTGCTCATGTCCTTTGAAGAGTCTTTATCAAAGTATTTGCAAATATTGTCCTTATCATATATGCTATAAAAGAAAGAAAATAATATTTTCATAAATAAAGAAATCATAGATATCATCCTAAGTGATGATATAATGGAGCAATAGAACTTAGGGTTCTATTTGCAGCAATGATGATCTAATAGGGACTTAATAAACCCTGACATCAGTGATTCTAGCATCGTATATTATGCGTTAGCCATGATATTTGGAATGGGACAGAGAAGTCAGATGTATCTTCTTCCTCTCGCATGAAGCTGGATGTGCAGGTCGTGGCTGGTATCCTCGTATCGTGCATATTAATTGGTAATTCGTAGAGGATATGAAACATATGGGTGGGAACCTCATCGTCCCACGATAGTTCTAGCATCTAACAGTTTGTACAAACCATTGCCGTAATTCATTATGTGGGCATGGTGTACACCAAGGAGGCATGCGGGGTCGCGAAGGGGGCAGTGATTGGCTTGGACCAACTACTGGGCCCCACATCATGGAATTGTGGATGGGAAAGTACGCCCGGTTGTGCAACAAGGAGTTGATCTCTCATGGGTAAAGTAACGCACCTCTACTGAGTGTAAAAACTGTAACTTGTTACTCCCTGTTACGGGAAGGAGCTACGAACGCGGCAGGAAAGGAACTCCATGAAAGTTCTGGTCAACCTATGAAGGCTGATTGTCATAGTTTTTTGGAATAAAATCAATCTTTGAAGAAAGATTTACAAAAAATTGCATAGTACCAAGGATTTATAATCCGAGGTGGTAGTTAGATCATCAAACTTCCCACCTTGCATATAATGAACTTGTTGGGTAACGCTGTTACTCATCTTTTCCTTTGATCCCTTGCTTAGACTTTGGGGATCCCGAAGATGTGCCAATGTATGCAGCCGAATGCCAAGAAGACGTGTTCTACGAGGAACCTGCTCTGTCCGGAGGAGTTGAAGGCGTGGATTACGAGATCCGCTATGGTGTCAATGAGAACGAGTTCCACTAAGTACCTAGTTAGTAGTAACTAATGGAGCCGAGAATCATGAACTCTATAGAATAAGCTGTTGAGCTCAACTCCTAGTCGGAGTTACTACTTTTAAATTCCGCTGAAACACTTTATATTTTGGTTTGTAAGTTGGATCTTTTGGAAGTCTTGAACTTCTGGTATTGTAATAATAATAATGTGTGTACTTTTGTAATATGTACCCGCAATGTTTCTGTTGTACCACTCTGAGGGATTTGATATTTACGGAACGATGTTATGTGGGTGTCATGTCAACGACTATAGTGTACTACACATGAAGTGGTATGCTTGGTCACCGTAGTTGGTATCAGAGCAAATTTATTTGACCTTAGGTTGGAAACCTAGTAAAGGGCATTACCTGTAGGAAAGTGTAGCAACAATAAAGAATTCTCTAAAAGTAATATAATGGGTATTCAAATGAGAATATTCCGTTATATGTTTTAGTGCGATAATTCTTTGTTATGATGCAATATATTATTTATTACTAATCAAAACTATTTTTCTGATATACAGAGTTATGGCACCAAAGTTTCCAAAACAGACTTTGGTAAGGAAAGAGGAGACTCTTGATGATTATCAAGGATCATTTATAGACCAACTTCGTAAACTTTTAAAGCTCTTTAATTGTCCCACTAGAAATCCAGTGAACACTATCACTTACCTAGATGGCCGGATGTTATCCAAGTATCGTGTGAGTATCCAACTTCCAGAGAGTCTTGGATTATATCATGATCTACCAATAGGAGAAGGTAGGAGTCATTTAGCAGCCTATCATGTTGCTGTTGTGGAGGCAATAGCTAATATCCAGGAGCATAAAGCCAAGGAGCTAGAAGTTAGCACATTCTCTGTGATACCTCATGATTTTATAGACTCGGAACCTATACCGGATCATCTTACTTTGGTTAAGAACCATCCTAAGTTAGCTTCCAAGTTTATGGATAAATACCGAACACTCGTTGCATCTTTTTATAAGACCCATCAAGTGATTGTTGAAGATAAAAATGACATGTTAGAGGATCTAACTGATCCAGAAAGGAGGAAGCGGTTAGCATTCCAGTTAGAGAAAGAAGCAAGTAGTAGAGCAACACCTATCTTTAAGGATATACCTATAGATCCTGAATCTTTTATAC